>OY856414.1:563665803-566303303 GCA_963693085.1 Alisma plantago-aquatica | reverse complement strand
GCGAACAGCATGAAAAAGTGGAGAGACAACAGACCGGGGACCACGGAATAGTATGACAATTCACGGTGACGCCAGCTTGCTGCATTTTGGCCTTCTTTTGCCCCTGTTTGTTTGGTCGGATTCTGTGTAGTTTGGGATTAGTCAATTAGATCCGGATTGGGTTAGTCGGATCCAGTCTTATTCTGTTTGGTAACCCAGTCTGATTCTGTTTGGTAACCCAGTCTGATTTTGATCAGCTGGTCTGGTTTGAGTTTGGTTTCTATTTGATTATGTTTGGCTACCAGTCTGGATTCAGTCTTATTTTGTTTGGCAACGTAGTCAGGATCTATTTTTCTGTCATGTTCTTACACACTGTTTTTAACAATGTAAAAATATGTGAAGCTATGATGGTTGTACGATACAAGTATAAAATTAACTGCAAAAATAATGATTGCATAGATAATGTGGTTGATGTTGTGTGTTGTTTATTGAAATGAATATTCGATGAGGTTGTTCATTTTATATATTTATTTTACAATTGTCTTGGATTGCATGTTAATTTTGTATGTGTGTATTCAGTTGTGCATATTCTGTCTAGTAATTGGTAAATGACAAGATAATTGTAATTGACATAATAAAAACATTAGTCACGCACAAGTAGCATATCATTTCACTGATAGTGTTACTAAAATTGCCATAATTGTTCCATGATGAAAGGAACGACATAGTATAGATGAAAGCGTTTAACAAACCGATTAGTAAAAAATTGATAAGAACATATTTAGTAACATACATCGTAGTTTGTTGTGCAGCCATATTACAAAATTTTGTATGTATATAATATTGCAATAGTAAGTCTCTAATTTTGTATGTGAAGCTACTCTAATAATTGGAATATAGATATTTTAATGTGCATATAAGAAAGGGCCTCCTTAGTAGTAAAGCCATAAATAAACATGATATTGTGATGAAGTAAGAACATACATATACTAGCAAACAAGACAGGGGGTCCGATTACAACAATAACAAACATCATTAATTTAAATGTAAACATGGACATTGTTGGTGATGGTTATCATTCGTTGCCTTGAACATCTTCCCCTGCAACAACATTGTTGATGTTTGAAGCATTCATAACGTTTGTCAAGGCTAAGGCATCCCTATGCATCCAATCATACAAAAGGAATCGATTTTATCTGATAAATTGTTTCCTTAAGTTCTTCCAACAGGTTTTTAGTGTGTTCAAATCAATGCTAAGCAACCCTGTTATGTTATGAGAGTCAATCAGTGCCTCCCTCCAAGCCTCTCTAGTATATGATCCGTGGACACATCTCCCCAAGTCATACTGGTTTCTCATCGCATCAAGAAGGATTTGATCATGCTCCGCACCCCATATTAGATGACCTATCCATAGAACAAATTCTAAATGTAAGATGTTGAAATAGTGTAAGGACTCATTTTACAATTGTGGATATAATTCTAATATTACGATTTCGTGAGAAATTAACATATGGCATAAAACGTGATACATCCATAAGCATCCAACAGAATTAAGAAAAAAATACAAAGCTTGCGATGTAAGTGTAACAACAACTTTATGGAGTCATCGGAGGTGAAGGAGTATCCAAAAATAGAGTACAACTCTCCTCCAACTTCCGAACAGAGGTTTGTAAAACTTCATACTGGTACTATTTAGAGGTGTAAACATGTTGGGAGTCGTGATGGATTTCAACAAAGTCCTTCATATTCATCGCCTGGCCCCATATTGACTTGCACTTGTAAGTTAGTAACGTAATTTCATCCTTCAACGAATTAGTTGTTGGGGGGAGATCGACTGCCCAATGAAAGTATTTGCATCGGTCTTTTCTCTAAAAAAAATTCCCAAATTCGAGTTAATAACAACAAATACGCCATTTACTTAGGTAGTGCAACTGAGTATTTGTGGTTGTACTAGTGCACCTCTCTAGAAGGACATATATAATACATTTCTCCTGGCCTTTCACTCAGAATGCCAAAATCATATAACCCATCATCCTCTGTGTTTACCCGCAATGCTGCAACCAGACCACAATCACACCTCGGAACATCAGATAGATTCATCGACATCTAAAATATGATTAATGATTAGTAACATACAGGTGGCTTCAAAACATATGTCTCTACGGAACTTAGTTTTGAAAGTATTTCGATAGGAGCAGTTGAATGTTGTAACATGTAGTGAAGCCATACGTCATTAGATCAAAATATATTACAACTATGATGTATTGTATCCCTCTTCCTTCGTTGAAGAGTTATTATCACTCAGTCGGTGTAGTCATTCACGCATATATAAGTGCCTCTCCCGTAGCAGTTCAATTTCTGCTATTAGCTAGTGGGTGTATGCTCTAGTGGAACAGACAAAGTCACATTGTTCTGACCATGTCTTGCGTTCATTGCGTGCATATTCAAGTTGTGTTACCAGCGCATCCCAAACTGTAGTTAGTGTGGCAACTATATGTTGTACTCGTTGTGCGGGCAACATCATGCGACATTTGTATGGAACAACGCCCCTACCACATGTAAAATACTTCCTGTGGGGGTTGTTGTCTTCAAACCGACCATTTGCCGCATCTGTGGCATCCATGTACACTCGTACGGTGCACTGGAGCCCACCTGTAGACAATGGCATTCCATTCTCCATTTCAGGACAGACTACCTAATGAAACATAATGTGATATTTTTTATTAGGATCCATACCAACATTTTTGTAAAAAAAGCATTTAAGAACACATGTGAACTCGTAGAGGAGTTGTGAAATGCTAATATTATATTAAACAAACATTTGAGAGCACATGTGAAGTTGTAGCTGGATTGGCAGACGCTACACAACTCATCGCAATTACAAATAATCTCAATGAGTATCCTAAATAAAATTGGAAATTGTTTCACGTAAAACATCACCCTCCCTTGCATCGACCAGAGTTGTTTATTGTAGAGAACTCAGGTCGACCCCATTGCGTGGGATGTCAGATGTTGAACTGTTATCAAGGATTTCTTCCATCATTTTGTCCCCATCATTCTAGAAACATATGAAATTCTGGAGAATACAACAAGCCATTACGAGGCGACACTGTGAGTGTATAGGATATGTCACCCTTTTTTTGAGGTAGGCAAACCGCCTCTACAGCACACCGAATGGTCTTTCTACAACATTACGTAATTGAGCATGGTGGTGGTTGAACATCTCCGCTGAAGATATTACATGGTGTCCTCTAGCAATGTTCCTCCCTTCCATCAACTCGATGTCGTAGTAGTGGGGAAATGGTCGGTTAATAAACCTAGCAAGATCCTAGTTTGCCTAATTATAAAAAAATATTTTAGTATGACATTTTAATGTAAATGCAAGACACTAATATTCAGCTAAGGGTTTGATTGATGTACATACCGCAAGATTGTCCCTCCACTCAAGGGTGTCAGGCAGCCTCGGCTTGTTCCTAGTCTCATCCCATCTGACACCACTTTTTTTGGTTATAAGCTTCAATTTGGCATAGTCCTTCTTCAGGTTATTCTACCTAGTTTTCAACTGCTCTAACGTATAGTCCGGCCTAGCCATCCTATTTTGCCATTCACGTAGTGTTTCCCTCCAAGCGTCCCTAGTAAAATGGCCATCAATACACCTTCCTATGTCATACTGCCTCTGCAATGATGAAACTAGAGCGTCATCAGACTCTCTCGACCATGTAATACACAGTCTGGGGTCTGCGGAAGACATACTCGCGTAGGTGCTGCAACATATAATGATGGTGAGGGTTGTTTACATTAATATTATATGAGGAGATACACTATTTGAGGATACCACAGGAAACACATAAAATTAACAGACCAACTGATAGAAACCATATATCAAATACAACATCAAACAAATAAACTAGATCAAAGCTGTAATAACAAAATATAATATTAGATTTTAAAAATAAATTAGACCAGCCATGTATCTCATCAGCTAATAAATGCCTCCTAACATGACCACAAATATTAAAACTTATTACTACAACTGCTATATATGTCTGCGGTTGTTTTGTAAATAGTATTGTGAGTGTAGCATTAAATTTGCACACGTGATGTTTGTGATGGGATGGTAGTTGGTATAATTAGTAGCATATCCCCTGCTAGCAAAATGCATCAGACAACCCGAAAACTTGGTCTGGAATCATGATGGAAATATAGTTGGAAAAAATAAATAGGAGAATGTAATGTAGACTAATCAAGTGAATGTTTGAGCAAAACATGCTTCATAGGAAAAATCCTCTTTATAACTGACCATCCTTTTATCTTCTAGCCCACCTCAGATATCCATACTCAGCACAAATGTGATTAAGGCTTTCCAAGTTCTTTTTTTATCAATCAAATATGAATTGGTCTGACTAAATAAAGTTACCCTCTCCTAGACAACAACACGTGGAACCCATGACTCGTTGGAGGAATTTTTGTACCATGTGACTAATGACGTAGTACACATCTTATGGTTAAATGCAGTTAGTGGTAGCTGATTGATACACATACGTTGGTTGCTAGCTTTTCCCAAGCACTTTTTGTAAGGCTACCAAACAATTGTCAAAGAAGAAAGCTTGTTGATTAACAGAACAATACCCTAACAAAAATTCATGCATTTCTATGAGTGAGACTAGCTTTACATCAATAATGAGTTACATCATTAATGAGAAAAATAAAAGGAAGATGACCATCAATAATGGCCATACAACGGTTAATTTTTGTCTTCTTAACAGCAATGGATCTAGAAACTGATCATGTGGTAAATGACATTATAGAAGAATACATCTTGGCATCTACACCACGGTCATTAATAAGGAACCATATGTAAACATCTATAAAATCGTAAGCTTCTATTACAGATATACAAGATACAATTAATACATCTTTTATGGAAGGCCAATGTGAACATGCGTAAACCATGATCAGAGGAACCCATTTTGTGAGACCTCTTCGACAAGAGTTGGGTGACCTAAGAATGGGGGACTGCCTTTTAACAGAGTTTCCTGCCTGACCTTCTCCTCAATAGGTTGGTCCATAGGTTACCCATGAGGAGATATGGTTCAGTTTATTACGGAATATATAAGAGATAGGGAAGTATAACTATACAAGGACACCTATCTTATGAAACATAAAATGAAGGATATGGAATGGGTCTACTATGATTGACAAATAAATATCTGTACTCAGTCTACAACAACTCATTCTCATATTCCTTGAACCAATTCCTTTTGTTTTAATCAAACTTGTATTGATGGGAAGTATTTTTGCCAGAATTTTATTATAATTTGTTGGCATGCCAAAAGCTAGGTTTCAACAATATAATCAGTTTATGTGAAGTTTGGATAACTCCACATAATGTTTTTAACATGTTCAGCTTTGGGAGTGTGTAGGGAGATCCATGGTTCCCTGGAGATTTTCTATGGAGGGGTGAAAGACAGAAAAGTTAGATAGCAAAATATGGGGAATCAACTTAATACGAAGGGGAAAGCTTATATATTGCCAATTTGCAATTTTCAATTCACATGAACACACATGCATACTATGCAGCAGTGCAAATGTATAATAGAATTTAAATTTTTGCACACATGTATAGTTGAAGCAGAAATCAATGGCACATAACAGACAAAAAAATTAACTGAAAAGTTATCATGAAGTAAGATGAACCAGAATGAATAGTGAAAAAAATAATGTAATAACCACACAGAGACCAACAATGTATCTCATCAGCTAATAAATGCCTCCTAACATGACCACAAAAATAAAAACTTATTACTACAACAGTTATGTATGTTTGCGATTGATTTGTAAATAGTATTGTGAGTGTAGCATTAAATTTTCTAGTTGGTATAATTCGTAGCATATCTCCTGCTACCAAACTGCATCAGATAATCCGGATGTAAGGCCTGGAATAATGATGGAAATATAGTTGGAAAAAGGAAAGTTGGATTTCAGGTTTATGATGAGAATGCTTAACCCATAATTCAGTGTAGTTATCTACCAAAAATGAATTGTTTTCCCAAAAGGCTAACTGGATTTTCAAATATTATGTTATTAAAAATAATAAAAATATGTATACAACATAGTACATTAGTCATATCTATCTTTGACCATAGTACATTAGCAACTCAAGTGATGTCACATCCTAGTCTAGAATACCCTACATATGCTCTATCATTAAGTTTTCATAATGTTTATTATGTTTAATTCCCAAAAGTTCTTCTTCTCATTTAGCTTTATCATAGATAAACATAGGAACCAAGTATGTAGTCTCCTACCACCATCACTCCCAATGGACGCCTTTCATTGCTACAAGTATTACATATGTTTGAAAGAGTATTTTAATAATTTAAGAATTTTGGTGCAGTTTGGATACTTGACCATAAAACAAGATTCGTTGCATGTAACATTCCAAAGTTAAGACAAAAGTGTAGTAAAGGAATAAAGAAGGTTAGTCTCACATTACAACTAAAAGTAACAAGAGAGGTTTAAATATTGATGAGAGCCTACTAACCAAATAACTTGTGTTGAATCAATTTATGTCAACTGAATAGGTTTTTGATCTTCTTATTTCTTGGGTTTAATGGGATCATATTCCTTGTAATAAACTTGAACATAGAAGAAGGGCTTGAAAGGAGTTAGTTTAAGATGGTATATGTATTAAATCCATTATGGTAGATTGGGCTGGCATGGACATGTAGCACCCTAGTCTGAGGCAATGTATTGTAATTATGAGAAAAGGGTTATGCACAAGTAGAGGTGAGATGAAATGTCGCATGCATTGGGAACTGAGAAAAGGAGTTTCGTTACACATGATTCAATTTTATGTTTCTGATTATGGTTATATATTCTTATTTAAGTAGATAACAATTGGAATTGCTATAGTAGTAATATACAGTGGCTAATATTTGAGTAGTATACACTGGCTAATATTTGAGCAATCTGGGTACACATTAAACAGCAGTGTTGATGCTTCATACAACACCAATAATATTGATTCACAACTAAAGTGGAACAACAGTAATCAGTAGTACAGATTTGGAGAAGGAAAATTTGGGAATGGGATACCTGGAGGATGGTTGACAGTGTCAAACACCATGGAAATCCAACATGAAGCAGAAGCACATGATTAGCACAGGAAAAGCACACATGCGTTAGTGTGAAATAAGGAAATCGATATACACACATGCGGCAGTATTACATTCAACCAACCTATTCTTCACAATTGGTCGACAACGACCACCAAATGCCAAATCGCCGGAAAGATCAACTCCGTCGCAACCGCAGCGATGAACACAACGATGACCACCGACTTCGGAGAACAAGTGCTCGAGGACGCGTAACTGGATGGCTCTAACCCGGACTGGGATTTACAATCTTGCCTCTACCAAGACCGGGTTGGTCTGGATTAGGGGGTTCCGTTATCCCAAAACTAGGGTCTTACGGGGTTGCAAACCAAACACGATTTTTCAGCAATCCGGACCGGATTTGGCTGACGCGGCACAAAAAGACACGCCCCAATCTGGATCGCATCCGGAACCAAACAGGGGCTTTGAGATGTAAATGAAGATACAACAACTACTACTAGCCCAGAAAATACAGGATTCCTTTCATTTTACATCTCTAGAGAAACAAACATAAATTTTATGTTGCTGGATATAAGAATGCAACCCAATCCGGATGAATACTGCAAACCAAACGTCCCCTTAGATGCATCGCTGGGTCTTGATCCCTTACGATATATCCGTGTTGTTGTTTACGTTTTGACTCTACATGATAATTGGTGTACGGTCATGTCTAATAGATAGGATCAATTTCAGATCATGTGAGGCTTGCTGCCAATATCTGTGGATCTGAAGCATAGTAGAGAATTCTCAACTTCACCTTCTTATTCAAACTCAAAACATACCGTTTCTTGTGGGAAAAAGGTGGGAAGAAACGTAGCCACTACACAGATATTATAATCTGTTTTTCAAGGGAAGCATAACCACACCCCCACCCTCTCAATATACTTCTGACAATGACATTAAATCTAAACAGGGACATAGCCTCTCTCATGAATCATGTCTAATACCAACAATTCCACAATACTCATGACAGCAATTACGATAATGATAGTTCACCCAACTATCCATAATCTGTCCCTTTATCCCGATTACCATCTCTTTTGCACGGCACCTGCAGATTGCAGGGGTCAAACATGCATGCAAAAGTGACCGACGGGATACATATATACATAAATTAACACACAAATGGCGCTCAGAAGCTCGTGAAGACGGGAATGTAATGAGCTGAAAATGGGGGCACGGAGATCAACAAGGTATATAATATGATTACGACCTCTCTTTCCATACAGAAAACTATGTTATTCGCTAGCCAACCATACCATACGCTCCTTGCCCATCATCGTTTTAGACAACACAAGCGTTTCGATCAGCCCTCAAACACCTAAATCGGCAACCTTTTTGAGTTGAGGGTCTGGAGCCTGAGATGTGAAAGAAAAGTCCGCCGGTGTTTTTTTTTCAAATTGCAAGTGGGAAAAATCATGCATCACTCGGTTATCTAAAGGGAGCTTTTTTCTGAATTTCGGCTGCCTCCCCCACCACATGTTTAAGGATTAGGGTGTGACCTAAGCATAACTTTGCTTTAACAGGGGGTTTACTTTTAACTTATCCAAAAGCTAACCTACTCATTATCATTGTCCAAGAGACTCGATTCTCTTTGTCTCAAAGGTAGGCCCGTGCTCGAATCAATCTCTATGGCGAATTTATCAGCTTGCTTTTTTTTTTTTTTATTCTCTTTAATTTGGAATCATTGACATTCTTTTTTTTCTTTGTCTCAAAGATAGATACATGCATGTTGTTGACACCTCAACTATTCATCACATTCCGATTCAGAATTAGATTCATGTAGATTATCTTGACTTCCATGTTACAGGATAAACATCAACCAAATAGTAAATAATCAAATAACATATCAAGACATGTTCAAATAAATAAAAAGTTCTAGTCTTCAACTAGGGTCATAACATAACACTAGTACAGAAATGGGTTATAACGTCCCTACGTGTAGGGTCGGTTTTACCAAATAACCGACCTTATATGTCTAAAAGAATACGGGCACCACTTATGACCTCTTGGGTCGGTTTTTTTTTAAAAAACCGACATTGTAGTGTATCTCTATAGGGTCAGTTTTCTAAATAACCGACCTTATATGTCTATAAAAAATGCGGGCACCACTTAAGACCTCTTGGGTCGCTTTTCTTAAAATAACCGACCTTGTAGTGTATTTTTATAAAATAAGCGACTTTATAGACAATTGGTTTAGAAATTCATTTACAAGTTTCCCGCGGCAAAATTTTGCTTGATTTTTGGCTTCACGCCTCGATCTATAGGGTCGGTTTTTCCTTATAACCGACCCTAAAGGGCTTCTCAGTCGACAAATACGTCGACTGAATAAGAGCTGGATTTCACGTATACGAGCACCTTTAGGGTCAGTTTTATCCTTATAACCGACCCTAAAGTCCTCTTCGGTTCTGCACCTCTAAGGTCGGTTTTTCCTTTAAAACTGACCCTAAAAGATCCTCGGTCGACAAATTCATCTACCGATAACAATTCTGGATCTAGTTTACTTCACGCATGTATAAGCACCTCTAGTGTCGGATTTGTACTTATAACCGACCTTAGAGCTTTTCTCGGTCGACAAATTCAACGACCGATAAGGAGTCAGATTTCAAGTGTATAAGCAACTTTTAGGGTCGGTTTTTTGCTTATAACCGACCTTAGAAGTCTATTCGGTCGACAATATTGTCGACCGAATTGGACTTTAGGGTCGGTTATAAGCAAAAAACTGACCCTAAAGCACTACTAAAAATATGGTCTTTAACTATAAAAAAAATTGTAGCGAAAACCCCATATTTTGTAGCCAAAGGCTTTAACTACATATTTCTTTACACATACAAATTGTAGTATATGCTCGTATAGCTAAAACCTTTAACTATATTTTTCAAATATGTAGTTAGATAATCCATTCGCTACAAATTTATATATAGCCGGAAGCGTAGCTAGATATTGTCCTTACATATTTAAATATAAGTACAATTATAGCTAAATGTATGACTACAATTGCATATATAGTCCGTATGTAGCAAAAAGATGAAGTTAATACATTTTATGTGTAGTTAATGTGTAGGGAAAGGCATTAGTTACTATATACATATATATGTAGTTGATTATGCATCTAGCTACATATGTAGTGTCATTTAGTACACATACATATATGCTTAGTTTGACTATATATTTATATATATATATATAGTGTAATTTGTTAGTACACAAGTTCTTTTAGTAACAAAATTGTAGTATCTAGAACAAGTGATGCTCATTATGCCAACAATCTTACTTTCATTTATAATGAAGCGTCAAATGTACATGGGGAGGACGTATACCTTGCCCCTATTACACAATGTGCACAAAAAAAGGTATATACATATATCAATGATTCAGTGGTCTACTAACATCTTTGCCAAAGAGTTGTGTCTTTCTCGGTCAGTTTTAATATCCTTATTGTCTTCTTCTTTTGTTCAAGCTCTTGTTCAACCAAAATCGTCCAAAAGCACCCAAGATAAGAATCTGAAAGGAACTCTCCAAGAAGAGATAGAAGGAATATCATCACTATGTTTGCAGCTATTGACAGTGACTATTCAAATATATGCATAGGTCTATGCAATGCAGCCTTCTCATAGTAGCAAAGAGCCATATCAAATTGCAACATATCATGATACACTGTTGTGTCTCTGGCTGTTGCTGCAGATGTGACTGGGTGGGCTTGGGCTTCAAATGGAGTTGCATCGTCATGCTTCAAAGAGAAATGAACCACAAGATTAATCACAAATAGTATACAGCTCCAGGACGTGAGTAGCTGAAAGCACTTCAAAAATAACTCTATGTATAACAATATAATAGGGAGATATGGACATCTACTGAGATAAAGTTAATATTCATATATGTCATAAGGTAAAGATCATCTAAATAGTTTAATAAAGATATATAAGCATTCATACATGGAATAAATGAAGGTTGCTATGAGAATAAGATGACAGAATTAGTACCTTGAAGAGACGAGAAGTGTAGGAAACTTCATTCACTTGTGCGGCCCCCAATATGTACTGTCAGATGTACCAAATTGTCAGATGTACCAAATTGTTAAGCAGACACATGCAACTTCTGGCTTTTCAGCATATACTTGTTAACGAGATCACTTATTAATCTTCCACACTATGACTCTTCATGAAGATATTCTAGGCCTCTTGCTGTTCCCAGGCAAATACAAAATTGAGCAGAACAATCAAGTGCAAACTACTATTTCCTGAAACATAGAGCAAGGAGATAGTACTGAAGACTAAGGGTTAAAGATGCATGTTGTAGCTGTAATATATATAAATGATTAGCAAAGTGTTTCCTTATCAATGCAGATTTAGATGTGTGTAAATAGTGACATATAGTACTTCATTGAGATCCCATTGACCCACACACACACACAAAACGCTCAATTTATGGTAGAAGTAAATGGTGAGTTGTAAATAGTCCAACTATAGATATGCATTACAATATCAGGGAACCTACTCCCAAAATTTTCATATATGTGGTTGTACAGCTTACTAAAGAGCATGCCTACTATGAAAAATCATGATGAAGGCAGACAAAAATAAAGTACATGTAGACAAATATCTATCCACCACATGTACACCAACTATGGGCACATCATTATACAATTATCATTTCTTCTTAGTAATAGAAATATGATATGGTATGATATATTTAATATGTTTGATATCCAGCTTTAGTAAAATAACAGTCCTACACATTATTAATTATATCAAAGCAAAGTACCAAATACACATGTTAGTTGATTGGACATATATTAGAGAAAATCAGAACATAATAGTGTGCTCGTATGAAATCCTAAAAATTAGTAGTATCAGTGTTGGGAGGGATGTTATTCTTATCAGATCAATTATGTTTGTTCTTCAAGTTTCCTAGGTGGTGTAATTTTTCAAATTGGATAACTTCGCACCTGCCATGATTGTAATAACAATAGGGCTGGCAACTTAGTAGAATGATAATCTAGTTATTTGTCACACTTCTGAAACGTTCCAACAATTCCTTAGCAATTTTCTATAGCATATACAGGTTATTTAGTAACATCAAAACCATCATCCTAACAATAACACTACTTTTATAGCAATAACACTATTGTTACCTTCTCTTCTTGTGTTGCTTTCTCAGCTGTCTCCAATCTTCTAGCATCTCTTTTTGTCTCCTTTCTAGGAGTTTTCATAATCTTCTCTCTATAGATAAAAATTGGAAGCCATTACAAAGGCACAAACTTTAAATAAAAACCTTGATGAACAAAGCCATACACAGCAGGCACATCAGCTTTTGAGGTCAATATAGATTTGCATACATGTCTGTTGTTGACTTGTTTCTGAGTATAGAGTCAGTACTATCCCCAAATGGGCTATAGTGGTTTGAGCCACTGATGCCATGAAGATCTATAAATTTTCACTCTAATTCATTATTTGATTACTAACTGAACATGCATGTGACATTAAATGTACTTGAAACCTAATCCGTTTTCTCTTTTCAAGTCCATGTGACATAATACATATTTGAATACCAAAACAACATACACTAGATCATACCCATTCAACAATACTGTGAGGATCAGTCGCTTGCCCCCTTCTAGCACGCACCCTTGGGCGGGGAGCAGGAGGGTGTGACACCAGAGCAGCCTGAGAATTGAAAGGCTATACAGATATAAGAAAGAAATAACCAGGGATAAGAATTTCTTTATATACTAAAAACATGAATAAGGAATAAAGTGAGTCGGTAAAGCCATTTATTCCAGAAAAAGTTAGAATTCTATCAAAGTGCAGTGAAAATGAATAACTTGATTTCTAACCCTACAGAGTAAAAGTTAATATATTTTTTCTAATGTACATCAGGCATGGGGTACTAGCTACTACATGTACATGAGACGTGTTGAACTGGACAGACCTTCCGTTGTCACCATCTGCAGTTGTCACCATCTACAGCAACAGTTGTCAGGGTCACCGCCGCCACCTGCAGCGAGCATCTATTCTCCTCCCTACTTTGTTTATACCACTTCCACATAAACAACAAAAAAAGGAAATAAATTAAACTACACAGCGAGAAGAGGTACAACACATATTCCTTTTTTTCTCCTTGCAGATATGCAATGATGCGCATTTGTTGAATTTACAAGAGGTCTTATATGCTTTTCTATCACAGTGCATAATTCGTGTGATCCTCTCCAACTGTAAAACTGAGTCTTACAAAATCTGACGTGATTTTTTCTTAAGCAATATCTCAGGAAATTGAGTATTAAGTTGCGTAGATGAATCACCATGACTAGCTAGTATGGCATGTGTTAGACATAAAATAAAGGAAATTTAAATGATCGGAGCTAAACAACTCCTAAGAGCTTTCAAGAAGTATGGATGTCTTTGTTTATGATAAGCAATCAATTCCCTTCTCAGTTTGTTCCATCTTTAATTTGTTGTTTCTGAGAACAAAGAGTTTATGTTTACCAAGAAAATGAGGAGCTATGGGTTCAATTCACAATAAGCAATGCAAGTTATGTACATATCCAGGGAAGATCATATCGACTTCTCACCTTGCCAAACTCTCTATGTTACATGTTTGATATTTTTTATTCTTACTCTTCAATAGAAACATGATATCCTCGCACTCAAAAAAATCTGATCTTCGCTCATACCGGGCTTCGCCTTTCAACTTTAGATGCAATATTTATAGCAATACCCTTCAGACTTACAAAAGATTATATATATCTTATTGATGTTTTCTTTTCATATTCCCCAAAAAGTGCCAGAGAAAAGGCCAAGACCACAAGGCATTTTTTTCTTCTGGATTTGTGGCTTTGTCAGCTTCGCATGATTTCTACACCACTAGTATTTTCTTTTCCTCTTTCCAGACAAGTCCAAATTATCTGGAGTGATCTTACAACTTCTGGAAAGATGATTTCTGTCCTACACTGTTGTAACAGACATTTGTATTAAGCTGATGTGGTTGTCGTACCGAAGCAATTAATGTGCATACAATCTACAATGCTTGCACTTTCTCTTGCATGAGAAGGCAGGTTCTACAATGGTGGTCAATTGATTGTAAACAGGGAGTTCAAAACACGATCCCAGTTGGGTATTTAAAGCTTGAGAACGCAAGGCTAGTTTCCTTGTATATGTCCATCAAACTCCATTCATAGCATCTTAAGAAACTAAATATTTTGGAGTCATCTTTTCAGTACTAAAATTTAAGCAAAATTCTACAAGTCAATGAGATTCTTTGCTCTTAGAGAAAGGATTCACCATGCTCCTAGAGAAAGGATTCACCATGTAAGGTGAAACTATTGTTCTATGGTGAGCACTGAAGGTGGCATAAAAAAAGATGAGACTGAATCTAATGCACCTTCAAGTGGGGTTATCTATGGCTGGAAGGGGGTGTATACCACACAAAAGAAATGATTCGCGTCAAGATATTTGTTAATATATGTGAGACAGCAAGATTTTTGTTGCATATTGAACATTGCATAAAAGAGCAGACCTGAGTCTGACAGTGGCAAACTTTTTAAGATTCGTCCAGTATTCAAATCAAGTGTGGGTTGTGCTTTGGCCTCAGTGTAAAAAGCTTAGATTTTGACCCATCAACTTGATCAACTACTCTGGCATGATCAATACCAAGATGCTTACGTTATTTATTTAGATTCTCCCATCAAAATGGATAGAGGTATCTTTTAGATAATTGATGGCTGCAAATGACAGTCCATCAAATGGTCTAGATTAGAAAGAGAAATTTTAGGAACTTCTAAGGAGCTTTGCAATATAATGAGCTTGACTAGCTTAATAAAGAGTCAGAGATAGATTGCTTACAAGGGTGAATTCCTTTCTAAGTTATAGGGTGGATTTACACATGAATCTCATAACCAACTTCTCTATTTTTAGTGTCTGCAATGGAAATCTTTAAATCCTATAGAGATTTGTTTTATGCAGAGAGTTGAAGGTAAAAGGACATATTGCAAAGGTTCATCTTAGGGATGTTCTTTCTTGAACCTTAGTCTGCATTTTGTTCAATAATTAAAAATAAGATGATGCATAAAAAGTTTACACTACCTTGGGACTCGGCAAAAATGACCAAGTCTCAGATTGTTGGCAACAATTTTCCATGTACAAAAAAGATGGTATATAGTACGAGAGAAGCCTGTTGTTTTTGCCTAACCTAGGTCCTAATTCATAATTTGATACAGTGGATCATTTATCAAACAAGTTTGATACATCACTAGCATGCCATAAAAACCAAAAGCATTTCAATTTGTAAAGAGATCTTAATTAAGGCGGTTCAGGATGCTCTATGGACATATATTTTGTCAGTTCTCAAAATATTTTTTTAATCTAAGATAAGAGTAACAAGCAGAAGTAATTATTAACTATATATGCTAGTTGTCCTAAGTTAGGATTGTTTGCATTTACACTCGTGAATTTTACCCTGTTGTAATCTAAGAATTTACCATGACTGATATTAAGATTGTTAGAGCCTGGTTATATAGTTAACTAAGTTGTTGGGTCTATTTATATATGGGCATAATTGTGTCTTAGCCCATTAGGGTTTTACTTGAACTATCTATAGGATAGGAGGGCTGCCCTTCCATCAATAAGAAACATACATGGGAATTTCCCCATCATATCTTCTTCCACATAGTAGCAGAGCAAGTTTTCCTGTGCCACCCCTAACCCAGAGAGAGAGAGAGAGAAGCATCCCCTTGTATGCAGTTGCCACCCCCCAGGCATTGCTTGGCTGCCTGTCTTGGCCCATTAGGATTAGGGTTTTACTTGAGTATGTGTGCTTCCTCTGTATCCTATTTATAGGAGAGCAGGGCGGCCCTTCAATCAATAAGGAACATACACGGGAATATCCCCATCGTGTCTTTTTCCAAAAAATGTTAAGTATATATGATAGCTATGATAAGTAGAACTATGTGCACCAGCTCGTAAGCACATCCATAAAACATTCCCACATCCATGTGATAGGTTCAAATAAGCTAGAAAACAGACTGGATCATTAAAATTTCCTGATGTATCATTGCCATAAATGTGCCATGCTTGGGGAAGCCATGGTCAAGCTCCTAGAGAAACATATCTCATAGGGTAAACAAATTTATTGCAGCTATCACCAGTTTTCACATAATATATGTATCATTATTGTTGCAAAACCATGTCACAAATTCAGGATTTGAGATTTTATTCGGTGAGTTCAAAAATTTCAGCATTTGGAAATGATACGATTCAGTAAAAGTTTGACCAAATACTCAATAAGAACTTGGCTTAAATTTGGACATATAATGTGTATGTACATATAAATACAAATATTACACACATATATGCTATTATTCACATTGATCTATAGTTATATATACACACATGATTTGCACATTGGTCTTATTCCATTAACAAGTCACTTGTGAAATTTACAATAGCCTGTCCAATTCAATAATGATGAAATATTATGAAATTATGGTTTCATTACATGAAAAGTTAATTATTAATTCAAAAATGCCACGATTTCTATGACTATGATTGTATCCATGATTCTTTGCAATTGGTGAGTTATCTTATATAATGCCCATGGCTAACTATCATAATCTGAATCTAGTTTGCAACATTCTAATAATGGTGCAAATAGATATTTAGAGATATTTTGATACTCTACAATATAACACTTACAAGAGACCCATATGAATGACTATGTCGCATTGAATGACCAACGTCAGAAGATGGAACCCCCTTGGATGGACCCTTCGAAGGTCCTATTATACTTTGCAGCTTATTTATCCATTCTACTTTATCACTTGTAGTCTCAGCCTTCAATACAAGATCGTAACTACAAAAGCACCAATGAAGTTGGATATATTTGACTATCTGGTTCCCAACAAACCATACCTAGTAATTTTTATCTACATCACCTATGTAATGCCTCCCAACATAGTGATGATTTAGAGATACAGTGCAGAGAAAATGAACTAAAATCTAGATATTATGGTTCATAACAGGAGCTAAACTAACAAAACACATAATGAACTAATTTGAGAACATTTTTATCTTTAGAATACACTTCTGATCCAAATTTAGTAAATGCTACTCCAAATCATATGTAGTACATGAGAAGTGTACCACTTGTAGTACATGACAAGCAGCCAACTCCATTTGAAGAAAGAAATAGAAGGCTCTAAAGGCAAATAACATAATTAGATGCTAAGAAAATTGTGCTCAAAGGATTATCAAAACTAATAGCTCAATCCAAGAAGAATCTAGATTACCTAGGACTTCAAGACTAAAAGGAATAGAACTAAAATGTCCATTATATACAAATCCATCATAACAAAAAGAAACTTAGTTTTGGGGTTGATGTGGCATTTGTGGAAAGTTCCCCTGTTCTGTATGATTCTCTTCACCAGATTCAGTAACAATTGGTTTTAGTTCGTGTAAAAAATGACTCATATCCTAGTTAAAAAAGCATTTTGAACCATTTTACTTGTTGTTCATGGAGAATTTGAATTGGCCTATTCAGTTTGATTCTCTTAATTGCAATGACCTAAGTTAGTAAAGAATGGTTTCAGTGACTGTGAAAATAGAATGATGTAGGCAGGCTTGCCAGAAGCCACCCCATCATGTAGCTAGGGGAGTACCTGTAATTCCCTCAGGCCGGTGTAAATGGAGATCTTGTCACGTAGTCAACTAAAGCCGATCTGGCATCGTCCACCAAGATCATCAGCTAATGTCAATCAAAGTAGCTCAAAGTCAGAGTCAGTAGTAGCTAACATCTAAAAGGGGGGAAACAGATGTTGTTTACTCACCACAATGGTAAGACCCCAGAACGCGTCCAGTGCAGCTACTCTCTTAGTCTTCTTCTTCTTCGACGCATCCCCCAGATCCAAAGTTGTAACTTCCTCGACGCTCTCATTCCCCTCGGCTGGCTGTTTCTTCGAAAGAACAGTAGCATCACATTCCCCTGCTTCAACGTCGACAGTAATGGAAGAAGGGTTGTAGTGCTGCTGCTCCACATCAACCTTGACCGCATTTGCCATCTGTGCATATGATGCCTGCAACCATTAGTGCATATCAAAAAAATGATTGAATCAAAGAAATTCATAATTATTCTCAAGATGAGGAATATGTTTCAGAGGAAGTTAGGGATTTTAGAAAATAGTCAAGAATCATATAATATTTTCAGAGGAAGCTAGGGACTCTAAAAATTCATTTGTTATAAAACCAACATAAATTTGCATCCATTAGTGCTGGAAAATGTGTACATGTAGCAACTTAAACTAGCTTCGTAAGAAAAGGATTTCTAGATAAAGATAACACATTCAACAGAAGGCCTTCAAATCTCACAAGGAAGTAAAGTAAACAACAAATGGATATGATTAGATATTCAATCAACAACATACCAACCTCACCAGATCACAACACAGCCATAACTTCAAAGAAAGATTCAAACCAACATTCATCAACCCAGGCTCATCCAAACTAACAGAATCTGCTGCACCTATCTTCACAATTATCATGTCTTCAACTGAGCCCTGCAAGATCTTATATCTAGAATCTCAATAGTCATTCCCTACTTGTTTTGGTGAAATGGAACCTGATTAGGTTCTTTCTTGGTGAAATAAATGAGGAAGTCAAATGGATACAATTGAGTGCATAGGCAGGTGCAATTATCTAGCTAACTTACAAGAAGAATGTGACAGTATGATAATACACATCTACAATAGCTTTTTCCCTCATATGTGGTGTGATTCTCCTTCAAACAATGTCCATGTGACCCCTATTCCAACAAGCCACAGTAGAGACTTTCCAATCAGTAGGTTGTTATCAACAACCATGAGCAACAAGTGATCTTAATGTTCACCCAAGCGAGGCCATCCTCACATGATATCTATGAAACACAATAAATTATCTATATGTTTTCTAGAATAAAAATTACCTAAAGGACATGGGGAGGTAAACTACTGGGAAGGGATGATAGTGAACAAAGCAGTGGGAATCAGTAGGCATCTTAGAAGCAACCCATGCATGAGGTGGATGTTAAATGGAAGGCAAATATAGTCTACAATAGTAGGATTCATTGGAAATTTTGGGTCAGGTACAATAATATGAAAGTTTTCCTCAGAAAGAATTGCTAGCAAGGATTTATCCTTATTGTTGAAGCAAGTTCAAGTGGATAGTGGAGAGATGATCTACAACATGACTATTGCAAAAGTGAACATGATTAAGTGGATGACTATTTTATATAGATATGGGTAGGGTTAAGGCCACACTAGTTGACCCACAAATTTCATCTCAAGTCAATCAAGAAAATGAAGCATAATTTTTTATTATGGCTAGGAGGAGAGATTTCTTCTTGATCAAGTTTGAGGATAGGGCAAATATGTTGAAGGCTCTAGATGAGGGGTCATGGTTTGTAGTAGGGAAGTCACTAATCCTTAAGAAGTGGGAGATGGGAGAGTCTCTTGAAAAGGCAAAGATAATGGAAATTCTAGTCTAGATCAAGTTTCCCAACCTACCTTGGGAGTTTGGGATGAGGAGATGCTTAGTATGGTCAGAAGCTTCGTGGGAAGGCTTACACAATCTGACTATTTTATGAAAATCAATAAGCAGCTAGAGTTTGCAAGAATCCAAGTTGTCATTCCTTATCTTGAGTCTTCAAAGGAGATAGGTTGTGAAGTGATGAACACAAGAATGATAAAGTATCTATTCTTTTCCAATATGAGTAGTATCCTAAAATGCTCAAGTTTTGGATACTTTGGCATGAACCATCTCTATGCATGGCAATAGAAGCAAGAAAACATGGAAGTGTTTGGAGGAGATCCTTATCTAGATATGGAAATAGACTAGGTAAGCATACTTATTACATGGTAAATTAATGTTACTACCTTACAGGGGAATGTAAGTAGAATTACTTAGGTTGAAGCTTATAATAGCTTTTTATAGTTGAATAGGGAGGGCCATAATATCCAGATTGACTGTTCCACCCCAATACTACTTTGGGTCTAATGAATCCACATGGGAAGAGGATGGATAATGAAGGTCTCACACTGCTATAGGAAGGTATTGGTGGCCTCCTAGATGTCTAACTAAAAGTAGTTCCACATAGATGGGTAATTTTTTCAATAATAAAATATTTTATCCTAATGAATTTGGTAATATATTTAGAATAGATGAGTTGGGATTTGGTTCACTTATTGTAAGTGGTAGGCCACCACTCCATCCAGGTAACATTTTGAAAGGATAAGTTTTAACTTATTGCCTTGAATAATCCTAGATATCAAGAGGAAGTTCAGTATAGTATCAAAAAGTTGAGTCTCCTATAGCTATTATATTGGAAGCTAAATTTAGAAGGAAGAATCTTAATATAGTTACAGACAAGATCTAGAATGGTTGTAATTGGATTTCTAATATTAACACTCATTCCCTGGGAATGACTGTAGTTTGCTGGGATCCTCCTCAAATTGTTGTCAATAAAATCGATTGTACTAATCGATGCTTTAACATGAGAATCAACTTTATAGGTGAAGATTTCATTCTTTTATATATCTATGGGAATAACAATGATAATAAAATATCTTCTCTTTGGTATGACCATTTCAAGTTCAAGGATTTGTACTAGAAGGACAAATGGCTCTCTCTAGGGGATTTTAATGTTGTGAGGCTTTCTTCTAAAAGTCTGGGAAGAGGAAATCCTTTCATTAGGATGCATGGCTGAATTTAATGATTTCATTTTTAATAAAAATCTGATAGTGATAAATTTGAAAGGAGTAACTTTTACCTTTGGTGATATTCAAAGAGGAATTAGAGTCACGTTATCAATAATTGAAAGATTTTTTCCAATGTCCATATCACCAATTTTTATCCTAGGATTTAAAGTGAGAATATCCCTAACATTGCATATTGATCACAAATAGATAATCATTCATGGTGGAGTTTCTAGAAGTAAAAGAAACACTCCACTATGTCTTATAAATGCTTGGACTTCACATAAGGACTCCTTGAATATTGTAAATGAAGATTGGTCTATTAAAGTCATTAGTAACCCAATATATACTATTTGTAAGAAGTTGAAGTCTGTAAAGATGCTCTTTCTTAATGGAGTAGAGAATCTTTTGGTTATGCTAATGAAAATGTTATAATCAAAGAATTTGAAGCTCGATAGGCCCTCTGTATAGTAGATATGAACCTAGTGATGTTGCTCTGAGAGGTAGAACTTAAAAAAAAGAATTGAAGCTATTATAGAGGTAAATGCAAGGAATCTCTTTTCAAACAAAAATCCATGATTCACTGGATCTCTTTGGGAGACAAGAATTCTGATTTTTTTACACTTCTTTTCAAACTAGAAGGGCCAAAATGCTATCAACTGCTTGGATGTCAATGGTATTATGACACAGAATGGAAATACTATTAAGGAGCATATTGTTGATTACTATGCTAATCATTTCAAGAATAAGACCAGGTAAAGCATGAGATTCTTGACAATATTGACTTTTCTACACTAAAGGATGAACATGTGAAAGATTTATGAAAATATATCACTAGGAAAGAGATAGGAAAGGTCATTAAGGATGCTAATGGGGACAAGTGTCCTAGTCTAGATGGTTTTAATGCCTACTTTTACTGAACATGTAGTCCTATAATGGGTAATGATATTGTTCGAGCTATTTTAATTTTTTTTCTCAAGAGGTAGACTTCTTAAAGAGGTGAATTGCTCCTTTTTGATGTTTATTCCTAAGGTGAAAGGGATGCTCATATAAAAAAATGGAGACCTATTGATCTCTACAACTTCTTGTACAGTGGAACTAACAGAAGACAAATTGTCTTCATTTAGAAGTTGATCCACTGGGACCCATAGAAGATGATTTAAACCTATAATCTTTAATGTATGTTCTTCTTGAATGATGGTGGCAAGTAAGAAGCAAGCTTCACAATCAGAACACTAAGCAACCCACAAGATTATGTGTTCATCCTTCACAGCTGATCATGCAACAAATAGATAATTCAAAACCTAATAACATTGGGAAGTTATTATAATATGAGGCCATGATGTTGTGTCAAATCTGCAGGGTAACCATAAAAATGGAACCAGTTGGAAAGAAGGAATATTATTTTATGAAAGCCTTACATCTCCAGTTCAGCCCATTACAATACTAGAAAAGAGTGGTGGGTCTTGGACTACTCATTATTATAATATGTGTTGGTTTATATTGGTTCCTACTGCACCCACTTATCTTTTGTGACAAGCTTTCATCTAGAAAGTGTTAGATTGTCCCATCAATAAAACCTGAGATGCCCCTGCATTGAGTCTGAATACTTGTGATGTGCTAAAAAATAACCATTGCCTACTATCCCTAGTCCAAATCCTCTAGCTGTGGTAATTGATGATGATGGTGTGCCTAACAATTTCATAATAGAGCATATAAACAAGATACACATATTCACTCCTCTACAGAAATATTAAAAATTGACTCCATGATCGATCAGCAAACAAAAGACAATATGATCTCAGAAATAGAAGAAAAGGAACTACAGTCATCTCAGACTTACAGAAATAGAGGTCTGAAGACCTTGGGGATTGTCTGCGACAATGGAGAGGCAGTAACCTTGGGAGGAGGTGGTGACTTTGGGAAGGGCCGACGATCTTGCAGAAGAGGTGAGCACTGGATGGGGGCAATGATCGCTTGAAGATGTGAACTATTCAGCGAGCGAAGCTGGACGACAAGTTCAGGATCCACGACGGTTTTAGGTCTTCGTCCTGCCAATGCAAGGATTGGGATGTGCGGAAGCACTCAAGCGCGTGGACTGCGGGAGGCTCGCGCGATCGGGCGTAACAGTTAGTCAGATAGCGTGATCGACAGCCGATTGAGTGTGTGGGAGAGAAGGAGATAGCGGGGAATAGAGAGAATGGGAAACTGGGATGCGCGTGTTTAATTGGATCCAATACATGCGTGCGGGAGAGGAGCGTGATCAACGACCGATTGAGTGTGTGGGAGAGACAGAGATAGCAAGGAATAGAGAGAATGGGAAACTGGGATGCGCAGGTTTAATTGGATCCAATACATGCACGCGGGAGAGGGGGTATTGTTTAGTAAATTTAGCTACAAAGTAGTGTTTACATCTAAAATAAAGAGGACAAATGTAGTTTAAGTTGATCAATCTTATTGGCTTCATTTATTTTATTTATATTTTTAAGAAATGTAGCTAAAATTGGCTTTGACTACATATAGTATATATGTAATTAAATAAATTGTAGCCAATTCATGTATTTTTTGTAGTGAAGGTACTTATACGAATGAAATCTGGCTGTTTCTCGATCGACGAATTTGTCGACCGAGAGAGAGCCAGATTCGTTCGTATAAGCTCCTGTAACGTTAGTTTTCCTTTATAACCGACCCTAGAGGGTTTTTCGGTCGACAATATTGTCGACCGAGATAAACTTAGGATCCAGTTTAGTATTTCACACATGAATAAGTACCTCTAGGGTCGGTTTTAAGGAAAAAACCGACCCTAGAGGTACTTATACGAAGGAAATCTGGCTCTTTGTCGGTCGAGGAATTATTCGACCAAGACAAAATCGGTCGACAAATTGTTCGACTGAGGCCAACCCTGTGAACCTCCATTTGCTTGAATTAAAAAGGCAATATTCTGATTAAAATATAAATCGTAACGGCTAGAAAATCGACCGTCTTAACGACAGACAACCGTTATGGGTGTCGGTCGACAAATTGTCGACCGAAATGGCTAGAAAATCGACCGTCATAACGGCTAGAAAATCGAACGTCGTAACGGCTAGTTTGATTGACCGTTGGCCGACCGGGATACGACCGTTGCGGGCGTCGGTCAACAAATTGTCGACCCAAATGGCTAGAAAATCGACCGTCATAACGGCTAGAAAATCGACCGTCATAACGGCTAGTTCGATCAACCATTGGCCGACCGGGAGACGACCGTTGCGGGCGTCGGTCGACAAATTGTCGACCGAAATGGGCTCTGTTTTGCTATAAATAGCACCCAAAACGATCCATTTCTTCACACCTTCACATTCTCACTTCTCTAGCTCCTCTCTAGTGTATTCTTGTGAAAATCTTTAGCTTCTCTACATCCAAGTCTTGCTTGCTACTTCTCCATTTCAAAGCAATGAGATGGCTTCCTCATCAACGCGTGGAAAGAAGCAAGTTGTAGGCAGAAAAGGAAGGACGGTCCCTGATCCGCTGTCGTTCATCAACGACGTCCCTTTCAAAGATGCAACTGCAGGCGACCGCTACCTCAGGCTCTCCTCAAAAACTCCTCTTCCACGACGGCCAGTCGACGTCATGGACTTCCACAACATTGTCGATTTGGAGGAACTCTTTAAGGTGCAACATTTGACTGATTTTTTGATCCCCTCCTTCCATTCCTACTCCTCCAAAGTAGTTAATGAATTCTATGCCAATTTAACCCCACATCCTGACCATGATTCCTTCTCCTCTATGGTTGGTGGGTATGGATTCCATTTTACTGAGGAGGGTATTCTTGATATGCTTGACATAAACATAGAAGAATATAAAGATTTTGTTGATCTCACCATAGGAAATCCACTCAACAAACTCTCCCAAGATGACACTACAACTAGCCTTAGTGATGTCAAAAAAGCCATCTTTCAATCAAATACGACCTGCCATGAAGATAGGGGTACCTATTATGCCATAAATTTAAAACCTGAAGCTAGGATCATAAATCTCATTGTTGCCACCAATATCCATCCTAGAGCAAACAAATATGAAGTACCCACCTTTCGTATGTGCCTTATCTATTCCATTCTCAAAGGTATTCCCATAAACTTTATTCGTATCATCCTTAAGAATATGCTTAAGTTTTCTGGCAATCCACCTTATGCTGACTTTGTATGCCAAATCACTCAACATTTTCTTAAGAAGAATATTGAGGATGACTTAGGTTACACATGGGATAGAAAACCCCAAAAGATAAGTAAAAATACGGTGGAAAAGATGGGAATCGACTTTGGCCACAAAAGGGATAGGACTGAAGGGGAGACATCCACCCAAGACATACCTCCACCACCTCCTCCTACCAACCTACCCCATGATCCTATTACAAACACCTTGGCATACATTGTTGGATCCCAATATCACCTAAGTAGGCAATTGGATTATATTCACCATGGCATGACTTATTTAAACCAAAGGATGCAAGCTCTCTCTCCTAACCAAACTGATGAATATCCCTATTCCCTTAATCCTGGCATGATAAATCCATACAATCCTTCCTACAACTACTATCAAATTCCACCTCCACCATCTCATGATCTCACACATACTCAGTTTTCCCCAATTCAACTTCAAGACATTGCTGCCCACTTTCGCTTTGATCGGGTTCCCACCTTCTTGGAGGCTTATGCCTTAACCAAGACAGGTGCCTTGGAGTGGCAGACACTGGTCAAATATTATGGAGTTGAGCCCTTTCTTGGAAAAGATCCAGACATTGATGTAATCCTTCGGTCTTTTCAGTGAGATTATGAGATATCTTTGTAATGATTGTAATGGATATCTTTTTATAAATCAAGTATGTCATGCTTCATCTTATAAAGTGTATGGGCATTAAATTGTTATGAATAAAAGTGTTTTCCATGGCTTCATTTGGACATATACATGTTATATAAGAATATTGTTATCTCAAATGATTGAAAAATAAATTATAGCTAAATTTGACAAAGCATCACTTGGTTTTAAAATTAAATATCTCTTTAAGGGAGAGCATAGCATAAAATTAAGAGGGAGAACTAAAGAGTCATACAAAATGATTATATTGGATATCATGTAAAATCTTGTACAAGTACTTAATTTAAATATTGAAACAGGATTAATCTCGGTCGAAAAACTACTCGACCGAGAATGAGAGTCAGATTTCCTTCCGTGTGTGTACAAGCATCTCTAGGGTCGGTTTTATCTTTAAAACCGACCCTAGAAGGTCTCTCGGTCGACAATATTGTCGACCGAAATGAGTTTTGGATCCAGTTTAGTTCATGCATGTATAAGAACCTCTAGGGTCGGTTTTTTTACTTTTAATCGACCCTAGAGCTCCCCTCGGTCGACGAATTTGTCGACCGATATCATCTCAGTCGACAAATTTGTCGATCGAGAATGAGAGCCAGATTTCCTTTGTGCGTGTATAAGCACCTCTAGGGTCAGTTTTAAGAAAAACCGACCCTAGAGAGTCTCTCAGTCGACAATATTGTCGACTGAGTTTAGTTTTGGATCCAGTTTATTTCACGCATGTATAAGAACCTCTAGGGTCGGATTTTTAATTTTTTAACCGACCCTAGAGATCCTTTCGGTCGACAAATTTGTCGACTGGAAGAAGAGCCAGATTTCCTTTCGTGCGTGTATAAGAACCTCTAGGGTCGGTTTTTTCTTTAAAACCGACCCTAGAAAGTGTCTCGGTCGACAAATTCGTCGACCGAGAAGTCTTTGTTGTTACCTCTAGGGTCGGTTTTAACCATATAACCGACCTTGTAGGAGGCATCCTCGGTTGACAATATTTTCGACTGAGAAGCTTGTTCGAGCATCGCTTACCTGTTGGGTCGGTTGTTTGCAAATAACCGACCCTACAGGTTTCGAGGGTAACAAACAGTCGGGGTCTCATTTTCCCTCCATTCTCGCTGCCAAGACCTAGTTCTTCTTTTCTCTTTGGCCTCCATTTTCGCACCGCCAAAGTTCATTTTCTCTCCATTCTCGCTTGGCCAAAGCTTCTCCTTACCAAAAGAGCGACCGCGCCGCCAAAGCTTTGCCAAGAAGGTCATCGTCGTGTTCGAAGGGAGCTCGTCGTCAAAGCCTTGCCTCCTCTCCGTGAAACCCTTGCCGCCTCTCTGCGCCGCCAAGCCTCCTCTCCGCGAAAAGAGCTCGTCGTCGCCGCCTCTCCACACTTCCATGAAGGTCGCCGCCTCTCCAGGAAGGTCGTCACATCCTCCACGAAGGTCGTCGTCATTTCCAAGTAAGGCCGCCGCCTTGTTCCCTCATTCCCGAGTTCATTCCCGCCACCATGGAAGCGTCCAGGTCCAATCTCAGTCGACAATTTGTCGACCGAGAGCCCACCTACGCGCGACGTCCAGGTCCACTCTCGATCGAGAATTTTTCGACCGAGGGTGGACCTGGACGCCGCGTGCAGGTGGGCTCTCGGTCGACGAATTGTCGACCGAGATTGGACCTGGACTCCTTTAACTATACATTTATATTGTTTTTCCATTTTATATGGTTTGATAACATCCCACTTCCTTAATCAATTGCTTAACACCCAATTTTGTTAGTTGCATGCTAGCCTAGCTCTCTTCTACTCTCCTTAGTGTTAATTTCTTAAAGAATTTTCTCTAGTTAGTGTTACCTAACTTGCTTTTAGTTGTTTAGTTAGTTGATTTCCTAGTTAGTGTATGATTTCTTTGTTTAGATAATTTCTCTAGTTAGTTGATAGATCAGGGTTGCCATTATTAGATTAGTGTAGTTGCTTGTTCTTTCTAGCTTGGCCTAATTGCTTGCCATTTCCAATCTTCAACTAGTTTCTCTCTCTTGCTAGTGTATTGATCATTTCTTTCTTAGTCCATGATATCTAATTTTCCAGGGCCGGTCTAGATTTTAAATTTTTTCCTTCCATTTGCTTACATCTTAGTGTAAACAATCATACCCCCATTTAAACCAAAAAATTGTAGCTCTATTCACTAGAAGTCTGGATAATGACATCATGACTGGAAGGAAATCCTTAGATTATTAGGAGTAAACTTTGGATACTCCCAAATTGACACTTTAGGGTTGATGCATGAAATAATGCATTTATATATTAACTTAGAAACCCGTTCAAAATTTACTCATTATGAGTAAACTTTGGATAGTCCCCGGTTTGGGACTGTTTTTGGATATTTAATCTCACTTAGGATGTACCTGTATAATGTATGTTTAGTTTTGTATAAAATTTCAGTAGGATTTCTTCATTTGTTCTCTGGGTACATATGTGAGTGGTTATTTGCCATTTACATCGGTGTACTTGGAGAACTTAGGGGAAATGTTGCTGAATTTTTTTTCAAAACTAAACATACATTATACAGTTACTAGTGAGATTAAATATTCAAAAATGGGATAGGTGGTACACTTTAGTATATAAGTAATTAACTTCCTATCAATAAAAACTTACAGATCATTATAATATCAATATTAAACGGTTAGTTTTATAATTAATTTTAATGTGATATAGAAAATGGATCGAAGTTGGATGTCTATCAAGAACCGTTGCAGTCTAGAGTTTGCCAAAGGTCTTGATGAATTTATCAGATTTGCTGAGGAACATAGGAAACTACCTACAGATAGGCTATATTGTCCATGTAGAAATTGTTGTAACAATTTGAAAGTTGATACTGGTGAGGAAATTAAGAATCATGTCATATGCAATGGGATCATACAAGGTTATAATGAATGGTATTGGCATGGAGAGAAATTGAATTATGGATCAGAAAATGTCGATAATAATAGTTGTGGCATAGAAGATATAGATAATGATGATAATGTTAATGATGAACCGATTCAGGATGATATGGTTGATGAGATGCTACGTAGTTGTCGGGAAAATGTCATTGATCCACCTTCTTTATTTGCAAACATTGTCCATGATGCTGAAAAACCATTATATAAGGGTTGTACTAAGTTCACGAGGTTGAGTGCTGTGATGCGATTATATACTCTTAAAGCTCAAAAATATTAGAGCGATAAGAGTTTCACTTCACTGTTGTCTTTGTTAAAGGAAATTCTTCCTGAAGGCAACGAGCTTCCAATTTCAACATATCAAGCAAAGAAAATAATGTGCCCAATGGGAATGGAGGCTAAGAAGATTCATGCATGTCCAAATGATTGTGTGTTATTTCAGAAGGACTATAGTATTTTGATAAATTGTCCAAAATGTGGTGCGTCAAGGTATAAGACTACAAATTCAACTAAGGCTAAAAATGGCTCTCCTGCCAAGGTGATGTGGTATCTACCAATAATACCACGATTTCAACGTTTATTTGCTAATACAGAAGATGCGCAAAATTTGTCTTGGCATGGGGAGTTAAAGGTCAATGATGATGGCGTCGTACGACATGCATCTGATTCACCACAATGGAAGAAAATTGATTTATTATACCCTCAATTTGGTAAAGAACCAAGAAACCTAAGACTTGGGCTCTGTACAGATGGAATGAATCCCTATGGTACATTAAGCAGCCAACATAGCACGTGGCCTATTATGATTGTTATATACAATCTTCCTCCTTGGTTGTGTATGAAAAATAAGTATGTGATGTTGTCAATATTGATATCAGGGTCCAAGCAACCTGGAAATGATATTGATGTTTACCTTCAACCTCTAATTGATGACCTAATGAAACTATGGGAAGAAGGTATTATGACATATGATGCTTCACGTAAAGAGATCTTCAGTTTGCGTGCTATGTTATTTTGCACGATTAATGACTTTCCAGCTTATGGAAATTTGTCTAGATATAGCATAAAAGGAAACAAAGCATGTCCTATTTGTGAGGAAAATACTGATTCAATCAGACTGAAACATGGTGGTAAAATCGTATATCTTGGTCATCAAAGATTTCTCCCACCAGTGCATCCTTATCGAAGGCAACGCAAAACCTTTAATGGGCCAACTGAGGAACGAAGTGCTCCTAAACCTATACCAGGAAATGTTGTATATGATAGGGTGAAACATATTGTTAATGAATTTGGAAAGATTTCAAGTAGTCATACACTCGCATGTGACAAATCTCTATACAAGAAGAGGTCAATATTCTGGGATCTTCCTTATTGGAGATCTTTGGCAATTAGACACTGCATTGACATCATGCATGTTGAAAAAAATATTTGTGATAGCATCATCGGTACGCTATTGAACATACCAGGAAAGACTAAAGATGGCATCAAATCTAGAAAAGATTTAGAATTAATGGGTATTAGAAAAGAATTATCAGTGGAGATCAGGGGTCTCCGTACATATTTACCACCGGTTTGTTACACTTTGTCAAGGAAAGAGAAAAAGACTTTCTGTGAGTGCTTGTATAATATTAAGGTTCCACAAGGATACTCTTCTAATATTCGTAGATTTGTATCAATGAAGGATCTGAAACTGATAGGTCTCAAATCTCACGATTGTCACACCTTAATGCAACAAATTTTACCTGTGGCTATTCGATCTATATTGCCGAAGCATGTAAGGTTTGCAATCACAAGACTCTATTTCTTCTTCAATGAAATATGCAATAAAGTGATACATCATGATACTCTCGATAAATTACAGAAAGATGTAATTATTACCATGTGTCAGCTTGAAATGTACTTTCCTCCTTCATTTTTTGATATCATGGTTCATCTTGTAGTACATATTACAAGGGAGGTGAAGATGTTGGGTCCAATTTTCTTACACTGGATGTATCCATTTGAACGGTACATGAGTGTTTTTAAAGGTGATGTTCGGAATCGTTATCGTCCTGAAGGGAGTATTGTTGAGGGTTACGTGGCTAGGGAGGTGATGGACTTTTGTAATGATTTTTTGAATTGCAATGAAACTTGTAGCGATCAAAAAAATTCCCATCACACTAGATCTTATTGTGGCAAAGGAACTCTGGGAGGACGAGTGAAAGGAATCAGTCGTGAGTTGTGGGAACAAGTGCATTTGTATATTTTACACAACATCGATGAAGTTAGTAGCTACATCACAGAACACAATGATCTTATCAAGAGAAAGCATCCGCGATCCAATTCAATGTGGCTTGCAAGAGAGCATAATCGAACATTTATTAGGTGGTTTGAAGAGAAAGTATTTAATCAACTATCTGAATCACCAAATAATGTTGTTGAGAACATAAAATGGCTCACCTTTAAGCCAAAAATGGATGTCATGTCATATGAAGGTTATGACATTAATGGATTTTCATACTACACAAAGCGTCAAGATGAAAGTAGTGTAGTTCAAAATAGTGGGGTCACTGTTAAAGCTTGTTCATTGTATTTTGCTAGTGCCAAAGATAAAAGACCATGCGAAGTTGAGATGTTATATTATGACGTCATTGAGGACATATGGGAAATGGACTATACAAATTTTCGAGTTCCTATATTTAGGTGTAATTGGGTTGACAACAACAAAGGAGTTTTAGTGGATGAGTTGGGTTTCAAATTGGTGAATTTTGAAAATATTGGTTTCAAAGATGAGCCATTCATCATGGCAGACCAAGAAAAACAAGTATTCTATATTGATGACCCGGAAAATAAAAATGGGTCTGTCGTTCTTAATGGAAAAACACAGTTTACTGTAGATCCTATAAATGAAGAAGAATACTATGAAAAGTATGATGATTCCAGTCCATTCTCAGTTGGTTTGCCAAGTGTAAATGTTGAAGATAACATCGATGAATGTTATAAACGTCAAGACCATGCTGAAGGAATTTTCCTTGACTAACAACTCAACCAATACTAAAGGCATGTATTCTTTGAATTATTTATTTTATTATCATGTATACCTTATCACTTGTGCTTTTATTATCACTTTTTTTATCATGTATACTTGCAAGTTCTAAAATCGCGAGTGAAGATGAACATTCTGAGCATGAGCACCATGAGGATGGTAGTGGTGATGCTAAGAAAAGTAGAGGTCCTACATTGATGCGTAGGCTGTAGGAGCTCAGGGCTAAAGGGGATAAATTGTCAGTCCAGTTTGATATGACAGGAGCACCTGTTGGGGAACATGCTAGTGCTTTCAAGCATTACGTAGGGGCGACCGCGCGTAGTAAGGTGGCAATAGATATAGAAAATTGGCATGATGTTCCTAATGTCAAAAAAGACCTCATATGGAAAGATATATCTGTGAGTGGAAGTGATATTATTTTAATATGTTTTTTATCTATTGATTCTAATTTAGTTTTCTTGGAATTAATTCCTTTTCAAAACAACATTATTAATTGCTTCTTTTGTATGTATAGGTTGTTTTTCGTCTAAATGAAAAAGATCACAAGAAAAGAGTGCTACAACGTTGTGGTGTACGATGGAGGGGTTTTAAGACATATCTTGTAAGGGAATTTATAAATAATCCTAAACAAAAGAAGAAAGCTACAGATGTATATATTTTTATAGATCCTGAGGTGTGGGAAAGATTTGTTGCAGCTAGGAGATCGGAAGAGTTTCAGGTAATAAAGATTGTGATGTATTGTATGAATATTTAATTTTATACAATTAAGGAGGTGAATTTTTTTATACATGTTTGCCAAGTCTAAATTGCAATACTTCATTTTAAATGATCAGGCTATTCACCAGGCTCAAAAGGAAAGACGGGCTAAAAATGTGCATGACCATCGCTTGGGGCCCGGTGGTTATGCCTTCTGCCGCCAACTACAAGAGAAGCAATCCTCTTCTAGAGAAGAATCTAGTACAACTCAAGTTGAGAGACCACCCCGATACATGACATGGATTGATGCTAGAAAGAATCGAGCAGGTGAAATTGTCAACCCTGCAACTAAGGAGGTGGCACAAAAGATGGTAGGTTTATCCCAACTAAGTATTTATATCTAATTGATATTGTGATTTAATATTTTTATTAACTATGAATAGATTGATCTCCACGAGCAAAGGAAGGAAGGAAAGTTCATCCCAACTGGCTACATGGATGAACTAGCAGTTGCTCTTGGTACGAAGGAGCGTCCTGGCCGTGTTAGGGGATTAGGAGCTGGCATAGGATTCAAGTCTTATTTTGGCCCTTCGCAATCTAAAAGAGGTCGTGTAGGAGGTCTTATACAAGAGGATCTTGAAGCATTAGTAGCGCAGAAAGTAAAAGAAATAATGTCTTCATTTCAGCCTACTCAACCTTCTCAACCTATTCATACTGCGCGTCTCTCAAGTGATGAGGTACAAGCCCATACTCCAGTTGTAGAAGGTCATGGGAGCACTCCCGATGACCCACCACAACAATCTGCAGTAAGTTTTTCTTCTATATGTTGTGTTATAAGTATGATAAATATATGATAATATATATAGTTGTAACATGTATATGTTCTACTGTTTCTTATATAACTTATATTATTTCAATCTAGATTGGTATGAACTGTAAACTTGCAGTGGAGGTTCCAGAATATAATGTTGTGGCAGCGGGCAAGGTGTACAACCTTGGTTGTACATTGCATTGCCAACAAATTACTGATGACATTTGCCGTGTGTCCATCCATCTTGTGTATGACGGAATGGGGGACAAACCACTACCCATACCTAATCCTGAATATAGTACAGTTGAAGAAGCTGAGGGTGCTATGGTGGGTTGGCCTAGACACTTGGTTATCAATGACAAGGTATACCTTATTTCTACCATATTTTTCATATTTGACTGCATATATGAACTCGTGTAATATAAGTATGTAATTTAATTAACATGTTTGTAAACCAAAAAGTAAAAATTCTACTAGTCATCCTCCTATGCCCAAGCCATCTTTCATTCCTGAAGCTACATTCGACGAATTGGGAAGCAAATGTAAATGTTTGTGTCGATACTTAGCCAACCAAAGCTCAGGATTGCAAATGTTGGTCAATTTAATAGAAGATGCAGTTGGGAGGGATTTTGAGAATTTAATTTTTATTGATGATATTATAGAGTTGTTCCAGTATGATTGGATAAATACTTCGGTAATAGAAGTATGGATAAGGTAATGAACTATCAATATATTTATCAAATTCCAATACACATTTTTAGCTTAGTTCTATGTATGGAAATAATTACAAATGTTTTACAGCCATTCATATACTGAGATCACAAACTTTGATATAAAGAATGTTGGATTCTTAGTTCCTTCAATCACTAGTCAAGTGGAGATAAATTTTGAGGATGTGAATGAGTACTTCTCTACTGCATTCAAATATTTTGCTAGTGAAGGGAAGGAAACTATCCTAATTCCTTTTAACGTGCAGTAAGTATTATTATTCAATATAATTTTAATAATGAATAAAATTATTTATTTTAATGTTTGTTTTATTCTTACTCAGAGGTAGACATTGGGAATTAGTGGTGATTGCCCCTAAATTGATGACTCTTTATTATCTTGACCCAATGGGTAAAACAACAAGGAGTCACAAACTGAAATTGCTAGCTATGGAGTAAGTATAAATTTAGTCAATGCTTCAACATGATATTTCTATTTAGAATTTCTATTTTACCAACTATTATTTAATTGATAGGGGTATAAAGGATTTTCGTGATGCTGGAGGACAAATACCAACAAAATTAAAGATATTGACTTTGAAAAATGTCAAGGTAGCTACTTTGACAACTGCTTAGTCTTATATGTATTAATTTTCAATTCTAATATGTCAACTCTTATAGTGTTATCTCAACTGCTGTTTATAGTAGTTTACTAACATTAAGTATAATTCATTATTTGTAGCGTCCTATGCAAAATAATGACTAGGCTTGTGGCTACTATGTAATGAAATATATGCAAGCTATTGTCAAACAAACATCACATGACATTCAGACTATAAGTCAGGTAATAAAGAATAACATCATAAATTTACAAGTGATTGTAGTCATTTTATAAAATATTAGCATGTGCATTTTCTGTTACAGATCTTTACAACTCATCCTTACACCCTTGTGGACTTGAATGAATTCTGAGAAGAGTGGTCAGATTCTTTTCTAAATGAAGTCAATATAGCATTGGATTAAATATGTCAGCTCCATTTATGTATGTGTCCCTTTCATATTTACTTTTGTATCTGATTAATATCATCTCAGACTTGCAATCTATCATTTTGTAAATTTTTATGTGATTATGAATCATTTTTGTCATGAATGTGTGGTTTTGAATGGTGACGGTTGAGCATCAATGCTTCCCTCTCCCAGAATATATGAATCTTATTATTCTTCTGTTCTATTTCATTTTCTGCCGAAATTTTTTTAAAAAAATCATAACTTCTAGGGTTGTTTTTTTAAATAACCGACCCTAAAGATTGAATGACCACTTCAGTGTGATCCTCGGTCGAGAACATTTTCGACTGAAAATATTTCGTTTGACAATTTTCTCGACCGAGAGAGTTTTACAGGGTCGGTTTTTTTGGAATAACCGACCCTAAAGATTGAATAACATACTTCAGAGTAATCCTCGGTCGAGAAATTTCTCGACCGAGGATTACTCTGAAGTCTTTTATTAAATCTTTAGGGTCAGTTATTCCAAAAAAAAATGACCCTGTAAAACTCTCTCGGTCGAGAAAATTGTCGAACAAAATATTTTCGGTCGAAAATGTTCTTGACCGAGGATCACACTGAAGTGGTCATTCAATCTTTAGGGTCGGTTATTCCAAAAAAACCGACCCTGTAAAACTTTCTCGGTCGAGAAAATTGTCGACCAAAAATATTTCGGTCGAAAATTTTCTCGACCGAGGATCACACTGAAGTGGTCATTCAATTTTTAGGGTCGGTTATTCCAAAAAAATCGACCTTGTAAACGATATCAGTCAAGAAAATTGTCGACCGAGATCGTTACAGGGTCAATTTTTTTTGGAATAACGGACGCTATAGAGCAAATTCTGTAGAGAAAATTCTCACCTGGGTCGGTGTTTTGCGTCGGTGTTTACTCTGTAAGGTCGGTTTTATTTGGTCAAATAAATCGACGCTATAGAGCAAACTCTATAGCGACGGCCACTTAGGCATCGGTTATAAAGTGACGTTGTAGGCTTAAAAAAACTGACACTACAGACCATTCCTGTACTAGTGTAACCTACCTAAATCAGCAACAAGGGGACTAAAAGTCATAATGGAATGAGATAGCATAAATATTCATTTAGATCCATGATGTTCATCTCTAGTAATTTCTGGATGTGTCATTATATTCTATGAATGACTCATTAGTTTAATAAAAAAAATAGACTTTTTGTGTAAATATACAATACGACATCTATATGAATACGACTTGTGTCGCTTGATTATTAACTCGTGGTAGGGGTGGGTATAAAACCAAAGCAAATCATAGAAACCAACAAAACCAAGCCAAACCAAACCGACTAGTTCGATTCGGTTTTAGGATGATGAATGGTTAGGTTTGGTTTCAAAGCTTTTGAAACCATTAAACTATAGTTTGGTTTGAGTGTGAACTTTAACCAAACCATACATATGTATATGTATTGATAATATGTATATAATTACATTATGCAAAAATGCTCACTGGAATATAATAATACTAAAACGTTATGTATGTTAAAAGGTACTGTTAGTTCTATATACATGGAGTTTTAGTTAAAATAATCTAATAGATAGCATGATACATACAACATCAATTTGAAGTTAGTTGGACTATATCAATGCATAGTTTGTGTATACAACTTATAAAAACCATTTGTAAGTAATGATCTCTTGGAAGTTGAGATATTATGTTTAATGGATTAATAAATATGATGTCAAATAGTTGTATTTTCATGATAAATTTGATAAACAACTTTATATTTGATCAACTCATAGTTTGGAACCAAACTAAACCGAACCAACCTATAGAATGACAGTTTGGTTCAGTTCAATTTTGGACTACTTCAAGGATTGGTTCAGTTTGAAAAGTTAGAATACCAATATGTTTGGTTCGATTTGTAGTTTTAAAGGTAAATTGAACCAAACTGAACTATGCCAAGCCCCAAATCATGGTATCTTAGAGTAAATATTGAAATGCATTTCATTATTAGGATCACACTCACAAGCTCAAAGGAAATTCCAACAATGGAAAAGAGTTAATTTAAAGTGATAACCTCCTCAACTTTTAAACAAAACCATTGAAGTATAGCGCATGATCCTAATGTGTAACACAATCTCTGAATAATGAATTATCTTATCCTAGAGTGGGGTCCACACAACAACTATGGTTATTGATACCAAGATATTCTTCAAGAGCTCATTAGAACCTCAAAATATACAAACAATAACAGCAAGAATTAACCTCATAGTGATTGATGAAAAAGTTTGTAAAAACATAGAAATATGCTTCTTTAATGTCTTAAAGGACCAGATAGGTAATGATAATTGAGCATTTGACAACGAAAAATATATAAGTAAGCACCCAAAATATGAATTCAGTTATCTATTACAGATCTACTTGAATGTATATTTAGTTTTCTATTATGTCATGAATATCTTAGACTTGTACCTTCCAATCTACAAACGATATATGCTATCCACTTAGCCTACCAAAAAGAACTTATTTTTATCAGTCCCACAAATATATCACCCAATGTCACTTTCTGTGAGTATATCATTTTAAAGGCTCGCCAACCTACAACCTAAATTACTAGGTAAAAAACCATGATAATCTAGAACCAACACCTTTATACACAAACACCTATAAAAAAATGAGGGCTAGTTATGTTTAAACATACTTCATCCAAAGTCCTCAGATTTGATGAGTATAATTTAACATCACATTCTCTATATCTTAGTAAAACTATGTAAACTGGACATATAGATATGTCCCCAACCTGAGTGAAGTTTGCATTCAAACATGGTCGATCTCAAGAAGCTAAGTGTACACCATCATATGAGGATTCTCAATCTCTTGTGTATATTCAACAATATATTCTTCAACAAGTCTTCCCATAATTCCAAGAAATCCCATTTTTGTGACATCCAATAGCATCATCAACAATTAATCATGCCCTAATGCCAAGTAGGCCAAATAAGTGAGAAAACCAAATGCCAAAATCCCAACCCAATCTTATCTAAAATTAGTTAACCAAGAAGGTAAGCAAAATATCAACTAATTTTTTCAACAAGATATATGTGTAAAAATCATATCATATTTTTGGCTCTAGAATAGAAAGTAACATCAAATAAGGTTATAATCCTAAAGTTTCCAAATTTTTTGTCAAAGACCTTTTAGAATCCCTATATTTGTAGTGATGATCGATGGTTACATGTAGGAACTACATCATGAGGATTATTAAGAAAATGTAAAGTCACCCTCCACAGGTGAAGAGCATGTCTTAAAAAGGTTCAAGTAGGAATCATTTCTCTAAAGCTTCTCCAACTACCCAAAAAGACCCACCACTTGCATGAACACTCTCCAACTAAGCCTAAGAAGGTGAAGAAAATAAATTTTATGTAAAGGAGGGATGTTTTTATCATAGGTCATGAATAACATTGACTAAGTAGGTATAGAGGAGATAAAGTTATATAAGAGTTGAAAAAAAGAATGTGAAGTTACATAGATTTGATATAAACAAGCTTGGGAATATGACTTCAAGATTTGATCTTCAAAAATCTAGAGAAATCACCAACATGCAAGAAATCTCTAGAAAGAAATGCCTTCTTCATGCTCTAAGGTGACCTCTCTAGCTGATAAATTATATTATAGGGGTCTAGGGTGAAAGGATATCAACATTTATAGTCCTAGGTGTGAGACAATTGCATGTGAACCATTATACAGACAACTTTGACCCCTAGTTTGAACTTAAAACGTAAGCACTCACATAAAAAACACTTGTTTTGACCTCTTCCATCATCCATCAACATTTCTTGGAATGCATCAACCTCAAACCATGTCAAAATGACCAAAAAACCCACTTCTAAAACCACCCAACATTCATGAACCATATCTCAGCATGCATTGACCTGAAGTAACCGCATTGAGCTGAGTAGATCTGCATCAACCCAACCCATGCATACAGAGACTACGTGTAGTGGTTAAAACAATCAACTTGACATACTTCAAATCACCAAAAGTTGTCTAAGTAGCTCAAATAAAGCCTTGTTGCCCAAGGAGCAGTTCCCATTGCATCAATTGATCCAAGTGAAAAGATATTTTTCAGTGTAGAACTTCAAAAATGTCAAAAACCCACTATTTCACCTGTAACATACCGGATCTTGGACCCTAGCTTAAAGTTGTGATCTTTTGGGTTTTTCCAAACAAGGTTGAGGTTAGAATGATCCTAATAATCTAATGCATGAATAATGTAAAATAATATGTCACATAATTCATTTGGTGATAATAAAATGATAAATAATCTAATTGGATGCATAATGAAGTTAATGGGCCTCTAATGGGCCATATGACTAAACCCATGTAAGAAAGCTTCAAAATAAAGAACAGACTTCAAATTCATAATCAACATATTAAAATAAGCCTACATGTCAATTTTCATTTAATTTGGACTCCTTGAAATAATATGGTAAGATAAGAGAGATAAATTGTCTAAAAAGTGTAATTAATAAATAAATATAATAATTGACTCCAAAAGAAGAAAATAATGTTATATTCGTGATCTGCATAATAAATATAGCCTTTGGGTGAATTTTTATCCAATTTGGAGAAAGTTTGCTTAAAAGGTAAAATCAGGAGAGATAAAGTATGTAGAACCTTCAAAATATTAATTAAATACTCAAACAACTCCAATATATAAAATTGATGGAAAATTCGTATCTAATACATTAATTATGACTTGTGGGTCAAGTTTCATCAAATTTAGATAATCCATGTGTTATTAATGCATCGGGAAAGAGAAACAAAGAATATGTTAAATAATACATCTAAAGTTTCCAAAAGTAAAATCTAATCAGATATCGGAATCTACATGTTTAACTTAACTTTTGTGCCAAGTTTGGCTTATTTTGGATCATGTATGAACCCTTAATTGAAGAGAGAGAAAATAAGAAATAATGACAATCACACTTTATTCGAATTAGGTTTGGATTTCATTTTATGTGTCGCACGCTGAGATTTAATTGCCTTTTTTTTCTCTTGCAATCTGGACCGTTCGTTTTGGATCTGTCGGCCAGCGGGTCATCTCCAACCTTGAGTAGGAGATTGACTCACGAGCTACAGTAACCCATCCCCATTGAAGTTTCTGATTCAATTTTCTCAGTCATTTCTCGGTAGTTTTCCCTGATTTTTCTTGCAATAGTTTCGGAATAGTTTTCCACACACTCCGAGCTGTTATAAAACTCCTCTCGTGCCCTATTTTGAAAACACCCAAATCTCCTTCCTTCCTACTGAAACCGTGACTCTCTAAAGTTTCTGGCGGCAAACCCTGCCTATATATTTGGGTTTCCTCGGCTCCGTCCGGACACCAAGATTCATCCTCACCCCTCAATTGAACTCATTATGGAGCTATGGACCTCTGCCGATCAGGTCTACTCTTTCATCTTGCGACGACATGTGCGGGTGGTGGACACCATTGCTCTTCCAATTGTCCTCGGCTGTAAGTTCCTGGGCACTTGTTGCTTCTTTCTCAACTCTCTTTTCCTCACTTTGCGCCGTGTTCAGTATTCACCCAAAACTTTCCACCTTGACCTATTGCTCTGTTTCACGGTAATGGTGTCACGCAATGCGACGAGGAAGATGACCCCTTGGGAATGTACCTACCTGCCCCTCATCTCTCTGTTATTTCTTTTTTTTCCGTCAACGGTGCTTTAGTCTTTTTCTTCCGTTTTATTTGGCTTAGACGAGTCAAGGCCAAAGGTTGACGCGATGACTAGTCTGGCCCTGATTGGGCCAAGTCTTGCGGGCTGGCCTGCTCTTCCCTTTCTTTTAGTAGATTTTCTTCGCCTATGTGGTTTTATCGGATTTCTTGATTGGTCAGTTTTGTAAAATTGATAACTAATTACCGGTTTGTCCAAAAATTACAAATAAATACTCGTTGGATTCAGAAAAATGTAAGATTTCTTTTGGCATTAGTTTTGTCACCTGAATCTAATGTTTTAAACAGGTGTTTTCAATGGATCTAATTAATATTGAATGAACTTGTAAAGATCATAACTAATTATCTATAAGTCAGAAAAATACAATAAAATATGTTTTGGACTCCTAATGACATATACTAATATAAGGCATGGTTTTGATAACCTAATTCATTAATAATAAAAAGGCGATTTTTAGGGTTTATGAAATCAATATAAAACCTAACCCTAATTTCACATATATATGCCTAATAGGTGTTATGGAAGCATAGGCTTGGACCTAGAAGTGGCTTTGTATCAGTTTGACTCTGATGTTGAGGTATGTTGTATCCCCTATTCGTCCATATTGAGCAATTCACCTACTTTATCATCTTTTTGACTGTTGCCTATACACATGTCTATTCTCTTGTTATCATGGTTCATGTGAACTATCCTAGTTATTGTGATCTTGGATAATTTCTTGGAATCTTTTGTTGTGATATGGAAACATGATGATAGTGTTGATGGTATCTACCACTATGATGTGGAAGTTTATTAATGTTTCATATGTTGACCATTGTGGAAAATCTTATTTGATGTTTGACTATACTTTCCTACTTGCCTCTACATTTTCCTGCTATGTGATTCAGTAACCCTAGAGTAGTATAATTGCATTGGTTTTGTCTCATTATAATATTTTGGATGGTGGATGTGTGATTCCCCATGCCAGGGCAGGATGTGTGATTCGTGGCCCATGTTATATATGTTTGGATGGCGGATGTGTGATTCCCCATGCCAGGGCAGGATGTGTGATTCTTGGCCCATGTACCATCAGGTTCAAGATGTGTGATTCTTGACCGCCATTGTTATTTATATTGTTCTAGGGCTATGCTTATCTCACATGCATGCAGGTTGATGATGCTATGTGCTTTGTTTCCCACCATGGTAGTGGATGTTTATATTGATATCACATTCTTATTATTTGTTGGTTATGGCAAGTATCCATTTTGTTATGATCTTTTCTCTTGATACCTGATTGGGTGGCTCTTATCTCTTGCATGGGAAGCCTTTTATTTTGATGTCCCTATCTCCTTATATTGCTCAATTTTCTTTTTAGTATGCACATACCAGCCTTTGTTGATGTCTCCTATTGTTTTCTTCTTTTGTTGGGGTATGCTTCCAACCCTATGTGGAGGAATTGGATGCATGGCATGTTGACCTGGACTTAGTTTGTGATGATGAAGCTTGGAGACAATCTTAAGGTGGTTTATATTTCCTCTACATGGATCCTTATGATGTAAGTTTGTGACCCTTTGTTTTATAATTGAATATAGTCATGTTTTTATTCTGCTGCTATACATTGGTCTTTTGATTACCATTATATAAAGATTTGAAAATTTTACACCCACTCCAACATACCTTCTGAGTGTGTTTGGACTGGATGTTTTCTTATTGAAATTTTTAGTAAGGAAGTGGTTTCATTTCTTTACAGCATGGTATCAGAGCCCATGGTAGTCGGAATCTGACTATATCAATTTTGTCTCCTTTTAGAACCCTTGACTTAGTTAGTTACCTCTAAGTGAGATGTTGACCCTAGATTTGATCAATGATGATCTTTTGTGCAATAAGGTTTGTTTTGAGGATAAGATTAGGTTATGAGAAGACCTTGATATGGATAAATTGTGACTCGGTTCTCGTATTGATTTTTGCTAGCATGTTGGGTTACATCGCAAAGATTTCATCAATAAAAATTATTTTCACTATACTACTATATGTACAAAACTTTTCTCTGGTGTTTCGATGTTTTCATGAACTAAGTCACAATGAAGAAGAAACTCTAGTTTGAGTAGAATCTAACCCTAGTTTTATTACTAGGAATGATATAATGGTGTAGTTGACCTACCCTATGACTTTTGGATGTTCATGTAGGGTTGATAGGTTAGAGACACAAGGACCTAAAAGCTCAACCCTAGATGGTGACTTGATAGTTGGATACACGAGAAACATAAATCTCTAAAACTTTCATAACTAAGAGATGTGGGTAGCTCTAAAAAGTTATTTAGTTTGACTTGTTAGGTTGAACCCTTTAAGGGGTGGAGAGTAGTTAGTTGTTGATGTTTGGATCAATAGATTTCGAGGATGAAATCCTTTTTAAGGGGTGGAGTGTTGTAACATACCAGATCTTGGACCCTAGCTTAAAGCTGTGATCTTTTGGGTTTTTCCAAACAAGGTTGAGGTTAGAATGATCCTAATAATCTAATGCATGAATAATGTAAAATAATATGTCACATAATTCATTTGGTGATAATAAGATGATAAATAACCTAATTGGATGCATAATCAAGTTAACGGGCCTCTAATGGGCCATATGACTAAACCCATGTAAGAAAGCTTCAAAATAAAGAACAGACTTCAAATTCGTAATCAACATATTAAAATAAGCATACATGTCAATTTTCATTTAATTTGGACAATCTTGAAATAATATGGTAAGATAAGAGAGAGAAATTGTCTAAAAAGTGTAATTAATAAATAAATATAATAATTGACTCTAAAAGAGGAAAATAATGTTATATTCATGATCTGCATAATAAATATAGCCTTTGGGTGAATTTTTATCCAATTTCGAGAAAGTTTGCTTAAAAGGTAAAATCAGGAGAGAGAAAGTATGTAGAACCTTCAAAATATTAATTAAATACTCAAACAACTCCAATATATAAAATTGATGGAAAATTCGTATCTAATACATTAATTATGACTTGTGGGTCAAGTTTCATCAAATTTGGATAATCCATGTGTTATTAATGCATCGGGAAAGAGAAACAAAGAATATGTTAAATAATACATCTAAAGTTTCCAAAAGTAAAATCTAATCAGATATTCGGAATCTACATGTTTAACTTAACTTTTGTGCCAAGTTTGGCTTATTCTGGATCATGTATGAACCCTTAATTGAAGAGAGAGAAAATAAGAAATAATGACAATCACACTTTATTCGAATTAGGTTTGGATTTCATTTTATGTGTCGCACGCTGAGATTTAATTGCCTTTTTTTTCTCTTGCAATCTGGACCGTTCGTTTTGGATCTGTCGGCCAGCGGGTCGTCTCCTACCTTGAGTAGGAGACTGACTCGCGAGCTACAGTAACCCATCCCCAATGAAGTTTCTGATTCAATTTTCTCAGTCATTTCTCAGTAGTTTTCCCTGATTTTTCTTGCAATAGTTTCAGAATAGTTTTCCACACACTCTGAGCTGTTATAAAACTCCTCTCGTGCCCTATTTTGAAAACACCCAAATCTCCTTCCTTCCTACTCAAATCGTGACTCTCTAAAGTTTCTGGCGGCAAACCCTGCCTATATATTTGGATTCCCTCGGCTCCGTCCGGACTCCAAGATTCATCCTCACCCCTCAATTGAACTCATTATCGAGCTATGGACCTCCGCCAATCAGGTTTACTCTTTCATCTTGCGACGGCGTGTGCGGGTGGTGGACACCATTGCTCTTCCAATTGTCCTCGGCTGTAAGTTCCTGGGCACTTGTTCCTTCTTTCCCAACTCTCTTTTCCTCACTTTAAGCCGTGTTCAGTATTCACCCAAAAATTTCCACATTGACCTACTTCTCTGTTTCACGATAATGGTGTCACGCAATGCAACGAGGAAGATGACCCCTTGGGAATGTACCTACCTGCCCCTCATCTCTCTATTGTTTCTTTTTTTTCCGCCAAGGGTGCTTTAGTCTTTTTCTTTCGTTTTATTTGACTTAGACGAGTCAAGGCCGAAGGTTGACGCGATGACTAGTCTGGCCCTGATTGGGCCAAGTCATGCGGGCTGGACGTCTCTTCCCTTTCTTTTAGTAGATTTTCTTCGCCTATGTGGTTTTATCGGATTTCTTGATTGGTCAGTTTTGTAAAATTGATAACTAATTACCGGTTTGTCCAAAAATTACAAATAAATACTCGTTGGATTCAAAAAAATGTAAGATTTCTTTTGGCATTGGTTTTGTCACCTGAATCTAATGTTTTAAACATGTGTTTCCAATGGATCTAATTAATAATGAATTAACTTGTAAAGATCATAACTAATTATCTATAAGTCAGAAAAATACAATAAAATATGTTTTGGACTCCTAATGACATATAATAATATAAGGCATGGTTTTGATAACCTAATTTATTAATAATAAAAAGGTGATTTTTAGGGTTTATGAAATCAATATAAAACCTAACCCTAATTTCACATATATATGCCTAATAGGTGCTATGGAAGCCTAGGCTTGGACCTAGAAGTGGCTTTGTATCCGTTTGACTCTGATGTTGAGGTATGTTGTATCCCCTATTCGTCCATATTGAGCAATTCACCTACTTTATCATCTTTTTGACTGTTGCCTATACACATGTCTATTCTCTTGTTATCATGGTTAGTGTGAACTATCCTGGTTATTGTGATCTTGGATAATTTCTTGGAATCTTTTTTTGTGATATGGAAACATGATGATATTGTTGATGGTATCTACCACTATGATGGGGAAGTTTATTAATGTTTCATATGTTGACCATTGTGGAAAACCTTATTTGATGTTTGAATATACTTTCCTAATTGCCTCTACATTTTCCTGCTATGTGATTCAGTAACCCTAGAGTAGTATAATTGCATTGGTTTTGTCTCATTATAATATTTTGGATGGTGGATGTGTGATTCCCCATGCCAGGGCAGGATGTGTGATTCCTGGTCCATGTTATATATGTTTGGATGGCGGATGTGTGATTCCCCATGCCAGGGCAGGATGTGTGATTCTTGTCCCATGTCCCATCAGGTTCAAGATGTGTGATTCTTGACCGCCATTATTATTTATATTGTTCTAGGGCTATGCTTATCTCACATGCATGCAGGTTGATGATGTTATGTGCTTTGTTTCCCACCATGGTAGTGGATGTTTATATTGATAGCACATTCTTATTATTTGTTGGTTATGGCAAGTATCCCTTTTTTATGATCTTTTCTCTTGATACCCGATTGGGTGGCTCTTATCTCTTGCATGGGAAGCCTTTTATTTTGATGTCCCTATCTCCTTATATTGCTCAATTTTCTTTTTAGTATGCACATACCAGCCTTTGCTGATGTCTCCTATTGTTTTCTTCTTTTGTTGGGGTATGCTTCCAACACTAGGTGGAGGAATTGGATGCATGGCATGTTGACCTGGACTTAGTTTGTGATGATGAAACTTGGAGACAATCTTGAGGTGGTTTAGATTTCCTCTACATGTATCCTTATGATGTTTGTAACCCTTTGTTTTATAATTTAATATAGTCATGCTTTTATTCCGCTGCTATACATTGGTCTTTTGAGTACCATTATATAAAGATTTGAAAATTTTACACCCACTCCAACATACCTTCTGAGTGTGTTTGGACTGGATGTTTTGTTATTCAAATTTTTAGTAAGGAAGTGGTTTCATTTCTTTACATCACCATAAGTACTCTCAATAATTCAAAATATATGTGTGAATTAGCATGCACCATTGTTTTTAGTATTTAATTTAATTTAAAATATTAATAAATGATTCATATAAATCATGCAACTAAGAAATAATAAAACATGACCAAATCAAGACAAGGTCTAGGGTCTCAAAATTTCCCTTCCTTGGAACATGAACACTAAAGAAATTCAATGATTCTCACAGAATAAACATACAAAAAAGGTTGGTTACATTTGATAATAATTCATATTACTATTTTTCACCATTATCATAACATTTTTGCAGCATTCTATAAGCCATTAAAACATGAAAGAATTATGGATAACAAACTCTATACACAACTCCTTTGATCTCATAGTTTGTATTTTACATAAGTGCATGTGTCCACATTGAGCTCTAATGTAATGTTAACACATTATAATTCATCCTTTTGTCTAATAAACTACATTATACTACTATATAAGCAAATGCAAAAAGTTATAATAAGCAGGTGAAATACCTCCTCCTCTATACCAAGAAGGTAAACTTCAGAATTCTATAAAAGGTTCCACCAAACTTCTCTAAAGTTGAAAATCACTACAAAATCCTTAGTTTGGGATCCTTCCTAGATGATGACATGAGAAAAGAGAGGGAAGATGGAGAGATTAGGGCCTTTGATCCACTTTTAGAAAGATTTTAGCTACACTGGTAGAATGAAATAAACTTAGAAGAAAGAAGAAGAGAAGCAATGAACTTACTAGATTCAACTTGAATTTGGAAAACAACTTGATCTAGATCAATCCTAGGTCAAAATCCACCGAGTTCCACTCAAAATTACCTCTCTACACTCAATCATGAAATTTCAGAGAAGAATAGTGGGGTTTGACTTATTACAGGTCAAATTAGGCTAATAAGACCATTTAAGGTGTTCAATTATTTTGTAAGCAGATCCATAAATGAAGTTTTTAAAAAAATCGAACAATTATTTGCCATATCTTGAGCATTTGACCTCTAAACCAATATTCTTCATATTTATGGATTCCAATTTTATTATGTTGTCCAATAGTAACCTTAGATCACTATAAGCAGTCAAAATCAATTTGTTGAATTTATTTATCATAATTCCATTAGTTTGATCATGTTTTAGGGCAAATTCAAGACCAAAACCTTAATTACAACAATCTAGGATTTTGTCTACCCAAATGCTATCTACTCAACCATAATGATATATAACATGTTAATCAATCAATAAACAAAATAAAAGTGAACACTGATTGTGGCATCCAACTCACAAAAACAAGATTAACTTAAGTGGAAGCAAATTATTTGCAGCGGATTACTGAAAATCACTAAAAATTTAAAACTTTTTGCAAAGAGATCTACACATAGGAAATCTTTTCCATCAAGAACCATTGTATAACATTCACATTCTGGTTCAATGTACATAACCTATACCATCTCTTTTCATAGACTACATCATCAGCTGCCTTATAAACATTATATACAGACAGCATATGAATCTCGAGGCATTAAGCCAAAACCTCAGATCGATTTATCAAAAACACTGGCTAAAAACTTCGAGGACCTGAGAGTACAGAGACGACACATAGGACTTTCTAATTACATAACTTGACAGACAATATCTCCACCTGAGATCTCACTGCTGTCTCTGATGATATTGCTACTGTCCTTTCCCTGTATTAGGATTTCTGCTCCTCTGTCCGCGTTCACCTAAAAAGTTGGATCCCACGGGGGTGAGACAATTGTAAATTGCATCAGCGGGAGATATAACTCTCCGCCAAAACTTCATTATAGCAGTTTATTAAAATAAACTGAGTAGAAGGAATTATATATATAATCAACAGCAGGTAGATCATTGTATGAACAAAGTGAAGTAATCTCCTATCCAAGGAGAACATTGCATCTACTCATAGTGAACTCATAGTTCATTCATCTACTTGTAATGAATACAAACAGATATGAATATCATCAATGAACTACAGATATATAGCAGAAATGTAATATCAGCCAATGAATTTCCATATTCAATCCTTAAGAAAACATGCTATACGGCTGATTTCATTTTACAAACACACTTATGCCCTAAGGAGATGAGGTATACCACTCATACTCCAACCGACCACTACAAAATCGAAATCGGTACCATACATAGGTCAATGGAAGAGCTAGATTCCCATGACCTCTCACATCCCGGTCAGTGCGGGATAACAACCAGGATTGTTTCGACTGCTCAAAATAGCTTTCCAGGGTATACTGGATCTTCACTATAGAGTTACAGTTTCAACTGCACTCTCATCAGACATCGAGAGATTTAATGTTTATCTCCTTGACCCAGCATTAAATATCATTGGGAGATGTGTAGAGCATTTATCCCAATCATTGGGAGATTTGTGATACATTCATCCTGGAAGCATGAAGGATTGAGAGGTTTGATGTTTACCTTCCCTCAAATCACTTCACCGGATGTAAGGATATTTTTTGCCCATTTACCCCCACATATTCAAAATATGCGTTCCAGGTTTTGTCGCGGAGCACCCATTTCACCATCACCTGTTCCTGACGATGATGGATCTATGGTCAGGGCTTCTACATGAAAAGATTTCACTTGATTAATTAAGTACATTCTCATATTCTTTTAGCATCAGCCAAGTTCACAAACAAGACTTATTACAACAATGCTATAAAGAGACATGTACTACTTTCATCAGATACTTATTAGTCTTTCAGAGACCTTGGGAACTCAATCCCTCATTTCAAAACTGGGAATTCTCATCCCTTCACATTCTCATCACCATAATCATATGGTTCTGGGTATTCAAACCCTTAACTCATCATTGAGTACTATTACCATTATTAGGTAACTATCACCTTCAGGTCATCTGACCAAGGCATTCATGATACTTGTTACACAAGTGTCACACATGGCTCACAAGGCCACATAATATCTTGTCACCTCTTTCTAGGCAACATCTTACTCTTATGACTCATAAAATCCATGCACATTGTTATTTTTATTAAGTAACAACAACATCAAGGCACAAAAGGCCAATCAACATTTATTATATAAATGTCTCAGCTCAAACTTGGCTATATTCATCACATCATGTGATACAATAGTAACACCATTATTCCTTTCCTAGGAATTAGGGTTTACTATCAAATAAGGCTTTTCATTCCCTTTACCCAAAATTAGGGTTAGGGTTCCCCATTTCTCATTAATTAGGGTTTCATGATTATGTAATCTATACAACCCTCAATTCATTATTCCATACCTCTGGGGCATTCAAAGATATCATAAATGATGATTTAAGATCATTACTCTCATCATATAGCATTAATGATCATCAATTCAAGGTATGAGTTCATTTCTCATCCTCATCATGGTATAACTATATCATACTCATCATTTGGGTTTAACACCATTCTCAAGGTACATTAATTAACACTCATCAAAGTGCAACAACTCATTACATTTCATTGTAATAGTTGCATAACACACTTCATATGTTTCTTACCCAATTATATTGGATTTGGAGCATATCAAGGTATATAAACCCTGAAGTGTTGAATGTGATAACTATCATATCTTGAAATATCACTCTTCTCATCATTTCAAACTCTCTTGAGTTATCCAACTCATCTTGTATTAAGGTATTTCCCCTCTTAATACATTCCATCACCAAACTCTCACCTTTAGCATATAATGCATAGGTCACACATTAGAATTGTCCACTATCTTTAATGATATGGACTGGTCTAATGCGAAAGACATTGCTTACAATAAGGTTGCTTATAATCAACCACATGAAATATTTTACCTTTATAAGGCCATTCCTTCTATCTCATCATTAGGGTTTCTTTATACCTTTACTTAAGATTAGGATAATGATTCATTATCATATTGCCCAGGATTAGGGCTTTATGTATTATGACTTCACATTAGAGTCTCATATTCCTTCACCCTTCTTAGGGCCTCTTATCACAAGATAGCATCAGACCATCACGTGATGTTAGTTCTTAATCAGGGTTTCTCATGGAATCACCCTCAACTAGGGTTTCTCATGGAATCACCCTCAACTAGGGTTTCTCATGGAATCACCCTCAACTAGGATTTCACATGTCATTACATAACATCACCCTAAATTTGATTCTCACATCACATCACCACATCAATGTTCCTTATACATCATTCTAACTTAGGGTTTCTTTTGACATAACCCTAGAATAGGATTTCACATGGAATCACCCTCAACTAGGGTTTTACAAGGAATTATCCTTAATTAGGATTTCCACCATAGTCACCCACAATTTGGGTCTACTATTCATCTCCATTAGGATTTCATTTAATTATCCATAATTAGAGATTTAATATTCATCCCAATTTTGTTTTTACATCTCATTTCCCTAAATTAGAGTTTCACACATCACTACCCTGGATTAAGGTTACATCCTCACCCTAGATTAGGGTTACATTTAGAATTGCCCTCAATTAGGGTTAGAGTTCAATAGCCCTGTCAATTAGGGTTTATGTTCATGATTAGGGTTTCATGATATCTCTACTTAAGGATCATACCCCTTAATCACCACATGAATCATATTCATGTATGAATTCATGCTATCATCTTCTCAACTTGATTCGGTCATATCAACCCTTCAATCAAGTACATACAACTATGATTAACATAGTGTACCAAGTCATTGATGCTATAAGCAGTTAGGGTTCATCCCTTAATTGGCACTAATCACTTAGGCACTATTAGGGTTTCAACCTTTGTACCTTCATTGATTATCATTACTAATCATCATTGGATCAATGGATCATTCATCATCTTAATTCTCAAGAGATTCAATCACATTGGACCTCCATTACATAAGGTATCCAATTGAATTGACCAATTGATCTTCAATTACAATAGGTGTCCAAGTGGATTAACCCATTGAATCCTCAATAAACTTTGACTACTTGAGCCCCAAACGGTCTTGGTCTTTCAAAGTTCAAACAGTTTGAAATCGTTTGGTAAAGGTGATGCTTGAGTCCGTTTGCTAAAGCAAGTACTTGAAACCGTTTGCTAAAGCACCTTTTTGAAACCGCATGAGCTCAACCGGTTTGGGATCATTTGGTCCCAAATGGTCTTGATACCGTTTGGACTCAAACGGTCTTGAGACCGTTTGGTCCAAACCTCCCCAAAACCGCATGGACCAAATATGGTCTCAACCAATCAAATTGAATTAGGGTTTCCAATGTTGATTCCTTCAATCATTGAATTCATGGAACCATCATCATACTTCAATTGAGTTAAATAGGTCAACCTTCAACTGATTTGACCCTCAATTAACCCTCAATTAATCATCAATTAGCATTTGAATCAATTGAATTAGGGTTTGGAATCGATGATCCTTCAACACTAATCAATGTAAGATTAGTTACTTTGAAACCATTGAACCATCATCCAAATTGAGCATGACCTGACCCCAAACGGTCTTGAGGTCGTTTGGATGACCACCAAACGGTCTTGAGACCGTTTTCCCATGTTAACATCAAATTCCAAGTCAACCAATTAGGGTTTGGATCATTGGATTGATCACCAAATCAGCAATTGATTACACTCCAACTTAGTATCTTTGGATCTTCAATTGCTTAAGAATACTCAACCCTAGACCTCCAAATAGTCTTGGGTGACCCACAAACGGTCTTGAGACCGTTTGTGTGATCCCTAAATGGTCTTGAAACCGTTTGGGTCAATCAACCCAAGTTTCAAACTCAATCAACTTGGAAATCAGCACTTAATCTGATTAGGGTTTTGGTGATTGATTGACCTTCAACTCATGAAACAATTGGAACTAACCAATCAAAATTGATGAGTCATTAACCTAGATCATTTTCAACAGATATCCAAATGGTCAACCCTGGTCAACACCACCAAACGGTCTGAAACCGTTTGGTCTCATGCGGTTTGGTGAAACCGCTTGCTTCTAAACGGTTTGAAACTGTTTGCTCCCAAACGGTTTGCGAAACCGTTTGAGCAACTCAATCAAGACTGTTTGCCTTGGATATTTAGAGAGGTGTGTTCTTATCATCTTCAACCTCTAAACTCACGAAACCTACTGTGGTTTCCATGGTGATTGTATCCATCAACCAAATCAACTATTGTAAATATGGAAATGATCATTATTAGATAAGGAATTGAATGCAATAACAAAATCAAGGGTTCAAGTTATAAAACCCGCCTCCAATTGAGCTCCAAAGCTCCATGTCAACGGCAAAAATGGTGGATGCAACTCCTTTCACCATTCCAAGGCTCGTCCTCAAGGTTTGAGTGGAAAGGAATTGTTAGAATTGAAGAGGAGATCGAAATAGGAAGAAATCATGCATTGATTTGTGATTTCCACCATGAAATCATGGTGAACCAAGGCCAAGAAGCTTACCAACAGGTTTTGGGTCGTCCTCCTGATCCTCCCAAACTCCCTTGGTCGTTTCCCAAGCAAGGAGAAGAAGTGGGGTCGAAAAATCCTTTCATTTGGCTTGTAAAAGGTCCTTTTATAAAAATTCAATGAGAGAGAATATGTTTTAAAAAAAAATTCATTCCATCCCAAAAATATGGCCGCCTCTTCTCCCTCATCTTCCTTAGGAACGAGGCTATCTTGTTTTCTTCTTATTCCTCTCAATTATCCATGATTTAAAGAAAAGCAAATCAAGCACCTTAAATCATATTATATTAATATCCATATGTGAGTGGATATTTCTTTTTCTTATAAAATTGAGAGTGAGTTATCCATTCCCTTGGATATGTTCATGGTCCTTGCAAGGATCAAGGATGTACACACACATATGACTCCAACCATTTTAATTTTGGTTGAAGGCCCTTTAATTAAGAAATTTATTTTTACCCTAAATCAAATTAGGGTTTCAATTAGGCATTAATCTTGATTATTTTAATATCAAGATTCTCTCTCCTCCAACTTAATTCAAATGAGGCGCCCTTCTCATTATATTTGCTCTACATTATGCCAAGAAACATTAGGGACCTTATTGAAGTGGTAAATTATATATTGCACCCTAGGTTTTGGGTAAATTGCGCATTACACCAAAACTAGGTTTTCATGCACAAACATTGCTTTATCAGCTCTTTCTTGGTATTCAGGCTTTCATAAGCCATATCTCAGCATCATTTTCACTATCATGATGCTTCAACACATGAGGAACATATTATCATGCACAATTTGCACTTAAACCCCTCAACTTGGGTAATTTTCACTTTAGTCCAAAACAAACGAAACATTGATTTCAACAATATTCAAAAGGACTAGAATTGCAACATAGGTTCCTCTTGAGGCCTAATTACTTTTCACAAGATGAGATTAAGCATTTAATCATCTTTAATAATCAAAACACCTAGGGTTAAAGTATAACCCAGGTCAGGGATGTTACAAATTATAAACCCCTAATAAGGATTTCGTCCCCAAAATCCAGATTAAGGAAGACAGATGTATTTTATTCATCATACTATCTAGTCTTCACACATCATCTCCTTATTATGGAGACACCAAAAAGCTTTGATCAGCACAAAGTGTTTCCATACAGGATTCTCATAGAATCAACACACAAAACACACACTCCACTATTTTTCATCATAAACTGTGGACTCAATTTTGTGTCAAGTAACACTTTTCTTATTCAGAGAAACATCATACATTCTTTATTAGTATCATTTTTATGCAAAGCATAAACCCCTAACATATGATGCTCATATCATTTTATATAATTAGACTAATTTCATAGTTGACCACTCCAGGTAGCCAACATAAACCATCTAATATTTCTCAGATACCAGAATCTTTCACCTTGGTATCTATCACATGTGTTGAGAACACATCACATATTTCTCTTCCTTTCATCTTGAAACATTAATTGTTACATATGTCCTCATCTTGGAACCAAAGGCCAAGATAAACTGATACTTTTCTAAGTATCCATCACATGAACATATTTATCTTATGCACATAAAGTGTCTTAAGACCCACTTGATTGCCATGTCCCTGAAAGGAAAGAAAACAAGGATTCATATTCCTCTTATTAATTCATGTATTTTCAAATATTCATGAACCATTTACTCTTTGCCTCATCCTAAGTTCCTTGCCTTTAGCATAGGAATTTATAAGGATGATTACATGTCATTATCCCTTTCTTTATTATTATCTAGCATGTTTATGATCATCTCATGATCTCATTACATTTTCCCATTTCTTTATTATGGTAAAGATCTTTATTATGCTTGTAGCATTATTGAACAGGGTTCATCTCCCTTATTCTTATCTTATGAGGAGTGCACTTTTAGTTCCTCATACAACATGCTCATATGAGATTATCTCAGACTTCTCTTTCTTATGCTTAGGATATGATACATTTATTCATTCCATATTCCTGATTTCATGATACTCATTAGATTGTCTCAGATTGACTACTTGATCAGAGCAATCAAAAAGTCAACAATCTAAGAGTTTCCATACTCACTTTATCATCAGTAGTTGTATACCTGGCCAGGGTATATAAATACTGAGATGAAGTGGTATGCACTTTGCATACTATCATATTCCTTCTTTTTCATATTATCACAAGCATAAGGTTTAACATCCCTGGATTTTATCCAGGCATCTCTTCTATACCTCATCTTTTCTTATAGAGGTAAGAACAACATAAAACATTTGTAATGTTTTAATATACCAAACATAAGTCCTCACATGACTAATCAAGGAAAGTTCTATCAATTCCTTTCTTAGTTAATCTAGGAATTCATAAGATGACATATTTGAATGACATTATCTTGTCTAACTTGTCATAATTCATGGATTATTCACTGCCTCAGGCTAACTCTGCCTCAAAGATTGATTCAACAGGCTAAGGTTGAGCACAGACTCACTTTAAGTCCAGAAATTCATCATTTCCTTTTTGCTTCAACCTACATATGCTGATTACTAATCCTATTGATACCTGAAACATCACCATTGGGACTGGTAATCTAGGTTACACTGCCAATGCTTGATCCACTATATGCATTATTGTTGCCCTAAATTCTCCAACAGTAATACTTAAAGAAGGATTTTCTTATTATAGTTGGATCAACTAGGGGATTCTCAGGCAATTGTCTCTCTCTTTCCTATTCCCATGCACCTCTTCTTGGTGCAACATTGCTACTTTCAGCAACAACCTCCTCATGTGACCCAGTCATCTTTAAGTTCTTCTTCTCTTATATGAGTAGAAGACACTATCAGATACACTGGATGACACCAGAACAAACTCTACTACCTTAGTCCTATGTCTCTGTAGACTCAGCGAACCTAGAGCTCTGATACCACTAATTTATGGCATCTAACTCACAAAAACAAGATTAACTTAAGCGGAAGCGAATTATTTGCAGTGGATTACTGAAAATCACTAAAAATTTAAAACTTTTTGCAAAAAGATCCACACATAGGAAATCTTTTCCATCAAGAACCATTGTATAACATTCACATTCTGGTTCAATGTACATAACATGTACCATCTCTTTTCAGAGACTACATCATCAGCTGCCTTATAAACATTATATACATACAACATATGAATCTCGAAGCATTAAGCCAAAACCTCAGATCGGTTTATCAAAAACACTAGCTAAAAACTCCGAGGACCTGAGAGTATAGAGACGACACATAGGACTTTCTAATTACATAACTTGACAGGAAGTATCTCCACCTGAGATCTCACTACTATCTCTGATGATATTGTTGTTGTCCTTTCCCTCTATTAGGATTTCTGCTCCTCTGTCCGCGTTCACCTAAAATGTTGGATCCCACGGGGGTGAGACAATTGTAAATTGCCCCAGTGGGAGATATAACTCTCTGCTAAAACTTTGTTATAGCAGTTTATTAAAATAAACTGAGTAGAAGGACTTATATATATAATCAACAACAGGTAGATCATTGTATGAACAAAGTGAAGTAATCTCCTATCCAACGATAACATTGCATCTCTTCATAGTAGACTCATAGTTCATTCATCTACTTGTAATGAATACAAACAGATATGAATATCATCAATGAACTATAGATATATAGCAGAAATGTAATATCAGCCAATGAATTTCTATATTCAATCCTTAAGCAAACATGCTATACGGCGGATTTCATTTTACAAACACACTTATGCCCTGAGGAGATGAGGTATACGACTCATACTCCAACCGACCACTGCAAAGTCAAAACCGGTACCATACATAGGTCAATGGAAGAGTCAGATTCCCATGACCTCTCACATCCCGGTCAGTGTGGGACAACATGCAGGACTGTGTTGACTGCTTAAAATAGCTTCCGAGGGTATACTGGAACTTCTCTATAGAGTTACAATGTCAACTGCACTCTCATCGGCAATCGAGAGATTTAATGTTTATCTCCTCGACCCGACATTAAATATCATTGGGAGATGTGTACAACATCTATCCCAATCATCGGGAGATTTGTGATACATTCATACCGGAAGCATGAAGGATTGAGAGGTTTGATGTTTACCTTCCCTCAAATCACTTCACCGGATGTAAGGAATTTTTCGCCCATTTACTCCCACATATTCAAAATATGCGTTCCGAGTTTTGCCGCGGAGCACCCGTTTCACCATCACATATTCCTGACGATGATGGATCTATGGTCAGGGCTTCTACATGAAAAGATTTCACTTGATTAATTAAGTACATTCTCATATTCTTTTAGCATCAGCCAAGTTCACAAACAAGACTTATTACAACATTGCTATAAAGAGACATGTACTACTTTCATCAGATACTTATTAGTCTTTCAGAGACCTTTGGAACTCAGTCCCTCATTTCAAAACTGGGAATTCTCATCCCTTCACATTCTCATCATCATAATCATATGGTTCTGGGTATTCAAACTCTTAACTCAACATTGAGTACCATTACCATTATTAGGTAACTATCACCTTCAGGTCATCTGACCAAGGCATTCATGATACTTGTTACACAAGTGTCACACATGGCTCACAAGGCCATAGAATATCTTGTCACCTCTTTCTAGGCAAAAACTTACTCTTATGATTCATAAAATCCATGCACATTGTTACTTTTATTAAGCAACAACAACATCAAGGCACAAAAGGCCAATCAACATTTATTATATAAATGTCTCATCTCAAACTTGGCTATATTCATCACATCATGTGATACAATAGTAACACAATTATTCATTTCCCAAGAATTAGGGTTTACTATCAAATAGGGCTTTTCATTCCCTTTACCCAAAATTAGGGTTAGGGTTCCCCATTTCTCATTAATTAAGGTTTCATGATTATATAATCTATCCAACCCTCAATTCATTATTCCATACCTCTGGGGCATTCAAAGATATTATAAATGATGATTTAAGATCATTACTCTCATCATATAGCATTAATGATCATCAATTCAAGGTATGCGTTCATTTCTCATCCTCATCATGGTATAACTATATCATACTCATCATTTGGGCTTAACCCCATTCTCAAGGTACATTAATTAACACTCATCAAAGTGCAACAACTCATTACATTTCATTGTAATAGTTGCATAACACACTTCATATGTTTCTTACCCAATTATATTGGATTTGGAGCATATCAAGGTATATAAACCCTGAAGTGTTGAATGTGATAACTATCATATCTTGATATATCACTCTTCTCATCATTTCAGACTCTCTTGAGTTAGCCAACTTATCTTGTATTAAGGTATTTCCCCTCTTAATACATTCCATCACCAAACTCTCACCTTTAGCATATAATGCATAGGTCACACATTAGAATTGTCCACTATCTTTAATGATATGGACTGGTCTAATGATAAAGTCATTGCTTACAATAAGGTTGTTTATAATCAACCACATGAAATATTTCATCTTTATAAGGCCATTCCTTCTATCTCATCATTAGGGCTTCTTTATACCTTTACTTAAGATTAGGATAATGATTCATTGTCATATTGCCCAGGATTAGGGCTTTATGTATTATGACTTCACATTAGAGTCTCATATTCCTTCACCCTTCTTAGGGCCTCTTATCACAACTTAGCATCAGAGCATCATGTGATGTTAGTTCTTAATCAGGGTTTCTCATGGAATCACCCTCAACTAGGGTTTCTAATGGAATCTCCCTCAACCAGGGTTTCTCATGGAATCACCCTCAACTAGGGTTTCACATATCATTACATAACATCACCCTAAATTTGATTCTCACATCACATCACCACATCAATGTTCCTTATACATCATTCTAACTTAGGGTTTCTTTTGACATAACCGTAGAATAGGATTTCACATGGAATCACCCTCAACTAGGGTTTTACATGGAATTATCCTTAATTAGGATTTCCACCATAGTCACCCAAAATTTGGGTCTACTATTCATCTCCATTAGGATTTCATTCAATTATCCATAATTAGAGATTTACTATTCATCCCAATTAGGGTTTTACATCTCATTTCCCTAAATTAGAGTTTCACACATCACTACCCTGGATTAAGGTTACATCCTCACCCTAGATTAGGGTTACATTTAGAATTGCCCTCAATTAGGGTTAGAGTTCAATATCCCTGTCAATTAGGGTTTATGTTCATGATTAGGGTTTCATCATCTCTCTACTTAAGGATCATACCCCTTAATCACCACATGAATCATATTCATGTATGAATTCATGCTATCATCTTCTCAACTTGATTCGGTCATATCAACCCTTCAATCAAGTACATACAACTATGATTAACATAGTGTACCAAGTCATTGATCCTATAAGCAGTTAGGGTTCATCCCTTAATTGGCACTAATCACTTAGGTACTATTAGGGTTTCAACCTTTGTACCTTCATTGATTATCATTACTAATCATCATTGGATCAATGGATAATTCATCATCTTAATTCTCAAGAGATTCAATCACATTGGACCTCCATTACATAAGGTATCCAATTGAATTGACCACTTGAATCTTCAATTACAATAGGTGTCCAAGTGGATTAACCCATTGAATCCTCAATCAACTTTGACTACTTGAGCCCCAAATGGTCTTGGTCTTTCAAAGTTCAAACGGTTTGAAACCATTTGGTTAAGGTGATGCTTGAGACCGTTTGCTAAAGCAAGTACTTGAAACCATTTGCTAAAGCACCTTTTTGAAACCGCATGGGCTCAACTAGTTTGGGATCGTTTGGTCCCAAATGGTCTTGAGACCGTTTGGTCCAAACCTCCCCAAAACCGCATGGACCAAATATGGTCTTAACCAATCAAATTGAATTAGGGTTTCCAATGTTGATTCCTTCAATCATTGAATTCATGGAACCAATCATCAATTGGACCTATCATAATACTTCAATTGAGTTAAATAGGTCAACCTTCAACTGATTTGACCCTCAATTAATCAATTAGGGTTTGAATCAATTGAATTAGGGTTTGGAATCGATTATCCTTCAACACTAATCAATGTAAGATTAGTTACTTTGAAACCATTGAACCATCATCCAAATTGAACATGACCTGACCCCAAATGGTCTTGAGGTCGTTTGGATGACCACCAAATGGTCTTGAGACCGTTTTCCCATGTTAACATCAAAATCCAAGTCAACCAATTAGGGTTTGGATCATTGGATTGATCACCAAATCAGCAATTGATTACACTCCAACTTAGTATCTTTGGATCTTCAATTTCTTAACCATACTCAACCCTAGACCTCCAAACGGTCTTGGGTGACCCAAAAATGGTATTGAGACCGTTTGGGTGATCCCCAAATGGTCTTGAAACCGTTTGGGTCAATCAACCCAAGTTTCAAACTCAATCAACTTGGAAATCAGCACTTAACCCGATTAGGGTTTTGGTGATTGATTGACCTTCAACTCATGAACAAATTGGAACTAACCAATAAAAATTGATGAATCATTAAACTAGATCATTTTCAACAGATATCCAAATGTTCAACACCACCAAACGGTCTGAAACCGTTTGGTCTCATGCTGTTTGGTGAAACTGTTTGCTTCTAAACGGTTTGAAACTGTTTGCTCCCAAACGGTTTGGGAAACCGTTTGAGCAACTCAATCAAGACCGTTTGCCTTGGATATTTGGAGAGGTGTGTGCTTATCATCTTCAACCTCTAAAATCACGAAACCTTCTATGGTTTCCATAGTGATTGCATCCATCAACCAAATCAACTATTGTAAATATGGAAATGATCATTATTAGATAAGGAATTAAATGCAATAACAAAACCAAGGGTTCAAGTTATAAAGCCCACCTCCAATTGAGCTCCAAAGCTCAATGTCCACGGCAACAATGTTGGATGAAACTCCTTTCACCATTCCAAGGCTTGTCTTCAAGGTTTGAGTGGAAAGGAATGGTTAGAATTGAAGAGGAGATCAAAATAGGAAGAAATCATGCATTGATTTGTGATTTCCACCATGAAATCGTGGTGAACCAAGTTCAAGAAGCTTACCAACAGGTCGGGGTTCGTCCTCCTGATCCTCACAAGCTCCCTTGGTCGTTTCCCAAGAAAGGAGAAGAAGTGGGGTCAAAAAAGCCTTTCATTTGGCTTGTAAAAGGTCCTTTTATAAAAATTCAATGAGAGAGAATATGTTTTATAAAAAATTCATTCCATCACAAAAATATGGCCGCCTCTTCCCCCTCATCTTCGTTAGGAATGAGTCTATCTTGTTTTCCTATTATTCCTCTCAATTATCCATGACTTAAAGAAAATCAAATCAAGCACCTTAAATCATATTATATTAATATCCATATGTGAGTGGATATTTCTTTTTCTTATAAAATTGAGAGTGAGTTATCCATTCCCTTGGATATTTTCGTGGTCCTTGCAAGGATAAAGGATGTCCACACACATATGAATCCAACTATTTTAATTTTGTTTGAAGGCCCTTTAATTAATACATTTATTTTTACCCTAAATCGAATTCGGGTTTCAATTAGGCATTAATCTTGATTATTTTAATATCAAGATTCTCTCTCCTCCAACTTAATTTAAATGAGGTGCCCTTCTCATTTTATTTTCTCTAAGTGATGCCAAGAAACATTAGGGACCTTATTGAAGTGGTAAATTATATATTGCACCCTAGGTTTTGGGTAAATTGCACATTACACCAAAACTAGGTTTTCATGCACAAACATTGCTTTATCAGCTCTTTCTTGGTATTCATGCTTACATAAGCCATATCTTAGCATCATTTTCACTCTCATGATGCTTCAACACATGAGGAACATATTATCATGCACAATTTGCACTTAAGCCCCTCAACTTGGGTAATTTGCACTTTATTCCAAAACAAACAAAACATTGATTTCAACAATGTTCAAAAGGACTAGAATTACAACATAGGTTCCTCTTGAGGCCTAATTACTTTTCACAAGATGAGATTAAGAATTTAATCATCTTTATTAATCAAAACACCTAGGGTTAAAGTATAACCTAGGTCAGGGATGTTACACTAATTCTATAAAAGTGCAATATTAAGTAGGAAAATATAGGTTAAAGGTTAATTAGGATTTATGGTTTGAAACATCACTCTTCTTTAAGGATTTCTTCCAAAAATCCAAGAGAAGAATGAAAATAATATCACATCTATGTTATATATCAAATTCATATTAAACATCTAAAAACTAAACATGGGGTCTTATAACCATCAACTACCTATTAAGTTGGGGTGGGTCATTACACATATGTCTCTATTGATATCGTCAGTGAAATAACTATTTTGCCACTAGCTTTGATCACTTAGAGTGCCGCAATGGTTATAGAGGAAACCAATCCTCACTGATGTGATTCTTTCACTATCTATTCCCTGGTTACCCATATAGAATGAGAAAACCTTTATTTGATGGTTTAAAACAAATACAATGCACTCTCTTTTATAGAATAATAACGTAAGTGAGAAATAGAATTGGGCAATATGGGATAAAAGAAAAGCTAAAAATAAGACACAAATAATATATACAAGGTGAAAGCACACAGTACAACATAAATAATATATACTAATACTCCCCCTCAGGCTGGAACATAGATGTCAAACATATCCAACTTGTCCACCAGTGTAAAAAAGCAAGTCCTAGAAAGTATCTTCATAAAGATGTCAGCAACTTGATCTTTGATCTTGAGATAAGGAGTAAATATGTGACCAAAGAGAACAAAATTCACAAACAAAATGGCATTCCACCTCTATATACTTAGTTCACTCATGAAACATTGGATTGATGATAATAAAAATGGAGGCTTTATTGTCACAATGCAAGTGAATAGGAGAAGAATCAGGGCTATCAAATTCCTTAAGGAATCCTTAGACCCACATTAATTTGGAAGCAGTATGAGCCACGTATTTGTATTCTACATCACTAGACCAAGAAACCTTGTCTGTTTATTACTATGCCATGTAACTAGATTTCCCCCCAACAAAGTTACAGTAGCCAGAGGTAGATTTCCTATCATATTTACTTCTGGCATAATCAGAAGCAAAATATCTAGTGAGTTTATAGTGGTCATGTCTTTGATGAAGTAATACTTTCTCTAGATAAGTTTTCAAATATTTAAGGATATGATATACAACATCCCAATGACATTTTCAAGATTTATCTAAATACCTACTGGCAAGTCCAATAGCAGTAGTAATATCAGATGTAGTCACCGTAAGATAAATAATTTTACCAACCAATCTTCTGTATTGGTGGTTATCATGATATGGTGGTGAAGATTCATCATCCCATTGGTATTGGGATCTAGAGGAGCACTAGCATGTTTAGTACCAAGCATGCATTTTCCATTAGTAAATCTAGAACATATTTGTGTTGTGAATGATATACACCAGAAGAAGATATGAAAACTTCTCATGAAGTACCTAAGTTTACCAAGATATTTCATAATAAAGTATTGATCTAGATATCTTTTAGTAGTTACAATACCTTCATAATCATTATTAGAGATTATTATATTGTCCACATAAAATAAGAATAATAAGCCTAGCACTGGTTTTTTCAATAAAAATAGAACAATTTGAAAATGAATGCCAAAATTGAAAATTGAAAACTATCATGATCAATTTATTAAACCATGCCCGTGGGCTTTGTTTTAGGCCATAGACCGCCTTCTTGAATTGATGTACTTTAGAACACTCCCCTTGACTGATGAAACCAAGTGATTTCTCCATGTAGACTTCTTCATGCAAGCCACTATATAGGAAGGTATTTTTAACATCAAGTTGAAAAAAGGGCCAATAATTTTTCACATTAATAGATAGTCACACTCTTACATAATTGAGTCAGGCAATAGGAGAAAAAATATTCAAAGTAGTCAGTCCCATAGGTTTGAGTGTAACATTTTTCTATCAGTCAGTCCTTCCGCCATTCAATCGAACCATCTGGTTGATATTTGGTAGTATAAATCCAATGACATCCAACACTCAAACAATTTTTAAGACGGTCAACAAGATCCCAAGTCTTGCGATCTTGAAGGGTAGTCACTTTAGTTTTCATAGCTTGACTCTAGGAAGGATGATGAAGAGCTTGTGTAACATTCTTTTCTATAGAAATAACAATAAGAGCAATAGTAAACCAAGAAAAGCTAATACTAATTTAGTGGGAGAGCATAAATTACTAGTTAGATGTTGAGTACATGAAAAAACACTTTTCCTTTGGCTAATAGGAAGATGTAGGCCAAAGATTACTTGGGAGGCGTTATAATCTTCTGACAAGGAAAGAATTGATTGTTGAGGTGTCGTGGATTGAACTCTAACTTTGGTTCTTCTCTTGTTCAGCTTCAAGGGGGGAGAAAGATCTTCAATTACTTCAGCGTGATCATGTTCAACCCCTTGAGGCAGCAGAATAGGGTCCAACAGACCACTTGATAAATAGACCCCTCATCAGAGTAGTACAACATGTGTTCAAAATAGACAACATCCACACTCATAAATGATTATTCTTTGATAGGATCATAACACCCTTCATTACTACAGAAAAGGGATATAGTGTCAGTTATTTTTGGCATTCCGTGTTGGTTTCTAATTGATAACCAAGTGGGCAATGGTAAAACTCAAAGATATTTCAACGATTAAGAAATCTAACAAAAAATGTTTGTGTCGGTGGTTCTTTGTTAAGGAACAATTGATGATGTAACTCAAAGTGGGCCACATATTGTGGTCTACTTTGAACTTTCTTGTCAGTTATGAGGAAAAAATCGACATCATTAATATTTCCTTGTCAGTGGTATGATGCCAAATAACTGATGCCAAATTACCTAATGTCAGTTTTATCAGTGAATGAACAACGGAATTTTGGGTGTATGTCGTCAATTGTTTGTATACAACTGATGGAGAATGTATATATATTCTGTTATTCCCAAATAACCGATGATAAATGTGTATATTGTTTTATATAAAAGGTATGTGAACCTTTTGTCCAACCTGCTAGCCTATCTGGAGCCTTGTTCTTCAGAACTAAAAGTTCTAAAGAACAATAGACTCTCTACGAGCATCGCAGCTTAACAACAGGCCGACACACCTAAAAGAAAAAGATAAAATTATACCACATTGTATCTTTTTTTTTTCAATTCAAATTGCACATAAATCCATGAACTCATAGCTCAATTGTTTCCATCCCAGCCACACTTCAAATTCATACATATATGCACAAACAAACATCATTCTTTTCCTCATATATCACATTCAAATTCACACACACATATGCACTTAACATTCAATTGATGCCCACAATATACATATCAACTGTAAGGAGTGGGACCCAAGAGGGGGATCCACTCCCTACTAAAAAAATTGAAGAATAAAACATCCATTCCAAACACACTCAAATGTATGTTGGAATAGGTGCAAAATTTTCAAACTTAAATAAATGGTATTCAAAAAAACCGAAGTGTAGCAGCAAAATTAAACAGCTTACTATATTCAATTTTCACAAAAGATTACAAAATTACATCATAATCTCCCATAAGGGTTTACAAGTATGATACAACATAAGGATGTAAGTAGAGGGAAGTCTAAACTACTTCAAATCTCTCTCCAAGATACATCTCGAAGAGCTAGGTTCATGTTGGAAGCTATGTTCACCTTAGTCATGTTCAACACCTCGATCAAAACCTGGGTGGTTGGGAAAACACCCAAAAAGAGAGATAAAAACAAGGTATGTGTCAACAAATATGAATAAGATATCAACAAAAATAAAACATGTAAATAAAGGCTAGTTTTCATCATGAGATGAAGATTTCAAGAGTATGAGGCTATTTTTAAATAGATGCTTGCCATAAACAAAATATAATAAAAGGGTTGCATGCATGATAATTATGACTAACTTAGCTAAATAGGGTTGAGGCACCTACCGAACCTCAACCTATAGGTGAGGGAAGAATTAATGCATTCCCAGTCACCTACACATATTTTTATGGGGGAGAATAAGGCATTCCCCAGGGCGAATTAATGCATGCCCTATCTATGGGTGGTTGTACATAAGTACCACTACTATAGCTAAATAGTCCATAAAATAAACATGCTGGAAAAGAAATCACGACAAGTAAAAGCATCATATCAATTAGAACATGGTAGTGGGGTACAAGACCCAAAAAAAGAGAAAGAATATTGATTTAGAGGCATATATAACAAAGGATTCAAGAATAGAAGATTTAGGGTTCATGTAAACCTCATTAGGGAAATATAGGGTTCAGTTGTAATTATACCAACATAGGGTGTAAGGAATACACATACCTCTCTTACTGATATCAATTACTAACTTTCACCACTTTAATTGAGTTGAAGTTCCTCTTTGCCTATTTTTAATATATTAACATGTATTAGAGTACATATTGTACATTAATGTATAGAAATCCTAATTTTAGACCTTTTTAGAAAAACATAGATTTAGACTCTAAAAACCTCACCAATGAACTCATTAGGTTCTCCTGATCAAGAAAATATATATTTTTAGTTAACTTTGGAGTTATGATGATTAAGATGTAATTTTTATGGATTTTATGCATTAAATTCATTTTACAAAAATCACCCTTCATAAAACCTCGAAGTCATACATTGAAAATAATTTTATTAGATAGATATTAATTTTTTAATTCCAAAACATATTTATTTGTCAAATTTGAATAAGCGAATCAAAAGATATGAATTTTTCAATATGAACCAAATCAGGAAATGACAAGTCAGAAATCCTTACGAGAGAGAGGAAGAGAGAGGGGGGGGACACCATTTGACCCAAGGTCAGGGTTGGATATGCATAGGTAACCAAACTAGTTCTTCTAGAGAAGGTAAAACAGTAAGAAACCAAAACCCTAGAAGAACATGGTAAATAGAGATGGAGATCATCGATTTTAAACATAGAAGCATGCATATAGTAAGAAATATATGAGAAGGGGTTATAAAACTCACCTCTAGGGAAGGCGAAAAAGTTCAAAAAGAAAGATTCCCGAGCTATAGAGGCTGGTTTCTCCAACAAATATCCTGTCTCGAGCAACAAGTACCTTCACCACTTTAGAGGTGAAAAACCCTAGCAAAAGAGCATGGAGATGAGGTGTTTAAGGGTTCTAGGTGGGGTTTCACCATGGAAGGCCATGGTTCCGACAGGGAAGGAAAGGAGGAAACTTACTATTTTTGGTCAAAATCACCAAGAGGGAGTTTTAGAAACCCTAAATAGAGCAAATTCGGAACCCAAGGAGCCTTCTTCACCAAGATAAGCACTCACTTTTACCTTGGGACAACACCTTCATGGAAAAAGAGAGTAGGAACAATTCTCTAAGATAGATGAAAGAGAAGGAGAGCAAGAGTTTTCAAATTGTTAGGTGGGAAGGGGTAGATATGGCTTTATAAAGAAGGGGGCAAGCATGAGGTGTCTGTGGGACTTTCCATGTGTCCTTAGCCAAGGGCTTCATGGCCATGCAAGAGGACAGCTCATAGAGGCTTCTTGAATATCAAATGTCAGTTCTAAAAGCCAATGGAAACTTCTAGGCCATCCCCACCGTCCTCCAATCAAATAAATAACCCCATTGGTTGATAGCTTTTAAAGATAAGCTCATTTATAAAGAGTGTAATCCCTAAAATGCCCTTAAAGAGAAACACCTTCAAACCAAGGTACCACCATGTTCCCTATGGTTAAAAATCTTGAGAATGGTAGGGGAATATCTAAGGATTATAATTTATGTAGTAACTTGCAAAGAGAACCTCCCAATTGGGTAAATTGCATAAAAGTCCATATTGTACCTAAAATTGCATAACTTGAACAAACAACATCCAAATTGAACCAAATTTGAAACTTAGGCTCATTTTATGATTTAAAAACACATTAAAAAGTTATATTAAGGTTTATAATATCTAACTAAGGTCCTTAAATAAACTTTCACCTAGGTATTTGTGCATAAACCCTTTTATTGTTACAAATAGTGAATAAATGTTCCCCAAACCACTATAAATTCCACTAATTAAATATCAAGGACATAAAGGACGGAAATGAAAGGGAAACTTGGGGAATAGGGTTACATGGATATTACATCTAAGATTTAGTATGATACATCAAAATCAACTACCATCTCAGGTTGTAAGTCACAATGTTACATATAAACATTAATCCACACTTACAAAATACATATAAAAATCTGACATCATAGTTCAAACTATCAAAAAATATCAACCAACTATTAGTTTTTTTGGTCAACTCCACACTTTCGATGAAGCAGGCATCCCACTTTTCACGAAGGTCATTCAGTTTCTCCAATGTATAGGGTTCATTCTTATCAAAAAACTACAAAGAGAATGAGACTTGTTATTATCTTTGATGGTTTATAATCAGAATACTTCATTAATATGATCTAAAACTACTAACTTACATTTTCTATACATTTGATTTGTTCCATGTGATTGACAATCACCTGCATATACAACATCATGTAATATGTGCATGCCCAACCATTGTCTTGTATATGGGTCTGTAGATTTACAAATGTTAATAAATGTAACAAAGTAGAGTTGGTTATATATAATGCATTTGGAATGAGAATACTATACATCAACACTCATCTAAGTTATTAATTTCCTTTTGTTATCTACCTTTCCTCTTCCATCACGAAACTCTTTCACACCCCTATAAGTTAAATTAACATATATGTTGCATTATTAAAATTTCATTATGATTATAACATTAACAAAGAGAATGGGCACTGAGAAACTACACTTATGCATGAATCACCAATTTCATTGGGTGTCCCGCATTTGGTGGCAATTTGTCACCCGAAGGATCAAAGACATACACCCTCCAAGTCTTTAGAACAATCACTAACAATTTCCAGTGCATACATCTGAGTGAATAGAGGACAAATAAAATAAAAAAATAAATCTCATAACAAAATTATATTCATAGGTTAGACATATATAAACAACAAAGCCAAAAACTTACTTAACGTTGAAGGGAGCTAAGATCACGTTCTTGGAATCACCAAAATACTACATCATAGTAGTCACATATTCTTTGATGCCACTCGGATATCTAACTACATCGCTAATCAGTGATGGCATTAGAAATCCCACATTTTCTATTCTAAAGTCATGAGTCGCATAATATAGATGACTGAAATATATTATATAACTAATACTCAGTTTATATGTAGGAACAATTAAACAATTTTCACATATGATGCAGTATTCACACTCACTATATCTAAAGTTCTATCATTGATGTGTTCAGCCAATCATACTTAAATACCTCAGAAACATCTGCCAACACTATAACATTGCCCCGATGTAAACCTAACATATCGTCCCTAAGGTTGATTACAATGGTATATGTATGGTCTATAGTGTCTAACCATCGTGTCAACGTCCAACAATGAGGGCCTAAGGATTCGAATAACTCTTATGGAATGAAATGAGGGGGCAGAGGCTTCATAATTTTAGGGGAATTCTTAGCTAGTGTAGGTTGTATGCATGTATTCTAATATTAGTTTTCAATTATTTTATATAAGTTTCAATATACATTTGTCAAACCTAAACAAATATAATGAGTCATTTGGGCCACCCAGTAAAGCAGCCTTATACCTCACTGACTGTAGTGGCATTTAGGTGCTCATATGGGATAGGTATCTCGCTCATTCCTAGAAATACATGTATGACTCTCACACAATAGTGATCAGCGGGAAGAGGAATATCATGAGCCACATTATTGTTATCAGCTTCAACATCTGCCACGTCGTTTCCTACTGGAACATCGACGACATGATGACATTTTTTGGCCTTCCATATTTTTATGAAACACAAAATTTAATTTGAAAAACATAAATATTAACTTGAAGGATTATTTTATCACAAGGAAATATAAGTTGACTTGAATTGAATCTTACCCCAACTGTGCCCTGTAGGTCCGAAGGACTACCCCCAATACACTATGTGGGTGAGTGATGAAATGGTTCTATGACTTCTAGAGAAGTTAGTTTCTACGTCGCCTGAGAAGCTATATATTTCTCCAAGGATGCATCTACAATTCTTTATATGTACTATGCATCCACTTCCCTTTCTTGGCTTGTTTACACTTATGATGGGATGCGCCAAAAAAATATTTATCCCATACCCAGCTCCACTATCCCTAACAAGTCTAGGATTCTCTTCTAACCCTAAAGTATTCGTCGATTCATCATGTGAGCCCTAAGGGGTGAACTTTTCCTCCTTTGTTTGGGCAGCCAACTCCAACTAATTATCATCCAAAATGGACTAATCTTTAAAACTGAACAATCCAATGAAAAAATAACATGGTCAATTATTGAGAAATTAAGAAATTTACGATTTTATTTGCCGCCTCCTGTGTTGCTTGGACGGGGATTTCTCCAACCTTGTTTCTCCTTACATCTATCCATTCAATATAGTAAGGCACTCATCCAGAAGCACTAGAAGACTCGATAGTAGAAGAAGTAGAAGTAGAAGGCCCTTGTTATTGCCCTTTCTCTTGTTCTTGCTCTTTCTCTTTCTCTCCATCTTCCCCTAGATCATCCCATTGCTCTTGTTTTCCTTGTAGCTCTTGTTGTCATTGTATTAGCTCTCTCAACATGCGACGTTTCCAATAATCACCTGAACCCAACCAATGGTTGTGCACATTCTTGTCACACCTCTCTTTTTGATCTCCGTGAAGGGCCTGATTAATTCATACAAGTGATATTATTAAGTAACCATAAGAAATCATAAAAATGTAACTAACTCAATGCCTGGAACACATTTGTTGTTCTCTTCCAAACAAACTCCTTCTAATCATCTTGACTAATATAGTTCCATTTACGCCAGGGTTCCTTCTTGTCCCCAAAGACATAGTCTCTTATGAGGATTGTCCACCAATCTTTATGTCTTCTCCCGACAAGCTGCATAATAGACTTGTGATGTAGCTTTTCATCAAGTTCATACCAGAGCTAAAAAGTTTCAACATTTAATATTGTTTAGAAATGTTAAAAGAAAGAATAGGAAAAAGATTATAAAAACATAATTTTCATTTATCTCACCTCGAACTCCCTCTAGATGAGGTCTTTTTGGACCATACTCACTTGCCTCCAATCCTCAACAAGGATATTGACTTTTCTTTGATCAAGGACCCCATAATAGCTGACAAACTCTTTAGCACGTGGCGTGCCTATTTCATTGAATTCAATGACATCCTTCCTCCCTTGCCTATTTGTAGCATCTTTCATCACAGTATCCCGCTAACTCCCTTAAATTTTAGAGAAAGAGCACCATCGACACCCTGGTCATGGTGCTCAACATCCTCATGCTCATGATCACTGTTCCCCTAGTTAGATGTCATCTATAAAATCAAAAGTCAAATCACATATAAAAAGTCAACACTGGAAAAAAGTCAAATCACATATGAACAAATAAACATGTTACATAATGCAAAAAGAAGTCATATTACATATGAAAAAATAAACATGCTATATAATGCAAAAAAAGAAGTCAGATCATACATGAACATATAAACACGTTACATAATGCAAAAAAAAATTAGATAAAAGATGAGCAGTATACCTTAAACTAATATCCCTTCTGTGTGAACTTCATGTATATAGTCATCAGTGTAACATTCGACATTTACAGTTGGTAAGTCAACCGAAAATGGACTAGAGTCATCATACTTGTCATAGTACTCTTCTTTATCAATAGGATCTAAAATGAACCGTCTTTTCCCATGAAGAACGACAGACCAATTTTCCTTTACAGGATCATTGATATAGATACCTATTTTTCCTAGTGACATGATCAAGGGTCATCTTTCTCGCTTGTCCACTCAAAATTCACTATTCTGAAATTGAGTTAGTCAACTACAACTCATGTATTGTTATCAATCCATTTACACCTAAATAATGGAACTCTAAACTCTGTGTAGTCAATTTTCCATATGTCTTCAATGACACTGTAATAAGACATCTTACCTTCACTTGGACTCTTATCCTTGGCACTAGAAATATACAATGAGTATGGTTGAAGGGTGACCCCACTGTTTTGGATGACATGTTTATCATGTTGACATTTTGTGCAGCATAAAAATCCACTTATGGCAAACCCTTCGTTTAATGTAACCTAGATCTTTGGGTTATACACGAGCCATTTGATAGTTTCTGTAACACTATTTGGTGTTTAAGATAGTTGATTGAATACTTCCTTTTCATACAACCTAATAAGTATTTGATTATGCTCTCTAGCAAGCCACATTGAACTGGCTCGGGAATAAGTTCTCTTGAGTTGATTGGTGTGTTCAGTGGTATAAATACCCACATCGCCAATGTTGTGTGAAATATACAAGTGTGCTTGTTCCTACTGCTCATGACTGATATTCATTTATCGTTCTCCCAAAATACCTTTTCCAAAATAAACATCAGGTTCACATCATTATCAATAGTTTCGTTACAACTCAAAAAGTCACTACAAAAGTCCATAACCTCCCTAGAAATATAGCCCTCAATAATACTCCCTTTAGGGCAACAACGGATCCGAACATCAACTTTAAAAACACTCATGTACTGCTCAAAAGGATACATCTAATTCAAGAAAATAGGACCCAACATTTTCACTTCCCTAGTCAAATGGAAAACTAGATGTACCATGATATCAAAGAATGAAGGGGGGGATATTGCTTAAGTTGACACAGGGTAATGAACACTTCTCTTTGCAACTTATCTAGAATCTTAGAATCAATTACTTTTCTACTTAGAGTGTTGAAGAAGAAGCAAATCCTAGTGATTGCAAACCTTACATGCTTAGGAAGGATAGATTGAATAGCCACAGGCAATATATGTTGCATTAGAGTGTGACAATCATGAGATTTAAGACCTATCAGATATAGATACTTCATTGATTCCAATCTACAGATATTGACTTAGTATATGTGTTTTACCTTTACATTACGCAAGAACTCACAAAAAGTTCTCTTCTTCTTTATAGACAAGGTATAACAAGAAGGATGTAGATATGTTTGGTGACCTTTGATAAATTATTTTGTTCATTCTTTCCTTATACCCATTTCATTTAGGTCCATTCTGGATTTGATACCATCTTTTTTTCTTATAGGGTATATTCAACAGAGTGTCAATAATTCTATTGTTGGATCCTATGTGGGTGATTAGATGCTCTAGAGGTGGGTGAATAGTGTTGAATGCACTTAAACAAAATTCATTAGACCTTCAAGATATATCATAAGATAAGGTTTCTAAATAGGTAATTTGAGTGCAACTAAAACATGCATAGCAAGGATGAAAGAGATTGAGCAAACACAAGTAGACAAGCTATTTAGAGCGGTTCCACACTTCAAACTACAAGTATGTCAGTCCACTTACCTAGAGAGGTCAACCTCTAGGATTTCCTAATCATTTGCATTCTTATATTCATTTATAAGACTTACAATACATGACCAAACAAAGGACTTACCTATACAATACAAAGAGTCTTCAACCTTACCAAGGACTTACCCACTTTGCAAGGAGTCTTCCGCCTTCTTCCAAGGACTTACCTACTCTTGCACAAGTCTTCAGCCTTGTAGGAATTACCCACTCTTCTTGGATCTTCCTCCTTTGACTTCACCTTCACTCGGAGAAGCTTCCACCAAGGACTTACCCACTTGAGCAAGGAGTATTCTGCCTTCACCAAGGGCTTACCCACTCTAGCTCAAAGTCTTCAGCCTTGATCTTCACCAAGGGACTCCTTCTCTTGTTCTTCTTCACCTCTCTTGGCTAAGAGAGAGAACCTTCATCTACATGATTGAAACGAGAGAAAGGGAGGTGGTGGAAGTGAGAGCCTCACAAGATATACATGTACCGCTAGCTCTCTTACAGATTTCCTACTCACTCTAATGGATGTAGCAAGTGATTGAGCTTAGAGAGAGAGAGGAGGCTGTAGGAAACACTCAACTAAAGAATAGGAACCTCACATAGAGTTTGCATTGAATGCTCAACCTTGGAATGAAGCCCAAGGGGTCCTATTTATAGCTGGGGATGCCTCTTAGCCTTTGGGAACACTTGAGAATGAAAACTAGCCATTTTGTGGCTTGCAACGGATCTATTTTCACTTGTTGCAACTCCACAACGGCTAGAAGCACTTTTCTGCACTTTTTCGTACAGTGCAATCGATCCAGTTTCTATAAGGGTAACTCGACCGATCAAGTAAATGAAAAGGCCGATACTCAAATGATCGGTCGAGTTTGTCCTCACAAAAATCGACCGACCATTAGGAATCAAAATGGCCAGTTACTTGATCAGTCGAGTTATGTGTAAACACAACTCGACCAATGCAATCTGTAGAAAATTGATCAAGGTTGATCAGTCGAGTTTTCAGGCTGCGAAACTCGACCGACAAAGTGCATGTAATCAATTTTCAAAGTTGCATCTAAAGTGATCTAACATTCGATCTAAGTGCTCCTGATGTTTTCTAAGCTTAATTACAAGTCATATAATCATTACAAGTGATTTACAACATGATTCTAATGGATTTACATCATATTACAAAAACGTGCACTTGTATGACTATGACTTGTCTTTTCTCCAATTTGATATGCGCAAGTTAGGGCATTTGGAGTGTGTCTATACCTAATCTGAAATCACTCAAGTAGAGACATTAGACACCAATATGTGGAATGGTTAGTCATCATCAAAACATGGGTTCAGTCAATTTAGACGTGAGTCAACATTGACCTAATTGACCTTGAGTCAACATTCTCGCCATTTTTGAAGATGACAAACCATTCCATAAATGTATTGAAAACTTTCAAGTAAAATCATACCTTCAGAGAAACCTAGGGGTTTCAATGGAATTGAGTTCATATGCTCCCCCTCAATTGATGCTACTGGAGTTCTCATACTCCTCCTCAATTGATGCTATTTCTCCTGCATGGTTAGCTTTCATAACATTTATAGAATACTATGTCTTCTGCTCATATATGTTCTACACATATATGTATTCTCCCATTTACCTTTTCCCTTTTACATGGAAAAACTTCTCCTCTTCATGTAAGACATGCCTTCTTCCTCTTTTAAAAGAAGACATACCTTTCTCCCCATTTGTCATTTCAAAAAGTGGGGTTATGAAGAAAAATAAGAAACATCACTTGTTAAAGAGAAAGGAGATAACACAAATATATATAAGGAGAGTAGAAGAGCACAGATAGGGGCTTGTCCAAGAATAGAAAGAAAAGCAAGTTAAATCATATACTTGAACAACCCAAAAAGCAAGATAAAGTGTAGTAGAAAAATAATAATTCGCAATTTTGACCCTCAAGATGACGGATTTTGACCAAAAACCATCAGAGCTTATTGCAAAGCAATGCGTCTTGCTCAGAAGGTTGTTTCTGCATGAAAAACACTAGTCTTGCACCAAAAACTGAAACTGGAGCAAAATTGCATAAAATCAAAAAATACTCCAATTTCTACATATAATGTAGATCTATGTACCCTGCATCACAATGTTATGCAAGCAAGTCAAGATAGTAGATATGCAATTCAAGGAACAATCTTGAGCATGTATGAGACAAGATACAAGCATAGCATATAGATGAGCAAAGATGCCAATTATAAACAAGGTTAGAACTACAGGTATATGAACTACTAGTAGATGATATCACAAGTTAGGACTACTAGTAGGATCTAGATCATAGCCAGAGATACCAAAAAATACACAAGGTAAAGCAATCTATGAGTAGATGTAGAGATATATCCAAATAAAGAGATAAGCAATTCTAGAAGCATGAAAGGATATAACTCACATACCAATATGCATCCTTACCAAAAGATGATTACCACTAAGAACTTCAAGGTTGTATCAACACAAGATATACACCTAGATAGATGTAGCAAGTTAGAGCACAACAGAAGCAATTTAAGACACAACCAAGAGATCCAAAGAGATCATCATCAAAACCTACAAAACAACTCAAAGCAAGTAATTGCAACATATAGATATACCAATTTAGAGCAATTAGAGAGATAGAGTTGTAAGCAAGATAGGCAATTCAGAACATGGCAATATGCATATATAAAGGTACCAAATGAGAGTGCCAAAGAATAAGGCTATTAGTTGAGAAAATCAAGTTGAGAGGGAAATTCTCATTCAATAAGCCAAATGTATATTCTGGGCACAGTGCTATCAGTCGAGTTCTGTGCATTGACAACTCGACCGATGACAATTGTTGGCAACACAAATTGGTGCCTATCGGTCGAGTTTCAAATAGGGAAAACTCAACCAACAGAGCATGTGTCAAAAAGCACATATATATCATAAAAACATATTTAAAGGTGTGCTAAATATACAAACCATATCCAAACTTGTGTAAGCAAGTTAGTAATGCACTATAAAAGCATTAGAAACATTTTGTGAGCAAGAGTGTGAAGAGAAATACAAAATACCACTTTTGACTCAAAAACATATGTATAGTGCACACTAACTTGACAAAAACAAGTTAGAAATGGTTATAAGCAAGAAAACCTTTACCTTTGTTCTTACCATTCCTTTTCCACTTGTTGTCACCCTCTACACATCTCACCTTTCTTCTTTCATGTGGATTGAGAAGTCAATTTCGAATTCAATGGCTCAAGTCAATCCATTTGCAAGTACCTACAAGAAGAAAGATGAAATGGTCCCCAATCATGTTTTTGGGTCCGGAGGGGTTAGTTTAGCAACCCAAGTCCTATTGCTCTTGGATGCTTTCCTAAAAGGGCAACAAGTAGAATAATGACCAATTTCATTGCAATAGTTGCATGTGCCCATAGTCTTGGAACTAGGGGATTCTCCATGGAAGATTGGAGGTCCTTTACCTTTGTTGTTCCTTTGACTACTATCATATCCTAAACCATGTCTACCAATTTGTTTAGTAGTATGGTGTAGGATGTCATTAAGGCTCTTCTTACCAACTAAGAATCTTTTCAAAGAAGATCTCAAATTGTCATTATCAGGCTTAAAAGAAGCAATAGTAGAAGACAAATGATTTATATTATCACTAGCATGCAAAAGATCGTTTTCTAAGAAAAGAGCTTTAGTTAAATAAGAATCTCTATCAATGTGAAGAGAAGCAACATCAATCTCTTTATTAGTAGAACTAGAACAAGATTCATGCACATTGATTTTGGCAAGCAAGGAGGCATTTTCTGTTTCTAATTCTTGCAAAACAAAATCTTTGTCCTTGTTTTTAGATTTAAGAACATCAATATCATGCATGAGAGAATCAATAATTAAAGTATGCTCTTCATTTGAACTAGGCATGAGAGGTTGTTGTGTGATTTATATATCATATTTTCACATGTTTTCACACAACATTTTGATTCATTCTGATTTAATTTAGTCTCTTTTCATATTACTTTTTCCATCAATTCATCAAAAATGCTTTACCATAACTTGCCTTGTCTTTTTGGTTTAAAAACAACTCATTTCAATGCTTTTTTGTGCAGAAACAGCAACTTGCACGGCGTTCAACTTGTTTGAACGGCGTGCAAGTTCCCAAAAATCCTACTCGTTTTCTTGCGGACTTTTCTGGAAACTTGAACGGGGTGAAAACTCATCTGCACGTCGTTCAACCTTTCTGTAGCTTGCAAAGAAGTTTGCACGGCGTTCAAAGCCGTCTGCACGCCGTTCAGATGGAACGCGCATTTTACAGACTTTTCTAGAAACTTGCACGGGGTGCAAATTCCCTTTGAACACCGTTCAGAGTACTGATAACTGCCGCATTTTGTGAAGTGCATGACGTTCAATAAATCTGCACGCCGTTCAGCCGACAGTTTCAGAATTTGGAAATTCGAGATTTTGAATCTAAAGAGAGGAGGGAAGTCGAGGGACAGTTATCGGGGGTCATTTGGAACGTCTTGCTCGTCCCAGACACAGAGTAAAGCAGAGAGGAGGTGATTTTGAAGGATTCCAAAGGTTTTCTTGAGAAAGAAGACCATTGCTCTTCTTCTTCTTCTCCATTTGCAGCAGCAAGGTGCAGCAGAGCTTCTTCACTCCACAAAGCTTCTCGGGAGGGAAGTTTGTCCGGTTTGGAGCAACTGTAGAAGTGGGATTTCGTCCTCAAGTCGGAATTCTACCTTCCTTTGGTTACACCTTGGGATTGCTTAGCTTTTCCTTCTCTAAACCATGCTAAACTCTGAAATTTCTGCACATTTTCTGCTGTACATCATTATGGACGAGTAGACTCTTTTTCTTGGGCATGGGAGAGTAACTCCCATGTCATAGCTTGTAAGAACATATGAATTTCGTACTAAATGTTAGTTTCTTGCATGTTCCAAGAGTTGTTTCAGATCTGAAATGCTTGTTTGTGTGATTGGCCATCATACTTGCATGTTTTATACTTTCTTTCATAATCTGAGAAGATGTGTTTGAGAGTATGGAGTTACTCTTTTGGCAACTTGTCCTTGACCACGAGAGTGGCTGGGATTATGTTGAGGAGCAAGGTTTGTGATTTGAAATGAAATACATACACGAGAGTGATGTATGGAGTTAAAATTGTCATCACTTCACCGGGAGGTGAGTGATGACTACAAACCTCCTTTGCGAGTTAATTAACATGTTTAAATTCATATTTTAATATAAGCTATGATGTGATAGTGAAATCCTAGGTCCAAGATCCTTCCATATCTGAATCTTAACTTTTCTTAAGTGATAACTTACTATTTTGTTTTAAATCTATAATTTAGTTGTTCTAATCCAATCATCTTGTGTACAACGATCTAGATTATTGAAAATCATAACTCTTGCGCCTAACTAACCAACGCTCCTTGTGTTTGACCTCGACTACAACTACTCTCGTATACTTGCGGGATATAGCTAGTTGAGTAAAAGATCATTCTTATGATTGAAACTCGTTAGTGTAAACAACCAACAAGTTTTTGGCGTTGTTGCCAGGGAGCATCGGTATTCCTGTTAGAGTAAGAGTTGTTGATAAGTAAATGAGACTAGATCACATCCTTCATATCCACCATCATATCCATAAATCATAATTCATCATGATCATCATAATTTGTTGTATCTTCCATGTTTGTTTTTGTATCTCACTCACCTTGTTTATTTGCAGGAGCATATGGGGTGTTCATAAAAAGATCCTTGAACCGTGCATATCTCTACATTCAGAAAATGAACACACTATTTGCAGCCCTCGTGGAGAAAGAAGGAGTGAAACCCAAGCATGTATGGAGGAGTCACAACCCACACAACCATCATCCATATCACCATCATATGCACCACCCTCATCCACACATCCTTCATCCACACCACCATCAATCACACCTAATTCACCGCCATCATATATACCACCAACACCCATATCACATTTTTCCACACCCTCATATACACCACCAACATCCATACCACATACACCACCACCATCTACGCCACATCTACCTAATCCTCCAGATTCACATGAAGAACTAGTCAAGGAGGATGACCTTCCTCTTAAGGACTACTTTGGTACAACTGCAATGCACATGAGTGGGCCTATTAATATTTCAGAATTTGAGGCAGAGGAGTTTTCTATCATCCCATCCATCATACAATTGCTACAGCTGAATGCATTTGGAGGGACACCAATGGAGGATCCAAACCTCCACATTGCTGAATTTCTGCAGTTGCTAAGCACCATAAAGATATATGGTGTTCCTACTGATGGGATACGTCTAATTCTTTTTCCATTCTCTCTTAAAGATAGAGCCAAGGCATGGCTCTATACTTTGCCAAAGAAGTCAATCGGCACTTGGGAGGAGCTTCTAAAGGTCTTTTTGGCAAGATATTTTCCACCTAGCAAAACTTTGCAGCTAAGGAGTCAACTCATCAATTATTCTCAAAGGGATGGAGAGACCTTGTATGATACATGGGAGAGGTTCAAAGATCTTCAACATCTTTGTCCACATCACGGTCTAAGCAATTGGCTTCTATTGCAATCTTTCTATAATGGTTTGTGCTATAATACAAGGATGTCTATTGATGCAGCTGCAAATGGAGCTCTAATGAACAAATCTTATGGAGAAGCCTATGCTATTATTGAAGATATGGCAGAAAATCATTGCCAGTGGAGTCTGGCTACAAGCTACCACCCATCCTTTTCACATACTACTTCTGAAATGCAAGTGGAAGATCACATGGTTGATGCTATAGACTTGATTGCAACAAGGCTAGACACTTTGTCACAAAGGTTTGAGAATCTAAGCACACAACTAATTCAAACAGCCAGAAATATTTGTGATGCATGTGGGTTGCTTGGACACTCATCTTATACATGTTATGCCTCTTCTATTTATTCTCCAATGGGCTACACTCCACCGGACTTCTACAACAATGTGAACCCAAATTTCATTCAGTCACAACAACCACAAGTAACTTCTAGATTAGAGTCCATCCTTGCAACATTTATTTCAACTCAAATGCAGCAAAATGAGGAGTTCCATCAAAAAAGACAATCAATGAAGGGTTCCATTTTCCAACTCTCTTCTAAGGTGGACGATATTACCACTCATGCACACATCTTGGAGAAACAAATTACCCAACAAGCTCTTTTTAGCAAAGAAGCATTTCCACCTTTCTTGCCTAGTCCACCGGAGATGAATCCTACATATTTCAGGCCGGTGACATTGAAGAATGGAGTTGTTATAGAGGTATATCCTTCAAAGTATGATGATGTTGATACCCATGATGATTATGAAGTTTCAACTAAAGGGGAGAAAGCTACAACACATGCTCTACATGTTGATTCTTCAAGCAAGCCACATGTCCTTCCTCCTCACATTCTAGATGACACATTACTTTATAATGAGACCACTCTCCCCAACTCATATTTTGATGATGATTCAAAGAAGAATGAAAAGAAAAATAGTATTGCCATAAAAAAGACTATTCTTGTTGCAGCTCATAGGTGCTTTCGCTTGCCCCAAATCAAGGACATATTTGCAAGGAGGCATAAATCTTTAGCACAACAATTTCCAGCTGCAAATCATAGCACCGGTCCTCCATGGACTTTGATGTTTCCACCATGATGAGGTACCCGGTTGTGTACCTCTTGAGTGCGATTGAAGCAATGAGGTCACTGCTGATTTCAAGCTTAGGGGGGACACAACCGACCGGTATTTGGTATTTGGTAGTTGTATCTTTATTTCAGTTTTTCTTTCAATTGTATTTCAGTTTTTCTTTCAGTTGAGTCTGTTGTGTCAGTTCTTTTTCTTTCATGTTAGTCTGTTTTGTTCTTTGATGGCATAATTCCATATGATCAGAGACTACCTTGTTAGAATGAAACCCCTTTTATTTTGTTCCTCAATGAGATATGATTGGCTATATGTAAGAGAAAAATTTGAAAACATGTTGAATGAAATGGAAACTGAAAATTACCCATGTACATTGATGAGAATGTGTTTGTAATTAATATCTCCCTTTTTCTGCATCATGGAATACTCAAAACATGTAATGATTCGAAAATTTTTGGCAAATCATTTAACCTGCAACACTAGTGCAAATACAGGATACTTTTATCAAACTGTTAGTGCAATTGAAAATGAATTTTACAGTGAAAACCTTTAAAAAGAATCACAAAAACCTTGCTGTCTTTAACCTTCTTATTTGACTTTTTGTTTTGTTTCATACCTTTACCCAATAAAAGATGGCCCTATGGCCCACATATTATGCTAGCCTAGTGTAAGCCCGATCTGGCAACGACGGTTAGGTGATATGAGTAATGAAAAGAGGGTAAGAAAAACACCCCAACCAGCATTCCACGTGAGCATAAGCCTAAATTAGCAGCCGAATGCTGGAAACCCAAAAATCTTATTGCTATATCTTTTGGAAAGGAGTTCAATCAAGTTGGTTAAGGACATCATTCTTTTGGTCTTCAAAAATCCATATAGCTGAAAATTCTGTTATGCAAATGCACTAACCTTTTGATTTAAGTATCCATATTCTTATTAGTGTTGTTAGTTAGGTATTTGTTGGGTTTTGGAATCAACCTTAATGAACTAATTCTTTCTACCTTTGATGTTGAGATTTTGGAGATATCTTCTACAAACACGAACTCATTGCACACATGTCTGATCTTATTGCATATATGTTTCTTTGTTCATTCACACATGGGTAAAAATTTCTTTCTTTCATATAGTCATGTTTCTCTTTGCTTGAGGACAAGCAACAGTTCAAGCTTAGGGGGATTTGTTGTGTGATTTATATATCATCTTTTCACATGTTTTCACACAACATTTTGATTCATTCTGATTTAATTTAGTCTCTTTTCATATTACTTTTGCCATCAATTCGTCAAAAATGCTTTACCATAACTTGCCTTGTCTTTTTGGTTTAAAAACAACTCATTTCAATGCTTTTTTGTGCGGAAACAGCAACTTGCACGGCGTTAAACTTGTTTGAACGGCGTGCAAGTTCCCAAAAATCCTACTTGTTTTCCTGCAGACTTTTCTGGAAACTTGAACGGGGTGCAAACTCATCTGCACGCCGTTCAACCTTTCTGTAGCTTGCAAAGAAGTTTGCACGGCGTTCAAAGCCGTCTGCACGCCGTTCAGATGGAACGCGTATTTTACAGACTTTTCTGGAAACTTGCACGGGGTGCAAATTCCCTTTGAACGCCGTTCAGAGTACTGATAACTGCCGCATTTTTGTGAAGTGCATGACGTTCAATCAATCTGCACGCCGTTCAGCCGGCAGTTTCAGAATTTGGAAATTTGAGATTTTGAATCTAAAGAGAGGAGGGAAGTCGAGGGACAGTTATCGGGGGTCATTTGGAACGTCTTGCTCGTCCCAGACACAGAGTAAAGCAGAGAGGAGGCGATTTTGAAGGATTCCAAAGGTTTTCTTGAGAAAGAAGACCATTGCTCTTCTTCTTCTCCATTTGCAGCAGTAAGGTGCAGCAGAGCTTCTTCACTCCACAAAGCTTCTCGGAAGGGAAGTTTGTCCGGTTTGGAGCAACTGTAGAAGCGGGATTTCGTCCTCAAGTCGGAATTCTACCTTCCTTTGGTTACACCTTGGGATTGCTTAGCTTTTCCTTCTCTAAACCATGCTAAACTCTGAAATTTCTGCACATTTTCTGCTGTACATCATTATGGACGAGTAGACTCTTTTTCTTGGGCATGGGAGAGTAACTCCCATGTCATAGCTTGTAAGAACATATGAATTTCGTACTAAATGTTAGTTTCTTGCATGTTCCAAGAGTTGTTTCAGATCTGAAATGCTTGTTTGTGTGATTGGCCATCATACTTGCATGTTTTATACTTTCTTTCATAATCTGAGAAGATGTGTTTGAGAGTATGGAGTTACTCTTTTGGCAACTTTTCCTTGACCACGAGAGTGGCTGGGATTATGTTGAGGAACAAGGTTTGTGATTTGAAATGAAATACATACACGAGAGTGATGTATGGAGTTAAAATCGTCATCACTTCACCGGGAGGTGAGTGATCTACAAACCTCCTTTTCGAGTTAATTAACATGTTTAAATTCATATTTTAATATAAGCTATGATGTGATAGTGAAATCCTAGGTCCAAGATCCTTCCATATCTGAATCTTAACTTTTCTTAAGTGATAACTTACTGTTTTGTTTTAAATCTATAATTTAGTTGTTCTAATCCAATCATCTTGTGTACAACGATCTAGATTATTGAAAATCATAACTCTTGCGCCTAACTAACCAACGCTCCTTGTGTTCGACCTCGACTACAACTACTCTCGTATACTTGCGGGATATAGCTAGTTGAGTAAAAGATCATTCTTATGATTGAAACTCATTAGTGTAAACAACCAACAGAGGTTGAGCTTCTAGAAATCTAATCTTATCAAACAAACTAGAAATTTCAAGTTTAAGAGAATATACTTGACTAAGACAATAATTTTCATCATCAAGCTGGCAAAAATTAGCATGTTCAAGATCATCTAGTTCTACATGCAAATTATCAACAATTCTAGCAAGCTTTTTCCTTTTCCTTTTAGAAGACTTAAGAGAGGCACAAGTATCATGAATAATAGCAATCAAAGATTCTTTATCTAAAGAGTTTAGATTTACCTCACTTGAGTCCTCACTTGTTGATGCTATAAGAGCAAAATGGCATTCTCCTTCATCACTAGAGCTTGAGCTTGATCCTTCACTTGAATCTTCACTTGAGCTTGAGTTGGAGGAGCCACTTGAGCTTGAGTGCCATTTCTCCTTCTTCTTGTGAAGATGGGTCTTTTTGCCTTGTGGGCAATCTTCCTTGTAGTGACCCTTCTTTCCACATGTGATGCACCATATGGAGGAGGACTTGCCTCTGTAGAATCTACCCTTGGAGTACATGGCATCTTCTTCAGCTTGAGAGGATGGAAAAGCTTGACCAACAATAGCCTTGATTGAGCTTTGATTTCAGCCTTCTTCATTCTCTTGAGTTCTTTCTCCTCTTGTCTTTCTACTTCCTCCCTCTTGTCAAGTGTGTCTTCATGTGCTTGTAGATTTCCAATGAGCTCTTCAATAGGAATATCCCTAAGAGACCTTACTTCTTCAATGGAAGTCACCTTGGGTTCCCATCTCTTGGGGAGAGTTCTAAGGATCTTTGAGTTGATCTCTCCACTAGACATAGGATGTCCTAGAACAGCAAGACCATTCAAAATGGTGTTGAGCCTTGATTACATGTTGGCTATCCTCTCCTCCTTTCCCATTTTGAAGTTCTCAAACAACCCTTTGAGCATGTAGACTTTGCTTTCCTTCACTTGATCTTTCCCTTCATAAGTGATGCAAAGCTTTCTCCATACCTCATAGGCTATTTCACATGAAGAAATCCGGTTGAACTCGGTGGGGGTCATGGAGGCATAGAGTATGTGCATGGCTCTAGCATTCAAGGTTGCTTTCTTCAAGGTAACTTCATCCCATTCTTCAATCTTTGTCTTTGGTAGCATGTATGGGTTGTTCACCATTTGCTACATCTCAATACTGGATCTTTGGATATAGAATTGAAGCCTTCTTCTCCAATAGAGGAAGTTTCTCCCATCAAATATTGGAAGGTTGATCGAGTATCTCCCTCCTTAGTAGTCACCCATCTTCTCCTACTTGTTGAAGTATGCTTGGAGAAGACCCACTCTGATACCAATTGTTGGATCCTAGATGGGTGATTAGATTCTCTAAAGGGGGGTGAATCGAGCTGAATGCACTTAAACAAAATTCATTAGACCTTCAAGATATATCACAAGATAAGGTTGCTAAATAGGTAATTTGAGTGCAACTAAAACATGCATAGCAAGGATGAGAGAGATTGAGAAAACACAAGTATACAAGCTATTTAGAGTGGTTCCACACTTCGAACTAGAAGTATGTCAGTCCACTTACCTAGAGAGGTCAACCTCTAGGATTTCCTAACCATTTGAATTCTTATATTTATTTATAAGACTTACAATACCTGATCAAACAAAGGACTTACCTATCTAATACAAAGAGTCTTCAACCTTACCAAGGACTTAACCACTTTGCAAGGAGTCTTCTGCCTTCTTCCAAGGACTTACCTACTCTTGCACAAGTCTTCATCCTTATAGGAATTACCCACTCTTCTTGGATCTTCCGCCTTTGACTTCACCTTCACTCTGAGAAGGTTCCATGAAGGACTTACCCACTTGAGCAAGGAGTATTCTGCCTTCACCAAGGGCTTTCCCACTCTAGCTCTAAGTCTTCAGTCTTGATCTTCACCAAGGGACTCCTTCCCTTGTTCTTCTTCACCTCTCTTGGTAAAGAGAGAGAACCTTCATCTTCATGATTGAAATGAGAGAAAGGGAGGTGGTGGAAGTGAGAGCCTCACAAGATATACATGTAGGGCTAACTCTCCTACATATTTCCTACTCACTCTAATGGATGTAGTAAGTGATTGAGCTTAGAGAGAGAGAGAGGAGGAGGTTGTAGGAAACACTCAACTATAGAATAGTAACCTCACATAGAGTTTGCATTGAATGCTCAACCTTGGAATGAAGCCCAAGGGGTCCTATTTATAGTTGGGGATGCCTCTTAGCCTTTGGGAACACTTGAGAACGAAAACTAGTTGTTTTTTTGGCTTGCAACAGATCTATTTTCATTTGTTGCAACTCCACAACAGCTAGAAGCACTTTTCTACACTTTTTCATACAGTACAATCGGTCGAGTTTCTATAAGGGTAACTCGACTGATCAAGTAAACGACAAGGCCAATACTCAAATAATCGGTCGAGTTTGTCCTGAAAAAACTCGACCGACCATTAGGAATCGAAATGGTCAGTTACTTGATCGGTCGAGTTCTGTGTAAACACAACTCGACCGATGCAATCTGTAGAAAATTGATCAAGGATGATCGGTCGAGTTTTAGGGTGGGAAACTCGACCGAAAAAGTGCCTGTAATCAATTTTCAAAGTTGCATCTAAAGTGATCTAACATTCGATCTAAGTGCTCCTGATGTTTTCTAAGATTAATTACAAGTCATACAATCATTACAAGTGATTTACAACATGATTCTAATGGATTTACATCATATTACAAAAATGTAAACTTGTATGACTTTGACTTGTCTTTTCTCCAATTTGATATGCGCAAGTTAGGGCATTCAGAGTGTGTCTATACCTAATCTGAAATCACTCAAGTAGAGACATTAGACACCAATATGTGGAATGGTTAGTCATCATCAAAACACGGGTTTAGTCAATTTAGACGTGAGTCAACATTACCCTAATTAACCTTGAGTCAACATTCTCCCCCTTTTTGACGATGACAAACCATTCCATAAATGTATTGAAAGATTTTAAGTAAAATCATACCTTCATAAAAACCTAGGGGTTTCAATGGAATTGAGTTTATATGCTCCCCCTCAATTGATGCTAGTGGAGTTCTCATACTCCCCCTCAATTGACACTATTTTCCTGCATGGTTAGCTTTCATAACATTTATAGAATACTATGTCTTCTACTCATATATGTTCTACACATATATGTCTTCTCCCATTTACATTTTCCCTTTTACATGGACAAACTTCTACTCTTCATGTAAGACATGACTTCTTCCTCTTTTAAAAGAAGACATACCTTTCTCCCCCTTTGTTATTTCAAAATGTGGGGTTATGAAGAAAAATAAGAAACATCACTTGCTCAAGAGAAAGGAGATAACACAAATATATATAAGGAGAGTAGAAGGGCACAGATAGGGGCTTTTCCAAGCATAGAAAGAAAAGAAAGTTAAATCATATACTTGAACAACCCAAAAAGTAAGATAAAGTGCATTAGAAAAATAATAATTCGCAATTTTGACCCTCAAGATGACGGATTTTGACCAAAAACCATCATAGCTCATCGCAAATCAATGAGTCTTGCTCAGAAGGTTGTTTCTGCATGAAAAACACTAGTCTTGCACCAAACACTGAAACTGGAGCAAAACTGCATAAAATCCAAAAATACTCCAATTTCTACATATAATGTAGATCTATGTACCCTGCATCACAATGTTATGCAAGAAAGTCAAGATAGTAGATATGCAATTCAAGGAACAATCTTGAGCATGTATGAGACAAGATACAAGCATAGCATATAGATGAGCAAAGATGCCAATTATAAACAAGGTTAGAACTACATGTATATGAACTACTAGTAGATGATATCACAAGTTAGGACTACTAGTAGGATCTAGATCATAGCCAGAGATACCAAAAAATACACAAGATAAAGCATGCTATGAGTAGATGTAGAAATATATCCAAACAAAGAGATAAGCAATTTTAGAAGCATGAAAGAATATAACTCACATACCAATATGCATCCTTACCAAAAGACGATTACCACTAAGAACTTCAAAGTTGTATCAACACAAGATATACACCTAGATAGATGTAGCAAGTTATAGCACAACGGAAGCAATTTAAGACACAACCAAGAGATCCAAAGAGATCATCATCAAAACCTGCAAAACAACTCAAAGCAAGTAATTGCAACATATAGATATACCAATTTAGATCAATTAGAGAGATAGAGTTGTAAGCAAGATAGGAAATTTAGATCATGGTTATATGCATATATAAAGGTACCAAATGAGAGTGCCAAAGAATAAGGCTATTGGTTTAGAAAATCAAGTTGAGAGGGAAATTCTCATTCAATAAGCCAAATGTATATTCTGTGCACAGTGCTATCGGTCGAGTTCTGTGCATTGACAACTCGAACGATGACAATTGTTGGCAACACCCATTGGTGCCTATCGGTCGAGTTTCAAATAGGGCAAACTCGACCGACAGAGCAGCTGTCAAAAAGCACATATATATATATATATATATATATATATCATAAAAACATATTTAAAGGCATGCTAAATATACAAACCATATCCAAACATGTGTAAGCAAGTTAGTAATGCACTATAAAAGCATTAGAAATAGTTTTTGAGCAAGAGTGTGAAGATAAAAACAAAATACCACTTTTGACTCAAAAACCATATGTATAGTGCACACTAACTTGACAAAAAGAAGTTAGAAATGGTTATAAGCAAGAAAACCTTTACCTTTGTTCTTACCATTCCTTTTCCATTTGTTGTCACCCTCTACACATCTCACCTTTCTTCTTTCATGTGGATTGAGAAGTCAATTTGCAATTCAATGGCTCAAGTCAATCCATTTGCAAGTACCTAGAAGAAGAAAGATGAAATGGTCCCCAATCATGTTTTTGGGTCCGAAGGGGTTAGTTTAGCAACCCAAGTCCTATTGCTCTTGGGTGCTTTCCTAAAAGGACAACAAGTAGAATAATGACCAATTTCATTGCAATAGTTGCATGTACCCATAGTCTTGGAACTAGGGGATTCTCCATGGAAGATTGGAGGTCCTTTACCTTTGTTGTTCCTTTGACTACTATCATATCCTAAACCATGTCTATCGATTTGTTTAGTAGTATGGTATAGGATGTCATCAAGGCTCTTCTTACCAACTAAGAATATTTTCAAAGAAGATGTCAAACGGTCATTATCATGCTTAAAAGAAGAAATAGTAGAAGACAAATGATTGATATTATCTCTAGCATGCAAAAATTAATTTCTAAGCAAAGAGTTTTAGTTAAATAAGAATCTCTATCAATGTGAAGAGCAGCAACATCATTCTCTCTATTAGTAGAACTAGAACAAGATTCATACACATTGATTTTGGCAAACAAGTAGGCATTTTCTATTTCTAATTCTTGCAAAACAAAATCTTTGTCCTTGTTTTCAGATTTAAGAACATCAACATCATGCATGAGAGAATCAATAATTAAATTATGCTCTTCATTTGAACTAGGCATGAGAGGTTGAGCTTCTAAAAATCTAATGTTATCAAACAAACTAGCATTTTCAAGTTTAAGAGAATCTACTTGATTAAGACCATCATTTTTATCATCTAGCAAACAAGAATTAGCATGTTCAAGATCATCTAGTTCTACATGCAAATTATCAACAATTCTAGCAAGCTTTTTCCTTTTCCTTTTAAAAGACTTAAGAGAGGCACAAGTATCATGAATAATAGAAATCAAAGATTCTTTATCTAAAGATTTTATATTTAACTGACTTGAGTCCTCACTTGTTGATGCTATAAGAGCAAAATGGCATTCTCCTTCATCACTAGAGCTTGATCTTGATCCTTCACTTGAATCTTCACTTGAGCTTGAGTTGGAGGGGCCACTTGAGCTTGAGTGCCATTTCTCCTTCTTCTTGTGAAGATGGGTCTTTTTGCCTTGTGGGCAATCTTCCTTGTAGTGACACATCTTTCCACATGTGAAGCACCAGATGGAGGAGGACTTACCTTTTTAGTATCTACCTTTGTATAATCTACCCTTGGAGTACATGAAATCTTCTTCAGCTTGAGAGGATGGAAAAGCTTGACCAACAATAGCCTTGATTTGAGCTTTGATTTCAGCCTTCTTCATTTTCTTTAGTTCTTTCTCCTCTTGTCTTTCTACTTCCTCCCTCTTGTCAAGTGTGTCTTCATGTGCTTGTAGATTTCCAATGAGTTCTTCAATAGGAATATCCCTAAGAGACCTTGTTTCTTCAATGTAAGTCACCTTGGGTTCCCACCTATTCGGGAGAGTTCTAAGGATCTTTGAGTTGATCTCTCCACTAGACATAGGATGTCCTAGAACAGAAAGACCATTCAAAATGGTGTTGAGCCTTGATTACATGTTGGCTATCCTCTCCTCCTTTCCCATCTTGAAGTTCTCAAACAGCCCTTTGAGCATGTAGACTTTGCTTTCCTTCACTTGATCTTTCCCTTCATAAATGATGCAAAGCTTTATCCATACCTCATAGGCTGTTTTACATGAACAAATCTGGTTGAACTTGGTGGGGGGTCATGGAGGCATAGAGGATGTGGATGGATCTAGCATTCAAGGTTGCTTTCTTCAAGGTAGATTCATCCCATTCTTCAATCTTTGTCTTTGGTAGCATGTATGGGCTATTCACCATTTTCCACATCTCAATACTTGATCCTTAGATGTAGAATTGAAGCCTTCTTTTCTAAAAGAGGAAGTTTCTCCCATAAAAGATTGGAAGCCTGATTGAGTATCTCCCTCCTTGGTAGTCACACATCTTCTCCTACTTGTTGAAGTATGCTTGGAGAAGACCCGCTCTGATACAAATTGTTGGATCCTAGATGGGTGATTAGATTCTCTAGAGGGGGTGAATAGAGCGGAATGCACTTAAATAAAATTCATTAGGCCTTCAAGATATATCACAAGATAAGGTTGCTAAATAGGTAATTTGAGTGCAACTAAAACATGCATAGTAAGGATGAGAGAGATTGAGCAAACATAAGTAGACAAGCTATTTAGAGTGGTTCCACACTTCAAACTAGAAGTATGTCAGTCCACTTACCTACAGAGGTAAACCTCTAGGATTTCCTAACCATTTTCGTTCTTATATTCATTTAAAAGACTTACAATACATGACCAAACAAAGGACTTACCTATCCATTACAAAGAGTCTTCAACCTTACCAAGGACTTACCCACTTTGCAAAGAGTCTTCCGCCTTTTCCAAGGACTTACCTACTCTTGCACAAGTTTTCAGCCTTATAGGAATTACCCACTCTCCTTGGATCTTCCACCTTTGACTTCACCTTCACTCGGATAAGCTTCCACCAAGGACTTACCCACTTGAGCAAGGAGTCTTCTGCCTTCACCAAGGGTTTACCCACTCTAGCTCCAAGTCTTCAGCCTTGATCTTCACCAAGGGACTCCTTCCCTTGTTATTCTTCACCTCTCTTGGCTAAGAGAGAGAACCTTCATCTTCATGATTGAAATGAGAGAAAGGGAGGTGGTGGAAGTGAGAGCCTCACAAGATATACATGTACAACTAGCTCTCTTATAGATTTCCTACTCACTCTAATGGATGTAGCAAGTGATTGAGCTTAGAGAGAGAGAGGAGGCTATAGGAAACACTCAACTATAGAATAGGAACCTCACATAGAGTTTGCATTGAATGCTCAACCTTGAAATGAAGCCCAAGGGTTCCTATTTATAGTTGGGGATGCATCTTAGCCTTTGGGAACACTTGAGAATGAAAACTAGCCATTTTGTGGCTTGCAACAGATCTATTTTCACTTGTTGCAACTCCACAACAGCTAGAAGCACTTTTCTGCACTTCTCCGTACAGTGCAATCGGTTGAGTTTCTATAAGGGTAACTCAAACGATCAACTAAACGACAAGGCCGATACTCAAATGATCGGTCGAGTTTGTCCTGACTAAACTCGACCGACCATTAGGAATCGAAATGGTCAGTTATTTGATCGGTCAAGTTCTGTGTAAACACAACTCGACCGATGTAATCTGCAGAAAATTGATCAAGGATGATCGGTCTAGTTTTCAGGCTGGGAAACTCGTCTGACAAAGTTCCTGTAATCAATTTTCAAAGTTGCATCTAAAGTGATCTAACATTCGATCTAAGTGCTCCTGATGTTTTCTAAGCTTAATTACAAGTCATACAATCATTACAAGTGATTTACAACATGATTCTAATGGATTTTCATCATATTACAAAAACGTGCATTTGTATGACTTTGACTTGTCTTTTCTCCAATTTGATATGTACAAGTTAGGGCATTTGGAGTGTGTCTATACCTAATCTGAAATCACTCAAGTGGAGACATTAGACACCAATATGTGGAATGGTTAGTCATCATCAAAACATGGGTTTAGTCAATTTAGATGTGAGTCAACATTGACCTAATTGACCTTGAGTCAACATTCTCCCCTATTTTGAAGATGACAAACCATTCCATAAATGTATTGAAAGCTTTCAAGTAAAATCATACCTTCAGATAAACCTAGGGTTTCAATGGAATTGAGTTCATATGCTCCCCCTCAATTGATGCTAGTGGAGTTCTCATACTCCCCCTCAATTGATGTTATTTCTCCTACATGGTTAGCTTTCATAACATTTAGAAAATACTATGTCTTCTACTCATATATGTTCTACACATATATGTCTTCTCCCATTTACCTTTTCCCTTTTACATTGACAAACTTCTCCTCTTCATGTAAGACATGACTTCTTCCTCTTTTAAAAGAAGATATACCTTTCTCCCCCTTTGTCATTTCAAAAAGTGGGGTTATGAAGAAAAATAAGAAACATTACTTGTTAAAGAGAAAGAAGATAACACAAATATATATCAGGAGAGTAGAAGAGCACAGATAGGGGCTTGTCCAAGTATAGAAAGAAAAGCAAGTTAAATCATATACTTGAACAACCAAAAAAGCAAGATAAAGTGCAGTAGACAAATAATAATTCGCAATTGTGACCCTCAAGATGACGGATTTTGACCAAAAACCATCAGAGCTCATTGCTAAGCAATGAGTCTTTCTCAAAAGGTTGTTTCTGCATGAAAAACACTAGTATTGCACCAAAAACTGAAACTGGAGCAAAACTGCATAAAATCCAAAAATACTCCAATTTCTACATATAATGTAGATCTATGTACCCTGCATCACAATGTTATGCAAGAAAGTCAAGATAGTAGATATGCAATTCAAGGAACAATCTTGAGCATGTATGAGACAAGATACAAGCATAGCATATAGATGAGCAAAGATGCCATTTATAAATAAGGTTAGAAATACATGTATATGAACTACTAGTAGATGATATCACAAGTTAGGACTACTATTAGGATCTAGATCATAGCCAGAGATACCAAAAAATACACAAGATAAAGCAAGATATGAGTAAATGTAGAGATATATCCAAACAAAGAGATAAGCAATTTTAGAAGCATGAAAGGATATAACTCACATACCAATATGCATCCTTACCAAAAGATGATTACCATTAAGAACTTCAAGGTTGTATCAACACAAGATATACATCTAGATAGATGTAGCAAGTTAGAGCACAACGGAAGTAATTTAAGACACAACTAAGAGATCCAAAGAGATTATCATCAAAACCTACAAAACAACTCAAAGCAAGTAATTGCAACATATAGATATACCAATTTAGAGCAATTAGAGAGATAGAGTTGTAAGTAAGATAGGCAATTTAGAACATGGAAATATGCATATATAAAGGTACCAAATGAGAGTGCCAAAGAATAAGTCTATTGGTTGAGAAAATCTAGTTGAGAGGGAAATTTTCATTCAATAAGTCAAATGTATATTCTCTGCACAGTGTTATCAGTCAATTTCGTGCATTGACAACTCGACCAATGACAACTGCTGGCAACACCCATTGGTGCCTATCGGTTGAGTTTCAAATAGGGAAAACTCGACTGACAGAGAAGATGTCAAAAAGCACATATATATCATAAAAAGATATTTAAAGGCATGCTAAATATACAAACCATATCCAAACATATGTAAGCAAGTTAGTAATGCACTATAAAAGCATTAGAAACAGGTTTTGAGCAAGAGTGTGAAGAGAAACACAAAATACCACTTTTGACTCAAAAACCATATGTACAGTGCACACTAACTTGACAAAAACAAGTTAGAAATGGTTATAAGAAAGAAAACTTTTACCTTTGCTCTTACCATTCCTTTTCCACTTGTTGTCACCCTCTACACATCTCACCTTTCTTCTTTCATGTGGATTGAGAAGTCAATTTCGAATTCAATGGCTCAAGTCAATCCATTTGCAAGTACCTACAAGAAGAAAGATGAAATGGTCCCCAATCATGTTTTTGGGTCCGGAGGGGTTAGTTTAGCAACCCAAGTCCTATTGCTCCTAGATGCTTTCCTAAAAGGGCAACAAGTAGAATAATGACCAATTTCATTGCAATAGTTGCATGTGCCCATAGTCTTGGAACTAGGGGATTCTCCATGGAAGATTGGAGGTCCTTTACCTTTGTTGTTCCTTTGACTACTATCATATCCTAAACCATGTCTACCAATTTGTTTAGTAGTATGGTGTAGGATGTCATTAAGGCTCTTCTTACCAACTACGAATCTTTTCAAAGAAGATCTCAAACTGTCATTATCATGCTTAAAAGAAGCAATAGTAGAAGACAAATGATTGATATTATCTCTAGCATGCAAAAGATCATTTTCTAAACAAAGAGCTTTAGTTAAATAAGAATTTCTATCAATGTGAAGAGCAGCAACATCATTCTCTCTATTATTAGAACTAGAACAAGATTCATGCACATTCATTGTGGTAAGCAAGGACGCATTTTCTGTTTTTAATTCTTGCAAAACAAAATCTTTGTCCTTGTTTTCAGATTTAAGAACATCAATATCATGAATGAGAGAATCAATAATTAAAGTATGCTCTTCATTTGAACTAGGAATGAGAGGTGGAGCTTCTAGAAATTTAATCTTATCAAACAAACTAGCATTTTCAAGTTTAAGAAAATCTACTTGACTGAGACAATCATTTTTATCATCAAGCAAGCAAGAATTACCATGTTCAAGATCATCTAGTTCTACATTTAAATTATCAATAATTCTAGCAAACTTTTTCCTTTTCCTTTTAGAATACTTAAGAGAGGCACAAGTATCATGAATAATAGCAATCAAAGATTCTTTATCTAAAGAGTTTAGATTTACCTCACTTGAGTCCTCACTTGTTGATACTATAAGAGAAAAATGGCATTCTCCTTCATCACTAGAGCTTGATCTTGATCCTTCACTTGAATCTTCACTTGAGCTTGAGTTGGAGAGCCACTTGAGCTTGAGTGTCATTTCTCCTTATTCTTGTGAAAATGGGTCTTTTTGCCTTGTGGGCAATCTTCCTTGTAGTGACCCTTCTTTCCACATGTGAAGCACCGGATGGAGGAGGACTTGCCTTTGTAGAATCTACCCTTGGAGTACATGGCATCTTCTTTAACTTGAGAGGATGGAGAAGCTTGACCAACAATAGCCTTGATTTGAGACTTCTTCATTCTTTTGAGTTCATTCTCCTCTTGTCTTTCTACTTCCTCCCTCTTGTCAAGTGTGTCTTCATGTGCTTGTAGATTTCCAATGAATTCTTCAATAGGAATATCCCTAAGAGACCTTGCTTCTTCAATGGAAGTCACCTTGGGTTCCCATCTCTTGGAGAGAGTTCTAAGGATCTTTGAGTTGATCTCTCCACTAAACATAGGATGTCCTAGAATAGCAAGACCATTCAAAATGGTGTTGATCCTTGAGCACATGTTGGCTATCCTCTCCTCCTTTCCCATCTTGAAGTTATCAAGCAGGCCTTTGAGCATGTAGACTTTGCTTTCCTTCACTTGATTTGTCCCTTCATAAGTGATGTAAAGCTTTCTCCATACCTCATAGGCTGTTTCACATGAAGAAATCTGGTTGAACTCGGTGGGGGTCATGGAGGCATAGAGAATGTACATGGCTCTAGCATTCAAGGTTGCTTTCTTCAAGGTAGCTTCATCTCATTGTTCAATATTTGTCTTTGGTAACATGTATGGGCTGTTCACCATTTGCCACATCTCAATACTTGATCCTTAGATATAGATTTGAAGCCTTCTTCTCCAATAGAGGAAGTTTCTCCCATCAAAGATTGGAAAGCTGATAGAGTATCTATGTACTTGGTAGTCACCCATCTTCTCGTACTTGTTGAAGTATGCTTGGAGAAGACCCGCTCTGATACCAATTATTGGATCCTATATGGGTGATTAGATTCTCTAGAGGGGGGTGAATAGAGTTGAATGCACTTAAACAAAATTCATTAGACCTTCAAGATACATCACCAGATAAGGTTGCTAAATAGGTAATTTGAGTGCAACTAAAACATGCATAGCAAGGATGAGAGAGATTGAGCAAACACAAGTAGACAAGCTATTTAGAGTGGTTCCACACTTCAAACTAGAAGTATGTCAGGCCACTTACCTAGAGAGGTGAACCTTTAGGATTTCCTAACCATTTGCATTCTTAATATAAGACTTACAATACATGACCAAACAAAGGACTTACCTATGCAATACAAAGAGTCTTCGACCTTACCAAGGACTTACCCACTTTGCAAGGAGTCTTCCGCCTTCTTCCAAAGACTTACCTACTCTTGCACAAGTCTTCAGCCTTGTAGGAATTACCCACTCTTTTTGAATCTTCCACCTTTGACTTCACTTTCACTCGGAGAAACTTCCACCAAGGACTTACCCACTTGAGCAAGGAGTCTTATGCCTTCACCAAGGGCTTTCCCACTCTAGTTCCAAGTCTTCAGCCTTGATCTTCACCAAGGGACTCCTTTCCTTGTTCTTCTTCACCTCTCTTGGCTAAGAGAGAGAACCTTCGTCTTCATGATTGAAATGAGAGAAAGAGAGGTGGTGGAAGTGAGAGCGTCACAAGATATACATGCAGGGCTAGCTCTCTTACAGATTTCCTACTCACTCTAATTGATGTAGCAAGTGATTGAGCTTAGAGAGAGAGAGGAGGCTGTAGGAAACACTCAACTATAGTATAGGAACCTCACATAGAGTTTGCATTGAATGCTCATCTTTGGAATGAAGCCCAAGGGGTCCTATTTATAGTTGGGTATGCCTCTTAGCCTTTGAGAACACTTGAGAATGAAAACTAGCCATTTTTTGGCTTGCAACGGATCTATTTTCACTTGTTGCAACTCCACAACGGCTAGAAGCACTTTTCCGTACAGTGCAATCAGTCGAGTTTCTATAAGGGCAACTCGACCGATCAAGTAAACGACAAGGCCAATACTCAAATGATCGGTCGAGTTTGTCCTGACAAAATTCGATCGACCATTAGGAATCGAAATGGTTAGTTACTTGATCGGTCGAGTTCTGTGTAAACACAACTCGACCGATGCAATCTGTAGAAAATTGGTCAAGGATGATCGGTCGAGTTTTCAGGCTGGGAAACTCGACCGACAAAGTGCCTATAATCAATTTTCAAAGTTTCATCTAAAGTAATCTAACATTCGATCTAAGTGCTCTTGAGGTTTTCTAAGCTTAATTACAAGTCATACAATCATTACAAGTGATTTACAACATGATTCTAATGGATTAACATCATATTACAAAAATGTGCACTTGTATGACTTTGACTTGTCTTTTCTCTAATTTGATATGTGCAAGTTAGGGCATTTGGAGTGTGACTATACCTAATCTGAAATCACTCAAGTAGAGACATTAGACACCAATATGTGGAATGGTTAGTCATCATCAAAACACAGGTTTAGTCAATTTAGACGTGAGTCAACATTGACCTAATTGACCTTGAGTCAACATTCTCCCCCTTTTTGAAGATGACAAACCATTCAATAAATGTATTGAAATCTTTCAAGTAAAATCATATCTTCATAGAAACCTAGGGGTTTCAATGGAATTGAGTTCATATGCTCCCCCTCAATTGATGCTAGTGGAGTTCTCATACTCCCCCTCAATTGATGCTATTTCTCCTGCATGGTTAGCTTTCATAACATTTATAGAATACTTTGTCTTCTGCTCATATATGTTCTAAACATATATGTCTTCTCCCATTTACCTTTTCCATTTTACATGGACAAACTTCTCCTCTCCATGTAAGATATGCCTTCTTCCTCTTTTAAAAGAAGACATACCTTTCTTCCCCTTTGTCATTTCAAAAAGTGGGGTTATGAAGAAAAAAAAGAAACGTCACTTGTTAAAGAGAAAGGAGATAACACAAATATATATCAGGAGAGTAGAAGAGCACAGATAGGGGCTTGTCCAAGCATAGAAAGAAAAGCAAGTTAAATCATATACTTGAACAACCCAAAAAGCAAGATAAAGTGCAGTAGAAAAATAATAATTTGCAATTTTAACCCTCAAGATGACGGATTTTGATCAAAAACCATCAGAGCTCATCGCCAAGCTATGAGTCTTGGTCAGAAGGTTGTTTCTGCATGAAAAACACTAGTCTTGTACCAAAAACTGAAACTGGAGCAAAACTGCATAAAATTGAAAAATACTCCAATTTCTACATATAATGTAGATCTATTTACCCTGCATCACAATGTTATGCAAGCAAGTCAAGATAGTAGATATGCAATTCAAGGAACAATCTTGAGCATGTATGAGACAAGATACAAGCATAGCATATAGATGAGAAAAGATGCCAATTATAAACAAGGTTAGAACTACATGTATATGAACTACTAGTAGATGATATCACAAGTTAGGACTACTAGTAGGATCTAGATCATAGCCACAGATACCAAAAAATACACAAGATAAAGCAAGCTATGAGTAGATGTAGAGATATATCCAAACAAAGAGATAAGAAATTTTAGAAGCATGAAAGGATATAACTCACATACCAATATGCATCCTTACCAAAAGATGATTACCACTAAGAACTTCAAGGTTGTATCAACACAAGATATACACCTAGATAGATGTAGCAAGTTAGAGTAGAACGGAAGCAATTTAAGACACAACCAATAGATCCAAAGAGATCATCATCAAAACCTGCAAAACAACTCAAAGCAAGTAATTGCAACATATATATATACCAGTTTAGAGCAATTAGAGAGATAGAGTTGTAAGCAAGATAGGCAATTTAGAACATGGTAATATGCATATATAAAGGTACCAAATGAGAGTGCCAAAGAATAATGCTATTGGTTGAGAAAATCAAGTTGAGAGGGAAATTCTCATTCAATAAGCCAAATGTATATTTTGTGCACAGTGCTATCGGTCGAATTATGTGCATTGACAACTCGAATGATGACAACTGCTGGCAACACCCATTGGTGCCTATCGGTCGATTTTCAAATAGGGCAAACTCGACCGACAGAGAAGCTGTCAAAAAACACATATATATCATAAAAACATATTTAAAGGCATGCTAAATATACAAACAATATCCATAATGTGTAAGCAAGTTAGTAATGCATTATAAAAGCATTAGAAATAGTTTTTGAGCAAGAGTGTGAAGAGAAACATAAAATACCACTTTTGACTCAAAAACCATATGTATAGTGCACACTAACTTGACAAAAACAAGTTAGAAATGGTTATAAGCAAGAAAACCTTTACCTTTTTTCTTACCATTCCTTTTCCACTTGTTGTCACCCTCTACACATCTCAACTTTCTTCTTTCATGTGGATTGAGAAGTCAATTTGCAATTCAATGGCTCAAGTCAATCCCTTTGCAAGTACCTACAAGAAGAAAGATGAAATGGTCCTCAATCATGTTTTTGGGTCCGGAGGGGTTAGTTTAGCAACTCAAGTCCTATTGATCTTGGGTGCTTTCCTAAAAGGACAACAAGTAGAATAATAACCAATTTCATTGCAATAGTTGCATGTGCCCATAGTCTTGGAACTAGGGGATTCTCCATGGAAGATTGCATGTCCTTTACCTTTGTTATTCCTTTGACTACTATCATATCCTAAACCATGTCTACCAATTTGTTTAGTCATATGGTGTAGGATGTCATTAAGGATCTTCTTACCAACTAAGAATCTTTTCAAAAAATATCTCAAACTGTCATTATCATGCTTAAAAGAAGCAATAGTAGAAGACAAATGATTGATATTATCTCTAGAATGCAGAAGATCATTTTCTAAGCAAAGAGCTTTAGTTAAATAAGAATCTCTATCAATGTGAAGAGCAGCAACATTATTCTCTCTATTAGTAGAACTAGAACAAGATTCATGCACATTGATTTTGGCAAACAAGGAGGCATTTTCTATTTCTAATTCTTGCATAAAAAAATCTTTGTCCTTGTTTTCAGATTTAAGAACATCAATCTCGTGCATGAGAGAATCAATAACTAAAGTATGCTCTTCATTTGAACTAGGCATGAGAGGTTGAGCTTCTAAAAATCTAATCTTATCAAACAAACTAGCATTTTCAAGTTTAAGAGAATCTACTTGACTAAGACAATCATTTTTATCATCAAGCAAGCAAGAATTAGCATGTTCAAGATCATCTAGTTCTACATGCAAATTATCAGCAATTCTAGAAAGCTTTTTCCTTTTCTTTTTAGAAGACCTAAGAGAGGCACAAGTATCATGAATAATAGAAATCAAAGATTCTTTATCTAAAGAGTTGAGTTTTACATCACTTGAGTCCTCACTTGTTGAGGCTATAAGAGCAAAATGGCATTCTCCTTCATCACTAGAGCTTGAGCTTGATCCTTCACTTGAATCTTCACTTGAACTTGAGTTGGAGGAGCCATTTGAGCTTGAGTGCCATTTCTCTTTCTTCTTGTGAAGATGGGTCTTTTTGCCTTGTGGGAAATCTTCCTTGTAGTGACCCTTCTTTCCACATGTGAAGCACTGGATGGATGTGGACTTGCCTTTGTATAATCTACCCTTGGAGTAGATGGCATCTTCTTCAACTTGAGAGGATGGAGAAGCTTGACCAACAATAGCCTTGATTTGAGCTTTGATTTCAGCCTTCTTCATTCTCTTGAGTTCTTTCTCCTCTTGTCTTTCTACTTCTTCCCTCTTGTCAAGTGTGGCTTCATGTGCTTGTAGATTTCCAATGAGCTCTTCAATAGGAATATCCCTAAGAGACCTTACTTCTTCAATGGAAGTCACCTTGGGTTCCCATCTCTTGGGGAGAGTTCTAAGGATCTTTGAGTTGATCTCTCCACTAGACATAGGATGTCCTAGAACAGCAAGACCATTCAAAATGGTGTTGAGCCTTGAGTACATGTTGGCTATCCTCTCCTCCTTTCCCATCTCGAAGTTCTCAAATAGCCCTGTGAGCATGTAGACTTTGCTTTCCTTCACTTGATCTGTCCCTTCATTCAAAGCTTTCTCCACACCTCATAGGCTGTTTCACATGAAGAAATCTGGTTGAACTCGGTGGGGGTCATGTAAGCATAGAGGATGTAAATGGCTCTAGCATTCAAGGTTGCTTTCTTCAAGGTAGCTTCATCCCATTCTTCAATCTTTGTCTTTGGTAGCATGTATGGGCTGTTCACCATTTTCTACATCTCAATACTTGATCCTTGGATGTAGAATTGAAGTCACCTTCTCCAATAGAGGATTTGCTCCCATCAAATATTGAAAGGCTGATTGAGTATCTCCCTCCTTGGTAGTCACCCATCTTCTCCTACTTGTTGAAGTATGTTTGGAGAAGACCCACTCCGATACCAATTGTTGGATCCTAGATGGGTGATTAGATTATCTAGAGGGGGGTGAATGGAGCTGAATGCACTTAAACAAAATTCATTAAACCTTCAAGATATATCACAAGATAAGGTTGCTAAATAGGTAATTTGATTGCAACTAAAACATGAATAGCAAGGATGAGAGAGATTGAGCAAACACAAGTAGACAAGCTATTTAGAGTGGTTCCACACTTCAAACTAGAAGTATGTCAGTCCACTTACCTAGAGAGGTCAACCTCTAGGATTTCCTAACCATTTGCATTCTTATATTCATTTATAAGACTTACAATACATGACCAAACAAAGGACTTATGTTACGACCCGCGTCGAGCTTATCTCGTAAGTATGTTGTTAAGCATGTGTTTAGCTGATGTGTTAAGTTATAAGCCTATGTTTGTTAATAATGTTTAAAATGGATATGATATGTGCTTAGTGTGTTTTCTAGCTTCTAAAGCGTGTAGGATCTTACGCTTGAAGCGTTGCCAGAGAAATCGTTCGAATCCGACTTTCGAGTCAAAAGTTGCATGTTTTTGGGCTTTTAGGGACCCGTTTGTAATTTTTGAAAGTTTCGAACTTTGCGATTTGGCCCCTAGGATTTCTTCCTTATTCTCTCCTTCTCACTTATCTCGTTTCACTTTCACAGAAATGAGAGAACGCTTCTGCGTTCTTCTTCCTTGCGTGAGAAAGAGAGAGAGAGAGAGAGAGAGAGAGAGAGAGGGAGCTGAGTAGGGAGAGACGTCCGAGCTCCGTTTTGCTCCGATCAGCTGCTGCAGCTCATCCTCTTCCCTCCGTTGATCTCCTTCTCCACCAATTCAAATCGGATTTGCAGCTGGAGCTGCGTTTGCAGGGAAAACGATCAAGGGATTGGGGTGCACGGAGCAGCCCTAGCTTGTTTCTTTCTTCCCTTCAGGTGCGGTTTAGTCATATGCATCGATTGTGATCGTTTCACGGTGTTTGTTCGAGATTTGCCCGTTGATTCGAGAGAAATCGACTTTTGCAGGCCGTTTTTATGTTCTGCCTGTGTGCGGTTCGGCCGAGTTTCAATTCGGTCGGCCGAGTTCCTTTTTAGGGCAATTGTACAGCGTTTTTGGATCGGCCGAGTTTGAGTCTTTGGTCGGCCGAGTTTCCTAATTAGATAAGCGAACAGCGTTTTTGTCGGCCGAGTTTGGGGTTCTGATCGGCCGAGTTTCCTTGTAGGTATTTCAAGCGGTGAGTTGGTCGGCCGAGTTCCCCAGGGGATCGGCCGAGTTTCCAGTTGGTCGGCCGAGATTGTTCGGCCGAGTTTCAGAATCTGGGAGGCGTTCGGCCGAGTTCCAAAGTGGTCGGCCGAGTTTCAAGTTGTGAGTGGCAGTTCATTTAGAAATCATTATTTAACTCATTTTAAATGCTTATTTGCTTCAGTATCAGTTGATATGACCTTTAAACAGTGTAGCATGTACATTTTAGTGTGATAAGTTCATTGGAACTTGAAATGCGTGATGTAAATGATGAAAAAGAGGAAATCCTATGTCTTACAGTTGCTATATGATATTTCTGTTTAATTGTTTATCTGTTAGTTAATTAATAGACCTAAGTGCCCTAACACCGTAGAACCCCTAAAGGAAGGTCTGTTACTTAGGGGTGAAACTCGTGTCCAACATCAACCGGTTGAGTAATTCTGGTGGCACGAGGAGAGAAAGAAAGGCAGTGTCTAACAACAATCGTGCGTGTGTCACGATGGCACTGGGAAAAAGAAAAAGAAAACACGGTTATCTAACATCATTCGTGCGTGTGTCACGAAGGTAACCCTGTGACTCTCTGCCGGTGTACTCCGGTTAAAGGAGGAGTCTGGAGCACACGTGGTTGTACATTGAGGCCGTAGAGCCTATGTTCTGGCCGGAGAGCCAGGGGTCCTGTAGCAGAGCAGGGCTGGCGTCAGACTTAGCATTTCCCGGGTGTGTCGCTAAGTCTTGTACGGTGGGACCGTAGCATGGACTTGTTGCGGATCTTTATATGCAGAGTACACTGCATATATTTAGGGCATAATAATAAAATGAATAAATAATCATGTAGGATCACAGTAAATTTATATAACTGCATATCTACCTGAGATACCTATTGATGTTTAGAAATGTGATTACTATCTGTATATCTTCTATGTCAATTGAACTGCCCTGCTTGAACTGTATACCTGTTTATTTTCAGTTAATAAACCTGACGAGTTGTTTAGTGATAGCTAAGTGAAATGTTATTCACTGAGCGAGTAGACTCACCCCTCTACTCAAACATTTTTAGGTCAGCATCAGCATCAGGAATCGGAAGGATCGTTTCATCCTAACGTTTAGTTGATAAAAGGTTTGTAGTTAGTCTAGTTAGAGGTCTCTTAGTCCATTCCCCTCGATCCTCGGGACAAGGTGTGCGAGAGAGAGAGAATGTGTACACAGATGTAAATTAATGTTATGCTTTCTTTATGTTAATCAACGTATTATGCTGTAGACTCTGCTTATATTGCTAATCAGTTAATAAAGATGCTTCCGCAGTTTGTTTAGTTTCATTTTACAGCTTAAATCAGATTATCTTATTAATGTCTTTAATATGTTTTAAAAAGTGAAGAGTGGTTGGCTTATGTGTAATTCCCATCCTGTTGCGTCCTAATCTCGTGGTTTGTGGTTAATGTGAGATTGGGGCGTGACAATTCTTAGTATCAGAGCCATAGGTTTGAGTACTTAGTTACTCAAGGTCAGGGGACGATAAGAGACCAATAGGATTAAGGTTTAGGTGTCTTTCTTCTATCTGTAGTTTTCTAACAGGAAATGTTCTGTTATATCATTGCAGATGGAAGAAAGAGGCTTTGATCGTGATGATCAGGCTGAGAGCCATGTTGGCCCCGATCCTTTGTACTTAGGTCCAGGTGGTGGTGACCACGTGGATGAAGCATCTCGTATGTATAGGATGTTTCTGGAGACCAGGGAGAAGTACAAGGCTGATAGGCGAACTTCTACTTCTACCAGCAGTAAGGATCTGATGCGATCGTATGAGCTTGTAAAGAATCTCGGTGGTACAGAATTCAGTGGTACTACAGATCCTGCTGAAGCTGATGAGTGGTTTAGACAGATAGAAAAGGTCTTTCGTCTGATGGAGCTTCCAGAAGATAAGAAGATCAATCATGCGGTCTACCTTTTGACAGGCGATGCAGAGTTGTGGTGGCGTGGTGTGGAAGAAAAGAGGGGAGGTACAGAGCTTTCCTGGCAGGATTTCTCTGAGGAGTTTCATCTCAAATTCTATCCACCCACTTTTCTTAATGAGAAAATCAGGCAGTTACAGAATATTAAGCAGGGGAACATGACAGTTACAGAGTATGAAGCGCTTTACACACGGTTGGCGAATTTCTGTCCACAGCTTGTTCCCGATAACATAGAAATATGCAGGAGGTTTCAGGAAGGGCTAAGGCCAGAGATTCGGCATATAGTTTCTGCTACTAGTAGGAGGAACAGAGAGAACTTTGGTGAGTTTGTCGAGGCTGCTAGACAAGTTGAAGAATCTGTGAATGCTGACAAGGTGCCTGAGTCTAAGAAGAGATCTGCAGACTTCAGTAGAGGGCAATCCAGTAGTGGATACAGAGGTGGAGGTAGAGGTTTCTTTTCTAAACTTGGGCGTGGTTTTGGTTGTTTCGGCAGGCAGAGATCTGAGGATGTCACTACTTCTAGAGGCAGAGGAGGATACAACCCAGGAAGATGGGGCAGTGCCGATAGTGGACAGTCTTCTGGGTCGTCAATATCAGTGACAGGTCCTCAGAGGCAAGAGATACCGCCATGTGGCAAATGCGGAAGGCCACATACTGGTCAGTGTGGGGGTGCAAATCCTCGAGGTTGTTTTATCTGTGGACAAGTAGGACATTTCAAAAAGGAATGTCCTCAGCTTCGACAAGCAGCATTGCAAGCTTTCCAGCCTCAATACCATGATGTTCCGAGTTCTTCTATGGCTTCTGGTTCTAGAGGAGGTGGAGTGTCTAGTGGCAGGAGTGGTCAGAGAGGACAGCGTGGCAGAGGAAGAGCTTCAGCACGTTTCTTTTCTTTGACACCTCAGGAAGGTATAATCTCTTCACAAGTTGTTACAGGAGAGATGCTTTTGTTTAATAGTATACCAGTTTCAGTTTTGATAGATCTGGGAGCTACTCACTCTTTTATACGACGTTCTTTAGTTGGTGAACTTAATCTGTTAACTCAAGAGTTGGCAGATGAGTTAGTGTTGAGGGTTCCACTAGGTGGACCAACAGTTTTATCCGAGTCTTGTCCCGGATGCTTGTTATCCTTTGGAAGTTTTACCTTTGCTGCTAATCTCATACCCCTGGATGTAAATACCTTTCAAGTCATCTTGGGTATGGATTGTCTTGAAAAATATCGAGTGCAACTCGATTGTTGGAAGAAGGAAGCTACCTTTCAACTAGGGGAATTTTCTTGTATCTTTACTGGAGACAGGAAAGTTCTGCCTACGTGCATAATATCAGCTGCAGTAGCTGATAAGATGTTACAGAAAGGATGTGAGGCGTTCCTTGCTCATGTGGTTGACACCAGAGCAGAGAAGAGCACTGCCAGTGTTTATGATGTGCCTGTGGTTCGTGAGTTCTCTTATGTTTTTCCAGAGGAGTTACCAGGCTTACCTCCTGTCAAAGACATTGATTTTGAAATTCAGATATATCCAGGTAGTCATCCAGTAGCACTGCCAGCCTATAGAATGGCACCTGCAGAGTTTAAGGAACTCAAGGTGCAGTTACAGGAGTTGCTAGATAAGGGTTTCATTAGACCCAGTTCTTCACCGTGGGGTGCTCCAGTCCTGTTTGTTAAGAAAAAGGATGGTACCATGCGTCTCTGTATAGATTATAGGCAACTGAACAAGATCACTATAAAGAACAAGTATCCATTACCGAGAATAGATGATCTGTTTGATCAGTTGTGTGGAACGACGATCTTTTCTAAAATAGATTTGAGATCTGGATATCATCATCTTAGGATAAAGGCTTCTGATTTTCCCAAAACAGCTTTCAGAACCAGGTATGGGCATTATGAGTTTTTGGTCATGTCGTTTGGACTGACCAATGCCCCAGTAGCCTTTATGGATATGATGAATCGGATTTTCAAACCATTACTAGATCAGTTTATGGTAGTCTTTATAGATGATATTCTGATCTACTCCAGAGACGATGCACAGCATGAGCAACACCTGAGAGTAGTGTTGCAGTTGTTGAGACAACACCAGTTGTTCGCTAAATTTAGTAAATGCGAGTTCTGGTTGGCCGAGGTAGCATTTCTTGGACATGTTATCTCGAGAGGTGGAGTTAGTGTTGACCCTAAGAAAGTTGATTCTGTACTTCAGTGGGAACAGCCTAAGACTCCTACTGATATCAGAAGTTTCTTGGGTTTGGCAGGTTATTATAGAAGGTTCATAAAGAACTTCAGTGAGATAGCATCACCTTTGACACGCTTGATGAGAAAGGATGTACCGTTTGTTTGGTCTGATAACTGTGAGAGAAGTTTTCAGATCTTGAAGAAAAGGTTGACTTCAGCACCAGTGTTGGTTCTGCCAGAAGCAGAAAGAGGTTATACAGTGTTTTGTGATGCTTCCAGGAGAGGTTTGGGCTGTGTACTGATGCAAGAAGGCAAAGTTGTGGCTTACGCATCTAGACAGCTTAAGAAGAATGAAGAGAATTACCCTGTTCATGATATGGAATTAGCTGCTATAGTTCATGCTCTTAAGACATGGCGTCACTACTTGTATGGTGAGACATGTCAGGTGTTTACAGACCATAAGAGCTTGAAATATATCTTCACTCAGAAAGACTTGAATTTGAGACAGCGCAGATGGCTTGAGCTGATCAAAGACTATGATGTGACAATCGATTACCATCTCGGTAAGGCGAATGTTGTAGTTGATGCTTTGAGTAGAAAGTCAAGTTCAACAGCTAATGCATTTTCTATGGCATGTTTCAAGAGAGACTTGCTTATAGATATGCGAAAATTGAACTTGGACTTGGATGTGACTGGACAACGTGGGTTGATTGCTCAGATGCAAGTTAGACCTACTTTTTATAATCAGATTAAGGAATTGTAGCAGGGTGATGATGAGTTGTGGCAAATCATGCAGGATATGTCAGAAGGTAAGAGAACATAGTTCAGATTTTCTGATGAAGGCATGTTATATCTTCATGATAGGTTATGTGTACCTGGAAACAGTGAGTTGAAAGAGCAGATTCTTGAGGAAGCGCATACTTCTATGTATGCTATGCATCCAGGTAACACAAAGATGTACAGGAACCTCAAAGAGCTGTACTGGTGGTCTGGTATGAAGAAGGATGTGGCTGAATATGTGGCTAGATGTGGAGTGTGTCAGTAGGTTAAAGCTGAGCATCAGAAACCTGCTGGTACCTTGCAGTCGCTTCCTATACCTGAATGGAAATGGGAACACATCACGATGGACTTTGTGGTAGGATTACCCAGGACGCCTAAGGGTTCGGACTCGATATGGGTGATTGTGGATAGACTAACTAAGTCTTCTCACTTTCTTCCAGTCAAGTCAACCTTTGACGTTTCTAAGTTGGCCAAAGTTTATGTGGATGAGGTAATCAGATTACATGGGATTCTCGTGTCCATTATTTCTGACAGAGATCCAAAGTTTACATCTAGATTCTGGAATCAGTTACATCGTGCGTTGGGCACAAGGCTGAAGTTCAGTACAGCGTTTCACCCACAGACAGATGGTCAATCTGAGAGGACCATTCAGAACCTAGAAGACATGCTGAGAGCATGTGTGCTACAGTTTAGAGGCAACTGGGAAGAACACTTAAGCCTAATGGAGTTTGCATATAATAACAGTTACCATTCTAATCTTGGAATGGCTCCATATGAAGCTCTTTATGGTAGGAAGTGTAGATCGCCAGTTTGTTGGTACGAGGTGGGTGAGAAGGAAATTCTTGGACCTGAGTTAGTTGATGTAACTACAGAAAAGATATCTGTGATCAGGGATCAGTTGAAAGCTGCTCAGGATAGACAGAAAAGTTATGCAGAGAGACGACGTCGACCTCTTGAGTTTGAGGTTGGTGACGAGGTTTATTTGAAGGTTTCACCGTGGAAGGGAGTGTTGAGGTTTGGCAAGAGGGGTAAGTTGACCCCTAGGTATATGGGTCCATATCCTATTATTGAGAGGATTGGACTTGTAGCTTACAGGTTGGATTTGTCGTCTGAGTTGGCAAATCTTCATGATGTCTTCCATGTGTCTATGCTGAAAAAGTGTCATCCCGGTACAGAAAAGATTGTAGATCCAGAACCGGCGCAGCTTAGAACAGATGTGTCCTATGTAGAAGGACCAGTGCAGATAGTTGATCACCGGATCAAAAATCTTAAGAACCGGGAGATACCTTTAGTGAAGGTTTTGTGGAGAAACCATAATCTTGAGGAAGCTACGTGGGAACTAGAGTTTGAGATGCGTGGCAAGTTTCCTTTTCTCTTCTAGGAATTTCGGGACGAAATTCTTATAAGGGAGGGAGATTGTTACGACCCGCGTCGAGCTTATCTCGTAAGTATGATGTTAAGCATGTGTTTAGCTGATGTGTTAAGTTATAAGCCTGTGTTTGTTAATAATGTTTAAAATGGATATGATATGTGCTTAGTGTGTTTTCTAGCTTCTAAAGCGTGTAGGATCTTACGCTTGAAGCGTTGCCAGAGAAATCGTTCGAATCCGACTTTCGAGTCAAAAGTTGCATGTTTTTGGGCTTTTAGGGACCCGTTTGTAATTTTTGAAAGTTTCGAACTTTGCGATTCGGCCCCTAGGCTTTCTTCCTTATTCTCTCCTTCTCACTTATCTCGTTTCACTTTCACAGAAACGAGAGAACGCTTCTGCGTTCTTCTTCCTTGCGTGAGAAAGAGAGAGAGAGAGAGAGAGAGAGAGAGGGAGCTGAGTAGGGAGAGACGTCCGAGCTTCGTTTTGCTCCGATCAGCTGCTGCAGCTCGTCCTCTTCCCTCCGTTGATCTCCTTCTCCGCCAATTCAAATCGGATTTGCAGCTGGAGCTGCGTTTGCAGGGAAAACGATCAAGGGATTGGGGTGCACGGAGCAGCCCTAGCTTGTTTCTTTCTTCCCTTCAGGTGCGGTTTAGTCATATGCATCGATTGTGATCGTTTCGCGGTGTTTGTTCGAGATTTGCCCGTCGATTCGAGAGAAATCGACTTTTGCAGGCCGTTTTTATGTTCTGCCTGTGCGCGGTTCGGCCGAGTTTCAATTCGGTCGGCCGAGTTCCTTTTTAAGGCAATTGTACAGCGTTTTTGGATCGGCCGAGTTTGAGTCTTTGGTCGGCCGAGTTTCCTAATTAGATAAGCGAACAGCGTTTTTGTCGGCCGAGTTTGGGGTTCTGATCGGCCGAGTTTCCTTGTAGGTATTTCAAGCGGTGAGTTGGTCGGCCGAGTTCCCCAGGGGATCGGCCAAGTTTCCAGTTGGTCGGCCGAGATTGTTCGGCCGAGTTTCAGAATCTGGGAGGCGTTCGGCCGAGTTCCAAAGTGGTCGTCCGAGTTTCAAGTTGTGAGTGGCAGTTCATTTAGAAATCATTATTTAACTCATTTTAAATGCTTATTTGCTTCAGTATCATTTGATATGACCTTTAAACAGTGTAGCATGTACATTTTAGTGTGATAAGTTCATTGGAACTTGAAATGCGTGATGTAAATGATGAAAAAGAGGAAATCCTATGTCTTACAGTTTCTATATGATATTTCTGTTTAATTGTTTATCTGTTAGTTAATTAATAGACCTAAGTGCCCTAACACCGTAGAACCCCTAAAGGAAGGTCTGTTACTTAGGGGTGAAACTCGTGTCCAACATCAACCGGTTGAGTAATTCTGGTGGCACGAGGAGAGAAAGAAAGGCAGTGTCTAACAACAATCGTGCGTGTGTCACGATGGCACTGGGAAAAAGAAAAAGAAAGCACGGTTATCTAACATCATTCATGTGTGTGTCACGAAGGTAACCCTGTGACTCTCCGCCGGTGTACTCCGGTTAAAGGAGGAGTCTGGAGCACACGTGGTTGTGCATTGAGGCCGTAGAGCCTATGGCCTGGCCGGAGAGCCAGGGGTCCTATAGCAGAGCAGGGCTGGCGTCAGACTTAGCATTTCCCGGGTGTGTCGCTAAGTCTTGTACGGTGGGACCGTAGCATGGACTTATTGCGGATCTTTATATGCAGAGTACACTGCATATATTTAGGGCATAATAATAAAATGAATAAATAATCATGTAGGATCACAGTAAATTTATATAACTGCATATCTACCTGAGATACCTATTGATGTTTAGAAATGTGATTACTATCTGTATATCTGCTATGTCAATTGAACTGCCCTGCTTGAACTGTATACCTGTTTATTTTCAGTTAATAAACCTGACGAGTTGTTTAGTGATAGCTAAGTGAAATGTTATTCACTGAGCGAGTAGACTCACCCCTCTACTCAAACATTTTCATGTCAGCATCAGCATCAGGAATCGGAAGGATCATTTCATCCTAACGTTTAGTTGATAAAAGGTTTGTAGTTAGTCTAGTTAGAGGTCTCTTAGTCCATTCCCCTCGATCCTCAGGACAAGGTGTGCGAGAGATAGAGAATGTGTACACATATGTAAATTAATGTTATGCTTTCTTTATGTTAATCAACGTATTATGCTGTAGACTCTGCTTATATTGCTAATCAGTTAATAAAGATGCTTCCGCAGTTTGTTTAGTTTCATTTTACAGCTTAAATCAGATTATCCTATTAATGTCTTTAATATGTTTTAAAAAGTGAAGAGTGGTTGGCTTATGTGTAATTCCCATCCTGTTGCGTCCTAATCTCGTGGTTTGTGGTTAATGTGAGATTGGGGCGTGACAATTCTTAGTATCAGAGCCATAGGTTTGAGTACTTAGTTACTCAAGGTCAGGGGACGATAAGAGACCAATAGGATTAAGGTTTAGGTGTCTTTCTTCTATCTGTAGTTTTCTAACAGGAAATGTTCTGTTATATCATTGCAGATGGCAGAAAGAGGTTTTGATCGTGATGATCAGGCTGAGAGCCATGTTGGCCCCGATCCTTTGTACTTAGGTCCAGGTGGTGGTGACCACGTGGATGAAGCATCTCGTATGTATAGGATGTTTCTGGAGACCAGGGAGAAGTACAAGGCTGATAGGCGAACTTCTACTTCTACCAGCAGTAAGGATCTGATGCGATCGTATGAGCTTGTAAAGAAGCTCAGTGGTACAGAATTCAGTGGTACTACAGATCCTGCTGAAGCTGATGAGTGGTTTAGACAGATAGAAAAGGTCTTTCGTCTGATGGAGCTTCTAGAAGATAAGAAGATCAATCATGCGGTCTACCTTTTGACAGGGGATGCAGAGTTGTGGTGGCGTGGTGTGGAAGAAAAGAGGGGAGGTAAAGAGCTTTCCTGGCAGGATTTCTCTGAGGAGTTTCATCTCAAATTCTATCCACCCACTTTTCTTAATGAGAAAATCAGGCAGTTACAGAATATTAAGCAGGGGAACATGACAGTTACAGAGTATGAAGCGCTTTTCACACGGTTGGCGAATTTTTATCCACAGCTTGTTCCCGATAACATAGAAAGATGCAGGAGGTTTCAAGAAGGGCTAAGGCCAGAGATTTGGCATACAGTTTCTGCTACTAGTAGGAGGAACAGAGAGAACTTTGGTGAGTTTGTCGAGGCTGCTAGACAAGTTGAAGAATCTGTGAATGCTGACAAGGTGCCTGAGTCTAAGAAGAGATCTGCAGACTTCAGTAGAGGTCAATCCAGTAGTGGATACAGAGGTGGAGGTAGAGGTTTCTTTTCTAAACTTGGGCGTGGTTTTGGTTGTTTCGGCAGGCAGAGATCTGAGGATGTCACTACTTCTAGAGGCAGAGGAGGATACAACCCAGGAAGATGGGGCAGTGCCGATAGTGGACAGTCTTCTGGGTCGTCAATGTCAGTGACAGGTCCTCATAGGCAAGAGATACCGCCATGTGACAAATGCGGAAGGCCACATACTGGTCAGTGTGGGGGTGCAAATCCTCGAGGTTGTTTTATCTGTGGACAAGTAGGACATTTCAAAAAGGAATGTCCTCAGCTTCAACAAGCAGCATTGCAAGCTTTCCAGCCTCAATACCATGATGTTCCGAGTTCTTCTATGGCTTCTGGTTCTAGAGGAGGTGGAGTGTCTAGTGGCAGGAGTGGTCAGAGAGGACAGCGTGGCAGAGGAAGAGCTTCAGCACGTTTCTTTTCTTTGACACCTCAGGAAGGTATAATCTCTTCACAAGTTGTTACAGGAGAGATGCTTTTGTTTAATAGTATACTAGTTTCAGTTTTGATAGATCCGGGAGCTACTCACTCTTTTATACGACGTTCTTTAGTTGGTGAACTTAATCTGTTAACTCAAGAGTTGGCAGATGAGTTAGTGTTGAGGGTTCCACTAGGTGGACCAACAGTTTTATCCGAGTCTTGTCCCGGATGCTTGTTATCCTTTGGAAGTTTTACCTTTGCTGCTAATCTCATACCCCTGGATGTAAATACCTTTCAAGTAATCTTGGGTATGGATTGTCTTGAAACATATCGAGTGCAACTCGATTGTTGGAAGAAGGAAGCTACCTTTCAACTAGGGGAATTTTCTTGTATCTTTACTGGAGACAGGAAAGTTCTGCCTACGTGCATAATATCAGCTGCAGTAGTTGATAAGATGTTACAGAATGGATGTGAGGCGTTCCTTGCTCATGTGGTTGACACCAGAGCAGAGAAGAGCACTGCCAGTGTTTATGATGTGCATGTGGTTCGTGAGTTCTCTTATGTTTTTCCAGAGGAGTTACCAGGCTTACCTCCTGTCAGAGACATTGATTTTGAAATTCAGATATATCCAGGTAGTCATCCAGTAGCACTGCCAGCCTATAGAATGGCACCTGTAGAGTTGAAGGAACTCAAGGTGCAGTTACAGGAGTTGCTAGATAAGGGTTTCATTAGACCCAGTTCTTCACCGTGGGGTGCTCCAGTCCTGTTTGTTAAGAAAAAGGATGGTACCATGCATCTCTGTATAGATTATAGGCAACTGAACAAGATCACTATAAAGAACAAGTATCCATTACCAAGAATAGATGATCTGTTTGATCAGTTGCGTGGAGCGACGATCTTTTCTAAAATAGATTTGAGATCTGGATATCATCATCTTAGGATAAAGGCTTCTGATATTCCCAAAACAGCTTTCAGAACCAGGTATGGGCATTATGAGTTTTTGGTCATGTCGTTTGGACTGACCAATGCCCCAGCAGCCTTTATGGATATGATGAATCGGATTTTCAAACCATTCCTAGATCAATTTATTGTAGTCTTTATAGATGATATTCTGATCTACTCCAGAGACGATGCACAGCATGAGCAACACCTGAGAGTAGTGTTGCAGTTGTTGAGACAACACCAGTTGTTCGCTAAATTTAGTAAATGCGAGTTCTGGTTGGCCGAGGTAGCATTTCTTGGACATGTTATCTCGAGAGGTGGAGTTAGTGTTGACCCTAAGAAAGTTGATTATGTACTTCAGTGGGAACAGCCTAAGACTCCTACTGAGATCAGAAGTTTCTTGGGTTTGGCAGGTTATTATAGAAGGTTCATAAAGAACTTCAGTGAGATAGCATCACCTTTGACACGCTTGACGAGAAAGGATGTACCGTTTGTTTGGTCTGATAACTGTGAGAGAAGTTTTCAGATCTTGAAGAAAAGGTTGACTTCAGCACCAGTGTTGGTTCTGCCAGAAGCAGAAAGAGGTTATACAGTGTTTTGTGATGCTTCCAGGAGAGGTTTGGGCTGGGTACTGATGCAAGAAGGCAAAGTTGTGGCTTACGCATCTAGACAGCTTAAGAAGAATGAAGAGAATTACCCTGTTCATGATCTGGAATTAGCTGCTATAGTTCATGCTCTTAAGACATGGCGTCACTACTTGTATGGTGAGACATGTCAGGTGTTTACAGACCATAAGAGCTTGAAATATATTTTCACTCAGAAAGACTTGAATTTGAGACAGCGCAGATGGCTTGAGCTGATCAAAGACTATGATGTGACAATCGATTACCATCCCGGTAAGGCGAATGTTGTAGCCGATGCTTTGAGTAGAAAGTCAAGTTCAACAGCTAATGCATTTTCTATGGCATGTTTCAAGAGAGACTTGCTTATAGATATGCGAAAATTGAACTTGGACTTGGATGTGACTGGACAAAGTGGGTTGATTGCTCAGATGCAAGTCAGACCTACTTTTTATAATCAGATTAAGGAATTACAGCAGGGTGATGATGAGTTGTGGCAAATCATGCAGGATATGTCAGAAGGTAAGAGAACATAGTTCAGATTTTCTGATGAAGGCATGTTATATCTTCATGATAGGTTATGTGTACCTGGAAACAGTGAGTTGAAAGAGCAGATTCTTGAGGAAGCGCATACTTCTATGTATGCTATGCATCCAGGTAACACAAAGATGTACAGGAACCTCAAAGAGTTGTACTGGTGGTCTGGTATGAAGAAGGATGTGGCTGAATACGTGGCTATATGTGGAGTGTGTCAGCAGGTTAAAGCTGAGCATCAGAAACTTGCTGGTACCTTGCAGTCGCTTCCTATACCTGAATGGAAATGGGAACACATCATGATGGACTTTGTGGTAGGATTACCCAGGACGCCTAAGGGTTCGGACTCGATATGGCTGATTGTGGATAGACTAACTAAGTCTGCTTACTTTCTTCCAGTCAAGTCAACCTTTGACGTTTCTAAGTTGGCCAAAGTTTATGTGGATGAGGTAATCAGATTACATGGGATTCCCGTGTCCATTATTTTTGACAGAGATCCAAAGTTTACATCTAGATTCTGGAATCAGTTACATCGTGCGTTGGGCACAAGGCTGAAGTTCAGTACAACGTTTCACCCACAGACTCCTTCCCTTGTTCTTCTTCACCTCTCTTGGCTAAGAGAGAGAACCTTCATCTTCATGATTGAAATGAGAGAAAGGGAGGTGGTGGAAGTGAGACCCTCACAACATATAGATGTAGGCTAGATCTCTTACAGGTTTCCTACTCACTCTAATGGATGTAGCAAGTGATTGATCTTAGAGAGAGAGAGGAGGCTGTAGGAAACACTCAACTATAGTATAGGAACCTCACATAGAGTTTGCATTGAATGCTCAACCTTGGAATGAAGCCCAAGGAGTCATATTTATAGTTGGGGATGCCTCTTAGCCTTTGGGAACACTTGAGAACGAAAACTAGCCATTTTGTGGCTTGCAACAGATTTATTTTCACTTTTTGCAACTCCACAACGACTAGAAGCACTTTTCTGTACTTTTTCGTACAGTGCAATCGGTCGAGTTTCTATAAGGGTAACTCGACCGATCAAGTAAATGACAAGACCGATACTCAAATGATCGGTCGAGTTTGTTCTGACAAAACTTGAATGACCATTAGGAATCGAAATGATCAGTTACTTGATCGGTCGAGTTCTGTGTAAACACAACTTGACCGATGCAATCTACAGAAAATTGATCAAGGATGATCGGTCGAGTTTTTAGGTTGGGAAACTTGACCGACAAAGTGCCTATAATAAATTTTCAAAGTTGCATCCAAAGTGATCTAACATTCGATCTAAGTGCTCCTGATGTTTTCTAAGATTAATTACAAGTCATACAATCATTACAAGTGATTTACAACATTATTCTAATGGATTCACATAATATTACAAAAATGTGCACTTGTATGACTTTGACTTGTCTTTTCTCCAATTTGGTATGCGCAAGTTAGGGCATTTGGAGTGTGTCTATACCTAATATGAAATCACTCAAGTAGAGACATTAGACACCAATATGTGGAATGGTTAGTCATCATCAAAACACGGGTTTAGTCAATTTAGACGTGAGTCAACATTGACCTAATTGACCTTGAGTCAACATCTATCACAAACATTTTTCTCAACATGAATGACATCGATACAATGTCAAACCGTCAAAGAACTCCAATAAGGAAGATCCCATAATATCGACCTCTTTTTGAATAAAGACTTTTCACTTGTGGGGGTAATACCCGATCTCTGACCAAACTAATTTAAAATTTGTTTACTCTTATACAAACATCCTCCCATAACATAAGTTTAGGGGCACTCTGTTCCTCAGTTGATCCATTGAACGTTTTGTGTAACGTTCGGTAAGGATTCACCTTTGGCCTAAACCTTTCGATGACCAAGATATACAGTCTTACCGCCATGTTTCAGTCTCATAGAATCTATATTTTCCTCACATATAGGACATGCCTAGGATCCTTTGACTCTATAGAGAGACAAGTTCCCATAAGCAGGAAAGTCATTAATAGTGAAAAATAGCATAGCACATAAACAACTATCGGTTCAAAGAATCATAAGTCATCACACCTTCTCCCCATAGTTTCTTTACATCATCAATTAGAGGTTCAAGGTAAACATCAATATCATTGCCAGGTTGTTTGGGGCCCGATATCAGCATAGACAACATGACATACTTATTCTTCATACACAACCATGAAGGAAGATTGTATACAAACGCATGACGTGCTAAGTACTATGTTGGCTACTTAATGTTCCATATGGATTCATCTCGTCAGTACAAAGTATAAGCCTTAAATTCTAGACTTCTTCACCAAATTCAAGATACAATAAATCAATCTTCTTCCATTGTGGAGAATCATACGCATGTCTTAGCATACCATTGTTGTTTTTATTTACCTTTGCATGCTAAGATAAATTTTGTGCATCTACAAATTAGCAAACAAGCATTGAAATTGGAGTATTATAGGTAAATACAACATCACCTTGGCAGGAGACTTGATTTTGGTCTTAACCAATGTAGACCTTTTGTACCTAGACGCCCCACACTTTGGACATTCATTTAGATCAATATAGTCCTTTTGAAACAACACACAATCATTCGAGAATGCATGTATCTTCTCGGTCTCCATTCTCATTGGGCACAACATCTTTTTCATTGTGTATGTTGAGATTGGAAGCTTGTTGCCTTCAGGGAGAATATCTTTCAACAAAGGCAACAAAGAAGTGAAGCTTTTGTTTCTCCATCTATTCTTAGCCTTTAGAATATAAAACATCAATACAATGCTCAACTTTTTAAACTTAGTACAACATAAGTATGATGGTTTCTTAGCATTGTGCACAACATTTCTATATAAGGGAGGTGGGTCTATAACATTTACCCTACAAGTGTCTAGCATCACATCAACTATGTCTGTCAGAATTGGTTCGTTCTCATCAACATTGTTAGTTATTTCTTCTTGGACACAACTACCACTACCTACATCTTCTGATCTCATACTAGAAATCCATCCATGCCAGTACCATTTTGTATAGCCCTATACAATCTCATTATACATGACATGATCTTTGATCGTATCAATAATGTCAACTTTTATGGTGTTGCTACAATTCCTACACGGGAAATAGAACCTATATCCAGGTTGTATTCTGTGTTCCTATGCAAATATTAGAAACTCATCTAGACCATTAATAAAATTGAAAGTGCAGTGATTTTGTTTTGACATCCATGATTGATCCATTTCTATATGATCAGATGGGAGATAAGTAGTTCATCAGGTTCTAGCTAGTAAGTTAATTTCAGGGGAAAAAATATGTTCGAATATGAGCCCTAATCATCCAGTAGCATACATATTTATGGATGTGTACCACCTATCCCATTCTTGATCACTTCATCTAACTAGTAATTGTATAATGTGTGTTTAATTTCAATAAATTTTGGCAGTATTTCTACGCAGTTCTCCAAGTACACCGATGTAGATGACCAAATACCCATCTACATATGTACCTAGAGAATAAAGGGTAAATGTTTTCAAAATTTGTTAAACTGAACACACATTATACACTTATATCATAAGAGAGATGAAGTGTTCAAGAACAGTCCCAAACTGAGAACTATCCAAAGTTTACTCCTAATGAGTAAATTTTGGACGGGTTTCTAGGTCAACAACATGGTTAAGAAATTAAGGCTTAGTATCCTCAAATTGGATATCTCATATATACATTTTAGGGTTTATAATTCATCATGATCTCATTACAACTGATCACAGTCTAATTAAATACATAGTTAAAAATAATTTTAGGGTTTACAATTCATACACAATTCATCACATATTGCTCTAGAAACAACTACAATTGATTTAAAATGAGCCATTTGCATCAAACAAATTTTGATAGTTTGAATGTGTTCATACTTGCACATTTGCATCAAACAAATTGATTATATTTTTGACAGTTTAAATGAGCCATTTGCATCAAACAAACTATAACTTTGACTGTTTCAATATGTTCATACTTGCATCAAACAAACTATAACTTTGCTGCTTAAAGATGTACTTCAGATTCTTATGATCCGTAAAGATCTGACACACTTCCCCATACAGATAGTGTCTCCAAATCTTTAGCGCATGAACCACAGCCGCTAACTCTAGGTCATGAGTCAGATAGTTCTCCTCACGCTTCTTGAGTTGTCGCGAAGCAAAAGAAACTACATGATCTTCCTGCATCAACACGCAACCTAAACCTTTCTTGGAAGCATCACAGAAAACAACATAGCCTTTCCCAGGCTCTGGTAAGATCAACACTGGAGCACTGGTCAGCTTCTCCTTCAAACTCTGGAAAGCTTGCTGACATCGATCATCCCAAATAAAAGGTACATCCTTCCTGGTCAACTTCGTCATCGGCAACGTGATCACACTGAAGTCCTTGATAAACCTCCGATAGTATCCTGCCAAACCAAGGAAACTACGAACTTCTGTCGGCATCTTCGGTTGTTCCCAATCCGCAACAGATTCCACCTTTTTCGGATCTACTTTGACTCCTTTAGCAGATATCACATGACCCAAGAAAGTCACTTCTTCTAACCAGAACTCACACTTACTGAACTTGGCATACAACTGATGTTGATGAAGAAGAGTCAACGCTCGACGAAGATGTTGCTCATGCTCTAGCCTGTCCCGACTATAGATCAAGATGTCATCTATAAATACTACAACAAACTGATCTAAGAACGGACGGAACACCATGTTCATCAGGTCCATGAAAGCAGCAGGTGCATTGGTTAACCCAAACGGCATAACCACGAACTCAAAATGACCATACCTCATCCTGAAGGTTGACTTTGGTATGTCATCTGCCTTTGTTCTCAACGGATGATATCCATACCGTAGATCAATCTTCAAGAACACGGTAGCATCACGCAACTGATCGAATAGATCATCTATCCTCAGCAACGGGTACTTATTCTTGATCGTGACCTTGTTCAACTGTTGGTAATCTATACACAACCGCATCGAACCATCCTTCTTCTTAACGAACAACACGGGAGCACCCCACGGCGACGTACTTGGTCAGATAAAACCTTTCTCCAACAACTCTTGCAACTGCTTCTTCAACTCTGTCATCTCTGTTGGAGCCATCCTATATGGTGACTGTGCAACTGGCTGTGTTCCTGGAACCAGATTGATCTCGAAATCAATCTCTTGGGGTGGAGGAACATTAGGAAACTCCTCAGGAAACACGTCTGCAAACTCTCAAACAACTGACACCTCCTCAAGACTAGGACCTTTCGCCTTGGTAACCACAACGGTATCCACTATGTGAGCTAAGAACGCCTCACATCCCTGTCGTAACATCTTATCTGCCACCATAGCTTATACCAAGCATGTCGGAAGAATCTTCCTATCTCCCTGGAAGATCCACTTCCCTCCAGAAACATCGAACACTGCCTGCTTGTAACCACAGTCCAAGACAACCTTATACCTCTCTAAGGTATCCATCCCAAGGATAACATCGAAACCATGCATATCAAGTGGTACAAGATCCACTTGAATACGATGTCCCGAAAATGACAAAACACAAGATGGACACTCTTCTCGAAGCAAAGAGGAACCATCAAGAGGGGTTTCTAACAACAAGCTATCCTTCTTACAACTAACAGGTAAACGACAGTTTTCAAGCATACTATAGGCGATAAAAGAGTGTGTAGCACCCAGGTCAACCAGAACAGATATAAAGCAAGAAGAAGACATATCAAAATGAATTAACTCCATCTGACATGTCACCACTCGCGGGTTGACTATCGCCTCCGGCTGATTCATGGCATAGAATCGAGTTGTTGCTTGCTGTCCACGACCTCTGCTTCCTTGAGCAGACGATCCAGCCTGAGACGCTTGACCGCGTCCTCAACCTCTGCTACCACTAGGCTGCGGTCTCTCAGACTTCTGGAAACTCTGCCTCGGTTGCTGTGTCACTTCGACATCTCTATTCGGGCAATTAAACCTGAAATGCCCGACTTGTCCACAAAGATGACATGACTTGTCCTCAAATCATGGCCTAGTTGGCCCTGTCACTGCCACAGAAGCTGAACTATGCACCTTAGACGGCGAAGAAACATAACCTCTTCCCTTACTCGGAGACCACTGAGATGGTACACCAGAACTTCTCATTACTGACGGTGCTGAAAACCTGGGCTTCTTAAAGCCACCAAATCTTCATCCTTGAAACTGAGCAGGTCTTTTAAGAGATATAGACTCTCTTTTCTCCCGTACTGTCCTCTCGATCCGTCAAACTGATTCCATGAACGTAGCAAACCACTCTCGGTTCTCCAGCGCAGACACCGGGGTTGTCAACTCAACACTCAAACCCTTCTCGAAACGTCTGATATGTTCCTCGTCTGTTGCTGCCATGTGAGGACAGAACCTCAACAGATCCATAAACTTGGCTTCATACTCGATAATATTCATTGTTCCTTGCCGCAACTTCTCAAACTGACTGAACTTCTCATCCAGGTACGTCTTCGAAAAGTATCTGGCGATGAACTCGCGTCGGAACACCTCCCAACAGATCACCTCACCAGGCCGCTTCTCTTCCTCGATGGTCCACCAGTGACCAGCACTACCCTTCAAAAGGTAGACAACATGCTTTACCTTGTCTGCTTCGGGGATGTTAAGGATCCGGAAAGCCTTCTCGAGATTTGTCAACCATAGATCTGCATCCGCTGGATCAGTCGTTCCAGCATAATCCGAAGCTCCAACTCGGCGAAGCCGCTCGAAGGTCTTCCCAATACCCGATGCTTCTCCATGGGGAACCTATGCTCGCGGAGGAGGCACTGGTAATCGCTCAACCATGAGATTCATCGTAGCCATTAACTGCCCCATAAGCTGTTGGTAAGCAGGATGTTCAAGTATGGCTGGGTTAAATTGGGGAACCTCAGGCACCCGATCTGCATGTGCCTGTCCATCTGCTCCATCAACGGATGCAGCATCACTGTACTCAGCAGAGTGTTCTTCATGGTTTCCAGACATCTTGACTTTTCTTCCGCTGAGGGCAGAAGATATTGTAAGAAAACCTAGACACTCATAAGAACAACTCAACCTAGTCCTAAATACCTGTAGACTCAGCGAACCTAAAGCTCTGATACCAAAACTTGTGGCAACACATCCCATTATCACACAGATAATGAGGTGTTACGCGAAAACGTGCGGAAATCACCATAACCACAGATTATGAAAACACGGGTTAATTAAAACTGATTGCGGAAAACTGCTAAACTGTGAAACTATTACTTTCCAGTCCTCATCCTGCACAGAAACATGTCATATATATATATATATACCCACGAAATTTGATACGTGTCCACAGCTCAGAAACAGCTGTTCATCCATCACATGAGTTCACCACCTGTTCATATACATAAAGGCCCACATCCAGCCAACAGCAGGATATACAAAAATCATCGATCGGTCATCGTGAAACAACGTCAAAACACTGCCAAGGACCTGAGAGTATAGGGATGACTCTAGACTCTACTACAAAACATCCAAAACAGCAGCATGTCCAACGCTTGCCTTCTACTGCTCCTCAAGCTGCTCGTCCGCAACACCACGACCACACCTGCCTCGACCACCTAAAAAGGGATTAAACCAGTGGGGTGAGACAATTGAACAATTGTCCCAGTGGGAAACATAACTCCCCACCGCAACTACAGAACCTCAGCAAGATATACTATAACAGCAGATATCTAATAACAGGTATAACAAGAGCAGTCTATATAAAATAGATTATTCTTACCGACAAGCTTACTCGCTATGTAAAAGCATATAACCAGATATCTCAAGGAATATGATTAGTAAGATAAGTTGTATCCCTATGTAACATGATTGCCAGAACAAGATATAATGTCACATAACCTGAATACCAAGATAAGCCATATTACCACATAACCTGCAAGATATAACAAAGATATTACACAAACAAGGCCTCAACCAATGTTTCGTGTTTATCCTAAGCAATAAGTACTAAACGGCTATATTACGTATTATTATGCCCTGAGGATTTGATCCGTACCGTTCAAATCCAACCTTCGGTTACGAAACCCAAGTCGGTGCCATACAAGGTCAATGGAAGAGCCAGACTCCATGACCTCCCACCTCGTAGTCAGTACACGAGTACAACACAAGCAGGACCATAGTCACATGCTGAAGTGGTCTAAGCCACAGGGTCAGCTCCATAGGATACCCTCACTCTAGCCCGCCTTGGTACAGGTCTCGGCGCTAGTAAAACTGAGACATGGGCCTGTTCACCGTGCTCTGAGCCATGAACGCATTCATGCTCCTCACATCACACATCCTGAGCCATGGGCCTGTTCACCATGCTCTATATACGTATCTGAGTCTGCAACCAAAGTTACACTCTTACCTCCTCATTTTCAGGCTAGGAGCAACCTACACATATTCAACAATATGCGCTTCCAGGTTAACCCGTAGGAGAACCTGTTTCACCATCACCAAATCCTGATGATGATGGATCTATGGCCAGGGCAAACTACATGATATAATTCCACTGTAATTAATTAGTATATTTTAGATGGATTGTAGGATACAACCAAGTTATATAACATGCAAGATATAACAAAAAATAAAGAGCATTATATTATTATTGAAACCTCATCAACCTGATCCATCACAAGGATCCAGCATCACATGTTACCACTTGGCCTCTTTCCAACCATCCAGATCCATATCAAGGATCATCACATACCATAGGATATCAATCCTTCATCATGTACTGTCACTGCCTCTCAAGGCTCACATCATCATCATGGGACCAACACATTACATATATAATCTCATAGAACAAATATCAAGGTAATGTTACTCATCACATATGTCACATAGCCCTTTCATGGCTACACATCACCCGCATGGTTAGGATACACAATAACCATAGATTCAACATTCACTATCATGAGCTATCATTCAAGATAATCTATTTATCAATATTACACTATTTGATGATCAAGCTTGTTAAGAACATCATACCATAATCATGCCTACCCTTATCTCAGGATTATACAAACAATTAATGTATTCACTTTATATAACAATTATGTTGAGTATACAAAGCAACTACTATTGTTACCAAAATCATTACTGTTACCATCCACTATCATCATTCATATCTTTATCATTAAGCAACCATTAATGCAACTACCATTTATCATTATCATTAATAAGTAAGCATAAGACTCATATCAATATCATGTCATTACTACTCTTGATACCATTATTACTATTATCAGCATCATCATCTACTATTATCTTCATTTCTATGTCATTAAGCAAACTATTAATGTAACTGCCACTTAGCCACATTATTCCAATCATTATCATTATTATTACTTTCTCTTACTAGCAAGGCATCACCTTCATAAACACAACTAACATCACCAACACTATTGACATCTTAGTTATCAACAACATTATCATTATGACTATCATTAATACTACCATGTCATTATTATTGTTACTAAGCAAGGTATTACTATCGAGATTTGGTTATGCATAAGCATCTACTGTCATGATACTTGGGACCGTCACCAAAGGACCTAACTGCCCTCACCTAAGACCTCACAACCCTCACTATAGCTAACTTGCCCGGCTAGGCATGGGAAGGCAGCAACGCTGCGTTGCACCCAGCGCCCAGCCCGCAATGCCCCGTTACTAGAAGGAGTGTCGCGCGATACACCCCATCGGGCAACGCCCGTCACAGCCAACACCTGACGCCCGATAACCAAGGGGTAACGCCCATCTAACAACTCCACAACAGCCAGGAGAGAGAAGGAGAGAGAGAAGGAAAGGAGAGAGGGAAGTACTCCTGATATCATGCAACCACTCTCAAGGCCTAGTGGCCAACACTCATCCAAACTAGAGGCGTGACGCTCGTCACAGCCCCACTCACTGTCGTGCGTCACAGCCTAGGTCTATCGGCCGACACACCAAGAGGCAACGCCCGTCAGGGCTATCGGCCGTTACACTTAGTTTCATGCCGTGCAACCCAAACCAAACCATCCAACCAAGCCCTGCCGTCCACCACAAGAACAAAGGCCTATTGTCCAAGAGAAGGACAAGAACATAGCTCAACAAGGTATACAAACATATCGGCCAACCAAAGCTTAGCTCACCCTATCGCCCAACACATGGGCAGGGTATCGGCCAACCTCAAGGACTCACCATATTGTCCACCAAGGTACCCTATCGTCCATCAAAGACAGCACCCTATCGTCCAACACAAGGACAAAGGGAACCATGTCGTCCAACCTCAAGGATATCGTCCAACACATCCACAACAAAGGGATATCGCCCAACCCTAGGTCACCATCAACCTCCATCTCAAGGGAACCCAAACCCTAGATCATTAGAAACCCTAAACCCTAAGGGTATATCGGCCACCAAAGGAAACTCAAGCAAGGTACAAAACTAAGGAACTAAGCTAACTATTATCATGTAACAAGGTTATTGCTAGAGGTAAAGGAATTAGGGTTAGAAGTTATGCAACCCGCCTTAAGCTCCAAGCTCCAAGGAAGAAGATACACTTCAAGCTCCAAGGGATGTTGTCCACCAAAGCTGATCCAAGAGAGGGTATCAGCCACCACTGCAACTCGAGGAGAGTGTCTCAGCCGACACAAGCAAGAGAGGGAGGAGTGTCGTGCACTCAAGGTGGAGGAGAGACCAAAAGAGCAAAGGAAGATAAGGCAAGGGAAAGAGCTACCTATATAGAAAGAAGGGGAGGAGAAACCAAGGTAGATCCATGCTAAGTGTCGTCCACCCAAGGGACACTTGTCCTAGGGTTCAAGCCAACACACTAGCATACCAAGAGATACTTGTCCAAGATATACACCAAGTGTCCACCAAACATGGTCAAGGTTGGACCAAGCATCATGGGCGACACAACTAGCAGCTCTGTTGGGCGACACACCACCTTGTTGGCCGACACAAACCAACCTAGGGTGACACAAGCTGGTCTTGGCCGACACAAGGCTCAAGCAAGCCCAAACAAGGTACCTCAAGGCCCAAACAAGCTCAACCAAGGCCCAGAGAACTCAAACAACAAGCCCAAGACTTCCTCTCAACCCTAGAGGAAGCAAAGAGGGGAAAACATCACTCAAGATGGAAAACTTGCACACAAAACCCTAAACTTGGGTTATTTGCAAGCAGCCCCTCGAACTCTCAACAAAGCACAACCAAACCCTAATCACCACTCATAGGTGATTAGCAAGCATCAAACCACCAAGATCAAGCAAAACAAACAGGGTAAACCCTAAACGTAGGTTAGGGTCCTTACAGCAAGAATCAATCCTCTTACACATTTGGAGATCCTAAAATATATAACCCTTAGTATCAAAAGTGATTGAGCATTGAAGGATCATAACAGTTTTACTAACATATAGCAGATTTAGAGGGAATCTTGGAACATATAAGACAAAATTTAAGGGATGGTTTTTTTAGATAGATATATAGTTCCAACTTCATGGATAACAGACTGAGTCCCATCACCAACGGTCAAAGGAGGGACACATATAGTATTAAATAAGGTAATAAAAAGATCACAACAACCAAAAATATGAGTAGATGCACCTGAGTCAATAACCCCTTTATTTTAATTGTAAGTAGTAGGATATGCAAGTAAAGTAGAAGAACCTCCTTCTAGAGTAGGTGTCAGTGAGGATAAGCGAGTCTGGAGGAGTTTCTCAAACTCTGAGTGAATCTATTCAACCATGGGTTAATTTGAACTGGATGCAATAATAGATGAATTTTTAGAGACAACCAAGGGACCTAGTTTGCCCAACATGCTTTTTTCAACAACGGTCTTTAGTGTGGTTTGTGTGCCCACAGAAGGTGTAGAAGCGATCATCAGTGGTTGGCCTCATCCAGATCCAGGAGGAGGACCACATCTAGGAGTACCAGAAGCACGACCATAACCATGACCACATCCATGTCCTTGATCCGAGTCATGGAGCAGACAAAAAGAACCAAGTGATCAGAAGATTTTTGTTGTTGTATGATTGTTTGTTTCCTCGTTACTCAGATATGTGGTAAGTTGTGTTGTGATAAGGTGCAAGAAATAGACGTTTTTTGGCATACCCTACATCTACTAGGTAAAACTTCCTTGTCGATACTTTGAAACTGCATGTTGTCGTTGCTGCTTGTAGGACCCTTTGGTCAGCAGCAGATCCCTCCCACCAGTCAGGACATATGTAAACTACATTGAGAAGTCTACAACAGTCATGACATTCAGAGAGACATTCCCTTTTCTGTCTCGATAACGATTTTGCTTGTCGCGTTTCACCAGGACTGGGATGTGTGTCCTGTCAATTTCCCCGATGGCATTCTACACCACCAAAAATCGGGTGTAAACATACAAAGTATAAGCAAAATTCTTATTAATTGTAGCGGAAAACTAATACCTTGAAGTAAGGGTAGAACCTTGGGCTCTCCAATATTTGATGATGTGTTGTTGTGGTTGTTGTTTGCATGACAACATATTCATGGCACAACGCACACACCCCCTCCAATACTTCATTGAACTTTCTACCTATGGTTTCACCAGAGTGAATGTAGTCCTCCGCCATAACACAGTTTGTATGGCCATGGCCAACCATCTGTAGGAAGTAGAATACAACCTCAACTGATGAGACACCTCTACTACTTTGTAACAATCCCCAAGTCTCAAGCTTGTCCACAAGGGATAGTATAGTCTAAGGTCACATTCGGTATAGGTCATAAGACCTATGTTCATGACCAGTTATGATTTCTAACACCTTTTGGTGGCCACTCCTAATACTAACAGACCTAGGTATTGAAGGTGGTATGTCATCATCATCAAAAATATCATCCATGATGGATTCTGCTATTGAGTCAGCTATTACATCAATAATGTGATTTACTGGCCCAGACACGATATCTAAAATCTGTGTAACCAGGTCTATTGTTTCCGTATGACAAGTAGCAGCCATGATGCCTACAATGAAAATGATAACAAGCTTGACATGATCCCTAAAATGAAATGAAAAATGCCCTGACCATAATATGACAACTGTGACAAATAATGAAGTACATCAACATTATATACGAATGTAATGGTACGAGCAAAAAAAGTCTGATCGTCAAATAATTATTACAACAATAAGTGAATTGGTGTTCATGTTCCCAAACACGGATAACATAATGGAAAATCAAATGTCTACATTTAAAGAAAATACTAAATTGGAAAGCAATCAATATCATGAACCATAGTCTAACTTATGATGCTGAAGGGCCTCTGTTATTCCCACTTGTGCCAGCATCATTGGTACCAGTATACCACGTTGATGGCATACTTGATGTTCCATTCATGTTTGATGAATGGGACTGCAAAACAAAGCCCTACCGAGATGGCACAAAAGAGGATGACATTGAAGGTCGTGGTGTCGCACTACCGCCTATGGACCTTTCCCAAAGGTCCTGCAACCATATTGTTATTTTGTGTGGGGTATGTGTAAGGTTGAGGTAGATGTTGCGATTTGTTGATTCCTTTATGACATTCACAAGAGTTGTAAATACAGAGTTAGTCTACACACAGTCCCCCTTATACCCGGCCACCCACCCGTTTTTTGGCAAAATAGATCTGCAGCATTTGCAGTTGTCTTTGTATTAATACTCATGCAAAGTCCATGCAACAATATGCCTCTCCACTCTTCTCTCCAGAGTATTAATACTCATGCAAAGTCCATGCAAAGTGTATTAATTCATTTTTTCTCTTGTAATTATTCTCTCTCATTCTAATCCACCCACTTGCATTCCCGTATTAGTACAGTACCTACGGAATCCAATAACAACATTGATCTGGAAGCATAAGTACAGTACTTACAAAATCCAGTAGTAATATTTGTCATCTGGACATAAGTACAGTACCTACGGAATCCATGCAAAATAAGTACAGTACTCACTTGTTAATTCCAACTCAGTTTTTTCAAACATAAGTATAGTACTTACCAAATAATAAAGCCAAGCATAAGTACAGTACTTAACAAATTACAAAATCAAGCATAATTGTATAACTGATCTGGAAGCATAAGTACAGTACCTACGGAATCCATACAAAATAAGTACAGTACTCACTTGTTAATTCCAACTTAGTTTTTTCAAACATAAGTACAGTACTTACCAAATTATAAAACCAAGCATAAGTACAGTACTTAACAAATTACAAAATCAAGCATAATTGTATAACTGATCTGGAAGCATAAGTACAGTATCTACGGAATCCAATAACAACATTTTTCGCCTGGACATAATTTTTTTACAAAAATGTAGTGCACATCTGGTCCATAATCAACTATAAAATGCATCTATAAGTATTGTACTCAATTATTAATTTTCAACCCAGTTTGTCAAATATAAGTACAGTACCTCTCAAATTCATTTGTGAATGTATATGTATTTATTGTAGGTACAGTACTTACGTAATCTGCAGTGGGGATAAATATGTAATAGAATTTTTTTTAAGCTATAGTGCATTGATATCTGCCATTTGCATGACAGTTGCATGGAGTAGGTGGCGAGATAATTATTTCATGCATCCTTTTTGCATGTAAAAACATGCATAATCGCTGCTGTAGATATCCATTTAATTGTGCATACGGCGGCAGAGGTTAATGGGTGTGGCAGTGGGCTGGCGGAGCAGTAGGAGGAACACGGCAGTTGATGATTCCCGATGACCGGGTATGTGGCCGGGTATACGGCGTGCTATGCGTAGAATTTTTCTAAATATAGGGGTCGGGGCATCTGGGAAAGTGTCATTGAAATGTTGCAAAATAGTCCTAAACTCTTCCTTTTCGATGGTTCTACTGGCCACACCTGCGCCTAACTCGTGTACCTTTGCGTACACATGTGTGAATTGAGATTACACATCATTTGATAGCACACGTCGCTCTTGTGTCATTGACGGTCACTTATTGTGCATGTGGCTAGGAGGAGTCCTTCCCCTAATCCCTTGGGTATATGTTCCTCCTCCACCGGTGTCACCCTCACTATGCAGATCTGGTCAATAGCATTAGAAAATGACAAAAGGAGACCATTCAAGAATTAAATAACTGAAGTTCATTGCATTGCCTCTTAACTTCTTTGATGTCGAAAGAGAGAGGATGGTATACTTTTTATTCATCCCAGAGTGTTGAACATTGGTTTTAGTAGTCTTCAACAAATCCATCAGTCGAATACTCCTTTTTTTGCCAGATTCTTAAAGATTTTGAAGACCTTCTTTGGGTTCTTCTAGTGAGAATACATGTGGGATAGTTGATCCCACACAACTTTGGCATTATGAAGGCAAAGGAGAGGTTGTTTGATCTTTAGTTTGACGTTGTTCACCATCAACGTCATAACCCCAGAATCATTTTTCGACCATTGTGTAGGTTTACTTGGATTTTTCATCAGCTATAGCAACATGAGAGATCAGAGCATCAATAAAAATGTGGGAATAGCACCCTTGGGCTTTAACAAATAATTCAAACAATGTCGATCAAAAGTGGTAGTTTGATCCATCAAGTTTCACAATTGTCACACACAAAGACCGAGGAGGATCTATAGTCATCATGGAATTTAGAGTGATGACGCACACAGAGAAGTAGAAGAAGCAGTAATGTTCCTAGAATTTATTTTCATCTGCGTTATGCATTTTTATGTAATATTGCTAGAGTTGTATATTGTCTTACTTGTTTTATGTATTACGGGAATGAAGTTTATGGTACTCAGGTTTTCCGCTCAATATTTTATTATATGGATTGGTTATGTGCTACTCTATGAGGAATTTGGTTATGTATCATACTCTAACATGTTTAAGTTATGTACTTATGATTTTGTTACACATCATGCATTTGAAATAATTTGATGGGATGTGTGCCCTAATACAACTTGAGTACGCTTTTGTGGTATATGTTGCAATTTGTGATATGGAAATTATGATTTTGGACTTTATGGAACACTATGATCTTCTTTTGAATGCTTGTGTCTCGCAAACCTAATTGTCTCGGTTGCATATTTGCATCTCGGAATTATGTTTCTTTTGGATCACTTATGTTGTGCTCATATCTCTATGTCCTTATGTTGTGAGCCTTGTTTCTTGTTTTGTTGTCCCATTTCTCATTTCATGATATTGTTCGGATAATTGACTCTTTATACACATATCAACTTTGTACATGTTTCTTCATTATTCTTGTTCCCAACTCCTTGATGAAGGGAACGTCAAAGGTGTAGTTGTTTTTTATAATATATAGTTGAAATGAGTAGGTTGTGATCAATAGCGGGTCATGTTTAGTTTTAGTTACTCTAGTTTATATTTATGTATCTACTTAGTTAAAAATTTATTGTAAATTTGAGAATTTATTTATAGTTAGATTGTTTATTTTACTGGTATACCTTTTTGAATTTGATCAAACATGATATCAAATTTTGAAATTTTTTAATTCCTTTAAAAAATGTAATGTCGTGTTGGGCATATGAGTTTTTCTATTTATTCAATTGAGTGACAAGGGGTGCATTTTTTGGTCCTAATCATTGCAAATGGTTAGACTCCCTTTGTATGAAACAGATTACTCATCCGACGTAAACGGATCTCGTCAATGTTTGTTACTATAATAAGACTATATGCAACGGTTTGGAAAAACGGTTGCATTCATTGCTAGTGGCTCATCACTGATGAGTCATCGCAACATTTTTTACGGTGAGAATGTAATGTTCGATAGAATTTGTCAATCGTTCCAGAACAAAAACACAATATAAAATGAGAACGGTAGACAACTGATGCGTTTAGCAACCCAATTGGTAGTAATTGACCAAACTACTCGTAATTGTCCATCCCTACTTTTTTTTTTTTAAAAGTTATTGTCCATCGCTACTTTACCCAGCAGAATCGCAAACAAAACATATACCACTTGTTGGTTGCGCAATACAGCATAAGACTGTAGTAAATCTATTTTACTGCAGTCACTCTCAATTTTATTATATTTTAAATCTCACAGTAATTTAGTTAATGTGGCTAGTCACTCTCTTCTTCTACTGGAAATTGAGATTTCTGATTTGCCATGGACAAAACTACAACCCGCCTACGACATCCGATCCAGCCGCAGTTGCTCACGTCATACTTCGACTCGGATAGTGCAGCTGCCAAGTCGCCCGCAACTCGGCCCTCCCCTGCCACACATCCACAGCGACCGGTCCACCTCCCCCGGGCCTCGGTATATACCGAAGGCCCCAGTCCCGGGAGTCGTGGCTTTCGTCGCCACTGCCGCTATCGGCCCCGGACTACAAACCTAAAGTTCCGTATTGCTGCAGTTCTCAAAACCACCAATTCGTTAAACCAGGAGTCTACGAATTCTGCATTCCTCATAATCGAGACACATCCGGCAAATCAAACATGCCCTAAGCAAGATCGAGGCAAGATGGGCTTGGCAAACACATGCGCGTCTCGTCGGTCGGTTGGTAGGAGAGAGCCTTCGTTCGCGATCACATGGTTGGCAACCAAACGGTGATTAGTCGAGCTAAGGTCATTGGAGCAAGAAAAACAGAGCATGTGAATAGGTGTTGCACAATATATGTACTCTAATTTAGAGCAGGTCACGAACAAGACCCAATTAAGATTAACTAGCACCGCCACCGCCACACATCCGCTCAACACCCTGTTTGTGCCCGCTGCTGAGAATTTCTTGGCACGCCTGTACCCGCCAGACAGCAACGACAGTATCACCAGGAGGCAGCTATACTTTCATTCTTAGGCTGCGTTTGTTTCACAGGTCTAACGGCGGCACGACAAGCATACCTGGAGTGTTCGCTGTTTGTTATGCCGCAAGGTTTAGTTAACCGGATAATTTGCAAGTAATTGCCGCGTAGAATCCTTCCGGCAGAGAATCAGTTTACTTGCCGTGAATATCAAGTTACCATCAAATCCTTCTAACAGATTTCATGATACATATAACAAAGGGCATTATAGACTTTGTGTCAATAGAAAAAAGTTGTTTACTTGTGTATCAAACACTGGACATCTTACCATTAAATTTATTTGCCGTTGATTAATTTATCCGTGACAACTAAACTTATTGTGTCGGTGTACCAAACGCAGCCTTAGTACTCCCATAAAATTGAATTAAGTAACCAAAACACTCTCTCTCTCTCTCTCTCTCTCTCTCTCTCTCTCTCTCTCTCTCTCTCTCTCTCTCTCTCTCTCTCTCCTTTCCATGATTTCATTACCTGCTCTAATCACCACGCCGGGGAAAAATACATACGCCAGGTTAGCCTTTTTTTTAAAATTAAATTAAAAAGGGAGTGTATTACTCACCCTGGCTCCCCTCCAGTCAAAAACGAAAAATGACGCCCTTTACAAAGTATCTGCTCTATGTTTCTATCCTCTTCCATGTCAATTGTTTTAACACGTAGTGGGTTGTCCCTATTGATCTCTAATCAATAACTCCCTAACCGACGGCGGTGAAAGCCCAAAGAAACAAAAAACATATGTGTCCAGAACGTCTTCTCCATTTTCGACTAGTTTCCTAGCCGCCCCGTTGCTTTCCTTGCCCGCCCCATTTGGTTGAGTGTATCCTTGTCAATTATAACTTTTCTGATCCTCACGGCGTGTGATAAGCTTCTGTTACTAGATCCACCGCCAACTTGAGGTCAGTTTCGATGAAGTCCGCAGCATGTCCCTGTGTTTTGGCCCAAGTTCAAGGCTTAGAATATGGCTTCCACGTATCCATCAATCTTCGAGTCAGCTATACCCAACGATCCATAAATCTTGGAGTGTGTCCCTCCTCTGTTCTTCCATCTCTTGAACTTTCCCCCAGATGGTGCTGTCCATCTTACTGATTTGTACATCCATTTCTGAACTGAATGTGTTGCAACCTGAAATCGCCGGGCTAACCTTTCTCATCTAAAAACCAAGCGGCGTTTCAGTATAGAGTTATCTTGTAGAACAGGAGATGGCAAATTGCCATTGCACGACAATGGTTTGCATCTTTTTGCCGGATCCTGGATGGTATATAAAAGAAAAAGTGGGGATGGGCCACCGGCTGCGCCTCAGCAGACCGGCAGCGCGTGCGCCGGTGTCGGCAGTGCATGCCTGAGCAGCGCGTTTATCGTTCGCCCGGCCAATCTGTCGTGCAGGCTGTACCACCTGTTGCTCCGCCTGACGATCCTCTTTAATTTCACAGCAGAGAGCAGGGGTGGCTGGGCAGATGGGAACAAAACAAAGAAAAGGAGTACGTGATGACGTGTGTGGCCGAGTAAACTGTAAAAGATTAACCGTGGGGTTTAGGGCCGCGCGCGGGAATGTTTCGTGGGGAACAAAGGAGTTCATGCCGATTTTGAAAAGGTTGTACTTTACTTCCTCTTTCTTTTCATCTGGTTGCTCCCATCGCTAATCATCTTCTCTCTCTTGATATATGAAAATTCCACTAACCAAATTATTTAAAGAATTTTTTTTTCTGAAAACTCCTTTCAATTTGCGGAAATCTCAGAAAAAAAAATTAGAGTTTCACAAATCTTAAATAGCCCCCTCAAGCAAATGATGCCTACCTCGTGAACGGCTTCCAATTTTTTCTTCTTTTGTTTATCTAATATTCCTGTCGATATGATTTGTTTTAGTATTTTATTAAATATTTTTATTCTTATAACTTTAAAAAAAAATACTTTTTGTTACGACCCCACCTCCCGATAACCCCCAATTAAGGGAGACCGAGAGGTCGAAGCCGTACCCATGACTTCCGGATCAAAGGTTCGGCAATTAACCAAGAATAATTATCAAATTTTAACATACTAAACTGAAAAGCTGTAAGAAAATAAACTTTGCATACCTTTTTAAATTTTGGATTTCTAACTTCTATCCACATAATGATTTTACGCTAACTAATCCTCCTTGTATTTTTCTTCTTGTATTTCACAATATGACGATTTACTGTTTGTCCTTTTGGCTTGTACCTAAAACGCCGACAAACAAAACGTCGGTCAGCCGAAGCTGGTATGTGGGGGAAACAATAATCTTGCAACTATGATAACCATGTAATCATTCAATTAATCATTAATCAATCAAGATTACGTTTTAAATATAACATCCGCGATCCACGAGTACCCTATCCTCTGTACTATCCCTGCAGTGGACCTGGATCCTACCTTCCTTATGGTAGATCCCCATTAAACCTCTCATGGTCCCACCTATAGGTGAACCAGTTTCTAGGGTTGAGTCACATGGCACTACTCGTAAGTAGCCCACTCCTTAACTCATGGCAGACTAACGAGTCGCATGGCACTGCACGTAGGTAGCCCAATTTCTAACCCATGATAACCTAAACCTTGCTCTAGGATTACCCCTTTTTAGCCTTTTCAAAGTAACAGAGGTGGACCCGGATCTAGCCAGTTATATATACTCATTTATAGTGATAATCATAGTCACTTTATAGTGGCATGAAATAAATAAACATCTAACAGTTTAGTTGCATTCAATACGATTAAACACCCGAGAATCCATCGGAAAACTATAGCGGTTATTCATAATCTTAACCACATACCTGATTTGATGAGTCATGTAGATTATTCGACATTTACTTCATGTATATACAATCAAGCCAATCAACAGATCCAAGCAAGTAATTCAATCATCACATAATTCCTGAAAACAATATGTACTCTATTTATTACACATTTCATCAAGAATCTACTCTATTGACTTGGATTCTCTTTCTAGGGTTTCTAATCCGCATTAAGGTTTCATTGATATTCATTAGGGTTTCTTAGATCGATTTCTCAAACTTCATCCCTTTTAGGTCAACAAACCCTAAAATACTCTTTTCCTTTTATATAAACCCTAATTGCTCAAACTATTCATTTAATAGTCTTTTATACTCATATTGACTTAGGATCATCATATCCCTACTTGTTTATGGATTTGAACAATTAAAACATTTAAAAGTCATATTCACCTAAATTAGAGTTTTCAAACTCATTAATGCATATTCATGCACGAAACCCTAAATTAAGCCAATTATATGAAAAGATTATCTTTTTAGATCTTATTTTCACTTTTATGAACAATAGGCTTAAATTATCCATTGATCAACATTAAAACCATCTATCATCAAATCTAAGAGTTTTTCATTAATTAAATCATTAAAATGATAGCTTTTATGCACTTTTCATATTGCAAGCATATTTAGGCATATAATCTCTAAATTAACCTAATTACGTGAAAATATCATCATTTTTTATCTTAAAGTACCTTTTTGCATTTAACAGGTTAATATCAACTCTAATGATTCATTAAACCCTATTACACACTTTAATCATATCAAAGTAGGGTTTCTTTAATCATCATTATGTTAAAGTTGATAAATTACACTGATGTTCAAACTATGATCAGATTCAGGCTATAAAACTATTTTTAATGGGTTCCTTGCATTTTTCTGATCAAAATACATATATAATTTGTCTTGATCGGAGCTACGGTTCATTAGTTATGAATTTGCAAAAATTACTTACTTGTGGACCAATCGGATGGCGCCACGTCATCCAGCACATGCAACGCGCTGCGCTTGCTTTGGGAATATTTCGAATTGACCAAAAAGCCCCCGAGTTAAGTTACTAGTGCTTCATACCCCAGAGGGGTAGAACGGTCCAAAGTGACCCTTGTCATCTTCATCCTCGCGCAGCCGATCTGCGCAGCCCTAGCCGACCTTGTGCGGCTGCTCCTTCGCACCTGGGCCCTCGAAGGCCATCGGGGACAAGTCCCCTCCCTCCGCCATGCCCCCTCGCAGGTGGGGCCACCCTTGGTTCGGCCGCAACAGCCGGGAGCAGGCTCTGCAAGCCGGCGGTGCACCACCTTGCTGCAGCCGTGCTGCAGGTTTGCGGCAGGTGTCCAGGTGGAGCCCGACGCTCCAGGACGCTCACGGGTCACTCATTGGTCACCGCGGTTCATCACACAACCTTCAAAACGGCTTCACGTCTTTCCATTGCTCCAGAGAACTCTCTATCCGTGGTCTAGGGTTAGCATGGAAGGAAGAAGAAGAAGAAGAAGCAAAAGTGGGGGACGGTTGCGTAGGACTTTTTCTCTCAACTTGGCCAGGGGCTCTACCCTTTAAATAGGAGAGTATCCATGCCCCATAGAGTTCATCCATGAGTTAATTATGTACTTTCTTAAAAAGAATGGAATTCCTTCATTAAGAAGCTAACTCTCTCTCTCTCCTTTGATATATTCCATCACTTGGATAATAGGAATTCGAAATTCCTCTTCTCTTATTTACTTTATAGTTGCTTTTTAATGCTTTGGTACGAATTCCTATTTTCCTTTGTAGAAAATACCATCTTTTTAAACAATTTCATATAATTCATTAATAATGCAACACATTATCCTCTTATTTTCCCTTTTTAGTATTTTCTCTTTCTTTCCTCTTTATTGGGACTCCTTGGATCCCAAGACACTCCATTATTTCGAAATTCATTTTATTGGAATACTCATTATCCTTCTTAATACACCTATATGCATTATTTCACATTATCTTGTTTATTTCCCATTTAAAATACCTCCTTTTGAGAATTTCTTTTTATTTCTCTTTTATTTTCCTCATTGGCCTTCCTTTTATTATTAGAAACCTCATGGATATGAAATCTCATCAAGAAATCTCATTTATACCTCTTTTCATTCATTTTCCACATTATATCATTATTTTCATTTTATTTCTTAATAAAGAAATACTTAGTTAACATTTTCTTTTCTTATTGCTTTCTTTTTGCAACCTTGGACTCCTTGGCACCCAAGGAACCCAAGAGGCACGAAATCCTCTTTGGATTTGCCTTCTAGAGGTTTCCACATATTTCCTTTCTCAAATTTTCAATTATTCCTTAATCAATTGAAATTCCTTTTTATTTGGGCCCAATAGCCAATAAAGCCCACAAAGCAACCAATCAAGGCTATTGTGAAGGGAAACCATTCATTTCAAAACAAATCATATTATTATTTGTTCAATTATCTTTAGTATGAGAAATTACATTTCTCACTAATTGAACCCAAAAATTGGGGTTATAACATCCTTCCCCTCTTATAGAAATTTTGTCCTCAAAATTCTATCAACAAACAGACAAACAATTCAGGATAAGACTTTTCTATGTCCATTATTGGCCCCTATGTGGCTTTACGGTACACATGGTGCATCCAAAGAACCTTTATCATCACATATTCTTTTCTCTGAGTTCTTTAATCCTGGCGTCTATAAACTACACAGGTGACTCAGGCCATTTCAGCCTCCCTTGGGGCTCACTAGGTTCATTGCTCAGCACATGGTCGGGGTACCTCACATAGTGCTCTAAATTGGATACATGGCAAACATCTCCCATTACTTTATCCTGAGGGGTAGGGTCAAACCTAACCTTCTCCACCCATCCATCTCTAATGGACCCATGTATTAGGGACTCAGCTCTCTTAGTTATAACTTAGAGGGGTCAGAGTTTCATGTCACATTTTCTCCCACAGTAACTTGTATGTCAGTCTACTTTGCATCTTCTCATGACTCTCATCGTCTCTAGGCTCCTTTTAGCCCTCGCACGATCAAAGTGACTTCATGTACACGCACTGGGGTCCCTTTTTCTAACCATCATGTGGTACTTTTCTAACCATCATGTGGTCCTTTCACCAACATCACCTTACTGAAGTGGTGACCGACACAACCTCCCTTACAGAGCTTCATATAAAACCCGATACTGGCTACGGTGGTCATTGTCACGTCTTTCATAGGACAAGAACTCTCTCTAGATATCACCCTGAACGAGCACACATGCACTGTCTCTAGATATCACCCTGGACGAGCACACATGCCCTCAACAGACCCTTTAGTCTGGATCATACTAACCATAGTTAGGGGTGATAAACTATACTAACATTGAGTTCTTCATGCACCTACTTCCACTTTAGAGAAGTGAACCCTTATGTCAAACTCAAGAACCATTGAGCTCACTTCATGGTGTAGTTGAACCATCTCTCTCATGGGTAGTTCAACTAGATCTGTCCCTTGATAGAACTCTCTCTTCCTCATATTATCTAGGTAAGGCGACCTACCATAACCCATATTGTATCTCGACCATCTTTGGCCCAAGGAAGACCTATCACAACATCCATAGTGTTGAGCTCTCATTCCCTCTCAGGGACTCTTTTGTCCTCTATATCGATTCCTTGGGTTACTGGGGTTCGTCCTTTACCTCCTGGATTGTATGGCCATAAACCACAATCAACTTCATCTTAAGCATCCAAAGTGCTATTGCCATTACCACGGTGTATGGTGATCTTCAATCATGATTTCATGTATGTCATGATTCTTTCATGATCAAATCCTCTGAAACCCTAATCCACTTTAGTCGGGGTTTCGTCACCTTCTCTTCCAAAGAAGTGTATCTGAGGTTCTACCGCCATCCTTTCATTGCATCAAGGACTAGACTGGCTAACCAAACAACTTTTAACTTTTCAACGCATCTTGTTACATCTGAGTGTTATCCAAACACCTCTCCTTTCCAAACTTAGGGTTAGCCAAACAATATCTTCTAACAAAACAGAGGTATTTCGACCAGAGCATTCATTACCACTTCACATCCTTAGGCATTAGGTAACATTAAAGATATGCACGTCCATGTATTTCACTTATCATCTCACCTCAAACTCTATGCCTATCTTCATTAAGAACACTCTCTGATTTCATCATCATGGTGATTAAACTCAACCTGGTATAACTTATAAGTTCCACTTAGCTCAGGATAAAAGAACATCCTCATAAGGTGACTACCTCATTCCTTTTAGTATTAGAAAACCATCCATTTATCATCCACTTCACCGGGGTAGGTTACCTTCTCTATCCCTATTTCTCGTGGCAACGTTTCAATCGTCTCTTATCCTTGGTGTATGGCATGCGTAATGTCCTATCTCTCACTCCCATAACAAGAGGAAATAAGCATTTGGCTGCAGTCCAAATACAGAGTTCTTCCTGTTCCAAGAGTAGAGATGGTACATCCCACCTTGCCAATACACCTTTACATCTAAGTTGCAACATGCCACATATGTCTCTACGTCACAAACATCGTGATATCAAAATTCCTCCATGGAAAACTAGTCTTGAACCTACTGAGGTTTATATCCTTGGTCATCTCCCTTAGGTCTATAGGGTACCGGCTCTTTTGGGGTCATCCCTCTTCCCTCATGCATAAAGAGAGTGCCCTACTCATCTGCCCTTTGGGTCCCATGAGTTCATGAAGGTGATCAATCTCCTAACCCATGGTCCTCAGACAATGATAGTTGTTACCTCCCGACCCTATGGTCATGTGCAACTGGGGAATTAGGCAACTCCTACTTTCATCGGTGTTATCCCTACCTGACCCTAGGATAGACTTAGGATTCTTCATCATAGTACATGTTCACTTAGAACCTTACCCAAGTCTTCATCATCTCTCTTTCTGCATTCATGGGCTGACTTCCATCCTTTCATCAGGGTCATGGCAACCTGCCTACCTTGGTCAAGCCCTATACTGGTTACCTCCATCGTAACACATCTACATGCAGTTAGAGATAGATGTCTATGGGTCTATGGGTTCATCCTCATACCATGTACTTTTCACTTAGCTTCTCAAGATCTTATGAGACTTCTTTAGGTTACCTTAAACCACCAAAACTGATGTACACCCTTCCAAAGGGGTCCCTCTCCCAGGATGGGAGGAAAACTATCACTTGACCACAAGGTCACAGAAGCTCTTAGGTCTAGGGTTTACATCCACACGTGCCTACTTAACCCTAGCAAGCCATTAAGGCACAGCAGATCACTTATGGTACTGTGCTAGGTCATACTTGTCCTCTTTCCTCAATACCGGATCAAGATCATTCTTTCCCGTATCATTATCCTAGTTGTGAGGGGTTCATCAAACACACCTTAAACTTAAGGGACTTCCCCTTTTTCCTCTATACATGAGAAGTACCATGCTCGAAACTATAGCAACTTAATTCTCGTCATGTTCATTAGGTATACCACTTCCCCTCTTAGGCCTAGGAACCCTAGGTTCACTTTTAGGTGTCCAACAACATGTTCTATCTCTTAACCATGAATCAAGCTTACAAAAGGCATAACGTGCACTTCCTGTCATCCTTCAATTCAAGCAACACTTAGGGTTGGGTCCTCCTTAAGGACAACCAACAAGGTACAAGGCCTCAAAACCTGCTACTAAACCTTTCTAGGTCTAAGGAACTCTTCTTCTCACCTCAGAAGGTAAACACCTATACTGTAGGCACATAGGCACCAGATGCTTCATCTTCTATCTCTAGAGTTTGGTCCCTCTAAAGGCAACCAAGATATCATCAACCTTCAGGGATAGATCATGAAGCAACCACTATCATCCATTATTCAGGGTTTTTAGGCTTCCAACCCTCTTGCTGGGTTTCCTACTCTCTCTCTAGAGCTAACCCCGCATCCAACCTCACCATTAGAGGTCCTTTCTTCATGAAGGATAAACCTCAAAAGCATGCTCTACATGGGTGAAGCCTAGGTTCGAACTTATGGTCGCTCAAGATCATCCATAACCCTTTATGCTCCATCATAATTCCTTATCTAGGGGTTCACCCTACTGTCAGCACTCTGACGTGCCCTAGGTGCTAGCTATACCCTACTTGCACAAGCCCATAGGGTTTCTAAGGTCCTTCACTAACATCATCATTTAAGGAGCTATCCTTTACCCTAACATGCACGACCCTTCCCAAGGTTGGGTTGCTAAGGGTGTTAGGTCACCCATGGATCATATGGCATCCCAACGGCATGTTTTTACAAACACCTGGTCCCACTCTTCTCTCTCTAACCTTCACTTAGGGTTAGGGTTAACGTCATCTTGTAAGATGAGCCAGGTATCTACTTGCATTGGAGATTTCTATCTCCAAGACTATCTTATCCTCCTGTCAAGAAGGTCTAGCCTCAGGTCTCTTCTGAGGACATGACAACTTATGTCATACGACCTAAGCATGTATCTATCCTTTAATTTGCGCTTACTCTATTAAGCTTATGTCCATGACATCTTATTTACATGCATTTCCTTTAATGTGGTGGAGGATCCCTTAAACCTTATCAACTTTACCCATACCTCAGGAGGGTGAGGAGAAGAAAGGAAACCCTAATCCTTTAGGTCCTTATCAGAATTTTTGTGATGAGAAGGGATGAATAAGATAAGAAGTCCTAAAGGTATCTTATTTCGATTCATACCCTAAGACTTTGGCCAGGCGGTCACACGGGTCCGGGAGTCCTCGTATTCCGACTAGCGGTGCGGAGGAAAATCTTGCCAGCCCCCGGTCGTGATCCCTTTCTAGACACCTCCGTCTTTCGGATAATCCTCTAATAACTCCCTTGGGTTCTATGGAGGTTGTAAAATTTAAAAATTATTAATGGTTCATTGAGGAACCTAAGCTCTGATACCAAATGTTACGACCCCACCTCCCGATAACCCCCAATTAAGGGAGACCGAGAGGTCGAAGCCGTACCCATGACTTCCGGATCAAAGGTTCGGCAATTAACCAAGAATAATTATCAAATTTTAACATACTAAACTGAAAAGCTGTAAGAAAATAAACTTTGCATACCTTTTTAAATTTTGGATTTCTAACTTCTATCCACATAATGATTTTACGCTAACTAATCCTCCTTGTATTTTTCTTCATGTATTTCACAATATGACGATTTACTGTTTGTCCTTTTGGCTTGTACCTAAAACGCCGACAAACAAAACGTCGTTCAGCCAAAGCTGGTATGTGGGGGAAACAATAATCTTGCAACTATGATAACCATGTAATCATTCAATTAATCATTAATCAATCAAGATTACGTTTTAAATATAACATCCGCGATCCACGAGTACCCTATCCTCTGTACTATCCCTGCAGTGGACTTGGATCCTACCTTCCTTATGGTAGATCCCCATTAAACCCCTCATGGTCCCACCTATAGGTGAACCAGTTTCTAGGGTTGAGTCACATGGTACTACTCGTAAGTAGCCCACTCCTTAACTCATGGCAGACTAACGAGTCGCATGGCACTACACGTAGGTAACCCAATTTCTAACCCACGATAACCTAGACCTTGCTCTAGGATTACCCCTTTTTAGCCTTTTCAAAGTAACAGAGGTGGACCCGGATCTAGCCAGTTATATATACTCATTTATAGTGATAATCATAGTCACTTTATAGTGGCATGAAATAAATAAACATCCAACAGTTTAGTTGCATTCAATACGATTAAACACCCGGGAATCCATCGGAAAACTATAGCGGTTATTCATAATCTTAACCACATACCTGATTTGATGAGTCATGTAGATTATTCGACATTTACTTCATGTATATACAATCAAGACAATCAACAGATCCAAGCAAGTAATTCAATCATCACATAATTCCTAAAAAGAATATGTACTCTATTTATTACACATTTCATCAAGAATCTACTCTATTGACTTGGATTCTCTTTCTAGGGTTTCTAATCCGCATTAAGGTTTCATTGATATTCATTAGGGTTTCTTAGATCGATTTCTCAAACTTCATCCCTTTTAGGTCAACAAACCCTAAAATACTCTTTTCCTTTTATATAAACCCTAATTGCTCAAACTATTCATGTAATAGTCTTTTATACTCATATTGACTTAGGATCATCATATCCCTACTTGTTTATGGATTTGAACAATTAAAACATTTAAAAGTCATATTCACCTAAATTAGGGTTTTCAAACTCATTAATGCATATTCATGCACGAAACCCTAAATTAAGCCAATTATATGAAAAGATTATCTTTTTAGATCTTATTTTCACTTTTATGAACAATAGGCTTAAATTATCCATTGATCAACATTAAAACCATCTATCATCAAATCTAAGAGTTTTTCATTAATTAAATCATTAAAATGATAGCTTTTATGCACTTTTCATATTGCAAGCATATTTAGGCATATAATCTCTAAATTAACCTAATTACGTGAAAATATCATCATTTTTTATCTTAAAGTACCTTTTTGCATTTAACAGGTTAATATCAACTCTAATGATTCATTAAACCCTATTACACACTTTAATCATATCAAAGTAGGGTTTCTTTAATCATCATTATGTTAAAGTTGATAAATTACACTGATTTTCAAACTATGATCAGATTCAGGCTATAAAACTATTTTTAATGGGTTCCTTGCATTTTTCTGATCAAAATACATATATAATTTGTCTTGATCGGAGCTATGGTTCATTAGTTATGAATTTGCAAAAATTACTTACTTGTGGACCAATCGGATGGCGCCACGTCATCCAGCACATGCAACGCGCTGCGCTTGCTTTGGGAATATTTCGAATTGACCAAAAAGCCCCCGAGTTAAGTTACTAGTGCTTCATACCCCAGAGGGGTAGAACGGTCCAAAGTGACCCTTGTCATCTTCATCCTCGCGCAGCCGATCTGCGCAGCCCTAGCCGACCTTGTGCGGCTGCTCCTTCGCACCTGGGCCCTCGAAGGCCATCGGGGACAAGTCCCCTCCCTCCGCCATGCCCCCTCGCAGGTGGGGCCACCCTTGGTTCGGCCGCAACAGCCGGGAGCAGGCTCTGCAAGCCGGCGGTGCACCACCTTGCTGCAGCCGTGCTGCAGGTTTGCGGCAGGTGTCCAGGTGGAGCCCGACGCTCCAGGACGCTCACGGGTCACTCATTGGTCACCGCGGTTCATCACACAACCTTCAAAACGGCTTCACGTCTTTCCATTGCTCCAGAGAACTCTCTATCCGTGGTCTAGGGTTAGCATGGAAGGAAGAAGAAGAAGAAGAAGCAAAAGTGGGGGACGGTTGCGTAGGACTTTTTCTCTCAACTTAGCCAAGGGCTCTACCCTTTAAATAGGAGAGTATCCATGCCCCATAGAGTTCATCCATGAGTTAATTATGTACTTTCTTAAAACGAATGGAATTCCTTCATTAAGAAGCTAACTCTCTCTCTCTCCTTTGATATATTCCATCACTTGGATAATAGGAATTCGAAATTCCTCTTCTCTTATTTACTTTATAGTTGCTTTTTAATGCTTTGGTACGAATTCCTATTTTCCTTTGTAGAAAATACCATCTTTTTAAACAATTTCATATAATTCATTAATAATGCAACACATTATCCTCTTATTTTCCCTTTTTAGTATTTTCTCTTTCTTTCCTCTTTATTGGGACTCCTTGGATCCCAAGACACTCCATTATTTCGAAATTCATTTTATTGGAATACTCATTATCCTTCTTAATACACCTATATGCATTATTTCACATTATCTTGTTTATTTCCCATTTAAAATACCTCCTTTTGAGAATTTCTTTTTATTTCTCTTTTATTTTCCTCATTGGCCTTCCTTTTATTATTAGAAACCTCATGGATATGAAATCTCATCAAGAAATCTCATTTATACCTCTTTTCATTCATTTTCCACATTATATCATTATTTTCATTTTATTTCTTAATAAAGAAATACTTAGTTAACATTTTCTTTTCTTATTGCTTTCTTTTTGCAACCTTGGACTCCTTGGCACCCAAGGAACCCAAGAGGCACGAAATCCTCTTTGGATTTGCCTTCTAGAGGTTTCCACATATTTCCTTTCTCAAATTTTCAATTATTCCTTAATCAATTGAAATTCCTTTTTATTTGGGCCCAATAGCCAATAAAGCCCATAAAGCAACCAATCAAGGCTATTGTGAAGGGAAACCATTCATTTCAAAACAAATCATATTATTATTTGTTCAATTATCTTTAGTATGAGAAATTACATTTCTCACTAATTGAACCCAAAAATTGGGGTTATAACATCCTTCCCCTCTTATAGAAATTTTGTCCTCAAAATTCTATCAACAAACAGACAAACAATTCAGGATAAGACTTTTCTATGTCCATTATTGGCCCCTATGTGGCTTTACGGTACACATGGTGCATCCAAAGAACCTTTATCATCACATATTCTTTTCTCTGAGTTCTTTAATCCTGGCGTCTATAAACTACACAGGTGACTCAGGCCATTTCAGCCTCCCTTGGGGCTCACTAGGTTCATTGCTCAGCACATGGTCGGGGTACCTCACATAGTGCTCTAAATTGGATACATGGCAAACATCTCCCATTACTTTATCCTGAGGGGTAGGGTCAAACCTAACCTTCTCCACCCATCCATCTCTAATGGACCCATGTATTAGGGACTCAGCTCTCTTAGTTATAACTTAGAGGGGTCGGAGTTTCATGTCACATTTTCTCCCACAGTAACTTGTATGTCAGTCTACTTTGCATCTGCTCATGACTCTCATCGTCTCTAGGCTCCTTTCAGCCCTCGCACGATCAAAGTGACTTCATGTACACGCACTGGGGTCCCTTTTTCTAACCATCATGTGGTACTTTTCTAACCATCATGTGGTCCTTTCACCAACATCACCTTACTGAAGTGGTGACCGACACAACCTCCCTTACAGAGCTTCATATAAAACCCGATACTGGCTACGGTGGTCATTGTCACGTCTTTCATAGGACAAGAACTCTCTCTAGATATCACCCTGAACGAGCACACATGCCCTGTCTCTAGATATCACCCTGGACGAGCACACATGCCCTCAACAGACCCTTTAGTCTGGATCATACTAACCATAGTTAGGGGTGATAAACTATACTAACATTGAGTTCTTCATGCACCTACTTCCACTTTAGAGAAGTGAACCCTTATGTCAAACTCAAGAACCATTGAGCTCACTTCATGGTGTAGTTGAACCATCTCTCTCATGGGTAGTTCAACTAGATCTGTCCCTTGATAGAACTCTCTCTTCCTCATATTATCTAGGTAAGGCGACCTACCATAACCCATATTGTATCTCGACCATCTTTGGCCCAAGGAAGACCTATCACAACATCCATAGTGTTGAGCTCTCATTCCCTCTCAGGGACTCTTTTGTCCTCTATATCGATTCCTTGGGTTACTGGGGTTCGTCCTTTACCTCCTGGATTGTATGGCCATAAACCACAATCAACTTCATCTTAAGCATCCAAAGTGCTATTGCCATTACCACGGTGTATGGTGATCTTCAATCATGATTTCATGTATGTCATGATTCTTTCATGATCAAATCCTCTGAAACCCTAATCCACTTTAGTCGGGGTTTCGTCACCTTCTCTTCCAAAGAAGTGTATCTGAGGTTCTACCGCCATCCTTTCATTGCATCAAGGACTAGACTGGCTAACCAAACAACTTTTAACTTTTCAACGCATCTTGTTACATCTGAGTGTTATCCAAACACCTCTCCTTTTCAAACTTAGGGTTAGCCAAACAATATCTTCTAACAAAACAGAGGTATTTCGACCAGAGCATTCATTACCACTTCACATCCTTAGGCATTAGGTAACATTAAAGATATACACGTCCATGTATTTCACTTATCATCTCACCTCAAACTCTATGCCTATCTTCATTAAGAACACTCTCTGATTTCATCATCATGGTGATTAAACTCAACCTGGTATAACTTATAAGTTCCACTTAGCTCAGGATAAAAGAACATCCTCATAAGGTGACTACCTCATTCCTTTTAGTATTAGAAAACCATCCATTTATCATCCACTTCACCGGGGTAGGTTACCTTCTCTATCCCTATTTCTCGTGGCAACATTTCAATCGTCTCTTATCCTTGGTGTATGGCATGCGTAATGTCCTATCTCTCACTCCCATAACAAGAGGAAATAAGCATTTGGCTGCAGTCCAAATACAGAGTTCTTCCTGTTCCAAGAGTAGAGATGGTACATCCCACCTTGCCAATACACCTTTACATCTAAGTTGCAACATGCCACATATGTCTCTACGTCACAAACATCGTGATATCAAAATTCCTCCATGGAAAACTAGTCTTGAACCTACTGAGGTTTATATCCTTGGTCATCTCCCTTAGGTCTATAGGGTACCGGCTCTTTTGGGGTCATCCCTCTTCCCTCATGCATAAAGAGAGTGCCCTACTCATCTGCCCTTTGGGTCCCATGAGTTCATGAAGGTGATCAATCTCCTAACCCATGGTCCTCAGACAATGATAGTTGTTACCTCCCGACCCTATGGTCATGTGCAAATGGGGAATTAGGCAACTCCTACTTTCATCGGTGTTATCCCTACCTGACCCTAGGATAGACTTAGGATTCTTCATCATAGTACATGTTCACTTAGAACCTTACCCAAGTCTTCATCATCTCTCTTTCTGCATTCATGGGCTGACTTCCATCCTTTCATCAGGGTCATGGCAACCTGCCTACCTTGGTCAAGCCCTATACTGGTTACCTCCATCGTAACACATCTACATGCACTTAGAGATAGATGTCTATGGGTCTATGGGTTCATCCTCATACCATGTACTTTTCACTTAGCTTCTCAAGATCTTATGAGACTTCTTTAGGTTACCTTAAACCACCAAAACTGATGTACACCCTTCCAAAGGGGTCCCTCTCCCAGGATGGGAGGAAAACTATCACTTGACCACAAGGTCACAGAAGCTCTTAGGTCTAGGGTTTACATCCACACGTGCCTACTTAACCCTAGCAAGCCATTAAGGCACAGCAGATCACTTATGGTACTGTGCTAGGTCATACTTGTCCTCTTTCCTCAATACCGGATCAAGATCATTCTTTCCCGTATCATTATCCTAGTTGTGAGGGGTTCATCAAACACACCTTAAACTTAAGGGACTTCCCCTTTTTCCTCTATACATGAGAAGTACCATGCTCGAAACTATAGCAACTTAATTCTCGTCATGTTCATTAGGTATACCACTTCCCCTCTTAGGCCTAGGAACCCTAGGTTCACTTTTAGGTGTCCAACAACATGTTCTATCTCTTAACCATGAATCAAGCTTACAAAAGGCATAACGTGCACTTCCTGTCATCCTTCAATTCAAGCAACACTTAGGGTTGGGTCCTCCTTAAGGACAACCAACAAGGTACAAGGCCTCAAAACCTGCTACTAAACCTTTCTAGGTCTAAGGAACTCTTCTTCTCACCTCAGAAGGTAAACACCTATACTGTAGGCACATAGGCACCAGATGCTTCATCTTCTATCTCTAGAGTTTGGTCCCTCTAAAGGCAACCAAGATATCATCAACCTTCAGGGATAGATCATGAAGCAACCACTATCATCCATTATTCAGGGTTTTTAGGCTTCCAACCCTCTTGCTGGGTTTCCTACTCTCTCTCTAGAGCTAACCCCGCATCCAACCTCACCATTAGAGGTCCTTTCTTCATGAAGGATAAACCTCAAAAGCATGCTCTACATGGGTGAAGCCTAGGTTCGAACTTATGGTCGCTCAAGATCATCCATAACCCTTTATGCTCCATCATAATTCCTTATCTAGGGGTTCACCCTACTATCAGCACTCTGACGTGCCCTAGGTGCCAGCTATACCCTACTTGCACAAGCCCATAGGGTTTCTAAGGTCCTTCACTAACATCATCATTTAAGGAGCTATCCTTTACCCTAACATGCACGACCCTTCCCAAGGTTGGGTTGATAAGGGTGTTAGGTCACCCATGGATCATATGGCATCCCAACGGCATGTTTTTACAAACACCTGGTCCCACTCTTCTCTCTCTAACCTTCACTTAGGGTTAGGGTTAACGTCATCTTGTAAGATGAGCCAGGTATCTACTTGCATTGGAGATTTCTATCTCCAAGACTATCTTATCCTCCTGTCAAGAAGGTCTAGCCTCAGGTCTCTTCTGAGGACATGACAACTTATGTCATACGACCTAAGCATGTATCTATCCTTTAATTTGCGCTTACTCTATTAAGCTTATGTCCATGACATCTTATTTACATGCATTTCCTTTAATGTGGTGGAGGATCCCTTAAACCTTATCAACTTTACCCATACCTCAGGAGGGTGAGGAGAAGAAAGGAAACCCTAATCCTTTAGGTCCTTATCAGAATTTTTGTGATGAGAAGGGATGAATAAGATAAGAAGTCCTAAAGGTATCTTATTTCGATTCATACCCTAAGACTTTGGCCAGGCGGTCACACGGGTCCGGGAGTCCTCGTATTCCGACTAGCGGTGCGGAGGAAAATCTTGCCAGCCCCCGGTCGTGATCCCTTTCTAGACACCTCCGTCTTTCGGATAATCCTCTAATAACTCCCTTGGGTTCTATGGAGTTTGTAAAATTTAAAAATTATTAATGGTTCATTGAGGAACCTAATCTCTGATACCAAATGTTACGACCCCACCTCCCGATAACCCCCAATTAAGGGAGACCGAGAGGTCGAAGCCGTACCCATGACTTCCGGATCAAAGGTTCGGCAATTAACCAAGAATAATTATCAAATTTTAACATACTAAACTGAAAAGCTGTAAGAAAATAAACTTTGCATACCTTTTTAAATTTTGGATTTCTAACTTCTATCCACATAATGATTTTACGCTAATTAATCCTCCTTGTATTTTTCTTCATGTATTTCACAATATGACGATTTACTGTTTGTCCTTTTGGCTTGTACCTAAAACGCCGACAAACAAAACGTCGTTCAGCCAAAGCTGGTATGTGGGGGAAACAATAATCTTGCAACTATGATAACCATGTAATCATTCAATTAATCATTAATCAATCAAGATTACGTTTTAAATATAACATCCGCGATCCACGAGTACCCTATCCTCTGTACTATCCCTGCAGTGGACTTGGATCCTACCTTCCTTATGGTAGATCCCCATTAAACCCCTCATGGTCCCACCTATAGGTGAACCAGTTTCTAGGGTTGAGTCACATGGTACTACTCGTAAGTAGCCCACTCCTTAACTCATGGCAGACTAACGAGTCGCATGGCACTACACGTAGGTAACCCAATTTCTAACCCACGATAACCTAGACCTTGCTCTAGGATTACCCCTTTTTAGCCTTTTCAAAGTAACAGAGGTGGACCCGGATCTAGCCAGTTATATATACTCATTTATAGTGATAATCATAGTCACTTTATAGTGGCATGAAATAAATAAACATCCAACAGTTTAGTTGCATTCAATACGATTAAACACCCGGGAATCCATCGGAAAACTATAGCGGTTATTCATAATCTTAACCACATACCTGATTTGATGAGTCATGTAGATTATTCGACATTTACTTCATGTATATACAATCAAGACAATCAACAGATCCAAGCAAGTAATTCAATCATCACATAATTCCTAAAAAGAATATGTACTCTATTTATTACACATTTCATCAAGAATCTACTCTATTGACTTGGGTTCTCTTTCTAGGGTTTCTAATCCGCATTAAGGTTTCATTGATATTCATTAGGGTTTCTTAGATCGATTTCTCAAACTTCATCCCTTTTAGGTCAACAAACCCTAAAATACTCTTTTCCTTTTATATAAACCCTAATTGCTCAAACTATTCATTTAATAGTCTTTTATACTCATATTGACTTAGGATCATCATATCCCTACTTGTTTATGGATTTGAACAATTAAAACATTTAAAAGTCATATTCACCTAAATTAGGGTTTTCAAACTCATTAATGCATATTCATGCACGAAACCCTAAATTAAGCTATTATATAAAAAGATTATCTTTTTAGATCTTATTTTCACTTTTATGAACAATAGGCTTAAATTATCCATTGATCAACATTAAAACCATCTATCATCAAATCTAAGAGTTTTTCATTAATTAAATCATTAAAATGATAGCTTTTATGCACTTTTCATATTGCAAGCATATTTAGGCATATAATCTCTAAATTAACCTAATTACGTGAAAAGATCATCATTTTTTAATCTTAAAGTACCTTTTTGCATTTAACAGGTTAATATCAACTCTAATGATTCATTAAACCCTATTACACACTTTAATCATATCAAAGTAGGGTTTCTTTAATCATCATTATGTTAAAGTTGATAAATTACACTACTTTTCAAACTATGATCAGATTCAGGCTATAAAACTATTTTTAATGGGTTCCTTGCATTTTTCTGATCAAAATACATATATAATTTGTCTTGATCGGAGCTACGGTTCATTAGTTATGAATTTGCAAAAATTACTTACTTTTGGACCAATCGGATGGCGCCACATCATCCAGCACATGCAACGCGCTGCGCTTGCTTTGGGAATATTTCGAATTGACCAAAAAGCCCCCGGGTTAAGTTACTGGTGCTTCATACCCCATAGGGGTAGAACGGTCCAAAGTGACCCTTGTCATCTTCATCCTCGCGCAGCCGATCTGCGCAGCCCTAGCCGACCTTGTGCGGCTGCTCCTTCGCACCTGGGCCCTCGACGGCCATCGGGGACAAGTCCCCTCCCTCCGCCATGCCCCCTCACAGGTGGGGCCACCCTTGGTTCGGCCGCAACAGCCGGGAGCAGGCTCTGCAAGCCGGCGGTGCACCACCTTGCTGCAGCCGTGCTGCAGGTTTGCGGCAGGTGTCCAGGTGGAGCCCGACGCTCCAGGACGCTCACGGGTCACTCATTGGTCACCGCGGTTCATCAGGAAACCTTCAAAATGGCTTCACGTCTTTCCATTGCTCCAGAGAACTCTCTATCCGTGGTCTAGGGTTAGCATGGAAGGAAGAAGAAGAAGAAGAAAAAGTGGGGGACGGTTGCGTAGGACTTTTTCTCTCAACTTGGCCAAGGGCTCTACCCTTTAAATAGGAGAGTATCCATGCCCCATAGAGTTCATCCATGAGTTAATTATGTACTTTCTTAAAAAGAATGGAATTCCTTCATTAAGAAGCTAACTCTCTCTCTCCTTTGGTATATTCCATCACTTGGATAATAGGAATTCGAAATTCCTCTTCTCTTATTTACTTTATAGTTGCTTTTTAATGCTTTGGTACGAATTCCTATTTTCCTTTGTAGAAAATACCATCTTTTTAAACAATTTCATATAATTCATTAATAATGCAACACATTATCCTCTTATTTTCCCTTTTTAGTATTTTCTCTTTCTTTCCTCTTTATTGGGACTCCTTGGATCCCAAGACACTCCATTATTTCGAAATTCATTTTATTGGAATACTCATTATCCTTCTTAATACACCTATATGCATTATTTCACATTATCTTGTTTATTTCCCATTTAAAATACCTCCTTTTGAGAATTTCTTTTTATTTCTCTTTTATTTTCCTCATTGGCCTTCCTTTTATTATTAGAAACCTCATGGATATGAAATCTCATCAAGAAATCTCATTTATGCCTCTTTTCATTCATTTTCCACACTATATCATTATTTTCATTTTATTTCTTAATAAAGAAATACTTAGTTAACATTTTCTTTTCTTATTGCTTTCTTTTTGCAACCTTGGACTCCTTGGCACCCAAGGAACCCAAGAGGCACGAAATCCTCTTTGGATTTGCCTTCTAGAGGTTTCCACATATTTCCTTTCTCAAATTTTCAATTATTCCTTAATCAATTGAAATTCCTTTTTATTTGGGCCCAATAGCCAATAAAGCCCACAAAGCAACCAATCAAGGCTATTGTGAAGGGAAACCATTCATTTCAAAACAAATCATATTATTATTTGTTCAATTATCTTTAGTATGAGAAATTACATTTCTCACTAATTGAACCCAAAAATTGGGGTTATAACACTTTTATTCTTATACAATGTTACAACAAACACAATATAAATTTTAGTTAATTCGCGTGAGAAAATTACTTGGATTTTTATAAAGTGGTTCAACCCGAATTTTGGACTCAAATTGTTTATAAGATATTTAACATGTATCCTTATCCAAATTTTTAATGTATAACATTTGTGTCACACTTAATAAAATACAACACGAGTACAATATTTTACAAACACATTGTTTCAGATCAGTCTGCACATGCCTATAAATAGATACTTAAAACATATTATTTGTCGATCATTCATAGTTTAAATCTAAAGAAAAAATGATATTTGGCAGTTTCTGTTTTCAAATATTATATTTTAGTTGTACTATTTTAAACCACAATTCAAATTGGATTTTCTTCTCAACGAAGTGGCCTCATGAGACATGTTTGTATGGTAAACCTGATGGTGAATTGGACGAATCTGGGCGTGGAACCCAATAACAAATAAAATATAATATATATAATTAAAACCATCAAACATCACCGATCTATTTTTAGATATCTATTTAAAAGATTGATGGGGACCAATTTAAAATAATCTATTTGTTAAATGTTGTACTTGTGTTGTATTTTATTATGTATGACCTTGAGTTATATGTTAATGATTGGGGCTGAGCACATATTAAATATCTTGTAAATAATTAGAGTTTAGGTCAATTTGGATTGCAAGATTTATATAAATCCAGGAGTTTTTCTTATTTGAACTAGCTAAAATTAATTTTTATTAGTTGATATACTATAATGAGAGTTAACCTTTTTTAGATATCTATTTAAAAGATTGATGGGGACCAATTTAAAATAATGTATTTGTTAAATGTTGTACTTGTGTTGTATTTTATTATGTATGACCTTGAGTTATATGTTAATGATTGGGGCTAAGCACATATTGAATATCTTGTAAATAATTAGAGTTTAGGTCAATTTGGATTGCAAGATTTATATAAATCCAGGATTTTTTCTTATTTGAACTAGCTAAAATTAATTTTTATTAGTTGATATACTATAATGAGAGTTAACCTTTTTTACAAAAAAAATAACTAAAACAAATCACTACACAACGTATATCAATGTAGAAGGGAATATTAGATAAATGACGGTGGGTAACGACAACCTTTGCTAGTGGGATCTATTTTGGATTTGTGAAAACCTAGTGCATTTTCTGGAATTTTTGCAAAAACAAGGAGACTTTTTGGGAAAAAATTAAGAAATTTATTGGTCCTTGCTGGTGATATAAGTGCCAAGTGCCAAGCAGATATGAGGAAAGAGAGGTGTTGTATAACGTTATAACTGTTATGTGCCTCGAGGAAATATGCTGATCTGATTGTAGATCCAGTTCAAAAATTAAATGGATCTTCACTGACCCCGATTAACGGGCATTTTGTGGGCTTTAGCCCGCCAATGCCAAGGGGTCCCGGGAGGGGGGGGGGCGGCTTCGCCCCCGTGGTATGGTACGATCTAATTTTTAGATACGAATAGGAATCCGATTATAGTTTATGTGGCGACACATCCCGCTATCACACAGACAGTGAGGTGTCACGCGAAAACGTACGGAAAACACCATAAACCACTAATTACCAAAACACGGGTTAATTAAAACTAATTTCGAAAAGTAGATAAACTAAGAAACTATTACATTCAGATCCTTCTCTTGCAAGAAATAGGTTATATAAACATTTACATGTATTGATACGTGTCCACAGCTTAGGGGATCAGCTGTCTTATCATCACATGCGTTCATTACCTATTTATACATACATAACAACCCACATCCGGCCAGCAGCATGATATAAAAAACTTCAACAACTATACATCGTGAAACAACGTCAAAATGCCTCCAAGGACCTGAGAGTACACGGATGACTCTAGACGCTATTGCAAAACATCCAAAACAGCATCATGTCCATCTCTTGCCTTCTATTGCTCGACTTGCTGCTCGGCCGCAACTCCGCGACCACCACCACGTCTAGCACGAACACTTAAAAATGTTATAAACCAATGGGGTGAGACACACAGTCCTAGCGAGAAACATAACTCCCCACCGAAACCATAAAACCATAGAAGGATTAAAGCAAAAGCAGCATATAACTAATAGAAGATATAACAAGAGCAGTCTATATAGCAAAGCTATTCATACCATCAAGCTTACCAGGCTGTACGGAAGGAAGATAACCAAGTATTTCTTTATGGAACATGATTGACAAGATAAGATTTATAAGATCTTACCACATAACATAAGGAACGTATAAGTAACTGCAAATATAACGAGATCAACTACTCAAGCAATGCCTCAACCAATGTTCTGTGTTTTGCCTTAAGAAATAAATACTATTCGGCTAGATTACGTGTTATTATGTCCTGAGGAAGTGAGCCGTACCGCTAAAATCCAACCTTCGGTTGCGAAACCCAAGCCGGTTCCATACAAGGTCAATGGAAGAGCCGGACTCCACGACCTCCCACCTCGTGGTCAGTGCATGAGTACAACACAAGCAGGACTGCAGTCTCATGCTTAAGTGGCCTCAGCCACAGGGTCAGGCTACCCTCTGCCTAGCCCGCCTCAGTACAGGTATCGGTGCTAGTGAAACTGAGCCACGGGCCTGTTCACCGTGCTCTGAGCCATGAACGCATTCATGCTCCAATAACACATTCTGAGCCATGGGCCTGTTCACCATCCTCTTAACATATTGAGCTACGGGCCTGAATACGCACTCTGGAGTCTACAACCGAAGTTGCACTCTTACCTCCTCACTTTAGGCTAGGAGGAACCTCACATACTCAACAATATGCGCTCCGGGTTTACCCGCAGGAGAACCTGTTTCACCATCACCAACTCCTGACGATGATGGATCTATGGCCAGGGAAAACTACATGATATATTCCACTGTGATTAGTTAGTATATTTTATGTGGATTGTTGAGGCAAACAAGATGTAACACATGCAAACCATAACAAGGATAAGCAACATGAAACTCTCAACATCATCCTAATCCATCACAAGGACCCATCATTACATTGCCATGGGATCTCAATCCCTCATCACATAGTGCCATTGCCTCTCAAGGCTTGCATCATCACCATGGGATCATCATCAGAGGATAACACCTCATCAAGGCACTTTAGCCAAACTCAGGTCCTCGGACCAACACATCATGCATATCATCTCATCATCAAGAGTAACCATCAAAACAGTGTTACTAAAACATATATACCTCATAGCCCTTTACCTGGCTATGCATCCGTATGAAACACCTGCATGGTTAGTATGCACAATCATCAAGGATTAACAGAAGAATCGTATTATCCCGTCATACAGTGACATCGATGATTATATGCTTTATCATTCATGCCTCAACCTGTGACCATAGACATAGGTCATACAATCAAACAAAGCATTTTATATGCTTATCATTTACTCAGCATTGTACAGATAATCAAGATGCTCATAAACATATGAAATATCATGTCAAGCTACATAGATGTGATCTATTATATCAACCATCCTTGTTACAACCCCAATTTTTTGGGTTTGTTTGGTGAGAAATGTAATTTCTCATATTAAAGATTTTTGAACAAAGAATGGTATAATTTGTTTCGAATACATGGATTTCGTTTACAATAGCCTTGATGGATGTTTTGTGGACTTTATTGGCTATTGGGCCCAAATAATAAGGAAATTCAATTAGTAAATGAATAATTGAATATTTGAGAAAAGAATAATGTGGAAACCTCTAGAAGGCAAATCCAAAAAGAATTCCGTGCCTCTTGGGTTCCTTGGGTACCAAGGAGACTAAAGTTGCATAGAGAAGGCACTAAGAAAAGAAAAGCTTAATTAAGTATTTCCTTATTAAGAAAGAAATTGAAAACAATGATGAAATATGAGAAATAAGTGGAAAAAGGTATAATTGAGTTATCTTTGATGGATTTTCATATCCATACGGTTCTTAATGTTAAAAGGAATTTTAACAAGGAAATATAAAAGGAGAGATAAAGAGAAAGACCTTTTAAATCTTAAGAAAAGGAAGCAATTGTGTTAGACATAATGTTAAGAATAAAAGAAGGAGGGATTATTCACCTTTTCCTGGAAGCCAAATAAAAGAACAATATGTTGGTTCCCTAAAAGAAATAGAAACCATAATTTAAAGAAAATAAGAAGTTCCGTATACAAAAAGATACTCAACTAAGACCGATAATTGGAAAGGACTTGATAAGTTTACATGCAGGGAGGATTAAGGTAACACTGATATGGATAGCCTTATCTAATCTCTTCCAACATATGTTTCCTATACGAGGAGACCCTATGCGTATATATATACATAGTTCCCTGATACTTGAGGGATACACAACCCACCCTCATCTTTCCTCGTAAACTTGCATCCCTGACCCCTCCACGCAACTGAGAATCTGCCTGGTAGTTTTGATCTACGATCATTGGCCTGGCAAGAAACATCGCATCCACCACGGAAGAGCTGCAAGCCATGGTTTTGGCAACACCGACGGCGGCTATGGTGGTCACCTCTGAAGTGTTGGCACATCACCCCTTTACAGAAAGGTCCTCGCCGGGACAAGTCGTGGTCGAGTCGCTGAAGGCCGAGGTGGTTGTGGCAACGGAAGAACCATCACGAGAGGGAGGAGGCAACAGTAGGCGCTTCCTGTTTGTAGGTCTAGGCAGGCTAGTTGCTGACAGTGATGGAGGAGGAATCGAGGAGGGTATGGCGGTGGATGCTCCTGGTAGTGGTGGTAATGGTCGCCGACATTGTGAGGATGGAGAGAACACCCTGGTTTGACACTGCACCATAGTCACAAGAACACAACGTCAATGCACGCAAGAGAGTACAAGGGAATAGGACTTGGGTGGCGGTGACGGGACTGAAGATGACGATCGGCGCTAGGCATCGAGATCGCGAAGGCATGCGGGGTTGTGGTTGCGCTAGGGTGGGGCTCAGCGGCGTCGTGTGCTCGCGCAAGATGCCATTGCGAGGAGAGGGACATGGTCCTGTCAAAGGACTCGAATAGCCCTGGAGCACATGTAAGGAGGTAAGCGCAAATATGTCATTTAGTTATGTTTTTAAGTGCTTGCTCGCGTGGCTAATAAGACTCTAGAAAACGCTGACGTGTCAGCAGATGATTGGTCCAAATCAATTTAGTTTGAAAAATGTGTAGTTAATTATTGGTAACTCAGAATATATCAAAACTATATATCAAATTGCTCAGAAAAATGAGGGGAATTCAATAAAAATATGTTTAGAAGCTAATTCCTCTTTCTATGTGAAAATTAGTGTAAATCATCATCTTTCATGAATTAATGATTAAGAAATCCTATTTTAAGATGATTAATGTGTTTAATAGGGTTTAATGGATCATAAGAGTTGATATTAACCTGTTAAATGTAAAAAGGTACATTACGATCGAAAAGGATGATCTTTGTACGTAATTAGTTTAATTTGAAGATTATGTACATAAATATGATTAAAAATTGAAAAGTACATAAAGTTATCATCTTTAATGATGAAAAACCCTTATATTTGATGATAGATGGTTTTAATGTTGTTTAATGGATAATTTAAGCCAATATTAACCTATTGTTGATAAACGAGGAAATAGGATCTAAAAAGATGATCTTTTTATATAATTGGCTTAAGTTAGGGTTTTGTGCATGATTATGCATTAATGAGCTTGAAAACCCTAATTTAGGAGAATATGACTTTTAAATGTTTTAATTGTTCAAATCCATGAATAAATAGGGATATGATGATCCTAAGTTAAATTGGGTATAAAAGACTATTAAAATGGATAGTTGAGCAATTAGGGTTCATATAAATGGAAAAGAGTATTTTAGGGTTTGTTAATCTAAAAGAGATAAAGTTTGAGAAATTGATCTAAGAAACCCTAATGAGTATTAATGGAACCATAATGCGGATTAGAAACCCTAGAAAGAGAATCCAAGTCAATAAAGTAGTTTCTTGATAAAGTGTGTAATAAATAGAGTACATATGCTTTTCAGGAATTATGTGATGATTGAATTACTTGCTTGGATCTGTTGAATGGGTTGATTGTATATACATGAAGTATATGTTGAATAATCTGCATGACTCATCAAATCAGGTATGTGGTTACGATTATGAATAACCGCTTTAGTTTCCTGATGGATTCCCGGATGTTTAATCGCATTGAATGCAACTAAACTGTTGGATGTTTATTTATTTCATGCAACTATAAAGTGACTATGATTATCACTATAAATGTACATATATAACTGGCTAGATCCGGGTCCACCTCTGTTACTTTGAAAAGGCTAAAAAGGGGTAATCCTAGAGCAAGGTCTAGGTTACCGTGAGTTAGAAACTGGGCTACCTATGTGTAGTGCCATGAGACTCTTTAGCATATCTCGAGTTAAGGAGTGGTCTACTTACGATTAGTGCCATGTGACTCAACCCTAGAAACTGGTTCACTTATAGGTGGATCATGAGGGGTTTAATGGGGACAACACAGATGATAGGGTACTCTTGGATCGCGGAGTTATATCTAAAATGTAATCTTGGTTGTTAAATGATTAATTGAATGATTACATTGTTATCATAGTTGCATGTTTATTGTTTCCCCCACATACCAGCTTCGGCTGACCGACGCTTTGTTTGTCGGCGTTTTAGGTACAAGCCAAAGGGACAAACAGTAAATCGTCATATTGTGAAATAAATGAAGTAAAATATAAGGAGGATTAGTTAGAGTAGAATCCTTAAGTGGATAGAAGTAGACATCCAAGTTTTCAAAAAGGTATGCAAAAGTTTATTTTTCTTACAGCTTTTCAGTATAGTCTGTTAAAATTTGATAATTATTCTTGGTTAATTGTCGAACCTTTGATCCGGAAGTCATGGGTGCGGCTTCGACCTCTCGGTCTCCCTTAATTGGGGGTTATCGGGAGGTGGGGTCGTAACAATCCTACTATCATTAAGCATGTCAAGGATCACTATCATAAACCACATGTGATAACATGAGCAAGAACTAGCACAGAGGTTTTCCAGAAGGAACAAGACCCTCACTAGAAGTGCCCACTACCCTTACCAGGAGTGTGACGGGTAGGGCACCCTCACTAAAGGTAGTATCGGGCAGGATACTCTCTCATATCGCCCAACACTCTAGCCTCATATCGGCCAAGCCAACCAACAAGGATAACAACTACCATCACAAGATGTATCATGCAATAAGAACCCAAGACATAACGTGCACAAGCATATCATGCAGTAGGTGTATCAGGCACCTCTGTATCGTGCACCTCAGTGTCGTGCAACGTTGTGTCATGCATCATGGATATCGGGCATACATATGCAACGTGCAGCTCAGCCTATATCATACAACGGTGCATTATGCACCAGGTTACCATCTCGGCCAGCATCACTCACAAGGTATGATGCCTAGAGATACAACTCAACGGCCACAAAGAAACGTATCATCCAACCAGCCTACCCTCATCCTATCGGCCGACACACAAGGCAACGCAGGTCCAGGTCGCAACGCCCCATCGTCCAAGGTATGAAAGCACCAAGCAACCACCTGAACAAGGTGTATCGGGCAGGACATTCAGCATGGTGTGACACCCGACACACAAAATGTGGCATACAACTCATGAAAACATAATCAACTAATGCGGAAGCGTTCATAATGCAGCGAATTACCAAAAATCACTAAAAATTAAAACCTTTTTATCAAAAGATCCATCAAGTAAAAACTTTCTCACATAGAACAAAAGTAACACATTTACATTCTATTTTTCAAAAGTACTTAACTTGTATCATCTCTTTCTGTGAGTTACAAGCATTAACTGTCCTGTCAAGCTAAACACAAGCAGTATAAAATCTCGAGGCACTGAGCCAAAATCTCGAAAGGACTAACTACTACTCCGAGGATCTGAGAGTACAGAGACGACACATATGACTCTATCTACATCTATACAAGGCATAACAGCCAGTGTCTCCACCTGAGACTTCACTGATGTCCCTGCTGCTACTGTTGCTGTCCTTCACCTACTGAAGGATTCCTGCCTCCTCGTCCGCATCCACCTAAAAATGTGATTCCCACGGGGGTGAGACAATTGTAAATTGCCCCAGCAAGAGATATAACTCTCCGCCAGAAACATTATTATTGCAGCTTAAGAAGATAGATATGAATAGAGGAATCATATTTATTTGACAGCAGATATTTTAATGTCTAACAAATTAGAACATTATTCTTATCAGAAGCATTGCAGCTATAACTTGATAGAATCAACATGTCACTTATCCTTTAAGGAATATGAAGAACATGTGTAATATTTATTCACTATAGAATCATTACCACAACATTAACTCTCTTCAGGCTTAGTTCATATATCTAAAGGCTGGCATTGTCATTGTGGAGTCATGGCATGTAGCCATACTCTTTTCACAAAGTGTTGGGATCTTAGTCCCTTAACTCACCAAGCACAATTCCATTTCTTAACAGGTTTATCATCCTGATTATAGTATCTGGGTATTTGAACCCATAATTCACCATAGAACACTTGTTATCACTTATTAGGAAACTTCATACCTTCAGATCATCTGACCAAGAACATCATGATTCTTGTTACATAATGTATTGCACATAGTACACAAAGTTCAATGATTCTTACTACACAAAGCATATGAAGGCTTATAAAGCCTATAAAACATTCTCAATAACAAAACAATATAGCCCATACCTGGCTATGCTCATCTTCTCAGCATATCTGCATGACTAGTAATCATGACATAATTACATATCAATATCATATAATTTGAGGGTTATCTTATTACATTCATAACCCATTAGTCTGTATTTGAGCTTCACATAGGATTATCCTGTATTAGAATTTCACATAGTAATACCCTGTATTAGGGTTTACATAACATTAACTTGTCATAGGATTTCACATAGCATCACCTTGTAATAGGGATCACATAGCATTGACTTGTATTAAAGTTTCACATAGCATTACTCTATATCAGGGTTCACATGGAAAGGAATCAATATGAATAATCATAAGTATTCAAACATACCTATATATCCTTATCATTCATCATTGAATGTATTATCAACACAAAGTATGAGTTTCTCTCTCATCTTTATCAGAATATGATTTTATCATAGTATATTGATTTGGATTAACCTTTTCACAAGGTATGTTAGCCTACCTTCATCAAGGTGCATTACATCTCAATGTAACATTTGACATGACACATTTCATGTGTCATCCATTCCAATTATAATGAACTTAGAACACATCATGGTATCTCAAAATTGGGTGTTGGATGTGATATCTATCATACCTTGATGTGTCACTTCCCTCAACACCTTCATCTTACTTGAGTTCATACACTTAGCTTGTATTAGGGTATTACCCATCTTAATACTTTATGTGCCAGTTCATCACATTTACTATGTAATGTATTGGTCATTAGCCACTCACTTAGGTTATACAACCATTGTCAATACTATGGACTCATCCTTGAGTTTAAGAACTATTGATATAAGGATATCCATCATCAACCTCTTTAGGTGTTTCATTCATCAAAACATTAATCACTATTCCATTATTAGGAGTAGTATTTTCCATATTTATAATTTTGAGGATTCACATAGCATATTCCTTACATTCATGGATTTCACATAATATTACTCTTCCATAGAGTTTTACATAATCATCCTTCTATATCAAGGATTCACCTAGTACTATGTAAGTTTAGGATTTCACAACACATCACTGAGTGATGGAACTTCTCATAGATTTAGTAGCACAACCCTATGTTAGGGTTTCATATATCTTTATCCCATTTTAGGGATTAGGGTTTATTATTCCCATCCAAGTGGGGTTTCTCTTTCTTCATACTCAAATTAGGGTTAATATATACAATTCCCATCAAATTAGGGTTTCCTTCATTGTTACACTAAGCTAGAGTTACATCATCACCCTGGATTTATGATAACACTCATCTTTGCCCTAGTTTAGGGTTTCACACATAGCATTGCTCTAATTAGGGTTAGGGCTCATTGATTAGGGTTTCATGATCTCATTATTATGGATCAAACCCTTATCACATAGTTTACTCATAAAGAGAGAATTAGATCTTAATCATATAAGCATTCAACTTTCTCACTCTCTTTCTCATTCTCTTTAGGATGTTAAGTATCCCAAGATTAATCTAAATCAACCCTTCACTTGAGTACACATAGCTAGGGTTAACCTTCACAATTATTAGGATTACTTCCACTGATACCCTCAAATTAGGGTTAAGATTCATTAGCCATCATAATTAAGGTTTCCATGATCTCACTATGAAGGATCATACCCTAATTAGACATACTCATAGATATTGGAGGTTTATTACTTGAACCTCATTCATATTAGGAGTCTTCTCTCTCCTCTTTCTATTAGATGATGTTTACATCACCCTAGATTAGGCTAAGTGAATTCAACATTGACATCATGGGTTATGTCATTACTATTGTGATCATTAAGGCTTACTTGATCAAAGGGCATTGGTCAGTCTACCCTATCAAGGTACCTTTGTAATGATCACCTCTGATTAAAATCATGCATTAATCCACTAATTACTTGGTCCCATAATCATTTTAGGAATCCATGAGGTTTAGGTTGATCAACCACTATACCATCTTGACCACTAAGTCATCAAACGTTCTTAACCTTTTTAGACCTCAAACGGTCTTGCACACAAACTCCCCAAACGGTCTTGGGTAGACCTTGAAACCGTTTGGTGTTGTTGACCATTTGGTCTAGTTTGACTTTTGAAACCGTTTGGTAAAGTGCACACTCAAGACCATTTTCCCAAGATTAGGTGAAGATCGTTTGGTCGTGAAGACTGTTTGGTCAAGTTGACTTTGAAACCACATGGGCACAATCGTTCTTGAAACTGCATGGACACCAAACGGTTTGGGGTTGTTTGGTCCCAAAAGGTCTTGAGACCGTTTGGTTCAAACCACCTCAAAATCACATGGACCAAAAAGTGTCTCAACCACTTTAATTGGATTAGGGTTTCCAATGTTGAACCCCTCAATCGTTCATGCACTTATTAGCCACTCATCAATTGAGTCAATTAGGTCAACCCTCAACTGATTTGACACTCAACTGACCCTCAATTGATCATCAATTAGGGCTTGGATCAGTTTAATTAGGGTTTGGAATCGATTACCCTTCAACATATATCAACATAAGTCTAATTGATTTGAAACCATTGAACCATCATTCAATTTGGTCATGACCTGACCCCAAATGGTCTTGGGATCATTTGGATGTCCTCCAAACAGTCTTGAGACCGTTTTCTCAAGTCAACACCAAAATCTAACTCACCCTATTAAGGTTTGGCTCATTGATTTGATCATTAGGTCACTAATCAATTATACTTCAACTTGCTATCCTTAGATTTCCAACCACTTGACCATAGTCAGCCCTAGACCTACAAACAGTCTTGGGTGACCCCCAAACGGTCTTGGGATCATTTGGATATCCTCCAAACGGTCTTGAGACCATTTTCCCATTATTTCATCAAAAACCAAGTCATTCTCTTAAGGGTTGAACCCTAGATTTGGTCACCAAATCAGCACTTAATTGTTCAACAACTTGATATCATTAGACCCTCAATTGGTCAACCCTACTTAACCCTAGAACTATAAATGGTCTTGGGTGATCACCAAACGGTCTTGAGACCGTTTGCGTATCCCCAAACAGTTTTGAAACCGTTTGGGCCACTCAACCCAAACTTCAACATGATTGTATTATTGAAATCAGCAATAGACCTGATTAGTGTTTAGGTGACTAATGGGCCTTCAATTGGTGATTCTCTTGGAATTACTTGATGAATGATGATCTTTGGTGGGTGATTAGTCCATATTACTTACAACAGACCTCCAAATGGTCAACAACTGGTAAACGCATCCAAATGGTCTTGGACCGTTTTCTTCCATGCGTTCTTGGTTGAAACCGGTTGCATTCAAACGGTTTGTAACCGTTTGCTCCCAAACGGTTTGAGAAACCATTTGAGCAATGTTAGAGACCGTTTGCTAAAGTTGCTTTTTGGATAAACATTGGTATTAAAGTCATCATCTTCTACCTCAAGAACAGGGGTTGTTCTTCACGGAATTACTTGCAAGAACACCCAAAGGTGTCTAAAGAAGAAGATTTAAGCAACGATTTAAGGAAAGAAGGAAGCATTAACAAAGTTTAAGGTTTAGAGTTATAAAACCCACCTTAAGATCTGATGTAGAGCTCCAAAAATCGTAGCTTTAATGGTGGATGAAGCTCCAAAGTTTGTCCAATGTCCGTTCTTTAAGATTTGGATGGAGAAGATGGCTAGAAAGAAGAGTTGTATAAGGAAAACTACTAAACCAACCTTGTATTAGAGTTTTCACCTTGAATTCAAGCTAGGTGATGATCCATACCTACCAAATTAGCTTGGTCATCTTCCTCTGTTCCATAGCTCCCTCTTGGTCGGTCCAAAGCAAGAATATGAGGAGAAAGAACTAAAGGAACGATCCTTTGCTTTGAGGAAAAAGGGTGCTTATATATTTTTGGGTTTTATCAAGGCAAAGAAAAAGATAGTTATTTCTTTTATTTATTAAACCCATCCACTCATGCTTGCTCCACCCTTGGCCACGTTTCTTCCTCCTTTTCACATGCAAAACCTCTCTCTTATCCAAGGTTAAAGGAAAAGAAACCAATTACCCTATTAAGTCATATATATAAGGGCCATTTGCTTAAGTATTGATTATTTTGATATCGAGATTCTCTCTCCTTCTTGATCCTTCTAATGAGGTGCCCCTCTCAATTTATTTGCTCAAATCTATGCCAAGAAACATGATAGATACTCTATAGGATACATTTTACATGTTGGACCCTAGGTTTTGGGTAATTTGCACATTACACCAAGACTAGGTTTTAATGCACAAGGATTTCCCTACAAGCTATATCTTGGTGCTCAAGCTTGTGGAATGCATACCACCATATCATATGAATTTTTATGATGCCTCAACATCAGAGGAACATCTCAACATGTGAAATTTGAAAGTTAACCCCTCAACTTGGGTAATTTGCACTTTAGTCCAAAATAAGAAAACATTGCTTCAACATTGTTCAAACATGACCAAAATTGAAACATGAGTTTCTCATGAGCCCTAATTACTTTTCTAAAGATCAGATTAAGCATATACTCAACCTTATTAGGTAAAACATCAAGGGTTAACACATGACCTAGGTCAGGGATGTTACAAATTATAAACCCCTAATAAGGATTTTGTCCCCGAAATCCCAGAAAGGAAGGGATAGATTTATTCAGTCATTATACCCTCAAGTCTCAACATAATGTCTTAATGTTATGGAGGTACCATGAGTCTATAATCCACAAAAGGTTCCTTTCATTAGTTCATCCTTATCAATGTTTATGCAAGGCATATACCCCTAACATATGATGTCCATATCATTGAAAGGAAAAAGCATAAAAGAGCATACTTCTATCATTTCCCAAGAATACATATAAATAGGGAAAGCATATAGATCTAATAGAGATAATTCACTCAGTAATCCTTTATTTGTAAAATTCACTTAGCAAACTCTATGTAATTGGGATTTCTCACTTAGCTTTTCCTTTTTGTTGAGAATGTTCACATAACTCTTCTTTTTAATTAAGAATGTTCACATAGCTCTTCTTTTTAATTAAGAATGTTCACATAGCTCTTCTTTTTAATTAAGAATGTTCACATAGCTCTTCTTTTTAATTAAGAATGTTCACATAGCTCTTCTTTTTAATTAAGAATGTTCACATAGCTCTTCTTTTTAATTAAGAATGTCCACATAGCTCTTCTTTTTAATTAAGAATGTCCACATAGCTCTTCTTTTTAATTAAGAATGTTCACATAGCTCTTATTTTTAATTAAGAATGTTCACATAGCTCTTCTTTTTAATTAAGAATGTTCACATAGCTCTTCTTTTTAATTAAGAATGTTCACATAGCTCTTCTTTTTAATTAAGAATGTTCACATAGCTCTTCTTTTTAATTAAGAATGTTCACATAGCTCTTCTTTTTTAATTAAGAATGTTCACATAGCTCTTCTTTTTAATTAAGAATGTTCAAATAGCTCTTCTTTGTAATTGGAAATGTTCACATAGCTTTTCCTTTTTAGTTGGGAATGTTCACATAGCTTTTCCTTTTAGTTTCATTATACTCTCTAGATTGTTTCAGAATGACTACTTGATCAGAGTAATAAAAAAGATAACAATATAAGAGTTTCATACTTGCCTTATCTTCAATAATCATATACCTGGCCAAGGTATATAAGTATTGAGATTAGGTAGTATGCACTTTACTTACTATCATATTCCTCACTTTTCATATCATTATACACACATGATTTTCCATTCTTGAATTTTTCTTCAGGCATTACTTCTAAATCTCATCTTTCAACACACAGATAAAGGAGATTATAAAACATTCTAAGGAACACTGAGTAAGATATAAGTTCTCATTTCCCTTGTGTCCTTATAGGACTAGTCAAAGGAATTTCAAAAACAACTACTTTTATATCTTTAACACATAGAATTAGAAAATGAAATATCAGAATGACTTTATTTCATCTGACCTGTCTGGGACGTCTGTCCTCATCCTCTATTGTTACTAGGAAACTGCCTCCTTTGTGATCCTTGCTCACTCTGCCCCTGAGGTTGAGTCATCATTGGATTCCCGTATGGACAATCCTTTACTAGATGTCCTGGTTGTCTACATTGATAACAGATCCTAGGTGCAATATAGGGTCTATGAGGTCTGGTTACCGATGTTGATGCTATGTTGGAGGCTCTTTTTGGAACATTACTACGATCCTTATCCCTACTTGACATCCATTGTGTCTGGGTATGGAATCTTGATGATGTTGTCGATGCAGGAAATCTCGGCTTCTTAAAACTTCCAGACCTTTATTTTTTAGTCTGGGTGTACACCTTCTTTCCACTAGTCTATCGTTTCTCGGTTTCAGACCTTTCTATCCTCCTTACCGACTCCACAAAGGTGGAAAACATCTCTCTGTTCTCTAAAGCTAGCAGACACAAAAGTGGTTAGTTCGGCATTCAATCCCTTCTCAAAACGTCGAATTCTTTCCTCATCATTAACTGCCATTTGTGGAAAAAACCACAACAGCTCCATGAACTTAGATTCATACTCGCTAACATTCATTTGTCCTTGCTTTATCCTCTCAAATTGAGAAATCTTCTCATCTAGATACGTCTTAGGGAAGTATCTACTGACAAATTCTCATCGGAATTCCTCCCATCCAATCTCTTCCCCTGGTCTCTTATCTTCTTATATCATCCACCAATGTCCAGCAGTCCCTTTTAGGAGGTATACATCATGTCTTACCTTTTCAGCTTCAGGAATATCAAGGATCCTGAAAGCCTTTTCCAATTCTGTCAGCCAAAAATCAGCATCTGCTGGATCAGATGTACTAGCATAATCTATGGCTCCAACCCGACGAAGTCTCTCAAAAGTCTTTCCGACTCCATAGCCCTCATGGTGAACTAAAGTCCTAGGTGCAGGTATTTGCTTCCTATCAGTCATGTGAGTCATGGCAGCTATAAACTGCCCAAATATGGCTTGAAGGGCTGGGTTCCCTGTTACACCCCGATCTCACAATTTCCTCAAATCATGAGATTAGGGCATAAGACAGGATTTATATGTAATAAAAAGAACACCCTTAACTTTTTTTTTCTTGTTTCTTTTTCTTTTCTTTCTTTAAAACTCTTGTTTCTTCGCATTGAACCACACAAATCATTTTAACAAGGGAATCTGAACATTTCTTTTACTAATCATACTTTAATAGTAAAGATACATGTATAAACATTCATGATGTCTGTCACACCTTATGCACATAAGACCTACTAATAGCATACAATTTCAAAAGAGGAATAATATTACACATCGTAATTACAACTCTCTCTCTTATCTCTTACTGAGGACCTAGAGTGACAAGGACCGACTGACTCAACTAGTCTTGTACTCAACTCTTGTGGAAGATCTACACTGATTCTCTGACCATCTTCAAGTCCACGCGGTTGACCCTAAAATGTTTGAGTAGAGGGGTGAGCCTACTCGCTCAGTGAATGAGTACTTCAAAGAAACAGTCTAAGGCACTAATGTGATTACAGATATAACTTTGAATAAACGTTATGAAATTTAACAACAATAAATACTACAATGAGCAGTTCTAAAACAATATAATTGAAATAACAAAGAATGTAAATATTGCATCCAAAGAATAACTACTAGAAGACTATGCTCTAGTCTTCCTTAACTCTTTCATTTATAAGGAACTCTGTGAACCTATATGATCATATTTTAACTTATGCCCTGATCTTATGCAGTGTACTCTGCATAAGAGACTCGCAGTGCACTACGACCACACCGTACAAGACTTAGCGACACACCCGGGAAATGCTAAGTCTGACTGCCAGTCCTGTTCTGCTACAGGACCCACAGGCTCTCCGGCCCACAGGCTCTCCGTCCTTCTCTGCACTCACCATGAGTGCTCTAGACTCCTCTAGCCTGAGCACACAGGCGCAGGGAGTCAACACTGGGTTACCACCAGAATTACTCAACTCGTTGGTGTTGGATAACCCTATCAACCCTCGTGCCACCAGAATTACTCAACCGGTTGATGTTGGACACGAGTTTCACCCCTAAGGTGCAGACCTCCCAAAGGGGTTCTACGGTGTTCAGGGCACCTAAGTCTAACATTAACATTATAGGTACATTTTAAACAGAAATCACAACTCATTTAACATTTCTCACAAGGCTCACACGGCCTGCCATATCATATCATAAGAAACATCATAACTCATGTATTCAACATATATCATGTCTCAGTAACATCCCTTTCTAGGGCATGTCATATCTCATCACCTGCAATTTACGAGATATGTATTGAAAATAAGAAGCCCTGTAGTATGTAGATATCAACTCAGAAAGAACAAGTATATAAAGTTAAATGCACTAGAAACATACCATTCAACATTTAAGTATCACCACATCTCATATCGAGACCTTTCATATCACCATAACATGATTCATTGAACACCCTATCCTTAGGGTTTCATTTGCCTTATTCATTCATCACATACTAACACCCTACTCTTAGGGTTTCATTCGCCTCATTCACCTTTTCATTTACCTCATTCACTTGTCACATGGCTCTCATAAGGATTTCATAGGATATAAGCATTCACTAAATAAAGATTGTTTTAAACAAATCATATACAATCAATATAGATATGAAACCATGGAAATTTAACTAAATTTAGGTTTTCCATACCATTCACTGAGATATCATGTAACAAGAATAAAATTCAATTAAGATATCCCATGAGTTACATCCTAACCACTTATAGGATTACTAGTCCTCTTCATTTAACTTTGACCTTTAAGTATTAATTTAGGGTTTGCTTCATCACGGTCGTGGTGTCACCCCACGGTCGTGGCACATTCACCTCACCACGGTCGTGGCTCTTCCCCACAGTCGTGGTGTATAGAGATCAGAGTTTCAAAAGCATTCAGTACGGCCGTGCTACCTAGCACGCCCGTGGCACAGACCCTTCACCACGGTCGTGGTCACCCACCACGGCCGTGCCACAGCTCGATTGAGCTTCAACTTAGCGAAATCAAAAGTCATAGACTTAATGGTGAATCCAAATGGGCTTGGATATTGAAATATGTTAGACATGCGCTTTATTAGGAGCATTAAGATCTAGACTTAGTTCAAGACTAAATGTCTCTTCACTAAGTTTGAAACTCTAGTGATATCTCAATTAGGTTAAACCCTAATTACATCATATGGTATAAATCTGAAGAACATTCTTACTAGGATGTGTTGTATACGTTTCTGATGTGAATCTGCCATCAAAGAGTCATTCAAACAGATAAGGAATCCATATCATATCAATTTGCAACAACTTAAATCAAACGGACATTTCAGGGTTTAGAATCACATACTAAGCAATTAGGGATTTGGATGCTATAATCAAATTTCGTGCATTACACTATTTGAAGGAAGAACCCACTCACCCTAAGGTGTGAAAACACCTCAAAACTGCAGCTCAACTCAGGGGATCTCGACTCATATCAATTCCCTAGCAAATCTCCCAATTCTTCTTCCATTCAACTCGGAAACCTTGAAAATGAGGGATTATGAAGAAAGAGTGAGAAAAGGGGAAATTTTGATACCATTTCGGATCAAATCAGGGGAGGGACGGAATCTTGACATGTGAGAGAAGATTCACCATGAAAGGCTATACAAAGAGGCTAAACTTACTTGATTTCACCATTCCTCGGACCGCAAAACCCTAATTCAACAATTCCACCACTTTCTCCTCTCAAACCCTAACTCTCCCTCTCTCTCTAGGAGCTCATTTCTCTGGAATGAATTGCAAATTATGAGAGCTTCTAGTGTGTGTGTTCGAACATATAGAGCAATTGAGCTGCTTGGGTCAATTGCATATTGACCCTACACTCAACTTTTATTATATTGGCTGAATATTCAGTTATACAAAAGTTACTGTAATTCGTTTATTGCAGAGATCAAACCTTCTCTAAAAATTATGGGAATTCATAACGTTGTTTATAATTGATCTATAAAGCTTCAGTTAAAATTTGAGATCATTTGGAGTTACAAATAAATAATTAAAAATAGAACAGTGCACTGCTATCCAGAAATCTTTAGAAATGTCATTTGAAGCAAAAATGCCTCAGAACGGCCGTGCTAGATGCCACAGCCGTGCAAGATAGACCCAGCACGGCCGTGCTACCTACCACGGCCGTGGTGCATTGTTTTCAGCAGATTTGAGTATAAAAGTTGGTTAATAGTTCAATTCTTTCAAAACGACCGTGTGGCCTTGCATGCCCGTGCCACCAATGACCTAGCACGACCGTGCTACCCACCATGGCCGTGCTACCCAAGCATCCAACTATCATTCCTATTTTTATATGCCTAACTCTATCATTCCTTCCCAAATGAGCTTATTTGTTGAAAACCCTAATTCAACCGACTAAAGTTTATATATCTCAAACCCTAATTATACAAAGAGATAGCATGCTTGGGGTTCTCATTAGGTTTAACATATTATAATTGAGATATCATCATTAATTAGATTTAAGCAATGATCAATCCAATTAAATATGTAATCATCCAGGTAAACCCTAGTTTACCAATTAAGCTCAGATGGGGTCGTAACAACTCTCCTCCCCTTAGAATGTTTCGTCCTCGAAACATAAGCCTACAAGAAAGATACATTCAAGGTTATTCTAAGCTTCTAAAGCCTTCCATGTCATTATATTCTTGTATTTCATATCTGAATGTAGTTTTCAACATTAGATCTTTTAATTCTATACTAAATCACAACATATCTCAAATAGTTCTCAATGATATCAAGCAAATTCTTTATGCCGCAGTCAAACATAGAATGCAAAGATAAACCACCACGCTTTCGCTGCGCAACTCTGATACTCTGATACAACTATCTCAACTTATGCGGCTCAGAAAGTTCTATTGTTCTGTATCACCTTTAAGTGACAAAAGCTAGTTCACCATGCTGTTTTAAACTTTAATAAAGTGCTATTCAAATAGAAAAATAGTCTTGAATTAAAAGACTAGATTCAACAATCAATTGCACAATACTACTCTTGGCATCCTCATTGGGTCATGGATGCATGAGGTGAAGCATTACCACCTCATTCCATACTATCCTGTTTCGATCCTGGGACCTGTGGGTTATGGGCCCACACACAATTCAAAGTGTAACCATCGTATTATATCATTTTAGGGTTTCAACAACAGTAATAAAGTAATCCACAATTGTATCAGTTATTCAAGCATTAATCATACTCGATTACCATCACTCAGTTATATTAGAGCTAGGTATAACAAGCTACACCTCATTAGGGTTACTTGTCCAGACAATCTGATTATCATCCCTTCTTATTAATATGAGTGAATAGGTATAACTACCTTATTCAGGATATCCCTCCATGTCTTCCGTCATCATCCAAACTGTATCACCATATTACAAATACACAATACTAGGATGCATATCTGGTATGAATTACTACAACCATCATACACCTTTAATTAACATATAGCTTGCACAAATACACTGAAATCATACATAGAACCAACTTACATACCTTAGTATGCCTTCAACAAAGCATACCTCTAAAAATGAGTTCACATATTACACAAAGCTAGTGTTTTCCTTTACCTCTCCTCATTCTTTACTACTTATGTTTTGCTACCTCTCCTTCTCATTTTGATCATATACAATAAACATCCCTAACATTAAAACATTCAAGGTAAGAATAGATTATTCATCATTCTTGCTATCACACAAGAATTTATTTCTTATCGCACTTCATCGTAATGTATGTCACTATTACATTCACTAGATGACCCTACCAAGGTAGTTATGCATCATATATGATTCATTTTCTTATCATTTCATTCCCACCTTGCTATTGTTAAGGAATATATGAGAGAGAAGATGATTTTGAGACTTAGAATTCTTATATTCAAACATTCCCGTAATACCTTAAATATTCTTCATTTTTAAATCAAAGGGATCATGCATGGATCAAACACAGTTTCTCTTTCAATCAAGTTTTCCCTCCTGAATATAGTCTACCCTTGTATGACTTATTCATTCGTTAAACTACACCTATGTTCTTCACTTAGGAACTAGTTTGTTGTTCTAGTCTTATGAATTATATGATCATATGATTCTCTTCACTTTTACTCTTTTGAAGACTATTCACTTCTATGGACCTATTGAATACTCAACTCTATTCTTCTATTTAGCCTTTGCTTTAGAGTTCATAAAAGCATTAAACTCAATTATATGATCCATTCTTCATGATCGATTCTTGCTATCTAGAACCATACATACATTTCACATATCTTTTCTATATTTCATATGTATAGTTCATATAATATTAATCAATAAACTGATTATGAATCCTTATATCATGTTCCTTCATTCCCAATTAAGGGTTTCTCATATGAGGCCCCAAAACTGAACCTCAGATACCAGTTTCAATAAATTCTTAGTTGTTCTGATCTTGCCCATCTGTTTCAACATCTTACCATATGTACATTCTCACTCTAATGTGGGTCTAATTATCCAGAGTCTATTCTTATTATACTATTAATAGGAGTCATTAGATCCCAGTAATACATCATGCCAGCCGGACCAGGCCAAACCTGAAGTCCTGAAGCCAAGAACTACAAAGGATTACTCAACTCCTATTCATCTCAGAAGTGTGGAAGAAAACTTATCCACTAACAAAAGCTCATTCAAAGGTCAATTCTAGTCTACTTGTTACAAAGAATGAAATCAATAAATGCTACAACTGCATAGTGTGCAACAAATCTTAAAGACCCATATATATTTCAAAGTACTGAATATTTCAATTCAAACATATAAGAGCATTTCTGTACATTTCCAACAAAAACAACATTATGAAATGTAAATTCTATCTCCTTTTACATTTATGCACTTAATTCTTGTTTCTTTTCTCGTTATTTAACCCTAACCTTTCTAGGGTTCCTCTCTAGCCCATTCTTCCACTGTATACCTGGCCAGGGTATACGTGAGAGAATAGACAGAGTAGCTTGTACTGGTTGATCCAAGTACTCAGATATCGGGCCAGGATATCCAAATACTCAAATCCCCAAAGCTAACATCAAAACATCTCCTATCTGCCACACTTATGACGCTAACTTACTAACTTAATGGTCCTTGACAACTCACCCTAAGCTCTGATACCAAGCTGTTACACCCCGATCTCACAATTTCCTCAAATCATGAGATTAGGGCATAAGATAGGATTTATATGTAATACAAAGAACACCCTTAACTTTTTTTTTCTTGTTTCTTTTTCTTTTCTTTCTGTAAAACTCTTGTTTCTTCGCATTGAACCACATAAATCATTTTAACAAGGGAATCTGAACATTTCTTTTACTAATCAGACTTTAATAGTAAAGATACATGTATAAACATTCATGATGTCTCTCACACCTTATGCACATTAGACCTACTAATAGCATACAATTTCAAAAGAGGAATAATATTACACATCGTAATTACAACTCTCTCTCTTATCTCTTACTGAGGACCTAGAGTGACAAGGACCGATTGACTCAACTAATCTTGTACTCAACTCTTGTGGAAGATCTACACTGATGCTCTGACCATCTTCAAGTCCACGCGGTTAACCCTAAAATGTTTGAGTAGAGGGGTGAGCCTACTCGCTCAGTGAATGAGTACTTCAAAGAAACAGTCTAAGGCACTAATGTGATTACAGATATAACTTTGAATAAACGTTATGAAATTTAACAACAATAAATACTACAATGAGCAGTTCTAAAACAATATAATTGAAATAACAAAGAATGTAAATATTGCATCCAAAGAATAACTACTAGAAGACTATGCTCTAGTCTTCCTTAACTCTTTCATTTATAAGGAACTCTGTGAACCTATATGATCATATTTTAACTTATGCCCTGATCTTATGCAGTGTACTCTGCATAAGAGACTCGCAGTGCACTACGACCACACCGTACAAGACTTAGCGGCACACCCGGGAAATGCTAAGTCTGACTGCCAGTCCTGTTCTGCTATAGGACCCACGGGCTCTCCGGTCCACAGGCTCTCCGGCCTTCTCTGCACTCACCATGAGTGCTCTGGACTCCTCCTCTAGCCTGAGCACGCAGGCACAGGGAGTCAACACTGGGTTACCACCAGAATTACTCAATTGGTTGGTGTTGGATAACCCTATCAACCCTCGTGCCACCAGAATTACTCAACCGGTTGATGTTGGACACGAGTTTCACCCCTAAGGTGCAGACCTCCCAAAGGGGTTCTACGGTGTTCAGGGCACCTAAGTCTAACATTAACATTATAGGTACAATTTAAACAGAAATCATAACTCATTTAACATTTCTCACAAGGCTCACACGGCCTGCCATATCATATCATAAGAAACATCATAACTCATGTATTCAACATATATCATGTCTCAGTAACATCCCTTTCTAGGGCATGTCATATCTCATCACCTGCAATTTATGAGATATGTATTGAAAATAAGAAGCCCTGCAGTATGTAGATATCAACTCAGAGAGAACAAGTATATAAAGTTAAATGCACTAGAAACATACCATTCAATAGTTAAGTATCACCACATCTCATATCGAGACCTTTCATATCACCATAACATGATTCATTGAACACCCTATCCTTAGGGTTTCATTTGCCTTATTCATTCATCACATACTAACACCCTACTCTTAGGGTTTCATTCGCCTCATTCACCTTTTCATTTACCTCATTCACTTGTCACATGGCTCTCATAAGGATTTCATAGGATATAAGCATTCACTAATAAAGATTGTTTTCAACAAATCATATACAATCAATATAGATATGAAACCATGGAAATTTTACTAAATTTAGGTTTTCCATACCATTCACTGAGATATCATGTAACAAGAATAAAATTCAATTAAGATATCCCATGAGTTACATCCTAACCACTTATAGGATTACTAGTCCTCTTCATTTAACTTTGACCTTTAAGTATTCATTTAGGGTTTGCTTCATCACGGTCGTGGTGTCACCCCACGGTCATGGCACATTCACCTCACCACGGTCGTGGCTCTTCCCCACGGTCGTGGTGTATAGAGATCAGAGTTTCAAAAGCATTCAGTACGGCCGTGCTACCTAGCACGCCCGTGGCACAGACCCTTCACCACGGTCGTGGTCACCCACCACGGCCGTGCCACAGCTCGATTGAGCTTCAACTTAGCGAAATCAAAAGTCATAGACTTAATGGTGAATCCAAATGGGCTTGGATATTGAAATATGTTAGACATGCGCTTTATTAGGATCATTAAGATCTAGACTTAGTTCAAGACTAAATGTCTCTTCACTAAGTTTGAAACTCTAGTGATATCTCAATTAGGTTAAACCCTAATTACATCATATGGTATAAATCTGAAGAACATTCTTACTAGGATGTGTTGTATATGTTTCTGATGTGAATCTGCCATTAAAGAGTCATTCAAACAGAGAAGGAATCCATATCATATCAATTTGCAACAACTTAAATCAAACAGACATTTCAGGGTTTAGAATCACATACTAAGCAATTAGGGATTTGGATGCTATAATCAAATTTCGTGCATTACACTGTTTGAAGGAAGAACCCACTCACCCTAAGGTGTGAAAACACCTCAAAACTGCAGCTCAACTCAGGGGATCTCGAACTCATATCAATTCCCTAGCAAATCTCCCAATTCTTCTTCCATTCAACTCGGAAACCTTGAAAATGAGGGATTATGAAGAAAGAGTGAGAAAAGGGGAAATTTTGATACCATTTCGGATCAAATCAGGGGAGGGACGGAATCTTGACATGTGAGAGAAGATTCACCATGAAAGGCTATACAAAGAGGCTAAACTTACTTGATTTCACCATTCCTCGGACCGCAAAACCCCAATTCAGCAATTCCACCACTTTCACCTCTCAAACCCTAACTCTCCCTCTCTCTCTAGGAGCTCGTTTCTCTGGAATGAATTGCGAATTATGAGATCTTCTAGTGTGTGTGTTCGAACATATAGAGCAATTGAGCTACTTGGGTCAATTACATATTGACCCTACACTCAACTTTTATTATATTGGCTGAATATTCAGTTATACAAAAGTTACTGTAATTCGTTTATTGCAGAGATCAAACCTTCTCCAAAAATTATGAGAATTTAGTACGTTGTTTATAATTGATATATACAGCTTCAGTTAAAATTTGAGATCATTTGGAGTTACTAATAAATAATTAAAAATAGAACAGTGCACTGCTATCCAGAAATCTGCAGAAATGTCATTTGAAGCAAAAATACCTCATAACGGCCGTGCTAGATGCCACGGCCGTGCAAGATGGACCCAGCACGGCCGTGCTACCTACCACGGCCGTGGTGTATTGTTTTCAGCATATTTGAGTATAAAAGTTGGTTAATAGTTCAATTCTTTCAAAACGACCGTGTGGCCTTGCATGCCCGTGCCACCAATGACCTAGCACGACCGTGCTACCCACCATGGCCGTGCTACCCAAGCATCCAACTATCATTCCTATTTTTCTATGCCTAACTCTATCATTCCTTCCCAAATGAGCTTATTTGTTGAAAACCCTAATTCAACTGACTAAAGTTTATATATCTCAAACCCTAATTATACAAAGAGATAGCATGCTTGGGGTTCTCATTAGGTTTAACATATTATAATTGAGATATCATCATTAATTAGATTTAAGCAATGATCAATCCAATTAAATATGTAATCATCCAGGTAAACCCTAGTTTACCAATTAAGCTCAGATGGGGTCGTAACATTCCCCATGTCAGCTTGATTGAACTGGGGTTGTTCAGGTACGGGCTCCTCTCTATTATGGTCTCCTACACCTCCTCCTGGTGCAGCAGTGCTGCCTTCCACAACATGTTCTTCAAGTGGTCCAGACATCTTCAAGTTCTTATCCTCCTATGTGAGCAGAAGATACTATCAGATAAACTGGAAGACACTTAGAATAGACGCTACAACCTTAGTCCTATGTCTCTGTAGACTCAGCGAACCTAGAGCTCTGATACCACTTAATTGTGGCATACAACTCATGAAAACATAATTAACTAATGCGGAAGCGTTCATTAAGCAGCGGATTACTAAAAATCACTAAAAATTAAATCCTTTTTATCAAAAGATCCATCAAGTAAAAACTTTCTCACATAGAACAAAAGTAACACATTTACATTCTATTTTTCAAAAGTACATAACTTGTATCATCTCTTTCTGTGAGTTACAAGCATTAATTGTCCTGTCAAGCTAAACACAGGTAGTATAAAATATCGAGACACTAAGCCAAAATCTCGAAAGCACTAACTACTACTCTGAGGACCTGAGAGTAAAGAGACGACACATAGGACTCTATCTATATCTATACAAGGCATAACAGCCAATGCCTCCACCTGAGACTTCACTACTATCCCTGTTGCTGCTGTCCTTCACCTATTGAAGGATTCCTGCCTCCTCGTCCGCGTCCACCTAAAAATGTGATTCCCACGGGGGTGAGACAATTGTAAATTGCCCCAGCGAGAGATATAACTCTCTGCTAGAAACATTATTATTGCAGCTTAAGAAGATAGATATGAATATAGGAATCATATTTACTTGACATCAGATATTTTAATGTCTAACAAATTAGAACATTATTCTTATCAGAAGCATTGCAGCTATAACTTGATAGAATCAACATGTCACTTATCCTTTAAGGAATATGAAGAACATGTGTAATATTTATTCACTATAGAATCATTACCACAACATTAACTCTCTTCAAGCTTAGTTCATATATATAAAGCCTGACATTGTCATTGTGGAGTCATGGCATGTAGCCATACTCTTTTCACAAAGTGTTGGGATCTTAGTCCCTCAACTCACCAAGCACAATTCCATTTCTTAACATGTTTATCATCCTAATTATAGTATCTGGGTATTTGAACCCATAATTCACCATAGAACACTTGTTATCACTTATTAGGTAACTTCATACCTTCAGATCATCTGACCAATAACATCATGATTCTTGCTACATAATGTATTGCACATAGTACACAAAGTTCAATGATTCTTACTACACAAAGCATATGCAGGCTTATAAAGCCTATAAACCATTCTCAATAACAAAACAATATAGCCCATACCTGGCTATGCTCATCTTCTCAACATATCTGTATGATTAGTAATCATGACATAATTACATATCAATATCATATAATTTGAGGGTTATCTTATTACATTCATAAACACATTAGTCTATATTTGAGCTTCACATAGGATTATGCTGTATTAGAATTTCACATGGTAATACCCTGTATTAGGGTTTACATAACATTAACTTCTCATAGGATCTCACTTAGCATCACCTTGTAATAGGGATCACATAGCATTGACTTGTATTAAAGTTTTACATAGCATTACTCTGTATCAGGGTTCACATGGCAAGGAATCAATATGAATAATCATAAGTATTCAAACATACCTATATATCCTTATCATTCATCATTGAATGTATTATCAACACAAAGTATGAGTTTCTCTCTCATCTTTATCAGAATATGATTGTATCATAGTCTATTAATTTGGATTAACCTTTTCACAAGGTATGTTAGCCTACCTTCATCAAGGTGCATTACATCTCAAATGTAACATTTGACATGACACATTTCATGTGTCATCCATTCCAATTATAATGAACTTAGAACACATCATGGTATCTCAGAATTGGGTGTTGGATGTGATATCTATCATACCTTGATGTATCACTTCCCTCAACACCTTCATATTACTTGAGTTCATATACTTAGCTTTTATTAGGGTATTACCCATCTTAATACTTTATGCGCTGGTTCATCACATTTAATATGTAATGTATTGGTCATTAGCCACTCACTTAGGTTATATAACCATTGTCAATACTATGGACTCATCCTTGAGTTTAAGAACTATTGATATAAGGATATCCATCATCATCCTCTTTAGGTGTTTCATTCGTCAAAACATTAATCACTATTCCATTATTAGGAGTAGTATTTTCCATATTTATAATTTTGAGGATTCACATAGTATATTCCATACATTCATGAATTTCACATTATATTACTCTTCAATAGAGTTTTACATAATCATCCTTCTATATCAAGGATTCACCTAGTACCATGTAAGTTTAGGATTTCACAACACATCATCCAGTGATGGAACTTCTCATAGATTTAGTAGAACAACCCTATGTTAGGGTTTCATATATATTTATCCCATTTTAGGGATTAGGGTTTATTATTCCCATCCAAGTGGGGTTTCTCTTTCTTCATACTCAAATTAGGGTTAAGATATACAATTCCCATCAAATTAGGGTTTCCTTCATTGTTACACTAAGCTAGGGTTACATCATCACCCTGGATTTATGATAACACTCATTGTTGCCCTAGATTAGGGTTTCACACATAGAATTGCTCTAATTAGGGTTAGGGATCAATGATTAGGGTTTCATGATCTCATTATTATGGATCAAACCCTTATCACATATTTTACTCATAAAGAGAGAATTAGAGCTTAATCATATAAGCATTCAGCTTTCTCACTCTCTTTCTCATTCTCTTTAGGATGTTAAGTATCCCAAGATTAATCTAGATCAACCCTTCACTTGAGTACACATAGCTAGGGTTAACCTTCACAATTATTAGGATTACTTCCACTAATACCCTCAAATTAGGGTTAAGATTCATTAGCCATCATAATTAGGGTTTCCATGATCTCACTATGAAGGATCATACCCTAATTAGACATACTCATAGATATTGGAGGTTTATTACTTGATCCTCATTCATATTAGGAGTCTTCTCTCTCCTCTTTCTATTAGATGATGTTTACATCACCCTAGATTAGGCTAAGTCAATTCAACATTGACATCATGGGTTATGTCATTACTATTGTGATCATTAAGGCTTACTTGATCAAAGGGTATTGGTCAGTCTACCCTATCAAGGTACCTTTGTAATGATCACCTCTGATTAAAATCATGTATTAATCAACTAATTACTTGGTCCCATAATCATTTTAGGAATCCATGAGGTTTAGGTTGATCAACCACTAAACCATCCTGACCACTAAGGCATCAAACGTTCTTAACCTTTTTAGACCTCAAACGGTCTTGCACACAAACTCCCCAAACGGTCTTGGGTAGACCTTGAAACTGTTTGGTGTTGTTGACCGTTTGGTGTAGTTTGACTTTTGAAACCATTTGGTAAATTGCACACTGAAGACCGTTTGCCCAAGATTAGGTGAAGACCGTTTGGTCAAGTTGACTTTGAAACTGCATGGGCACAATCGTTCTTGAAACTGCATGGGCACCAAACGGTTTGGGGTCATTTGGTTCCAAACGGTCTTGAGACCGTTTGGACCAAACCACCTCAAAACCGCATGGACCAAAAAGTGTCTCAACCACTTTAATTGGATTTGGGTTTCCAATGTTGAACCCTTCAATCATTCATGCACTTATTAGCCACTCATCAATTGAGTCAATTAGGTCAACCATTAACTTATTTGACACTCAATTGACCCTCAATTGATCATCAATTAGGGCTTGGATCAGTTGAATTAGGGTTTGGAATCGATTACCCTTCAACATATATCAACATAAGTCTAATTTATTTGAAACCATTGAACCATCATTCAATTTGGTCATGACCTGACCCCAAACGGTCTTGAGATCATTTGGATGTCCTCCAAACGGTCTTGAGACCATTTTCTCAAGTCAAAAACAAAATCTAACTCACCCTATTAAGGTTTGGCTCATTGATTTGATCATTAGGTCACTAATAAATTATACTTCAACTTGCTATCCTTAGATTTCCAACACTTGACCATAGTCAGCCCTAGACCTCCAAACGGTATTGGGTGCCCCCAAACTGTCTTGGGATCGTTTCGATATCATCCTAACGGTCTTGAGACCGTTTGCCCATTATTTCATCAAAAACCAAGTCATTCTCTTAAGGGTTGAACCCTAGATTTGGTCACCAAATCAGCACTTAATTGTTCAACAACATGATATCATTGGACCCTCAATTGGTCAAACCTACTTAACCCTAGACCTCCAAATGGTCTTGGGTGATCACCAAACGGTCTTGAGACCGTTTGGGTGATCCCCAAATGGTTTTGAAACTGTTTGGGCCACTCAACCCAAACTTCAACATGATTGTATTATTGAAATCAGCAATAGACCCGATTAGGGTTTAGGTGACTAATGGGCCTTCAATTGGTGATTCTCTTGGAATTACTTGATGATCTTTGGTGGGTGATTAGTCCATATTACTTACAACAGACCTCCAAATGGTCAACGCTTGGTCAACGCATCCAAACGGTCTTGGACCGTTTGCTTCCATGCGTTCTTGGTTGAAACCGTTTGCATTCAAACGGTTTGAAACCGTTTGCTCCCAAACAGTTTGAGAAACCATTTGAGAAATGTTAGAGACCATTTGATAAAGTTGCTTTTTGGATAAACATTGGTATTAACGTCATCATCTTCTACCTCAAGAACAGGGGTTGTTCTTCACGGAAGTACTTGCAAGAACACCCAAAGGTGTCTAAAGAAGAAGATTTAAGCAACGATTTAAGGAAAGAAGGAAGCATTAACAAAGTTTAAGGTTTAGAGTTATAAAACCCGCCTTAAGATCTGATCTAAAGCTCCAAACTTTGTAGCTTTAATGGTGGATGAAGCTCCAAAGTTTGTCCAAGGTCCGTTCTTCAAGATTTGGATGGAGAAATTGGCTAGAAAGAAGAGTTGTATAAGGAAAACTACTAAACCAACCTTGTATTAGAGTTTTCACCATGAATTTGAGCTAGGTGATGATCCATACCTACCAACTTAGCTTGGTCATCTTCCTCTATTCCAGAGCTCCCTCTTGGTCAGTCCAAAGCAAGAAGACGAGGATAAAGAACTAAAGGAATGATCCTTTGCTTTGAGGAAAAAGGGTGCTTATATATATTTGGGTATTATCAAGGCAAAGAAAAAGATAGTTATTTCTTTTATTTCTTAAACCCATCCACTCATGCTTGCTCCACCCTTGGCCACATTTCTTCCTCCTTTTCACATTCAAAACCTCTCTATTATCCAAGGTTAAAGGAAAAGAAACCAATTACCCTATTAAGTCACACACACACACACACACACACACACACACACACACACACACACACATATATATATATATATATATATATATATATATATATATATATATATATATATATATATATATATATATATATATATATATATATATATATATATATATATATATAAGGGCCATTTGCTTAAGTATTGATTATTTTGATATCGAGATTCTCTCTCCTTCTTGATCCTTCTAATGAGCCGCCCCTCTCAATTTCTTTGCTCAACTCTATGCCAAGAAACATGAGAGATACTCTAGAGGATACATTTTACATGTTGGACCCTAGATTTTGGGTAATTTGCACATTATACAAAAACTAGGTTTTAATGCACAAGGATTGCCCTACAAGCTATATCTTGGTGCTCAAGCTTGTGGAATACATACCACCATATCATATGCATTATCTCAACATGTGAAATTTCCAAGTTAACCCCTCAACTTTGGTAATTTGCACTTTAGTCCAAAATAAGCAAACATTGCTTCAACATTGTTCAAACATGACCAAAATTGAACCATGAGTTTCTCATGAGCCCTAATTACTTTTCTCAAGATCAGATTAAGCATCTACTCAACCTTATTAGGTAAAACATCAAGGGTTAACACATGACCCAGGTCAGGGATGTTACACAAAAGGTCAAGGACTGGGGTGTATCGCCCAACACAGCCACAACATGTCAACCAATGCTCTAGGTCAAGAGGGGTAACGGGAAACATCAACCCCAAGCCATATCAGTCAAGATGCAACCCACAACGAGGTTGTCATCAACCCCAAGCACAAGGGCACTAAAACCCTAGTGGATCAAGAAGATGGCTCACCTCTCAACAATCAAGAGATAGGGGTCTTGCACACCTTCTTATCACCAATCAGGAAATACAAGGATCAACCCTACCAAAGGTCTACGTCCACCACAAAGCTCACCTCTCGAATCCATGGTGAGAGAAGGGTGTTGCTCAACCAACTAGAACACAAGCTCACCTCTCAACTTAAACGAGAGAGGAGAATTTCCCATATTACTAGAGTTCAAGCTCACTTCTCTAGACCAAGGAGGGAGAGGGGTGTTGCTCAACATGAAACCCTAGGACATGGTTCGGCCAACAAGAAGAAACTAAGAAAGAAACTAAACTAGCAACATACATAGCCGATATGATCCTAAGAAACATATAAGAACATAGAAGAAGGTAATATGGTTAGGGTTAGGAGTTATGTAACCCACCTTAAGCAAGCTCCAAGCTCCACCACAAGAAGAAGAGCAAGGCACTCTAGGGTTCGGCCACCACTAGAGGAAGAAGGAGACTCCAAGATAGGTCCGGCCACCAAGCTTGTAAAGGAAGAGGGTATCGTGCACCAAGGGAGAGGGAAAACTAAGTAAATAAAGGGATCCTTTGCAAGAGAAAGGAAACACATATATAGGAGAGGATGGAGGAGAAACCAAGGTAAGACAAGGCAAGGTGTCACCCACCTAGGGACACTTGTCCATGAGCAAAGCCACCACTCTTAACATGCCCTAAACATATGTCCAAGGCTATTTCGACATGCAAGCATCAAGCACCAAGTGTCCACTAGTGGTGACACAAACGAGGTCAAAGGGGTCAAAGAGGTCCATGGGTGACACACCTCCATACCATGCCCGACACAACCCTATGGGCGACACACCTCCGGCTGACACAAGCATGGCCGACACACCTAGGTCGACACAAGGCTCACTTGCCCGGCACAAGGTCCAAAAAGGCAAAGGCAAGGCACAACAAGGCCCACCAAGGCTCATCCAAGCCCAAGGAAACTCAAGCAATGAGACCAACCCTTCCTCTCAACACAAGAGGAAGCAAGGAGAGGGAGGAACACTTCTCAAGGTGACAATCTTGCTCATCAACCCTAGGCTTGGGTAAATGGCAAGTAGCACCTCCAGCTCTCAACAAAGCACCAACAAACCCTAATCACCACTAAAGGCGATTAGCAAGCAACTAAGCACCGGGGTTAAGCAAAGCAAACAGGATAAGCCCTAAACGGAGGTTAGGGTCCTTACAAGCTATAACCCTCTACAAAGGGATTTCGTCCTCAAAATTTGAAGAGAAAAGCGAGGGATACTTCCTCCTCATCTCTTCCTCAAGCTCCCATGTGGCTTCCTCAATGCCACGATGATGCCAGAAAACCTTCACAAGAACTAGGTCCTTCGTCTTCAGCTTCTTAACTCTTCTATCAAGGATCATCACAGGACCTTCCTCGTAGGTCACATCTTCATCAAGCTCAAATTTGACTGGTTGTATCACTGTTCCTGTATCCAAATGACTTTTCTTCAGCATACTGACATGGAACACTGGATGTAACTTGTGCAACTCTGGCGGCAGCTCTAACTCGTAAGCTACCTTGCCCATACATGCTATGACTGGGTATGGCCCCCTATATCTGGGTGCTAGCTTACCCTTTCGGCCAAACCTCAGTACACCCTTCCACGGCGAGACTTCAAGATATACTTTGTCTCCTACCTGGAACTCCAAAGGTCATCGGCGATTGTCTGCGTAAGACTTCTGCCTGTCCTGTGCCGCCTTCAATTGTTGTTGTATCAACTTGATCTTTTCTGTTGTCTGTTGTACTAACTCAGGACCCAACAGTTGATATTCACCAAATTCGTACCAACATAACGGAGATCTGCACTTCCTGCCATATAAGGCCTCATAAGGAGCCATGTCAATGCTCCGCTGATAACTATTGTTGTAGGCGAACTCTATCAGACTAAGATGTATGTCCCAACTGCCTAGTAACTGCAAAACACAAGCCCGGAGGAGATCTTCCAAAGTCTGAATAGTCCTCTCAGACTGTCCATCTGTCTGTGGGTGAAAAGTGGTACTGAACCTCAACGCTTTGTGCAACTGTTCCCAGAAACGACTCGTGAACTGAGGACCTCTGTCGGAAACTATCGTCACTGGCACACCGTGCAAACATACTATCCCATCTACATATACCCGAGCGAGCTTCTCAGCTGTATACGTTGTCTTGATAGGTATGAAATGGGTAGACTTTGTCAATCTGTCCACTATTACCCAAATGGAATCATGATTCCTAGTTGTCCTGGGCAGACCAACTACGAAATCCATTGTTATATGATCTTATTTCCACTGCGGTATCGGCAGGGGTTGTAGCGTACCTGCCGGATTTTGATGCTCAACCTTGACTTGCTGACATACCGCACACCTAGCCACAAACTCGGCTACATCTTTCTTCAAGCCGGACCACTAATACAAGTCCTTCAGATTGTGATACATCTTGGTGACTCCTGGATGCATAGCATACATCGATGTGTGTTCTTCCTCGAGCACTAGCTTCCTCAGATCGTCAGCATCGGGGACCACCATCCTATCACGATAGCAAACTAGTCCATCCTCGGACTCATGGAACCCATCACTCTTTTCGCTACCAAACTTTGATCTGATCAACTGTACTGTATCATCTGTTTACTGTGCATCTTTGATCTACTGTCTCAACGTAAGCTTGACTTTGTCTACTTCGGGGATGTCGAGGATCTGGAAATCCTTCTCAAGACTTGTCAGCCACAGACCTGCATCCATTGGATCAGCCGTTCTAGCATAGTCTAAAGCTCCGACTCGGCGAAGCCGCTCAAAGGTCTTCCCAATACCCGATGTTTCACCATGGGGAGCCTATGCTCTCTCCGGAGGCACTGACAATCTTTCTACCATGAGATTCATTGTAGCCATCATCTGCCCCATAAGCTATTGGTAGGCAGGGTTTTTGAGAATGGCTGGGTCAGGTTGGGGGACCTCAGGCACCCGATCTCTATGTGCATGCCCTATATCTCCATCAACTGATGTATCATCGCTGTTCTCGGCAGCATGTTCTTCATGGTTTCCAGACATCTTGGCTTTTTCTTCCGCTGAGCGTAGAAGATGATTGTAAGAAAATTTGGAGAACTCGCAAGAACAGACACAACCTAGTCCTAAATGCCTATAGACTCAGCAAACCTAGTGCTCTGATACCAAACTTGTGGCGACACATCCCGCTATCACACAGACAGCGAGGTGTCACGCGAAAACGTATGGAAAACACCATAAACCACTAATTACCAAAACACAGGTTAATTAAAACTGATTTTGAAAAGTGGATAAACTAAGAAACTATTACATTCAGATCCTTCTCCTGCAAGAAATAGGTTATATAAACATTTACATGTATTGATACATGTCCACAACTTAGGGGATCAACTGTCTTATCATCACATGAGTTCATCGCCTATTTATACATACATAACGGCCCACATCCGGCCAGCAGCAGGATATACAAAACTTCAACAACTATACATCGTGAAATAACATCAAAATGCCTCGAAGGACCTGAGAGTACATGGATGACTCTAGACTAACCATCTCTTGCCTTCTACTGCTCGACTTGCTACTCGGCCGCAACTCCGCGACCACCACCACGTCTAGCACGAACACCTAAAAAGGTTATAAACTAGCAGGGTGAGACACACAGTCCCAACGAGAAACATAACTCCCCACTAAAACCATAAAACCATAGAAGGATTAAAGCAAAAGCAGCAGATAACTAATAGAAGATATAACAAGAGCAGTCTATATAGCAAAGCTATTCATACCATCAAGCTTACCAGGCTGTACGAAAGGCAAATAACCAAGTATTTCTTTGTGGAACATGATTGACAAGATAAGATTTATAAGATCTTACCACATAACATAAGGAACATATAAGTAACTGTAAGTATAATGAGATCAACTACTCAAGCAAGGCCTCAACCAATGTTCCATGTTTTTCCTTAAGAAATAAATACTATTCGACTGGATTACGTGTCATTATGCCCTGAGGAAGTGAGCTGTACCACTCAAATCCAACCTTAGGTTGCGAAACCCAAGCCGGTGCCATACAAGGTCAATGGAAGAGCCAGACTCCACGACCTCCCACCTCGTGGTCAGTACACGAGTACAACACAAGCAGGACCGCGGTCTCATGCATAAGTGGCCTCAGCCACAGGGTCAGGCTACCCTCTGCCTAGCCCGCCTCGGTATAGGTATCGGTGCTAGTGAATCTCAACCACGGGCCTGTTCACTGTGCTCTGAGCCATGAACGCATTCATGCTCCCATAACACATATTCTGAGCCATGGGCCTGTTCACCATGCTCTTAACATATTGAGCTACGGGCTTGAATCCACACTCTAGAGTCTACAACCGAAGTTGCACTTTTACCTCCTCAATTTAGGCTAGGAGAAACCTCACATACTCAACAATATGCGCTCCGGGTTAACCTGCAGGAGAACCCGTTTCACCATCACCAGCTCCTGACGATGATGGATCTATGGCCAGGGCAAACTACATGATATGCTCCACTATGATTAGTTAGTATATTTTATGTGGATTATTGAGGAAAACAAGATGTAACACATGCAAACCATAACAAGGATAAGCAACATGAAACTCTCAACATCATCCTGATCCATCACAAGGATCCATCATTACATTGCCATGGGATCTCAATCCCTCATCACATAGTGCCATTGCCTCTCAAGGCTTACATCATCACCATGGGATCATCATAAGAGGATAACACCTCATCAAGGCACTTTAGCCAAACTCAGGTCCTTGGACCAACACATCATGCATATCATCTCATCATCAAGAGTAACCATCAAAACAGTGTTACTAAAACATATATACCTCATAGCCCTTTACCTGGCTATGCATCCGTATGAAACACCTACATGGTTAGTATCACAATCATCAAGGATTAATAGAAGAATCGTATTATCCCATCATACAGTGACATCGATGATTATATGCTTTATCATTCATGCCTCAACCTGTGACCATAGACATAGGTCATACCATCAAACAAAGCATTTTATATGCTTATCATTTACTCAACATTGTACAGATAATCAAGATGCTAATAAACATATGAAATATCATGTCAAGCTACATAGATGTGATCTATTATATCAACCATCTTACTATCATTACACATGTCAAGGATCACTATCATAAACCACACGTGATTACATGAGCAAGAACTAGCACATAGGTTTTCCAGAAGGAATAAGACCCTCACTAAAAGCGCCCACTACCCTTACCAAGAGTGTGATGGGTAGGGCACCCTCACTAAAGGTAGTATTGGGCAGGATACTCTCTCATATCACCCAACACTCAAGCTTCATATCGGCCAAGCCAACCAACAAGGATAACAGCTACCATCACAAGATGTATCGTGCAACAAGAACCCAAGACATAACGTGCACAAGCATATCGTGTAGCAGGTGTATCAGGCACCTCTCTATCGTGCACCTTAGTGTCGTGCAACACTGTGTCATGCATCATGGATATCGGGCATACATATGCAACGTACAACTCAGCCTATATCGTACAACAGTGCGTTATGCATCGGGTTACAATCTCGGCCAACATCACTCACAAGGTATGACGCCCAGAGATACAACTCAACAATCACAAAGAAACCTGCCATACAACCAGCCTATCCTCATCCTATCAGCCAACACACAAGGAAACGCAGGTCCAGGTCACAACGCCCCATCGTCCAAGGTATGAAAGCACCAAGAAACCACCTGAACAAGGTGTATCGGGCAAGACATTCAACATGGTGTGACGCCCGACACACAAAAGGTCAAGGACCAGGGTGTATCACCCAACATAGCCACAACATGTCAACCAAGGCTCTAGGTCAAGAGGGGTAACAGGCAACATCAACCCCAAGACATATCGGTCAAGATGCAACCCACAACGAGGTTGTCATCAGCCCCAAGCACAAGGGCACCAAAACCCTAGTGGATCAAGAAGATGGCTCACCTCTCAACAATCAAGAGAGAGGGGTCTTGGACACCTTCTTATCACCAATCGGGAAACACAAGGATCAACCCTACCAAAGGTCTACGTCCACCACAAAGCTCACCTCTCGAATCCATGGTGAGAGAAGGCTGTTGCTCAACCAACTAGAACACAAGCTCACCTCTCAACTTAAACGAGAGAGGAGTATTGCCCATATTACTAGAGTTCAAGCTCACTTCTCTAGACCAAGGAGGGAGAGGGGTGTTGCTCAACATGAAACCCTAGGACATGGTTCGGCCAACAAGAAGCAACTAAGCAAGAAACTAAACTAGCAACATACATAGCCGATATGATCCTAAGAAACATACAAGAACATAGAAGAAGGTAATATGGTTAGGGTTAGGAGTTATGTAACCCGCCTTAAGCAAGCTCCAAGCTCCAACCTCCAAGCTCCACCACAAGAAGAAGAGCAAGGCACTCTAGGTTTCGGCAACCACTAGAGGAAGAAGGAGACTCCAAGATAAGGATCGGCCACCAAGCTTGCAAAGGAAGAGGGTATCGTGCACCAAGGGAGAGGGAAAACTAAGGAACTAAAGGGATCCTTAGCAAGAGAAAGGAAACACATATATAGGATAGGATGGAGGAGAAACCAAGGTAAGACAAGGCAAGGTGTCGCCCACCTAGGGACACTTGTCCATGAGCAAAGCCACCACTCTTAACATGCCCTAAACACATGTCCAAGGCTATTGCCACATGCAAGCATCAAGCACCAAGTGTCCACTAGTGGTGATACAAACGAGGTCAAAGGGGTCAAATAGGTCCATGGGTGACACACCTCAGGCCGACACAAGCATGGCTGACACACCTAGGTCGACACAAGGCTCACTTGCCCAACACAAGGTCTAAAAAGGCAAAGGCAAGGCACAACAAAGCCCACCAAGGCTCATCCAAGCCCAAGGCAACTCAAGCAACGAGCCCAACCCTTCCTCTCAACATAAGAGGAAGCAAGGAGAGGGAGGAACACTTCTCAAGGTGACAATCTTGCTCATCAACCCTAGGCTTGGGTAAATTGCAAGTAGCACCTCCATCTCTCAACAAAGCACCAAAAAACCCTAATCACCACTAAAGGTGATTAGCAAGCAACTAAGCACCAGGGTTAAGCAAAGCAAATAGGATAAGCCCTAAATAAAGGTCAGGGTCCTTACAGTTTACATCTATAAGTATATGCACCATGGTTAGGGTTTATAATAATCTTGTGTTCTGTTTAGACCGCAGCCGGCGTACACATGGTGTAATTTTCCTCTTTCGAGAGTGCTCCCCCTTTCTCTGATATGGTGGAAATATCGCCCCCTCCCGTGGAGTAGGTCATCCAACCAAACCACATAAATCTTGTGTTTTGCTTGCGTGATCGTTCTTTTATTCTCGTCTTATTCTTCCTCTGAACTCATCGTATTCTCTCGTTCAAAATCTTAACAAAGTGGTGTCAGAGCCCACATTCAAGATCAAAACGATGATGAGTCTATCAAGATCGAGAAGTTTGATCGCAAAATCAATTTTGGATTGTGGCAGATCACGATGTGTGGTGTGCTTGTTCAACAAGGAGTCTTTGAGACTCTGGAAGGGATCAAAAAGATGCTCTTACCACCATCCAATTATCCTTAGACTATAAGGTTTTGGCTGAAGTTGCCAAGGAAACTACTGCTGCAGGGTTTTGGAAGAAACTCAAAGATCTTTATATGACGAAGTCTCTCCAAACCAAACTCTACCATAAGCAGCGTCTCTACTTACTGTGCATGGTGGAAGATAGTTCTGTCTGTGATCACATTGACGAGTTTACTTCTATTATTATGGATCTGAAATATATAGATATTCAACTCGAAGATGAAGATAAAGTCCTGATTATGTTATGTTCTTTTCCCCCTCATACAAGTAATTTCGTGAAACTATTATGTATGGAAAATCTTCAATCAAGGTGGAGGATGTTATATCCTCATTACTATCAAAGACCATGGTTGATAAATATCTAATTACTATTCTAACAGGAGTCAATCAGAGGATCTTATGGTGAGGGGCCGAACAAAAGAAAAGGGAAACAACAAGAAGGAAGCCGACCGTTCTAAGTCAAAGTCTAAGAAGGTCTATAAATATTGTAAGAAGGCTGGACACATCATTGATGAATGTTACAAGTTATAGAACAAGAAGAAGAGGGATAGCAAAAAATAAGAACAACCTACATATGCTAATGTAGCACATGAAGATCCAAATTATGTTCTTATGGCTTCATCATCTTCTTCCTCATCTGTAAATTTTCAAATTTTCTGGACTCTGATTTCTCACATCACATGTGTCCACACAAAGATTGGTTTTCTTCTTATGATAACTTTGATGGAGGCATTGTAAACATGGCAAATGATAGCACTTCTAAGACTATTAGTATTGGTTCAATCCTTATCAAGATGTTTGATGGAGTCATCTAAACTATCTCAAACGTCTGCCATGTTTAAGGTCTCCAGAAAAATCTCATATCTCTTGGCTTGCTTGAAGCTAACAATTTTCCACACCATGCTGAGAATGAAATCTTATCCATTATCAAAGGAGATGACGTTGTGATAAAGGGAGTACGTATTCCTGGAAACCTTTATATATTGATTGGTAAAACTATGACCGATGAAGCTACTACTATTTCTTCCTAAACCACTTCAAATTTGGATGCCACCAAATTGTGGAATATGAGACTGGGACACATGAGTTAGAAATGTCTCAAATTGTTATGCAGGAGAGGACTCCTTGGAGATGTCAGCACAGGAAATTTAGATTTCTGTGAGCACTGTGTTATGGACAAGCAGAAAAAGGTCAGCTTTTCTACTGCGAATCACACTAAAAAGGGATTTTTTGATTATATTCATTCAAACATCTGGGGTCCTTCTCAAGTTCCATCCAAGAGTGGTGCTAGATACATGTAACTTTCATTGATGATTTCTCAAGGAAAGTTTGGGTGTATTTTCTATTCATAAATCTGATGCTTTTGATCAATTTAAGAAGTGGAAGATGCTTATTGAAAAGCAAATAGGAAGAAGCATCAAGTCACTGAGAACAGACAATGATGTGGAGTTTTGTTCTTTTAAATTCAATGAGTTCTGTCAATCTGAAGGCAGTATAAGACACTGTATAGTTAGACACACACCTCAGCAAAATGGTGTTTCAGAACATATGAATAGAACTATTCTAGAGCATGCACGCTGCATGCTAATCAGTACATGTCTTACCAAAGATTTTTTGGCAAAAGCCTGTTGGATCTTAGATGGGTAATTAGATGCTCCAGAGGGGGGGGGTGAATAGAGCTGAAAGCACTTAAAAAAAATTCATTAGACCTTCAAGATATATGACAATATAAGGTTGCTAAATAGGAAGTTTGAGTGCATCTAAAACATGCATAGAAAGGGAGAGAGAGATTGAACATACATCAAGAGACAAGCTATTTAGAGTGGTTTCACACTTCAAATTAGAAGTGAGTCAATCCACTTACCTAGAGAGGTCAACCTTTAGGATTTATTAACCTTGCACCTTCATTATATTCATTATAAGAGATACAATACATGACCAAACAAAGGACTTACCTATCCAATAGAAAGAGTCTTCAACCTTACCAAGGACTTATCCACTTTGCAAGGAGTCTTACGCCTTATTCCAAGGACTTACCTACTCTTATACAAGTCTTCAACCTTCAAGGAATTATCCACTCTTCTTGGATCTTCATCCTTTGACTTCACCTTCACTTGGAGAAGCTTCCACCAAGGACTTACCCACATGAGCAAGGAGTCTTCTGCCTTCACCAAGGGCTTACCCACTCTTGCTCCAAGTCTTCAACCTTGATCTTCACCAAGGGACACCTTCCCTTGTTCTTCTTCACCTCTCTTAGCCAAGAGAGGGAACCTTCATCTTCAGGGTTGAAAAGAGAGATAAAGAGGTGGTGGAAGTGAGAGCCTCACAATATATACATGTAGGACTAGCTCTCTTACATATTTCCTACTCACTCTAACAAATGTAGCAAGTGATTAAGCTTAGAGAGAGAGAGGAGGCTGTAGGAAGCACTCAACTACAAAATAGGAACCTCACATTGAGTTTTTCATTGAATGCTCAACCTCAGAATGAAGCCCAAGGGGTCCTATTTATAGCTGGGGATGCCTCTTAGCCTTTGGGAACACTTAAGAATGAAAACTAGCCATTTTGTGGCTTGTAACAGATATATTTTCACTTGTTGCAGTTCCACAATGACTAGAAACACTTTTCTACACTTTTTCGTACAGTGCAATTGGTCGAGTTTCAATAAAGTTAACTCGACTAATCCCACTAAAAGACAAGACAATTTAGGCCATCGGTCGAGTTTGTCCTGGGGTAACTCGGCCAATTCACTTAAATCAGTTTTAGTCAGTAGAGGGATCGGTCGAGTTATGTGAAGTGTAAACTCGATCGATCAAAAGTAGATCCAATCAGGATCGATTGAGTTTGTAACTCGACCGATGAACAACCTGATGTGAATTTTGGAAAATGGCTTTTGAGTGCTTAAAAATTCGATCTAAGTGCTTCTGATTTTTTTTAAGCTTAATTACAAGTCATACAATCATTACAAGTGATTTACAATATGATTCCAATGAATTTACATCATATTATAAAAACGTGCACTTGTATGGACTTTGGCTTGTATTTTCTCCAAGTTGAGATGCGTAAGTTAGGGTATTTGGAGTGTATCTATACCTAATCTGAAATCACTCAAGTAGAGAAATTAGACACAAATAATTAGAATGGTTTAGTCATCATCAAAATAAGGGTTTAGTCAATTTAGACCTTGAGTCAATATTCTCCCCCTTTTTGAAGATGACAAACCATTCCATAAATGTATTGAAAGCATTTAAGTAAAGCCATACCTTTGGAGAAACCTAGTGGTTTCAATAGAATTGAGTTCATATGATCCCCCTCAACTGATGCTAGTGGAGTTCTCATACTCCCCCTCAATTGATGCTATTTCTCCTGCATGGTTAGCTTTCATAACATTTATAGAATACTATGTGTTCTACTCATATATGTTATACACATATATGTCTTCTCCCATTTACCTTCTCTCCTTTACATGGATTTCTTCTCCCTATTTTTTCAAAAGAAGACATACCTTTGTCTCCCCCTATTTTAATATGACAAACCATTCCATAAATATATTGAAAGCATTTAAGTAAAGTCATACTTTTGGAGAAACATAGGGGTTTCAATAGAATTGAGTTCATATTCTCCCCCTCAATTGATGCTAGTAGAGTTCTCATACTCCCTCTCAATTGATGCTATTTCTCCTGCATAAAAAACACTACTTTTGCAGCATAAACTGAAACTGGAGCAAAATCTGTATAAAATCCAAAAAATACTCCAATTTCTACATACAACATAGCTCTATGTGCCCTGCATCACAATATTATGCAATCAACTCAAGATAGTAGATATGCAATTCAAGGAACAAACTTGAGCATGTATGAGGCAAAATACAAGCATAGCATATAGTGAAATACCACTAGATGAGCAAAGATACCAATTATAAACAAGGTTAGAACTACACGTATATGAACTACTAGTAGATGTTATCACACGTTAGGACTACTAGTAGGATCTAGATCATAGCAAGAGATACACTAGATATAGTAAGCTATGAGATAATATATAGAGATATATCCAAACAAAGAGATAAGAAATTTTAGAAGAAAGAAAGGATATAACTCACTAACAAGTATGCATCATAACCAAAAGATGATCACCACTAAGAACCTTAAGGTTGTATCAAAATAAGATATACACTAGATAGATGTAGCAAGTTAGAGTACAACAGAAGCAATTTTAGACACAACTAAGAGATCCAAAGAGATCATCATTAAAACCTACAAAACAACTCAAAGCAAGTAATTGCAAGATATAGATATGCCAATTTAGAGCAATTAGAGAGATAGAGTTGTAAGCAAGATAGACAATTTAGAACATGGCAATATGCATATATAAATGTACCAAACGAGAGTGCCAAAGAATAAGGCTATTGGTTGAGAAAATCTAGTTGAGAGGGAAATTCTCATTCAATAAGCCAACTGTGTATTCTGTGTATAGTGTTTTTGGTCGAGTTCTATGTATCGACAACTCGACCGATGACAGCTGTTGGCAACACCCATTGGTGCCTATCAGTCGTGTTTCAAGCAAGACAAACTCGACCGACAAAGCTGCTGTCAAAAAGCACATATATTTCGTAAAAACACATTTAAAGGCATGTTAAAAATACAAACCATATCCAAACATGTGTAAGCAAGTTAGTAATGCACTATAAAAGTATTTGAAACAATTTTTGAGCAAGAGTGTGAAGAGAAACACAAAATACCACTTTTGAATCAAAACCATATGCATAGTGCACACTAACTTGACAACAATAAGTTGGGATTGGTTATAAGAAAGACAACATTACCTTTGTGCTTACCATTGCTTTTCTACTTATTTTCACCTCACATACATGTCACCTTTCTTCTTTCATGTGGATTGAGAAGTCAATTTTGCAATTCAATAGCTCAAGTCAATCCATTTACAAGTACCTACAAGAAGAAAGATGAAATTGTCCCCAATCATGTTTTTGGGTCCGGAGGGGTTAGCTTAGCAACCCAAGTCCTATTGCTCTTAGGTGCTTTCCTAAAAGGACAACAAGTAGAATAATGATCAAAATCATTGCAATAGTTGCATGTGCCCATAGTCTTGGAACTAGAGGATTCTCTATGGAATATTGGAGGTTCTTTACCTTTGTTGTTCCTTTGACTACCATCATACCCTAAACTATGTCTACCAATTTGTTTAGTAGTATGGTGTAGGATATCATTAAGATTATGTTTACCAACTAAGAATCTTTGCAAAAAAGATCTCAAACCATCATTATCATGCATAAGAAAAGCAATAGTAGAAGAGAAATTATTGATATTTATCTCTAGCATGCAAAAGATTATTTTCTAAGCAAAGAGCTTTAGTTAAATAAGAATCTCTATCAATATGAAGAGCAACAACATTATTCTCTCTACTAGTAGAACTAGAACAAGATTCAAGCACATTGATTTTAGCAAGCAAGGAGGCATTTTTTGTTTCAAGCAAAGCAATCTTAAAAAGATAAAAACCATTTTTAGATTCTAATCCTTGCAAAATAAAATCATTGTCCTTGTTTTTAGATTTAAGAACATCAATACGATGCATGAGATAATTGACAATTAAATTATGCTCTTCATTAGAACTAGGAATGAGAGGTTGAGCTTCTAGAAATCTAATAGTATCAAACAAACTAGCATTTTTAAGTTTAAGAGAGTCTACTTGGCTAAGACAAGCATTTTTATCATCAAGCAAGCAAGAATTATCATGTTCAAGATCATCTAGTTCTACATGCATATTATCAATAATTCTAGCAAGCTTTTTTCTTTTCTTTTTAGAAGACTTAAGAGAGTCACGGGAATCATGAATAATAGAAATCAAAGATTCTTTATCTAAAGAGTTTAGATTTACCTCACTTGGGTCTTTACTTTTTGATGCCATGAGAGTAAAATGACATTCTCCTTCTTTACTAGAGCTTGATCTTCCACTTGACTCTTCACTTGATTCTTCACTTGAGCTTGAGTTGGAGGAGTCACTTGAGCTTGAGTGTCATTTCTCCTTCTTCATGTACTTCTCTTCTCTTTCCTTATGATGATGGGTCTTCTTTCCTTGTAGACAATCTATCTTGAAGTGAACCTTCTTTCCACACTTGAGGCACCGTATGGTGGAGGAATTCTTGCCTTTGTAGAATCTACCCTTGAAGTATATGGCATCTTCTTTAACTTGAGAGGATGGAGAAGCTTGACCAACAATAGCCTTGATTTGAGCTTTGAGTTCAGCCTTCTTCATTCTCTTGAGTTCTTTCTCTTCTTGTCTTTCTACTTCCTCCCTCTTTTCAAGTGTGGCTTCATGTGCTTGTAGATTTCCAATGAGCTCTTCAATAGGAATATCCTTAAGAGACCTTACTTCTTCAATCGAAGTCACCTTGGGTTCCCACCTCTTGGGAAGAGTTCTAAGGATCTTTGAGTTGATCTCTCCTCTAGACATAAGATGTCTTATAACAGCAAGACCATTCACAATGGTGTTGAGCCTTGAGTACATGTTGGCTATCTTCTCCTCCATTCCCATCTTGAAGTTCTCAAGTAGCCCTTTGAGCATGTAGACTTTACTTTCCTTCACTTGAGTTGTCCTCTCATAAGTGATGCATAGCTTTCTCCATACCTCATAGGCTATTTCACATGAAGAAATTTGGTTGAACTCGGTGGGGGTCATGTAGGCGTAGAGGACGTGCATGGCTCTAGCATTCAAGGTTGCTTTCTTCAAGGTAGCATAATCCCATTCTTCAATCTTTGTCTTTGGTAGCTTGTATGGGCTGTTCACCATTTGCCACATCTCAAGACTTGATCCTTGAATGTAGAATTGAATCCTTCTTCTCCAATAGAAGAAATCGCTCCCATCAAAGATTGGAAGGTTGATCAAGTATCTCCCTCCTTGGTAGTCACCCATATTTTCCTACCTGTTGAAGTATTCTTGGAGAAGCCCGCTCTAATACCAATTGTTGGATCCTAGATGGGCGATTAGATGCTCTAGAGGGGGGGGTGAATAGAGCTGAATGTACTTAAACAAAATTCATTAGACCTTCAAGATATATGACAATATAAGGTTGCTAAATAGGAAGTTTGAGTGCAACTAAAACATGCATATCAAAGGAGAGAGAGATTGAACATACACCAAGAGACAAGTTATTTAGTGTGGTTCCACTCTTCAAATTAGAAGTGAGTCAGTCCACTTACCTAGAGCGGTCAACCTCTAGGATTTCTTAACCTTGCACCTTCATTATATTTATTATAAGAGATACAATACATGACCAAACAAAGGACCTAGCTATCCAATACAAAGAGTCTTCAACCTTACCAAGGACTTACCCACTTTGCAAGGAGTCTTCTTCCTTCTTCCAAGGACTTACCTACTCTTGCACAAGTCTTCAACCTTCAAGGAATTACCCACTCTTCTTGAATCTTCAGCCTTTGACTTCACCTTCACTCGGAGAAGCTTACACCAAGGACTTACCCACTTAAGCAAGGAGTCTTCTGCCTTCACCAAGGGCTTACCCACTCTTGCTCCAAGTCTTCAGCCTTGATCTTCACCAAGGGATGCCTTCCCTTGTTCTTATTCACCTCTCTTAGCCAAGAGAGGGAACCTTCATCTTCATGGTTGAAAAGAGAGATAAAGAGGTGGTGGAAGTGAGAGTCTCACAATATATACATGTAGGACTAGCTCTCATACAGATTTCCTACTCACTCTAACGAATGTAGCAAGTGATTAAGTATAGAGAGAGGAGGCTATAGAAGCACTCAACTATAGAATATGAACCTCACATAGAGTTTTGCATTAAATGCTCAACCTTGGAATGAAGCCCAAGGGGTCCTATTTATAGCTAAGGATGCCTCTTAGCCTTTGGGAACACTTAAGAATGAAAACTAGCCATTTTGTGGCTTGCAACAAATATATTTTCACTTGTTGTAACTCCACAACGGCTAGAAACACTTTTCTACACTTTTCTGAACAATGCAATCGGTCGAGTTTCAATAAAGGTAACTCGACCGATCCCACTAAAAGATAAGACCAATTTAGGCCATCGGTCGAGTTTGTCCTGGGGTAACTCGACCGATTCACTGAAATAAGTTTTCATTAGTAGAGGGATCAGTCAAGTTCTGTGAAGTATAAACTCGACCGACCAAAAGTCATTTTCAAGATCCAATCAGGATCGATCGAGTTTGTAACTCGACCGATGAACAACCTGATGTGAATTTTGGAAAATGGCTTTTGAGTGCTTAAAAATTTGATCTAAGTGCTCTTGAATTTTTTTAAGCTTAATTACAAGTCATACAATAATTACAAGTGATTTAGAACATGATTCTAATGAATTTACATCATATTACAAAAACGTGCACTTGTATGGACTTTGACTTGTCTTTTCTCCAAGTTGAGATGCACAAGTTAGGGTATTTGGAGTGTGTCTATACCTAATCTAAAATCAGTCAAGTAGAGACATTAGGCACAAATAATTGGAATGGTTTAGTCATCATCAAAACAAGGGTTTAGTCAATTTAGACCTTGAGTCAACAAAGCCATCTCTATTGCATCTTATCTTGTCAACCGTTCTCCTTCTACCCCACTTAGTTTCAAAACTCCAAAAGAGGTTTAGTCTGGTCATCCTATAAAATATTCAAATTTACGTATTTTTTGTTGTCCTACATATGTCTATTCAAATGTAGGAAAGCTTGAGCCTAGAGTGAAGAAGTGCATTTTCCTATGTTATGCTGATGGTGTGAAGGGATACCGATTCTGGTGCACTGGACTAAACTCATCAAAGTCCTTAATTGAAAGAAATGCCACTTTTGATGAGTCTGCCATGTTTTTTGCAAAACAATATGGCAGTAATTCTCCTGTTATAGGTTCTCAGAGTTCCAAAGAGCAGGTGGAGGTTGAAGTCAGTGCACACAGCCCGACACCTCCTGTTGTTATATAGGAAAATACAAATGATGTTGAAGATGACACTCCTGAAGAATTGACATATTACATTGCTTCTGGGAGACTAAGAAGTTAGATCAGACCACCTGTAAGGCATTCAGGTTATGTTGTTGCATATGCCTTAGCTACTGCTGAAGAAATATGTAACATCCCTAACCCAGGTTATGGTACAAACCTGGAAGTTTTTCTTAATTAAGTTACTTATAAACTTATTTTAATCTTTTTAAAATTAATTAAGACTCAAGGAAAGTTTAATTTTCAAGTTTGAGCTTATTTGCAAACTGTTTGTGCTTTATATAATAGTTTGGGTGTAATTTACAATTTACCCAAATGAGGGGTTATATTACAATATGTCACATTTTGAACATGCTTCAAGTTTTTTACCATCATAAGAGAGAAAATAATGCTAAGGGGTGGCTTGTGGAAAACCTAAGTTCCAAGTTGGAGCTTGTTTGAATAATGCTTGTGCCTTGTGTACCAATTTTGGTGCAATTTGCAATTTTCCCAAAATGTAGGGTTGATATGCAAATTAACACCTCTAGAGTGTCCCTACTCTCTCTTAACATCATCTAGAGTATAGAAAAAGAAAGAGGCACCATGCTTGAATAATATTTGAGTGATGATATTCTTGAAGAGTTGTATAGTTGAAACCCAAATATGAGTTGTAATGAGTTGTAGAGCTTGAATGGGAGTGCCTATCGACCAAGGATCCATAAAGAAGATCCCATATTGTTTTTTCAACTGTTGGAAAAGGCCATGATGAGTTAATCACCTCAAGAAGGTTATGGATATCAGTTTACAACTTTCCTTAGAAAAGTTGTATCGGTTTGTGAATAAAGTGATGTTGGGTTGAAATATCTGGTTCCACAAGATAACTAATTGCTAAAATATTATCCCCAGATTATCCTCAAGAGTTTTTCATGTCAATATAAATATGTGTTCATGCATGGACACGTGTCAACCCATGCATGGACATGTGTCACCTAGTAGTATAAGGGGATGACACCTCTTATACACACTCTCTCATGAACTTCAATAATATATATCACTCCTTTCACCTACTAGTGAAACTTTTCAAATCCTACAACTCTCTTTCTCTTAGATATCGTGCATAGTAGTTGAGGAGCAAGGAGGAGCTCGATCCTTAAGCTTAAGGTGAAGCTATGGTTATCTTCAACCTTGGTTGAAGCATGAATCTCGGGTTGTGATTCTTCCTTTCTTTTCTTCTTCGCCAAGTGCTTATCTGTCGACTCTTTACATATAGAGGAGTTGTGAACAAGTCTTGGATATTTGATAAGTTCATCTTCAACCTTGGGAACGTGAAGCTTTGGAGCTTGGATCTTTGAAGTTGTTCTTGAGGCGGGTTATATAACTTGAACCTAATCACGTTATTATTCACCTTCAATCTTTCTATACTTGATGATCTACTTTCAATTTTGAGTTTTCTTGAATAATTCTTATATCCATGAGTTCTAATACTTTCATAGGACTGTTGTTCATGAACTTGGACAATAAGGACCAAAAGTATAGAGCTTGATGATGATGACATCATCATGGCACAAACTGATATCGGGTTGAAGCACCTCTAACCTGATATGGTAAGCAAGCATACACCTCTTGCCTGATATGGTAAGCAAGCATACACCTCTTGTCCGATATGATAAGTAAGCCTACACCTCTTTCCTGATATGGTAAGAAATCATACACCTCTTACCCGATATGGTAAGAAAACATACACCTTTTGCCCGATATGGAGGTAAGCACCTCCAATCCGATATACTTGATTGAGTAACACATGAAGTGTGTTATGTCAAATGATACATTAAGATGTAAAGAGTTTAATGCATTTTGATAAGTTTAGGCCAATGTACCTTGAGAAAAGGGTTGAGCCAACTTGATAAAGTATGATGCAATCAATATCCTAATGATGATGAGAGAGAAACTCATACTTTGTGTGATAATCATTTAATGAGCATACATTGATGCTCCTAATATGTGTGGAGCTATGAATCACGGTTTTGATTCTTGATAATATGAACTTGAAACCCTAATCAACTTGAAACCCTAATCGTCTTGAAAGGAAAACCCCAACCCTAATAATGGGAAGGTTGTATTTTTTGTGTATTGCATGATGCTGTTATGTACTTGATACTTTTTTTTATCATGAAATACTAACCATACATGTATCATAAGATGATGAGCATAGCCAGATATGAGCTATGATGTTTCATATGATGCAGATTAAATGGGCCTTGTGAGCCATGTGAAATACTTGTGCAAAAAGTATAATGTATACCTAGTCTAAGGACCTAGAGGTAATAGTTACCTGATAAGAGGTGACAACATTTAGTGATGAACTAAGGGTTTGAATACCCAGATCTAGAAATCATGATGTTGATAATATTTAAGGGATGAGAATTCCCAGTATTGTGATAAGGGACTAAGATCCCGAGTGTTATGCATTCAATGTGTTCCAAAGATTATGAAAGTACTTGATTAATATATTATACCATTCTTTGTAGCATCTGTTATAATTCATGCTTGTAACTTGGTTGATGCTAAAAGATATTGTAATGTACCAAATTAATCAAGTGGAACCTTATCATGTAGTTTCCCTGGTCATAGATTGATTCGGTGATAGGATTTTCTTAATGGTGAAATGAGTTTAACTCGGAATGCATATTTTTGAATATGTGGGGGTGACCGACGAACATAACCTCATGTCCAGATAGGGATTTCTATGTGATCTCCCTAAGGAATACCTAGGTTGTTGTGTGATCGCCCTGATGAAAATGTACCAAGGTTGCTGTGTGATCTCCCTAGAGAGAGTGCATGTTGTGGCTGCAGCTCTATAGTAAAGATGTCGCTATACTCCGGCAAGCTAGTTGCAGTTTGACATGATGTCACTGCCAGTGGTCTCATACTGACTGAGACAGATGAGGTCTTAGCAGCCAGCTCTTCCATTGACCTTGTATGGTACCAATTTTGACTAAGCGATGGTCAGTTTGGAGCATGAGTGGTATACCTCATCTCCTCTGAACATAAGTGTGATTGTAAATATGTAATCAACCATGTAGCGTATTTGCTTAAGGATTGAATACAGAAACATTGGTTGATGTTACATTACTTTTATACATCTTAAATAGATAGATGTTATATGTGTTCTTCGTATTTCTTATAAAGTGAATAGATGATTTATTTCTCTATATTAGATAGCTACAAAGCTTTAAAAGATGACATTTCTCTGTTCTACTTTTAAAAAATGATTAATCTTAATTATTAATATAAAAGATCCTCTGCTCAGTTTTATACTTTTTACTTGTGATAATAATATTGTTGGCAGAGAGTTATATCTCTCGCTGGGACTTTTGTCTCACCCCATTAGTCCCAATATTTTTTAGGTGGACGCGGACGACGATATAAAGACTGTACTTGTAAAGAAGTGAAATCAATCAACCTCTCTACTAATAACAATGGTAAACAAAATCCAATTTGGAAAGCAACGTAATAAAAATTTTCTGACTATATTCAATTTCATAAAAGATTGTACAAGATACATCAAAAATCTCCCTTTTAGGGTTACATCACCATACACAACTAGGATCTAGATAGAGGGAAGTCTATACTACTCCACTTTTGTCTCCAAGAAACATATCCATCAACTAGGTCCAAGTCAAGCTAAGATTTTCAAGTCCTATTCATCACCTTGCTCCACATCTGGGTGGTTGGGAAAACACCCAGCAAGAGGGAAGGAAAATAAAAGTATGTGTTACAAAACTATTCTAATGCAACAAGATAAGCAAATAAAATTTAAACATGATAGGGTTCATTATATGACGAAGATATCAAGAGAATGAGGCAATATATGTAAAAGAAGCTTTCAATAGATGCTTGCCATAAACAATATATAACCAAGGATTTGCATGTATGATTAATATTGACTATCTTAACTATGTAGGGTTGAGGCACCTACCAGACCTTCAACCAAAAGGGTGAGGGGAGAGTAACACATTCCCAGTCACCTGTACATATTTCATGTGCGGGGGGAATAACACGTTCCCCAGGGGAGAAATAACACACTCCCCAACTATGGGTGGTTGCACATACAAGTACCACTACACTAGTTAATTAGTCTAATAAAATCAACATGCTAGAATAGATGGCAAGTAACAACAATATCAAATAGAAAAAAGCAGTGGGGTACCAAGAACCAAGAATAATATTCCAAAATGATTATGAGGTAGGATATAAGGTGCAATAAGGTGCAATAAGCCTCATTATGGAAAGCATAGGTTAAGGAACAAAGAATTCCCAACTGAAGTGTATTAAGCACATACCTTATCATTAGAGCCATAAAACCACTTTTCATAACCTTTATACGAGATCAGATCCACTTGCCCTAATTTCATCATTATATCCATGTATTAGATCTATGTATATTCATTAAAGGCTTAAAACCTCAAAACCATCAACTTTTTCCACAAACGATCGAATTAGACTCTGAAAACCTCACTACTATCTTATTTACATTCTTCTGATCAAAATAACATATATATTTGTATATTTTCGAGTTACTGACTTTTTTTTAGAGTATTTTCCATATTTATTAGTTAATTAAATCAACTCAAAAAATACATTTTCGAAAAACTCAAAATCAGACCAAAAAAGTATATTTGTTAGATAGATTATGTTCTCCCGATTCCAAAACATATTTTAGTTTTAAATTTGGATAATCGAGTAAAAAGATATGATTTTTACAATCTCAACCAATCACAAAATGCCACGTAGGCAAACTTATTCGAGAAAAAAACCAAGAGAAGCGATAGAGAGCCGGGCCCGCCTGACTTGGCTCAATAAGGGGTGGCTAAGTCACGCAGCCAAGGCCGGGTCAAGCTGCGGTCAACACAAATTAAAAAGTCGAAACTACCCTTCGCGCGGACAGAGAGAGATGAAGAGAAAATTGAGGGGCATAAACATAAAACGACATTGAGCTTTCTTCCCCAACGCAAGCCAGGCCATGGCCGACGACAACAAGCTCTTGCTTGCTGCGATTTTGGGCGAAAGTGCAATACACGTCCAAACTCGATGATCAAATATGCAAAAGAAAGCTTATGAAAAACCGAACCTGATAGTATTTTAAATTTGCTCAGAGACTAAGAGAAGAGAGAGAGATATGTGCCACAAACCCTGCTGCTTCGGCGGCTCTACGGGGGTCAAAACGGCAGCTATTTGCATAATTGAATGGTGGGTTGTGTCGCAAAGGTGCCGACACACGTATGGGTATGGGTATCTATAAGCAAGGAGACATGGGTTAGGATTTTCATAGTGGGCCGTGGAAGCTTGGGGAGCAAGCTTTGGGGGTTTCTCAAATCTTTGTCAAAATGCAAAAAGTTTGGTATAGGGTGGTGTGGAATCTTGCGAGGAACTCGTAGAAACAAACATAATCTAATTCCATCGAGTATATCTCAAGATACACGGATTTAAAATCTTAGAAACAAGCAACCTATTTCCATTTCAGTTAGAGGAAAAAGACAATACACAGACCCTCAGATCAAAATCCAACGGCCGAGATTAGCGTGAAATCACAATTGTATATTTGATTCCTATTCAAATTCAACTAAAGTAATTTAATCTTTTATCTCTCCTTATTTGGAGGCCCAAACGGCATCCAAAAATTACCAAATTTTGTATTCTGACTGATTTGGATGCGTAGAATCCGAATATGAAATTAGTTTTGCATTTTGGAGACTTTTAATAGGTTAAATAATTCAAATACCATATTCTCTTTCCTCCTTCTTTAATGCCTCTAGGAATATCCAAAAATTACAAAACTTGACCCACAAGTCATATACAATATGTTGGACACGAATTTGGTATTATTTCCATTTTTTGAAGTTGTTTATTATTTTAAATAATGAGTTTAATGTTTTGCACACTTTCTCTCTCCTAAATTTATCTTCTCATCAAATATTTTCCAAATTGATTCAAAATTCATCCAAAGGTCTATTTTAACACGTAAAACAAGAATTTGGCATTATTATATTTTTTTGAAGACTTTTATTATTTTATTTAGTTCATTTAAATTTTATCACTTATTTATCCTTTTAATTTATTAGAGGCATCTAGAAACCTTCTAAAAATATAAAACTTGGCCTATAAGCAATAATAAACGTTTGGAACACTATTTTTCCATTAAGTAAATTTTTTCAACATATATTTAATATTTTTGGTCTTTAAGTAATTTTCTCTCTCCTGAATAAAATAAAATATTAAACATTGACCAAATTAAATACAAATTCACACATAGACTAATTTTGATACATAGATTACGAATTTGGATTTCTTTTTCCAATTTGAGGACATTAGATATTTTATTTCACCTTATTGGCTTATTTCCCATTATCTTGTAATAAAGGCTTTTATATATTTATTTATTATCCAAAATTAGATTATACTTGGCCATTAACTTTATTTTAAGTCAATAAAACGAAATTTACATCCAAATTATCTTCATGGGTTTCCACTTATGATTTTTGGGACAATATATTCCTCATTATCTCCTTTTAACCATTATATTCCATATTATTTCCAATTACCACATTTATTATTTCCTTTATGTATATTTCGAGATTTCCTTTATTTTTCATATTCTAAAAAACAACTATAAAGTTGTAGGACGAATTTATTTATTCTTTTTATCACTTGAGTGGATATTTTCCATATTTGACCCATTACTAAGCTTCCACTGAGGTATTTGTGCATATACCCAAATATTGGAATAAAAGGTGAACAAATGTTCATTAAACTATCATATTGTCCACAACTTAAATAGAAAGGACAAAGAGGATAGAAATGAAAGGAAAATATGGAAAAGAGGATCAAAAAGCAAAATGCCCATAACTCTGTATGTTACAGCACTCCACCCCTTAAAGAGGACTTCATCCCCGAAATCACTAGCAATTAGGGAAGGGTGAGTGTGCAACCTCACATCACAAAACTTCAGGTTGTTTCTCCAACCATAACTTCCACTAAACAACTCATCAACATATACATCACAAGCATCTCGACATAGGTCAGGTTCTCAAGGATCACCTAGGGTTCCACTATTAAGATATTTTTTTACAAGATTTAACATTATTTACATTTTTGGCTCATTAAAATTATATTCATTATGATAACACATTATCATCATTATGATATATTCACGTGGTGAAGAATTATATTTCATTATCATGTACAATTAGAGGTTACTCAATTATCTCAACATTCATTATTATATTTGATCATTGTCCTTAATAATTCGTATTTATACTACCTTATCCTCATTTTATCACTTTATTAATTATAACATATTATTTTACATGAAATAAGACATTTTATTAAATTTGTTATTATGTCTACAATTAATCCAAATTATGCCACATCAATTACATATATTAAACATGTTCACATCATCACATTATCTATATTGCTCACATTAATGTCACATTAATCATCTCTCCCATTTATTCCTTTATATTATTGATTTTGCACATATATGTAGATTCAATCATTTCATATTCATATGGAAGCCATTACATGTATTTTAATGATCAAGGTGAGACATCCTACATGTTAATGAATTGATTCATATTAAGTGACTAATCACATGTGTATTGGATAACAAGGTAACTTGTATTTTATATTGATGACTTGATTAATATGTGATTAGATGATTATATATATATCATTTATGTGTATCAAAGTATGTTAATTGATTATGGCACTTAACATCATCAATGTATCATGAAAGGCATTAAAGATGTATAAATTAGGGTTAGATATTACAACTTAGGGTTTAGGTCAACATGACCATTATATTTCACTTATTCATCCTCAGCATGCATTAATTACGAATTATAACCTTACTCATCATATCATTATGGTTTATTGGTTCATGACATTATTAACATCTTACTTATTGACAATTAGCATTGATATTCATATTATGTGCATTGGATGTACATTAGGGTTCAAGCACATGCATTATTCCTTAGATGATAATTATATGTTCATTACATATTAACAAGCATGTTAGGGTTACGATTATGACATGTTTGGTCAAGACCAAGGATCCAAGCATACTAACCTCTTATTTATGGGGTTAGGGTTTCTAAAGATAGATTAGATAGACTTCAAGATGTTATAGGGTTCCATCCCCCTAAATAAGATTTCGTCCTCGAAATCTAACCACACGAACATCCAACCTAACCATACTCCACCCCTTAAAGGGTTCGACCTATCAAGCCAAACTAACTAGGTTTAAAGGATAAGTCTAACTAAACCATTATCAAGCTCCATCATGCTTCCACTACACACTCTGTTATCTTTCCAAACACCCAAACTATAAGGTCTATGTTCTAGGGACAAAAGGAAACCATCTTGGTATCCATCCTCAACAAATTCAAAGGTTATCATATTAGGGTTCCCAAAGATATACATCATAGAAGTTCTAAGGTTACTATTGCCTAAAAGCAAACTATTTTGAACAATTTGTATTAGCTTAGGCCAGGCCGGTATCATATGGGCACGGGAGTCCTCATAAACCAAGCTAGTGGTGCGGAGGAAAATATTGCTAGCCCTCGAAACCCTGATCCTTTCTAGACACCTTTTCTTCAACTTCATGCCCTAATAGTTGCCTAAAGGCAAACCTAAACAACATCAAGTTATGCATGTTTTAGTTATAAACATATTAGAGTTTTATTCATCAAGACTCTAAGGTGAAGCTATAGGGTCCTAAATCAACCTATCATCAACATAGATCAAATCTAGGGCAAACATGTAACTTAAGGGAAACTATGCAAATCTAGGGTTCTAATTAGGGAGACAAAACTGAAATAGTCAGATTACGACTACCATGGGCTCTAATACCATGTTGTAAAGAAGTGAAATCAATCAACCTCTCTACTAATAACAATGGTAAACAAAATCCAATTTGGAAAGCAGCGGAATAAAATTTTTCTAACTATATTCAATTTCATAAAAGATTGTACCAGATACATCAAAAATCTCCCTTTTCGGGTTACATCATTATACACAACTAGGATCTAGATAGAGGGAAGTCTAGACTACTCCACTTTTATCTCCAAGCAACATATCCATCAGCTAGGTCCAAGTCAAGCTAAGATTTTCAAGTCCTATTCATTACCTTGCTCCACATCTGGGTGGTTGGGAAAACACCCAGCAAGAGGGAAGGAAAATAAAATTATATGTTACAAAATTATTCTAATGCAACAAGATAAGTAAAGAAAATATAAACATGATAGGGTTCATCATATGATGAAGATATCAAAAGAATGAGGCCATATATATAAAAGAAGCTTTTAATGGATGCTTGCCATAAACAATATATAACCAAGGATTTGCATGAATGATTAATATTGACTATCTTAACTATGTAGGGTTGAGGTACCTACCGGACCTTCAACCAAAAGGGTGAGGGGAGAGTAACACATTCCCAGTCACCTGCACATATTTCATGTGCGGGGGAGAATAACACATTCCCCAGGGGAGAAATAACACATTCCCCAACTATGGGTGGTTGTACATACAAGTACCACTACACTAGTTAATTAGTCTAATAAAATCAACATGCTAGAATAGATGGCAAGTAACATCAATATAAAATAGAACAAAGCAGTGGGGTACCAAGACCCAAGAATAATATTCCAAAATGATCATGAGGCAAGTATAGCAAGAGAATCATGAAGATAGGATATAAGGTGCAATAAGCCTCATTATGGAAAGCATAGGTTAAGGAACAAAGAATTCCCAAATGAAGTGTATTAAGCACATACCTTATCATTAAAGCCATAAAACCACTTTTCATAACCTTTATACGAGATCAGATCCACTTGCCCTAATTTCATCATTATATCCATGTATTAGATCTATGTATATTCATTAAAGGCTTAAACCTCAAAACCATCAACTTTTTCCACAAATGATCGAATTAGACTCTGAAAATCTCACTACTATCTTATTTACGTTCTTATGATCAAAATAACATACATATTTGTATATTTTCGAGTTACTGGCTTTTTTTAGAGTATTTTCCATATTTATTAGTTAATTAAATTAATTCGAAAAATATATATTCGAAAAACTCAAAATCAGACCATAAAAGTATTTTTGTTAGATATATTAGGTTCTCCCGATTCCAAAACATATTTTAGTTTTAAATTTGGATAATCGAGTAAAAAGATACGATTTTTACAATCTCAACCAATCACAAAATGCCACGTAGGCAAACTTATTCGAGAAAAAAATACCAAGAGAAGCGAGAGAGAGCCGGGCCCACCTGCTGACTTGGCCCAATAAGGGGCGGGCAAGTCACGCAGCCAAGGCCGGGTCAAGCTGCGGTCAACACGAATTAAAAAGTCGAAACTGCCCTTCGCGCGGACAGAGAGAGATGAAGAGAAAAGTAAGGGGCATAAACATAAAACAACATTGGACTTTCTTCCCCAACGCAAGCCAAGCCATGGCCGATGATAACAAGCTGTTGCTTGCTGTGATTTTGGGCAAAAATGCAATACACATCCAAACTTGATGATCAAATATGCTAAAGAAAGCTTATGAAAAACTGGTATTTTCAATTTACTCGAAGACTAAGTGAAGAGGGAGAGATATGTGCCACAAACCCTGCTGCTTTGGCGACTCTACGGGGGTCGAAACAACAACTATTTGAACAATTGAATGGTGGGTTGTGTCACAAAGGTGCCGACGCACGTATGTGTATGGGTATATATAAGCAAGGAGACATGAGTTAGGGTTTTCATCGTGGGCCGTCGAAGCTTGGAGAGCAAGCTTTGGGGGTTTCTCAAATCTTTGTCAAAACATAAAAAGTTTGGAATAGGGTGGTGCGGAATCTTGCGAGGAACTCGTAGAGCCAAACATCATCGAATTCTATCGAGTATATCTCGAGATATACAGATTTGAAATCTTGGAAACAAGCAACCTGTTTCCTTTTCGGTTAGAGGAAGAAGACAATACACAGACCCTCAGATCAAAATCCAACGGCCGAGATTAGCGCGAAATCACAGTTGTATATTTGATTCCTATTCAAATTCGACTAAAGTAATTTAGTGTTTTTATCTCTCCTTATTTGGAGGCCCAAATGACATCCAAAAATTACCAAGTTTTATATTTTTCACTAATTTTGATGCGTAGAATCCTAATATGAAATTAGTTTTTCCTTTTGGAGACTTTTAGTAGGTTAAATAATTCAAATATCATTTTCTCTTTCCTCCTTCTTTAATACCTCTAGGAATATACAAAAATTACAAAACTAGACCCACAAGTCATATACAATATGCTGGACACGAATTTGGTATTATTTTCATTTGTTGAAGTTGTTTATTATTTTAAATAATGAGTTGAATGTTTTGCACACTTTCTCTCTCCTAAATTTATCTTCTCATCAAATATTTTCCAAATTGATTCAAAATTCATCCAAAGCTCTATTTTAACACGTAAAACAAGAATTTTGCATTATTATATTTTTTGAAGAATTTATTATTTTATTTAGTTCATTTAAATTTTATCACTTACTTATCCTTTTAATTTATTAGAGGCATCTAGAAACCTTCTAAAAATATAAAACTTGGTCTATAAGCAATATTAAACGTTTCAAACAGGATTTTGCCATTAATTTTTTTCCAACATATATTTAATATTTTTGGTCTTTAAGTCATTTTCTCTCTCCTGAATAAAATAAAATATTAATAATTGACCAAATTAAATATAAATTCATACATGGACTAATTTTGATACATAGATTACGAATTTGGAGTGATTTTTCCAATTTGAGGACATTATATATTTTATTTTACCTTATTGGCTTATTTCCCATTATCTTGTAATAAAGCCTTTTATATATTTATTTATTATCCAAATCAGATGATACTTGGCCATTAAGTTTATTTTAAGTCAATAAAACGAAATGTACATCCAAATTATCTTCATGGGTTTCCACTTATGATTTTTGGGACAATATATTCCTCATTATCTCCTTTTAACCATTATATTCCATATTATTTCCAATTACCACATTTATTATTTCCTTTATGTATATTTTGAGATTTCCTTTCTTTTTCATATTCTAAAAAGCACTAGAAAGTTGTAGGACGATTTTTTTTTATCACTTGAGTGGATATTTTGCATATTTGACCCATTACTAAGCTTCCACTGAGGTATTTGTGCATATACCCAAATATTGGAATAAAAGGTGAACAAATATTCATTAAACCATCATATTGTCCAAAAATTAAATAGAAAGGCCAAAGAGGATAGAAATGAATGGAAAAAATAGAAAAGAGGATTGAAAAGCAAAATGCCCAGAACTCCGTATGTTACAATACTACAGAGGGAGGAGAACATCAACATGGACAACAGTAACAACTCAGGTTGAGTGTGCTGTCTGTCGTGTCTTACAGATAGAAGTCCTATGTGTCATCACTATACTCTCAGGTCCTTGAGAGTTAGTACGTAATGGTTTTATAAATGATCTGAGATTTTGGTCTGTATGCCTCGAGGCTTTATGTTGCTTATGTATATGTTTGGGAAAAGCAACTGGTATATATTATCCTTGAGATAAGATGGTATAATGTATGTACAATGTGAACCATGATATATATATTTCCTTGATTCTTTCTTTAAGAGTTTCCTGGCAATGAATATCTTTGAAAAATGATTTTCATTTTTAGTGATTTTTGTTAATCCGCTGCTAATGGTTATTCCATGTAATTACGATGGCGATTTGGCTGTCGATCTGATGGTAGGTCATCACAAAATAATTGATTATGGTGAAGCATCTACCTATGTTGAAGTTGTGTCTAATCCAGATTCTGCTATGTGGATTGCAGCTATGAAGGAAGAGATGGAGTCTCTTCAAAGGAAAAACACTTGGGTGCTTGTAAATCCTCCTGCTGGAAAGAAGGTTGTTGGTTGCAAATGGGTATTCAAAAGGAAGGAAGCTGGTGCAAGTTTCAAAGCGCGATTAGTTGCAAAATGCTACAATCAGGTGGAAGATATAGATTACAATGATATTTTCTCTCTGTTGTCAAACATACATCCATCAGATTTCTATTGACATTAGTTGCTAGATATAATTTAGAGCTTGAGAAACTTGATGTGAAGACCATATTTCTCCATGGTGACTTAGAGGAACAAATCTACATGCAGCAACTAGAAAGTTATGTTTCTACTGCAAAGAAGGATCATGTATGCTTACTAAAGAAGTCTCTTTATGGCTTGAAGCAATCCCCACGTCAGTGGTATCATAGATTTGATTATTTCATGGTCAAGCATGGATATTCCATGAGCATATATGACGTTTGTGTCTACTTGAAAAACTCCCTGATGAGTCTCTTATTTGCCTCTTGCTCTATCTTGATGACATGTTGATTGCAGTAAGAGATACTTCTGAAATCCACAGTCTGAAGTAGTTACTTATTGGCGAATTGAAAATGAAAGACTTGGGAGTAGTAAAGAAAATTGTGGGGATGGAAATTATTAGAAGCCGCAAAGCTGGAAGGTTACTTCTCAGTCAGGAGAAGTATGTGAAGAAATTTCTACAACGTTTCTCTATGTCTGATGCATCTCTGGTATCTATTCCTTTAGATGATAAGTTCAAGAAGCTCTCATCTATTGAGTCATCACAATCTGAAGAGGATGAAAGCTACATGTCTCGTGTTCCCTATTCTAGTGCAATTGGTAGCATCATGTATGCTATGATTTGTATACATCCAGACATAGCACAAACAGTTAGCATGTTGAGCAGATACATGTCCAATCTAGGAAAGCTACATTGGCAAGCAGTTAAGTACATTCTTAGGTACCTTAAGGGTACATTTTCTACATGTGTTGGATTCGGAAAGAGCACAAAGACTCTTATTGGTTATGTTGATTTTAAATTTACAAATGACTGTGATAAAAGACATTCTCTTACATGCTATCTGTTTACTCTTGGTGGTTGTGTTGTAATTACTCTTGGTGGTTGTGTTGTAAGTTGGAAAACTATATTACAACCCACTGTTATATTGTCTAGTATTGAAGCTGAGTACATGGCATTGACAAAGGCCATAAAAGAAGCTACTTGGCTTAGAGGACTATGTGCTGAATTTTATATTTTTGAGAAGACAACGGTCATCTACTATGACAGTGAAAGTGCAATTCACCTTACAAAAGATCAGATGTTTCATGAAAGGACAAAGTACATTGACGTCAAGTATCACTCCATCAGAGAGGTGATTGCGCATGGGAAGATTGTGGTGAAGAAGATTGTAAGTAAAGATAATCCTACTGATATGATGACAAAGTCATTGTCAATTTCTAAGTTCAGACATTGTCTGGACTTGGTTAGTCTATACAGCCTGCATTGACGCCCTTAGGGGCTCGAGGAGGAGAGAGATCTACTATTATTCTTTTTCAGAGAGCTACAAACTTTGAGTCAAGGTGGAGATTGTTATGTGCCTCAAAGAAATGTACATATCCGATTGTAGATCCGGTCCCAAAATTAAATGGATCTTCGCCGTCTAGATTAACGAGCATTGTGCGGGTCTTAGCCCGCCAATGGTAAGGGGGTGGGGGCTTCTCCCCCCGCAGTATGATACAATCTAATTTTTGGATCCGAATAGGAATCCTATTACAGTTTTACATCTATAAGTATGTGTCCCTTGGTTAGGATTTGTAATCATCTTGTATTCTATTTAGACGGTAGCCGCCGTACTCAGGGTGTAATTTGCCTCTTTCGACTCCTTGTAATCTTTCTCTGATATAGTGAAATCTCGCCCCCTCCCGTGGAGTAGGCCATCCAACCGAGCCACATAAATTCTATGTTTTGGTTGCGTGATCGTTCATTTATTCTCGTCTTATTCTTCCGCCAAACTCGTCATATTCTATCCTTCAAAATCTTAACATATGTGTGTATCCTATAACATATGTGTGTATCCACGTACTCCCAACCACCAGCAAGTTCGTATGAAACAACTCACATGCGCTTATATATCCCACAAACGCCATCGAATCCAAGAGCCACAATCTCACGTGCGCTTGCTCAGAACGTGAGTTCGATTGATCACGTCCAACCTCTTCTTCTTTCTTTTTTGAAGATTGTGGTCCAAGGGTAGAGAACAACACACGTTTTCCCTGAAACAGAATAAACTAATTCACGAATCTTGTTAGAACAGCGCAGGTACCACATGAATGCTAAAATTCAAAACGTCAGACGAAATTCTAAGATTTGTGCCAGTAGATTCAGGGACGAGGTCGCCTCTATATACACCTGGAAATGGAGCAGCACGCACCTGCTTCTTCGAAACCGGAAACACATCGGACAGCCAGCCCGACACACACAGGCCCAAGTAATACCAACCATATTAAAGCTGTCCGCGCGCGTCCCATGATCCATCCACCCCTGGATTATCCGATTCAATACGCCACATACCAAAATCACACTCAACACCCGAGGATCACCACAACTGCTTGTGAGGCAAGAATCAGGAGAGGAGGAGCCTGCAGAATGCGGTTACTTGTTTAACATTTCTGATTGGTTCTTCTTTATCATTAAAAACTCCCATCTTATACGCTCCTCATCTCCACTTTACTAACAAAAAAGTACAGTAATTTCTTAATGCCCAGAGTTGAGAACCCCAAGGATCGGACAGCAGAGGTCTCTGAATTTCATGGACATCTTTCTGGTTTCTACACCCACAGTCCTTTTGATGGGGTTAAAATGAAGAATGGAACAGAAGCTCCCCCACCAACGCACACCCCCAACATCTGCACCGCATGCCTTGCCAAGAAACATGCTTCTCACAATGCCAGAGCAGTACAGACAACTAAACCATGCCCCAATTGTCTTTCCAGTCCCAAGGATAGAGGGGTGCGGTGGGGTTAGTTAAGCATTATTAATGCAATAATGCTCGATCGATGGGAATGAGATTCCCGGCCCTCGTCCTCATGTCATCACCTAAAGCGCTGCCGCCGGCCAGAGGATAGGAGGAGACCAAAGATGATGACTTACGTCCAGTGGAAAAGGTAGTATAGGATATGAATATGAATATAGGATATGAAGCATTCCACGGTAGTCCCAACTCAACTTGAGCATGCATTTCCTACTCTCAAGGGAATTTATAATTTGTGAGCGCCGGCCGACAAGGATGGTGTACTGTGATTTGCTGCAGTAGAGCAAAGGAATAAACCGCGTTAAAAGAGTGAAGAAGGAGGAGAGCAGCAGCTGGTTACTACCAGGGAATTTAATTTGATGGGGACGCAACGCAACACATAAGTACGTACTTAACTTAATTATTTAGCTGGTTCATATCTAATGGTTCCATGAATCAGGAAGAGAAGGCAACCGGATGGTAGGAGGGTCCGTCATCACCCACTCTCCATTCTATTCTGATTAGATATCGACCTTGTGGACGACGACGGGCTGATCACTCATTGAATCCAACAAGGGACCGGTGGTAGGCAAAGACAAATGACTAGTTAATCTGATCTATCATCTTGATGTTGTCTTTTAGATTCTCTCTCCCCGCTCTCACCCTAGCGCCGCTAGGGTTTCTTCTTGTATAGGCGGCTGGTTTGGGGGAGGGGGTTTGGCCGTCGCAAAGCGGTGCCCCACTCCCCCTCAGCCTCTTCTCGCCCGTCATCAGTAAGGTCTCTTCTTTGGGAGGTGTATGGACGTGGTATCTTTGGAAGCAGCGATATTCTTCCTCCCTGTCGTTGAGCCCGACTGCGACGAGTTTCCTATCCCTTTCTCTTTTATTGACTTTCTATTTAGATTGTTCTCTTATTTTGTCTATCTTGCTGTTAATCAGCGTTGCTTTCTCTTCTCGTAGTAGATTTTTCTTTCTCGGTCAATTTTGTTGTGGAGTTTGTATGGCAGCAGGTGTGGGAAAAATATCCTTTTCGAACACCAATTTGGTACAGGTACTCTACTACATATACATACTCAGGTTGAAGGTATTCCTCATAGAAAGCTGCCTTAGCCAGCGAAGGAGAAGAGGAATCTATACATCATTGTCCTTATCAGATTCCGAAATGAGTTTTTGTGGTGATTTTTACCTGTTCTTGATCTTTGTGTTGTCTTTTAGTTTATTTTTCTCCTCATGTAGATGCCGTATGACCCCTCCATAATGAAATTTGTCTGTTTAACTTCAAAAAAAAAATCTTGATGTTGTTTTAGGTTCAGGTACACAAGTAAGGAATGTACGGCGTAAATACAACCAAGAATATTATAAGTGCATGCAAGGTTTTTCTTAGATTACAGTTTCAATCTCAAAGCGCTAACTATCTATTTTATGCATGATGATCTACTTTATAATTCAACGTATCACTTAAGAGGATCTATTTTATAATTCAACGATGGAAGTGATCGGCCTAAATTATACAGGAGCAAATTCAGATTAATTGGACTTTTAAATTTATATCCCGACACTCACGTCCCCACAATGATAATATATGATCCAATGTAGTAAATCAAGATCGAACTACATTGGCAAGGGTAGTATGTGTTAGGAATTGAGAGACTTAGCTTAGTTACACCAAACAAAGGAGTGAGATAAAACTTTGTGTTACTTATGAAATGATGGTATTTCAACAAACACGTAATAAGCAAGCAAAACAAATCAAGAAGTAAAATAAAAGACAATAAATTCAAAAGATAAGGTATCAAGTATGGATGGAGAAACTTAGATTGAGTTTCACCATCTAAGGTCTCCCACCAACATGCAAAACTCATTTCTATTGTATACCCTTAGCAAGTTTACAAGCAATCATCATTAGTATTTATTTCCTCCTCTCTCGAGCTCAAGACAAATCTACACTATAAGTTTGTCTCTCTCTCTCTTGATGGTAAACAAATAATCAAAATAAAACTATATAATCATTCGCTTAAGTATTCCAACATTCTCATACATTCATATAACTCCATAACACTTAGATATTGGTTGATACCACTTGGCATCAACAATTAAATAACACAAGATGGTAGCTAATCATGTAAGTGAAGCATTAAGAACAAGAATATGATGATAAACTTTGCTAAGAGTATATATCCTATTGATATATTCTATTGATGTCGAACTCTACTCCGTTCAAGCGAGACGGGTGGAGAGAGGCCGCTCTCAACCAGATCCGAGCTCGGGTTGCTGCACCGCTGCACTAGGGTTGTGATGGGTGTTCTTCCTGTCGGCTCTAGTACCTTCTCCTTTGCTCCTTCGAGTGAACCCTGGTTTATCCAGGTGCTGACGGCCATGTCTCTGTCCAGTTTTCATGCCTGGTGATTATGACGCCTGTAGGGTGCTCTCTCCCGATGTGCTGGCTTATCCAGGGTGTGGCGATCCTTGATTACGGTTGGGTGCGATATTGGCGTCCCTGACGGCGGGTGGTCTAGCGGAGCCCTCCAGGTTTGATGGAGCGTCTTTCTCCAGGCTCTGGTGGCTTCCCCCTCGCCCTGCAGGCATCCTCCCAAGCTCAGGTTCTTCCCCAATTTGGGCGTATGCTTGGAGATGGAGTTTCGGCTGTCGATTGATGGGTGACTCGCCAACTCTTTGGTGGCAGGGGGTTGTTTCCACACTCCCCTCTGCTGCGTGTGTGTTCTCTGTAGATGAGGGTTTGTACACTTTCTAGGTGTTCGATGAAGTGTTACTGTGTAGGCAGAAGCTTCGTGGGGGATGGGTTCAGGGGGGGGGGAACTTTCTTCCTCTTCTCTCCGTTGGATCCTTCCTGTTGCCACGTGTAGCTGAGCTCGCAGGGTCCATATATATGTTGATCATCGACTGCTGAAGAGGGATTGGATACCTACCTGGAGTTCACATCTTCAGGATATGAGCCAAACACCAGCGGAGAAAAGGTAGATGTCTGGTTCAAGGACATCGTTCGATGGTCAGTTGATGGATGGATCCTATTGTCTCCTGCATTTTGGTTGTTTTCTGACCTGGGTTTGTCCCTGGTCTTGGTTGATGCACCTTAGTGCTAAGTAGTAAGGGTGTCCTTGATGGTTGATTATGCTCATCCATATGGAGACCAGAAGGTTTCGAAGGTTTGGTGGCGGATGATGTTTCATGTCTCTTCTTGAAGACTCTCACTGCTCAAGTATCTATGTTCAGCTTTCAGACATCCAGGATGGCACATATTGAAGGTGTTTTTATTGTTAGTGTTATTTTGGCTGTGTTGGTTGTTGCTCCATAGTATTTGGTAGGTGTTTGTGTCTTTCTTTAGCAGACATAGCTCTTCTTCTCATCTTCCTTTCAGGAGTTCTTTATTAAGACCTTGTGGTTTCTTTTTTCGGATGTTTTATCCCTGTTTGTAATGGGGGCGCATGGTTTTGGACCCAAAGTTTTTGGAAATATTATAGCAACATGATTTTTCACTGACCAAAAAAAAGTATTTACATGTTGGGATAGTCTTAGCGGATACTCCCAACCCAAGCTATATGATTAGCCACTCAAGTTGATGAGTAGCTTGGCGGAATTACAAGTGTTGTGAGACATGGGTATGGAAGACATAATGGAATAAAGGGGATGAAAGGAGATGGACATAATTACAGAATAGGAGGAAGATACACCCACAGTGACCACAAGATCATCAAGGTCAATGCATGACTTCTTCACTCTGAATCTGACATCGACATCGGGGTTGGTTGCTCTGTCTCCCACCTTCTCTCAAAGAAGAAGTCTGGAACTGCTCAGCGACGATGGAGGCAGGTTGCTCCTTTGACTCTCGTCTTTGGAGACCACAAACTGATGGGGGGTGGAACAATGGAAGTCAATGGCAGGGTAGTGGTGTGACAATATTTCGTCACCTCCTTCACGTCGTGACCCCCTCAATGACTGAGGTGGTCAACTATTAATAGGCGCGGGCTGTGGGTCAATAGTCTCATTGGTTGCAATCCTATCATATTGGTATGTATGACCAGAGAGCCAATCATATGATGATTGTAATGACATAATTTGTAAATGATTTGATTACTAATAAAGACAAGCGTCCAATTTATATAGTTTTATTTAGTTATGAGATAATAATATAATATAATAAATATCTAGAGAATGATATTACTCAATGACGTATGTCTTCAAGTACATGACTTGGACAATGAGATAATATGAATACTAAGAGTTACATTCTCATTATGTCCCTAGTCAGATGTTATTGTGGAAGACAGATAGAAAACAAAAATACATAAGACTAGAGTGTGTGTTGGTTGATGACAAAATCTCATTAGTCATGATATGTGATATCAAACCAAGCACACAGATACATGTCAAAGAACATTGTATTGGGAAGACACACCATGAGACTGACATATGAGAGCCATTACAATGGTAGTCATAGTCTGCTCTCGTTGTATTGGTGGTGATTGTGGTTCTTAGACCTGAAGTCACTGCACTGATCATATGTCGTCTGGTATGATTTGACATCATATAATATAATCTTAAAAAAGGGTTGCCATAATAGTGATGATTGGATGACTGTGACACAAGGGGATTGACTATGAGTGATGTAGATGGGATTTGTCCCTCCTATAGGAGTAAAATATCCTAGGACTCTTGATAAGCAAGATAGAGAAATGCATGGCCATGCATATGTGAGTCAATATGTGATATTGAGCTTACATATATCTCAGAAAATTTGCTCTGGTTCAAGGAACAAGATTGAATGTTGAAAAGGATGACTAATCCATGTCTCGAGTGCAATCTGGATATCAGCGACAAATGAACTATACAAACATTATAACACAAAATACATATTGTAGGTTGAAGTTGTTCTCCAACTTTCCATTTACTTGGGTAGCATTGATGTGTAACTAGACACCACTCACTGCTTGTGATGTCATGACTGATTATGGTCATTCACTACCAACTTAATATGGGACCTATACGGTCACACACATAGGAACTAACTTATAAGAAGAGTTTTGATCATGGATTATAATTGGATTGATTACTAAAATGTTTGAGTATTCAATTCAAGTGACAAATTAATTGACTAGACTCCTAACTGATTGGCTCATATGATGAAATGACCACTTGGAGTGTCAGGTTGATTGGATATTGAATTGGCTGAATTATGGTTGAGATGGGGAGCAAACTAACCAGTTCTTATAGCGAACCGATCAATTTGTAGTCATGAGATGATCGACTTGCGTTGCAATTCAATTGCATCAAGGATTAGTGTTGACATCATGTCATGCATTAATTGGAATTGTATTTCAAATTTATATGCGATTGGGAAACATGACAAAGTGACTAGTTTTCTAGGTGAACTGATCGGCTCACATGCCACCGACCAGTTCACTTGGAAAATTGACTGTTTTATCATTTGTAGGTTGTGAAAATTTTAGATTCTGATCCCTTCCACTCCCACACAGTCTGGAAACCTTGACCCAAACCCCTCCTATAAATAGAGAGGTATTCGGGGCTTCTTAGACACATCAATTTCCTCTAAAAATTGTTTGTATTCTATGGTTGACGTAACTGAGAGAACCCAAGAAAGTTCTATCAGATAAATGGAGGGATATCAAGGGACAACAATTGTGGGAGAGCAAGTTGGTGACTAGTATACCAATGGGAGGTGCAAGTCGTTGTTGTCCGTTCTAGTAGGACGATAAGATTTCTAGGTGGTATGTGTGCACTTACATAGAGGTGTGGAGGCTATTGTCTATGCTAGGAGGACAATTTCAACCTATTCTCTGTGGTGAAGACCAAGAGGTGTAGTAGACGAGTCTCATTACAACTAGAAGAAAACTACACAACTACAATGATGAGGAGATGTCGTTGGACTTGCTTCAGGACCACGTATATACTCAAAACCATCCTTTCCATTATATAGTTTTTGATGTGATCCTATGGTTTAAATGAGAAATATGACATCCAAATTTTTGTTTCTACAGCCTATTCTGACGCCATATTTCCCTACAGTGGTATCAGAGCCACATAAATCACCTATATATTGGGATAATCGATATGATCAAATTGTTGGTTTTATCTTTTATTTATTGCATACAATGTGAATAATCTTGTCTAATCAAATACAATGCATAATCCCAAACTAATATATATATATGTATATATATACATATATACATACATATATATACTCACATATATATACACACATATATACATATATATATGTATACATACATATATATATATATATATATATATATATATATATATATATATATATATAGTCAAGCTAGAATACACTCGAGTGTACATATCACGCCGTACACCTCAATGGTGTTTGCATATGTAGACCATGTTTTTACAAAATCTAATCCATTGATCTTCATGATTACAATAATAATAGGCCACATACAAAATTTGAACTCATTTGGATGAGTGTAATTCACTCATCCAAGGACAACAAAATCGACGTACAAAACTAATTTGAAATACATGATTTTTGCCTCCTTTAGATGCATGACCTATAAGTGTCCAAAGGAGCTAAAATTTATTATATAATATGTTCTTATGATAATTAAGAAGATCAATGGTTTAGATTTTTCAAAAATTCATTGCATCTTCAAAAATGACTGAGGTGTACGGTGTCTCCGGTACACTCGAGTGTATACTCGCCTGACTCTCTAAATATATATACATATATACACATATATACACACACACACACACACATATATATATATATATATATATATATATATATATATATATATATATATATACATATATATACATATATATGTACACACACACATACACACACAGATATATATATATATATATACATATATATATGTACACACACACACATATATATATATATATATATATATATATATATATATATATATATATATATATATATATGCAATTTATATGAGACACCCTAAAAGTGAGTTTTGATGGTGGATGTGTAGCATGGTTATGGCCAATAACCTTATTATCTGTGCATGGTTGTATGGTTGGTTATTCCTATTTTATCTCAGTTTGCATACCGATCCTCTACCTTATCTTGTAACTATAAGAGTATTATTTTCTCCTACCTTTTCTCCCCTCAAATGTCATGTGAGGTTTATCTATTAATATGTAATAGTAGGATAGTTTACTTTCTTGGTATGACAATGAAGAAAGACACTCAGGCTAGGACAATTTACCATCTCGAAGGTGAGTCAATTGGCTGGAGGACCAAGAAGAACCAAGGAGGATGAGCTAAACTGATCGATTAGTGGACTTGATTGATCGACTACAGGACCAAAAAGATGGTGGACTGCAGACTCGACGAATAGTGAGACAACCAACCGACCAGCTAGGAGGCGAGCCAATTGGTTCAATGGTTGAACCCATCAACCCAGATTGGAAAGCACAAATATTCAACAATGATATGTTTCTACATGTGATGTGGACTCTAGGTTGTGGTAATTCCTTGTGGCTCCAAGGAATTACATTGGAATGTCCATAACCATCACTTTTTGTTTATTGTATATTTTTTGTTGTGGGATATAACATGTATATGATACATACTATATATGTGGTGATTAAATAAAGTATTTGTATTTATAAATACAAACTCCCTCAATCAAATATTAAGTCTTAGATGCTTTCCATTAGAAACACACTGCACCCCAAGGGTGATGCACTGTCTATCTCATGGAAGTGTGATTATAATAATGTGGGCCCAACAAGCAGGGTGCATTATTCTCATGTTGGCTTTTGGGTCAGGCTTAACCGTGTGACCTTAATGGGAGTAACCACTAGAAGAATATAAATTATTATGGCAACGAGTTGCACATATCATCTATCCAAGAGTTGTATATGATGCTATTGGTAAAAGTTGCATACTTTGATAATTGACTATGGACATTGGTGTTGGCTGAGTAATAGTTGAATTATTTTGGATATTGGCTCACTAGAAGGTTGTATAATGTAATCTTCCGAATACAATGTGATGGTTATCAATTTGAATAAAATAGTGGGAGAAATAATTAATTAGAGACCTAATTGAATATTGTCAAAATTTGCAAATCAAATCAAATCAAAAAGGGTTTTTATCAAAATGTAATTTTCTTTTGTAGATAAATTTTATAAAAGTGTACATCGTCATTCTCCCATAAAGGGTTTACAACAATAAAAGGATCTAGACAGAGGGAAATTTAAACTACTGCAAGTCTTGTCTCCAAAGCAACATCTCCAAGAGGTAGGTCCATGCCAAAAGCTAAGTTCTCTTTGATCTTGTTCAACTCCTTGATCTGACCCTGGGTGGTTGGGCAAGCACCCAGCAAAAGAAAGAAATAAGGTATGTGTCAATAATGTGAACAAGAAACAAAGATAAAAACAATAATGAAACATAAGGATATAGATTCATCAAAACATGAGAAGTCCAAGATAATGAGGCATATAACAAAAGATTTTTTCCAAAACCAATAAATAATAATGAATTTGCATGAATGATTAATATTGGACTAAATTAACTAAGTAGGATTGAGGCACCTACCAGACCTCAACCATATAGATGAGGGGAGAGTAAACACATTCCCAATCACCTATCCAATATTTTATATTGGGGAGAAATAACACATTCCCCAGGGGGAGAGTAAACACATTCCCCAGGGTGAAATAACACATGCCCTAAACTATGGGTGGTTGTACATAAGTACCAATACTATAGCTAAATAGCCAAATGAACCATCATGCTAAGAAATAGTAAAGTGGCAAGATAAGTCATCATATAATTGCAACATGGCAGTGGGGTTCCAAGACCCAAGAAACAATGTACCAAATCTGATTTTGAGGCAATTAGAACAAGAGAAACAATAATAAAGAAAATAGGGTTCAATTAATGCCTCATTAAGGAAAATAGGGTTGGTTCACAAATATCCCAACTTAAGGGTAAGACTTGCACATACCTCTCTTATTGGATTCAACTATCAACTTTCACCACTTTAATTGATTCCAAGGTCCCCTTTTTCAATTCTCAATCTATAACCATGTATTAGAGTTTTTCATATGCATGAATATAAAGAAAATTCTAGTTTTGGACCTTTTGTAAAAAAGCTAGATTTAAAATCTAAAACTATCATCATTGAATTTATTAGCTTTTCCTGAATAAGAAAACATATAATTTTATCTATTTTTGAGTTATGATGATTAAAGTGTATTTTTTGTTATTTTTATGTATTAAAATCATTTTTAGAAAACACCTATCGACAACATTCAAAATCAAACCTCGGAAGTACCTTTATTAGAAAAACATTCAGGCTCAGCCCCCCCAAAAACTTACAATCCACAATATTTCTTTACATGCTTCTGCTACTGCAATGTACTCTGCCTCTGTCGTAGAAAGTGCAATACACTTTTGCAACCTGGACTGCCAAGATATGTCTCCCCTTATAGAAACAAAAATATACGCAGAGGTAGACTTCTTGTGATCAATATCACCTGCCATATCAACATCAACAAAGCCTTTCTGATCCTTTTTAGGATTACCAGGTAACATCAAAAGAAGGCATATCAAAATGAAAAAGCTCTATCTGATTGTTACCCCTCGCGGTCATCCACCGCTTTAGGTTGACTCAACCCATAGAGTCTAGCTGTTTCATGTTGTTACTCTTGCCTTTTTACACTATTGGGCTGTAACTTTTATATGTCCTACCGAGCCTTCCTCGGCTGTTGAGTCATTTCCTCCCTTCTTTTCAAAGAAAAGAGTTTAGTATGCTCAACATGTCCATATCCATAACATGTCTTGTTCTCATACCATGGTCGTATCAGTCTCATTACCGATGTATAAGCTAAGCCATGAGTTGTTAAAGGTGGAAAGTTAGAACCTTTGCCTTTACTTAGTGGCTACTGCCCTGGTACACTAGGCATTTATTGCACTGATGGCACCGAAAACTTTGTCTTTTTAGAACAACTAGGCACATGTCTCTAGAATTGTAGAGACCTTTCCTTATTTCTCAACTTATTTTCCCATCTTGGGCACAACCGTCGTAGGTATAGTATCTGTCTATACTTATGGCAAAGTCTATTTTCTTGCCATATGCTAATCCTTCCCACATTTTCCACTGTTCCAACATGACTATGTTGTTCAGAAACCCTTTCGAAGCCCAAAATTTCTGTATTAAGGACTGGTAACTTAGGTTGTAATGCTAGTATCCAGTCTACTATATGCATCACTGTTATCCTAACCTGCCCAACAAGAGCATAAGCATAGGATTCTCTATCCTGATCAGGTCAAGATGGGAATTCTCAGGCACTTGTTCTTCTCTTGCCTGATCCCTTGCACCCTCTCCTGGTGCAACAACATTGCCCTTAACAATGTGTTCCTTGTGTTCCCCAGTCATTTATAAACTTTACCCTATACTCTTGCATAAGCAGAAGTCACTATAGGGTATACTGGAGGACACTAATACATACTCAACACCTTAGTCCTATGTCTCTGTAGACTCAACGAACCTTAAGCTCTGATACCAAAACTGTAACGACAGTCGAACAAATCGTTACTAATTAAGCAGAATTAAACATAAACAACAGATTAACGAAAATCACTAAAAATTAAAACCATTTTTCAAGGAGATCCATTCCAAAAAAAACTCTTACTGAAAGGTCCAAAACCTTATATACATCATTATTCACATTGTACATATCTGGTACATCTCATCTCAAGAATAACATATAACAGTTGCTTTACCGAACTACACATGAGCAACATAAAACCTCAAGGCACGTAAGACAAAATCTTTTATTGATCATAAAACCAGTACGAACCAACTCCAAGGACCTGAGAGTACAAAGACGACACATAGGACTTCTATTTACAAGACACGACAGACAATACACTCAACCTGAGCTGTCACTGCTTCCTTAGCTATTGTTCCTCCTCTGCAAAAAGGTCTTCACCTCCTCGTGCATGTCCACCTAAAAATTTGGATCCCACGGGGGTGAGACAATTGTAATTGTCCCAGCGAAAGATATAACTCTCCGCCGACCATATTATTATCACAGATTAAACATTTATAAACTGAGCAGAGGTTCATTTTATATTAATAAGCAGGATTATTCATTATATTAACAAAATGAAGTAATCTCCTTTCATAAGGAGAACATTGCATCTACCCATGGTAGATTATAATTCATCTATCTGCTTTGCGAGGAATGTAAAGAAACATAAATAACATCTATCAACTAGAATGCATAACTGTATTGCGCATCAAACAATGTTTTCCATATTCGATCCTTAAGCAGATATGCTACACAGCTAATTACATTTTACAATCACACTTATGCCCTGAGGAAGTGAGTCGTACCGCTCAAATCAAACCGACCATTGAGAAGTCGAAATCGGCACCATACAAGGTCCATGGAAGAGCTGGACTTCATGACCTCACCCGTCTCGGTCAGTGCGAGAAAACAAGCAAGACTGCACTCTCTTGCTTTAGTGACCTCAGTCACATAGGGTCAGGCTACCCTCTGCCTAGCCCACCTTGGTACAGGTGTCGACGCTAGTGAATCGAGCCACAGCCAGTTCACCGTGCTCCCTGAGCCATGAACGCATTCATGCTCTATCACACTGAGCCATGGGCCTATTCACCATGCACTTATCACACTGAGCCATGGGCCTGAAACCGTGCTCTGGAGTCTACAACTGAAGTTTTACTCTAACCTTCCTATTTGTGTCTAGGAGCAACCCCGCACATTCAACAATATGCGCTCTGGATTAACCCGTAGGAGAACCCGTTTCACCATCACCAGCTACTGACAATGATGGATCTATGGCCAGGGCACTACATGATAAAATTCCACTTGATTAATTAAGTGCATTACCATATTCTTTTAGCATCAGTCAAGTTTTCACACATGAATTATTATGACAAATGCTACAAAGAAAGGTATAATATATCTATCACGTACTTTTCAAATCTTTAAAACGCATGATACTTGGGATCTCAGTCCCTTATCACATTACTGGGAATTGTCATCCCTTCACATAATCATTATCATGATTGCTGGATATGGGTATTCAAATTCTTAGATCGTCATATAACATTGTTACCTCTACAACAGGTAACCATTACCGCTAGGTCCTCAGACCAAGGTATTCATTTCACTTGTTGTGCAAGTATTCACATGGCTCACTAGGCCATTACACATCTTGTCACCTCTCACTAGGCAACAACTTATTCACATGGCTCACAAGGCCATTACACATCTTGTCACCTCTCACTAGGAAACAACTTATTCACATGGCTCACAAGGCCATTACACATCTTGTCACCTCTCACTAGGCAACAACTTATTCACATGGCTCACAAGGCCATTACACATCTTATCACCTCTCACTAGGCAACAACTTATTCACATGGCTCACAAGGCCATTGATCATCATACTTGTTATATAAGTATTTAACATGCCTTACAAGGCTTATGAAATAAAAGAAATACAACCTTCCCGTCATTAGGGTTAGGGTTTTCCTTTCTTATCGATTAGGGTTTCTCTTACATATCATTACCCTTCATTAGGGTTTTCCATAATTAATTTAGGTTTTCAAGGTCATATTATCAATGATCAAACTCTAATTCATTGCTCCAACATCCAGGAGCCAACATTGATATCATAAGTATTCAATCATACTTATTTATTCACATCATTTATCATTAAATGAATCATCAACACAAGGTATAAGTTCCTCTCTCATCTTAACCAGGGTATAATTACATCAGACTTTATTAACTTGGCTTAACCCTTTCTCAAAGTATGTTAGCCCACACTTATCAAAGTGCATTAAACTTATTACATCTCAATGTAACAATTGACATAACACACTTCATGTGTTACTCATCCAAGTATATTGGATTTAAGGTGCATCAAGGTACATCAACCTTGAAGTGCTGGATGTGATATCTATCATGTCTTGATGTATCACTTCCCTCATCACTTTTAGCTTTACTTAAGTTCATCAACTTATCTTGTATTACGGTACGTCCCATCCTAATACTTTATGCACTAACTCATCACATTTATCATGTAATGCATTGGTCATAAGTCACACAATTGAATTATTCAACCCTCATTAATGATATGGACTCATCTCGAGTTAAGGCATTATTTGTATAAGGTTGACCATTAACAACCACTCTAGGTGATTCACCTATCAAGGTATTAGCCACACCATTACTTGGTGCTACACAAATCACTCCTAAGAGTGTCTTACTCTCACCTTTACAAGGTATATAGGGTTAAATCATATGCATGTGTCACCATATCAGGTTGGAGGTCTATGAACATTCACCATATCAGGTTAGGATTTTCACTTGTCTCCATATCGGGCATGAGGTACCTTATTGACCTCATATCGGACACAAGGTATATGTAAGTGTCTCCCATGATACTTATGAGGTATCAACCCATCACCATGTCGGGCTAGAAGTACATTCAATCACCCTATCGGGCTAGTCACCATCTAGGGTTAGCCATGATGGGCTAGGGTTACCATATCGTCTAGGGTTGTGTATCGTGCAACCCCATCATGCAACCATGTCATGCAACTATGTCATGCAACCATGTCGTGCAAACATGTCGTGCAATAGCACTTGTATACTTCACTTATATCGGGTTACCCAATTTAGGGTTTCTTGTCAATTTACAAGTATACAATTGACCTTGTATCGTGTATGGAATCTATACTTGACTCCCTATCGTGCAAGAGGTGTATACTGCACCCCCATATCGTGCAACAAAGTATTCATTCATATCCATATCGTTCAAGTGAAGTAGGTGCATCATCATATCGGGTTAAAAGTGCTTTCTTGTGTGCTTACACCCGATATCACTTTTATAAGGTGATACCATCATCTTCAAGCTCTAGACCTTTGTTCTAACTGTTATAGTTCTTGGAAACAGGTCCAAGAAACTACTATAACTCATAACTTCATCAACTATTTCAGGAAATTTCACAATTAAAAGTATTTCACTAATTATAACAATTTAGGTGAAGAATAATAACATGGTTGAGTTCAAGTTATAAAACCCGCCTTAAGAATCACTTCAAAGCTTCAAGCTCCAAAGATCCATGTTCCTAAGGTTGAAGATGACATTATCAAAGGTCCAAGGCTCGTTAAAAACTCCTTCATATACAAGGAATCACCATGGATAAGCAATTGGTGAAGAAGAATAGAAAAGAAGATCAAAACAATAAATTCATGCTTCAATCCAATGTTGAAGGTGATTATTGCCTCACCCTAGGGTTAAGTTTTGAGTTGCTTAGCTCATTGGCCGACAACCCACCACTCTTGGGCGATATGGACTTCCTCTTGGCCGACACAACCTTGCTTGTGGCTGATACCCCCTCACTTTTGGCCAAAATCACTTCAATTGGCCGATATCAACTTGCTATGGACAATATCAACATGGTATGGTCGATACACTTGCTATGGCCGATACCCAAGGCCTATGCACGATAACCTTGTGCCCTTGCAAGATATGCCAACCCTCTTGCATGATATGGCACTCACTTGCACGATATGGCACTCACTTGCACGATATGGCACTCAACTCTTCACCCTATTGGCCGATATCACCTTATGTGGCCAATTTCACCTACTTGGCCGATATGCTTTTGCTATGGGCAATATCCAAGGGCCTATGCACGATACCCTTGCTTTCCTGCACGATAAAAGAGCCCCATGCACGATACCACAAGGTAGGAGGGTGTTAAGGGTCGCAAAATTGCACCAAGGGGTGAAACTAGGGGTATATATACTTGTTGATCATGAAGAAAGGCAAAAATGAGGTGTCAACATTTTGAGCTAGTAGGTGCCACGTGTCATACATGGGTGACACGTTTCTATGCATGCATCATCATTTATCTTGTCTTGCAAAACAGTTGAGGATCATCTACAGATGCAAATTCGTCCATTGCCTATCCATTTGGATAAGTCATCTAGGTTTAATCACTATTTTATGTCAAGCCGATACACTTTTTCTAAGGAAACTTGTTGGCCGTCACACCTCACCTCCATGAGGTGATTTGCACGATATGGCCTTTGACAAGATCTCACAAGACGATATGAGACACCTCCTGGGGCTCCATGGCCGATAGGCACTCATATATAAGCTTTTCAACTTGATACAACTCAAGTTAAGCTTCCAAATTCAACCCTTTTTCTTGGTCATTTCATCACCAAGAGTATCATCATTCATAATTGATCCAAACACAGTGTCTCATTCATTCTCTCTCCTATAAATTATACATAGAGGAAGTAGGGTCATTCTAGATGTGGTAGTTTGCATATAAACCCCATATTTTGGGTAAATTACAATTTGTACCAAAATTGGTGCACAAGGTACCAACATTGTTCAAACAAGTTCAAACTTGGAATTTAGGCTTTCCACAAGCCACCACCTTGCATCATTTTCTCTATAATGATGATAAAACACATGAGGCATGTTAAACATGTGACATTTTGCATTATAGCCCCTCAATTCAGGTAAATTGCACTTTGGTCCAAAACAAAGGAAAATTGCTCAAACAACAATCAATCGGTACCAAAATTGAAACATAAGTGTGTCACATGATAACAAAGCACCTTAGAGGATTATATTAAAGTTCTAATCAAATTTATTATCCAAAACAAATAGGGTTACCTCATAACCCAGGTCAGGGTCGTTACAATATTTCCCTTTTTCCACACCATCTACTCACTCTTGTCGTATTTGGTGTAGGGGGAGGGAATAGAGGAGAGATATATAGAGAGGAGGATATGAGGAGAACATGAGGGAGATGATATGTGGAGAGGATACGAGGAGAGACATGAGATGAGATGAGATGATATTGCATGTTGTGTTCATGGAGCTTCATGTTCTTTAGTACATCCATGATAGTGATCAATAGAGTTGAGTCCAAGGATGAAAGCAATGCAATGAAGAGTTCTGAGTCCAATCCCAAATCCAAGTCTTCAACACTCAAGATGAGGATAAAGAAAAGTACAAGTGGAATGTATCCTTTGTACTTGAAGGCATTCAAAAAGAAGAAGATGAGGATACATATCTCCTTTTTAGGTATATACATTATTTAGCTAAACTTATCTACTTCTTCATCATGGGTATTAGATATGGGGTGTTGATATCACATATGCTCAAATATGCATGATCTGAAAATAAGTAGGTCTTTGGGAAAGGTAGAGGTTGAACTGCGAGTCACAAATGTAGCAAGAGTTGTTGCCACTACAGTTGGTACCTAGAGTTTATCTCTGCCCACAGGGTTCATAATAGAGTTAGTAAACTGCTTTTATGTACCTGCCATAAATAGAAATAGAATTTTTGTATCTTGTATGGACAAGGGTGCATATGAATTTTATATTAAGAATTGTCGATGTTCTATTTCTAAAGATGGGATCTTTTATGATAGTTCCCAATGTCTTATGGTCGTTATTTGTTAGATCTAAAGATATATGTTTATAATGTAAATACCAAAAGACTAAAACTCAACAACTCAAACAAAACATACCTTTGGCATTGTCATCTACGACATATAAATGAGAATTGCATATCTAGACTCCATAAAGATGGTTATCTGGATTCTTTAAATTTCAAATCAATAGAGACATGTGAATCTTGTTTGATGGGAAAAATGGATAATACCCTTTTCACTTATAACAATGAGAGGGCTAGGGATCTATTAGGACTCATACACACTGATGTGTGCGGGCCTTTTAGAATAACCATTAGAGGTGGGTATCAGTACTTCATCACCTTTACTGATGATTTTAGTAGGTACGGTTATGTTTACTTGATGAAACATAAATTAGAAACTCTTGATAGGTTCAAGGAGTTTATGAATGAAGTACAGAACCAAATTGGAAAAATTATTAAGGAACTTTGTTCTCATTGAGGTGGAGAATACTTAAGCCAAGAGTTTAAGGACCTTCTGTGATCCCATGGGATTGTATTCCAATGGACTCTACCTGGAACACCTCAGCATAATGGTGTATCAGAAATAAGGAATTGAACATTGTTGGATATGGTGAGATCAATGATGAGTTTAGCTGAGTTTCCGACTACCTTTTGGGGTTATGCTCTACAAATTGTCGCATGTACACTAAATCAAGTGCCATCTAAATCAATTCAAAAGACACATATGATATATGGTATGGGAAGCATCCCAATTTGTCTTTTACGAAGATTTGGGGATGTGAAACCTAAGTAAGGAAAATATTTCCTAAAAGGCTTGTCCCTAAATATGTTAAATGTTATTTTGTTGGATATCCTAAAGGGACTAAAGGATATTACTTTTGTTCCCTATCTAACAGAAAAGTGTTTGTTTCCAAAGATGTTGTATTCCTAGAAAAGGAACTTATTTCCAAAGGAATCAGTGGGAGGAAAGTGGAACTTGAAGAGTTTCAAGAGCAACAAGAATGAATTGAATCGATAGATGTACAAGAGGAAAAAAGAGAACCAAAAAGTGTTGTGGAATCTCATATTCCTGAAGTAACACAGTAGCCTCATAGATGTAGTAGGACACCCCTTGAGCCTGAGAGATTTGGATATCCGGTAACTCAGGAAGGTGGTAAGTTGGTCATAGATGATGAGCCAACAACATATCTAGAAGCTATTGAGGGTCTAAAGTCTAAGAAATGGCTTGAGGCCATGAGATTTGAGATGGAATCCATGTATACCAACAAGGTATGAACCTTGGTGGATCCACCTAAAGGGGTAAAACTCATAAGGTGTAAGTGGGAATTCAAGAAGAAGACTGACATGGATGAAAAAGTGCAAACCTATAAGTGAAGATTGGTTGCAAAGGGTTTCAGACAAGATCAAGGTGTTGACTATGATCAAACCTTTTCTCCAGTTGCCATGTTTAAGTCCATCAGGATCATGCTTACCATTGTAGCTTATCATGACTATGAGATTTGGTAGATGAATGTTAAAACCACATTCCTTAGTAGGAGTCTTCTTGAGGATGTGTATATGACACAACCTGAGGGTTTTATAAATGCAAAGGATGCAAATAAATTATGTAATCTATAAAGGTCAATCTATGGATTTAAGTAAGCATCTTAGAGCTAGAATCTTTGTTTTAACAAAATAGTCAAAGAGTTTGGCTTTAGTCAAAATGAATATGAACCTTGTGTGTATAAGAGCTATAGAGATAGATCTATAAGGCTTCTTGGACTAAGTCAAAGCCCATACATTGACAAAGGGTTGAAGTGGTTTAGCATGGAGAGCTCAAAGAGAGGAAACTTTCCCATGCATCATGGAGTTAACATCACTAAAGCTCAGAGTCCCAGTTCTTGTGAAGAAAGGGAATGCATGAGTTTTATTTTATATGCATCAACAATTGGATCAATCATGCATGCAATATTGTGTACCCGTTCCGATGTCTTATATGCCTTGAGAATGACGAGCAGATATCAGTTAGATCTAGGTGTAAGACCCCTGAAGTGTGTTTTGGGCCAACCATATTTGCCTTGTCTTGATCATGTTCTTAGATCCTTGCTATAATGCTTTGAGATGTTTTTACAGCTTGTGAAGAAATTAAGTCTCTAGTTTGAGATTGTTTGGATGATGTTTGCACTTTATGTGCTTGTTTTTTACCCATTTGAGAGGGCTATCTTGCAATTTTCCACATATAAACTACTCCTTCTCTCTCATGACTTCATGATAGAGAGTGTGATTCTTTGAGGAACCTTGGTTGGGTCTTGGATGAGTGGTGGCATCACTAGAGGTGATTAGGGTTTCTAGGGTTTGCTTGGTTTTGACCCATGTTTGCTTTGTTGGTTTGTCTCAACCCAAGTGGGTGCTTTGGATGTATCTTGACTAAGGAACCTTCCTTGGGTATGTCTTGTCTTGACCATGTTGGTTTGGGTTGAGATAGTTTGTCCTTTTGTGGAGTGTCTTGACCTAGTGTGCATGGTGACCTTTTGTCTCGACCATGGTGATGCTTGGCTTTTGTTTCAACCTCCTTTGGAGTGTCTCAATCGAAACGATGTGTTGGGGACCCAAGAGGTTGAGACCCAACATAGTGTGTATCACCATCTCGTTCATGCAAGGTTTAAGTGGTTGCATGTTAGTTTCTTGGGTGCACAAGTGTCCCTTTGGTGCCTTTTGGTGTTGACACATCACCCCTCACCCTACCTCCCACATCCTTTGGTATATAAACCCTTTTCTCTCCATAGAAATGAACCTTTTAGATCTCTTCCTTCCTTACCTTATTTTTATCATCCCTTGATCTTGTTGGATCAAGGAGAGATGATCCTTGGAGATTTTACTGACCATATCTCTTGCATGTGGTGATTCTTGCTCATCTTCAACCTTAGTAAGTGTATTCCTTTCTTTTATATCGTTTCCTTGGATCTTCTACCCCATTTTATTCCCTTTTCTCAACCTTAGGTCATGGATCATCAACGGTGGTCGTTATTAAGAGTAATGTTCTCATCACAAGGGTCATAAGCCATTTTTTGACAAGGTGGTACCCAAGTGAGAGGGAGTTTCTTCTCTCTTTTTTCCCCTCTTCCTTTGGTTTGGCCTAAAGATCTTATACCCTCTTTTCTTAAGAAACTTTTTACTTTGGAACCTTATCCTTCTTGAGGTATTCTTGTGGCTGAAGGTGGAGCCTTTGGTGGAGCTTTTTCCTCTCTTGGTGATGTGTGCTTGGAGCTTGTGATCCTTGGAGTGATCTTCCTTAAGGCGGGTGATATAACCCTCTACCCTCTCTATTATTTCACTTCTCTTTAGTTGCATGTTGTTGTTCTCTCTCTAAAACATTATCCTAATATGCTAGTAGATGATATCATGTTCTAGAACTTGAATGTTAGTGGTTGTTATGCATAACTTGCTTGGATTCCAAAACCCTAATTTCTATGCGCATGTTTTCTAAGTGATTTCTTAAGAGTATGACCTTACATGCATCTTGAGCTTTGGTGTTGTCACCATATTTGAAGTTCGGCCATAATGTTTTTCCTTGGATCATTGGATGTTTCCAAACATGTGTTGAGGTTCAGTCCTCTCTCTCCTAAGTGGTTAGATTAATGATCTTCATAAAGCTTGTTCTATGGCTTGATGATCTTGGATCCATGAGTTTTTTTTATTTTTGTGACATTGGTTTCTTATTGTTTTAACTTTTTATAGTTGAGACAATATGTCCTCTTGATGTGTTGGATCAAGACGTACACACTTGGTTTTGGTTGTGGGTTGGGACATGGCCTTGCTCATGTGTTGAGCGTGCGGGTTGCTTGGTTTTGGTTGCAATGATACGTTGTGTCTGATCGAGACACGTTGTTTAGTTGTGGTGTAACGCTTGGTTGAGATGCCATGTTGGTGGGTGGGTTGATGCCTAGTTCTTGTTTTGATCATGAGGCCATGATGGGTTAAGGTCATAATTATGTGGTAGTGTTCCAGTTGTAACCCTATTTGGGTGTGTGGTCGTGACCCTACTGGTTATGCTTTGATCGACACCCTTTTGCTTGGGTTTAGTAGTCGAGATGATGTATTCTATCACAGTCATGATGTTACTTTTGGTTTTGGGTCAAGACACCTTGCTGGCTTGAGGTTGAGACACTCAGATGGTTGTGGTCGTGACCTGGATGGGGGTTAGCAATTGCAAACAGGTGATGGTGTGTCGCGGTCATGACCTATGGTGTTGTAACGATCATGACATTAGGTGGTATGGAGGTCGTGACACTAGTGTGGTGTGTGGTCAGGTCACACACACATGTTGGTTGGTCACAACACATGCATCACACAATAAGATGGAACACATACTCACGTAGATGATGTTGATATCTAGTACCCTTGACATAATGCCCTAATCACGTCTACTTATTGATGTTCTAATCTCAACATGTTCCAAGAAAACATGAGATGACATAATTAGGGTTGGTGATTGATCCAAGATGTGTAACCCTAATGTTGGGCCATGTGATGTGCTTGCTTCTCTCTCTTGAAGTAGTTATGATATTATGCTACTTTCTCTCTCCTATTTATAAATCCCTAACTTTGTAGGTGATATGTACTTGAATAACATAGCTATGTGAATGATATGGTGAAATCTATATTATACATGGTGGTGATTATGCATATTGTTCAGGCAACATTTGATGGTGTATATGCATGAATTATGTGATGGGGTCTTATGATCTGGTGAAGGCTTGATGCCTATTGTGAGGTGGTATCCTCTAGTGATGTGATTGGCAGATATCCCACAGTGATTAATCATTGATGATGCAAAATATCTAAAAAATCCTGAAGATTGGTGGGGTGAGCCCACGGTTGGTCCTCATATCTCCTAGAGTTTCATTATTCCCTCATCTTTGTCGAGTTTGTTTTGAATCTGTATGATGTAACTTGATTGATACCAAAAGATACCCAATTGGCTTAATTAATCAAGTGAAACCCTAATCATGTAGGTGCCTTGTGCCATAGATCCTTTCCAATGACATCTCTAATTACTGGATTGGTGAAATGAGTATAACTTGGAGCGCATGTTTTTGAATATGCGGGGGTGGAAGTTGAGTATCTCCTTGCATCCACAATTACAAGTTGTGTGAGACAGTCATGTGTGAGCTGCTCTCCTTGTGATATGGATGGCCATGTGTGAGGTAATCCTTCTTTTTAGAACGGCCATGCATGAGCCTATTATTCTAGCTCCATACATGTACCAGGGTGGACTAGGTGTGATTATATATGTGGATGGCTATGAGTCAACCAACCCTTAAGATTGACTATATGTCATTGATGCAGTTGACTGATATTTCTGTGTGGTGTTTTATCTTGTGCTAACCATGAGGTGTGGAGAGGTCGTGGATTTCGACTCTTCCATTGACCTTGTATGGGACTTAACATTGGTTGATTGGATTTCGATGGTACGACTCAAATCCTTGGGGCAATTAATAAAATATGTAATACATCTGTGCAGAGTATCTTGATTTGGGTCAAATGTGAATAACATTGTTTGAGCCCTCTGCCTTATGTTTTTACTGATTTCTTGAATTACAATACAGTAAGAGAAGTCAACTAGTATACACGTTCTTTATATTTCTTATTTGAATATTAATTTTTCTACTACTTAGTGACGTCTGCTTAATTGGTTAATTTGCTTTATCTGTTGGTTACATATCATTTAGTCAAATCTAGTCAACCTTCTTAGTACTTTATCTACGTGCTTAGTTATTTGTTCTTTAATAGACGTTAGAGGGGAGTTATATCTCTCGTTGATGCATTTGGTCTCACGTCGTGGGTTTCCACATCTTTTAGGTGCTCCTGCACGTAGAAGTAGATATTGTGCAGTTGAGGAAGAGAAGCAACAAGAGTAGTAGTTGATAAGGTTGGATGTTCTGCTAGTCTTTTGGTAATAGAGTCCTAGATGTCATCCCTATGCACTCAGGTCTTTGTGGGTGTTCTCATTGTGTTTTGGGGATATGTTATCGATACAAGGTTTTTGGCATGTGAGCCATGGTTGTATAGATATGGCATGTGTATATGTATATATGTGGAACATGTATCTCATGTTACAGGTTGATGATAAGTATGATGATGCACAGTGATGTAAGAACCATGGTAAATGTGATATGTGCTACAGGTGCCCTTTTGAATAATTATATGGGATAAGTTTTTGGCTTTGGTGCTTTGAGCAATTTAGTTTTAATTTCCTGTGTTTTCTGCTAATATGCTTGTTTAGTATTAATTTCGTGTTTGGTTTTTGAGTAATCTCGTTTGTGGTACGTCAGGGCATCACAATTAAGGTGTATCAGAGCTTTAGGTTCGTCAAGTCTACATGGACCTAGGACTAGGGTTTCTATCTGTTCTAGTGTCCTCCAGTATGTCATATAGTGACTCTTGCTTATACGAAAGAAGAAGAAGAGCAGAAAAGAAGTCTGGATAACATGAAGAACATGTTGTAGAGAGTAGTGTTTCTACACCCGGAGGTGGTGCAAGGGAGAAGGTACAAGAAAATTAGGCATCTGTGGTACCCTAATTTGATCCAGACATGTTGGAAAACCTGCATGTCAGTCCATGTTTGGACCGTTTAAGGCCACAATTATACATATGGAGAATAGAATGCTTGTTCCTCAAGTGAGAGCAGTAGTCCCCAATGTGGAATCTTCATGTTCTGGGAAGATCATTGAGAGGCTAAGACGTGTTGGGGCCATTGAGTATGCTGGTACGGCTGATCCATCAGATGCTGATCTTTGGTTGACGGAGTTGAAGAAGGCCTTCAATATCCTTAGTATTCTTGAGGCAGATAAAGTGAACCATGTTGTGTATCTTATCAAGGGGAGTGTAAGCCATTGGTGGGTCATTGAAGAGGACAAGAGGCATGGTGTTGCTATCAGTTGGGAGGTGTTCAGATGAGAGTTTGTCAATCGGTACTATCCACATACCTATTTGGATGAGAAGATATCCCAATTTGAGAAGATCAGGCAAGGACCCATGACGATCAACGAGTATGAAGTGAGATTTATGGAGCTTTTGAGGTTCTGTCCTCATATGGCTATCACAAATGAGGAGAGGATCTGATGTTTTGAGAAGGGGTTGAGTTCTAGCTGTCGATCCCAATGGCTTCTTTGGAGAATTGTGGGAAGCTTGCCACGTTTGTAGAGTCTATCAGGAGGATCGAATGGTCTGTGGTTGAGAAGCGTGAGAAGAGTACAAAGAAGAGGCCTGCACAATATCATGGGAAGTCGTTAGGAGGCTTTAAGAAGCCTAGGTTTTCTAGACAACTAGCACAACAGAGGCCATGTTACAACCCATTCCTAGATTTTCTGGTAATCCTAGAGATTTAAGATAATCTTAATGCTTGTCATGTTTTTATTATTAATATTTTATCTTGTTCTTTATATTAACTTTGGTAACCTTAAATACTTGTTTGGGAAACTCATAATCATGACTTAAGCCTACTATAAAGATCCGAGTTGGAGTAATATAGTACTAACCCATACATGTATGTAAGAAGAGAGTTAATGACATTGAAGGATATGATTAATAAATAATTTTTCCTCTGAGAATATTATCAAAATAATATTATAGGATTGTAGAGAATTCAATTATGAATCCTAAAAAAAAGAATGAACCAAACCGGAGTTAAAATGAGAGAGTTATGCCCTTTTAGTAAACATGTACATAGTGTCGCGACCACGACGCTGCATCATGTGCGGCGACCGTGACGCTGCGTCGTGTGCCGCGACTACGACTGATGCTGCCCAGGACAACCAATCATAAAATGATCATATATCAAGATATACTTATCCGTTAGAATAGTTATTCAATCCTCTATCATCTCATACTCCTTTATCAATAAGAGGGTGACTTGGAAGGCGATTTCTAGGGCAACGTTTGGGGAAGAACGTGAAGAATAATAGAAATCCAAAAGGGTTTCCATAGATTCAACTTGATAAGTAGTTTTAACCATCGATTCTTCCTCATCCTCATTTCCCCTTTCTTGGAATCCCTAATCCAATGAATCTGAGGTTTGGATTAACCTCTGATTTTCATCTTCTACCTACAACATACCATTTTTAGGGTTGAAAGGAAGAAGAAATCGGTGATTTGCTAGAATTTTGATATGGATTCAAGATTTTCAGAGATGTGCTACATTTTTAAGGTGTTTTCATACCTTAGGATGAGCGGGTACTTCCTTTAAATAGTATATTGCATGAAAATGAGTTAAATCATCAAAAAATTCAATTACTTAGTATGCGAGTACAAATCCTAAATGGTCTATTTGATCTAGCTTTTGCAAGTTGATATGAAATGTATTATTTATTTGTTGTGATGAATTTTAGATGATGAAATCATATTAGAAATGGGTACAATTCATCTAAATGATAATTCTTAAAGTATTGGTAGAGGTAATAAGAGTAAACTGAAATTTAGGGTATTCATCTATGAATGAATTTGTTGTATAATTGAATAAAGATGTTTGCCTAGTTGAACCTCCTTGCTTACAAATGATTGTTTTATTTGTATGCATATTACATATATGTAAGATAAGATCTTGCATTTCATTCGATGATATCAATGTTTGCTTGATATATCAGTAAGGAGGGTGAAACCCTAATGAATGGAAAGTTGGAGGTTTGCAAATAGACATCTTGATTCAATGTTATTCTTGATGTATGATGCTTTAATAAATGGTGTGGAAATGCTAGTTCAATTCATTACATGGTTTCATATATATATATATATATATATATATATATATATATATATATATATATATATATATATATATGAAATCCTTATGCGAGTCATGTGATAAGTGAATGAGGTAAATGAAACCCTAAGGATAGGGTGTCTAGCAAATCAAGTATTGTGATATTAATGTTTCTTAGTATGATATGTAGTTATGCTTAACAGTTCAATTGTGTTAAATGTTATTAGATGGTTTATAAAATGAACAGTTTATAAAGATGAACTAAGATTTGTTGATGTGATGATTGAATTGTGAATTTAAAGAGTGAATTAGACATGTAGATGCCCTAAACACTGTAGAATCCTCACAGGACGAGACCTACGTTGTGAGGAGGAAATGATTTCCTGACTGGAGGTGGTCCAGATCGAGGTAAGCCAGAGTGCACCAGTAGGGTGTTAGGGTCTTGACCAGTAGGGCAGACTCCTTACAGTTGTGTGGTACCCAACACCAACCAGGGATGTCGGTGGTACCTGTGTTACATGTTGAGTGATCAGTGGTCAATAGGTTTACTAATGCACAATAAGCCTAAGGGCTTTGACTCACCGCCTGAGTACCCAGGTTGAGAGGTGGAGTCTGAGATATCTGGCCGCTCCCATTAGCTGATGAGAGGCAGATGTGCCGAGGCCCGCTACAGACAAGGTGTTACTCAAGAGATAGGCTTAGGAACCTCGGCATGCTTCTAAGCCTTGTACAATGAGATTATAGCTTGCTGTGATTCTTTCACATGTTGTGGTATACCTCATGTGGGTTACAAACATAATAAGATGAATGAGAGGTTAAACAAGTGTGTGCAGTCATTCAATTATTCTTTGTATGTTTCTGAATTATTTGTTCTCTTTATGATCAATCAAGCATTTCATATATTGATTCACTCTTGTCGATATCTAGAGTATCCTCCCATATTTATGATTGTGAATGATTAGACTCTTTAAAGAATATTGTTGTTATAATTGATATCCGTTGATAGACAATATATCTGTAATTATATAAGTGCTTTAAACTATTTCTTTGAAGTACTCATTCACTGAGTAAGTAGGCTCACCCCTCTGCTCACAATTTTTTAGGGAAACCACATGGACCTGAATATGTCATTGCATCATGATAGATCAGCCACATGAGTTAAGTATGAGATTAGTTGAGCTCATTAGGTCCCTATCACTCTAGGTTCATGTAGAGAAATGAGAGAGTTGTTAATGATGTTGTATAACTTTGATTTCTTAATAATAGAGTATGTATATGGTTTTCATGTCATATGTACATGGAAGTGTGAGAAACAAAATGAATATATGGTTGTGTATCATTAATGTTGAGATCATATTAGAGTAATTAAAGTTTAATTCTCTTGTAAGGTTTGTTTATGTGATTGGATGTGAGAAAACAAAGAGTTTGAAATAAAGGAAAAAAAATTCAGGAGTGATCTTTGTATTAAGTATAATCCTCAAATTTATGCCCTAATCTAATGATTAGTGGTAATCGTGGGATGTGAGTGTAACATGTCAAGTGCACAGACACAGTGGTCACCAAGTAAAGGTCGAGGCCACAATCTTCCACCAGCAGGAGCCCACAGTACAACTTTGGTATCAGTGACAGGGCCGTCGTGCCCATGATATGCGAGAAGGACGTGCTACAAGTGTGTCCAAGTTCAGCATACAAAGTTGTACTACCCATTGAAAGATGATAAGGTGACCCAAAAACTAAGGCATAGGCAACAAGGCTCACAGATACAATAGTTTAGAAGTGGTGGAGGCTGAGGATGTGGACAAACATCACAAGTTGGTTCTTCTGGACAAGCCAGTAGAGGATGAGGATGGTAATAGGCAACAACTAGATTCTAATACATGAGTCAGTCAGAAGGAGTGGTCAACGTGTGAGTAGTGAAAACTCAGATGGAGTTATTTTGTTCTGATTTGTCTTCTCCTTGCTTTATATCTATTTTTGTTGACCCGGGTGTGACACACTCTTTTGTCACCCGAGAAGTGATTGATAGTTGTTCTTTTCCTGTTAGTTGTAGGCATGATAGTCTTCATTTAGAAACTCTGTTAGTTGATTCTACCGAGTTACAGGAGGTGTGTCCTTCCTATGTCCTTTCTTTCTCAGGTCACAACATTCAAGTGGACCTCATATCCCTTGATATGCACAGATTTGATGTGATTTTTGGAATGGACACCTTGGAGAGGTATTAGGTGGTCTTGGACTGTAGTTCCAAGGTGAAAACATTCATAGATGGTGATGTGATGTGGATTTTCAAAGGAGATAGGAAAATCCTTCCGATGTTCCTGGTGTCGATGATGCTGGTTGAGAAGATGATGAGGCAAGGCTGCAAAGCATTCTTAGCACATGCAGTGGATACTAAGGTGAGGAGTCCTAGTATCTAGGAGGGGCTAGTGGTTTGTGGCTTAGAGATTTGATGAGTTCCTAGGTGTTCCCCCACCTCGAGAGATTGATTTTGAGATCAATCTAGTCCCGAGCACACAACTGATAGCTCAAACACCCCATAGGATGGATACATATGAGATGGTAGCATTGAAGAAACAATTGCAAGAGCTTCTTGAGAAAGGTTGCATCAGCATGAGCACGTCCATGGGGTGCTCCCGTGTTATTTGTGAAGAAAAAAAATGGTTCCATGAGGTTGTGTATAAAGTACAAATAGTTGAACAAGATGACGACAAAGAAAAAGTATCCCTTCCCGAGGATAGATGACTTGTTTGATCAGTTTTGTGGCACCACAATGTTCTTGAAGATAGACCTAAGGTTGGGTTATCACTAGTTATGAATCAAGGAGGAAGACATACCTAAGTCAACTTTTAGGACTCGATATGGTCATTATAAGTTCATGGTTATGTCGTTTGGGCTAACCAATGCACCAACAACATTCATGGACTTGATGAATAGGGTGTTCCGGCAACATCTTAATCAATTTGTGGTTGTCTTCATAGATGATATCCTAATATAATCTAGAGATAGTGAGAAGCATGAACATCATCTTTGTCAGGTGTTGACCGTATCGAGGCATCATCAACTATATGTCAAGTTCAACAAGTGCGAGTTTGGCTGAAGGAGGTGCCCTTCCTAGGACACATGATATCTATTGATGGGGTTCGTGTGGACCCCAAGAAGGTTGAATCTGTGTTGGAGTGGGAACAACCAAAGATGTTGATAGAAGTTCATAGTTTTTTGGGTTTGGCAAGCTACTACAAGAGGTTCATCAAAAACTTCAACTCAGTGGTGTTACCCCAGACGAAGCTGACAAGGAAAGATGTGCCTTTTGTCTAGGATGCCAAATGTAAGCATGCCTTTCAGTCATTGAAGAAAAAGTTGACTAGTGCACCGGTGCTGGTTTTGCTTGATCAACAGAAAGGATACATAGTCTTCTCTGATGCGTCAAGGAATGGTTTGGGCTATGTGCTAATGTAAGAAAAGAATGTGATCTCTTTTGCATCACAATATTTGAAGAAGCACTACGAGAACTACCCAACTCATGATTTGTAGTTGGATATAGTGGTTCATGCTTTGAAGACCTAGAGACACTACCTTTATGGTGAGAAGTGTCAGATCTTCACAGACCACAAGAACTTGAACTATATCTTTTCATAGTAGGAGTTGAATATGAGGTAGAAACGCTGGATGGAGCTTATCAAGGACTATGATTTCACCATTGATTACCATCCAAGGAAGGTGAACGTGGTGGCAGATGACTTGAGTAGAAAGTCTTATTTATCATCATCTATGGAGAAAGCATAGTTGTGTTCCTTGGTGTGCACCAAGGGATACATGTTAGTCTCCTTACATTGGATGAATGTGAAGCTAGAGGTTTCTTTGTTAGCTGGGTTGTTGGCACAACTGCAAGTGAAGTCTATATTGAAGCAGCAGATTAAAGAGGCACAACAGGTTGATACTATGATACAATAGATACGATCAGAGGTTGGAAGTGAGAAGCATGTTGGCTTTCATGAGGCTAATGATGGAACAATGTGTTACTAAAACAAAGTTGTGGTTCCTAATGTTCGTAATATGAGGAAGATGGTTCTGGAAGAGGCTCTGATGTATGCTATGCACCCAGGTAGCACCAAGATGTACCATAACCTTAAAGATCTGTATTAGTGGCCGAAGCATGATGTGGCTGAGTTCTTGGCCAAGTGCGTACTGTGTCAGTAAGTTAAAGTAGAGCATCAGAAGCATGCAGGGACATTGTAACTGTTTCTTATACTGTAGTTAAAATGGGACTTTGTGGTTGGTCTCCCTAGGACAACCAAAGGTCATGATTCTATTTGGGTGATCGTTGACAGGTTGACCAAGTCAGCGCATTTCCTTCTTGTGAAGACAATGTACACAATAGAGAATCTTGCTCAAATATATGTTGATGAGATAGTGTGTTTGCATGGTGTTCCAACTACTATCATGTTAGATAGAGGTCCTCAGTTTATAAGTCACTTTGGGAGTGTTTGCACACAGATTTGGTTATGTAGTTAAGGTTTAACACTTCCTTACATCTATAGATAGATGATCAGTCTGAGAGGACTATACAAATGTTAGAGGATCTATTGAGAGCTTGTGTCTTGCAGTTTTTGGGCAGTTGGGATATATAACCATAGGTAAATTAAGCCAATTAAGCATATATGTTAAAATTTGATAATATCCAAAAGTTCAAAAGGTATGCAAAGTTTATTTTCTTAGAGCTTTTCAGTTTAGTATGTTAAAATTTGATAATTATTCTTGGTTAATTGCTGAACCTTTGATCCGGAAGTCATGGGTGCGGCTTCAACCTCTTGGTCACCCTTAATTGGGGGGTTATCGGGAGGTGGGGTCGTAACATTTGGTATCAGAGCCCCCGGTCAATGGGTGCGGCTTTATGGTTATATGTCGAACCTTTGATCTGGAAGTCATGGGTGCGGCTTCGACCTCTCGGTCTCCCTTAATTGGGGGTTATCGAGAGGTGGGGTCATAACATTTGGCAGTTAAGGCTAGTGGTGGTCTGTGGGGCCAGTCGTCATTCCTGAAACTCTACTAGAGCCTTGGGCAGTGGGCTAGTTTAGCAATAATTTGGAATATTTATAATTAATTAATGGTAGCTCAGAATACAGTGATATTATATATCAAATTGATTGGAAAAATGAGAGAAATCTAAATAAAATATAATCAGATTCTGATTAATCTTTCTATTACAAAGGTGTTTCAAATGAATCGGACTTTTTTTAGCATATTAATGCTTATTTGTATGGCATATACGGATATTGTTCTCCTGTGTATATATTTTGTGGCTAAGGCCATAGAACAATTTGTATCAAATTCTTAACATAGTATGGATAAAAGAAAGATGTTTGGCTCTTATGCAAATGTTTCTGAGTAGGTGTTGACGTTGAAATCAGTTTTAATTTACCCATTATTTTGGGTATGTCATTAATTAGTGATCGATTGTGATTTATGTTTTGAGTAATCTCATTTAGTGTAATGGGTTCTCACAAGTTGGTATCAGAGCTTTAGGTTCACTGAGTCTATAGGGACACTAGGACTTAGGACTAGGAAAGAGTGTCATTTTTTTCTATTTCTATCATATAATTTCCACCACATTTTCTATCAAGACTGCCTTAGATTGAAACTATCACGCATCATGACTCTGTTGATCCATGGTTTAGTCTGTTGGTTAACAAGGCAGACCATATCATGACTATCAACCGAGTACAAGTGGCCAACCTCCGCCCACCTGTGGCACATGTTCTTCTACACCTTTGACGCATATTGGTCCGCCACAATAGGTAGCTGGCCGTAGCGCCTATTCATCCAGTTCGTCCAAACGTTGTTCTTTTCAGTTAAGAACCTGTGAAGTCTTTTGAGTTGTTCTACATGGATGACCCTCTTCGGCTTGACCACTTTCATGGCTACCTATTGGGTAGGTCCATCAGGTCTATGGATGACCTAGTACATGGCTACCTATTGGGTAGGTCCATCAGGTCTATGGATGACTTAGTACATGGCTACCATGGAGGTAGGACCATCAAGTCACATTGAGTTAGATATTGGGATACCTTCGGGTAGTGCCATGCGACTCTATTACCTAAAAGAGAGGTGAAATCTATGTCCACTACAGGGACAACCCAGAGTTCGAGAATATGTATGGATTGAGTTGTATGGCTTAAGATGTAATCTTAATTGTTACATGATTAATTGAATGATTACATTGTTATCATAGTTGCATGTTTATTGTTTCCCCCACATACCTGCTTCGGCTGACTGACGTTTTGTTTGTCGGCGTTTTAGGTACAATGAAAAGAACAAATAGTAAAGCGACACCTTGTGAATTCAAGAATTAAAGAACAAGGAGGAACTAGTTAGAATAGTTCAGCTGAGATTAGAAGTTTAGTTTGTTCCAAACTTATCGAAGGTATGCAAAGAAAATTTTTATTACCATTTTTAGTATAGTCTGTTAGAATTTAATAATTGTTTATGGTTATATGTCGAACCTTTGATCCGGAAGTCATGGGCGTGCTTCGACCTCTCGGTCTACCTTAATTGGGGGTTATCGGGAGGTGGGGTCGTAACAACATCCAACTTAGCTTGATAGAGTTTTATGATAATAATAGTTATCAGAGGAGCATCGACATGGAACCGTATGAGATGTTGTATGGGAGACATAATAGATCTCCATTATATTGGTATGGGATAAGAGAATTATCGACTTCTTGGACCTGGGCTTGTGCAATATATGACAAAAAAGATCAAAGTGATTCAATAGTAGTTGAAGGCATCCCAGGAAAGATAGAAGTCATATGCAAATAACCTTTGTAGAGCCTTGGAGTTCCATGTGGGAGATAGGATGTACCTTAAGGTTTCTCCATGGAAGGGTGTTTTGAGGTTTAGAAAGAAAGGTAAGTTGGCTCCCATGTATACGGGACCTTACCCTATGGTGGCACGTGTTGGGAAGGTGGCTTATAAGTTGGAGTTTCCACCTGAGTTGCACATGTTGCATCTAGTGTTCCATGTGTCAATGATGAGGAAATGCCACCCTAATACCGAGTTGGTTTTGCAGCTAGTGGAGGTTGAAATTGATGAGGATATATCCTATGTGGAGGGAGTTGTGCTGATCCTTGATATAAGAGTAAAGAAGAAGAAGAAGAAGGGAATAGTGTTGGTGAAGGTTGTATGGAATCAGTGTGGTATTGAGGAGGCCATGTGGGACCTTGAGGAAGAGATGTAGAGGAAGTACTCGTCTCTCTTTGCTTAGGATTTCAGGGGCAAAATCCTTATTAGGGGTTTATGGGTTGTAAGACCCCTAACCTATGTTTTGTGCTAACCCTATTTGCCTTGGCTTTATCATGTTCTTAGAACCTTGCACTAGTTCTCTGATATGTATTTAGGGCTTGTGGAGAGCTTAAGTCTCAAGTTTGATCTTGTTTGGATGATGTTTGTGCTTTATGTTCTTGTTTTGGGTAAAATAGTAATTTACCCATTTGAGAGGGCTATCTTGCAATTTGTGACATCTAGAGTGTTACTTCTCTCTCTTGGATTCATGAGAGAGAGTGTGTTGCTTTGAGGTTCCTTGGTTGGGCCTTGGATGAGTGGTGGCATCACTAGAGGTGATTAGGGTTTCTATGGTTTGCTTGGTTTCGACACATGTGATTTGTTGGTTTGTCTCGAACCTTATCTCGACCCATGTGGGTGCTTTTGGTGTGTCTCTAACAAGACACCTTCCTTGGGTGTGTCTTTTCTTGACCATGGTGCTTTGGCCGAGATAGTTTGTCCTTTTGTGGAGTGTCTCAATCTAGTGTGCATGGTGACCTTTTGTCTCAACTAGGGTGATGCTTGGCTTTTGTTTGGACCTCCTTTGGAGTGTCTCAGCCAAAACCATGTGTTGGGGACCCAAGAGGTCAAGGCCCAAGATAGGTTGTATCACCATCTCATGTATGCAAGGTTTAAGTGCTTACATGTTAGTTTCTTGGGTGGAAAAGTGTCCCTTTGGTTCCTTTTGGTGTTGACACATCACCCCTCACCCTACCACCCTCCTCCTTTGGTATATAAACCCTTTTCTCTCCATGAACGTGAACCTTTTAGCCCTCTTCCTTCCTCACCCTCTTTTTCTCATTCTTGGATCTTGGTGGAGCAAGGAGAGATGATCCTTGGAGCTTTGGGTGATCAGATCTCTTGCATGTGGTGATTCTTGCTCATCTTCAACTTTGCTAAGTGTATGCCTTTCTTTTATGTTGTTTCCTTGGATCTTCTACACCGTATTCTTCCCTTTTCTTGGCCTTAGACTATGGATCATCCATGGAGGTCATTCCTAAGAGTAATCTCATCATCACAAGGGTCATATGCCCTATTTTAACAAGGCAATATCCAAGTGAGATGGAGTTTCTTCTCTCTTGTCCCCCTTCTTCCATTGGTTCAGCCTAAAGATCTTCTACCCTCATTTCTTGAACAACTTTTGACCTTGGAACCTTCTCCTTCTTGAGGTGTTCTTTTGGCCTAAGGTGGATCCTTTGGTGGATCTTCTTCCTCTCTTGGTGATCGTGTGCTTAGAGTTTGTGATCCTTGGAGTGATCTTCCTTAAGACGGGTGATATAACCCTCTACCCTCTCTATTACCGGACTTATGTTTAGTTACATGTTGTTATTCTATCTCTATAACGTTATAATAATATACTAGAAGATGATATCATGCTGTAGAACTTGAATGGTAGTGGTTTTGATGCATGGTTTTCTTGGAATATGAAACCCTAATTTCTATGAGCACGTTTGCTAAGTGATTTCTTGATAGGATGATCTTGCATGCATCTTGAGCTTTGGTTTTGTCACCATGTTTTAAGGTCCACCATCATGTTTTTTGTTGGATCCTTGGTTATTTCCAAACATGTGTTGAGGTTTCGCCTTCTCTCTCCTAAGTGGTTAGCTTGATGATCTTTGTAGAGCTTGTTCTAGGACTTGATGATCTTAAATCCACAAGTTTTTGGTCTTTGTGACATTGGTTTCTTGCTATTTGACCTTCTTATGATTGAGACACAAGTCATCTTGATGCGTTGGGTCGATATGTACACCCCTGTTTTTGGCTTTGGGTTGAAAAACGTCCTTGCTCATGTGTTGAGCATGATGGTTGCTTGGTCTTGGTCACGACGCTTTGTTTAGTTGTGGTTGTAACACCTGATCATAATGCCTAGTCAAGATGTCATGTTGGTGGGTGGTTTGATTCTTGGTTCAAGTTATGATCATGAGGCCATGATGAGCTAAGGTTGTAACCATGTGGCAGTGTTCCATTTGTAACCATGTATGGACGTGTGGTCGTGACACTACTAGTTGTGCTTCAGTAGACACCCTTTTGCTTGGGTTTGGCAGTCAAGATGTTGCGTACTGTCACAGTCGTGATGTTGTTTGTGTTCAGCCATAGTCATGAGGTTGCTTTTGGTTTTGGGTTGAGACACCTTGATGGCTTGAGGTCGAGACACTCAGATGGTTGTGCTCATGACCTGGATGGTGTATAGCGGTTGCAACCAGGTGATGGTGTGTTGCGGTCATGACCTATGGTGTTGTAATGGTTGACACTGGGTGGGATGGAGGTCGTGACACTAGTGTGGTGTGTGGTCAGGTCACACATACATTTTACTTGGTCACAAAACAATCATCACACAATAATATGGAACACATACTCATATACATGATGTTGATATCTGGTTCCCTTGACATAATGCTCTAATCACATCTACTTAATGATGTTCTAATCTCAACATGTTCCAAGAAAATGGGATATGACATAATTAGGATTGATGATTGATCTAAGATCTGTAACCCTAATGTTTGGCCATGTGATGTGTTTGCTTATCTCTCTTGAAGTGGTTATGATATTATGATGCTTTCTCTCTCCTATTTATAAATTCCTAACTTTGAAGGTAGCATAGCTATGTGAATGATATGGTGAATTCTATATCATACAAGGTGGTGATTATGCATATTGTTGAGGTAACATGTGATGGTGTATATGCAAGGATTACGTGATTGGTCTTATCACCTGGTGAAGCCTTGATGCCTATCGTGAGGTGGTATCCTCTAGTGATGTGCTTGAGGGATTGAAATCCCACAATGATGAATCATTGGTGATGACATTGTGAATGACAGTGCTAAAAGTATCATGTTCAGATGATGTGACTAGTTCACTCCTTATACATTGTATATCTTCTAGAGTTTCATTATTCCCTCATCTTTGTAGAGTTTGTTTTGAATTTATACATTGTACCTTGATTGATGCTAAAAGATACCAAATTGGCTTAATTTATCAAGTGAAACTCTAATCATGCATTTGCCCTGTGCCATAGATCCTTTCTAGTGTCAACTCTAATTGATGGATTGGTAAAATGAGTATAACTTGGAGCACATATTTTTTAATATGCGGGGGGTGCAAGTCTAGTATCTCCTTGCATCTGCAATTACAGGTTGTGTGTGATAGCCATATGTGATCTTCTATCATTGTGATATGGATGACCATGCGTGAGCCAATCCTTCTTTTTAGAACGGTCATGCATGAGCTTGCTCTTCTAGCACCATACCTATACCAAGGTGGGCTAGGTGTGATTATATATTTGGATGTACATGCATTAGATAATCCCTAAGCTTGACTATATATCATTTTTGTACTTGACTGATATGTCTATGTGGTGTTTTGACTTGTGCTGACCAAGAGGTGTGGAGAGGTCGTGGATTCTGGCTCTTCCATTGACCTTGTATGGAACTGATTTCGACTTAGAAGTGGTCAGTTGGATTTGGATGGTACAACTCAAATCCTCCAAGTAGTTAATAAATAACATAACACAACCGTGTAGAGTATTTTGCTTAGGGTCAAATGTAAATAACGTTGGTTGAGCCCTTTGCCTTATCTTTTTACTAATTTCTTGAATTATAAGATGGTAAGAGAGGTCAACCAATATACATATTCTTCATATTTATTCTTTGAATATTAATTGTTCTACTACTTAGTGACAACTACTTAATTGCTTAATTTTCTTTCTCTATTGGTTACATATCGTTTAGTCGAATATACTCAACCTACTTAGTACTTTATCTACCTGCTTAGTTATCTTTCTTTGATAGATGTTGGTGGAGAGTTATATCTCTCGCTGGGATGTTTGGCCTCACCCTGTGGGTTTCCACATATTTTAGGTGGTTGTGCATAGAGAGGTAGAGATTGTGTAGTTGAGGAAGAGCATCATCAAAAGTAGTAGTTGATAAGGGTAGATGTGTTGCTAGTCTTTTGGTGATAAAGTCCTAGATGTTGTCCCTATACTCTCAGGTCTTTAGGGGTGTTCTCATTGTGTTTTGTGGATATGTTATCAATACGAGGTTTTGGGCCTATGAGCCATGGTGGTATACATATGGCATGTGTGTATGTATATATGGGCAACATGTATCTCATGTAATAGGTTGATGACATATATGATGATGCATAGTGATGTAAAGACCATGGTAAATGTGATATGTGCTATAGGTGTCCTATTGAGGACTTATATGTGATAAGTTTTTCGCTTTGGTGCTTTGAGAAATTTGGTTTTAATTTCCTGTGTTTTCTGGTAATCTATTTGTTTAGTATCAATTCCACATTTGGTTTTTGAGTAATCTCATTTGTCGCACGTTGGGGCATCACACCTGGTGATGCTCATTGGATAGCTGTGAAGAACATCCTTAAGTACTTGAGAAGAACTAAGGATCAGTTCCTGGCTTATGGTAGAGAGGAAGAGTTTGTGGTAAAGGGTTACACTGATGCAAGCTTCCAAACTGACAAAGATGATTATTGATCGCAATTAGAATCTGTGTTTTGCCTAAACAATAGAGTTGTGAGCTAGAAGAGTTCCAAGTAAGAGACAGTAGATGATTATACAACAGAGACAAAGTATATTACTCCATCGAATGCAACACATGAGGATGTATGGATCAAGAAGTTCATCTCTTAACTTGGAGTTGTTCCAGCATAAATGACATAATTGAGTTGTATTGTGACAACAATGGAGCTATTGCACAAGCTAAGAAACACATATCACATCAACGTTCCAAGCACATACAAAGGCAGTTCCATCTCATATAAGAGAATGTACTACAAGGAGATGTGAATATTTATAGATTACCGACTGAGAACAACGTTGTTTCTACCTTGACTAAAGAGTTTTCACAACTGAAGCATGATGTACATGTTAGATCACTTGGAATAAGATTCATGGGTGATTGGCTCTAAGTGCAAGTGGGAGTCTTGGTATGTATGCCCATAGAGCCAATCATACGATGATTGTAATGACATAATTTGTAAATTATTTGATTATTAATAAAGGCAAGCTTCCATTTTATTCCTTTTTTCTAGTTATGTGATAATGATGTAACATAATAAATCTCTAGAGAATGATATTACTCACTGACATATCTCTTCAAATACGTGACTTGAATAATGAGATCATACAAACACTAACAGTATATACATTCTCATTATGTCCCTGGTCGGATGTTATTGTGGAAGACAGATAGACAACAATACCACATAAGACTGGAGTGTGTGTTGGTTGATGAATAAATCTAATTAGTCATGATATGTGATATCAAATGAAGCACACAAATACATGTTAGAGAATAGTGTATCAGGAAAGCCCACCATGAGACTGACACATGGAAGCCATTACAATGGTAGTCATAGTCAGCTCTCATAGTGTTGGTGGTGATTGTGGTTCTTAGACTTGAAGTTACTAACTCATCACATGTCGTTCGGTATGATTTGAGGTCATCCAATGTAATCCTGAATAAGGGTTGCCATAACAGTTATGATTGGGTGACTGTGACACATGGGGACTGAATGTGAGTGATGTAGATGAGATTTTTCCCTCTTATAGGTTATGATATCCTAGGCCTCTTGATAAACAAGACTGAGAAATGTATGTCTATTCACATGTGAGTCAATATGTGATATTCACTTTACATATATCACAGACAGTCTGCTATGGTTCAAGAAACAAGATTGAATGTTGAAAAGGATGACTACTCCATGCCTCAAGTTCAATTTGGGTATCAGTGATAAAGGAAATATAAAAACACTATAACACCAAACATATATTGTAGGTCAAAGTTGTTCTCCAACTTCCTATTTACTTGGATAGAATTGATGTGTGACTAGACACCACTCATTGCTTATGATATCATAACTTGTTATGGACATTCACTACCAAAGTAATATGGGACCTATAGGGTCACATACATAAAAACTAACCTTGAAGAGGAGTTTTGATCATAAATTATAATTGTATTGATCACTAAAGTGTTTTGGTATTCAATTCAAGCAACAAATCAACTGATTGGACTCCCAACCGATCAACTCATATGATGAAATGGCCGGTTGGAGTGTCAAGTGGATTGGATATTGCATTGGTTGAATTCTGGCTGAGTTCGGGAGCGATTGCCTAATTTGTAGTCATGAGACAACCAACTCTTGCCTCGAGATGCCCAGTTCATGGCACAATTCGATTGCATCAATGATTAGTGCTGACATCATGTTGTGCATTAATTAGAATAGAAATACCAATTCATATGTGATTGGGAAACATAACAAAATGATTCTCTAGGTGATTTGATTGGCTCGCCCTTGGAAAACTAACCATTTCACCGTTTGTATATTGTGAAAATTTGACATTCCAGTCCCTTCCACTCCCACACAAATTGGGAGCCCTAACCCTAACCCCTCCTATATATAGAGGGAAACTAGGGGCTTCTCAAACACATCAATTGTCTCTGACAATTGTTTGACTTCTTTGGTTGTAGTAATCGAGAGAACCAGAGCAAGTCCTACTCGATAAAGGGAGGAATAGTAATGGAGAACAATTGTAGGAGTGCAAGTTGGTGAGTAGTACACCAATGGAAGGGACAACTTCTTCCTATCCATTCTAGTAGGACTACAAGATTTCTAGGTGGTCCATGTGGACTTCCATAGAGGTGTGGGGCTATTGTTTACCGCTAGAAGGACAATGTCAACCTACTATCTGTGGTGAAGACCAGGAGGCACAACAGATGATTCCCAGTGCATCTAGAAGACATCTACATGACTACAATGATGAGAAGATTTCATTAGACTTGCTCCACGACAAGATATATCCTCGAAATCATCCTTTCCATTATATAGTTGTTGATGTGATCCCCTATTTTTGATGAAGAATAAGGTCGTAACATTTTTGTTTCCACTTTCTATTCTGACTTCGTGTTTTCCTACACATCAGTAAATGGAAGTGAGAGCCTGTCGGTTGACATAAGTGAGCGCCTGTCGGTCGCCAAGGATGAAGGTCTATCAAGCATCAAAGATCCTTGGAACTGGAGTTCATTGGTTATTGTGGCTACTTGGCACAGAAACCCATCAGTCGGTGAATATGGAGAGTTCGTCAGTTGACTGAGCTTTCAAGAAATGGAATTTGTAATTCAAGGGAGCTCCTTAACTCATGGATTGTTGGGGAATGGGTTCTCCTTGGGTGGTGGGTTTTCCTGGATGCATCTCTAGTGATTTTCTATGTAAACAAGATAGAAAGAGGTAATTAGGGTGGTTATATTGGAAATGCCAAAACAAGGAAGATTTATATGAATACAATATTTTAAAGTCAAAAATGTGAAAGTAACATAGGCACTCAGTGTCACACCCTTACTTTTAGAACCTAGTAAGTACATGATTAAGTATTGATGAATTCAATATATGATAGATTTATGGTTACAATTATATTCCTTCCAATTTTCATGATAATTAGATTTAAAGGAAAAGGGAATGTAGAGGGTGTCTTTTGTGCAATTGTGATTGTTTTGGTGATATCCTTAAAGTTTAGGGATTTGATATTAAATTTTATGTAAGAGGTTACAACTAAAGTAGAATAAAAAAGGAAAGGTGATGACTCTATTTAATGGTTGGATCCCTAGACCTAGTTATGATCTTAATATTTAGATAGAAATGTAATATTAATCAAATTTATCATGAGGAAGCTAGTTGAGGAATCATGTCAGTTCACACCTTGATTTTTGTAATCGGGAGTAGGATCAATCATATGGACCCTTTAAAAGACCAAGGAGTGGGCCAGGAGCCCTAGAAACCATTTCAAGTCCAATTGGGCCAATTGGGATTAACATATGGGTCTTTGGAGTACAAATATGGGAACTTAATACTTCAAGAGCATGATAAATACTCAAAAAAAATTTAGTGGATGGAGAACTGAAATATATGATTATGGAAGAAATTTCAAGTATTTTTGAATTATCTAGTATCCTATGTAATTAAATTATTAATTATTTATGAATAACTTAAAAGAAAATTTTAGAGTAATTATCTGATTACTTCTGATCTAATTTTTATAATCATAAAAGAATAATGAAAATATACAATTTTTGACAAAATTTGGTATTTAACGGGACTAGGATGTGACCTATATAATTATTTCTATAATATGAACATTTACCAAATAACAAAAGAAGAAAAAGAACAGAAGGGGTTGAGCGGCTGAGACTCCAAGTCCAATGAGGACCAGAGAACCGACACCTGACCTAGATAGACTCCTAGAAGAAGGGAACCTCTCCTGAGATCCTTTTGGTAGGAGGCTATAAAAGCATCCATTTCTTGAAGAAGAGGGACCAACAACTCCATGTCAAGGTTTTCACTCAAAACCTAGGAAGTGATAAGTAGATCAAGCAAGGGGCATTGACCAAGTGAGGACTGATTTGAGGTCCAATGATTCTAAAGGTCAAAGACATGAAGGATGTACTATCCATGACCAGGATTTTTGGCTAAACCTGGACGAGCACTCCCCTTGCAATCTTGTGGCCGAGTTGGTGAGCATCAGCTCGCCAGAGAAAAGGTAGTCGGTTCGGCCCAGAACAAAGTTCTATACGTGAAATAGAGCACACAGATGATAGGTAGTGCCCAAGATCAAATAGAGAACATGTTAGGGTATAAAGAACATAATATTTTAGAGAGTATTTATGGAGGTGTATTGATCATTTACAAAGAGCATGATGACCTAGATGAAGGGAGAGGAGTTGTCGAGTGGGGTCTACGGCATCCCTAATTCTCTGTGGCACGCATTTCAGAAGCCATTAAGGGGAAATGAGTCAAAAGAGTCTTGCACACGGGTAGATGGATCTATCAACAAGTGGATCCCACATGGATCCATATTACAAGGCATGCACAATGCACCAAGGAAGAAAAGCTTCTGATTGTGTCCACCGGTTCAGATTTTGACGGTTGCTATCTTCTAAAAATAGGTAAGATTGTAAAATTTACATATTCTAGGATAGAGCTCCATTTGGGACAAATAAAGTATTAGTCAAAAGGTCTTCAGTAATACTATATCTTAAAAAATATTTCTAGAATATGAGTTCAATGTATGCTATTTATATATGTTATTTATTCAAAACTATATTTTGATGTATTGTCAATTAAAAATAGCAAATGAATGTAGAATTAATGCAAATTTTTACAAATGTGTATTCTGATATGTTAAACACTATACTAAACCCTGGTCATTCTAATTTTAAATTTTACTAAGGTTTTTGATATAAACCCTAATAAGGGCATTATGGGTATTTCACCCACTAATTTACAATGAAATGATTTGGGATTTTTACCTAGACCATAATATACATTGTTCTTATTGTTCCTTCAGTTTTGACAATGTTTCATGCATTATTGTATTCATATTTTGATTTTAGGCCTAACTAGACATTAGTCATGATAGTTGATAATTATTAATGAGGCAATATGGGATATGTATGCATATTTTTTATGGAAGATGATTTGTAGTTGTATTTTCTTAAGATGTCATAATTGAATCAATAAGATTAGTATATGTGAATATGTTGAAGATTTATTCTCATCATATGATGTATATGCTCATATTAGTGCATATAACACATTTTGACTTATTGGAGTATAAATATTAGAGTAATGTATGATAAGAGTTTTTATATAATTTCAAAACCAAGATTTTATGGTGATTTAGATTAGAGTTATATTTAGCTTAAATAAGAACCCCGATTTATTTTAGAAGGTCAAGGTGATGATTCAGGAGATTTAGAAATCAAAAGAAGGGTATACACATGGACTTTTAAAATGTTGTTGATGTCCAGGTAGATATGTTGTGAACCAAGGAATGCAGACTACATTAAGGATCTCCTCAAATAAGGTAAGTGGACCATGTCCATTGAATTTCATTATTATTATGACTCATCTGTAGATTCTTACAAAGTAACTTGTAGATTAAGTTACTTCTAGACTTTAGTGTTTCATATCATGTCATGCTTTGAGTAATCATATTTCTTTCATTTTGATTTATGTTGCTAGATTATCAGATTTCAAGTATTTGAGAATTAGATGACTTTTATATCTCAATATTTCTATGCTTAGATCATTTTATTTTCTTAAGTCTTTAGACTCACGCATATATACATGATATCATAATTTAACAAGTTCATTCTTTTAGATAAGGGCTTTTGAATAAGATTCACCCAGACAATAAAAATTCATATTTCAGAATCTAGATGTAGGTCACTAATTTATGAGTCATCAAAAATTAGATCCTTGTACTTAATTTGAGTTTTAGGTACAATCTCAATTATTTAGTAATTGAGATACATATTTAGATTTAACTTTACTTCATCATTAAATAAAAGAGATACAAAGTCAGAGATAAGAGATTAAGATCCAAAGATAAGAAATTAAGAACATCTTCAAAGATAAGAGATTAAGATCCAAAGATAAAACACTAAGATTCAGAGGTAAGAAACTAAAAATAGAGATAGAAAATGGCATCAAAACATTAATTATATACATTATAGGATAAGTCCTCACCAGAGAGTCCCGTGACAATTCAAAGGACTCATTGTGTCATACACTGCGAGTGTCACAGAGGGCACTTTGTGCTAACAGAGGGTGTCGTGTAACATAGAAGACACTCTAGCATCAATAGAGGATACATTGTGTCAACATAGGGTGCATTTCAACATAGAGGACACTTTGGTGTCAAAAGAGGACTTATTGTATAATGGTGGCTATAAATTAGATAAAATACATAAATAAAAGACACATCAATTTAGTATAAGTTAACAACTTTTAGATATTAATATAGATTTCATCTATATAATATTTATGTTTATCTTATTCGAAATTCAATGTCACTTAATCTAACCTAGGTTTTCCTTTGTGCATGGTTGGGGATGAGATGTCCACATGCACTAATATTCAAGAGAATTAGTCTAGATAGAGGATTTTCTTGGTAGGGTGCCATCTACACAATCTACGATATTAAGACAAAATACTTATTTTAGCATCATGTATGTAGACTTTATTAGCATCAGTAAGTTTCCTTTCTGGGAATATTTTGAAAATTTATTTCATATACATTTTATAATGGCTCTTATCTATAATTATTGTAATTGCATATTGTGTTAGTAACACTCCCAATTGAAAAAAAATAGCTTCCGCTCATGTGATAAGAAAATTTGGGGTGATACATCCACAAAATTTAATATTATCAACCTCCAAACTTAAGATCTAGCTTATCCTCAAGCTAAAAAATAGAATTAAGGAATTGAGTGATTTCAATGGGATTTATTAAATTAGTATTTTTGGAGTGTGAAAAATGTCTCTGCGATAGCTTTAGATCAAGAAACTTGTATCATGGTTGGTTTGCTCTTAATCCCTAGAGTCTTGCTCTTAGATCAGGAGTTGCGTTACTCTTTTAGTCTATTACGACCCTCTTTTGAGGAAGGATTTCTCCACCACGATGCACTAAAAATCCCTTTCCTGGTCGTACTTGTGCAAGGTTCTGGCTAGTTGTAACTTCCACACCCAATTTTTACTTTTTTATAAAGCCCTAGCTAACTATGAATGGGTGGGCTAAGGTTATCCAATATTTTGTCCCTCTTAGGGTCACTCAACCATGGGTATTATTATTTTTTTTTGAGAGAAACTGTTCTGATTCATTACTTGTTGGCCATACGGCATCTACAATTGGGGAGGAAAATACAACCAGAACACACACATATCAAAACCAGTAAACCAAAATCACTACAACTCATATTGGAATGAGAATGGAACCTTTCTGCCTTGGTTCCTCTTCCCTGAGGCTGACATAAACAACTTTCTTTGAAGAACTCCTTCAACTTGAGCATCGAGTAGTGGTAGAGAGGCTGGACTAAGACGGTGTTCTCATTGTATATCAACCCAAACAATGCCATAAAACCAAGAAATAAGATCAAACCAGAGCAAAAAAGAGTTCTAGCCATGGCTAGAGAACTCAGCATTCTCCCTAAGGGAGGTCGTAGCATAAGCACAGACAGATAAACGCCGACAAGCGGCGAGAAAACAAAGGCAGATAAACTGCCAGAAAGAAACGAGCACCACCAACTAAGCCTACGAACACATAACAGAAAACCAGAGACTGAAAATAAAAGGAAACGGAAGGGAAAGGGGGTACAGCCTGGATGCGAGAAACCGGAGAGTAGTAAGGCTTATGAACGAAGCCTGTCAACAGCAGGGGAAACTGAGGAGCATCTCAACGTCGCCTGAGCCGCAGCCGCCTCCCCTTCCGAGAACCGCCGTCGAGGATCTGGCCTCCGGGACCAGATGCCGCCGCCGCTTGAGCGAAAGGAGAAGGGAAACAAGCCGACCACAGATTACCACCTGACCCCGGGTCCGAGCGAACCAGACGAAGAGAAAGCCCGGGGGGAGCGGCTGGCTCACAACGGCATCCAGAGCCTCTCCCCCAAGCTTGCCGCCGCACTCAGGAGCCGCGAGCCCTAATCGCCCTTTCGTCGCCAGAACCGGAGACGCGACTCTAGAAGATTACCCAAATGTTAGTCTTGATGTAGTTTCATGTGATTAAGTGAGATGGCCTTCAAAGGACATGTGGATATGTTTTGGATTCCAAGCTTGTGCCCTTCATCATTTTGACGGGCACAACTCTAATGTTTTTAATCACGCTCAACTTTTATTCTTGCTCATAAGGCTTGGGGTAATGGTTTTTCAAGATGTATGGGCCGCTAAGACTCTCATGATCCCTAGTGGGGATTTAAGTATTATAAGAGTAGTTGTTTCATTTTTTATAGGGGTTTGCACTTTCCAACATGTACTTGAGATTTAAAATGATCAACCAGGAGCATATCAGAGTGAGTCCTCCTTATTATGAGGGTTCATCTTGGAATAGAAAGCATCTTTCCACATTTTACAATATCTTGGAATACTGTTGGCATAAAAAAATTATCACACTTATTTTTAGGTGAATTATATAGCCTAAATATTTATTTTTGTAATAATTATGCTAAGAGTTAGTTTGAAGACAAGGAAGTCTAAGGGTAAGGGTTGTGATAATTGTGAGACCCCTAACCTTGCTTAAAGTGTTGAATAATCTTAATTATAATAATTGAATTCTTATAAAGCTAATATAATCTTATGATATGCTTTGAAATCATAAGACAAGCTTGAGTTTTAAATTTGGTCCAATTTGGATACTGTTTGAGCAAGTTATGCAATTTTATATACATTTTGGACTTTTCTACATTTTACCCAATTGATGGGTTATCTTTGCAATTTATCACATGAATTATGTTTCTCATATGTGATCTTATCATTCTTGATCTTTTTGAGCCAAGGGGCTCTTGGTTAAACCTTGGTTTGAAGGTGTTTTCTCTAAAGGTATTCTAGGGCTTACCCCTTCATGGATGGGATACCTTTAGTAGCTATCAACTAATGAATTATTTGATTGTCTTGTAAATTCGACAAAGGAGAGATAATAAGGTCTATATGTAGAAGGAATGACATTATCTTTGGGAACAAGGTGCGTCAACCTCTCCTGATGAAGAACGCCATGCTTCCATTAGTTAGATCATGCCCGACGCCGAGCAACAATACCAACTGTCTGGGAACGTCGGCTGCACGTGTGCACTGGTACAGGCCGCCGGAGGGTGTTCTCAAATTGAACTGTGATGCTGCGGTTAATGTACAAGGACAAGACGGTCTGGGGATGGTGTGGAGGACAGCTGATGGAGAAGTGACAAAATTAGAAGGGAAGCAACAGCCGACACTCAAGGATCCAATATGCGCTGAAGCACTTGCCATTAGAGAAGGACTTCTCATTTCCAAAGACATGAATCTTACTCATGTAATGTTGGAATCAGACGTTGAAGCGGTGATCAAGCTCATTGAGAATGGGACTAAAAAAGCAGACCTCCTGGGATCTATCCTTGAGGACATAGGCCATCTTAAAGGTTTCTTTACTAGCATTTCTTTTGTTTACTGCCGTAGATTGGCTAATGGGGTGGCGCATCAGCTTGCCCGGTTGGCTTCTAGTAGTAGTTTTTCTTTTCTTAATAGTAGCTCTTTACCTCCTGTTGTAATGAACCGCATTCAAGCAGATTTCCTCATCTAATATATTAGATCTTTTGATTTCAAAAAAGGTCTATATGTATGGTCGGGGAGCTTCTTATCTATTTGCTTGTACATTATTGATAGTTGAAGGCCATGGACACTTGGAAAGATACTAGAACTTCAACTTTTTCTTTTTCTTTATCTTAAAGTTTTATATACTTATCCCTAAGCACCCAAACGAACCATTTTATATACACCGAATCCCTCCTCCTACAAAACTCATTCTCCCTTCGTGCTTCTGTGAAGTTCCTATCCAAGGAAGAATAAAGTCAGGATCTTCTTGGGGAAAAAGCTCTAGGGTTGCAATTGACTTCCTTTTAGGGTTTAAAAAGCCACCTTCTAGTGATCTTGACCTAAAAGAGTAAAAATCCCCTTCTTTCCTCTATTTATTTCTTTCTTATCCTTCCTCCTACCTTTCTCAAGGTCATAACCTTGCTGTTCCATGGTAGAAATTGCTCTAAAGCTCTAAAACACTACCTTTCTTGCTCCTTATGCTTAGGGTTTGCTCATTTGATGAAGAAAGGTGCTAGATGGACGAGTTCACAACTCATGCTTGGATTTAATACCCTACCTTCTCATGTTTTCTTCTGTTTGGGATTTTATCTTCTAATTAGAGGTAAGTTTTATAACTTGCTCCATGTTTATTTCTTACCATAAGCTTGCTAGCTCATGTTCTTGCTTTTAAAATGATGATCCATGCACTAAAAAGCTATGCTTGACTTGGTTTCAATTTTTATGATGTTCCCTGTTCTTATTTCTGTTATAGATAAAATTGTAATTATATGTACATTCCTCCTAAGGTATAATATGACTTGGATCAGGTTGGTTTGACAAGAAATGGTGCTAAGCACCTATCAACCAATGGTCAATTTTAGGATTTAAAGCTGATTTCTTCTATAAACACATGACTCAATGCTGGTACCATTGCAACAAACTATGGTGTTGTCTTCATGATAACTTATGGTGGTGACCAAGGGTGTCAACTAACGTTAACCCCTTAGGTCAGGTGTTGGCTTAATTAGAAGCTTAATGATTAACAACTAAGTACCCTAATGGTGCTATCAATCAATGGTGATATTAGTTTGATTTTCGATGGTGATTAATGAATATAGTGCTGATCTAACAACTTATCGTGACTTAATTGTCAGTACTGATGGTGGATCAGGTCTCCACAACCTATGGTGAGTTAAGCATGTATTTGTAGCATCAATGAAGCCTTAAACAAATGGTTTCTTGGGTCATTTGATGCAATGGTCAGACCTATACTCCAATTGATGGTTTTAATATACGAACTTTACCAAATGGTTAAGATCTAATGTTTATTCATCTGATAAATTGTAATGATGCATAAATATAATATGTTGGTCCTAATAAAGTGATTTAAATGGTTTCCTTTATGAGATCAACTTAATAAGCTCATTTACTGATGACTTGTTTTAAATAAACAATCGCTTGTGGGTTTTACTCTAATCTCAATGGAACTTTTTATGTTGTTAATCAAGGGATGTGTAAGGTTAGATGGTGAATCTTTATAGAGCACAACTCAATGACTTCATAAGTGGGTTGTTCAAGATGTTTACTTATGTAAACGACCAATGGTTTACCTTTTCAACATTTAATGCTTAGAAGTTGATGCCTCAATATTCCCTTTATTTTGGGTGAAGCCCATAATGTTATGATTCTAATGATGAGAATTTGATGGTTCAATGCCTTAAACTTGTACCCTCATATGATTATGATTGATAATCACCGTAATGAATTAATGGGTAACCCTAATGAGGTATAGCTTGTTATACGTAGCTTTAATATAACTAAATGATGGTAATTGGGTATGAATAGTCCTTGAATGATTATTACAATCATTAAGTACTCTCTTATTGTTGTTGAAACCTTAGTATGCTATAACTCGATTGTTACACCTTGTTTTATGTGTGAATTCATACTTGAGAATAGTATGGAATGTGATGGTGATGCTTCACCTTATGCATCCATGATCCAATGGGGGTGTCGTGAGTTAGGGTTTGGGTATACGTGTTGATTAGTAACATTAATATAATTTATCTTGTCGAACCTCACTCTAATGCAAAAAGATAAAGATGAGTATTCATTTTTAACATTCTTATTTGATGAAATGATGGTGAAATAACCTCCTTAATATGATCATAACCTTAATATGTTAATTGGTGATTATCATAGCCACATGCTTGATAATTTTGTATGCTAAACATGTGCATTATGAATATGATGAGGGTTAATCATATCTAGATTCCTTGAATGTTGATATAATAAAGGAATGTTCTTAATGTTAACATAACCCTACTATGATTATTTTTTAATATCTCCTACCAAATTAATGCAATATTGTGCTGATCTGGTGTATTATATGTAAGTGATGTTGTTGAGCCTTGTTATAAGGCATGCAAAGATAATAATGACCTTGTAGGGAATAGTATGGTGGTCTTAATAACCTTTAGGCATGGTTGATCCCTGAATAATGTGTGATCCTCTTGTGTTGATAAGGGTTGATACCATGTGATATTGTGAAAATGATTTATATATTGTTATAGTATGATGAGTAGTGTAGTCTCGTGAACGGTAAGTGAATAGTACCATGTGATGATGAGATGAGAAATTATGTTTCACACGTTTTATATCTTTTGAAGTTGTGGTATTTATATGCTTTCTAGAAGTGAATTAGGGTTTGTATGTCCACTTGTTTGATGCATCCTTAATTCACCCAATTGACATAGCTAATCAAGTGCAACTCAAATCATGTAGTGTCACGTGCCGTTGAGCCATCTTTAGTGCCAGAACTTGTTGGATGGTGAAATGAGTATTCCTAAGGGAAACTCAGAGCACATATTATTGAGTATGTGGGGGTGTCAAGTTGAGGATATATCCTTGTCATCCACAATGCAGGTTATGGAGGATGGATATGGTCATGCCTCAAACATTTGATGTGATTGAGGACAACTGCAGTTGTACCTAAGATTAGAGGGTTTTGTATACCCTAGTTTCTAGTGTCGTGATCTGTACCAAGGGCATACTAGTGGTTAGAAGCTTGACTCTATGTCACTATAGTGGCATCTTTGACTGATATGTCACTGCCTTTTTACTCGTACTGACCGAGGGGAAGAGATATTAGGATATCAACACTCCTAGATCTTGTACAGAACTGAATAACCCTTTGTAGGGGTCGGTTGGACTTTGGATGGTACGATTCAAATTCCCCAGGGCATAATAAAAGATGTAATACAGCTGTATAGAATATCTATATAGGGTTATACATGACGCTTCACATTCGATGATAACCCTTGTTTGTTCTCCTTAGTTAAAGATGATGCATAGTGGAATTAATAGATAGTAGATATACTTATGTTGTGGATATGATTAAGATTGTAAATGTGTACATACAGTAGCCATGCATATGTTGGTATATATACTACTACTATAGATTATAATTATGATGGTAGTTATATCATGTTGTTGGTTATGTTTATCATGCTAGGCATGCCTCTGTAATTAGAAATTCCTATACTACTAATCATGGTTATGCAAATACTGATTCTTGTGTTGTTATCTCTACTTATGATATCGATATGCTCAAACTTTTAGACATGCTATTGTTGTTAGATATGCTTATGATGCTAGACTTATTCATGTTAATAGAGATAATATGCTACTAGACTTGCTTATGCTAGTTATGCATATGATACTGAATCTCTTCTATGGTTAATAAGGCAAATGACGATAGTGATCTTGATGATGATAATTGTTATCAACTCCTTGACATATTTTGTTAATCATCAGTGTTATTAAGCCTATTTGTTATATCTGATTAAACTACTTAAAACTATTTAATTATTTAAAATGTTGTAATCAATAAGTGTTATTGAAGGTTATATCTCTTACTGGGACATGGGTCTCGCCCTTGGGGTTCGCCACATCTTTTTAGGTAATCGACACTGATGACAACAGAACCATGGACATAAAGAGGAAGTACAATAATGAATCTTTGAGGAAGTTGATTAGATGTCTAGTGTGTCCTAGAGTCATTCTCATACTCTTAGGTCCGGGCAGGAAAAGTTTGCATATGGCTTTTCAAACAAATCGAAATATTGTTAACATGTTAATGCTTATTTGTGTGACATATACGAATATGTTTCTCCTATGTATATGTTGTTGCTAAGGCGATAGACCAATTTGTATAAAATCATTGGCATAGTATGGATATGAGAAAGATGTTGGGTTCTTATGCAAATGTTTAAGAGTGGGTGTTGATGTTGAAATCTATTTTAATTTACTCATATTTTTGTTATGTGGTTAATTGGTGATTGATTGTGTTTTATGTTTTGAGTAATCTCATTTAATGTAACTGGTTCTCACAATAACATTCAAGAAAATTGGATTCAAAACTTTCCTGTGACAAAAGTTGTCTTAAAAATTAGCAAAAGTTCTAGTTTATGTTCAGAGTTTTTGAATTTTTTCCAAGTTTTCGGCTTATCTGCAAGAGAATAGGATGTCAGAAGATTAGTGTTCAAAAATGTAAATAGGTATAGGGTATGAGAATAGTAATTCCAATTCCCATTTATACCCCCAAAACTTATCATTAACTTTGTCATTGATGATGATGGATCTATGGTCAGGGCTCTACATGATAAGATTCCACTTGATTAATTAAGTACATTACCGTATTCTTTTAGCATCAGTCAAGTTTTCAAACATGAATTATTATGAAAAATGCTACAAAGAAAGGTGCAATACATGTATCAAGTACTTTTCAAATCTTTAAAACACATATAACATTTAGGATCTCAATCTCTTATCTCATTACTGGGAATTATCATCCCTCAACATTATCATTGTCATGATTACTAGTTCTAGGTATTCAACCCTTGGTTCATCACTGAACACTGTTACCACTTTTCAGGTACTATTACCTCTAGGTCCTCACTCTAAGGTATACATGATACTTGTTACACACACATCTCACATGGCTCACAAGGCCCATTTAAAATCTTTATCATATAAAACATCATAGCTCATATCTAGCTATGCTCATCATCTCATGATACATGCATGTTTAGTATACATGATAACAGCCATATCAAATACATATCAACACCATGCAATACAAGGGTAACACCACTATTCCATTATTAGGGTTAGGATTTCCCTTTCTTACCGATTAGGATTTCACATACCATTAGCATTACCCTATATAAGGGTTAGGGTTTTCCTTCCTTATCAATTAGGGTTTCAATATCACATAATAAAAGATAAAACTCTAATTTATACCCTACACATATTATAAGTATTAATGTATGTCCATTACATGTTTATCACAGAAGGATGAGTTTCTCTCTCATGCTCACTAGTATGTTGATTACTCCATACTTTATTAAGTAGGCTCAACCTTTCCTTCAAGGTACATTAGCCTACTTAATCATTATTCATTAAACTCCATATATCTTAATGTATGACTTGATATAAGACACTCCATGTGTTACTCCCTCCGGTATATTGCATTTAAAGTGCTTTCCTTCATATGGATTTTGAGGTGCTTCCACCATATCGGGTATGAGGTGTGTGCTTGCTACCCATATCAGGTTTGAGGTGTTTGTGTGCTTCACACCATATCGGGTTAGACCCTTATGCTCATGCCTCTTCAAACCTTCATGGCATCGAACTACCCTTCACCATGGATTAAGTGACAGGATAGACAAATGGTTGAACCTTTGTCAACCCATTGTACAAACCAATGCACAGCCCTATCAGTTTCCAAGTCATTTAGGGTTAGTTCACCATATCGGGAAGAGAGGTGTGTGTGTGCTTCACACCATATCGGGCAGAGAGGTGTGTGTGCTTCACACTATATCGGACAGAGAGGTGTGGGTGTGCTTCACACCATATCGGGGCAGAGAGGTGTGTGTACGCTTCACACCATATCGGGTAGAGAGGTGTGTGTGTGCTTCACAACATATCAGGAAGAGAGGTATGTGTGTGCTTCACACCATATCAGACAGAGAGGTGTATGTGTGTGCTTCACACCATATCAGGCAAAGAGGTGTGTGTGTGCTTCACACCATATCAGGCAGAGAGGTGTGTGTGTGCTTCACACCATATCGGGTAGAGAGGTGTGTGCTTAACCCAATATCATTTTTTGGGTGTATGCTTGACTTCCTATCATGGAAGAGTGGTATACAACACCACCATATCGTGCAAGAAGGTATAAAATCAGATCCATATTGTTTTAGTGGAGTAGGTGCATCACCATATCAGGTTAGAGGTGCTTGCTTGTGTGCTTGAAATCAATATCACATTACCTTTGATGATGTCATCACCATCAACTTCTAGACCTTTGTTCTTACTATTCTAAGTCATGTACAACAGTCCCATGAAGATTTTAGAACTCAAAGGATCATCAATTATTCAATAGAAATCGAAATTGCAAGTAGATCAACGATTATGACAAAATTGAAGGTGCATAATAATATAATTGGGTTCAAGTTATTTAACCCACCTCAAGAACAACTTCAAAGCTCCAAGCTCCAAATCTTCATGTTCCCAAGGTTGAATATGAACTTCACAACTCCTCTATATGAAAAGAATCACCATGGATAAGCAATTGGTGAAGAAAAGAAAGGAAGATCATAACCCTAAAATCATGCTTCAATCCAAGGTTGAAGATGATCATGCCTCACCTTAGGGTTAAGTATGAGCTCCTTCTTGCTCCTTAGAACCTTTACACAATACCCTAATACTCTTGCACTATATGACACCACCCATGCATGATATGACACAACCTATGGCCGATATCCCCCTCACTTGTGATCAAAACACTTCACTATGGGCGATATCACCCTACTTGGGCGATACCACCTTACTTGGCCGATATGAACTTGCTATGGATGATAACCAAGGTTCTATGCATGATACCACTTCAATCCTGCATGATAAAAGTACCCTATGCATGATACCTTAGGGAAGGAGGGTGGTAAGATTCGAAAAATTTCACTAAGGGGTGAAAGAAGGGGTATATATACTTGTTGTTCATGAAGAAGTATGAAAATGAGGTGTCATCAATATGAGCTACAAGGTGCCACGTGTCCATGCATGGTTGACATGTGTACATGTATGCGTTAACATTTATCTTGACATTCAAAACTCTTGAGGATAATCTAGGGATGAATTTTTGTCCGTTACATATCTCTTTGAATAAAATATATCAACTAAATCACCACTTTTATTCACAACCCGATGCAACTTTTCTAAGGAAGTTGTAAACCGATACACTTCACCTTCTTGAGGTGCTTTGCACGTCATGTGATTTTCTAAGAGTTCACAAAAAGATATGAAAATCCTCCTACGGCTCCTTGGCCGATAGGCACTCATATATAAGCTTTTCAACTTGATACAACTCAAGTTAGGGTTTCATATTCAACCCCTTTCTTGGTCATTTCATCACCATGAGTACCATCAATCATAATTGATTCAAACATGGTGCCTACTCCTTTCTCTCTCCTCTATATGATACTAGGAGGGAGTAGGGACACTCTATAGGTGGTAATTTGCATATCAGCCCTACATTTTGGGTAAATTACAATTTGTACCAAAATTGGTGCACAATGCACTAACATTATTCAAACAAGCTACAACTTGAAATTTAGGCTTTCCACAAGACATCATTTAACATAATTCTCTCTCTCTTATGATTCTAAAACACATGAGGTACATTCATCATGTGACATTTTGCAATATAGCCCCTCATCTTGTGTAAATTGCACTTTATGCCCAAATTATCATATAATGCACAAACAGTTTGCAAATAAGCTCAAACTTGAAATTTAAACTCTAAAAGAGTATTAATTACTTTTCAAAAGATTAAAACAAGTTTGTAAACAACTTACTTAAGAAAAACGTCTAGGGTTAAGCCATAACCCATGTCAGGGATGTTACAATTATCAACCCCTAATAGGGATTTCATCCCCAAAATCTCAAGAGAAAAGAGAAGGGTACTTCCTCCTCATCTCTTCATCTAGCTCCCATGTGGCTTCTTCAATGCCACAATGGTGCCATAGAACTTTCATGAGAACTATGTATTTCTTTTTCAACTTCTTGATTATTTTGTCAAGAATCATCATTGGACCTTCCACATAGGATATATCCTCGTTTAATTCTACTTCTATAGGTTGCCACACCAACTCTGTATCGGGATGACACTTTCTCAACATAGATACATGGAACACTGGATGTAGTCTATGTAGCTCAGGTGGAAACACCAACCTATAAGCTACCTTTCCCATACGTGATGTCACTGGATAAGGTCCCATAAATCTAGGAGCTAACTTACCCTTTTTCCCAAATCTGAGATCACCTTTCCAAGGAGAGACTTTGAGATACACCCTATCTCCAACTTGGAATTCAAAAGGTCTATGATGCTTATCAACATAAGACTGATGTCTATCTTGTGCGGCTTTCAACTGTTGTTGTATTACTTTAATCTTCTCAGTTATCTGTTGCACTAACTCAGGACCCAGAAGTTGGTATTCTCCTGTTTCATACCAACATAATGGAGATCTACACCATCTACCATATAATGATTTATATGGTGCCATATCAAAACTAGTTTGGCAACTTTTGTTGTAGGTAAACTCTATCAATCTCAAGTGTATGTCCCAACTTCCAACAAATTCAAGAACACATTCTCTAAGCAAGTCTTCCAAATTTTGTATAGTTCTTTCAGATTGCCCATCTGTCTGAGGGTGAAAAGCTATGCTAAACTTCAACTAAGTACCCAACACTTTATGTAGTCGTTCCCAATAACGACTTGTAAACTGGGGACCTCTATCAGATACAATTGTTGCTAGAACCCCATGTAATCGCACTATCTCATCTACATAGATCTGTGTGAGTTTCTCAACAGTATAGGTTGTTTTGACAGGAAGAAAATATGCTGACTTAATCAACCTATCAACTATCACCCAAATGGAATCATGACCTTTGGCTGTTCTAGGTAAACCAACCACAAAGTCCATAGTTACATGATCCCATTTCCATTGTGGTATAGGTAAAGGTTGCAATGTTCCTGTGGGCTTCTGATGTTCAGCTTTAACCTACTGACACACTGGACACCGCATAACAAACTCAACTTCATCCTTCTTCAAACCAGGCCACCAATACATATCTTTTAAGTTATGATACATTTTGGTACTCCCTAGATGCATTGCATACATGGATGAATGAGCTTCCTCCATGACTAGCCTCCTTAAGTCATTGGCATCAGGTACTACCATCCTACCATGGTAACAGACTACCTCATCCTCTGACTCATGAAAACCATCCCGTTTCTCACTAACATACTCTAACCTGATCTACTAAATCATAATATCAGCCTGTTGTTCCTGTTTGATCTTTTGTTTTAGAGTAGGTTTCACATGCATTTCAGCTAATAATCCGGCTACAATGATACTTTAAGCTGTACATTGTTTTGCCTCAAATAGACAAGCATGTCTCATTTAAATCACACTAAAGAGTTCAATTGTACTTTATCTATGGGTGGCGATGATGATTTTCTACTTAGTGCATCCACCACTACATTGGCCTTTCCTGGATGATAATCAATTGTACAATCGTAGTCCTTGATTAATTACATCCAACGGCGTTGTCTCATATTTAACTCGTGTTGTGAGAAGATGTACTTTAAATTCTTATGGTTTGTGAAAATTTGGAATGTTTCTCCATAGAGATAATGTCTCCAAATCTTTAACGCGTGAACCACTGCAGCTAATTCTAGATCATGCCTCAGATAATTCTCCTCATGTTTCTTAAGTTGTCGGGAAGCAAAAGAAACTACATGATCACTCTACATCAGTACACATCCTAGACCATTCTTAGAGGCATCACAGAAAACCATGTATCCCTTTCCCTGCTCAAGTAAAGCTAACATAGGTGCACTGGTCAACCTTTCTTTCAACAACTGAAAATAATGTTGACACTTTTCATTCCAGACAAAAGGAACTTCCTTCCTGGTCAACTTGGTTAGGGGTAAGGCTATAGAAATGTAGTCTTTAATAAACCCCCTGTAATAACCTGCCAGGCCTAAGAAACTACGAATCTCGGTCGATGTCTTGGGATGTTCCCACTCTAACACATATTCCATTTTCTGTGGATCAACACAAATACCTGAAGCAGATATAACATGTCCAAGAAAAGACACTTCTGACAACCAAAACTCGCACTTGCTAAACTTGGCATATAGCTTATACTGTCTCAACAATGTCAAGGCTTGACGAAGGTGTTATTCATGTTGTTGACCATCTCTACTGTATATCAGAATGTAGTCTATGAAGACCACTACAAAAAGATCAAGGAATGGCCAGAAGATCCTATTCATCAGCTCCATGAATGCAGCTGGTGCATTAGTTAGTCCAAATGGCATAACTACAAACTCATAATGACCATACCTTGTCCTAAAGGCTGATTTAGGTATGCCACTCTCCTTGATATGTAACTGATGATATCCTGACCTTAGATCTATCTTAGAGAATATGGTTGCACCACACAACTAATCAAACAGATCATCTATCCTTGGCAGAGGATATTTGTTCTTAATAGTCACCTTGTTAAGTTGTTTATAGTCTATGCATAATCTCATAAAACCATCCTTCTTTTTAATAAAAAGAACTAAAGCACCCCATGGAGAAGTATTCGGTCGAATCAAACCTTTCTTAAGCAACTCCTATAACTATTTCATAAGTTCTTCCATCTCAGTTCGCACCATCCTATAGGGTGTATGAGCTATAGGTTGCGTACCCAGAATTAGATTAATCTCAAAATCAATCTCTTGAAGTGGAGGAATGTCTAGAAATTCTTCAAGAAACACATCCTCGAATTCCCTGACAACAAGAACTTCAGAAAGACTAGGACTCTCTGCTCTGGTATCTACCACATGTGCCAAGAATGCTTCACATCCTTGTTGCATAAGCTTATCATCTATCATTGCTGATACTAGACAGGTTGGAAGAATCTTTCTGTCACCCTGAAAGACCCATGTCTTACCATTATCTGTAAACATAGCTTGCTTGGAGCCACAATCCAAGACAACCTTATACTTTTCTAGGGTGTCCATCACAAGAATTATGTTAAACCCGTGCATCTCAAGTGGTATAAGATCCACCTGAATGTTGTGTTCTGAAAAGGAAAGAACACAAGGAGAACATACCTCCCGCAACACCATAGATCCGACTAACGGAGTTTCTAATAACAGATTGTCTACTCTACGACTGAGAGTCATATTGCTGTCATGAATCATTTCTTGAGTGATAAAGGAATGTGTAGCACCCGGATCAATAAAAAAAGATACGAAGCAGGATGAAGACATATTAGAATGAAATAATTCCATCTGACCTATCATGACTTGTGGGTTGACCACTGCCTCCGACTGATTCATATCATAGAATATCACTGTTGTTCGTTGCCGACTACACGTCCTGTTGTTGGGTGCAGATGAACTAGCTTGGGATGCATGTCCACGTCCTCGTGTGCCACTGCCAAACTGTTGCCTTTGAGAGCCTGATGACTCTGTCTCGGTGGTTGGGTTACATTCCTATCTCCAAATCGAAAATCCTTCATCAGATGTCCTGGCTTCCCACACTTGTAATAGTCTCTGTTCTCCCATTGTGGCCTAGATGGTCCTGTTACAGACATTGATATTGAACTAAGGGCTCTACCTGGTGTTAGACTATGACCTCTACCCTTGTTGGATGTCCACTGCGTCTGAGCACTGAACCTCGGTGGTGCTATTGGTGTAGAAAACCTCAGTTTCTTAAAACTTTCGGACCTCTATCCTTGGAACTGTGCATGCACTTTCTTACTATTGGCTTCACATTTCTCAGTTATGGACCTTTCTATCCGCCTAACTAACTCCACAAAGGTAGCAAACCTCTCTCTATTGTCTAGAACAGATGCAAGTGTGGTTAAATCAACATTCAAACCCTACTCAATATGTCGAATCCTCTCCTCATCTGTAGCAGCCATGTCTGGACAAAACTGTAGAAGTTCTATAAATTTAGCTTCATACTCACTAATGTTCATTGGTCCTTACTTAAATCGCTCAAAATGCGAGATTTTCTCATCCAGATAAGTCTTGGGAAAGTATCTACTGATAAACTCACATCGCAACTCTCTCCATTCGACCCCAACACCTGGTTTTTTCTCTTCCTCAATATCCCACCAGTGGCCAGCACTTCCTTTTAATAGGTACACAACATGCTTAACTTTCTTAGTTTTTGGAATTTTGAGGATTCTAAAGGCTTTCTCCTACTCAGTAATCCATGAATCGCATCTGTTGGGTCATTTGTATCGGCATATTCGGTGGCTCCTACCCAGCGTAACTGCTCAAAGGTCTTACCAGATCCATGCCCCTCATTGGGAGTTGGTGCCCTAGGTGTTGGTGTTGGCATTCAATCTTCCATATGTGTCATTGTATTCATGAACTGTCCAAAGAGAGCATGAAAAGTTGGGTTTTCTATCAAAGCTTGGTCAAGCTGGGGGTTCTCAGGTACTAGTTCCTCTCTAGTCCGATCCCTTGCACCTCCTCCTAGTGCAGCAACACTACTTTCAGCAGCATGTTCTTCGTGTGATCCAGCCATCTTTAAGCTTTACTTCTTCTCCTATATGAACAGAAGTCACTATTAGATAAACTGGATGACACTTAGAACAGACTCAACAACCTTAATCCTATGTCTCTATAGACTCAGCGAACCTTAGGCTCTGATACCAAAACTTTTTGATGATCTGACAACAAGTCAAACTGTCACTAGTAAATAATTGTTGAATAACCATAAGCAGTGGAATAACAAAAATCACTAAAAATTAAAACAATTTGCAAAGAGATCCATTTCCAGGGAACTCTTAAGAAGAGAACCAAAGTACCACATACATCATGGTTCACATTGTACATATCATGTACCATCTCATCTCGAGGATAAACCTCAAGGCATACAAGCCAAAATCTCAGATTGTTCATAAAAATTGTTACATACTGACTCCAAGGACCTGAGAGTACAGAGACGACACATAGGACTTATATCTACAAGACACAACACACATCACACTCAACTTGAGATGCTACCGCTGCCCCTCATGTTGTTGTCCCCCTCTACTGTATGGTCCCTACCTCCTCGTCAGCATCCACTTAAAAAAGTTGGTGACCAACAGGGTGAGACCCATGTCCCAGCGAGAGATATAACTCTCCGCCAACAACATTATTATTGCAGATAAACAGTAATAAAATTGAGCAGAGGATTCTTTTATATTAATAAGCAAGACTTAATCACTGTTTAAGCAGAATATAGCAATATCATCTTCTGAAACATTGCAGCTATACATGATAAAGCAATAATTCGTCTATTCATTTTATAAGGAATATGAAGAACATGTATAACATCTATCCATTTAAGATGCAATAAGAAATGTAACATCAACCAATGATTTCTGTATTCCATCCTTAAGGAAATATGCTACATGGCTGATTACATTTTACAATCACACTTATGCCCTAAGGAGATGATGTATACCGATCATACTCCAACCGACAACGGCTACGTAAAGCATTGTCAATGGAAGAGTCAGCTTTCAAGACCTCTGTTGTCTCAGTCAGTGGGAGACCAAAAGCTGGACCATGTCAACTGCTTACATAGCTTTCTAGGGTATACTGGCAACTTTGCTATAGAGCTACAGTGGCAGCTGCACACTCCTCAACATCGAGAGATTTAATGTTTATCTCACATTGATTTGGCATTCATCATCATTCGGAGATTTGTGATACATCAATCTCAACATTTATAATGAAGAATTGAGAGATTTAATGTTTATCTCACATCAATTCCTCCATTATGGCGTAAGGATATTCACGCCCATCACCCCCACATATTAACAAATATGCGTTATTGATAACACCAAATTTTGTGATGTTTTTGGCCCTTATTTTGTTGTCAAATCTGCCCTTTTTAACTGATTTCCTCTCCTTTTTGTCATGTTTTTTAATAAACAGGCCACACTACGCTTTTAACTCAATTTTAGCATCTTTTATAGAGTTTTCCTTGTTTTTCTACTCATTTATCAGGAAAAAGGCATGTCCCGACCCACGAACGTGTTCCACCTGCATCGGCCTTCTTACTAGCCGACCGACACGCTTGCTGCCTGACACAGGGTAGCACGAAACACTACCGCGTGATACGGGAATGTCGCGCAAGAAGGAGCGGACGAGCGATACGCCATTTACCTGACAGGGAGCCGAACTCACCACGACTACTGGAGCTTGTCATGCGATACATGCCACCCACCGGCAGGCGCCCACTCACCACAACACCCGACAACACTTACAGCCTGACACCCTGGTGCCGGACGATACGCATATCAGGCATCCCTGAAGCCTCAATGATGGAGCTGAAGGAGGACACGTGGCACTCAGATAACCACAACTTATCCCAACTACTGCCTATAAATAGCAGCTACAAGACTCCAGTGGGACTGGTCAGAATTTCATGAAAGCTAACTTGGGAAAGCACCTAGAGCTAGTGTGTCGTGTCTCAGAGGTGTACTGGGTGATACTAGGTGAGAACTTCTCTGACCTGAGAGGGCGAGAATGGTTCACTTAGAATCCTCCCCGGTCACCGCAGCAGCCCGATATTAGCCGTCAAGGGCACCCGATACGAGCAACCCGACACCTTAAGCAGTCTTGAGCCCGACACGATACCAAGCCCGATACGAGTCACCCGTCATGGTGTGTCACCCGAGAGGGTGTGCCGCCCAACATGATCGTATCAGGCATGAGATCCTCGCATGATATGCCAGCCCGTCATGGTCTATCACTCGAGAGGGTGTGCTGCCCGACACAGGCATATCGGGCATAGTTCCTGCCCGGTATCGGGCTAGAGAAATCTTAGGGATCTACTACTGCCTGTCGCTCTTCTAAATCAAGGAGGCGATGTTTATCTTTATCTTTTCCAGTCATTTACTTTCTTTACTTATGCAATGTAACCAAACCCTTTTATATAAATGATTATGCTAATGGAATCAGAGGATCTTTAAATATCTGTTGCTTCATGTTTGGTTCCCTTTTGTTGGACGATTGCTTTGTTTAGCATCTGAACTCTAGCTTGGATCTTGTTTTGACTATCTATCGAATCGTGTTTCCCGTTGTAGCAACCTTGAGAGAGGTGTTGTGGCTCTAGTGTTTGGTCCGATGCCGGAGTACGAGAGTGCCCAGGATCGAAGTTGCTTTAGTGACCTTTCCACTCTAACCAAAGATCAGCAGCCTTGAGAGAGGTGTTGATACTTAGTTAGAGGTACCCTCTTTGAGAGAAGGGGTGCTGGAAGTTCCTGCTGCCGCTTGTTTTACCAAAGCTTCCTCCTTTGTTCCTTATTACTACAATAGTGTTATCCTCTTTGTTTTCATTGCACAAAAACTGTAAAAACTGATAAACATCTAAAACCCTATATTTTTCCTTGTAGCTCCATTTGGAGATAGTTATCTTTTATTTTATTGATCTTCACCTATTGTTCCCTTGGGGAACTTTATCATCTCCTTACCCATACTGGAGTGCAACATGTCGATTATGCCTTCTCAACACTACCACCCTTGTCCCTGTGTTCGACCTCATATATCTACTTTGACCCCGTAATAAAGTTGTGGGGGCCTAGAAGGTTTTGGGTTATAAATTTAAAAGTCTGACTACTGCGAATCCGCTCCCTTTTTAGACGCGCAATTTAGGCCGGTCAACTTTTTGGCGCCGTTGTCGGGGACAAGGCAAAATGGTACTATTGATGAACCCGAATCCACTAACTACACTCCAGTGCCTCAAGCTTAGAAATGAGCTTGACATCACTCTCTTTTTCCTTTTTTATATTTTAATCTGAAATGAGTAGTTCGTATTATGTATACAAGTTTTCTAACTTGATTATACATGCTATTCAGGTACTCAGGAAGGAAGCATTCAACTCATCTGAGCACCGACATCTGAGCACTGACATTACCAGACATGCCGCCTCACATTGAACCACCTATTTCAGATGGTGAGCGACACGCGAGAGTTAGACCTCACTCGCCTCCGCCTGAAGACCATGACCGTTATGATTGCAATCATCAACATGAAGATCCTAAAATAGAACAGTTCGAGGATGACCATCACGGGGAGAGACATCGTCATCACCGGAGATGCAGAAGAAATCAAAATAACCAGGATCAGAACCAGGGAGACAGTGACAGTGACGATTCCAATGAAGAAGAAAAGACCCTCAGGGAGTTGGCTACCACAAAGGCTAATAATTCAAGATGTCCTGTTGTCATCCCAAGGTTCAACACAACAAACTTTGAGCTAAAACCATCTGTCATCTCTATGATCCAGAACAAGAGCTTCAGAGGGAATTTGAAGAATGATAACCCCTATCACCATCTAGATGCTTTTAAAAACATCTATGACACCATTAAAATGCGGGGAGTTCCACAGGAGGTGATTTATTGCAAGGTTTTCATCTTTTATTTAGAAGATAAGGCTCTATCTTGGTACCTCGGGTTACCACACCAAGCTCTTAATGGATGGAATGCGTTGGCGGATGCCTTTGTAAACAAGTTTAATCCTATAGAGAAAACTGTCCGGAATAGACAGAGGATCACGTCTTTCATGTAAAAGCCGAACGAGAATCTACACGATGTCTGGGAGCGATATCAAGAATATCAGAGGGACTTCCCTCATCACAACTACAAGAAGGGTGTCTTGATTACTACCTTCTACAATGGTCTAACCCCAGAGGAAAGGGTTTCGCTCAACGCAGCTGCAGGCAGCGACTTTCTGGGGAAGAAGCCTAGTAGATCCAAAAAGATCATCGAGAACATGGCAGAGTTACAAGTTGGCACCGACTACGACAGATCTAACAGAGGACATGCTAAGAAGGCTAATGAAGGACCTTCATTCGAATCCAAGGCTCTGGAAGCTATCACCTCTCAAATCCAGAAGATAGCCACTGATGTCAAATAACTGAAAGAATAAGGTGTAAAAGGGAAGAAACAAGTTGAGAAAGTCATGAAATGTGTCACCTACGGGGAAGGTGGACACTGTGTTGATAACTGTATCTACACCCGACCTGACTAGTCAACTGAAAGTGAATCTGAGGCTAAGCAACCTGACAACGTCTCCTTTGTCAATTTCAAGAGACCGGATCACCCCGATTTTAACTATGCCAACAAGGATGCGGCCGAAAACTCGCATCAGCTGCATAACCCCACCAAGCAACCCCAAGGTTTCGAGAAAAGAGGGGGACAAATTCAGTTCACCAGAACTACTTCTTTCCAGTCGAAAAAGGAAAATTTCCAAGGACAAGGAAAGTACCAAGGTCGCCAAGTGGCAAACACTAGTCAAGGTCAAGTTCGAGCCAAGGAGCAAGGTCAAGACAAGATTTTAAACCAACCAGACTTGGTTGGCCAGTTGTTTGATTTTGTCAAAAGATAAGATACCATCAACAAACAGCTAGCGCAAAGCGCACCTTGTCAAATTCAGGAGTTCTGAACACGATGTAGGTCCAGATGGCGGATATGCAGACACACCAACGCCAAATTGATCAGCAGTTGGCCCAGATGGCCGAGTTGATAAAGAATCCCTCGGGTAAGATACCCTCCAAGACCGAATCTGCCAAGATGGCAGTGTTGAGATCAGGGAAGACAGTGAAACGCCCTGAAGAAGCCCGACCTGAGGAACCTGAACCAAGGACTGCGGTTGATGATCCCGCAGAAGAAGATAATCAACAAGCTCGTGTCAGAGAATCTAAACCAAGATCATTTGAGGAACTGATTGGTAAGAGAAGCCCTTACTCTCCCAAGTTTCCTTTTCCTTACAAGCTGATAAAGGCACACCTTAAGAAGCATCATGAGAAGTTCATGGAATCAGTAAAGAAACTTCATCTCGAAGTACCTTTTTTGGACGCTTTAGAAGAAATTCCGACTTATGCTAAGTTTTTCAAAGATTTGATTACCAAGAAGAGAAGAGGAGGAAGAATCGAGACAGTGCATCTAGCAAGCATGTCCTCTGCTTTTGTCAAATCAGATTTACCCAACAAGAAGAAAGACCCAGGGGCTTTCACCATTCCATTCGCCATTGGAGATAATGTCGAACAAAATGGTCTCGTAGATTTAGGGGCTAGCATCAGCCTTATGCCCCTAAGCCTCGCAAAGCGATTTGGTTTGACTGATATGGTCAAAACCAACATGAGAATTGAATTGGAAGATCATACCTTTAAAAGGCCTATTGGCGTTGTTGAAGATGTACCTATCCGGGTGGGAAGTTTCTTCATTCCTTGTAATATCATTGTCATTGATACTGTGGAGGACCATGGCTGTTCTATCATCTTTGGACGTCCTTTCTTGGCTACAGGAAGGGCATTGATTGATGTTTCTGAGAGAATAATCACTCTAAGGGTCGGAAAGGACCATCCTTGTTAGAGTCTTCTTGCTTTGCGGAAAGCTACAACCAGTTCTGCGAAGAGCTAGAAGAAGATATCCTAATGGTAGACCCTCTTGTAAGAGCGATAAGCAATCAAGATTCTGATTTTGAAAATCCAGAAGTTGTCGAGTTTCTCAACTATCTTAACCAGTCTGATGAAGACCTGAGCGGCGAGGAAGAGGTATTCGAAATAGTTAAGTTTGCCTCTCTTGAGGAGGCGCCGGAAGAAAAGTCACCCAAGGCTAAACCTGAGTTGAAGCAGTTACCTGAAGGGTTGAAGTATGAATTCCTAGATCAAGAGGAGAGGAATCTTGTCATCATTAATGCCCATCTTACGAGAGATCAATTAGACAAGCTTCTCGAGGAGTTAAGACTCCACAGGGAGGCTATATGATACTCAGTAGAGGATATCAAAGGCCTTAGTCCTACATTGTGTATGCATCACATCAATTTGGAAGAGTCTGCCAAACCTCTGGCTCAACCCCAGAGAAAACTAAATTAGATGCTAAAAGAAGTGGTAAAGAAAGAAGTAATCGAATTGAGGTATGCTGGGATCATTTACCCGATCAGTGATAGTAATTGGGTGAGCCCGATCCACGTAGTACCGAATAAAGGAGGTATAATAGTAGTTAAAGAAGATAAAGGTGATGAAGTGGCAGTTCGGACCGTCACGGGATGGAGGATGTGCATTGACTACCGAAAATTGAACCAAGCCACGAAAAAGGATCATTATCCGCTTCCTTTCATTGATCAAGTTCTTGAAAGATTAGCACATCATGATTATTTCTATTTCTTGGATGGTTTTTCAGGGTTTTATCAAGTCCCCATCCTGCCAGATGACCAAGAGAAAACAACTTTTACCTGTCTCTATGGCACCTACGCCTTCAGAAGAATGCCTTTCGGTATTTGCAATGCTCCCACAACGTTTCAGCGTTGCATGATATCGATGTTCACGGACTTTCTGGAGGATATCGTGGAAGTTTTCATGGACGACTTTTTTGTCTATGGAAAGGACTTTGATGCCTTCCTAAAAGACCTTTCTCTGGTTTTGCAAAGATGCGAGGAAAAGAGTTTGGTTTTGAACTGGGAGAAGTGCCATTTTATGGTATGAGAAGGCATCATGCTAGGGCATAAAGTCTCGAGGCATGGCATCGAGGTAGACGTTAACAAGGTTGAAGACATATCCAAACTTCCCCCACCGAAATCTGTAATGGGAGTGAGGAGTTTCCTCGGGCACGTCGGATACTACCGAAGATTTATAAAAGACTTCTCAAAGATCTTGAAACCATTGTCCAACCTTTTGGTAAAGGATGTCAAATTCAATTTCTCTGACGATTGTCAAATTGCTTTTGAGGCCTTAAAGGATGCTCTTGTCTCACCGCCCATCCTTCAAGCTCCAGACTGGGAGCTACCTTTTGAGCTTATGTGTGACGCCAGTGACTATGCAGCAGGAGCAGTCCTGGGGCAGAAAAAGGACAAAAAGAACCACGTAATTTGCTACGCCAGTCTCATTCTGGATGAAGCTCAGGTGAATTATATGACTACAGAAAAGGAGATGCTAGCGATAGTCTTCGCTTTCGACAAATTCAGATCTTATATTATTAGAGCAAAAGTTAAAGTCTACACAGACCATGGGGCAATAAGATATCTCATGCAGAAGAAGGATAGCAAGCCCAGGTTGTTGAGGTGGGCTTTGTTACTACAAGAGTTCTACCACGAGATAGTCGATAAGAAGGGTGCAGAGAATGTGTTCGCCGACCACTTATTAAGGATCGTTGCGGAAGGGCAGAAGGAACCACCTATTAATGACAATTATGCTGACAAAGCTTTGATGATGATTGAAACCAAGGAAGAGAGTTTACCTTGGTTTGTAGATATCTGTAATTATCTTGCCTGTGGAGAACTTCCCCCTAACATAACCTATAATCAAAAGAAGAAGCTCTTTGCTGATGTAAAGAATTACTACTGGGATGATCCTCTCCTCTTCATAAGATGTGCAGATAACCTGTACAGAAGATGTATCCCCGAAGAAGAGGTCCCAAACATTCTAAAAGAATGTCATGCCTCCCTATATGGAGGACACCTAGGAAGCGAAAGGACCGCCACCAAAGTGCTACAATCGGGTTTTTACTGGCCCTCCTTGTTTAAGGACGCTACAAATTATGTAAAGGTTTGTAAAGAATGCCAATCAACAGGAAACATTGGAAGAAGAAATGAGATGCCTATGGCCAATTGGGTCGAAGTGGAGATATTTGATGTCTGGGAAATTGACTACATGGGTCCGTTTCCCCCATCAAAAGGATACTAGTACATTCTAGTAGCAGTGGATTATGTATCCAAATGGGTGGAAGTTGTTGCCACCCAAACGTGCGACTCAAAATCAGTGATCAATTTGTTCCAGAAGACCATTTTTCCTCATTTCGGAGTACCTCGTACTGTAATAAGCGACGGTGGATCGCATTTCAGAGAAAGATAGTTTGAAGCGCTCCTGCGAAAGTATGGAGTTAAAGACAAAGTCACTACGCCCTACCACCCACAAACTTCTGGGCAGGTAGAGGTTTTGAATAGACAGATCAAGCAGATTCTAGAGAAGTCTGTCAACCGCACGAGGAAAGATTGGTCGACAAATCTTGACGACGAACTTTGGGCCTACAGAACTACATATAAAGCACCCATTGGTACTACACCTTACAAGGAGATCTATGGGAAATCTTGTCATCTACCTTTAGAGCTTGAACACAAGGCCCTGTGGGCGATTAAGTTCTTGAATATGGATCTGGAGAAGGCAGGAGAAAAGAGATATCTGCAATTGCAAGAACTCGAAGAGTTGAGAATGCATGCCTATGAGAATGCAAGGATTTACAAGCAGAGGACAAAGGTGTGGCATGATGCCCACCTGAGGAAAAAGGATGTAAGTGAAGGTGACAAAGTTTTATTATTTAAATCTTCCATTCGTCTTTTTCCAGGTAAACTGCAAACAAGGTGGTCCAGACCATTCACCGTAGCAAAGATATATCCGTCCGGTATGATGGATCTATATGATAAAGATGATCCATCCAAAGTTTTTCAAGTGAACGGGCATAGGGTAAAAAGGTTTTATGAAGACGAAGCGTTCGCAAGAAGGACGGAGATCAATTTGCAAGATATGGAAGCGGCTGAAGGCTAAGAGTGAAGGATCTGGAGCTGTCGAGCTGACGACGCTAACTGCAGCACTCCTCGGGAGGTAAGATGTTATTTACTTTCTTGCAAGAAAAACACTATGAACATTTGGACTGTAATAAGGCCCGAGTCAGTGCATGTGTCACGTGCGCTGACTCTTCCGTTTTATGGGCCACCGCTCTGTTTTATGAGCATTGATGAGTAATACTATTTGAAGCCGGGAACTTAACCTTAGGCCAATGATGTTTTACCCATCAATCGCTTTTTCCTTCGCTTTATTTTTAGGTTTTTCATCTAGAATTTTGTTCTGAAGACCTTGTATCGGGCAGGTATACCCTTTTTCCTGATCGTATCAGGCAAAAACTCAGTCGGCGTGCAGAATGCGCTCGTATCTGGCGACAGCATACCGGGCATCACATCTAGCCATGATCCATGTCGGACGACACGCCCGAGCGGCGAGCACCCATATCGGGCAGCAGGAGTAATTACCCTTGATTCGACGGATGGGACTGCTCGTCTCGGGAATGATTTGTCTCAACGACCGACACGCATCTCGGATTTAGCCATTTTACCCCCGGCTGGGATTGCTATATATAGTATGAAGGATTAACTATGTCGGGCTACTGCATTTACTTTTCACCTACTCCCGTATCGTGTTGTAACTTTCTTGTTGCTCCCCTGTCGCGCAACTTAGCTTCTGCTCTCGTGTCGCGCAAGATAACTTCAGATATCAAAGGTATAGCCCGACATCCGTATCAGTTGGCTTGCCCGACACGACCCCCATATCGCACACAGCATATCGGGCTGACGACTTTAGTTGATTTCCTTGTATCGCCTAAAACATGTATCGTGTGACACATCTTTAACGCACGCTTGCCTGACACCCTTTATAGGGTAATGACCGTGTCGCCCATCTTGGTGTCGCCTCGCTTGTTTCTACTGTCGGGTGACACGTTTCTTTATCAGGAAGACTCTATTGGGCATTTCGTTTTATGTGATTGTATCGCCTGACACGGCGTATCGGGAAATGATATGACACACAACTTTTCCTCATATCGTCCAGTTTTGTATCGACTATCATGCTCTTCCGACGAATGACACTCGTATCTCATGTCGGGCATGAGCCTACAATCATTTATTTGAAAGTTTCGTATCGGGCTATTTCATATCGTTCAGTTTTGAATCCCGATATAGTGGTGTCAGGTAGCTTTTGTATCAGACCGAATTTTTATCGTGCAATCAATTTTTCTCTTAAAATTCCGGTATCAATTTTAAGTTGTACCTAACTAATATCGGAACATTTAAATGATCAATGAACTTTTTTAATGATAATAGAGATGGCCCGTACAAAGCAAACTGTCGTTCAAGTTGACGAACATGGCAGGAGAATCGACACTGAGGCCACAGCCGAAGCCACGGTAGTTGGGCAGAAATGCCCAAACCATGAGGCAGCTGGGCCATCCACAACTGAGAAGAGCGCAAGAACGGAGGAAGTAACAACTCCAACAATAGCATCCGAGTCTTTGAATTATACACCAGGCAGATTTATTCCCCGTGACGACGAGCTTTGGACGCCGATACGCAGACTTGGCAATGAAACTTTACAGGCCGAGAAGGTTCTGCCACCAATCATCCTTCCTTCAACTAGGCATCTTCGACAGGCTCGAGAATGTTCTGGCTGTGGTGGGGCTGTGAAAGATCTGCTTCAGCCACTCTGCCTCTTACACTGAACTCACCAGAGAGTTCATGTCATCTCTCCGTCGGGTGCAGAATGGACCCGAAGAAGTCAAAGAATACGGAGGAGAAGATAGACCGCGGTGGCGGCTTTACAACTCAGAGAACGTCATCTCCGAAAAGCTGCTCAATGAGATCTTCTCCTCCAGCATGGAGGAGAAGGAACAACTTAATAATGGTGCGAGGATCACCAAAGGAGATGGGTTCAACCCCATGGAGCTCTAGAGGAGGCTGATCGGCGAATCTTCAATCAAGTCGGGAAGCAAGGTGGCGGCGGTGCACTCCTACTTATGGAGGATAGTGCACAAGCTAGTAGCATGCCTTCTCTTCAGCAAAAATGAGTCCAGCAACGTCTACACCGAAAAACTCCACCTCATGTGGAAAGTGATGGAGGGCAAGGTGATCAACCTGGGGCGTTTTTTGCTGAATAGGCTGTACCCAATAAAGGATGCCACCAAGGAGTACTGCATGGGTGGCATCGTCAATCTGATCGCAGTTGGGTTAGGATACCCACAGGAGCCGCGTAGTCTCTTAAGGACGAGGGGCGACTAGAAGATCGACCTCAAGTTCCTCATGGGAGCCACCATCATCAAGAAGGAGGGCCGAAACTACTTCTACAAGTTCGCAAGGACAAGCACCCTCCTTCTGCTTCCCAGCTGCACCAGCTACGACACAGATAAGTTGGTCTTCACCAATGCAAAAATTGAAGCAGTGGCAGTTGAACCTGCTTACGCCACCACCACCAGAATACAAGAGAGGGCGGCTCTAATAGGGGAACCAATCCCTCTTAACACTCGGCATGACAAATCTTCCTCAGCTCTTGCCGAGCCGCCCACTACTCCAGCGCCACCGACGACAACAATTGATAGAGTTGTCGTCACTCCTATCATCCCAGCCACGATCACGACAATACCTGCCATGGCTGAAGAAGAACCGGAAATCGTTGAGGTTGCTGAGACAACTGGGGCAAAAACAATAGTACAAGCCTCTGAGGGAGCTATCATGGAAGAGACAACCACAGCTCCCGAAGTTTCTGTGGTGCCTTTAGAGGTGGAAGAAGAAGCACAGTTAGACGCCAGTAATGGGGTGTTCGTTGAGATCCTAGAGATGGAACTCGGAGTTGCATAGCTTACACCAACACTGCCACCGGTGTCTACTGTTGTAGCTGCTGAGGAGGTCACTGACAGTAGAGAAGTGGAGTAGCATCTACCCACACTGCGGCCTTCTCCACCTCAACAAGAGGGCGAGGCAGGCACGGCTGCAAAAGTGTTGATGCCTCGCCCAGAAGCATCCACCTCGCGAATAGTGCAGATCGACACTACCTCGAGTGAGGCAGCACACTCGTCGGGTAGATCTTCGCGAGGGAGGAGCATCGTGAGGATGCGAGGGAGATCTACAGGAGCCCCTTCGTCACTCGGACAACTGCTGGGAAATGAACTCGATAATTTGCGGGAGGTAACGGAAAGCCACTCTGCTAATTTTTCTTCGCTCACCAACAAGTTTTCCATTTTCCAGCAGAGGTTGAACAGCCAAGAGTGGCAACTGTTGAATCTAGTTGGTCTTCCTGGCCAACTAGAGGCACTCAACGCCACGCTTCAATAGGCCCTCCGGTGCCTTGATGACATCGAGGAGAGGCTAAACAGGGGGGACGACCATCTGCGCCCAAGGCAGCCGAGAAGGTCTCTGTCACCTCCTGGATAAGGATCTCAACCCTTGTCACCAGCCTCATCAAGATCATCGTCCTCTACCTCCTCCTGCGGACCATCCCCAACGCCTGAGGAAGGGCCACCACAAAGATCGGACAATGGAGCTCCAGCAAGACAGGAGTGCTCCCGCGGTCTGGAAGAAGCAGCTCCCTCTGTCCCCCTAGACGAAGCTGAAGATGACAACGAAGACATCAGCGTCGGGGAGGACTCTTCTGATGAATCACAGGGAGAGGGGGGGACATATGTGCCGCCAATGAAAGACACCCCCCTAGAGGAAGACGCTCGACGGCAGATGAGTTCTCTACGCTGTCAGAGATACCTTCCTTCAAGATGGCTGACTTTGATAGAAGGGTCATCGGCTACCTATCGATCAGGGAACAGAAGCTGCTGAAAGAGGTCCTGAGGTCGCAGACAGATGAAGAAGAAGTCATCTGGAGTGACGGCTACTTCTCCATATGACAGGGAGCACTCAGAAGCATATTCCGCTTGCCAGCCGTCGTCGAAAAGAAGTTATTCAGGGTCCTAGAAGGTGTAATAACAAATAATATATGCACCGGGATAGGTTGGAGGACAATATACAACGCCACCCCGACCTTGGCAAGAAGATTGATGATGGGAGTGCCTAACTCCATTGTGGTGGCCAACATGCTGCAACACATCGAAGAGCACAACACGAACATCGTGTTGGCCCCGTACAAGCACTACAACATGTGGTTTCTATGAGTGGCAGACCTCCGGAATCACGACGTCCAGCTGCTCAGCTGCTGCAACAAGGAGGTGCCACACTCCAGGCTTATCTTCAGTCGCCCGGAGGACAAACATCTAAGGCTTCTACCGCTGCGTCTTCTATGAGCCATCAAGTAAGGAGTCCAATGTCACAGCGGCATTTGGAACTTCTTCACTATCAGAGACTTCCCCATCCAAGCAGAAGAGGGGAGTGGGAACAATGTCTTTATTGTCTTGTGCGCCATGGAGTTGCTCAACATATTCAGATACATAAGGCATCTCCAGGGCCAAACTTCTACCAGCTCAAAAGCACATATGCACTGCTGTTAATCAAAGACATGTGCTATTTCCAAGACGCAGGGATACCAGAGAGGTTGCTAGACAGTGATCAAGAAGGTGAATCTTCACAACCCAGCAACACTCCAGAAAAAGAAGCTGAGATGGAAGCAGACATCTACGGGGTAGGCAAGCAGTTAGAGATCCTATGGGAAGTGCACGGAATTGAAAATGTTGCTTCGCCTGGAACATCAGAAGATATGATCAACAACTTCGACCGTTTCTCATGCTCTACACTCACGCAGGAACAGATCAATGAAACTCTTCTGAAGTTAGTTGATTCTACCCCGACAGTTGTTATCTACGAGGCAGGCAGTGTCATAGTCCCGGTAGATGACTTAAGGGACATGGTAAAAGATGGAAAATGTTTGGCGATATCTGTGGTGGCCGCCTACATCTAGACACTACATACGAAGTTTGAATATGCATACATTGCTCATCCAATGCTGTTCAATGACATCTGCCTCGCTGATGAGTCAGGAGTGAAGCAATCTTTTCTGGCAGAGTTGCAGCGCAGGGTTCCACAGACTATCTTCCTACCCATCCTGCACTACAACCATTGGACGCTCCTGACGATGTACACTCACCAATGAGCAGGAATCTTCTACAACAGCTCGGACAGCAACAAAGACCATCCGGTGCAGTGTACATCAACAATGTTGACACCCCTCGAACGCTTAGTATGAAAATACTACGAGGAGGTGGCGACGCTGATACAACCATTCCTGGAGACAGCAGTGAGCAAATGGCACGAGCTCCAGTTCTGCCACCGCAGTCCACAACAAATTCCCTTATCCAACGACTGTGGCGTCTTTGTGCCGGAATGGATATCAAATAAAGAGACACCTAACCAGCTCCACCACATCGACTACCATAGCAAACGAGGAGAGTATGTGTGGGAGCTTCTATCTGGAAAAGGTGCACTCACCAGCTAAAACCCTCACTGAGTTAACATTACCTTACCTTATCTATTTCACAACTCTGGGACAGAGTGTGGAGTAAGTTTGGGGGGTACTATGTACCAGTGAGGGAGGTATAAAAATTTTCCTCCAAATTTCACCCCTTTTGTTCTTTTTTTTTATCATGTGTACATATACATATACATGCTCATACAAAATTTTTGCTAAAAATTTTGAAAATTTTTGCTTATTTTGTCTCCACATATATGTACAAAGACGCTATATAGTAAAAACCTAATACGACTTCCTGCCAGTTGGTTTTCTATGTGTCCAAGGAGATGCAGAGTTTGTTATGTCTTTCTGATAATGCAGCCTCAAATGAAAAAAGACTACGTCTTTACACGCCAAAAATTTCAAAAAATAATCTCACAGCAGCTAAGAGACGTGTATGTAGAAGGAAAAAGTTGCCCAAACAACAATAATTCCTCTTGTTTTACCTTACCCGACAAAATCCCAAAAAGAGAGAATAGCCTTATGAGAGTGAATAAAAGCATGAGAGTTTTGCCAAATGAAAAGAAAGAAAAAAAATATATACACGCTTGTTTTCCAAAAGTACCCATATTTAGGCATGGTAGATCCGGGGCAGTGGTATTTAGGATGTGAAATCACTGCTCTAAAGCCAACTGGCTTGAACTGCAGGGACCACTCGCCCGCTAACGGACCCGTACCTGGATGGACTGATGGGAAACAAGAAAAACCCAAAAAGCCTTAAGCCTACCCAAACACACAACTTGTTGTTCCCCAAAAGTTGTTTAGTGTGAAAGCTAACTTCAAAATCATGCACCTAAGTCTCACCGAAGCTGTGGAGAAATTTTTTTTTTTGCTTAAATAAGGCAGGAAAGGGAAAGTCTATTGTTCGTGGTCGGGTTGTATTCTCTGTAAGACATATCAATGCTCGCTCTAACCCATGGCCTGAAACCCATACCGGTTAAGAAGAAATATCACAAACAATGTTTTAAAGATTGATTGAGGACAATCAAAATGCTAAGTTTGGGGGAGTTGATAACACCAAATTTTGTGATGTTTTTGGCCCTTATTTCATTGTCAAATGTGTCCTTTTTAACTGATTTCCTCTCCTTTTTGTCATGTTTTTGAATAAACAGGCCACACTACGCTCTTAACTCAATTTTATCATATTTTGTAGAGTTTTACTCATTTTTCTACTCATTTATCAGCAAAAAGGCCCGTCCCGGCCCACGAATGTGTTCCACCTACATTGGCCTTCTTACCAGCCGGCTGACACGCTCGCTGCCCGACACAGGGCAGCACGATACACTACCGCGCGACACGGGGATGCCGTGCAAGAAGGAGCGGAAGAGTGATACGCCATTTACCCGACAGGGAGCCAAACTCACCACAAATACTGGAGTGTGTCGTGCGATACAAGCCACCCACTCACCACGACACCTGACAACGCTCACAGCCCGACACCCTGGTGTCGGGCGATACGCATATCGGGCATCCCTGAAGTCGCAATGATGGAGCTGAAGGAGGACACGTGGCACTCGAAGAACCACAACCTCTCCCAACTGCTGCCTATAAATAGCAGCTATAGGACTCCGATGGGACGGATCGGAATTTCATGAAATCTAACTTGGGAAAGCACCTGCAGCTAGCGTGTCGTGTCTCAGAGGTGTAACGGGCGATACTAGGTGAGCACTTCTCCGACCCGAGAGGGCGAGAATGGTTCACTTAGAATCTGCCCCGGTCACCGCAGCTATCCGATATCGGCCGTCAAGGGCACCCGATACGAGCAACCTAACACCTTAAGCAGTCTCTAGCCCGACACGATACTAAACCCGATACGAGTCACCCGTCATGGTGTGTCGCCCGAGAGGGTGTGCCACCCGACACGATCATATCGGGCATGAGAGCCTCGCACGATACACCAGCCCATCACGGTCTATCGCCTGAGAGGGTGTGCCGCCCGACACAGGCGTATCGGGCAAGGTTCCCGCCCAGTATCGGGCTAGAGAAATCTTAGGGATCTGTTGCTGCTTGTCGCTCTTCTAAATCAAGGAGGCGATGTTTATCTTTATCATTTCCAGTCATTTAATTTCTTTACTTATGCAATGTAACCAAACCCTTTTATATAAATGATTATGCTAATGGAATCAGAGGAGCTTTAAATATATGTTGCTTCATGTTAGGTTCCCTTTTGTTGGACGATTGCTTTGTTTAGCATCTGAACTCTAGCTTGTATGCTTGGATCATGTTTTGACTAGCTATCGAATCGTGTTTCCCGTTGCTGCAACCTCGAGAGAGGTGTTGTGGCTCTAGTGTTTGGTCCGATGCGGGAGTACGAGAGTGCCCAGGATCAGAGTTGCTTTAGTGACCTTTCCACTCTAACCAAAGATCAGCAGCATTGAGAGAGGTGTTGATACTTAGTTAGAGGTACCCTCTTTGAGAGAAGGGGTGCTGGAAGTTCCTGCTGCCGCTTGTTTTACGGAATCTTCCTCCTTCGTTCCTTACTACTGCAATAGTGTTATCCTCTCTGTTTTTATTGCACAAAAACCCCAAAAACTGATAAACGTCTAAAACCCTATATATTTCCTTGTAGCTCCATTGGGAGATAGTTATCTTTTATTTTATCGATCTTCGCCTATTGTTCCCTTGAGGAACTTTATCATCTCCTTACCCATACCAGAGTGTAACATGTCAATTACACATTCTCAACACTACCACCCTTGTCCCTGTGTTCGACCCCGTATATCTACTTCGACCCCGTAATAAAGTTATGGGGGCCTAGAAGGTTCCGGGTTATAAATTTAAAAGTTAGACTACTTTGAATCCACTCCCTTTTTGGACATGCGATTTAGGCCGGTCAGTTATCCAGGAGATCTCATGGGAAAACCTATTTCACCATTACCAGCTGCTGACGATGATGGATCTATGGTCAGGGCTCTACATGATAAGATTCCACTTGATTAATTAAGTACATTACCATATTCTTTTAGCATCAGTCAAGTTTTCAAACATGAATTATTATGAAAATGCTACAAAGAAAGGTGCAATACATGTATCAAGTACTTTTCAAATCTTTAAAACACATATAACATTTAGGATCTCAATCCCTTATATCATTACTAGGAATTCTCATCCCTCAACATTATCATCATCATGATTACTAGTTTTGGGTATTCAACCCTTAGTTCATCATTGAACACTATATCCACTTTTCAGGTAACTATTACCTCTAGGTCCTTAGACCAAGGTATACATGATACTTGTTACACAAGCATATCACATGGCTGACAGGGCCCATTTAAAATATTTATCATATAAAATATCATAGCTCAGACCTGGCTATGTTCATCATCTCATAATACATGCATGGTTAGTATACATGATAACAGCCATATCAAATACATATCAACACCATGCAATACAAGGGTAATACCACTATTCCATCATTAGGGTTAGGGTTTCCCTTTCTTATCGATTAGGATTTCACATACCATTACCATTACCCTACATTAGGGTTAGGGTTTTCCTTCCTTATCAATTAGGGTTTCAAGATCACATGATCAAAGATCAAACCCTAATTCATACCCTATACATATTAGAAGTATTAATGTATGTCCATTACATGTTTATCATAAAAAGATGAGTCTCTCTCTCATCCTCACTAGGATGTTGATTACTCCATACTTTATTAAGTTGGTTCAACCTTTCCTTCAAGGTACATTAGCCTACTTAATCATTATTCATTAAACACCAAACATCTTAATGCATGACTTGATATAAGACACTTCATGTGTTACTCCCTAAAGTATATTGCATTTAAAGGGCTTTCCTTCATATGGATTTTGAGGTGCTTCCACCATATTGGGTATGATGTGTGTGCTTGCTACCCATATCGGGTTTGAGGTGTGTGTGCTTCACACAATATCGGGTTAGACCCTTATTCTCATGCCTCTTCAAACCTTCATGGCATCGACCTACCCTTCACCATGGATTAAGTGATAGGATAGACAACTAACTGAACCTTTGTCAACCAATTGTACAAACCAATGCACAACCCTATCAATTTCCAAGTCATTTAGGGTTACTTCACCATATCGGGCAGAGAGGTGTGTGTGCTTCACACCATATCGAGCGGAGAGGTGTGTGTGCTTCACACCATATCGGGCAGTGAGGTGTATGTGTGCTTCACACTATATCGGGCAGAGAGGTGTGTGTGTGCTTCACACCATATTAGGCAGAGAGGTGTGTGTGTGCTTCACACCATATCGGGAAGAGAGGTGTGTGCGTGCTTCACACCATATCAGGTAGGGAGGTGTGTGTGTGCTTCACACCATATCAGGCAGAGAGGTGTGTGTGCGCTTCACACAATATCGGTCAAAGCGGTGTGTGTTAACCCAATATCATTTTTGAGGTGTATTCTTGACCTCCTATCATGCAAGAGTGTATACTACACCACCATATCGTGAAAGAAGGTATCAAATCATATCCATATCATTTTAGTGGAGTAGGTGCATCACCATATCGGGTTAGAGGTGCTTGCTTGTGTGCTTGAACCCTTTATCACTTTACCTTTGATGATGTCATCACCATCAACCTCTAGACCTTTGTTCTTACTATTCTAAGTCATGGACAATAGTGCCATGAAGCTTTTAGAACTCAAAGGATCATCGATTATTCAAGGGAAATTGAAATTTCAAGTAGATCAACAAGTATGATAAAATTGAAGGTGCATAATAATATAATTGGGTTCAAGTTATATAACCCGCCTCAAGAACAACTTCAAAGCTCCAAGCTCCAAAGATTCACGTTCCCAAAGTTGAAGATGAACTTCACAACTCCTATATATGCAAATAATCACCATGGATAAGAAATTGGTGAAGAAGAAAAGAAAGGAAGATCATAACCCTAAAATCATGCTTCAATCCAAGGTTGAAGATGATCATGCCTCACCTTAGGGTTAAGTATGAGCTCCATATTTATCCTTAGCACCTTTGCATTATACCCTACTACACTTGCACAATATTCCACCACTAATGCATGATATGCCACCACCCTTGGCTGATATCCCCATCACTTGTGATCAAAACACTTCACTATGGGCGATATCACCCTACTTGGTCGATACCACCTTACTTGGCCAATATGAACTTGCTATGGATGATACCCAAAGCTCTATGCATGATACCACTTCACTCCTTCCTAATACAAGGACCCTATGCATGATACCATAGGGAATGAGGGTTGTAAGATTCGAAAATTTTCATTAAGGGGTGAAAGAAGGGGTATATATACTTGTTGTTCATGAAGAAGTGTGAAAATGAGGTGTCATCAATTTGAGCTACTAGGTGCCACATGTCCATGCATAGTTGACACGTGTACATGCATGCATTAACATTTATCTTGACATGCAAAACTCTTGAGGATAATCAAGGGATGAATTTTCGTCCATTACTTATCCCTTTGAATAAAATATATCAACTAAATCACCACTTTATTCACAACCTGATTCAACTTTTCTAAGGAAGTTGTAAACCAATACACTTCACCTCCTTGAGGTGCATTTCACGTCATGGGCTTTTACAAGAGTTCAAAAAACGATATGAGACTCCTCCTATGGCTCCTTGGACGATAGGCACTCATATATAAGCTTTTCAACTTGATACAACTCAACTTAGGGTTTCATATTCAACCCCTCTCTTGGTCATTTCATCACCAAGAGTATCATCACTCATAATTGATTCAAACTTGGTGCCTCCTCCTTTATATCTCCTCTATATGATACTAGGAGGGAGTAGGGACACTCTATAGGTGGTAATTTGCATATCAACCCTATATTTTGGATAAATTACAATTTGTACCAAAATTGGTGCACAATGCACTAACATTATTCAAACAAGCTGCAACTTGAAATTTAGGCTTTCCACAAGCCATCATTTAACATCATTCTCTCTCTCTTATGATGCTAAAACACATGACGTACATTCAACATGTGACATTTTGCAATATAGCCCATTATCTTGGGTAAATTGCACTTTATGCCCAAACTATCATATAATGCACAAATAGTTTGCAAATAAGCTCAAACTTGAAATTTAAACTATACAACAGTCTTAATTACTTTCAAAAGATTAAAACAAGTTTGTAAACAACATACTTAAGAAAAACTACTAGGGTTAAGAAATAACCCAGGTCAGGGATGTTACAAGTTCGCCGTATAAGAGTGAATGAGGGGATCAATCATATATGTGGCCAACCATAAAGAGCAATGTGTCAAATAAAGTAGGTGGTAACGGAAAAGAATCACAAGTAACTTCTATATCATTTATGAAAACAAAATATGATTGACCTATAACATGTAGAAAATGAGAGATGTATGAATCCTTATGATTATATTTTGGTGGAATGATGCATGCACTGAAAGTCTCATCTGACAGATGATAGTGGAGTAAAGGCATCTTTTCTCCCTCTTTACTTGATATTTTTTATTTTCTTTTTCTACCCTCTTAAATTATCATGGTTGATTAATTATTCCTGAGCTTTTTCTTCAACATATCACTCCTTTTTTAGAGGGGTATGGATGTGTATCCTTTCACTCTATATTGGAGGAAAAAGCAACATAGATACATGATATAAATAATGATGCTAAAGAAAATGCAATCTGCATGTATTTTTTGTACAACTACTTGATATGCAATTTTTTTCAGTTTTTAACTAATGTAATTAAAATACTAACTATCATTCCACATATTATGCTATGCAATAAAACTATGAGGAAACAATTCGGGTTACTTGATCATCTTAATGTGGTGGGTGAAATGTCATGAAAAGTGGGTGAAATCACATTATTAAGAGACAATGCCCATCTTAAACTATGATGTGTCTCTCTCCTATAAAATTGTGCATAAGGTAACCTTAGAGTTTCTTTCTAAAAATCCCTTTCAATGTCCCATTACTCATTTGGTCGGTTTGGTCTAAAACCCCATCAGCATCCATAGTTCTTAGATACACTAAGATTTTCATTCATATTAAATGTCCTCAAGCTGACTAACCCATACACTTCCTCTAGATGGTGTTGTATTAGACCTTGCAAATTTAGCTTATTAAGACATAGTCATGTAAAAAAATCTTTTAATTTCCATTACAGAGGTGCACACATGAAGATGGTAGAAATCATGAATTAAACTTTACTCTTACACTAGATAGATGTGGATCCTACACTTGCAAAAAAAAGATAACTAACACAAAATAGAGGATAAAAGATAAAACCATTCCAACATCCTCCTAAGTTTGAAAATGACTATGTCCTTATAGTCAAAATTCAAACAAAAAAGTGGAACGGGGGTACCATGTGCCCAGAAGTGTGATGGTGGTTGAAATGCTCCCGATGGCATCTGTGGATCAAGATCTATTGGCATCTATACCTTTGTATCGGTGCCACCGACTTGGGAATCGATGGTACCATGATATGAAGTCCTCTATCCTTCTTTGATCTATATGAGTCAGTACCACTAACTTTTGTGCCGATTTTATTGACAACTTTTTCATGTATCTTTGTGAGTTTTCTAGAGAAAATTTGGTGGTACCGACTTGGGTGTTGGTGGTATTGACTTTTTGTAGATTATGACCGGATAAGGACTCCGTACCACTGACTTTGGAGTCATTGGTATTGGATTTTTAGAAAATCCATGTTGAACATTTTTAAGCAGGTCAGTGGCATCGATAGTGGTGTCAGTAGTACCAACTCTGACTCTACCTGTTCATGAAACAAAATCATCAAGGTACCTTTTTACATTAATCAAATCTCTAATAAGACAAGTATGAAATTTTAACAATCAAAAGTTCTAACAAAATGTAAATGTTAGAAATTAAATTGGGTTGCCTCTCATAAACGCCCTTGTTTAATATCATGGGGTTGATGAGGTGATATTTTTTCCAGCCTAGGTTGTCACAGGATGGTTGTGAAGATTTAGCTGGAAGTCTAAACTCCACTCGATCATCATCTATCATGAGTGTCAAGTAACCTCTAACCATGTCAATGATCACATTGGTCATATCTTAGAATTATCCTTCCTAATAGCATCTCTGATCCTCACATATCGTTCACATCCATAACCACAAAATTGACAAGATAGATGAACTCATCGACTTTGATTAACACATCCTCACATATCCCATATGGCCTCACAATAGATTTCTCCTCCAGTTGGATTGTCATTGATATCTTTGTTGGTTTCTTCAAACCCCACTTCCAAAAGGTACTAAGAGGTATGAGATTTATGCTTTCCCCAGAGTCACACAGTGCTTGTCAGAAATGCTTACTGCCTATGAAAGTAGGAATGTACAAGAATCATGGGACCTTTCTTTTGACCAGAAGCATTCCCTGTATCATATCACTCACCACTTCATCAAAACGCAAAAGATTTTTTTCCGCCTCTTCTTGTTGATGATGTCCTTTAAGAATCTTATGTATGTAGACATTTGTTATGTCTGCTCTACATGTGGGACGTTGATGTGGAGCTTTTAAAATATGTCTAAGAATTTCTTGAACTACTTTTCCTCCATTCTTAGCTTCAAAATATTCAAGAAGGGCACATGTAGCTTCTCTACACGATTGTTATGAGGAACATATGGTACATTGGGAGTCTCCTCCCCTAAGATTGTTTCAATGCCACCTTCTAGGATAGAATTTGGCACGTCTCCTAGGGATGGTATGACCTTTGGATGCTCCTTCTCATTTTGGGTTTTTCCTTGCTCACTACAATTGCTCCGCTATGAAGCAGAACATTCACTTGTTCTTCTTGCACGAGCACCTTTTCTACAACTGAAGGCATGGTTATGGAAATGGAAGAACTTTGAAGTTCCTTGTCTTGCACAACTGGTGAAAATGTGATATGCTTGTCACTTTTAATTGACCCTATATCTAATGAGGTGCATCTATAAGCATATTTCACTAGCATTCTACATCCTCTTGGTCTTCCGTATAGGCCATTGGGAAATTGAAGTGTTAGTAAATACACCCAATCCGACTCTGGAGTGTGATGCTCTGGTGATTCCTCAATATCATGTTCTGGATCCTAGACAATAGAGACAAAATTTATTTAATGATGTTGATGAGTTGTCTCTGTATTCCAAGGAAATCCTTGCTGAATGAGCATATGGATGCCACTTTGTTACTAGTTGAGAAATCTACTTTTGAATGTTGTAGATTTGTGCCTCATGATTTTTATCCAGTCATTTTGTATGGTCCAATAAGGTCTCATTTTGAGTCACTAGCCTACCTAGAATGTCTTCAATTATATATCTTACGGGCCCCTATTCTGTTGATTTTGTTGATGGACATACATGCAATCCTCCTCTTCACCTCCAAATGAGGTGCCATATTTTTGCTTATGCTTCCGTATGAGTCTTTCCATTTGGGATTTGAATTATGTGAACTCCCTTAATTCCATAACACTTTTAATTGTTGTTGGTGCTTCTTGATCCTCCCCCCATGACTAATTTTTAGTCATGTTCTTTAGGATCTCATGATACCTCGTAGCTTTATTATTTAGGAAGAAACATGTGCATGTGCTCTCTAGACTAGTCCTCTCCCCTTTATGTAGTATGTAGTAGAATGTCTTCACCTACATGCTAAAATTGTTTCCATGCTGAGAGACCTTCCTGAACATGTTATGAAATCACCCACATGCTTCAGATATGACTTTTCAACATTTTGCTTGAAGTTGTGGGTCTTTCTAACTAATTAACTGGCCTTCTCGGGTGGAAAGTATTGCTCAAAGAAGATAGCTATCATTTCATCCCATGTCTCTATTGATTCTGGAGGAAGGCTAAGGAACCATGCTTTTGCTTTGGCAGACAATGAATAAGAAAATAGCTTCAAATAGATCATTGTAGTTGGAACCCTATCTATCTTCAACATATCACAACTTTCTACAAAGTTGTTGATGTGCCCTATCGGGTCCTCCATACTGTAGTTGTGGAATGATTGTGATTTCATTAAGGCCACCAGACTAGGATCTATCTTGTAACTACCTATATTGACTGCATGCGTTCTAATTGGTCCCAAATGAGTGGTGGTTGAGGATGCTTTAATTATCTCCCAAATAGTTTGTTCTTCATGCCCTTCTTGAACATCTTCTTCAGCATTTGGGTCCATGTCTACTGCATGTGCCTTCTCTTCCTGTGGTAGTGGAATATTTATGAGTTTCTCAGCTAAAGTCCCAAACTCTCTTTCCCTACAAAAAATATTCTCTTGATCTGCAATAGTTGGAGTAGAATCTCCATAATTATTAGTTTGAGTGTGAACCATGAACTAGTACTAAAATCTTAATAACATTGTGAGAATGTAGAATGCTAGTGAATTGATAACAAAAAAAAATTCAATTATGCTCTTCAATATAGAAAAGATGGAAAACAATTAAAGAAAGAAAAGTGGCCAAGAGTGTTCAGTTAAGCACTCTTAGTGTTGGAGTTGTCATTTTCCTGACAACAATGCCAAAAACTTGTCACATTGTAACTATGTGTGCAAAACACAAGCATACACCTCGAGTAGTATAGGCCTATCAGGCCCTAATGTTGAAATCAGGGAATGTGAATCTAGAAACTACTACTAACTATAATTTGATCAGATAGACATAGTGAAAAACTAATTGATTGTTCGATTAAACTAACTGCGAGAAATGGAAAACCAAATTGAATGGTTTGTGGTCACAGATTGCATGGGCTCCCTAGGATTTTAGTTTCATTACAACAACACAATGAAATTAATTCCAATTTAATAACTATTTGTCCCAAGTCCTAGACCAAGGGACCTTTGGCAAATATTATCCGTTCATGTAGTGTAATATCCTACCTTTACTAAAGCAAATCATACTCACATAGTGATTTAAGAGTTAGATAAGTGCATTAAATATATCACTAGCCTATTCCCTTCTCAATTGTAGGCTCTCTCATGAGGCATAATATTAATTATGTATTTCTATGATTTTTCCAAATCTTAATCCCTCTCACGAATCAAATAACGGTCTAATTAAGTGACTGTGGTAATCAAGAATATACAATTCGTTAGGATATCATATAATTATGTCTAGATTTAGGAAAATATATATATTAAATCATTTAAATCAATTACAATGAAAAATTGGGCTACTCCTGGGTCCTAAGGAACAGAGGAGATTAGGCCCACATGATTTCTATTGTCATATCTATAAACAAAGAAGAAAAATTAGAGAAATATGAGAAAACTAATGTAACCTCTAGAGAAACTCATCTGAATGATCCCTTCTGGATAGCATCTTGATCAACAATGTTTTGATTGCCAATCCACTCTTTGGAAGACTGCAATACAGACTATGAAACATGTTTCTCTTCCTAATGATCCTCTTTACCCTTAGTATAGAGAGAAGAGGTAGTTGGGTAGATGGGAACAAATGAAAGGAAAGGAGTGAGTGATGGCATGTGTGGCTGAGTAAAAGGCTAGTTGTGGGGCTTATGTCCGTGCGTAGGAATGTGTCATGGAGAATAAAGGCTTCATACGAGGTTTGAAAAAGTTTTAATATTTTGCTTCCTCTTGCTTTTCATCCAGTTGCTCCCAAAGATGATCAACCTCTCTCTCTCTCTACCTCTTCATATGAAAGTTCCACCAAATTATATTTTTTCTTCTAGAAAATATGTTTACTTTTACAGAAATCCTAAACAAACTTTTAGGTTTCAAATAACCCCCTCTTATAATTTTATCAAAGTTCCTTAATTTATTTAAAAGGTATGCAAATAGATAAATGTCTGCAGACCAGCATACATTATGGAGTAATCAATGATGAAACCAGAGGTGTGTCCATGAATACAACCAATCAATGAAGGAAAAGTGAAAAAACCATGAAACGATAAAAAAAGTCTAATATGATCAAAGTTCTAGGGTAAGGCATCCTATTATAACAATAGGCCTCAAGGATGTTCCAAAATAGAAAATATGATAATAGTGGAAACTTGTCGTAGCTCAGAATCTGAAATCATTCACCATAATATCCTCAATGGTGAAGCTATGACCTCCGCTGTCACTAGCTCCAAAGGTGGGATGTAGACTCATCTATTCATGTCTCTCTGGATTGGGGAGAACTGCAATGTAGATAAAGAGCATATGGATGCTCAATCTATGAAGTTATGTGAGACAAAGAGTTAATGTTTTTGTTGTATCTTTTGTAGTTTCTCTCTATCCAAATATTCCAGATAAGCATTGCCTTTAGAATGTTTTGTACAAGCAATGGGCTGATGGGTTTGTTGTGAAGAAGGATGTTGTGTGAGGGAGATACTGGAAGGAAGAAGGTGTTTCAGATGTCGATGAGTGTGGGGAGGTGGATGCAGAGATATTATGTGGTCTCTGAGTCTTTGAAGCACATATAGCATCTGGTAGGATAAAAAAACTCATTTCATCAGGTTTTGACTTGTGAAAATCTTATCATTTGTGATGAGCCTAATAATCAATTTTGTTTTTAGTAGACAATGAATATTCCAAATGTCGATCATATATTGCATGTGTGGCCTCTATATATGAGGAATATATAAGTGAGTTTTGGCGTGTATTTGTTTCTCCATGACCATGAAATGTGATTAGCAGTGTGGTTTTCTAGAACATGTATGACATTATCTATTATAACCTTAGAAGTGACAATTTTGAGAAAGTGATTGAGATTGTTGTTTTTATTGTTTTTCAAGAGAGAGAGAGTGCTTTAGCTGTGCTCATATGCCTCATAGTTTGGGGTATCTAGATTTCACTGACTAGGTGTTTGAGGATGGTGTTGATATGCCATGGGTTGGTCTAGAAGTTTATATATTTTGAGACATGGGGAGGGGATGTGATCATGTGGATGGTAGTTTTCTGGTTCTTGTTGATGTATATCCATAAAAGGGATGTGACTACTTTAATTGTATGCCACCATGGGTTTTTGTTGTAGTAATATTCTCTCAATGTGGAAGTCTTCTGATTTCTATATGATCTGAGGCAAGGTTTGCAATGATCTGGTTGATGAGGCTGATAGAATAATTTTTGAGGTTTTTAATATCCCAATTGCCATATTTTCTAGGAGCACATATGGTATTTCAAATTAACTATGTGCATTTTGCAGTTGTTCGAGTTTGTTGTATATTGATTCCACATGAATTTTTTCTGAATAATATCAATGTTTATGAGAGTTTTTTTCTAGAAGAGGGATGCAACTGAGATAGTGTGTAGTAATGGATGTAAGTGAGCTATTCAGGAGGATGAGTCTGCTTGTGAAGTTGAGGAATTTTTTATCCATGATATGAGATGATGTTGGAGTTTGTCGGTGATGGTTTTCCATATGTGATTGATTATAGGGTATGGTGTAACAGGAAGTCCCAGATATATGAATAAGAAGTTTTTCGTCTTACATTTAAGGAGGGTTTTGTATCTAATAAGGGTGTTTGGTTCTATGTGGACTCCAATAATGGAAGATTTGTGTAGGTTTATTTTGATTCACAAGATATATGATAAGATTCAATGATACAAATTGTATTAAGGACACAAGTGTCATTTGGTTTGATAAGGATCATGGTGTTATCAATATATTGGATTATGTTTTCAGTACAGTCTGGTGGTGATTCAATGAAACCTTTTTTGATGCCAATATTTATCATATTTGTGTGATCATAATGAGAAGATATTTTGATAGGTGGTCCCATTGTCTATGTCCATTTGTGTTTTTGAAAAAAATCAAATGGGGAGCCTTTAATAATGGTAGAGAATTTGCAATTGGAAATGCAAGCTGATATCCAATTGTTCTATTTGTTTGGAAAGCCGTATCCCTGCAAGGTGTATAGTAGGCATTTTTAGTTTACATTGTCAAAATATTTTTTAAAATTGAGTTTGAGTGTGAGAAGTGGTGTTTTTTTTGTGCAAGTTTGGATAGTCTCATTGACCAGAATATGCATCCTTGATGTTTCTATTTCATAGGAATGCACATTGATTTAAGTCAATGAGTTTATCAAGATGGGGTTTAATTCTGGTACTCAAAATTTTTTTTGAAAATTTTGTAAGATGAGTTTATCAAACTGATAGGTCTAAATTGATTGATGGATTTAGGTTAGTCGACTTTTTTGGTAAGGGATATGTGGGTGTGATTAAGGACTCTGATGTGACCATGGATATGGTTGTGGTTGTGGAAAATATTGAGCAAGTCCATGAGGTCACTCTTTATATGTTCCCACATGTTTTGATAGAGTTCAGTGTCAATACTGTTTGGACCCTGGGATTTATCCTTACCAATATAAAAAAAAATGGCACTCTTAAGCTCATTTTTCAGTGAATGGTGTGATGATATTATTAGGTGAGTTGATAGTCTTTGGGCAGAGTATATTCCAATCAATGGATGTGAGGAAATATGGGTTGTGACCGGTGTAAAAGACTTTATTGGACTAGGAAACAATGTGATTGGTGATGAGATGTTTATTAATGGTGATAGAGCCATTGTTTTGGAGAGTATGGATGTAATTTCATCTAATGTTTATTGCAACATTTGTGAAAAAAAAATTGTATTTCTTTCTCCTTGTATGACCCATTTGTTTTTAGCCCTCTGTCTCCATAAGATGCTTAGTTTATTTTGTATGTTTTTTATATTAGATCTAATATCGAGAGATGGATCGGTCTACATATGTATCGTTGTTGGTTGTGGAAAAAGTGTCTTCTAGAGCAGCCAGTTTATCCATGATGTTCCAACTTTTTTATTTGTTCCAATGTTTTAGTTGTTGACTCACGGTCAATTAGGTCAATGTTGACTAACATCTAAATTGCCTAAACCCATGTTTTGATGATGAATAACCATTCCAAATATTGGTGTCTAATGTCTCTACTTGAGTGATTTCAGATTTGGTTTAGACACACTCCAAATGCCCTCACTTGCGCATATCAAATTGGAGAAAACACAAGTTAAAGTCAATACAAGTGCATGTTTTTTTAATATGATGTAAATCCATTAGAATCATGTTGTAAATCACTTGTAATGATTGAATGCCTTGTGATTAAGCTTATAAAAAATCAAGAGTACTCACTCTAATGTTTAAGCACTCAAAAGCCATTTTCCAACATTCACATCAGGTTGTTCATCGATCGAGTTCTGTGAGTTGCAAACTCGACCGATCTTGATTGGATCTTTAAAATGACTTTTGATCGTTTGAGTTTACACTTCACAGAACTCGACCGATGGAGTACCTGACCAATTCGATTTTTATTGGTTGGTCGAGTTTTCTCAGGACAAACTTGACTGATGGTCTGAATATTGGCTTTGTCTTTTCCTCTATCAGTCGAGTTACCCTTATAGAAACTTGACCGATTGCACTGTACAGAAAAGTGCAGAAAAGTGCTTCTAGCCATTGTGGAGTTGCAACAAGTGAAAATATATCCGTTGAAATCCACAAAACGGCTAGTTTTTGTTCTTAAGTGTTCCCAAAGGCTAAGAGGCATCCCTAGATATAAATAGGACCCCTTGGGATTCATTCTAAGGTTGAGTATTCAATGCAAAACTCTATGTGAGGTTCCTATTCTATAGTTGAGTGCTTCCTATAGCCTCCACTCTCTCTCTCTCTCTCTAAGCTTAATCACTTACTACATTCGTTAGAGTGAGTAGGAAATATGTAAGAGAGCTAGTCCTACATGTATATCTTGTGAGGCTCTCACTTCCACCACCTCCCTATCTCTCATTTCAATCATGAAGATGAAGGTTCTCTCTCTTGGGTAAGAGAGGTGAAGAAGAACAAGGGAAGGCATCCCTTGGTGAAGATCAAGGCTGAAGTCTTGGAGCAAGAGTGGGTAAGACCTTGGTGAAGGCAGAAGACTCTTGCTCAACTGGGTAAGTCCTTGGTGGAAGCTTCTCCGAGTGAAGGTGAAGTCAAAGGCGGAAGATCCAAGAAGAGTGGGTAAACCCTACAAGGATGAAGGCTTGTGCAATAATAGGTAAGTCCTTGGAAGAAGGCGGAAGACTCCTTGCAAAGTGGGTAAGTCCTTGGTAAGGTTGAAGACTCTTTGTATTGTATAGGTAAGTCCTTTGGTGGTCATGCATTGTATCTCTTATAATGAATATAATGAAGGTGCAAGGTTAAGAAATCCTAGAGGTTGACCTCTCTAGGTAGTGGACTGACTCACTTCTAGTTTGAAGTGTGGAACCACTCTAAAACATCTTGTCAACTGGTGTATGTTCAAAAGTCTCTCTCCCTTTCTATGCATGTTTTAGTTGCACACAAATTTCGTATTTGGCAACCTTATCTTGTGATATATCTTGAAGGTCTAATGAATTTTGTTTAAGTGCATTCAGCTCTATTCACCCCCCCTCTAGAGCATCTACTCACCCATCTAGGATCTAACAATTGGTATCAGAGCGGGTTTCTCCAAGCATACTTCAACAAGTAGGGGAAGATGGGTGACTACCAAGGAGGGAGATACTTGATCAGCCTACCAATCTTTGATGGGAGAAATTTCCTCTATTGGAGAAGAAAGCTTCAATTCTACATCCAAGGATCAAGTCTTGAGATGTGGAAAATGGTGAACAACCCATACATACTATCAAAGACAAAGATTGAAGAATGGGATGATGCTACCTTGAAGAAAACAACCTTAAATGCTAGATCCATGCACATCCTTTGTGCCTCCATGACCCCCACCGAGTTCAACCGGATTTCTTCATGTGAAATAGCCTATGAGGTATGGATAAAGCTATGCATCACCTATGAGGGGACAGATCAAGGAAGGAAAGCAAAGTCTACATGCTCAAAGGGATGCTTGAGAACTTCAAGATGGGAAAGGAGAAGAGGATAGCCAACATGTACTCAAGGCTCAACACCATTGTGAATGGTCTTGCTGTTCTAGAACATCCTATGTCTGGTGGAGAGATCAACTCAAAGATCCTTAAAACTCTCCCCAAGAGGTGGGAACCCAAGGTGACTTCCATTGAAGAAGCAAGGTATGTTAAGGATGTTCCTATTGAAGAGCTCATTTGAAATCTACAAGCACATGAAGCCACACTTGACAAGAGGGAGGAAGTAGAAAGACAAGAGAAGCAAGAGCTAAAGAGAATGAATAAGGTTGAAATGAAGGCTCAAATTGAAGCTATCATGGGACAAGCTTCTCCATCCTCTCAAGTTAAAGAAGATTCCATGTAGTCCAAGGGTAAACTCTACAAAGGAAAGTCCTCTTCCATCCTGTGTGTCAAGTGTGGAAAGAAGGGTCACTTCAAGATAGATTCTCTACAAGGTAAGAAGACCCATCATTACAAGAAAAGAGAAGATAAGTGGCACTCAAGCTCAAGTGTGTCCTCCAACTCAAGCTCAAGTGAAGATTCAAGTGAAGGATCAAGCTCAAGCTCTAGTGATGAAGGAGAATGCCATTTTTTATGGCATCAACAAGTAAAGACTCAAGTGAGTTAAAGCTAAACTCTTTAGATAAAGAATCTTTGATTGCTATTATTCATGATACTTGTGCCTCTCTTAAGTCTTATAAAAGGAAAAAAGAAAAATCTTTCTAGAATTGTTGATAATATGCATGTACAATTAGATGATCTCGAACATGCTCATTCTTGCTTTCTTGATGATAAAAATGATTGTATTAGTCAAGTGGATTCTCTTAAACTTGAAAATGCTAGTTTTCTTGATAAGGTGAGATTTCTAGAAGCTCAACCTCTTATTCCTGGTTCTAATGAAGAGCATACTCTAATTGTTGATTCTTTCATGCATGATATTGATGTTCTTAAATCTAAAAATAAGGACAAATATTTTATTTTGCAAGGATTAGAATCTGAAAATGATATTTATCTTTTTAAGATTTCTTTGCTTGAAACAAAAAATGCCTCCTTGCTTGCTAAAATCAATGTGCTTGAATCTTGTTCTAGTTCTAGTAGTAGAGAGAATGATGTTGCTGGTCTTCATATTGATAGAGATTCTTATTTAACTAAAGCTCTTTGCTTAGAAAATGATCTTTTGCATGCTAGAGATAATATCAATCATTTTTCTTCTATTATTACTTCTCTTATGCATGATAATGATGGCTTGAGATCTTCTTTGCAAAGATTATTCTTTGCAAAGATTCTTAGTTGGTAAGAAGAGCCTTAATGATATCGTACATCATACTACCAAACAAATTTGTAGACATGGTTTGGGGTAAGATGGTAGTCAAAGGAACAACAAAGGTAAAGGACCTCCAATATTCCATGGAGAATCCTCTAGTTCCAAGACTATGGGCACATGCAACTATTGCAATAATTTTGGTCATTATTCTACTTGTTGTCCTTTTAGGAAAGCACCCAAGAGAAATAGGACTTGGGTTGCTAAACTAACCCCTCCAGACCCAAAAACATGATCGGGGACTATTTCATCTTTCTTCTTGTAGGCACTTGCAAATGAATTGACTTGAGTTATTGAATTACAAATTGACTTGTCAATCCACATGAAATAAGAAAGGTGAGATGTGTATAGGGTGACAACAAATGGAAAATGGAATGGTAAGAACAAAGGTAAATGTTTTCTTGCTTATAACCATTTCTAACTTGTTTTTGTCAAGTTAGTGTGAACTATGCATGTGGTTTTTGAGTCAAAAGTGGTATTTTGTGTTTCTCTTCACACTTTTTCTCAAAAACTATTTCTAATTCTTTCATAGTGCATTACTAACTTTCTTAGACATGTTTGGATATGGTTTGTATTTTTAGCATGCCTTTAAATATGTTTTTATGAAATATATGTGCCTTTTGACAGCAACTCTGTCGGTTGAGTTTGTCCTATTTGAAACTCAACTGATAGGCACCAATGGGTGTTGCCAGCAACTTTCATCGATCGAGTTGTCAATACACAGATCTCGACCGATAACACTGTGCACAGAATACACATTTGGCTTATTGAATGATAATTTCCCTCTCAACTCGATTTTCTCAACCAATAGCCTTATTCTTTGGCACTCTCAATTGGTACCTTTATATATACATATTGCCATGATTTAAATTACCTGTCATGCATACAACTTTGTCTCTCTAATTTCTCTAAATTGGTATATCTATATCTTGCAATTACTTGTTTTGAGTTGCTTTGTAGGTTTTGATGATGATCTCTTTGGATCTCTTGGTTGTGTCTAAAATTGTTTCTGTTGTACTCTAACTTTCTACATCTATCTAGGTGTATATCTTGTGTTGATACAACCTTGAGGTTCTTAGTGGTAATCATCTTATGGTAAGGATGCATATCTACTGAGTTACATCCTTTCATGCTTCTAAAATTGCATATCTCTTTGTTTGGATATATCTCTACATCTACTCGTAGCTTGTGTTATCTTGTGTATATTTTGGTATCTCTTGCTATGATCTAGATCCTACTAGTAGTCCTAACTTGTGATATTATCTACTAGTAGTTCACCTACATGTAGTTCTAAACTTGTTTATAATTGGTATCTTTGCTCGTCTAGTGGTATTTCACTATATTCTATGCTTGTATCTTGTCTCATACATGCTCAAGCTTGTTCCTTGAATTGCATATCTACTATCTTGAGTTTCTTGCATAACATTGTGATGCAGGATACATAGAGCTACATTGTATGTAGAAAATGGAGCACTTTTGGTTTTCATGCAGATTTGGCTCCAGTTTTAGTTTTTGGTGCAAGACTAGTTTTTTTTATGTAGAAACGACCTTCTAAGGAAGGCTCATATCTCCGCCATGAGCCCTGGTACTTTTTGGGCAAATTCTGTCATCTTAAGGGTCAAAATTGCATTTTATTGTTTTTCTACAACACTTTATCTTGTATTTTGGGTTGTTCAAGTGCATGTTTTAACTTGCTTTTCTTTCTATACTTGGACAAGCCCCTAGATGTGTTCTTCTATTCTCCTTTTATAACTTTTGTTATCTCCTTTCTCTTTAACAAGTGGTGTTTCTTATCCCTTCATACCCCCACTTTTTGAAATGACAAAGGGGGAGAAAGGTATGTCTTCTTTTGACAAAATAGGGAGAAGGCATGTCTTAGAGGAGAAGTATGTCCATGTAAGGGGGAGAAGGTAAAGTGGAGAAGACATATATGTGTAGAGCATATATGAGTAGAAGACATAGTATTCTATAAATGTTATGAAATCTAACCATGCAGGAGAAATAGCATCAATTGAGGGGGGAGTATATGAGCTCAATCCTATTGAAACCCCTAGGTTTCTTTGAAGATATTCAATACATTTATGGAATGGTTTGTCATCTTAAAAAATGGAGAGAATGTTGACTTAAGGTCAATTAGGTCAATGTTGACTCACGTCTAAATTGACTAAACCCGTACTTTGATGATGACTAACCATTCCACATATTGATGTCTAATATCTCTACATGAGTTATTTCAGATTAGGTATAGACACACTTCAAATGCCCTAACTTGTGCATATCAAATTGGAGAAAAGACAAGTCAAAGTTAATACAAGTGCACGTTTTTGTAATATGAAGTAAATCCATTAGAATCATGCTATAAATCACTTGTAATGATTGTATGACTTCTAATTAAGCTTAGAAAAAATCAGGAGCACTTAGATCGGCTGTTTAAGCACTCAAAAGCCATTTTCCAAAATTCACATCAGGCTATTCATCGGTCGAGTTCTGTGAGTTGCAAACTCGACCGATCCCGATTGGACCTTGAAAATGACTTTTGATCGGTCGAGTTTAAACTTCACAGAACACGACCGATGGAGTACCTGACCAATTCGATTTTTGTTGGTCGGTCCAGTTTTCCCAGGACAAACTCGACCAATGGTCTGAATATCGGCTTTGTCGTTTACTCTATTGGTCGAGTTACCCTTATAGAAACTTGATCTATTGCACTATACAGAAAAGTGAAAAACATGCTTCTAGCAGTTGTGGAGTTGCAACAAGTGAAAATATATCTATTACAAGCAACAAAATGGATAGTTTTTGTTCTTAAGTGTTCCCAAAGGCTTAGAGGCATCCCCAACTATAAATAGGACCCCTTGGGCTTCATTCCAAGGTTGAGCATTCAATGCAAAACTCTATGTGAGGTTCCTATTCTATAGTTGAGTGCTTCCTACAACTTCTTCTCTCTCTAAACTTAATCACTTGCTACATTCATTAGAGTGAGTAGGGAATCTGTAAGAGAGCTAGTCCTACATGTATATCTTGTGAGGCTCTCACTTCCACCACCTCCCTATCTCTCATTTCAATCATGAAGATGAAGGTTCTCTCTCTTGGCTAAGAGAGGTGAAGAAGAACAAGGGAAGGCATCCCTTGGTGAAGATCAAGGATGAAGACTTGGATAAAGAGTGGGTAAGACCTTGGTGAAGGCAGAAGACTCCTTGCTCAAGTGGGTAAGTCGTTGATGGAAGCTTCTCCGAGTGAAGGTGAAGTCAAAGGCGGAAGATCCAAGAAGACTGGTAATCCCTACAAGGCTGAAGACTTGTGCAATAGTAGGTAAGTTGTTGGAAGAAGGTGGAAGACTCCTTGCAAAGTGGGTAAGTCCTTGGTAAGGTTGAAGACTCTTTGTATTGGATACGTAAGTGTTTTGGTGGTCATGCATTGTATCTCTTATAATGAATATAATGAAGGTGCAAGATTAAGAAATCCTAGAGGTTGACCTCTCTAGGTAGTGGACTAACTCACTTCTAGTTTGAAGTGTGGAACCACTCTAAAATAGCTTGTCAATTGGTGTATGTTCAATCTCTCTCCCTTGCTATGCATGTTTTAGTCAAACACAAATTTCCTATTTAACAACCTTATCTTGTGATATATCTTAAAGGTCTAATGAATTTTGTTTAAGTACATTTAGCTCTATTCACCCCCCTCTAGAGCATCTAATCACCCATATTGGATCCAACATTAGTGTGGTTCTAATCCTCTTGATGTTGTTGAGGATGTGAAATCCAGGTCTGATGGGGCTAGTGGGTGGATTAACCCAATTTTGTGTGCAAATGGTGAGGAATTTAGGGTCTGTAGGCCAGAAGGTTCAATGCCAAACCATTTAATTTCTCAACGAACTTGTGTGGTGTTGATAAGGAGTGCATGTGATCAAATATGGATCTAGATGCAATATGTGAAAAATGAGTTAGGGTATAAATCCTCCCAAGATTGAGAGAAAATGAAATTATCAATGTAACTGCAAGAGGAACCACATTTCCTAGTATAATTAGCATAGATGGTATAATCATACTATGTGAAGATATGTTGTGTCGGAGAGCCTTATCATATAGTGATAATGGTGTAGGAGTGCATTTTAGGATTAGTATGTCGATGCTCTCTGTAACAAGGTTGAAATCACCCCCTATGAGCCATGGGGAGTGTTAGAAAAGATGGAAGAGGTCAGTAATTTTCTCTAAACAATCTTGTTTGTTGTGACTGGGTTCTCCATATGTCTATGGGAAAATTCATTTCTATGAGTTGAACCGGTTAGTAATGTGTAGCCTATAGCCATGGCTTCCCTGCAAAGGGCTTCCAATTTTTTCTTAATTTATTTATCTAATATCCCTATCTACATCATTCAATATGATTTTTTTTCATTAAATACTTTAACTCTCATACAATATTACAACACCCAAAAGTTAAATTTAGTCCATTCGAGTGAGAAAAATACTTGAGTTAATATAAATCAGTGCGACCCAGATTTGGGCCTCAAATTGTTTACAAAGTATTTAACCTGTACTCAAATCCAACTCTATAATATATAACACAATGTCACAATTAATAGAATATAACACAAGTACAATATTTTACAAATACATTTTTCAATCAGTCTGCATAGGTCTATAAACGGATATCAAAAAGCAAATTATTTTCCAACTTGAGCAAGCATTCCACGGTGTTTTTTTGTCAAAGTATGTTTAATTGATTTTTTCCCAAAAGAATTATAATGTTTGTCTAGTGGATACATTTCTTCACACCTTTTCCTTACAAGAAACAGTTTGTTTTGAGTTTGCATAAGAGGGTGAAATTGAGGATTCTCCAGTATGCTTCAGATCCAAAAATATTGATAGCAATCCTAGATGCTAAACCCACATCGTAGGAAAAAAAATCAATTTAACGCACTTCTACACAAAAAATATTTTCTAACATAGAATACTTTGCAAAATATTTTCCAATATAACACATTTTAGTTTAAAAACGCTACTTTGTATGGAGTTTTCAGCATCAAAATCTAATAAGTTTCACAAAGAGTGATGTGTTCATTTAAAAAAAATGAAAAAAAATATAAAAGTTAAAGATGCCACATTGAGTGGCGCTTACACTTGACAAGAAAATGTAGTGTCAAGTTCAAAATGTTAATTAAAGTGATGTTTTTAATATATTAAAAAAACCATTTAAAAATAAACACACTAATATTTGTGGTGCTTTTCAGTCTCGAAAACAGAAAACACCACTTTGAGTGGCGAGTTCTACAAAAAATGTGTTATTTTAGAAAATGTTTTAAAGTACGCTATGTTGGTAAATATTTTTTTAAAATTATGATTTTTTCCTAGATCATATCAATTCCGTTGATTTTGTTGATGGACATACATGCAATCCTCCTCTTCACCTCCAAATGAGGTGCCAGATTTTTTCTTAAGCTTCCGTATGAGTCTTTCCATTTGGGAGTTGAATTATGTGAACTCCCTTAATTCCATAACACTTTTAATTGTTGTTGGTGCTTCTTGATCCTCCCCCCATGACTAATTTTTAGTCATGTTCTGTAGGATCTCATGATACCTGGTAGCTTTATTATTTAGGAAGAAACATGTGCATGTGCTCTCTAGACTAGTCCTCTCCCCTTTATGTAGTTTGTAGTAGAATGTCTTCACCTACCTGTAAAAATTGTTTCCATGCTGAGAGACCTTCCTGAGCATGTTATGAAATCACCCACATGCTTCAGATATGACTTTTCAACATGTTTCTTAAAGTTTTGGGTCTTTCTAACTAATTAACTGGCCTTCTGGGGTGGAAAGTATTGCTCAAAGAAGACATCTATCATTTCATCCCAGGTATCTATTGATTCTGGAGGAAGGCTAAGGAACAATGTTTTTGCTTTGGCAGACAATGAATAAGAAAATAGCTTCAAATAGATCATTGTAGTTGGAACCCTATCTATCTTCAACATATCACAACTTTCTACAAAGTTGTTGATGTTCCCTATCGGGTCCTCCATAAAGTAGTTGTGGAATGATTGTGATTTCATTAAGGCCACCAGATTAAGATATGTCTTGTAACTACCCACATTGACTGCATGCGTTCTAATTGGTCCCAACTGAGTTGTGGTTGAGGATGCTTTAATTATCTCCCAAATAGTTTGTTCTTCATGCCCTTCTTGAACATCTTCTTCAGCATTTGGGTCCATGTCTACTGCATGTGCCTTCTCTTCCTGTGGTAGTGGAATATTTATGAGTTTCTCAGCTAAAGTCCCAAACACTCTTTCCCTACAAAAAATCTCCTCTTGATCTGCAATAGTTGGAGTAGACTCTCCGTAATTAGTAGTTTGACATGAACTAGTACTAAAATCTTAATAACATTGTGAGAATGTAGAATGCTAGTGAATTGATAACAAAAAAAAATTCAATTATGTTCTTCAATACAGAAAAGATGGAAAACAATTAAAGAAAGAAAAGAGGCCCAAAGTGTTCGGTTAAGGACTCTTAGTGCTGGAGTTGTCGTTTTCCTGACAACAATGCCAAAAACTTGTCACATTGTAACTATGTGTGCAAAACACAAGCGTACACCTCGAGTAGTATAGGCCTATCAGGCCCTAATGTTGAACTCAGGGAAATGTGAATCTAGAAACTACTACTAAATATAATTTGATCAGATAGACCTAGTGAGAAACTAATTGATTGTACAATTAAACTAACTAAAAGAAATGGAAAACTAAATTGAATGGTTTGTGGTAACAGATTGGATGGGCTCCCTAGGATTTTAGTTTCACCACAACAACACAATGAAATGAATTCCAATTTAATGGCTATTTGTCCCAAATCCTGGACCAAGGGACCTATGGAAAATATTATCCGCTCACATAGTGTAATATCCTAACTATACTAAAGCAAATCCTACTCACATAGTGATTTAAGAGTTAGATAAGTGCATTAAATATATCACTAGCCTATTCCCTTCACAATTGTAGGCTCTCTCACGAGGCATAATATTAATTATGTAATTCTATGATTTTTCCAAATCTTAATCCCTCTCACGAATCAAATAACTGTCTAATTAAGTGACTGTGGTGATCAAGCATATACAATTCATTAGGATATCATATAATTATGTCTAGATTTAGGAAAAAATATATATTAAATCATTTAAATCAATTACAATGAAAAATCGGGCTACTCCTGGGTCCTAAGGAACAGAGGAGATTAGGCCCACATGATTTCTATTGTCATATCTACAAAGAAAGAAGAAAAATGAGAGAAATATGAGAAAACTAATGTAACCTCTAGAGAAACTCATCTAAATGATCCCTTCTGGATAGCATCTTGATCAACAATGTTTTGATTGCCAATCCACTCTTTGGAAGATTGCAATACAGACTATGAAACATGTTTCTCTTCCTAACGGTCCTCTTTACCCTTAGTATAGAGAGAAGAGGTAGTTGGGCAGATGGGAACAAATGAAAGGAAAGGAGTGAGTGATGGCATGTGTGGCTGAGTAAAAGGCTAGTTGTGGGGCTTATGGTTTTGCGTAGGAATGTGTCATGGAGAATAAAGGCTTCATACGGGGTTTGAAAAAGTTTTAATATTTTGCTTCCTCTTGCTTTTCATCCAGTTGCTCCCAAAGATGATCAACCTCTCTCTCTCTCTACCTCTTCATATGAAAGTTCCACCAAATTGTATTTTTTCTTCTGGAAAATATGTTTACTTTTACAGAAATCCTAAACAAACTTTTAGGTTTCAAATAACCTCGTCTTATAATTTTATAAAAGTTCCTTAATTTATATAAAAGGTATGCAAATAGATAAATGTCTGCAGACCAGCGTACATTATGGAGTAATCAATGATGAAACCAGAGGTGTGTCCATGAATACAACCAATCAATGAAGGAAAAGTGAAAAAACCATGCGATGATAAAAAAAAGGTCTAATATGATCAAAGTTCTAGGGCAAGGCATCCTATTATAACAATAGGCCTCAAGGATGTTCCAAAATAGAAAATATGATAATAGTGGAAACTTGTCGTAGCTCAGAATCTGAAATCATTCACCATGATATCCTCAATGGTGAAGCTATGACCTCCGTTGTCACTAGCTCCAAAGGTGGGTGTAGAGTCATCTATTCATGTCTCTCTGGATTGGGGAGAACTGCAATGTAGATAAATAACATATGGATGCTCAATCTATGAAGTTATGTGAGACAAAGAGTTAATGTTTTTGTTGTATCTTTTGTAGTTTCTCTCTATCCAAATATTCCAGATAAGCATTGCCTTTAGAATGTTTTGTACAAGCAATGGGCTGATGGGTTTGTTGTGAAAAAAGATGTTGTGTGAGGGAGAGATTGGAAGGATGAAGGTGTTTCAGATGTCGATGAGTGTGGGGAGGTGAATGTAGAGATGTTATGTGGTCTCTGAGTCTTTGAAGCACATATAGCATTTGGTAGGATAAATAAAACTCATTTCATCAAGTTTTGACTTGTGAAAATCTTATCATTTGCGATGATCCTAATAATCAATTTTGCTTTTAGTGGACAATGAATATTCCAAATGTCGATCATATATTGCAAGCGTGGCCTCTATATATGAGGAATATATAAGTGAGTTTTGGCGTGTATTTGTTTCTCCATGACCATAAAATGTGATAAGCAGTGTGGTTTTCTAGAACATGTATGACATTATCTATTATAACCTTGGAAGTGACAATTTTGAGAAAGTGATTGAGATTGTTGTTATTATTGTTGGTGAAGAGAGAGAGTGCTTTAGTTGTGCTCATATGCCTCATAGTTTGGGGTATCTAGATTTTACTGACTAGGTGTTTGAGGATGGTGTTGATATGCCATGGGTTGGTCTAGAAGTTTATATATTTTGAGACATGGGGAGGGGTTATGATCATGTGGATGGTAGTTTTCTGGTTCTTGTTGATGTATATCCATAATAGGGATGTGACTACTTTAATTGTATGCCACCATGGGTTTTTGTTGTAGTAATATTCTCTCAATGTGGAAGTCTTCAGATGCTTATATGATCTGAGGCAAGGTTTGCAATGATCTGGTTGATGAGGCTGATAAAATGTGTTTTGAGGTTTTTAATACCCCAACTGCCATATTTTCTAGGAGCACATATGGTATTTCAATTAACTATGTGCATTTTGGAGTTGTTTGAGTTTGTTGTATATTGATTCCACATGAATTTGTTCTGAAGAATATCAATGTTTATGAGAGTTTTTTTTCTGGAAGAGGGATGCAAATGAGATAGTGTGTAGTAATGGATGTAAGTTAGCTATTCAGGAGGATGAGTGTGCTTGCGAAGTTGAGGAAGTTTTTTATCCATGATATGAGATGATGTTGGAGTTAGTCGGTGATGGTTTTCCATATGTGATTGATTATAGGGTATGGTGTAACAGGAAGTCCCAGATATATGAATGGGAAGTTTTCCGTTTGACATTTAAGGAGGGTTTTGTATCTAATAAGGGTGTTTGGTTCTATGTGGAGTCCAATAATGGAAGATTTGTGTAGGTATATTTTGATTCACAAGATATATGATAAGATTCAATGATACAAATTGTATTAAGGACACAAGTGTCATTTGGTTTGATAAGGATCAAGGTGTTATCAATATATTGGATTATGTTTTCAGTACAGTCTGGTGGTGATTCAATGAAACCTTTTTTGATGCCAATATTTATCATATTTATATGATCATAATGAGAAGATATTTTGATAGGTGGTCCCCTTGTCTATGTCCATTTGTGTTTTTGAAAAAAATCAAATGGGGAGCCTTTAATAATGGTAGAGAATTTGCAATTGGAAATGCAAGCTTATATCCAGTTGTTCTATTTTTTTGGAAAGCCATATCCCTGCAAGGTGTATAGTAGGCATTTTTAGTTTACATTGTCAAAATATTTTTCAAAATTGAGTTTGAGTGTGAGAAGTGGTGTTTTTTGTGTGCAAGTTTTGATAGGATCATTGACCAAAATATGCATCCTAGATGTTTCTATTTCATAGGAATGCACATTTATTTAAGTCAATGAGTTTATCAAGATCGGGTTTAATTCTGGTACTCAAAATCTTTTTGAAAATTTTGTAAGATGAGTTTATCAAACTGATAGGTCTAAATTGATTGATGGATTTAGGTTAGTCGAATTTTTTGGTAAGGGATATGCGGGTGTGATTAAGGACTCTGGTGTGACCATGGATATGGTTGTGGTTGTGGAAAATGTTGAGCAAATCCATGAGGTCAATCTTTATATGTTCCCACATGTTTTGATAGAGTTTAGTGTCAATACCGTTTGGACCCTGGGATTTATCCTTACCAAGATTAAAAAAATGGCACTCTTAAGCTCATTTTTCAGTGAATGGTGTGATGATATTATTAGGTCAGTTGATAGTCTTTGGGCAGAGTATATTCTAATCAATGGATGTGAGGAAATATGGGTTGTGACCGCTGTTAAAGACTTTATTGAACTAGGAAACAATATGATTTGTGATGAGATGTTTATTAATGGTGATAGAGCCATTGTTTTGGAGAGTATGGACGTAATTTCATCTAATGTTTATTGCAACATTTGTGAAAAAAAATTGTATTTCTTTCTCCTTCTATGACCCATTTGTTTTTAGCCTTCTGTCTCCATAAGATGCTTAGTTTATTTTGTGTGTTTTTTATATTAGATCTAACATCAAGAGATGGATCGGTCTACATATGTATCGTTGTTGGTTTTAGAAAAAGTGTCTTCTAGAGCAGCAAGTTTATCCATGATGTTCCAACTTTTTTGTTTGTTCCAATGTTTTAGTTGTTGACTCACAGTCAATTAGGTCAATGTTGACTCATGTCTAAATTGACTAAACCCATGTTTTGATGATGAATAACCATTCCACATATTGGTGTCTAGTGTCTCTACTTGAGTGATTTCAGATTTGGTATAGACACACTCCAAATGCCCTAACTTGCGCATATCAAATTGGAGAAAACACAAGTCAAAGTCAATACAAGTGCATGTTTTTGTAATATGATGTAAATCTATTAGAATCATGTTGTAAATCACTTATAATGATTGAATGACTTGTAATTAAGCTTAGAAAAAATCAAGAGTACTCACTCTAATGTTTAAGCACTCAAAAGCCATTTTCCAAAATTCACATCAGGTTGTTCATCGATCGAATTCTGTGAGTTACAAACTCGACCGATCTCGATTGGATCTTTAAAATGACTTTTGATCGTTTGAGTTTACACTTCACAGAACTCAACCGATGGAGTACCTGACCAATTCGATTTTCATTGGTTGGTCGAGTTTTCTCAAGACAAACTCGACTGATGGTCTGAATATTGGCTTTGTCTTTTACTCTATCGGTCGAGTTACCCTTATAGAAACTCGACCGATTGCACTGTACGGAAAAGTGCAGAAAAGTACTTCTAGCCATTGTGGACTTGCAACAAGTGAAAATATATCTGTTGAAAGCAACAAAACGGCTAGTTTTTATTCTTAAGTGTTCCCAAAGGCTAAGAGGCATCCCTAGCTATAAATAGGACCCCTTGGGATTCATTCTAAGGTTGAGCATTCAATGCAAAACTCTATGTGAGGTTCCTATTCTATAGTTGAGTGCTTCCTATAGCCTCCACTCTCTCTCTCTAAGCTTAATCACTTGCTACATTAGTTAGAGTGAGTAGGAAATCTGTAAGAGAGCTAGTCCTACATGTATATCTTGTGAGGCACTCACTTCCACCACCTCCCTATCTCTCATATCATGCATGAAGATGAAGGTTCTCTCTCTTGGCTAAGAGAGGTGAAGAAGAACAAGGGAAGGCGTCCCTTGGTGAAGATCAAGGCTGAAGACTTAGAGAAAGAGTAGGTAAGACCTTGGTGAAGGCAGAAGACTCTTGCTCAAGTGGGTAAGTCCTGGGTGGAAGCTTCTCCGAGTGAAGGTGAAGTCAAAGGCGGAAGATCCAAGAAGAGTGGGTAACCCCTGCAAGGCTGAAGGCTTGTGAAAGAGTAGGTAAGTCCTTGGAAGAAGGCGGAAGACTCCTCACAAAGTGGGTAAGTCCTTGGTAAGGTTGAAGACTCTTTGTATTGGATAGGTAAGTGTTTTGGTAGTCATGCATTGTATCTCTTATAATGAATATAATGAAGGTGCAAGGTTAAGAAATATAAGATGTTGACCTCTCTAGGTAGTGGACTGACTCACTTCTAGTTTGAAGTGTGGAACCACTCTAAAACATCTTGTCAACTGGTGTATGTTCAATCTCTCTCTCCCTTGCTATGCATGTTTTAGTTGCACACAAATTTCCTATTTAGCAACCTTATCTTGTGATATATCTTGAAGGTCTAATGAATTTTGTTTAAGTGCATTCAGCTCTATTCACCCCCCCTCTAGAGCATCTACTCACCCATCTAGGATCTAACAATTGGTATCAGAGCGGGTTTCTCCCAACATACTTCACAAAGTAGGGGAAGATGGGTGACTACCAAGGAGGGAGATACTTGATCAGCCTACCAATCTTTGATGGGAGAAATTTCCTCTATTGCATAAGAAAGCTTCATTTCTACATCCAAGGATCAAGTCTTGAGATGTGGAAAATGGTGAACAGCCCATACATGCTACGAAAGACAAAGATTGAAGAATGGGATGATGCTACCTTGAAGAAAACAACCTTAAATGCTAGATCCATGCACATCCTTTGTGCCTCCATGACCCCCACCGAGTTCAACCGGATTTCTTCATGTGAAATAGCCTATGAGGTATGGAGAAAGCTATGCATCACCTATGAGGGGACAGATCAAGTGAAGGAAAGAAAAGTCTACATGCTCAGAGGGCTGCTTGAGAACTTCAAGATGGGAAAGGAGGAGAGGATAGCCAACATGTACTCAAGGCTCAATACTATTGTGAATGGTCTTGCTGTTTTAGAACATCCTATGTCTAGTGGAGAGATCAACTCAAAGATCCTTAAAACTCTCCCCAAGAGGTGTGAACCCAAGGTGACTTCCATTGAAGAAGCAATGTCTGTTAAGGATGCTCCTATTGAAGAGCTCATTTGAAATCTACAAGCACATGAAGCCACACTTGATAAGAGGGAAGAAGTAGAAAGACAAGAGAAGAAAGAGCTAAAGAGAATGAATAAGGTTGAAATGAAGGCTCAAATTGAAGCTATCATGGGATAAGCTTATGCATGATAATGATGGCATGAGATCTTCTTTGCAAAGATTCTTAGTTGGTAAGAAGAGCCTTAATGATATCCTACATCATACTGCCAAACAAATTTGTAGACATGGTTTGGGGTATGATCGTAGTCAAAGGAACAACAACGGTAAAGGACCTCCAATTTTCCATGGAGAATCCTCTAGTTCCAAGACTATGGGCATATGCAACTATTGCAATAATTTTGGTCATTATTCTACTTGTTGTCCTTTTAGGAAAGAACCCAAGAGAAATAGGACTTGGGTTGCTAAACTCACCCCTCCGAACCCAAAAACATGATTGGGGACCATTTCATCTTTCTTCTTGTAGGTACTTGCAAATGAATTGACTTGAGTTATTGAATTACAAATTGACTTGTCAATCCACATGAAAGAAGAAAGGTGAGATGTGTATAGGGTGACAACAAATGGAAAAAGGAATGGTAAGAACAAAGGTAAATGTTTTCTTGCTTATAACCATTTCTAACTTGTTTTTGTCAAGTTCGGGTGCACTATGCATGTGGTTTTTGAGTCAAAAGTGGTATTTTGTGTTTCTATTCACACTCTTGCTCAAAAACTATTTCTAATTCTTTCATAATGCATTACTAACTTGCTTAGACATGTTTGGATATGGTTTGTATTTTTAGCATGCCTTTAAATATGTTTTTATGAAATATATGTGCCTTTTGACAACATCTATGTCGGTCGAGTTTGTCCTGTTTGAAACTCAACTGATAGGCACCTATGCTTGTATCTTGTATCATACATGCTCAAGCTTGTTCCTTGAATTGCATATCTACTATCTTGAGTTGCTTGCATACCATTGTGATGGAGGATACATATAGCTACATTGTATGTAGAAAATGGAGTACTTTTGGTTTTCATGCAGATTTGGCTCCAGTTTCAGTTTTTGGTGTAAGACTAGTGTTTTTTTATGCAGAAATGACCTTCTAAGAAAGGCTCATATCTCCGCCATGAGCCCTGGTACTTTTTGGGCAAATTCTGTCATCTTAAGGGTCAAAATTGCATTTTATTGTTTTTCTGCAGCACTTTATCTTGTATTTTGGGTTGTTCAAGTACATGTTTTAACTTGCTTTTCTTTCTATGCTTGGACAAGCTCCTAGCTGTTCTCTTCTATTCTCCTTTTATAATTTTTGTTATCTCCTTTCTCTTTAACAAGTGATGTTCTTATCCCTTCATACCCCCACTTTTTGAAATGACAAAGGGGGAGAAAGATATATCTTCTTTTGACAAAACAGGGAGAAGGAATGTCTTACATGAAGAGGAGAAGTATATCCATGTAAGGGGGAGAAGGTAAAGTGGAGAAGACATATAGGTGTAGAGCATATATGAGTAGAAGACATAGTATTCTATAAATGTTATGAAATCTAACTATGTAGGAGAAATAGCATCAATTGAGGGAGAGTATATGAGCTCAATCCGATTGAAACCCCTAGGTTTCTTTGAAGGTATGATTTTACTTAAAAGCTTTCAATACATTTATGGAATAGTTTGTCATCTTAAAAAATGGGGAGAATGTTGACTTAAGGTCAATTAGGTCAATGTTGACTCACGTCTAAATTGTCTAAACCCGTACTTTGATGATGACTAACCATTCCACATATTGGTGTCTAATATCTCTACTTGAGTGATTTCAGATTAGGTATAGACACACTCCAAATGCCCTAACTTGCGCATATCAAATTGGAGAAAAGACAAGTCAAAGTCAATACAAGTGCACATTTTTGTAATATGAAGTAAATCCATTAGAATCATGCTATAAATCACTTGTAATGATTGTATTACTTGTAATTAAGCTTAGAAAAAATCAGGAGCACTTAGATCGACTGTTTAAGCACTCAAAAGCCATTTTCCAAAATTCACATCAGGCTATTCATCGGTCTAGTTCTGTGAGTTGCAAACTCGACCGATCCCGATTGGATCTTGAAAATGACTTTTGATCGGTTGAGTTTACACTTCACAGAACTCGACCGATGGAGTACCTGACCAATTCGATTTTTTTTGGTCGGTCGAGTTTTCCCAGGACAAACTCGACCAATGGTCTGAAAATCGGCTTTGTCTTTTACTCTATCAGTCGAGTTACCCTTATAGAAACTCGACCGATTGCACTAGATAGAAAAGTGCAGAAAAATGCTTCTAACCGTTGTGGAGTTGGAACAAGTGAAAATATATCTGTTACAAGGCACAAAATAGCTAGTTTTCATTCTTAAGTGTTCCCAAAGGCTAAGAGGCATCCCCAACTATAAATAGGACCCCTTGGGCTTCATTCCAAGGTTGAGCATTGAATGCAAAACTCTATGTGAGGTTCCTATTCTATAGTAGAGTGCTTTTTACATCTTCTTCTCTCTCTAAACATAATCACTTGCTACATTCATTAGAGTGAGTAGGAAATCTATAAGAGAGCTAGTCCTACATGTATATCTTGTGAGGCTCTCACTTCCACCACCTCCCTATCTCTCATTTCAATCATGAAGATGAAGGTTCTCTCCCTTGGCTAAGAGAGGTGAAGAAGAACAAGGGAAGGCATCCCTTGGTGAAGATCAAGGATGAAGACTTGGAGCAAGAGTGGGTAAGACCTTGGTGAAAGCAGAAGACTCCTTGCTAAAGTGGGTAAGTCCTTGGTGGAAGCTTCTCCGAGTGAAGGTGAAGTCAAAGGCTGAAGATCCAAGAAGACTGGGTAATCCCTGCAAGGCTAAAGACTTGTGCAAGAGTAAGTAAGTCCTTGGAAAAAGGCGGAAGACTCCTTGCAAAGTGGGTAAGTCCTTGGTAAGGTTGAAGACTCTTTGTATTGGATAGGTAAGTGTTTTGGTGGTCATGCGTTGTATCTCTTATAATGAATATAATGAAGGTGCAAGGTTAAGAAATCCTAGAGGTTGACCTCTCTAGGTAGTGGACTGAATCACTTCTAGTTTGAAGTGTGGAACCACTCTAAAATAGCTTGTCAATTAGTGTATTTTCAATCTCTCTCTCCCTTGCTATGCATGTTTTAGTTGCACACAAATTTCATATTTAACAACCTTATCTTGTGATATATCTTGAAGGTCTAATGAATTTTGTTTAAGTGTATTCAGCTCTATTCACCCCCCCTCTAGAGCATCTAATCACCCATCTAGGATCCAACATTAGTGTGGTTCTAATCCTCTTGATGTTGTTGAGGATGTGAAATCCAGGTCTGATGGGGCTAGTGGGTGGAGTAACCCAATTTTGTGTGCAAATGGTGAGGAATTTAGGGTCTGTAGGCCAGAAGGTTCAATGCGAAACCATTTAATTTTTCAACGAACTTGTGTGCTGTTGATAAGGAGTGGAAGTGATCAAATATGGATCTAGATGCAATAGGTGAAAAATGAGTTAGGGTATAAATCCTCTCAAGATTGAGAGAAAATGAAATGATTAATGTGGCTGCAAGAGGAACCACATTTCCTAGTATAATTAGCATAGATGGTGTAATCACACTGTGTGAAGATATGTTGTGTCAGAGAGCCTTATCATATCGCGACAATGGTGTAGGGGTGCATTTTTGGTTTAGTATGTCGATGCTCTCTGTAACAAGGTTGAAATCACCCCCTATGAGCCATGGGGAGTGTTAGAAAAGATGGAAGAGGTCAGTAATTTTTTCTAAACAATCTTGTTTGTCGTGACTGGGTTCGCCATATGTCTATGTGAAGATTCATTTCTATGAGTCGAACCGGTTAATAATGTGTAACCTCTAGCAATGACTTCCCTGCAAAGGGCTTCCAATTTTTTCTTAATTTATTTATCTAATATCCCTATCTACATCATTCGATATGATTTATTTTTTGTTTTCATTAAATACTTTAACTCTCATACAATATTACAACACCCAAAAGTTAAATTTAGTCAATTCGAGTGAGAAAAATACTTGAGTTAATATAAATCAGTGCGACCCAGATTTTGGCCTCAAATTGTTTACAAAGTATTTAACATGTACTCAAATCCAACTCTATAATATATAACACAATGTCACACTTAATAGAATATAACACAAGTACAATATTTTACAAATACATTTTTTCAATCAGTCCGCATAGGTCTATAAACGGATATCGAATAGCAGATTATTTTCCAACTTGAGCAAGCATTCCACGGTCTTTTTTTTGTCAAAGTATGTTTAATTGATTTTTTCCCAAAAGAATTATAATGTCTGTCTAGTGGCTACATTTCTTCCCACCTTTTCCCCACAAGAAACGGTTTGTTTTGAGTTTGCGTAAGAGGGTGAAATTGAGGATTCTCCGCTATGCTTCAGATCCAAAAATATTGATAGCAAGCCTAGATGCTAAACCCACATCGTAGGAAAAAAAAATCAATTTAACGCACTTGTACAAAAAAAATATTTTCTAACATAGAATACTTTGCAAAATATTTTCCAAAATAACACATTTTAGTTTAAAAATGCTACTTTGTATGGACTTTTTAGCATCATGATCTAATAAGTGTCACAAGGAGTGACGTGTTCATTTTAAAATTAAAAAAAATGAAAAAAAATATAAAAGTTAAAGATGCCACATTGAGTGGCGCTTTCACTTGACAAGCAAATGTAGTGTCAAGTTAGAAAATATTAATTAAAGTGATGTTTATAATATATTAAAAAAAATCATTTAAAAATAAACACGCCAATATTTGTAGTGTTTTTCAGTCTCGGAAACAGAAAACACCACTTTGAGTGGTGAGTTCTACAAATAATGTGTTATTTTAGAAAATATTTTAAAGTATGCTAGGTTGGTAAATATTTTTTTAAAATTATGATTTTTTTCCTAGATCATATCTATTAGACGTGATCGTACACCAATAATTATGTACAGATTCAAAACGGAAACAACAACACGGATTATAGTAAGGGATCAAGTCCCAGAGATGCCTCCGGGCAAGATCCAGGCAAGATGGGCTTGGCAAACACATGCGTGTCCCGTCGGACGTCGTTTGCTAGGGGAGAGCCTTCGCCCACTATCACATGGTCTGCAACCAACTAGTGATTAGTCAAGCTAAGGTCATTGGAGCAAGAAAACAGAGCAGGTGATGCTTAAACTGTGTACTCTAGTTTTGGAGCAGGTCATGAACAACACCCAATTACGATTAACTAGCACCGCCACTGCCACCGCCGCATATCCTATAAACACTCTGCTTGTGCTTGCATTGGAAAGTTTCTTGGCACGCTTGTACCCAGCCAAGCAGCAACGACAGTAGCAGGCAGCTATGTTGTCATTCTTAGTCGATCCCATGACTGAATTAAGTAACCAAAGGTCTCTCTCTCTCTATGTCCTTTCCATGATTCCATTAGCTACTCTAATCACCTCACCGGGGAAACATACATACACCAGGCTAGCCTTTCCTAGCTAAAAACCAAGCGGCGTATTAGTTTAGAGTTTTCTTGTAGAATAGGGGATGGCATATCGTCATGGCATGCACGGCAGTGGTCTGTATCTTTTTGCCGGATAAATATGGGGTTGCTATATAAAAGAAAAAGAGAGGATGGGCCACCGGCTGCGCCTCACCGGACTGGCAGCGCGTGCGCCGGTGTCGGCATTGACTGCCTGAGCAGCGCGCTCATCGCTCACCCCGGCGAATCTACCGTGCAGACGGCAGCACCTCCTACTCCGCCTGACGATCCTCTTTACCTTCGGAGCAGAGAGGCAGAGGTAGCTGGGCAGATGGGAACAAAAGAAAGGAAAGGAGTACAGTACGTGATGACGTGTGAAGCTAAGTAAAAGTCTAGCCATATGGGGCGTATGGCCGCGCGCCGGAATGTGTCGTGGGGAATAAAGGCTTCATACGCGGTTTGAAAAGGTTGTAATTTTTTGCTTCCTCTTTCTTTTCATCAAGTTGCTCCTCCCTCTCTCCCCCTCTTCATATGAAAGTTCCACTAAATTGTTTTTCTTTCTGGAAAATACGTTTATAACTTTTGCAGAAATCCTAAACAAACTTCTAGGTTTCAAATCGCCCCCTCCAGCAATGGCTGCCCCGCGAAGGGCTTTCATTTTTTTTCTTATTTTGTTTATCTAATATCTCTCTCTACATCATTCGACATGATTTGTTATAATTTTTTATTAATATTTTAACTCTCATATAATATTAAAATATATAAAAAAATTAGTTGATTTGAGTGAAAAAATATTTGAGTTTATATAAAGTAGTGCAACCCAGATTTTGGCCTCAAATTGTTTACAAAATATTTAACATGTACTCAGACCCAACTCTATAATGTAGAGCACAATGTCACACTTAATAATAAAGTACAACACGAGTATAATATTTTATAAATACATATTTTGAAATCAGAATGTATAGGTCTATAAACGGATATCTAAAACCAAATTATTTTTCCATCGTTTATTTTTTTTTTAAATTAGGTAAAAGTGAAATTTGATAGTTTCTAATTTCAAATATATTATTTTAGTTGTAAGATTTTAGATAGCAATTCAAATTGATTTTTCTTCTCAAGGAAGCGGTCAGAGGCGTGCTTATGGGATAATCCTGACGGTGAATGAGATAAATCTGGCTATGGAACCCAACAACAACAACTAAAATATACTAATTAAAACTTATATAATTAAAAAGATAAACGATGGACGAATGATCTGCTTTTAGATACATTTAAAGATCAATGGGGACTGATTTAAAAGAATGTATTAATTAAATATTGTACTGTATTGTATTTTATTAAGTATGACTTTGAGTTATGTATTATCAATTTGGATTGAGCATGCATTAAATATTAAACAATTTAAGTCAAGTCAATTCACATTGTCTGCTGCATATATATCCTAGTATTTTTCTCATTTGAACTGAATGAAACTATTTTATATCTATTGTAAATTGTGTGAGAGTTAAATAATTTTAGTAAAATGTAAAACAAATACTATTAAATGTATATCTAATTATGCAGAAGGCAATATTTGATAAACGAAATAAGAAAAAATATAAAAGCCATCAAATTGATGGTCTGTAGAGCAACCTTTACTAGAAGAGGCTATTTACGATTTGTGAAAACTCGGGAGACATTTTGGGATTTCTGTAAATTAAAGGGACTTTTTGGAGAGAGAAAATGTGACACCTCATCACACTAAATGAGATACATAAATCATAATACACTATCAACTACTAATTAATCCCATAGCAAGAAAAGTGAAATAATTAAAATCGATTTCAACATTATAAATAAGTTTTGGAGCATTTATATAAAGGCCCATCTTTTTCATAAACTCATATATCATAAAGGTATTTACATATGTATATAATGGCCTCATCCACAACATGTATACATAAGAGATATTCCTCAAGTACATGCCATAAATACAATCATTAATATATCACCAAAAACTCATGTCGGTACAAGTTTAACATCTATAAGACACTTCCCATACTCGGACCTGAGAGTACGTATGTGCATATAATAGGGATTGGACAATATAAAGGAAATAGAGACAACAAATCACAAGGCTTCCCATAGAATAGGGGAGAAACATCCAACTGGATATCAAAAAGGAATTCTTTATGTAGTAAGATATAAGAGAATATGTGAAGAGAGTAATTTAGCTCGCACTAATCAAATCTTGCCCTTAAAATCTCAAGAAGGGAACAACAATTTATAATAAAAATTATGCATGTGGGTAAATTAAACAGTAATCACATTAATAACAATTTGGGGTATCTGGCACCACCACCATAACCATATATTATGGCATCGCCACCATAATCTTTATGGGAATAATGTCATCACATCAAAATTACCCAGGGTCAGGAATCACCATTTGTACCCTCTGTTAGTATTACACACAAAGGGATACATCACTGAATGTGCAAATAAACAAGTTACCCAAATCAAAAATGCATTGCAAATAGAGAGGAAAGTAGAGATATAGTCGCATCACCATAAAGGTGTCCAAACTCCAAAATCATCAAAGAGAAGTACAAGCATAGTCAAATTAGGATTTCCATTAAACATAGATTATCAACACCAACAAGATACAAACTGAATGAAATAGACACAAGATACAACGGTAGGACCCAAGTAAGAATTGTCAAAGTGTAAGAGTCCAATTTCAATATTAGGAAACAAATGGTACAACTATAAGATAATATGTGACACCTAAATAATGTATCACCATCAAGTTCAAGAGAGAGAGAGAAAATAAGAAAAAATGTTCAATATGACTCATAAGAGAATGCAACATACCTTATTGATGTGTATATATGGTTAGGATCCACACCCTAGATCCAATCAAAGTTGTCTTCACCTAATATCATATTAGATGTAAATCATTAATTAATGAGTATATTAAAACCATAGAAATATCGCCTTTTTATTAAATTGGATTAGACTATAAAAACTTCACCAATCTATTAGCTAGAATCTTCTAATTTAAAAAATATCTTTTTCTCCAATTTGGAATTATTATGATTAAAATGCATTTTGGTTAATTTTAAGCATTAAATTTTTTTTTCTAGAAATCACCTCTCGGTAAAACTCAAATCCAAACCTTAAAATTATTTTTATCAAAAAGATCACATTTTTTCAATTCCAAAGCATATTTTACTTTAAATTTTGGACAACTAGAGCAAAAGTTATGATTGATATAAAATTGACAAGTCACAAAATGGCAAATAAGCAAGAAGCTTGCGAGAGAGGAAGAGAGAGAGACTGGCCCACTGACTTAGCCCAATCAGAGGTGGTCAAGTCATGTGGTCAGCAATTTCTTTGACTCGCACAAAGCAAGAAAATCAAGGATGAAAAGACCCTTTTGCCCTTGGGCGAGAAACACAACGAAGAAGGAAAGAAGAGGAGTAAAACTAAGGAATCGTGAAGGGGATTCATCCCCGACCTCTCACCTGTGTCACGAATGTGAAACAACCTGAGTAGGGGAGCAACAATTTGGGCGATTCCTCTATACTCGACCAAACGACGACTTGAAGATACAAAAATGAAGAACACATAGTCACGAACTCACCTCTGAATCTGATCGAAGATTGGAGAGACAGAGAGCTTACATAACACACCACAAGGCCAGTGAGAAATTCAGCTTCGTGGCGGCCCAAAAAGGCATGAATAGAGAAATTGGTGCGAGATAAGAAGCATATAGGTGCTAGAGGAGACTAGGGTACCACATTTATAGGTGGGGGTTGCGTGGGTTGGTGAATAGGAAGGTGGTCGCGAAGCCTTGTTGCCCAAAAATTGGGAATTTCCCAATTTCTCAATGAAATAGCACAAACAAGGGGATCAAATTGTGCAGATTTCTACCACAAACTCATTGCAAAAAGAATCATGCGGAAAGATGGAGGGATGAGGGAAAATATGAGAAAACTGAACACAAAATCCAACGCCACTTTCCTTGTGGGCGCGAGCTCGGTGACAAGCCTAGAGCCGTCCGATTCTAAATCCAACTGTCGACGATCAGCATGAAGTCATAAAGGGCACGTGACATTAAATTCCTTTCCAAATCCAATTTGACCAAAGTACATTATTTAATTATTAAACCTTTTCTCTCTCCTCATTTGAGGGTGCACACTAACTCCAAAATTAATGAAACTTGACATCTAGCCTATTTTGATATGATGAATCTGAATTTGCAATTAGATTTGTCTTTTGAGAACTTTTGATTTGTTAACTAAGCCAATTCTTATTTTCTCTTTCTTCATGCATTAATAACTTTAAGCTTCGTCAAATTTTATGAAACTTCACCCATAAGTCGTATTAGATATTTTGGACATTAAAATGCCCTTAATTTCACATGTTGAAGTTGTTTGTTCATTATTTAATTTTTTGAAGGTTGTGCACACTCTCTCTCCTAACTTCACCTTTTAATCAAATATTCTCCAAACTGAGTGAAAATTCACCCAATTGCACATTTTAAAATGTAAAAGATGAATTTAGCATCAATTGCCACTTTTGGAGTCATTAAATTAATTATTTCATTTTTTAAAGATAACTCCTACGTTCCAACTCAATTAATGCAAATATAATTACAAATTTCCCAAAATTGTGAAACTTGGCAATTAAGTAAACTTTGACCCCAAGAAAATGAATTTGGGTTTAGAATTATCTTTTAAGTTTCCCTTTTATGATTTTTAGGTAATTTACTTCATATTTCCACTATTTATCACATTAAAACATTTAATGTCTTATTTTATTGACTTTAGCCTTTTCTATTTTATTTCTTTTTCTCTTTCTTATTCCAGTTGGCCATAACAAGTTCTAATATGAATTATTTACTATTATCCCTCTTAAGTAGTTAAATTGCATTTTAGTCCGTCATTGAAACATCCACTAAGATGTTTATGCATATGACCTTAAATTACCATAATTAGTGTTCAATTACATTCCAAACCATTAATGTTTCCCCAAATTAAACATCAAGGCCTAAAAAATATATAGAAAAGAAAAGATTGGAGAAGGGCCAAAAAGAGAATATGTCCAAGTTTCAGTTTTTTACATCTACGACATAGGGCACTAAATGATTAGTGTTTCACTTGATTATTTATTTCCAATTGGGTGAATTAAGGTTGCATCATCCAAGTAGACATACAAATCCTAATTCAATTTTAGCAAGTGTATAAGTATAACGATTTTAGAAGATATAAAACATATGAGATACAAATCTTAACCACAATTACCACATGGTACTATTTCATTACTATTTATGAGATTATACCAGTCATCATAGCAATAGAGGATTCAAATTCTTATCACATTGTTCTAGGATTCCAAATTAGAATATCATGAAGAGGATCAACCATGACCAAGTTCATTAAGACCATCACATCATACCTTGTAAGATCATTATTATCTTCCCATGCCTTTTAACATGGCTCAACAACCCTCCACTAAAAATGTGACATATGATTATAATATAGTAAGGAACTATGATATTCATGTAGCATCATATTAAAGTTTCAACAACAATAAGAGAGCATTCCATTGTCATATTAATCATTCAAGAGGGCTGATTACAATCTATCGCCATCATTTAGTTATCTTAGGGTTAGGTGTAACAAACTTTATCACATTAAAGTTACACATCCACTTATTATGGTGACTTATCAAATATATTCATACGAGGGCAAATGTAAGACTATAATTTACAAGAATTGATCCATTGAATCAACATCATTAGAACCAACACATTATACTATAGACTTCATTCTAAATCATTGGATTTTGAAGCATCCAATCACAACCATTGGATCAGGTTTAACATTTCAAAACTATCGGCTGATATGTAGGTTTGACCTTTGGATCATATAACCAAAGAATCCATCAGTTTAGGGCTTAATTGAAGCAACTCATGATGCCTAGTTACACCATCGTGCAGTAACCTAAACCATCATTAGTTTTGACACATTTTGTTACCATCAGCTGATGGGTTCAATACTACCATCATTGAACACCATCGGATGTTGAGCTAAGACTCGCCATTGGTTCATGCCATCTCTAGGGCAATAAACCATTGATCACTAAGCTTCCCAAAAGTGTTTAGAGCTAAGATAAGGTGTGACCATCATTTGACACAATTGGTCATCACCGTCAGTTGCCAAAAAGACATCTCCATAGGTTTTAATATAAGGTCATCCATCAATTCATGTATATAATTGGAAATCATCCTAAAAATAGTAAGTATAAGCTATCGTTTGATAGGTACTTAGCACCATTTTTTGCCATGGAAACCTAATCTAAATCTTCATGTACCTCAAGAAGGTTGTGCACATAGTTTCAGGTTCAAATAGAACTAGAAACTAAGTAAGAAACGATATGAAAATTGAAACTTTAAGCATAACTTCTCTAAGCTTAGGTCATCATTTTAGAGCAAGAACATGAGTAAGCATGCTTGTAGTAAGCAACAAAAGTGAATAGGTTTATAAAAATCACCTCTAGGAAGAATGATAAGAGTCCAAGAAGCAAGAAAACTCGAGAAAAGAAGGTGAAGAACCCTAGCTTTAGACCTTAATTTGGCCAACTGAGCTTCTTCTCCAAGAAAGGGAGTAAACCCTATGTGAAGGGTGCAATATGATAAGTTCTTTGAGCATTAAAGAAAACTCTGTCATGCAACAACATGGTTCTGTCTAGGAAGAAGATAGGAGAAAAAAGTACAGCAAAAGAAACAGAGTCGAGAAGCATAAACTTACTAGTTTCACTACTACAGAAATGGCTTATGAAGTCACTTTCCAGGCGTCGGTTATTAACTAAGAACTGACACATAAAACCTACAGTGTCGGTTTAAAACACAAACCAACATATATCGGATACGAGTGGCCAGACACGAGTATCACTTTCTATTTAGCGTCGGTTCAAGAATAAACAACAGACGCCTAAAAACACCCGCCAAATCCAATTTATCCAACCAAAAAAATTAGGTCCAAAATTTAACTATCAACATCGATTATTTAATAAATAACCGATGACTAAAATTTTTTCGTGCGGGACATTTTTATCGTTTGTTATATTCCCAAAATCAACACCGATTTGTTTACCCGCGTTGTCCGCGCTAACATTTTTACACCCCTATGTGCGTCAGTTTTCTCTTAGTGACCGATGCTGTTATGTTTTAGCGTCAGTTTTTTAAACAACCGACGCTTAAGTTTAACTTAACTGCACCCGCACGAGGGACTCTTCCCCTTTGTCTGTTTCATTCCTGATTCTTCAGTTCGCATAACTAGGTCTGGCGATTTCTTCTCTGCTGGTGCTGCCGCTGCTCGATTGCTTCTCTGCTGGTGCCGCCGCCGCTCGCTGCTCCTCTCCTCTTCTCTCCTTGCCTCCGCCCCCACCGGTGGCTGCTTTGGTCGCCCGTCTGCTCCTCTCCTCTCCTACTAGGTCTCTGCTCCTGGTTTCCCGCTCACCGCCACCGCCCGTTTGTTGCTTGCTGCTCCGGATACCCACTCTCTCACTCGTTGTTGTCGCCGCCCTCTTTCCTGCTCGTTGCTCCTACAGGTATATCCTTTTCCTCCTCTTCTCCACCATGTTGTGAAATTGCAGGTTGGCACGGCCGTGCTGGGGCAGAACGGCCGTGTTGGTAGTGGCTGATTTTATGCTATATTGCTCAATTATGTGTGTATATTTGTGTATTTACTATTTTGTGCTATTTTGTGCTTGCATATATTTGTGTTTATGGTTTAGGGTCACATGTGGGTCTTCTATTTCTAAATTGATTATGTGACCGTGCTTGCATATATTTGTGTTTAGGGTTTAGGGTAACATGTGGGTCTTCTATTTCTAAATTGATTATGTGACCCTAATTAATACATTATAACAGAATTGAATCATGCATTTGTGTTTTTGTAGGTGTTGTTGACTTAATGTTGATTTCCATATATTTCTTCTTCAGCCTTCAAGTGAGGTATAATATTCTCACTCTCCCAATGTTCCATTAGGCTCCATTTTGATTCAAATCTTTGATATATGGAATCATGGTTTATTTATTGTTTATTATTTACTAACAAGCATGATTAAATGATGTTACACAAAAGTTAGGATATGAATGATGAAACTAGGATTGTAGGTATAAGAATGATAGCACATGTATTTGTTGGCCTAGAAACCCGTCCAAGATTTACTCATTAGGAGTAAATCTTGGATAGTCCCCGGTTTGGGACTATTCTTGAACACCTAATCTCACTTAGGATGTAACTGTATAATGTGTATTGGGTTTTTAAGAAAATTTCGGCAGCATTTCCCCATTTGTTCTCTAAGTACATATGTACTTAGAGAACAGTGGGCAAATACAACCGAAATTTTCTTGAAAACCCAATACACATTATACACTTACTAGTGAGATTAGGTATTCAAGAATGGGATAGGTGGTACACATTTATTATATATAAGAATGACATCACATGTATTTGTTGGCTTAAAGTTTTAACCATGCATAAACTCTAATCTGTTAACCCTAGACCCTAATCTTGTTGTAATATATAGCTTGTTTTCTCTTTGATCATAGAATGGATAGATCATGGATGTCCATTCGCAATCGCTGCACCCCAGAGTTTATATCTACTCTTGACCAGTTTATTAGATTTGCCGAGGGGCATAGGAAACAACCTGGAGATAGGTTCTAATGTCCATGTAGGCATTGCGGTAACAACTTGAAAGTCAGCACTGGTGACGAAATCAGAAGTCATGTCATGTGCAATGGGATTGTACAAGGCTATACAGAATGGCACTGGCATGGAGAGATTTCAAACCTGAAACCAGTGGATGTCAATAGCAGTGCTTGTGTGGAAGAAGAAATTTTCTTCGATGACGTAGATGTGAACGAATCAGTTCCATTAGACATCATTGATGCGATGCTGGATAGTTGTGGGGTAGAGCACACCAAAACTGATCCACCTCCCATGTTTAGAAACATTGTGCATGATGCTGAGATACCGTTATACACGGCTTGTAAGTTTACGAAGCTTAGCGCTGTGTTGAGATTGTATAAACTGAAAGTTAACAATCGATGGAGCGACAACAGCTTCACGTCATTGTTGTCTTTGTTGAAAGAAATTCTTCCTGAAGGAAACGAGCTGCTGATCTCAACATACCGGTTAAAGAAATTGTTGTGCCCAATGGGAATGGAGGCCAAGAAGATACACGCATGCAAGAATTATTGTGTATTATTTCAAAAGGACTATGTGGATTTGAAAGATTGTCCGAAATGTGGTGCGTCAAGGTATAAATTGATGACTTCGGAGGAGTCTAAAACTGGTTCTCCCGCCAAGGTGATGTGGTATCTACATATAATACCACAATTTCAATGCTTGTTTGCCAATCCTATAGATGTGAAGAGTTTGAGGTGGCATGCATATGTTAAGGAAAATAATGATGGGATCCTATGACATGCGTCTGATTCCCTACAGTGGAAGAAGATTGATTTATTGTACCCTAAATTCGGTGAAGAGGATAGGAATCTAAGACTTAGGCTTTGTACAGATGGGATGAATCCGTATGGGACATTGAGCAGCAAAAATAGCACTTGGCCAGTTATGCCTATTATATACAATCTTCCTCCCTGGTTGTGTATAAAAAATAAGTATGTTATGTTGTCATCTTTGATATCGGTCCCTAAACAACCTGGAAATGATATCGACGTTTATCTTGAACCTATGATTGATGACTTGAAGAAGCTCTGGGGTGAAGGTGTGATGACCTATGATGCTTCACAAAGAGAGATATTTTGTTTGCACGCTATGTCATTTTGCACTGTGAATGACTTTCCAGCATATGGGAATTTGTCTGGATATAGTGTCAAAGGATCTAAAGTGTGTCCTATATGTGAAGAGAACATTGATTCAATACGACTAAAACACGGCGACAAGACTGTATATCTTACTCATCGAAGGTTTCTTCCAAAATTTCATCTGTATCGTAGGTTGCGCAAAACATTCAATAGACGGAATGAGGAACGTAGTGCACCTAAACCTCTATCAGGGGAGGATGTTTATGAATGAGTGAAAGACATCGTCAATGAATTTGGTAAGAGATCACAATGTACGATGGCCACAAGGAGTGACAAGTCTTTATTCAAGAAGAATTCGATATTTTGGGATCTTCCTTATTGGAGTTCTTTGATAGTCAGGCATTGTATCGATGTCATGCACATTGAGAAAAATGTATGTGATATCATCATCGGTACTCTGTTGAATATACCAGGTAAGACTAAAGATGGGATAAAATCCAGAATGGACCTACGTGAAATGGGAATAAGGATAGAATTAACAGAAGTAGTTAGTAGCGATCGGAGAACATACTTACCTCCCGCTGGTTACACGTTGTCTAGAAAGGAGAAGAAAGCATTTTGTGAATGCTTGGTAAATGTTAAGGTGCCACATGGTTACTCATCAAACATCTGTACATTGGTATCAATGAAAGATCTAAAGTTGATAGGTCTTAAATCTCATGATTGTCACACTCTAATGCAACAAATATTGCCTGTGGTAATTAGATCTATATTGCCGAAGCATGTAAGGTTTGCAATCACCGGACTTTGTTTCTTTTTCAATAGTCTGTGCAGCAAAGTTATTGACCCTGATACTCTCGATAATTTGCCAAGAGAAGTGGTTGTTACCCTATGTCAGCTTGAGATGTATTTTCCTCCATCGTTCTTTGATATCATGGTACATCTTATTGTCCACTTGACTAGGGAAGTGAAAATGTTGGGACCAATTTTCTTGCATTGGATGTATCCCTTTGAACGATGCATGAGCATTTTTAAAGGTGATGTTCGAAACCGTTATCGGCCTGAAGGGAGTATTTTTGAGGGTTATGTGGTGAGAGAGGTTATGGATTTTTTCAATGACTTTTTGAGTGGTAATGACGCTCCCGTGAATGACAAGAATATTGAGGAGCATTTTAGAAAAGGAGTTTTGGGATCACGGGTGAAAGTAATTAGCCGTGAGCAGTTGGAGCAAGGTCACTTGTATATTTTACACAACATGGATGAAGTGAGTGTTTATATCGAGGAACATACCAATTTCAACAAGAGACAATATCCTCGAGCCAATACAATTTGGCTTGCTAGAGCATAACAAGACATTTATTAAGTGGTTTGAAGATAATGTCTTACATCAATTATCTCAAACACCAGATAATCTTACTGAAACCATCAAATGCCTCGACTTTAAACCAAAATTGAATGTTATGTCTTATGAAGGGTTTGACATAAATGGTTTCTCATATTACACAAAGCGTCAAGATGATAAGAGTGTCGTCCAAAACAGCGGGGTCACCCTTCAAGCGTCTTCATTGTTTTTTTCAAGTGCAAAGGATAAAAGTCCATGTGAAGCTAAAATGTCATATTACGGTGTCATTGAAGACATATGGGAGTTTTACTATGTAGATTTCAGAATTCTGCTCTTTAAATGTAATTGGGTTGACAACAAAAAAGGAGTTATATTGGATGAATTGGGTTTCACGTTAGTGAACTTTGAAAATATTGGCGAGAAGGGTGAACCATTCATATTGGCATCACAGGCAAAACAAGTATTTTATATCGATGATCCTACAAATGATAAATGGTCGATTGTTCTTCATGGTAAAAGACAGTTCATTGAAGAACCTATAGATGAAGAAGAGTACTATGATAAGCATGATGACTCCAGTCCATTCTCAGTTGAGTTGCCAACACCACCAAACATTGAAGTTGGGGATCACAATGACTTGTATGTTCGCGGGGATCATAATGAAGGATTGTTAATTGATAAAAGATCACAATATTAGAGGCATGGATGTTTATATTTTTATTATGTTTTATTTTTCTGAATGTGAACTTTACAATGTGAATGTGGACTTTACAATGTGAATTACTTTACAATGTAAATGTGAACTTTACAATGTGAATGTGAACTTTACAATGTGAATGTGAACTTTACAATGTGAATTACTTTACAATGTGAATGTGTACTTTACAATGTGAACTTTACAATTAGTGTTACTTTACAATGTGAAATTTATAATTTGAATGAGAACTTTTAGATGGCTGAGCATTCCCATGATGACCATGCTGATGATCACCGTGAGGGTGAGGACGTGCTTGCACCGCCCTGACAATGTAAGTTTTAAGAATATATCCCTGAGGTTTCTATCTATATGTTCATTTATAATTATATTATGTAAGTGTGTTTTTGATCAAGTTTTAGGTTGGTGATGTACCCCCTGAAGAAATTACATCACTTGATGAGTAGCAAAAGAAAATTGAGAAAGTGAGGGGCATCACAATGATGAACAAGTTAATACATCAAAGGGGCAATGGACCCAAATTGGCTGTGGATTTCGATCAGGTAGGAAATCCATATGGAGTGAACCACAACTCATTTGTTTCATATCTTGGGGTTCTTACTCACAGCCATTGCAGTCCTATCCTAGAATCATGGCATAAAGTTCCTAAGGGGAAGAAAGACCACATATGGAAGGAACTATGCGTGAGTTATTATTATTTATAATTCTATTTGTGTATATTACTAATTTTTAGGATACTAGTTAATAGTAATTCTATTTAATTTGTAGAGCATATTTGATCTAGATGAAAAGTTGCATCGTAAATGCGTGATGCAACGTTGTGGGAGGGTCCTAAAGAACTATAGGACCGATTTTACCTGAGATTACATACGCGATGCTGAGAATAGGTTCTTGATTGATTCCAATTCTAGACATTGATCAGTATTTCACTAACTCTACACTAATAATTTTTGTTTGTATTCTCTTTGAAAAATAAATATAGGAAGAAGGAAGCCACACAACAATGGAACTACTTGGACCCCAAAGACTGGGAGGAGTTTGTTACCCAAAGAAAAATAGATGAATTCAAGGTATTAAGTGCCACTCCCAATTTAATTAATATTCATTTTTATGTATTCACATATTCAAGATTAACCTTTAGTGTTACTAACCAAATCAATGTGCTAACTAACTAGGCTATCAACGATGCTCAACGAACAAGGCGTGCACGAAATGTGCACGACCACACAATGGGTCCAAGAGGATATGCAGGCATTCGCCAAAGACTACAGGCTGAGTCTACTCAACCTACTGCTACTCAGGAGACTGTAGAGTCCTCTACTACTGCTCCACACCTCTGCCTCGCCATGCTATGTGGATAGCTGGGAGGCAAAACAAGAAGGGAGAGATACCGAAGCCTGCAACCGCTGAGGCAGATGCAAAAATGGTAAAAATCAACTCTTAGAGCAATCTATCGATATTGATTATTATTATGTTTACTTACGAATTTGTGTTGATGGTGATTAGAGGGAGCTGCACGAGCAGAGGAAGGAAGGCAAGTTCATCCCTTAGGGTACAAGGGATGAACTGACAGTTTCTCTGGGTAACCCAGAGCATCCTGGACGTGTAAGGGGTGCAGGCGCTGGTGTGGGCATCAAAGCGTTCTTTGGGCCATCCCAGCACAAACATGTCCCAAAAGCGGGACTTTCACAAGCTGAGGTAACTTATTCTTATTTTAGAATGTTATTGTGAAAGGGAATTCAATAATCAGAAACCAGCATTTCTTTTATCCATGTATAGGTAGATTCCTTAATTGATAGGAGAGTCGAGGAAGTAGCTGATAAAAGACTCCAGGAAGCAATTAACAAGTGGCAGGCGTCTCAGACTGCCACTCAGATAGTACCTGTGGTGGACCTCTCTTCTCCTACTACTCGTACTGCAGAGGTTGGGAGTAATCCTATAGACCCACAACCTAGCACATCCTCTATAAGTATTTTTATGGCATATATAATAGCTAGTCTGTTCAAGATGATATGTTTGTGTATATATGCATATAACATTCTTTACGTAAATTTGTAGGGGTTGAAGCCATGCCGACTAAAAAGGGAAGGATATATCGTTACAGAGGCATCGCCTTACCCACCCCTTAAAGGGTGCATGTTTTATGGGAGTCCAGTACCAGATGACATGGTACGTGTCAGCCCGATACATGTACTCCCTGGCCGGATGAATCTTGCACTGCCTCATGCACACCCAGATGCTGAAACACTTGGTGAGGCAGTAGGCGGAGTGATACTGTGACCCGAAGTGGATGTCCTCTATACTGATATTGTATGATAAATTTTCATTACTTTAATTTGTTAGTGTGTATATATATGAGTCAATTGATATGAAATTATAGATACATGTCAAAAAGACAAGACCCGCTACATCTCGGCCTCCACCTCCTCGACTACCAAGTTGGCTTCCAGGGGACCTACATGCCTCGATAGGTCCTAATTGTAGGAGTGTGGCAGTATGGATCGGCGAACGTAATCCAAATTGCCCTATCAATGTTACTATTCCGGAGAATGTTGTATGTAAATCATACGATAACAATCTATTTATACAAGTTTAGCATACATATTAATGCATACATAATAGAAGTTCTGGATACGTATTAATGTAGGTTAAACATTCAGAAACAACATATTTATACACGATATTTTGGAGTTGTTTAGTTATGAATGGCTGAACACATCTATGATAGAGTTGCGGATATGGTGAGATTAATGCATACGACAATCTGGTTTATACATCCATATACCTTGTTTTATATATGGCAATCTGGTTTCTTATATATTAATGCATACGTAATACATGTTTTGCAACCACTTACACAAGACATGTACATATTTTGGGTTTTCCCATATGGGATTTTTGGTTCCATCTTTGATTAGTCTTGTAGATATAGACCCACATTCAGTTACTTCATACTACTGTGATGCTTTTGAATATTTTAGTAAAAATAATAAGACGGTGATAATAGCTCCATTCAATGTCGAGTAAGTTTACTTTTCTTATAATTTGGACTTAAGCAAATTACATTTTTATTACGGATATTGAGTTATTAATTTTCTACTTTCTTACCTGCAGTGCTAAGCATTGCGAGTTATTAGTTATTATCCCCAAGACATTCACCGTCTATTAATCGAGATCCTGTGGGGAGTGAGTTGGATGTATTATATGGACATGCAATTAAAAGGCCATTATTCTCGTGAGAAATAGTTTATGTTTTTATATCTGTTAACATCTATTACTGTATTATTATTTAATTATGCAATTTAATGTGTTACATTAACATATATAGGGCTTTACAAGAGTACAATAAATCTGGAGGAAAGGTCCCTAGGAAAAAAAATCTGACACTCATTTGGGAGAATGTGAAAGTAATTTCCAGACTCCAATGTATATATTATTTATGTAAATTTTACTTATTTGTACTTTTGAATATTTTGTATGTTTCAATTTATAATGTGCTACACAAGACAACAGTTGGGCATGTGCCTACTATGTGATGCGATTTATGGACCTAATCATCAAACATGCCGTATTGGAAATCGATAACATACAACATGTATTATACATAGTTTCGTTAGATAATATGAAATATATGAATCTTATTATATATTATTATAATTATATAAATACATCATTCTCTTTGTATGTCTTTAAAACTAAGGACTTCAACACAGGTGCAAAGTGTTTCGATGTACATGCTCCCTATACGAGAGATGAATTAGATGATGCAAGAGAAGATTGGGCAAAAGCCTTGCAAAGAGTGGGAATTTTTAAATATAATTTTGCTGACAATGATGACAATGATGAATAAAGAATAACTTTGTTCTCATAATTAATTTTGTGTGAATGTGAATGAATTTTTACGAATTGTCATATGTGTGTGAAAATCATCAATACATGAATGTTTCTACATGTGTCTGAATGTGAAAAGAGATGAAATAAATGGAACTGCAGGTTGGTACTGGTTTCTACATGTGTGTGATGAAAAAATAATATGAATTAAATGTTCTTATACATGAGTGTGAATCACATATATATAATATTGTCCATCATGTTAATTTTACAGGTTTGTGGCCTGTTGTTGGTTGATATCAATAGATGTCGTAAAACCTACAGTTCATAACTAAACTTACTGCAGGTTTTTCATCCTGCGACCAGCCACATCATGTCTGCAGACTGACAGAAAAAAAAATAGGCATCAGTAATTTGTATAAAACCGACGATATATGATTACAATGTCAGTTGCCCTACTAGTAACCGACATCAATTTCACTAATGAGGCCAAACACCACGGCCGTGCTGGCCAGCACGGCCGTGGCAGTGGACCAGACATAAAATAGGTGTCGGTTATTTGTATAAAACCGACGACATATGGTTACAGTGTCGGTTGCCCTACTAGTAACCGACGTCGATTTCCCTAAAGAGGCCAGACACCACGACCGTGCTGGCCAACACGGCCGTGGCAGCAGACCAGACACCACGGCCATGTTGGTCAGCACGACCGTGGCAGCGGGTGAGATGGCGTCGGTTATCACTAATAAACCGACACCGATAGTGCCCCAGATGGTGCCCTTTCTATGGCACGAAGGTATATGGCGCCGGTTTCTAAGCTCGTAACCGACGCCTATACCCCCTGTTGGCGCGTTTTCGGTGGCGCGCGAAGAGTTGTGGCGTCAGTTTGAGAATCGACGCGTAATAGTTGGGCTTTTAGCAGCGCCGACATAGGTTTCGCTTAAAAACCGACCCTAAATGCCTTAAATAATCGACACTAAAGACCGGTTATGTACTAGTGTTTATGTTAAGATCACCTAAAGGAAGCTTCACAAACCCTATATGAGGGTAGATCCGAACCCTAGATGCCCTCACAAGAAGGTTGGCTATCTTCTTCTACCTTGGGCACTCTGTTCACCACCAAGAAGGTTAAATATGAAGTTTTGGAGAGGAGGGAAGAGATAAGAGTTCAAAAGTTTTGTTTGTGGACTAAAGGATATGTATATAAAGCTTATGGATAAAGAAAGAGAGAAACTTGAGGTGTCCAAGTAGCTCTCCACGTGTCCATAGCCTAGAGCTTCCACGACCATGAAAGCAGCTGTTCCACCACTCATGAAGACCTTCTTAGCCTTCCGTTGTCGGCTCTTCAGACCGACCCTCGACCTCCAAGTAAAGGAACCATCGGCTCCTTAGACCCTAGTCACTTAAGTGGTGAACCATCAATTGACCATCTCTTTTAATTGAACCACTGGTCCAAGTGAATCAAAATTAGAAAATTATGGACCTACTACCATCTAGGGATGATCATCAGTTGTCACCACCTATTGGTGACCTTTGGATGTCTACCAAATAGGGGAACCACTGGTTGATGGCTCCTAAAGGTAGCTCATCCATGAAGGGGTAAAACTCTAAGTCACCATTGAAAGAAACACCTCCAAACCAAAGTCCAACTAAGCGCCTCATTGCTCAACAAGCTCAAGAATGATAACGAAACATCTAAGGATCATAATTCATGTGACAAATTATAAGGAAAATCTCAAATTTGAATATATTGCAAAAAAGTTCAAAATGTGTATAAAATTTCATAACTTGCACAAACAACGTCCAAATTAGACCGAATTTGAAACTTAAGCTTGTCACATGATACTAAAATATATCACAAAATTAGATTAAGATTCAAAGTACTCAATTATGATAATTAAATATGTTCAATACTTTAAATAAGGCCAGAGGTCTTACAAAAACACTCTTATTTTAAACATCTTATTGGTCGTCACTCACCAGTTTCCTTGGTGATATAGCTTCCAAGTGCCAAGAAGAGACGAGGAAAGAGAGGTGTTGTCTAACGTTATAACATATGTGATTTATCCCCTGTACTGCCAACCACCACCAATCATTCGTATAAAACAACTCACATGCGCTTATATATCCCACAAATCCAAGAGCCACAACTCACATGCGCTTGCAGAGAACGTGAGTTCGATCGTTTCAAGTCCAATCTCTACTTCTTTCTTTTTTGAAGAATGTGGTCCGGTGTAGAGGACGGCCCGTTTTCTCTGAAACCGAATAATCTAACTCATGAATCTTGTTAGAACAGCGCAGGAACCATATCCGTGCTAAACTTTAAACAAAATTCTGAGATTTGTGCTGCGACAGTCGCCTCTATACGTCTAAAAATTGGGCACCCCTATACATTTAAAAATTGGGCAGCATCAGCTGCTTCGTCGAAACCGGAAAACACATCGGACAGCCAGAACAGAGAGACAGACGACGCCCAAGTAATACCAACCATATCAAGGCTGTCCACATTCCATGATCCATCCATCCACTCCCGGATTATCCCTTTTAAATACAGGAAACACCAAAATCGTACTCAACACTCAAGGATCACCAACAACTGCTTCCGAGGCAGGACTCGGGGGAGGACGAGACTGCAAAACATATGTATTAGAAGTCAATCGTCAACAATGGGATTAGTTGATTAACATTTCTGGATGATTTTTCTTTACCATATAAATCTCACATCTTATACGCTCCTCGTCTCCACTTTACTAACAAAGAAGTACAGTAATTTCTAAATGCCCAGAGTTGAGAACCTCAAGGATTGACACCAGACGTCTCTGAATTTCATGGGACCATCTTTGTGGATTCTACACCCACGGTTCTTTTGATGGGGATAAACAAAGAATGGAACAGAAGCTCCCCCACCATGCTCAGACCTACGAACATTTGCACCGGCATGGCTCGCCAAGAAACATGCTTGTCAGAACGCCAAAAGACAGACAGAACTAAACCTTGCCCCAACTGTTTTTCCAGTCCCAAGGATAGAGGGGTGGGGTGGGGTTTGTTTTGTAAGCATTATCCTGCAATAATGCTCGATCCATCGGAATAAGATTCCCGACCCTCATCCTCATGTCATCGCCTAAAGCGCGGCCACAAGGTAGCCGAAGACCATACTGATGATGATGACGTCTAATGAAAAAGGTAGTATAGGATATGAAGCATTCCACAGTACAAACTCAACTTGAGTTGGGTTTCAGATCGAGTACGCCACCCACCATTACCACTACCACTGAGGCCCTCTGCCCACTCCGTCCCCTCCCTTTGTCATCTCCCGGGGCGAGCGGGTTGGTTAAGCCCTAAGTTGTGCACCTAGTCTCATCCGCGCATATGGAGGTGGCAGATAGATGCCTGTCGGCTGTCGCCACCAGCCGATGCCGACACATACGTCCTCCCTACCAGGGCAAGAGGGATGCCTTATGCCTACGTAAATAGTTTGTTTACATCTGTAGATTTATGACGAGTGAAATTTTAATCGGATTGTGCCGGCAGAGACGAGAGTGCAGTGGTTTGCTTCAGTAGAGAAAAGGAACAAACAGTACGATGAGACAAAGGATGATGAAGGAGCAGCCGGATGGGGAAGCTGAGAAGCAACGGAAGCAACACATACATATGTACTTAACTTTAGCTGATCCATGTATATGGTTCCATGAATCAGGAACAAAATGCAAGTTGGAGGTAGAGCCTCACTCCTCCGCTGAATTCCCTTTAGATATCGACCCTGTGGACGAGGACGGCTGATAATTCATTAAATCCAACAAGTGCCTGGTGGGCAAAGACAAACGACCATTGAATCTGATTTATAATGTCATGTTGTTGACGGGCGTCATTGTAGGTGCAGGTACACCGAATGGAGGATCGTAATTAATTAACTCGTGTACGGCACACAAATGCAACAAAGAATAAATTTTTTATTTATCAAAAAGCTGGATTATATTGAAAAAATAGAGTTCTTCTACATATTGTGACCACATGTGGGGGGTAAAGAGTGCATTACATAAGACTATCATAATTTAAAAAGCTTTAGACACTAGGGATGTTTGAGCCGGCAGAGGAAAGGTGGGGGGGGGGCACCCCTAAAAAATAACCCCGGCGAGATAAAGTAAAATGCCAAAGCGGTAGCATAGCAACATCATCAGAAAGTTATCGGCGAAAGGGTAAGCAGAGCCATCTTCAAAATCCATCCTCGTCCTTGTCCTCCACAATTTCCTCCAATGTGTAGGTGCATATGGGGGTATGGAAGCTCAGGTCCTTCATCGGTGAAGGTGTTGCATCGGTGATTCTACCGGCGTCTCCTGTGCAATAAGAATAGGAAACAGAGTTGTAGTGATGTTAGATGATGTAAAATCTGTGGGGTGTGAAGAATGATGCCTGTGATGATTTCTTTCCTACCATATGTGCCATGCAATGATGGTGATGATGGAAGCGTAGTTAATGTTGTATCTGGTTGATATTTTTTTTGCAAAGGTGGATCTGATGACCGCTTGATAAGAGCGTTGGATATGGTGTGAGTGATGTACAAATTGTTGAGTGATGCTACGTGTGATGGGGCAGAGGAAGACGATGTGATTGGTGTCTTCATAAGCCTTACATCAGAGATAGCATCTAGATGGTCCATGAAAACCTCTGCGACAGAGGTTATGATCGGTAAGCAGCTTGTTGTTCCATAGAATCCATGTGAAAAGTTTGTATTTGAGGGAAATGTTGGATTTCCAAATGTGAGATATGAGATTTGTGAAACCTTTGTTGGAGAAGTGTTTGTATGCTTATACATCTCTCACACCAGCTTGTTGTTCCATATAAGTATGCGCATAGATTTAGATAGAAATTTGAATGAATATAATTTCCAAGTATTGGTAATCTATATGTGCGTGATGTTTACGTTAGTAGTGGTAGAGTGATTCGAATTTGTTAGTCCCGGATGTGGATACAAAGTATTTTACACCTCTTACCAAATTAAGGCAATGTGTCACCTCAATATAATCCCAACCAATGGTTTTAATTACATTGTACACATGTTGAATACAAATAAAAGTATAACCTACTCCATATTCATACATGAGTAGAAAATCTGAACTCATCTTTTTGTCTGTTTATTTAACTCAACCCCCTAATACACCAAATGCCATCTTTGATTCAGCCCCCCTATTGTAATTTTATGGCTCCACTGCTGCATTCGAATACTCTATTAATTGTGTGCCCTAGTCAAACCTAGGGTTCCCTCCATCTGAAAGAAATCTCATGAATCTTGCCAGAAGTGTGAGATCGGGTCACTGGAAGAAGAGGCATAGCTGAGTGTAGAGGTGGTCTATGAAATTCTAGACTCTTTGTTCTTCAACCATCATAGAGGCACATTGTTGTAGGTGGCAATGGTACAATATGATGTGATTTATATAAAAAATATAAGCATACCATGTTAGAAAAATCAAACACCATATTTGAATCCCCCACTATGATTTTTAATATGAGAAAATATATCCACACCGCAAAAAACTATGGTTAGCCACGCCGCAACACACGACAACACCTTGTGAACAAGTTGTTGTCAAACTAGTTGCCATTGTTAGTTTTGCAACCACACATTTTTACAACTCAGAGTTCAAACTTAATCGAGTTCAAACATCATCCTTTTTTATAATAATCCCACTACTATACATATTTTTTTCTTTCAAATAATATTTTCCCTAAAACAACTCCTCCAGTCTTTCTTCCTGACTAAGTCTTTCTCTTTAAGTTCCCAATCTAGATTTATGTTTTCTCCCATAATACCATTTTTCCTAATTTTCAAGTATGTAAATTGTATTTTTTCATCTTTATATTTATTAATAATAGAAAAAAATATTGTGATATTTAGAATTAAATGTGATAACCTCTTTTTCAAAATCGAGTGGGAGACACAATAACTACTATACAAGGGTGGTTGAATATTTGAATTAATAATGGAGAAGAGTGACTAATAATGATGGATGCCATTATCTCCTCTTCTCTCTTTTCTCTTTCTCTCACACTCTCTCTCTAGGCTTTCCACATTCTTTCCATCCTCCATTTTTCTTGAGTTAAATTAATCTACACTAACAACTACATCTCTTACTCAACAAATAGTAGTTCACTTATAATAAGAAACCAAACCATCACCTTAATAATGTAATCTCTTTTTTTTGTTGTTGCATATTTTGATATGATATTTTTATGAAATAAATCAATAGAAATTAAACATACTATATTAGATGTAAAAATATACACACATGTAGATGTAACTACGTTGAATATACCTAGTCAACCATTGACATGCCCCCCTTGTTTAACTATGTTGAATCGACACTCCTTCTTTGATTCAATGATCCTCCTTCTTTGCAAAATAATGCATTAATCTAGTGCAAAACATATTTTAAATCTTTCCATGTAAACCATTAAATAAATGTCTTGAAATGTACTAAACAGTTCAAAACTTATCCCACACAAATATTGCATGTTGTTATGTATGCCCAGAGGGCCAATCATATGATGATTGTAATGGCATAACTTGTAAAAATGATTTGATTAGTAATAAAAAAGCAAGCTTCCAATTTATTCTGTTTGTTCAATTATGACATAGTGATGTAACATTATAAATGTTTAGAGAATAATATTACTCAATGATGTATGTCTTCAAGTATTAGCCTTGTCCAAATGAGATCATACATATGTTAAGAGTATATATACATATTCTCATTATGTCCTTGATCAGTTGTCATTGTGAAAGGTTGATAGACAACAATGACACATAAGATCAAAGTGTAAGTTCGTTGATGACAGAATCTCATTAGTGATGATATGGAAATATCAAACCAATCACATAGATATATGTTAGAGAACAATGTATTGGATAGACCCACCGTTAGAGTGACACATGAAAGTCATAGTAAGATCTCAAAGTGATGGTGGTGGTTTTTGTTCTTAGACCTAAAATCATTGCACTCATCACATTTCGTTGGGTGTGCTTTCACATTATCAAACACAATCATGAAATATGGGTTGTTATAAAGGTTATGATTGGGTGACTTTGACACATGGGGATAGAATGTGAATGGGAGAAATGAGATTTATCCTTCCTATTAGAGTTTGATGTTCTAGGCCTCTTGATTAGCGAGACTAAGAAATGCATGGAACATGTAAGTCAATATGTGATATTGAGCTAGTAAGAACTCAGTCTTGTGCAGTCGTTAACCGCTCTGGCGATTAGGGTTCCATGGTGGCCGCCTTACCTCACCCAAGTGGGTACGATATCTCTTGTAGGTCTAAGGAGGCGTGATTGTTCTGGTCAGTTTCCGAGATGGAAGAAGACCTGATTGACAAGTGCGCAAGAATAAAGCTAACGGAGGAAGAGGAGGAGATAATAGAGATTTTGGCGGTGGAAAGCATCGAGGGGGAGGACCATGTGGAGTTGGCACTGATTTCCCAACTCCTAACAGATCGCTCCTACAATTTCTGGGTGCTCAAAAGAACCCTAACACAAGCCTGGGCTCTATCGAACAAAGTTCTCTTTAAGCAACTGGAGGGGGGCTCTTCATAATCCAATTCGTCCATTGGCATGACAAGAAGAAGGTGGTCAAGGAGGCGCCATGGAATTTTGAGAATAAATTGCTAATATTCAAGGACATAGTAACAGATGAGCAGTCGATGAAGGTTTGTATAGACTTCTGTCAGTTATGGATCAGATTATATGGGCTCCCTCTAGGCTTCAAATCGGACGCATCAATCTGCACCATTGCCAGTAGAATTGGTGAAGTCATGCAGATAGATCAAGATGACCACGGATGGGAAGCCTCGTCTCGAGTTCGACTCCATCTTGACGTCTAGAAGGCCCTGAAATGAGTTCTACATGTACGAAACAAAGAAGGTTACACCGTCGCAATCGAGATTAAGTATGAGCGATTGTCATCCTTTTGTTACGTGTGCGGTCTACTGGGGCACATAGATCGGGACTTCTAGGACGTGGAAGATGAAGGAGTAGAGAATCTCCAGTGGGGGCCATGGCTAAAAGCCTCACCTAGGAAGTCAAGGCTTAGAGTGGTAGAGGAGCTATTAGGAGAGGACAGGGCGGTACAGAAGGTGCTTTTCCACACCAAACCAAAGCCAAGGGAGGAGGGGAGCGAAAGTCAGGGAAGAAGGATGAACCCCACTGAGGTGGAGGACAGTAGCAAGATAAAAAACCACTATATGAATACAAGTTGTGAGAAGGGAGAGCAAGTGGATCGGGAGAAGGGGGTAAGGCCACGATAAAGACACTACATACACTAGCTATTACAGTTGAAATTACAGAGGAACCAGAGGGAGAGACCGGGGTACACATGCCAGAAATGATCCTATAGTGGAACAGAGGCGAAGGGGAGATGATAGATAGGCGATCGGAGAACAAAATGATTGAGTATACAACTAAGAATTGATACATATTTTTAAAGAAACATCAACATTGGAGACAGTCCCTAGCAGTGATGAGGAGGATCGAACAGAGTCATCTGGAAATGATACCTCATTAATGGCGAAGACTGTGATGAGTAGGCACAAAGATAGCAATGAGAGAGAGGCACTTGAGAAAACCACGAGCACTCTAGTTGTGAGGACCATGACCTTAGTTTTGGGCTTACCCTATTTGCTTTGCCTAAATCTTGTGTTAAGATGCTTGCTAATCACCTGAAGTTGTGATTAGGGTTTGTTTGTGCTTTGTTGAGAGGTTGAGGTGCAACTTGCAAATTACCCATGTTTTAGGGTTGGTGTGCAAGTTTGTAATCTTGATAGATGTCTTTCTCTCTCCTTGCATCCTCTAGGGTTGAGAGGATGGGTTTGGCTCTTTGTTGGAGTAGCTTTGGGCCTAGTTAGGCTTTGTTTTTCCTTATTGACCCTTGTTGAAGCTTGATATCAGGTTGGACCTTAGTGTATCGGTCAAGGAGTGTTGTTGTGTCAGGCAGGGGGCTGTATCGGCCATGGTGTGTGGGTTTGGCATCTTGGGCGACACACACCCTCTACCTTAGCCTTGTTTATTTCACCATCTTTGGACAAGTGGCTGTGACTTTGCTTAGTGGGTGGCAACTCATGGGCGTGGGTTTTTGGGGTGCTAGCATGTGGCACACTCTTTGTACAAGTGTGCTAGGGGTGGGTGCCACCTTACCTCGCTTCCCCGCTTCACCCCATAGTATATAAACGAACCCCTCCTTTGCTTGCTAGGATCTTTAGTTCCTTTAGTTGCTTCCCATCCTTTAGTGGCAGATCTAGGAGAAGAGTGGAGCAAGTGGTGGCTGATACTACTGGTGTGTTTGGCGACACACCTTGCTAGCATGTCCCTTTCCTTCTCTTGTGGTAGGTATCTCTCCCTTTACTTGGCATCTTCTTCTTCTTCTTCCTTATCTTCGGCCATGGTGGTTACAAGTTGTTCTTCTTTGTGTTGGTCGAAGGTGGTGTCTTGGAGCTTGGAGCTTGGTGCTAGAAGCTTGGAGCTTTAGAGCTTGAGGCAGGTTACATAACTCCTACCCCTAGCTATACTACTTCTTTTTCATGTTGCATGATATATGTGCTATCTTGATCGGCCATGTCATCTTTTATCTATGTTTCTTGCTTTGATGGTTATAAGGTTGCTTTAGATGTACCCTAGACTTTGTGGAGATGGTTATCGTGGGTTGCCTTGGGTTGGCCCAACCATGGATGTGGAGTTCCTTGGGCAAAACCCCTCTCTCACTTAGTTGTTGGGAGCTGAGCTTAGGGTCTCCAAATCCAATGGTGAATTGAGCTTTGGTTGGTTGACCGATATGATATGATGGACCTCCTTGTTGCCCGATATATGATGGACGTCGTGCAATACCCCTCTCTCACTTAATTGACTTGAGAGGTGAGCTAACTCTCTTGAACTTTTAGGGCTTCTTGGTGGCAGTCTTGAGGTTGAAGATGACCAACCCGTCATGGTCTTTGAATCCTTGCACGATACCCTTATGATGTGTTCTACTTGATATCCCTCTTCCAGGGTTGAGCCTTGGGCGATATGCTAAGTGGTGTTTTGTTGACCCTTTGACCAACATGGACCCTTACCCTAGATGGTGTTGTTGGGTGTTATGCCTTTGGCCGATATAATGCTTGGTAGACATCCCTTCTTTGTGCCTTAACCAATAGAGGGTCCCAAACCCTAGCTTGAATGATAGACTACCTTGGGCGATATGGGAGTCTCTTGGGCGCCATGGTGGCCAACCCATGATATCGCTCGATGGATGGCAATATTGTGCCTTGGGCGATAGGGCTTTGGGCATTATGGTCTTGATGGTTACCCTGTATGGAAACCCTAACCCTAGCTTAGGTGATAGGGTGTCTTGACCGATAGAGTGGAGGTGATGTCTGATACACTCTGCACCTAGTTGCACAATACACCCTACACTTGGTTGCACGATACACCTTTGGTTCTAGTCTGCCCATTACCCCTTGTGCTTGGGTGCACAATATGCTTGTGGCCGATATGTGTGGCAAGTGCCCTAAGGTTTTTGTTATAACCCCAATTTTTGGGTTCATTTGGTGAGAAATGTAATTTCTCATATTAAAGATATTTGAACAAATAATGATATAATTTGTTTGGAATAAATGGATTTCGTTTACAATAGCCTTGATTATTGTGTTGTGGGCTTTATTGGCTATTGGGCCCAAATAATAAGAAAATTCAATTAGTAAATGAATAATTGAATATTTAAGAAAAGAATGAAATAGAAACCTCCAGAAGGCAAAATGAAGTAATCCAAAGATGGATTTCGTGCCTCTTGGGTTCCTTGGGTTCTAAGCAGTCCAAAGTTGCAGAGATAATGCAAAAAAAAAATCAATTTAATATTTCTTTATTAAGAAAGAAATTGAAAATAATGATAAAATATGGGAAATAAGTGAAAAGAGGTATAATTGAGTTATGCTTGGTGGAATTTCGTATCCCAAGAATTCATAATGTTAAATGGAATGATAATGAGGAAAATAAAAGAGAAATAAAGAGAAATCCTCAAAAAGCGACATTTTAATGAGAAATAAATAAGATAATGTGAAATAATGCATTTAGATGCATCCATAAGGATAATGAGTATCCTTGAAAAAGAATTTCGAAATAATAGAGTGTCTTGGGATCCAAGGAATCCCAATAAAAAGAAAGAGAGAGAAAATACCAATAATAGAACATAAGAGGATAATATGATACATGATTAATGAATTTCGTGGTTTTGTTAAAGAATTGGTATTTTCCACTTAAGGAAATATAAAATCTGTGGCCAATGTATTAAAAAGGGCAAGTACAAAGAAAATGAAAGAGGGATTTCGAATTCCTAATATCCAAATAATAGAGAAAATCCAAAGGGTAAAGAAGAGAGAGAATATTACTTCTCATTAAAGGAATTGATTTCCTACTTGGAAAGGGGCTCTTGGATTCGTGCATAGCCGACCTAGGGCTTATTTAGCCTCCCCTATAAAAGGGGTAGAGCCCAGGATCGAGTCCAGAGAGATCCCACATCACCCTCTCTCTCTCTTCTCCATCTCCTTCTTCATCGTTTCATTCAAAACCCTAACAGAGTAAAGCAATGTGATCCTGGCTCAATGAGGAGACCAAGTGGGGTTGCGAAGGAAGCTGGATATGCCCTGATGTTAGAGCAAGCTCTAGCTAGCATTGCTACGCCCTAAATAATGCGCCATAGCAGCAGCACAGGTGCACATGGCAGATGCAATTGTGGGTAAAACCCTGCCAATCATGGCCATCTTGGCCGAGTTTTAAGGGTTCCCTGGGTGCGCCTAGGTACGAAGGAGGTAGGGAAGTGGTTGGCGTGGTGCTTCAGACCTTGGAGAGGGAGGAGCAGCCCTGCAAAGAGCCACCCTCGGTGGTCGTTGCTGCTGGTCGAAGGTAGGAGATGAACTAGGCGTGTTTGACGCTTCTGCCCCTCCGCGGGCTGAAGAAGTGCTTCACTTAACCAAGGGTAAACATGTAATTGCGTTATGTTTGCAATCGGCCAACGTTGCATGGAAATTGATGACATGGCATCCTCCGATTGGCCCAAAGTAAGTAACATTGCAAAATTCATATCTAATAAATTGTAGCTCAAATAAATACGAATAATATATGTATTTTGATCAGGAGAATGAGAGGAATCCAATAAAAATGATATTAAAGGTTAATTCCGTTCCTAATTGCAAAAGTACAACAAGTTGATGAAAAGTGCATTAAAGTTATGTTAAAAACCCTATTTGTGATAAAAGGTTGAATCTAGTATGCTTAATGGGTTAATTTAAGTATTAATAACCTATTGAATTATAATGTTAGATTCAAACCTGATCTAGATGTGAAATTGCATGATTTAGGGTTTTTACTCCATATGAGAATGATTAAGCATTTAGAAACCCTAATTTAGGGTCAAAGAGGATAAGATCATATTTAATTTGAAAAATGTGAAAATATGTTGTTAAATGATGGTTCTAAGTTATTTGAATATAAAAGTTCCTAATTCTGGATAAATACCTTAAATATAGTAATTAGGGTTTTCTCATGAATAAAATGTAGAATTAATGGAAAATTGAGTTCATATATGAATTAGACCATAATGAACTTTGAATTGATGATAAATGCATATGGTGATCTTGTCATGGATTAAAAGGATAAAAATAGTAGCTTTAATGTAAAAGAGGCTTAATGAACTTAATTAATGTTTAAGCGTGCCTTTAATCCAAAATTATGGTTTGTAAGTAATTAAAAAGAAATAGGGTTTAAAATAGTAAATGAAGTGAAACCCTAATTGCAAAACGAAACCCTAAAATGGATACAGAAACCTTAGGAAGTGATTTCAAGTTGAATAGAAAGAATCTTGATAAAGTGTGTAGTAAATAGAGTACATGTGTTTTTCAGGATTCCTGATTATGTGGTTGAATTACTTGCTTGGATTGCTTTCTTGGTTGGAATGAATATTAGCTTGATAAATCTACTGAACATGTATGTGGCTACGCTTATGAATAATCGCTTTAGTTTCACGGAGATTTCTGAACATTTTTATCGGTTGCTTGAAAATAACTATTGGATGCCTTTATTTCATGCAACTATAAAGTGACAATGATTATCACTATGAATATATATATATATATAACTGGTTAGATCTGAATCTACCTCTGTGGCTGGTAAAGGCTATAAAGGGGTAACCTAGAGTATGTTCTAGGTTATCGTGGGTTAGAAACTGGGCTACCAAGTGTAGTTCCATGAGACCCTTTAGCATACCATGAGCTAAGGAGTGGGCTACCTATGGGTAGTGCCATGTGACTCAACGCTAGAAACTGGTTCACCTATAGGTGGGACCATGAGGGGGTTTACTGGGGATCTACTATAAGGAAAGTAGCATCCAGGTCCACTGTAGGGACAACGCAGAGGATAGGGAATGCGTGGATCACGCAGTTATATTTAAAACATAAAATTGTTTGTTAAATGGTAATTGGCTGAATACATTGTTATAAATAATTGCACGATTATTGTTTCGCCCACATACCAGCTTCGGCTGAACGACGTTTTGTTTGTTGGCATTTTAGCTACAAAGCCAAAAGGACAAACATTAAATCATCACATTGAGAAATACATGAATTGAAATACAAGGAGGATTAGTTAGAGTAGAAATTCATATGTGGATAGAATTTTAGAGATCCAAATTTTCAAAAGGTATGCAAAAGTTTATTTTCTTACATCTTTCCAGTATAGTCTGTTAAAATTTAATAATTGTTCTTGGTTAAATGCCAAACTTTTGATCCGAAAATTATGTGTGCGACTTCGACCTCTCGGTCTCCCTTAATTGGGGTTTATTGGGAGATGGGGTTGTAACAATTGGTATCAGAGCGTAGGTTCCTCACTTAACCATTAATAATTATTAAATTTTACAAACTTCGTAGAACCCAAGGGAGTTATTAGAGGATTATCCGAAAGACAGAGGTGTCTAGAAAAGGATCACAACCGGGGGCTGGCAATATTTTCCTCCGCACTGCTAGTCGGAGTACGAGGACTCCTGGATCTGTGTAACTGCCTGGCCAAAGCCTTAGGATATGAATAAAAATAAGATACCTTTAGGACTTTCTCATCTTATTCATCCCTTCTCATCACAATTTCTGTTAAGGACCTTAAGGATTAGGGTTTTCTCTCTTCTCCTCACCCTCTTGAGGCATGGGTAAGGTTAATAAGGTCTAAACAATCCTCGACCAAATAAATGAAAAGCATGTAAATAAGATGTCATGGACATAAGCTTAATAGGTTAAGCAATATTAAAGGATAGATACATGCTTAGGTCATATGACATAAGTTGTCATGACCTTAGAATAGACCAGAGGCTAGACCTTCTTATTGGGTGGATAGATAAAGAGAGTTAGTCCTGGAGATAGAGATCTCCAATACAAGCAGAGACCTGACACATCCTCTGAGGATGATGTTAACCCTAACACTAAGTGTTGGTTAGAGAGAGATAATGTGGTGAATAGATGCCACGATAGACTGGGTGTTTGGAAGAACATACCTGTGAGATGCCATATGATCCTTGGGTGATCTAGCACCTTTAGCAACCCAACCCTGGAAAGGGTCATGCATGTTAGAGTAAAGGATAGCTCCTTCGATGATGAGGTTAGTGAAGGACCTGTAGAAACCCTATGGGCTTATGCGAGTAGGGAATAGAATGCACCCAGAGTACATTAGTAGTGCGAGCAATAGGTTGAAACCCTGACCAGGAGAGTATGTAGGATAGCTTATGAGATAAGCATATAGAGCTATGGATAACCTTGAGCAAACATAATAGGCTTCACCCACGTGGAGGTATGCTTGTGAGATTGATCCTTAATGAAGAGAGGACCTCTACTGGTGTGGTTGGTTGTAGGGTTATCTCTAGAGAGAGAGCAGGAAACCAAGCAAGAATGTTGGAATCCTAGACTCTGAGATATGAGGAAAAGCAGGGAGTTGAGGATGATGCGACCTAAGTGGATGATAGTGGTCACCACATGCTTGATCCCTAGAGGATGATGATATCTTGGTTGACTTTAGAGGAACCAAACCCTAGAGAGAGGATGATGCTTCTGGTACCTATGTGCCTATGGTATAGGTGTTTACCTTCTGAGATGGGAAGAAGAATTCCTTAGACCTGGAGAGGTTTAGTAACAGGTTGTGAGGCCTTATACCTAATTGGTTGTCCTTGAGGAGGACTCAACTCTGATGTATTGCTCATATAAAAGGATCATGGGAGTACATGACATACCTTGGACATGTTTGGTTCGTGGTTAAGAGTTTGAGCATGCAGTTGGATACCCAAAGGAGAACCTAGGGTCCCTAGGCCTAAGAGGGGAAGCAATGTATCTGATGCTCATGATGAGATTTGAGTCTCTATAGTTTCGAGCAGGGTACTCCTCATGTGTAGAGGAAAAAGGGAAACTCCTTAAGTCGAAGGCATGATGAACTCCTTACAACTAAGTTGATGACATGGGAAGGTATAATCTTGACCCAATGTTGAGGACGAGAATAAGTGTGACCTAGCATGGTTTAGCAGGTAGTCCGCTTGTGCCTTAATGGCTTGCTGGGGTCAAGCATTCTCATATGGATGTAAACCCTAGACCTAAGGGCGTTTGTGACCTTGTTGTAAAGAGATAGTTTCCTCCCATCCTGGGAAAGGGAACCTTTTGAAGGGTGTACACCATTTTTTGCGAAAACCTAAAGAGGTCTCATAGGATCTTAAGAAGCTAAGTGAAAACTACATGGTATGAAAATGAGCCTGTAGACCCATCGATAACCATCTCTATGTGCATGTGGATGTGTTACCATGGAGGTAACCGGTATGGGGCTTGACCAAGGTAGGCAGGTTGCCATGATCCCTATGAAAGGATGAAAGTCATCCCATGAATGCACAGAGAAAGATGATGAAGGCTTGGGTAAGGTTGTAAGTTAAACATGTACTATAAGAGAATCCTAAGTCTATCCTAGGATCAAGTAAGGATAAGACCGATGGAAGTAGGAGTTACCTAATTCCCTAGTTGTACATGACCATAGGGTCGGGAGGTAACAAATATCATTGTCTAAGGGCCATGTGTTAGGAGATTGATCACCTTCATGAACTCATGGACCCAAAGGGAAGATGAGTAGGGCACTCTCTAGATGCTTAAGGGAAGAGGGATGACCCTCAAAGTTTCGGCACCCTATAGACCTAGAGGAGATGACCAAGAATTGTGTGGTGACCCAAGTAGGTTTGAAACCAGTTTTCCATGGAGGAAACTTTGATAGCAAGATGATTGGAATATAGAGGCATAAACGGCACATTTGAATTTGGATTTAAAGGTGTACTGGTAGGGTAGGATGTACCATCTCTACGCTTAGAACAGGAAGAACTTTGTGTTTGGACGACCAAAAAATGCTTATTTCCTCTTGTTATGGGAGTGATAGATAGGATAGTATGCATGCCATACACCAAGGATCAAAGATGATGTGAGTTGGAATGATGCTATGAGGTATGAGGACAGAGATGATAACATACCCTTATGGAGTGAATAATACATGGAAGGTTTAACAACACTAAAGAGGAATAAAGTAGTCGTCTTATAAGGATGTTTTTAGCATGAGCTATGTGGAATTTGCAAGTGATGCAAGGTTGAGTTTGATCATCATGAGGATGAGCTCGAAGTTTTCTTGATGAAAGTAGACTTAGAGTTTGAGATGATAAGTGTAATACATGGAGGTGTATGTCATCAACATTACCTAATACCTAAGGATGTGAACTGGTAATGGATGCTCTAGTTGATATATTGCTGCCTAGTACGGCTACAGGCTAGGAGAGGTTGTTAGGATAACCCTATGTTTGAAAAAGAAGATATGTTCGGTTAACATTCAGATGTAACGAGATCTGTTGAACAAGTTAGTGGTTGTTTGGTTAGTCAGCCTTGGTGAAATAAAAGGATGGTTGTAGAACCTCAAATGCACTTCTTTGGAAAGGAAGGTGATGAAATTCCGACTAGAGTGGTTTAGGGTTTCTGATGAATCAATCTTAAGGAATCATGACATCCATGAAATCATGATTGAAGATCGCCATACACCATACTACAAAGAGTGGCAATAGTACTTTGGATGCTTAAGATGAAGTTGCATATGGTATATGGCCATGCAAGTCGAAGGTGAAGGACGAACACCAGTAACCCAGTGCATTAATATTAAGGATAAATAGTCCCCAAAAGGAAAAGGGGGTTCATCACTATGGATGTTGTAAGTGTCCCCTGGACCAAGGAAGGCCGAGAATGCAATGTGGGTTATAATAGATCGTCTTACCCAGATGACATGAGAAAGAAAGATTTCTGTCAAGGGACAAATCTAGTTGATTTACCTAGGAGAGAGATGGTTCAACTACACCATGATGTGAGTTCAAAGGTCCTTGATTTTGACCTAAAGGTTCCTTTCCAAAAGGTGCAAGAAGGTACATGAAGAACTCGATGTTAGTACAGTTTATCACCCGTAACTAATGGTTAGTATGATCTAGACTAGAGGGTCTGATGAGAGCATGTGTGTTCATTTAGGGTGATAAATAGAGACAGTTCTTTTCCTATGAAAGATGTGATGATGACCACCATTGCCATTATCAGGATTTAAAGAAGCTCTAAAAGGGAGGTTGTGTCGGTCACCACTTCAGTAAGGTGATGTTGGTGAAAGGACCACATGATGGTTAGAAAAGGACCACAGTACATATAGATGAATTCGCTTTGATTGTGCAATGGCTGAAAGGAGCCTAGAGACAACGAGAGTCATAAGAAGATGCAAAGTAGACTGACATGCAGTTCATTGTGGGAGAATGTGACATGAAAATCCGACCCCTCTAAGTTATAGCTAAGAGAGTTGAGTCCCCGATGTAGGGGTTCTTTTGACATGGTTTGGTGGAGAAGGTTAAGTTTGATCTTACCCTTCAGGATAAAGTAATGTGTGATGAGTTCCATGTGTCTAATTTAGAGTACTATGTGAGGTACCCCGACCATGTGTTGAGCAATGAACCTAGTAAGCCCCAAGGGAGGCTGAAATGGCCTGAGTCACCTGTGCAGTTTATAGACGCCAGGATGAAAGAACTCAAAGAAAAGAATATGTGATGATAAATGTTCTTTGGAAGCGCCATGAGTACGGTAAAGCCACATAGGGGCCAACGATGGACATGGAAGAGTCTTATCCTGAATTGTTTGTTTGATAGAATTTTGAGGACAAAATTCCTATAAGAGGGGAAGGATGTTACAACCCCAATTTTTGGGTTCGTTTGGTGAGAAATGTAATTTCTCATATTAAAGATATTTGAAAAAATAATGATATAATTTGTTTGGAATAAATGGATTTCGTTTACAATAGCCTTGATGATTGTGTTGTGGGCTTTATTGGCTATTGGGCCCAAATAACAAGAAAATTCAATTAGTAAATGAATAATTGAATATTTGAGAAAAGAATGAAATTGAAACCTCTAGAAGGCAAAATGAAGTAATCCAAAGATGGATTTCATTCCTCTTAGGTTCCTTGGGTTCCAAGGAGTCCAAAGTTGCAAAGATAATGCAAAAAGAAAAGAAAAGATCAATTTAATATTTCTTTATTAAGAAAGAAATTGAAAATAATGATAAAATATGGGAAATAAGTGAAAAGAGGTATAATTGAGTTATCCTTGGTGGAATTTCGTATCCCAAGGATTCCTAATGTTAAATGTAATGATAATGAGGAAAATAAAAGAGAAATCTTCAAAAAGAGATATTTTAATGAGAAATAAACAAGATAATGTGAAATAATGCATTTAGATGCATCTAGAAGGATAATGAGTATCCTTGAAAAAGAATTTCGAAATAATAGAGTGTCTTGGGATCCAAGGAATCCCAATAAAAAGAAAGAGAGAGAAAATACCAATAATAGAACATAAGAGGATAATATGATGCATGATTAATGAATTTCATGGTTTTGTTAAAGAAGTGGTATTTTCCACTTAAGGAAATATAAAATTCGTGGCCAATGTATTAAAAGGGCAAGTACAAAGAAAATGAAAGAGGGATTTCGAATTCATAATATCCAAATAATAGAGAAAATCCAAAGGATAAAGAAGAGAGAGAATATTAATTCTCATTAAAGGAATTGATTTCCTACTTGGAAAGGGGCTCTTAGATTCGTGGATAGCCGAGCTAGGGCTTATTTAGCCTCCCATATAAAAGGGGTAGAGCCCAGGATCGAGTCCAGAGAGATCCCACATCACCCTCTCTCTCTCTCTCCTCCATCTCCTTCTTCATCATTTCGTTCAAAACCCTTAGAGAGTAAAGTAATGTGATCCTGGCTCAACGAGGAGACCAAGTGGGGCTGCGAAGGAAGCTGGATATGCCCCGATGTCAGAGCAAGCTCTAGCTAGCATTGCTACGCCCTAAACAATGTGCCATAGCAGCAGCACGAATGCACATGCCAGCTGCAATTGTAGGTAAAATCCTGCCAATCCTGGCCATCTCAGCCGAGTTTTAAGGGTTCCCTCGGTGTGCCCAGGTATGGCAGAGGTAGGGTAGTGGTTGGCATGAAGCTTCGGACCTTGGAGAGGGAGGAGCAGCCTTGCAAAGAGCCACGCTCGGCGGCCGTTGCTGCTGGTCGAAGGTAGGAGATGAACCAGGGGTGTTTGATGCTTCTACCCCTCTGCGGGCTGAAGAAGTGCTTCACTTAACCGAGGGTAAATGCATAATTGCATTATGTTTGCAATCGGTCAACGTTGCATGGAAACTGATGACGTGGCATCCTCCGATTGGCCAAAAGTAAGTAACTTTGCTAAATTCATATCTAATAAACTGTAGCTCAGATAAATATAAATAATATATGTATTTTGATCAGGAGAACGAGAGGAATCCAATAAAAATGTTATGAAAGATGGATTCCATTCCTAATTGCAAAAGTGCAATAAGTTGATGAAAAGTGCATTAAAGTTAGGTTAAAAACCCTATTTGTGATTAAAGGTTGAATGTAGTATGCTTAATGTGTTAATTTAAGTATAAATAACCTGTTGAATTATAATGTTAGATTCAAACCTGATCTACATGTGAAATTGCATGATTTAGGGTTTTTACCCCATATGAGAATGATTAAGCATTTTGAAACCCTAATTTAGGGTCAAAGAGGATAAGATCATATTTAATTTGAAAATTGTGAAAATATGTTGTTAAATGATGGTTCTAAGTTATTTGAATATAAAAGTTCCTAATTCGGGATAAATACCCTAAATATAGTAATTAGGGTTTTCTCATGAATAAAAGGTAGAATTAATGGCAAATCGAGTTCATATGTGAATTAGACCATAATGAACTTTGAATTGATGATAAATGTGTATGATGACCTTGTCATGGATTAAAAGGATAAAAATAGTAGCTTTAATGTAAAAGAAGCTTAATGAACTTAATTAATGTTTAAGTGTGCCTTTAATATGAAATTAGGGTTTGTAAGTAATTGAATAGAAATAGCGTTAAAATAGTAAATGAAGTGAAACCCTAATTGCAAAATGAAACCCTAAAATGGATACGGAAACCTTAGGAAGCGATTTCAAGTAGAATAGAAAGAATCTTGATAACGTGTGTAGTAAATAGAGTACATGTGTTTTTCAGGAATCTTGATTATGTGGTTGAATTACTTGCTTGGATTGCTTTCTTGGTTGGAATGGATATTAGCTTGAGAAATCGACTGAATAGGTATGTGGTTACTCTTATGAATAATCACTTTAGTTTCACGGTGATTTCCAAACATTTTTATCGGTTGCTTGAAAATAACTGTTGGATGCCTTTATTTCATGCAACTATAAAGTGACTATGATTATCACTATGAATATATATATATAACTAGTTAGATCCGAATCCACCTCTGTGGCTTGTAAAGGCTAAAAAGGGGTAACCTAGAGTAAGTTCTAAGTTATCATGGGTTAGCAACTGGGCTACCAAATTTAGTACCATGAGACCCTTTAGCATACTATGAGTTAAGGAGTGGGCTACCTACAAGTAGTACCATGTGACTCAACCCTAGAAACTGGTTCACCTATAGGTGGGACCATGAGGGGTATAATGGGGATCTACTATAAGGAAAGTAGCATCCAGGTCCACTGCAGGGACAACACAGAGGATAGGGAATGCGTGGATCACGTAGTTATATTTAAAATGTAAAATTATTTGTTAAATTGTAATTGGCTGCAATGCATTGTTATAAATAATTGCACAATTATTGTTTCCCCCACATACCAGCTTCGATTGACCGACGTTTTGTTTGTCAATGTTTGAGGTACAAAGCCAAAAGGACAAACAGTAAATCGTCACATTGAGAAATACATGAATTGAAATACAAGGAGGATTGCTTATAGTAGAAATTCATATGTGGATAGAAGTTTAGAGATCCAAATTTTCAAAAGGTATGCAAAAGTTTGTTTTCTTACAGCTTTCCAGTATAGTATGTTAAAATTTAATAATTGTTCTTGGTTAAATGCCGAACCTTTGATCTGGAAATTATGTGTTAGGCTTCGATCTCTCAATCTCCCTTAATTGGATATTATCAGGAGGTGGGGTCGTAACAGTTTTGGTGCCCTAACCGTTAGCGTTTTGGGTGAGGGATATAACCCTACCCGATATCCCTTGGGTGAGAGATAGTGCTACCCGCCACACCTTTAGTAAGGGTAGGTGACACCTTTGGTGAGGGATGCACCTAGCCTAAGAACCCTAGTTGATGAGATATGAAAGATAGGTTGTGACCAGTGACATGTTTGTTACCTAAGGTTGATGTTATGTGAGATGATAAGATCATGGTTGTGTAACCTTTAAGGATGTATCCTTAGGGGTGGTTGTGTTCATGATGTCATGAGAAATATTGAATGGTGGATGCTCACAGTTTGGTAACCTTAATATGAGTTGATTGGCTTACCATCTACAACTTTATGCTTCATGTGTTCATAATATTGAATGTTGTTTCAAATCATATGCACCCTAAATCTTAATGGCATGATAATCATAACATGTTCTCTAAAGATCTATGTTTGGTGATCAAGTTATCTCTCCTGATATGAATACTAACCATGCAGGTGTTATCCAATGAATTTGTAGCCAGGTAAGAGTTATGAGGGTATATGTGTTTTGTATAACACTGAATAATGATACTCCTTGTTGATGAGATAACATGTATTACCAGTATGATGAAAAAGGTATGGTGACCTTATAAAGGCTGAGTGCTTATTTGAGGTATGATCCTCTATGATGAGATAAAGGATTGATACCCCATGATGATGTATGATGATGAAGCCTTGAGAGGCAGTGGCATCATATGATGAGGGATTGAGATCCCATGGCAATATGATAATGGCAGTTATAGTGTGACACAATGTTGTTTATGTTTTATAACCTGGTTTCCTCAACAATTCACCTATAATATACTAATTAATTATAGTGGAACATTTCATGTAGTTTTGCCCTGACCTAAGATCCATCATCGTCAGTAGCTGGTGATGGTGAAATAGGTTTATCCTGTGGGATTACCTAGAGCGCATATTGTTGAATATGCGGGGTTTCTCCTAGCCGAAAATAGGAGGATTAAAGTACAACTTCGGTTGTAGACTCAGTATGGTTAGAGCATGGTGAATAGGCCTATGGCTTGGTATGATAGAGCATTTATGTGTTCATGGCTCAGGAGCATGATGAATAGGCTCGTGGCTGAAGGTATGTTACTGCCAAGACCTGTACCAAGGCGAGCTAGAGAAAAGGGTAGCCTATAGAGCTGACCCTATGGCTGAGGCCACTTAAGCAAGACATTGTGGTCCTACTTTAGATATCATGCACTAACCATGAGGAGGTGAGGTCATGGAGTCTGGCACTTCCATTGACATTGTATGGCACCTGTTTTGGGCTTCACAGCCGAAGGTTGGATTTGAGCGGTACGACTTACTTCCTCAGGGCATAATAAATTGTAATCCAGCCTTATAGTATATATTTCTTAGGGAAAAACACAGAACATTGGTTGAGGCCTTGCTTGTATAGTTGCTCTAGTTATATCTTGTAGTTATTTACATGTTCCTCATATCTTATGAAGTTCTTATAAAGCTTGTCTTGTCATTCATGTTCAATAAAGAATATCTTGTTATATGTCTCCTGGACATCTTGGTAAGATTGTTAATAAAGTTAGTTCTGTTCAATATGATGCATATATGAGCTATATGTATCAGTTATCTATTTTACTTGTTCTAAGCTTTTCGAAGTTTTATGGTTCAGCGGGGAGTTATGTTTCTCACTGGGACTGTGTGTCTCACACCACTGGTTTAGAACCTTTTTAGGTGATCATGCTAGATGTGGTGGTGGTCATGAGGTTGCGGTCGAGCAACAAGAAGAACAGTAGGAGGCAAGATATGGATATGCTGCTATTTTGGTTGTTTTGTAGTAGAGTCCTAGAGTCATCTCTGTACTCGCAGGTCCTTGGAGGTGTTTTGATGACGTTTCGTGATGTATAGCTGATGTAGCTTGTTTATCCTACTGTTGGCCTGGTATGGCATGCTCTGTATATAAATAGGTGGTGAACTCTTTGTGCCTATGTGACAGTTGGATCCTATGAACTATGGACATGTATCAAGGTTTATGTATGTTTATATAACATGTTTCCTTGCAGGATAAGATCTGGATGCAATAGTTTCTTTATTTATCTGTTTTCTGCAATTGGTTTGAATTAACCTATATTTCTGGTAACATGTGGTTTATGGATGTTCCACACATTTTCGTGTGGCATTTCATTGTCTGTGTGATAGCGGGATGTCTCACCAGTAGTCAAAAGGGCACAAAAGAAATGGTCAGGCGAGGAGACAGGGATGGAAAAAGGCAAAGAAGAAGCATGAAGTCTGGGTTTATAAATTGAGTAGGGCAGCTAGACTTGGTATACCAGAGGAGGAGGTTACCTGGGACACGAGTACATGGAAAAGGTAGAGAAATGAGGAAACACTATACATGGATGTTGATGAACCGGAACAAGAAGACTAGGGGAAAAACGGAGGATAGATAGTGAACAGATTCAAGACAATGAATGGGTGCAAGGTGCTCAAGTAGCGGTGGTTGATGAGGACCAGCACTGCAAACAACAATGAAAATCATGAGCTGGAGCTGTCAGGGCTTGGGCCGCCCTGTCGAAGTTCAAGCACTCCAATCTTGGTGCTGGAGGGAAAGCCTGAATCTGGTTTTTTTAATGGAGACCAAGATTCCTGCATCTAAGTTGGAAGAAGTAAAGAGGAAATGTGGGTTCATATATGGGATTTGCTTATCCAGCCAGGGGAGAGCTGGTGGAATTGGCTTATGGTGGAAAGCCATTGATGTCCAGGTTACTGAATATTCCCAGCATCATGTGGAATGTGTTGTGAGTAGTGGTAGTGATTTTGGGTAGTGGTGGGCTATTGGCATCTACGGGTGGGCAGACCAAGCACAGAAGACAAGGAATTGGGAGATCATGTGAAAAGTTACCATGCAATCTATTCTACCAACAATCGTTTTCGGCGACTTTAATGAAATATTGTCACACGCAGAAAAACAAGGGGGGGCAATGAAACCAGATAGATTCCTTCAGAATTTTTGGGATACCATTAATGATTGTGAATTAATGGAGCTGGGATACACGGATGACCTGTTCATGTGGTGGAGAGGAACTACACCTGAGACACTCCTCAAAGAGAGATTGGACAGGGTGCTGGTAAATGTGGATTGGCTCAACTCTTTTTCGGAAGGCAGAGTGATAAATCTATCGAGATATGCATCAGATCATGCTCCCATAGTCATTACGACAGAGGGAGACATGAGAAGTAAACATTTGAAGAAAAGTTTTTTCCATTTTGAGTCGATGTGGCTAAGCAAACCAAAATGTCTTGAAATAGTGAAGACAAGTTGGGAGGACAGTGGCTACCGAAACGTCCTGGACAAAATTAAGGCATGTGGGGAAAAGCTAAAATTATGGGCTGATGAATACTTTGGGGACATTAAAAGAACGATTAAGGGCATTTAAGAAAAACATCAATACCTACAACAGATGCCACCAGATAGTACCATGCTAGATCAATGCACAGAGGTAGTAAAAGAGCTTCAATATAGGCACGGGAAAAATGAAGCGTATTGGTATGCCCGTGCTAGAGTCAATGAGATGAAGAAGGGTGATAAAAATACAACATACTTTCACCATAAAGCATCAACGAGAAGGAAAAGAAACAAAATCATGGGGTTGCAAGACAGACATGGAACGTGGAAGGACAAAGAAGAAGACATTCAAAATATTGTGGTGGAGTTCTTTGAAGAGCTATTTATGACTTCCAACCCGACGGGTCTTGAGATGGCCACAATGGGGATTAAAAGTCTTGTTATTGATGATATGATGGCTTAGCTAGAGGCAGACCTCACAGGTGAGAAAATTTGGGAAGCAATTAAATCTATGCACCCAAACAAGGCACTAGGGCCGGATGGGATGAAGGCCATTTTCTTTCACAAATTCTGGCATGTTGTGGGAAGAGATGTGGCAAGTTACATTAAAGGATGGTGGAAGGAGGAAAGGAACATAAGAGAGGTAAATGATACCTTGGTGGTAATGATTCCAAAGACACAGGAACTAAAAGTTCTAGGGGAGTACAAACCCATTATTCTCTGCAATGTGGTCTACAAAATTGCATCTAAGGTTGTGGCAACCAAGCTCAAACCAATTATGAACAAAATTATTTCTATGAACTAGAGTGCCTTTATCCCGGGAAGGCTAATCACAGATAACACCATTATTGCCTAAGAACTATTTTATGCCATGAAGGGGGGGAGGGAAAGAAGAGAGGTCTATGCTCTAAAGATAGACATGTCAAAATCATATGACAAGGTGGAATGGGAATTTGTGGACCATGTACAGAAGAAGATGGTCCTTGGGGAAATATGGAGGAGGAAGATTTACCAGTGCATCTTGTCGGTCAGTCATGCTTTCACTATTAATGGAGATAGGACCAGAATAATCAAGCCATCCAGAGGACTACGCCAAGGTGATCCACTCTCTCCCTACCTTTTCATGATATGTGCTAAGGCTTTTTCTATGGCTATTAATCTTGCTGTTGAAAATAAGCTTATACATGGGATTAGAGCATGCAGGAAGGGCCCAAATATTTCTCACCTTTTCTTTGCAGATGATAGCATACTTTTTGTTAGAGCTACGACTGCGGAATGCTTGAAGGTAGCTGAAATTATCAACCAATATGAATAAGAATCAGGACAAAAGATAAACTTAGATAAGACAAAAGTGGCTTTCTGCAAGGGGGTACCACACGGGCAAAGACAAGTCATAAAGGAACTGCTGAAGGTTACAGAGGTAGATAGACATGCCAAATACTTGGGACTCCCAACGGCGATAGGAAGGTCAAAGAAGAAAGATTTCAACTTTATTCAAGAGAGGGTCAATAAGAAGTTACAAGGGTGGAAAGAAAAATTCCTATCCAAGTCGGGCAAGGAAGTATTAATAAAGGTGGTGGTGCAAGCAATTCCCAACTATATGATGAGTGTCTTCCAACTTTCATGTGGGACCATTGATGCCATCAATAGTGCCATAGCAAGATTCTGGTGGGTTGCTAAAGGGGGAGAGAGGAAGATGTCCTGGGTTAGCCGGCGAAACTTGTGCAAACCAAAGAAACAAGGGGCATGGGTTTCAGGGACATCAATATGTTTAACTAAGCACTCCTAGAAAAAAAATTTTGGCGGCTCTACCAGTGCCAGGACACACTGGCACAATGAGTTCTTAAAGACTGGTACTTCCCACATACATCAATATTAGTGGCATCCAGAGGCCACAATTCCAGCTATGTGTGGAGGAGTCTGTGGGGGTCGAAGCCTCTTATTCTGGAAGGATTGAGGTGGGTGGTCGGAAATGGGGATAGCATTGATCTGTGGATGCAGCAGTGGGTTCCAGGTGAAAGGACAACGTTGGAGATTAACAAGACCATAGAGGCACACCAAATAGAGAGGGTTAGTGATCTTATGAGCCCCTCCAGTCAGAGTTGGAATAACGAGCTGGTCTACCACCTTTTTTCCAGCCGTATTGCAAAGACTGTTTGCTGCATTCCTTTGAGCCTGTGAAATACACATGATTCTATTTATTGGTGGCCAAGTCAGGACGGTGCGTATCGCATAAAGTCTGGCTACTGGTTGGGTTCCCTAGAACCTAGGGACATGGAGGAATACTTGACACAGGAGGGCATCGAAATATGGAGTATGATATGGAAAAAGAGGTGGCCGCCAAAGGTTGCACATTTCCTATGGAGGGCATCCACGGGAAGCTTAGGGACACTAGGAAGACTGTTCGACTGCCACTGCCATCCTAATGGTATGTGCAAGTTATGTTGTTGTGGAAGGGAGTCAATGCAACCTATGCTCTTCGATTGTGATAATGCCAAACCTTTATGGAAGGAATGCTCACGTGAAACTCAAAACTTAGTCAGCAACCTAATGCAGATGGAGCCCGCTACATCCATATGTGAACTGCTCAAAGGGAGGGATGAGAAGGAAGGGGATGAACTGGTGGGAAAAATGTGGGTGATCTGGACTCATAGAAATAGATGTATTTTTTACTAGTCTGAACAAGATATCCGATACACCTTCAACACGACACTAGCAATGATGAGAGACTTCCGAAGACATAATCAAATAGCACACACTGACCCAGAAAAGCATATGCCCAGACAACATTCATGGAGACCACCGAAACTAGGATGCATTAAGTTGAACTCGAATGCTGCATGGAAGAAGAACAGGAAGGTAGGGATTGGGCTGGTCTAGAGAAACTATAGGGGACATCTGTTAGGGGCCAAAGGTGACAGAAGGGTCGACACCACAAATGCCTTACTAGATGAAGCACTGGCCATCCATGAAGGGTTGATAACAAGCAGACGAATGGGTATTAACTTTCTACAGATCGAGACTGACTCAAGATCTTTCTGGAAATACTTTCACGTTGCTGTTGGGAGATGAGATCAACTAGGGATCATCATAGATGATATCAAAACTCTTAGTCGATAGTTTAGCTTCTGTAGCCTGGAATATGTTAATAGGCAAGCTAATAAGATGGCACATGAGGTAGCTGCCATCACTAGAAATAGAAGTAGTCGGTTTTCTTTTTCACAAAATTTCCCTCTGACTCTTTATTCCCTAGTTGCTGCCAATTTGTCTTTATTAATGATAAGGGATTTTCAAAAAAAAAATTGATATTGAGCTTTCATATATCTTAGATAGTGTACTCTTGGTTCAAGAAACAAGATTGAATGATGAAGAGGATGACTGCTCCATGCCTCTAGTTCAATCTGGACATCAATGAAAAAGAAACTATAAAAACACTATAACACCATACACAGACTATCAGTTGAAGTTGTTCTCCCACTTTCCATTTAATTGGGTAGCGTTGATGTGAAACTAGGCACTGCTCATTGCTTGTGGTAACATAAGTTGTTATGGGTGTTCACTGCTATCGTAATATGGAACCTATAGGGCCACACACATAGGTCTCAACCTAGAAGATGAGTTTAATCTTGAATGAAAATTTAATTAAGTACTAAAGTGTTTATGTATTTGATTCACCCAACAAGCAGCCTGACTACAATGCCAAAAGCCTATCTCATGTCACGAGATGACTGTCTCGAGTGCCAAACAACCGTCTCAAGGGTTGAGATGGGCGTTTGGGGTGTCAGACTGTTTCAAATTGAAATTGGCTTTGGAATGAACCGACTAGCCTAATTCGAGTCACCAAACGAACGTTTAGGTAACAGAGATGACCATCTCACTTGGATGAGATGGTCCATTTCGACTAAGGGAAAGTTCTAGATATTTCCAAGTTCATTTTAGTTGCACATTACTTGTTTTGCAAGGAGATTAGTATGTGATATTAATTGGAAACAAATTGGTGATTTTGAATATGAATGGAAAACTACCAGACGCCTATCTAGACAAAGCCAAACGATCGTCTGGGATATCACAGGTTGTGAAGTTTCCAGATTTATTGTGAAATTTTGAGATCTTTTGATCCGTTCCACTCCTACATTGACTGGGAACCCTGACCCTAGCCTTACTATAAATAGAGGGGTACCAGAGGATTCCCAAATTACAACATAGACAATTGAGAATTAGTTGCTCTGACAAACATTTTCATCTCTGGTTGTGGTAAATGAGAGAGCCCAGGCAAGTCCTATCCGACTAGGTAGGGATAGACAAAGGGAGAGAAACAACTGAGTTTATTGTCATGGGAGAGAATGTTGGTGACTGGTACTCCAACGAGAGAGACAACTCCTTCTTGACTATTCTAATAGGATGACAGGAGTTCGAGGCAGTCCGTGTGGACTTCCCTAGAGGCGGGAGGCCATTGTCTACCGCTAAGGAGAACATCGTCAGCCAGTAGTGCATGATGAGAAGAGTTGATGTAGAAGACAACACTCAAGTATGTTGTTTGTGGGGTAGTAGTCAGACGAGTTCCAGTGCAACTAGGAGTCAGAGTTGCACAACTACAATGACGAGGATTGTCGCTTGACTTGCTCCAAGACCAGGTATATCCTAAAAATGATCCTTCCCATCTTATGGTAAATAACACAATATGTTGGTTATGGGAAATATGGTAGATAAAATTGTTGTTTCCAATGCCTATCCTATAGCCATATTTTACTATAGTGGTATCGGAGTCTATGTCAATCTACTATATTATGCGATAATTGATATGATTGGATTTTGGTTTTGTCATTCTATTATTGTATACGATGCAATAATATCTTGTCAAATCCAATACCACAATAATCCCAAACTAATATATACATGATCTATATTTGCAATTTACATGTGTCACCCTAAAAGAGGTTATGATGGTGGATGTGTAGCATGGTTATGGCCAATAACCCCTATTATCTGTGCATGGTTGTATGGTTGGTTGATCCTTTTATATCAGTCTACATACTGAGTCTCTATCTTATCTTCCCAATCTAAAGTTAATCCTCTTCCACCTTTTCTTCCCTCAAATTTAACTCGAGGTTTCCATATAATCATGTAAAAGTAGGATAGTTTACTTTCCTGTTATGACAAAGAAGATGACATCCCAATGACGTGTCTACAAGATGAAGGACTAGAAGGACACAATGAACCAACCACCTAGTGGACCCAACTGATCCGCTCGATGAGCCACCAGATGGTGGACCGATGGAACCAGAAGACCAGTGAAACAACCTAACAACCGACCATGAGGCAAGCCGATCAGTTCAAGGGTTGAACTGATCAACCCGGATTGGCAAGCATAGAACTTCATCAAAAACGGGTTTTTGCATGTGATGTAGACCTAGATGACATAATTCCTTATGCCTATAAGGAATTACATTAGCCTAGTCATAACCATGACTTTCATTTATTGCATGTTTTCATTGTGGGATATAACATGTATATGATATGTGCTATATATGTGGTGATTGGATAAAATATATGTATTTACATAAACTCCATCAAATAAAATATCAGATGTGTTCCAAAAGTGGCACGCATGAGAATCTTGATCGACTAAGTGAAGGTTAAGCCTCTGCATGGTGTACCATTTATCTCGTAGAAGTGTGATGATAATAATGTAGGTTTCGCATCTGTGGGGTGCATTATTATCATGCCAGTTTTTGGGTCAGGCTTGACTGGTGATTCTCAGAGCTTCTGGGCCCGAAGGCATGAAGATGATTATGATAAGGGGTTGCACATATCATCTATCCAAAATTGCATATGATGCAAATGACAAGAGTTTCCTGCCTTGATGGTTGAATGTATTTGCAGTGTTGATCAAATCATTATTGAATTATCTCAGATCTGACCCACTAGAATATCGTACGCTACAATATTCCAGATTGATATTGAGGGGTATCAATTTGAGTAAAAGAGTGGGAGCGATAATAATCAAAGACCTAATTAATATCATCTAAATTTTCAAATCAAATCAAAAAGATTTTTTGACAAATGCAAATTATCTTTTATAGAAGCAAATGATAAACAAATCTAATTTTCTATTGGTCCTGAAGAAGGACAAACTTGATGGGAGAAATTTCCATGATTGGTTTTGGACTTTGAGAAGGGTTCTTAATGAAGAGTGCAAGCTCTACATCCTCGATAAACTGGGGCCATAAATACCTGCTCCTGATGCACCTAGGGCATAAGTAGATGCTTATTGAAAGCATGCCAATGATGCTTTAGAGATAAAGTACCTTATGCTTAGATGCATGAACTATGAGTCGCATGAGAAATGTGAAGATATGAGTGTTCTTAAGATGGTAACACATCTTAAGAAAGTGACACTTGGTCTTATAAAGCGAGAAAGGAACAATATCATAAAGGTGCTACTTGAGTCTAAGCTGAAAGAGGGAACCTCAGTTGAAGAACTGGGATTCACTTTGAGCCAAGATGGCGACTAATATGATTCTAAAGGCTATGCTAGGATCATATAGTCACTTTATTTCATGTTATCATGTGAATAATACGGCTGAATAGGTGTCAGATTTTCTTGCCAAGTTGATTAATGCTGAAGCAAAATTAAAGAAGGACAAACCCTTGATAGTGATCAGTGTGGCTGAGTCCAAGGATCAAAGCAAGATTGGGAAGAGTTCTGAGGACAAGCCTAAATCCAAATCTTCAACACTCAATATAAGGAGAAAGAAAGGTATAAGAGGAACTCATCCTTTGTACTTGAAGGCTTTCAGGAAGAAGAAGATGGGGATGGTGATCTCTAGTTTAGGGAATATAGAGATAAATATATCTACTTCATCATCATGGGTATTGGATACTAGATGCGGATCTTACATATGTTCTCATATGCAGAATCTGAAAGGAAGTAGGCCTTTGGGAAAAGGTGAGGTGGAACTGTGAGTTGCTAATGGTGCATGAGTTTCGGCCAGCACAGTTGGAACCTATAGTATATCTCTAACCATGGGGTTTGTAATAGAGGTAAAGAACTACTATTATGTACCTGCTATAAATAGAAACATCATTTCTATAACTTGTTTGGACAAGGATGCATTTGAATTCCATATTAAAAGTGGTCGATCTTCTATTTCAAAATATGGGATCTTTGATGGCAGTGCCCCTAAGTCTTATGGCCTTTACTTGTTAAATCTAAAGATAGATGTATATAACATTAATGCCAAAAGACTAAAACTCAACAACTCAAACAAAAAACACATTTAGCATTGTCGTCTAGGGCGCATAAATGAGAATCACATATCTAGACTCCATAAATATGGTTATGTTGAATCTTTTGATTTCAAATCAATAGAGACACATGAATATTGTTTGTTGGGTAAGATGGCTACGACCCCTTTCACCGATAACAATGAGACAGTTAGTGATGTATTAGGAATCATACATATTTATGTGTGTGGACCTTTTACAACAACTGCTAGAGGTGGGTATCAGTACTTTATTACCTTCACTGATGACTTTAGTAGGTTAGGCTATGTTTATTTAATGAAACATAAGTCACAAACTCTTGAAAAGTTCAAGGAGTTTATGAATGACGTACAAAAACAACTTGGTAAAAGTAATAAGGCACTTCATTCCGATCAAAGTGGAGAATACTTAAACCAAGAGTTGGAGAACCTTATTAGAGCCCATGGGATTGTAGCCCAGTGGACTCCACCTGGAACACCTCAGTATAATTGTGTATCAGAAAGATCACACATTACTGGATATGGTGTGACCAATGATGATTTTAGCTAGGCTTCTGACAACCTTCTAGGGGTATGCTCTACAAACTGCCATGTTGACACTAAATGAGTACCATCTAAATTGGTTCAAAAGACACCATATGAGATATAGAATGGGAAGTATCAAATTATGTCTTTTATGAGGATTTGGGGATGTTAATCTTATGTCAAGAAAATGTTTCTTGATAAGCTTGGTCATAATTCTAATAAATGTTATTTTGTCAGATATCCTAAGGAAACTAGAGGATATTAATTTTATTCCCAATCTCACAACAAAGTGTTTATTGCCAAGGATATTGCTTTGCTTGAGATGGATTTCATTTCCAAAGGAGTCAGTTGGGGATAAGTGGAACTAAAAGAGGTCTAAGACCAATAAGAGAACATTGAACCGATTGATGAACTAGAGGAAAAAAGAGAATCCCAAGGTGTTGTGGAATTTCAAAGTCCTCACATAGCACAGGAACCTCATCGATCTAATAGGACATGCCTTGAGCCTGGGAGAATTGGATATCTTATAACTCAGGAATGTAGTGAATTGGTCATAGAGGATGTGCCAATTACCTATCAAGATGTCATAGAGGTACCAAAGTCTGAGAAATGGCTTGAGGCCATGAGATATGAGATGGAATCATGTATACCAACGAAGTATGGACTTTGGTGGATCCACCCAAAGGGGTAAAACCCATAGGGTGCAAGTGGGTCTTCAAGAAGAAGACCAACATGGATGGAAATTTTTAAACTTATAAGGGTAGATTGGTTGCAAAGGGTTTTAGAAAAGTTCAAGGTGCTGGCTACGATGAAACCTTTTCTCCAATGTCCATGGTTAAGTCCATCAGAATCATGTTTTCTATTGTAGGTTATCATGACTAGGAGATTTGACAAATGGATGTTAAACCTGCAATTCTTAATGGGAGTCTTGTTGAGGATGTGTATATGACCCAACCTGAGGGTTTTATAGAACCAAAGTTTGAAAATAACATTTATAAGCTACAAAGGTCAATCTATCGATTGAAGCAAGCATTGCGGAGTTGGAATCTTTATTTTGATGAGACATTTATAGAGTTTGACTTTACTCAAAATGAAGATGAACCTTGTGTGTACAAGAAGGTTAGTGGAAGCATATTGACATTTCTCATATTATATGTAAATGAGATACTATTGATGGGGAATGGCATCCCTACTTTACAAAAGGTAAAGACATGGCTTGAAAATACATTCTCTATGAAAGACTTGGGAGAAGAATCCTATAGCTTGGGATAAATATCTATAGAGATAGATCTAGAAGGTTGCTTGGACTAAGTCAGAGAACATACATTGACAAAGTGTTGAAGCATTCATCATGGAGAACACAAAGAGAGGAAACCTTTCAGTGTTGCATGAAGTGACTATCTCTAAAGTTTAATGTCCTAGTTCTTGTAAAGAAAGGGAACACATGAGTTTGATTCCATATGCCTCAGCAATTGCATCAATCATGTAAACAATTTTGTGTACTCGTCTAGACGTCTCGTATGCCTTGAGCATGATGATCAGATATCAATCAACTCTAGATGGTGCTCACTGGACAGCTCTAAAGAACATCCTCAAGTACTTGAGAAGGACTAAGAATCAATTCTTGGTCTATGGTGGAGAGGAAGAGTTGGTGGTAAAGGGTTACATTGATGCCAACTTCCAAACTAGTCAAGATGACTACAAATTGGAATCAGGATTTGTGTCTTACATAAACATTGGAGTTGTAAGTTGGAAGAGTTCCAAGTAAGAGACAGTTGCTGATTCTAAAATAGAGGCCAAGTATATTGTTTCTTCAAATATAGAAAAGGAGGTTGTATGGATCAAGAAGTTCATTACAGAACTTGGGGTCGTTCCAAGCATCAATGACATAATCGAGCTATATTGTGACAGCAATGGGGTTATTGCACAAGCTAAGAAACCTAGATCACATCAGCACTTAACATATATACAAAGGCGATAACATCTCATATGAGAGATCTAAAATGAGGAGATGTAAAGATTTGCAAAGTACCAACTTTGAACAATGTTGTTGACCCCTTGACAAAGGCACTTTTCTAGCAGAAGCATGATGGTCATGTTAGGTCACTCGGAATAAGATTTGTGGGTGATTGGCTCTAAGTGAAAGTGGGAGTGTATTGGTAGGTATGCCTAGATAGACAATCATGTGATGATTGTAATGGCATGGCTTGTAAAAACTATTTGATTATTAACAACAGACAGGCTTCCAAATTATTCTATTTAATTTAGTTATGATATGATGATGTAACATTATGAATGTCTAGACAATAATACTACTCAATGACGTATGTCTTCAAGTATTAGCCTTGTTAAAATGATATTGTACAAATTTTAAGAGTACATATATATATTCTCATTATGTCCCTGATCAGTTGTCATTATAGAAGGTTGATAGACAACAAAGGTTGATAGACAATAATGACACATAAGATCAGAGTGTGAGTTTGTTGATGAAAGAATCTCATTAGTCATGATATGGAAATATCAAACCAATCACATAGATATATTAGAGAACAGTGTATCATACAGACCCATCGTGAGAGTGATACATGGAAGCCATCATCATAGAATTCATAGTTAGGTCTTACAATGATGGTGGCAGTTGTTGTTCTTAGACCTAAAATCATTGCACTCATCACATGTCGCTAGGTACACTTTGACATCATCAAACACAGTCTTGAAGCATGGGTTGTTATAAAGGTGATGATTGGGTGACTTTGACCCATGGAGATAGACTGTGAATGATATAAAGGAGTTTTTTCCCTCCTATGGGAGTTTGATGTTCTAGGCCTGTTGATTAGCGAGACTGAGAAATGCATGGCCATGCACATGTAAGTCAATATGTGATATTAAACTTACATATATCTCATACAGTCTGCTCTTGCTCCATGCTTTGAGTTCAATCTAAACATCAATGACAAAGGAACTACACAAAAACTATAACACCATCATAGATTGTTGGTTGAAGTAGTTCTCCAACTTTCCTTTTACTTGGGTAGCATTGATGTGCGACTAGGCACTGCCCATTTCTTATGATGCATAAGTTGTTATGGACATTCAGTGACAACGTAATATAGGACCTATAGGGTCACACTCATAGGTATCAACCTAGAAGAGGAGTTTAATCTTGAATAATAGTTGTTGACTAGTATGCCAATGAGAGGGACAACTCCTTCCTGTCTGTTCTAGCAGTACGAAAGGAGTTCTAGGTAGTCTGTGTGGACTTCTCTATAGGCGGGAGGTTGTTGTCTATCGCTAAGGAGGACATCGTCAGCCAACAGTCCGTGACGAGAGGAGTTTCTACAGAAGATAAAGCTCGAGTCTGTTGTCTGTGGAGGAGCAGTCAGACAAGTACTAGTGCAACTAGGAGTCAAAGTTGCACAACTATAACGACAAGGATTGTCATTGGACTTTCTCCAAGACTAGGTATATCATCCATCCTTCCTATCTTATAGTAATTGACATGATCCGTTGGTTATGGGGAATATGATAGATAAAAAAAATATGTGGCTTATCATGTAGCCATATTATCTACATTGTATATATTTCATAACTCATTATTTAATTTTTACCCAACTACAATCCTAAATTTTATTTCAACTCTTTTTTTATTTCCTATCAATTCTCAACCTCTTAATGTAACCTATCAAGGAATGAGGATTCTTCACCACACACACAAACATAACATTAAATGATATTCAACATTCAGGTTGTTACTATTATTATCCATGGTATGAAATTGAATAGGAGTTAACATGGAAAAGGGTTATGGAGAGGTTAACGATGTTCGACTAGATTTTATAGATGAATATGAAATGGTGCATGACATAATTTTACTTTACTCTTCACTTGTTAATAGTCTGTATTTTACTTAAGAGCTTGTAACTCTCTGGTCCAAGTTGTTAGCTTTTGATCTGTCTGGGTTATGCTAATTAGATATACTTTCGTATTGACTAATGATAGTATTAATAGTTATGAATTTATAAATGGATGATGTTTGAATCAAAGATCAAAGTGAAATAGTCTATCTTGATAATATTTTGGGATGAACCGTAAATGCTAAGTTGTGTTAGGGTTTTAGTTTATGAATGGGTTAGACCTTAATTTCATAGTAACACTAGGTTTAGCACTTTTTTAGGGTGCAAAAAAGTGTTCAGAAGTGTTCTTGGAATTAGTAAACTATTACATATGTTAAATATGTTTTAGAATGATTTTATACAGTTTGGATTGGAGTTTGACATGCTAAACTAGATAACTTTTTGACTATTCTACAAGTTGGTGTGACTTTCTAGCACTAGGGAGAAAAACCAGTGGATGTAGTGAAAATTTATGTGTATGGGTCACTGGGGTAGGAAGTCAACATGGATTTCCTTGAGATCGGATGTTGAACTACTTATTTCTTTCTCTTCATAGTTTTCTTCATCTTTCTCTTCCCTTGAGCACCATTGATGAACAATTGTAGGTCTGATCCTTTGGTGGGTTTTCAACCTACCCTATTTGTTGTTTTTTCTAAGGTTGATCTTGGACAAGGTGTTCTTGGTGCTTCTTGTAGAACCCTTGGAAGCTTTGGTGTCCAGAGGGAGTTTTTTGTTGTTCTCTCATAGTTTTCACATTTTTGTGTGAGTGCATATTGTCCTTTTAGCTGGTTTTGATGGAAATGGGATGGAATACGAGGGGTGTTTGAACATTGTTGACTAAGAACCAAATTTTGTTGACCATCATTGTATGTGTTTTACTATACAACATTATTGTGATAGTAGTGATTAGAATACATACCCTTAATCAATAATATATCCCATTCGATTTTATCATAATTGTTATGTGTATATCTATATTTTGAATTCTTTAATCCCTAATTGAATCCATTCATTCAGTCATTTCTCACATGTCCATGGTTCAAAGATAGAAAATCATTCTCAAGATTCAAATGAAATGTTCACTTTAATCGATATTTTTATAAGTAATTTTCAATAAATTGCCCAACTAAATTATCCTTGAATAAAATATTCAAGTCAGACTTATTAGAAATTTGATTGCTTCTTTTTATATCTCTTAACAAATCATTGTATTTATTTTTAAGGAGAATCTATTAAATTCAGTTACATATCTTTTTTATCAAGAAAAGAGATAATGGGAGACTTATCCCTCAGCATTTCATCTATCAATCTTCTTCTTTTTTTAACTAAATAGTTTTGCTAATCAAAGACACAATTGAAGATGAATTTTCTATCTAAAATACACTCAAACCTTCCAGGAAGGTGACTTGGTTAAAGAATAATTCATGTTTTCTTTCTAGGGATACTACAACAGATGTGACATTCTTCTGTGATGCCATGTGGAGAAATGTGGTGTTCTAACACTGGTGCACATCACTAAATAGACTGATTGCATGGTCACATGAGGGAAAGAATCCAAATTTTATTTCCTATTCCTGATTCAAAGGGAAACCTATTTGCAAAATCACTTTTTTCACATTAAACCCTATAATAATAAAAATATAAAAAAACCAAGTAGACCCTATAGGGAAATATGGCATCACATATGGAAGAAGAAACAAAATATGTATTTCCATATTCCCCTTGGCCAGTAGATCACATGAAAAACTATGTAATGGGAAAGAGAGTTGCAAGGTTAATAGCTGCTCCTAGAGCTAGTTTAGAAACAATCCCTTGTTGTAGTGAGATCCTTTCTTCAAGTTTCACTTGGACGACTGTCACCAATGGCCTCCTGGTTGATCACCATGAACGGAGGTTGACTTCCTCCTCCTGGTGGGTGGTAAAGGCATCCTCACCTCTATAGTAGTCCAGGTGAATGATAAGAAACTCTTATCTCTCTTGATGAATAGACAAAAAGGAGTTATCCCTACTAGTCAATGTGTTAGAATCCACTTGCTCTCCCACTTGTATCTCCCTTGTTGTTCCTCCCTTTGACGGGTAGGACTTGATTGGGTTCTCACGTTACTACAACTGTAAGAAGAAAACAATTGTTAGAGCTTATTGTTGTGTCTCTACAAAGCCTCGACTACCCCTCTATTTATAAGAGGGTTAGGTTTAGGAGTTTAGTCTGAACGGGAGTCCAAGAGATGGAATTTTAGAAATTTTCTAGAGTTTGTGAACATTGAACCAGTTGATTTACTCCAGAATTGGTCAGTTCACATGTGATTCAATCGGTTCAACTATTGAACCAGTCATTTCACAATGTTGCCTATTCAAAATCATATTACCAACTAGTATTCAATTAATGCACAACATGACGCTAGAATCAATCCTTGATCCAATCATATTGATCAACCAAATAGTCGACTCACAATCATAACCATTCGGTTCAAAGATATGAGCCGATTAGTTCATTTGTTGAACCATTCATTCTAGAGATCTGGCTATCAATGCCGATTCAAATTGACCTGACACTTGAATTGATCGGGTCAAGACTTGAATCAATCAGTTCACAATCCATCCACTCAACTTCCAACCATTTTAATTGAATAGCTAACACTTTTGTATTCAAGTTAAACATCATTCATGAATAAACTCCTATTCCATCTCTATCCTATGTGTGTGACCCTATAGGTTCCAAGTTACGTTGGCAGTGAATGTTCATAACTAATCTATGACAACACAAGCAATGAGTGGTATATAGCAAGACATCATTGCTACCAAAGTAATCTGAAAGTATTAGAACAACTTCAGCCTACAACCTATAATTGATGTTACAATGATTGTATAGTTCCTTCGTAACTGATATCTAGATTGAAGTCGAGGCATGGAATCTTCGTCCTCTTCAATGTTCAATCCATGTTCCTTGAACTAGAATAGACTATCTTAGATATATGTGAGCTCAATATCACATATTGACTCACACCAGCATGGCCATGCATTTCTCAGTCTCACTTATCAAGTGACTAAGATATCATACTCCTGTAAAATGGACAAATCCCGTCTACATCACCCACAATCATGCACATGTGTTAGAACGCACACAAACACCACCTCTATGTTAACCTTTATTGAAGATCACATTGGATGATGTCAAAGTACATCGAACGACAAGTGATGAGTACAATGATTTCAGGTCTAAGAACCACAATCACCACCATCACTATGAGAGATGATTCTGACTACCAATCATGGTTTCCATGCATCACTCTCAAGGTGGGTCTATCTGATAAACTATTCTCTAAACAATATCTATTTGTTTGGTTTGATATCACATATGATGATGTAATGGAATTTTGTCATCAACCAACACACACTCTTGTATTATTTGTTATTTTTGTCTATTTAGCCTTCCACAATAACATCCAACAAAGGACATAACAAGAATGCATATACTCTTGACATATGTATGATCTCATTGTTCATGTCCTCACACTGAAGTCATACGTCATTGAGTAATATCATTCTTTAGACATTTATTATGTTGTGCCATTATCTCATAACTAAATAAAATAGAATAAATGGAAGATTTCTTTTATTATTAATAAACTCATTTACAAGATATGCCATTAAAATCATCATATGATTGGCTTTTGGGAACATGTATGAATGAGTCCCACTTGAACTTAGAGCCAATCACCAATGAACTTAATCCCAAGTGATACAACATGACCTTCCTGCTTCTACTGTGAAAATGCTTTTGTCAAGGGGTCAACCACATTGCTTTGTGTTGGTACTCTGAAAATCTTCACATCTCCTCGATCTATGATCTCTCATATAAGATGGAACCCATTTTGTATGTGCTTAGAACACTGATACAATCTTGGTTCCTTAGCTTTTGTAATAGCTCCATTGTAGTCATAATATAGCTCAATTGCATCGTTGATGCTTGGAACCACCCCAAGTTCTCAAATGAATCTTCTGATCCAAACAACCTCCTTTTTTGCATTGGATATAGAAATATACTTGGCCTCAGTTGTAGAATCCACAACTATACATTGCTTGGAACTCTTCCAATTTACAACTCTATTGTTTAGGAAAAACACAAATCCAGACTTTGATTTATATTCAAATTTGTCATTTTGGAAGCTTGCATCAGTGTAACCGTTTACCCCCAACTCTTCCTCACCACCATAGACAAGGAACTGACCCTTAGTTCTCCTCAAGTACTTAAGGACATTCTTTATGGCAGTTGAGTGACATTCATTGGGATCTGAATGATACTTACTAGTCATACTCAAGGCATATGAGACATCTAATCGAGTATACACCATTTTGTACATGATAGATCCAATTGTAGACGCATATGGAATCTTACTCATGTGCCCCCGTTCTTCATAAGAACTGGGAAATTGAGCTCTAGAGAAACTAACACCATGAGACATGGGTAATTTTCCTATCTTTGAGTTCTCCATGTTGAACCTTTTCAACACTTTGTCGATGTATGTACTCTAACTCAGGCCAAGAAGCCTTTTAGATCTATATCTATAGATCTTGATTCCTATGATATAGGATGATTTTCCTAAGTCTTTCAAGAGAATGTATTTTCTAGCCATATATTTACCATCTATAAAGTAGGGATGTTGTTCCCCATCAATAGTATGTCATCTACATACAATATGAGGAATACAATCATAGTCCCACTAACCTTCTTGTAAACACATGGTTCATCTTTATTTTGACTAAATCCAAACTCTTTGATTGTTTCATCAAATAGAATATTCTAGCTCCAAGATGCTTGCTTCAACCCAAAGATTTTCCTTTTTAGCTTACAAACTTTATTTGCATCCTTTGGATTTATAAAACACTTAGGTTGTGTCATGTACACATCCTTAAGAAGATTCTCATTAAGGAATGTGGTTTAACATCCATCTGTTGGGTTTTAGGGGAGACAAAGAAGGCAGCGGAAACAAAAAAAAAATTCTCCCCAAACCCATACCGAGGAAACGCGTCAACGTCTATATAATAGGAAAGGATGGTTTGTGGAATCATACCTTGTCCCGAGGCTTGCTCGGCGACAATACCTCGCGCAATGCGCGGTCTTTAACTCCGGACTTCGACGGTGTATGTGCAGTTCCTGGTCGAACCGGGACTGACAACTCCTACTCGAACCGGACTGTCGGATGACAGTTGTCCTCCTAAGCGGCAGTGTCCTCCCGCCTCTGTAGTAGTCCACACGGACCACCTGGAACTCCACTCTCCTTGTCCCACAAGGAAGTGGAAGGAGTCGCACCCTCCTGTTGACGTACTAGTCGCCAACACGCTCTCCTGCCTCCTATTGCAACTGCAGTTGTCCTTCCCTTGCTGCACCTCCCTTTTGCGGGAAGCACTTGCTCGGGCTCTCTCACGGTTACCAAAACCAGAGAGAACGACAACTTGCAGATCAACTGGTTGCACTGAGCTGTACTTTGAGAAGCCCCCAATGCCCCTATATATATAGGAGAGTCATGGGACATGGTTCTCCATCCCGGGCAATGCGGGACTAAAGCAGGAGTAGAAGGGTTCGAGAATTTTCCACAAAAAGCAACCAGTTCGCAACTTGAAATGATCGGTTCACAACTGAACCGATTGGTTCGGCCATTGAGCCGATCGGTTGGACCTGAGCTGATCGTTTGGGGCACTCCAACCGATCGGTTGGTGCCCTGAACCGATCGGTTCATGGTCCTAATCCGGCTCAAAAAGACTTTCCTTATTTCTTTCCCAATTGGTATCAAATACCAATATTATTCCCAATCGAATTGGGCAATTTGAAACCAAAGGAAAATTCTTGCCGACATGACTTTCCCAACTGGTCGGTTGCACCAGTTGAGCCGATCGGTTCAACTCTTGAACCGGTCGTTTCAACCTAGGCATGAGCCGATCGGCCTGGACACTCCAGCCGACCGGTTCAGCAACCTCAGCCGACCGGTTCATCACATGAGACGATCGGTTGGGAGCACAGGTTGGGCAAAATCAGTTAATTGTGATTTCAATCAATCCGATACTCCAATCAATGCGTCCAACACCTTGAACCATACGATATTGAGTCATCGACTGATTGAGTGTTTAATTGAACTACTAAACTCCTTTAGTAATCAGTCTAAACATTGCTTTGTGGACAAAACTCCTCTTCCAGGTTAAATCCTATGTGTGTGACCCTGCAGGTCCATTTCACGTTGGCAGTGAAAGTCCATAACACTTATGACTTCACAAGAAAAGAGTGGTGCCTAGTCACACATCAGTGCTATCCAAGTGAAAGTAGAAAGTTGGAGAACAACTTTCATCCTACAATCCGTGAATGGTGTTACAGCGAATGTATAATTCCCTTGTCATTGATATCCCGAATGAACTCGAGGCATGGAACAGTCATCCTGTCAACGTTCATTCACTTCCTTGATCTCAGAGTAGACTAGAAGAGATATGTATGACATCAGTATCACATACTGATTCACACATGCGTGCACGCCTTTCTCAATCCTACTCATCAAGTGGCCATGGATATCAAACTCCCTCAGGAGGGACAAATCCCATATCTATCACTCACCCCTCAAAAGCCCCATGTGTCAAAGCCACCCAATCATCACCTTTATAACAACCCATGTTTCAGGTTTGCGTTTGATGATGTCAAAGTGTACCCAACGACATGTGTTGAGTGCAGTGATTTCAGGTCTAAGAATCACACTCACCACCATCACTGTGAGTACTGACTGTGACTACCATCTCATGGTTCCATGTGTCAAACTCATGGTGGGTGTGTCTGGTACCTTGTTCTCTAACAAGTACCTATGTGTTTGGTTTGATATCTCTATATCATGACTAATGAGATTCTGTCATCAACCAACACCACAATCTAGTCTTGTGTGTCATTGTTATCTATCTACCTTCCACAATGACATCCGACTAGGGACATAACAAGAATGTACAAACTCTTAGCATCCGTATGATCTCATCGTTCAGGTCCTGAACCTGAAGGCATACGTCATTGAGTACTGTCATTCTCTAGACATTCAATATGTTCTATCACTATCTCATATGACTGAACCAGAAAGAATTGGAAGCTCGCCTTTGATGTTTATCAAATCAATCTTAATGTATCCCACCAATCATCCCATGATTGGCTCTCAGGGCACACATACCAACAGACTCCCACTTGCACTGCGAGCCAATCACCCATGAATCATATTCATAGTGATCTTCAAACATGTCCCACATGTTACTGTGCTCTTACTGCAAACATAATGAGTACTGACAACACCTTGTCAAAGTCTGTACAAAATTGCATGTCTCTCATCTCTTCGCTGTACGTCACACGTATGAGATGGAGTTGTCGTAATATGCGATCTTGTATTCCATTTGCTAACCTTTAGCCACATTGCATGATCAAGGATTCCAGACTTGTCATCAATGAGTGGAATATAAGTTCATCTCATGAACTTTCAGATCCATATAGTATCCACTACTGTTTACTAACACATGGATACTCGACATTTCCCCTTTTTCAAATGGCTTTATTGGAACATTTCCAATTATCAACAAACTTTCACTTTTATACATATTATGTATATATATTGCGATTAATTTTCTGTCCTTTCGGAAGTTCGCATCAATGTAACTCTTTACATCGAACTCTTCCTTATCTCCATAGAACTAGTACTTCACAAGCACTCATCAAGTTCTCATGGTATTCCAGTAATCCTTATTGGAAGCAGACAGACATCCACTCGTCATGTCCCACATACGAGTTATTAGGATGAGCACATCATATTGCCATGTCCTACATACAAGATGATGAATGCATTTTATTCTTGCCATGTCATACATGTAAGATAATGGGATGATTACATACATGATAGATCCATATCTATTCTTAGTGTTCCCATTCTTCATAAGAATTGGACACTTGGCCTTGGGATACTAACTCCATGTAACATGGACAAGTTTTCTCCCACTGAATCTATGCATACTGAACACTTCAGTACAGATTGCCAATGTATGCTCTCTCTTTCCAGGTCAAGAGATTTTCGAGAACTATCTCTATAGATCTCTATTCCTATCACATAGGAAACATCTCTATCTTCCTTAAAGATAATTTCCACATTTGGATTTCCAATCTAGAACATTTCCATTTCACATCAATATGTGGAATGTGAATACGCTCCCACTAAATCACAGATATCTTGTTTATCTTTGACATATCAGTCAAACCCTTTGACTATATCATCAAAGTAAAGATCCAATTTTGAGTTGCTTGTACTCAATCAATCACATTGATTAGTCCATTGTAACTTATAGACTTCATTTGCATTAGTGGATTCATAAACCTTATAGGCTGTGTCACGTACACATCCTGTTTTTATTCCTCATAGGAATGCGGGTTTAGTATCCATATGCCAAATGTCTTAGTCATTAAGTTGCAATCAACAAGCATCATCCTTGTCAAAATGTTATCCATGTGTCTTAACACTTAAGACTTATTTGCACTTATGGATATGATCCAATGAGTACTACCATCAAGGTCATACCTTATGGTTCACATGGAAGTCATTTAGGATGTAATGGTTTCATAAACCATAACTCAATATTCAGTTCCTCATATTCATCTTGATAGTTGACTCATCACATGAACAACTCATCACATAGATAATTGAGGTGTATCTGTTAAAGATATAAGAACTCACAACCCTTGTGATTCTTAATTTCTTTTATTAGTGTGGGGTATTCTTTTATTAAGAAGAATTCAGTTATTTGATAATCATTCTCTAACTCCTTAGAGTATGACTCCTTCTTGATTCAGACATCACCATGCCTTAATCATGAGTTCACTATGATACACTATCATAATCACTCATAAGGATCTCAAACATTTGGTCCAAGTATTTCATTCATTGATCTCATCAAGAATTAATACTTTACCAAATTTGTACTTCATTTATGATAATCTTGAACACTTCAAGACATTCATATTGGTATTTCTCTAAACACCATTTGAAGTATTAGCATTTATTCCAATAGGTATGTAAATACATCACATGTATTATACCTAATAGGATAATCACTCTTCCACTACATTAGTGAAGATTGATTAATCATGTCCAAGATATTCATGTCTCTTACTGGTTCTATAACCAAAAGAGTCTAGATTTATCCATCACATGGAAACTAGAAATGAATTTCTCATGATTAATGCTAATTAAATTGTTTGAGTTATCTATAACTTTTAGGTATCATCTTATCTTATGCATATCAAATATCACAAGATAAATAAGGCATTGCCACAAAGATCACATCTTTATAAATTGAAACATCTCTTTATTAATTGTCATCATTGTCATACAATATGCAAAAATAAAGTGTTTCTATCTATTGGCAAGTATGAAATAACAGTTCATAACTGTATTGCATGCCTTATTGTTTGAAAATAAACTAAAGTATTCCTATCTATAAAGGCAACACTTGCCCCAAGTAAGAATGCTTTACACTTTACATCTTGATATCATATATCTCAAAAAGTGTTACAAGTTTATTTACATGACACCTTCAAGTAGAGGCTTCAGTCGCCTCCTTCTTCTTTTGTTCTTCCAGGTAGAGAGGACAATTCCTTTTCCAATGTCCTGGCTTTTGACAATGGTGGCAATTTCCTTTCTTGGTCACGCCTCCCTTGGCCTTGAGAGCTGAAGATGGCTTGGACTCCTGGCAAGCTTCATAACCTTTCTTAGCTTTGCCCTTGCCCTTGTGCTTGGACTTGCCTTTCTTGCTCGTGATCACCATCACGGACTTAGGCTTGTCCTTCTTCATTTGTAACTCGGCTGTCCTCAACATACCCAACAACTCTGACAGTGGCCTATCAAAGTTGTTCATGTTGTAGTTCATCACAAACTGACTGTAAGATTCTGGCAATGATTGCAGTATCACGTCAGTAGCCAACTCTTGGCTCAGTGGAAATCCCAGTCTCTGCAGGTTCTCCACATACCCAATCATCTTGAGTGTGTGAGGACCAACTGGATCTCCTTCTGTCATGACGCACTTGAACAGCGCTCTAGAAACATTGTACCTCTCTTGCCGTGCCTGATCTTCATACATGTTCCTGAGATGCAGAATCATCTCTATGACACCCATGTTCTCATGTTGCCTCTGCAACTCATGGTTCATTGAACATAGCATCAAGCACTTTGCATCAATGGCATCATCAGAATGCTTCTTGTAAGCATCCCTTTCTGCCTTTGGTGCATTAGGAGCGGGTTCCTCTGGAATTGGAGTATCCAGGACATAGAGCTTACGCTCTTGAGTGAGAACAATTCTCAATGTCCGATACCAGTCGAGGAAGTTTGTCCCATTTAGCTTGTCCTTGTCAAGGACCGATCACAAAGAAAAGTTGTTTTTGTTTGTTGCCATTTGAACTACAAAAGGAAAATATGCAATTTTAGTCCAAAACTCATTTTTGACTTATTTTATTGATTTGAAAATTTGACGATATAATTAGGCCTTTAATGAATTATCGCTCCCACTATTTTACTTCAAATTGATAGCCCTCACCATCAATTCGGAAGATTGCAGCGTACAACCTTCTAGTGGGCAAGATCCTGAAATCCTCTAAGTCATGGACCAGCTTGGGCTGTCACCCACAACATAGATCTCTCAGGTAGGCAACTTTTGCCAATTGCATCATATGCAACTCTTGATAAGATGTCATATACAACCCCTTGCAATGATCATCTCCATGCCTCAAGGCGCTAGATCCTATCTAGGTCACCTTGTTAAGTCCGACCCAAAGCGAACACGATGAATATGCACCCTGCTTGGGCAGACCCACACATTCATCCTTCATGCTTCCACGAGATAGACGGTGCACCACGCTTGGGCGTGCCCACACTTAGTCGATCAAGCTTTTCACGTGTGTCGCATTTGGAAGGCATCTAAAACTTAATATTTTAATGAGGGATTTGGTTTTATATACATATACATATCCAATCACCACAATACATAGTACGTATCATATACATGCTATATCCCACTGAAAACATGCACAAAACGATAAAAGCGATGATTATGGCCATCCTAATGTGATTCCTCGAGCCAAGAGGAATCACGGTCATCTAGGTCTACATCACATGCAACCTGTACAAGATGAACTTTGTGCCTTGCCTTCCGAGTTGATCAACTCATCACATGAATGATCTGTACTCTCCAGCCGGTCGTATGGGTGCCACGAGTCGATCGGTTGGCTCCTCCAACCGATCGGTTCGCCTGGTCGTCGTGCATCTCGTCATGTCCGCCACCCGCTCGTCTCGCTCCTCGAACTAGTCATCAACCGATCGGTTCACTCCTTGAACCGACCGTCTGGAAGGTCAACCAATCGGTTCACTCCTTGAACTGACCGTCTGAACAGTTGTCTGGATGTCCACCGGTCTTTGACATAACAGGAAATAAAATCCTATTCTATTTATTACATTGCTTTAAAAGGAAACCCCGAGTTACATTCGGGGGGGAGCAAAGGTAGGAAAGAATCTCGAATTATTTCGAGTTACATCAGGAATAAGAGAGGGAAGATCGGTGCGCAGACCGAGATGCAAGCAACCACAAACAACCACACATAGATAGGGGTTTATAGGCCATAATCACGCTACACACATCCACCACAAAACTCGTTTAAGGGCGACGCATATCGAGTGCATTAATAATACATATCATATATGTAATTAGGGATTTTTGGATTTAGGATTGGACATGCATAAAGCTGATATTATTCGCATCGCATGCAATAAATAAAGGCGACAAACCAAAATCGATCATATCGATATTCCTAAAACATAGAGCAGCTGACGTGGCTCTGATACCACTGTTGGGTTTTAGGGGAGACAGAGAAGGCAGCGGAAACAAAAAAAAATTCTCCCCAAACCCATACCGAGGAAACGCGTCAACGTCTATATAATAGGAAAGGATGGTTTGTGGAATCATACATTGTCCCGAGGCTTGCTCGGAGACAATACCTCGCGCAATGCGCGGTCTTTAACTCCAGACTTCGACGGTGTATGTGCAGCTCCTGGTCGAACCGGGACTGACAACTCCTACTCGAATCGGACTATCGGATGACAGTTGTCCTCCTAAGCGGCAGTGTCCTCCCGCCTCTGTAGTAGTCCACACAGACCACCTGGAACTCCACTCTCCTTGTCCCACAAGGAAGTGGAAGGAGTTGCACCCTCCTGTTGACGTACTAGTCGCCAACACGCTCTCCTGCCTCCTGTTGCAACTGTAGTTGTCCTTCCCTTGCTGCACCTCCCTTTTGCGGGAAGCACTTGCTCGGGCTCTCTCACGGTTACCAAAACTAGAGAGAACGACAACTTGCAGATCAACTGGTTGCACTGAGCTGTACTTTGAGAAGCCCCCAATACCCCTATATATAGGAGAGTCATGGGACAGGGTTCTCCATCCCGGGCAATGCGGGACTAAAGCAGGAGTAGAAGGGTTCGAGAATTTTCCACAAAAAGCAACCGGTTCGCAACTTGAAATGATCGGTTCACAACTGAATCGATCGGTTCGGCCATAGAGCCGATCGGTTGGACCCGAGCCGATCGTTTGGGGCACTCCAACCGATCGGTTGGTGCCCTAAACCGATCGGTTCATGGTCCTAATCCGGCTCAAAAAGACTTTCCTTGTTTCTTTCCCAATTGGTATCAAATACCAATATTATTCCCAATCGAATTGGGCAATTTGAAACCAAAGGAAAATTCTTGCCGACATGACTTTCCCAACTGGTCGGTTGCACCAGTTGAGCCGATCGGTTCAACTCTTGAACCGGTCATTTCAACCTGGGCATGAGCCGATCGGCCTGGACACTCCAGCCGACCGGTTCAGCAACCTCAGCCGACCGATTCATCACATGAGCCGATCGGTTGGGAGCACAGGTTGGGCAAAATCAGTCAATTGCGATTTCAATCAATCCGATACTCCAATCAATGCGTCCAACACCTTGAACCATACGATATTGAGTCATCAACTGATTGAGTGTTTAATTGAACTACTAAACTCCTTTAGTCTTCAATCTAAACATTGCTTTGTGGACAAAACTCCTCTTCCAGGTTAAATCCTATGTGTGTGACCCTGCAGGTCCATTTCACGTTGGCAGTGAAAGTCCATAACACTTATGACTTCACAAGCAAAGAGCGGTGCCTAGTCACACATCAGTGCTACCCAAGTGAAAGTAGAAAGTTGGAGAACAACTTTCATCCTACAATCCGTGAATGGTGTTACAGCAAATGTATAATTCCCTTGTCACTGATATCCCGAATGAACTCGAGGCATGGAACAATCATCCTGTCAACGTTCATTCACTTCCTCGATCTCAGAGTAGACTGGAAGAGATATGTATGACATCAGTATCACATACTGATTCACACATGCGTGCATGCCTTTCTCAATCCTACTCATCAAGTGGCCATGGATATCAAACTCCCTCAGGAGGGACAAATCCCATATCTATCACTCACCCCTCAAAAGCCCCATGTGTCAAAGCCACCCAATCATCACCTTTATAACAACCCATGTTTCAGGACTGCGTTTGATGATGTCAAAGTGTGCCCAACGACATGTGTTGAGTGTAGTGATTTCAGGTCTAAGAATCACCCTCACCACCATCACTGTGAGTACTGACTGTGACTACCATCTCATGGTTCCATGTGTCAAACTCACGGTGGGTCTGTCCGGTACCTTGTTCTCTAACAAGTACCTATGTGTTTGGTTTGATATCTCTATATCATGACTAATGAGATTCTGTCATCAACCAACACCACAATCTAGTCTTGTGTGTCATTGCTGTCTATCTACCTTCCACAATGACATCCGACTAGGGACATAACAAGAATGTACAAACTCTTAGCATCCGTATGATCTCATCGTTCAGGTCCTGAACCTGAAGGCATACGTCATTGAGTACTGTCATTCTCTAGACATTCAATCTGTTCTATCACTATCTCATATGACTGAACCAGAAAGAATTGGAAGCTCGCCTTTGATGTTTATCAAATCAATCTTAATGTATCCCACCAATCATCCCATGATTGGCTCTCAGGGCACACATACCAACACCATCTACTAATTGTCATAGTCATGATAAGATACAATGGAAAGCATGATCCTAATGGACTTAACCATTACAATTGGAGAAAAGGTTTCATCATAGTCAACACCTTGAACTTGTCTAAAACCCTTTGCAACCAATCATCCTGTGTAGGTCTACACATTACCATCCATGTCAATCTTCTTCTTAAAGACCCACTTGCGCCCTATGAGTTTTACCCCTTCAAGTAAATCTACCAAGGTCCATACTTTGTTGGTATATATGGATTCCATCCTGAATCTCATGACCTCAAGCCATTTTTCAAATTTTTGACATATAACAACCTCTAGGTAGGTATTTGGCTTATCATAAATGACTAACTCATCGCCTTCTTGAGTCACAAGATAACCAAATCTATCTGGCTCAAGGTGTGTCCTACTAGATATGTGAGGTTCCTATGTTACATGAGGAATTTGAGATTCCACAACAATTTGTGACTCTCAATGTTCCTCTTGTACCTTTATTGGTTCAATGATTTCTGGTTGGTCTCAAACATCTTTGAGTTCTAATGAATTCTTTTTCTAGGAATACATCATCCTTGAGAACAAACACTTTATTGTCAGATGGAGTATAAAACTAGTATCCTTTGGTTTCCCTAGGATATCCAATAAAATAAAATTTATCTAATTTGGGTCAAGGCTTTTTGAGAAACTACTTTCTCACATAATCTTCACATCCCCAAATCTTTATAAAGACACATTATGACTCTTCCCATACCAAATCTCATATGGCGTCTTTTGAACCAATTTAGATGGTACACATTTTAGTGTAACACCAGAAGGAAGTTGGAAAATCAAGAAAACTCAATATTGATCACACCATATCTAGCAATGTGTGATTCCTTTTTTCTGATAATCCATTGTGTTTTGGTGTTCCAGGTGGAGTCCATTGTGAATAAATACCACAATATCGTAGAAGGTCCTCAAAATCTTGTCTGAAGTACTCTCTATCTCCACCAGAATGAAGTGCCTTAATAATTTTACCAATATGGTTATGTACTTTATTCATGAAATCCTTAAACTTTTCAAGAGTTTCTGACTTATATTTCATCAGGTAAACATAACCATACCTACTGAAATCATCAGTAAAGGTAATGAAGTATTGATAACCACCTCTAGTATTTGTTCTAAATGGGCCGCATTCATTGGCCCTCTCACTGTAATCAGTGAATGGAGTCTTTTTCATCTTGCCCAACAAACAAGAATCACATGTCTCTATTGATTCGAAATCAAAAGAGTCTAGATAACCATCTTTATGGAGTCTAGAAATATGATTTTCATTTATGCGCCCTAGATGAAAATACCAAACATATGTTATGTTTGAGTTAGCGAGTTTTGATCTTTTGGTATTTCCGTTATAAAAATTTGTATTTAGATCCAGCAAACAAAGGCCATAAGACATTGAGGCACTGCTATAAAACATCTCTTCTTTTGAAATAGAACATTGACCATTCTTTGTATGAAATTCATATCCATCCTTGTCCATACAAGGTACAGAAATAATGTTTCCATTAATGATAGATACAAAACTTAGTTCTTTATCACTATTACAAGCACCGTGGTTAGAGATAAATTATAGTTTCCAATTATGGTGGAATGAACTCTTGCTCCATTTGTAACTTGTAGTTCAACTTCACCCTTTCATTAAGGCTTACTTCTTTTCAGATCCTATAAATTCTTTTTTTTTTTGGAAAATTTGGGTAAATATATTCCAAACCCAAAGAATTGGGGCAAAGTTACATAGTGCAACCAACTTGCAATTTATAGAGCATTAAATGAAAACATTCAACCAACAAAGGCAACAAGCTTGAAACTAGAATAGATTCCAATTTCTAATTGTGTTGGTAGGGATGCTAGTTGTCTTAGGTTTATATAGATTATAAATCGTCTTGATGTTTGTTTCAATGTTAGTGAAAAGGTCCACATAGTCCACCTCCTTACCCCCATGTTTGTAGCTATTGCATTTAGACCGGAGGGTATGAGCACATTCACTGAGATCCACAAGTTCCAAGATAACTTGAGATTTCATGACCTTACCAATATCACGTAGACATTGGACTAATGAATATGAGCACAAAGGTATCTCTAGAATGAACAACTACTAAAAAGGTGTTCAGTTGTTTCATTATCATTTTTACATAGGCAGCATTGAGTGTGCGCATTAGGAGACCATCTACTAATTTTCTCCAAGGTAGGTAGAATATATTCTATCACTCTATATGTAGCTAGGTTCCACTTTGGTTGATAACAAGGAAGCCATAGAATCCTAAAAGCATCATCTTCATTTTTTTTTGTCGGCAAAGGTCCCACAGGCCCAAATCATCAATGTTGATGAAGTTAGGCCATACATCATTGATTCTCCTCCAAGATGATGAGTAGCCTTTGATATATCTGCGTGTGATACTGAGGTTAGAATGATATCTTAACCTCATCTAAGAGCTCTAGACAGACTCACCAAAAAGCATCTTTATGACTCTTCTCATGGTGTGATAATCATCTAGATTAGACAATAGCTTCAGGTCAAAACCACCTTCAGTTTTAGGAAAAGCAAGATGAGACTAGCTGGTTGAATGAACCGGGCTGTACCAAAGGAAATCACTAAGCATGATTTCCATGTGATGTAGGACAGAGTGCAAAACCTCGCCTTGTCGTAACCAATAGTTTATCAGTCCCATAGCATAGTGCTTGATGGGATGATTCTGCCTGCAATTGAAATTTTTGAACCTAGACATCTACTCATCATGTCCTTGATCTTGTCCAGACATTCATGAAAATGTCTATGCCTGAGGTTTCCCCTGCCATGGGGAATCTAAGGTATTTGGTTGGCCAATGACCATGTTGGATGGCCAAAGTGTCCTCCAGCTCAGATTTATGCTTGCATGATTTAGATAGGTAGATATGCATCTTGTTGGTGTTGTATTTCATTCCTAATATCTTACCAAAGGAAAGGAGGAGGTTTTTCAAGTTATTGAGACTATTGTTCTTGCCTTCAACGAAGATGAGCACATCATCAACAAATAAAAAGTGAGACCTATTGGTTTAGTTCACCTTACTGAGTAGGATTTGAATTTCCTTGAAGACACAAACTTCTCAATCATCCTAGTGAGACCCTCCATGGCAATGACAAAGAGAAAAGGTGAAAAAGGGTCCCTTGACGTATTCCGTTTTTATTCTTGAAGAACCCAACAACACTCCCATTGAGTAGAAGTGAGAAAGAAGGCATATTGACACATAGTTTTACCAGATGTATCCAAGTGTCATAGAAACCCATACCTCTTAAGAAGCACCAAAGATAATTCCATCCAACTGAATCGAAGGCTTTGGTAATGTCAAGCTTTACATAGGCAGATGGAAAGCTATTTTCAGTGTTGAAATTTAAGGTGAATTTAGCAGCTAATAGCGAGTAGTCCTCAATACTTCTACCCTATACGAACGCACCTTGGTTGATGGATATAAGCTTGGTCATGATAGTAGCAAGTCTTCCTGATGTAATTTTAGTCATGACTTTATAAATCATTGAGAAGCAAGAAATAGGGCAATAATATAAAGGAGTAGAGACAATATCCTTCTTCAGAAGAAGAGCCAGAAAGACATGGTTGATTTTCCTGACCATATTGCCACCTGTAAAAAAATAGGAAATTGCATGCAATATATCATCTGTAATTAACTCACAATTACTTCTTAAGAAGAATCCATTGAAGCCATCCAGACCTAGACTTTGATTCGGGCCTATACTCCAAATAGCATCTTTAAGTTCCTACATATCACACTGCTTGCAAAGATATTCATTATCTATATTAGTCACTTGTTGGAGCCAATCAAGGTCAAGATTATTGGTGTCATAGTCCTCTTGATTATGTTTGTACAAGCCTTCAAAGAAATTGATAGATTCTTATGCAATACTTTCTTCATCAACCAAGTTGCTTCTGTTGCTGTCAAAAAGCTCAGTAATGGAGTTAATAGCATCACGTTTTTTTACAGTAGAATGGTATAGTTTGTTATTGTGATCCCCATTGGAGATCCAATCCAATCTACTTTGTTGCCAGTAATAATACTTTTCAGCTTTAGATAGAATAGAAATGTGATCATAGGTGACCTTTTATGCTTGTATGAGATCATCGTCCAATGGGTTTCTTCTAAGCACTACAAAGATATCTTCCATCTCTAATCTTATTTTAGCAATCAGGTTTTTAAGATTGATGTATTTCTTGGTCTAAAGTTTGAGTTCAACCTTGACTACTTTAAGTTTTTAAGAAAAACAAAAAAGAGGATTACCTTGTTGTTGAGTGTGCCAAGCATTAGAAATAATATCCTTGCATCCATGTCAGTCCATCCAAAAGTTGAGAAAATGAAAAAGGCGCCTCTTCTTAGAAAGTTTCTTTAGGTTGATGTTTATAGCCAAATTGTCAGAAAACTCACAAGTTAGCAACTTCATCTTTGTGCCTGGGAATTTGTCTAACCATGCATCATTAACCAATGCCTTGTCAAGTTTGCATGAAATTCTCTTAGTCGTACCCTGCCCATTGCGCCAAGTATAGATTTTGTTGTCCACTGATGACAATTATGTCAATCTAAAATTGTCAATTGCAGTGTTGAAGGAGCTGAGTATAATATTTGGTATCTCTCATCCTCATGCCTTCTCTTCACTTTTCCTAATGTTGTTGAAATCTCCGATGACCAACCATGGATCAAAGATAGTAGAACTAATACTCTCCAAGGTTGTCCATAAAGTGGTGTGTTGTTGATCAATATTATGAGCATAAATGGCAGTAATAGTGATGGCAAGTCCCCCTTTATTGGTGCATTCCGTCGTGCCATGTTGATCATCAGAATCAAGACAAAGAATATCCCAAGAATTAGGATTCCAACCAATACAAATACAACCATTTGGATCCTTGTCATGATTGGACATCCATTTCCATCTATTAGGGAATAGTTTGGATGAAGTGTATTTCAAACACTGCTAGTGTAGGTTGGGCTTCCAAGATAGATCTTCTAACCTCCCTCTTCTTCTGTGATTTCCCAAAACCACAGACGTTAGTCATAAGGATGGGCATTAATGACCCCTACTAGTTGAACGGGTTTTGTGTGGCCCGCTCACTCTAGTGGTTTTGTTCTTCCTAGAGTTAGGCATCCTACTCAACTCACCATCCTCTTAATCTGCATCAATCTCCTTCTCGGCTTGATCAACTAGACTGGAATTCTGGCTAGCATCATGCTATCCCACATTGGATTCCTGGATGATCTTCGAGCCTGACAATGTGGTGTTAGACACCTCTTCTACACCTTTAATAGTGTCAGCATTTTGTTCATCGGTAATGAGAACCGAATCATCAACAACATTTTTTTTAGTTCCTCATTCCTATTATTGACTGGGATAACATCTTTATCAGTCTGAGCATTGGCACTCTTATTCTTCTTGTTTGACACCACCTTCCAAACTTGCATTGGTGCACGAGTAGAAGAAGTGGCCTGGACTTCAGTGTGTGCGATCTTCTCAAAGGGTAGTCACTATTGTTATGGCCAAAAACCCTACAATCTGAGCATCATTTGGGAACATGCTCATAATTGATGACGATTGCAATGGGGTCACGATTAAGCATGTAGACCCAAATTTTAGCAGAAGGTTCCTCATTCGCATCCAGTTCCACAAGAGCATGAGCTTCACCCAGTGACTCTTTTCCTATTGACTTGTAATCAATGTGAACATATGTGAGATCCACATCCAGAATCTAGTGCCCATTATGAAGAAGTTGACAAATTTATCTAAATGACATATATATACCTGAAGTGGAGATCTCTAACCCCAACTTCATCTACTTTAATTCCTATAACTACAAAGGGCATATTCCTCTTGGACTTTTCTTTCTCCTTATTTTGAGTGTTGAAGACTTGGACTTCAGCTTGACCTAATAATTCTTCTTGGCTTTGATTTCATCTTCAGACTCCACTCCACTAACCACTATCATGAATTTGTCCTTCTTCATTTGTGATTCAACATTTATCAACATGATGAGTAATTCTGATAGCAGTCTGGCCATGTTACTCAAATAATAACATTCAATAAACTAACTATATGATTTGGGCAATGATTGTAGAATTTCTTCCAAATCTTGGTTCAAAGGGAATCCCAGTTCCTCTAGATGTTCCATTTGTCCAATCATATTGATCGCATGGGTCTCTACTGGATCTCTTTCTATCATCTGACACTTAAAGAGAGTCTTTGAGACATTGTACCTTTCTTGCTTTGCATAATTATGGTTCACGTTCTTAAGATGTGTTACCATATCAAGAATCCCATATCTTCATATTACTCATACAAATCATAGTTCATGCATCATAGCATAAGGTGCTTAATGCCTAAGGCATCATTGGCATGTTTCCAATAAGCATACACCTCAACTCTATGCGCATCAAGAGCAAGCTCTTCTAGCATTGGTGTATCTAGGACATGAGCTTATGCTCATCATTGAGAATTCTTCTCAAAGTCCAAAACCAATCATGAAACTTTGTCCTGTTAAGTTTGTCCTCTTAAGAACTAATTGCAATGATGATTTATTTGCCATTTGTTTCTATAGGAAATTTTTTAATTTGTCAAACACTTTTGATTTGGTTTGATTAAAGTAAAATTTGACAAAGTTTAATTAGACCTTTAATTAGTTATCACTCCCACTATTTTGTTCAAATTTATATCCCTCACATATCTATTTAAAGATTGCAACATACAACCTTCTAGTGAGCCAAGACTCAAGACAATTGAGTTATTATGCAGCCAGCGTGCATAATCAATCATTTAGGACTGCATCTTATGCAATTCTTGGATAGATGGTATGTGCAACTCTTTTCCATAGTCATATGCATTCTTCTTGGTACTTAATCTCATTAAGATCTTCTAGTTAAGTTTGACTCAAAAGACAACATGATAGGAATGCACTCTGCTTGGAAGGCCCACATGACTATCATCATAATTCGATGAGATAGATAGTGCACCATGCTTGGCATGCCCATGCATAGTCCATCAAGCTTTTCATGTGTGTTTCTCATGGAAAGAATATAAGACTTAATATTTTATTGAGGGATTTTATATTTATATAAATATATATACATATTCAATCACCACATACTTATAGTACGTATCATATGCATGCTATATCCCACCAATGAATACATGAAATTAAAAACACAAGTGATGGTTATAGATATAAAATTGTGATTCCTTGGATCCATAAGGAATTACTACCACATAAGGTCTACATCATATGTAGCAACCTAATATTGATGAAGATTTATCCTCGAACCAATCTAGGTCAATCTTTTAAACTCTTAAACCAATCGGTTCATGACCTATTTGGTCCGTTGGTCTCTCAGAATAGTTGTCTGGTATCTGGTCCCAGCTACTTCTAAACACCTTCAGTCGATCGGTTGGGCCACTAGCCAATCGGTTTGGCTCATTCTATCATATGGCCTCCTCAGTCCACTAGCTGATTGGTTCGTCTTCTGAAATGGGTAGTCCATCTGGTACATAACGTCGTATTTTCCATAATAGGAACTAAACCTATCCTAATCCTATTTAGAATATTACATGGTAATAGGGAAACCTCGAGTTAAATTTGAGGGGGCATCGGAAGGAAATAATTAATACTTTTACATATGGAAGAGAAGATAGAGGCTTAGTATGCAAACTGAGATGTAAACAGAAATAATAACCATCCAACCAAGCACAATGATTTAGGGTTATTGGCCATAACCATGATAACATTTACCATCAAAACCAATTTTAGGTGTCGTGTATATATATATATATATATATATATATATATATATATATATATATATATATATATATATCACATACATGGGGATTGTATGTGGTCTTCAATCGATATATGCACATTAATCATTTAATATTCACATCGCATGTAATATATAAATAATGAAAAATATAATTCAATCATATAGATTAAATTCCAAAACATAGTAAATTGACGTGGCTTTGATACCAGTGTAGGGAAATATGACGTCAGATACAACAAATAAACAATAATTTTGCTGTCGTATTCCCCTTGAATAGTTGATCATGTGAGGAGCTATGTAATGGGAAAGAGGCTTCCCCTAGAGAAAGTCCAATGACAATCCCTTGTCGCAACATGCTCCTTTCTTCAAGTTTTACCTGGATGGCTGTTTGTGGAAGCCTCCTCATTGATCACCACAGATGGCCATTGACTTCTATCATCGAAAAGGGCTCTTCAACTCAGTAGTATTCCATTTGGACCATAGAGAACACTTACCATTCTATATGAATAGACAAGGAGTTGTCCATTTTAGGTAGCTTGCTAGCATCAACTTGGTCTCCAAATTGTCTCTCCCATGTTGGTCCTCCCTTTTACAAGTAGAAATTTCTCGGGTTCTCATCTTCTCACAACTTTGAGAAGACAACAATTATCAAAGCCTATTGTTGTGTCTCTATAAAGCCTTGACTAACTCCCTATTTATAGGAGGGTTAGGGTCAGGAGTTCTAGTCTGAGAAGGAGTCAAAGATGCATAATTTCATGAATTTTTTGGAACCTACGAACATTGAACCGGTTGGTTCACATGTGAGACAACCAGTTCAACTCTTAAACTGGTTTTTATAATGTTTCACATTTGCAATTGTATTGGTAGTTAATATTTGATTAATATACAACATAACATCAACATCAATCCTTGATCCAATCATATCGATCAACCAAACAGTCATTCACAACCTTGACTAGTTGGTCACAAATCTGAGTTTATCAGTTCACTTTTTTAACTGATCGTTTTAGAAATATGACCGCTAATGCTGATTCAAATTGATCTGACACTTGAATTGATCAGTTCAACACTTGAACTGGTCAGTTTATAGTGCAGTCAGTCAACTTTCAACCATTGTTGTTTAAATTGAATACCTAAAACTTTAGTAATAAAGTTAAACATTTCTAGGTGTATCCTATGTGTGTGACCCTACATGTTCCAAGTTATGTTGGTAGTGAATGTCCACAACTAATTTATGACATCACAAGCCATGTGTGGTATCTAGCAAGACATCATTGCTACCCAAGTAATTTCAAAGTTAGAGAATAACTTCAACCTACAATTTGTTATTGGTGTTATAGTCATTATATAGTTCGTTTGTCATTGATATCCAAATTGAACTCAAGGCATGGAATGATCATCCACTTCAACATTCAATACATGTTCCTTGAACTAGAGAAAAATGTCTGAGATATATGTAAGATCAATATCACATATTGACTCACATGAGCATTGCCATGCATTTCTCAATCTCACTTATCAAGTGGCCAGGACATCATACTCTTGTAAGAGGGAAAAATCTCATATACATCACACACAGTCATCCCCATGTGTCACAATGCACCCGAGCACCATCTTTATGGAAATTTTTTATTCAAGATCATGGTGGATGATGTCAAAGAACATCGAACGACATGTGATGAGTGTAGTAATTTCCGGTCTAAGAACCACAATCACCACCATCACCATGAGAAATGATTCTGACTATTAATCTTGGTTTCTATGCATCACTTTGAAGGTAGGTTTGTCTAATACATTGTTCTCAAAAAAATATCAATGTGTTTGGTTTGACATCACCTATCATGCTTAATGTAGTTCTATCATCAACCAACACACACTCTAGTCTTATGTGTTATTGTTGTCTATTAGCCTTCCATAATAACATCCGACTAGGGACATAACAAGAATGTATATACTCTTAAGTATGATCTCATTGTTCAGATCCTCAACCTGAAGCCATACGTCATTGAGTAATATCATTATTTAGACATTTATTATGTTGTACAATTATTTGATAACTAAATAAAATAGAATACATGGAAGATTTATTTTATTACTAATCAAATCATTCAAAAGATACGACATCACAATCATCATATGGTTGGCTCTCTGGGCATACATACCAACAGACCCAGCTTCAACTGAGACCCCTTTCAACTCCCCTAAATCTAGAGAGAGACTTCCCTATCTTGATTATACTACAAGCTAATGATTGTCTAGAAGATCGTTCTTCTAGAATAATGATTATGAGGCTCAAGGAGGAAGCATAAATGGTAAGGAGGTGCCTTTATCTCATCTATTCACTTTACTTGTCTATATTTTCCTATATCTTGACCAAAATGATACATTATTTAACTAATTCAAATACATACAAACTTATTTCTTACATAAATGTTCATCTACATGTTCATCATGAAAAAAATTGCCATGCCTAATTAGTCAACATTCTTACATGCTTACTTGACCTCCTTAAAAAATATTATATCTTGTTCATGATTTCCCACATCCTTCTAATGGATTAATATATACTCTCCAAGATTTCTTTTGTTACCTAGAGGAGGTACTTTTGCTTATATTAGATTCCCATGCACCCCAACGATCAAGAAAAGACCACCTTCACGTGTCCCTTGTGTATGCCTTCCATAGGATGCCTTTTGAACAATACAATGCACCTGCCACTTTTTACATTGGATGTCTACTATATTTAATGGCATGACAAAGATGATAGTGGAAGTCTTCATGGATGTCTTCTTATTTTATGGATATGATAGATTGAATATTCTTAGGACATGATAGATTCTACAGAAGGTTTATTTACTACTAAGATCACTAAGCCTCTTACAAATCTTCTCCAAAAGGACATGGACTTCAACTTTGACTCTGACTGCATGAATATCTTCAAAAATGCTGAGGATGCTCTTATTTCTACTCCAATCCCTCATGCCCCAGATCGGTTTCTTCCTTTTGAGATCATGTGTGTCTCCATTGACTACATCGCAGGTGCAGTTCTGGGGCAGCGCTTCAACAAGAAGCATCACAACATCTACTATGCTAGTAAAACACTAGACAGTGCATAAAAGAATTATTCAACCATGAAGAAGGAGATTCTTGCCATATTCTACCTTTGAATAATTTTTATCCTTTCTCACATACTAACAAGTGATAGTCTATACAGCCATGCAAAGATCAAGTATTTAATGTCAAAGAAGGATGAAAAGCCAAGACTGTTCAGATGGGTCCTATTATTTCATGAGTTTGACCTGGATATTGGGAACAAAAAGGGAACCAACAATGTTTTTGTTCATCATCTTAACATATTACACATCCAAGACAATGATCCCACCCCTATAATGGTTCCCTCTAGGATGATCAATTATTGAAGTTAACCACATTTACCATGTGGTCTGGTAATTTTATGAGATACTTAGCTACATGAGTCCTTCACCCAGATTGCACAGGGAACGAAAGGAAGAAGTTCATGTCTGACATTTGCCATTACTATTGGGATGAGCCTTTATCTATCTTAGCTATGTTCATATTGTCTTTATCATTGATGCATCTCAAAAGAGGAAGCTCTCCTTATTCTTGAATAATTCCATTGTGGCTCAACAGAGGGCCACATCGACTCTAAAGAGACAACATTCAAAGTCCTCCAATATGTATTCTTCTGGCCTTCTATATTCAAGGATGCTCACAACTTTATCAGGCCTTGTGATCAATGTCAGCAATCTATCAATATTTCTAAGAGGGATGAGATGTCACTCAATTTTTCATAAGAAGTTGAGATATTTGACGTCTAGGGTGTGGACTACATGGTTTCATTCACCTCCTATTATTTCTTATCCTATATCCTTATTATTGTTGATTATGTTTCAAAATTGGTTGAAGTTATTTCCACAATTTCTTGTGACTCCAAGCCAATCATATAGCTTTTCAAGGACATCATATTCCCATGCTTTAAAGTCCCACACACTATTAACTCTAATGGATGATCTCAATTCCTTGAGTGAAGTTTTGAAGCACTCCTTTGCAAGTACAATGTCAATCATCATGTGGCTACCCCATATTAACCCCACATGAGTGGCCAAGTAGAAGTTTCCAACCTTCCAAGCAAGACTATCCTCGAGAAGACAGTCAAAAGACTAAGATAAAATTGGGATCACAAGTTGAATCACTCTCAGCCTACAAAATTGTTTACAATAATCCCTTCGACACTACACCCTTTAGACTAATTTATGTGAAGTCTTACCACTTGCCATTCAAGATTGCACACAAGGATTGATGGGCCATCAAGCAGCTCAACTTCTACATCTATAATGCAAAAGAGAATTGTTAGCTTTAGTTACAAAAATTTACAAAACTATGATGAAATATTATGAGAGTGTAGAAATTTGCAATGGGTGCACAAATATATGGCAAAAATGGCCACTTGAAGAAGAAAGATCTGCATGTCAGAGTTCACATCTTATTACAAAACTCATGTATCCAACTTTTTCTAGGATAGCTCGAGACATGATGGACAATCTCATTCATCATCAAGCACTATTTCAATCATGGAGCTATTACAATTTGGAGCAAAGAGACCAGTAAATTCAAAGTTAATGGCCAATGCCTCAAACACTACTTCAGAATGGACAATATCTAGGCCAACCAACATTTCATAAGCCTCCCTCCTTCATAACAAGACTGATCTTCAAGAGTTGGTCGATTAAGGTTAAACAAAGGCTTTTATTAGGAGGCACCCTAAGTATTACTTCAATTCTAGTAGTTTTTCCATTTACTTGATATCTTTATTTAATTAGTTAGTGCATCCCATGACAATATCATACATTCTAAGAATTTTGATTGTATGTGAAATGACTTTTTTTGAATGGAGAGTATCCATGACTCCTGGTCCAACCAGTAAGGTTCTTCCCCTTGTTCTTAATCTAGTGTTTTCTCAAGGATGAAAAAATATCTATGTTCAGGGAGGAGTGTGGGTGGTATGTATTCTACTCTCCACTGATACATGTATGTTTGTAACTTATGTTCTCATCACTACATGCATTCATTGCATTTAGCTTAATTTTTTCACAATTTGTTTTATATTTAAAAAAGTGATCATCTAGCCAAATTAGATTAAAATTCATGTTTACATCCATGTATGTTGTCATCACATAACACCCATTAATCGAATAAAAACCTCACAAAACCAATTTTGAAACAAATCAATTACTAGAAATCACCCTCTGTAGCCTAGGAATTCGAACATCATGTTTCCCTAGAAAAGATGGTAGGTCAATGAGTAATTGAAAGGTCAAACACATCATTCTTCTAACTAAATAGTGAAACAAATTCTTGGAATCATCACTTTTTCCCTTATCATGACATTATTTGAGCATAATGGGACTATTAGAACAACTCAATGCGTTGAATTATATATCAAGTTGCATGACGATTTGACCCCCTTCTACACTTCTTCTTTCATTTGTGTACCTTCCACCCATTAAATAGAAAATAAAAATTCATAAAAAGTGTCAAACTCAAAGTTCGGGGTGGAACACCCTCCCTACTCTATATTCTTATTCCATACTACTCTCTATGTAATAGGGTCATACCACTAAAAATAAAAGATGCCAATGTGTACAAAGAAAAAAATGTTGCAAGACAAGTATCAGTACAAATAGTTGCAATTTCAAGTCAAATTCAGAAGGAATTTGCATCTTCCTTCTGCCACCCCCTTCTCTTAATTTTCCACCCACGAACATAATGTAGAATCATATGCATACTTGTTGTTCAACGAGATTCTCTTAACTTTTGTGAAAAGTATTAGGTGTGCCTAGTATTGGGAATGGTGATGAAGGAGAGGTTTGGGGACACAAAATTGGAAATAGAGACATGGGTGGATGTGTTCTTTGATCTTAGGAAGTTGGGGTGATTGAACATATCAACTGGTAGGATAATGAGCATGATGGAAAGTTGAGGAAACCACATGGGTTGAAAGTATTCATTTGGTTATTGTTTTAGATCTAGTTTTACTTGAGGACGAGAAATGTTTAAGTCTGGGGTTATTTGGTGAATGCATATTCATCCTAATTTTGGTTGAATTTTTATTTAGATTTGCATTCATTTCCATCATTTTACATTAGAACTAGCTTACATTTAGGTTTTCTTAATTTAATGTTAATTTATAGGATTCTAATCTAAATTGATAATTTTCATGGTAGGTTTGAGCTACATATCTCATGCACACGAATAGGACATGTTGGTCTTGTTGACTAACTAGTGTGAGTAAGAAATTTTCTAATAATGGACAATATCTTTTTTGAAGTGTCGCTTCATCAATTATTGTTTCCATTGGTTGGTGCCTCATCAGTACAGACCCCACGACACACGCCAATAGCCCCCTACCATTCCATTGATTGAAAATTAATAGAAGTCCTTCCCTTAATTTGCATCTTTCCACTCTTACATCTTTTGTGTCACAATGCGCCAATCCATCATTTGATAGATGATGGAAGTCCAGCGACCACCTACTAGTGGTTACCTTTGTATGGAAGTGTTTAGTTCATCTTCTGATAGATCCTCATCATTCTCCCTTAGATGGTTGTGTTTCACTCACCTTCCAAAGGAAGTGCAACACTACCTACTGATGGCTACCTACCATGATTGATCAGACTTCATCTCCCGACATATGACATGCACTCTTCCAATCAAAGGAACTTATGTACCTACCTTCTAATGTCATTCCCACTCTCACCTTCAGATGGAAGCTTTACTATTTCCTTTTGATAGATCTCCAATACATATGCCTTCTGATGGAATTTTTGTACAACCTTCCAACAAAATTGCATGCTCCATTGTCTGATGGTAGATAATTTATAATAAATAATAGTTGTCCAAACTTTTCACCTATCGACAGTTTTCCAGAACATTTACCTATCGATGGGAATATTATGGGTCAGGAGACCCATTATATTCCATGCATCATGTTTGTCTCTTTCCCTCAATTGAGGGGAAATCCTAACTCCAAGGCAACTAGGAAGGGTCCCAAACACTAACCTTCATCGATATAAACAAAGGAATAACCACGAAGAAGAGGTATTGGTTATTGACACCACTAGGCTACAACTTTTGTTCTTGATCATCCACCTTTGGAAACCATCGACCATTTACATTGGTTTGACGAAGTCAACAAAAGATCCTTCCAACTTCTCTGTCTCTAAGGTTCCAATATTTAGACCTCAAAAGAGGTTGTTCTAGAGGTGCTCATTTCCATTGGTTGATGACCTCCACCATCATCGCTCTACTACTCTCTCTTCACAACGATCAAATCCATCCTTGGAGAAAGAATCCATAACCTTGAGGTCTCCTCCAACAAATGTTATAAGAGTGATATTGTTGCTATGTCAACCTCCATCTTCTACTATGATGATGACATTCTTTCTTACTTTCCTAGTTGTTTTTGTTACTACTATGATGACCGAGTAGTCCTCTTTCTAGGGTACATGTGCTGGTATGTGTTCCTAGAGAGCATTCATATGATGATTGTAGTGAGGCATCATGTAATAGATTTAATTAATAATAAAGCTAATCTTTCATTCTATATGTTTGTTTAGTTATGAGATGATGGTATAACACGATATATTTCTGATAGAATGACATAACTGGTTGATATATGTCTTCAAGTTGAGGACTTGAACAATGAGGTCATATCTATGACAAGATTATATACATTCTTTTTATGTCATTATTATTGAGGAAACAATATATAGACCACAATAATACATAAGAATAGAATTTATTTTTACTAGTGGCAGAATATCATTTGTCTTGATATGTGATATCAAGCCAAACACATAGGTAGTTCTTAGAGATCAATGTATCAGACAGACCCAGATTGAGAGTGATACATGGAATTCATTGAGTGGTAGTCAAAATCATCTCTCATAGTGATAATGGTGATTGTGGTTCTTAGACCTAAAGTCACCACACTCATCACATGTTGTTTGATTTACTTTGACACCATCCAATGTGACCTTCAATAAGGGTTATTGTAGCGGTGATGTTCGGGTATGTTGTGACACATGGGGATTGACTGTGAGTGGTGCAGATGGGATTTGACCCTCTTGTTGGAGTAGATATCCTAGCCACTTGATATGTGAGACTGATAAATGTATGACCATACTCATGTAAATCAATATATGATATGTGAGCTCACATGCATCTTAGATAGTCTGCTCCAATTCATGAAACATGGATCAAATATTAAGAGGATGATGATTCCATGCCTTGAGTTCAACTTGGATATCAGAGACAAAGTAACTATAAGATCATTTTAACATTAATCACAAATTGTAAGTTAAAGTTGTTCTCCAACTTTCTAATTACTTGGGTAGAAGTGATGTGTTTCTAGATACCACTCATTATTTATGAAGTCATAATCTTGTTACGGGCATTCACTGCTAATATAATTTGGGACCTATTGAGTAACACACATAAGTGCACTTGAAATAGGATTTTACTCATGAATAAGGTTTTACTTGATTACCAAAGTGTTTAGGTAATCAATTTAAACAACATTGGCTGACAACTGGCTGATTGGGAATGTGAGTCAACCAAATCAAGTTTTGAGTCGACCGACTCAAGTGTTGAGTCAAAAAACTAAGAAGTCCAATCAACCGACTGGAAAATTAATAAGAATGGATCAAGGATTGATGTTGACGTCATACGTGCATTGATCGTTGCATTGAAAGCCAATATGTTTGAGAATAGGAAAACATTCCAATTGACTAATTCGATGTTTGAGTCGACCGACTAGGAGTATAGTCAACCAACTCGTGATTTGTAGAAGCTGAAAAATTCATGAATTTTTCCCCAAGTTTTTGGAAACCCTGGTCCATCCACTCCTATATGGGAGGGGGGTGGCCAAGGATCTCAACACACTTGTGTGACAAGCCTCCTAATATCAACTTGTGGTATTGTGAGAGCCAAGGACATCTTACCCATTAAAAGGAGAGATAGCCAAAGGGGAGAAAGTTTACACTAGCACATTAACAACACGAGGGACAAGTCATTCATGTCAATTCTTGTACAATGACATGAGTTCAAGGTGGTCCATGTGGACTAAGTAGACGAATGGAGGTTGTTGGAACCAAACTAGGATGACATTGTCAACTACCCTTTGTGGTGCTAACCATGAGGCCGTCATTGACAACCGTTTGAGTGTTGCTTGATAAGAATCATGTTGTTGCAAGGATTGTCGTTGGACTCGCTCTAGGACCAGGTATATGCCTTGTGAACCTTCTGTCTTGTACATATTTATAGACCAAATCCACAAGTTTATGAGGAATATGGAAAGACTTTTTTGTTTCAACTACCATCTTTGTTGCCATGTTTCCCTATAGTAGTTTCAAAGCCACGTCAATTTAGTGTGTTTTGAGATTCAATCAATATGATCGGTTTTTGAATTTATGATTTATTACATGTGATGTGAATATTTAAATCACTAGTGTGCATATTCATTAAAATACCACATACGCTAGGTAATGTCTAGTAGATCCTATATATATTATGATATATATGCAATTTATGTGTTTTGCTAAAATCAGTTTTGATGGTGGATGTAAGCCTTGTTATAGCCAAGACCCCAAAATATGTGCATGGTTGAATGGTTTATTTTCTAATATTTTAAATTTGGTTTGCATATCGAGCCTCTCTCCTTCTCCACATGTAATTTAATGTTGTTATTACTATACTCCTCTCAAATGTAACTCAAGGTCTCACTTGTATAATGTAATAATTTAATATGATAACTTTAATTTCTATTTCGGCAAAAGATAAGACGCTCTACATCAACCGAGTCAATCGGCTAGGAGTCAAGTCGATCGATTGGAGGACCAAAGATGCTATAGATCAAAGGAGCATATCGTTCGAGTAGAGGCTCAATCAAGTGACTGGAGGAGTCCAGAAAGACGCTTGAGCCAAGAGCCAATTGACCAACTGACTGAGGCCAATCGATCGACAGTGGATGAGTTGATTGATTGGAAGAGTCCAATCAACTGAACAACTTGTTTCCAACATATTTTTTGGTTGTAACACGTGACATTTATGGTGGTAAGGTATGCCCATAGAGAAAATCATACGATGATTGACATGGAATATACCATAAAGGATTTGATTAATACACATAAATGCAAGCTTCCAATTCATTTATTTCATTTAGTTATGAGATAATGAGGAAACACTATGAATGTCTAGGGAAAAAGATTACTCAATTATGTATGTCTTCAAGTATTAGCCTTGGGGAAATGAGATCATACATATGTTAAGAGTACATATATATATATTTGTGTGTGTGTGTGTCTATATATATATATATATATATATATATATATTCTCTTTATGTCCCTAGTTAGTTGTTACTATGGAAGGTAGATATACACTACTAACATATAAGACTAGAGTGTGAGTTGGTTGATGACTAAATCTCACTAAGTCATGATATGGCAATATCAAACCAAGCACATAGATGCATGTTAGGGAACAGTGTATCAAACAAACCGTCCTTGAGAGGGACACATGGAAACCATCATATGGTAAGTCATAGTCATCTCTCATATTGAAGGTGGTGATTGTGATTCTTAGACCTTAAATCACTGCAATCGACACATGTCGTTGGGTACACTTTGACATCATCAAACGTAGTCTTGAAACATGGGTTTATATAAAGGTGATGATTGGGTGACTTTGACACATGGGGATAGAATGTGAGTGATAGATATGGGATTTGACCCTCCTACTGGAGTATGATATCCAGGCCACTTGATGAGTGAGACTGAGAAAGACATGTGTATGCACATATAAATCAATATATGATATTGGGGTCACATTATCTCAAACAGACTGCTCGTGGTTAAAGGAACATGGATTTAACATTGAGAGGATGGCAAGTCCATGCCTCACGTTCATTCGGAATATCACAGATAAAGGAATTATACAATCACTACAACACCTTACACAAATTGTAGATTGAAGTTGTTCTCCAACTTTCCATTCACTTATCATTGACTAGGAACCGCTCCTTGCTTGTGATGTCCTAAGCTAGTTATTGACATTCAATACCAACGTGGCATGGGACCTATAGGGTCACACACAAAGGAACTCAACTAGAAGAGGAGTTTATCTTGAATGGTGATTGCATTGATTACTAAAGTATTTACGCATTCAATTCATGCAGCATATCAATAGATTGACTGATTCGACTGCCAAACAACCATCTCAAATGTTGAGACATCCGTTTGGGAATCCATATGAGCATCTCAAGTGTTGAGACCACCATTAGGGCCACCAGACGGGTGTCTCAAGTGTTGAGACGGGTGTTTGGGTTGTCAGGCTGGTTAGAGTTAGAATTTTCTTAGTTCTACCCTTGAAACGACCGACTCATCTCAGACTCACTAGACGACCTTCTGGGTGAGTGAGACGGGCATCTCTCATGGGTGAGATGTCTTAGTTGGGCCAAAAAAATATTTTGGATGTTTCCTAAATTGTTTCAATTGCACTTTTCTTGTGGTGCAAGGAATTAATATGTGATATTATTTAAAAATTCAAGATTGTGAAAATTCAAGATCTTATGGTTCCTTCCACTCCCACACAATCTAGTATAGATTGTGAACCCTGACCCTGCCTCTACTATAAATAGAGGGGTACTGGGGGCTTCTCATAACACAACACAAACAAATGAGATCATTTCCTATGTCAACTATTATCCTCTCTAGTTGTGGTAACTAGAGAGCCCAAGAAAGTCCTACCCGACAAGGGAGGGATATCCACGAAGAGAACAACTGAGGATCATTGTTGTGGGATAGCAAATTGGTGACTAATATGCTAACAGAAGGGACAACTCCTTCCTGTCAGCCCTGGCAGGATGACAAAAGTTCTATCTGGTCCATTTGGACTACGCTAGAGTCATGAGTCCTTTAGCTATTGCTCGGAGAGCAAGTCTTCATGTAGTCTGTGGCGAGACCACAAGAGTCGATGCAGAAGTTGTCCTTGTTCATTGTTGGTGGTGAAGACCAGGGGCTAAAAAGGCACCGTCTAAGGGTAACTAGTTGATAGTTGCATTGAAGCAAATTTTTTCACTGGACTTGCTCTAAGACCAGGTATAACTCTTTAACCATCCTTCCTATTTCATAGTAGTTGATGAGATCTTATTGTTATGGGAATACAAATAGATAATTTTTTTATTTATGTTCCTATACTTTGTGCTCGTATTTCTTAACAGTGGTATCAGAGTCATGTCAATTTATTATGATTTAGGATAATCAATATGATTGGATTTTTAGGTTAATTTTTTATTTATTGTATACGATGTGAATATTTAAATTATCTCATATGTGTAATCGATGAAATTTATATGTGTCACCCTAAAAGAGGTTTTTATGGTGGATGTGTAGCTTGGTTATGGCCAAAACCCTATATCTGTGTGTGATTGGATGGTTTGGTTCCTTTTATCTCAGTCTACATACCATGCCTCTACCTCCCTCTTCCCAATGTAAAGTTAATGCTTTCCTATCTGTGTTCCCCTCAAATGTAACTTGAGGTTTCTCCTATTCAATGTAATAAAGCAGAAATGAGATTGTTTCTTTTCTTGCAACAATGTTGATGATATTCATCATCGGGTGAGACAACCAGTTTGTGAGACGAGACGACTTTCTGGAGGACTATGGAGGACAGAGAAAATCATCCAGATGACCTCCTAGTAGACCAAACTGGCCAATTAGAAGGAGTCCAAACATTGGTTGGATAGGAGGCCAAACAGTCGTCCTAAAAGGCCCAACTGAATGTTTGGAAGGAGTCCAAATATCAGTTGGATAGGAGGACCAACCGACTGGCCAAGAGGTAAGATGACCAGTTCAATGGTTAAACTGATCTCCCCACATTAGCAAGAACATGTCTACACCAACATCAGGTTCATACATGTGATGTGATGTTTGACCTAGTTGGTAGAAATTCCTTGTGGCTCCAAGGAATTACAAGTAGACATGGCCATAACCATCGTTTTTATTTTATATTGCATGATTACAATGTGGGATATACTATATATATGATACATACTATATATGTGGTGATTGGATACAGTATATGTATATATACATGATATATGTAAAATCTCTCAATCAAACATATTAAGTCTTATATGGTTTCCAAAAGTGGCACACATGAAAAACTTGATCTACTAAGAGCAGGATAAATAAAATTGTAATGCACCGTCTATCTCATGGAAGTGTGATGGTAGTGATGTAGGATCCACAAAAGTGGGATGCATTATTATCATGTTGGCTTTTGGGTCAGGCTTAACTGGTGATTCCTTAGTGAGAATAAGTACTAGAAGCATGTTGATGATCATGGCAAGGAGTTGCACATATCATCTATCCAAGAGTTGCATGTGATGCAATTGGCATGATTTCCTATATAAATAATCAATTTGTGGGCAGTCGACAAAAGTTGACTCATGATTTGATGAAATATGAATCTTGGCTCATTAGAAAATTTTACATTGCAATTTCCCAAATTGATACTTGAGGGTTGTCAGTTTGAAAAAAATAATGAAAATGATAATGATTTAAAGACATAATTAACATCACCCAAATTTTAATCAAATCAAATCAAATCAAAATAAGAATAAGTTTTTGACAAAATTACAAATTCTTTTATAGAATCAAATGGTAACAAACAAAGATCACTTATCTTTGTGATCAGTCCTTCAGAAGGACAAATTAATTGGGAACAACTTCCCTGATTGGTTCAGGATGCTGAGAATTGTTCTCACATAGGAGCGCAAGTTCTTTGTCCTCGAGATGCCAGAACTAGATGAACCACCTCAAAATGAGCCAAAGGCTGACAAGGATGCTTACAAGAAGCATACTCAACATGTCATGGATGTCAAATGTCTAATACTATCCTCAATGAAATATGAGTTGCAAAGGCAACATGAGAATATGGATGTGATTGAGATGGTAACACATCTCAAGAACATGTTCCAAGATCAGGAAAAACAATAGAGTTACAATGTCTCTAAGGCACTATTCAAATATAACATGGCAAAAGGAGATCCTGTAGGTCCTCATGTGTTCAAGCTTATTGGGTATGCGAAAAAACTTTCTAGGCTAGGATTCCCCTTGGGTCAAGAGTTGAAAACTGATGTGATTCGACAATCTCTTCCAAAGTCATATAGTCAAATTGTCATGAACTACAACATAAATGACTTTGACAAGTCATTGACAGAGTTGTTGGGCATGTTGAGAACAACTGGGGGATAGATGAAGAGAGGCATGCCCAAGTTTGTGATGACAAGACAAAGGGGAAGTTTAAAGGCCAAAAGCAAAGCTAAGAAGGGTTCTAAAGCTAGCCAGAAGCCCAAGTCTTCATATCTCAAGGCAAAGGGAGGTGCAAAGAAAATAAGAGGTGATTGTCACCATTGTCACCAGCCTAGACATTAGAAAAGAAATTACCCACTCTGGTCAGAGGAATTAAAGAAAAAGAAGGAAGGCACTAAGGCTTCCACTTCAGATATAAACGTTATAAGATAAATTTAATTACTTCTTGATGTTGGTATGTGATACCAAATAGAGATCTGGCAAACAAATGTGTAGGATCTGAAAAGAAGTAAATGCCTTCATGGAATGACAAAGATGGACAAGGTAGATCAAGAGTTGCCAAATCTTTAGTCTACATTTAAATTTAGTTTAGACCAATGGGCATGCAATAGAGTTAGATGAGTTGCTATTTCATTATACTATAAGAAACAATTTACTTTAGAGCATATTTTATGATAAAGATGATATATCAATAAAGTATGAGATTACTAGTTTTGTTTCAAATGATATGATCTTGCATGGATATGCCCAAACATCTAATGATCTTTGTACAAAATAAATTCTGATGAATTCTTATAACATTAATATCTAAGGATTATAGTTGATAATTCAAGACTATCATTAGAAAATGTCACCTTGGATGTATAAAAGCCTATCTAGAATACATATTGATGCTAATCTAGAGTCCCTTGGTTGTGAACCTAATGAAATATGTAATTTTTGTACATAACGTGACATAACATCCTTCACTAGAAGCAAAGGGAGGATAAGTGTTTCGTCAGACCTCATGCATATGATGCAGGAAGATCTTATAAAATGAATGTTATAGATTATTACTCATATTTCATTTCATTTACTGGTAATATGATGATATGTGCTCAGTAAAATGGAAACCACTTGAAATGTTCAACGAGATTATAGATGAAGTGTGACTTTGATGAAAGTATTAAGAAACTTTGATGAGATCAAATGTTGAAATACTTTGCATCAATATATTGGGAACCTTCTAAAAGGACTGTGATAACGTATCACAAGTCAAATCCATCTAAGCATGATAATGTATCAGAATGAAAGAATTATATGATGATGAGTCATGTTATAATTATCAATTAATGTAGTCCTTTATATGTTATATATATATATATATATATATATATATATATATATATATATATATATATATATATATATATATATATATATATATATATATATATATAATGCACCTTCTGAATGACATCATTATGATATGATTTGGGAATATCCCAATATGTCTAAATGGTGTGAAACCTACATAAAGAAAGCAGTTTCTTAAAGAGGTTTATCCACAAACCATGATTGTTGAATGTTACTATTAATACCAATCCATATATATATATATATATATATATTATAAATATATATATATACACTAAATAATGCACCTTGTGAATGATTTCATTATGATATTATTTGGAAATGTCTCAATATGTCTAAAAGAAGTGAAACCTACATAAAGAAAATAGTTGCTTGAAGAGGTTTATCCACAAGCCATGTTTGTTGAATGTCATATTAATCTCAATCTAATTACAAAATTGTTTTGTTGATAGGATAACTAAGTTCTTAGAGACTCAGTGGGAATTAAAAGTAGATCTCAAAATGTTTGAGATCAAAAAAAGAGGTACACTGAGAAATAAGTGAATTACAAGTTGTTGTGTAATCTTGAGTTTGTCATATAACACAAAATAAAATTGTTCTAGTAGCACACATCTGAGATTGAAGGATTGTGAATCCAACAATTCAAATTGGCTGGTCATAACGAGATGAGCCAACTAATCAACTAGAAGCTATTAAAAGACCATAATTTGAGTAGTGGCATAAGGCCATTATTGTAACATCCCTGACCTGGGTTATGAATTAAACCTAGATGTTTTGCCTAATAAGGCTGATTAGATTATTAATATTACCTTGGGAAAAGTAATTAGGGCTCATGAGGAACTTATGTTTCAATTTTGGTCCTGTTTGGACAATGTTGAAGCAATGTTTGCTTATTTTGGACTAAAGTGCAAATTTCCCAAATTGGAGGGGTTAAATTGCAAATGTTGCATGATAAGATGTTCCTCTGATGTTGTGACATCATAAGAATGAATATGATGTAGTGGTAAGGTTTCTACAAGTCTGGACACCAAGATAGAGCTTGTTGGACAATGTTGTGCATTAAAACCCAGTTTTGGTGTAAAGTGCAATTTACCCAAAACCTAGGGTTCAATATGCAAATTACCACTTCAATAAGGTCCCTAATGTTTCTTGGCATCATGTATAGCAAATAAAATGAGAGGTACTCCTCATTTGAACTAAGTTGGAGGAGAGAGAATCTTGACATTAAAATAATCAAGAATAATGCCTAATTGAAACCCTAATTCGATTTAGGGAAAAAATGAATAAAAATAATTGAAGGGATTTCAACCAAAATGTTTTGGGTTGATTTTTAATAAGGATGGACGTTCCTTTGAAAAGATAAGGAACGAAAATATCCTAAGTAGGTGAAATTCCACTCACCTTATTATAAAGAAAAGTAATTCCACTCACATATGGGATATTAATATAATAAGCATTAAGGTGCTTAATTTTCTTTTCTTTAAATTGAGGATAATGAAGGGGAATTAAAGGCAAAGGAAGGTGCCTCGTATCTATGGAGTTGAGGGGGAAGAGGTGGCCAAGTTATTTTTGGAATTTAATGCATTTTAATAATGCATTTTCTCTCTCATCAACTTCCTTATAAAAGTGCCTTTTTCAAGCCAAATGAAAGGCTATTTCGGATTTTCTTCTTTCCTTTGCTTGCAAAACCGACCAAGGAGCTATAGAGGAGCAGGAGGACGACTCCCTACCTGTTGGTAAGCTCTTGACCTTCGTTCTCCTTGATTTCATGGAGGAAATCGAAAATAAATTATGGATTCCTTCTTATTTCGATCTCCTCTTCAACCCTAGCCAACTTTTGCAATCAAAAGCTTGAGGACGAGCCTAGGGGGAGTTGCTAGAGCTTCATCCACCATTGATGGCGTGATCTTGGAGCTTTGGAGCTCAATTGGAGGCGGGTTTTATAACTTAAACCCTCAAACATTGCTATTGCATCAATCTTCTATGCTTTGTTGATTGATTTCTTCAATTTTATACACTTTTGTTTCTTTGCTGCACATTCCATCAATAACGGTTGCTGTTCTTGGGAGCACGAAGGAAGATGATTATGAGATCATCATAAGAAAGCACCTCACCAAATATCTTGGGAGAAAACAATCTCAAGGGTTGGGACCAAACAGGTTCACCAAAACCGTTTGGTGACCAAACGGGTTGCAAACCGTTTGGTGGAAAACGGGTTCAAACCCGTTTGAAAGAGTTGACCAAGCGTTGACCGTTTGGGAATCTCGTTACTAATTATGTAGGATAATGACCCTCCAAATTTGAGGGGTTAAATCAAAAGGAATAATAGGTTGAAGGCCAATCAATTAGACAAATTGAATTGAATTAAGTGCTGATTTTCAACCTGAATAACTTGACCTGCTTGGGCAAACGGGTTCAAGACCGTTTGAGATGGTTGACCAAGAGTTGACCGTTTGGGATTCCTGTTCATAATGATGTTGGTTAATTAACCTCCAAATTTTAGGGGTTAACTCCAAAGGAATCATAGGTTGAAGGCTAATCAATTAGGAAAACCTAATTGGATTAAGTGCTCATTTTCAACCTGATTAACTTGACCTGCTTGGGCAAACGGGTTCAAGACCGTTTGAGTGCGTTGACCAAGCGTTTACCGTTTGGGATTATTGATCCTAATGATGTTGGCTAATGACTCACCAAATTTTATGGGTTAACTCTCAAGGAATCGTGAGTTGAAGGCTATTCAATTAGGCAAATGCTAATTGAAAACAGTGCTGAAATTCCAATGAGTTAATTAGAGATTTTGGGTTGATTAGCCCAAACGGGTTCCATCCCATTTGGGGATCATCCAAACGGGTTCAAGACCGTTTGGGGATCACCCCAAGACCGTTTGGAGGTCTGGGGTCAAGTATAGTTGACCAATTGAAGGTCCAATGGTACTAATCATATTGCAATGTAGTGCTGATTTGTTGATCAACTTGATAGACCAATCCATGATGATTTTTCACTAGAATCCAAAGGTTGGATGGGCCAAACGGTCTCAAGACCGTTTGGATCTCATCCAAACGGTCTCAAGACCGTTTGGTGGTCACCCAAGACCGTTTGGAGGTCTAGGGTTGAGTATGGTTAGGTGTTTGAAGGTCTAAAGGTACTAAGCTGATATACAATGCAATGTTGATTTGGTGATCAATCCAATGAACCAAACCCCAATTGGATTGCTTAGATTTGAGTGATATGATGGGCAGACGGTCTCAAGACCGTTTGGAGGTCATCCAAACGACCTCAAGACCGTTTGGGGTCAGGTCATACCCAATTTGGATGATGGTTCAATGGTTTCAAAGTAACTAGTCTTACATTGATTAGTGTTGTTGAATCATCGATTCCAAACCTTAATTCAATTGAATCAAACCCTAATTGATGATCAATTGAGGGTCAATTGAGGGTCAAATAAGTTGAAGGTTGACCTATTAAATTCAATTGAAGTATGAGGGTAGGTCCAATTGATGATTGGTTCCATAAATCCAATGATTGAAGGAATCAACATTTGAAACCCTAATTCAATTGGATGCTTTATGTAATGGAGGTCCAATGTGATTGAATCCCTTGAGAATTAAGATAATGAATGATCCATTGACCCAATGATGATTAGTAATGATAAAAAAAGAAGGTACAAAGGTTGAAACCCTAACAGTACCTAAGGGACTAGTACCAATTAAGGAATGAATCCCTAATTGCTTATTGGACCAATGACTTGATACACTATGTTAATCATAGTTGTATGTACTTGATTGAAGGGTTGATATGACCTAATCAAGCTGAGATGATGATAGCATGAATTCATACGTGAATATGATTCATGTGGTGATTAAGGGTATGATCCTTAAGTAGATAGATCATGAAACCCTAATCATGAATATAAACCCTAATCGACAGGGTTATTGAGTTGAAACCCTAGTGGAGGGTGTATCCTTGTGAACCCTAGTTGAGGGTGTATCCTTGTGAAACCCTAGTTGAGGGTGTATCCTTATAAACCCTGGTTGAGGGTGTATCTTGTGAAACCCTAGTTGAGGGTGTATCATTGCGATTGTTTATAGGCAACTTTATAATAAAGTTATGCCTTAAACTAAGATAAGTCCATATCATGTGAGATAGCTGGACAATTCTACTGTGTGGCCTATGCATTATATGCTAAGGGTGAGTATTCTGTGATGGAATGTATTAAGAGGGGAAATACCTTAATACAAGATAAAGTTGGTTAACTCAAGAGGGTCTGAATTAATGAGAAATGGGGAACCCTAACCCTAATTTGGGGAAAAGGGAATGATAAGCCATGTTTGATAGTGAACCCTAATTCCTGGTTAAGGAATGATGGTGTTACGATTGTATCACATGATGTGATGAATATCTTGTATGACTGTTATCATGCCTAATAACCATGCAGGTATGATGAGATGATGAATATAGCCAAGTTTGGGCTGTGACATTTATATAATAAATGTTGATTGGCTTTTGTGCGTTGATGTTGTTGTTGCTTTATAAAAGTAACAATGTGTACGGATTTTATGAACCATGTGAATAAGTTGTTTCCTAGTGAGAGGTGACAAGTTGTGAGTGGCCTTGTGAGCCATGTGAATAAGTTGTTGCCTAGTGAGAGGTGAGAAGATGTGAATGGCCTTGTGAGCCATGTGAATAAGTTGTTGCCTAGTGAGAGGTGGCAAGATGTGAATGGCCTTGTGAGCCATGTGAATAAGTTGTTTCCTAGTGAGAGGTGACAAGATGTGAATGGCCTTGTGAGCCATGTGAATAAGTTGTTGCCTAGTGAGAGGTGACAAGATGTGAAGGGCCTTGTGAGCCATGTGAATAAGTTGTTGCCTAGTGAGAGGTGACAAGATGTGAATGGCCTTGTGAGCCATGTGAATAAGTTGTTGCCTAGTGAGAGGTGACAAGATATGAATGGCCTTGTGAGCCATGTGTGATGCTTGGGTAACAAGTATAATGTATATTTATAACATTTGTGTCAGTAAGTTATGCTAGAGAACTTGGTTGATGTTACATTCCTGTTATATATCTATAGTTCATTGATGATTATTCATATCTGTTGTATTCATTACAAGTAGATGGATGAACTATGATTCTACCATGGGTAGATGCAATGATCTTATTGGAAATGGAGAATTTCTTATTCTGTCTATGAAGAATAATTCTGCCTAATAATGTAAAAGTAACCCCTGCTCAGTTTAATTTCATAATCTACTATTATAATGTTTCTAGAGGAGAGTTATATCTCTCACTGGGGCAATTTTTATAATTGTCTCACCCCCGTGGGAACCACATTTTTAGGTGGATGCGGACGAGAAGACAGAAAACCTTCAGTAGGTGAAGGATAGCAACAACAGCAGCAGAGACAGCAGTGAGATCTCAGGTGGAGATATTGTCTGTCAAGTCATATAGTCCTATGTGTCGTCTCTGTACTCTCAGGTCCTCGAAGTAGTAGTTAATGATTTCGAGATTTTGGCTCAATGCCTCGAGATTTTGAACTGTCTGTGTTTAGCTTGACAGGACAGTTAATGCTTGTAATTCTCTAAAGGAGATGATACTGAATATGTACCTGTGAACAAGAATGTAATTGTGTTACTTTTGTTCTATGTGAGAAAGTTTTTACTTGATGTATCTTTTGATAAAAAGGTTTTAATTTTTAGTGATTTTTGGTAATCCGCTGCTTAATGAACACTTCCGCAATAGTTAATATTGTTTACGCGAGACGATCATCACAATTATGGGATCCAAGCAAACTAACAAGGTATGACTTTAATAGTACTACCTAAGGGGTAAAACCCAAAAGGGTGATGATAGGGTCTTGTCGAAAAGACCCACATGAATAACTAAAAAGGACAACTGGTTGAATAGTTTTTCAAATCAGTTCAAGTTGTTGAACATGACAAACTTTCCTTTACCAATTTTCATGATCGTTATTGTAGTTAAAATAGACTAAGAGATTTGGCATATGAAGATAAAATTGGATTTCTTAAATGGAATACATCATAGGATATTAGGATGTTTATAGGACACCGCCTAAAAGGTTTTGTAACTTCATGAATGCAAACGAAGTCTATAGACTACAAAGTTCAATCTAGGATTGAAACAAGGATTTGAGAAATGGGATCTTTTGATATGATAAGATAGTCAAAGAGATTGACTTGAATCAAAATAAAAGATGAAATCTGTGATTATAAAAGATTTAGTGGGAGCATATATGAATATTCCACATATGATGAGGAATAACATCTTAATATTGTGAATATTGAGAATTGATATGATAACTCCTTCAACAATAAAGGATTAAGTGAAACGTCTGATGAGATAAGGATCAAGACCTATGAGATAGTTCTTGAATGTTTCATAATGGATGTTGGAGTAGATACAATAGAAATGTTTTGAAGAAGTTCTACATGGAAAATATTCAATGACGGAGAATCCAGATTTGTCTCTCGTGAACCATATCTTCCAAGTCTATGGAAGAAGGGAAAGGACATGAGATTGTTACTATGGAAGATAGATAGAAAGGAGTAACACATAAGATTGGAGTGTGAGTTGGTTGATGACTGAATCTCACTAAGTCATGATTTGGAAATATCAAACCAAGCACAAAGATACATGTTAGGGAACAATATATCTGACAGGCCCACCTTGAGAGGGACACATAGAAACCATCATATGATAAGTCAAAGTCAGCTCTCATAGTGAAGGTGGTGATTTTGATTCTTAGATCTAAAATCACTGCACTCATCACATGTCGTTGGGTACACTTTGACATCATAAAACATAGTCCTTAAACATGGGTTGTTATAAAGGTGATGATTGTATGATTTTGACACATGGGGATAGAATGTAAGTGATTGATATGTGATTTTTCCCTCCTACTGGAGTATCATATCTTGGCCACTTGATGAGTGAGACTAAGAAAGGCATGATCATGCACATGTGAATCAATATATGATATTGAGGTCACATTATCTTAGACAGTCTTCTCTTGGTTTAAGGAACATGGATCGAACGTTGAGAGGATGACAAGTCCATGCCTCAAGTTTATTCTGAATCTTAGAGACAAAGGAATGATTCAAACACTACAACACCTTACATATATTGAAGGTTGAAGTTGTTGATCTCCAACTTTCCATTCCCTTCTGACTGACTAGGAACCACTTCTTACTTGTAATGTCATAAGCTAGTTATGATATTCACTGCCAACATGATTTGGTACCTGTAGGGTCACACACAAAAGAACTCAACTAGAATAGGAGTTTATCTTGAATGGTGATTGGATTGATTACTAAAATGTTTAGGTATTCAGTTCACACAACAGATCGATAGATTGGCTGACTGGACTACCAAATGACCTTATCAAGTGTTGAGATGACTGTTTGGGTAGCTAGACGGGTGTCTCAAGTGTTAAGACGGGTGTTTGGGTTGTCAAGATGATTAGAGTTTGAATTGCCTTAGTGTTGCCCTTGAACCAACCAATTCAATGTGATTGAACTGACTGGCTCATCTCAGAGTCACGAGATGACCATTTGGGTGAGTGAGATCAGCATCTCGAATGGATGAAATGGATTAGTTGGGCTGAACAAAGATTCTGGATGTTTCCCAAATTGTTTTGGTTACACTTTTCTTGTGGTGCAAGGAATTAGTATGTGATATTAATTGGAATAAAAAATTGCCAAATATGTGTCTATTGGGAAAATACCAAACAACCATTTAGTAGAGAGAGACAATCATCTCGTGTGACCAGACGACAGTATGGGCCACCATATGATTGTTTAGGCTATCGTAGGTTGTGAAAATTCGGGATCTTCTAGTCCCTTCCACTTCCACTCAATCCAATACAGACTCAGAACCCTTACCATGGCATCTACTATAAATAGAGGGGTATTGGAGGCTTCTCAGAACACAACATAGACAATTGAGAATCAGTTCCTCTAACAATTGTTGTCCTCTTTGATTGTGGTAACTGAGAGAGCCCAAGCAAGTCCTACCTGATAAGGGAGGGATAGCCATGAGAGAGATTGTGGGAGTGAAAGTTGGTGACTAGTACGCCAACAAGAGGGACAACTCCTTCCTATTTGTCCTACCAAGACAAAAAGAGTTCTAGTTGGTCCGTGTGGACTATTCTTGAGGTAGGAGTCCTTTGGTTGCTACTCAGAGAGCAAAGTCAGCCTATAGTATGTGGCGAGACCACAGGAGTCACTACAGAAGTTGTTCCTGTTCGTTGTTCATGGTGAAGACCAAGAGTTGCACATCCACCATCTAAGGGCAACTAGTTGATAGTTGCATTGAAGTGAGTTTTTTCGCTGGACATGCTCCAAGACTAGGTATAACTCATTAGACCATCCTTCTTATTTCATAGTAGTTGACGCGATATTGATGTTATGGGAATACAGATAGATAAAAAATTTATTTCCCCTGCTATACTTTGTTCCCATATTTCTCAATAGTTTGACCCTATGTAAATAGCAACTCTTTATGGCTCAAAAGAATTGCATTAGTGTGGCCATAATCATCAATTGTATTTATGATTGCATTTTTGTTTGTGGATATAGTATGTATATGATATATATTATAAGTATGTGGGGATTGGATATGTATATGTATTTATATATAAATAAAATCTCTCAATAAAATATTAATTATTAGATGCTTTCTATAAGCAACACACATGGAAAGCTTGATCGAATAAAAGTGGGCACACCAAGCATAGTGTGTCAGTTATCTCATGGAAGAGCCATGATGGTTGTGTGGGCCTATGAAGCAGGGTGCATCGCTATCGTGTTGATTTTGGGGTCAGACTTAAGTAGATGACCGTAATGAGATTAAGTGCCAAGAAGCATACAAATGAAATATGATTAGGAGTTGTGTGTATCATCTATCCAAAAAAATGGCATAAGATGTAATTGGCAAATGCTGCCTACCTTAATAACCAGTTATAGACGCTATCATTGGTTGGGTAATAACTTAATTATTTTGGATTTTGGCTCACTAGAAGTTTGTACACTGCAATCTTTCTAATCGATAAGTTTGGGCTATCAATTTGAACAAAATAGTGGGAGAATTAATTAATTAATGGCCTAATTAATATTCTCAAAAAATATTTTTTTATTAAAATCAAATCTAAAGGGTTTAAAAAAATGCAAATTTCTTTTGTAGAAACAAATGGCAAATAAAAACATGTTTTCTTTGTGATCGGTCCTTGAGAAGGAAAAGTTTAACATGAATAACTTCCACGAATGGTTTAGGATATTGAGAATCATTCTCACACAAGAGCACAAGCTCTGTTATGACTGTATCCGAGCTTAATTGGCAAACTAGGGTTTACCTGGATGATTATATGCTTAATTGGATTGATCATTTCTTAAATCTAATTAATGTTGATAATTCAATTATGATGTTTTAAACCTAATAAGAATGTTAAGTGTTCTATTGTTTGAGAAATTAGGGTTTGAGAAATATAAACCCTAGTTGGCTGAAATTAGGGTTTTCATGGCACATGAGTATGGAATTTGATCATGATAGTAGTATGGTAAATAATTTATCATATTTTCTATGTAATTTGTATTTATTTCAAATTTGGGTATAATATGTATAAGTCAATCATGCATTTCATTGAAAAATTTCAGAATTTTTGGATGTTTTTTGAAAGTCATTCTCGGTCGAGATATACTTCAGCCGACCATGCTGACAGAATATTGTTCAGTAGTATATTGTTTGATTTTTAATTATTTATTGATAACTCCAAATGTTCTAAAATTTTAAATTCAGATCTGAAACTAAATCATAAACAATAAAATTTTCATAATTTTTGGATGTGTTTAGACCTTACCAGTAGATGAATTACAGTAACTGACATTACTATAAAATTATGGATAGTAGTGTACTATTCGATTTTTAGTTATTTCATTGGAGCTTCGAATGATCTCAAATTTTAACTGAAGCTTAGTAACTAAATTATCACAACATGATAAATTATCATAATTTTTGGAGAAGGTTGGATCTCTAAAATACACGAATTATAGAAACCTTTTTATGACAGAAAAATCTGTTGAAATAAGAAAAAGTTTAGTGAGGGGTCAAAGTGCAATTGACCTAAGCAGCTCAATTGATCTATATGATCAACCTAACACACAAAAAGCTATCATTATTCGTGGTTCAATCTAGAGAAACAAAATCCTAGAGAGAGTTAGGTGTTTCAGAGGAGAAAATGATGGAGATGTTGACATAGGGTTTTGCGGTCCTAGGAATGATGAAATCATGTAAGTTTAGCTTCTTTGGATATAGTTTCATGGTGAATCTTCTCTCACATGTCAAAATTCCATCCCTCCTCTTATTTGATCCAAAATGGTATCAAAACTTCCCCTTTTCTAACTCTTTCTTCATAATCCCTCATTTTTAGGGTTTTCGAGTTGAAAGGAAGAAGAATTGGGTGAATTTCTAGGGATTTGATATGAGATCGAGATTTTTAGTGATGCGCTGCGTTTTTAAGGTGTTTTCACACCCTAGGGTGAGTGGTAACTACCTTTAAATAGTATATTTCACGAAAAAGGGTTAATTCATCTATAATCTTTAATTTCTAGTATGCGACTACAAACCCTGAATTGTCTATTTGTTCTAAGTTGTTGCAAAATGTTATGAAATGGATTCTTGCTATGTTTGGATGAAGTTTAGATGATAAAATCATATTGAAAATGTATACAATACATCCTAATGAGAATTCCCTAAGTATTCACAGAGGTTATAAGAGTAAACTAAAATATAGGGAATTTTTCTATGACTAAAATTTGTTGTATAAGTAAATAGAGAAAATTGCTTATCTAGATCCCCTTGGTTATGAATGATTTTTTTATCTAAATTCATAGTACATATATGTCAGATACTATCTTGGATTTCATTCAAAGTGAATAGTGTTTGTTTGATATCTTAGTAAAGAGGGTGAAACCCTAGACACGAGGAAGGTTGGATATTTGCGAATAGATATCGTGAAATCCATTTGAAGGGATTTTCTTGACATGATAGACTTTATTTATTCAATGTTATTATTGATGCAAGATATCCTAGTGAATGGCATGGAAATCCAAATTCAACTCAGTTCCAAGGTTTCATACATATATTGATTTTATATGATTTGTTGATAGTAGTCTTTATTCAATGAAGGTTTATGTTGCATGAAATCTTTATGGGAGCCATATGAATAAGTTGTTTCCTAGTGAGAGGTGACAAGATGTGTTATGGCCTTGTAAGCCATGAGAATAATTGTACAACCAGTGAAATGAATACCTTGGTCTAAGGACCTAGAGGTAATGGTTACTTATTACAGAGGTAACAATGCTATGTGATGATCTAAGGGTTTGAATACCCAGATCCAGTAATCATGGTAATGATGTGAAGGGATGGGAATTCCTAGTATTGTGATAAGGGATTGAGATCCCAGGTATCATGTGTTTTAAAGATTTGAAAACTACATGATAGATGTATTACACCTTTCTTTTTAGCATTTGTGGTGATTAAATGAAACCCTAAGGGTAGGGTGTTCAATGAATCAAGTATTGTGATATCAATGTTCTCAGTTATTATTAATAATTCTTGTCATGATAAGTAATTAACTCTTAATTGAGTTATGAGATGCACAACTCAAGATTTGGGTTGATATGCATGTTCTTTGAGAAATTACTAGAATAAGTTGCAGGTACTATTGACGATTACTCATGTGTCAAGTAATTCACTCTTATCAGTGTAATAAGAAGATAAATTGCACGATTCTAGTGTGTATGTGCCAAGTGGACATGTAACATGTTCATTTAAGAATTTTAGTCTGCCTGCATGTATAATATGTTGATTACTCAGTATATTACAATGTTTTTGAGTATACTACTCTACCAAATTTAGAATGATATTCATGTCGTGTTATAAAGTTCAAGTAAATAGACATGGTACCATAGAGATACCAGAGTCGAGTATAAGTAAGAGAAATGTACAATCTAGTAAGAGTCTTCCAAGATTAGTGAAATAATAGGTTTAAGGGCCCTGACACCATAGAATCCCTATGAGATGTATGTGTCTTAGGGATGAAATGACCTACCCTGGTGGTGCGTCCAGTATACGAGGGTCGGAACGTACCAACAGGTGGTACGGGGGACGAATCCCTAGTAGAAGCCTCCTTAAATTATAGTTTGTAGTGTCCAACATCAACCAGAAGTCATGGTGGTACTAGAGTACAGAAAAGTGTGTCCAACATAAACCAGAAGTCCTGGTGGCATGGCTTGACTCTCCGCCTGTGTGCTCAGGTTAGGAAATAGGATTGACTATGGATTCGAGCCATAGCACATTCATAAAAAAAGTATGATTTTTACGATCTAAATCAAGCAAGTTTTCTACGAAGAAGATTTTGTTCAACATGTTCTATTTGATACTGGTAGGAGAAGAGACCGACTCAGTATTGTTAAAAAAGGGAGAAGAAGCATAACCAAGAAAAATGGTTCCATACCTTGTTGTAGAACTCATTTTGAAATAAAACTATCATAGGAATTCATAATTTGATCTTAAAATGTTTTGCAAAATGATCAATTAAATAATTGATACAATTCAATTAATCAATGAATCATACCCCTAAAGTCCACTCCTTCCCCATACTACAAGTGAAAGGGAAAATGTGAGGAGCAGTCCAGTTTATGGCATAATAGGAGTGTTGAGACCAGAAAGCCAGTTTCCCAATTGCAGACCAGGAGAGTAGTCAGACTTCGCTATCTCTGGGTGTCGGCTAAGTCTTGTACGGTGGGATCGTAGTGCACTATGAGTCTTCATATATAGAGTACACTGCATATGATCAGGGCATAATAAAATGAATGAGATGTCAATCAAGGTGTACAGTTATTAAATTATTCTTTGTATGTTTTTGAATTATTAGTTCTCTTTATGATCAATCAAGAATTTCATATATTGATTCACTCTTATAGATATCTAGAGTATCCTGCCATATTTATGATTGTTTATTAGACTCTTTAAAGATTACTTTTGTTATAAATGATAGCAGTTGTTCAAAAGTATATCTGTAATTATATCAGTGCTTTAGACTATTTCTTTTAAGTACTCATTCATTGAGCGAGTCAGCTCACCCCTCTACTCAAAATTTTTAGGGAAATCAGATGGACTTGAAGAAGTCATCATTGCATAAGAGTAGATCTGCCACAAGAGTTAAGTCTGAATATAGTTAAGTTTAGTTGGTCCCTGTCATTCTAGATCCTTGTATAGATGGGAGAGAGTTGTAAATGATGTTTTGTATATTTACTTCCTTAATAAAAGATAATACAAATGATTGTCATGTCGTATGTACATGAAAGTGTGAGAAACATAATGAATGTATGGATGTGTATCATTAATGCTAAGATTACATCAGAGAAATAAAAGTTTAATTCTCTTGTAAAGTTTGTTTATGTGGATCAATGCGAGAAAACAAAGAGTTTGAAAAAGAAGAAAAAGTTAAGGGTGATCTTTGTATTATGTTAAATCCTCAATTTATACCCTAATCTCATGATTAGTGGTAATTTTGAGATCAGTGTGTAACAACTTTAGATCAGAGCTTAGGCTGAGTTGTTAGGGACCATTAAGTGAGTAAGTTAGAATCATAAGTGTGGCAGATAGGAGATGTTATGATGTTAGCTCTAGGGATTTGAGTATTTGGATATCCTGGCTCGATATCTGAGTACTTGGATCAACCAATATCAAGTTACTCTGTCTATTCTTTCATGTATACCTTTTCCAGGCATACAGTGGAAGGATGGTCTAGAAAGGAACCCTAGAAATATTAGGGTTAGAAACAAGATAAGTAACATGAATTAAGAGCATAAATATAAAATGAGATAGAACTTTCATTTCATATTGTTGTTTTATTGGAGATTAACAAAAACACTCTTATATGTTTGAATTTAGATATTCAGTATTTTGATATATATATATATGGGTCTTTAAGATTTGTTGTACACTATGTAGTTGTAGCATTTATTGATTACATTATTTGTATCAAGTAGACTAGAAATTATATTTGAATGAGCTTTCCTAAGTGGATAAGTTTTCTTCCACACATTTGAGATGAATAGGAGTTGAGTAATCCTGGGTAGCTCTTGGCTTCAGGACTGTAGGTTTGGCCTGGTCCGGCTGGCAGGATGCATTACTAGGATCTAATGACTCCTATTAGTAACATAAAAAGAGTAAATTCTGTTTAGAATAGATCCAAATTCTAGTATGAATGTATATACTATAAGATTTTGAAGTATAAGGGAAAGACTGGGATAACTAAGAATTAGTTGGAACTGATATTTGAGATCCAACTTTGAGGCCTCATATGAGAAACCCTTAATTGGGAATAAAGGAATACAACATAAGATTTTTATTAAGTTTAATCATTAATATTATATGAACTCTAAATATGAAATATGGAAAAGATATGAAAAAGTATGTAAGGGCCAAGATAGTAAGAATCAATCATGAGGAATGGATTATATAATCAATAACAATGTTTTTATGTACTCCAAAGCAAAGGGAAAATAAAAGAAAAGAGTTAAGTATTCGATAAGTACATAGAAGTGAAGAGTCTTCAGAAAAGTTATAGTGAAGAGAACTAGATGAGCATGTAAATCATAAAACTAGGATAAGAAACTTAGTTAAAACAAAGAGAAATGTTGGAAATAGTGAGCTTGATTAAGGAATGAGGGTTATGATATAATTGACAGCACGAAATGTATACCTTTATTGTGAAGTTAATACATTCATCCTACTACCTTTGGATTCTAAGTCTCTATAGAACAACAAACTAATTTCTAAAAGAAGAACAAAAGTGTGGCTTAACCAATGAATAAGTCATACAAAGGTAGACTATATTCAAGAGGTAAAAACTTGATTAAAAGAGATACTAAGTTTGACCCATGCATGAGTCATTTGATTTAAAATGAAGTATATGTAATTTATTAAACATGAGTTGAAACTAGTAGAGAGATTGTGGATTTAGAATTTCAACTTTACATTAGCAGAAGGATAAAAAGAAATATGTGCAACATGGTATATATGATCATACACTTAAAATAAGCAACATGATCATAAGAGAAAACTAGAAGTTAAAGATGATATGTGGAATAGCGGTATATGGTAAGGGGATTATGGAAAGTAATGAAAAGGTTTGAAACATGGTGGAGTAATATAGATGACAAATGAAAGAGGTTGCGAGATTCAAGAAAGTGCTATTTAGTCAAGTATCCTTGTTTATTATTAATTAAACCTACATATGATAAATGTATTAATGAATGTTTGAAGATAAGAATTCTAAGTCTCAAAATCATCTTCTCTTTCATATCTTCCTTAATGAGAGCAATGTGGGAATGAAGTGTTAAGAAAATGAATCATATATTATGCATAACCACCATGGTAGAGACATCTAGTGAATGTAATAATGACACACAATATGATGATGAAACCCTAGCAACATAATTGAGAATGTAATCTATCTGAATGGCCAGGTAAGAGAAAGGAAATTCAATCGATAAGATAAAGAAAACTTTAGTAAAACATGTGAGGTCCAAAGTTTGACTTGCAAATTAACGGAGCAAAGTTACACACAACAACATCATGCTACTGATAACGAACAAACCCTAGAATGTTTAGAGTTGTAGTAGTTCAAGGGTTTTCACTAGTGATTTGACCTTGAATACTAGCATCTCTATAAAACAAGATCATGTGATTTGCACTATAACAAGTAAACTAGCACTGATAGTAATCCTAGCTGATCTGAAAGATTGATGAATAATATGAAAATTATTCAGAACAAGGGGTAAGAAATAAATTTGAAATGTAACAAGTGTGTTTTGAATAAAAGAAGAAGTGCAAGATGGGAAAAGTGTAATCTAAAACAAATTCTTGCAGTGATATCAAGAATGATGAATAATCTATTCTTAGCTTGTATGTTTCAATTTTAGGGATGTTTAATCTACATGATTAAAATGAGAAGGATAAGTAGCAAAAAGTAAGTAGTAATGAATGAGAAGAAAGATAAGAGAAAACAATGGCTTTTAGTAATATGTGAATCTGTTTTTAGAAGTATAATTTGTTGAAGGTATATTAAGTGATGTAAATTGGTTCTACGTATGATTTCAACGTACATGTACAAGCAATATGTTAATTTTAGGTTTCTAATAGTTGTAGTCATTCATACATTGTATTGTACATTTGTAGTATGGTGATATGGGTTGAATAATGATGGAACAAATGAAAGGTTACCCTGAATAAGGTAGTCTTACCTATTCACTCATATGAATAGAAGGGATGATAACCATATTGTATTGATATGTTACCCTAATGAGGTATAGTTTGGTATACCTAGCTTTAATATAACTAAGTGATGGTAATTGGGTATGAATAGTCCTTGAAAGACTAATACAATCATGGAGTACTTTGTTACTGTTGTTGAAACCCTAGTATGCTATAACCTGATGGTTACACCTTGAATTGGGTTCATACTTGCGAATAATATGGAATGTGATGGTAATGATTCACCTTATGCATCCATGATGCAATGGGGATGCCGTGAGTAGTATTGTACAATTGATGTTGAATCTACTCTTCCAACTTAAGATTGTTTTTCTATTTGAGTAGAACAATAGTAAAATATCAAAAGAACATGGTGAACTCTCTTTTGTGACTTAGAGGTAATACATAACAACAGTACATATTGAGCCGTATGAATTGAGATAGTTGGATCAGATTATCAATGTTGAGGTAACACCTGGAGAGTATGAAAATATTGAAATGGTTGTTTCTCTCTCTATCCTATGATTGATTGTGACATAGAGAATTCATTTGTTATCATTGAGCAGTCATGATTTAACATGTTGTGATTAGAAAAGAAATAAAGGACTTAATGTTGAAAACTGCATTCAAGTATGAAATACAAGAATATAATGACATGCAAGATTTTAGAAGCTTAAAATAAATCTTGAAAGTACTTTTCTTGTACGTTTATGTTTCGGGGATGAAACCTTTTAAAGGGGGGAATAATTGTTATGACTGTATTCGAGCTTAATTGGTAAACTAGGGTTTACCTGGATGATTATATTTTAATTGGATTGATCATTTCTTAAATCTAATTAATGATGATAATTCAATTATGATGTTTTAAACATAATAAGAACGTTAAGTGTTCTATTGTTTGAGAAATTAGGGTTTGAGAAATATAAACCCTAGTTGGCTGGAATTAGGGTTTTGATGGTACATGAGTATGGAATCTGATCAACATAGTAGTACGGTAAATAATTTCTCATATTTTCTATGTAATTTGGATTTAATTGAAATTTGGATATAATATGTATAACTCAATCGTGCATTGCAGTGTAAAATTCCACAATTTTTGGAAGTTCTTTGAAAGTCATTCTCGGTCGAGATATACTTCAACTGACCATGCTAACAGAATGTTGTTCAGTAGTATATTTTTATTTTTAGTTATTAATTGGTAAATCTAAATGATTTTAAATTTTAACTAGAGATCTAAAACTCAAGTATAAACAACATGGACAATTTTCATAATTTTTGGATTCATTTAGACCTTATCAGTAGACAAATTACAATAACTGACATTTCTATAGAATTTTGGATAGTAGTGCACTATTCGATTTGTAGTTATTTAATAGGAGCTTGGAATGATCTCAAATTTTTATTGAAGCTTAATGACTCAATCATAAACAATATTTTAAATTATCATAATTTTTGGAGAATATTTGATCTCTAAAATACATGAATTACAAAAACCTTTCTATGATAGAAAAATCTTATGAAATAAGAAAACGTTTAGTGAGGGGTCAAAGTGCAATTGACCCAAGCAGCTCAACTGCTCTATATGATCAACCTAACACATAAGGAGATCTCATAATTCATGGTTCAATCCAGAGAAACGAAATCCTAGAGAGAGAGGGAGATTTAGGGTTTGAGAGGAGAAAATGATGGAGATGTTGACCTAGGGTTTTGTGGTCCGAGGAATGATGAAATCATGTAAGTTTAGCTTCTTTGGATATAGTTTCATGGTGAATCTTCTCTCACATGTCAAAATTCTGTCCCTACTATAATTTGATCCAAAATGGTATCAAAACTTCCCCTTTTCTCACTCTTTCTTCATAATCCTTCATTTTTAGGGTTTCCGAGTTGAAAGGAAGAAGAATTGGGTGAATTGCTAGGGATTTGATATGAGATCGAGATTTTCATGGATGAGATACATTTTAAAGGTGTTTTCACACCTTAGATTTAGTGGGAACTTCCTTTAAACAATATCTTGCACAAAAATTGATTTATTCATCCATAATCTTTAATTGCTAGTATGCGACTACAAACCCTGAATTGTCTATTTGTTCTAAGTTGTTGCAAAATGATATGAAATGGATTATTCCTCTATTTAGATGAAGTTAAGATGATAAAATCATATTAGAAATGTATACAATACATCTTAATGAGAATTTCCTAAGTATTCACAGAGGTTATAAGAGTATACTAAAATATAGGGAATTTGTATATGACTGAAATTTGTTGTATACGTAAATAGAGCGAATTGCTTATCTAATCCCCTTAGTTATGAATGATTGTTTAACTAAATTCATAGTACATATATGTCAAATACTATCTTGTATTTTGTTCAAAGTGAATAGTGTTTGTTTGATATCTCGGTAAAGATGGTGAAATCCTAGATGTGAGGAAAGTTGGATATTTGTGAATAGATATCATAAAATCCATTTGAAGGGATTTTCTTGACATGATATACTTTATTTATTCAATGTTATTATTGATGCATGATATCCTAGTGAATTCCATGGAAACCCAAATTCAAATCAGTTTCAAGGTTTTATACATATATTGATTTTATATGATTTGTTGATAGAAGTCTTTATTCAATGAATGTTTATGTTGCATGAAATCTGTATGGGATCCATGTGAATAAGTTGTTTCCTAGTGAGAGGTGACAAGATGTGTGATGGCCTAATGAGCCATGAGAATACTTGTACAACTAGTGAAATGGATACCTTTGTCTAAGGACCTAGAGGTAGTGGTTACCTATTATAGAGGTAACAATGCTATGTGATGATCTAAGGGTTTGAATACCCAGATCTAGTAATCATGATAATGATGTGAAGGGATGAGAATTCCCAGTAATGTGATAAGGGATTGAGATCCCAGGTATCATGTGTTTTAAAGATTTGAAAAGTATGTAATAGATGTATTACACCTTTCTTTGTAGCATTTGTGGTGATTAAATGAAACCCTAAGGGTACGATGTTCAATGAATCAAGTATTATGATATCAATGTTCTCAGTTATTATTAATAATTCTTGTCATGATAAGTAATTAACTCTTAATTGAGTTATTAGATGCACAACTCAAGATGTGGGTTGATATGCATGTTATTTGAGAAATTATAGATAAGTTGCAGGTGCTACTGATGATTACTCATATGTCAAGTAATTAACTCTTGTCAGTGTAATAAGAAGATAAATTGCACAATTCTAGTGTGTATGTGCCAAGTGGACATTTAATCTGTTCATTTAAGAATTTTAGTCACCCTACATGTATAATATGTTGATTACTCAATATATTACAATATTTTTGAGTATACTACTCTGTCAAATTTAGAATTATATTCATGTCATGTTGAAAAGTTCAAGTGAATAGACACGGTACCATAGAGATACCAGAGTCGATTATAAGTAAAAGAAATATATAATCTAGTAAGAGTCTTCCAAGATTAGTGAAATAATATATTTAAGGGACCTAACACTGTAGAATCCGTATGAGAGGTCTATGCCTTAGGGATGAAATGACCTACCCTGGCGGTGCGTCCAGTATACGGGGGTCGCAATGTACCAACAGGTGGTACGGGGGACAAATCCCTAGTGGAAGTATCCTTAAATTATAGTTTGCAGTGTCCAACATCAACTCGTAGTCTTGGTGGCACTAGAGTACAGAAAAGCATGTCCAACATCAACCACATGTCCTGGTCGCATGGCTTGATTCTCTGCCGGTGTGCTCAGGTTAGAGGAGGAGTCCAGTTTACATGACAATAGGAGTGCCGAGGCCAGACAACCAGTTTCCCTGTTGTAGTCCATGAGAGTAGTCAGACTTAGCTATCCCGCGGTGTCAGCTAAGTCTTGTACGGTGGGATCGTAGTTCACTACGAGTCTTCATATGTAAAGTACACTGCATATGATTAGGGCATAATAAAATGAATGAGAGGTCAAATAAGTGTGTACAGTTATTCAATTATTCTTTGTATCTTTTTGAATTATTAGTTCTCTTTATGATCAATCAAGCATTTCATATATTGATTCACTCTTATATATATCTAGAGTATCCTTCCATATTTATGATTTTCAATTATTAGACTCTTTAAATCTTACTGCTATTATAATTGATATCAGTTGCTCAAAAGTATATCTATAATTATATCAGTGCTTTAGACTGTTTCTTTTAAGTACTCATTCATTGAGCGAGTCGGCTCACCCATCTACTCAAAATTTTTAGGGAAATCACATGGAATTGAAGAAGACATCATTGCATCAGAGTAGATCAGCCATAAGAGTTAAGTCTGAATATAGTTAAGTTTAGTCGCTCCCTGTCACTCTAGATCCTTGTATAGATAGGAGAGAGTTGTAAATGATGTTTTGTATATTTATTTCCTTAATAAAAGATAATACAAATGATTGTCATGTCGTATGTACATGAAAGTGTGAGAAACATAATGAATGTATGGATGTGTATCATTAATGCTAAGATTATATTAGAGAAATAAAAGTTTAATTATCTTATAAAGTTAGTTTATGTGGTTCAATGCGAGAAAACAAAGAGTTTGAAAAAGAAGAAAAAGTTAAGGGTGATCTTTGTATTATGTTAAATCCTAAATTTATACCCTAATCTCATGATTAGTGGTAATTTTGAGATCGGGGTATAACAACTTTAGATCAGAGCTTAGGTTGAGTTGTTAGGGACCATTAAGTGAGTAAGATAGAGTCATAAGTGTGGAAGATAGGAGATATTATGATGTTAGCTCTAGGGATTTGAGTATTTGGATATCCTGGACCGATATCTGAGTACTTGGATCAACCAATACCAAGTTACTCTATCTATTCTTTCAGGTATACCTTGCCCAGGTATACAGTGGAAGGATGGTCTAGAAAGGAACCCTAGAAATATTAGGGTTAGAAACAAGATAAGTAAAATGAATTAAGAGCATAAATATAAAATGAGATAGAACTTTCATTTCATACTATTGTTTTACTGGAGATTAATAGAAAATCTCTTATATGTTTGAATTTAGATATTCAGTATTTTGATATATATATATGGGTCTTTAAGATTTGTTGTACACTATGCAATTGTCGCATTTATAGATTACATTCTTTATATCAAGTAGACTAGAAATTATCTTTGAATGAGCTTTCCTAAGTGGATAAGTTTTCTTCCACACATTTGAAATGAATAGGAGTTGAGTAAACCTGAGTAGCTCTTGGCTTTAGGACTGCAGGTTTGGCCTGGTCCGGCTGGCAGGATGCATTACTAGGATCTAATGACTCTTATTAGTAACATAACAAGAGTAAATTTTAGATAGATTAGATCCAAATTCTAGTATGAATTTATATACTCTAAGATGCTGATGTATAAGGGAAAGACTGGGATAACTAAGAATCAGTTGGAACTGATATCTAAGATCCAACTTTGAGGCCTCATATGAGAAACCCTTAATTGGGAATAAAGGAACACGACATAAGATTCCGATTAAGTTTAATCATTAGTATTCTATGAACTCTAAATATGAAATATGGAAAAGATATGAAAAAAGTATGTAGGGGCCAAGATAGTAAGAATCAATCATGAGGAATGGATTATATAATCGAGTACAATGTTTTTCTGTACTCCAAAGCAAAGGGAAAATAGAAGAAAAGATTTAAGTATTCGATAAGTACATAGAAGTGAAGAATCTTCAGAAAAGTTAAAGTGAAGAGAACTAGATAAGCATGTAAATCATAAAACTAGGATAAGAAACTTAGTTAAAACAAAGAGAAATGTTGGAAATACATTCATCCTACTACCTATGGATTCTAAGTCTCTACATAACAACAAACTAATTTCAAAAAGAAGAACAAAAGTGTGGCTTAACCAATGAATAAGTCATACAAAGGTAGACTATATTCAAGAGGTAAAAACTTGATTAAAAGAGATACTAAGTTTGACCCATGCATGAGTCGTTTGATTTAAAATGAAGGATATGTAATGTATTAAACATGAGTTGAAACTAGTAGAGAGATTATGGATTTAGAATTTAAACTTTACATTAGCAGAAGAATAAAAAGAAATATGTGCAACATGGTATATATGATCATACACCTAAAAGAAGCAACATGATCATAAGAGAAAATGAGAAGTTAAAGTTGATATGTGGAATAGCTATATATGGTAAGGGGATTATGGAAAGTAATGAAAAGGTTTGAAACATGGTGGAGTAATATAGATTATAAAAGAAAGAGGTTGCGAGATTCAAGAAAGTGCTAATTAGTCAAGTATCCTTGTTGATAATTAATTAAACCTACATATGAGAAATGTATTAATGACTGTTTGAAGATAATAATTCTAGGTCTCAAAATCATCTTCTCTTTCATATCTTCCTTTATGAGAGCAATGTGGGAATGAAGTGATAAGAAAATGAATCATATATGATGCATAACCACCGTGATAGAGACATCTAGTGAATGTAATAATGACACATAATATGATGATGAAACTCTAGTAGGGTAATTGAGAATGTAATCTATTTGAATGGCCAAGTAAGAGAAAGGAAATTCAATCGATAAGATAAAGAAGACTTTAGTAAAAGTTGTGAGATCCAAAGTTTGACTTTCAAATTAAGGGAGCAAAGTTACACACAACAACGTCATGCTACTGATAAGGTCCAAACCCTAGAATTTTTAGAGTTTTAGTAGTTCAAGGGTTGTAACTAGTGATTTGACCTTGAATACTAGCATTTCTATAAAACAAGATCATGTGATTTGCACTATGAGAAGTAAACTTGCACTGATAGTAATCCTAGCTAATCTGAAAGATTGATGAACAATATGAAAATTATTCAGAGCAAGGGGTAAGAAATAAATTTGAAATGTAAAAAGTGTGTTTTGAAAAAAAGAAGAAGTGCAAGATGAGCAAAGTGTAATCTAAAACAAATTCTTGCAGTGATATCAAGAATGATGAATAATCTATTCTTAGTTTGTATGTTTCAATTTTAGGGATGTTTAATCTAAATGATTAAAATGAGAAGGATAAGTAGAAAAAAGTAAGTAGTAATGAACGAGAAGAGAGATAAGAGAAAATAATGGCTTTTAGTAATATGTGAATTTGTTTTTAGAAGTATAATTTGTTGAAGGTATATTAAGGGATGTAAATTAGTTCTACGTATGATTTCAATGTACATGTACAAGCAATATGTTAATTTTATGTGTCTAATAGTTGTAGTCATTCATACCAATAATCCATATTTGTATTGTACATTTGTATTTTGGTGATATGGGTTGAAGAATGATGGAACAAATGAAGGGTTACCCTGAATATGGTAGTCTTACCTATTTACTCATATGAATAGAAGGGATGATAACCATATTGTATTGATATGTAACCCTAATGAGGTATAGCTTGTTATACCTTGCTTTAATATAACTAAATGATGGTAATTGGGTATGAATAGTCCTTGAATGACTAATACAATCATGGAGTACTTTGTTACTATTGTTGAAACCCTAGTATGCTATAACCCGATGGTTACACCTTGAATTGGGTTCATAATTGAGAATAATATGGAATGTGATGGTAATGCTTCACCTTATGCATCCATGATGCAATGGGGATTCTGTGAGTAGTATTATACAATTGCTATTGAATCTACTCTTCCAACTCCATATTGGTTTTCTATTTGAGTAGCACAATAGTAAAAATTCAAAAGAACATGGTGAACTCTCTTTTGTCACTTAGAGGTAATACATAACAATAGTACATATTGAGTCATATGAATTGAGATAGTTGGATAAAATTATCAATGTTGAGGTAACACCTCAAGAGTATGAAAATATTGAAATGGTTGTTTCTCTCTCTATCCTATGATTGATTGTGACATAGAGAATTCATTTGTTATCATTGAGCGGTCATGATTTCACATGTTGTGATTAGACAAGAAATAAAGGACTTAATGTTGAAAACTGCATTCAAGTAAGAAACAAGAATATAATGACATGTAAGGTTTCAGAAGCTTAAACTAAACCTTGAAAGTACTTTTCTTGTATGTTCATGTTTCAGGGATAAAACCTTTTAAAATGGGGGAAGAATTGTTATGACCGTATCCGAGCTTAATTGGTAAACTAGGGTTTACCTGGATGATTATATGCTTAATTGGATTGATCATTTCTTAAATCTAATTAATGATGATAGTTCAATTATGATGTTTTAAATCTAACAAGAACATTAAGTGTTCTATTGTTTGAGAAATTAAGGTTTGAGAAATATAAACCCTAGTTGGCTGAAATTAGGGTTTTGATGGTACATGAGTATGGAATTTGATCAAGATAGTAGTACGGTAAATAATTTATCATATTTTCTATGTAATTTGTATATAATTGAAACTTGGATATAATATGTATAACTCAATCATGCATTCCAATGAAAAATTTCAGAATTTTTGGATGTTCTTTGAAAGTCATTCTTGGTCGAGATATACTTCAACTAACCATGCTGACAGAATGATGTTCAGTAGTATATTTTTTATTTTTAGTTATTTATTGGTAATACCAAACGATCTGAAATTTTAAATAGATATTTTAAACTAAATTATAAACAACATTTAAAATTTTCATAATTTTTGGATGTGCTTAGACCTTATCACTAGATGAATTATAGTAACTGACTTTTTGTAGAATTATGGATAGTAGTGCACTATTCAATTTCTATTTATTTAATAGGAGCTTATAATGATCTCAAATTCTAACTTATGCTTAGTAGATAAATTATACATAAAATGATAAATTATCATAATTTTTGGAGAAGTTTTGATCTCCAAAATACATGAATTACAGAAACCTTTTTATGACATAAAAATCTGCTGAAATAAGAAAACGTTTAGTGAGGGGTCAAAGTGCAATTGACCCAAGCAGCTCAATTTCTCTATATGATCAAACTAACACACAAGGAGCTCTCATAATTCTTGATTCAATCTAGAGAAACGAAATCCTATAGAGAGAGGGAGAGTAAGGTTTGATAGGAGAAAATGATGGAGATGCTGACCTAGGGTTTTGCAGTCCGAGGAATGATGAAATCACGTAAGTTTAGCTTCTTTGGATATAGTTTCATGGTGAATCTTCTCTCACATGTCAAAATTCTATCCCTACTATAATTTTATCCAAAATTATATCAATACTTCCCCTTTTCTCACGCTTTCTTCATAATCCCTCATTTTTAGGGTTTCCGAGATGAAAGGAAGAAGAATTGGGTGAATTGCTAGGGATTTGATATGAGATCGAGATTTTCAGGGATGAGCTACGTTTTTAAGGTGTTTTCACACCTTAGGGTGAGTGGGAAATTCCTTTAAACAGTATATTGCATGGAAATTGATTAATTCATTCAAAATCTTTAATTACTAGTATGCGACTACATACCCAGAATTGTCTATTTGTTCTAAGTTGTTGCAAAATGATATGAAATGGACTCTTCCTCTATTTGGATGAAGTTCATTTGATAAAATCCTATTATAAATGTATAAAACACATCATAAAGAGAATTCCCTAAGTATTCGCAGATGTTATCAGAGTAAACTGAAATATAGGGAATTTGTCTATGATTGAAATTTACTTTATAAGTAAATAGAGAAAATTGCTTATCTAGACCCCGTTGGTTATGAATGATTATTTATCTAAATTCATAGTACATATATGTCAGATACTATTTTGGATTTTATTCAAAGTGAATAGTGTTTGTGTGATATCTCAGTATATAGGGTAAACCCTAGATGCGAGGAAAATTGGATATTTGTGAATAGATAACGTGAAATCCATTTTAAGGAAATTTATTGACATGATAGACTTTATTTATTCAATGTTATTATTGATGCATGATATCCTAATGAATTCCATGGAAAACCAAATTCAACTCAGTTCCAGGGTTTCATACATATATTGATTTTATATGATTTGTTGATAGTAGTCTTTATTCAATGAATGTTTATGTTGCATGAAATCTTTATGGGAGCCATGTGAATAAGTTGTTACCTAGTGAGAGGTGACAAGATGTTTGATGGCCTTGTGAGCCATGAGAATACTTGTACAACCAGTGAAATGAATACCTTGGTCTGTGGACCTAGAGGTAACAGTTACCTATTACAGAGGTAACAATGCTAGGTGATGATCAAAGGGTTTGAATACCCAGATCCAGTAATCATGATAATGATGTGAAGGGATGGGAATTCCCAGTAATGTGATAAGGGATTGAGATCCTAGGTATCATGTGTTTTAAAGAGTTGAAAAGTACGAGATAGATGTATTACACCTTTCTTTGTAGCATTTGTGGTGATTAAATGAAACCCTGAGGGTAGGGGGTTCAATGAATCAAGTATTGTGATATCAATGATCTCAATTATTATTAATAATTCTTGTCATGATAAGTAATTAACTTTTAATTGAGTTATGAGATGCACAACTCAAGATTGGAGTTGATATGCACGTTCTTTTTGAAATCACAGATAAGTTGCAGGTGCTCTGATGATTACTCATATGTCAAGTAATTAACTCTTATCAGTGTAATAAGAAGATAAATTGCATGATTCTAGTGTGTATGTGCCACGTGGACATGTAATCTATTCATTTAAGAATTTTAGTCTACTTGCATGTATAATATGTTGATTACTTAGTATATTACAATGTTTTTGAGTATACTGCTCTATGAAATTTAGAATGATATTCATGGTGTGTTGTAAAGTTCAAGTAAATAGACACGGTACCATAGAGATACCAGAGTCGAGTATAAGTAAGATAAATGTACAATCTAGTAAGAGTCTACCAAGATTAGTGAAATAATAGATTGAAGGGACCTGACACCGTAGAGTCCCTATGAGAGGTCTGCGCCTTAGGGATGAAATGACCTACCCTAGTGGTGTGTCCAGTATATGGGGGTCGGAACGTACCAACAGCTGGTATGGAGGACGAAGCCCTAGTGGAAGTCTCCTTAAATTATAGTTTAAAGTGTCCAACATCAACCAGAAGTCCTGGTGGCACTAGAGTACAGAAAAGTGTGTCCAAAATCAACTAGAAGTCATGGTGGCACGACTTGACTCTCCGCCTGTGTGCTCAGGTTAGAGGAGGAGTCCAGTTTATGGCACAATAGGAGTGTCGAGGCCAGAGATCCATTTTCCCTATTGTAGACCAGGAGAGTCGTCAGACTTAGCTATCCCGGGGTGTCGAGTAAGTCTTGTATGGTGGGATCATAGTGCACTACGAGCCTTCATATGTATAGTACACTGCATATGATCAGGGCATAATAAAATGAATGAGAGGTCAAACAAGTTTGTATAGTTATTCAATTATTCTTTGTATGTTTTTGAATTATTAGTTATCTTTATGATGAATCAAGCATTTCATTTATTGATTCACTCTTATAGATATCTAGAGTATCCTGCCATATTTATGATTGTTAATTATTAGACTCTTTACAGCTTACTGCTGTTATAATTGATATCAGTTGCTCAAAAGTATATTTGCAATTATATCAGTGCTTTAGACTATTTCTTTGAAGTACTCATTCACTGAGCGAGTAGGCTCACACCTCTACTCAAATTTTTTAGGGAAATTACATGGACTTGAAGAAGACATCATTGCATCTGACTAGATCTGACACAAGAGTTAAGTCTGAGTATAGTTAAGTTTAGTTGGTCCCTATCACTCTAGATCCTTGTATAGATGTGAGAGAGTTGTAAATGATGTTTTGTATGTTTGTTTCCTTAATAAGAGAGAATGCAAATGATTGTCCTGTCGTATGTACATGAAAGTGTGAGAAACATAATGAATGTATTGATGTGTATCATTAATTCTGAGATTACATTAGAGAAATAAAAGGTTAATTCTCTTGTAAAGTTAGTTTATGTGATTCAATGTGAGAAAACAAAGAGTTTGAAAAAGAAGCAAACGTTAAGGGTGATCTTTGTATTACGTTAAATCCTCAATTTATACCCGAATCTCATGATTAGTGGTTATTGTGAGATCGGGGTGTAACAAGCTCTATGTCATAGGGACACCAGAGCGAGGTGAACCTACTCCCACCATGCCTAAGGATGATAGGGATTCTTACAAGAAGCACTCTGAAGATGTCGTAGATGTCAAATGCATGATGCTATGCTTAATGGACTATGAGCTATAGAGACATCATGGATGTCTCAAAGGCATTGTTCAAGTGCAATGTGGTTGAAGGATATCAAATGGGGCCCCATGTGCTCAAGTTGATTGTATATGTGGAGAACCTAGCAAGATTGAGATTTCCCTTGGGCCAAGAGTTAGCCACAGATGTGACTCTAAAATCACTGCCAAAATCTTACAGCCAATTTTACATGAAATACAACATGAACATATTTGATAAGCTATTGTCAAAATTGCGTGGCATGTTGAGAATTGTTGAAGTTCAAATGAAGAAGGACAAGTCCAAATATATGATGATGATTAGTAGAGGAAAAGGGAAGTCCAAGGGTAAAGGAAAGGGTAAGAAAATTTCTAAAGATGGACAAAAACTCAAGTCTTCTACACTCAAATCAAAGATAGGGGTGAATAAGGAGGGCAATTGTCACTGTTGTCACCAAGCAGGACACTATTTCCCTCTTTACCTGAAGGAACTGAGGAAAAAGAAGCAGGGATAGAGATCTCCAATTTAGGTATATACATTATTGAGATAAATATGTCTACTTATTCATCTTGGGTACTAGATACTGAATGTGGATCTCACATATGTTCAAATTTGCATGATCTGAAAAGAAGTAAACCATTAAGAAAGGGTGAGGTCAAACTTTGCATTGTGAGTGGAGCAAGAGTTGCTACCACTATAATTGGAACCTATCATTTGTCTTAGCCCAGTGGGCTTGTAATAGAGTTAGAGAACTACTATTTTGACCTACCATTAATAGAAACATCATTTATGTAACTTATATGGACAAGAATGGATTTCAATTTCATACAAAGAGTGGTCAATTTTCTATTTATAAAGATGAAATGATTTATGACATTGCCCCTATGTCCTATGGTCTTTACTTATTAGATATAGATACAAATGTTTATAAAATAAATATCAAAAGATTAAAACTCAATAACTCAAACAAAAGATACCTTTAGCATTGTCATCTAGGGCACATCAATGAGAAACACATTTCTAGATTCTAGAAAGATGGTTATCTAGACTCTTTTGATCTTGCATCAATAGAGACATGCTAGTCTTATTTGTTGGGAAAGATGAAAAAAACACCTTTCATTAGTAATAGCGACAGAGTGAGTGATCTTTTAGGAATCAGATATACTAATGTATGTGGCACTTTTAGAATGTGTGCTAGTGGTGGTTACGGATACTTCATTACCTTTACTTATGACTTCAATAGGTATGTCTATGTGTACTTAATGAAAGAAAAGTTAGAAACCCTTGAAAATTTCAAGGATTATATGAATGAAATATAGAACCTACTTGGTAAAAGTATTATAGAACTTTTCTCTGATTGAGGTGGAGAGTATTTAAGCCAAGAGTTTGAGAACCTTCTGTGAGACCAAGGTATCATATCACAATGGACTCCACCTAGAAGACCACAACATAATGGTGCATCAAAACGAAAGAACAATACATTACTAGATATGGTGTGGTCAACGATGTATTTTTCTAGTCTTCCAACTTCATTCTGGTATATGCTCTAAAAACCACAGTGTTTACACTTAGCCACATACCATCTAAATTGGTTCAAAAGACACCATATGAGATATGGTATGGAAAGTGTCCCAATGTGTCTGTTATGAATATTTGGGGATGTGAAGCTCATGTGAGGAAGCACTTTCCCAAAAAGCTTGGACCCAAATTGGATAAATGTTATTTTGTTCAATATCCTAAAGAAACCAAAGGATACTACTTTTATACTCCATTTGACAACAATGTGTTTGTTGATAGGGATGTTGCATTCCAAGAAAATGAATTTATTTCCAATGGAATCAATGGGAGAAAAGCAAAACTCAAAGAGGCTAGAGACCAACAAGAAAACATTAAACCTATAGAAGTACAAAAGGAACATGAAGAGTCACAAACTATTGTGGAATCTCAAGTTCCTCATGTAACACAAGAACCTTGCAAATCTAGTAGGACACGCCTTGAGTTTGAAAGATTTGGTTATCTTGTGACTCATGAAGGCAATGAGTTGGCCATTGATGATGAGCCAGCAACCTACCTAGAAGTCATTGAGGAACCAGAGTCTAAGAAGTGGCTTGAGGCCATGAGATCTAAGATGGGATCCAAGTACACCAACAAGGTATGGACCTTGGTGGATCCATTTGAAGGGGTAAAATCTATAGGGTGCAAATAGGTTTTCAAGAAGGATACTGACATGGATGGTAATGTAAAAACTTATAAAGGTTGATTGGTTGCAAAGGGTTTCAGACAAGTTCAAGGTGTTGACTATGATGAAACGTTTTCTCCAGTTTCCATGGCTAGATCCATCAGAATCGCGCTTTCCATTGTATCTTATTATGACTATGTGATTTGGCAGATGTATGTTAAAACAACATTCCTTAATGGGAACCTACTTGAGGATGTGTACATGATACAACCTGAGAGTTTTATAAATCCAAGGGATGCAAATAAAGTTTGTAAGCTACAACTGTCAATATATGGATTGAAACAAGCATCTCAGAGCTAGAATATTCTATTTGATGAAATAGTCAAAGAGTTTGTCTTTAGTCAAAATGAAGATGAACCATGTGTTTACAAGAAGATTAGTGGGAGAACAACTGTATTCCTCATATTGTATGGAAATAACATATTGTTCATTAGGAATGACATCTCTACCTAACAAATGGTAGAAACCTGGATGGGAAATACATTCTCTATGAAGGACCTAGACGAAGCATCCTATATCCTAGGAATCAAGATCTATAGAGATAGATATAGAAGGATTCTTAGCCTATGTCAGAGCACATATAGTAACAAAATGTTGAAAAGGTTCACCATAGACAACTTTAAGAGAGGAAACTTTCCCATATCTCATGGTGTTAGTATCTCTAGAGCTCAGTGTCCTAGTTCTTATGAAGAATGGGAGCATATGATAAGATTCCATATGCATATGAAATTGGATCTATTATGTACACAATGTTATCTACTCATCATGATGTCTCATATGACCTAAGCATGACTAGTATATGTCAGTCAGATGCCAGTGAAGATCAATGGACTATCGTGAAGAACATCCTTAAGTACTTGAGAAGAACTATGATAACTTCCTTGTCTACGGTGGTGAGGAAAAGTTGGTGGTAAAGGGTTACATGAATGCAAAGATTACAAACTAAAAAAGATGACTTTTGATTGCAATCTGGATTTGTTCAACAATAGAGCTATGAGTTGGAAGAGTTCCAAGTAAGAAATAGATGTTGATTCTACAATAGAGGATGAGGACATTGCTTTCTCCAATGTAGAAAAGGAAGTTGTTTGGATCAAGAAGTTTGTCACCGAACTTGGGGTGGTTCCAAGCATTAGAGATGTAGTAAAGTTGTATTGCGAAAACAATGGAGCTATTGTAAAAGCTAAGGACCCTATATCTCATCATAGTTCCAAGCACATTCAATGATGGTTTCATATTATATGAAAGATTGTACAGTGAGGAGATATGAAGATTTGTAGAGTGCCAACTGAAAGCAATGTTGCTGACCCCTTGATAAAAACACTTTTAGAGTAAAAGAATAAAGGTCATGTTAGATCAGTTGGGATTAAATTCATGGGTGATTGGCTCTAAGTGCAAGTAGGATTTTATTAATATGTATGCCCAAAGATCCAGTCATACAATTATTGTAATGAGGAGTCATGTAATAGATTTGATTAACAATAAAGGCAATCTTTCATTTATATGTTTGTTAAATTATGAGATGGTGGTACGACATGATAGATGTATAATAGAATGATATTACATCAATAACATATGCATTCAGATTGAGGACCTAAACAATGAGATCATATTTATAATTGGAGTACATACATTCTTATTATGTCCCTAGTCGGATATTACTGTGGAAACAATATATAGACAATAATAATACATAAGACTAGAATGTGTGTTTACTGATGATAAATCTCATTTATCATGACATGTGATATCAAGCCAAACACATAGGTACTTTTTAGAGAATACCATATAAGATAGACCCACCTTGATAGTGATACATGGAAACCATTGAGTGGTAGTCAGAAACTGCTCTCATAGTGATAGTGGTGATTGTGATTCTTAGATCTAAATTCACTACACACATCACATGTTGTTATATGTACTTTTACACCATCCAATGCAACCTTGAACAAAGGTTACCATACATATGATGTTTGGGTATGTTGTAACACATGGGGAATGACTGTGAGTGATGTAGATGGGATTTGTCCCTCTTGTCAGAGTTCATATCCTGGCCATTTGATAAGAGAGGCTGAGATATATATGTCCATAATCATGTGAATTAGTATGTGATTTGTGAGCTCACATGCATCTCAGATAGTCTACTCTAGTTCAAGGAACTTTGATTTAATATTAAGAGAATGACAGTTTCATGCCTCGAGTTCAACTTGGATATCAGAGACAAAGGAACTATATGATCAATATAATACTGATCACATATTATAGGTTGAAGTTGTTCCCCAACTTTCCACTTACTTGGGTAGAAATGATGTGCTTCTAGATACTGCTCATTGTTTGTGATATCATAATTTGGTTATGGACATTCACTTTCAACATAATTTGGGACCTATATGATCACATTCATAGGATTCACTTTGAATAAGAGTTTACTCATGAATAAGGTTTAACTTAATTACTAACATGTTTAGGTAATCAATTAAACAACATTGATTGACAATTAGCTAATTGGGAATGTGAGTCGACCGACTCAAGTGTCAAGTTGACTGACTAAAAATTCCAATGGACTGACTGGATGATCAGTAATACTAGATCGAGGATTGTTGATGTCATGATGTGTATTTATGGTTGCATTGAAAGCCAATATGTTTGTGAATAGGAAAATATTCCAATCAACTAGTACGTGAGCTGATTGACTCATGATTCACAGTAGATGAAAAAATCATGAATTTCATCTCCTTATATCCCCGGGTTTGTGGAAACTCAAACCCATCCACTCCTGTATATAGGGGGGTGGCCAAGGATCTCAACACACTTCTATCAAAGGTCTCCCAATCTCAACATTGTGGTCATGGAGAGCCAGTGGCATCTTACTTGTATAAAGGAAAGATGGTTAAAGGGGAGAAAGTGGACACTAGCAGATTGACAACATAAGAGACAACCCCTTCTCGTCAGTTCTAGTAGAACGATATGAGTTCCCAGTGGTTTGCATGGACTACGTAGAGGGATGGACACTGTTGACACCATGCTAGGAGGATGTTGTCAACTTTCGTTCATGGTGCTACACCAGGATGTTGCCAGCGACAAACGTGTGGGTGTTGCTTGAGAAAGAAGCATGTTGTTGCAAGGATTGCCACTAGACTTTCTCTAGGACTAGGTATATTCCTTGCAAACCTTCCTTCCTATTCATAATTATTGACCTGATACACTAGTTTATGGGGAATATGGAATTTTTTTGTGTTTCCAATGCCATCTTTGTCGCCATATTTCCCTACAATGAGGAGTAGCCATGTTTCTTGATTTTGTTATCTTTAGTGCATGGACTGATATATATTTGGACTCAATTGTTTTAATCTTATATTCTTTCCTAATCATCAAGTTTATATGTTTATCAAGTGTTGGGTGTAGATAATTTTGAAGCTAGGATCTAGGATATCGACCGATTCATGTTAAACCCCTGATGTCAATTTCATGATACATGATATCTGAGGCAATAAATGTATGCTCTCTGGGTAACATGATGACAAGTTTAAAGTGATATCTTTTTGGGTTTTATCCTAACATCAAAAGGAGGATTTACCTAGCCTCAAAATATGTATTCTCGTGATTAATATGATGTAGTGAGAGAGTGAAGGATAGGTGGCGGTGGTGAAACCCATTCCACCCTAGTATTTCCATCCATCCATCTGTCAACCCATATTCTGGTTTATACTCTTGTAATGATAGAGTAATCAAAAAGCAAACATATCCGTATTTAGTACTAGTTCATGTCTGGTTAATTAGATCAATTCATTCTTTAAAATGTTGTCCTTTAATTCAATCCTAAATTGTATTGTGATAAGATCTGTCTTTTTTTTAATTGGCCATTTCTATTCATTTTGTGGCCCGAGCTCGATCATGGGACCTCTCACTAATAAACTGAGTGTGTAACCATCTTGGTGTCTTCTGTTAGACTGATAAGATTTGTCCGCTTGTGGGTAGTGATTATTGTGCTTAGTCTAGGTTAAAATCAAGGGACTTTTCCCAAGGTGAATTTTCTTGTGCAATAACACACGCATCATAGTTCAACTCCATCTCTCTATTCTTTTCCACTATCATTGTCTTGGTGCAAGAAGGGCCAGCCTAGTTTGATAGGTTTTTAGGAGGCATCTACAAGATACTTAATTGTCATCATTTTATAATGACTTCTACCAATTAGTTAATATTTTAGTTGCATATCATCCTTAATCTATCTATAATGGATAGACCATTATGAGTAGTAAACATGAAATAAAAGGAGATGAGAAGACTAACTAATCAAAGCATTGAACGGCTTGGGTTAGAAGAAATGAGATGGTAGAAGACTCTCTAAGCTTTAAGGGGAAAATCTTAATCTTGTCTTGGATTTACTTCATCCAGGTTAGGTATGCGTAGGAACCTTAGAACCTTTGGGTTTAGCACCGACCCCAAACACATCTATTTAATCATTATGGATTTTAGATATTCCCTATGTTCATATGAAGTATTTTTCTTTAAACATACATAGAGGCCTATGTGTTTGGATCTTATACCATGTTTGCATATTCACTTTTACCCAACTTCCATCTCCAATGCCTAGAAAGTTAGTGGTGAAAGGAATCAAGCATCCATCCCTAGAATGGCTGAAATCCACACAAGCATATATATACAAATAACACTACAACAACTCAATTCATCATAAATGAACAAAGGTTTACACATCATAGCCTATAGATAATAAAAGGAAATGTGCATGCTAGAAAATAAAATAAGATACATCCTGAAGATAAAGATTTCGAATTCCATTAATTAATAAATATAAACCATTGATGTTACATTTGGCATGGCATGAGTAGTCCAGAATACATAAGATAAAGATCCTCATTTGGAAGCATCTAAATAGATAAAAACAAAATGTATCAATGTGAATGTATTGGTATGATAAGAAAATATATGAAATCACAATTTTAAAGTAAGAAATAAATATGTATGTCTAGAAGCATTATATTAGCTATACTTAATAGTCTTTCTTCATATCTTCAAAACATATTTTAAGTGTATTTTCATTATACCATCAACAACATCACTAGGCCTTTGACAAACTTTCCAAAGAAAGGGTCCTTGTGGGACCTCGCAGCTAAAACCCAAGACCTGACCATGTTTCAAGTTTGTGAGAGACGTAGCTAAGAGATATCCCGATATCATGTTTTTCCCTTTCTTTATTGAAACAATTATGTACATTAAGTTTTGTTCCCTTACCCTTAGAATACACACAAGTGCAACAAGGGTTGCATTAACAAACATATGTGATCATGCTTTCAGTTTTACAAACATAGTATTATCAAGACAAAAAATAATCATAAGGAACATATAGTTCAAATAAGTGTATATAGCCAAACATCTGTTGGTGTTCATACATAACAACAATTCAATATCATTATATGGTTGAAGAGGTAACTCATACCTTAAAACAATAGAAGTTGTTTGAAAACCTAATTAGATCTTTAAAAAGAGTCACTCAAGGAGGTTTTGAGATTTAAGTAGGTATGATTTGATTAAAAATAGTAAGATATAGTCATGTGAGTTTTTTTCATGAAGGTTTGGATGTTTCTCCTAGTCTAAGTATTATCTCATATCAAACATGGATTTCCACATATATATCAAATATACTTGCAAGTTCATAATTATTGTTTCATATTACAAATAGATTATACTTGACTTAGGGTGAAACATCCCAACCATATTTGAGATTTCAAAATAGGTTTTCCTACATTTAAATAGGGTAGTCATAATATTGCATAAGATTTAAAAGGATTATTCACAAGGATTCATGTGATGTTATGTATCATCTCACAAAGGATTAAAAAAGGTTTCTCTAGTGTACGAGAGTTATAAATATTGTATTTAGTGTCATGAGACACCATAATACACTAATTTAGAGTCACAACTTAGTTTTGGGGCATCATTAGATCAAGACTGAGTATAATAAGACATTACTATATTTAAAGAATACAACTATGCATATCAAGGAGATCGGTGAAATTCTAAAGGAGTTCTGATGTTTAATCTACTTCTAATAGATTCCTTGCATTCTTAATATTGCTAGGTTTGGATAAAGGTTTGAATTTCTATGATTTGTTGAAGTTTGAGGCATTTTCTAGATTTTAAGAGGGATGGAGTGAAATTACTAAAAATTAGGTAATAGGTAGGCCACTAGATGTTGGTCCACCATGGGCCATGTTTGACCCTATGGAAAGTGGGACCCTCCCACTCAAATGCATCTTCATTGGGTTGGTTGTCCCTTGGACATTAAATCTTGGGTCAATGTTGGCCTGGGTGAGGATCGTGTGGCTAGAGGGGTGAACCTCCACTCATGTGGGCATGCAAAGAGTCGTGTGACATGGAATCATGCGAACCTATGATCTTGGGTCCATTCTAGACCATGAGGATAATATGTCTATGACAAAAAGGGATGCATAGAGAGCAAGAGAGGAGTACATGATGTATTGTTGGGTGTTTTTTGGATCAAAGGGCTCTAGAGGGGGTGAATAGAGCTATCCTTGGAGCAAGAGCCTTCAACCTCTACATGGTCTTACCCACTTTTATGACGATCTAGATACCTTCACCAAGGAGCTCTCCTCTTACAACAAGTCTTCTGCCTTGAAGGAGTTACCCACTCTTCTCAAGGATCTCCAACCTTCACCTTCTTCTTCACCTTGGAGAAGCTTTCACCAACTTTTCTCTTGAGAAAGGGATTGCGAAATGGGAGATTTGAGAGCTTTACAAGATTAAAATGAAGTATCTCTCTCACACATAGCCCATATCACTCATAATGACATTTTGATTAGGAAAGAGAGAGAAAGTGGCTTTTAGTAGAAAAATCCACTCAATTATAGCTAGGAGCGTAAGAGGCATTCTTAGGATGAATCCCATGGGTCCATATTTATAGTTGGGAATGTCTACTAGCCACTAGAAGCACTTGGGAATAAATTTTAGTCATTTGGGGTGTTGCATCAGATCGATTTTGATGTTTACAACACTCTAACCAATAGAAACTTTTTCTACACATTTCGTACAGTCTAGTCGGTCAAGTTTCAATAAAGGTAACTTAACTGATTGCACTATGCGACAACTCATTCTGAGTTGTTGGTTGAGTTTATCATAGATGAAACTCGATTGATGCCTTAAAATCACTTTGTCTATGTAGGGTGTCAGTCGAGTTGTTGTTAGGACAAACTTGACCAAACCTTGCAGTTTTCCAAGACCCATCATAAGTGTCGATCGAATTTCTAAAGGGGAAACTCGGCCGAAAAGGGTGTCTATGATGCATTTTGGAAATTGTCAATTGAGTACTTAAACATTCATTTGAAGTTCTCCTGATTTTTTATCATCTTAATTACAAGTCATACCATCACTACAAATGATTACAAAAAATTGCCTATGTCATTTAGGGTGTTTTCAAAAAAAGTGCATTTGCATTGACATTGTCTTGTATTTGATCAATCTAGGGATTGATTGAATTGATCCTTTCCATGTACCTAAAACTTGAAATCAATCTCATATCGACATATTAGAAACATATCAATGGAATGGTTACGTCATCATCAAAATATGGACAATGTATAATTGTTAGTTCAACATTCTCCCCCTTTTTGGAGATGACAAACCATTCCTCGGCATATTGAAAAGGACATGGAATTTAAACCGTTACCTTGTAATTGTAAGAGGATGAATGAATGAACAATAGAAATTGCTCCCCCTCAATTCATTCTTACCTTTTCATATATGTTAGTTTCCAAAAAGCATAGCTATAGTACATATATACTACTGATTCCTTACATAGTCATGTGATATTTTAGAGAATTGACTACAAAAGGATCACAATTCAATATTTACAGAGATCACTCTCCCTTTTTGTCATATCAAAAAGTCAGGGAGTAAAAGAGCTAAAAAACATAGGTCTTATCCATAGGCACAAGAAACCACCATAAGAAAACATCAACCAACAAACCAGAGTTCGTAATCAAATGTGAAACACATACTCAGAATTGATGAAATATAACCAAGCATAGAGTTATGATAAATATAATTAGATTACACCAATGGATATGTCTGCTCTTGATGAAAACTACAAAATAGCAAAAAACAACGAGATATGAAAATAGTAATCATCATATACAATGCCCAAATGTTCTATGTTCTAGCACATGAAAGACTACAAAAAATATATAGATATGACCACTCTTTATATCTAAGAACTAAACATCTAGGGCATTTATGTCAATGGCATCATCATCATCAAGTTGATATTCTTCATCATCATCAGAGGGTGCATTAGTGGAAGTAGGCATAGCCTCACCAACATCTCCATCATCATCAGAGCCATCATCACAATCCTTGTCATCTTGATCATCACCACCAACATCATCCTCGCAATACTCATCAACCATCTCTATGTCCTCCTCAAACATGGAGCAAGGATCGGGCCATCTGTGGTTTTCCACTTCCCAAGAGACGACATACTCTTGCAATGCCTTAGCTCGCTCATAATTTGGTACATAAACCCAATCAAAATCGGCAAGAAGAGTAGTGGAAAGGCCAACAAGAAGTGCAACCAGCTGAGAGGAGGTAGCAAGGTAGGTCCACCATTAGAGGAAGAGGGTACAACATAAGCAGTAGGCTAGGTAGAACTGATTGCATGCTTAGGAGGCATAGTAAATAGTTGGGTAGGGCTAGTAGGTGGGGTAAGGACTGGTGTAGGACAAGTTTATGTTTGACATTATTTGAACTAGATCCTGGTGTAGGTGCTCCTGTACCTATAGGTTGTATGCCAATTACTACATCATGTATGCCATGAGGGTTTCATTAGACACCAAGAATGAAGTACGATCAGGTCTAAGAGGAAGTGGAGGAGCCTGGGTGGAGGTAGATGCTCCAAGTGTGGTAGTGGAGGTGGGATGAAACAACATTTTATAGTGGTTTCGCTGAATTAAACACCATTCCTACTTGTTTTGTAACCAAGATCATGGAAACATGATTTCTTAGTGTGGTTGAGAAATAAACAACAAATCAGGTTTTAATCAGGTGGGTGGGTTCCACGAGTATTCTTCCTAGAGTCAAAACATGTCATGTGATGGACAATGTAACAGGCCCAATTAACTTTGACATCACAAAGGATTCAATATATTAGAATAGTGGTGTTCTCTTCAATGTATGTTTGATCTTTCTTTGGATGGATATTACAGTTGACTACAAGTTCAATGAGGCGATAGATGGTCGTATGGGTGTGCAAAATGGCCATTTCGACTGTCACAAGTTGCTAAAGTTCAAGTTCTTCTAGTCCTTTTCACTCCCACATAATCCTATACAGATTGGGAACCCTGACCCAAACCTCATCTATAAAAGGAGGGGTATTGGGGGATTCCCAAGATACAACACAGATAACTGAGAATTAGTTCCTCTAACAACTGTTGTCCTCTCTGGTTGTGGTAACTGAGAGAGCCCAAGAAAATCCTACCCAAGAGGGAGGGATAACCAATGAGAGAGAACAATTGAGAAGGTGTCATTGTGGAAGAGAAGGTTGGTGACTAGTACACCAACAGGAGGGATAATGCCTTCATGTCCATTCTTGGTGAATGACAGGAGTTCTAGTTGGTCTGTGTGGACTACTCTAGAGGCAGGAGTCCTTCATCTACTACTCAGAGAGAAAAGTCAACCTACAGTTTATGGTGAGACTACTAAAGTTGCTACAGAGGTTGCATAAATGCTATTCATGGTGAAGACCAGAAGCTATATAGCCACCATCTAAGAGCAACTTATCATCAGTTGCAAAGAAGTGAATTTTGTCTCTAGACTTTCTCTAGGACCATATATAACTATCTAAAACCATCCTTCCTATTTCGTAGTAGATGATGCAATTTTGTTGTTATGGGAATACATATAGATAATTTTTTTATTTCCATTGTTATACTCTATGCTCGTATTTCCCAATAGTTTAGGGAAATTTTTAGGAAGAAATCCAAGGTCCACAAACACTTATTAACAATTCTTTGCCCAACCGCACTGGAGGAGTTCCATTATCTTGAAAAAATACAGCGTGTTTTTAATTGAACATCAATTTTATCTAAGAGGTTGTATGAAAACAAGCTTGAATTGGCTCCCATAAAGGAACTTCAAGCCTTCGTGACTAGATGAGAAATAAGCACTACTACATTTTTGGCCAATAATGTCACTGCCTGTAGGGTCAATTTTTCCAAATAACCAACCTTGTATGTCTACAAAAAATGCAGGCACCACTTAAGACCTCTTGGGTCAGTTTTCTTAAAATAACCGACCTTGTAGTGTAACTCTATAGGGTCAGTTTTCCAAATAACTGACTTTATATGTCTATAAAAAATGTGGGCACCACTTAAGACCACTTGGGTCAGTTTTCTTAAAATAACCGACCTTGTAGTGTATCTCTAAAGGTCAGTTTTTATCAAATAAGTGACCTTATAGACAATGGAATTTGAAAACCCAATACAGTTTCCCGCTGCAAAAATTTGCTAGATTTTGGCTTCGCGCCTCGATCTATAGGGTCAATTTTTCCAAATAACTGACCTTATATGTCTTATAAAAACACGAGCACCATTTAAGACCTCTTCGGTTAGTTTTCTTAAAAAATCGACTTTACAAGACCTCTTAGAGTATTTTCTCGATATATAGATTTTTTCCTTATAACCGACCTTGTAGGGATTTTTGGTCGAAAAATTTCTCGACTGAGTTGAATTTTGAATCCATTTTCTTTTCATTCATGTATAAGTACCTCTAGGGTCGGTTTTTTCCTTTTAACCGACCTTGTAGGTCTCCTCAGTCAAAAAAATTGTAGACCGGGTTCATTTTTGGATCCAGTTTTTCCGTCATGCGTGTATAAGTACCTCTAGGGTCAGTTTTTTTCCTTTTAACCGACCTTGTAGGTCCCTTCAGTCAAAAAAATTGTCGAACGAATTGAATTTTAGATCCAGTTTGCCTTTGTGCATGTATAAGCACCTCTAGGGTCAGTTTTTTCCTTTTAACCGACTCTAGAGGTCCCCTCGGTCGATGAATTTCTCGACTGAGGTTCTCTCGATCGACGAAATTCTCGACCGAGTTTGAGTTTGGGTGTTTAGGGTTTTGGATCCAGATTTCCTTCATGCGTGTATAAGTACCTATAGGGTCGATTTTTTTCCATTTAACCGACCCTAGAGGTCCCTCGGTCGATGAATTTCTCGACCGAGGTTCTCTTGGTCGATGAAATTCTCAACCGAGTTGGAGTTTGGGTGTTTTTAATTTACCCGACACGGGCACCGCTTATCTCTTGAGTCAGTTTTTTGTTTTAACCGACCCTACAGGTCGGATACAGGGATATACTAGAACCTTTCATTTTCACTACCGAGACCTACTATTTCACTCTCTCTCGCACCCCCAAAGCTCCAATGCCACCGAGACCTTGTTGTCACACATCCGAGACGTCATTGCCACACTGTCGAGACCTCATTGCCGCACCACCAAGACCTCTTTGCCGCACCACTGAGACCTCGTTGCCGCACCGCACCGGGTCTTCGCCTCTTCCACAAAAGTCACCGCCTCTTCCACGAAGGTCTCCGCCGCTTCCAAGTAAGACTTTCCAGAGGTAATACAATTTATATAGGTCTATCTATGCCTGTTGTGGTATCGCCATCACGACCAAGGTCGCGTCCAGGTCCACTCTCGGTCGAGAATTCATCGACCGAGAGTCCACCTGCGCGCGACATCCAGGTCCACTCTCGGTTGAGAATTTGCTGACCGAGAGTGGACCTTGATGCCGCACGCAGGTGGACTCTCAGTCCATGAATTCTCGACCGAGAGTGGACCTGCGTGCCTTTAACTAGACAGTTATATTGTTTTTCTATTTTATATGATTGGTAACCCAACCAATAATAAAAACATGTATTTTTTCATATGTAATCATTATATAAATTCTAGAAATTAATATGAGATTAGACATGTGTACTCCCAGATTGACACTTTAGGGTTTATAGATGAGATCATCGATGCGTGATGTTTAACTTAATATATAAATATGACAATAATACATTTATGCATGTATCAACTTAGAAACTCTTTCAAAATTTACTCATTAGGAGTAAATTTTGGATAGTCCCCGGTCTGGGACTATTTTTGGATATTTAGTCTCACTTAGGATGTAACTGTATAATGTATGTTTAGTTTTGAATAAAATTTTAGTAGTATTTCCTCATTTGTTCTCTGGGTACATATGTGGGTGGCTATTTGCCATTTACATTGATGTACTTGGAGAACTTAGGGGAAATGCTGCTGAAATTTTCTTCAAAACTAAACATACATTATACAGTTACTAGTGAGATTAAATATTCAAAAATGGGATAGGAGGTACACTTTAGTATAAAATTAATTAACTTCCTATCAATAAAAACTTACAGCTTATAGTATCAATATTAAACACTTATTTTTTTAATTAATTTTAATGTGATATCGAAAATGGATCAAAGTTAGTTGTCTATCAAGAACCGTTGTTGTCCAGAGTTTACCAAAGGTCTTGATGAATTTATTAGATTGGCTGAGGAACATAGGAAACTACCTACATATAGGTTATATTTTCCATGTAGAAATTGTGGTAACAATTTGAAAGTTGATACTGCTGAGGAAATGAAGAATCATGTCATATGCAATGGGATCATACAAGGTTATAATAAATGGTATTGGCATGGAGAGAAATTTAATTATAGATTAGAAAATGTCGATACTAATAGTTGTGGCATAGAAGATATAGATAATGAAGATAATGTCAATGATGAACTGATTCAAGATGACCCTATTTAGGATGATATGGTTGATGAGATGCTATATAGTTGTCGGGACAATGTCATTGATCCACCTTCTTTATTTGCAAACATTGTCCATGATGCTAAAAAACCATTATATAAGGATTGTACTAAGTTCACGAGGTTGAGTGTTGTGATGCAATTATATACTCTTAAAGTTCAAAACCGATGGAGCGATAAGAGTTTCACTTTGTTGTTGTCTTTGTTAAAGGAAATTCTTCCTAAAGGCAACGAGCTTCCAATTTCAACATATCAAGCAAAGAAAATAATGTGCCCCATGGGAATGGAGGCTACGAAGATTCATGCATGTCCAAATGATTGTGTGTTATTTCAGAAGGACTATAATAATTTGATAAATTCTCCAAAATGTCGTGCATCAAGGTATAAGACCACAAATTCAGCTAAGGCTAAAAATGGCTCTCCTGCCAAGGTGATGTGGTATCTACCAATAATACTATGACTTCAATGCTTATTTGCTAATACAGAAGAAGCACAAAATTTGTCTTGGCATGGGGAGTTAAAGGCCAATGATGATGGCATCCTACGACATGCATCTGATTCACCAAAACGGAAGAAAATTGATTTATTATACCCTCAATTTGATGAAGAACCAAGAAACTTAAGACTTGGACTCTGTATAGATGGAATTAATCCCTATGGTACATTAAGCGGCCAACATAGCATGTGGCCTATTATGATTGTTATATACAATCTTCCTCCTTGGTTGTGTATGAAAAATAAGTATGTCATGTCGTCAATATTGATATTAGGGCCCAAGCAACCTGGAAATGATATTGATGTTTACCTTCAACCTCTAATTGATGACCTAATGAAACTATGGGAAGAAGGTGTTATGACATATGATGCTTCATGTAAAGAGATCTTTAGTTTGCGTGCTATGTTGTTTTGCACGATTAATGACTTTCCAGCTTATGGAAATTTGTCTAGATATAGCATAAAAGGATACAAAGCATGTCCTATTTGTGAGGAAAATACTGATTCAATCTGACTGAAACATGGTGGTAAAATTGTATATCTTGGTCATCAAAGATTTCTCCCACCAGTGCATCCTTGTCGAAGGCAACAAAAAACCTTTGATGGGTCAACTGAGAAACAAAGTGCTCCTAAACCTACACCAGGAAATGTTGCATATGATTGGGTGAAACATATTGTTAATGAATTTGGAAAGAGTTCAAGTAGTTGTACTATCGCATGTGACAAATCTCTATACAAGAAGAGGCAAATATTCTGGAATCTTCCTTATTGGATATCTTTGGCAGTTAGACACTACATTGACGTCATGCATGTTGAAAAAAATGTTTGTGATAGTAGCATCATTGGTACGCTATTGAACATACCGACAAAGTCTAAAGATGACATCAAATCTAGAAAAGATTTAGAATTAATTGGTATAAGAAAAGAATTATTAGTGGAGACTAGGGGTCACCACACATATTTACCACCAGCTTGTTACACTTTGTCAAAGCATGAGAAAAAGAATTTCTGTGAGTGCTTCTATAATATTAAAGTTCCAAAAAGATACTCTTCTAATATTCATAGATTGGTATCAAAGAAGGATCTGAGGTTGATAGGTCTCAAATCTCCCGATTTTCACACCTTAATGCAACAAATTTTACCTCTGGCTATTCGATCTATATTGCCTAAGCATGTAAGGTTTGCAATCACAAGACTTTGTTTCTTCTTCAATGAAATATGCGACAAAGTGATACACCCTGATACTCTCGATAAATTACAAAAAGATGTAATTGTTACCAAGTGTCATCTTGAAATGTACTTTCCTCCTTCATTTTTTGATATCATGGTTCATCTTGTAGTACATTTTACAAGGGAGGTGAAGATGTTGGGTCCAATTTTCTTACACTGGATGTATCCATTTGAATGCTACATGAGTGTTTTTACAGGTGATGTTTGGAATCATTATCGTCCTGAAGGGAGTATTATTGAGGGTTATGTGGCTAGGGAGGTGATGGACTTTTGCAATGATTTTTTGAATTGCAATGAAACTTCTAGCGATCTAAAAATTTCCCATCACACTGAATCTTATTGTGGCAAAGGAACTATGGGAGGATAAGTGAAAGGAATCTGTCATGAGTTGTGGGAACAAGCACATTTGTATATTTTATACAACACGATGAAGTTAGTATCTTCATCACAGAACACAATGATCTTATCAAGAGAAATCATCCACGATCTAGTTCAATGTGGCTTGCAAGAGAGCATAATCAAACATTTATTAGGTGGTTTGAAGAGAAAGTCTTTAATCAACTATCAGAATCACCAAATAATGTTGTTGAGAACATACAATGGCTCACCTTTAAGCCAAAAATGGATGTCATGTCATATGAAGGTTATGACATAAATGGATTTTCATACTACACAAAGTGTCAACATGAAAGTAGTGTAGTTCAAAATAGTGGGGTCACTGTTCAAGCTTGTTCATTGTATTTTGCTAGTGTCAAATATAAAAGACCACATGAAGCTGAGATGTCATATTATGGAATCATTGAGGACATATGGGAATTGGACTATACAAATTTTAGAGTTCCAATCTTTAGGTGTAATTGGGTTGACAAGAACAAAGGAGTTTTAGTGGATGAGTTGGGTTTCAAATTGGTTAATTTTGCAAAGATTGGTGAGAACGATGAGCCATTCATCATGACAGACCAAGAAAAACAAGTATTCTATATTGATGACCTGGCAAATGAAAATTGGTCTGTCGTTCTTCATGGAAAAAGATAGTTTACTGTAGATCCAATAAATGAAGAAGAATACTACGAAAAGTATGATGATTCCAACCCATTCTCAGTTGGTTTGCCAAGTGTAAATGTTGAAGATAACACTGACGAATACTATAAATGTCAAAACCATGTTGAAGGAATTTTACTTGACTAACAACTCAACCAATACTAGAGGCATGTATTCTTTGAATTATTTATTTTATTATCATTCAAGCACATAATCATTTAAATATACATCATATATCATTCAACCACTTGTGTTTTTATTACCACTTATGTTTCTTTTATCATGTATACTTGCAGGTTCTAAAATGGCAATTGAAGACGAACATTATGAGCATGAGCACCATGAGGATGGTAGTGGTGATGCTAAGAAAAGTAGAGGTCCCACACTGGTGCGTAGGCTGCAAGAGCTGAGGGCCAAAGGGCAGAAATTGGCACTCCAGTTTGATATCACAGGAGCACCTATTGGGGAACATGCTAGTGCTTTCAAGCATTACATAGGGGTGACCGCGTGCAGTAAGGTGCCAATAGATATAGAAAAATTGGCATGATGTTTCTAATGCCTTAAAAGACCTCGTATGGAAAGATATATCGGTGAGTGGAAGTGATATTATTTTAATATGTTTTTGTTTATTGATTCTAATTTAGTTTGCTTGGAAAGACATATCATTTTTAAGACAACATTACTGCTTCTTTTGCATGTATAGGGTGTTTTTCATCGAAATGAAAAAGATCACAAGAAAAATTGCTACAACATTGTGGTGTACGATGGAGGGCTTTTAAGACATATCTCAAAAGGGAATTTATAGATAATCCTAAACAAAAGAAGAAAGCAATAAATATGTATATTTTTATAGATCCTGAGGTGTGGGAAAGATTTGTTGTAGCTAGGAACACGGAAGAGTTTCAGGTAATAAAGATTGTGATGTATTGTATGAATCTTTAATTTTATACAATTAAGGAGGTGAATCTTTTTATATATGTTTGCCAAGTCTAAATTTCAATACCTCATTTTAAATGATCAGGCAATTCATGAGGCCCAAAAGGAAAGACGGGCCAAAAATGTGCATGACCATCACTTGGGGCCCGATGGTTATGCCTTCCTCTTCCAACTATAAGAGAAGCAACTCTCTTCTGGAGACGAGTCTAGTACAACTCAAGCTGAGCGTCCACCCTGAAACTTGTAGTGGATTGATGCTAGAAAGAATCGAGCAGGTGAAATTGTCAACCCTGCAACTAAGGAGGTGGCACAAAAGATGGTAGGTTTATCCCAACTAAGTAAAGAGTAACTCCCACAACCTTAGATTTATTTATATTTAATTGATATTGTGATTTAATATTTTTATTAACTATGAATAGATTGATTTCCATGAGCAAAGGAAGGAAGGAAAGTTCATCCCAACTGGCCACATGGATGAACTATCAGTTGCTCTTGGTACGAAGGAGCATTCTGGCCGTGTTAGGGGATTAGGAGCTGGCATAGGATTCAAGTCTTATTTTGGCCCTTCACAATCTAAACGAGGTCGTGCAAGAGGTCTTACACAAGAGGAAGTTGAAACATTAGTAGCATAGAAAGTAAAAGAAATAATGTCTTCATTTCAGCCTACTCAACCTTCTCAACCTATTCATATTGTGTGTCTCTCAAGTGATGAGGTACAAGCCCATGCTCCAGTTGTAGAAGGTCATGGGAGCACTCCCAATGACCCACCACAACAATCTGGAGTAAGTTTTTGTTCTATATGTTGTGTTATTAGTATGATATATATATATATATATATATATATATATATATATATATATACATATATATATATAATGTTGTGGCAGCGGGCAAGGTATACAACCTTGGTGGTACATTGCATTGCCAATAAATTACTGATGACATTTTTTGTGTGTCCATCCATCTTGTGTATGACAGAATGGGGGACAAACCACTACGCATACCTAATCCTAAATATAGTATAGTTGAAGAAGCTGAGGGTGCTATGGTGGGTTGGCCTAGACACTTGGTTATCAATGACAAGGTATACCTTAACTCTAGCATATTTTTCATATTTGACTGCATATATGAACTCGTGTAATATAAGTATGTAATTTAATAACAGGTTTGCAAACCAAAAAGTAGCAATTTTACTAGTCATCCTCCTATGCCCAAGCCATCTTTTATTCTAGAATCCACATTCGATGAGTTGGGAAGTAAATGTAAATGTTTGTGTCGATACTTAGCCAACCAAAGCTCTAGATTATAAATGTAGATCAATTTAACAAAAGATGCAACTGGGAGGGACGTTGACAGTTATATTTTTCTTGATGATATTATAGAGTTGTTCCGGTATGATTGGCTGAATACTTCGATAATGGAAGTATGGATAAAGTAAGGATCTATCAATATAGAAAATTCCAATACAACTTTTTATCTTATTTCTATATATGGAAATCATTACTAATGTTTTTCAGCCATTTATATACCGAGACCACAAACTTTGATATAAGAAATGTTGGATTCTTAGTTCCTTCAATCACTAGTCCAGTGGAGACACATATTGAGGATGTGAATGAGTACTTCTCTACTGCATTCAAATATTTTTCTAGTGAGGGGAAGGAAAATATCCTAATTCCTTTTAACATCTAGTAAGTATTACTATTCAATATAATTTTAATAATGAATAAAATTATTTATTTTAATGTTTGTTTTATTCTTACTCAGAGCTAGACATTGGGAATTAGTGGTGATTGTCCAAAAATTGATGTCTCTTTATTATCTTGACCCAATGGGTAAAACAACAAGGGGTCACAAACTAAAATTACCAGATATGGAGTAAGCATAAATTTAGTTAATGTTTAACATGATATTTCTATTTAGAATTTATATTTTACCAACTATCGTTTAATTGATAAGGGTATAAAGGCTTTTTGTGAAGTTGGAGGACAAATACCAACAAAATTAAAGACATTGACTTTAAAAAATGTCAAGGTAGCTACTTTGACAACTGCGTAGTCTTATATGTATTAATTTTAAACTCTTATATGTCAACTCTTATAGTCTTATCTCAACTCCTATTTATAGTAGTTTACTAACATTAAGTATAATTTGTTATTTGTAGTGTCCTATACAAAATAATGACTAGGCTTGTGGCTACTATGTAATGAAATATATGTAAGCTACTGTCAAACAAGCATGACATGACATTCAGACTGTAGATCAGGTAATAAAGAATAACATCATAAATTTACAAGTGGTTGTAGTCATTTTCTAAAATATTAGCATGTGCATTTTTTGTTACAGATCTTTACAACTCAGCCTTACACACGTGAGGACTTAAATGAATTCTGAGAAGAGTGGTCAGATGCTTTTCTAAATGAAGTCAATATAGCATTGGATTAATCATGTCAGCTCCATTTATGTATGTGGTTTTAGTACTCTTTAATATTTACTTTTGTATATGACATTTAATATCATCTCAGACGTGCAATCTATCATTTTGTAAATTATGATGTGATTATGTGTAACTCAACTGAATATATGAATAATTTTTTTTATGAATGTGTGGTTTGGAATGGTGATGGTTGAGCATTGATGCTCCCCTCTCCCACAATATATGAATCTTCTTGTTCTTCTGTTCTGTTTCTATTTCTGTATAATTTTTTAAAAAAAAATTGTAACTTCTAGCATCGGTTTTCTTAAATAACTGACCCTAGAGGGTGGTTATCAAGCTCAATCCTTCTAGCATCATTTTTATAAAATAACCGACCTAATAGGTCCTCTATAAGGTCATTTTTTTAAGAAAACTGACATTAGAATGTCAACAGATTGAGCTCCAGACCCTCTAAGGTCGGTTATTTATAAAAAACGACCCTAAAGATTTAATAACCGACTGCAGACACTCCCTTGGTTGACAATTTTGTCGACCGAAAACCTCTCGGTCGACAATTTTATCGATCGAAGGTCTCTTGTCGATAAATTTATCGACCAAATAAATCTTTGATGCTTCAGACAATACTTTCTTGGTTGACAATTTTCTCGACCGAAATAATCTCAGTCAAAATATTTCTTGACCGAGACAGCTTATAGGGTTAGCTTTTTTGGAATAACCGACCTTACATGCTCTTCTTTCTCATTTGAAATAAACTCAATCAAAATATTTCTCGACCGAGACAGTTTATAGGGTCGGCTTTTTTGGAATAACCGACCTTACATGCTCTTCTTTCTCACTTGGATCAGATTTTTTACAACCTCTTGGGTCAGTGTTTACTCTGTAAGGTCGGTTTTCTTTGGTCAAGAAAACCGATGCTATAGAGAAAATTCTATAGTGACAACCACTTAGGGGTCGGTTATAAAGTGACGCTAAAGGCTTAAAAAAATTGACGCTACAGACCATTCCCGTACTAGTGAAGATTTGTCACCTTGCCCATCCAAACAACTGAACATTGGGCACTGATGGTAATCAATCTATATAAACGACATTTGACTATCTTCAACTACTACATTGTGGAGCTACCCTGCAATTCCCTACTCTTATGAAGTAAAGAATCACATGACATTTAGAAAGTCCCTATTAGTCGCCAACATGCCATCCAGAAAGCAGGAAATCACCACATCAGCAACAGGAAGAACTTTGTAATAAACAAAAATAATTCCCAAGAAGAACTAGGATCTAGGGATTGTGCATTTATTGTCTTACTGTTGATGGAAGCAATGAACAAGGGTATTCCTTTTGAGGGCCTCTTCCTCTAAGACCTGGATAGGCCGTGGAGTGTCTGCACCATGGAATTTATCTACAATCATCACTTATTCAATGATATATCGATGCCTTCAAATGCGGACCCGCGCAGGCTCCATACAAGAGTACCACTTCGTCTAAAATTTCCATGGCAAGAGCAGCGAAAGAATTTATGGATAGATCGATCAGAATCTAAGTAGACATATTTAGGGAAATATGGCTACAGAATAGGCAGTGAACAAGAAATTACTGCCACATTCCCATTTAAACCGAAGGATTGTGTCAACAACTATATAATGGAAATGATAGTTTTTAGGATATACCTAGTTCTAGAGAAAGTCAGTGATCTCTCTTTGTCATTGTAGTTGTGTAACTATCTTCCAATTGCACTAGGACTTGTCTGTTGCACCTCCTGGTCTTCACCATGGACATTAGATTGACGGTGTCCTCCTAGGGACAGACAAGAACTTCCATGCCTCTATGGGAGTCCACACGAGTCGCTTAGAACTCTTGTCATCCTACTAGAATAGATAGGAAGGAGTTGTCCCTCCCGTTAGTTTACTAGTCACTAGTTTGCTGTCCCACAATTGTACACCCTTGCTATTCCTCCCTTTGTCGGGCACAACTTTCTTGGGTTCTCTCGGTTACCATAACTAGAGAAGACAAATAATTATCAGAGGCAATTGATGTGTTTGAGAAGCCCTCAATATCCCTATATTTATATGAGGGGTTAGGATCAGGGTTCCCCGTATGTGTGGGACTGGAAGGGACCAGAATCTCCAATTTTCACACCTACGAATGGTGAAACAGTCGATTCGCCAAGAGAACCAGACAATTGGCATGCGAGCTGATCGGTTTGCCTAGTGAACTAGTTGTTTTGTTATGTATCCCAATCGCATGTGAATTGGCAATTCTATTCCAAATAATTCATGACATAATGTTACCACTAGGCGTCTTGCAATACGATCCTCTCATCTCATGACTATTAACTGGTAGGTTTGCTAACAAATTTGGTCGGTTTGCTTCCCATCTCATCCAGAATTCAAACAATGCAATATCCAATCAACATGACACTCCAACCAATCTATTTCGTCACATGAGCTGATTGGTTGGGAGTCCAACACTACAACAAATATACTCATTAGTGGCATTTCACAAATGCCGCTAAAGACAAATAAATGCCTCTAAAAATGTTTAGTGGCATTTATTGACACTTCAATAAGTGCCTCTAGTACCAATGCCACTAGAGAGATAGTGGCATAATCTATAAATGCCACTAAATGTTTAGTTTTAGTGGCCTTCCATAAATGCCAAATAAATTCCACTAAAACATCATTTGGCTTTTACAAAAATGACACTTCTACATCAATTGGCTTTTATACAAATGCCACTATTTTGTATTAGGATGGTGTAGGAAAGTGTTCTTTTCGAGCATAATGGCATATAAAAAATGCCACTAATGGCATTCTTATTGCGTATAATGGCATTTTCAAGGGTCCTACTCATTCATATTTTAGTTCATTATCAAGGTTTTTAAATGAACGTCAATTACAATTTGAACTCACATTTTCAAAACTATAGGATCTTAATATCAATCTTTTTATATATAATCAAATGAAAATTACATGGGGAGGATATTTTAACTTGCCCCATTTATAAAATACAACATCCATGAGACACTCTTTCATACAATATTTCCCAATTAATACAATAGTATCTACACCCTTTGACCATCTCTTCCTTGATATAATGAAAAGGCATACAAATGTGTATTGGATGTTCTTGGATTTACTTATTCTTTAAGAAAAAACTTTATATTTGTGGGAATAATCTTCATAAATCCTACGTCATTATTCTTTAAGAACTTGGATCTTCTCAAGAAAACTTGGAAACAATCAAACGATGCTCTATTTGGCCAGAGCATCTGACCTACACATCAATTGACTGATTAATGTGTAAAATTTTTCACATAATCCAGTCTACAAAGAAACAAAATGTACGATTCATTAATCTGTGGTTGACATAGAGAAAATCATAAGTTTTTTTATACACAATGAGAAACACATCCAAATCTATTTTAAGCATACATAGTATTTTCTTGATAACTAATGTGGTACATATTCAAGCAAATTTAGTGTCAGAAACTCTAGGTTCCTATCATGGAGGGGAGACTCATGTCTTGGATATATACACAACTTCATAAATATATTTGTCAAGATACAATAAAAAAATATCAAAAAATAAACCAAACAACTATTTATAAGAAAGTTACTAGGATATATGGTAAGTATAATAGAATATATCAAAATATGATTGAAAGCGTATATGAACTGATTCTATTAGGAAGGATGGACTAGCACATACTAAAGCTCCAATAAAAATGATATGCAGGAGCTTCATTTTGCAAGACATCTTTCAGGGTAAAATAGTCAACTATCATCTCTAAAACCTGGCAATTGAGTGAGGCACAAAGGAATAACAGGTGAATCATCAAACTTAAGAAAATTAAGACTGCAATAAGTACTTATCACATACAAACTCCTATACTTGCTCCCTCGTTACCCTGTCTAGAGAGTGATAGGAGATTAAGGCTCAATTCACCAACATGACGTGCCATTATAGTGCTAGCGCTACCCAATGTGGGTGGGTTGGAAGCTTTTGTGGTGGAAGATGAAAAGTTGAGCATATGTCAAGCTCTTCATATTCAGTTAGATGAGTACATTTAGATATTGATCCAAGATAACTTGATATTCCATTAGGTAAGACATATAATAAGTGAATTTCCCTACACTAGAAATATAACAAACTCATTAAACAATCAAGTTAAGATACTAGAATCGGGCGCATCATGGGAGTAAACAATGATTGCATCCCCTTTTGTAAGACAAACAAGATGTCCATATCATGGAATGAAATAGTAGGTACCTCTTGAGCATCAAATGAAGGAAATGTGACCACTAGGATCATTTCATCTACTTCCTTGGGTATTGTCAAGCAACACTCTCACCTGTGTGTAACCAATACATGGTTAGCTATAGCTCAAGATATATCAAATCAATTCAACACGGGTTCATATGCCTTCCTCATGGTGCCTTAATTAGATGCAACATCATAAGAGGGGTGTGGGAGTTTGAGATCACCTACTCTACTTCACTAATTCAAGGTGTCTGGATCCAGACAACTAGGGAACAATTCCATTATTAGGTCTGTGCATTTGGTTGGTGTTTTGAGGTCGATGAGGGACCCCCCCTATTTTACACACCATACTGCATTTGGGAGTCCCTCTATTTTAGCATGGCATGGGTCTGCATTTCAGGAGGCCACAACCAACACATGCCAGTTGGGATACAGTAGCAGTGTCAAGTGAAGTTGGGAACATTTTGATCCTATCAATTAGCAATACAAGTACAGGCTCAAGTAATTGAAAAGTCAAAAATGATCTAACCAGCCAATAATATGCATTTACTTGGAAGATGATTTTGGATGCTCATGTTCTGATACATGGATGTTGTGATGATGCTAAACTGATAATCATACATCAGCAATCAGTACCTGCTAAAGGAAGTAACTAATTAAGTCTTACACAGTTAATAATGTTGCAACAAGCTTACTAATTAATAATTGTAAGTATGATGTTCATTATGCTAAATATAATAAAAGTCTTTGTGAAAAATCTCCATATTATTTTCATGTTGCACACATTTATGAACCTTGACATCAGTAAGATCAGAGCAACTAGGTAGAGCATATTAATAAAATATTTATTTAACAAAAAGAACCAGAAGAGTTCCCACTTGAATTGGAACTAATTACCAAAAAAAGTAACTCTAATGCATGATTCCTAACACTCAAAAAACATGACGAGCCGAGTCAAAAATAGACACTCGAATACATTGCTACTAACAACATCCCCTCAAAGACAATACCAATTGAGCCAAATCATGGCAAGAATAACAGTACAAAGATCTACCTCAAGCTAGGATAGGAAACTGAGATAACCCATCATGTCTTGTCAACTTAAACATAAGATACAAAATTGAATCAAAACTAATATAGCTCCTTGAGGGCACATATAGACACCAATACATAAAAAGACATGGATGAGCTGACTAAAGTTCAACACTTTTTAACTAATTACTCAGACTCTAACAACTGAGCTGAGTGAAGGAAAACATAAGATTTTATCATTTTCCCTCTTCTTTTTCTCATATTCTCATGTATGATTAAATTGCTAGCATTTCATGAAAGAATTGAAATATTTTGATACCCAATTGTTTGATTAATAATTTTTACAAAACCAATTTTAGTAGGAGATGTGACTCTACATGCTACATCATTAGGGAATCATAGCTTTGTCTATCAAACATAAGAAACTAGATGGATTACAAAAATTAACTCTCTCTTACAATAACACTATCATATATACCTCTTATAAAGCACAAGGTGATAGAAAATGGATCTCTGAGGTTCAAGGTTTCACTATAACTAAATATCATAAAAGCATCAAAGGTCCAAGCATAGATGATACATTCACATAGAACTAAATACATACAAACCTTTTAACACCATCTCAATGTTGACTATAAAAGCGTAGTATGCTCAAACTTTCTGCCATACACTTGAAAAATGATTGCCTATTATCATATAATTGTCTAACGTCTTCTAATGAGAGCATGCACATCATTCACATTAAGAAACAAATGCAATGTGGTGTATACTAATTATTTCCATCTACACAAAGTAATTTGGAATGGAATTCTAAGATTTAACTATGAACAACCTTGTCTTAATCAAACACATGAATCCTTCTTACTCCATACCTCTTGGATAGGGAAACATGAATAACCATGTCAGACGCGTATTTTCCTACTAATGTCATTATTAACTAGATACTATACTTTCACGTATTCATCCAACATACTAAAATATATTCCATCAACTAACCCATTGAATTCAACCTCACTCGTCCTGTTCACCACAACACCTTTTGTAAAAACAAGGCGCCCAACTTGACTCTCAAAGCATGGACCATCCCAAATTATAGAAAACATCAACAAGGTAAACATTTTACATAAACAAAATAGATGGTGACATTATATTAAAACAAGACCATATCAGAAGATGTATATGAGACTATCATAAAGTGAAGGATCTAGAACAAACAATATGAATTAAATTTTACTCTATAATAGGCTTCTCTTTTTTAGTTAAAAGATATAGTTGTCTTTCCCCTCCGTCAAACAACGTGCCAAAGTCTAGATGACCGCAATGGCAGTAGTTAAAGTACACAACTAGGCTTCATATTAACATTCTTGTTTTAAATTGCAAAATTGCTATTAGGGATGTATGACAAATGATAATTTTAAGCAAAAATAGATAAGAAGATACAAATGATATTATAAATATATTTTCAATGCAATTTGTTTATTCATATGTATTCCTTACCCCAATTGTAATTTTTTTGAGACAACTAGATGACGAGATTACCTTGGAGACTTATTATGTGTGAATGTAATCTGTTGGCACAGTTTAGCTCACCCAAAATGTCTACTGAGTTGTTTATGTATCGAAAACCTTCCTCCAATCTCATCACACTTTATATCTACAAACAGAATAGAGTAAAACTAAATGATGTTTAACATGATAAACAATCACACGGCTATGAGTAATAGAATATTACACGAAGATTAATTGTCAACGTCCTAATCAAACGTCCTTTCTAATAGATGTGATAGTATAAGCAAATCAAAAACCACATTTACTTAAACAAAAGCCTAACTCAACAAAGAGAAGGACCAGAAAGATGACTTAAAACTATCTATTATAGCTAATTTACGTAGTTAACAAGAGAAAACAGTTGTCATGTTCATCATGTTAAGGTCCAATCCAACTAAGAAAGACTTATATCCACAAATTACATAATTAGTAATTGACTAATCATTTACTAGTTCCAATCTCAGGACAAAGTTAGAATGTTAGCTTATTATTATATATGTATTCGAAAATTTTCTTATCAAATAATTCTAGAGTGAAATATAAATGTAAGAAAAGATTCACACGATTTGTGAAAAGCATTGGGCAATATAGATAGAAGAACTTATGTGCAACAATGAAGATGCTAGACCCAATAGTATAAAGCCCAAATCAGACATACAAACATATGTTGCCACTACATAATCATCGCAATGAATCAGTTATAAACAATCTTACAATAGTGACAACAAGGGATTGGGAAATAACCAACTTTACTTTCATGTTTACATGTGAAGGAGACTCTTACATCAGAAAAGCATGTTCAGTGCCACTATCTTCATGATTGCAGGTCCTCCATGCTGGAACTGCAAGTGATAATACTTAAAAGTGGGTTAGAGTTGCAAAAGAGTGAATATAGCACATGCTAAATATAAAAATAATTTTGTTATGTTATTGGAAAATAGTTATCAACACTTTTGAGGATCAGATGTTTTCAATAGACATTATCTTCTACTTGGTGATAGAAATTCAATTCGCTTACATATTTTCATCCTCTGAATTTTCAAATTTGGGTGTTGAACATATTAATCTAAATTTCTTTATACAACTGTACTTTTCTTGTTCGGGCTGGATTTTGAAAAATATTACTCATTCTATAGGTAATCTGCTCAGTATGGGAAGGGCCTCTAGGAATACCAGATGTGAATCAAATTAAAATTGATGTGCCTCTTCCACCTTCACGCGTATGGAGTCACTAACTACAAACTGTAGTCCTATGCACAACATTGTGTTGACTGCAGACGGTAGTGCCAACCTCGTAGACCTTGGTTGCATCTTATGGATCAGTGGCACTGATGATAAATATGACAGCTTTGGGATCAACTTTATCGGCATGGATATGTTCATGGATCTGGAGGTGGCCAACCGTGAGCGTAATGGGCTATGGCTCATATTGAGGAAAACTTACCACAGTGAACCCTCGTTTGGAAGACTCTTGAGCAAGCATCCAGGTTCAGACACCATTTCATGTGAAGAGTCCCCACCTAGCTTCATTTTTTATTCTTCTCATTGGGGCGGCAAGTATTCAAGAAGACTCTACAATAGGTTTTTCTTGTGTAGCTTCACAGTCCTGATGGTACGTGTGCGTTGAAATGACCTTCTCACCTAAAATTTGAATCTCCCTGATTGGCACCGCTGATAGGCATCCCGTTCGCATGCGACTCCGATAGGCATCCCATTCACATATTAGCACATCTCACGATGGTGTCAGAATCACTGGGAATAGGGGTAGAAACCCTTACTTGCAATTACAAAAAAAATCATAAACCGTAAAAATCTTTTAGGTGCCAATCTTGTTACATGGCTTGAAAACAAACAAATATGGAGCGCACTGGAGGTTTGAAGGGTATACATAGAAAAAAAAAAATGGACATTTACAAAATGCCATTGTTAAACATTTACATGTCGCTAGTATTCAATATTTTCTATGACTCTTTAAGTAGGTGTTTAGTGGTGTTTAAATAAAAAATGCATATGACATTGAATGTATACTGGAAATTTTAAGAAGTGTTAATAATTTAAATGCCTCTAATTGATATTTTTGTTGTAGTACAATCAGTTGATTTTTCGCATGAATTGAATACCTATACACTTTAGTAATCAATCCAATTGTAATTCTTGATCAAAACTCATCTTCTAGGTTAGTTCATATGTGTGTGACCCTATAGGTCCCATATTATGTTGGCAATGAATGTCCATAACCAGTTATGACATCACAAGGAATGAGTGGTGTTTAGTCACACATCAGTGATACCCAAGTAAATGGAAAGTTGGAGAATAACTTCAACCTACAATCTATGTTTGGTGTTACGATGTTTCTATAGTTCCTCTGTCACATATATCCATATTGAACTATAGGCATGGAGTAGTCATCCTTTTCAACATTCAATCTTGTTTTTTGACAAGAGTAGATTATCTGAGACTTATGTAAGCTCAATATCACATATTGACTCACATCTGAATGGCTATGCATTTCTCAGTCTCACTTATCAAGAGGCCTAGGATATCATACTCATGTCGGAGGGAAGAATCCCATCTACATCACTCATAGTTAGTCCCCACGTGTCACAGTCACCCACTCATAACGTTATGGAAACCCTTATTTAGGATTATGTTAGATGATGTCAAAGCATACCGAATGATATGTGATGAGTGTAGTCACTTCAAGTCTAAGAACCACAATCACCACCAACACTATGAGAGCTGACTATGACTACCATTGCAATGGATTCAATGTGTCAGTCTCATGGCGGGTCTTCCCAATACAATGTCCTCTAACATGTATTTGTATGGTTGGTTTGATATCACATAGCATGACTGAGATTCTATCATCAACCAACACACACACTATTTTTATGTGTTATTTAAGTCTATCTACCTTCTACAATAACATCTGACCATGGACATAATGAGAATGTATGTACTCTTATCATCATATGATCTCATTATTCAAGTCATGTACTTGAAAACATACATCATTGAGTAATATCATTCTCTAGACATTTATTATGTTACATCATTATCTCATAATAGAATAAAATAGAGATAAATTGGAAGCTTTCCTTTATTAATATTCAAATCATTTACAAATTATTCCATTACAATCATCACATGATTTGATCTTTGGGCATACATACCAACTGACTCCCAGTTGTACTTAGAACCAATCACCCACGAATCTAATTCCAAGTGATCTAACATGTCAGTCATGCTTCTGTTGTGAAAGTGCTTTAGTCAAGGGATTAACAATATTGTTCTGAGTTGGTACTATGCAAATCTTCACAACTCCTTGTTGTATGATCTCTCATATGAGATGGAACTTCCTTTGTATATTCTTGGAATGTTGATTTGATCTGGGTTTCTTAGCTTGTGCAATAGCTTCATTTTTGTCACAATATAGTTTAATTGTGTTGTTGATGCTTGGAACAATCCCAAGTTCAAAGTTGAACTTCTTGATCCATACAACCTCCATTTTGCATATGATGTAGTAATATACTCGACCTCTGTTGTAGAATCAGCAACTATCTCTTACTTGGAACTCTTCTAGCTCACAAGCTCATTGTTTAGGAAAAACATGAATCATGATTGTGATATGTAATCATATTTGTTAGTTTAGAAGCTTGCATTGGTGTAACCCTTTACCACCAACTCCTCCTCTCTATCATAGACAAGGAATTGATCCTTAGTTCTTCTCAAATACTTAAGGATGTTCCTCATGGTTGTCCAGTAAGCATCACCTGGATCTGACTGATATATGTCTGTCATGCTCAAGACATATGATATATTGGGACAGGTACACAACATTTCATACATGATTGATCCAATTGCTCATGCATATGAAAATAAACTAATGTGTTCCCTTTCTTCACAAGAATAGAGACTCTAAGCTTTAGAGATGGTAACTCCATGACGCATGGGCAGGTTTTCTCTCTTTTATCTCTCCATGTTGAACCACTTGAACACTTCACCAATATATTTTCTTTAACTTATTCCAAGAAGCCTTCTCGATCTATCTCTATAGATCTTGATCCCCAAGATGTAGGATGCTTCTCTGAAGTCTTTCATAGAAAACATATTTCCCTGCAATGTCTTCAACTTTTTGTAAAGTACGGATGTCGTTCCCCATCAATAGTATGTCATCTACATACAATATGAGGAATTTCAATAAGCTCCCACTAACCTTCTTATACACATAATGTTCATCTTCATTTTGACTAAAGCCATATTCTTTGACTATTTCATCAAAATAAAGATTCCATCTCTAAAATGCTTGCTTCAATCCATAGATTGACCTTGGTATCTTACAAACTTTATTTGCGTCCTTTGGATTTATAAAACACTCAGGTTGTATCAAATACACAACATCAAGAAGGTTCTCATTAAGTAATGTAGTTTTTACATCCATCTGAAAAATCTCATAGTCGTGATAAGCTGCAATAGAAAGCATGATCTTGATGGACTTAACAGTGGAAACTAGAGAACAGGTTTTGTCATAGTCAACACATTGAACTTGTTTGAAACCCTTTTCTACCAATCTACCCTATACATTCATTTTTCCCATCCATGTCGATCATCTTCTTGAAGACCCACTTGCACCCTATGGGTTTTACCCCTTCAGGTGGATCCAACAAGGTCCATACCTTGTTGGTATACACGGATTCCATCTCAAACGTCATGGCCTCAAGCCATTTCTCATACTCCAGTTCCCTAGTAACTTATAGATAGGTTGTTGACTCATCATCTATGACCAACTCACCACCTTCCTGATATATTAGATATCCAAATCTCCCAGGCTCAAGGCATGTTCTACTAGATCTACCAGGTTCCTGTATTACTTGAGGAATTTGAGATTCCTCAACTCTTTGTGACTCTCTTTGTTCCTCTTGTACATCTACTGGCTCAATGTTTTCTTGTTGGTTTGGAACCTCTTCAAGTTCCACTTTCCTCCCACTATTTCTTTTGGAAATAAATTCCTTTTCTAGGAATACAACATCTCTGGAAAGAAACACTTTGCTGACCGATAGGGAATAAAAGTAATATCATTTAGTCCCATTAGGATGTCCAACAAAATAACATGTATCAGATTTAGGGACAAGCTTTTCAGGAAACATTTCCCTTACATAAGATTACATCCCCAAATCTTCATAAAAGACACATTGAGATGCTTCCCATACCATATCTCATATGGCATCTTTTGAACTTATTTAAATGGTACTCAGTTTAGTATAAACACAACGGTTTCTAGAGCATAACCCCAGAAGGTAGTTGGAAACTCAACTAAACTCATCATTGATCGCACCATATCCAGCAATGTGTGATTCCTTCTTTTGGATTCACCATTATGCTGAGATATTCTAGGTGGAGTCCATTGAAGTACAATCCCATGGGCTTGTAGAAGGTCCTCAAACTCTTGGCTTAAGTATGCTCCACCACAATTAGAATGAAGTGCCTTAATACTTTTTCCAAGTTGGTTCTGTACTTTATTCATAAACTCCTTGAACCTATCAATAGTTTCTACTTTATGTTTCATCAAGTAAACATAACCGTATGTATGAGTCCTAATATCTCACTAGCCCTCTCATTGATACCATTGAAGGGAGTCTTATCCATCTTTACCAACTAATAAGATTCACATGTCTTTATTGATTCAAAATTAAAAGAGTCCACATAACCATCTTCATGGAGTCTAGATATATGATTCTCATTTATGTGCCCTAGATGACAATGCCATATGTATGTTTTGTTTGAGATTTTGAGTTTTAGTCTTTTGATATTTATGTTATAAACATCTATCTTTAGATCTAGAAAATAAAAACCATGAGATATTGGGGCACTGCCATACAAGATCCCATTTTTATAAATAGAACGTCGACCATTCTTAATATGAAATTCATATGCATCCTTGTCCATACAAGATACAGAAATGATGTTTCTATTTATTGCAGGTGCAAAATATCAATTTGCTAACTCTATTAAAATCCCTATGGGTAGAGATAAACTATGGGTTCCAACTGTAGTGGCAACAACTCTTGCTCCATTTGTGACTCATAGTTCAACCTTTCCCTTTCCAAAAGCCCTACTTCTTTTCAGATCTTGCATATTCGAGCATATGTGAGATCCACATCCTCTATATAGTACCCATGATGAAGAAGTAGATAAGTTTATCTCAATAATGTGTATACCTTTCGGAGATCTATATCCCCATCTTCTTGTTCTTGAATGCCTTCAAGTACAAAGGATAAGTTCCTCTTGTACTTTTCTTTCTCCTCATATTGAGTGTTGAAGACTTGGATTTGGGCTTGGCTTCAAAACTCTTCATGGCCTTACTTTCATCCTTAGACTCAACTGTGTTGATCACTATCACATATTTGTTCTTCTTCACTCTTACTTCAGCATGAATCAACATAACAAGAAAATCTAACATCTGTCTAGCCATATTATTCAAGCGGTAACACTCAATAAACAGCTATATGATTCTAGCAATGATTTCAAAATCATATATGTGGCCAACTCTTTGCTCAAAGAGAATCCCAATTTTTCAAGATGATACATGTCCAATGATATTGAGTACATGATCTTCTACTGAGTCTCCCTCTATCATTTTACACTCAAAGAACACCTTTCTAACATTTTTCCTTTATTACTTTGTGAGATTATGGTTCAGTTTCCTAAGATGTGTTACCATCTCAAGAATCCCCATATCCTCGCATTGCTCATGCAACTCATAGTTCATGCAACTTAGCATAAGGTACTTTATGTCCAAGGCATCATTGGCATGCTTCCATTCAACATCGACTTTAGCCCTAGACGCATCAGTAGCAGGTACTTTTGGCACTGGTTTACCAAGGATATAGAGCTTGCATTCTTTATTGAGAACCCTTCTCAATGTCCGAAACCATTTGTGGACATTTTTCTTGTCAAGTTTTTCCTTCCTAAGGAATGATCGCAATACTCATTTGTTTGTCAATTGATTCTACAAGAGAAAATTTCATTTGGTCAAAAACCCTTTTTGATTTGATTTGATTTGAAAATTTTGAAGATATTCAATTAGGTCTTTAATTAATTATCACTCTCACTATTTCATTCAAATTGATAGCCCTCACATATCAATTTGGAAGATTGTAGCATACAACCTTCTAGTGAGCCAAGATCCATAATAATTCAACTATTACCCGGCCAACGCCAGCGTCCATAGTCAATTATCAGGGTAGGCAATTTTTGACCAAAATTATTTCATATGTAACTCTTGATAGATAATATGCACAACTCCTTGCCATAATCATCTGCCTACTTTTGGTGATTAATCTCATTAAGGTCACATAGTTAAGCCTGACCCAAAAGCCAACTTGATAATAATGCACCCATATTGGCGGGCCCACATTATTACCATCGCACTCACATGAGATAGACAGTGCACCACCCTTGGGGTGCCCGTGCTTAGTTGCTCAAGATTTTCATGTGTTCTGCTAATGGAAACCATCTAAGACTTTATATTTGATTGAGGGAGTTTGTATTTATAAATACATATACTTTATCCAATCACCACATATATAGTATGTATCATATACATGTTATGTCCCACAATGAAAGCATGCAATAAACAAAAGTGATGGTTATGGACATTCTAATGTAACTCATTGGATCCACAAGAAATTACCATCGCCAAAGGTCCACAAAACATGTGAAAGTTGCAATTGTTGAAGATTCATCCTTGCCAATCTAGATTTATCTGTTCAACCCGTGAACTGATTGGCTCGCCTCCTGGCCGGTAAATTGGTCGTCTCACTGATCATCTAGTTTGCGGTCTACCTTCTATTGGGTCCTCTAGTCGATCAGTTGGGTCCACCAACCGATTAGTTTAACTCATCCTCCTTGGTCCTCCTCTGTCCTCCAGTCGATCGGTTTACCTTTGAGACAGTTGGTTGGTCTAATCTGAACGTCTTTCTTCATCATTGTACCAAGAAAATAAACTATCCTAATATTACATGATTATAGAGAAACCTTGAGTTACATTCGAGGGGAACAAAGGTAGGAGAGAATAATACTCTTACAATTGGAAGATAAAGTACAGCCTCGGTATGCAAACCAAGATAAATTATAATTAACCAAGTATACAACCATGCACATATCATATGGTTATTGGCCATAACCATGCTACGCATCCACCATCAAAACTCGCATTTAGGATGACGCGTGTAAATTGCATATATATATATATATATATATATGTGTGTATATATATATATTTATATATATATATAATAGTTTAGAATTTTAGATGGGATTTGATTGGACAAACTTATTAGCATCGCATGCAATAAATAATTGCTAAAACCAAAAATATGATCATATTGATTACCTAAAATATTGTAGATTGACGTGGATCTGACACCACTATAGGAAACTATGAATAAATAATAGGTAGATTTACTGCCATATTCTCATTTGAACTAGCAGATCACGTCAACAACTATATAAGGGAAAGGATGGTTTCGAGGATATACCTAGTTATGGAGCAAGTCCAACAACATCTCCACATCATTGTAGTCATACATTTGTATTCTAGTTGCACTGGGACTCCTCTACTATGCCTCTTGGTCTTCACCATAGGTAGTAGGTTGACGTTGTCCTCCTAGTGGCAGACAACATGCTCCACACCTCTATTGGAGTCCACATGGACCACCTAGAACTATTTTTGTCCTACTAGAATGGACAGGAAGGATTTGTCCTTCCTATTGGTGTACAAGCCACCAACTTTCTCTCTCACAATTGTTCTCCCTTGATATGCCTCCCTTTATCGGGTAAGACTTGCTTGGGTTTTCTCAATTACCACAACCAGAGAAGACAAACAATTTTCAGAGTCAATTGATGTGTCTGAAAAGTCCCCAATACCCCTCTATTTATAGGAGGGGTTAGGGTCAGGGTTCCCAGTCTATGTGGGAGTGGTAGGGACTGAAATCTTGAAGTTTGCAACCTACCAATGGTGAAATAGTCAGTTCACCAAGCAAACCAGTCAGTTGGCATGTGAGACGATTAGTTTACCTACCGAACTGGTCATTTTATCATGTTTCCTAATTGCATATGAATTGGGAATTATATTCCAATTAATGCACGAAATGACGTCAACATCCATCCTTGATGCAATCGAATTGCACCATGAATCGGGCATCTCTCAACCCGAGCCAGTTGTTTCATGACAACAAACCAGTCAGTTTACTAAGTGAACCGATCAGTTTGCTTTGCAGCTCACCCTGAATTTAGCCAATGCAATGTACAATCAACTTAACACTCTGATAAGTCATTTCATCACATGAGCCGATCGGTTGTGAGTCTAATCAATTGATTTGTTGCTTGAATTGAATACCTAAACACTTTAGTAATCAATCCAATTATAATTCATGAACAAAACTCCTCTTCTAGGTCAGTTCCAATGTGTGTGACCCTATACATCCCATATCACATCGGTGGTGCATGTCCATACCTAGTTATGACATCACAAGCAACGAGTGGTGTCTAGTCACACATCAATGCTACCCAAGTAAATAGAAAGTTGGAGAAAAACTTGATCGGCCTCGAGAGGGCGGTCGGACTTTGAATTTATAACTAAAACCTTCAAGGACCCGTACAACTTTACTACATGGTCAAAGTGGATATATGGGGTCGAAAACATGGATTTTGAGATGTTAAGACGCTTAAGATCTTGCTCTTAAGTCAGATAAGCTAATCCAATAGTTGATAAAAGTATGGAGATAGAACTAGTCTAGTAGGTTATCACAAAATAAAACAAAATAGAGTCTGTCAGATTCTACTAATCAAGGAGAAGGAGTTCTCAACTATGTAACCATAAGTTGGGAAATCTATGCACCTGTTCTTAGTCATAGACATCCCTCAAACACCCCAGCAAGCAACCTACATCCAAACATAGCACATACTGTGGTATATGTTTGTGTGGGGTCATCCCACTCACTTTCGTGTAGCGTGACTAAAACCCATCAATGACATAAAACCTCTCTCAAGGATGACAAATCGACACCCTAGAATATTCTAGATATCCTCTCAGATCTAGAATATTATGAGATGCTAGGAACAGGTGTGATCTGGGCAGAACCAGGTAGTGGGTCCGGCCGTGCCCAGGTCTACAGTTCTGCATAGATCACCTTCAATTGTCCTCCTTTCAGATTCTAATCCAAATTACCTTCTCTTATCTATTTCTATAACGAATCTCTCGATATAGGTAGAATTAGAAGTTCAAGCAAGAAAGAGATCAACCAAACTAGCAATCATAACCATAAAGAATAGATAGAACAGAAAGCATACTAGATCTGGAATAAAACTACTTGCTTAAGGTAAAAGTACATAAACATGCCCAAAACAGGCTACATAGCCAAGAAGGAGCTCAACTAGCCATGGACAAGCATAGTTGGCACCGAATAAAGATGGAAGAACATCATTTGTATAGAAACAAAGGAGAACAATAGAAGAAAGGAGAAGAAGAAGAGATTTAGCCCATGGAGGAGAGGTGGCGCTTGCTCCTCAGCCTCCGTATAGGATTGATCTTATCTTTGGGTCGTCCTCCTTTGTCTTCTGGACTCCTTGGCCTCCTTTCTCTTTGATATCACCCCAAATAGTAGCTTGGTGGATGTACGTAGGTGGGAAATGGTTGGGAATGGTAGGATATGGATACCAACAATGTGTGGAACCATAACGTGAAACTAGAAAAATCTTTGAACACGGACCTCCCAAACTGGGAACCCCCATCCAGGTCGGGAGGGGTGGGTATTTATAGGTGAAGACAGAAGAAGATTGCAACACCTACCTTGGTCACGGCCCTAGTCTCGACTCGACCGTGCCAGGCTGGGAATGGTTGAGCTAAGTGTCATGGTTTGTGCAGATGCTGCAATCGAGGTAGATCTCACGATCGAGACAGATGCCTCGATCGAGACGGGTTGTTCCACAGTCGCGGTCGTGTTGCGGTCATGGTTGTGCACAGATGTAACAATTGAGGATGATGTGTCGAGGTCGTTGTTGTGCTGGTGTACCGCAGTTGTGGCCTTGGCCTCGGCCCGACTGTACTGAGGCGGGCCCGGTCGTGTTGAGTGTCGGTCGACACAAGATCTTAGTCACATTTGAACTCTTCTTGGCTACGATCGTGGCATCATGGACCAAATCTACCCCCAGGGGGGGCTATTACTAGTGATCGATGGGACCGCATCGATGAACCTTCTAATTGGTAAGGATGCATTCTGATAAAGGACTGGCCATCAAAAATTGGGTCCAAGATATCAAAAGTTTCTTGGGCCCGCTAGTCGGTTAGCGGGACCATCGTCTCCTAAGCCAGTGCACATAATACAATGCTTAGTCTGTCGTAGTTGCGATGGATTGAAGTCTAGATGCTATAAAAACCATGTGTTGGGGAGAGATCTTGGAGAATAGATGTCTTTTTAGGTTTGGTGCCTACAAGTCCCAAAATTGGCTAGTTGAGCAACTTTATGTATGAAAAGATATAAATTACTAAAAGATAAGGATCTAGGGTTATTTTGGGCATATTAAGGCTATAATGACACAATTCCATAAATAAATGCTTAGCATAAATGCCTAAATTTGGGCGTTATCACAACTTTGACGTACAATCTGTGTTTGGTGTTATAGTGTTTGTATAGTTCCTTTTTCATTGATATCCAGATTGTACTTGTGGTAGAAGTAGTCATCCTTTTCAACATTCAATCTTGTTTATTGAACTAGAGCAGATTTCTTGAGATATATGTAAGCTCAATATCACATATTGACTCACATGTGCATGGACATGCATTTATTAGTCTCTCTTATCTAGAGGCCTAGGATATCATACTCTTATCAGAGGGAAAATTCCATCTACATCACTCACAGTCAGTCCCCATGTGTCACAGTCACCCAATCATCACCATTATGGCAACCATTACTCATTTACATTGGATGATGTCAATGCATACCGAATGACATGTGATGAGTGTAGTAACTTTAGGTTTAAGAACCACAATCTCCACCAACATTGTGAGAGATAACTATGACTACCATTGTATTGGTTGTCATGTGTTAGTTTCATGGTGGGTCTACCCGATAGACTATTTTGAAACATGTATTTGTGTGTTGGGTTTGATATCACATATCATGGCTAATGAGATTCTACCATCAACCAACACATACTCTAGTCATATGTGTTATTACTGTATTTCTTCCTTCCATAGTAACATCTGACCAGGGACTTATTGAAAATGTATATACTCTTAGCATCCATATGATATGATTGTTCAAGTCATGTACTTGAAGACATATGTAATTGAGTAATATCATTCTCGAGACATTTATTATGTTATACCATTATCTCATAACTAAACAGAGCAGAATAAACTAGAAGTTTACCTTTATTAATAATCAAATCATTTACAATTTATGCCATTACAATCATCGTATGATTGGCTCTCTGGGCATTCATACCAATAGCATCAACATGGAAAAAGGGTTGACTGTCTGTAGAATATCATGATAATCAGAACCATCCCCCAACAAAGCCATCAACCGAGTAGCAAATACGTCACCCTAAGGTGAACCAAGCAACAACACCTCCTCTAAAAACTAGAACCAAGCCCTCGATAGTTGTTGTTCAAGAATTAGATCCATAGGAAACAACATATCTGCCAGAGAAAGGGGAACTAGAAGAATAAACCCACCCTTCCCAAGAAGAAGAAGAAGAGACTCAAGAAGAAGGCTCAAAGGGCCAGTTGGGACAGTCGAGGCTAGCTTCTCAAATTGCAACATAGTCACATGAAGATCTCTCCTTCGATTCATTATTGATGATCATGGTTAGGTTGAAAGAAAATGACAAACTTGGGGAGGAATTATTTGAGAGGGAAAAAATGTCTTAAAGGACTACCTCTGTGATACACTTAGTAAAGATGGATGTGAGTGTGATGTCAGCTTACCAATCCCTACTCAAGGATGGTATGCTCAGCACACACATGGCATACTGTCTTATTCAGAAGGGCATCATCAAATAGAAGAATTCAAGTGAAAAAGAACAATTGATACAATGTCTACAAAGCTCCCATATTTCATTTTCTTACCAATCTTGCATGATAGCCACTAGACCATCTTGGCAATCAACATCATAGCAAAAATTATTGTCTTGTACAATAGCTTTGATGCAGCCTTCGTGTCAAATAAGTACACAAAGATGACAACACCAAATAGTGTCACACAAGAAAAAGTAAATAATTGTGCAGAAGAAATCATAAAGATGATACAAGAACATGGCAAGGCATACCAATTCGTCCCTAATAAAGACTTTTAAAAGCCACAGTTCTATAGATCCCTCAACAACTTCAATAGTCAAATGATTTTGTCTTTCACTACCTTTACTAGATGACAGCCTTAGCTTTGAGGGATGTTAAGGCCAAAAGTCTACAACATGAACATTACCATAACCTCTGAGGAATCTATGTTGATATGTTGTTGAGCTCTCATTGGACAAAAAAAGGATTGATAAATAACAAGTAAACCCTTCCTGTCTATATCTGATCTCTTTCTTTGATACTATGGGTAAGTTTTGAGTTATTACCTAATTAGTTGGATCCGACATTGTGCCAAATAGAAGAATAATGGAAAATAGAAGGTTTCCCAAAAAGTTATATAGGAAATGAGATAATGAGAAGAGAGAGATAATTATTCCTCTTATTTAGGGTTTAATGAAAAAATAGAGATATTCTTTACTAGCCTCCTTTCCTTTTCCGTCTCTTACGTTCAAGAAACCCTTCTCGTTTGTGAAGGATGTAGGGCACAAGAAGTGCACCGAGGATATATAAGGGCAAAGGGTTTTCATATGTTAGAATGTACTTAATCAAACTGGCCCTATGGAATGGCCAGATCCTAGGCTAGTATTGGATACACCCCTAATATAGTATCTTCATCCTCATGATGGAGCAAGAAAAAAAGCTCCCTAGACTATCCAGACCGAGGATCAATGATGGTAAACCATCAAGATGTCCCCTTCCTCCTAAACTATTGCATAGGACACCAAAAAGAGAACTCCTACTCATCGTTCTCTATGCTACCCTACTATAAACCCTAGCGAGTAGGCGTCTGATCCTCAACCTCTTCCTTAGTCATATCCGGTCTCCCAAGCGAACGCCCCAGTCCGACAGGTCAGGCAGATTTTTCGTAGTCTTCCCTAAGGATTTCCTGCTCACGAGCTAGTGAGGATGTCCTGCACTGGCATCGCTGGGGGATGAGTGATGAACCTTCTGTAAGGAAGGACACGACTGTAGTGGAAAAGACTCAGATACCCCAGACATAGGCGAGAGACACGGGGGGCAATATCGTCCCTACATGCTACTTAAGAGGGCCAATCACGTGGAGCATGGGGCTGAAATGGTTGCATGCCATTGGTAAGAGCCTGCCCGTGTGGCAAGAGGAAATAATATTTTGTTTACTGAGGTGTCATTTTCTCATTGGTCCAAGTAAGTTTATCTTTGCAAAAATCATAGTAATTAGTAGGATGGTCCAATGATAGCATATAATATATGAAAATTTATCAGAAAAATACAAGGAATTCGATAAAAATATTACCTAAATCTTGATCTTTTTCTAGTTCGTAAAGTACATAAAGTTGGCATCTTTAATGTGTCAAACGAACTTGAACCCTAATTTCTAAGGTTTGATTATTCTAATATGTCCAATTGTTATTGTTGATCAAATATTGATGTTTTATGCATAAAAAGAGGAACTTGAAAGTTATTCTAGTTTAACAACCCATAATTTGATAAATTGGGGTTTCCAAGAAATAAAAGGTATATTTAATGAAGGATTAGGATTTATAACCTAATAAAGCATGTAAAGTGGAAAGTAGGGTTTGGAATCAAAAACCCTAATAAAGCTCTAAAGTTGACCTAGAAACCATAAATTGTGAACCAAATCATTCTTAAGGATGATTTGGATAAAATAATAATACATGGGTGTATTTCATTAACTTTTAGGGTAATTTTCTTGGTTATTTGGTTGATTTATTGCTCTTGATTGGACATCTAGACTCCTCATCAAGGTATGTGGTTATGCTTATGGCTAATCTCTCTAGTTTCACAATGATTTCTGAGGTTTTACTATAAATGTGAGACCCCTAACCTTGCTTAAAGTGTTGAACAAGATTAATTATCATAATTGAATTATCATAACCTTAATATAACCTTGTTATATGATTTCAAATCATAATACAAGCTTAAGTTTTAAATTTGGTCCAATTTGGACACTGTTTGAGCAAGTTATGCAATTTTATGCACATTTTGGACTTTTCTGCAATTTACCCAATTGAGAGGTTTTATTTGCAATTTATCACTTGAATTGTATTCCTTGTATATTATATAATCATTCTTGAGCTTCTTAATCCATGGGTCACCTATTTAAACCTTGGTTTGAAGGTATTTTCCTCAAGGGTATTTTAGGGTTTATCCCTTCATGGATGAGCCACCTTTAGTAGCTATCAACTAATGAATTATTTGATTGACTTGGAAATTCGACAAAATAAAGCTAAGCAGGTCTATATGGATGGTTGGGGAGCTTCTTGTGTGTGCTTGTATATTCTTAATATTTTAAGGCCATGGACACTTGGAAAGATACTAGAACTTCAACTTTTTCTTTTTCTTTATCTTAAAGTATCATATACTTATCCCTAAGCACCCAAACGAGCCATTTTCTCTCCACCACTTCCCTCCTTCTAAAAATATTGTTCTCCCTCTATGATTATGTGAATTTCCATACCAAGGAAGAAGAAAGAGGGGATCTTCTTGGAAAAAGAATCTAGGGTTGTAATTGACTTCCATTTAGGGTTTAAAAAGCTTCCTTCTAGTGATCTTGAACTAAAAGAGTAATAATCCCATTCTTTCCTCCATTTATTTCTTTGTTATCCTTCCTCCTACCTTTATATAGGTCGTAACCTTGCTGTTCCATGGTAGAAATTGCTCTAAAATTCTAAAACCCTACCTTTCTTTCTCCTTATGTTTAGGGTTTGCTCATTTGATGAAGAAAGGTGCTAGATGGACAAGTTCACAGCTTATGCTTAGATTTCCTATCCTACCTGGTTATATTTTCTTCTTTTTTGGAGTTTATCTTCTAATTATAGGAAAGCTTTATAACTTTCTCCATGTTCATTGCTTATCATGTTCTTGCTTTTAAATGATGATCCATGCACTAAAAAGCTATGCTTGACTTGGATTTCGATTTTTATAATATTCCCTATTCCGATTTCAGTTCTATATGAACTTGTGATCATGTTTACATTATTCCTAAGGTATAATATGACTTGTATCAGGTTGGTTTGACAACCTATGGTGCTAAGCACCTATCAACCAATGGTCAATTTTAGGGTTTTAAGCTGATTTCTTCTATAAACCCATGACCCGATGTTGGTACCATTGCAACAACCCTATGGTGTGGTCTTCATGACAAATAATGGTGGTGACCAAGGTTAAAACTGACGTTCACACCTTAGGTCATGTTTTGGCCTATTTATATGCCTAGTGATTAACAACTAAGTACTCTAATGATGTTATCAATCAATGGTGATATTAGTTTGATATTTGATGTTGATTGATGAATATAGTGCTGATCTAACAACTATGGTGACTTAATGGTCACTAATGATGGTGTATCAGGTATCCAAAACCTATGGTGAGTTAATCATATAGTTGTAGCATCAATTAAGCCTTAGACCAATGGTTTCTTGGGTCACTGGATGCAATGGTCGGGCCTATACTGTAATTCATGGTTTTAACATATGAACTTGAACCAATAGTCAAGATCTAATGTGTATTCCTCCAATAAAGTGTAATGATGGATAATGTAATATTTTGGCCCTAATAATGTGATTTACATGGTTTCCTTTATATGGTCAACTTAAGGAGGTTACTTGTTGGCAATGGATGGTTTGTTTTAAATGAACAGTCGACTGTGGGTTTTACCCTACTCTCAACAAGACCCTTGTTGTTTTTAACCAAAGGATGTCTAGGGTTAAATGGTGACTTTTATAGATCATAACTCAATAACATCATAGATGATTCATTCAAGGTGTTTACTTATGTAAACGGCCAATGGCTTTACCTTTTCAAAATTTCATGGCTAGAAGTTGATGCCTCAATATTCACATTGTTTTAGGTGAAGCTTGTAGTGTAATGTTATGATTCAAATGATGAGAATTCGATGGTTCAGTGCCTTAAACTTGTAGTCTTACCCTTTCCATCATATGATTATGATTTATAATCACCATAATGAATTAATGGGTAACCCTAATGAGGTATATCTTGTTATACCTAGCTTTAACATAACGAAATGATGGCAATTGGATAAAAATAGTCCTTGAATGACTAACACAATCATGGAGTGCTCTGTTATTGTTGTTGAAATCCTAGTATGCTATAACCTGATGGTTACACCTTGATTTATGTGTGGATTCATACTTGATAATAGTATGTAATGTGATGGTGATGCTTCACCTTATGCATCCATGATCCAATGGGGATGTTGTGAATTAGGGTTTGGGTATAAGTGTTGCTTAGTAACATTAATATAATTTATCTTGTTGAACCTAACTCTAATGCAAATAGATAAAGATAACTATCCATGTTTAACATTCTTATATGATAGAGTGATGGTGGAATAACCTCCTTAAGATGATCATAACCTTAATTTGTTAATCGGTGGTTATCATAGCCACATGGTTGATTCTTTCTTATGCTAAACATGTGCATTGTGAACATCATCATCATCATCATCTAAGCCTCAATCCCAACTATGTTGGGGTCGGCTACATGGATCCTTTGTTTCCATTCAGCTCTATCATGGGCCATATTCTGATTGAGATGTAGAGATTCAAAATCTCTCTTTATAAGCTCATACCATGTTAATTTAGGCCTTCCTCTTCTTCTATTTATAGTGTTTGGCTCAATAGCATTGCTTCGTATAGGCGCACTAGTAGGTCTACGTTGCACATGTCCGTACCACCTAAGTCAGCCCTCATGCAACTTGTCCTCAATGCTCGCCACCCCCACTTTATTCCTGATATAGTCTTTTCTCAAAAGATCTTTTCTTTTCTTCCCACACATCCATCTCAGCATACACATTTCAGCCACGTTCATCTTGTTTAGACCTTGTTTCTTCACCGCCCAACATTCACTCCCATAGAGCATGGCTGGTCGTATAGCTGTTCTATAAAACTTACTTTTTAACCTGAGAGGGATCTTCTGATCGCATAAAACTCCAGTTGCACTCCTCCATTTCAACCATCCTACAGTGATCCAGTGACAAACATCATTTTGGACATCCCCGTCTATTTGAATAATAGAACCTAAGTAACGAAATTTGTCACATTTTGGTATATCTACTCCGTCCAACTTGGCTCCATCATTCACACTATGAGATTGGCTAAAATTGCAATTCATATACTCAATTTTGCTCCTGCTAATCATCAATCCATTTGATTCCAATGCCTTTCTCCAACATTCAACTTTATCATTCAATCCATCTTTTGTTTCGTCAATCAAAACAATATCATCAGCAAATAACATACACCAAGGAATATCATCCTGAACATTCTTTGTTAACTCATCCATAACCAGAACGAATAGATATGGGTTGAGTGTGGATCCTTGGTGTACCCCAACTGTAATAGGAAAAGTTGGTGTCTCTCCTCTAGGAGTCTTGACACTTGCAGTAGAGCTATCATACATGTCCTTGAACAAGTCAATGTATTGGATAGGAACACCCTTTTTCGTCAAAACCATCCATAACACTTCTCTGGGTACTCGATCATAAGCCTTCTATAGATTGATAAACACCATATTTCTTTGTCTATACTTCTCCATAAGCCTCCTTATCGGAAAAATAGCATCTGTTGTTGATCTTCCAGGCATGAAACCAAATTGGTTGTTTGATACATGTGTTATAGATGTGCATTGTGAACATGATGAGGGTTAATCATATCAAGATTCCTTGCATGTTAATGTAATAAAGTAATGTTCTTAATGTTAGTATAACCCTGCTATGATTATTTATGAATATCTCCTTGCTCATTAATGCAACATTGTGTTGATCCGGTGTATTATATGTAAGTGATGTTGTTGAGCCTTGTTATAAGGTATGCAAAGATAATGATGAACTTGTAGGGAATAGTATGATGGTCTTAATGACCTTTGGGCATGGCTGAGCCCTGAATGAGGTGTAATCCTCTTATGTTGATAAGGGTTGATACCCTGTGATATAGTAAAAAAGATTTATATCTTGTGATAGTATGATGACTAGTGTGGTCTCATGAATCACAAGTGAATAGTACCATGTGATGATGAGATGAGAAATTATGCTCCACACATTTTATTTCTTTTAAAAGTTGTGATATCTATATAATTGGTAGAAGTAAATTAGGGTGTGTGTGTCCACTTGTTTGATGCATCCTTAATTCACCCAATTGGCATAACTAATCAAGTGCAACTCTAATCATATAGTTCCCTGTGTCGAAGAGCCATATTCAGTGTCAGAACTTGTTGGATGGTAAAACGAGTATTCCTAAGGGAAACTCAGAGTGTATATTGTTGATTATGTGGGGGTGGCAAGTTAAGGATATATCCTTGTCACCGACAATGCAGGTTATGGAGGATGTCTATGGTCATGCCTCATAAATATGATGTGATTGAGGATAACTGTGGTTGTACCTCGGATTAGAGGGTTTTGTATACCCTGGTTTCTAGTGTCATAACATGTACCAAGGGAGGATTAGTGTTTAGCATCTTGACTATATGTCACTATGGTGGCAGCTTTGACTGACATGTCACTACCTTTTTACTCATATTGACTGAGTGGAATAGATCTTAGGATAGTGACACTCCTAGATCTTATACGGAATTGAATAGCCCTTCGTAGGGTCGGTTGGACTTTGGGTGGTATGACTCAAACTCCCCAGGGAATAATAAAAGATGTAAGATATCCGAGTAGCATATTTGTTTAGGATTATACACAATGCTTCATATTGGATGATAATCGTTGTTTTATTTCCTTTCAGTGAGATCATGTATAGTACAATAAGAGATAATAGATATGCTTATTCTATAGTTATGCTCATGTGGTAAACTTGCTTATGCTGTCAAATATGTTGACACTGATGGTTAAGATGATTTTGCTAACTATGTTTAATATTGCTATCCATGCCTATGTAATTATAAATTCTCAAATTACTAATCATGCCTGTGTAGTTAATTATGCTATGATGATAGTTCTACTTATGATATATATCTATTCACTTTATTTGAGGTGCCAATATTGATAGCCATGTTATGTTACTAGACATATTCATGATGTCAAGGATGCTTATGCTATGAATATGATGATAGTTAGATTAATGATCATGATTGTTATTAGATGCAATTTGATGATGTTTGAGTAGATATATATCCAAAGAAATGGATTTATTTGTTATTTATATATGCATTGATGATCATACTTGTTGCTAAGATTAATTTCTTAATTTGTTTATCATGATTAAACTGTTCAATCTGTTCAATTGATTATTAAATACTCCAACTTCTTAGTTATCTACTATTTAAAATGTTGCAATCAATAAGTGTTGTTTGAGGTTATATATCTCTTGTTGGGACATGGGTCTTACCCTTGTAGTTTGCCACATCTTTTCAGGTAATCTGAAGTGATGAAAACAAACATGTGGGAGAAAAGAGGAGCTATAGTAATGAATCTTTGAGAAATTTGATTAGATGTCTAGTGTGTCCTAGAGTCATCCTTGTACTCTCAGGTCTGGGTGAGAAAGATTTGTATATTGTGTTTCAAACAAATCAAACTTTTGTTAGCATATTAATGCTTATTTGTGTGGCATATATGAATATTATTCTCCTGTGTATATATGTTGTGGCTAAGGAAATAGAACAACTTGTATCAAATTCTTGGCATAGTATGGATATAAGAAAGATGTTGGGCTCTTATGCAAATGTTTCTGAGTGGGTGCTGACGTTTAAATCACTTTAATTTACCCACATTTTTAGGTATGTGATTCATTGGTGATTGATTGTATTTTATGTTTTGAGTAATTTCATTTAGTGTAACTCACAAGTTGGTATCAGAGCTTCAGGTTCACTGAGTCTACAGGGACACTAGGACCTAGGACAAGGATGATGTTTAAGTAAGGAACATGACATGAAAATATTGTGCATACTACCTAATCTTAGCACTTGGATGTCCTAGCCAGGTATTTTATTATTGAAGGAAAAGGTAAGTATGTAACTCTTAGATTTTATATTTTTTATTACTCTGGTCAAGTAGTCATTTTCAAACAATCTAAAGAGAATAATGAAAAAGAAATCATGGTGTGAATATCGCAATCCTACCTTAAAGAATATGAGAATTACATCATTATCTATCAAAACTTGAATTGTTGGTACCTATAAGAGAAAGATACAACACCATAAAATTTAAATCTGAATCCAAATAATCAAAAGAGGAGTTCTTAAAGATGAAATTCAAGAAGATAATAAAGTAGAAGACAGATAAGTTTATTCTTATTATATAATAAGGTTGTTTGGACTATAGTTCCAAGATCATAAATTTTGTAATGAGTTTGCTTTTGACTCTTCCAATAATTAGGAAGACTCCTCTTATATGTCTTGAGATTTGATTATGTTGGTAAAAGTAGATGAGATAAGGATGTGAGTTCCTTATAGCACATGAGGTGGATACCAAGGTAATTATTCCTAGTATCCAAGATGTATCAATAGTATGGGAAGTATGTTAAGGTTGGAAATGTTTATTAAATGAACATTCCAAGTGTTCCTCTCCCTTAGAGAGAGAGAGAGAGAGTTGATGATGACCCTATAAATGTTGTTTGGAAGGAAAAACAAAAGTGATTCTATAATGTTATGTATGGCTCAGTGATAGATGGGCAAGACCACTATGAAGGACAGATGGGTTGTTGATCAGTAGACATGTGTTGTCGTGTTCCTTTAAGATAAAATATCCTTTAGACATAAGAGTTAGAATGCATTACATAAGTTACATGACCATGGTGAATTGAGGGTTATGTCCTTTAGACTAACCAATGTACCAATAGAATTTATGAATAGGAGGAATAGAGTCTTCAGGTCATGTCTTACTAGTTGTAGCAAGCTTTGAATAATGACATCTCAAGGTATTTTAGATATGGTCAGTAACATGGTCAACATATTTGCTAAACCTTAAGAATGTTGAAGTAACTGTACTTATGTGTGACAAGTCTAGATTGAGTGAGTTGGGGTTAACTAAATTATCCTCTTGGAGTTATGATATCTCTTTTAAGTGTGTTGTGGGAATCATGATAAGATGAAGACCATGTCATTGTTGTACTCCTAACAAGATCAATTGGGAGGTTATATTTATTAGCGGTTACATACAAGTGTATGATTCTTCAACTAAATAGATGGTCAGTCCACCATTGAGATTATTGGAGAATCCTCCAAAAACATATTCCTCATAATTCTTGAAAATTAGGGGATGCCTACATGGTTGATGGAGTTTTTAATTACAACAACCATTAAAGGATCATAGAGATGAAACCTTGTAAAGCTACATATGATCAGAGATACATAATGTTCTATTTTTTATAAGAGACATTGAATATGACTTTTGAGTAATGTGTTGATACAATAGATATAATTCTAGGATGATAGATAGAATTTAAAGTTGAAAGTTACTATTAAATTTTTACATGTGGCACAACAAGTTTCTATGTTCCATATTTGCAAATGTCTTCTTATGTGGGGGGGTTTTGTGCTGACCCAAGATAAGATATGTATGAATTGAAAGATAAGAACATGACCTATATAAGAGAGATGTGACATCACCATAATATGGAAGTATCCATGTGTAAATATGAGGATGATGTGCATGAGAAGTGTCCATCTAGGTGTACCTTGGATTTTGGGGGAGAAATCCTTATTAGGGGTTTATGGTTGTGAGACCCCTAACCTTGCTTAAAGTTTTGAACAAACTTAATTTCATAATTGAATTCTCATAACCCTAATCTAGCCTCGTGATATGCTTTGACATCATAATACAAGCTTAGGTTTCAAATTTGGCCGAACTTGGACATTGCTTGAGCAAGTTATGCAATTTTATGCACACTTTGGACTTTTCTACAATTTACCCAATTGAGAGGTTTTCTTTGCAATTTATCACATTCATTATGTTCCCTAGATATTATCTCATCATTCTTGAGCTTGTTGAGCCATGGTTCACCTATTTAAACCTTGGTTTGAAGGTGTTTTCCTCAAGGGTATTTTAGGGTTTACCCCTTCATGGATGAGCTAGCTTTAGTAGCTATCAACTAATGAATTATTTGATTGGCTTAAAAATTATAAAAAGTAAAAATAATCAGGTCTATATGGACGGTTGGGGATCTAATTTTGTTTGTGCTTTTATATTCTTATACTACTACAGAAATAACATTCAATGTCGCTTTTCTGGGCGTCGGTTATTTACAAACACTGACGCCTATAATATTCAACGTCGGTTATTTAGGTAAACTGACGTCTATATTTGAAGACCAGCTAGACACGGGGACCGCTTTGTATTCGGCGTCGGCTGGGTAAAACAAATTGATGCCTAAAATCGCCTGCGAAATCCAATTTTCGAGAGAGAAAAAAATTTGGCCCCAAAGTGTCACATACAACATCAGTTTTATAACTACTAACCGATGCATATATAAGATGAAAATTTGCATGAAAAGTTCCAATTTTGGTGTCGGTTATCCTTTGATAACTGACGCTGATAATGGTTCCCGCCAAATAATTTAGGGTAAAGATTGTCTAATTGGACGTCAGTTTTTTACTATCAACTGACGCTTAAGAGTAAAAGGTGTCGGTTTTCTAGATAACCGACGTCGTTGACAAACTTAATAGACACGTATCACCCGGCTCTTCCCCTTTCTTCCTATTTCATCGCGATAATTTTCTATTGTGATCGCCGCTCGCCTAAAATTGCTCGATGACCCCCGTTGCTGCTCGCCGCCACCGCATCCTCTTTCTCCTGCTGCCATCGCTCGCCGCCACTACTGCTCGCTGCTCTGCTATGCTCTTCTCTTGGTGTCGTTCTGCTCACTGCTCGCTGCCTCCTTCTCTACTCGTTGCTCTCACACTGTTGTCACCACTCTTCTCCACGCTAGCTCCAGGTATCCCTAGCCTCTTTGCTTCCTTCTCCCTAGCTCCTTACCAACAACAAGCACGGTTGTGGCTGTGTTGGCCTACCACGGTCGTGCTGCCCAGCACGGTCATGGTAGGCCAACACAGCCATGGTCGTGCTTGCTGTTGGTAAGGATATGAACAAATATTTATGTAATTCTTTATGTAAATCCTAGGATACGAACAAATCTTTTGCTTGCATATATTTGTGCTTCTAATCCTAATGTTTGACCTAATTCAGTAAATTTTGATGCATGTTGAAATAAGATTTAAACTTGTCCATTCTAGCATCCTAATTTGATTTGATTAAACCCTAACATTGATGAAACACTAACATCAATTGTGATGAAACCCTAACATTAATTGTGATGAAACCCTAACATGTGCATATCTATTATTGTGTTTGTTGGCCTAGAAACACATCCAAGATTTACTCATTAGGAGTAAATCCTGGATAGTCCCCAGTTTGGGACTATTCTTGAACACCTAATCTCACTTAGGATGTAAGTGTATAATGTGTATTGGGTTTTCGAGAAAATTTCGACAGCATTTCCCCGTTTGTTCTCTAAGTACATATGTACTTAGAGAACAGTGGGGAAATGCTGCCGAAATTTTCTTGAAAACCCAATACACATTATACACTTACTAGTGAGATTAGGTGTTCAAGGATGGGATAGGTGGTACACATTTATTATATATAAGAATGACATCACATATGTTTGTTGGCCTAGAAACTCGTCCAAGATTTACTCATTAGGAGTAAATCTTGGATAGTCTCCGGTTTGGGACTGTTCTTGAACACCTAATCTCACTTAGGATGTAAGTGTATAATGTGTATTGGGTTTTTGAGAAAATTTTGGAAGCGTTTCCCCGTTTATTCTCTAAGTACATATGTACTTAGAGAACAATGGGGAAATGCTGCTGAAATTTTCTTGAAAACCCAATACACATTATACACTTACTAGTGAGATTAGGTGTTCAAGGATGGGATAGGTGGTACACATTTATTATATATAAGAATGACATCACATGTGTTTGTTGGCCTAGAAACCCGTCCAAGATTTACTCATTAGGAGTAAATCTTGGATAGTCCCCAGTTTGGGAATGTTCTTGAACACCTAATCTCACTTAGGATGTAAGTGTATAATGTTTATTGGGTTTTCGAGAAAATTTTGGTAGCATTTCCCCATTTGTTCTCTAAGTACATATGTACTTAGAGAATAGCGGGGAAATGCTGCTGAAATTTTCTTGAAAACCCAATACACATTATACACTTACTAGTGATATTTGGTGTTCAAGGATGGGATAGGTGGTACACATTTATTATATATAAGAATGACATCACATGTGTTTTTTGGCCTAGAAACCCGTCCAAGATTTACTCATTAGGAGTAAATATTGGATAGTCCCCGGTTTGGGACTGTTCTTGAACACCTAATATCACTTAGGATGTAAGTTTATAATGTGTATTGGGTTTTCGATAAAATTTACGCTGCATTTCCCGGTTTGTTCTCTAAGTACATATGTACTTAGAGAACAAATGGGGAAATGCTGCCGAAATTTTCTTGAAAACCCAATACACATTATATACCTACTAGTCAGATTAGGTGTTTAAGGATGGGATAGGTGGTACACATTTATTATATATAAGAATGACATCAGATGTGTTTATTGGCCTAGAAACCCGTCCAAGATTTACTCATTAGGAGTAAATCTTAGATAGTCCCCGGTTTGGGACTGTTCTTGAACACCTAATCTCACTTAGGTTGTAAGTGTATAACGTGTATTGGGTTTTTGTGGATGGGATAGGTGGTACACATTTATTTTATATAAGAATGACATCACATGTATTTGTTAATCGTAGACCCTAATCTTGTCCTAATATATACTTGTTTTCTCTTTGATCATAGAATGGATAGATCATGGATGTCCATTCACATTCACTGCACCCCAGAGTTTATATCTGGTCTTGATCAGTTTATTAGATTTTCCGAGGAACATAGGAAAGAACCTGGAGATAGGTTCTACTGTCCAAGTAGGCATTGCGGTAACAACTTGAAAGTCAACACTGGTGATGTGATAACCTAGATTTTTGAGTTTTAATAACTAGTACAATATTGAGAGACAAGCATTCTATGTAAGATGTCAAATACCGAATTGAGGAATTGGTAATACAATCATGGATTCCTTCACCCAAATTAGGTGAATTGAGATATGGTGGAGGACTATGATGCCTAATTGAATTTAATTGTGAATGAATGCCCTTACTAATTGATTAAGCTCTCATGAGACCAATCATTCATTTAGTGATCCAGTGAGTAGGGAACTACTTTCTTTTGAGGAATTATATACATATGAATCAATGTTAAAGTTTGATGTCAAGTAAATACATATTTAAGTGTTACATCTTTGGTTGATTTGACTTATTGAGATCAAGAATTATACTAGGATCTATTAACTTCGTATCACATGAGCCTAGTTGTACAAGTCTGATAGTCTTGTAGATCCGAGAACTAAGGAGCAGGTGGCCATGAAGGTTGCCACAACCTAGACTCTTGAGGAACTAGTCATCGCGACGTTCCTGCATAATCTACTGAAGTTGTTGTGTTTCACGTTGATCAGCATAACACCAGACGACTCCTCTCTCTCTCTCTCACTAGCGCGTCTCCATCCTTCTCCTAGAAAGGGGCGAGAGAGGAGCAACAGAACTTGGCAAGTCCTTGCTACAGGAGAGCTCACCACCACTGGACAGAGATGCCGACCTCAGGGACTGGTCATTGGACATGCCTCTATTGCCACCATCATCACGATGCTGAAGCTTTTGTGAGAGAGATGCATCTTGTTAAGTAGTCCACCATCAACCTCAAGTGCAGTGTGAACCCAATCATGGCATTGCGAGTGGAGGAAGACAACCTCTGCTCCATCGATCTCTGGTCAGATCTAGGCCTCATGGCGGCAAAATCCAGACCCACTTGATGCAGGAAGAGGTTGGGCTCATGGGTCCCAGCAACCTACTTCACCACCGCCACCATCATCTGAGACATCAGCAGGGATCTGGTCCCTGGAGAACGCACCTACAGTAGCGTCGAGTTATCAAGGAAGGTGGATATCAGAGCTGGGAGTGGTGGAGGTCCTTGCGAAGCCTGGCACAGCTGACCGCAGATCTATGGTGAAGGGCGATCTTTCCCCATCACTTCCAGCAGATGTGAGGGCATGTAAGCCCTGTCATCGCTTGCCGGTCTCAATCACGGAGTCGGCGGCACTAAGCTTGGAGGAGCGCGCCAGCGCAGAGCCCAACGGCGGCGACCCCATTGGAATCTCGGCATTCACATATCTGTCCAGGAGGAGGCCTCTCCCATGGCAGAAGAAGAAGGTCCCCACGATACCGGGACCTAGCTCGGGGGAGGATGGTGAGGCATCCTCAATGCAATCAAAGAATACCCATGGATTCATCTGGGATTTTCAATGCCCGAGGAACCTATTAGGACGTGCTTCGTGCCTGGAAGGACTATCCCCTCTCCTCGCCACCATGGCGGCGGTTGCTATTGGCAAACTCTTGGAAAAGGAATGAGGAGACACCATCGCTGAAGCCAACTCACCGTCGATATATTGGGAGGCACTGAGCTTCCTTGCGGAAGTGCTGTGAAGAAGAGGAGGTTTTTGGTGGCACCTTGGAGCTGCAGCTTGTTCCTTTCCGGATCTAGGCTGGCGGTGGCGGCTCTCCAGGGAACGAACAGAGAGACGCTCAACGCTGTTCGCATGAGAAAGAAAAGGAGAAAGGGCAGACCGGCCCTCCAAGCCAACCTTGAACTGGGTCCAGGCATCTAAACCAACAAAGAACTAACTGAATCCAAGCAAAGGAGTGCGCCCTTGGACGGACACGTGGTGGCACGTAATTGGCCCAAAAAGGTAATCAATCCAGTAAATGCCCAGTTCTTGTATAATTCATAGAAAATAGCTCCAATGTCCGAAAAATACAGATAATATACCAAAATTATTAGAAACATGCATAGCATAAGATGGAATAATAATATCATGCTTTTGATGCACTAATATTAGTGATATCTTATTAGTTGTAAAATGCTTAGTTCAGGAGTAATAAATATCAAATGATGATATTAAATTATGTGAAAATGTCAGTAAGTCCATAACCATGTCTTTAATGCATATGATGTCAGATATGGTCATGTCAATGCTTGAAATCATGTAATTTGATTAATATGGCTAATTAGGGTAAAGATAATGCAATTAATACATACATGCCCAATAAATGATGAAATTCATGGAACATTCTCATATCTGTAACTGAAAGATAATATGTAAATATGAGACCAGTTTCGTACACGGAATTCAGGTTATATGAAGATGAACCTTGATACATGGGTTGTAACCCTAACTTGAATAATGTATATAAACTAGGGTTAATATGTGCATTAAAAAGGATATGGGACCTAATATTCAGATAATGAATCATAATTTGGAAAATGACATCAGTAAGATAAATATAAGACAATAATGCAAGTAAATGTTGGAATATCCTAATGAGATAATATAAACCCTAATGAACACGACTAGGGTTAAGATGATGAGAATCTGATGATAGTATGTGGTCTTGTCTTAATCAGGTGATGACCAGACTTCTAGATGATCAAGGATAAGTTAGAAATATCTGAACTCGGGTACGTGGGATTTATTAAGTATAAGACTACTTTTCTGGTTGCATATGATATGTGATATCTTGAATGCTCGTATTTGGATATGATTGCTTGGTTGAACTAGTATGAGTTATACTTCGCCAAATCTAATAGCACATAAATGAGTATGATGGGTTGTAGCTACTAGAGCACATAGCCTGGTGTGGATGTATGTTGCCTAACATGGATGTATGATTCCTTGGCCCATGTTATATGTATGATGATACTATATTGCCCACACTAGATGTAAGTCAAGTGCAAGTATGTGTAGTACAATCGCATCAAAGTGAATGTAATAAAAGGAATGTTTACCTGATTATCGCTTTAAATAATGTTTTCTTTTACTCTTTCTTTCTCAAGTTATTTCAATTATGCAAACATATTAGTATGTATCTTTCTACCCACGTACACAACACCTTGTGTGTTGATTCGTTGTTTCACGTAGGTTTTAGGTTCAGAGATAGCGTGGGATAAAAGATGTGAAGTGAGCACTGTTCAGGTTGTACCTATTGTGTAGATCCTAGTTTAGCATACACGTTCTTAGACTGTAGAATTTTCATTCAATATGTAATTGTAATAGTGTTGTAATAACTCATTTGTATAAATATACATGTTGAATGCTGAGAAATGTTATTGTTGTTTGTTCATGTATGTGTATTATGCTTCCACATCACTTTCTGATATGATTGGATGATGTTCTCAGATTCTGACCTCTCATTCCCAATAGGGTTTGGAGAAATCAAAATCCGGGGACGTCAAAGTTGGTATCAGAGCATGAACAATAGCTACACCTAAAAATTACTCACCATGAAACAGAAAACAAAAATTCACCTCTCACTTTAAATCTTAGTAACCTAGTAAGTTGTTCTATAGGAATAAGGTTTGACTTATCCTCTAGGTTAGAACCTAGATGTTTGAGAACTAGGTTTAGACAAGTGTCTAAAACCCTTTGCATATAGAGCTCATATGTGTTGGGTAGCTACACTAGTCTATACCATGTTCTCACCATTTCACTAGGTTACATGTCACCAGACTATCTACTGTGTGTTGGACACTCGGTTTTGCTGATTTGGTTTTGTTTTCCAATCGGCTCGTGCCTCGACAGTTTTCTCTGACGTCTTCTTTCTCGGAGAAAAACTATATAATATTTTATTAAATATATGTAAATATAAAAATGTGTCCATCACACAGGAGAGTAGTTAGTGCTTGTGCAACCTAAGTGAAAGGGAGTGACATCAGTCTAGAAGAGAGAATAGATCTAGATTAGACGTCTAGAACCTCATAAGGTTATGTGATACATAGATTAGATGATAGAATGATAGCTGAAATAAGCATGTGGAATCTTACCTAAGTTGATCTATGATAGTATAAGTTTCCTTATAAAGGTTTAAGTTGTATACTTTTTGAATCTAATTTTGTAGAATTTATGCAAAATCTTGATGATGAAAGTACATTCCCTTTTCCTACTTAAGATGAGCTAAGTTCCCACAGGGTGAAGGTCATAGGACCTAGCCTCCAATATATGAGATGTGTAAAAAAAATGTCTTACACTAGATTACTCTCGAGTGTTGAGTTGAGTCCTTATGCATGATTCAAATCTATATGTGAGAATTGGGTAGATGACCCATATGATAAAGTCAATCCTTTGGCTGAGTTAGGTCCTAGCTTGAGTGACATATTTTGTGAATCTCATCATTAGTTGCAACTGAGGTAATATATGAACTCTAGTTATGATAAGTATGATGCTTTGTGCAAAAGATACTCAACATACATGTTCTCCCTTCTTCTTCTCCTTCTTAATATACAATGATAGAAACCTCACTTGAGCTATGTAGATGATTTATATATGAGGAGTCACTCGTATAAGCTTGACCTATTCTATATTTTTTTCCCCTATATCATACATGTAGCACCTGAGATTGAAATCATGATAAGTTTGACTTTAAAATATTCTCTCCCCCTTCATATGAAACATGAAATATATGATGCTTAGATCATGGGATAAACTTAGTATATTCTCTTTTTTCCCTTCACATAATACATGCAAGACATAAAAAGTTGAACTAATGAGCTTGATATAAAGATATTTTTGAATCATAGGATATATGATCAGAAATATAGTTCATAACTTTGATCCTTCTCAATGTATGCTTCTAAGTTGAGTATGAATATCACACCATAGGGTGAAACCCTAATGGTCAAACATGTTATGTAAGCCCTTCTTATGTAGAACAATCCTAATATCAAGGATGAAGATAAATTTCCTCTTATGCAGAAATCATTGTAAGATGTTCATCATAAAACATATTAATGATGTTAGATTTGACCGATCTGAATATCATGGCATATAAATGAATTCCTCTTGAACTTTAAAAGTATGAACAAAACTCGTATCCTTAGGGGTGATGTAATCCTAAGATATCATTATGTCATGTTATCGCTAAGACATTAAGTGATGCTTCCACATATATATATATATAAGGTGGGGTGGACACACCCAAGAATCGCTAGACCCTAAGTTGACAACTTAGAGTGCATGCGACTATGGTGACCTCAGAACCTAAGAAATAATGATGTATATGAAGTTCGACCCCAAAATAGCCTCTTAAGGATGAGATCAGTTGAATTTCGAGGACGAAATTCCAAATAAGGTGGGGTGAATGTGATAACCTAGATTTTTGAGTTTTAATAACTAGTACAATATTGAGAGACAAGCATTCTATGTAAGATGTCAAATACCGAATTGAGGAATTGGTAATACAATCATGGATTCCTTCACCCAAATTAGGTGAATTGAGATATGATGGAGGACTATGATGCCTAATTGAATTTAATTGTGAATGAATACCCTTACTAATTGATTAAGCTCTCATGAGACCAATCATTCATTTAGTGATCCAGTGAGTAGCGAACTAATTTCTTTTGAGGAATTATATACATATGAATCAATGTTAAAGTTTGATGTCAAGTAAATACATATTTAAGTGTTACATCTTTGGTTGATTTGACTTATTGAGATCAAGAATTATACTAGGATCTATTAACTTCGTATCACATGAGCCTAGTTGTACAAGTCCGATAGTCTTGTAGATCCGAGAACTAAGGAGCAAGTGGCCATGAAGGTTGCCACAACCTAGACTCTTGAGGAACTAGTCATCGCGATGTTCCTGCATAATCTACGGAAGTTGTTGTGTTTCACGTTGATCAGCATAACACCAGACGACTCCTTTCTCTCTCTCTCACTAGCGCATCTCCATCCTTCTCCTAGAAAGGGGTGAGAGAGGAGCAACAGAACTTGGCAAGTCCTTGCTACAGGAGAGCTCACAACCACTGGCCAGAGATGCCGACCTCAGGGACTGGTCAGTGGACATGCCTCTATTGCCACCATCACCATGATGCTAAAGCTTTTTTGAGAGAGATGCGTCTTGTTAACCTGTCCACCATCAACCTCAGGTGCAGTGTGAACCCAATCATGGCATTGCGATTGGAGGAAGACAACCTCTGCTCCATCGATCTTTGGTCAGATCTAGGCCTCATGGCAGTAACATCCAGACCCACTTGATGCAGGAAGAGGTTGGGCTCATGGGTCCCAGCAACCTACTTCACCGCCGCCACCATCATCTGAGACATCGGCAGGGATCTGGTCCCTAGAGAACGCACCTGCAGCAGCGTCGAGTTATCAAGGAAGGTGGAGATCGGAGCTGGGAGTGGTGGAGGTTCTTGCGAAGCCTGGCACAGCTAACCGCAGATCTACGGTGAAGGGCGATCTATCCCCATCACTTCCAGCAGACGTGAGGGCATGTAAGCCCTGTCATCGCTTGCCAGTCTCAATCACGGAGTTGGCGGTGCTAAGCCTGGAGGAGTGTGCCAGAGCAGAGCCCAACGGTGGCGACCCCATTGGAATCTCAGCATCCACATATCTATCCAGGCGGAGGCCTCTCCCATGGCAGACGAAGAAGGTCCCCACGATACCAGGACCTGGCTCGGGGGAGGATGGCGAGGCATCCTCCTCGATGCAATCAAAGAATACCCATGGATTCATGTAGGATTTTCGATGACCGAGGAACCTATTAGGACGTGCTTCGTGCATGGGAGGACTATCCCCTCTCCTCGCCACCATGGCGACGGTTGCTGCTGGCGAACTCTTGGAAAAGGAACGAGGAGACACCATCGCTGAAGCCAACTCACCGCCGGTATATTGGGAGGAGTCGAGCTTCCTTGCGGTAGTGCTGTGAAGAAGAGGAGGTTTTTGGTGGCACCTTGGAGCTGCAGCTTGTTCCTCTCCGGATCTAGGCTGGCGGCGGCGGCTCTCCAGGGAACGAACAGAGAGCCGCTCAACGTTGTTCGCGTGAGAAAGAAAAGGAGAAAGGGCAGACCGGCCCTCCAAGCCAACCTTGAACCGGGTCCATGCATCCAAACCAACAAAGAACCGATCGAATCCAAGCAAAGGAGCGCGCCCTTGGATGGACACGTGGCGGCGCGTAATTGGCCCAAAAAGGTAAACAATCCAGTAAATGCCCAGTTCTTGTATAATTCATAGAAAATAGCTGCGATGTCTGAAAAATACAAATAATATACCGAAATTCTCAGAAAAATGCATAGCACAAGATGGAACAATAATATAAGGCTTTTGATGCACTAATATCAGTGATATCTTATTATTTGTAAAATGCTTAGTTCAGGAGTAGTAAATATCAAATGATGATATTAAATTATGGGAAAATGTCAGTAAGTCCATAACCATGTCTTTAATGCATATGATGTCAGATATGGTCATGTCGATGCATGAAATCATGTAATTTGATTAATATGGATAATTAGGGCTAATAACACTAAAGATAATGCAATTAATGCATGCATGCCCAATAAATGATGAAATTCATGGAACATTCTCATATCTGTAACTGAAAGATAATATGTAAATATGAGACCAGTTTTGTACATGGAATTCAGGTTATATAAAGATGAACCTTGATACATGGGTTGTAACCCTAACTTGAATAATGTATATAAACTGGGGTTAATATGTGCATTAAAAAGGATATGGGACCTAATATTAAGATAATGAATCATAATCTAGAAAATGACATCAGTAAGATAAATATAAGACAATAATGCAAGTAAACATTGGAATATCCTAATGAGATAATATAAACCCTAATGAACACGACTAGGGTTAAGATGATGAGAATCTGATGATAGTATGTGGTCTTGTCTTAATCAGGTGATGACCAGACTTCTAGATGATCAAGGATAAGTTAGAAATCTCTGAACTCAGGTACGTGGGATTTATTAAGTATAAGACTCGTTTTCTGGTTGCATATGATATGTGATATCTTGAATGCTCGTATTTGAATATGATTGCTTGGTTGAACTAGTATGAGTTATACTTCGCCAAATCTAATAGCACATAAATGAGTATGATGGGTTGTAGCTACTAGAGCACATAGCATGGTGTGGATGTATGTTGCCTAACATGGATGTATAATTCCTTGGCCCATGTTAGATGTATGATGATACTATATTGCCCACACTAGATGTAAGTCAAGTGCAAGTATGTGTAGTACAACCGCATCAAAGTGAATGTAATAAAAGGAATGTTTACCTGATTATCACTTTAAATAATGTTTTCTTTTACTCTTTCTTTCTCAAGTTATTTCAATTATGCAAACATATTAGTATGTATCTTTCTACCCACGTACACAACACCTTGTGTGTTGATTCATTGTTTCACGTATGTTTTAGGTTCAGAGATAGTGTGGGATAAAAGATGTGAAGTGAGCACTGTTCAGGTTGTACCTATTGTGTAGATCCTAGTTTAGCATACACGTTCTTAGACTGTAGAATTTTCATTCAATATGTAATTGTAATAGTGTTGTAATAACTCATTTGTATAAATATACATGTTGAATGCTGAGAAATGTTATGGTTGTATGTTCATGTATGCGTATTATGCTTCCGCACCGCTTTCTGATATGATTGGATGATGTTCTCAGATTCTGACCTCTCATTCCCAATAGGGTTTAGAGAAATCAAAATCCGGGGACGTCACAGGTGACAAAATCAAAATTCATGTCATGGGCAATGAGATTGTACAAGACTATACAGAATGGCACTGGCATGGAGAGATTTCAAACTCGAAACCAGTAGATGTCGATAGCAGTGCTTGGTTGGAAGAAGAAATTTCCTCCGATTACGTAGATGTGAATGAACCAGTTCAAGTAGACATCATTGATGCGATGCTGGATAGTTGTAGGGTAGAGCACACCGATCTACCTCCTATCTTTAGAAACATTGTGCATGATGCTGAGATACCGTTATACATAGGTTTTGCTAAGTTTACGAAGATTAGCACTGTGTTGATATTGTATAAGTTGAAAGCTAACAATATATGGAGCGACAAAAGCTTCACTTCATTGTTGACTTTGTTGAAAGAAATGCTTCCTGAAGGAAATGAGTTGCCAATCTCAACATATCGGGTAAAGAAATTGTTGTGCCCAATGGGAATGGAGGCCAAGAAGATGCATGCATGCCCGAATGATTGTGTATTATTTCAAAAGGACTACGTGGATTTGAAAGATTGTCCAAAATGTGGTGTGTCACGGTATAAATTCATGACTTTGGGGGAGTCTAAAACTGGTTCTCCTGCCAAGGTGATGTGGTATCTACCTATAATATCACGGTTTCAACGCTTGTTTGCAAATTCAAAAGATGTGAAGAATTTGAGTTGGCATGCAGATGTTAAGAAAAATAATGATGGGATCCTACGACATGCGTCTGATTCCCCACAGTGGAAGAAGATTGATCTATTGTACCCCAAATTTGGTGAAGAAGATAGGAATCTAAGACTTGGGCTTTGTGCAGATGGGATGAATCCGTATGGGACATTGAGCAGCCAACATAGCACTTGGCCAGTCATGCTTGTTATATACAATCTTCCTCCCTGGCTGTGTATGAAAAATAAGTACGTTATGCTGTCGTTGTTGATATCGGGCCCTAAACAACCCGAAAATGATATCGATGATTATCTTGAACCTCTGATTGATGACTTAAAGAAACTTTGGGCTGAAGGTGTGATGACCTATGATGCTTCAGGAAGAGAGACATTTCGTTTGCACGCTATGTTGTTTTGCACTATTAATGACTTTCCAGCATACGGGAATTTGTCTGGATATAGTGTCAAAGGAGCTAAAGTGTGTCCTATATGTGAAGAAAACACTGATTCAATAAGACTAAGACATGGTGGAAAGAATGTATATCTTGGTCATCGAAGGTTTCTTTCAAAATTCCATCTGTATCATAGGAAGTGCAAAGCATTCAATGGATGGAATGATGAACGGAGTGCACCTAAACCTATACCAGGGGATGTTGTTTATGAAAGAGTAAAAGACATTGTCAATGAATTTGGTAAGAAATCACAATGTAGTATGGCCACACGGAGTGACAATTCTTCATTCAAGAAGAAGTCAATATTTTGGGATCTTCCTTATTGGAGTTCTTTGACGGTCAGGCATTGTATCGATGTAATGCACGTTGAGAAAAATCTCTATGATAGCGTCATTGGTACTCTGTTAAATATACCAGGTAAGAATAAAGATGGGATAAAATCCAGACTGGACCTACATGAAATGAGAATAAGGTTAGAATTAACAAAATTACATGAAATGGGTAATAAAAGAACATAGTTACCTCCCGCTTGTTACACGTTGTCTAAAAAGGAGAAGAAAGCTTTTTGTGAATGCTTGCTAAATGTTAAGGTGCCACAGGGTTACTCATCCAACATCCGTAGATTGGTATCAATGAAAGATCTGAAGTTGATAGGTCTTAAATCTCATGATTGTCACACTCTAATGCAAAAAATATTGCTCGTAGCAATTCGATCTATATTGCCAAATCATGTAAGGTTTGCAATCACTAGACTTTGTTTCTTTTTCAACAGTCTATGCAGCAAAGTTATTGACCCTGATACTCTCGATAATTTGCAAAGAGAAGTGGTTGTTACCCTATGTCAGCTTGAGATGTATTTCCCTCCTTCGTTCTTTGATATCATGGTACATCTTGTTGTCCACTTGACAAGGGAAGTGAAAATGTTGGGACCAGTTTCTTGCATTGGATGTATCCCTTTGAACGATACATGAGCATTTTTAAAGGTGATGTTCGAAACTGTTATCGGCCTGAAGGGAGTATTATTGAAGGTTATGTGGCGAGAGAGGTTATGGATTTTTGCATTGACTTTTTGAGTGGTAATAACACTCCTGTTAATGACAAGAGTATTGAGGAGGGCAAAGGAATTTTGGGATCATGGGTGAAAGTAATTAGCCGTGAGTAGTTGGAACAAGGTCACTTGTATATTTTACACAACATGGATGAAGTGAGTGTTTATATCGAGGAACATACCAATTTCATCAAGAGAAAACATCCTCGAGCAAGTTCAATGTGGCTTGCTAGAGAGCATAATAAGACTTTTACTAAGTGGTTTGAAGATAAAGTCTTACATCAACTATCTCAAACACCAAATGATATTACGGAAAGTATCAAATGCCTCACCTTTAAACTGTTGGCTAAATGGACATCTGTAAATCCCTTTGTTTTGATAATGACAAACATTTCATTCTTGTTGATCTAACGTGCTACTTGAGTGTTGCAGGAATAAGGCGAATGACAAAGCACTAGGGAATCTATATGCTTGAATGATTGTAAATGTCATGAAATGTAATCAATTGTAAACTTGTACAAATATATAATGTACAAGTACTTAGACTTTATGTAAATCAAGCGTTAGATCTTTCCTAGCTAAACACCACATTTAGATAGGTCATCTCCTTCAATAGTGTCACATATGCACACTCATACACACACTTAATGTCTTTATTTGAAACATTGAAACAGGGTCTATCTCGGTCGACAAAATCCTCGACCGAGACACTCTCGGTCGACAAACTTCTCGACCGAGAAAGATCCAAGTAGCTGTTAAGACACGGCTGACAAGGTAGTTGGCAGTTGGAGATAAACGTTGCAAACACTTGATCCAGAGAGCCTGTCGGTCGACAAAACGTCGACCGAGTAGGTGTCTCGGTCGACCATTTCTCGACCGAGATGGTCTCTGACAACAACTGTAGAATTAATTAACTAGCTGTTGTTAAAGCAACTAACTTATATCTAACGGCTAGTTAAGCACTTAAAAACCCCTAGAAAGTGTCTAGAACGTCCTTAAGCACTTGTAGGACATTCCTATAAATAGGACATGCCTTAGGACACCTAAACTTACTTGTTCTTACACTTGAGCAATCTTTGAGCATACACTTAGCAATCTGTCTGTGAGCAATTGAGCATATTGACAACTAGCTACTTCTTCTCTCAGCTCAAATTTCATGTCCTATAGGCTAGCATCTCCTATCCACAACAATCACAATTCCATACACATTGGTTAGGAGATCTATACGCTTGATCTAGGCAAATCAAGCCTTGTGCTTCAAAGGATAAGTTGTAATTTCCTTTTTCCTTTCTTGTTCACTATTATTGTTTGTACTCTCCTTGCTACTCCTAGGTTGGAGGCTGTGGATTGGAGAGGTTGGAGATCTTCTTGGTGAAGAAGGGGACCTTGAGATACTTCAAGAAGGCTGGTGCAACGGGAGGTTACTTCTAAAGAGGAAGGCTACTTCAAGGGGGAGCTTGGAGTTACTTCAAGAAGGTTACCTCGGGTTGGTGCATCTACTTCAAGTGAAGGCTGCTCAAGGGGTGTAAGAAATTATTGTATTTTGTGTAAATCCTTGTGAAGGTAATAAAATTAATACTTTCAAAATCCCGGTTGGGTAAGCAACCGGGTAGTGGACTGACAATCTTAGTATTTGCTAAGATTGGAATCACTCTAAACACTTGTCTCCTTCTTCCATTTTCAATTGTGGTTGTTTGAGTTAAATAATTGTTAAAATAATTTAAAAACTCTATTCACCCCCCTCTAGTGTTTTTCAATTGGTATCAGAGCAGGCTTCAAGGAACCCTAACCAGGTCTTGAAGAATGGAGGGTGATGGTCATTACAACCGCAATAAAAAGAGCAGCTTGGACCAATCTACAACATGTTGCAATTGGTGTTTAGGAACAAGCCACACAACATCTAGCTGCCCATGGAAATCAAAGAAGGAAGATGAGCATAAAGATTGTCTTATTTCTACAACAAGTGAAGAGGAAGAAGAGGTAAGTCTTTTTGATTTATCTAAAGAAGAGCTAGTTGCTAGTCTTGAAGAGACACATAATAAATATATTGAGTACAAGAAGAAGTTAAAGAAAGCTAATAAAACAAATAATGAATTACATGCTAAGCTTCTTGCTATTACCTCTGAAAATGAAGATCTTAAAAAGATTATTGAAGATCATAATATTATGATAAAATCTATAGAGGCAAATTGCAATCTTCTTTCCCTAGAAAAGATAAATTTGCAAACTCAAGTGAACGATCTTAAAAAACAACCTGTTTTGTGCTCACATCTAGATTATGATACTATCGTGAAAGAAAGAAATTCATTATCATATAATCTAGATCAAGCAAAGCTAGATATCAAGAAGAGAATGGATGAGATTGCTAAGTTACAACAAAAAGTTAGTAGTCTAAATAATAATGGCATTCTTGATCAAATCTTAAATGATTCCTACCATCAAGTTGGAAAGAGAGGACTAGGTTACAAGCCTAAGGGAAAATCTTATCATAAACCTAGTTGGAGAAAGACACAAACACATCAATCTATATATATACCTAAAGGCACAAATACAAATATACCAAAGAACAACCTAGACCAAAATCATAGAAAGAGATATGAGGTTGATTCTATATGTTGTCATTATTGTTTGCACCTTGGTCACTATTCCTTTTCATGTCCTTATAAGAAAACGGATGTCGAGTTAGTTTGGGTTCCAAAACCTCCAAACTAAATGAACGGAATTAAGTTGAGATATGACCAAGGACCTTAGTTGCATATTTCTATGTCTATCTCAACTCAACATAGTGGCATAACAAATTAATTCAAGTATTTAAACATTTAATATATAATTCCTTTAAAACTACAAAAACAATTCTGATTTACTTACTGAAAACAGCTCTGAAATAGTACAGAACCTTTCTCGGTCGAGAATCTGTCGACCGAGAAAGACAGTCGGTCAAAGACATGGTCGACCGATCCAGTCAAATCTAAATCTGCTGAATGTGTTTTCAATTAATCAAATTGCTATCGATTTATTGTTAATGACTGATCTTACAAGTTGAAGACCATCATGTGTTATGACATCTAGTATAAATGATCACTGTATTTCATGATATTATATGTTCATGGACATGCTTTCACTATTCAGCTCATAAAGATGATAGAAAATGATTACTGTATGCATGGATCCTTGATGACACATTGGCAAGCAAAATGATTCATTTGTGATTTGAAAAATAACTTTAAGGCTTGCAACACATAAGATAAAAATTTCTCAATTAAGAACGTGAGATATTGCTTTCAAGGATATATATATTCTCTTGGAGAATCTTACATGAAAACAAGGGTACAAGAAGAAATAGAATTTGATATTTATCTACAACAAAGCTTATATAAATATTCTAGGAGAATTACGAATGGAAAAACTTCATATTGAGCATCACTCGAAATTGCCTCTTGGTTAAAATCAAGCTTGACCAAGGGGCGCTATGGTCGTAGTCAAAGTCGACCTAAAATAAATTTGGCACAATACTTATTTGAATATCATTTTCTATATAAAAATTGTGATCAAAATAACAATTAATTTATGATCACAAAATTGTCCAAATATTGGTAATAATAATCACAATATTACTCCCTTAGAAAATATATATATATGCTTTACAAATTCAATCTATCATTTACATTAAAAATCAGCTTAAAAAATTCATTCACAGAAAGTCTGTCGGTCGACGAATTCTTCGACCGAAAACATCTCGGTCAGCCTATCTCTTTCGACCGACAGACCTCAAATAAAAATTACATCAGACACACTCCCGGTCGACAATTATTCGACTGAGCCAATGTCGGTCAACAATTGTTCGACCGAGAATTGACCGTTGGGATATGACCGTTGGAATCTGACCGTTTGAATATAGCCGTTGTTGGTCGACCGTTGGGCGACCGGGTGGCACGCCTAGGATATGACCGTTGCCGGTCGTCCGTCGACAATTTGTCGACCGACCAGGTTACTGGATTGCTATAAAAAGGACCAAAAACGGGTCATTGTATTACACCTTCACATTCTTACTTCCTTGGCTTCCTTCTAGTGCATTTGTGTGCAACTCTTTAGCCTCTCCATCTCTAAGACTTTCTTGCTTCTTCTCCACCTTAAAGACAAGAAATGGCTTCATCATCAACACGTGGAAAGAAGAAAGTTGCTAGCAGGAAAGAAAGGGCGGCTACTCCACCATTGACGATCATCAACGACATCCCCTTTGTCGACGCAGATGTTGGTGATCGCTATCTCAGGCTCTCCTCTAAAACTCCTCTTCCACGACGGCCGGTTGACGTCATGGACTTCCTCAGCATCGTCGACCTGAAGGATCTTTTTGAGGTGCAAAATTTGAAAGAATTTCTTAATCCTTCCTTCCCTTCCTACTCTTCCAAAGTGGTAAATGAGTTCTATGCAAACCTAATCTCCCATTCCGAAAATGAAAATAACTTCTTCTACTCTATGGTCTGTCAATGGGCATAGCTTTCGATTTACTGAGGAGGATATTCTTGACATGCTCAACATCGACTTAGATGAATATCAAGACACTCTTGACCTTACCACTGGAAATCCACTCAATACATTTTCCCAAGGTGATAATACCGTCAGTCTTAGTGACATTAAACGAGCCATTTTTCAATCTAATACAACTTGTCACGAAGATAGGGGTACCTACTATGCCATTAATCTCAAACCTGCAGCTAGGATCGTCAACCTTATTGTTTCCACAAACATACATCCTAGAGCAAACAAGTCCGAAGTCCCTATTTTTTGCATGTGTCTAATTTATGCCATTATCAAACGTATTCCCATAAATTTTATCCGCATAATTCTTAAGAACATGCTTGAGTTTTCTGGCAATCCCCCATATGCCGATTTTGTATGCCAAATCACTCAACACTTTCTTAAGACAAAAATTGAGGACATGGGGTACACATGGGAAAGAAGACCACAAAAAATAAGCAAAAACACAGTAGAAAAGAGGGCTAGGACGGAAGGTGAGACACCTAGTCAAGATATACCACCACCACCTCCTCTTACCAACCCATCCTATGATCCCATCCAAAACACCCTAACCTATGTTGTTGGGTCACAATATCATCTAAGCAGACAATTAGATTATAGCCATCATGCCATGACCTACCTAAATCAAAGGATGCAAACCCTCTCTCCAAATCAACCAGATGAATATCCTTATTCTTTAAATCCTGGCATGCTCAACCCATATAATCCATCTTACAACTACTACCAAACTCCACCTCCACCATCTACAGATCTCACACATACTCAGTTTTCCTCAATACAATTACAAGACATTGCTGCTCATTTCCACTTTGATCGTGTTCCTACCTTCTTCGAAGCATATGCCTTAACCAAGATAGGTGCTTTGGAGTGGAAAACTTTAGTCAAGTATTATGGAGCTGAGCCATTTCTTGGAAAAGACCCTGATATTGATGTAATACTTAAGTCTTTCCAGTGAGATTTTCAGTGTCCGTTGTATTAGTTGTAATGAAATGGTTATCTTTGCATGATTGTAATAAATTCCATGATTCTAATGAATTGGTTATCTTTATTGATTATACTGGATATTCCTCTATGGCATCATTTGAACATGGCTTATAAGACTATTCTAGTAGAGCATACAAAGTAAGGGGAGTAATAAATATGTCATAAATCAAAAAGATTGAAATCTTTGCAAATACCTGAAATTTAAAATTCTGGCTAAATTGACCATCTATTGAAGACGGATATCTATTTAAGGGGGAGCAATACTTTTCATATAATATTTGTTCTTAAACGGATATCTTTTTGAAATGACAAAGTGGGAGAAATATTCCCTAAAGAATTGAATTTCATGTTCCATACTTCATGGGGAATAATAAGCACACATTTTATAAACAAGAGAAGAAATTTACAAAGGTAATCTTCAGGTATGAAATTCACATGTTTTATATTTTCTTATTTTATATTTAGGAAATGTTTGTCATCTTCAAAAAGGGGGAGATTGTTGGCTAAATGGACATATTTAAATCCCTTTGTTTTGATAATGACAAACATTTCATTCTTGTTGATCTAACGTGCTACTTGAGTGTTGCAGGAATAAGGCGAATGACAAAGCACTAGGGAATCTATATGCTTGAATGATTGTAAATGTCATGAAATGTAATCAATTGTAAACTTGTACAAATATATAATGTACAAGTACTTAGACTTTATGTAAATCAAGCGTTAGATCTTTCCTAGCTAAACACCACATTTAGATAGGTCATCTCCTTCAATAGTGTCACATATGCACACTCATACACACACTTAATGTCTTTATTTGAAACATTGAAATAGGGTCTATCTCGGTCGACAAAATCCTCGACCGAGACAGTCTCGGTCGACAAACTTCTCGACTGAGAAAGATCCAGACACAGCTGACAAGGTAGTTGGCAGTTAGAGATAAACGTTGCAAACACTTGATCCAGAGAGCCTGTCGGTCGACAAAACGTCGACCGAGTAGGTGTCTCGGTCGACCATTTCTCGACCGAGATGATCTCTGACAGCAACTGCAGAATTAAGTAACTAGCCGTTGTTAAAGCAACTAACTTATATCTAACGGCTAGTTAAGCACTTAAAAACCCCTAGAAAGTGTCTAGAACGTCCTTAAGCACTTGTAGGACATTCCTATAAATAGGACATGCCTTAGGACACCTAAACTTACTTGTTCTTACACTTGAGCAATCTTTGAGCATACACTGAGGAATCTGTCTGTGAGCAATTGAGCATATTGACAACTGGCTACTTCTTCTCTCAGCTCAAATTCCGTGTCCTATAGGCTAGCATCTCCTATCCACAGCAATCACAATTCCATACACATTGGTTAGGAGATCTATACGCTTGATCTAGGCAAATCAAGCCTTGTGCTTCAAAGGATAAGTTGTAATTTCCTTTTTCCTTTCTTGTTCACTATTATTGTTTGTACTCTCCTTGCTACTCCTAGGTTGGAGGCTGCGGATTGGAGAGGTTGGAGATCTTCTTGGTGAAGAAGGGGACCTTGAGCTACTTCAAGAAGGCTGGTGCAACTGGAGGTTACTTCTAAAGAGGAAGGCTACTTCAAGGGGGAGCTTGGAGTTACTTCAAGAAGGTTACCTCGGGTTGGTGCATCTACTTCAAGTGAAGGCTACTCAAGGGGTGTAAGAAATTATTGTATTTTGTGTAAACCCTTGTGAAGGTAATAAAATTAATACTTTCAAAATCCTGGTTGGGTAAGAAACCGGGTAGTGGACTGACAATCTTAGTATTTGCTAAGATTGGAACCACTCTAAACACTTGTCTCCTTCTTCCATTTTCAATTGTGGTTGTTTGAGTTAAATAATTGTTAAAATAATTTAAAAACTCTATTCACCCCCCTCTAGTGTTTTTCATAAACCAAAACCGAATGTTATGTCTTATGAAGGGTTTGACATTAATGGGTTCACATATTACACAAAGCGCCAAGATGATAAGAGTGTCGTCCAAAATAGTGGGGTCACTCTTCAAGCGTCGACTATGAATTTTGCAAGTGTAAAGGATAAGAGTCCACGTGAAGCTAAAATGTCATATTATGGTGTCATTGAAGACATATGGGAGTTTGACTACATAGATTTCAAAATTCCACTCTTAAAATGTAATTGGGTTGATAACACAAAGGAGTTATAGTGGATGAATTGGGTTTCACTTTAGTGAACTTTGAAAAGATTGGCGAGAAGGGTGAAACATTCATATTGGCATCATAGGCAAAACAAGTATTCTATATCGATGATCATGCAAATGATAAATGGTCGGTAGTTCTTCAGGATAAAAGACAGTTCATTGGAGATCCTATAGATGAAGAAGAGTACTATGATAAGTATGATGACTCCAGTCCATTCTTAGTTGGGTTGCCAACTCCACAAAATATTGAAGCTAATGATGACTTATATGTGCGCGGAGATCACAATGAAGGATTGTTAATTGATAAAAGATCACAATTTTAGAGGCATGCATGTTTATATTTTTTTATTGAAGCTAAATGTTTGCTTTTTTAATATCAATATCATTTTCAGATTTGATGTTTCGTTATCTTCTAGTTAATACAAATGCTAAATGTTTGCCTTTTTAATGACATTTTCAGATGGCTGACCATGATGAGCATGATGTCCATGATGAGCATGAAGTCCATGATGAGCATGTTGTCCATGATGAGCATGGCGAGGATACCAATGTAAGTTCTAAAAACATATCTTGTATTTCTATAAAATTCATCATCTTCTAGTTATGTCATATATCCTATATTTCTTTATTGGCCTAATTCAGTTTGTTTATTTTTGTCAAATTTTAGTTTGATGATGCACTTGTACCCACTGAAGCACTGGAGGAACTTGATGCGCATCACCAATCACTTAACAAGAAAAGGGGCATCACTCTGTTGAAGACGTTAATAGCGCTAAGTGGAAGTGGATCCAGATTGGCTGTGGAGTTTGATAATGGAGGAAATGGAATTGGAGTGAACCGCAATAATTTTGTAAACTATCTTGGGGTTGTCACTCGAAGCCATTGTGGTGTTAAGTATGATAATTGGCATAAAATTCCTCAAGCGAAGAAATACATGATATGGAAGGATTTATGTGTGAGTTATTATTATTTGCAATTCTATTTTGTAGATTACAAATTCTATTATTTGCAATTCTATTTTTGGATACTAGTTAATAGCAATTCTATTTTACATAATCTGTTTGCATTGGATGAGAAGCTGCATCATAAAAGTGTGATGCAACGCGCTGGAAAGATGCTAAGGAACTATAGGAGAAATCTCAATAGCAAATACATAAAATATGGTGATAAGAAGAAGAAGTCAGCCCTTGAACATTGGAACTTCTTGGACAAAGAAGATTGGGACACATTTGTTGCTTCAAGAAAATATGAAGAATTCAAGGTATTAGGCGTCACTCCCAATTTAATTAATATACGTTGTATTCACGTATTCAAGATTAACATTTAGTTCTACTAACAAAATCATTAATGTACATACTAACTAGGCCCTCGGTGAGGTGCAAAAAGCAAGGTGTGCACTGAATGTGCATGACCACACTATCGGTCCAAAGGGCTATGCAAGCATTCGCCAAAGACTATAGGTGGAGTATGCTGCTACTCAGGAGTCCTCTACTACATGTGCCACACCCATGCCTCGCCATGATGTCTAGATAGTTGGGAGGCAAAACAAGAAGGGTGAAATAAATAAGCTCATAATTGCTGAGGTGGCTGCAAAAATGGTAAAATACAACTCTTAGAGCAATCATTTGAATATTGATTATTTTTTGTGTTAATTTACCAATTCCCGTTGATGGTGATTAGCGGGAGCTGCATGAGCAGAGGAAACAAGGCACGTTCATCCCTTAGGGCACAAGGGATGAATTGACAATTGCTCTGGGTAACCCAGAGCAACCTGGACATGTTAGGGGTGCACGCGCTGGTGTGGGCATCAAAGCATTCTTTGGGCCATCCTAGCACAAACCCAGAGCGGGACTTTCACAAGAAGAGGTAACCTATTCTTTTTTTAGAATGTTACTACAAAAGGGAATTCAATAATAATTAGCTAATGTTTCTTTTATCCATGTATAGGAGAATAAAAGAGTCAAGGATATAGTTTCTAAGAAGGTCAAGGAAGAATTGCTACGGTGGCAGGCATCTCAGGCTTCCAATCAGCCTATGGCGACCCACTCTTCTCCTGATGCACAGACTGAGAGTAATCATGTAGACCCACCACCTAACATGTCTGTTGTAAGTATTGTTTATGACATTGTAGCTAGTCTTTTCAAGATGATATGTATATATGTATAACATTCTTTACATAAATTTGTAGGCGTTGAAGTCATGCCACTTAAGAATGCAAGACTATGTTGTTGCATAGGCGCATGCTTACCCATCCCTTCATGGGGCAACGTTTCACGGGACTCCAATCCCACAGGGCTATGTTCGTGTGAGCCTGATACGTGTATTACTCGATTGGAGGAAAGCTACATTACCATATGCCCACCCGGATATTGATACACTTGCTGAGGCAGAAGGCAGGGTGATATTGTGGCCCAAAGCATATGCCATCTACACTACTGAAATTGTAAGATAAATTTACATTACTTTAGATTGTTAATGTGTATATATGAGGTCAATTGATCTGAAATTATATATACAGGTTAAAAAGAAGACACCCTGAGCATCTAGGCCTCCACCTCCACTTCTTGCATTACCAAGTTGGGTTCCAACTGACATAAAATACCCGTTAGGTCCTACTTGTAGGGGAATGGCATGTTGGCTATGGGCACATAATATACATTGCCCTATAATTGTTTCTGTAGAAGCAAATTATGCAAGTCAATCATACGAAAGCTCTTTATTTATACAAGATATTATTGAGCTATTTTTACATCCATATACCTTGTGTAAGATCTGGTGATCTGGTTTCTTATATATTAATGCATACGTAATACATGTTTTGCAACTACTTAGTCGAAAATCAATGTAAATAATTTTCATTTGACCATGTGGGATTTTTTATTCCATCATTGATTAGTATGGTAGCTGAAGACCCTGATAGTGTTCAACAATATTGTATAGATGCTTTTACAATTTTTGGTCAACAAACGAAGACGATAATAATAGCTCCATTCAATGTCAAGTAAGTTTACTTTACTTATAATTTGGACTTAAGAAAATTACATTTTTATTGTGGATTTTGAGTTATTAATTTTTAACTTTTTTAACTCTAGCGGTAGGCATTGGGAGTTACTAGTTATTCTCCCCGTGACGTTCATTGTTTATTATGTAGATCCTGGGGGGAGTGCATTGAATACTAAAATTGGACATGTAATGAGAATGCCATTATTCTGGTGAGAAATATTTCATTTTTATATCTGTTAACATCTGTTATTACATTACTATTTAATTATGCAATTTACTGTGTTACATTAACATGTAGGGGTTTAGATGCATTCAAAACGGCTGAAGGAAAGGTCCCCAGGAAAAAGAACCAGCCAATAATTTGGGAGAATGCGAAAGTAAGTTCCTGACTCTAATGTATATATTATTTATGTGAACTGTGCTTAGTTGTATTTTTTAATATTTTGTATGTTTCAATTTATAGTGCGCTACACAAGACAACAGCTGGGCATGCGCATACTATGTGATGTGATTAATGCAGATGATTATCCAATATGCCGCATTGGACATCGATACCATACATGAGGTATTATATATAGTCTCATTAGTTAGTATGAAATATATCAATCTTATTTTTATATTATTACGTATATATATACATCATTCTCTTTGCAGGTGTTTAAAACGGACCACACTATAGGTAAACACTTAAAAGATGTACATGCTCCATTTACGATGGAAGTATTAAATGAAGTAAGAGAAGAATGGGCAAGAGCCATACAAACAGTGGGGACTATAAAATATAATTGGGATGCTGATAGCGATGTTGAATGATATTTTGTAAATGAATATTTCTGAATGTTTATACATGTCTGAATGTTTCTACATGTATTTGAATGTTTCTACATGTGTGAATGTGAGAATTGAATTGATGTCTGAATGTATCTACTTGTGTGAAAAGTATATTTGTTGATTTTGTAGGTTTGTGTCTTGTTTGTTGGCTGATATCAATGGATGTCGTAAACCTACAGTTCAAAATTGAACTGTAGGTTCCCATCCTGCTGACCAGCCACAGCAGGCCTGCAAACTGATAAGAAAAAAAATTAAAACATAGGCGTCAGTTATTTATAGAAAACCGTCATCAAAGGCTTACAACATCGGTTATTGGATAAAAACTGCCACCTAATGTGACAAACAACCCGACCGTGCAGGAAAGCATGGTCGTGGTGGAAATGGCGTCGATTATTCGTATAAAACCGATGCCTATAGTACTAAACACGGTCGTGCAGGGAAGCACAACCGTGGCGTCTGGGAATATGGAGTCAGTTTTTTAGTTGCAAACTGACACAGATAGTGTCCTAGATGGTGCCTTTTTGTGGCACGAAGCCTTTTGTCATCGTCTTACTATAAATAACCGACCCCTATCGGTGCCCTGCTGGCGCATTTTCGGTGGCGTGAAGCCTTTTGACGTCGGTCATAAAACTGACGTCGAAGAGTTCGACCTTTAGCGGAGCCCACATATGTGTCGCTATATAATCGTCGCTAAAAGGGCATAAACAACTAACGGCAAAGGCATGTTCTGTAGTAGTGTTAATAGTTCAAGGCCATGGACACTTGGAAAGATACTAGAACTTCAACTTTTTCTTTTTCTTTATCTTAAAGTTTCATATGCTAATCCCTAAGCACTCAAACGAGCCATTTTATATCCACCACTTCCCTCCTTCTATAAACCTTTTTCTCCTTCTGTGCTTCTATGAATTTCCTATCCAAGGAAGAATAAAGAGGGGATCTTCTTGCAAAATGAATCTAGGGTTGCAATTGACTTCCTTTTAGGATTTAGAAAGCTTCCTTCTAGTGATATTGACCTAAAAGAGTAAGAATCCCCTTCTTTCCTCCATTTATTTCTTTGTTATCCTTCTTCCAACCTTTCTTTAGATCGGAACCTTGCTTTTCCATAGCAGAAATTTCTCTAAATCTCTAAAACCCTACCTTTCTTGCTCCATATGCTTAGGGTTTGCTCATTTGATGAAGAAAGGTGCTAGATGGATGAGTTCACAGCTTATGCTTGGATTTCCAACGCTAACTACTCATGTTTTCCTCTGTTTAGGAGTTTATCTTTTAATTATAGGCAAGGTTTATAACTTGCTCCATGTTTATTGTTTACCATAAGCTTTCTATATCATGTTCTTGCTTTTAAATGATGATCCATGCACTAAAAAGCTATGCTTGACTTGTATTTCAATTTTTATAATATTCCCTATTCTGATTTTAGTTCTAGATGAACATGTGATCATGTGTACGCTATTCCTAAGGTATAATATGACTTGGATCAGGTTGGTTTGACAACCTATGGTTCTAATCACCTATCAACCAATGGTCAATTTTAGGGTTTTAAGCTGATTTCTTCTATAACCCATGACCTGATGATGGTACCATTGCAACAACCCTATGGTGTCGTCTTCATGACAACTGATGGTGGTGACCAAGGGTGTCAACTGGCGTTCACCCCTTAGGTCATGTTTTGGCCTAATTATAAGCCTAGTAATTAACAACTAAGTACCCTAATAATGATATCAATGAAAGGTGATATTAGTTTGATATTTGATGTTGATTAATGAATATAGTGCTATTCTAACAACCTATGGTGACTTAATGGTCACTAATGATGGTGGATTAGGTCTCTAAACCTATGGTGAGTTAATCATATAGTTTTAGCATCAATTAAGCCTTAGACCAATGCTTTCTTGGGTCACTGGATGCAATGGTCAGACCTATACTATAATTGATGGTTTTAACATATGAACTTGACCCAATGGTCAAGATCTAATGTTTATTCCTCCAATAAAGTTAAATGATGGCTAATGTAATATTTTGGTCCTAATAATGTGATTTATATGGTTTGCTTTATATGATCAACTTAAGGAGCTTACTTGTTGATAATGGATGGCTTGTTTTAAATGAACAATCGATTGTGGGTTTTACCCTACTTTCAATAGAATCCTTATTGTTGTTAATCAATGGATTTCTAGGGTTAAATGTTGAATTTTATGTATCACAACTCAATAACATCATAGATGATTCATTCAAAGTGTTTACTTATGTAAATGACTGATGGCTTTACCTTTTCAACATTTCATGGTTATAAGTCGATGCCTCAATATTCCCATTGTTTTGGGGTGAAGCTTTTAGTGTAATTGTATTATTCAAATGATGAGAAGTTGATGGTTCAATGCCTTAAACTTGTAGTATTACCATTTCCTCATATGATTATGATTTATAATCACCATAATGAATTAATGGGTTACCCTAATGAGGTATATCTTGTTATACCTCGTTTTAATATAACAAAATGATGGTAATTGGCTATGAATAGTCCTTGAATGACTAATACAATCATGGAGTACTCTGTTACTATTGTTGAAACCCTAGTATGCTATAACTTGATGGTTATACCTTTATTTATGTGTGGGTTCATACTTGAGAATAGTATGTAATGTGATGGTGATGCTTCACCTTATGCATCCATGATCCAATGGGGATGTCGTGAGTTAGGGTTTGGGTATAAGTGATAATTAGTAACATTGATATAATTTATCTTGTTGAACCTAACTCTAATGCAAATAGATAAAGATGAGTATTCATGTTTAACATTCTTATATGATGGAATAATGGTGGAATAACCTCCTTAATATGATCATAACCTTAATATGTTAATTGGTGATTATCATAGCCACATGGTTGATACTTTATTATGCTAAACATGTGTATTATGAATATGATGAGTGTAACGACCCCGCCTCCTGATAACCCCCAATTAAGGGAGATCGAATGGTCAGAGCCGTAACCAATAACCCGAATCAAAGGTTCAACAAATAATCAATAACAATTAATAAACTTTTCCAACTAAACTAAAAGCTGGTATAAAATAAAACTTTGCTTACCTTTTCAAAATTGGGATTTCTTAAATTCTATCCATGAAGATACCAATTTAACTAATCCTCCCTTTCATGTAAATTCTCATTTAATTCCCCATATGCCACTTTACTGTTTGTTCTTTTCATTTGTACCTAAAATGCCGACAAACAAAACGTCGATCAGCAAGAAGCTAGTATATGGGGGAAACAATAATTGTGCAACTATAATAACAATGTAGTCATCCAATATCATTTAACATCCAATATTACACTGTTAAACAATACTACTCAATCCTTACCTATCCCTCATCTCTGTGTTGTCCCTGTAGTGGACATGGATACTACCTCTCTCATATGGTAGATCCTTACCCCCATGGCCTTACCACACAGGTAGCCAATACCTAGGGTTATGGAGTCACATGGCCCTACCCTAAGGTATCCCAATCTCTGACTCATGATGACTTGATGGCCCTACCCCATTGGTAGCCATGTACTAAGTCATTCAATGACCTGATGGACCTACCCCATCGGTAGCCATGTACTAGGTCAATCTATTAAGCTACAGAGGGGACTAGGATCTGAGCTAGTAGGCACATATCTTAGGTGATAGTCATATCCACATTATAACTTGCATGAATTAAATTCATCCAACAATTAATTCAAGCCATGATGTAAATATCGATAAAATCCTCGGAAAACTAATGCGGGATAATCATAAGCGTAACCACATACCTGTCAGGCAGACTCAGATGCAGGAATAGTCAAAACAAGCAAGTAATCTAGAATCAAGCAAGTACACAGTTCAATCTTGAATTATACATCCAATTCCTTTTTATCAAAAGCTATCCAAACCACCTTGCTATGTATGGTTTCCATCCCTTTTTAGGGTTTCTTCCTCTTTTTCGAGTTTACTTTGCAATTAGAGTTTTACTTCCCTTTACTCTTTTTAAACCCTAATTTTCTCATCTATCCTTCACGAAAGTTATTAATGTTACCTTTTATAACCACATAACCTTAATTCCAGATTAATGCACAAATAACCATCAATTAAGTCCATTAAGCTTCTTTTACATTAAAGCTACCATTTTTATCCTTTTCAATCTATGACAAAGTCATTTTTCTCGTTTATCATCACTTCGTAGTTCATTGTGCTCTAATACTCATATGAACGTTATTTATCATTAATTCTACCTTTATCCACTAGGAAACCCTAATTTCCACATTAAGGGTATTTATCCACAAATTAGGAACTTTAATGCTTGAAATAGCTTAGAATCATTATATCTCATCTTTATCCACCACTTTGAATAATTAACGCTATTAAGAGTCGAATTTCCCAACATTAGGGTTTCAAGGCCCATTAAAATATATTCATGCTCATGAAACTCAAAATTAAACAAATTATGTGTAAGATTCATCTTTTAAAATCTTAATGTATCTCTTTATGATTAACGGATTAATATCAACTTTAATCATCCATTAAACCCCACTAATCACATTAATCATACCAAAATAGGGTTTCTTAACCATTATTACATTAAAGTTAACAACTTCCATTACTTTTCGAATTATAAGAGGAATTATCTTCTAACAATATTTTTATTGGATTCCGCTCATTTTTCTGAGAAATTTTCATTTATTATATGTTTCCATTGGAGCTACCAATAATTAACTATGAATTTTGTAATTTGTATACCTCTTGGCCAATGGAAAAGTGCCACATGTCTCCGTCCATGCAACGTTGTTGATTGGGAAACATAACGCAATTACACGTTAACCCCTGTGTAATTGATCGGTTCTTTAGCCCGCTGAGGGGCAGAACGGTCCAATGACCCGAAGGTCGTCTTCCTCCCCGTGACAGTGCTCCCTGCCACCCTAGCCGTGAATCTCGTGGCCTCTCCTCCTCCCCTGGGACCTCGACGGCCATTGGAGACTGATCCCCCGCCTCCATCGTGCCCTTGCGCAGCCGAGGCTGCCTCGGGTATGGTCAGAAAGGCCGGGAGCAAGCTCTACAGCTCCATAGCCCGCAGTCATGATGCAGCTGTGCTACAGGTACAGTGTGAAGTTGGGTACTCGAGGACAATATTTGATCATGCACCGGTCTTCGAGGAACCTCAAGCCTTCCTCCAGATGGCTTCGCACCTCCCCATTGCTCCAGAGAAAGCACCACTCTATGCTACGGCTTTGAACACAAGAACGACGTAGAAGGAGAGAGAAAGGGTTCTTGGAATTAACTCACACTTGTCCAAGGCTCTACCCCTTATATAGGGGAGAGTAACAATGCCCTAGGACGTTCATCCCAAAGAAATCAAGTTCTCTCCCATAAGGAATCATATTTCTTCCATGAGAAGTAATCTTCTCTCTCCTACTTATTTCCTTATTATTCCTTATTGCATGGATACTTAGAAATTCGAAAATCTTTTCTTTTTTTCTCTCTATTCATTCCTTTTAATATATTGGCCATGAAAATATATTTCCTTAAGTAGAAAATACTTTCTTCTTTAACAAAACCACACAATTCCTTAATTATGTACTCCCATTATCCCTTTATTTTGCAATTTTGGTATTTTCTCTTTCTTTCCTCTTTATTGGGACTCCTTGGATCCTAAGAAACTCTATTATTTCTAAATCCTTTTTATTGGATACTTATTATCCTTCTAGATGCATCTAAATGCATTATTTCTCATTATCATGTTTATTTCTTATTAAAATATCTCTTTTTAAGAATTTCTTTTTATTTCTTTTTTTTTATTTTCCTCATTGGTATTCCTTTTATTATTAGGAATCCTTAGGATATGAAATTCCACTAATGATAACTCAATTACACCTCTTTCTATTTATTTTCCACATTTTATCATTGTTTTCACTTTCTTTCTTAATAAAGAAATACTTAATTGATCTTTTCTTTTCTTTTTTGTCTTATCTTTTCCACTTTGGACTCCTTGGGACCCAAGGAACCCATGTGGCACTAAATCCACCTTTGGATTAAGTTCTTTTGCCTTCTAGAGGTTTCCACACCTTTGTTTTCTCAAAAACTCAATTATTCATTTACTAATTGAATTTTCTTGTTATTTGGGGCCAATAGCCAATAAAGCCCACAACACAACCATCAAGGCTATTGTAAACGAAATCCATTGATTCCAAACAAATTATATCATTTGTTGTTCAAATATCTTTAATATGAGAAATTACATTTCTCACCAAATGAACCCAAAATTTGGGTTGTAATATCCTTCCCCTCTTATAAGAATTTTGTCCTCAAAATTCCACCAAGCAAACAAACAAATCAGGATAGACCTTTCCTATGTCCAATGTGGCTCCCATGTGGCCTTACCCTTTCCATGGTGCTTCCCAAGAACCTTCATCATCTCATATTCTTCCATCTGAGTTCTTTCTTACCTTGGTATATCGTACCCTCATAGGTGACTTAGGACATTTCAGCCTCTCAAAAGCTGAATAGGTTCATGGCTCAGCACCTGGCTTGGGTACCTCACATAGTGCTCTAGATCAGACTCATGTAACACCTTATACATCATGTTATCATGAGGGGTAAGGCTAAACACTACCTTCTCCACCAATCCATCTCAAATGGACCCATATATCGGGGACTCATCTTTCTCAGTTGTAGTTCAGAGGTGTCGGATTTTCACATTATATTCTCCCACGGTGAACTGCATGTCAGTCTACTTTTCATCAGCTCATGACTCATGTCACCCTTGGGCTCTCTCTCAGCCATTGCACAATCAAGTGACTTTATCTGCACACACTGTGGTTCTTTTCTGACCTTTGTGAGGCCTCCTTCACCAACATCATCATAATGAAGTGGCGACCGAACACAACCTCCTTATAGAAGTTCTTACATCCCGATAACAGCTATGGTAGTTAACATCACATCTTACAAAGGACAAGAACTGTCTCTATGTATCACCTTGAACAAGCACACTTGCTCTCATCAGACCCTCTAGTCTACATCATACTAACCTTTAGTTAGGGGTGATACGCAGTACTGACACTGAGTTCTTCATGTACCTACTTCCACCTTATGGAAGTGAACCTTTAGGTCATACTCAAGAACTTTTGAACTCGTATTATGGTGTAGTTGAACCGTCTCTCATCACGTGTAGTTCAACCCGATCTATCTCTTGACAGTACTCTTTCTTTCTCATGTCATCTAGGTAAGGAGATCTACCATAACCCATATTGCATGTTGACCTTCCTTGGTCTAGGAGGCTCACAACATCCATAGTGATGAACTCCCATTCCCTCTCGGGAACTCTTTATACTTTATATCCATGCACTGGGTTACTGGAGTTCATCGTTCATCTCCTGGCTTGCATGGCCACATACTATATGTAACTTCACATCAAGCAGTTAAAGTGCTACGATCACTTACTATCTTTTTGTGATCTTAAAACCATGATTTCCGGTACGTCATGATTCCTCAAGATCGATACCTCAGAAACCCTAAACCACTCTCATCAGGGATTCATCACTTTCCTTTCTAAAGAAGTGTATCTAAGGTTCTAAAACCATCCTTCTAACACATAAAGGACTAGGCTGGCTAACCAAACAACCATTAACTTGATTAACCACTATTGATACATCTGGGTGTTAGCCAAACTTATCTCTTTTCCTCAACTTAAGGTTATCCTAGCAACCTCAACTTCTTCTAGCTTCCAGATAAACTAGGAAACTATATCTCAACTAGAGCATTCATTGCCGCCTTTCATCCTCCATGTATTATACTTATCATCTCAAACTCAAATTCTAAGTCTATCTTCATTGAGAACACTTTGAGTTCATCATCTTGGTGATCAAACTCAACCTTGTATAACTGCCAAATTCCACAAAGCTTCTACTAGAAGCATCCTTATAGGATGACCACCTTAACTCTCTTAGTGTTTATGAACCATCCATGTATCATTCACTCCACCAGGGTATGTTATCCTCTCTGTAGCAACGTGTCAACTCACACCATCTTTATACTTGGTGTATGGCATGCATACTGTCCTATCTCTCACTCCCATAACAAGAGGAAATAAGCATTTGGTTGTAGTCCAAATACAAAGTTCTTCCTATTCCAATAGTAGAGATGGTACATCCCACCTTTCCAGTACACCTTTAAATCTGAGTTGAAATGTGCCACACATGTCTCTACATCACAATCATTCCTCTATCAAAGTTAATTCCATGGAAAATTGGTTTCGAACCTACTTAGGTCACCACACAATCCTTGGTCATCTCCTCCAGGTCTATAGGGAGCCGGCACTTTTGGGGTCATCCCTCTTCCCTCATGCATCAGAGAGTGCCCTTCTCATCTGCCCTTTGGGTCCCGTGAGTTCATGAAGGTGATCAATCTCCTAACCCATGGCCCTCAGATAATGATAGTTTTTACCTCCCGACCCTATGGTCATGTGCAACTAGGGAATTAGGCAACTCCTACTTCCATCGGTCTTATCCCTACATCACCCTAGGATAGACTTAGGATTATACCATAGTACATGTTCAACTTAGAACCTTACCCAATCCTTCATCATATCTCTCTGCATTCTTGGGTTGTCTTTCATCCTTTCTCAGGGATCATGGCGACCTTCCTACCTTGGTCAGGCCCCATACCGGTTACCTCCATGGTAAAACCTCCACCTACACATAGAGATGGTTATCTATGGGTCTATAGGTTCATTCTCATGCCATGTACTCTTCACTTAGCTTCTCAAGATCCTGTAAAACCTCAACAAAATTGGTATACACCCTACAAAAGGGTCCCTCTCCCAGGATGGGAGGAAACTATACCTTGATAACAACAGTCACAAATGTCCTTATGTTTAGGGTATACATCCACATGAGCATGCTTAGCCCTAGCAAGCTACTAAGGCACAATCAGATACATACGAAACCATTCTAGGTCACACTTGTTCTCATCCTCAACATTAGACCCACATAGTTGTAAGGGGTTCATCAAACATACCCTTAACTTAAGGGGTTTCTTTTTTCCTCTACGCATGAGGAGTACCATGCTCGAACTATAGAGACTGAAATCTCATCATGAGCATCGGATACACTTCTTCCCCTCTTAGGCCTAGGAACCCTAGGTTCACCTTTGGGTGTCCGACTACATGCTCAATCTCTTAACCACGAATCAAGCATGTCCAAGGTAAGTCATGTACTTCCATGATCCTTCTACTCGAGCAACACTTTGGAGTTGAGTCCTCTTCCAGGACAACCAACTAGGTATAAATCCTCACAACTGGTTACTTAAACCTCCACAGGGTCTAAAGCACTCTTTATCTCATCCAGTAGGTAATCACTTATACTATAGGTACTAGAAGCATCCACCATCATCCACTAAGGTCGCATCATCCTCGACTCCCCACTATTCCTCATGTCTCAGAATCTAAGCTTCCAACCTTCTTTCTCGGGTCCTACTTTCTCTCTCTAGATCTAACTCCACATCCAGCCTCACTACATGAAGTTGGATCAAGCTTACCAGCATATCCCTACCTGGGTGAAGCCTTTGCTCAACTCATGTTTGGCTCAAGATTATCCTTAGCTCTTTATGTTTATCACATAAGCTAACCAGCATACTCCCTTGACCAGGGTTTCAACCTACTATCAGCACTACTGACGCACTCTGGGTGCAATTTATACCCTACTTGCCTAATCCCATAGGGTTTCTATAGGTTCTCCTCTAACCTCAACCATGAACGAGTTATCCTTTGCTCTAACATGCACGACCCTCTCCAAGATTGGGTCACCAAAGGTACTAGGTTATCCAACCTCTCATGGCTCGTATGGCAATCCCAAGGCATATCCGACGAACACCCGGTCAACCATGACATCTAACTCATCATGTCATCTCTCTCTCTAACCTTCACTTAGGGTTAGGGTTAACATCATCCTCAGAGGATGTTCTAGGTCTCTACTTTGAATGGAGATCTCTACCTCCAAGACTAACTTTCTCTACTCATCCTCCTGACAAGTAGGTCTAGCCTCAAGTCTCTCCTGAAGGAAATGACAACTCGTGTCATACGACCTAAGCATGTATCTATTCCTTTACGCTTACTCTATTAATCTTATGTCCATGACATCTTCTTTACATGCTTTTTATTAATTTGGTGGAGGATTCCTTAATCCTTATCAACCTTACCCATACCTCAAGAGGGTGAGGAAAAGAGAGAAAACCCTAATCCTTAAGATCCGTAACAGAATTTGAGTTGAGAAGGGATGAACAAGATCAGAGAGTCCTGAAGGTATCTTATTTCGATTCATACCCTAAGACTTTGGCCAGGAAGTCACACGGATCTGGGAGTCCTCATATTCTGACTAGCGGTGTGGAGGAAAATATTTTCAACCCCCGATCATGATCCTTTTCTAGAAACCTCTATCTTTCAGATAATCCTCAAATCACTCCCTTGGGTTCTACAAAATTTGTAAAATTTAATAATTATTAAAGATTAAGTGAGGAACCTTCGCTCTGATACCAATTGTAATGACCCCGCCTCCCGGTAACCCACAATTAAGGGAGACTGAATGATCACAGCCGTTAACCAATAACCCGGATCAAAGGTTTGAAAAATAATCAATAACAATTAATAAACTTTACCAACTAAACTGAAAACTGGTATAAGATAAAACTGTGCTTACCTTTTAAAAATTGGGATTTCTAAATTTCTATCCATGAAGATACCAATCTAACTAGTCCTCCCTTACACGTTAATTCTCATTTAATTCCGCTTTACTGTTTGTTCTTTTCATTTGTACCTAAAACACCGACAAACAAAACATCGGTCAGCAAGAAGCTAGTATGTGGGGGAAACAATAATTGTGCAACTATAATAACAATGTAGTCATCCAATATCATTTAACATCCAAGATTACACTTTTACGCAATACAAATCAATCCTTACCTATCCCCTATATCTATGTTGTCCCTACAGTGGACATGGAAACTACCTCTCTCATATGGTAGATCCTTACCCCCATGGCCCTACCACACAGGTAGCCAATACTTACGGTTATGGAGTTGCATGGCCCTACCCAAAGGTAGCCCAATCTCTGACTCATGATGACTTGATGGCCCTACCCCATTGGTAGCCATGTACTAAGTCGTTCAATGACCTGATGGACCTACCCCATCGGTAGCCATGTACTAGGTCAATCTATTAAGCTACAGAGGGGACTAGGATCTGAGCTACTAAGCACATATCTTAGGTGATAGTCATATCCCCATTATAATTTGCATGAATTAAATTCATCCAACAATTAATTCAAGTCATGATGTAAACATTGATAAAATCCTCAGAAAACTAATGCGGGATAATCATAAGCATAACCAAATACCTGTCAGGCAGACTCAGATGCAAGAATTGTCCAAATAAGCAAGTAATCCAGAATCAAGCAAGTAATCCAGAATCAAGCAAGTACATAGTTCAATCCTGAAATATACATTCAATTCCTTTTTATCAAAAGTTATCCAAACCATCTTGCTACGTATGGTTTCTATCCCTTTTTAGGGTTTCTTCCTCTTTTTAGGGTTTACTTTGCAATTAGAGTTTTACTTCCCTTTACTCTTTTTAAACCCTAATTTTCTCATCTATCCTTCATGAAAGTTATTAAGGTTACCTTTTACAACCACATAACCTTAATTCCAGATTAATGCACAAATAACCATCAATTTAGTCCATTAAGCTTCTTTTACATTAAATCTATCATTTTTATCCTTTTCAATCTATGACAAAGTCATTATTCTCGTTTATCATCACTTCATAGTTCATTATGCTCTAATACTCATATGAACGTTATTTATCATTAATTCTACCTTTTATCCACTAGGAAACCCTAATTTCTACATTAAGGGTATTTATCCACAAATTAGGAACTTTAATGCTCGAAATAGCTTAAAATCATTATATCTCATCTTTATCCATCACTTTGAATAATTAAAGCTATTAAGAGTCGAATTTGCCAACATTAGGGTTTCAAGGCCCATTAAAGTATATTCATTCTCATGAAACTCAATATTAAACAAATTACGTGCAAGATTCATCTTTTTCAATCTTAATATATCTCTTTATGATTATCGGATTAATATCAACTTTACATCCATTAAACCCCACTGATCACATTAATCATACCAAAATAGGGTTTCTTAACCATTATTACATTAAACTTAACAACTTCCATTACTTTTTGACTTGTATGATGAATTAGCTTCTAACAATATTTTTATTGGATTCGTCTTGTTTTTCTGAGCAATTTTCATGTATTATATGTTTCCATTGGAGCTACCAATAATTAACTACGAATTTTGTAAATTGTATACCTCTTGGACAATGGAAAAGTTCCACATGTCTCCGTCCATGCAACGTTGTTGATTTGGAAACATAACGCAATTACGCATTTACCCCTGTGTAAGTGATTGGTTCTTTAGCCCGCTGAGGGGCAGAACGGTCCAATGACCCGAAGGTCATCTTCCTCCCCACGACAGCGCTCCCTGCCGCCCTAGCCGCAAATCTCGTGGCCTCTCCTCCTCCCCTGGGACCTCGACGGCCATTGGGGACTAATCCCCCGCCTCCGTCGTGCCCCTGTGCAGTCGAGGCTGCCTCGGGTACGGTTAGAAAGGTCGAGAGCAAGCTCTACAACTCCATAGCCCGCAGTCATGATGCAGCTGTGCTGTAGGTACAGCGTGAAGTTGGGTACTCGAGGACATCATTTGATCATGCATAGGTCTTCGAGGAACCTCAGGCCTTCCTCCAGATAGCTCTGCACCTCCCCGTTGCTCCAGAGAAAGCACCACTCTATGCTAGGGTTTTGAACACAATAATGACGACGAAGGAGAGAGAAAGGGTTCTTGGAATTAACTCACACTAGTCCAAGGCTCTACCCCTTATATAGGGGAGAGTAGCAATGCCCTAGGACGTTCATCCCAGAGAAATCAGGTTCTCTTCCATAAGGAATCCTATTTCTTCCATGAGAAGTAATCTTCTCTCTCCTACTTATTTCCTTGTTATTCCTTATTGCATGGATACTTAGAAATTCGAAAATCTTTTCTTTTATTCTCTCTATTCATGCCTTTTAATATATTGGCCATGAAAATATATTTCCTTAAGTAGAAAATACTTTCTTCTTTAACAAAACCACACAATTCATTAATTATGTACTCCCATTATCCCTTTATTTTGCAATTTTGGTATTTTCTCTTTCTTTCCTCTTTATTGGGACTCCTTGGATCCCAAGAAACTCTATTATTTCGAAATCCTTTTTATTGGATACTCATTATCCTTCTAGATGCATCTAAATGCATTATTTCTCATTATCATGTTTATTTCTTATTAAAATATCTCTTTTTGAGAATTTCTCTTTATTTCTTTTTTTTTATTTTCCTCATTGGTATTCCTTTTATTATTAGGAATCCTTGGGATACGAAATTCTACTAAGGATAACTCAATTACACCTCTTTCTACTTATTTTCCACATTTTATCATTGTTTTCACTTTCTTTCTTAATAAAGAAATACTTAATTGATCTTTTCATTTCTTTTTTGCCTTATATTTGCAACTTTGGACTCCTTGGGACCCAAGGAACCCATGTGGCATGAAATCCACCTTTAGATTAAGTTCTTTTGCTTTCTAGAGGTTTCCACACCTTTCTTTTCTCAAAAACTCAATTATTCATTTACTAATTGAATTTTCTTATTATTTGGGCCCAATAGCCAATAAAGCCCACAACACAATCATCAAGGCTATTGTAAAAGAAATCCATTTATTCCAAACAAATGATATGATTTTTTGTTCAAATATCTTTAATATGAGAAATTACATTTCTCACCAAATGAACCCAAAATTGGGGTTGTAACAATGAGGGTTAATCATATCTAGATTCCATGCATGTTAATGAAATAAAGGAATGTTATTAATGTTAGTATAACCCTACTATGATTGTTTATGAATATCTCCTAGCTCATTAATGCAACATTGTGTTGATCCGGTGTATTATATGTAAGTGATGTTGTTGAGCCTTGTTATATGGTATGCAAAGATAATGATGATCTTACAGAGAATAGTAAGATGGTCTTAAGGACCTTTGGGCATGGTTGAGCCCTGAATGAGGTGTAATCCTCTTGTGTTGATAAGGGTTGATACCCTGTGATATTATCAAAAGGATTTCTATCTTGTGATAGTATGATGACTAGTGTGGTCTCATGAATGGCAAGTAATAGGACCATGTGATGATGAGATGAGAAATTTTGTTCCACACATTTTATATCTTTTAAAAGTTGTGATATTTATATGTTTTCTGGAAGAGAATTAGGGTTTGTATGTCCACTTGTTTGATACAGCCCTAATTCACCCAATTGGCATAACTAATCAAGTGCAATTCTAGTCATGTAGTGCCCTATGACGTAGAGCCATCTTCAGTGTCAGAACTTGCTAGATGGTGAAATGAGTATTCCTAAGGGAAATTTGGAGCGCATACTATGTGGGGGTGGCAAGTTGAGGATATGTCCATGTCATCCACAATGCATGTTGTGTGAGGATGGCTATGGTCATGCCTCATACATCTGATGTGATTGAGGATAATTGCGGTTGTACCTCGGATTAAAGGGTTTTGTATACCCTAGTTTCTAGTGTTGTGACCTATACTAAGAGCAACTAGTGGTTAGCAGCTTGACTATATGTCTCTATGGTAGCAGCTTTGACTGATATGTCACTACCGTTTTACTCATACTGATCGAGTGGAAGAGATCTTAGGATACTGGCACTCCTAGATCTTGTATGGAACCGAATAGCCCTTCGCAGGGGTCAGTTGGACTTTGGGCGGTACGACTCAAACTCCCCAGGGCATAATAAAAGATGTAAGATAGCCATGTAGCATATTTTCTTAGGGTTATATACAATGCTTCATATTGGATGATAACCCTTGTTTTCTTTCTTTTCATTGAGATCATGTATAGTATAATAAGAGATAATAGATATGCTTATTCTGTAGTTATGCTCATATTGTAAACTTGCTTATGTTGTCAAATATACTGACATTGATGGTTAATAGGATGCTTCTAGCTATGTTTAATATTGCTACCATGCCTATGAAATTATAAATGCTTAAATTGCTAATCATGCCTATGTAGTTCATTGTGCTATGATGTTAGTTCTACTTATGATATAAATCTATTCACTTTATTTGATATGCCAATATTGATAGCCATGTTATGTTACTAGACATATTCATGATGTCAGGGATGCTCATGCTACTAGATTGCTAGTACTATTAGAAAGGAATATGAAGAGTCAGATTAATGATAATGATTCTTATTAGATGCAATTTGATGATATTTTAGTAGATATCTATCCAAAGAAATGGATTTATTTGTTATCTATATATGCATTGATGATCATACTTGTTGCTAAGATTAACTGCTTAATCTTTTTAGCATACTTGCCTTCTCCTGGTTAGCCAAGAGAAGGCATTCATTCTCAAATATGCCCTATAGGTTCTCGTATAGCCATCCCTAAATGTCTCGCACACCGGCTAGGGCCTCCATGTCCTGCTACTGCCCAGTCTGTATGTGATGTAGCATCTCATACATGCCATGCATGTTGTACAGGTCGGTCTCCACCTGAGAAGGTGGTGGGGATGAAGATGTCGTGGTCACATAAGTGTTGGCCCGCTTGTGCAGGACCGATCGCCGTGTGATGGGGATGGTGGGATCCACCTCCTCATCCTCGTTGTCATTGTCGTCGTCGTCCTTGCCTCCCTACTGTGCCCTCACTGGGTCTTCTTCCTCACCTTCATTGAGTGGCCACCTGAGGTTCTCCACCCCATGATGGTTGAATATAGGGTCAGGGAGGATGTGCTCCCTGAAGACACCTCCCCGGTTGCAATGCGCATAGATGACCCTGTGATTGCTCTGTAGTAGACGCGCCTTGCAGAAGTGCAGGAGGTCCAACTTGGACGTGTCCTCTAAAGGCTCGAGTGTGGACAAATCCAAGCCCAGATGAAGTGCAATGGGGGTGATAAGGCACCCAAATAGAATCAGACCCTTCCTTTTCACATTACGTCTCATAGATAACATGTGAAGCAGCATAAACGACCCAAAATTCACAGTCTCCCCACCCAATAGTCGGTAAAGGAAATAAAGATCAGCCTACTGGACTTTACCGTGCACTTGACCTGACCAGGTGGAGATGGTGTTGATGCAAAAACGGTGTAGTATCCGAGAAAATGGGTGCTCAATGTCAGACACTGAACTGATGTGTCTATTGATATGGTAAACCTCTGTCAGCTGCCCCCATGCTAGATCATAGTCGAAATCTGATGGCACGGAGCGTTCTGGTACTTGAGGCCAGCTGAAGATATTTTTGAAGGTGCGCAGTGTGAGGGAATAAGTGGCATTGAAAGGGAGAAAGTAGATCCTTCCTTCTCTCCACTCTCTGCGTACCATCTGCTCGGGGACACAATAACATCCAGAGATGCTAGGAATTCCAAGACAGGAGACAAATAAGTATGCCAGTCATCGAAGAAAGGATTGTCTCCCTCTAGTTCCTGCTACTGACACACCCTGCGTGTGTTGTCTATAAATCCAGTCATCTCAAGCAGATTTCGATCACCATATCGAGTTGGTATCCCTTGCTGAGTCTGGAGTTCTTCATGCATCCTCCAGGTTTCTACATTCTGGTGTTGGATGTGAGCTGGTCTGGGAACCATGGTGAAGAATAAGAGTGAGGATAGGAGAATAGAGCTCAAAGAAGTCCGCTGGAGCCTGTGGTAACTGTGCTCTGGAAGATAGGAGAGGTGCATGCCTGAGGTTGTGAATAAAAATGACTTCACTTCCTCCCTTCTTATAGCTGCTCGCGATGCTGTCAGTACTCCTGATAGGAGAGTCAGTGTACCGAGTTGTGGAGCACAATTTGTGGTTGGTGCTTGCGATGCTTACGATTGGTTGACGTGATGTGTGCAGATCACCCTTCGTCAGTGGTATCGATGGCACTGTCGGTAGTACTAACTTATACCACAGATCGGTGCCACCGATTGCTCAATGAAGTGCATCTGAGATGTTGGATCACGACCACTTGGATTGTTGACGTGGTGAGTCAATAGTACTGACATCCTTGGTCGGTGGTATCGAGATTTTGCATTTTTTTCAATGCTTGCAAAAAATGGACTCGGTGTTCTGAGCCTGGGAGTGCCCAGAAATTGGTAGCACCGATGAGAAGTGTCAATGGTATTGAGTCCTTATCAGTTAAATTGTGAAGCATCTCCAAAGACTCGGTGGTACCAACATTGTTGGTTGGTGCCACTAAGTTGGCATTGCTGGTTTGCAAAAATTGTTGACCATGTTTTGGTACCATCGACTGATTGACTCGGTGGTACTGTCATGCTTTGTCCTGCACACTCAAAAAAAGGATCAAGGTACCTTTTTTATAAAAATCAAATTGATAGTACATCTAAACATTAAAGTTGAATCTAATAAATGTGATAAACATTGGGTTGCCTCCCCACAAGCACCATTGTTTAACGTCCTAGACTAGACGATCCTTAGAGCATAAAACTAAGGAATGGTACAAAGTTGCACCTCCTCTAACCTTGGCTCTACCTCCCCTCCAAAATAATGCTTGAGTATTTGGCCATTAACAAGGAATGACCTACTCCCATCTATAATGGTCACAACACCACGGGGGTGAACTTTCTCAATAATAGATGGTCCACTCCACTTGGAGCTCAACTTCCCTGGATGCAGTCTAAGCCTAGAATTAAAGAGGAGGACCTTCTGCCCAAGAAGAAACATCATATTAAGAATGTTTCTATCATGAATTGTCTTTGTCCTCTCCTTATATATCCTAGATCTTTCATAAGCATTCATCCATAGCTCATCTAATTCATTTAATTCTAGAAATCTCTTCTTACCTGCTTCAGCTAAATTGAAGTTCAGTTTATTCATAGCTCATCTGGATTTATGTTCTAATTCTATAGGTAATTGGCATGCACAACCATAGATCATCCTAAAAGGTGTGGTACCTATTGGAGATTTATAATATGTTCTATAGGCCCAGAGTGCATCATTAAGCACATAACTCTAGTCCATCCTATTGGTTGAGATTGTTCTCTCTAAAATATGCTTAACTTCCCTATTTGAAACCTCAACTTGATCTTGAGTCTGTGGGTGATATGGGGTACCCACACGGTGTTTCACCTTGTCAAGAGAGCTCCAAACAACCTATTAGTGAAGTGTGAGCCACCATCATTAATGATTAGGCGAGGGACACCAAAGTTGTAGAAAATGTAATCCTTCACAAATTTGCACACCACTTGCGCATCGTTGGTGCGGGTTGGAATTGCATCCACCCACTTAGACACATAGTCAACTGCAAGAAGAATGTACAGGTACAAATTGGATGACCCAAACAAACCCATAAAGTCTATACCCGAAATATCAAAAACTTCAACCTCCTGAAATACATTTAAGGGCATCTCGTGTCTCTTTGAAATTGCACATGCATGTTGACAAGCGTCACAATGACGAACATAATTATGTGAATCTTTAAACAAAGTGGCCAAATAGAAACCACTCTCCAAGAATTTAGTTGCAGTCCCGGAGCTAGCATGGTGCCCACCAGTGGGTAGAGAGTGAAAATGTGATAGAATGATCTCTACTTCACACTCGGGAACACACCTTCTCAATCGAACATCCCCGCATTGCTTGAGAAGAATTGGGTCGTCCCAGATATAAAATCTTAAAGAATGCAGAAATTGTTTTTTCTCCTGGTAAGCCCAATCTACAGGTATCTCCTTACAAGCCAAGTAATTCACTATATCTGCAAACCATGGGTCATTATATTGAACAACAAATAATTTCTCATCTGGAAACTCCTCAACAATGGGGATAGCTTTTTCTCTCTCATATGACCTCTCTAACCTAGAAAGATGATCAGCCACTACATTTTTCATACCTTCTTTGTCTTTAATCTCAATATCAAATTCCTGTAACAAAAGAATCCACCTCATACGTCTAGTTTTTGCATCCTTTTTCTGCAACAAATACTTGATAGCGTCGTTGTCTGTCTAGACTATCACCTTAGCCCATATTAGGTATAGTCATAATTATTCAAAGGTAAACACTACTGCTAATAACTCCTTTTCAGTAGTGGTGTAGTTCATTTGTGCATCATTTAAAGTTTTACGTGCATAATAGATTACAGTAGAAATTTTATCACGGCATTGACCCAACACTGCTCCCACTGCAAAATCTGATGCATCACACATCAGTTAGAATGGGAAGCTCCAATCTAAAGCCTGCACAATCGGCAGAGAAATCAATTTTTCTTTGAGTGTTTCAAAAGCTTTTAAACATCGTTCATCAAAAGCAAAATCAACGTCTTTTTCTAAAAGCTCAGATAAAGGTTTGGAAATTTTTGAAAAGTCTTTTATGAATCGGCGATAAAATCCCACATGATCTAAGAAACTCCTCATGCCTTTCAGTCAGTAGAGGTAGTGAGGAAATAATCTCAATATTGACTGAATCAACTTCCATGCCCTTGTTGGACACCTTGTGTCCAAGAACTATTCCTTCACTCACCATCATGTGACACTTTTCGCAGTTAAGAACCAGGTGAGTGTCCTCACATCTTTGCAACACCCTATCCAAATTATGCAAAAAGTCACTAAATGACTCCCCATAAACTGAAAAGTCATCCATGAAAACTTCAAGGTACCACTCCACCATATCAGAAAAAATAGACAGCGTACACCTTTGAAACGTGGAAGGAGTTTTACATAAACCAAAAGGCATATGACGATAAGCAAAAGTTCCATAAGGGTCGGTGAAAGTGGATTTCTCCTAATCCTTAGGCTCTATAGAAATTTGATTGTAGATGGAATATCCGTGGAGAAAACAAAAATGAGATCGATCGGATAAACATTCTAGGATTTGGTCAAAAAAGGGTAGGGGGAAATGGTCCTTCATGGTGGTTGCATTCAACATGTGGTAGTCAATACAAACATGCCACCCTATCACAAGTCTGGTGGAAATCTATTCACTGGATGCATTTGTGGTAACTGTAATTCCCCCTTTCTTGGGAACTACCTATGAAGGACTCACCCACATAGAGTCAGACATTGCATAAATTATACCTACGGATAAGAGCTTGACGACCTCCTTTCTGACCACCTCAATCACCTTTTATATCTGCTATAGACCAACCAAATGCAGCTTGATGGTTCCTCAACATAGTGAGAAGCTTCTCCTCCTCCTCATCGCTAAGTGATAATGAGATGATCATTGGTAGCTTTTCTTCTACAGCAAGGAACACATACTTTAAATGTGGAGGTAACATCTTCAGTTCCAGGTCTGGTGGGTTCAAACGAGATGGGACCAAAGGAGGGGTGGTGGTCCTAGATCTTCAAAGCATCTTGCATAATATCAAGGTACTACATTTAATAGATAAACACACTCCTCTAGGTGACTGCTGCATAATCTATCATCCACTCTATTTGTCAAGCAGGCTTCTAAAGGTAACTGTAGAGATGACCCTATCACAGAATCAGCCTTTACTTCTTCTTTTGCAGCTTGGTAATAATCCTCCCTATCATCTCATGGATAGTGCATAGCTTGAGTCAAAGAAAGTACCTTAGTGTTCTTCAGGATGTCAACAACTAGAGTTCCTTTATCCACTTTTGTCATCACATGAGACATATCCAAGAATGGCTTCCCCAGGATCAAAGAAATTTTAGTGTCTACCTACTGAAGCATGTTGCACTATGCCTTATCTCCCATTGCTTGGGAATTATCTGACATCTTTATTTCAAATTTATTATCTTGGATTCCCATAGTGAGGCATCCTCTTCCCATCTCAAGTATCATGTATGCAGTAGCTTGGAATGGTCTCCCCAGTAGGAGTTCTTTACCTTGGTCATCTTTCATCTCCATAACAACAAAATCTAGAGGAAAAATGAACATGTCCACCTTCACTAGAACATCTTCACAAATTCCATATGGCTTCACTACAGAGTTGTCTGCCGACTGGATTGTCAAGCTTCTCCTTCTAGTTTCTTTGATTCCAAGCTTCTTGAAAGTAGATAGGGGCATCAGATTGATACTTGCCCCTGAATCACACAAAGCTTCTCTGAATTTTGTCTTCCTAATAAAGCATGTGATACCAAAGTAATCGGGATCCTCTCTTTTGGGTGGTAGTGTGTCCAAAATAAAAGCACTAACTTGTTCTTTAAGCTCCGCCACATCAGATTTTGGGATCTTCCTCTTCATAGTAATGATATTTTTTAGTAACTCCTCGTAAGATGGTATTTGTTCAATTGCATCAATCAAAGGTATGTTCACCGATAGTTTCTGAAAGTTGTCTAGAAATTTCTTAAACTGCCTATCCATATTTGTAGCCTTTAAACTGTTTGGAAATGGTAGCAGAATTATAGGTGTCCTCTGGTGAGGTGGAATGTATGCTCGAGTCTTGTTCCTTCCTACCTCATCAGCTTGTTCCTTTGTGGTCTTCTCTTGGTCTGCAGTGTCTACGTAATAGCCCTGACCTGGGTTATGAGGTGACCCTATTTGTTTTGGCTAAGTAAGTTGCTTAGAAACTTAATGTAATCCTCTAAGGAGTTTTGTTATCATGTGACACACTTATTTTTCAAATTTGGTCCTGATTGAATGATGTTTGACCAATGTTCCTTTGTTTTGGACCAAAGTGCAATTTGCTCAAGATAAGGAGTTACATTGCAATATGTCACATGTTGAATGTGTTCTAAGTGTTTTAGTATCATAACAGAGAGAATTATGCTAAGTGGTGGCTTGTGGAAAGCCTAAATCCCAAGATATAACTTGTTTGAACAATGCTAGTATTGTGTGCACCAATTTTGGTACAATTTGTAATTTACCCAATGTATGGGGTTGAAATGCAAAAATACCACCTCTGGAGTGTCCCTACTCCCTCTATGTATCTTTTAGAGTAAATATAAATATGGATACGTTATGTTTGAATTATCTTTGAATGATGATACTTCGGGTGATGAATAAACCAAGGAAGAATTAAAGGTAAAGTTTTATATATGTGTTGTATCGAGTTATGCACTTGATATAGGAGTCATATCGGCCAAGAAGACATAGTAGAAGCCTTATATCAGTTTTTTGAGACTTGGAAAAGTCCATGACGGGCAAAGCACCTCAAGCAGGTGTCCCATGACAAGTTGCAACTTCCCTTGCATAAAGTGTATCAGGTTGCTTTGTTGATAAGATAAAGATGAAGAAACTTATCCAAGAAGATAAAGGATGGCTGAAATATTATCTCTAGATTATCCTCAAGTCTCTTTCATGTCAATATATAGATGTTTGCATGCATGGCCACGTGTCAACCATGCATGGCCACGTGTCATCTAGTAGCATGAGGTGAAGACACCTCATACACTTTATCTCATGAAACCTAGTATATATACATCACCTTTCACCAACTTATGATACCATCTTCTTCAAGCTCTAGAACTTTGTTCTATAGGTTCTAGTTTATGAATAATAGGTCTAGGAAATTCTTAGAACTAATGGAATCATCAAGTACTCAATAAAAACTCAAAATTGAAAGTAATCATCTAGTGCAACAAGTTAAGTGGTAAATAATAACATGATTGGGTTCAAGTTATATAACCCTCCCTATTAACACTTAAAAGCTCCAAGATCCAAAGATTCACGTCCTAAGGTTGAAGATAAACTTCTAAAAGGTCCAAGGCTCGTTCACAACTCCTCCATAGACAAGAAATCACCATAGTTAAGCACTTGGTGAAGAAGGAAAGAAAGGAATATTCATAACCCGCTATCCTACTTCAACCTAGGTTGAAGATGACCAAAGCCTTACCTAAAGCTTGGTGCTCGATCTAAAGTGATATCGGATTCAAGCATACAAACAAGTAGCTCCTACCTGATATGGTGATATACATGTTTCACTTGCACGATATGCTTGTGAGATTATATCTCCTTGCATGATATGAGTATGAAGTTCATACCTTGGAACATGATGTTGTGTTAACCATAATACCTATTGCACGATATAGACTCCATGCACGATATAGGAACAAGGGCATACCTGTAAGTCGATATGAAACCCTAGTTTGGGTAACCGTATATGAATGAGAATAGAAAGTGCTCCTTGCACGATATGATCATGTAATACACCTCTTGTACACGATATCATGAAGCAAAAATTTGCTGCATGATATGGTTGATCAAGTATACACTTATGCATCATATAAGACATAGAATCAAATACATGGTATAAACTGATATGGTTGAAATACCTTAACCCGATATGAAACCCAAGATGGGGGTTAACCCAATATGGTGATAGAAGATAGATCATACACTATATGAGCCATTCCCTTGCATGATATGGAAGATGCCCACTTACCCTTTATACACGATACAAGTCTAAGACTACACCTCTTGCACGATATAGAGATAGTGAACACTCTAAACAATATAGAGTTGGCTAACCCTAGGTGATGGGTAAGCTAATACAAGTGGTGAGTGATACCACAAAGATGATATGAATGATATCCCTTGAATGATAGGAATAGAACCTACTCCTATCTTGTGAACGATATGAGGTTCAATTCATACTTCATGCACGATATGACACAATCTACCCAATTTGGTGGAAAACCCTAGATGATGGATTGAAACCTGATATACCCTACCCTTTGTGTAATGGATTGTGGTATGAGAATTCAATAAGACACCTAGCTTGTCAAGTAACTATATGATAAGGTTGATCCTTGAAGGAATGAAGGGGTTATGAGTCTAAGGGTCTACCAAACATGGTAACTCAATATGTTACCCAACATGGAGACCCGATATGATAAAAACTGATATGGTATTTTGTATATATACCACTCAAATGATACATGATGAGGCATATGCTATATGCCCGATATGGTGCACACCATGTGCATGATATGGTATCAAGCACATAGCTTATACCCGGTATTGGGTCAAGCACCTCGTTCATACCCAATATGAAGTTATCTTGAAATGATAAGAGCTAAGTGATAGTCAATTTGATATGGGTTCATGATATGATGATTAGGGGATACACCCTAAAACATGACATGGTGATGTGACTATCTCACATGCTCGATTTGGATACACAACATGAAGTAAAGATCGTAGCTTAAAGCATGATATGATAATACACATACATCTTGATACCTGATATGGTAAGAGACACTTCAATCATATGTGATTCATTGAGTGACATATGTTGCATGTTGTGATAATTGCAATATAAAATATGATGTGGATTATTAATGATGAACTACTATTCCTCAAGAGGATGATTGAACCAAAAGTATGATGTAATCAATATCCTAGTGAGGATGAGAGAGAAACTCATACTTTGTGTTGATAATCATTTAATGATAAATGATGAGAATAAATAAGTATGATTGAACAATTATGATATCAATGTATGCTCCTAGATGTGTGGAGAAATGATTAGGGTTTGGACTAACAATATGAACTTGAAACCCTATTAGGATATAAAGGGAAACCCTAACCCTAATAATGGGAAGGTTGTATTTCTCTTATTACATAAGCTTTGTAAGACATGTTAAATACTTTTATAACAAGTATAATGTTTATCTAGGTCTTATGACCTAGATAATAGTTGTTGCCTAGTCAGAGCTGACAAGATGTTTAATGGCCTTGTGAGCCATGTGTATAGTTTTTACCTAGTGAGAGGTGATCCTAGTGAGAGGTGACAAGATGTTTAATGGCCTTATGAGCCGTGTGTATAGTTGTTGCTTAGTGAGAGGTGACAAGATGTTTAATGGGCCTTGTAAGCCATGTGAATGGTTGTTGCCTAGTGAGAGGTGACAATATGCTTTATCAAACCATGTAAACTATGTGAAATACTTGTACAACAAGTAAAATGAATACCTTGGTCTAAGGACCTAGAGGTAATGGTTACCTATTATAGAGGTAATAATAGTATGTGATGATCTAGGGGGTTTGAATACCCAGATCCAATAATTATGATAATGATGATGTGATGGGATGAAAATTCCTAGTAATGTGATAAGGGACTAAGATCCCAAGTATCATGTATCTTAAAGATTTGAAAATTACTTGATAGATGTAATACACCTTTCTTTGTAGCATTTGTTGTGATTAATGATTATAACCTGTTTGGTGCTAAATGAATGTTGTAATACACTTAAGATATCATTCAAAACCATAAAATGTTGCCCTGACCATAGATCCATCAGCGTTAGAATTTTTTGAATGGTGAAACGAGTTTCCCACAATATAAATTGGAATGCATATTTTAGAATATGTGGGGGACGTAAGCTTGGACGACCATGTGTGAGTCGATCCCCTTACGAACTCAAAATAAATGCGGATTTGGCTGTGTGAAACCATATCCTGGCTTGAGTGCAACTTTGGTCATAGACTCTATGTTGAGCATGGTGAACTAGCCCGTGGCTCAGAGTATGGCTATATGTAATGACTCAGTAATTTCATAACTGGGGACGTTTTCTAGTAGATGTTCTCCTAAGAGAGTACATGATGACGCAGTAACTCTGAGCGAGGATGCGTAGTACCTGAGAATGCTCTTTTTGTGGTGATATGAGATGTCCTTCCAGCAGATGACACGAGATGTCCTATTGAATCTGTGTGGTCTCGTACTAACTGAGACAGGTGAGTTCGTGGCAGCCGGCTCTTCCATTGACCTTGTATGGTATTGACTTGTGAGAAGTTTATGGTCGGTTGGAGATGAACGGGGTATACTTCATCTCCCCAGGGAATAAGTGTGATTGTAAAATATGTTCATCCGCATAGCATATTTGCTTAAGGATCGAATACGGAAAACAGTGTTTGATGCGTAATTTAGTTATACATCTTAGTTTGATAGATGTTGTTTATGTTCCTTTACATTCCTTGTAAAGTATATAGATGGTTTATTATTCTACCATGGGTAGATGCATCATTTTCTTAAGCAAAGAGATTACTTTGTCTTGTTCATACAATGAATAATCTTGTCTGTTAGTATAAAAGAACCCCAGATCAATTTTATAATATTTATCTACAATAATAATATGGTCGGAGGAGAGTTATATCTCTCGCTGGGACAATTGTCTCACCCCGTGGGATCCACAATTTTTAGGTGGACAAGCACGAAGAAGTGGAGACCTTTCTGTAGAGAAGGAACAACACTTGGGACAGCAGTAACAGCTCAGGTTGAGTGTACTACATGTACATGTCTTGTAGATAGAAGTCCTATGTGTCGTCTCTGTACTCTCAAGTCCTTGGAGTCAATTCATAATGGTTTCATGAATGATCTGAGATTTTGGCTTGTATACCTCAAGGTTTTATGTTGCTCCAGTATGTGTTTTGATAGAGCAACTATTATATGTTATCCTCGAGATGAGATGAAACAATGTTGTATAATGTAAATCACTATATGTATGAGCTTTGGATCTTTCAGTAAGAGTTATATGGAAAATGATCTTCTTGCAAAATGGTTTTAAATTTTAGTGATTTTTGTTAATCTGTTGTTCATGGTAATTCGGCATAATTAATAATGATTTGGTTGTCGATTTGATGACGGTTGTTACAAGTTTGGTATCAGATCATAAGGTTTGCTGAGTCTACAGAGACATAGGACTAAGGTGTTGAGTCTATTTTAGTGTCCTCCAATATATACTATAGTGACTCCTACTTATGCAGAAGAAAGGGTGAAGTTTAAAAATGACTGGAGAATACAATGAATACATTGTTAAGAGCAATGTTGCTGCACCAAGAGGGGGTGCATGGGATCTGGAAAAAGAAGAATGAGTGCCTGAGAATTCCCATCTTGACCCAATCAAGATAGAGAATCCTACTTTTTATGCTCTTGTTGGGCAAGTTAGGACAACAGTGATGAATATAGTAGACTGGATACTAGCATTATAACCTAGGATTACTAGTCTTGTATGCAGAAACTTTGGGTTCTGAAAGGGTTCTTGAATGACATAGTCATGTTGGAACAGTGGAAAATGTGGGAAGAGTTAACCTATGGTGAGAAAATATACTCTGCCATAAGTACAGACAGATAGTACATTTGTGATGGCAGTTCCCAAGAAGGGGCAATAAGCTAAGAATTAAGGAAAAGTCTCTACAATTCCAGAGACATCTGCCTAGTTGTTCTAAAAAGCCAAAGTTTTTGGTGCCACCAGTGCAATAAATGCCTAGTGCAGCGGAGCAGTAGTCACTAAGTAAAGGCAAAGGTCCTAACCTTCCACCTTTAAGAACTTCTGACTTAGCTTCTATATCGGTAATAAGACCAATAAGACCAAGTATGAGGACAAAACATGTTATAGATACAGACATGTTGAGCATACTAAACTCTTTTGTTTAAAAAGAAGGGAGGAAATGACCCAACAACCAAGGTAGACTTGGTAGGGCTTATTAAAGTTACATACCAATAGTGTAAAAAGGCAAAAGCAACAACATGAAACAAGTAGACTCTGTGTGTTGAGTCAACCTAAAGCGGTAGATGACCGCGAGGGGTAATAGTCAGATAAGAGATTTTCCATTTTAATATACCTTCCCTTGATTTTATTTGATAATCATAAGAAGGATTGTTATTATTGACTTCCCTATTGATTTCCCTATGGGAACATAGGGAAGAAATGTTGAGAAATAGAATTTATATTCTATTAAGTATTCTTTTAAATGCTTTATAATTTCTCTTATTTATGTGAAAGAGGATGAGGTGCAGAGGTGATGCCTGGAGAAAATCCAGGGATGCTAAGTCATATGCTTTGATGATATGAAAAGTAAGTAATATGATAATAAAAAAAGTTCATAATACCTAATCTCAGTGCGTGTATACCCTGGCTAGGAATTCAACTATTGAAAATAAGGTAACTATGGAAGTCTTAGATTGTTATCTTTCTGATTACTCTGAACAAGTAGTCATTTTGAGACAATCTAGTGAGCATAATGAAAGTGGAAATATGGCATGGATATCTTTATCATATCCTAAGTGCAATAATCAGAATTTGAGATGATCTCAGATCAATATGTGTGCATGAGAAAGTAAAGAGTATGATCCTAATGATCAGAGAAAGAGAATAAGGGAGATGATCCATATTTGATAAAGTCTGTGTGAATAGTAAAGATCTTTTCCCATAATGTGGAAATGGGAAATGTGATAAAACTATGAATAATCATGAACATGATACCCAATAATAAAGAAAGGGGTGATGATATGTAATCGTCCATATAATTCCTATGTAGATGGCAAGGAACCTGAGATGCAACAAGTGTAATTGACTCATGAACACTGAAAGTTCATGTAATAATCTTAGGAGATGATGATGTCTCCTCTTTGATGAATGACTCTGAGTAATGATGGGGTGATGAAAGGAACATGTTTCTTTGTGTTTTTTCCTTTTAGGGACATGGAAATCAAGTGAGTCTGAGGACACTTGATGTGCATGAGCTAGAAGTGATCTCTTGATGGATACTTAGAAAAGTATCAATTTGTCTTGGACCTTGGTTCCAAGATAAAGATATGTGTAATATATATAATGTTCCAAGATAAAAGAAAGATCCTTTTGTATGTTTGACTTTGGTATTAACAATAGAGATATGGAAATGATGAGGATGTAATGTATTTTTGACACATGTGAAGGATACCAAGGTAAGGGATTCTAGTATCCAAGATGTGCCAAGTGGTATGAGAAAGTGAGGATATGACTCCTGATAAGATGAATAATGTTTGATTATCTAGAAAGGTCAACCTTGAGAAAACTCTAGTATGGAGATCATATGTTAGGGGTTTATGCTGCATAAACATAACATTGATAAGACTTGTAGTCCCAAGTGGGTGACAGAACATAACCATGGTCTTTCCTTGGAAGTGAAATGCTAAACTGAATGAGGATTATGTAAGACTCCCTAGAATCAAGAATCTTATCACATAAAAAGATGTGAGTCAATAAGGTTTGACACATGCATTATTCGAATGTATGAATAAGTACTTCTCTGACTTAGAAAATGTCACTTGATACAGAGTTGACTCCAAAGTCAGTAATGGATAGGACAGCTGAGTATGTGTCATGTGTCACAAATTTTATGATGATCTTTAATGAAAGTTATTTGTGTTGGTCAAAGTTCTTTGGCATCTCCATGACATCAAGATGTTATGTTGAGACTTGATGATATAATGTATGAACGACAATTGTCTTCCTTCATTTGGGATTTCGGGGACGAAATCCTTATTAGGAGTTTATAATTGTAATATCCCTAACCTGGGTTATGAGGTAACCCTGTTTGTTTTGGCTAAGTAAGTTGCGTAGAAACTTAACATAATCCTCTAAGGATTTTTGTTATTATATGACACACTTATGTTTAAAATTTGGTCCTAATTGAATGTTGTTTGAGCAATGTTCCTTTGTTTTGGACCAAAGTGTAATTTGCCCAAGATAAGGGGTTACATTGCAATATATCACATGTTTAATGTGTTTTAAGTATTTTAGTATCATAAGAGAGAGAATGATGCTAAGTGGTGGCTTTTGGAATGCCTAAATCCCAATATATAACTTGTTTGAACAATGCTAGTATTGTGTGCACCAATTTTGGTACAATTTGTAATTTACCCAATGTATGGGGTTGAAATGCAAAAATACCACCTCTAGAGTGTCCCTACTCCCTCTATGTATATTGTAGAGGAAACAAAAATATGGAGACGTTATGTTTGAATCATCTTTGAATGATGATACTCTGGGTGATGAATAAACTAAGGAAGAAATGTAGGTAAAGTTTTATATATGTGTTGTATCGAGTTATGGACTTGATATAGGAGTCCTATCGGCCAAGCAGCCATACTAGAATCCTTGTATCAGTTTGTTGAGCCTTGGAAAATTACATGATGGGCAAATCACCTCAAGGAGGTATCCCATGATGAGTTTCAAGTTCCCTTGCATAAAGTGTATCGGGTTGCCTTGTTGATGAGATAAAGATGAGGAAACTTATCCAAGAAGATAAAGGATGGCCGAGATATTATCTCTAGATTATCCTCAAAACTCTTTCATGGAAAGACATAGACGTGTGCATGCATGGCCACGTGTCAAACATACATGTCCACGTGTCATCTAGTAGCATGAGGTGAAGACACCTATTATACACTTTATCTCATTAAACCAAGTATATATACTTCACCTTTCACTAACTTATGAAAGTTTACGATCCTCACAAACCATATCCCTTGGAGATATCATGCAAAGCCCCTTAGGTATCATGCAATGTATCTCAAGGAGCAAGGAAAGCTCGAGAACCAAGATTTAGGTAAGGCTTTGGTCATCTTCAACCTTGGTTGAAGTACGATATCGGGTTATGAATATTCCTTTCTTTCCTTCTTCACCAAGTGCTTAACTATGGTGCTTTCTTGTCTATGCAGGAGTTTTGAACGAGCCTTGGACCTTGTGAATGATATGAAGTTCAATTCATACATCATGCATGATATGACATAATCTAACCAATTTGGTGGAAAACACTAGATGATGGATTGAAACCCGATATACCCTACCCTTTGTGTAATGGATTGTGGTATGAGAATTCAATAAGACACCTAACTTATCAAGTAACTATATGATAAGGTTGATCCTTGAAGGAAAGAAGGGTTTAATAGTCTAAGGGTCTACTAAACATGGTAACCCGATATGTTACCCAACATGGAGACCTGATAAGATAATCCTGAATGGGAAACCGATATGGTATTTTGTATATATACCACTCAAATGATACATGATGAGGCATATGCTATATGCCCGATGTGGTGCACACCATGTGCATGATATGGTATCAAGCACATAGCTTATACCCGATATGGGTTCAAGCACGTAGTTCATACCCAATATGAAGTTTTCTTGAAATGATAAGAACTAAGTGATAGTCAATTTGATATGGGTACATGATATGATGATTAGGGGATACACCCTAAAACATGACATGGTGATGTGACTATCTCACATGCTCGATTTGGATACACAACATGAAGTAAAGAATGTAGTTTAAAGCATGATATGATAATACACATACATCTTGATACCTAATATTGTAAGAGACACTTCAATCATATGTGATTGATTGTGTGACATATGTTGCATGTTGTGATAATTACAATATAAAAGATGATGTGGATTATTAATGATGAACTACTATTCCTCAATAGGATGATTGAACCAAAAGTATGATATAATCAATATCCTAGTGAGGATGACAGAGAAACCAATACCTTGTGTTGATAATCATTTAATGATAAATGATGAGAATAAATAAGTATGATTGAATACTTATGATATCAATGTATGATCCTAGATGTGTAGAGCAATGATTAGGGTTTGGATTAATAATATGAACTTGAAACCCTATTTGGCTATAAAGGGAAACCCTAACCCTAATAATGGGAAGTTTGTATTTCTCTTATCACATAAGCTTTGTCAGACATGTCAAATACTTGTATAACAAGTATAATGTTTATCTAGGTCTTATGACCTAGATAATAGTTGTTGCCTAGTGAAAGGTGACAAGATGTTTAATGGCCTTGTGACCCATGTGTATAGTTGTTACCTAGTGAGAGGTGACAAGATGTTTAATGGCCTTGTGAGCCATGTGTATAGTTGTTACCTAGTGAGAGGTGACAAGATGTTTATTCTCCTTATGAGCCATGTGTATAGTTGTTGCCTAGTGAGAGGTGACAAGATGTTTAATGGGCCTTGTGAGCCATGTGAATGGTTGTTTCCTAGTGAGAGGTGACAAGATGCTTTATCAAACCATGTGAACTATGTGAAATACTTATACAACAAGTGAAATGAATACCTTGGTCTAAGGACCTAGTGGTAATGGTTACCTGTTACTGTGGTATTAATGCTATGTGATGATCTAGGGGTTTGAATACCCGGATCCAGTAATCATGATAATGATGATGTGAAGGGATGAGAATTCCCATTAATGTGATCAGGGACTGAGATCACAAGTATCATGTATCTTAAATATTTGAAAAGTACTTGATAGATGTATTACACCTTTCTTTGTAGCATTTGTTGTGATTAATGATTATAACTTGTTTGGTGATAAAAGAATGTTGTAATGCACTTAATATATCATTATAAACCATAAAATGTTGCCCTGACTATAGATCCATCAGCGTCAGAATCTGCTGAATGGTGAAACGGGTTTCCCACGGCATAATCCGGAATGCATATTTTTGAATATTTGGGGGACGTAAGCTTGGAAGGCCATGTGGGAGACAATTCCCTTATGAACTTGAAATAAATGGGGATATTAACTTGAAATAAATGGGGATTTGTCTGTGTGAAACCATATCCTGGCTCGAGTGTGACTTTGGTCGTAGACTCTATTTTGAGCACGGTGAACTGGCTCGTGGCTCAAAGTATGGTTATACGTCATGACTCAGTAATTTCATAACTGGGGACAATTGTTAGTAGATGTTCCCCTAAGAGAGTACATGCTAACATAGTAACTCTGAGTGAGGATACCTAGTACCCTGGCACACTATTTTTGTAGTGACACTAGATGTCCTTCCAAAAGATGACATGAGATGTCCTGCTAAATCTATGTGGTCTCGTACTGACCGAGACAGGTGAGGTCTTGGCTGCCATCTCTTCCATTGACCTTGTATGGTACCGACTTGTGAGAAGTTTTTAGTCGGTTGGAGATGAACGGGAAATACTTCTTCTCCTTAAGGCATAATTTTGATTGAAAAATATATTCAGCCGTGTAGCATATTTGCTTAAGGATGGAATACAGAAAACATTGTTTGATGCATAATTCAGTTATACATCTTTTCTTGATAGATGTTGTTTATATTCCTTTACATTCCTTGTAAAGTAGATAGATGGTTTATTATTCTACCATGGGTAGATGCATCATTTTCTTAAGTAGAGAGATTACTTTATCCTATTCATATAATGAATAATCATGTATGTTAATATAAAAGAACCCCTGCTCAGTTTTATAATATTTAACTGCAATAATAATATGTTCAACGGAGAGTTATATCTCTCGCTGGGGCAATTGTCTCACCCTGTGGGATCCACAATTTTTAGGTGGACGAGAACGAAGCGATGGAGACCTTTTTGTAGAGAAGGAACAATATCTAGGTAGTAGTAACAGCTCAGGTTGAGTGTACTGTCCGTCATGTCTTGTAGATAGAAGTCCTATGTGTCGTCTATGTACTCTCAGGTCCTTGGAGTCGGTTCATAATGGTTTCATGAACGATCTGATATTTTGGCTTGTATGCCTCGAGGTTTTATGTTGATCTAGTATGTGTTTTGATAGAGAAACTATTATATGTTGTCCTTAAGATGAGATGAAACGATGTCGTATAATGTAAATCATGATATGTATAAGCTTTGGATCTTTCAGTAAGAGTAATCTAGAAAAGGATCTTCTTGCAAAATGGTTTTAAATTTTAGTGATTTTTGTTAATCCGCTTTTCATGGTAATTCCTCATAATTAATAATTATTTGGTTGTCAGTTTGATGATGGTTGTTACAGTCTACTTCTTCTACTTCCCCTAGCTTAGCTTGAGTGTCTACATCTTCTATCACTACATTCTATGGTGCCCCATTCAGTATCTCTCTACCCCTACAGAGTAGAACCGCTTTCTCCTATGGTTTCTGAAAGGTACATTAGTGTTTGCCGAAAAACCCTATTGCATCGACTGCTTCAAAGCATTCACATCCGCTACAATCTGGGATATATGTGTCTCGATACTGCGAATGTGTTCCCCCTAATTCTACAAGTCCCTTTGTGTCTATGCAATTTGTAGCTCATTCTGACTCACCAACTTGCCTAGCATCTTCTCAATCTTATCAATCTTTCACTGTTATGGTGTGTATTGGGCTTTACCACTAAACTGTTATGGTCTTAGTGGCTATTGTTGTTCTTGAGAAGGATCTTATTGGAAGTTATTGGGGTCCTTCCATGAGAACTTGGGGTCTTTCCTCCATGAATAACCATTATTCCTATACTGACCCTGGCACACGTATTTGCACTCCTCTTCCTCTTCTTCATTAGGGCCTCTATCTGGTGCACATAGTGACTTAGCAATGAGATCCAACTTCTCATTCAAGGTAGATATCACTTTAGATTCACTCACAGTCTTTATTGTGGATGGTGTCTCTCTTTTTTCTCCCCAGGACTGATTCTTTGACATGTTCTTGAGGATCTCTAAGCAACGAGCAGGTTTATTGTTCATAAAGAACCCCGCTCCTTCACTATCAAGATTTGTTCACTCCCCTTTGTCCAAACCATAGTAAAAGATCTTGGCATGTCCATGCAGATTAATACCATGATGAGGTACTTTCCTAAGCATGTTCTGGAATCTCTCGCATGACTCAGAATATGACTCCTTAGCTTGCTGCCTGAAGTTATGAATCTTCTTTACTAGATCATTACTCTTCTATGGCAAAAAGTAGCGTTCAAAGAATGCATCAATCATTTGGTCCCACGACTCTATGATCTCATCATCTAAATTATTGAACCATGAATTCGCCCCATCTGCAAGTGAGGATGAAAACAACTTGAAGTAGATTGTGCTAGTTGGGATCCTATCTATTTTTACCATGTCACAGCTCTCCACAAAATTTCTGATGTGTGTCACCGAATCTTCAAAAGGATGACCATGGAATGCATGGGCCTTGACTAGAGAAATGAGTCCAGACTCAATCTTATAGTTGTCCACATTTATAGCTTGTCTTTTGATGGGCCCTTTTTTAGGGCGTAGATGATGAAGCTTTGATTTTCTTCCATATAATTTTCTCTTCTGATTCCTCTACACTATCCCCCATTTCTCTCAGATTAGGTGCTAGTGGTGCCTCTGCTTCTTCTAACACATGAGGATTCGGTAAAGGCATTATGTTGATCATGTCCATAGGTCTGCCCTACACTCGCTCTCCCTGCAAGAACTCTGCTTGCCTAAAACCTGGTGAAGATGGTTCACCGTAGTCTAGAGCTTTAGTTTGCACCATGTACTAGTGTACCTAAAACAAAGAGAATGAATGCATCTTCAGAACATTATATTTGAATGAAGAGATTATTAGGATTCAGTTTGAATAATAATAAAAAAATGGCCTAGAGTGGCCGACTGCAGCACTCATAGTGTTGGATGTTTCTGCTTCCCTGATAATGGTGCCAAAAACTTGACACATGTTTACCGTGCACAAAACCCAAGTGAACGTATCACAGTAATAATGGACCTATAAGGCCCGAGTCAAACATGGGGAAGCATTTCTCTAGAAACTACTACTAACTATAAATCGATCAGCTAAGCCGATGATGGTTGTTTGAGTTGGGTTGAATTACTAAATTAATACTAAAGCAAATGAATTAAATGATTTGAGTAAATCAGATAGAGAGTGAGTTCCTTAGGATGATGGTTTTACCACAGATATCACTTACAGTCTATCCTACACACTAATACCTATTATCTCAATTCCTGGATAAGGAGCACGTAGCCATAATTACCTACTTCCATAGTGTAATTTACTACCTATACTAAAGCCAACCCCACTTCTGTGGTTATTGGTTTGATTAGTTAGGTACTTCACATCAATACTTTGGGTTTCTCCCCTCGTCTATTCGCCGCTTTTCCCAAAGGGTACAATAAATGGGTAATTCTATATTTTCCAACCCTTAATCCCTCTCCCAAGATGATTAAGTGTCTATTAATACATTCATGGTGATCAAGCATAAATAGAACAAGCAACATCCATAGAATTATATCTAGTAATGAGAGATAAATTAATATTAATGCAGAGAAATCAACTACAGTGTATATATGGGCTACTCTCGGGTCATAAAGAACAAAGGTTTTTAGCCTTGCATGGTCTTCATGACAAAACACACAGAAGGGAAGAAGAAAAATGTGGGGAACATAGTAAAAACTAAGGTAACCCCTAGATCTTTGTCTGTATGGACGATCCCCTCCATAGTATGTGTAGTCTGCTATCTTCCAGTGGCAAAAATGTCCTCTGTAGGTGCTCAGATAACTCCTAATGAAGCTTTTAGTCCTCTGTCCTTCTCTTCTCTCTCTCCTTGGTTTCCATACAATGAAAACGGGTCACCTCTTAGGTCTGGTTGTCGTCCCCCTAAGTCATAGGCTTGACTTAGCGTGCGGAATTTCGTCCACCATTGGATTAGAAGCAAATTTGCGGCTTGCCTGATCGGTCAGACTCAGTGGTACCGACTTGATGTGTTGGTGGTACTGAGTCACTTAAGTTAGGTTGTACGTTCCCGATCCCGTCAATACCATAGACAATGTCTCGGTGGCACCGACTTCTTGCGAATTCAAGCCACCTCTCTGACATCAACTCAATGGTACCAACTTCTAGGGTCGGTAGCACCGAGTTTTCTTGATTCACACAGGGGTCTCTGATGGCATCTCAGTGGCACCGACTTCTTGGGTCGGTAGCACCAAGATCTAGTTTGTTTTTGGGTGGCTCTCTGAGGTCAAGTCGGTTCCCCCGACTTTTGTGGTGTCGGTAGTATCGATATGTGTCGATCTGCCTTGTATCTAAAAACACATAAAGCATCGTAAGTGCTCGTAATGCATAAAATGCTAGTCAAAAATGATTGAAATCGTATAATTTGATGCAACCAAGGAAATATAGGCTAACTATGACATTCCATGCATAATAGGTCATATAAATGTTCAAATTACACATGAAAACAAAGGAAAATGAGCCTTTAAAAGTGAATAAAAACACATGCATCAATGACCTAGGTATCGGTATGCTCTTGTGGTAGGATCATCAGGTTATCATGAATCGATGTTTGGTCTACCTTTGGGTAGGATCATATGATGATAAATCTCTATGTCTTGGTCCACCTTTAGGGTAGGATCAAAAGGGGCTATTTGAGGTCTACCATATGAGAAAGGTAGTATCCATGTCCACTGTAGGGACAACACAGAGGCTTGGATATGTCAGGATTGAATAGTTATGTCTAAGATGTAAAGTTTGAATTGTTAAATAATAATTTTGTTTCAATATGTTGTTACAACTAGATGCAAACCTTTTGTATTCCCCACTTACCAATATAACTTGTTATACTGATCGATGTTTTGTTTTTCAACATTTTAGGTAATATGTAGTTACATCTATAAGCTTTATGAAAAGTGGAAGTTCAATAAAAGATGACACTGAAAAAGAACAAGGCCAAATAATGTTTGGAGGAATATAGTTAGATAGTTTTCTCTTTGGGTAAAGTTCCAAAATCCTATCTTTTTAAAACGTATGTGAAAGGAAAAAATTGTATACCTTGCTTTAATCTTAGTGGTGGTAGAATTTTATAATTATTATTGATTATTTGCAAATCAATATGATCATGTTTTTTAATAACGGTTCTATCTTCTTAGACTTCCTTAATTGGGGGTTGTCGAGGAGTGGGGTCATTACATTGACTAACTCTAATATATGCATCATTGGTATTAGTTATAATGCAATAGTAATATTAAGTGTTCAAACCACATAATATATCTCAAAACACATAGATCAGACCTAATTATGGCTTCATATGTAAATGAGTTCATGAAATACCTAATATATATCTCATTGTTCACTAATACACATATAAAGACCTAAAGGTGATTGATAAAGCTTAGATTTGTATATACATGCACAAATGTTGGGATGGTATCTTATGTTCTTAATATGTGTAATGGAATAATAATTATTCTTTTCATATTAATAGAAATGATTTAGATGCCATTATTTGAGTTAATGTGATATTATTGGACTTAATGAAAAATTGAGTAAAATAATACATATATGTTGCAAGATAATATCTTGTAATAATATAATGGTAAAAGGACTCTAAATTTTAAATATTGATGATAATTGTGATATATAATAATAGATGATGAGATAATTGACTTAAAACCTAATTGTATTAAACTCATATAATATAATCTCAAAATGTAAATCTAAATCTAAAATTGAGTTCCTTGGGTCCTAATTAGTCTAGGTGCAAAGTTTCACCCCTTTAGAAAATCTTAACTAACCTAATATGATTTTTGATAATTATTAGGTCTTAAATCCTAATTTTAGTCGAACTTTGATGATTTGATTTAGTGTGTGCGACACATGTCATTTTGAGGTCACACACTTTGCTTATTAGACTTTCCTATGCATTTAGTGTAATGCAGGGTTCTCAACTTAGACTATAATGTGGACTCAGTGACAGTCGTAGGATCCATTTTGTAGGACATCTAATTTCTCTTAAACTTTGAGTCCTAATCTTTCCAAAACTGTGTTGCTCGACAATGTTGTTCTTTTCTTTTACCCTTCTTCTCTCTCCTCTTCTCTTCACTCCTTATTATCTTTACCTCTGCATTCCTTGTGTTGAGCAGAGTCGGATAAGCCTAAGCCCAATGGGTATTGGGTTCCCTAACTTCCCAATCAACAATGGGGTTCCATCTTCCCCCATTTCTAGTTCTGGTAAGGATTATAATCATCCAAGGACTTTATGCATAAATATGTACGCCCCTCTAGCATCTTTGATACCCCATACAACATCTTATGTTGCTTATCTTCCTCTGTAGTTTCTGCACCTATCTTCCCCAACACTGATCTCCCATGGCGTATTCTTGGACCTTGTCATCATTCTAGAGGGCACCGAGGACCCAAGTGACTGATCAGAGAACTTCAATGAGTTCACACAGACATGGATTCATCTCCAATTCCAGATATCTCATAGTAAGAATGGTCTCCCCTACTTTTGGTCTCTTTCTCCTATTTTTATCATCGACGTGTTATGGTCATGGTTTATTTAGAAGGCTTTGTCTCATGCTTGGTTCATAGTTCTATTTTGTTCTCAATATCATTGAATCCACCAATGTTTGTTAAAGAGGGATTCAACTTTCCTGGATTCCACTTGTTCACTTGTGGTCGTTCTTGCTCCTCCAATAGTCATGGTGATGACTAGTCTTCATGGTGCCTCATCTCCATCTTTAACCTTCAACATCAGAGACGTCTGGTGATCTCAATGAGGCACTCAAATCAAGACCAGGTTCCATTGCCAATTTGTAGGTGCTTTTGGTTCATCAATCTTGTTAATAGAAGAAGATGACAAATGATAATGATATTTTATTATTTTTCCCTAGTGTCTATTTGATTAATGTTGTGCCTCTCATAGGTATGCTAGTATTTTCTCCTATGATTCTAAATTGATCATGCATTGTATTGAATCTGAGTAGATGACCTTAGTAACATGTTACCCATCAATTTGATGTGTGATGAGGGGGTAGCTTGGTCAATTACCCCATTTTTATGTAATAATTCAGTATATAGTACTTATCCTATAAAAATCATAACAATTAACTGGTAAGTCAGAAAAACAAACAAAATAGGTTTTGAAATTGCAAAAATAAGACCTATTGTTTGGTGGAGTTTTTCTTATCTAGTTCTAATATATGAAATACGTGATTTTTATCAATTTCCTAATTATCTTTAATTTTGTAAAACTATATATAAGGATTTATAAGTCAGAAATTTATAAATAATTAAGTTTTATAATTGGGTAAGTATGATCTACTGATAATGTAATTTCCATAACTAAATAAAGTAATGATAAAAAGGGTTGGTTTTAGGTTTTTTCTATAGGATCATAAACCCTAATTCATCTCAATTATTAATAGATAGTGTTTTACCTTGGTTTGGAGCTAGCATTGACTTCAGCTTGTTGATACACATCTTTGAGGTATGTTGCATCCCCCCAAATCTATATTAGACAATTGTTTATCTTCTCTCTATCTCTCTCTGACTTGATTGTGGCATATTGTTTTATATGTCACTTGATTATACATAATTGACCCAATTGGATTTAGTTCATTTAATTTCATCTTATAGACTATTGAGAATGCAATCTAAATCTCTTACCTTTGTCTTGTCAATGCTGATTAAATTTGCAGCCCTTATTGTATTATTTCATCTTATTAATCCATTTCATAATGGAAACCTAAATTGATTTATTTGATTGGACTGAACTTATCTTTCCTCTCTATTATATGCATATTTGATTGTTGAGACTATTATTATCTTTTAGTGGCTTCCATATTCGGTTCTGAACCCATTGTACACATTTTCTGATATATGGGCTTTTGGTACTCTCACCTAATTCCTCGGTGCTCTCACTATATATATATATATATATATATATATATATATATATATATATATATATATATATATATATATATATATATATATATATATATATGTGTGTGTGTGTGTGTGTGTGTGTGTGTGTGTGTGTGTGTGTGTGTGTGTGTGTATGTGTGTGTGTGTATATACATACATAAAGAATTTTGAGTGCTCTCACCTCCTTCCTAGGCACAGAATGTGGAAGTGTACCAACCCTACTTTTAGATGGTTGTAGTCTAATACTTAATTTGCATGCAAAATATTTATTTATTTATTGTTCTCTAATTTGAAATTTTAAAGTCAAGGAGTGATAAGTGTACTCTTTATTGTTTTTTTCATATAATCTCTTTGTGGTACTATATGAATATTTCTTTTCATATCCATTTGGATGGTACTTTCCTCTAGGATGGGAAGCCTTGATTATATTATTTAATGTTATTTTTCCTAATGTTGTCCAATTATTATCATATGCACATACTAACTTTTATGTTGACAACATCCATTTTTGTCTTCTCTTGTGGGGTATTCTTCAAACCCATAGGTAGAGAGCAAGGAGGTGTGGTTGATCTTTCTTCGGAGCTAGATTGAAGTGGTTGGTTTACCCTCTGTTGATCCTATGTTCTAGAGTAATTTCTATTGTGTACACCGTATGTGGTGAAGAACAATAATAGACACAAATATTGCAATAGTTAGATTTTCATCTTCCCCTATTACACTTTATGGTGATTGATATATAACAAACTTTAATTATAGTATATCATCCTTTGCAAAAATATTGTTATTGAATTTGGCTTTACTTAGTTTCCTATTATTCCTTCAAGCAAGTTGAGTGGCTCCCCTCTCGGGTCTCACTCCTTACAATTATCCAATTTGGTTACCCAAAGGATGCAAGATATGAACATATACCTAGATCAAGGAGCAGAGCCTAGAGGGTAAGGGTGCACTAACATCATACAAATCCATAAACAACTAAAGTTGATAAGCCTAGGGTTCAATGACCCAGCGTATAGATTCCCACACTTCATGAGGTGGAAGCCCAAGTGGACATCATCTCTACCTTGGGAAATGCCAAATGATTTGAGGACCCGAGGATGCCTACTCTACCAACTACCCTCCTAAGCTTTGAGTAGGGAGGCCCAAGTCATGATAAAGAGTACCTACTTTGAGTGTTGTACCTCTAGACCAAGGCCACAAGCATAGGGGTCCCTATCGCTACTTCCCTTGTATTTCCTCCACGACTGATGATAATTCAAACACTACCAAAGCCATCATACCCGTGGTGATACCTTACCTTCTTCAAGAGGTCAAAGAAGTAGAACATGGTGAGTACCCCGTCATTTCAGCCAACATCCAAGACATCAACCATCTCATTAAAATTCCAAGTGGCATCTGGACTGCTAAGAATAATACATAGTGTGAGGGCAAGATCATTTCATAATAATTGAATTCCATCAATAATTTAGACTCCCAAATAGATGTGGAGGTCATTAAAACTCAACCAACTTCGTAGGAAACACATTCATTCATGACTCATCACACTCATCAAACTTGAATGAGTGAAGAAACTAATAAGGAGTAGTATGGAGTCTCATGTGACAAGTATGTAGATACATATATACCAAATGTTTGAGGGATGGGGCATCAAGGTCCTCCATGAAACAAATGATGTGGAAAATATACAACAATACATTTGTCTTGTTCAAATTGAGGAAATACTACACAATTGACACAAGGAGGAGTGAGTTGTTATGAAAATGAAGCCACTTCTACAAGCTAAAAAATTCATGATATCTTGGAGGTTCTAGAGTGGTCATTTTTCCATGCTTCATGATGCCTCCACCTCTCACCAAGAATGTCAACAAATCACAAACCCAAAACACAAAAAAAATGAATCAAAGATGCTCTTATGAGAAAAGAGATGGATGGCTACTTCACAGTAGTATCACTGATCTATGATGACAATGACATAGAATTCAAAGACATTCATGTCCCATATTGTATGTTGAAGGAGCACAATATCCTTCACATTAAAAATGAGATGGAAATGATGAAGCTCAGTTGCGGCCCCAACCAATGCAAATTCCAAATTGGGGTATATCTGCCTCAATTCTATAGATATCACCTTACAAAGATCCCATATAATTATTTGGTGTATTTACCTAGAGATACACAGACATTCTAGGATCAGATGAGCCTATGATAGTACATCACATGCTAATCTCCAACAATGTTTCCCAATCATGCATAAATCTAGGGATTTTACCACAGTGCCATATATATATGTATATATATATATATATATATATATATATATATATATATATATATATGTGTGTGTGTGTGTGTGTGTGTGTGTGTGTGTGTGTGTGTCTATACATATATATACATATATATATGTATATATATAGTATAGTGGTGGCTTCTTAGATCCACTTAACTATCCAATATGGACCGCCAAAATTGTGTCCATGTTGAAGAAAGATGGTTAAGTGTGTATATGCTTAAACAAACATGATGTCAACAAGGCATCTTCAAAAGTCAACTTCCCACTACCCCCACAAAGACTTACTAGTCGATAATACAATTGGGCATGCCATCCTAAGCTCATTGATGGCTTCTCTAGATATAATTAGACCAAGATGTCTAAGGAAGACAAGGAGACGGAAAAATTCATCATAGGATGGGTAATATTCTTCCATTTAGCCTAAATTTGTTGTAGCTACCTATCAAATGGTGTTGGACACCCTCTTCCATGGCATGTTGCACAAAGAGGTGGAGGTCTAAGGATTTATAAGTCAGAAATTAATAAATAAGTATGTTTTATAATTGGGTAAGTATGATCAACCGATTATGAAATTTCCATACCCTATTAAGGTAATGATAAAAAGGGTTGGTTTTTGGTTTTTCTATAGGAGAATAAACCCTAATTCATCTAAATTATTAATAGATAGCTTTTGACCTTGGCTGGATCTAGGGTTGACTCTGGCTTGTTGATACACATCTTTGAGGTATGTCACATCCCCCTCAATCTATATTTGACAATTGTTTATTTTCTCTCTCTCTCTTTGACTTGATTGTGGCATACTACATTATATGTCACTTGATTATACATATTTGACCCGATTGGGTCCAGTTCATTTAATTTCATCTTATAGACTGTTAGAATGCAATCTAAATCTCTTACATTTATCTTGTCAATTCTGATTAAATTTGCAACCCTTATTGTATTATTTCATCTTATTGTTCCATTTCATAATGGAAACATAAATTGATTTATTTGCTTGGATTGGACTTATCTTTCCTCTCTATTACATGCATGCTTGATTGTTGAAACTATTATTATCTATTAATGGATGACATTTTGGGTTCTGAACCCATTGTACACATTTTTATGATATATGGGCTTTTGGTACTCGCACCTAAGTCCCAGGTGCTCTCACTTGATATATATACCCTTACATAAAGAATTTTAGGTTCTCTAACCTCCTTCCCTACACAGAATGTGGAAGTGTACCGGCCCTACTTTTATATGGTTGTAGTCTAATACTTAATTTGCATACAAAAGATTTATTTATTTGTTGTTCTCTAATTTGAAATTTTAAAGGCAAGAAGTGGTAAGTGTAATCTTTATTGTTTTCTTCATATAGTCTCTTTGTCTTACTATATGAATATTTCTTTTCATATCCATGTGGATGGTACTTTCCTCTCGTATGGGAAGCCTTGATTATGTTATTTAATGCTCTTTTTCCTAATGTTGTCCAATCATTATCATATGCACATACAGACTTTTATGCCGACAACATCCATTTTTGTCTTCTCTTGTGGGGTATGCTTCCAACCCCTAGGTGGAGAGTAAGGAGGTGTGGTTGATCTTTCTTGGGAGGTAGATTGAAGTCATTGGTTTACCCTCATTTGATCATATCTTATAGAATAGTTTATGTTGTGTACACCCTATGTGGTGAAGAACAATAATAGACACAAATATTGCAATAGTTAGATTTTCATCTTTCCCTGCTACACTTTATGGTGATTGATATATTACAAACTTGAACTATATTATATCATCCTTTGCAAAAAAATTGTTATCAAATTTATCATTGGTTGGTTTTCTATTAATCCCCCAAGTAAGTTGAGTGGCTCCCCTCTCGGGTCCCACTCCTTACAATTATCTGATTCGGTTACCCAAAGGCTGCAAGACATGAACATCTACCTATATCAAGGAGGAGAGACTAGAGGACAAGGGTGCACTAACATCATACAAAACCATCAACAAATAAATATGATAAGCCTAGGGTTCAACGACCCAATGTATAGATTCCCACGCTTCAGGAAGTGGAAGCCCAAGTGGACATAATCTCTATCTTGGCAATGCCAAATGATTTGAGGACCTGAGGATGCCTCATTTACCAACTTGTTGACCTAGAGGTTATACATTGTCCATATTTTTTTAATGACTTAACCATTCCATTCATATGTATCTAATATGTGTATTAAAGATTGATTTCATATGTTAGGTACAAGAAAAGGATCAAAAATCCAAAGCCCTAGATTGGGTCAAGTTCAAGTCAAAAGAGCTACAAGTGTGCAATTCTGGAAATCTATGTAAACAACCTTAGAACATTTTTGTAATCACTTGTAATGATAAATTGACTTGTAACTTAGTTGAGAAAATTAATTGGGACATTAAACACCAAGTTTTAATCACTTTAGATGCACTTTAGAAAATTGACCACAGACAGTCAATCGATCGAGTTGCAAATTTGATCGATCCTCCTGGATCAAGTTTCTGAAGTAAGCATTGGTCGAGTTGTGGTTTCACAGAACACAATCAATCGAGTATCTGACCAAATCGATCTTCATTGGTCAGTCGAGTTTTTCCAGGACAAACTCGACTGATGATTTGAATATTGGCTTTGTATTTTACTCTATCGGTCGAGTTACCTTTATTGAAACTTGACCAATTGCATTGTATAGAATTTGCAGAAAAAGTGATTGTGACCGTTGGTGTGTGTTTTGAGCGAAAATAGAGTCGTTGCTTTGAGAAAAAAATGGCTATTTTCGTATCTAAGTGTCCCACAACTTAAAGGATCACCCTCAACTATAAATAGGACCTCTTAGAGTTCATTCCAAGGTTGCTCATTCACTACATGCTTGGTCCTAGCTTAGTTGAGAGTGTTCTAACCCTTTGAGCCCATTTCTCTCTCTACCTTCAAGTCAAATTTGAGAGTATGATTGAGATAGGTTCCTTTGTAAGAGAGTTTCTCCATGTATTGATGTAAATATCTCCTCCACTATCTTCCTACCCTCTTTCCTATCATAGAAAAGGTTGAAGATCTTCTTTGAGTGAAGGAGAATAGGTTATTGTTCTTCAAGGTTGAAGAAGGCAAGGTGTTCCAGATCTTCGAGTGAAGGAGATAGTCAAGGCAAGCACCCAAGAAAGATAGGTAATCCCTTGAAGGTTGAAGACTTGAAGGAGTGGGTAAGTCCATGTTGATGGTTGAAGACTCCATGGTTCAAGTGGGTAAGCTCCTTATATAGGTTGAAGATCTTTGCTTGAGGTACTAAGCCCTTGGATGTGTGGTCGTTATGTCTTGTAATCTTATGATGGAATATAAGAGTACCAAGATTGCAAATCCTAGATATTAACCACCTCTAGGTAGTGGACTGACATTGCTCCTAGTTAGGACGTGGAACCACTCTAAACCACCTGTCTAAGTGCTTGCTCTTCCTTGTCTCTCATCATTAATGTGCTTGTTATCTAAGACATCAAATTTGTTGTTTGTTTAAGTTTTTGTACTTATATAATTTGGTGGTCTAATCCTTTTTGTGAGAATTTTGAAGCTCTATACACCCCCCTCTAGATCCCTTAATCCAACAAGTGGTGTCAGAGTAGGTCTTCTCCAAGCTACTTCAACAAGTAAGAGAAGATGGGCAATTTGTCTCTTGAATCCCTCAACCTAGAAGGGAGCTTCTCCATGAGACCTCCAGTCTTCGATGGCACCACCTTCCTATATTGGAAGAGAAGAATGTAGTTCTACCTTCAAGGTGTTAGTTATGAGATGTGGAAGGTGGTGCACCTCAAGTATGAAGACCCAAAGGGGGAAATCTCCACTTGGACTGAAGCACAAATGAAGCAAGCTCAACTCAATGCAAAAGCAGTGAGCATCAACTACGTATCCCTCACTCCATCCGAGTTTAATCGGATATCTTCTTGGGACACCGCACATGAAATTTAGAAAAAGCTATGTGTCACCTATGAAGGTACAGAGCAAGTAAAGGAAGCCAAGATCTACATTCTTGGTGGGCTACTTGAGAACTTCAAGATGGGTAAGAATGAGAGATTGGTTGATATGTACACTAGGCTCAATGTGATCATCAATGGATTGGCAGCCCTTGGGAGTGTGATGGACAAAGGCACTATCAACTCCAAGATCTTGAGATCTCTTCCTAAGAGATGGGAGCCCAAGGTTACATCCATTAAATAAGTGTACAAGCTAAGTGAGTTGTCAACCGAGGAGCTGGTTGGTAACCTTCAAGCCCATGAACCTAGGCTTGATAAGAAAGAAGAAGAAGAAAAGAGAGAAGAGAAGGAGTCCAAGAAGATCAAGGACACAACCTTCAAAGCTCAAATTGAAGAGATGGTTCGACAGCAACAACTTGCTCTCAAGTCCCCTACTCCTTCCTCAAGTGAAGATGAAGGCCCAAATGAGCATGAAGAAAACTACTCCAAGGGCAAGAACTTCAAGGGGAAGCCTTCTTCATCAACTCCGAGATGCTATGAGTGTGGCCAAAATGGCCATTTCAAGAGTGACTGCACAAAGGACAAGAAGAGATGTCACAAGAGCAACCACAAGAAATACAAGGAGTATAAGAGAGAAGGAAAGTACAAGAGGAAAGAAAGAAAGAAAGAAGATCCAAAGATGCAGCTCATACAGCTTGGGAGGAGTCCTCCTCAAGCTCTTCAAGCTCCGAAGATGGAGAATTCCACCTTGCTCGCATGGCCTCTACAAGTGAATATGTAGGTGAGGTAAGTGAGGTTAGTGAGGTTAGTGAAGTCAATTTACATGAGTTATCTAAGGAAACTCTTATTGATATGCTTAATGATTGTCGGTCATCTTTTACTAAATGCAAATCTAAAAGGAAAAGATTAGGCAAGATAGTAGATGATCTTTATGATAAAATTGAGATTCTTAATAAAAATGAAAAATTGCTCCTTGATAGCATATATTCTTTGCAAGGGAAATTTCTTGACCTTGAGCTTCAACATAATGGAGTAGAGGTTGAGAATGGGGTCTATCGTAAGACTATTGTCGATCTTAAAGAAGACAACCAAAAGTGCCCAGATTAGTTAGATGTTCATAAAACTAAAAATGTAGAACTAACTCTCATTGATGATGCTAGGAAGCAAGAGATTTATGTTTATCAAAAAGAAATTTTGTTGCTTAATTAATCTAAAAATGCCAAGTTACTTGCTCAAGTTAATGATTTATCTTCTAGACCTATTTTGCAATGTAATGAAGTTTCTAGCATAGATTTAGAATGAGATTCCTTTCATACTAAAGCCCTCTGTTTAGAGGCCAACCTATTACATGCTAGAGATGATCTTGATAGTCTTTACTGTCATTAACCTTGGTGATGATAATGCCAAGTTAAGATCTTTTTTGCAAAAGTTTCTTACGGGAAAGAAATCCCTCAATGATGTCCTAGAACACTCTGTCAAACAAATTGGTACTAGTGGTTTGGGATATGATGGGACTGCTCCCAAAGGTAAGAGCAAGAGTAAGAACAAGGGTAAGAAGAAGAGTGTGGAACCTCCTATCTTCCATGGAGAGACTTTCGGCTCTAAGAACCCTATGGTATGTATTCATTGTAAATGTGATGATCATTACTCTACTTATTGTCATTACAAACCCAAGGGGACCAACCCAAATATGAAATGGGTCCCCAAGCTAACCCTAGATCCCAAATTTTGAGTTGGGTACCGACATCCTTCTCTGTTGCAGGTTAAAAAGAGATGGATTGTTGATATTAGATGCTCAAAACATATGATAGTTGAATTTAGCCATTTCAACAAATTCATGAAGAAGAAAGGAGGATTGGTGACCTTCGGGGACAATAAAAAGGGTAAGGTCATATGTGAGGGTGATGTAGGCAATGAGTTATGTATCAAGAATGTTTTGCTTGTTGATGGCCTACATCAGAACTTGATTTGTGGCATACAACTCATAAAAACATAATTAACTAATGCGGAAGCATTCATCAAGCAGCGGATTACCAAAAATCACTAAAAATTTAAAACGTTTTGCAAAGAGATCCATTCACAGGAAAACTCTTTCATTTAGAATCAAAGTACAACTTTACATCCTGGTTCATATATATACATTTCATGTACTTTTGCTTCTCGAGGAATACAAACATCAACTACTCTGTCTTAACTGTACACAGGTAGTATAAAACCCTCGAGGCTTAAAGCCAAAATCTCATACCGACCCATCAAAACACAACTAATAGGACCCGAGAGTACAGAGACGACACATAGGACTTTCTAACTATATGACTTGATAGTCAGGGTCTCCACCTGAGATCTCACTGGTGTCCAAGTTGTTGCTTTCCTTTTCCTGCAAAAGAGTCTCTACTTCTTTGTCCGCGTCCACCTAAAAATGTTGGATCCCACGGGGGTGAGACAATTGTAAATTGTCCCAGCGGGAGATATAACTCTCCGCCAAAACATTATTATTGCAGTTAAAGATATGGAACTGAGCAGAGGATAAGAAGTTTAAAGAATTCTCAACTATGAAAGCATTGCAACTATTTATGATCGAGCAATATGTCACTTATCCTTTAATGAATTTGAAGAACATGTATATCATCTATTCAAACTATAGAATCATTACCACTGCATTAACTCTCTTCAGGCTTAGATCATATATCTAAAGCCTGGCATTATCATCGTAGAGTCATGGCCCGTAGCCATACTCTTTTCATAAAGTGTTGGGATCTTAATCCCTCAATTCACCACTGGGAATTCTCATTCAATCACAATTTCAATACCCCAACCATGTGATTCTGGGTATTTAAAATCCTTAGCTCATCACATGAGTATTGTTACCACTTTTCTTGTGACACTCATAAACTTGATATATCACCCATGAGACATTCTTGTCTCAACTTGTTGGCCTTAGCCAATCTGCTAAACAAATAAGGAAATACATCAACCATGTATTCATATATCATTAATATAGGCATTGGGTTATTACCAATCCTATGTCATCATTACAGGCATTGGTCCGTAACCAACCCTGATTACACTACCAGGCATTGGACTCTAACCAACCCTAATTATAGGCATTTAGCCTCTGCCAGGTATTGGACTTTAACCAAAACTAATTACACCTCCAGGAATTGGTCTGTAACCAACCCTGATTACACTAGCAGGCATTGGACTGTAACCAACCCTGATTACACAACCAGGCATTGGATTTTAACCAAACCTGATTACACAGCCAGGCATTGGACACTACCAATCCTGATTACACAGCCAGGCAGTGGACTCTAACCACTCATGATTACACAGCCAGGCAGTGGACTCTAACCACTCCTGATTACACAGCCAGGCAGTGGACTCTAACCACTCCTAATTACACAGCCAGGCAGTGGACTCTAACCACTCCTAATTACACAGCCAGGCAGTGGACTCTAACCACTCCTGATTACACAGCCAGGCAGTGGACTCTAACCACTCCTGATTACACAGCCAGGCAGTGGACTCTAACCACTCCTGATTACACAGCCAGGCAGTGGACTCTAACCACTCCTGATTACACAGCCAGGCAGTGGAATCTAACCACTCCTGATTACATGGATCATGGAATATAAATTTCCTTCGACCCATCATTAACCATCTTGGTGCTTCTTACTATACTACAATTATTCTCATGGCTCATAAATCCCAATAAGCATCTTGTCACCTCTCATTAGGAAACATCTAATCATATGGCTCACAGGGCCATTCTACATCTTGTCACCTATCACTAGGCAACAAAATCATTTTATCTCATGTAATATAACAGTAACACCACTATTCCCTCAATAGGGTTAGGGTTTACTGTTCACATCATATTAGGGTTTCTCATGAAATCACCCTCAACTAGGGTTTCACATGGAATCACCCTCAACTAGGATTTCACATGGAATCACCCTCAACTAGGGTTTCACATGGAATCACCCTCAACTAGGGTTTCACGTGGAATCACCCTCAACTAGGATTTCACATGGAATCACCCTCAACTAGGGTTTCACATGGAATCACCCTCAACTAGGGTTTTACATGGAATCACCCTCAACTAGGGTTTCACATGGAATCATCCTCAACTAGGGTTTTACATGGAATCATCCTTAATTAGGGTTTCACACCATAGTCACCCACAATTTGGGTCTACTATTCATCTCTATTAGGATTTCATTCAATTATCCATAATTAGATATTTACTATTCATCCCAATTAGGGTTTTACATCTCATTTCCCAAAATTGGGGTTTCACACATCATTACCCTGGATTAGGGTTACATTCTCACCCTGGATTAGGGTTACATTTAGAATTGCACTCAATTAGGGTTAGAGTTCAATAACCCTGTCAATTAGGGTTTATGTTCATGATTAGGGCTTCTTGATCTCTTTACTTAAGGATCATAACCCTTAATAACTACATCAATCATAATCATGTATGAATTCATGCTATCAACTTCTCAACTTGATTAGGTCATATCAACCCTTCAATCGAGTTCATAAAAGTATGACTAAAGTTAGGGATTCATCCCTTAATTGACTCTAATCACTTAGGTACTATTAGGGTTTCAACCTTTGTACCTTCATTGATTATCATTACTAATCATCATTGGATCAATGGATCATTCATCATCTTAATTCTTAAGAGATTCAATCACATTGGACCTCCATTACATGAAGCATCCAATTGAATTAGGGTTTCCAATGTTGATTCCTTCAATCATTGGATTCATGGAACCAATCATGAATTGGACCTACCCTCATACTTCAATTGAGTTTAATAGGTCAACCTTCAACTGATTTGACCCTCAATTAACCCTCCATTGGTCATCATTTAGGGTTTGATTCAATTGAATTAGGGTTTAGAATCAATGATTCAACAACACTAATCAATGCAAGATTGGTTACATTGAAACTATTGAACCATCATCCAAATTGGGTATGACCTGACCCCAAACGGTCTTGAGGTCGTTTGTATGACCTCCAAACGGTCTTGAGACCGTTTTCCCATCATATCATCATAATCCAAGTCAACCAATTAGAGTTTGGGTCATTGGATTGATCACCAAATCAGCATTGCATTGTATATCAGCTTGGTACCTTTAGACCTTCAAATACCTAACCATACTCAACCCTAGACCTCCAAACGGTCTTGGGTGACCACCAAACGGTCTTGAGACCGTTTGGATGAGATCCAAACGGTCTTGAGACCGTTTGGCTCATCCAACCTTTGGATTCTAGTGAAAATCCATCAAGGATAGGTCTATTGAGTTGATCAACAATTCAGCACTTAATTGCAGTATAATTGGTACCTTTGGACCTTCAATTGATCAACTATACTTGACCCCAGACCTCCAAACGGTCTTGGGGTGACCTCCAAACGGTCTTGAGACCGTTTGGGTAATCTCCAAACGGTCTTGAAACCGTTTGGGTCTAATAACCCAAAACATCAACTTGTTTAATTACAAAATCAACACTTAGCCGATTAGGGTTCATACCCCATCTTTGGATCTTCAAACACTTAAACATAGTCACCCCTAGACCTCAAAACGGTATTGGGTGACCCCCAAACGGTCTTGAGACCGTTTGGGTAATCCCCAAACGGTCTTGAAACCGTTTTGGTAATTTTACCCAAAATTTCAAAGTAACTCATTGGAATTTCAGCATTGTTTTCAATTAGGGTTTGCCCAATTGATTAGCCTTCAACTCACGATTCCTTGGGAGTTAACCTACAAAATTTGGTGAGTCATTAGTCAACATAATAGGGATCAGTAATCCCAAACTTTTAACGCTTGTTCAACGCACTCAAACGGTTTTGAAACCGTTTGCCCAAAACGTTCAATTAAATCAGATTGAAAATCAGCACTTAATCCAATTAGGTTTCCCTAATTGATTAGGCATCAACTCACAATTACTTTGGAGTTAATCCCTCAACTTTGGATGGTTATTAACCAACATAATTATTAACAGGAATCTCAAATGGTAAATGCTTGGTCAACCATATAAAACGGTTTTGAAATCGTTTTCCCAAACAGGTCAAGTTAATCAGGTTGAAAATCAGCACATAATTCAATTCGATTTGCCTAATTGATTGGCCTTCAACTCTCGATTCCTTTTGAGTTAACCCCTCAACTTTGGTGGGTCGTTGTCATACATAATTGGGAACAAAATTCCCAAACGGTCAACGCTTGGTCAACCATCCCAAACGGTCTTGAAACCGTTTGCTCCCAAACGGTTTCAAACCGTTTGCCCTTAAACAAAGAAACAAGAGTGTATCAAATTGAAGAAATCAATCAACAAAGCATAGAGAATTGATGCAATGGCAATGTTTAAGGGTTTGAGTTATAAAACCCGCATCCAATTGAGCTCCAAAGCTCCAAGATCATGCCATTAATGGTGGATGAAGCTCTTGCAACTCCCCCTAGGCTCGTCCTCAAGCTTTTGATTGTAAAAGTTGGCTAGGGTTGAAGAGGAGATCGAAATAAGAAGGAATCCATAATTTATTTTCAATTTCCACCATGAAATCAAGGAGAACGAAGGTCAAGGGTTTACCAACGGGTTGGGGCTCGTCCTCCTATTTCTCCTAAGTCCCCTTGAGCTCACCCAAAGAAAAGGAAGAAGAAAGGGCCGAAAAAGCCTTTCAATTGATTTGGAAAAGGCAATTTTATAAAGAAATTGATGAGAGAGAAAATGCATTATTAAAATGCATTTAATTTCAAAAACATGGCCGCCTCTTCCCCCTCAAATTCCCCTCAAAATCCTCAAGGACGAGGCTATCTTCATTGCCTCATATTCCTCTCAATTATCCATGATTTAAAGAAAAGCAAATTAAGCACCTTAATGCTTAATATATTAATATCCCATATGTGAGTGGATATTACTTTTCTTTATAATAAGGTGAGTGGAGTTTCACCTACTTAGGATATTTTCGTTCCTTATCTTGGCAAAAGAACGTCCATCCTTAACCAAAATCAACCAATAACATTTTGGTTGATGGCCCTTTAATTAATACATTCATTTTTGCCCTAAATTGAATTAGGGTTTCAATTAGGCATTAATCTTGATTATTTTAATATCAAGATTCTCTCTCCTCCAACTTAATTCAAATGAGGAGTCCCTATCATTTTCTTTGCTCAAAATGATGCCAAGAAACATTAGGGACCTTGTTGAAGTGGTAATTTGCATATTGAACCCTAGATTTTGGGTAAATTGCATATTACACCAAAACTAGGTTTTAATGCACAAGGATTGCTTTACAAGCTTAATCTTGGTGTCCAAGCTTGTAGAAACCATACCATTACATCATATTCATTCTTATGATGTCTCAACATCAGAGGAACATATTATCATGCAAAATTTGCAATTTAACCCCTCAACTTGGGTAATTTGCATTTTAGTCCAAAATAAGCAAACATTGCTTCAACATTGTTCAAACAGGACCAAAATTGAAACATAAGGTTCTCATGAGCCCTAATTACTTTTCACAAGATAAAATTAAGTATATAATCATCTTTCTTAATCAAAACACCTAGGGTTAAAGCATAACCCAAGTCAGGGATGTTACAAATTATAAACCCCTAACAAGGATTTCATCCCCGAAATCCCAGATAAAGGGAACAGATATTATTCATTCATCATATCATCATGTCTCTTCATAATACCTCATTGTTATGGAGACATCATAGATCTTTGATCAGCACAAAGTTTCTTCACATAATATTCTCATAGAATCAAATGAGAACTTTTCTTAGAGACATATTTAGTTGTTATGTTTATGCAAAGCATAAACCCCTAACATAGGATGTTCATATCATTTTATATAATCAGACTGATTTCATAGTTGACCACTCCAGGTAGCCAATCTAAACCATCTGATAATTCTCAGATACCAGAATCTCTTACCTTGGTATCAGTCATATGAGTTGAAAACACATCATATTCTTATCTTTCTTTTATCATATTTACAACTTTATTGAACAGGAATCACCTCTCTTGTTCTCTTTCTCATCATATGAGGGTCATACTTTTACCTCCTTATATACACATACTGATCTGAATTCCTATCAGATCCTTCTTTCTTGTACTTAAGGTATGATACATTTATTCATTCCATATTTCTTATTTCATGATACTCATTAGATTGTCTCAGAATGATTGCTTGATCAGGGCAATCAAAAAGATATCAATCTAAGAGTTTCCATACTCACTTTATCATCAATAGTTGTATACCTGATCAGGGTTTACAAGTACTGAGATCAAGTAGTATGCACTTACATGTTATCATATTTCTTGCTTTTCATATTATCATAACATAAGATTTAACATCCTTGGATTTTATCCAGGCATCTCTTCTATACCTCTTCCTCTTTCATAGAGGTAAGATCAATATAGAGTATTTAAAAGAATACTGAACAGAATTCAAATTCTAGTTCTCAACATTTCTTCCCTATATAACAACCAATAGGGAAAACAAAATCAACAATCCTCCTTTTCATAACAAAAGGGGTTTAGTGTACTCAACATGTACACATTTATAACATACCTTATACTCATATCATGGTCTTTCTAGTCTTATTATTGAAGCAAAAACTAAGCCATGGAATCTTATAGGTGAAAGGTTAATACCTTTGCACTTAGTGGCTACTTCCCTGGTACACTAGGCATTTATTGCACTATTAGTACCAAAAACTTGGCTTTTTAAAACCATTAGGCAAATGTCTCTAAAATTATAGAGATCATCACCTACTTTTCAGCTTATTGCCCCTTCTTGGGCACTGCCATCACATATTTACTATCTGTCTAAACTCATGGAAGAGTTTATTTTCTTGCCATAAGTTAATATTTTCCATATTTTCCCTTGTTCCATCATGACTAAGTCATTTAGGAACTCTTTTAAATGTCAAGATTTCTGTATTTAAAGAGAAATTTTCAAACATATAAGAGAAAATGAAACTGTACATAAGTTCTCATTCTTCTTATCTCATACTCATATCCTTAAAGGATTATGCAGATGAACTAAACAACAACTACCTTTCTTATAAATGAAAATAGAAAGTAACTCAAAATAAGAAGTTCTATCTTGACAAGTTTTTCTTATTACAGGTTATCTAGTGTCTTGTCTGTTGAGTCACCTCTTACTTTCTATTTGGACATTGCCACCTCAGATGTCCTCTCTGTCCACATCTATAGCAAGCTCGAAGCCTTTTAGGTGACTGCTGCTCAGGTGCACTATATTGTACTTGAGTCGGACTACCGAAATCTTTGATTGTTTAGTACCACTAATTCCTTGTCCTTGTGACTGTTTAGACTTTCTTTTAAGGTATGTATCATGTTTCTTTATCATAGACCCTTCTATCCTTCGAATTGATTCCACAAATGTGGAAAATCTCTCTCTACTTTCTAGGGCAGATACCGGAATGGACATCTCAGCATTCAGTCCCTTCTTAAAACGTCGAATCTTTTCCTCCTCAGTAGCATCCATCTGAGGACAAAATTGTAAAAGTTCCATGAACTTAACCTCATATTCACTTATTGACATGACTCCCTTTTGAATTTTCTCAAACTGTGAGATCTTTTCATCTAAATAAGTCCTTGGAAAATACTTATTGACGAATTCTCGACGGAATTCCTCCCATCCAACCTCTTCATCATTCCTTTTTATTTCTTCTATAGTCCACCAATGTCCAGCACTACCTTTCAGAAGGTATACAACATGTTTAACTTTGTCAGTATCCATGATACTAAGGATCTTAAAGGCTTTTTCTAACTCAGTGAGCCAGAGACCGGCATCTGCTAGATCATATGTTCCAGTATATTCTATGGCTCCTACACGATGTAGTCGTTCAAAGGTCTTACCAGACCCATATCCCTCATTGGGAACTGGTGCCCTAGGTGTTGATGCTGGCACCCGATCTGCTATATACCTTAGTGTAGTCATAAGTTGCCCAAAAATATTATGAACATCTGGGTTTCCTCTCATGTTTTCATCAACATGAGGATTTTCAGGCACCGGTTCCTCCGTTGCCTGATCCCTTGCACCTCCCACCGGTGCAGCAACATTGCGCTCAGCAACGTAATCTTCATGTCCTTCAGACATCTTTAAGTTATATATCTTCTTCTGCATAGTAGAAGACACTGTAAGATACAATGAAGTACACTTAGAACAGACTCGATACCTTAGTCCTATGTCTCTGTAGACTCAGCGAACCTACAGCTCTGATACCACTAAATTGTAGCATACAACTCATACAAACATAATTAACTAATGCGGAAACGTTCATCAAGCAGCGGATTACCAAAAATCACTAAAAATTTAAAACTTTTTGCAAAGAGATCCATTCACAGGAAAACTCTTTCATTCATAATCAAAGTACAACTTTACATCCTGGTTCATATATATACATTTCATGTACTTTTGCTTCTCGAGGAATACAAACATCAACTACTATGTCTTAACTGTACACAGGTAGTATAAAACCCTCGAGGCTTAAAGCCAAAATCTCAGACCGACCCATCAAAACACAACTCCTAGGACCCGAGAGTACAGAGACGACACATAGGACTTTCTAACTGTATGACTTGATAGTCAGGGTCTCCACCTGAGATCTCACTGGTGTCCAAGCTGTTGCTTTCCTTTTCCTGCAAAAGAGTCTCTGCTTCTTTGTCCGCGTCCACCTAAAAATGTTAGATCCCACGGGGGTGAGACAATTGTAAATTGTCCCAGCGGGAGATATAACTCTCTGCCAAAACATTATTATTGCAGTTAAAGATATGGAACTGAGCAGAGGATAAGAAGTTTAAAGCATTCTCAACTATGAAAGCATTGCAACTATTTCTAATAGAGCAATATGTCACTTATCCTTTAATGAATATGAAGAACATATATATCATCTATTCAAACTATAGAATCATTACCACTGCATTAACTCTCTTCAGGCTTAGATCATATATCTAAAGCCTGGCATTATCATCGTAGAGTCATGGCCTGTAGCCATACTCTTTTCATAAAGTGTTGGGATCTTAATCCCTCAATTCACCACTGGGAATTCTCATTCTATCACAATTTCTATACCCCCAACCATGTGATTCTGGGTATTTAAAACCCTTAGCTCATCACCTGAGTATTGTTACCACTTTTCTTGTGACACTCATAAACTTGATATATCACCCATGAGACATTCTTGTCTGAACTTGTTGGCCTTAGCCAATCTACTAATCAAATAAGGAAATACATCAACCATGTATTCATATATCATTAATATAGGCATTGGGTTATTACCAATCCTATGTCATCATTACAGGCATTGGTCCGTAACCAATCCTGATTACACTGCCAGGCATTGGACTCTAACCAACCCTAATTACAGGCATTTAGCCTCTGCCAAGTATTGGACTTTAACCAAATCTGATTACACCTCTAGGCATTGGTCCGTAACCAACCCTGATTACACTGCCAGGCATTGGACTTTAACCAACCCTGATTACACAACCAAGCATTGGATATTAACCAAACCTGATTACACAGCCAGGCATTGGACACTACCAATCCTGATTACATAGCCAGGCAGTGGACTCTAACCACTCCTGATTACACAGCCAGGCAGTGGACTCTAACCACTCCTGATTACACAGCCAGGAAGTGGACTCTAACCACTCCTGATTACACAGCCAGGCAGTGGACTCTAACCACTCCTGATTATACAGCCAGGCAGTGGACTCTAACCACTCCTGATTACACAGCCAGGTAGTGGACTCTAACCACTCCTGATTACACAGCCAGGCAGTGGACTCTAACCACTCCTGATTACACATCCAGGCAGTGGAATCTAACCACTCCTGATTACATGGATCATGGAATATAAATTTCCTTTGACCCATCATTAACCATCTTGGTGCTTCTTACTATACTACAATTATTATCATTGCTCATAAAGCCCAATAAGCATCTTGTCACCTCTAATTAGGAAACATCTAATCATATGGCTCACAGGGCCATTCTACATCTTGTCACCTATCACTAGGCAACAAAATCATTTTATCTCATGTAATATAACAGTAACACCACTATTCCCTCAATAGGGTTAGGGTTTACTGTTCACATCATATTAGGGTTTCTCATGAAATCACCCTCAACTAGGGTTTCACATGGAATCACCCTCAACTAGGATTTCACATGGAATCACCCTCAACTAGGGTTTCACATGGAATCACCCTCAACTAGGGTTTCACGTGGAATCACCCTCAACTAGGATTTCACATGGAATCACCCTCAACTAGGGTTTCACATGGAATCACCCTCAACTAGGGTTTTACATGGAATCACCCTCAACTAGGGTTTCACATGGAATCATCCTCAACTAGGGTTTTACATGGAATCATCCTTAATTAGGGTTTCACACCATAGTCACCCACAATTTGGGTCTACTATTCATCTCTATTAGGATTTCATTCAATTATTCATAATTAGAGATTTACTATTCATCCCAATTAGGGTTTTACATCTCATTTCCCAAAATTGGGGTTTCACACATCATTACCCTGGATTAGGGTTATATTCTCACCCTGGATTAGGGTTACATTTAGAATTGCACTCAATTAGGGTTAGAGTTCAATAACCATGTCAATTAGGGTTTATGTTCATGATTAGGGCTTCTTGATCTCTTTACTTAAGGATCATAACCCTTAATCACTACATCAATCATAATCATATATGAATTCATGCTATCAACTTCTCAACTTGATTAGGTCATATCAACCCTTCAATCGAGTTCATAAAAGTATGACTAACATAGAGTACTGAGTCATTGATCCTATAAGCAGTTAGGGATTCATCCCTTAATTGACTCTAATCACTTAGGTACTATTAGGGTTTCAACATTTGTACCTTCATTGATTATCATTATTAATCATAATTGGATCAATGGATCATTCATCATCTTAATTCTTAAGAGATTCAATCACATTGGACCTCCATTACATGAAGCATCCAATTGAATTAGGGTTTCCAATGTTGATTCCTTCAATCATTGGATTCATGGAACCAATCATCAATTGGACCTACCCTCATACTTAAATTGAGTTTAATAGGTCAACCTTCAACTGATTTTACCCTCAATTAACCCTCCATTGGTCATCATTTAGGGTTTGATTCAATTGAATTAGGGTTTAGAATCAATGATTCAACAACACTAATCAATGCAAGATTGGTTACGTTGAAACTATTGAACCATCATCCAAATTGGGTATGACCTGACCCCAAACGGTCTTGAGGTCGTTTGGATGACCTCCAAAAGGTCTTGAGACTGTTTTCCCATCATATCATCATAATCCAAGTCAACCAATTAGAGTTTGGGTCATTGGATTGATCACCAGATCAGCATTGCATTGTATATCAGCTTGGTACCTTTAGACCTTCAAATACCTAACCATACTCAACCCTAGACCTCCAAACGGTCTTGGGTGACCACCAAACGGTCTTAAGACCGTTTGGATGAGCTACAAACGGTCTTGAGACCGTTTGGATCATCCAACCTTTGGATTCTAGTGAAAATCCATCAAGGATAGGTCTATTGAGTTGATCAACAATTCAGCACTTAATTGCAGTATAATTGGTACCTTTGGACCTTCAATTGATCAACTATACTTGACCCCAGACCTCCAAACGGTCTTGGGGTGACCTCCAAACGGTCTTGAGACCGTTTGGGTAATCCCCAAACGGTCTTGAAACCGTTTGGGTCAAATAACCCAAAACATCAACTTGTTCAATTACAAAATCAACACTTAGCCGATTAGGGTTCATACCCCATCTTTGGATCTTCAAACACTTAACCATAGTCACCCCTAGACCTCCAAACGGTCTTGGGTGACCCCCAAACGGTCTTGAGACCGTTTGGGTAATCCCCAAACGGTCTTGAAACCGTTTGGGTAATTTTACCCAAAATTTCAAAGTAACTCATTGGAATTTCAGCACTGTTTTCAATTAGGGTTTGCCCAATTGATTAGCCGTCAAGTCACGATTCCTTGGGAGTTTACCTATAAAATTTGGTGAGTCATTAGCCAACATCATAGGTATCAGTAATCCCAAACGGTCAACGCTTGGTCAACGCACTCAAATGGTTTTGAAACCGTTTTCCCAAAAAGTTCAATTAAATCAGATTGAAAATCAGCACTTAATCCAATTAGGTTTCCCTAATTGATTAGGCTTCAACTCGCGATTCCTTTGGAGTTAATCCCTCAAATTTGGAGGGTTATTAACCAACATAATTATGAACAGTAATCCCAAACGGTAAACACTTGGTCAACCATATAAAACGGTTTTGAAACCGTTTTCCCAAACAGGTCAAGTTAATCAGGTTGAAAATCAGCACATAATTCAATTCGATTTGCCTAATTGATTGGCCTTCAACTCTCAATTCCTTTGGAGTTAACCCCTCAAATTTGGTGGGTCATTATCATACATAATTGGGAACAAAATTCCTAAACGTTCAATGCTTGGTCATCAAACGGTCTTGAAACCGTTTTCTCCCAAACGGTTTCAAACCGTTTGCCCTTAAACGGTTTGCTGAAACCGCATAGCCAATCAAATTAAAACGATTTGCAGTAGCTATCAAAACCATTTGGCTTGGTAATTTTCTTTGGATAAGCATATAATATGATGTCATCATCCCCTTCCTTCTAACAACCAAGAACATCAACCATTCTTGATGGAAATTGCAACAAAGAAACAAGAGTGTATCAAATTGAAGAAATCAATCAACAAAGCATAGAGAATTGATGCAATGGCAATGTTTAAGGGTTTGAGTTATAAATTCCGCCTCCAATTGAGCTCCAAAGCTCCAAGCTCACGCCATTAATGGTGGATGAAGCTCTTGCAACCCCCCCTAGGCTCGTCCTCAAGCTTTTGATTGTAAAAGTTGGCTAGGGTTGAAGAGGAGATCGAAATAAGAAGGAATCCATAATTTATTTTCAATTTCCACCATGAAATCAAGGAGAACGAAGGTCAAGAGTTTACCAATTGGTTGGGGCTCGTCCTCCTGTTTCTCCTAATTCCCCTTGAGCTCACCCAAAGAAAAGGAAGAAGAAAGGGCCGAAAAAGCCTTTCAATTGATTTGGAAAAGGCACTTTTATAAAGAAATTGATGAGAGAGAAAATGCATTATTAAAATGCATTTAATTCCAAAAACATGGCCGCCTCTTCCCCCTCAAATTCCCCTCAAAATCCTTACAGACTAGGCTATCTTCATTGCCTCATATTCCTCTCAATTATCCATGATTTAAAGAAAAGCAAATTAAGCACCTTAATGCTTAATATATTAATATCCCATATGTGAGTGGATATTACTTTTCTTTATAATAAGGTGAGTGGAGTTTCACCTACTTAGGATATTTTCATTCCTTATCTTGGCAAAAGAACGTCCATCCTTAACCAAAATCAACCAATAACATTTTGGTTGAAGGCCCTTTAATTAATACATTCATTTTTGCCCTAAATTGAATTAGGGTTTCAATTAGGCATTAATCTTGATTATTTTAATATCAAGATTCTCTCTCCTCCAACTTAATTCAAATGAGGAGTTCCTCTCATTTTCATTGCTCAAAATGATTCCAAGAAACATTAGGTACCTTGTTGAAGTGGTAATTTGCATATTGAACCCTAGATTTTGGGTAAATTGCACATTACACCAAAACTAGGTTTTAATGCACAAGGATTGCTTTACAAGCTTAATCTTGGTGTCCAAACTTGTGGAAACCATACCATTACATAATATTCATTCTTATGATGTCTCAACATCAGAGGAACATCTTATCATGCAACATTTGCAATTTAACCCCTCAACTTGGGTAATTTGCATTTTAGTCCAAAATAAGCAAACATTGCTTCAACATTGTTCAAACAGGACCAAAATTGAAACATAAGGTTCTCATGAGCCCTAATTACTTTTAACAAGATAAGATTAAGTATATAATCATATTTCTTAATCAAAACACCTAGGGTTAAAGCATAACACAGGTCAGGGATGTTACAAATTATAACCCCCTAACAAGGATTTCGTCCCCGAAATCCCGAATAAAGGGAACAGATATTATTCATTCATCATATCATCATGTCTCTTCATAATACCTCATTTTTATGGAGACATCATAGATCTTTGATCAGCACAAAGTTTCTTCACACAATATTCTCATAGAATCAAATGAGAACTTTTCTTAGAGACATATTTAGTTGTTATGTTTATGCAAAGCATAAACCCCTAACATAGGATGTTCATATCATTCTATATAATCAGACTAATTTCATAGTTGACCACTCCAGGTAGCCCATCTAAACCATCTGATAATTCTCAGATATCAGAATCTCTTACCTTGGTATCAGTCATATGTGTTGAAAACACATCATATTCTTATCTTTCTTTTATCATATTTACAACTTTATTGAACAGGAATCACCTCTCTTGTTCTCTTTCTCATCATATGAGGGTCATACTTTTACTTCCTTATATACACATACTGATCTGAATTCCTATCAGATCCTTCTTTCTTGTACTTAAGGTATGATACATTTATTCATTCCATATTTCTTATTTCAGGATACTCATTAGATTGTCTCAGAATGATTTCTTGATCAGGGCAATCAAAAAGATATCAATCTAAGAGTTTCCATACTCACTTTATCATCAATAGTTGTATACCTGATCAGGGTTTACAAGTACTGAGATCAAGTAGTATGCACTTACATATTATCATATTTCTTGCTTTTCATATTATCATAACATAAGATTTAACATCCTTGGATTTTATCCATGAATCTCTTCTATACCTCTTCCTCTTTCATAGAGGTAAGATCAATATAGAGCATTTAAAAGAATACTGAACAGAAATCAAATTCTAGTTCTCATCATTTCTTCCCTATATAACAACCAATAGGGAAAACAAAATCAACAATCCTCCTTTTCATAACAAAAGGGGTTTAGTGTACTCAACATGTACACATTTATAACATACCTTGTACTCATATCATGGTCTTACTAGTCTTATTACTAAAGCAAAAACTAAGCCATGGAATCTTATAGGTGAAAGGTTAAGACCTTTGCACTTACTTAGTGGCTACTTCCCTGGTACACTAGGTATTTATTGCACTATTAGTACCAAAAACTTGGCTTTTTAAAACCATTAGGCAAATGTCTCTAAAATTATAGAGATCATCACCTACTTTTCAGCTTATTGCCCCTTCTTGGGCACTGCCATCACATATTTATTATCTGTCTAAACTCATGGAAGAGTTTATTTTCTTGCCATAAGTTAATATTTTCCATATTTTCCCTTGTTCCATCATGACTAAGTCATTTAGGAACTCTTTTAAAGCTCAAGCTTTCTGTATTTAAAGAGAAATTTTCAAACATATAAGAGAAAATGAAACTGTACATAAGTTCTCATTCTTCTTATCTCATACTCATATCCTTAAATGATTATGCAGATGAACTAAACAACAACTACCTTTCTTATAAACGAAAACAGAAAGTAACTCAAAATAAGAAGTTCTATCTTGACAAGTTTTTCTTATTACAGGTTATCTAGTGTCTTGTCTGTTGAGTCACCTCTTACTTTCTATTTGGACATTGCCACCTCAGATGTCCTCTCTATCCACATGTATAGCAAGCTCGAAGCCTTTTAGGTGACTGCTGCTCAGGTGCACTATATTGTACGTGAGTCGGACTACCGAAATCTTTGATTGTTTAGTACCACTAATTCCTTGTCCTTGTGACTGTTTAGACTTTCTTTTAAGGTCTGTATCATGTTTCTTTATCATAGACCCTTCTATCCTTCAAATTGATTCCACAAATGTGGCAAATCTCTCTCTACTTTCTAGGGCAGATGTCGGAATGGACATCTCAGCATTCAGTCCCTTCTCAAAACGTCGAATCTTTTCCTCCTCAGTAGCAGCCATCTGAGGACAAAATCGTAAAAGTTCCATGATCTTAACCTCATATTCAATTATTGACATGACTCCCTGTCGAATTTTCTCAAACTGTGAGATCTTTTCATCTAAATAAGTCCTTGGAAAATACTTATTGACGAATTCTCGACGGAATTCCTCCCATCCAACCTCTTCATCATTCCTTTTTATTTCTTCTATAGTCCACCAATGTCGAGCACTACCTTTCAGAAGGTATACAACATGTTTAACTTTGTCAGTATCCAGGATACTAAGTATCTTAAAGGCTTTTTCTAACTCAGTGAGCCAGAGATCGGCATATGCTAGATCATATGTTCCAGTATATTCTATGGCTCCTACACGACGTAGTCGTTCAAAGGTCTTACCAGACCCATATCCCTCATTGGGAACTGGTGCCCTAGGTGTTGATGTTGGCACCCGATCTGCTATATACCTTAGTGTAGTCATAAGTTGCCCAAAAAGATTATGAAAATATGCGTTTCCTCTCATGTTTTCATCAACATGAGGATTTTCCGGCAATGGTTCCTCCCTTGCCTGATCCCTTGCACCTCCCACTGGTGCAGCAACATTGCGCTCAGCAACGTAATCTTCATGTCCTTCAGACATCTTTAAGTTATATATCTTCTTCTGCATAGCAGAAGACACTGTAAGATACACTGAAGTACACTTAGAACAGAATCGATACCTTAGTCCTATGTCTCTATAGACTCAGCAAACCTACAGCTCTGATACCACTAAATTGTGGCATACAACTCATAAAAACATAATTAACTAATGCGGAAGCGTTCATCAAGCAGCGGATTACCAAAAATCACTAAAAATTTAAAACTTTTTGCAAAGAGATCCATTCACAGGAAAACTCTTTCATTCAGAATCAAAGTACAACTTTACATCCTGGTTCATATATATACATTTCATGTACTTTTGCTTCTCGAGGAATACAAACATCAACTACTCTGTCTTAACTGTACACAGGTAGTATAAAACCCTCGAGGCTTAAAGCCAAAATCTCAGACCGACCCATCAAAACACAACTCCTAGGACCCGAGAGTACAGAGACGACACATAGGACTTTCTAACTGTATGACTTGATAGTCAGGGTCTCCACCTGAGATCTCACTGCTGTCCAAGTTGTTGCTTTCCTTTTCCTGCAAAAGAGTCTCTGCTTCTTTGTCCGCGTCCACCTAAAAATGTTAGATCCCACGGTGGTGAGACAATTGTAAATTGTCCCAGCGGGAGATATAACTCTCCGCCAAAACATTATTATTGCAGTTAAAGATATGGAACTGAGCAGAGGATAAGAAGTTTAAAGCATTCTCAACTATGAAAGCATTGCAACTATTTATAATAGAGCAATATGTCACTTATCCTTTAATGAATATGAAGAGCATGTATATCATCTATTCAATATATAGAATCATTACCACTGCATTAACTCTCTTCAGGCTTAGATCATATATCTAAAGCCTGGCATTATCATCATAGAGTCATGGCCTGTAGCCATACTCTTTTCATAAAGTGTTGGGATCTTAATCCCTCAATTCACCACTGGGAATTCTCATTCTATCACAATTTCAATACCCCAACCATGTGATTCTGGGTATTTAAAACCCTTAGCTCATCACCTGAGTATTGTCACCACTTTTCTTGTGACACTCATAAACTTGATATATCACCCATGAGACATTCTTGTCTCAACTTGTTGGCCTTAGCCAATCTGCTAAGCAAATAAGGAAATACATCAACCATGTATTCATATATCATTAATATAGGCATTGGGTTATTACCAATCCTATGTCATCATTACAGGCATTGGTCTGTAACCAATCCTGATTACACTGCCAGGCATTGGACTCTAACCAACCCTAATTACAGGCATTTAGCCTCTGCCAAGTATTGGACTTTAACCAAACCTGATTGCACCTCCAGGGATTGGTCCGTAACCAACCCTGATTACACTGCCAGGCATTGGACTTTAACCAACCCTGATTACACAACCAGGCATTGGATATTAACCAAACCTGATTACACAGCCAGGCATTGGACACTACCAATCCTGATTACACACCTAGGCAGTGGACTCTAACCACTCCTGATTACACAGCCAGGCAGTGGACTCTAACCACTCCTGATTACACAGCCAGGCAGTGGACTCTAACCACTCCTGATTACACAGCCAGGCAGTGGACTCTAACCACTCCTGATTACACAGCCAGGCAGTGGACTCTAACCACTCCTGATTACACAACCAGGCAGTGGACTCTAATCACTCCTGATTACACAGCCAGGCAGTGGACTCTAACCACTCCTGATTACACAGCCAGGCAGTGGACTCTAACCACTCCTGATTACACATCCAGGCAGTGGAATCTAACCACTCCTGATTACATGGATCATGGAATATAAATTTCCTTCAACCCATCATTAACCATCTTGGTGCTTCTTACTATACTACAATTATTCTCATGGCTCATAAAGCCCAATAAGCATCTTGTCACCTCTCATTAGGAAACATCTAATCATATGGCTCACATGGCCATTCTACATCTTGTCACCTATCACTAGGCAACAAAATCATTTTATCTCATGTAATATAACAGTAACACCACTATTCCCTCAATAGGGTTAGGGTTTACTGTTCACATCATATTAGGGTTTCTCATGAAATCACCCTCAACTAGGGTTTCACATGGAATCACCCTCAACTAGGATTTCACATGGAATCACCCTCAACTAGGGTTTCACATGGAATCACCCTCAACTAGGGTTTCACGTGGAATCACCCTCAACTAGGATTTCACATGGAATCACCCTCAACTAGGGTTTCACATGGAATCACCCTCAACTAGGGTTTTACATGGAATCACCCTCAACTAGGGTTTCAAATGGAATCATCCTCAACTAGGGTTTTACATGGAATCATCCTTAATTAGGGTTTCACACCATAGTCACCCACAATTTGGGTCTACTATTCATCTCTATTAGGATATCATTCAACTATTCATAATTAGAGATTTACTATTCATCCCAATTAGGGTTTTACATCTCATTTCCCAAAATTGGGGTTTCACACATCATTACCCTGGATTAGGGTTACATTTAGAATTGCACTCAATTAGGGTTAGAGTTCAATAACCCTGTCAATTAGGGTTTATGTTCATGATTAGGGCTTCTTGATCTCTTTACTTAAGGATCATAACCCTTAATCACTACATCAATCATAATCATGTATGAATTCATGCTATCAACTTCTCAACTTGATTAGGTCATATCAACCCTTCAATCGAGTTCATAAAAGTATGACTAACATAGAGTACTGAGTCATTGATCCTATAAGCACTTAGGGATTCATCCCTTAATTGACTCTAATCACTTAGGTACTATTAGGGTTTCAACCTTTGTACCTTCATTAATTATCATTATTAATCATCATTGGATCAATGGATCATTCATCATCTTAATTCTTAAGAGATTCAATCACATTGGACTTCCATTACATGAAGCATCCAATTGAATTAGGGTTTCCAATGTTGATTCCTTCAATCATTGGATTCATGGAACCAATCATCAATTGGACCTACCCTCATACTTAAATTAAGTTTAATAGGTCAACCTTCAACTGATTTGACCCTCAATTAACCCTCCATTGGTCATCATTTAGGGTTTGATTCAATTGAATTAGGGTTTAGAATCAATGATTCAACAACACTAATCAATCCAAGATTGGTTACATTGAAACTATTGAACCATCATCCAAATTGGGTATGACCTGACCCCAAACGGTCTTGAGGTCGTTTGGATGACCTCCAAACGGTCTTGAGACCGTTTGCCCATCATATCATCATAATCCAAGTCAACCAATTAGAGTTTGGGTCATTGGATTGATCACCAAATCAGCATTGCATTGTATATCAGCTTGGTACCTTTAGACCTTCAAATACCTAACCATACTCAACCCTAGACCTCCAAACGGTCTTGGGTGACCACCAAACGGTCTAGAGACCGTTTGGATGAGCTCCAAACGGTCTTGAGACCGTTTGGATCATCCAACCTTTGGATTCTAGTGAAAATCCATCAAGGATAGGTCTATTGAGTTGATCAATAATTCAGCACTTAATTGCAGTATAATTGGTACCTTTGGACCTTCAATTTATCAACTATACTTGACCCCAGACCTCCAAACGGTCTTGGGGTGACCTCCAAACGGTCTTGAGACCGTTTGGGTAATCCCCAAACGGTCTTGAAACCGTTTGGGTCAAATAACCCAAAACATCAACTTGTTCAATTACAAAATCAACACTTAGCCGATTAGGGTTCATACCCCATCTTTGGATCTTCAAACACTTAACCATAGTCACCCGTAGACCTCCAAACGGTCTTGGGTGACTCCCAAACGGTCTTGAGACCGTTTGGGTAATCCCCAAACGGTCTTGAAACCGTTTGGGTAATTTTACCCAAAATTTCAAAGTAACTCATTGGAATTTCAGCACTGTTTTCAATTAGGGTTTACCCAATTGATTAGACGTCAACTCACGATTCCTTGGGAGTTAACCTATAAAATTTGGTGATTCATTAGCCAACATAATAGGGATTAGTAATCCCAAACGGTCAACGCTTGGTCAACGCACTCAAACGGTTTTGAAACCGTTTTCCCAAAACGTTCAATTAAATCAGATTGAAAATCAGCACTTAATCCAATTAGGTTTCCCTAATTGATTAGGCTTCAACTCACGATTCCTTTGGAGTTAATCCCTCATATTTGGAGGGTTATTAACCAACATAATTATGAACAGGAATGCCAAACTGTAAACACTTGGTCAACCATATAAAACGGTTTTGAAACCGTTTTCCCAAACAGGTCAAGTTAATCAGGTTGAAAATCAGCACATAATTCAATTCGATTTGCCTAATTGATTGGCCTTCAACTCTCGATTCCTTTGGAGTTAATCCCTCAACTTTGGTGGTTCATTATCATAAATAATTGGGAACAAAATTCCTAAACGTTCAACGCTTGGTCAACCATATCAAACGGTCTTGAAACCGTTTTCTCCCAAACGGTTTCAAACCGTTTGCCCTTAAACGGTTTGCTGAACCGCATAGCCAATCAAATTAAAACGATTTGCAGTAGCTATCAAAACCATTTGGCTTGGTAATTTTCTTTGGATAAGAATATAATATGATGTCATCATCCCCTACCTTCTAACAACCAATAACATCAACCGTTCTTGATGGAAATTGCAACAAAGAAACAAGAGTGTATCAAATTGAAGAAATCAATCAACAAAGCATAGAGAATTGATGCAATGGCAATGTTTAAGGGTTTTAGTTATAAAACCCGCCTCCAATTGAGCTCCAAAGCTCCAAGCTCACGCCATTAATGGTGGATGAAGCTCTTGCAACTCCCCCTAGGCTCGTCCTCAAGCTTTTGATTGTAAAAGTTGGCTAGGGTTGAAGAGGAGATCGAAATAAGAAGGAATCCATAATTTATTTTCAATTTCCACCATGAAATCAAAGAGAACGAAGGTCAAGGGTTTACCAACAGGTTGGGGCTCGTCCTCCTGTTTCTCCTAATTCCCCTTGATCTCACCCAAAGCAAAGGAAGAAGAAAGGGCCAAAAAAGCCTTTCAATTGATTTGGAAAAGGCACGTTTATAATGAAATTGATGAGAGAGAAAATGCATTATTAAAATGCATTTAATTCCAAAAACATGGCCGCCTCTTCCCCCTCAAATTCCCCTCAAAATTCTTACGGACGAGGCTATCTTCATTGCCTCATATTCCTCTCAATTATCCATGATTTAAAGAAAAGAAAATTAAGCACCTTAATGCTTAATATATTAATATCCCATATGTGAGTGGATATTACTTTTCTTTATAATAAGGTGAGTGGAGTTTCACCTACTTAGGATATTTTCGTTCCTTATCTTGGCAAAAGAACTTCCATCCTTAACCAAAATCAACCAATAACATTTTGGTTGAAGGCCCTTTAATTAATACATTCAATTTTGCCCTAAATTGAATTAGGGTTTCAATTAGGCATTAATCTTGATTATTTTAATATCAAGATTCTCTCTCCTCCAACTTAATTCAAATGAGGAGTCCCTCTCATTTTATTTGCTCAAACTGATGCCAATAAACATTAGGTACCTTGTTGAAGTGGTAATTTGCATATTGAACCCTAGATTTTGGGTAAATTGCACATTACACCAAAACTAGGTTTTAATGCACAAGGATTGCTTTACAAGCTTAATCTTGGTGTCCAAGCTTGTGGAAACCATACCATTACATCATATTCATTCTTATGATGTCTCAACATCATAGGAACATCTTATCATGCAACATTTGCAATTTAACCCCTCAACTTGGGTAATTTGCATTTTAGTCCAAAATAAGCAAACATTGCTTCAACATTGTTCAAACAGGACCAAAATTGAAACATAAGGTTCTCATGAGCCCTAATTACTTTTCACAAGATAAGATTAAGTATATAATCATCTTTATTAATCAAAACACCTAGGGTTAAAGCATAACCCAGGTCAGGGATCTTACAAATTATAACCCCCTAACAAGGATTTCGTCCCCGAAATCCCAGATAAAGGGAACAGATATTATTCATTCATCATATCATCATGTCTCTTCATAATACCTCATTTTTATGGAGACATCATAGATCTTTGATCAGCACAAAGTTTCTTCACACAATATTCTCATACAATCAAATGAGAACTTTTCTTAGAGACATATTTAGTTGTTATGTTTATGCAAAGCATAAACCCCTAACATAGGATGTTCATATCATTTTATATAATCAGACTGATTTCATAGTTGACCACTCCAGGTAGCCCATCTAAACCATCTGATAATTCTCAGATACCAGAATCTCTTACCTTGGTATCAGTCATATGTGTTGAAAACACATCATATTCTTATCTTTCTTTTATCATATTTACAACTTTATTGAACAGGAATCACCTCTCTTGTTCTCTTTCTCATCATATGAGGGTCATACTTTTACTTCCTTATATACACATACTGATCTGAATTCCTATCAGATCCTTCTTTCTTGTACTTAAGGTATGATACATTTATTCATTCCATATTTCTTATTTCACGATACTCATTAGATTGTCTCAGAATGATTGCTTGATCAGGGCAATCAAAAAGATATCAATCTAAGAGTTTCCATACTCACTTTATCATCAATAGTTGTATACCTGATCAGGGTTTACAAGTACTGAGATCAAGTAGTATGCACTTACATGTTATCATATTTCTTGCTTTTCATATTATCATAACATAAGATTTAACATCCTTGGATTTTATCCAGGAATCTCTTCTATACCTCTTCCTCTTTCATAGAGGTAAGATCAATATAGAGCATTTAAAAGAATACTGAACATAAATCAAATTCTAGTTCTCATCATTTCTTCCCTATATATCAACCAATAGGGAAAACAAAATCAACAATCCTCCTTTTCATAACAAAAGGGGTTTAGTGTACTCAACATGTACACATTTATAACATACCTTGTACTCATATCATGGTCTTACTAGTCTTATTACTGAAGCAAAAACTAAGCCATGAAATCTTATAGGTGAAAGGTTAAGACCTTTGCACTTACTTAGTGGCTACTTCCCCGGTACACTAGGCATTTATTGCACTATTAGTACCAAAAACTTGGCTTTTTAAAACCATTAGGCAAATGTCTCTAAAATTATAGAGATCATCACCTACTTTTCATCTTATTGCCCCTTCTTGGGCACTGCCATCACATATTTATTATCTGTCTAAACTCATGGAAGAGTTTATTTTCTTGCCATAAGTTAATCTTTTCCATATTTTCCCTTGTTCCATCATGACTAAGTCATTTAGGAACTCTTTTAAAGCTCAATATTTCTGTATTTCAAGAGAAATTTTCAAACATATAAGAGAAAATGAAACTGTACATAAGTTCTCATTCTTCTTATCTCATACTCATATCCTTAAAGGATTATGTAGATGAACTAAACAACAACTACCTTTCTTATAAACAAAAACAGAAAGTAACTCAAAATAAGAAGTTCTATCTTGACAAGTTTTTCTTATTACAGGTTATCTAGTGTCTTGTCTGTTGAGTCACCTCTTACTTTCTATTTGGACATTGCCACCTCAGATGTCCTCTATGTCCACATCTATAGCAATCTCGAAGCCTTTTAGGTGACTGCTGCTCAGGTGCACTATATTGTACTTGAGTCGGTACTACCGAAATCTTTGATTGTTTAGTACCACTAATTCCTTGTCCTTGTGACTATTTAGACTTTCTTTTAAGGTCTGTATCATGTTTCTTTATCATAGACCCTTCTATCCTTCGAATTGATTCCAAAAATGTGGCAAATCTCTCTCTACTTTCTAGGGCAAATGCCGGAATGGACATCTCAGCATTCAGTCCCTTCTCAAAATTTCGAATCTTTTCCTCCTCAGTAGGAGCCATCTAAGGACAAAATCGTAAAAGTTCCATGAACTTAACCTCATATTCACTTATTGACATGACTCCCTGTCAAATTTTCTGAAACTGTGAGATCTTTTCATCTAAATAAGTCCTTGGAAAATACTTATTGACAAATTCTCGACGGAGTTCCTCCCATCCAACCACTTCATCATTCCTTTTTATTTCTTCTATGGTCCACCAATGTCCAGCACTACCTTTCAGAAGGTATACAACATGTTTAACTTTGTCAGTATCCAGGATACTAAGGATCTTAAAGGATTTTTCTAACTCAGTGAGCCAGAGATCGGCATCTGCTAGATCAGATGTTCCAGTATATTCTATGGTTCCTACACGACATAGTCGTTCAAAGGTCTTACCAGACCCATATCCCTCATTGGGAACTGGTGCCCTAGGTGTTGATGCTGGCACCCGATCTGCTATATACCTTAGTGTAGTCATAAGTTGCCCAAAAAGATTATGAACATCTGGGTTTCCTCTCATGTTTTCATCAACATGAGGATTTTCAGGCACTGGTTCCTCCCTTGCCTGATCCCTTGCACCTCCAACCGGTGCAGCAACATTGCGCTCAGCAACGTAATCTTCATGTCCTTCAGACATCTTTAAGTTATATATCTTCTTCTGTATAGTAGAAGACACTGTAAGATACACTGAAGTACACTTAGAACAGACTCGATACCTTAGTCCTATATCTCTGTAGACTCAGCGAACCTACATCTCTAATACCACTACATTGTGGCATACAACTCATAAAAACATAATTAACTAATGCGGAAGCGTTCATCAAGCAGCGGATTACCAAAAATCACTAAAAATTTAAAACTTTTTGCAAAGAGATCCATTCACAGGAAAACTCTTTCATTCAGAATCAAAGTACAACTTTACATCCTGGTTCATATATATACATTTCATGTACTTTTTCTTCTCGAGGAATACAAACATCAACTACTCTGTCTTAACTGTACACAGGTAGTATAAAACCCTCGAGGCTTAAAGCCAAAATCTCAGACCGACCCATCAAAACACAACTCCTAGGACCCGAGAGTACAGAGAAGACACATAGGACTTTCTAACTGTATGACTTGATAGTCAGGGTCTCCACCTGAGATCTCACTGCTGTCCAAGCTGTTGCTTTCCTTTTCCTACAAAAGAGTCTCTGCTTCTTTGTCCGCGTCCACCTAAAAATGTTGGATCCCATGGGGTGAGACAATTGTAAATTGTCCCAGCGGGAGATATAACTCTCCACCAAAACATTATTATTGCAGTTAAAGATATGGAACTGAGCAGAGGATAAGAAGTTTAAAGCATTATAAACTATGAAAGCATTGCAACTATTTATGATAGAGCAATATGTCACTTATCCTTTAATGAATATGAAGAACATGTATATCATCTATTCAAACTATAGAATCATTACCACTGCATTAACTCTCTTCAGGCTTAGATCATATATCTAAAGCCTGGCATTATCATCGTAGAGTCATGGCCCGTATCCATACTCTTTTCATAAAGTGTTGGGATCTTAATCCCTCAATTCACCACTGGGAATTCTCATTCTATCACAATTTCAATACCCCAACCATGTGATTCTGGGTATTTAAAACCCTTAGCTCATCACCTGAGTATTGTTACCACTTTTCTTGTGACACTCATAAACTTGATATATCACCCATGAGACATTCTTGTCTCAACTTGTTGGCCTTAGCCAATCTGCTAAGCAAATAAGGAAATACATCAACCATGTATTCATATATCATTAATATAGGCATTAGGTTATTACCAATCCTATGTCATCATTACAGGCATTGGTCCGTAACCAACCATGATTACACTGCCAGGCATTGGACTCTAACCAACCCTAATTACAGGCATTTAGCCTCTGCCAGGTATTGGACTTTAACCAAACCTGATTACACCTCCATGTATTGGTCCATAACCAACCCTGATTACACTGCCAGGCATTGGACTTTAACCAACCCTGATTACACAACCAGGCATTGGATTTTAACCAAACCTGATTACACAGCCAGGCATTGGACACTACCAATCCTGATTACACAGCCAGGCAGTGGACTCTAACCACTCCTGATTACACAGCCAGGAAGTGGACTCTAACCACTCCTGATTACACAGCCAGGCAGTGGACTCTAACCACTCCTGATTACACAGCCAGGCAGTGGACTCTAACCACTCCTGATTACACAGCCAGGCAGTGGACTCTAACCACTCCTGATTACACAGCCAGACAGTGGACTTTAACCACTCCTGATTACATAGCCAGGCAGTGGACTCTAACCACTCCTGATTACACAGCCAGGCAGTAGAATCTAACCACTCCTGATTACATGGATCATGGAATATAAATTTCCTTCGACCCATCATTAACCATCTTGGTGCTTCTTACTATACTACAATTATTCTCATGGCTCATAAAGCCCAATAAGCATCTTGTCACCTCTCATTAGGAAACATCTAATCATATGGCTCACAGGGCCATTCTACATCTTGTCACCTATCACTAGGCAACAAAATCATTTTATCTCATGTAATATAACAGTAACACCACTATTCCCTCAATAGGGTTAGGGTTTACTGTTCACATCATATTAGGGTTTCTCATGAAATCACCCTCAACTAGGGTTTCACATGGAATCACCCTCAACTAGGATTTCACATGGAATCACCCTCAACTAGGGTTTCACATGGAATCACCCTCAACTAGGGTTTCACGTGGAATCACCCTCAACTAGGATTTCACATGGAATCACCCTCAACTAGGGTTTCACATGGAATCACCCTCAACTAGGGTTTTACATGGAATCATCCTTAATTAGGGTTTCACACCATAGTCACCCACAATTTGGGTCTACTATTCATCTCTATTAGGATTTCATTCAATTATTCATAATTAGAGATTTACTATTCATCCCAATTAGGGTTTTACATCTCATTTCCCAAAATTGGGGTTTCACACATCATTACCCTGGATTAGGGTTACATTTAGAATTGCACTGAATTAGGGTTAGAGTTCAATAACCCTGTCAATTAGGGTTTATGTTCATGATTAGGGCTTCTTGATCTCTTTACTTAAGGATCATAACCCTTAATCACTACATCAATCATAATCATGTATGAATTCATGCTATCAACTTATCAACTTGATTAGGTCATATCAACCCTTCAATCGAGTTCATAAAAGTATGACTAACATAGAGTACTGAGTCATTGATCCTATAAGCAGTTTGGGATTCATCCCTTAATTGACTCTAATCACTTAGGTACTATTAGGGTTTCAACCTTTGTACCTTCATTGATTATCATTACTAATCATCATTGTATCAATGGATCATTCATCATCTTAATTCTTAAGAGATTCAATCACATTGGACCTCCATTACATGAAGCATCCAATTGAATTAGGGTTTCCAATGTTGATTCCTTCAATCATTGGATTCATGGAACCAATCATCAATTGGACCTACCCTCATACTTCAATTGTGTTTAATAGGTCAACCTTCAACTGATTTGACCCTCAATTAACCCTCCATTGGTCATCATTTAGGGTTTGATTCAATTGAATTAGGGTTTAGAATCAATGATTCAACAACACTAATCAATGCAAGATTGGTTACATTGAAACTATTGAACCATCATCCAAATTGGGTATGACCTGAACCAAAACGGTCTTGCGGTCGTTTGGATGACCTCCAAACGGTCTTGAGACCGTTTTCCCATCATATCATCATAATCCAAGTCAACCAATTAGAGTTTGGGTCATTGGATTGATCACCAAATCAGCATTGCATTGTATATCAGCTTGGTACCTTTAGACCTTCAAATACCTAACCATACTCAACCCTAGACCTCCAAACGGTCTTGGGTGACCACCAAACGGTCTTGAGACCGTTTTTATGAGATCCAAATGGTCTTGAGACCGTTTGGCTCATCCAACCTTTGGATTCTAGTGAAAATCCATCAAGGATAGGTCTATTGAGTTGATCAACAATTCAGCACTTAATTGCAGTATAATTGGTACCTTTGGACCTTCAATTGATCAACTATACTTGACCCCAGACCTAAAAACGGTCTTGAGACCATTTGGGTAATCCCCAAACGGTCTTGAAACCGTTTGGGTCAAATAACCCAAAACATCAACTTGTTCAATCACAAAATCAACACTTAGCCAATTAGGGTTCATACCCCATCTTTGGATCTTCAAACACTTAACCATAGTCACCCCTAGACCTCCAAACGGTCTTGGGTGACCACCAAACGGTCTTGAGACCGTTTGGGTAATCCCCAAACGGTCTTGAAACCGTTTGGGTAATTTTACCCAAAAGTTCAAAGTAACTCATTGGAATTTCAGCACTGTTTTCAATTAGGGTTTGCCCAATTGATTAGCCTTCAACTCACGATTCCTTGGGAGTTAATCTATAAAGTTTGGTGAGTCATTAGCCAACATAATAGGGATCAGTAATACCAAACTGTAAACGTGTGGTCAACGCACTAAAACGGTTTTGAAACCGTTTTCCCAAAACGTTCAATTAAATCAGATTGAAAATCAGCACTTAATCCAATTAGGTTTCCCTAATTGATTAGGCTTCAACTCATGATTCCTTTGGAGTTAATCCCTCAATTTTTTAGGGTTATTAACCAACATAATTGTGAACAGTAATAAAAAACCGTAAACACTTGGTCAACCATATAAAACGGTTTTAAAACCTTTTTCCCAAACAGGTCAAGTTAATCAGGTTGAAAATCAGCACATAATTCAATTCGATTTGCCTAATTGATTGGCCTTCAACTCTCGATTCCTTTGGATTTAACCCCTCAACTTTGGTGGGTCATTATCATACATAATTGGGAACAAAATTCCCAAACGATCAACGCTTGGTCAACCATCTCAAATGGTCTTGAAACCGTTTTCTCCCAAACGGTTTCAAACCGTTTGCCCTTAAACGGTTTGCTGAAACCGCATAGTCAATCAAATTAAAACGATTTGGAGTAGCTATCAAAACCATTTGGCTTGGTAATTTTCTTTGGATAAGAATATAAGATGATGTCATCATCCCCTTCCTTCGAACAACCAAGAACAGCAACCGTTCTTGATGGAAATTGCAACAAATAAACAAGAGTGTATCAAATTGAAGAAATCAATCAACAAAGCATAGAGAATTGATGCAATGGAAATGTTTAAGGGTTTTAGTTATTAAACCTGCCTCCAATTGAGCTCCAAAGCTCCAAGCTCACTCCATTAATGGTGGATGAAGCTCTTGCAACTCCCCCTAGGCTCGTCCTCAAGCTTTTGATTGTAAAAGTTGGCTAGGGTTGAAGAGGAGATCGAAATAAGAAGGAATCCATAATTTATTTTCAATTTCCACCATGAAATCAAGGAGAACGAAGGTCAAGGGTTTACCAACAGGTTGGGGCTCGTCCTCCTGTTGCTCCTAAGTCCCCTTGAGCTCACCCAAAGCAAAGGAAGAAGAAAGGGCCGAAAAAGCCTTTCAATTGATTTGGAAAAGGCACTTTTATAAAGAAATTGATGAGAGAGAAAATGCATTATTAAAATGCATTTAATTCCAAAAACATGGCCGCCTCTTCCCCCTAAAATTCCCCTCAAAATCCTTAAGTACGAGGCTATCTTCATTGCCTCATATTCCTCTCAATTATCCATGATTTAAAGAAAAGCAAATTAAGCACCTTAATGCTTAATATATTAATATCCCATATGTGAGTGGATATTACTTTTCTTTATAATAAGGTGAGTGGAGTTTCACCTACTTAGGATATTTTCGTTCCTTATCTTGGAAAAAGAACGTCCATCCTTAACCAAAATCAACCAATAACATTTTGGTTGAAGGCCCTTTAATTAATACATTCATTTTTGCCCTAAATTGAATTAGGGTTTCAATTAGGCATTAATCTTGATTATTTTAATATCAAGATTCTCTCTCCTCCAACTTAATTCAAATGAGGAGTCCCTCTCATTTTATTTTCTCAAAATGATGCCAAGAAACATTAGGGACCTTGTTGAAGTGTTAATTTGCATATTGAACCCTAGATTTTGGGCAAATTGCACATTACACCAAAACTAGGTTTTAGTGCACAAGGATTGCTTTACAAGCTTAATCTTGGTGTCCAAGCTTGTGAAAACCATACCATTACATCATATTCATTCTTATAATGTCTCAACATAAGAGGAACATCTTATCATGCAACATTTGCAATTTAACCCCTCAACTTGGGTAATTTGCATTTTAGTCCAAAATAAGCAAACATTGCTTCAACATTGTTCAAACAGGACCAAAATTGAAACATAAGGTTCTCATGAGCCCTAATTACTTTTCACAAGATAAGATTAAGTATATAATCATCTTTCTTAATCAAAACACCTAGGGTTAAAGCATAACCCAGGTCAGGGATGTTACATGATTAGTGTAAGTCAACTATGTGATAATGGATATCGTGTGTTGTTTACATGTTTAGAATGTTTGCTTCTAGAATCCCTCACTTACAATGTCATATATAAGGGAACTAGAAATGGTAATCTTTATGTTATTGTTCTTGATGCTCTTAAGCCCGTACTTAATAGATGCTTGGTAGTCGATAAAAATGATATTTCTCTTTGGCATCGTCATTTGGGTCATGTGAATATGCATCAAATGAAGAAGTTGAGAAAAAAGGATTATGGTTCGAGGACTTCCCAAATTGGATTTTGAAAAGGATGAGGAATTTCAACCTTGTACACAAGGCAAACAAACCAAATCCTCTTTCAAATCGAAAGGATTCATGAGTACCAAAAGAGCTCTCGAGTTTCTTCATATTGATCTATTCGTACCAATGAGAACACAAATGCTTCGTGGTTCCAAGTATTGTCTTGTTATTGTTGATGACTTCTCTCAATATACTTGGACCATCTTCCTCATCTCGAAAAGTGATACTCTTGATGTTTTCTCAAGATTTTGCAAACGGGTTGAAAACAAAGCTTCTTGCCGGATTATTTCTATCCCCAGTGACCATGGGGGAGAATTTGAAAATGATCTTTTTGAACATTTTTGTGAAAAATATGGTTACTCGCACAATTTCTCTTCTCCTCATACGCCTCAACAAAATGGGGGTAGTAGAGAGGAAGAACAGGTCGCTTCAAGAGATGGTGAGGACAATGCTTCTTGAATATGACATTCCTATGAAGTTTTGGGCCAAAGCCGTTAGTACCGCCTGTTTTGTGCAGAACTGAGTTTTCACACATCCTTCTTTGAAGAAAACCCCCTATGAGCTATGGCGTGGTAGAAATCCATTCATTGATTTCTTTCATGTTTTCAGATGTCCTTGTTTTGTTTTAAACATGAAGGATTCTCTTGACAAGTTTAATCTGAAATCTTATAAGACTTTCTTCCTAGGCTATAGCACTACAAGCAGGGCTTATAGAGTCATCAACATTGAATTGTCTAAAATTGAAGAATCTATTAATGTTAAGTTTATTGAAACTAACCTTGTTGTTGGCAAGCATGTTGTTGATAATGATGTTGCAGATGACTTGATTCCTATCTTGAAAGACCTCAACATAGACAATAAAGGTAAGCATGTGATAGAAGCTGAAGATGAAGAAAAGAAGGATCTCACTCCTCGCTTTGCAAAGAATCATCCCAAAGAGCTAATCATTGGAAACCCATTTGAGAGAGTGAAGACACGAGCTGCCTACAACAATGAACAAGCAGACAGTGCCTTCATCTCACAGCTAGAGCCAAAGAACATCAAAGAAACTCTTGGTGATGATGAGTGGATCCTAGCCATGCAAGAGGAATTGGAGCAATTTGAGAATAATCATGTGTGGACTCTATTACCAAGACCAAGTGATAAAAAAAAATCACTAGCACCAAGTGGGTCTACCGCAACAAGCTAGATGAGCAAGGCAAAGTGGTAAGGAAAAAGGCAAGCTTAGGAGCAGAAGGTTACAATCAACATGAAGGTATTGACTTTGATGAAACTTATGCTCCTGTTGCTAGATTAGAATCTATTAGAATGCTACTTACTTTCGCTAGTTATAAAATTTCTTGTTATATAAAATGGATGTTAAAAGTGCATTTTTGAATGGTACAATCGAGGAGGAAGTATTTGTTGCTCAACCTCCGGGCTTTGAAAATGACAAGCTACCTAATCATGTTTATTTGTTGTAAAAATCTCTCTATGGACTCAAGCAATCACCTCGAGCTTGGTATGAGAAATTAAAGAACTTTTTGTTAGACAATGGATATGTCATGGGAAAAGTCGATTCTACTTTATTTCTAGAACACACTTCTAGCAACTTTCTTATCATTCAAAATTTATGTTGATGATATCATTTTTGGCGGGGTTGATCTTGATCTTTGCAAGGAGTTTAGTTTTCTTATGCGGAGTGAGTTCGAGATGAGCATGATGGGGGAGTTGACTTTCTTCCTTGGCTTTCAAATCAAGCAAACAAAAGAAGGAAACTTCATCAACCAATGCAAGTACACACATGAACTACTCAAATGCTTTGGGATGGAGAACATGAAGCCGATGGATACTCCCATGTCCAATATCGCCAAACTTGATAGAGATGAAGAAGGTGAGAAGGTAGATGAGAAGCTATATAGAGGTATGATTGGAAGTTTACTTTATTTAACTACCTCTAGACCTGATATTATGTTTAATGTTGGCTTGTGTGCTTGCTTTCAATCTAGCCCTAGGAAATCACATATTATTGTCGTTAAGAGGATTTTGAGGTACTTAGCCAAAACTCAAAATTTTGGACTATGGTATCCTAAGTCAAAGGACTTTACTCTTGTGGCATATAGTGATGCAGATTATGCATGTTGTTTGGTTGATAGAAAGTGCACAAGTGGCACTTGCTTCCTTCTAGGACCATGCTTGTATCTTGGTTTTCCAAGAAACAGAGCATTGTGGCATTATCAACTACCAAGGCTGAATACATTGCAGATGGGAGTTGTTGTGCCCAGGTCCTATGGATGAAGCAAATGCTCCAAGACTTTAACAATCATTTTGATGCTTCTCCTATCTATTGTGATAATACTAGTGCAATCAATCTCTCTTATAATCTTATATTGCATAGTAGAGCTACACATATAGAGGTTACCCATCACTTTCTTCATGATCACATTGCCAAGAAGGATATTTATATCACACATGTGGACACGGAAAATTAGTTGGCAGACATTTTCACTAAACCTCTAGCTAGAGAGCAATTTAACTTTATTCGATCTAAACTTCTCATTGTTGCTTTGGATGATATTGATATGTGATCTGTCTAGTTGTTTCGATCCTATATGTTTTGATCATGTTTTTCCTCATCTTGCTTGCCTATATATGCTTGAAATGTGCTTAACTTACTTGTTGACATGCTTAGTTTTTACTTGTTTTTGGGTTTTTCTCTATTTCTTGGTTTTATCGCAAAATAGTACCCAATGATGAGTAATATGTGCCTAAGTATGTTCAATGTACATAATAGACTTGAAAAATGAATTTAATCAGCATGTATATGGCTAGAAATTAAGATTGATGGTTTTAGGTCAGGTTGACCATCAGTCGAGTTTCCCCCAGGATAAACTCGACTGATCAGGAGCTGAGAGTTGTTCTTTAGAGAACCAATCGGTCGAGTTTCCGACTCTCAGAATTTGAGCGATCCGCGGGCTGGAGCCAACTTAAAGTTAGGTTCGGCCGACTATTCTCCCTCTCAACTAGAGAATAGACGACCGATTCCTCTTCTTCTAGCCCTAAGCTCTCACCCCAATCTTAAACCTCCCTCTCCTAGCCCTAGTTTGACCTAGACCTTCCTGGGCGCTCGCTGGTGGTTTTTGAACGGCTTTTGAGGTTTGTTTTGCTTGTTTGCTTGTTTACTTTCTCTTTTTTGCCTCCATGGCATCCCAAAGGAGAAAATGACCTGCTCCAAGAAATGCACCTTCGTCTTCGTCTTCTAATCGCTTGATTCCTTTTGATGATACCTCATTTATTTCGATTGAGGTTGTTAATTGGTACAAGGAACTTCTTCCTAGGAGTCCTTTTCCTATTTGTGCCTTGATTGATCCATCTCCTAGGTGTCAAGCGGTTATAGATCAAGTTTCTAGGTTGCTTACCATTCACCACCTCTCTGCCTTGGCCGTCGAACATGATTGCTTTAATAATTCCATGTCTAGCACTAAAGCAGTTCACGAGTTCTATGCTAATTTGCATTGGAACTATGACTCCCTTATTCCCTCTCCTAATACTCAAGTAATCCTCACATCGATGATCGCGGGAAAGCATTTCCAAATCTCTGAGGATATATTAAATGTATTCTTTTCCAGAGATGAGGAAAATGACACCTGGCATAAGGATTATGGCGAGTATTTCAACCTCTTGGACCCGAAAGGTTTCTACAAGCAAAACGAATTGACTCTCCCAGATATTCATCATTACTTGAAGAAACTTGACATTCCCTACAAGAATAAGAGCACCATTCCTTCCTCCTATCTTGACCTTAGGAAGCGCATTCTGGCGTTAGTGATCAACTACAATATTCATCTGAAGAGAAATCAAACAGATATTGCAGAGAACATTGTCATCATTATGTATTGCCTTTTAGAGAACATCGGTGTCAAGTGGGCCAGATACATTCTACAGCACATGACCTGCTTTGACACTGGTAAGAACACCAAAGGATCCCACCCTCCCTACCCAGCTTTAATTTGTGGTTTATTCCAGTTTTCCACTGAGAAATCCCTCTTTTTTGACTTTCATTACAAAGTAGCTAGAAAGGGTGTTTGTATCAGTGAGACCACAATTCAAAAGTCTGTGCCTGTGTTTGCCTCCTATACCCCTAGTGTTTCTCCCTCTGCCTTAGCCTCTACAGCCCCTACCTCCTCAGCCCAAGCTCCACCTCCTCAGCCTCCTCCTAGACCTAGTCGTGCTTCGTTCTGTGTATCAAATGAAACCCTTATGGGCTACATGATGCACCGACATGCATACAACCAACAGGTTCAAGACCACCTACATCAGGATTTGTGTTCTATCATGTCGACCATGAACCTATCATGTGTTTCACCCTACCCCACCTACCAGCCATACCCAGGTAGTGATTATGCTTCATATGCATACAATCATTACTACCCTGCTCCTGAGCCTTCCGCTGCTGCTCCTCCACCTCCATCTTTTGTTGTTGGTAGCTCCGCTCCTGCCTACCTCCCATTTCCTATTGGCCCCCTGGCCACCTAGCTTGCCAGCCTTGGTGACTCTGCTTCATCCTTTCCTCAGGCCAATGACCTTCACGCTCTTGGTATGTCTTGGACTAAGCAGAATGCTCATTGGCCCATTGGCATTTTTAGTCCTCTTACTGATGAGGAGATGCCTGACCAGGCTGATGATGCTGAGGCTAATAATGATGACGACGGTGATGGCGAGGGTGCTTCTGACGATGGTGATGGTGATGGTGATGGTGATGGTGATGGTGATGGTGATGGTGATGGTGATGGTGATGGTGATGGTGATGGTGATGGTGATGGTGATGGTGATGGTGATGGTGATGGTGATGGTGATGGTGATGGTGATGGTGATGGTGATGGTGATGGTGATGGTGATGGTGATGGTGATGAAGGCACTACTACTGCACCCTCTGATGGAGACGAGGACTATGAGCCAGGAGCTGATGATGATGATGTCGTTGATATAGATAGTTTAGATGTTTAGCTTATTTCTTAGTTTTTAGTCTAGCATATGCTGATCATATACATCTTTCTAGGCTATTTTGTATAATAAACATCTAGGCACATTTATCTGACTTGTACTATTTTATCCTCTATTTTCATCGCTTCTTGGTTGTAGTTATTTTCTTGGGAACATGCATCTGAGTTATAATATATGTGATGTGCACTCTTGCTATTTACTCTGATATATCTTATGTGTTGGTGTCATCTTCTACCATATCTTGATTATGACTGAGATTGTATGTTGATTTTGTCTCTGTGTGCCATATGAATGCTTGCATGTATATCTGGTTGATTGTGTTTTGTAGAAGACCTAGATTTTTTTGCTCTTCTACCCCCCTACTTTTTGATAATGTCAAAAGGGGAGAGATATTATTCAATGGTTTGAAACTCAATCATATTGTTATTCGTTGGTATACTATTTCTTATTTGCTTATGAGATCCTTTTCTTGTTCATTTACTGTTTTATCATGTGACTTGCAAAGGATCACATAGTGCATATATGCTATGATTACTATGTGTAGATAGACTAACCATGCAGGTTAGAGGAAGCATAGATTGAGGGGGAGCAATTCACATTGTCCACATCTTGAATCCCCTCAATTCATAAGGCAAAGGTATAACTTCTATATCCTTTTCAATATGTTTGAGGAATGGTTTGTCATTGTCAAAAGGGGGGAGAATGTTGACCTAGAGGTTATACATTGTCCATATTTTGATAATGACTTAACCATTCCATTCATATGTATCTAATATGTGTATTAAAGATTGATTTCATATGTTAGGTACAAGAAAAGGATCAAAAATCCAAATCCCTAGATTGAGTCAAGTTCAAGTCAAAAGTGCTACAAGTGTGCAATTCTGGAAATCTATGTAAATGACCTTAGAACATTTTTGTAATCACTTGTAATGATGAATTGACTTGTAACTTAGTTGAGAAAATTGATTGGGACACTAAACACCAAGTTTTAATCACTTTAGATGAACTTTAGAAAATTGACCACAGGCAGTCAATCGGTCGAGTTACAAACTCGACCGATCCTCCTGGATCAAGTTTCTGAAGATAGCATCGGTCGAGTTGTGATTTCACATAAATCAACTGATTGAGTACCTGACCAAATCGATCTTCATTGGTTGGTTGAGTTTTTCCAGGACAAACTCGACTGATGCTTTGAATATTAGCTTTGTCTTTTACTCTATCGGTCGAGTTACCTTTATTAAAACTCGACCGATTGCATTGTACGAAATTTGCATAAAAATTGATTGTGACTGTTGGTGTGTGTTTTGAGCAAAAATAGAGTTGTTGCTTTGAGAAAAAAATGGATATTTTCGTATCTAAGTGTCCCACAACTTAAAGGGGCACCCTCAACTATAAATAGGACCTCTTGGAGTTCATTCCAAGGTTTCTCATTCACTACATGTTTGGTCCTAGCTTAGTTGAGAGTGTTCTAACCCTTTGAGCCCCTTTCTCTCTCTACCTTCAAGTCAAATTTGTGAGTATGAGTGAGATAGGTTCCTTTGTAAGAGAGATGCTCCATGTATTGATGTAAATATCTCCTCCACCATCTTCCTACCCTCTTTCCTATCAAAGGGAAGGTTGAAGATCTTCTCTGAGTGAAGGAGAAGAGGCTATTGTTCTTCAAGGTTGAAGAAGGCAAGGTGTTCCAGATCTCCGAGTGAAGGAGATAGTCAAGGAAAGCGCTCAAGAAAGATAGGTAATCCCTTGAAGACTGAAGACTTGAAGAACGAGTGGGTAAGTCCATGTTGATGGTTGAAGACTCCATGGTTCAAGTGGGTAAGCTCCTTCTATAGGTTGAAGATCTTTTCTTGAGGTACTAAGATCTTGGATGTGTGGTTGTTGTGTCTTGTAATCTTATGATGGAATATAAGAGTACCCATATTGCAAATCCTAGAGATTAACCACCTCGAGGTAGTGGATTGATATTGCTCCTAGTTAGGATGTGGAACCACTCTAAACAACATGTCCAAGTGCATGCTTTTCCTTGTCTCTCATCCTTGTTGTGCTTGTTAGCTAAGACATCAAATTTACTGTTTGTTTAAGTTTTTGTACTTATATAATTTGGTGGTCTAATCCTTTTTGTGAGAATTGTGAAGCTCTATTCACTCCCCCACTCTAGAGCCCTTGATCCAACACAACTACCCTCCTAAACTTTGAGTAGGGAGGCCGAAGTCATGATAAAGAGCGCCTACTTAGGGTGTTTTACCTCTAGGACCAAGGCCACAAGCATAGGGGTCCCTACCCCTACTTCCCTTATATTGCCCCCACGACTGATAATAATTCAAACACTACCAAAGCCATCATGTACCCATGGTGATACCTTACCTTGTTCAAGAGGTCAATGAAGTAGAACATGATGAGTAACCGGTCATTTCAACCAATGTCTAAGATATCAAGTGTCACATTAAAATTCCAAGTGGCGTCCGGACCACCAAGAACAATACATAGTGTGAGGTAAAGATCATTTCATAATAATTGAATGCCATCAACAATTTAGACTCCCAAATAGATGTGGAGGTCATTAAAACTCAACCAACTTCATAGGACCCACATTCATTCCTAACTCACCACACTCATCGAACTCAAATGAGTGAAGCAACTAGTACTCTAAGGAGTAGTATGGAGTCTCATGTGACAAGTATGTAGATACATATATACCAAATGTTTGAGGGATGGGGCATCAATGTCCTCTATGTAACAAATGACATGGAAAATATACAACAATACATTTGTCTTGGTCAAACTGAGGAAATACTACACAATTGACACAAGGAGGAGTGGGTTGTCATGAAAATGAAGCCACCTCAGCAAGATGAAAAATGCCCGATATCTTGGAGATCCTAGAGTGGTCATTTTTCCATGCTTCATGATGCATGTACATCTCACCAAGAATGTCAACAAACACAAATCCAAAACACAAAAAAAGAATCAAAGATGCTCTTTCTAGAAAAAAGATGGATGGCTACTTCACAGTAGTATCACTGATCTATGATGACAATGGCATAGAATTCAAAGACATTCATTTCCCAGACTGCATGTTGAAGGAGCACAAACTTTTTAGCATTGAAGATGATATGGAAATGATCAAGCTCAATTGCGGCCCCAACCCATGCAAAGTCAAAATTGGGGTATATCTACCTCAATTCTATAAATATCACCTTATAGAGATCACATACAATTATTCAACATATTTACCTGGAGATACACAGACATTCTAGGATCAGACGAGCATATCATGGTACATCACATGCTAATCTCTAGCAGCTTTTCCCACCATGCATAAAACTAGGGATTTGACTAGAGTGGGGCCTCAAGATCAGAGAGTAGGTTTAAAATCAGTATAGTAGTAGCTTCTTAGATCCACTTAACTATCCAATATGGACTGCCAACATTGTGTCCATGTTGAAGAAAGATAGTTAAGTGTGTATGTGAGTAAACAAACATGATGTCAACAAGGCATATTTAAAAGGCAACTTCCCACTACCCCACAAAGACTTCCTAGTCGATAATACAATTGTGCATGCCATCCTAAGCTCATGGATGGCTTCTCTAGATACAATTAGACCAAAATGTCTAAAGAAGACAAGGAGACGACAAAATTCATCATAGGATGGGTAATATTCTTCCATTTAGCCAAAAGTTGTTATAGTTACCTATCAAATGGTGTTGGCCACCCTCTTCCATGGCATGTTGCACAAAGAGGTGGATGTCTATGTGGATAATATGACTGCCAAGTAAAAAGATCACAAGCATCACATCACTTACCTAGAGAATGTATTTCCAACATCCGTTGAGATTTTATCTACATCTCCATACAATAATTTGTAGCTTTGGAGTTAAACAAAAATGCATGCAATACATCCTAGGATCAGGACATCTTTGTTTTTGATCGTACAATGAAACATATCCTTAGATTTGTAGGTAAGATTGAGATTGAAGCTCTCATGAAGGAGGTCCATCAAGGATCATGTAGCTCAGACATGAGTGGAGTCATGGTTGTAAAGATAATACACTTCCTAGGTTGCTACCGGTACACCATGAAAACAAATTGTTTCTAATCTACTATTTTATCATACTAAACATGAAGACTCGTCTCTATCCTCGTGCTTCCTTGAAATTGACAAACTCCTAAAATTCTCTCTTTGTTGTCCGTTTCCTGAAGATAGGAGCCTAACCGATAAAATCCCCGTGCTTCCCACTATCCCAGATGTTAACGAACTCTAAAAATTCTCTCCGTTGGCCATTTTACAAAAGCCTACAAGCGATATCAACAACAACCTCGTGATGCCGCTTCCCATTATCTCAAACCTTTTGGAACATATTTGTTCCCTATTTTTTCTACTTCGGCATGATTTTATTTAGCACAGAGATGACAATGTGGACGGCATCGTGCAGTCTCATCCATGGAAACCAGAACAACATATTGTGAAGCAAAACATTTTTTATGTATTTTCACTATTGCATAATGAACAGTGACAACTCAACCTGATTTTCCAATGCGTCAAATCCTAATTGCTAAGAGGCAATTCAACAATGGCATAAAATTTTCTTCCGAACCGACTATTTAGCTTCTTATCTTGACTCCAAAATTGTTTTCGTTTGGTCTAACAAAACAAGTACATATTTGTGAAATCATGGCGTTTTCATCTTGTACAACAAAGAATTGATGAGGAATTGCTTTCAATCTACTATATATTCTACCAGGTGAGATATTAACACCTAGATAGATTGTCTGGCGCATAGGTGCGCAATCCGCTCTAGTACTGGAGGAGTTCTGCTGAAAGCTTACTGTTTGAATCTAATACTACCAAGTGTCCAATATACGCATGAACTATTGTCTATCATGCAACCCACTAACGAAAGAAAAATCTTTCATGTTTTATCGTTACAATTGTTCAGGTACACACACATTGTGTTGAGAATCACTTTGAGGCAGAATCCAGTCACAATGGCTTTGCTCGATCTCCATAAAATTTGAGGGATATGAGTGTCTGACTCTTGTTAGGATGTTCGTCATCCACACATTGTCAAGGTTGAGGATTTTCTCTTGGCCTTTTAGTTAATAGGTAGCATAATAGAACATGGATCTTTCACCTTCCTCTTCTAGGTAACTTGGACTGAGTGTCAACCTTTGGATGCAGCACTATAGATGCATAGACCTGATGACTGTGCCGTCAGTAGTGAGTGTTGGGCCACAAGGTTGGGTGTAACATATTTCCATGTTTTTTAGGGGGATCCCCTTCAAACGTCATTCTATACTAGTTATGTGATGTCAACCGCAGTAAACTGATAATTTTAATAACATTCATATTTGTTGGTCAAATGTGATAATTTGGTAATAATAGGAAATTCTGGATTTTAGTTACTATTAGTATATTGTCATCATGTAGGCTAGATAGTAGTAAGCTCATGGTTGCAGTGGCACTTTGGAGCTCTGGTTCAAGCTCATGGTTGTAGTGACGTTGGATGGACATTCACAATTAGTAGAAGCAATTCCATGAGTGAGCACGACAAAGACCCAAAACTTCTCAAGAGATCTAATGTGTAACATGATTGCTTCATCACAACCACAATGGAAGAGGTAAGATCGATGACACCAATTTGTATGTAAATTTTAGCTAAGGATAGGGGAGATTGTATATAGCACTATTTTGTTGCAAGAATGTCCGATATAGCTCAACACAGACAATAATTCTTGTGATTTTATTAAGGTTAGAAGCCACCACTAGAGTACAAAACTAGATGCGAAATCTAATGATATTAAAAAATGTTGTAATACTAAATTTTGTTTTTCTCAAGATTTTTCACGTAAATATGACAATTTTCAGTGCAAATATATAAAAAGAAGATGAAGTATTTCATTTGTAATTTTAACCTATTCAAAAACATGAAAATCATTTTTTAATGAAATTGACCATTTAAGTGCCAAAAATTATGTCCAAAGGTAGAAGACAAACTACCAATTCTATCGATTTTAGGTGACGAGGGTAATTTTTGTTTCATCTTATTAGCAATATTGGTAGAATCGAAATGTCAATGGAGCTCACAGTAGTAGGAGACTTAATATCATAATTCTAGTAGGAGTAGAAGGCACAACATGATCGGCAAAGAAAAGAATATAAGACTAACAGTTTTAAATTTTTCCTATTCCTATTGGAGAAATACCATAATGAGATCTTTCGAACTTTAGGTATACATTTGTGATGCTCGTCATATTAATTCTTTTCATTTGAAATTATATGTTGGATGTTGTACATAAGGATGCATAGGTAATTATTATTCTCTATCAAGTTGTTTGCAAATATGTATTTTATTATTTAAATTTTTAACTTTACATCTAAGTATCAAATTTTGGGTATCCATCAAATTATGTTAAATATAGAATGGGGACTTTGATATATTATGTTTTGTAAATTGCAACCTTTTTCCAATATTTATATATTTTAAAAAACTATGTGAAGAATAATTTGAACATTGTTAATATAAGTGTAGTTAGTAATTTGGTAGCTCTATTGATTTTGGGAGTGTTACAATAGCAAGATGGGGGTAGTGTCGTAGAACCTTGCTAGCTTATATAGAGAACCATCTAGAACAAAGGAACTGGCAAATGTCATATTGGCACCCAAAACCACCACACATTTTGCACACAAATAATAAATTAGTTTTTACTTGGCCTTGAATGGGTACATTGAAAGTGATACTGATAATTTATTGCTTCCATTGCTAGCTGGAATGTAATATGCCTTTTTCTATTATGATATGTTGAATATGGAATTCGGTATGATATCCTAATTAAGTTAGTAATATAAAATCAATATATTTGCTTCACATACCCTATTATTGTTTGCGTTGGCCACATCTCACATTTTCATTATAAAACCATGCAATGTTCCCTCGGTTTTCTATGCTTGTGGCTACTTTTACGATTAATATTTAATTATGACGGTCCACCACACTATCATAAGCTTATTCGTATTTTGGTAATTGTAATGTCATTTTTTGGATGTTGTATCATCTTTTAAAATGATATTTTTTCTTTAAATTTGTATTGTTTAAGCTGCCATGTATACAATATATGGAGGAGATTAATGATGTGCATAACTAAATGTAACAACTAAACATAATTGGCATCATAAAGCTTTTTTTAGTTCATTATCTTACTAGATTTGACAAATACTTTTTTGTATTAATTATATTACTCACTCAATCAATTCCATAGAAATAACATATTTATGTAGGAAAATCACATGAATTTCTCCTTTTTACGTCTAATGATAAAATACATTAGTTAAAAGACCAGCTTTATGGTTTTAAAGTACCATAAGATGAAAAAAAGAGTGATATGTATTTAATTAGTATTCTTATTCTCAAAAATGTATCCTAGAAGAAACTTTAAATATTAAAGAAAATGGTTTCCAAACGGTTCTATAAAATTTAGAAATAAAATTCATAGCAAACATCATTGCATAATCATAAGTAAGACACAATCTTCAAACTTAAGCCTAAATTAATGTTTGGCAAATTTAATTTTAAATTAGCATTCTTACAATTCAAACCAAATCAAGTTCACAGATTGTGGGATTACTTTAATAACCAGTATACAATCACATCCAGTGACTCCGACTCTAATGGTAGTGTGTATTTATATGGGGATGATGTTGATTGGAAATTAGTTTGTTCAAATGTTTTTCTTTATTTGCATCATTCATGAAGTGTATGTTATAGTCTTCATTTCTACCAAAAGAAAACTAGTCGCTTCCATGCAGCCATTAGAATACATACCACCCATCTATATAAGTAGATGACAACTGATTTACTTATAGATGTAACCTTTAATAAATATAAGAAACAAACGATATAGTTACCCTATCAAATGTAATGATATACAATAAATGATTTATCTACGATTAATTCTTATTTATGTGGGTTCAAATGATCATAGTTAACATACTCATATCATATTATAAGGTTTGAAACTATTCATATGATTCAACCACTATTAAGTTCCACATTCTATAAATACACGTACATATTGCTCCTTACTGAACTACGTTCATATTTCATGATACTTAATCAATAATAAGAGAGTAATATCACTTATGGGGTCCTAATTTCGTGCCAATCTTTTGGTTAGAAGTGAAAGAAGGGTTTGAACTTTTTCACCAAAAACTACGATAAATATATTGAAATTTATGACTTTCTTTTCACCCCATACATGTATAAAAAAAGTCTTAAGTATGAAGAAAAATCAAGTCGTTCAATAAAAGATGATTTGAAAATATATTGTTAACACATATAAAGATGTAAAAACAAAAACTAAAAAAAAAAATCATCCCATAAGTACTCTACATTACAACATTATGCATATTTCACAATGTACTTATATTCATACCAAACTAAATAATATAGACTACCTTTAAGGGAAATTAATTATGTTCATCAAACTCAAAGGGTTATTGTTTAAAGAAATGCCAGGCATATAAAGACCATTCATCATGATGAAAAGAATAGGATTGTTTTAAGAACTTCTATAACACATTAATCAAGAAGTGTTTACATGTCAAGCGGATATAAATGACAAAGAATAGGAGAAATACACAATATACTCACACAATATACAAATAGAAAGTTACATATTCAAAGTAAAAGAACACTTATATTTATTTTGATTATTATGGTCTTCATTTAGAAAAAATAACCTCTTATTTATGTTTTACTCTGTATGTCACATGTTATCTTTATGATTGCACATTAATGAGAAACAAATGCTAAGTATAAACCTAATATAAAGATGACGTGCGTGAGCACGTGCATATACTAGTATGTACCTAAATGCCGAGTGATGCCGAGTTTATGAGACCCATAGTGACTACATTTTATGCACTAGCTAATCATGTACACGAATGGCTGTTCCTTGGCCCTTCTTTGCCTGAAGAATTGACATGATTGGAAAGATACTCATATTGAGTTCTCACCCACCGCTATTACTTGGTCGGTGTAATATTCTTACCGTATTATGGAAATAATGTACTGTTATTCAAACTGTTCTAAAATATAAGCTCCTATTAGAGTGTGATGAGTTTTGCCGTAATGATTACAAGGTAATTAATCGTTTGTTGAAATGAAATTGACAGGAAGCATGTATAATACTTGAGTTTGGGGCCTTGCGTGTCACCTTGTGGCAATACTGCTTGATCGTCACATTACAGTATAGAACTTGTTGGCTCTCATCTCACAAGTGTTAATATTAATCAAGTTAGAGATTCGAAATGTGAGGATAACAAGCGAGGGAGAGAGTGTTTCAGCCAGAGAAGAGATTCTGATTTTCTACCGACCAAGTACATGATTCCCCAACAACCCGCGACAACAGATGAACAGATAGTGCTGCTCTTCTTCCAGCATCATCCCTCCTTGCTAATGCTCACGTCATGTTGAGACTGAGGTACGGCATCTGCCACGACGGCCGCTGGTCGGCTGCCATCCCTTGCCGCACAGCGACGGCGACCGGAACTTGCCCTTCCTCCATAGGGGTGCGGCACCACAGGCCCCAGTCCCGGACGTCAAGGCTCTCCCCGGCACTGCCGCTACCGCTTGCACCACTGCCTCCGGATCTGGACTCCGTGGACGCCGACGACGAGAAGCTGGCACCGGAGCCAGACTCGGAGCTGTCTGCCTTCTTCCTTATACCGCTCCTCCAGCCGCTCCCGCCAGTAGCAAGCGTGAGCTCGACGTCGGCAGCCGCCGCCGCGTCTTCCTCGTCGTCGCCGGCTGCTGGTAATTCCAGGTCGAACAGCGCAGCGGCGGCCGGCCTCCGCCGCCGCTCCCGTGTGGTCTGGCGCCCGGCGTGCGTCTCGGCGGCCCTTGTGACGTCCCGCATCAGCAGCTTCTGCACGCGGTAGAGCCTGTGTAGCTCGTTGACCTGCGTTGAGCGGTAAAAAGGGACGTCAAGACATTAATCAACCTTTGGCTCTTGGAAGGTGGGAAAGGCCTCATATGGCTATGGGAGTAAATTCTTTAAAAAAAGAGGAAGAGAGAAAGGAAAAAGAAAAAAGAGATTCCGAAGGCAATTAAATTCTGTACCTGTTCCCGGAACGTTTCTTCCTGCTTGAGCATAGCCATCTTCATGTACTCCTTGTCGTATTGCCTCAAGAAACGCCCCATGTTAACAATCTTCAAGAAGTACTGGTTCTCTTTTCGGTACCAGGTATCGGGATTGGTGTGGCCTTAATACACCACCTGCAGATAGAGAGAAGAAAGAAGTTATTAAGGAATGCACACACAATAAAGAGCAATATTGTAGCTATCAAACAACCAACCCGTTTTCGTAATTAACAAAACAAAGCAAGCAGGGAGGAGGAGATATCCATGAGTAAGAAACCAGCCAAACAGATGGGATCGAGCAAAGAGACAAAAGAAGCATCTAATAAATGGGCATTTAGCTGTAATGAGTCCGGCTGTCCTCCTCTCGTATGTTCTCGTGGGAAGTGGGTTTGCTTCAGCTGATTTTCTGGTGCCGCGAGCAGAGCACACTTGAAGAAGGTTTTAAGCAAGGCAGTCAATCATCGGGGAAGAAAGAAGCACAAACGCACACCTAATTCACTCGTTCGCTGTGTACTCAATAAATGAGGAAAGATTAATAAAGCAGCATCAGATCTGGGATTGAAGTGGGTAGGAATTCTCGACAGAAGAGTTACACGACTGTCCTAACTAAGCCAGCACGTACGACAGAGAGAGCCGGCGCAAGAACTCACCGTTTCTCCAGAAGATAATTAATCCGTCTTGAAAACAGGAGGCAATCCCAAAGAAGGCGAGTGGTTACTAAATCCGGATTGCGAGAAACGGCCAATTAAAACCCAAGAGTAGAACCGCAACCCCGTATGTCCCTGTGGGTGATTTCCAATCATCGAGAATCAATAGTAACGGAGGGAGGCGTAATATGAACAGAAGCAGCAGGGAGCAGGTGGACCAGCAAAGGTGGCAACTTTTACCTGTTTTGAACGTCTCCGACGAGGCCGCAGCTGGGACGGCTATTGTCAAAGATTGGACGATCCCCTCAATTAACGCCGCAGTTTCCTCCTCTGCCTATCTCTGCCAACCCCCAGCTGCTGTTGTTCACTTGTTCCCACACCAAATTCCAAACTCCTCCTCCTCCTCCCAGCCCAACCTAACCCCCTCCTTCTCTGAGTCGGTCAAGAGGAGACTTGGAGAGAGAGATCCACCACAGTCAGTTCCCACCCCCCACAGGTCCTCCCTCCACGGGAATAATATAGGTGGGGGCGAGAGAAAGAACTCAACTCAAACAAATCCCAGTCCCAGTCCCAGTCCCCCACTACAGTACCACCCGGTGCATATGGACCTGAGGAGGAGAAAGAAAGATGCTCCGGACAGAACCAGTTAGCCAAACAAAGGACAGTAGTAGTAAACAACTGTTGGGAGCCCACACTCAACTTACATATCCGGCAATTAAATATGAGGGAGAAGCCAATGAAGTGATCAAGTTAGCAGTAGATAAGACAGTAGGCTTCATAGACAGAGCAGTCGAAAGCAGAGATGAGCTAATCCTCCCCTCTCATCATCATCCCCCACAAAATAACTACGATAAGGAATCATTCAAGTAGGACATCCAAGTGGGCGTCTGTTATGGTAAATCACATGTTCCCTCCCCCTGGAATGAATGAGTGGATGAGTCGATGGGATTCTAGCTTTGGAGCTGCGGTCCCCCACCTCCACTCTGCCTTAGTTGTCTTGTTCCAGGGTCCTGGATTAGTTTATATATACGGACCATGTCTGCCTTCCTCCGCCGCGCGTGTCCTGTCGTGTATGGTACAATCGCCTGTAGGTGGAGGAGGGACGGGACGGGACTGCTGAGAAGAATGGGAAGGGGTGGTAGTATGGGCGTCTTAGATTTTTTATTGACCGGCTGACCGACCGGCTAGTCTGGATGCCGATGTATCGCTTATTGTGCAATTATTGGCGGATTCCAATCCACAAAAATGAGAAGACCCGAACTTGATTGGATGACGATGAATCGGAAAACGCCGTTCCTGGAACAGAGAATATAGCATACCCCGCCAAATTTTGCTGAACGGAGTAGGATTTGGGCTGAGTTCCACTTGCGCTCTCGGATTTGACTGGGCTTTCTTGTTCAAAGAAATAACTTAGATAGATGGTCATTATGTTTGAGAACTCAGACTTGAGTTTCCTAGTATTGCTTCAAGACTTGATTATAAATAGAGTCATGGGAAGATCCAACAGATCACCGGCTCAAAATAGGAGAAGCTGAGGATATAATGATTTTGCACATCGAAGCACTTAAGTTGTCAACCCACCAAGTGGCACTCTCAATGGACTAAACTTCCCTCGCTGATGATACCCGATAAACTTCAATTAGAAGAAGAACATAGATATAGAATAAGTGTAATAACACTTTGTGTATCAATCAGGTTCATTATCTTTCTTTTTTTTTGTTAAACATTGGAGGATTTTTTTTCTTCTAATAGAATTATGGGGTAATTATATTCATCCTGTTTCTCAGGGGGCAAAAAAAAAATACAATACAGATTCAGGCTAAATTAAAAAAAAAGTGGATCCTAAATTCAAGATACAGACATATTTATCATCAAAGTTGGCACCATATTCTACTAGATCCACAACAATGCAATTTACAACTCTATGTAAGTATGTGGTACGCAACAACCTAGACCTAACAAGATCTCTAATCCGCCTAGCATGGCCTTTCATCCTCCAAGGGGATGTGTATCCATCGAGGACAAACACTAACTGGAGGTTGTCACATTCTAAGATTAAATTAGGAACCAAAGATTGACTACAAATGTTTGAGCTCAATCTCAACGACCTCTAAAGGGCAGTCAAGACGGGACGCCCCAGAACCTGGTCCCAAGAAGCCAACACCAATCTCACCACACTAGGATCTAACAATACCGCCAACACCCCATCCATGATCAGCCGACCGACTATGCTTCCAAGATACACACACAAAATTGAGTTTGTGCCACCCATCTATCAAGTGCAACCACCGAATAGGATGGAAAATGAAGTGCTTGATCATAAGGTGTGGGGAGACCCCCCCCCAAAAAAAAAAAAACTCAACTGTTCTAATACCAACCTATAATAATCTAGGAGAGACATTATCACATATGATTCTACACATGCGACATACTTGACGCCATATCTTCTCGACATTCATCATCCTCCGCTCAAATCTACTCCCACATCTGTTAGACCAAAGACAACAAATGATAATAAAAGGAAGTATCCCTCTAAGGAAGCCAATCCATGATCTCCCTTAGTAGAAGGACCAATAGTGTCACATAACTAAGCCAATCGAGCCTCTCATACTATAAGAATTAACCTTCAGGATTTTTTTTCTCCTTCAGCCCATAGGTATCTCACTATATCACCAGAACATAAAAGATGATCTAAGGATTCCTTCTTACCTAGATTGCAACATTCACACTTGGAAATAAGTTGAACATGACAAGACCGAATCATGTCATCCATAGGGATGGCAGAGTCAAAAATCTTCCAAGCAAAGGTTTAGATCTTAAATGGAAGCATGTGGTTCCACATTCACTTGGGGTGTCAGGAGCAGGGACCACATGGACCCTCCAAAGGATTGCTATAGTCGATTTCATCATAAAGAGTACATTATCACATGACATCCAAATGGATTTGTCCTCCTCTGTGGAAAAGCCCAGATATGTCGTCTAAGAACCTCATTCACACTTTTGGTCTAGAGAAATCCCCTACGGATCCCAAGATCCCAATGAACCATCTCCTCCAAGAAGGTCCCAAATCTTGAGGTTTTATTTAAGGTTAATATCCTCAATCTTGTAAAATTCTAGTCTCTCATCTCCCCAGAGGGAAGCCCAAAAGCATATGTCACCTGATGAAATGTACCATCTAACACTCTCCATAACCATTAGGAAGACATCCCAGATTCTCCTCAAGTACAAGGATCTAGACCGACCACATCTCAGATGCCAGGTGTAAGGCCCCTGAACTTGCTTAATGAGTTGAATAAGCTTAATTACCATAATTGAATACTTAGAACCCTAATATAACCTTGTGATATGCTTTTAAATCATAAGAAAAGCTAAAGTTTCAAATTTGGTCCAATTTGGACATTGTTTGAGCAAGTTATGCAATTTTATGCACATTTTGGACTTTTCTGCAATTTACCCAATTGAGAGGTTTTCTTTGCAATTTATCACTTGCATTATGTTTATTTGATATTATCTCATCAATCTTGAGATTATTTATCTATGGGGCACCTATTTAAACCTTGTTTTGAAGGTGTTTTCCTCAAGGGTATTTTAGGGTTTACCCCTTCATGGATGAGCTACCTTTAGTAGCTATCAACTAATGAATTATTCGTTTTACTTGGAAATTAAAGAAATAAGGGATACAAATGTCTATATAGATGTTGGGGGAGCTTCTTGTGTGTGTTCTTGTATATTCTTAATAGTTTAAGGCCATGGACACTTGGAAAGATACTAGAACTTCAACTTTTTCTTTTTCTTTATCTTAAAGTTTCATATACTTATCCCTAAGTAACAAAACGAGCCATTTTCTCTCCACCACTTCCCTCCTTGTACAAACCTTGTTCTCCCTCTGTGCTTCTGCAAATTTCCTGTCCAAGGAAGAAGAAAGAGGGGATCTTCTTGGGAAAAAGCTCTATGGTTGCAATTGACTTCCTTTTAGGGTTTAAAAAACTTTCTTCTAGTGATCTTGACCTAAAAGAGTAATAATACCCTTCTTTCCTTTGTTTATTTCTTTTTTATCCTTCCTCCTACCTTTCTCCAGGTTTAAAACTTACTTCTCCATGGTAGAAATTGCTCTAAATCTCTAAAACCCTACCTTTCTTGCTCCTTATGTTTAGGGTTTGCTCATTTGATGTAAAAAGGTGCTAGATGGACGAGTTCATAGCTTATGCTTGGACTACCTGCTCAAGTTTTCTTCTGTTTGGAGTTTCATATTCTCATTAGAGGTAAGTTTTATAACTTGCTCCACACTTATTGCTTACCATAAGCTTTCTAGCTCATGTTCTTGCTTGAAAATGATGATCCATGCACTAAAAAGCTATGCTTGACTTGGATTTTGATTTTTATAATGTTACCTATTCTGATTTCAGTTCTAGATGAACCTGTATTCATGTTTACATTAGTACTAAGGTATTATATGACTTGGATCAGGTTGGTTTGACAACCTATGGTGCTAAGAACCTATCAACCAATGGTCAATTTTAGGGTTTAAAGCTGATTTCTTCTATAAATATATGACTCAATGGTGGTACCATTGCAACAACCGATGGTGTTGTCTTCATGACAACTAATGGCAGTGAACAAGGGTGTCAACTGACATTCACCCTTTAGGTCAGGTGTTTCTCTAATTAGAATCTTAGTGATTAACCACTAAGTACCCTAATGATGCTATCAATCAACAGTGATATTAGTTTGATATTCGAGGGTGATTAATGAATATAGTGATGATCTAACAACCTATGGTGACTTAATGGTCACTAATGATGGTAGATCATGTCTCCAAAACCTATGGTGAGTTAATCATATATTTTTAGCATCAATTAAGCCTTAGACCAATGGTTCCTTGGGTCACTTGATGTAATGGTCGAACATATACTGTAATTGATGGTTTTAACATATGAACTTGACCCAGTGGTCAAGATCTAATGTTTATTCATCCAATAAATTGGAATGATGGCTAATGTAATATGTTGGTCCTAATAATGTGATTTAGATGGTTTCCTTTATATGATCAACTTAAGGAGCTTACTTGTTGACAATGGATGGCTTGTTTTAAATGAACAATCGATTGTGGGCTTTACCCTACTCTCCATGGAACTTTTTATGTTGTAAATCAAGGGATGTCTAGGGTTAGATGGTGACTCTTTCTAGAGAAAAATTCAATGACTTAATAGGTGGTTTGTTTAAGATGTTTACTTATGTAAACGGACAATGGCTTTATCTTTTCAGCATTTAATGGTTAGAAGTTGATGCCTCTATATTCCCATTGTTTTGGGTGAAGTCTATAGTGTAATGTTATGATTCTAATGATGAGAATTTGATGGTTCCATGCCTTAAACTTGTAGTCTTACCCTTACCCTCATATGATTATGATTGATAATCACCATAATGAATTAATGAGTAACCCTAATGAGGTATAGCTTGTTATAGCTAGCTTTAATATAACTAAATGATGGTAATTGGGTATGAATAGTCCTTGAATGACTAATACAATCATGGAGTACTTTGTTACTGTTGTTGAAACCCTAGTATGTTATAACCCGATGGTTATACCTTGATTTATGTGTGGGTTGATACTTGAGAATAGTATGGAATGTGATGGTGATGCTTCACCTTATGCATCCATGATCTAATGGGGATGTCGTGAGTTAGGTTTTGGGTATAAGTGTTGATTAGTAACATTAATATAATTTATCTTGTTGAACCTAACTCTAATACAAATAGATAAAAATGAGTATTCATGTTTAAAATTTTTATATGATGGAATGAAGGTGGAATAACCTCCTTAACATGATCATAACCTTAATGTGTTAATTGCTGGCTATTATAGCCACATGGTTGATACTTTCTTATGCGAAACATAGGCATTATGAATATGATGAGGGTTAATCATATCTAGATTCCTTGAATGTTGATGTAATAAAGGAATGTTCTTAGTGTTATTATAACCCTACTATGATTGTTTATGAATATCTCCTAGCTCATTAATGCAATATTGTGCTGATCTGGTGTATTATATGTAAGTGATGTTGTTGAGCCTTGTTATAAGGCATGCAATGATAATGATGATCTTGTAGGGAATAGTATGATGGTCTTAATGACTTTTGGGCATGGTTGAGACATGAATGAGGTGCAATCCTCTTATGTTGATAAGGATTGATGCCCTGTGATATTGTGAAAAGGATTTATATCTTGTGACAGTATAATGATTAGTGTGGTCTCATGAATGGCAAGTGAATAAAACCATGTGATGATGAGATGAGAAATTATGTTTCACACATTTTATATCTTTTAAAAGTTGTGATATTTATATGCTTTCTAAAAGTGAATCAGGGTTTGTATGTCCACTTATTTGATGCAACCTTAATTCATCAAATTGGCATAACTAATCAAGTGCAACTCTAATCATGTAGAGCCCTGTGTCGTAGAGCCATCTTCAGTGTCAGAAGTTGTTGGATGGTGAAATGAGTATTCCTAAGGGAAACTCAGAGCACACACTATTGATTATGTGGGGGTGGTAGGTTGAGGATATATCCTTATCATCCACAATGCAGATTGTGGAGGTTGGCTATGGTCATGCCTCATACATATGATGTGATTGAGAACGGTTACGGTCGTGTCTTGGTGATTATAACATCATGTGATTAGAGGACAACTATGGTTGTACCTCAGTGATTGAATTTGAATACACTAGATGCTAGCGACGTGACCTGTACCAAGGTGGGCTAGTTACAGGACTATATGTCATTGTGGTGGTAGCTTTGACCGATATGTCACTGCCTTTTTACTCGTACTGACTGAGGGGAAGATATCGTAGGATACCGACACTCCTATATCTTGTATAAAACTGAATAGCCCTTCGTAGAGGTCGGTTGGACTTTGAATGGTACGATTCAAATTCCCCAGGGCGTAATAAAAGATGTAATACAGCCGTGTAGCATATTAGTTTAGGGTTATACATGATGTTTCACATTGGATGATAACCCTTATTTGTTATCTTTACATAAAGATGATGCTTAGTGCAATCAAGAGATAGTAGATATACTTAGGTTGTGGATATTCTTAAGATTGTAGATGCGTACATACAATAGCTATGCTTGTGTTGATAACTATACTGCTACTGCTGATTATAATGATGATGTTATCTATTTCATGTTGTTATAGTTATGTTTATCATGCTAGCCATCCCTTTGTAAGTAGAGATGCATATACTGCTAATCATGCTTATCCAGATAGTTGTGCTTATGTTGTTTGCTCTTCTTATGATGTTGATATGTTCAACCAATTAGAGATGCTTATGTTGTTATCTATGCTATGTTACTAGACTTTCTTATGATGCTAGATATGCATATGCTACTGAATTGCTTATATTGTCAACAAGATAAAGGATGATAGTCTGGCTAATGATGATAGTTATTATCTTCTCCTTTATGTATTTTGTTAATCATCAGTACTGTTGAGCTTATTTGTTATATCTGATTAAACTGATTAACTATTTAATTACTTTAAAATGTTGTAATCAATAAATATTGTTGGAGGTTATATCTCTTGATGGGACATGGGTCTCACCTTGTGGTTCGCCACATTTTTTTAGGTAATCAGAAGTGATGAAAACAAACATGTGGCAGTAAAAAGGAGCTATAGTAATGAATCTTTGAGAAAGTTGATTAGATGTCTAGTGTTTTCTAGATTCATTCCTGTACTCTCAGGTCCGGGCAAGGAAAAGTTTGTATATGGCGTTTCAAACGAATCGGAATTTTGTTAGCATGTTAATGTTTGTTGTGTGGCATATACAAATATTGTTCTCCTGTGTATATATGTTGTAGCTAAGGTAATAGAACAATTTGTACCAAATTCATAGCATAGTATGGATAAAAGAAAGATGTTGAGATCTTATGCAAATGTTTCTGAGTAGGTTCTGACGTTGAAATCGGTTTTAATTTACCCATATTTTTTGGATATGTTGTTAATTGGTGATTGATTGTGTTTTATGTATTGAGTAATCTTGTTTAGAGTAACGGGTTCTCACACCAGGAGTGGGTTAGGCCTTTATCCCATTGTCTTTCCCACATTTCTTGCAACATAATTTGGCCCATAAAAAGAGCCTTGTATGATATTTTACTAGCCTTCATAAGGTTTTCTTGGTACCTATTTACGAGTCATTGGATATCTAACCCTTCTTCAAGGGTAGGAGATGCCACTAGGTCCCATCTAATATAATGTTGTCTCCTTGAACCCTCTCTTCACTCCTAGAGGAAATCTGCTAATTTCTTTTCAATGTTTCTTAAGATCTCTTTAGGAACCACACAAGCATTAATGGGTGGGTATGGCTGACAAAACCAATTTGACAAGTGAAAGCCTACTAGTGAAGGAGAGTATCTTACCTACCTAAGATGTAATCCTATTTGTGATCATGTTTGTTATGTTATCGTAGAGTCTAACCATAATCCTACCTCTAATCAAAGGGGCAGCTAGGTAGGGAATTTGATTGTTGTCTTCTATGCATCCCCAAGATAGAAGAAGCTCCAACTCCCTAAAATCTGAAGTCTTTCCTATCATTACTAGTGATTTTCTCTATTGATTTTTTTGTCCACAAAGCGCTCATGGTAATCCAAGATCAGATCCAATCTTTCCTTAGAGCCCCTAGTAATATTTAGGAAGAAAATTAGGTCATTAGCAAAAATGAGGTGGGACAGGACCAACCCTATGACTTGGGTCTTAAATCTAGAAATTATCACACAGTCAAATTCTCTACTTATGTACCTCCCAAGAACCTCTTGCACTAAAATGAAAAGGAGAGGTAATATAGGGTCTCCCTATATTAAGCCTTTAGAGGATTGGAAAAACCCAATTGTTTTTCTATTCAAAGAGATAAAAAAGCACGATCCTCAGACGATGTTCATGATGGTTTTAATAAGTGCTTGATTAAAGCCAAACGCTCCTAGCACATTATTTAAGAAACTACATTCAACCCATCAAAAGCTTTAGACATGTCCCTTTATATGCTACATTCTCCATCCTCTCCTTCCCTATGTTGAGGTCATGAATGATTTCTTGGGAAACAATTTGGTGTTTTTGTTGATGTTCCTCCCTTTTACGTACATTATTTTTTCTAGGAGATGAGTCTAGGCATGTTGTAGGTTAAAAGTCTAGATAAAATCACGCTGGAAAAATTCAAAGGGAGACATTTCCTGTAACACCCCTGACCTGGGTTTTTGGATAACCCTAGAAGCTTTTCTTAAGTAAGTTGCTTAAAACCTTGTCTTAATCTTTTAAAAAGTAATTAAGACTTGAGAAGAGTTTATTTCTCAATTTTGAACTTATTCGCAAATTGTTTGTGCCTTATATGATAACTTTGGTAAGAATTGCTACTACCCAAATGAAGGGTTTATGTGCAATCTATCACCTATAGAATGTTCCTTCACTCTGTTAGTATCAACTAGAGGAAAGAGAAAGAAGGAGGTACCTTGTTTGAGTCTTGGTTGAATGATAACACTCTTTGAGGTGAAATAATCGAAAAGTGTTGAGTGTCTTGAACCCTAGATGAGGTTGTATTGAGTTTTGAAGTGTATATGGGAGTTCCTATCGGCTTGGAAGCCATAGAGGAGGTCCCATATTAGTTTGTTAACCTTTTAAGGTGTTCATGATGGGCTAAGCACCTCAAGTAGGTGAAGCCTAATAGTTTGTGTGTTCCTTGCAAAAGTGGTATCAGTTTGCACATAAAGCAAGATTGGGTGATGATATCTTGTCAAGAAAGATACCCAAATGGCAGATATCATGCCTATGGATTATCCTCAAGAGTTTTTCATGGAAAGATAATTATGGTTGCATGAAGTTACCATGCATGGACAGGTGTTTTACTTAAGTGCACATAGTGATGACACCTTATACACACTCTCTTTCATGAACCTCAACTATATATACCTCTCTTTTCACCTCGTAGTAAACCTTTTGACTCCTTTACTACTTCTTGCTTATTGGACGACCCTAGGAGCTCAAGGAACAAAGAGAAGACCAAACATCTTTCCTAAGGTGAATCCATGATCATCTTCAACATTGGAAAGACTATGCTTCTTGGATCATGATCATTTCCTTTTCTTCTTTCCTCACCAAGTTCCTAACTATGATATCTTATTTCATAGAGAAGTGTTGTGATTGAGTCTTGGACTTTTGATAAGTCATTTTCAACCTTGGAACGTGGAGATTTCAAGCTTAAAGATCTTGAGTTGATATTCAGGTAGGTTGTATAACTTGAACCCAATTTTATTATTATTCCCTTTTCTATCATGCAATACTTGGTGATTCCTTTTCTACTTTGATTTTCTTATTTGAATGATGGTTCTATGAGTTCTAATGAATATATATATATATATATATATATATATATATAGGTTTGTTGTCCATGAACTATAGTAGTTACAGACAGAGTTTGAGCTTGAAGATGATGAAAGTGATATGAACAAACTGATATTGTTTTATGGGATACCCTACCTAATACAAGGATATAAGTATGGAAACTGATACATATGAACTCCTATCCTTTTGGGTTGATTTCTTGAGTATGACTACTATTCTCTTAAGTGCTTAACCTTTTGCCTAATGCTAAGAATATGGAAGGCCAATATCTATAAAGATATCCAAATTGACACATATGTTTGCACCATAACATAGATGGCCGATATGACTTGTGATGCTTTAAAGCAATATGTTGTTGTTAGGCCGATATGTTAGTTGTTCTAAAAATGATATGCCTCAAAGGCATTAGCTTGTCACGACCAAGCAATTTCTAGTGAAGATAGAATATCAAATGGTGATACTTTGGTTGAGTGTAGAGCCCGACATGGTCTACTCTAACCCTAAATCTGATACACTCACAATCTGATATTCCTTTTTTCCCAATTCATGTGTGATGGGTGACACCCTTAGCCTAACATACCTTGTGAAATGATAGACAATACTTTCTTGGAAGCCTTGGCTGAAGCACAAAGTAGTGTTGAGGCTGATGGGTACACAAGCTAAGGTGTTGAATGAGGGTTCATCCAATATAATATAAACCCTAGAAGTCAATATCCCATAGTGAGTAACGACCAATACTCAAAGGGATAGAAAGACCGACACCCTAAGTGATGTTGAGCGGTTGATACTCTAAGTTGAAGGGGTGGCCGATACCGTAGTTGATGTTGAGTGGCTGATACCCTAAGTTGATGAAGAGTCTGATACCCTAGTTGAAGGTGAGGCCGATATACAAGGCGTTGAAGTTACCAATACCCTAGTTATTGGTGAGGCCGATATGTAAGTTGATGGTGTGGACGATACCCTATTTGTTGTTGGGTGGCTGATACACTAGTTAGTTGAGGTGTCCGATATACAATATGATGGTATGGTCGACACACACAAGAATACTTTATGGCCGATATACCTCAAGCACCATACAAACGATACCACTCTAAGCATCTCTAAAATGATAGCATTTGACATGCTTGGCCGACACAAGTAAATGTGTCTTGGCCGACACAAGTATATGTGTCTAGGCTGACACAAGTGATGTTTCTAGGCCGATACAAAGATTGGAATGAAGGTTGATACACCTTGATGAGTGGAGATCGATACACCTTGATGAGTGTAGGATGATACATCTTGAATACAATCAGTGAATACATCATGAAAGTAATGAGATGAATACACTTTAATAAGTGTAGGTTGATAACCCTAAAGAAGGTTAAATCAATGTAATAAGTATGTTGATGTCAATATCTTAGTAAGGATGAGAAAGAATCTTGTACCTCATGTTGATAATCAATTGATGATATTTTATGAAGTATGCTTGAACATTTATGGAAATTAAATAGCTCTTATAATGTGAATAAGGGTTTGATTGATAAATATGCACTTGGAAACCCTAAATTAGTTACAAGGGAAAACCCTAACCCTAATTATGAGTGGGTTGCAATTTGAATAATTCTCTTTATGGTATGGTCATTATATTTTCTTGATATTGCATTTTCTATGAAATCCTAACCATGCAGGTGTTATGAGATGATGAACATATCCAAGTATGAGCTATGATGTTTTAGTATAATATAGATTATATAAGGCCTTGTGAGCCATGTGATATACTTGTACAATAAGTATGATTTATATATGGATTTGATGATCTAGAGGTGGTTATTGCCTATTGAGAGGTGACACTATTCAAGAATGGTCTGAGGGTTTGATACCCAAACCATATGATCATGATAATGATAATGATAATGTTGAAGGGATGAAATTCCCAATGAAATGTTTAGGAGACTGAGATCCCATGATAGGTGAACAAGATATGTACCAATTGATATGAGATCTCTTGAAAGTATATTACACTTTTCTATATAGAAATTATCTATAATTCATGCTTGTAACTAGCTTGATGGTAAAAGATGTTGTAATGCACTTAATCTATCAAGTGAACTAAAAATGTAGTTGCCTTGGCCATAGAATCATTCAATGTCAGGATTTGCTAAATGATGAAATGAATTTTACTCAAAGCACATATTTTGAATATGTAAGGGTGCAAGATGAGTATTTCCTTGCTTCCTTCAAACCCCAAGGATTTGGTCTTGAGCCATTTTCCTAAAAAAAGTGTGGTTGTAGGTTGTAGATCTATTGCAACATCGGGATTGATGGTAAAGTCGTACCCCAAAAGAGTATGGTTGTAGGCCATGACTCAATATATACAAGAAAGAGTGACTGTAGGTCATACCATGGACAGAGAACATGCTACGTGTTGTATCTCTTTAACGAAGAGCCTCTATACGCCAGGCTAGCTAAAATGTAGAGTAACTCATAATGTCACTGCCACTCTCATACTAACCGAGAAAGAAGAGGTCGTGGATTCTGGCTCTTCCATAGACCTATATGGTACTGATGCTAGCTTCGCAGTGGTCAATTGGATATGGAACATATATTCCCATCTCCGTAGGGCATAATAAGAAGGAATGTTTAAAGATGTAATCAACCCTGTAATTTATTTGTTTAAGGACCAAATACAGAAACATTGATTGATGACTTGCTTTGGTTTAATGCTTCTTAGTTTATAACAGTTATACATGTTCTTCATATTCCTCTTAAAAGTGATTAAATGATCTATTTCTCAATTGTAAATATCTTAACTAATAAGATGATGAGACTTCTTGTTGGTTTGTTACACTAATGAGTTTCAATCATAAGAATGATCTTTTACTCAACTAGCTATTTCCCGCATGTATACGAGAGTAGTTGTATTTGAGGTTGAACACAAGGAGCATTGGTTAGCTAGGCTCAAGAGTTATAATTTTCAATAATCTAGATCTTTGTACATAAGATGATTAGATTAGAACAACTAAATTACAGATGAAAAACAAAATAGTAAATTATCACTTAAGAAAGGTTAAGATTTAGATTTAGGAGGATCCTAGACTTGGGATTTCACCATCACATCATAGCTTATATTAAAATACGAATTTAAACATGTTAAATAACTTGCAAAGGAGGTTTGTAGTCATTACTCACCTCCCGGTGAAGTGATGATGATTCTAACTCCATACATCACTCTCGTGTATGTATTTCATTTCGAATCACAAACCTTGCTCCTCAACTTAATCCTAGACAATCTCGCGATCAAGGACAAGTTGCCAAAAGAGTAACATCATACTCTCAAACACATCTTCTCAGATTATGAAAGAAAGCATAAAACATGCAAGTATGATGGCCAATCACACAAACAAGCATTTCAGATCTGATACAACTCTTGGAACATGCAAGCAACTAACATTTAGTATGAAATTCATATGTTCATACAAGCTATGACATGGGAGTTACTCTCCCATGTCCAAGATTCGCATTCTACTCTTCCATGGCTAGAGAAAGAAGGTACAAGAAGCAGAAAACATCAAAGGACATAGTAAAAGAGTAGAAATAACTAGTACGTATGTGAGAAGTAGTAGAACAAAGAAGAAATCTATCTAGCAGTCAAGCTCCATCCTTGCTTGCTGCACTTTCTCCAGATTTCTTCACTCCCAAGTGGATAGAAGAAGAAGAAGAAGATCCTTGCTACAAATAGTGAAGAAGAAGGAAGAAGAAGAGGGCTCTCTCTCGAGTAACCACCTCCTATCTCCCTTGGACTCCTCCAACTTCTCCTTGCTCTCCCTTGGTTTAGTCCCGCTCGAAAAGATCCCAAATAGTCCGTGATAACTATCCCAAGACGGCTTGGGGTCGTATATATATAAGTGTGAGACAGTTAAATTCGTGTTTGAGTAAAATCTACAGATCACACGATGTGTCTTTTATAAGACATGGTGTGTCATATGCAATAACTGAAGTTTGGATCGAGTTATGGGATGTTACACGGTGTGTCTTTAATAAGACATGACATGTCTTTAATAAGACACATCGTGTATTTAATAAAACACGGTGTTTTGATGCAAATTTGGAGTTATGCATTCAATTTTTGGATTGAGACACGGGTTGTCTTGAATAAGACATGTCGTGTCTTTTTAAGACATGGGGTGTCTTAATTAAGACCCAGCGTGTCAATGGCTATTTTGGGCTGTTCTGGGCTGCTGTGTATTCTGCTCATAACTTACAACGTGTAGGTCAGTTTTACATGCTGTAAAAAGTGGTATTTGCACAGTTTCAAATCCCAAAACATGTAGATACTTGAGAAGTGATCCAATAAGTGATAATATGATATATTCCTCATCATTTCATTACAAAATGTAGTACCTACAATCCAAACCATGAGACAAGTAAGAATAGCTGAAAATATAGAATCTAGCATGAATGAGATTGATAATTGAGTCAAAACAACATGGTTATGCAACCAAATATGATCCAAAAGATGATATGATTTGTGCATATCAAATATCCCTAAGCTTAAACCATTGCTTGTCCTTAGGTAAAAAGTGCATAGAAACACAAATGAAGAATTGTCAAGTTCATGCATAGATCAAATGAAAAGAAAGTTGTGTATAAGACCAAGCCAACCATGATCAAGATGTTTATACTCATAGTCATCAATTCAACTTAAACTCCCAAGAAAGATACTTTTAGTTCAGCAGGGGTGGTCACAATTAAATGAATCTATTAATTAAACAACACTAAGTAGAATTTGGATGACCAAGCCAAACAATTAGTGGATGTGCAACTCAAACTCTCAGCTATGAAGGATACAAATGATGAAATCTAAGTTAAAATTAACAATTTTAGTTGTACTCCACTTATTTTCAAAAATGATGTGACAATGGATTATGTGTTCTGGCACTCGGCTTCTAATGTAGTCTTATGCACACGTGGAGTGCCGGTTGGGGTATTTTACCCTCTTTTAAGACATACCACCTAACCATCGTGGCCAGATCAGACTTACACTAGGCTAGCATGATATGTGGGTGGTTTAGCCATCTTTTATGGAGTATGAGGGTTAAATAAGCCAAAAGAAAATTTATAAAAATTTCACAACATATGAGAGTCAACTAAATTACAACATTAGCTAGATTTCATTCATTTGTTTTGAATTTTTTTCACTGAAAGTGTGGCTAAAAATGCACTAAGAGCTCGGGAAGGGCATCCCATATTCTAAATGATATTGTAAGGTTTATTTACTCACAAAAATTAAAACTATTACATCTTTTATGCAATCAAGGATGTGAAAGATGAATGTTCAGGCTAGAAGCATAAACCAGAGTTAAGCACATGTTGATGGCCAAAAGGTTTCATTTGATTAATACATGCCTTTTACAATTTTTCCAAATGATATTTCACATCAAAAGAGAACAATCAGTTAAGAATAGGAGTTTTATCGACATATAAAAGATAAGCCTCATATCATACTAGATTTTCTACCAGAAGAGTAGAACTAAACATAACAACTAAGAAAAAGTTGATAAAAGGGAAATAAAACTACACTACTGGCCAGTTTCTCTCCCCTTCAGCTTGAAATGTGCAGTGTCCTCACTGCATATAACAAACTCAAGAGGATTGCAACTGGATACCTGTCACGGTGAATGATGAAGATGGATGTCCACTAGTTTGATTTGAGGCTGGAAATTGTTGTGCTAAAGATTGATGCCTCCTTGCAAGTATGTCCTTGATTTGGGGCAAGCGAAAGCACCTATGAGCTGCAGCAAGAATAGTATTTTGTACACCAATACTATTTGTCTTATCATTCTCCTTTGAAGCATCATCAAAATATGATTTGGGAAGAGTGTTCTCATTATAAAGTAATGTTTCATCTAAAGTGTGAGGAGGAAGGACATGTGGCTTGCTTAAAGAATCTAAAAGTAGATCATGTGTTGTATCTTTCTCCCCTAGATTTGCAACATCATAATCCTCATAGGTATAAACATCATCACACCTTGAAGGATATACTTCTATGACAACAACATTCTTCAATGTCACCGGTCTGAAATATGTAGGATTCATCTCCGGTGGACTAGGCAAGAAAGGTGGAAATGCTTCTTTACTAGAAAGAGCTTGTTGGGAAATTTATTTCTCCAAGATGTGTGCATGAGTGGCAATATTGTCCACCTTAGAAGAGAGTTGGCAAATGGAACCCTTCATTGATTGTATTTGTTGATGGAACTCCTCATTTTGTTGCATTTGAGTTGAAATAAATGTTGCAAGCATGGACTCTAATCTAGAAGTTACTTGAGGTTGTTGTGGTTGAATGAAATTCAGGTTCACATTGTTGTTGAAGCCCGGTGGAGTGTAGCCCATTGGAGAATAAATAGAAGAAGCATAACAAGTAGAAGATGAGTGTCTAATCAACCCACATGCATCACAAATAATATTGACTGCTTGAAATGGATGTGTGCTTAGCTTCTCAAACCTTTGTGATAAAGTGTCTAGCCTTGCTGTAATTATGTCTATATCATCAACCATGTGACTCCCCAGTTGTATCTCAGATGTAGTAGCAGAATAAGATGGTTGGTAGCTTGTATCCGATCTCCATTGGCAATACTTTTCTGCCATATCTTCAATAATAACATAAGCTTCTCCATAAGATTTTTTAACTGGAGTTCCATTTGCAACTGTATCAATAGATAATCTTGTATTGTAGCACAAACAATTGTAGAAAGATTACAATTCCAATTGCATAGACCATGATGTGGAAAAGATGTTGGAGATATTTGAACCTCTCTCATGTATCATACAAGTTCTCTCCATCCCTTTGAGAATAATTGATGAGTTGACTCCTTAGCTGTGCGGTCCTTCTTGGTGGAAAGTATTTTGCCAAAAAGTCTTTTAGAAGCTCCTCCCAAGTGTTGATGGATTTCTTTGGCAAGGAATAGAGCCACACCTTGTCTCTATCTCTAAGGGAGAACAAAAAAAGGAGTAGGTGGATCCCTTCAGTAGAAATGTGGAGGTTTGGATCATCCATCGGTGTCCCTCCAAATACGTTCAACTATAGCAATTGTATGATGGCTGGGCTGATAGAAAACTCCTCTACCATAAATTCTAAAATATTAATAGGCCCACTCATGTGCATAGAAACTATACCAAAGTAGTCCTTAAGAGGAAGGTCATCCTCCTTGACTAGTTCTTCATGTGGATCCAGAGGATTAGGTGTATGTGGCGTATATGGTGGTGGTGTATGTGGTATGGATGAAGGTGGTGGATATGAGGGTGTGGAAGAATATGGTATGGGTGTTGGTGGTGTATATGATGGTGTTGAATTAGATGTATATGATGGTGTTGAATTAGGTGTATATGATGGTGGTGTGGATGAAGGATGCATGGATGAGGGTGGTGTATATGAAGGTGATGTGGATGAAGGTGGCATTGGTGAATGTCGTTTGGATGATGGTGGCATGGATGATGGTTGTGTGGGTTATGATTCCTCCATACATGTTTGGGTTTCACACCTTCTTGCTCCATGAGGACTGCAAATGATGTGTTAATTTTTTGAATGTAGAGATATGCACAGTTCAAGGACCTTTTTATGAACACGCCATATGATCTTGCAAATAAACAAGGTGAGTGAGATACAAAAACAAATATGTAAGATACAACAAATTATGATGATCATGATGAATTATGATTTATGGATATGATGGTGGATATGAAGGTTGTGATCTAGTCTCATTTACTTATCAACAACTCTTACTCTAACAAGAATACCGATGCTCCCCGACAATGGTGCCAAAAACTTGTTGGTTTGTTACACTAATGAGTTTCAATCATAAGAATGGTCTTTTACTCAACTAGATATTTCCTGTAAGTATACAAGAGTAGTTGTAGTTGAGGTCGAACACAAGGAGTGTTGGTAAGCTAGGCACAAGAGTTATAATTTTCAATAATCTAGATCGTTGTATACAAGATGATTGGGTTAGAATAACTAAATTACATATTTAAAACAAAATAGTATATAATCACTTAAAAAAGGTTAAGATTCAGATTTAGGAGGATACTAGACTTGGAATTTCACCATCACATCATATCTTATATTAAAATATAAATTTAATCATGTTAATTAACTTGCAAAGGAGGTTTGTAGTCATCACTCACCTCCCAGTGAAGTGATGATGATTCTAACTCCACACATCACTCTAGTGTATGTATTTCATTTCAAATCACAAACCTTGCTCCTCAACTTAATCCAAGCCATTCTCACGGTCAAGGACAAGTTGCCAAAAGAGTAACTCCATACTCTCAAACAAATCTTCTCAGATTATGAAAGAAAGCATAAAACATGCAAGTATGTTGGCCAATCACACAAACAAGCATTTAAAATCTAAAACAACTCTTAGAACATACAAGCAACTAACAATTAGTATGAAATTCATATGTTCATACAAGCTATGACATGGGAGTTACCCTCCCATGTATAAGATTCAGATTCTACTCATCCATGGCTAGAGAAAGAAGGTAGAAGCAGCAGAAAACATCAAAGGACATAGTAAAAGAGTAGAAAGAACTAGTATGTCTATGAGAAGTAGTAAAATGAAGAAGAACTTAGGCTAGTAGTCATGCTCTGTCCTTACTTGCTGCACTTTCTCCATATTGCTTCACTCCCAAGTAGATAGAAGAGGAAGAAGAAGATCCTTGTTGCAAATAGTAAAGAAGAAGGAAGAAGAAGAGGGTTCTCTCTCGAGTAACCACCTCCTATCTCCCTTGGTCTCCTCCAACTTCTCCTTGCTCTCCCTTTCTTGAGTCTCGCTCCAAAAGATCCCAAATAGTCCGTGATAACTGTAACACCCCTGACCTGGGTTATACCTTAACCCTAGGTGTTTTGATTAAGAAAGATGATTAAATGCTTAATCTCATCTTGTGAAAGGTAATTATGGTTCAAGAGGAACTTATATTACAATTCTTATCCTTTTTGAACATTGTTGAAATCAATGTTTTGCCTGTTTTGGACTAAAGTGCAAATTACCCAAGTTGAGGGGTTTAAGTGCAAATTATGCATGATAATATGTTCCTCATGTGTTGAAGCATCATGAGAGTAAAGATGATGCTGAGGTATGGCTTATGGAAGCCTAAATACCAAGAAAGAGCTGATAAAGCAATGTATGTGCATGAAAACCTAGTTTTGGTGTAATGTGCAGTTTATCCAAAACCCAGGGTGTAATATGTAAATTACCACTTCAATAAGGTCCCTAATGTTTCTTGGCATCAAGTAGAGAAAATAAAATGAGAGGGACGCCTCATTTGAATTAAGTTGGAGGAGAGAGAGAATCTTGATATTAAAATAATCAAGATTTAATCCTAATTGAAACCCTAATTCTATTTAGTGTAAAAACAAATATAATAATTGAAGGGACTTCAACCAAAAACGAGATGGTTGAATTTGCTCAAGTGTGAACACATTTGTGACTTTTCTAGGCCACGAAAATATCTCAAGCAAGTGGATAACCCACTCACCATTATTATAAAGAAAAGCAATATCCACTCAAATTGGAATATTATTATAATATGATCTAAGGTGCTTAATTTGCTTTTCTTTAAATTGAAGGATAATGAAGAGGAATAAGAGGCAATGAAGATAGCCTCGTCCTTAAGGATTTTGAGGGGAATTTGAGGGGGAAGAGGCGGCCATATTTTTGGAATTTAATGCATTTTAATAATGCATTTTCTCTCTCATCAAGTTTCTTATAAAAGTACCTTTACCAAGCCAAAACAAAGGCTATTTCGGATTCTTTTCTTTACCCTTGCTTGTAAAACGACTAAGGAGCTGTGGAGGAGCAGGAGGACGACCCAAACCTGTTGGTAAGGTCCTTGACCTTCGTTCTCCTTGATTCCATGGTGGAAATAAAAAATAAATCATTGATTTCTTCTTATTTGGATCTCCTCTTCAACCCTAGCCAACTTTTTCATCCAAAAGCTTGAGGAAGAGCTTAGGGGGAGTTGCTAGAGCTTCATCCACCATTAATGGCGTGAGCTTGAAGCTTTGGAGCTCAATTGGAGGTGGGTTTTATAACTCAAACCCTTAATCATTGCTATTGCATCAATCAATTATGCTTTGTTGATTGTTTTCTTCAATTTGATACATACTTGTTTCCTTGCTGCAATTTCCATCAAGAACAGTTGCTGTTCTTGGTTTTTCGAAGGAAGGGGATGATGACATCATCCTATATGCTTATCCAAAGAAAAGTACCAAGCCAAATGGTCTTGATATCTATTCCAAATCGTTTTAAATTGATTGGCTATGCAGTTTCAGAAAACTGTTTTAGGGAAAACGGTTTCAAGACCGTTTGATATGGTTGAAAAAGCGTTGAACGTTTGGGAATATTGTTCCTAATTATGTAGGATAATGACCCTCCAAATTTTAGGGGTTAACTCCAAAGGAATCGTGAGTTGAAGGCCAATCAATTAGATAAATCGAATTGAATTAAATGCTGATTTTCAACCTGATCAACTTGACCTGTTTGGGAAAACGGTTTCAAGACCATTTGAGTGTGTTGACCAAGCATTGACCGTTTTGGATTCCTGTTTATAATGATGTTGGTTAATGACCCTAAAAATTTTAGGGATTAACTCCCAAGGAATCGTGAGTTGAAGCCTAATTAATTAGGGAAACCTAATTGAATTAAGTGATGATTTTCAATCTGATTTAATTGACCTTTTTGAGTAAACGGTCTCAAGACCGTTTGAATGCATTGACCAAGGGTTGAATGTTTGGGATTACTGTTCCTAATGATGTTGTCTAATGACTCACCAAATTTGAGGGATTAACTCCCAAGGAATCGTGAGTTGAAGGCTATTCAATTAAGCAAACCCTAATTGTTTATGGAAGCAATAACTTAGTATACTATGTCAAACATAGTTGTTTGTATTTGATCATATGGTTGATGTAACCAAATCAAGTGGAGAGAATGATAGAAATACATTCATACATGAGTATGATTCATATGGTGATTTAGGGTAGGATCCTTAGTAAATAGATCAAGAAACCCTAATTGAGAAGATTAACGAACCCTAACCCTGATTTAGGGAAATTTTGAGTAAAACCCTAATCTAGGGTAATAGTGTAACCCTAATTAAGGGTAATAGTGTAACCCTAATTAAGGGTAATGACTTTGGTAACTCTAATTTAAGGTAATGAAATACCAAACCCTAATTAGAGGAATAATGAATCCCTAATTTATGGGTAATTGAATGAAACCCTAATTGGGATGATTAGTGAAACCCTAATTGAGGGTGATTCCCTGAGAAACTCTAATTGAGGATGATTCCATGTGAAACCCTAATTGAGGGCGATGTCATATGAAACCTTAAACCTAACACAGAGTAAAGCTATGTAAAACCCTAAATTTGGGCTATAGTGCATGGAATTCTAATCATGGGCAATATGATGATAAATCATAACCCTAATGTCTGGGTAATGATATGAGTAAACCTTAATGATGAAATAATGAGTAATACCCTATAATGATGAAATATCTTAAGTGGTTGACTATAGGCAACCTTATAACAAGCAATGCCTTAATTTGAGATGAGTCCATATCATTGAAGATAGTTGGACAATCCTTGTGTGTGATCTATGCACATCATGGTAAAGGTGATAGGTTGGTGGATGAAAGTATTAAGATGTGAAATTCCTTATTATAAGATAAGTTAATAAACTCATGTAAGATAGAAGTGATGAGGGAAGTGATACATTGAGACATGATAGATATCACATTTAGCATTTCAGGGTTGATATACCTTGATGCATCTCAAATCCAATATTTTTAGATAAGATACACAAGGAGAGTGTTATGTAAATTGTCACAATGAAATGTAATGAGTTTAACATACTTGATAAGTAAGCTAAAATGAGTATGATGTAATCATACCATGATAATGATGAGAGATAAACTCATACCTTGTGTTGATGATCATTTAATGATAAATGATAAGAATATTAAATACTTGGAATGTCGATGGATGCTCCTAGATGTATGGAACAATATATTAGGGTTGTATTGATAAAATAAACATGAAACCCTAATTGATGTGAATAGTAAACCCTAACCCTGTGGAGGAAATAGTGGTGTTACTATTATATTACATGAGTTAATATGTTATTGTTGCCTAGTGAGAGGTGACAAGATGTTTAATGGCCTTGTGAGCCATATGGTTAGATGTTACCTGGTAAGAAGTAACAAGATGTTTCATGGGCATGATTGAGCCCTGAATGAGGTGTATTCCTCTTATGTTGATAAGGGTTGATACCCTGTGCTATTGTGAAAAGGATTTATATCCTGTGATAATATGATAATTGGTGTAATCTAATGAATGGCAAGTGAATATTACCATGTGATGAAGAGATGAGAAATTATGTTTCATATGTTTTATATCTTTTCAGGTTTTGATATTTATATGCTTGCTAGAAATGAATTAGGGTTTGTATGTCCACTTGTTTGATGCAGCCTTAATTCACCTAATTGGCATAACTAATTAAGTGCAACTCTAATCATGTAGTGCCCTGTGCCGTAGAACCATCTTCAGTGTCAGAACTTGCTGGATGGTGAAACGAGTATTCCTAAGGGAAACTCGGAGCGCATATTGTTGAATATGCGGGGGTGGCAGGTTGAGGATATATATATACTTGTCATCCACAATTGCAGGTTACAGAGGATGGCTATGGTCATGCCTCAAATATTTGATGTGATTGAGGACAGCTGCGGTTGTACCTCAGATTAGAGGGTTTTGTATACCCTGTTTTCTAGTGTCGTAACTTGTACCAAGTACGGACTAGTTGTTATCAGTTGACTATATGTCACTGTTGGCAGTTTGACTGGTATGTCACTGCAGTTTACTCGTACTGACCGAGGGGAAGAGATCTTAGGATGCTGGTACTCCTAGATCTTGTACGGAACCGAATAGCCCTTCGCAGGGGTCGGTTGGACTTTGAATGGTACGATTCAAATTCCCCAGGGCATAATAAAAGATGTAATACAGCCGTATAGCATATCTGTTTAGGGTTATACATGACGCTTCACATTGAATGGAAACCCATGTTTGTTCTCTTTACATAAATATGATGCTTAGTGCAACTAAGAGATAGTAATTATACTTATGTTGTGGATATGCATAAGACTGTAATTGTGTACATACAATGGTCATGCTTATGTTGATATCTTACTGCTACTGTTGATTATAATCATGATGCTAGATATCTCATGTTGATAGTTATGTTTCACATGCTATCCATGCCTCTATAATTAGAAATACCTGACAGAGGCTTAATGCCTGTAATTAGGTTTGGTTAAAGTCCAATGCCTGGATGTGTAATCAAGATTGGTATAGTCCAATGCCTGAAACATTTATACCTGATTGATATAGTTTAATGCTTGAATAATACATGATGATTTATATAATCACATGTCTGGCATAAGTGAATACTTGTTTAGCAGATTGGCTAAGGCCAACAAATAGAAACAAGAATGAATCATGGGTGACACATCAGAATAATGAATGACATGAGCAAAGCTTGAGATGTTGAAAATGTATGGTAGATGAATGTTATACATGTTCTTTCTATTTCTTATAAAGAGAATAGATGAATTACTGTTCAATCATAGATATGTGTAATACTTTAAAAGATGAGAATGATCTAAACTGCTTATCCTCTGCTCAGTTTTATATTAATTAAACTACAATAATGATGTTTCTGGCGGAGAGTTATATCTCTCGCTGGGGCAATTTTCAATTGTCTCACCCCCGTGGGAACCAACATTTTTAGGTGGACGAGTGTGAAAGAGACTGATAATATCTTTCAGATGAAGAACATCAGCAGCTACAAGGACAGCAGTGACAACTCAGGTTGAGTGTGCTGTCTATCGTGTTTGGTAGATAGAAGTCCTATGTGTCGTCTCTGTACTCTCAGGTCCTCGGAGTTAGTACTTAGTGCTTTTAATGTATCGTTTTGAGATTTTGGCTTGATGCCTCGAGGTTATTATGTTGTCTGTGTTTAGCTTTTAACAAGGCAGTTGATGTTGTAACCCTTGAAAAGAGATGGTATAAGATATATACTTATGAACCATGATGTAAATGTAATACATTGGTTCTTGTTGAAAGAGTTTTCCTATGATTGGGTCTCTTTGAAAAAGGTTTTAAATTTTTAGTGATTTTCTATAATCCGCTGCTTAGTGAACGCTTCCGCATTAGTTAATTATGTTTTTGTTAGTTGGATGCTACAATAACTATCCCAAGATGACTGGCGGTTGTATATATATATAAGTGTGAGACAATTAAATTCATATTTGAGTAAAATCTACAGGTCACATGACGTGTCTTTTATAAGACACCGCGTGTCTTATGCAATAACTGAAGTTTGGATCATGTTTTGGGAGGTTACACGCTGTGTCTTTAATAAGACACGACATGTCTTTAATAAGACACAATGTTTCTTTAATAAAACACAACATTTTGTTGCAAATATGGAGTTCCGCATTCAATTTCTGGACTGAGACACGAGGTGTCTTTAATAATACACGGCATGTCAATGGTTATTCTGGGCTGCTGTGTATTCTACTCATAACTTACGGCGTGCAGGTCAGTTTTACATGCTGTAAAAAGTGGTATTTGCACAATTTCAAACCCCAAAACATGTAGATACTTGAGGAGTGATCCAATAAGTGATAATATGATATATTCCTAATAATTTCATTGCAAAATGCAGTACCTACAATCCAAACCATGAGACAAGTAAGAATAGCTAAAAATATAGAATCTAGCATGAATGAGAGTGATAATTGGGTCAAACCAACATGTATATGAAACCAAACATGATCCAAAAGATGATATGATTTGTGCACATCAAATCACCCTAAGCTTAAACCATTGCTTGTCCTCAAGCAAAAAGAGCATAGAAACACAAATGAAGAATTGTCAAGTTCATGCATAGATCAAATGAAAAGAAAGATGTGTATAAGACCAAGCTAACCATGATCAAGATGTTTATAATCATATCCATCAATTCAACTTAAACACCCAAGAAGAGATTTTTAGTTCAACAGGGGTGGTCACAATTAAATGAATCAATCAATTAAACAACACTAAGTAGAATTTGGATGACCAAGCCAAACAATTAGTGGATGTGTAACTCAAAGTTTCAGCTATTAAGGATACAAATGATGAAATATTAGTTAAAATTAACAATTTTAGTTGTACTATCCTTCTTTCCAAAAATGATGTGACAATGGATTATGTGTTTCGGCACTCAGCTGCTAATGTAGGCTTATGCACACGTGGAGTGCTGGTTGGGGTATTTTACCCACTTTTAAGATATACCACCTAACCATCGTGGCCATATCAGAATTACACTAGGCTAGCATGATATGTGGGTGGTTTATCCATCTTTTATGGAGTATGAGGGTTAATAAATCCAAAAGAAATTAAAAAAAAATTCACAACATAGGAGAGTCAACTAAATTGCAACATTAGCTAGATTTCATTCATTTGTTTTTATTTTTTTTCACTGAAAGAGTGGCTAAAAATGTACTAAGAGCTTAGCAAGGGCATCCCATATTCTAAATGATGTTGTAAATTTGATTTACTCACACAAATTGAAACCATTACATGTTCTAAGCAATCAAGGATGTGAAAGATGAATGTTCAAGCTAGAAGCATATACCAGAGTTAAGCACATGTTGATGGCTAAAAGATTTCATTTGATTAATGCATGCCTTTTACAATTTCTCCAAATGATATTTCACATCAAAAGAGGACAATCAGTTAAGCATAGGAGTTTTATCCACATATAAAAGATAAACCTCATACCATACTAGATTTTCCACCAGAAGAGCAAAATTAAAAACAACAACTAAGAAAAAGATGATAAAAGAGAAATACAACTACACTACCGGCCGATTGCTCTCCCCCTAAGCTAGAAATGTGCAGTGTCCTCACTGCATATAACAAACTCAAGAGGATTGCAACTGGATACCTGTCATGGTGAATGATGAAGATAGAGGACCACTGCTTTGATTTGAGGTTGGAAATTGTTGTGCTAAAGATTGATGCCTCCTTGCAAATATGTCCTTGATTTGGGGCAAGCGAAAGCACCTATGAGCTGCAACAAGAATAGTCTTTTATACACCAATACTATTTGTCTTTTCATTCTCATTTGAAGCATCATCAAAATATTAGTTTGGAAGAGTGTTCTCATTATAAATCAATGTGTCATCTAGAGTGTGAGGAGGAAGGACATGTGGCTTGCTTAAAGAATCTAAAAGTAGATCATGTGTTTTAGCTTTCTCCCCTTGATTTGCATCTTCATAATCCTCATAGGTATCAACATCATCATACCTTGAAGGATGTACTTCTATGAAATTAGCATTCTTCAATGTCACTGGCCTGAAATATGTAGGATTCATCTCCGGTGGACTAGGTAAGAAAGGTGGAAGTGCTTCTTTGCTAGAAAGAGCTTGTTTCGAAATTTGTTTCTCTAAGATGTGTGCATGAGTGGCAATATCCTCCTCCTTAGAAGAGGGTTGTCAAATGGCACCCTTCATTGATTGTATTTGTTGATGGAACTCCTCATTTTGTTGCATTTGAGTTGAAATAAATGTTACAAGCATGTACTCTAATCTAGAAGTTACTTGTGGTTGTTGTGGCTGAATGAAATTCGGGTTCGCATTGCTGTAGAAGCCCGGTGGAGTGTAACCCATTGGTGAATAAATAGAAGAAGCATAACATGTATAAGATGAGTGTCTAAGAAGCCCACATGTATCACAAATAATATTGGCTGCTTGAAATGGATGTGTGCTTAGCTTCTCAAACCTTTGTGATAAAGTGTGTAGCTTTGCTGCAATTATGTCTATAGCATCAACCATGTGACTCCCCACTTGTATCTCAGATGTAGTAGCTGAATAAGATGGTTGGTAGCTTGTATCCGAGCTCCATTGGCAATTGTTTTCTACCATATCTTCAATAATAGCATAAGCTTCTCCATAACATTTGTTCATTAGAGCTCAGTTTGCAATTGCATCAATAGATAATATTGTATTGTAGCACAAACCATTGTAGAAAGATTGCAATAGAAGCCAATTGCTTAGACCATTATGTGGACAAAGATGTTGGAGATATTTAAACCTCTCCCATGTATCATACAAGTTCTCTCCATCCCTTTGAGAATAATTGATGAGTTGACTCCTTAGCTGTGCGATCCTTCTAGGTGCAAAATATTTTGCCAAAAAAAATTTTAGAAGCTCCTCCCAAGTGTTGATGGATTTCTTTGGCAAGGAATAGATCCACGCCTTGGCTCTATCTATAAGGGAGAACAGAAAAAGGAGTAGGCGGATCCCTTCAGTAGGAACACCATTCATCTTTATGGTGCTTAACAACTGTAGAAATTCAACAATGTGGAGGTTTGGATCCTCCATCGGTGTCCCTCCAAATGCATTCAACTGTAGCAATTGTATGATGATTGGGCTGATAGAAAACTCCTCTGTCTCAAATTCTGAAATATTAATAGGCCCACTCACATGCATTGCAACTAGACCAAAGTAGTCCTTAAGAGGAAGGTCATCCTCCTTGATTAGTTCTTCATGTGGATCCGGAGGATTAGGTGGATGTGGCATAGATGGTGGTGGTGTATGTGGTATGAATGAAGGCGGTAGATATGAAGGTGTGGAAGAATGTGATATGGGTGTTGGCTATGTATATGATGGTGTTGAATTAGGTGTATATGATGGTGGTGTGGATGAAGGATGTGTTGATGAGGGTGGTGTATATGAAGGTGATGTGGATGAAGGTGGCATGGGTGAATGTCGTTTGGATGATGGTGACATGGATGATGGTTTTGTGGGTTGTGATTCCTCCATACATGTTTGGGTTTCACTCCTTCTTGCTCCATGAGGGCTGCAAACGATGTGTTCATTTTCTAAATGTAGAGATATGCACAGTTCAAGGAGCTTTTTATGAACACCCCATATGCTCCTACAAATAAACAAGGTGAGATACAAAAACAAACATGGAAGATACAACAAATTATGATGATCATGATGAATTATGATTTATGGATATGATGGTGGATATGAAGGTTGTGATCTAGTCTCATTTACTTATCAACAACTCTTACTCTAATAGGAATACCGATGCTCCCTGGCAACGGGGCCAAAAACTTGTTGGTTTGTTACACTAACACGTTTCAATCATAAGAATGATCTTTTACTCAACTAGCTATTTCCCACAAGTATACAAGAGTAGTTGTAGTCGAGGTCAAACACAAGGAGCATTGGTTAGCTAGGAGGATGGGTTATGATTTCTTTTTTTTGGAAATAGGTAAATGTATTGCCAAAAGGGGGTATAGCAAGCTATACAAACAAAATGAGGCATCTGAAAACCCAGACCCTAAAACACACACCCGGGCTATTTACAAGAAACCCCAGTATGTTTTTGAGAGAGCATTTACATTACAAAATATGCTACTTCTCAACCTATAGTTCAGTCTAAGGTTTTGGCTGATCACCTCAACTAAAGCAAGAACATCTCTATCATGATGTTTGTGTATTCTCGTATTTCTCTCATTCCAAATGTAGAAACAGGTGCAAGCCAGGATAAGGCCAGCAAACCAAAGATTGCTCCTGTCGAGTCTGAACTGGTTGTTAATCCATTCCGTAACATCATCAAAGCCTTTCGAAACTTGGGCCCCCCAACAGTTCTTAAGGCTGACAATACTCCACACATGGCTGGTGTAGGAGCATTCAAAGAAAAGCTGGTTTATAGACTCATCCTCTCTCCGGTAAAGCATGCATCTTCTGTCAATCGTATACCCCCATTCCTCCATTCTGTCCATGGTTGGAATCCTCTTTTTCTTGATTCTGTTGAGCAAGGTGCTCCAAACCGGATTATGCCCCTTGCCCCAAGCAATCTCATCCCAATCTATTACATCAGTACCCATATTGTTGATCCATGGTGGCTGGCTTGAATTGTGCCGCCACCCACCAGAGCCATCAACAATATACAAATGATGGATATCTTGGAATTCATTACACATCCTTCTCCAAATAGTAGACGGTTTGTCAGTATGGTTCAGAATTAAGCGACCCCCATATCTTCTTCTCATCCATTCAGACCAGATACCCTTAGGTTCACACAGAAATATGTCTATTCTTTTTCTTGTACTAATGTTGACCAGCTCAGCAGGGTCAATGATGTTTAAGCCACCTTCTTTAAATGGTTTAGCTATGGTCTTCCAGCCAATAGCATGGCTTTTCCCCGCCCACACAAAATTGGCCATCAAAGCTTTCAGAGAGTCAGTGACCTGATTGGGAATATCTATCATGTAGGTCCAGTAGCGTATGGTACTCTGTATGACCGAACGAATAAGAACAAGTCTTCCAGCAAGAGATAAATTAAGACTGTTCCACGCTTCAAATCTGTCCCGAATCTTATCTTTGCAAGATGCAAAATGTTTAGCATGGCTCTACCTCTACAAATAGGGACACCAAGATAGGTGGTCGGCAGCTTATCCCTATCCATCCCTGCAACAATCTTCAATCTCCCTCTTCTATTGTCACAGGAGCGAGATAAAAAGATCCTTGATTTAATAGTGTTGATGTATAACCCCGTGCATTTGCCAAAGTGATAGAGAACCTTATACATAGTTCACAACCTATTAGCATGACCCAAAGAGAAAAGAAGAATTTCGTCCGCGAAGATGAGGTGGGACAGGACTCTAGTACCTTTAACTTTGTACGGTTTGATCAAATTTAGTTGTTCTGCCTTATGGATCTGATACGTCAGCCCTTCCATGATAATAGTAAACAACAAGGGAGACAACGGGTCCCCCTGCCTAAGCCTGTTAGTGGCAGTGAACATGCCAACAGAGGAGCCATTGATAAGCATGGAAAAGGAGGTTGTTTCCACACACTCTTTCATCAACTCAATCCATCTAAGGTGGAAACCCATGCTAACCATCATCTTCCACAGATTACCCTAGTTTACATGTTCGTACGCTTTACTGATGTCTATTTTAAGACAAGCTTTAGCATTAGAGTTGGTCACTTTGAAGTCGTTAAGGAATTCAGTAGCCAGGAGCGAGCAATCCGTAATCCGAAATCCTCCTCCTAGTTATGAAAGCATTCTGTTCTTTGGATATAATACTAGGTAGCACTTCTTTTAATCTAGCAGAAAAGAGCTTCGAGACAATCTTGTATATAACAGAGCAGCATGCAATAGGTCTGTAGTCAGTTATGTCTTTGATGTTTTTTGATTTTGGGATCAGCTTAATGAAACTATGGTTAGCCGCTCTAACCATTCTACCACCTTCAATAATCCAGTCAACAACTTTACAGACATCAACTTTAATCATGTCCCACATATAATGGTAGAACTTGCTATTAAAACCGCCGGGGCCAGGAGCTTTGGAGTGGTGAATGGACTTCAGTGCCTTGTATATCTCCTCTTCAGTGGTATCCCTGCATAAACGGGCGTTCATGGTAGAGTTAATCATCCTTTCAGGCCTATACTCCCAGTCCTTGGCCTCAAACTGAGTTTGATTATACAAATTTCTGAAGTGTTGAACAGCATGAGAAGCCACTTCTTCTCTGCCATTACATTTTTGTCCATTCTCATCAATGAACTCATGGACAATATCCATCATCTCCCTCTTCTTAATGGTAGCAGGGTACAATCTAGTATTTCTATTACCATCATTCACCCACTTCGTCCTACTCCTCTGCCATAAATAGAGTTCCTGAGCTCTTTCGAGCTCATTAACTCTCTTCTCTTTAATGCACATCTCCTTCATAGTATGAGTTATGATTTCAATAATCTAGATTGTTGTACACAAGATGATTGGATTAGAACAACTAAATTACAGATTTAAAAAAAATAAATAAATTATCACTTAAGAAAGGTTAAGATTCAGATTTAGGAGGATCATAGACTTGGAATTTCACCATCACATCATAGCTTATATTAAAGTACGAATTTAAACATGTTAATTAACTTGTAAAGGAGGGTTGTAGTCATCCCTCACCTCCCGGTGAAGTGATGATGATTCTAATTCCATACATCACTCTCGTGTATGTATTTCATTTTGAATCACAAACCTTGCTCCTCAACTTAATCCCAACCACTCTCGCGGTCAAGGACAAGTTGCCAAAAGAGTAACCCCATACTCTCAAACACATCTTCTCAGATTATGAAAGAAAGCATAGAACATGCAAGTATGATGGCCAATCACACAAACAAGCATTTCAAATATAAAACAACTCTTGGAACATGCAAGCAACTAACATTTAGTATGAAATTCATATGTTCATACAACCTATGACGTGGGAGTTACTCTCCCATGTCCAAGATTCAGATTCTACTCATCCATGGCTAGAGAAAGAAGGTACAAACAAAAGAAAACATCAAAGGACATAGTAAAAGAGTAGAAAGAACTAGTATGTCTGTGAGAAGTAGTAGAACGAAGAAGAACTCCAGCTAGTAGTCAAGCTCCGTCCTTGCTTGCTGCACTTTCTCCAGATTTCTTCACTCCCAAGCTGATAGAAGAGGAAGAAGAAGATCCTTGCTACAAATAGTGAAGAAGAAGGAAGAAGAAGAGGTTTTTCTCTCAAGTAACCACCTCCTATATCCCTTGGTCTCCTCCAACTTCTCCTTGCTCTCTCTTACTTGAGTCCCACTCTAAAAGATCTGAAATAGTCAGTGATAACTGTCCCAAGATTTCTTGGGTCGTATATATAAGTGTGAGACAGTTAAATTCATGTTTAAGTGAAATCTAAAGGTCACATGATGTACATTTTATAAGACACGTTGTGTCTTATGCAATAACTGAAGTTTGGATCCAGTTCTGGGAGGTTACACAGTGTGTCTTTAATAAGACACGACATATCTTTAATAAGACACAACATGTCTTTAATAAAAGACAACATTTTGCTACAAATCTGGAGTTCTGCATTCAATTTCTGGACTGAGACACGGGGTGCCTTTAATAAGACATATCGTGTCTTTTTAAAGAAATGGGGTGTCTTAATTAAGACACGACGTGTCAATGGTTGTTCTGGGCTGCTGTGTATTCTGCTCATAACTTACGACATGTATGTCAGTTTTACATGCCGTAAAAAGTGGTATTTGCATAGTTTCGAACCCCAAAACATGTAGATATTTGAGGAGTGATCCAATAAGTGACAATATGATATATTCCTCATCATTAAATTGCAAAATGTAGTACCTACAATCCAAACCATGAGACAAGTAAGAATAGCTAAAATTATAGAATCTACCATGAATGAGAGTGATAATTGAGTCAAAACAACATGGATATGCAACCAAACATGATCCAAAATATGATATGATTTGTGCACATCACTTCTCTACTCTGCATATAATTAACAATTATACTTATTTATTTAGTATTGGTTTCTTTTGCTCTCATTCATAAAAGTTTAACTGTAATAATAATATTGTTGGCAGAGAGTTATATTTCTCGCTGGGACAAGTTGTCTCACCCCGTGGTTTCCACAACTTTTTAGGTGGACATGCAAGAAAGGGTAAAGATCATGCAGTAGAGAGAGGGCAGTGGTACCCAGAACAATAGTATCAACTCAGGTTGAGTGTGCTACTATGTGTCTTGTAGATATCAAGTCTTATGTGTTGTCCTTGTACTCTCTGGTCCTTTTGGAGATAGTGCGTAATGAGTTTTATAATCAATCTAAGATTTTGGCTAGAATGCCTTAAAGCATAATGTTACTTTCGTGTATGTTTTGGTAAAGCAACTATTATCTCATATCCTTGCAAGGTGATGGAACATTGTATGTACAAATAAACCATGATGTATATATATATATGTATGGTTTGGTTCTTTCTGAAAAGAGTTTCTTGGTAGTGGATCTCTTAGTAAAAAGGTTTTAATTTTTAGTGATATTTGATAATTCACTATTAGCGATTAATTCCACATATTTTTGTGTGATTAAGTTGTCGGTTTGATAGCGGTCATCACAAGTTTTGGTATCATAGCCTTAGTTTTGCTGAGTCTACATAGACATACGATTAAGGTCATTGAGTCTGTTCTAGTATCCTCCAATTTATCTTATATTGACTTCTGCTTATATAGAAGAAGTAAAGCTCAAAGATGTCTAGAGAACATGAAGAACATGTTGTTGAGAGCAACATTGTTGCACCAGGAAGAGGTGTAAGGGAACAGGCGAGAGAAGAACAAGTGCTTGAGAATCCCCAGGTGGATCAGATTATGCTGGAGGACCCTACTTTTTATGCTCTGTTTGGGAAATTTATGACGACAATAACACATATGACAGACAGATTACTAGTACTACCACCTAGGGCACCGGTTCCTAACAAAGTTTTGAGTTCTAGTAAGACTTTTGAATGGCTACACCGTGTGGGAGCCATAGAATATGCTGGAACAAGTGACCCAACAAATGTAGTTATGTGGCTCATTGAGTTACACAAAGCCTTTAAGATCCTTACATCCTAGAAATTGACAAAGTTAGGCATGCTGTGTACTTGTTAAAAGAAAGTGTTGGCCACTGGTGGGCCATCGAAGAAGAGAAAATGCCTATTATTGAGGTCAGATGGGAGGAATTCCCACATGAGTTCACAAATAGGTACTTTCCTCATACGTACCTGGATGAGAAAATATCATAGTTTGAATAGATTAGACAAGGCCCTATGAAGATTAATGTGTATGAAGCTAAGTTTATGGAGCTTTTGTGGTTTTGCCCACACATGGTTACTACAAACCAAGAGAGGATTTGGCATTTTGAAAAGGGTTTGAATGTTGAATTGGCTATACATGCAGCTGCTTTGGAGAATAGAGAGAGCTTTTCTATGTTTGTGGAATTGGTTAGGAGGATACAAAGGTCAGTAAATGATAAATGTGAGGCCAATTATAGGAAAGGACCTGCCCAGTTCCAAGGAAAGAGGTCCAAAAGCTATAAGAAACCAAGATTTTCTTCATCATTAACACCACAGAGGTTTAGTGCTCAGATGCATTGCACGTCAAGTAAGGGTAGAGGCTGTAATTTTCTTCCTATTGGAGCCCAAAATATGGCATCAATGTCAGTGACATGGCCATCTAGGCCATAGCAAGAGACTAGTATCTACTATAAGTGTGGGTAGATAGGACATCTGAAGATAGAGTGTCCAATAAGAGATATTGAAGTAACTCAACAATTGAGACAGAGTAAAGCAAGGCTCTCAAAGGTAATAGTTCAGTAGTGGTGCAAGAGGACAAGGACATGGATAAGAATCTCAAGTAGGTTCATCTGTACAAGATAATAGAGGACATGGTCGACAGTAGAAAATGACGAGATTCTATACTATGAGTCAGCCAAAAGCAGTGGTCAACCCATGAGTCGTGACAGGTCAGATGGAATTATTTTATTATGATATGTCTTCATCTTGTTTCATATCTATTTTTATTGACCCGGGTGCTACATGTTCCTTTATCACTCGAGAAGTGATTCATGACTTTTTTTGCTTGTTAGTCATAGAACGGATAACTTGTTGTTAGAAACTCTACTAGTTGGTTCTACAGTATTACAAGAGGTATGTTCCCCCTATGTTCTTTCTTTCTTAGAACATAGAATTTAAGTGGATATTATACCCTTGAGATGCATGGATTTGATGTAATCCTTGGGATGGACACCTTGGAAAAGTATGAAGTAGTCTTGGATTGTGGTTCCAAGCAATCTATGTTCACATATTGTGGTAAGACATGGACCTTTCAAGGAGACATGAAGATTCTTCCAACATGTCGAGCATCGGCAATGGTAGCTGAGAGATTGTTGTGACATGGGTGTGAGGCATTCTTAGCACATGTGGTGGATACCAAGGTAGAAAGTCCTAGTATTCCTGAAGTGCCAGTTGTCAGGGAGTTTAAGGATGTGTTTCCTAAGGAATTTCATGATGTTCCTCCACCTCAAGAGATTGATTTTGAGATCAATCTAGTTCCCAATACGGAACCGATAACTCAAACACCTTATAGAATGCCACCTGCTGAGATGGTAGAATTAAAGAAATAGTTGCAAGAGTTACTTGAAAAAGGTTTTATACATCCAAGTACATCATCGTGGGGTGCTCTGGTACTTTTTGTAAATAAGAAGGATGGATCTATGAGGTTATGTATAGACCATAGATAGTTGAACAATGTTACAATAAAGAATAAATATCCTCTTCCAAGGATAGATGATTTGTTTGACCAGTTGTGAGGTACAACAGTGTTTCTAAGATAGACATGAGGTCAGGATACTACCAGTTATGGATTAAAGAAGATGAAATACCTAAGTCAGCCTTTCAGACAAGGTATGGTCATTATGAGTTTATAATTATATCATTTGGACTAACTAATGCACCAGTAGCGTTCATGGATCTAATGAATAGAGTGTTTCGGCCATTCCTTGATTAATTCATAGTGGTATCCATAGATGACATTCTAATATACAATCGAGACAGACAACAATATGAACAACATCTTCAACAAGCATTGAATTTGTTGAGACAACCCAATCTATATGCTAAGTTTAGCAAGTGTGAGTTTTAGATGTCAGAAGTATCTTTTCTAGGACATATTACATCTGCTAAAGGTATTTGTGTTGACCCTAAAAAGGTAGAGTCTATTCTATAATGGGAACAACCCAAGACACTAATAGAGATTCACATTTTCCTAGGTTTAGCAGGTTACTACAAAAGATTCATCAAAGACTTCAGTTCTATAGCATTACCCCAACTAGGTTAACCAGGATGGATGATCCTTTTGTCTGGAATGACAAGTATCAATGCTCTTTCTAGTTGATGAAGGAAAAGTTGACCAGTGCACCAGTGTTAATGTTTCCTGAGCAAGGGAAAAGATACATTGTCTTTTGCGATGCTTCAAAGAATGGTTTGGGATGTGTGTTGATGCAGGATAAATGAGTGATTTCTTTTGCTTCTCGATAGCTTAAGAAACATGAGGAGAATTATCCTACATACAATTTGAAATTAGTTATAGTGATTCATGCTTTGAAAATTTGGAGACATTACTTGTACGAGGAGAAGTGTCAGATTTTCACAAACCATAAGAATTTTAAGTATATCTTTTTGCAATAAGAATTAAACATGAGACGGTATCGCTGGATGGAACTAATCAAAGATTACGATTGTATGATTGATTACCATCCAGGAAAGGATAATGTGGGGGCATATGCGCTAAGTAGAAAGTCGTCATCTTCATTCACAGATAAAGAATAGTTGAACTCTTCGGTATGTCATAAGAGGGACATGCTAGTTTCCTTAAGACAAATGAATGTACAATGTGAAGTACCTTTGCTAGCTGGATTGTTAGCACAAATGCAAGTTAAACCTACACTAATTCAATAGATTAAAGAAGCACAATAGGTTGATATTGTGGTTCAACAGATCATATCGAAATATGGCAGTCAGAAGAGGGATGGCTTTCATGAGTCAGAAGATGGAACAGTTTGTTACCATGGTAGAATCATGGTACCTAATGTTAATGTCTTAAGGAAGATAGTTATGGAAGAAGCTCACTCATCTATGTATGCTATGCATCTAGGAAGTACCAAGATGTATCACAATCTAAAAGATATGTATTGGTTGCTTGGTTTGAAGAAGGATGTAGCTAAGTTCATTATGTGATGTCCAATGTGTCAGCAAGTTAAGGCTGAGCACCAGAAGCCAGAAGGAACATTACAACAATTACCTATACCACAGTGGAAGTGGGATCATGTGACAATGGATTTCGTACTTGGTTCACCTAGAACAACTAAGGGTCACAATTGCATTTGGGTGATTGTTGATAGATTGACAAAGTTGACACATTTTCTTCTTGTTAGGACAACATACACTATTGAGAAACTTGCACATGTTTATGTAGATGAAATAATATGATTGCACAGAGTCCCAACAATAATCACGTCGGATAGAGGTCCTCAGTTTACAAATCACTTTTGGGAGAGATTACATACAACTTTGGGTATGTAGTTGAAGTTTAGTACTGCTTTCCACCCTAAAAAAGATGGACAATATGAAATGACTATACAGACTTTGAAAGACTTGCTTAGGGCATGCATTGTTTAGTTTGTAGGTAGCTGGGATATACATTTGAGCTTGATAAAGTTTTCTTATAATAAAAGTTATGAGAACAACATTGATATGGAACAATATGAAGCATTATATGGTAGACGTTGTAGATCTCCTCTATGCTGGTATGAAACATGAGAATATCAACTTCTTGTTCCTAAACTTGTGCAATAGACAATAGAAAAGATTAAAGTAATACAACAATATTTGAAAGTTGCATAGGACAGACATAAATCATATGTTGATAATCACCATAGACCTTTAGAATTCTAAGTTGGAGACGGAGTGTATCTCAAGATCTCTCTTTGACAAGGTGTTCTCAGATTTGGGAGGAAGGATAAGTTGGCTCCTGGATTTATGGGACCTTATCTAGTGATATCACGTGTTGGAAAGGTAGCCTATAAGTTGGAAGTTCCACCTGAGTTTCATAGACTACATCTAATGTTTCATGTATCTATGTTGAGAAAATGTAACCCTGATACAAAGCTTGTATTACATCATGTAGAGGTAGAATTAGATGAGGATATATCCTATGTGGAAGGTCCAGTGTTGATTCTTGATAGAAGAATCAAGAAGTTGAAAAAGAAAGACAGTGGTTGTAAAAGTTTTTTGGCGTTATCGTGGCATTGAAAGATCCACATGGGAGCTAGAGGAAGATATGAGGAGGAAGTACCCTTCTATTTTCTCTTGAGATTTTGGGGATGAAATCCTTGTTAGGGGTTGATAACTTGTAACACCCCAGACCTGGGTTTTTGGATAACCCTAGAAGCTTTGCTTACATAATTTGCTTAGAACCTTCTCTTAATCTTTTGAAACATAATTAAGACTTGAGAAGAGTTTATTTCTCAATTTTGAACTTATTTGTAAATTGTTTGTGCCTTATATGATAACTTTGGTAAGAATTACAATTCACCCAAATGAAGGGTTTGTGTGCAATCTATCACCTATAGAATGTTCCTGCTCTCTCTTAGTATCAACTAGAGGAAAAAGAAAGAAGGGGACACCTTGTTTCAGTCTTGGTTGAATGATATCACACTTTGAGATGAAAGAACCAAAGAAGTGTTGAGTGTATTGAACCCTAGATGAGTTGGTGTTGAGTTTTGAAGTGTATATGGGAGTTCCTATCGACCTGGAAGCCATATAGGAGGTCCCGTATCAGTTTGTTAAACTTTGAAGGTGTTCATGATGGGCTAATCACCTCAAGTAGGTGAAGCCTAACCATTTGCATGTTCCTTGCAAAACTGGTATCGGTTTGCACATAAAGCAAGAATGGGTGATGATATCTTATCAAGCAAGATACCCAAATGACCGATATCATGCCTATGGATTATCCTCAAGAGTTTTACATGGCAAGATAATTATGGTTGCATGAAGTTACCATGCATGGACACGTGTCACTTAAGTGCACATAGTGATGACACCTTATACACACTCTCTTTCATGAACCTCATCTATATATACATCTTTTTTCACCTCCAAGTAAACCATTTGACTCCTTTACTACTTCTTGCTTAGAGGATGATTGTAGGATCTCAAGGAACAAAGAGAAGGCCAAGCATCTTGCCTAAGGTGAATCCATGATCATCTTCAACCTTTGAAAGTCTTGGCTTCTTGGATCATGATTCTTTCCTTTTCTTCTTCCCTCACCAAGTTCCTAACTATGATATCCTATTTCACTGAGAAGTGTTGTGATTGAGTCTTGGACTTTTGATAAGTCATCTTCAACCTTGAAGCGTGGAGCTTTGAAGCTTGAAGCTTTTGAGTTGATCTTGAGGCGGGTTCTATAACTTGAACCCAATTTGATTATTATTCACTTTCTATCATGCAATACTTGGTGATTCCTATTGTACTTCGATTTTCTTATTTGAATGATGGTTCTATGAGTTCTAATGAATATATATAGGGTTTTTGTCCATTAACTAGAGTAGTTATGGACGAAGAGTTTGAGCTTGAAGATGATGAAGATGATATGCACAAACGGATATTGGTTTGTGGGAAACCCTAACCTGATACAAGGGTATAAGTATGGAAATCGATACATATGAACTACTATACTTTTAGGTTGATTTATTGAGTAAGACTACTGTTCTCTTAAGTGTTTAACCTTTCACCTAATGCTAAGAATATGGCAGGCTGATATCTATAAGATATCCAAGTTGACACATATGTTTGCACCATAACATGGATGACCAATATTGTTGGGTTTTATGGGAGACAAAGAAGGCAGTGGAAAAAAAATTTCTTCTCCCAAACCCAGAATAAAGGAATCGTGTCAATGTCTATACAAAAGTAAGGATGGTTTGTAGAGGCATACCTTGTCCCGAGGCTTGCTCGACGACTTTACCTCGTGACTTGTGTGGTCTTCACCTCCGGTCTTGGACGATGTCTGTGCAACTCCTGGTCTCACCGGGACTGTCGGGATTGACAACTGTCCTCCAAGCGGTAGAAGTCTCCCACCTCTGAAGTAGTCCACATGGACCACCTGGAACTCCGATCTCCTTATCCCACAAGGAATCAGAAGGATTCGTACCCTCCTATCGGCGTATTAGTCACCGACACACTCTCCTATCACCAATCACTTTTTTGCAGTTGTCTTTCCCTTGTTTTGCCTCCCTTATCTGGTAGCACTTGCTCGGGCTCTCTCGGTTACCAAAACCAGAGAGAACGACAACTTTGTAGAGCAACTGGTGTTCTAAGTTGTTATCTGAGAAGCCCCCAATACCCCTATATATATATAGGAGGGTCATGGGATAGGGTTCTCTACCCCGGACAATGCGGGATTAAAGCAAGAATAGAAGGGTTTGCAAATTTCCACAAAAACAACAAACTGTGCCACCTGAACTGATCATTTCATACATGAAACAGTCGGTTGCAGAGTTGAGCCGATCAGTTCACACCTCAACCGATCGGTTGGGGCACCTGAGATGATCGGTTCACTTCTGAGCCGATCGGTTCATGATCCTGGTCCAACTCAAATTGACTTTCATATTTGTTTCTGATTAATCAAATATCAATCCTTGTTCAAATCGAATTTGTACAAGTGAAACAAATTATATTTGGAAAATAGTCTTCTGACTTTCCAAACTTGCTCAGTTGGACCAGTTGAGCCGATCAATTCAAACCTAGAACCAATCAGTTCATCCTATCCTGAGCTGATCAATTCGTCTCATGAGCCAATCGGTTCACCAAACTGAGCTGATCGGTTCATCCCATGAGCCGATCAGTTGGGGCAGCAGACTGTGAAAATTCAGTCAATTGCAGTTTCAATCAATCTGATACTCTAATCAATTGGTCCAACACCTTGAACACTATGATATTGAGCTATCAATCAATTGAACATTTAATTGAACTACTAAAATCCTTTAGTAATCAATATAAACATCATTTGTGGATAAAACTCCTCTTCCATGTTAAATCCCATGTGTGTGACCCTGCAGGTCCATTTCACGTTGGCAGTGAAAGTCCATAACACTTATGACTTCACAAGCAAAGAGCGGTGCCTAGTCACACATTAGTGCTACCCAAGTGAAATAGAAAGTTGGAGAACAACTTTCAATCCTACAATCCGTGAATGGTGTTACAGTGAATGTATAATTCCTTTGTCACTGATATCCTGAATGAACTCAAGGCATGGAACAGTCATCCTGTCAACGTTCATTCGCTTTCTTGATCTCATAGTAGATTGGAGGAGATATGTATGACATCAATATCACATACTGATTCACACATGCATGCGCATGCCTATCTCAATCCTACTCATCAAGTGGATATGGATATCAAACTCCCTCAGGAGGGACAAATCCCATATCTATCACTCACCCCTCAAAAGCCCCATGTGTCAAGCCACCCAATCATCACCTTTATAACAACCCATGTTTCAGGACTGCATTTGATGATGTCAAAGTGTACCCAATGACATGTGTTGAGTGTAGTGATTTCAGGTCAAAGAATCACACTCACCACCATCACTATGAGAACTAACTATGACTACCATGTCATGGTTCCATATGTCAAACTCACAGTGGGTCTATCCGGTAAACTTGTTCTCTAACAAGTACCTATATGTTTGGTTTGATATCTCCATATCATGACTAATGAGATTCTGTCATCAATCAACACCACAATCTAGTCTTGTGTGTCATTGTTGTCTATCTACCTTCCATAATGACATCCGACTAGGGACATAACAAGAATGTACAAACTCTTAGCATCCATATGATCTCATCGTTCAGGTCCTCAACCTGAAAGCATATGTCATTGAGTACTTTCATTCTCTAGACATTCAATTTATTCTATCATTATCTCATATGACTGAACGAGAAAGAATTGGAAGCTTGCCTTTGATGTTTATCAAATCAATATTAATGCATCCCACCAATCATCCCATGATTGGCTCTCAGGGCATACATACCAAAAAATATGACTTGTGATGCTTTAAAGAAATATGTTGTTGTTAGGCTTATATTGTAGTTGTTCTAAAAACAATATGCCTCAAAGGTGTTAGCTTGTCATGACCAAGAGATTTCTAGTGAAGATAGAATATCAAATGGTGATACTTTGGTTGAGTGTAGAGGCTGACATGGTCTACTCTAACCCTAAATCTGATACACTCACAATCTGATATTCCTTTTTTCCCAATGCATGTGTGATGGGTGACACCCTTAGCCCGACATACTTTGTGAAAGTATAGACAATACTTTCTAAGAATCCTTGTCTAATACACAAAGTATTATTGAGTCTGATAGGTGTAAAAGATAAGGTGTTGAATGAGGGTTCATCCAATACAATATAAACCCTAGAGGTCGATATCCCATAGTAAGCAATGGTCAATACTCAAAGGGATAACAAGGTTGACACCCTAAGTGATGTTGAGTGGCCGATACTCTAAGTTGAAGGGGTGACTGATACCTTAGTTGATGTTGAGTGGATGATACCCTAAGTTGATGAAGAGATTGATATCCTAGTTGAAGGTGAGGCTAATATACAAGGGGTTGAAGTAGCCAATACCCTAATTGTTGGTGAGGCCGATACATAAGTTGATGGTGTGGCCGATACCCTAGTTGTTCTTGGGTGGCCGATACACTAGTTTTTTGAGGTGGTCGATATACAATATGATGGTATCTCCGACACACAAGAATACTTCGTGGCCGATATACCTGAAGAACCATACAAATGATACCACTCTAAGAATCTCTAAAATGATAGCATTTGATATCCTTTAGCTGACATAAGTATATGTGTCTTGGATGACACAAGTATATGTGTCTAGGCCAACACAAGTGATGTGTCTAGGTCGATAGAAAGATTAAAATGAAGGTTGATACACCTTGATGAGTGGAGTTTGGTGCACCTTGATTAGTGTAGGCCGATACATCTTGAATAAAATCAATGAATACATCATGAAAGTAATGAGATGAATACACTTTAACAAGTGTAGGTTGATAACCCTAAAAAAGGGTAAATCAATGTCATAAGTATGTTGAAGTCAATATCCTAGTAAGGATGAGAAAGAATCTTGTACCTCATGTTGATAATCAATTGATGATATTTGATGAACTATGCTTGAACATTTATGGCAACTAAATAGCTCTTATAATGTGAATAAGGGCTTGATTGATAAATATGCACGTGGAAAACCTAAATCAGTTACAAGGGAAAACCCTAACTCTAATTATGAGAGGGTTGCAATTTGAATAATTCTTTTTATGGCATGGTCATGATATTTTCTTGATATTGCATTTTCTATGAAATCCTAACCATGTAGGTGTTATGAGATGATGAACATAGCCATGTGTGAGCTATGGTGATTTAGTATAATACAAATTATATAAGGCCTTGTGAGCCATGTGTTATACTTGTACAACAAGTATGATTTATATATGGGTCTGATGACCTAGAGTTGGTTATTTCCTAATGAGAGGTGACATTGTTCAATAATGGTATGAGGGTTTGATACCCAAATCATATGATTTTTGGATCAAGGGCTCTAGAGTAGGGATGGAAAAAAGAGGATAACCGTATCCATTATCCACCAACCTAACCGCTCCGTTAATTTAAAATTATAATGGACATCCAATCCATATGGATCAGTTACCATGGATGCCGATGAGCGGGTTTCCATGGAGATGCAACCGTCATCTGAACCCGTCTTTGGCTCTTTGCACATGATGCAGCAGGTGATGGGCCCACCTTTTCTTGCAAGTCATGCACGATGGTTTTTCCTTTCAATGTATTTGCAGTCGTCACTGTTGTGGTATATTCCATCGCCGTCGCTTCCTACAAGTTTTCACCAGAGATCAGATATAAGAGTGGTAGTATCTGAGTTTTTATTAGCAAGCTCCCCGACCACCAACACCCCAAGGACCGGGTAAGACTTGCGATTGCTGCTACAGTGCTAAGCGGTGGAGCTGTTCCTTGTCGTATAGGACGACGAGTGTGCCGGATTGCTGGTGCAATGCAAAGCGGTGCAGCTATTTCTCATCGTACATGACAGAGAGTGTTCTGGAGTGGTCGACCTCGCTGATAAGTGACCGCAGAAGGTAGGAACCATGACGTTAACATCGACCTGAATAGGGGGGGTACGTTGGGAAAGGGATGATAGAGATCCCATAGGCCCTTGTCGGTGGCACTTCTTTCGATAAGGAAGTCGATGGGAAAACAAACCCGATGAGTAGAACGTCTCTGGAGGACCACCGCTGTTAAGGCCTTAGGGAGCACAACCCACTACTTCCATGAAGGATGCATATCACCAAATCCGTCGGCTGCAATCATGTTCCACAAGTAGTCAAGTGCAAATTAAATTAAATGGATAACCAACACCTAACCCATAACCATACAAAAGTTACAGATCATCGCACCGTTGTAACCATATACGATTGGTTGTCCGGAATGATTGGATGAAATAGCCCGGATGCTGGATATCCAATGGTAAATGGATCTTTTTGCCATCCCTACTCTAGAGGGGGGTGAATAGAGCTTCACAATTCTCACAAAATAGATTAGACCTTCAAATTTTATTAAGTGCAAAAACTAAAGCATACAACCAATTTGAAGTCCTAACTAACAAGCATAGCAAGGATGAGAGACAATGATAGAATACACTTGGACAAAGTGGTTTAGAGTGGTTCCACACTTAAAACTAGAAGTGAGTCAGTCCACTACCTAGAGGCAGTTAGTCTCTAGGACTTTGCAATCTTGGTACTCTTATATTCATTCATAAAATTACAAGACAAAACCACATTCATCCAAGGACTTAATACCTCAAGCAAGGATCTTCAACCTACCAAAGGAACTTACCCACTTGAGAAAAGGAGTCTTTAGCCTTCAATAAGGACTTACCCACTCCATATTCAAGTCTTTGACCTTCTAGGAATTACCTATCCTTCTTGAGCTCCACCTTGCCTATCTCCTTCACTTGGAGATCTAGATCATCATGCTTTCTTCAACCTTGAAGAACAACAACTCCTTCTCCTTCACTTGGAGAAGATCTTCAAGCCTTTTCTTCAATGAGGAAAGGGGGTAGGAAGATGGAGGTGGAGAGCTTTACATGGATACAAGGAATATCTCTCTTACAATGGATCCTAACTCACTCATATTCACATATTTGAATTGAAAGTAGAGAGAGAAAGGGGCTTAAAGGGGTGCAACACTCTCAACTAGGCTAGGACCAAGATATGCAATGGAAGAGAAAACTTGGGATGAACCCCAAGGGGTCCTATTTATAGTTGGGGGTGCCCCTTTGATAGTGGGAACAATTGGAGACAAAAAATAGCCATTTTACAACTTGCAACATATCTATTTTGGGTCCCAACATATCTCCAACGGTTGGAATTACTTTTTTTAAGTTTCCAGTACAATCCAATCAGTTGAGTTTTCATAAAGGTAACTCGACCGATCAACTGTCTGACAAAGATGCTTTTTGAAATGTTGGTCGAGTTTATCTAAGGAAACTCGACCGATTGACTAAAATTAGTTTTGGTCCCAATGGTCGATCGGTTGAGTTCTGTGAGGTGTAAACTTGACTGAATCATCTAGATTCCAAAATCCACACAGATCGGTCAAGTTGGTAACTTGACGATAGAGTTCCTCTGACAAATTTTAAGGAATTTGATTTAGATGATCAAAACGTGGAGTTTTTTGTCCCAAACATTTTTCTCATCTTAGTTACAATACATAACATGTATACAAGTGATTACAAAAAATGTTCAAGGTCATTTGGGGCTATTTCCCAAATTGGTCACTTGCATGTCTTTTTGCTTTGAACTTGATGAGTTTGATACATGTATAATTTGATTCTTTTTCTTGTACCGAATGCCTAAAATCAATCTTAAATAAATACATATGAATGGAATGTTTGAGTCATTATCAAAATATGGACAATGTGCGACGCTTAGGTCAACATTCTCCCCCTTTTTGACAATGACAAACCATTCCTCAACATAGTGAAAAGAATATGAAGTTTATACCTTTGCCTTAAGAATTGCAAGGGGATGCATGTCTGAATAATCTGAATTGCTCCCCCTCAATTCATGCTTACCTATGTCTGCATGGTTAGTTAAACAACAAGAAACCATTGCACATATATAGTCTATATGATTCTTAAACAAGTCATGTTAAATTTCAGTTTAGTAAACAAGTAAAGAAGCATATAAGAAATAAACCAATATGTTTGAGCAGTTTCTCCCCTTTTGTCATCGCAAAAAGGTAGAGGGGTAGAAGAGCTCCAAAAGCATAGGTTTTCTCCATAAGAAATACAAACCACAAAACAAAGATCACCACAATCTCAAAATAGACAAACACAGAGAGAAACACCATACAACAGTCATAATCAAAATATGGTAGAAACATACTCTAATTCATAAGATATGATAGATCAGCGAGTCACGGTACATAAAGATTAAGATTACGACAACGAAGGTGTTCTCGCAGATGCGAACTAAAACAACATACAAAGTAGAAAATGAAAAAAATAGTACATCTCAAATGATGTGCCTAATGTCATATGTACAAAATAGTCCAGCAAGATAATATGATCAAAATACATGACTGAAAACCTAGACATCAAACATATATATCATGTATATCTATCTGGTCATCATCATCTACCTTAGACTGATAGTCCTCATCATTGTCTAAAGGAGCAACATGAGTAGCCTCATCTCTAGACACTCTAGTGAAGCCATCATCAGAACCATTAGATCCACCATCGCCATCATCCTCAGTGGCCTCCTCATCAACATCCTCATCAGCAGCCTGGTCTGGCATATCCACGTCAGGGGAACCATAGCCACGACCCATCCATCTGGCATTCTGCTCGGCCCAAGACATGCCATGTGAGTGTAAATCATTGGCCTCTGGGAAGGAAGGAGCAAAAGAACCGATGCTGGCGAGTAGCTCAACCCAATGACCAGCGCGAAGGGGTAACACCGGGTACTCAGGTCCACCAGCAGAGGGATCAACGAAAGCAGCAAGGGGTGGAGCTGGGTAGAAGTGACTGTATGCATAGGAAGCATAGTTACTACCATGATAGGGATGGTAGGAGGGTTAGGGATGGTTGAAAGATAGGTTCATGGTCGACATGATCTAGCAAATGTCCTGGTGTAGATGTTCTTGGACCTGTAGGTTATACGCCTGCTGATGCATCATATAGCCCATAAGGGTTTCATTTGACATGTTGAAGGAGGCGCAACTAGGCTACAGAGGGATAGCTAGTGGAGGAGGTGCCTGGGTGGAGGTCGAGGTGGAGGCTCTAGGTGTGGTAGAGGCTGGGGTAGGAACAATCTTGAGAAGTGTGGTCTCACTGATGCAAACTCCCTTTCTTGCAAGTTTGTAGCAAAAATCCTGAAAGAGAGACTTGCCAGTGGCTTTGTGAAAAAGACCACAAATCAAGGATGGATAAGGAGGATGGGTGCCTCGAGTGCTCTTGTCGGAGTCAAATCAAGTCGTGGTGAAGGATATATCAGGACCACTTGACTCCGACATTCTTAAGGATACAATACATCATAACCACAATGTTTTCTGCAATGTCCATCTGATTCTTCTTGGGATGGATATCACAGTTCACCACTAGGGCTAGGATGCAGTTTCTAAGATATAGGGAAGAGGATGGTAGGGTTCCCTTCTTCCTATATGGAAACTAAGGTTTCTTCAGGTACATGTGAATCACAGATAGGTCAATGTCGAGTTTCATGTAGAAATTCTTAGGATCCAAAAGGTCGAAGTACTCAGGGTAGTCACGCCTCTATGAATTAGTCTCTTCATCACTGTTAAAAAAGATATTAAGGGAATCCTTGGTTATTTGAAACTTCTTACTAGCTATCATCGAGGTAAGAACTACCTGAGTGTCTGGAGGGGGAACTCTAGTGTCGTAATTCCACTATAGATTAGCATAGAATTTGTGAACCACTTTTGTGCTCATGAGGGAATTGTCGTAGCACAGGCATTCGACACATAGAGCAGATAGGTGGTGATTGTATAGGTTGGTATCTACCCTTTCTAGAACAACTTGCTTGATCGGATTAGGCTCATATAGAGATTGGAAAGAAAAGGGGCACCTAGGGAGGAGGTCCTTGTACCGATTCATAGCCTCATAGAAGATGAAGAATGTATCATCAAAAGGGACGAGCCTAGAGGATGATGAAGAAGAGGGAGCACCAGAAGGAACAACACGTTTCCTCCTTTGGGACGCCATGGAGACGAGATGAGAATGGAGAGGAGGAACAAGTAATCTGTGGAAACAACACCACCAAAACGGTCAGCAGACCTAGGGGAGCAAGGAACAAGGTCGAGGGAGGTCACACTAGGTCGAATAAGAGTTAGGGAGAGGAGGTTTGAGGCTAGGGTTGAGGGAGGCGGAGCTGCTTTTGAGGATTCAGTTGACTTTTCTCTAGTTGAGAGGGAGAAAAGGCAGCCGAATTGAGATATAAGTTGCAGCTCTGTCGCTGATCAGTCGAGTTTTGTCACTGGGAAACTCGACCGATTGGTTGCAAAAAGCAAGCCCTCGGTCTCGATTGGTCGAGTTAGCAACTCGATTGATGGGTAACCTGACCAAAAACTGGCATTTTTAATTTCTAGCCACATACATGCTAATAAAAATTAGTTTGCTGACCCATTATGCATATTAAGTATATTTAGGAACATTCCATTCATCATTGGGTACTATTTAGCGATAAAAGCCCAAAAATAAAAAAAATTAAGCATAACAACACACAAATTTTAGCAAGAAAGGTGATTAAGCATGAGAAAGACATATAGAACAAAATCAACTAGCTAGATAACATGTCAATATCATCTAAAGCAATTATGAGCAGTTTATATATAATGAAGTTAAATTGCTCTCTAGCTAGAGGTTTGGTGAAAATGTCTGCCAACTAATTTTCCGTGTCCACATGCGTGATATAAATATCCTTTTTGGCAATGTGATCATGAAGAAAGTGATGATGAACCTCTATATATTTATCTCTACTATGCAATATTGGATTATACGATAGATTGATTGCACTAGTATTATCACAATAGATAGGAGATGCATCAAAATGTATGTTAAAGTCTTGGAGCATTTGCTTCATCCATAGGACCTGGTCACAACAACTTCCGGCTGCAATGTACTCAGCCTCAGTTGTTGATGATGCAACGATGCTCTATTTCTTGGAAAACCAAGACACCAAGCATGGTCCTAGGAGGAAGCAAGTGCCACTTGTGCACTTTCTATCAATCAAACAACCCATGTAATCAACATCACTATATGCTACAAGAGTAAAGTCCCTTGACTTAGGGTACCATAGTCTAAAGTTTTGGGTTTTAGCTGAGTACCTCATAATCCTCTTAATAGCAATAAGATGTGATTTCCTAGGGCTTGATTAAAAGTGAGCACACAAGCCAACACTAAACATTATGTCAGGTCTAGAGGAAGTTAAGTAAAGTAAACTTCCAATCATACCTCTATAGAGATTCTCATCTACCTTCTCACCTTCTTCATCTCTATCAAGTTTGGTAGTGTTGGACATGGGTGTGTCCATCGACTTCATGTTCTCCATTCCAAAGCATTTGAGTAGCTCATTGGTGTATTTGCCTTGATTGATGAAATTTCCATCTTTGGTTTGCTTGATTTGGAAGCTGAGAAAGAAAGTAAGCTCACCCATCATGCTCATCTCGAGCTCACTCTGCATAAGAGAACTAAACTTCTTGCAAAGATCAAGATTAGTTCCGCCAAATATGATATCATCAACATAAATTTGAATGATAAGGAAATTGCAGAAGTGTGTTTTAAGAATAATGTAGAATCAACTTTGCCCATGACATAGCCATTGTCTAACAAAAATTTCTTTAATTTCTTATACCACGATCGAGGTGCTTGTTTGAGTCCATAGAGAGATTTTTGTAGCAAATAAACATGGTTAGGTAGCTTGTCATTTTCAAAGCCCAGAGGTTGAACAAAAAATACTTCCTCTCCTCGATTGTCACATTAAGAAATGCACTTTTAACATCCATTTGATATAGCAAGAAATTCTTGTAACTATCAAAAGAGTAGCATTCTAATAGATTCAAGTCTAGAATTAGGAGCATAAGTTTCATTAAAATCAATACCTTCCTGTTGATTGTAGCCTTGATCCACTAATCTTGCTTTGTTCCTTACCACCTTGCCATTTTCGTCAAGCTTGTTGCGGTAGACCCATTTGGTGCCAATAATTTTTCTATCACTTGGTCTCGGTACTAGAGTCCACACTTGATTCTTCTCAAATTTCTCTAGTTCCTCTTGCATGGCTAGGATCCACTCATCATCTCCAAGAGCTTCCTTGATGTTCTTTGGCTCCAGCTATGAGATGAAGCCACTGTCTGTTTGTTATTTGTTGTAGGCAGCTTGTGTCTTCACCCTCTCAAATGGATCACCAATGGTTAGCTCTTTGGGATGATTCTTTGTGAAGCGAGGAGTGGGATCCTTCTTCTCTTCATCTTCTGCTTCAACCACCTACTTGCCTTTGTTGTCGATATTGAGGTCTTTTAAGATTGGAATAAGTCATCCGCAACATCATTATCAACAACATTCTTTCCAATTGTAGGGTTACATTCAATAAATTTGACATTAATGGATTCTTCAATTTTAGATAGTTCAATGATAAAAACTCTATAAGCCTTGCTTGTAGTGCTATAGCCAAGGAAGAAAGCCTTGTACAATTTTAGATCAAACTTGCGGAGGGAATCCTTTGTGTTCAAAATAAAACAAGGACATCTGTAAATGTGAAAGAAGTCGATGGATGGCTTTCTACCATACCATAGCTCATAGGGGGTTTTCTTCAAATATGGATGCGTAAAAACTCAATTCTACACAAAGCATGTGGTTCTAACAGCTTCAACCCAAAACTTCTTTGGTGTGTCATACTCTAGAAGCATGGTCCTAGCCATATCCTATAGCAACCTATTCTTTCTCTCTACTACCCCATTTTGTTGAGGTGTACGAGGAGAAGAGAAATTGTGCGAGTAACCAGATTTTTCACAAAAGCGCTAAAAAAGATCATTTTCAAACTCTCCCCCATGTTCACTACAGATAGAAACAATCTGGCTAGAAGCTTCATTTTCAACTCATTTACAAAAGCTCAAGAAAACATCTAAAGTATCACTTTTAGAAACAAGAAAGAACGTTCAAGTATAACGAGGGAAATCATAAACAATCATAAGACAATACTTGGAACCACGAAGCGTTTGAGTTCTCATAGGTCTGAATAGATCAATAGGAAGAACCTCAAGAGCTCTTTTGGTACTAAGGGCTCCTTTGGATTTTAAGGAGGACTTGTCTTACTTTCCTTGTGTCCAAGGTTGGAATTCTTCATCCTTTTCAAAATCTAATTTAGGAAGTTCCCTGACCAATTCCTTTTTGCTCAATTTCTTCATTTGATGCATATTCACATGACCCATTCGGCGATGCCAAAGAGATATATCATTTTTATCCACAACTAAGCATCTATCAAGTATGAGATTGAGAGCATCAAGTACAATAATATAAATATTACCATTTCTAGTTCCCTTATAAATAACATTGTAAGTGAGGGAATCTAGAGGCAAACATTCTAATGAAGTAAATAGAACAAGATAACCATTATCACAAAGTTGGCTTACACTTATCAAATTGTGATGTAGACCATCAACAAGAAAACATTTTTAATACAAAGCTCGTTGCCTACATTACCCTCACCTATTACCTTACCCTTTTTGTTGTCCCCGAAGGTCACTGATCCTCCTTTCTTCTTTATGGATTTGTTGAAATGGCTGATTTCACCTGTCATATGCTTTGAGAAGCCACTATCAACAATCCACTTTCTTTTGACCTGCATGAAAGAAGGATGTTGGTGCCCAACTCAAACTTTGGGATCTAGGGTTAGCTTGGGGACCCATTTCATATTTGGGTTGGTCCCCTTTGGCTTGTAAGGACAATAAGTTGAATAATGATCATCACATTTACAATGAGCACATACCATTGGGTTCTTAGAGTCGGAGGTCTCTCCATGGAAAAAAGGAGGTTCTACACTCTTCTTCTTACCCTTACCCTTGTTCTTGTTCTTACTCTTAGAAGCAGTCCCATCATATCTTAAACCACAAGTACCAACTTGTTTGGTAGAGTGTTTTAGGATAGCATTAAGGGATTTCTTCCCCGTAAGAAACTTTTGCAAACAAGCTCTTAATTTTTCATTATCATCACTAAGACTAATGATAGTAGAAGATAAGTTGGCAAGATCATCTCTAGCATGCAACAAGTCGGCCTCTAAACAGAGGGCTTTAGTATGAAAAGAATCACGTTCTAGAGTAATGCTAGCTACCTCATTATTTTGCAAGATAGGTCTAGAGGATATATCATTTACTTGAGTAAGAAACTTAGCATTTTTAGATTTAAGCAATTGAATTTCTCTTTGATAAGCATAAGTTTCTTATTTCCCAACTTCATCAATGAGATTAAGTTCTACATTTTTAGTTTTAAGAACATCAATCTCATCTTGGCATTTTTGGTTCTCTTCCTTTAGAGTAGCAATGGTCTTAAGGTAGACACCATTCTCAACTTCAACTCCATTGTTGTTATAACCTCCATTTTCTAAGTTACGTAATGAAAAAGTGTAATTCTCTTTTATTGATGTATGAAATCTATGTTTGATTTGTTGATGGATTTTGTGTGAAATGGCTTTGATTGATGGATAATGGGCTTTGTTGTCCATTGAGCCCAATTGAAAAGAAAAGAGAAATAAAAGGAAAAGGATTTAGCTAATAAAAGGAAATACACATGAAATAGACATATATAAGAGGATAAAGGCAAATATATATTCCTCAATATTGGATATTTTGTACCTTTAAGGTTCCTTGAGGACCAAGGGACTCGAGATAATAAGACAACGGCAAAGGAAAAAGAAACAATAATTAAAATTGGTTTAGTTAATAGTTAACTTGGGAGTGAAGGAAACCTCCTCATCCATTAGAATTTGATTCCCAAATTTAATAAACAATTATATAATGCCAAGATGGTGTTTTCCTTAAAATTTGAGATAAAAATACTAATTGAAGAGAGAGAAACGAATTTCCCAAGTTTCCTTGTAAAAACACTCTTTTTATCAATTATTGGATAATTGAGTTTCGGGGAGCAATGATGGCCGTTGGATGACCCACGTGGTCCAGGGGACCACGAATCCAACAATGTCTACTCATCGTCTACCCCGAGTCACAGTGGGACTGGGAGATGAATTGGGAAACCAGTTTCCCATCGACTGAGATGATAATTCGAAGAATTAATCAGTCCTTTGACTTCGGGAGATTGTTGTTCCGAACAATCTAAACCCCAATTTCTAGCGTTGCCGTCGATGAGGGAAGAAGTTCCCAATTCGTGGGACACCCTGACCTAGCCCTATGTAAGGGAGGGGTACTCGAGGGTACCAACATACCAAATTCCTACCGCAAATGCTACAGAGCGTGATGATAAGTTAAAAGGCGAGTTCAATTGTCGATTTCGTCCTAACCTACACCCCCTGCATCCAGTTGACCTCGCCGAAACTTCGGTGACCTGCTCATGGTGAAGGTCAAGTTGCCTTGAGAAATTGACCCTTTCGTTGAGTTCAGGCGGCAACGAAGGAGTTTCTAAGCACCTCCGTTTCTCTGTTGGTGGCTTGGAGCTCATAGTCAACTGAGGAGTTGACCGCAGCCTGTCGAGCGATCGTAGGTAGACGACGACCCAGAGCCATTCGATTGCGGACCACCATGATCCCGAGCGGGATCGAATGAGTGAGAGAAGGAGCAGATAAAATTAGGCACGTATGATGAGGATCGTTGAATCTGAAGAGCGGACCACCAGTCCACTGACCAAGCGGCCGCCGATTTTCCAGTAATTTTCTTCTCTGCTCAAATAATTCTAAAAGGCTTTTTCTTGCAAAAATCATAGAAATAAAGAGAAAACTCATATGAAGAAACTTTATACATGAAAGTTGATCATAAAAATAAGCGGAATAAGTTTAAAATAGTTCGTAGGCCTGAATCGGTATCTTTTTGTAAAAGTACATTATTTTGATGAAACATGTGTTAAAATTGGGTTAGAAACCCTAATTGATAATAATGGATAGTTTTATAAGTGCAAATAGGTTAATTCGAGTATTGTTTACTTGTTTAATGATAAAGATGAATCTTAACCTGATTTGAAGATGAAATTGCAAGATTTAGGGTTTTAAACCTAATATGATGTTTAATATACTTAGAAACCCTAAATAGGGGAAAAGGGAAGAAAAATGCCTTTAATCCGAAATTAGGGTTATATGTTGTCAAAAGGTAAGTTAAATATCTTTCATGAGGAGTAGATGAGATAATTAAGGTTGGTGAGTAATTAGGGTTTAAAATAATAAAAGTGAAGTGAAACCCTAATTGTAATCGAAACACTAAAAAGGTCAAGTAACCCTAGATAGCAACTAGATTTAATAGACCTTGATGGCATGATCAATGATAGGAAAATTGGATGCATATTTCAGGATCATCTTGTGTGCTTGGTTGTTTACTGGATTTCTCACTTAGTTGGATTATTTCTGCACTCAAGTCAGCCTGACATGTACGTGTTTAATTATGGTTAATGACATTAGTTTTCTGAAGGTTTTCCCGGATGATTAATCACATTGGATGCAACCTATCAGTTTGGATGTTCATACTTGCAAATCATAAAGTCACTATGATTATCACAATTATGATATAAGTGTGTAATCTCACACCTACATACCACCCTGATGGATGATGCAAAAAGGTCAACCCAAGAGGGAAGATCCATGGGCACCATGAGTGGTGACCCCAGACACCAAGCTCAGGATAGAGAAGGTGATCTTTATTGCATGACTAATGGGCACCATGAGAAGTGACCCCATGCACCAAGCTCATGATGGAGAAGGTGGCCTTAAGTCAATGGCTAAAGAGACCCTAAAGGGGGTATTCCAGAGTTAGGGCAAAAGCGGTGGAGTTTGACACATTGAATTCATAAATTGAACTGTTAATTAACTTGATTGTAATAATTAGGTTGTTAGCCTTATGTGTGATATTTTGTTTGTCCCCACATATCGACATATTCATATATGCTGAGCGACGTTTTGTTTATCGGCGTTTTAGGTACCACGCTGAAAATAACAAATAGTAAAGTGACACATTGTGAAAATAAGAAATAAAGTGCAAGGAGGATTAGATAGAATAGAATCAAGCTATGGATAGAAGTAGATACCCAAAGTTTAAAAAAAAGGTATACAAAGTGTTATTTTATACCATCTTTCAGTATAGTTTGGTAGAATTTTATAATTATTACTGATTATTTGTCAAACCTTTCATTCAGTTAATTGGGATAATGTTGCTGACCTCTTGGTCTCCCTTAATTGAGGGTTACTGGGAGGTAGGGTCATTACATTTGGTATCAGAGCGTCATTTCCTCATTTAATCTTTAATAATTATTAAATTTTACAAATTCCATAGACCCAAGGGAGTTATTAGAGAAATTTTCAAAAGACATAGGTGTCTAGAAAAGGATCACATCTGGGGGATGGCAATATTATGCTCTGCACCACTAGTCATAATACGAGGACTCTCATATCTGTGTGACTGCCTAGATAATGTCTTAGGATTTGACTCGAAATGAGATACCTTTAGGACTCTCTCATCTTGTTCATCCCTTCTCAACTCAAATTCTATTAAGGATTAGGGTTTCCTCTCTCTTCCTCACCCTCTTGAGGTATGGGTAAGACTGATAAGGTTTAAGGAATCCTCCACCAAATTAATAAAATATACGTAATTAATATGTCATCGACATAAGTATAATTAGTTAAGTATAGACTAAATGTCTGTTTGTATGCTTATGTAGATGGCTCATGTGAAGACTGTTGCTATCCCAGATGTTGACAATGGTGGTGGGCCTTCCCGCAAGGGGAAGGGGTCTTTTGAGAAAAGAAGGAGGAACCATGGTAGCGAATCCTCAAAGAAGAGGAAGAGACCAGAAGAAGTTGAATGCGAGATCCCCAACCCTGACCCGATACCCTATGAAGACCTTGAGAAGCCCTATGAAGCCCGGATGGAGGAGGATCAGTCTAGTGGTCCGGAATTAACCATGGTGGTTCACACCACTGATGTTGTATGGATGGAGCAGTAGAAGCGGCTGACAGAGGCCATTAGTGCTTTGGACCTTCGAGACATAGCTAGAGGTGAGAATGGCGAGACACTTCCCGTTCGTCCTCGACTAGGAGCCACCATCTTGGACTTCATCAAGCTGAACGTCGAAAAGTTCTGGGGAGAAGATAAGTCTGAAGTGGTTGACAAGGCAGAAGCCTGGCTGCTAGTAGTTGAGAATGGATTCCGTATGCTTGAAGTGCAGCCCAACAAGAAGGTTCTGTTTGCTGCTCACCTCTTGGAAGGAGCAGCCAAGATATGGTGGGAGAACCATATCTGTTATAACCCCAATTTTTGGGTTCAATTGATGAGAAATGTAATTTCTCATATTAAAGATGTTTGAACAAATAACCATATATTTGGTTGAGAATATTTGGATTTCGTTTAAAATAGCCTTGTTGTTTGATTTGTGGGCTTTATTGGCTAGTGGGCCCAATAACAAGGAAATAACAAAGCTAATTCAATTAGTGAATGAATAATTGAATTTATAAGAAAAGAAATATGTGGAAACCTCTAGAAGGCAAATCCAAAGAGGATTTCGTGCCTCTTGGATTCCTTGGGCTCCAAGGAGTCTAAAGTTGCAAAGAAAATCAATTAGAAAAAGAAAAGATTAATTCGGTATTCCTTTATTAAGAAAGAAATTGTAAACAATGAGAAAATGTGGAAATTTAGTGAAAAGATGGATAATTGAGTTCCCTTGATGGAATTTTGTATCCATGAGATTTCTAATGATAAAAGGGATGCCAATGTGGAGAATAAAAGAGAAATAAAGGGAAATACTCAAAAAGGAGATATTTTAATAAGAAATAAATAAAATATGAAATTGACTTTTAAAGGAAGATAAAGGAAAATAATGTTCCCCAAGGTGGGAATCCGTGCCTTGAATGTTTCTTAAGGTCCAAGGGACCTAACATAACGAGATAATGGCAAAATGGAAAGAGAAAATAGCAAATTGCAAAATAAAAAGATAATGAGATACATTATTAGTGATTTTGTGAGTTTGATAAAAAGAAAGTATCTTCCTATTAAATGAAAATAGGATTTCGTGCTTTTAGAGTAAAAGGCAAGTACAAGGAATAAAGAGGAAATAACTTTCGAAAATCCTAATATTTTAAGAGGAAGGAATAGCAAAAAGATAAAGGAAAGAGAGGGAGTTTTCTTTTCCATGAAGGAATTTGTTTCCTATGAGGAATAGAACAAAGTTAACCATAAGTGGTCGTCCTAGGGCATAGATACCCACCCTATATAAAGGGGGGTAAAGCCCTAGTTCGAGTCCGAGAGAGAGGGAGGATGATCCCACGTTCTTTTCCTTCTTCCTTGTGTATAAACCCTAAACAAGGGTATGAACCTGACCATGGAGCAATGTGGGAGTTCTTCATAGTCTTGCTTGAGGCAGGAGCCCTCCACGACCTCCCAGGATCGATTGGCTACCGCTCCAAACAATTGCAACTCGCGCAGCCGCAGCTGAAAGGCTGCAACCGCGGCCTTGCTTGGCCGGATGAAAGCCGCACTTTAGCCAGCTGGATCGCGACCTGGGCAGTGCCCTAGGTGCGGACCATGGCGGCGGAGCTTGGGCAGCCAAAATCGGCGCTCCAGGGACGCCGGAGAGGGAGGACCACGCCCACGTAGGCCTGCGTTCGGCGGCTAGGGCGGCGGCCACTGTGTTGCCCAAGGTTGAAGAAGGGGCAATAGCGCGTGGACAAAAATACCCTTCACGGGATGAAGAGCCTGCCAACTTAACCGAGGGCGGTTTGGTCTTTTCGAAATGTTTCAGACCTGAGATACGTTGCATGGGAGTGGTGACGTGGCGTTCACCGATTGGCCGAAAAGGTATTCTCTTTATTATTTCGTAGTTAAATATTGGTAGCTCCAATGGAAACATATAATATATGAAAATTGATCCTCAGAACGAGAGGAATACAATAAAAATAGTCTCATAGCCTGAATCTGATCATAGTTCGAAAATTAATGTAGATTATCATCTTTGATTAGTTAAAGATTAAGGAACCCTAATTTGATATGATTAAAGTGTGTAATAGGGTTTAATGAATCATTACAGTTGATATTAACCTGTTAAATGCAAAAAGGTACTTTAAGATAAAAAATGATTATCTTTGCATGTAATTAGGTTAATTAAGAGATTATATGCCTAAATATGCTTGTAATATGAAAAGTGCATAAAAGCTATCATTTTAATGATTTAATTAATGAAAAACTCTTAGATTTGATGATAGATGGTTTTAATGTTGATCAATGGATAATTTAAGCCTATTGTTCATAAAAAGGAAAATAAGATCTAAAAAGATAATCTTTTTATATAATTGGCTTAGTTTAGGGTTTTGTGCATTAATGAGCTTGAAAACCCTAAATTAGGTGAATATGACTTTTAAATGTTTTAATTATTCAAATCTGTAAATAATTAAGGGTATGATGATCCTAAGTCAATTTTGGGTATAAAAGACTATTAAATGAATAGTTTGAACAATTAGGGTTTACATAAATGGAAAAGAGTACTATTAGGGTTTGTTAACCTAAAAGAGGTAAAGTTCAAGAGATTGATCTAAGAAACCCTAATGAGTATTAATGAATACTTAATACATATTAGAAACCCTAGAAAGTGAATCCAAGTCAATAAAATAGATTCCTGATAAAGTGTGTAATAAATAGAGTACATATTCTTTTCAGGAATTGTGTGATGATTTAATTACTTGCTTGGATCTGTTGATTGGGTTGATTGCATATACATGAAGTAAATGTTGAATAATCTGCATGACTCATCAAATCAGGTATGTGGTTACTTATGGTTAACCGTTTAGGTTTCCCGGCGTTTTCCGAACGTTTTATCGCTTGTATGCAACTAAACTGCTTGGATGTTCATATTGCAAATATAATGTGGCTATGACTATCACTTAATGTGTATACCTATAAACTCAGATCCTGGTTCTCTCTGTGGCAAAATAGCTAACCTAGTACATGGCTACTTATGGGTAGGTCATCAGGTTAGAGAAAGACCTAGTACATGGCTACCTATTGGGTAGGTCCATCAGGTCTATGGATGACCTAGTACATGGCTACCCATTGGGTAGGTCCATCAGGTCAATGGTTGACTTAGTACATGGCTACCATGGAGGTAGGACCATCAAGTCATAAAGAGTTAGAGATTGGGCTATCCTCGGATAGTGCCATGCGACTCTATACCTAAAAGAGAGGTGATATCCATGTCCACTGCAGGGACAGCCCAGAGTTGTGAATATGTATGGATTGAGTTATATGGTTTAAAATGTAATCTTGTTGGTTAAATCATTAATTGAATGATTATGTTGTTAACTTAGTGGAACAATTATCTGCTTCTCCCCCACATACCAGCTTCGGCTGACCGACGTTTTGTTTGTCGGCGTTTTAGGTACAATGAAAAGAACAAACAGTAAAGTGGCACATGTGATACTGAAAGAGAGTTAAAGTATAAAGGAGGATTAGATAGATTAGTATCGGTGTGGATAGAAGGTTAATCAACCAAGTTTTCAAAAAGGTATGTAAAGAAAAATTTTATTACCATTTTCAGTATAGTCTGTTAGAATTTGATAATTGTTTATGGTTATATGCCGAACCTTTGATCCGGGATTAATGGATGCGGCTTCAACCTCTTGGTCTCCCTTAATTGGGGGTTACTGAAAGGTGAGGTCGTAACATTTGGTATCAGAGCCTAGGTTCCTCATTTAACCATTAATAATTATTAAATTTTACAAACTCCATAGAACCCAAGGGAGTTATTAGAGGAGTATCCGAAAGACGGAGGTGTCTAGAAAGGGATCACGACCGGGGGCTGGCAAGATTTTCCTCCGCACCGCTAGTCGGAATACGAGGACTCCCGGACCCGTGTGACCGCCTGGCCAAAGTCTTAGGGTATGAATCGAAATAAGATACCTTTAGGACTTCTCATCTTATTCATCCCTTCTCATCACAAAATTCTGATAAGGACCTAAAGGATTAGGGTTTTCTTTCTCCTCCTCACCCTCCTGAGGTATGGGTAAGGTTAATAAGGTTTAAGGAATCCTCCACTGAATTAATGAAAGGCATGTAAATAAGATGTCATGGACATAAGCTTAATAGATTAAGCGCAAAATTAAAGAATAGATACATGCTTAGGTCGTATGACATAAGTTGTCATGTCCTCAGTTTAGACCTAAGAGTAGACCTCCTTGTCAAGAGGATATGTTAGTCTTGGAGATAGAGATCTCCATTGCAAGTAGAGACCTAAGACACCCTCTGAGGATGATGCTAACCCTAACCCTAAGTGATAGTTAGAGAGAGAGATGAGTTGGACCAGGTGTTTGAAAGGACATGCCTTTGGGATGTCATACGATCCATGGGTGACCTAGCACCTTTGGCAACCCAACCCTGGGAAAGGTCGTGCATGTTAGGGTAAAGGATAGTCCCTTAGATGATGGTGTTAGTGAAGGACCATAGAAACTCTATGGGCTTGTGCAAGTAAGGTATAGTTGGCACCTAGGGCACGTCATAGTGCTGACAGTAGGATGAAACCCTGGATAAGGAATCATGATGGAGCATAAAGGGTTATGGATGATCTTTAGCAACCATAAGTTCGAACCCAGGCTTCACCCATGTAGAGCATGCCTTTGAAGTTGAACCTTCATGAAGAGAGGACCACTAATGGTGAGGTTGAATGTAGGGTTAGCCCTAGAGAAAGCAGGAAACCCAGTAAGAAGGTTGGAAGCCTAAAACCCTGAACTACGGATGATAGTGTTTGCTTCATGATCGATCCCTGCAGGTTGATGATATCTTGGTTGCCTTTAGAGGGACCAAACCCTAGAGAGATAGAAGATGAAGCATCTGGTGCCTATGTGGCTACGGTAGGAAGAAGAGTTCCTTAGACCTAGAAAGGTGTGGTAGCCGGCTATGAGGCCTTGTACCATGTTAGTTGTCCTTAAGGAGGACCCAACCCTAAGTGTTGATCGAGAAGAAGGATAATAGGAAGTGCACGAGATGCCTTTTGCCAGCTTGATTCATGGTTCAGAAATAGAGCGTGCAGTTGGACACCTAAAAGTAAACCTAGGGATCCTAGGCCTAAAAGGGGAAGTGGTATACCTAATGCTCATGATGAGAATTAAGTTACTATAGTTTCGAGCATGGTACGCCTCATAAATAATGGAAAAGGGAAGTCCCTTAAGTTTAAGGTATCTCTGATGAACCCCTCACAGCTAGGTTGATAATAAAGAAAGGTATGATCTTGATCCAACATCGAGGAAAGAAGGATAAGTATGACCTAGCATGGTACATAAGTGATCTGCTCGTGTCTTAATGGCTTGCTAGGGTTAAGTAGGCTCGGGTAGATGTAAACCCTGGACCTAAGAGCTTTTGTGACCTTAGAGATAGTTTTCCTCCCATCCTGGGAGAGGAACCCCTTTGGAAGGGTGTATATCAGTTTTGATTAGTTTAGGGTGACCTGAAGACGTTTCTTAGGATCTTGAGAAACTAAGTGAAAAGTACATGGTATGAGTATGAACCCGTAGGCCCATAGATATCCATCTCTAAGTGCATGCTGATGTGTTACCATGGAGGTAACCGGTATAGGGCTTGACCAAGATAGGCATGTTGCCATGATCTCAATGAAAGGATGAAGGTCAGCCCATGAATGCAGAAAGAGAGATGATGAAGACTTGGGTAAGGTTCTATGTGAACATGTACTGTAATGGAGAACCCTAAAGTCTATCCTAGGGTCAGGTAGGGGTAAGACCGATGAAAGTAGGAGTTGCCTAACTCCCCAGTTGCACATGACCATAGGGTCGGGAGGTAACAGCTATCATTGTCTGAGGGCCATGGGTTAGGAGATTGATCACCTTCATGAACTCATGGGACCCAAAGGGCAGATGAGTAGGGCACTCTCTTGATGCATGAGGGAAGAGGGATGACCCCAAAAGAGTCGGTACCCTATAGACCTAGAGGAGATGACCAAGGATATAAATCTCAGTAGGTTCAAGACTAGTTTGATATCATGATGTTTGTGTTAAAGAGACATATGTGGCACGTTACAACTTAGAGGTGTACTGGCAAGGTGGGATGTACCATCTCTGCTCTTGGAACAGGAAGAACTCTGTATTTGGACTGCAGCCAAATGCTTATTTCCTCTTGTTATGGGGGTGAGAGATAGGACATTATGCATGTCATACACCAAGGATAAGAGATGATGTAGTTGGAGCGTTGCCATGAGAAATGTGGATAGAGAAGATATCTTACCATGGTAAAATGAATGATACATGGATGGTTTGTAAACCCTAAGAGGAATGAGGTAGTTCCCTTATGAGGATGTTTTTATCATGAGCTATGTGAAACGTACAAGTTATACCAGAATGAGTTTGAACACCATGATGATGGAATCAAAGAGTGTTCTTACGAAGATAAACATATAGTTTGAGGTGACATGATAAGTGAAATACATGGAAGTGTAATGTTACCTAATACCTAAGGATGTGAAGTGGTAATGGATGCTCTGGTTGAGATACATCTGACTTGTTTGACTAGAAAATAGAAGAGGTTGTTTGGATAACCCTAAGTTTGAAAAGGAGAGGTGTTTGGATAACACTCAGAATATAACAAGATGCGTTGAAAAGTTAAAGGTTGTTTGGTTAGCCAGTCTAGTACTTGGTGCAATGAAAGGATGGTGGTAGAACCTCAAATGCACTTCTTTGGAAGAGAAGGTGACGAAACCTCGACTAGAGTGGTTTAGGGTTTTAGAGGTGTTGATCTTGAAAGAATCATGGCATACCGGAAATCATGATTGAAGATCATCATACCCCATGGAAAATGGCAATAGCACTTTGGATGCTTAAGATGAGGTTGCATGTGGTTTATGGCCATGCAAGCCAGGAGGTAAAGGACGAACCCCAGTAACCCAGTGTATTGATATAGAGAACAAAAGAATCCCTGAGAGGGAATGAGAGCTCAACACTATGGATGTTGTGATAAGTCTTCCCTGGATCGAGGAAGGTCGAGATACAATATGGGTTATGGTAGGTCACCTTACCTAGAAAACATGAGAAAGAAAGAGTTCTGTCAAGGGACAGATCTAGTTGAACTAACCATGAGAGAGATGGTTCAACTACACCATGAAGTGAGTTCAATGATTCTTGAGTTTGACATAAAGGTTCACTTCCATAAAGTGGAAGTAGGTACATGAAGAACTCTATGTTAGTATAGTTTATCACCCCTAACTATGGTTAGTATGATCCAGACTAAAGGGTCTGATGAGGGCATATGTGCTCATTCAGGGTGATATCTAGAGACGGTTCTTGTCCTATGCAAGATGTGACAATGACCACCATAGCCAATATCGGGTTTTATAAGAAGCTCTGTAAGGGAGGTTGTGTCGGTCACCACTTCAGTAAGGTGATGTTGGTGAAAGAACCATATGATGGTTAGAAAAGGGACCACAGTGCGTGTAGATGAAGTCACTTTGATCATGCAATGGCTGAAAGGAGCCTAGAGACGATAAGAGTCGTAAGCAGATGCAAAGTAGACTGACATGTAGTTCACTGTGAGAGAAAATGTAACATGAAAAATCCGACCCCTCTAAGTTATAAGTAAGAGAGCTGAGTCCCCGATACATGGGTCCATCAGAGATGGATGGGTGGAAAAGGTTAGGTTGACCCTACCCCTCGGGATAGAGTAATGAGAGATGTTTCCCATGTGTCCAATTTAGAGCACTATGTGAGGTACCCGACCATGTGCTGAGCAATGAACCTAGTGAGCCCCAAGGGAGGCTGGAATGACCTGAGTCACCTGTGCAGTTTATAGACGCCAGAGTGAAAGGACTCAGAGAAAAGAATATGTGATAATAAAGGTTCTTTGAAAATGCCATGGGTACGGCAAAGCCACATAGGGGCCAATGATGGACCTGGAAAAGTCTTATCCTGAATTATTTGCTTGCTTGCTTGAATTTTGAGGACAAAATTTCTATAAGAGGGGAAGGATGTTATAACCCCAATTTTTGGGTTCAATTGATGAGAAATGTAATTTCTCATATTAAAGATGTTTGAACAAATAACCATATATTTGGTTGAGAATATTTGGATTTCGTTTAAAATAGCCTTGTTGTTTGATTTGTGGGCTTTATTGGCTAGTGGGCCCAATAACAAGGAAATAACAAAGCTAATTCAATTAGTGAATGAATAATTGAATTTATAAGAAAAGAAATATGTGGAAACCTCTAGAAGGCAAATCCAAAGAGGATTTCGTGCCTCTTGGATTCCTTGGGCTCCAAGGAGTCTAAAGTTGCAAAGAAAATCAATTAGAAAAAGAAAAGATTAATTCGGTATTCCTTTATTAAGAAAGAAATTGTAAACAATGAGAAAATGTGGAAATTTAGTGAAAAGATGGATAATTGAGTTCCCTTGATGGAATTTTGTATCCATGAGATTTCTAATGATAAAAGGGATGCCAATGTGGAGAATAAAAGAGAAATAAAGGGAAATACTCAAAAAGGAGATATTTTAATAAGAAATAAATAAAATATGAAATTGACTTTTAAAGGAAGATAAAGGAAAATAATGTTCCCCAAGGTGGGAATCCGTGCCTTGAATGTTTCTTAAGGTCCAAGGGACCTAACATAACGAGATAATGGCAAAATGGAAAGAGAAAATAGCAAATTGCAAAATAAAAAGATAATGAGATACATTATTAGTGATTTTGTGAGTTTGATAAAAAGAAAGTATCTTCCTATTAAATGAAAATAGGATTTCGTGCTTTTAGAGTAAAAGGCAAGTACAAGGAATAAAGAGGAAATAACTTTCGAAAATCCTAATATTTTAAGAGGAAGGAATAGCAAAAAGATAAAGGAAAGAGAGGGAGTTTTCTTTTCCATGAAGGAATTTGTTTCCTATGAGGAATAGAACAAAGTTAACCATAAGTGGTCGTCCTAGGGCATAGATACCCACCCTATATAAAGGGGGGTAAAGCCCTAGTTCGAGTCCGAGAGAGAGGGAGGATGATCCCACGTTCTTTTCCTTCTTCCTTGTGTATAAACCCTAAACAAGGGTATGAACCTGACCATGGAGCAATGTGGGAGTTCTTCATAGTCTTGCTTGAGGCAGGAGCCCTCCACGACCTCCCAGGATCGATTGGCTACCGCTCCAAACAATTGCAACTCGCGCAGCCGCAGCTGAAAGGCTGCAACCGCGGCCTTGCTTGGCCGGATGAAAGCCGCACTTTAGCCAGCTGGATCGCGACCTGGGCAGTGCCCTAGGTGCGGACCATGGCGGCGGAGCTTGGGCAGCCAAAATCGGCGCTCCAGGGACGCCGGAGAGGGAGGACCACGCCCACGTAGGCCTGCGTTCGGCGGCTAGGGCGGCGGCCACTGTGTTGCCCAAGGTTGAAGAAGGGGCAATAGCGCGTGGACAAAAATACCCTTCACGGGATGAAGAGCCTGCCAACTTAACCGAGGGCGGTTTGGTCTTTTCGAAATGTTTCAGACCTGAGATACGTTGCATGGGAGTGGTGACGTGGCGTTCACCGATTGGCCGAAAAGGTATTCTCTTTATTATTTCGTAGTTAATTATTGGTAGCTCCAATGGAAACATATAATATATGAAAATTGATCCTCAGAACGAGAGGAATACAATAAAAATAGTCTCATAGCCTGAATCTGATCATAGTTCGAAAATTAATGTAGATTATCATCTTTGATTAGTTAAAGATTAAGGAACCCTAATTTGATATGATTAAAGTGTGTAATAGGGTTTAATGAATCATTACAGTTGATATTAACCTGTTAAATGCAAAAAGGTACTTTAAGATCAAAAATGATTATCTTTGCATGTAATTAGGTTAATTAAGAGATTATATGCCTAAATATGCTTGTAATATGAAAAGTGCATAAAAGCTATCATTTTAATGATTTAATTAATGAAAAACTCTTAGATTTGATGATAGATGGTTTTAATGTTGATCAATGGATAATTTAAGCCTATTGTTCATAAAAAGGAAAATAAGATCTAAAAAGATAATCTTTTTATATAATTGGCTTAGTTTAGGGTTTTGTGCATTAATGAGCTTGAAAACCCTAAATTAGGTGAATATGACTTTTAAATGTTTTAATTATTCAAATCTGTAAATAATTAAGGGTATGATGATCCTAAGTCAATTTTGGGTATAAAAGACTATTAAATGAATAGTTTGAACAATTAGGGTTTACATAAATGGAAAAGAGTACTATTAGGGTTTGTTAACCTAAAAGAGGTAAAGTTCAAGAGATTGATCTAAGAAACCCTAATGAGTATTAATGAATACTTAATACATATTAGAAACCCTAGAAAGTGAATCCAAGTCAATAAAATAGATTCCTGATAAAGTGTGTAATAAATAGAGTACATATTCTTTTCAGGAATTGTGTGATGATTTAATTACTTGCTTGGATCTGTTGATTGGGTTGATTGCATATACATGAAGTAAATGTTGAATAATCTGCATGACTCATCAAATCAGGTATGTGGTTACTTATGGTTAACCGTTTAGGTTTCCCGGCGTTTTCCGAACGTTTTATCGCTTGTATGCAACTAAACTGCTTGGATGTTCATATTGCAAATATAATGTGGCTATGACTATCACTTAATGTGTATACCTATAAACTCAGATCCTGGTTCTCTCTGTGGCAAAATAGCTAACCTAGTACATGGCTACTTATGGGTAGGTCATCAGGTTAGAGAAAGACCTAGTACATGGCTACCTATTGGGTAGGTCCATCAGGTCTATGGATGACCTAGTACATGGCTACCCATTGGGTAGGTCCATCAGGTCAATGGTTGACTTAGTACATGGCTACCATGGAGGTAGGACCATCAAGTCATAAAGAGTTAGAGATTGGGCTATCCTCGGATAGTGCCATGCGACTCTATACCTAAAAGAGAGGTGATATCCATGTCCACTGCAGGGACAGCCCAGAGTTGTGAATATGTATGGATTGAGTTATATGGTTTAAAATGTAATCTTGTTGGTTAAATCATTAATTGAATGATTATGTTGTTAACTTAGTGGAACAATTATCTGCTTCTCCCCCACATACCAGCTTCGGCTGACCGACGTTTTGTTTGTCGGCGTTTTAGGTACAATGAAAAGAACAAACAGTAAAGTGGCACATGTGATACTGAAAGAGAGTTAAAGTATAAAGGAGGATTAGATAGATTAGTATCGGTGTGGATAGAAGGTTAATCAACCAAGTTTTCAAAAAGGTATGTAAAGAAAAATTTTATTACCATTTTCAGTATAGTCTGTTAGAATTTGATAATTGTTTATGGTTATATGCCGAACCTTTGATCCAGGATTAATGGATGCGGCTTCAACCTCTTGGTCTCCCTTAATTGGGGGTTACTGAAAGGTGAGGTCGTAACAATATCATGGGAAGAGACCTAAGAGAAGAACCAATGGCCTGGGCTGACTTTAAGACCATCTTCACTGCCAGATTCATCCCCGTCTCAGCCAAGAAGGAGAAGGAACGAGAGTTCACCAACATGACTCAAGGAAGCTCATCAGTTGCAGACTTTGGTCACAAGTTCCGTATCTTGGAACGTTTTGGGCACATGATGGATGAAGAGAGGAGGGTGGACCACTTCATCGAGCGTCTGCACCCTGCCATAAAACCCCATGTGATGGCTAGTAAGCCGAAGACCTTCGCTGAAGCCTACAACACCACCCTAGACATGGAAAGGATGGTGATGCCTGCTTAGAATCCTTCCAAGGAATACCTGGGTTTCACTGAGGGAGCCCAGGGGTAGAAGAACGAGCACAGGAAGGGACAAGGGCGCAACCACAACAAAGGCAAGCATGGGCATAAAGGCAAACCACGTGGTCAAAATCGCTTTCAGAAGTGTCGCACCTACGAACGAACACATCCTGGGAAGTGCCGCTTTGAGAGGAAGGTGTGTTTCTGATGTCAGCAAGAGGGAAACTTCATCGCTAAATGCCCTCAGCTTGACCCAAGAGGACCTTTGGGGTCACAACTAGTGGCAGCACAACCGGTAGGTGCAGCACCCCCAGCAAGAGCACCAGCCAGAGGACCCCAACTGGAGAGAGGAGACAAGCTAGAGTGTTCGCCATCGACAATGAAGAAGCTCAGGCGAATGCTAATAGTCCGATCAAGGGTAATAACCCATATAGTTTTCCTTTTTGTCTTAGTAGATCATGTAGTAGATTTATGATTTGGTATGAACTATGTAGGCTTGCTGGAAGTCATGGGATAAAATGTAAAAGCACTTTTTGATTCTGGTTCTACTAATACTTTTATTTTGAGAAATCTGGCAGCTATGCTTTGTTTGAAAATCAAGGATTTAGGTTATGTTTTGGATGTCACAACCCCGAGTGGTCATATCTATACACCACTTTTGAAAACCCCTATCTTGCTAGTTAAGTATCTGAACCATGAGCTTCCCACTGACTTCATCCTCCTCGATATGAATGATTTTGATGTAATCATTGGTATGGATTGGATTTACACCTATAGGGCCTAGATTGACTGTAGAGAGAAGAAGATCCTTATTAGGAAACCTAGCCATCCACACTTCACCATTTAAGGAAGGAAGGATGCGACGACCAACCTTTATGTGTCAGCCTTGAAAGTCGAGCGGATGATATCTAAGGGATGTCAAGCCTGCCTAGCCATAGTTACTGAGCCTGAGGTTAAGGGGCGATCCTTAGAGGAGATAGAGGTGATTCAAGAGTATGCATATGTGTTCCCGGATGATCTACTAGGGATTCCCCCTGAGAGGGAGGTAGATTTCTCCATCGAGTTAGCTCCTGGGACTAACCCTATATCTAAGGCACCCTATAGAATGGCCCGTGTTGAGTTGCTTGAGTTGAAAACACAATTGTAGGAGTTGTTGGATAAAGGCTTTATCTGACGCAGTACATCTCCATGGGGAGCACCAATCCTCTTTGTGAAAAAGAAGGATGGGTTGCTTTAGATGTGTATTGACTATCAGATGATCAACCTGGAAACCATTAAGAACAAGTATCCCTTACCCAGAATAGATGACCTGTTTGACCAACTCAAATTGGCTCGAGTCTTTTCCAAGATTTATTTGAGGCCAGGATACCACCAGGTGAGAGTAAGAAGTGAGTATATACCTAAAATGACTTTCCAAACCCGATACGACCACTATGAGTTTATGGTCATGCCATTTGGATTGTCCAATGCACCTAGTGTCTTTATGAATAGTGTGTTCCAGCCTTTCCTTAACTCTTTTGTGATAGTGTTCATAGATGACATCTTGGTGTACTCCGATGACCTAGACCAACACCATGACCACCTGGGTAGAGTCCTTGATATCCTGAGAAAGTAGAAGTTTTATGGAAAGTTCTCAAAATGTGAGTTTTGGATAGACCAAGTCATGTTTCTCAGACACATCATCTCAGGAGGAACAATCACAGTAGATCCAGCCAAAGTGTTGACAATACTAGACTGGCATGCACCAAAGAACACCTCTGAGATTTGCAACTTCTTGGGGTTGGCTAGATACTATCGTCGCTTCATCAAGGATTTCTCAAACACTGCTTTGCCGCTGACCATATTAACCTAGAAGGATGTGAAGTTTGTGTGGTCTGACATATGTGAAGCTCGCTTCGATGAGCTGAAGGAGAAGCTGACCACCACCCCTGTGTTGACTCTACCTTCTGGAAATGAGGGTTTCATGATATTCACTGATGCTTCCAAGATGGGACTTGGCTGTGTGTTGGAACAGAATCGACATGTGGTTGCATATGCTTCCCGACAGCTCAAGCCCAATGAGGTGAATTACCTGACACATGACCTGGAGTTAGCTGTCATTATCCATGCCCTGAAGATATGGCGGCATTACCTATACGATGCTACCTTCGAGATCCTCACCGACCATAAGAGTTTGAAGCACCTGCTAACATAAAGAGACCTGAACCTATGACAGCGATGATGGATGGAGTATATGAAGGATTACAACTTCACCATCACCTATCATCTCGGTAAGGTGAATGTCGTAGTAGATGCTTTGAGTAAAAAATAGATTAGGTGTGAAATTGTATTGTCCATCCAGTGGAAGCGTTTGGAGGAGCTGGTGGAGTGGACTCCACAACCGCTGGAAGATCGAGTTTGATTGGCTAATATCCAGATCCAAACTGAGTTGTTGAGTGAGATCGTAGCAGCACAATTGACCAGTGAAGAGCTCAACAAGATGAAAGGTTTGATGATGAAGCCACAGACTCGTCTCTCCATGGGAGTGGATGGACGAATCAGGTTTGAGAATCATATATGGGTTCCGGTGGATTCATCGATAAAGGAACTTATCCTACAAGAGGCTCATGGGTCCAAATACACAGTGCACCCAAGAACTACAAAGATGTTCAAGGACATGTAGAGGTTTTTCTAGTGGCCATGAATGAAAAGAGAAAATGCGACATGTGTGGCCAGTTGTCTTACATGACAGATGGTTAAGGCTAAACACCAATGACCCGGTGGACTTCTACAATGGATAGAGATTCCAGAATGGAAACGAGAGCAGATCACCATGGATTTTGTGGTCGGTCTACCCAGGACCAGGAAGGGTTATAATGCGATATGGTTCATGGTAGATGGTCTTACCAAGTTAGCAAACTTCCTTACTTTAAAGACCACTGCCAAGGTGTCAGACGTAGCTGAGCTGTATATCAGATAGATAGTGTGTTTGTATGGCGTACCTGGTTCCATCATCTCGGATAGAGACCCAAAGTTTACTTCCAAGTTGTGGAAGCAAGTTCAAGAGGAACTTGGTACTAGGTGAAGTTTAGTACCGCTTATTACCCCAGACGGATGGTCAGTCAGAAAGGACGATCCAGACATTAGAAGATCTGTTAAGATCTTATGTGCTCCATTGGGATGGCTCATGGGAGCAATACTTACCTTTAGCCGAGTTTGCCTACAATAACAACTACCAAGCCAGTATCAGGATGCCTCAGTATGAAGCTTTGTACGGGAGACCGAGTCATTCACCACTTCACTAGGATAATGTTGGTGAGAGGACCCTGTTGAGGTTAGATGAGCTCTAAGTGTATGCCGATAAAGTTTCTTTGATCAAGCAAAGGCTGAAAAGAGCCCAGGATCGACAGAAGTCATATGCTGATGCAAAGTAGACTGACGTGCATTTCACTATGGGAGAGCATGTGTTTTTGAAAATCTGATCGCTCTGTGCTATAGCCAAGAACAGAGGAAAGTTGATTCCTTGATACGTGGGTCCATTTGAGGTATTAGAATGGATGGGTGAAGCTGCATATCATTTGGCATTACCCCCTCAATATAGAATGATGCATGATGTGTTTCATGTGTCCACTCTGAAGTGATATGTGCAAGACCCGAGCCATGTGCTGAGCATTGAATCTATTGAGCTTCAAGGGAAGCTGACTTATCCTGAGTCACCTTTGCAGATTCTAGATACCAAGGTGAAAGAGCTCAGATGTAAGAATATAGAGATGGTAAAGGTTTTTTGGAAGCACCATGCAGAGGATGAGGCCACATGGGAGCTGAAGGTGGATATGGAGAAAGCATACACTGACTTGTTTGTTTGATTACTTGAATTTTGGGGGCAAAATTCCTATAAGGAGGGGAGGATGTTATAACCTCAATTTTCTAAGTTATGTAATGAAAAAGTGTAATTATCTTTTATTGATGAATGAAATCTATGTTTGATTTGTTGATGGATTTCATGTGAAATGGCCTTGATTGATGGATAATGGGCTTTGTTGTCCATTGAGCCCAATTGAAAAGAAAAGACAAATAAAAGGAAATACATGTGAAATTGACATATATAAGAGGATAAAGGCAAATAGATATTCCTCAATATGGGATATTTCGTACCTTTAAGGCTCCTTAAGGACCAAGAGACTCGAGATAATAAGATAATGGCAAAGGAAAATGAAATATTAATTAAAATTGGTTTAATTAATAGTTAACTTGGGATTGAAGGAAACCTTCTCATCCATTGGAATTTGATTCCCAAATTTAATAAACAGTTAAATAATGCCAAGATGGAGTTTCCCATAAAATTGAGAGAAAAATACTAATCGAGGAGAGAGAAATGAATTTCCCAAGTTTCCTTGTAAAAACACTCTTTTTATCAATTATTAGACAATTGAGTTTCAGGGAGCAATGATGCTCGTTGGATGACCCGCGTGGTCCAGGGGACCACGGATCCAACGGTGGCCGCTCATCATCTACCACGAGTAATAGTGGGACTGGGAGACAAATTGGGAAACCAGTTTCTCATCAATTGAGATGATATTTTGAAGAATTAATCAGTCCTCTGATTTCTGGAGATTGTTCTGAACAATCTAGACCCCATTTTTTAGCGTTGCCGTCGACGAGGGAAGAAGTTCCCAATTCGTAGGACACCTTGACCTAGCCCTATATAAGGGAGGGGTACTCGAGGGTACCAACATACCAAATTCCTACCCCAAATGCTTCAAAGCGTGACAACGAGTTGAAAGGCGAGTTCAATTGTCAATTTCATCCTAACCTACACCCCCTGCATCCAGCCGACCTCACCAAAACTCTATCGACCTATTCGTGGTGAAGGTCAAGTTTCTTTGACCAATTGGTTGGTTCATTGAGTTCAGTTGGAGACGACAGGGCTTCTGAGCACCTCTGTTTCTCTACTGGTGGCCTGGAGCTCATAGTCAACTAAGGAATTGACCACAGCCTATCGAGCGATCGGAGGTAGACGACGACCCAGAGCCATTCGATCATGGACCACCATGATCCCGAGCAGGATCGAATGAGTGAGAGTAGGAGTGGCTAAAATTAGGCATGTGCGATGAGGATCGTTGGATCTGAAGAGCGGACCACCAGTCCACTGATCAAGCGGCCATCGATTTTCCAGTAATTTTCTTCTCTACTCAAATAATTCTGAAAAAAGTTTTTTCTTGCAAAAATCATAGAAATAAATAGAAAACTCATATGAAGAAACTCTATACATGAAAGTTGATAAGAAAAATACAAGGAATAAGATAAAAATAGTTAGAAGGCATAAATTTGTATCTTTATGTAAAAGTACATTATTTTGATGAAACATGTGTTAAAATTGGGTTAGAAACCCTAATTGATAATAATGGATAGTTTTGTAAGTGTAAATAGGTTAATTCGAGTATTGTTAACTTGTTTAATGATAAAGATGAATCTTAACATGATTTGAAGATGAAATTGAAATATTTAGTGTTTTAAACCTAATATGATGGTTAATATACTTAGAAACCCTAAATAGGGGAAAAGGGAAGAAAAGTGCCTTTAATATGAAATTAGGGTTATATGTTGTCAAAAGGTAATATTAATATCTTTCATGAGGATTTGATAAGATAATTAGGGTTGGTGAGTAATTAGGGTTTAAAATAATAAAAGTGAAGTGAAACCCTAATTGTAATTGAAACCCTAAAAAGGTCTAGTAACCCTAGAAAGCAACTAGGTTTAATAGACCTTGATGGCATGATCAATGATAGGAAAATTGGATGCATATTTTAGGATCATCTTGTGTGATTGCTTACTGGATTTCTTGCTTAGTTGGATTATTTCTACACTCAAGTCATCCTGACAGGTATGTGGTCAATTATGGTTAATCACCTTAGTTTTCTGAAGGTTTTCCCAGATGATTAATCACACAGGATGCAACCTATCAGTTTGGATGTTCACAATTGCAAATCATAAAGTCACTATGATTATCACAATTATGATATAAGTGTGTATTATTGCACCTACATGCCACCCTGATGGATGATGCAAAAAGGTCAAGCCCAAGAGGGAAGACCCATGAGTACCATGAGTGGTGACCCCAAACAAAAAGTTCAGGATAGAGAAGGTGGTCTTAATTGCATGACTAATGAGCACCATGAGAGGTGACCCCAGGAACCAAGCTCAGGATGGATAAGGTGGCCTTAAGTCAATGGCTAAAGAGAAACCCTTAAGGGGGTATTCCAGGGTTAGGGAAAAAGCGGTGGAGTTTGACACATTGAATTCGTAAATTGAATTGTTAATTAACTTGATTATGATAATTAGGTTTTTAGCCTTATGTGTGATATTTTTTTTGTCCCCACATACTGGCATATTCATATATGCTGACCGACATTTTATTTGTTGGTGTTTTAGGTACCACACTGAAAAGAGCAAACAGTAAAGTGACACATTGTGAAAATAAGAAATAAAGTGCAAGGAGGATTAGATAGAATAGAATCAAGCTGTGGATAGAAGTAGATATCCAAAGTTTTTAAAAAAGGTATGCAGAGTGTTATTTTATACCAACTTTTAGTATAGTTTGGTAGAATTTTATAATTATTATCGATTATTTGTTGAACCTTTGATCCGGTTAATTGGGATAACGACTCTGACCTCTTGGTCTCCCTTAATTGAGGGTTACTGGGAGGTGGGGTCGTTACAATTGTATTGGAGCTCAAGATCAAGAAATTGACTTGACAAAGACTCAATACTATCAAGATGTAGCTTTTCATTTTGATCTAGAATCTCAGTCTTAGCATAAAGATCATCTATATTTTTCCTAACCTTTTCTTTTTAGCTTTGCATTTAGTAAAAGATGTATGGCTAGTATTAAGCATATCAATAAGAGTTTCTTTAGAAAACTCATGGAAATTAACTTCACTTGCCTCAGTTACCTCACTTACCTCACATACATATTCACTTGTAGAGGCCATGAGAGCAATGTGGCGTTCTCCATCTTCAGAGCTAGAAGAACTTGAGGAAGACTCCTCCCAAGCTGCATGAGTTTCATCCTTGCTTCTTCTTTCTTTCTTCTCCTTTCTCTTGTATTTGCCTTCCTTCTTATACTCCTTGTCTTTCTTGTGGCTTCTCTTGTGGTGGCTCTTCTTGGCCTTGGGGCAGTCACTCTTGTAATGGCCTTTTTGGCCACATTCATATCACTTAGGAGTAGATGAAGAAGACTTCCCTTTGAAGTGCTTTTCCTTGGAGTAGTTAGCTTCATGCTCATTTGGGCCTTCATCGTCACTTGAGGAAGGAGTAGGAGACCGGAGTGCAAGTTGTTGTTGCCGAACCATCTCTTCAATTTGATATTTGAAGGCGGTGTCCTTGATCTTCTCTTCTTTCTTTTCTTCATGTTCTTCCTTGTCAAGCCTTGGCTCATGAGCTTGGAGGTTGCTAACTAGCTCCTCAGCTGCCAAGTCACTAAGCTTGTACACTTCTTCAATGGAGGTCACCTTGGGCTCCCATCTCTTTGGAAGAGATCTCAAGATCTTTGAGTCGATTGTGCCTTTATCCATCACATGACCAAGAGATGCCAATCCATTGATGATGACATTAAGCCTTATGTACATGTCTGCCACTCTTTCATTCTTGCCCATATTAAAGTTCTCATGGAGATAACCAAGCATCTAGATCTTTGCCTCCTTCACTTGCTCCGTTCCCTCATAGGTGACACATAGATTATTCGAAATCTCATATGTGGTATCCTATGAGGAGATCCAGTTGAACTCGGATGGAGTGAGGGCTATATAGATGATGCTCAAGGCTTTGGAATTGAGCTGAGCTTGCTTCATTTGGTCTTCCGTCCATGTGGAGATTTCCCCCTTTGGATCTTCATACTTTAGGTGCACCACCTTCCACATCTCGTAGCTTACTCCTTGGATGTAGAACTGCATCCTTCTCTTCCAATAGAGGAAGTTGGTGCCGTCAAAGACCAGAGGTTGCATGGAGAAGCTTCCCTCCAAGTTGAGAGATCCAAGTGTTGAATCACCTATGTTCTCCTACTTGTGGAAGCATCTTGGAGAAGACCTACTATAATACCACTTGTTGGATCAAGCACTCCAGAGGGGGGGGTTGAATAGAGCTTCACAATTGTCACAAAATGGATTAGACCTTCAAATTATATTAAGTGCAAAAGATAAACTATACAACCAATTTGAAGTCCTAACTAACAAACATAGCAAGTATGAGAGATAATGATAGCATACACTTGGAAAAAGTGGTTTAGAGTGGTTCCACACTTCAAACTAGAAGTGAGTTGGTCCACTACCTAAAGGTGGTTAGTTTCTAGGACTTTGCAATCTTGGTACTCTTATATTCATTCATAAGATTACAAGACAAAACCACATTCATCCAAGGACTTAATACCTCAAGCAAGGATCTTCAACCTACCGAAGGAACTTACCCACTTAAGCAAAGGAGTCTTCAACCTTCAATAAGGACTTACCCACTCCATCTTCAAGTCTTTGGCCTTCCAGGAATTACCTATACTTCTTGAGCGTCCACCTTGCCTATCTCCTTCACTCGAAGATCTAGATCATCATGCTTTCTTCAACCTTGAAGAACAACAACTCCTTCTCCTTCACTTGGAGAAGATCTTCAAGCCTTTTCTTCAATGAGGAAAGGGGGTAGGAAGATGGAGGTGGAGAGCTTTACATGGATACAAGGAATATCTATCTTACAATGGATTCTAACTCACTCATATTCACAGATTTGAATTGAAAGTAGAGAGAGAAAGGGGCTCAAAGGGGTGCATCACTCTCAACTAGGCTAGGACCAAGCTATTTAATGGAAGAGCAAACTTGGGATGAAGACCAAGGAGTCCTATTTATAGTTGGGGGTTCCCATTTGATAGTGGGAACACTTGGGGATGAAAAATAGCCATTTTACAACTTACAACAGATCTATTTTCGATCCTAACACATCTCCAATGGTTGGAATTGCTTTTTCTGCATTTACAGTTCAATTTAATCGGTCGAGTTTTCATAAAGGTAACTCGAGAAATCCACTATCTGACAAAGCTGATTTTTGAACTATCAGTCGAGTTTATCTAAGGAAACTCGACTGATTGACTAAAATCAATTTTGGGATGGATGGTCGATCGGTCGAGTTCTGTGAGGTGTAAACTCGACTGAATCATTCAGATTCCAAAATCCACACAGATCGGTTGAGTTGGTAACTCACAATAGAGTGCCTGTGACAAATTTTAAGGAATTTGATTTGGATGACCAAACATCCATTTTTGTGTCCCAAAAATTTTTCTGATCTTAGTTACAATACATAACATGTATGCAAGTGATTAAAAAAATTGTTCTAGGTCATTTGGGGATATTTCCCAAATTGGTCACTTGCATGTCTTTTTGCTTTGAACTTGTCGAGTTTGATACATGTAGAATTTGATTCTTTTCTTGTACCTAATGCCTGAAATCAATCTTAAATAGATACATTAGATACATATGAATGAAATGGTTGAGTCATTATCAAAATATGGACAATGTGCAACACTTAGGTCAACAATGATCATGATAATGATAATGTCGAAGGTATGAAATTCCCAATGAAGTGTTCAGGGGACTAATATCCCAGGATAAGTGAACAAGATATGCACCAATTGATATGAGATCTCTTAATAATATGTTACACTTTTCTATATATCAATTATCTATAATTCATGCTTGTAACTTGATTGATGCTAAAAGATGTTGTAATGCACTTAATCTATCAAGTGAGCTAAAAATATAGTTTCCCTGGCCATAGAATCATTCAGTATCATGATTTGCTGAATGATGAAATGAGTTATACTCAGAGTGCATATTTTTGAATATGCAAGGGTGCAAGATGAGTATTTCCTTGCTTCCTTCAAACCCCAAGGATTTGTCCTTTAGCCATTCTCCTAAAAAGAGTGTGGTTGTAGGTCGTAGCTCTATTGCAACACCCCCAAAAGAGTTTGGTTGTAGGCCTTGATTCAATATATGCAAGCATGATTGATTGTAGGTCATACCCTGGACAGAGAACATGCTACATGTTGTATGTCTTTAGCGAAGAGCCTCTATACGCCATGCTAGCTAAAATGAAGAATGACTCATAATGTCACTACCACTCTCATACTGACTGAAAAAGGAGAGGTCTTGGATTCTAGCTCTTCCATAGACCTATATGGTAATAATGTTAGCTTCACAATGGTTAGTTGGAGATGGAAGGTATATTCTCATCTCCACATGGCATAATAAGATGGAATGTTTAAAGATGTAATCAGCTGTGTAGTGTCTTTGTTTAAGGACCAAATACAGAACCATTGGTTGATGCTTTGTTTTGGTTTTATGTTGTTTAGTTTATAACAGTTATACATGTTCTTCATATTCCTTTTAAATGATCTATTGCTCAGTTGTAGATATATGAACTAATAAGATGATGAGACTGCTCTACTCTGCATATACTTATTTAATTCAATATAGGTTTCTTCTGCTCTCATTCGTAAAAGTTTAGTTGTGATAATAATATTGTTGGGAGAGAGTTATGTCTCTCGTTGGGACAAGCAGTCTCACCCTGTGGGTTCCATAACTTTTTAGGTGGACGTGCACAAAAGGGTAAAGATTGTGCAGTAGAGAGCGGGCAGCAGAAGTCAGAACAACAATAACAACTCAGGTTGAGTGTGTTGTTATGTGTCTTGTAAAATATAAAGTCCTATGTGTCATCCCTATTCTCTCAGGTCCTTAGGGAGATAGTGTGTAAAGAGTTTTATAATTGATATGAGATTTTGGGTAGTACGTCTTGACACATAATGTTTCTTTTGTGTATGTTTTGGTAAAGCAATTATTATCTCATATCCTTGCAAGGTGATAGAACATTGTATGTACAAGTAAACCATGATTTATATATATATATATATATATATATATATATATATATGTTTTGGTTCTTTCTGAAAAGAGTTTCCCGGTAGTGGGTCTTTTGGAAAAAAAGGTTTTATAGTGATTTTTGGTAATACGATGTTAATGATTAATTCCACATAGTTTTGTGCGATTAAGCTGTCAGTTTGATAGTGGTCGTCACATTGCCTCCACTAATGAGTCTAAAAACTTGGATCTGTTGTAGAATGTCACATTTTGGGAGTAGAACAAACTTAACACACTTAAGGCCCCTATTTACATCATTATAATGTCACCTTTTGGGAGTAGAACAAACTTAACACACTTAAGGCTCCTTAATGGAATGATTGACCAGCTCAATAAGGTCATCTTTCACTATATCCCATGCAAATTGGTAGAAAGTTGTGTTGAACTAGAGGTTATACATTGTCCATATTTTGATAATGACTCAACCATTCCATTCATATGTATCTGATATGTGTATTCAAGATTGATCTCAGGTTTTAGGTACATGAAAATAATCAATTTACACAAGCCCTAGCTTGTCAAAGTTCAAGTCAAAAGCAATGCAAGTGTGCTAACAAGGAAATCCATTCAAACGAACTTAGAAGAATTTTTTAATCACTTGTATTGATGATATGATTTGTAACTAATATGAGAAAAATATGTGGGACACTTAGTACCAAGTTTTAATCACTTTTTAACCATATTTGAAAATTGATCACAGACTGCTGATCGATCGAGTTGTAATCTCGACCAATCCCTTGGATCAATTTTTTGATGAATGCATCGGTCCAGTTGTGAATTCACAGAACTCGACCTATTGGGTTAGTAACCAAATGTGATTTTAAATGATCGGTCAAGTTTCCCAGGACAAACTCAACCGATAGTTTGAAAATCAGGTTTGACTTTTAGCCGATCAGTCGAGTTACCATTATTGAATCTTGACCGAATGTACTGTATGAAAAACACAGAAAAAGTGATTATAACCGTTGGTGACTTGTTTGGATGAAAATAGATTCGTTTCCTTGTGCAAAAATGGCTACAATACGACTCTAAGTGTTCCCCAACTCAAGGGAGCACCCCCAGTTATAAATAGGACCACTTGGAGTTCATTCTAAGGTTGCTCATTCACTACACACAAGGTCCTTACTATAGTTGAGTGTGCTACCACCCCTTGAGCCCCTTTCTCTCTCTAGTTTACACATCATTTGGTGATTTGTGAGTGAGTTTAGATTATTTTAAGAGAGCTCCACCTTTGTGCATGTAAAGCTCTCAATCTTTCACTACTTCCCTATCCCCTTCTTCCATGAAGAAAAGCTGAAGCAAGAAAGCTCCATCGAGTGAAGAAGGAGCTGTAGCTGGTCCTCTTCAAGGTTGATGAAGAGGTGGTGATCTTCTCCAGGTGAAGGAGAAGGCAAATGCAGAAGATCCAAAAGAAGAAGAAAAATCCTTCAAGGCTGAAGACTTGAGCTTGAATGGGTAAGACCTAGGTGAAGGCTGAAGATTCAAGCTAAGTGGGTAAGTTCCTTGTTAAGATGGAGATCTCCTTGTGATTGGATGGGTAAGTCCTTTGGTGGTCTATTTATGTAATCTCTGTGGTGATATAATAGAGAAAATCAGTTGCAAAGTCCTAGAGGTTGACATATCTAGGTAGTGGACTGACTCACTTCTAGTTTGAAGTGTGGAACCACTCTACATCCCTTTTTCAAGTGCTTGCTATCAATCTCTCTCATCCTTTCTATTCTTGTTATATAGGACTTCAAATTTCCATTAAGTTATTGCTCCTAATTGATATAATTTGAAGGTTCATATTTTTTGTGAGAAATTTTGTAGCTCTATTCACCCCCTCTAGAGCCCTTAGATCCAACAAGTGGTATCTGAGCTAATAATCTTCTACAACAATCTCCCACGAGACGATAAGATGGGTGACATCCTACTTGGTTCACTCAACCTAGAGGGAGGCTTCTCCATGCGTCCTCTGGTCTTTGATGGCACCAACTTCCTCTGCTGGAAGATAAGAATGTAGTTCTACATTCAAGGGATGAACTTTGATATGTGGAAGGTGATGGTTACACCTTACAAAGAGCCAACTAGAACTGTTGCAACATGGAGTGAAACTGCTCTCAAAGAAGCTTAACTGAATGCAAAGGCCATTAGCATCCTCTACGTAGCCCTCACTCCCACGGTGTTGAATCAGATTTCATCATGGGACACCACCTATGAGATTTGGGACAAGCTGTGCATCACATATGAAGGCACAAAGCAAGTCAAGGAGGCAAATATCTACATGTTGGACAGCCTCCTAGAGAACTTCAAGATAGGAAAGAAAGAAGGCATTGTGGAGATGTATTCAAGGTTGAATGTCATTGTCAATGGCCTGGCTGCTTTGGGCACTCCTTTGGAATGAGGCGTCATCAATTCAAAGATCTTGAGAACTCTTCCAAAGAGATGGGAGTCAAAGGTCACCTCCATTGAAGAAGTGAGGAGCCTTGGTGACATCCCAACTGAAGAACTCATTGGTAATCTTCAAGCCCATGAGCCTAGACTTGACAAGCAAGAAGAAGAAGCTAAGCAAGAAGAGAAGGAAGCCAATAAGATCAAAGATAGTGCTTTCAAAGAACAAGTAGAGGTTGTCATTCTTCAACAACAACTTGGTTTCCAGACTTCTTCTCCCTCCTATAGTGAAGATGAAGGCCCTAGTGAGCATGAAGCCAACTACATCGACGGAAAGAACTTCAAGGGAAAGCAAGCCTCCTCCTCCTCTACTTTGAGATGCTACAAGTGTGGTCAAAAGGGGCACTACAAGACTGAATGCCCAAAGTCAAGAAAGTCTCACCATAAGAGCAGCTTAAGGAAAGATGAGGATTTCAAGAAGGAGAGCAAGCATAATAGGAAGGATAAGAAGGAAAAGAGACACAAGAATGCAGCTAATTCAACTTGGGAAGCTTCATCTTCAAGAAGCTCTAGCTCCGAAGAAGATGGAGAGTGCCACCTTGCTCTCATGGCCTCTACAAGTAAATACATTGGTGAGGTAAGTGAGGTAAGCTTGCATGAAATTCCTAAAGAAGCTATTATTGACATGCTTGTTACTACCCATTCTTCTTTTACTATATGTAAATCTAAAATAAAATGGTTAGGTAAAATCATTGATGATCTTTATGCTAAGCTTGAAATTTTGGATTTGAATGAGAAAACAAATCTTGGGAGTATTGATAACTTGCCAGGGAAATACCTTGATCTTGAGCTCCAATATAATGGGGATGAAGTTGAGAATGGTGTCTACCTTAAGAACATTGAAAATATTAAGGAAGAGAACTAAAATTGCCTAAAAGAACTTGAATTGCTTAAAACTGAAAATGCTGAATTTAAGTTTCTTATTGATGCTTGTAGAGAAGAGAGAGATGTTTATCTCAAAGAGATTCAAATGCTAAAATATGAAAATGCTAGGTTTCTTAGTCAAGTAAATGATTTATCTTCTAGACCTTTGTAGCCCAGTTTTAATGTGGCTGCTACCTCTCTTGAAATTGATTCATATCTTACTAAAGTTTTATGTCTTGAGGCTGACCTTGTGCATGCTAGGGATTATATATCTAGTTTATCTTCTACTATTATTTCTTTGAATGATGATAATCATAGATTAAGAGCATCCCTATAGAAATTCCTCAAAGGGAAAAACTCCCTAAATGAAATCCTTGATCATTCTACCCAACAAAGTGGTTCTAATGGTTTGGGATTTATAGGGGGGGCTCAAAGGGAAAGAGCAAGGCCAAAGGTACGAAAAAGATCAAGGAGATCTCTTTCTTTGTAGGAGAATCTTTGGGCACTAAGAATCCTATGGTTTGTTCTTATTGCAAATGTGATGACCATTATTCTACTTATTGTCCTTACAAGCCTAAGGGGACCAACCCAAAGATGAAATGGGTCCCCAAGCTAACTCCGGATCCCAAAGTTTGAGTTAGGAACCGAAATTTTCCTTTCTTGCAGGGAAAAGATAGATGGGTTGTTGATAGTGGCTGCACAAAGCACATGACGGGTGATGTAAGCCATTTCAACAATTTCAGAAAGAAGAAAGGAGGATCTGTCACCTTTGGGTTTAACAAGAAAGGTAAAGTCAAAGGTGAGGGTGATGTAGGTGAATCCTTATGCATTAAGAATGTTCTTTTTTTGGATGGCCTACATTACAATTTAATAAGTGTCAGCCAACTTTGTGATAATGGTTACCTTGTTCTATTTACTTCTTTTGAATGTTTGATTCTAGATTCACTCACCTAGCAAGTTATATATAATGGAACTAGAAGTGGTAATCTTTATGTTATTGTTCTTAACTCTATTAAGCATGTGGTTGGTAGATTCTTAGTAGCCAATTCGAATGATATTTCTCTTTGGCACCGCCAGCTTGGTCATGTAAATATGCATCAATTAAAGAAATTGAGCAAAAAGGGTGTAGTCAAGGGACTTCCTAAATTGTATTTTGAAAAGGATGAGGAATGCCAACCTTGTATACAAGGAAAGCAAACCAAATCCTCCTTCAAATCCAAAGGAGTCCTTAGCACTAAGAGATCTCTTGAGCATCTTCATATTGATCTATTTGGACCAATGAGAATGCAATCGCTTCATGGTTCCAAGTATTGCCTTGTTATTGTCGATGATTTCTCTAGATATACTTGGACATTCTTTCTCATTTCAAAGAGTGATACGCTTGATGTTTTCTCTAGTTTTTGTAAATGAGTTGAGAATGAAGGTCCTTGCCGGATTGTTTCCATCCATAGTGACCATGGGGGAGAATTTGAAAATGAGCTTTTTGAGTGTTTTTGTCAAGAATCAGGTTATGCACACAACTTTTCTTCACCTCGTACACTTCAACAAAATGAGGTTGTAGAGAGGAAGAATAGGTCTCTATAGGAGATGGCTAGGACCATTCTTCTTGAGTTTGATACTCCTAAGAAGTTTTGGGCTGAATCTATCAGTACCTCTTGTTATGTGCAAAATCATGTTTTTACTCATCCTTCGCTTAAGAAAACCCCCTATGAACTATGGTGTGGTAGGAAGACTTCTATTGAGTATTTCCATGTTTTTGGATGTCTTTGTTTTTTTTTGAACATGAAGGATTCTCTCGACAAGTTTGATCCAAAATTGTATAAGGCTTTCTTTCTTGTTTATAGCACTACTAGCAAGGCATATAAAGTTTATAATGTTGATCTTGCTAAAGTAGAAGAATCTATTAATGTAAAGTTTATTGAGACTAACCCATCTATTCCCAAAGATATTGTTTCAAATGATGATGTTGTAGATGAAATAATTCTAATTCTTAAAGAACTCAACATCACCTTAAAGGAAAAAGAGGTGGCTGCTCAAGAAGAAGAAAAAGATTATGAAAAGAAGGATCCAACTCCCCGGTTTGCAAAGAATTATCCTAAGGAGATAATTTTAGGTGATCCATTTGAGAGAGTGAAGACGCGGGATGCTTTCAACAATGAACAAGCCAACATCACCTTCATCTCACAACTAGAGCCTAAAGATGTCAAGGAAGCTCTTGGGGATGAAGAATGTATCTTAGCTATGTAAGAGGAGCTGGAACAATTTGAGAAGAACAAAGTTTGGACCCTTGTACCAAGACCAATGATAGAAAGATCATTGGTGCCAAATGGGTCTACCGCAACAAGCTAGATGAAAACGGTAAAGTGGTAAGAAATAAAACAAGGTTAGTGGCTCAAGGCTACAATCAACAGGAAGGCATTGACTTTGATGAAACATATGCACATGTAGCTAGACTTGAGTCCATTCGTATGTTGCTTTCTTTTGCTAGTCATAAAAACTTTCTTTTGTATCAAATGGATGTTAAAAGTGCATTTTTGAATGGTACAATTGAGGAGGAAGTGTATGTTGTACAACCTCTATGCTTTAAACATGATAATCTACCTAACCATGTTTATTTGTTGCAAAAAGCTCTCTATGGACTCAAACAAGCACCAAGGGCTTGGTATGAGAAATTAAAGAACTTTTTGTTAGTTCATGGTTATATCGGGGGCAAAGTGGATTCTACCTTGTTTCTAAAGCACACTTCTAACAATTTTCTTATCATTCAAATATATGTTGATGATATCATTTTTGGCGGAACTAACCTTGACCTTTGTAAAGAATTTAGTGATCTTATGCAGAGTGAATTTGAGATGAGTACGATGGGTGAGCTCACATTCTTCCTCAACTTTCAAATCAAGCAAACAAAAGATGGGGACTTCATCAACCAAGGCAAGTACACCAATGAACTACTTAAGTGCTTTGGGATGGAGAATACCAAGCGGATGGACACACCCATGTCAAACACCACCAAACTTGATAAAGATGAAGAAGATCAGAAGGTTGATGAGAAGCTCTATAGAGGTATGATTGAAGATTTACTTTACTTTAACTGCCTCTAGACCTGAAATAATGTTTAGTGTTGGCTTGTGTGCTAGATTTCAATCAAATCCTAAGAAATATCATCTTATAGTTGTTAAGAGGATTATAAGGTACCTAGATAAAACTCAAAACTTTGGACTATGGTATCCCAAGTCAAGGGACTTTACTCCTACTACCTATAGTGATGCTGATTATGCAAGCTGCTTGATTGATAGAAAGTGCACAAGTGGCACTTGTTTCCTCCTAGGACCATGCTTGGTGTCTTTGTTCTCCAAGAAACAGAGCACCATGGCATTATCAACCATCAAGGCTGAGAACATTGCAGCCGGTAGTTGTTGTGCCCAGGTCCTATGGATGAAACAAGTGCTCCAAGACTTTAACATTCATTTTAATGCTTCTCCTATCTTTTGTGATAATACTAGTGCAATTAACTTGTCTTATAATCCTATATTGCATAGTAGAGCTAAACATATATATGTTGGCCATCACTTTCTTCGTGATCACATTTCCAAGAAGAATATTTATATCATGCATGTGAACACAGAAAATCAGTTGACGGACATTTTCACTAAACCTCTAGCTAGAGAGCAATTTAATATTATTAGATCAAATTGCTTATAACTGCTTTGGATGAATCTGATATGCCTTCTAGCTAGTATTCATCCATCCTATATGTTTTGCATCTATCTTGTTCATCTTTGAATGCTTATATGCTTAAAATTGCTTTTTCTTGTACATTTTGCCTTGTTTTTCTCTTGTTTTTGGGTATTTTTTGTAAACACTTGTTTTATTACAAAATAGTACCCAATGATGAGTGATATGTGCCTAAGTATGTTAAACATACATAATGGACTTGAAAAATAAATTTAATTAGCATTCAAATGGCTATAAATTAAGTTTGATAGTTTTAGGTCAGGTTGACCATCGGTCGAGTTTCCCCCAGGACAAACTTGACCGATCCATGGCCGAGAGCTTGTTACAAAATGACCAATCGGTCGAGTTTCAGACTCACAGAACTTGATCGATCGGTGGGCTATTACCAACTTTAGTGACTATTCTCCCTATCAACTAGAGAATAGATGACCGATTCACCTTCTTCTAGCCCTTAGCTCTCAACCCCAGACATTACCTTCCCTAACCTAGCCCTAATCTGACCTAGATAGACCATCCTAAACCTCCCCCCTTGCTCTTACTCTGTGTGTGAATGATTTTGGTGGGTTTTTTTGTGTGTTTGCTCTCTTCTTCTCCTTCTTTGCACCTCCATGGCTTCTCATAGAAGAAAGAGACCCACCCCTAGCAATGCACCATCCTCTTCTTTATCCTCTTACTTGATTCTATTTGATGAGACCCTCTTTGTCTCAATAGAGGTTTAAATAGTTATAAGGACCTACTTCCTTGGAGTCCTTTTCCTTTTAGAGCCTTGTTTGGGCCTAGCCCTAGGTGTGAAGCAATCATTGATCAAGTGGCAAGGTTGCTATCCATTCATCACCTATCTTCCCTGGCTTTCGAGTGTGATTTCTTTCATAATTTGATGTCTAGCATGAAAGTAGTTCATGAATTCTACACAAATTTGCATTGGAATTACGACTCCCTTGTACCCCCTCTGAATACTCAATTGATCCTTACTTCAATTATCGCCGAGAAGAAATTCCAAATCTCTGAGGACATCCTGAATGCTTTCTTTTTAGGAGCCGATGAGAATGAAACCTGGCGTAAGGATTATGGTGAGTATTTTGACCTTGTGGACCTGGAAGGTTTCTACAGGAAGAATGAGATCACTCTTCCTGATATCTATCACTGTTTGAAGAAACTTGACGTTCCCTATAAGAAGAAGAGCAACCTACCCTCCTCCTCCTTAGATCTCAAGAAGTGTATATTAGCCCTAGTGGTCAACTGCAACATCCATCCAAAGAAAAATCAAACAATATTGCAGAGAACACTGCAGTGATAATGTAATGCATCTTAGAGAATGTCAGAGTCAATGGTCTAGATATATCCTCCACCACATGACTTGCTTTGACTCTGAAAAGAACACCCGTGACACCCATCCTCCTTATCTTGTCCTGATTTGTGGTCTTTTCCAGTTCACCAATGAGAAATCACTCTTCTCTGACTTCCACTACAGACCTTCTAGGAAGGGAGTGTGTATTAGTGAGACCACAATTCAAAAATCCATGTCTATCCTTTCCTCCACCACACCCGATGCTTCACCCTCTTCATATGCCTCTATTGCACCTGCCTCTACCTCTACCCGTGCTCCACCTCCTCTGCCATCTCAACCTAGTCGTGCCTCATTTCGTGTTTCCAATGAACCCTCATGGGTTACATGATGCACCAACAAGCATACAACCTCCAGGTCCAGGAGCATCTGCACTAGGAATTATGTTCAATCATGTCAAACATGAACTTATCATGTGTACATCCATACCCCACCTACCAACCTTACCCCGGTAGTGATTATGCATCCTATGCATACCATCACTTCTACCCTACCCCTGAGCCTTCCACTACTGCACCCACACCCTCTACTGCTGGTGGTCCTTCTCCAAGCTTCCTGCCATTTCCTGCTAGCCCCTTGGCCACTCTGCTTGCCAATCTGGGTGATTCTGCTCCCTCCTTCCCTCAGGACAATGAGCTCTATGCTCTTGGTATGACTTGGGATGAGCAAAATGCTCGTTGGCCCGGTCGTGGCTTCAGTCCTTCTGTGGACGAGGAGATTCCTGACTAGGTTGATGCTGAGACTGTTGATGTTGATGAGGATGTTGGTGATGGTGAGGATGCTGCTGATGATGGTGATGGATCTAGTGGTTACTCCAGTGATGAAGGTACTACTACTACACCTTCAGATGGAGACGATGACTACGAGCCTGATGCTGAGGATGATGATGATGTTGTGGACAAAGATAGTTTAGATGTCTAGTTTTTTCTTAGTTTTTAGTCTAGTTTGCTGATCATATATATCTTTCTAGGATATTTTGTATTAGAAACATATGGGCATATTATCTGAGATGTACTATTTTATCTTTAACTTTCATTGTTTATCTCTTATAGTTGTTTTCATGAGAACATGCTTCATGGGTTGTAATCTATCTTTTGTGCACTCTTACTCTTTGATTAGTTATATCTTTTGACTTGGTGTCATATTTCACCATATTTTATTTATGACCTAGCCTGTGTGTTTCTCTTGTCTCTATTTGATATATCACTGCTATAGAAACAACGTTCAACGTCGCTTTTCGGGGCGTCAGTTATTTAACAAAATCAACGTTGATAACCACTAAACGTCGGCTATTAAGGTAAACCGACGTCCATATTTGAAGACTAGATAGACACGGGTATCACTTTTTATTCAGTGTCGGCTGAAGAAACGCAACTGATGCCTAAAATATCCTGCAAAAATCCATTTTTTTCAGATGAAAAAAATTGCCTCCATACAACGTCGATGTTTTACCTAGGACGAAAAAAATTTCCCCCATACAGCGTCGGTGTTTTACCTAATAACTGAAACCTAAAGAAGATAAAAATTGCATGCAATTTTTATCATATGGGCGTCAGTTGTCTTGGGATAACCGACGCTGATAATGGTTTGCACGCCCTCCCCGCCAAAAAATTTAGGATAATTGGACGTCGGTTGTTTTGGGAAAACCAATGCTGAATAGTAAAGGTGTCGGTTGGTAGAGATAACCGACGCCTTTGGAGTGACTTAATAGCCCCTGCGCACAACAGATCCTCTAATTCCCCTTTCTTATGTTTCATCGCGCGATCGACTCCCGACCCTGGTGTGCTCTGCGTCGCCGCCTGCCCCTGCCTGCGCGCCGCCTACTGCTGCTGCTCCTGCTCGCCGCCGCCACCACCCTTGGTGTGTTCGGCGCCCCTGCTACTCGCCGCCGTCACCCCCTGGTGTGCTCACCGCCCCTGTTGCTCGCTGCCGTCGCCGCCGCCTGCCCCTGGTGTGCTCGACGCCTTCTCCTCACACCGCCGCCTCCGTCTCCATGCTGCTACCAATAGTAGGCCCTCCTCATCTTGTTCCAATAGCCTCTCTTCTTCTTTCTTCTCACTCCTTACCAACAGTAAGCACGACCGTGAGGGGTGGCATGACCGTGCTTGCTATTGGTAAGGAGGGAGAAGGAAGAAGAAGAGGGTATATATTCAAATGAATCCCTATTGCATGATGAAACCCTAACATCTACATACTCTATATGATACTTAAAATTGTGATGAAACCTTGACATCAATTGTGATGAAACCCTAACATTTTACATATCTATCCAACATGATGAACATGCATGGACACTCAAAATGTTGAAATCAATGTTATAGAATATGATACCAAGATTAAATGATGTTACATGAAACCTGGAATATGAATGATGAAACTAGGATTGTAGGTATTGGAATGACAACATACATGTATTTGTTGGCCTAGAAACCCATCCAAGATTTACTCATTAGGAGTAAATCTTGGATAGTCCCCAATTTGGGACTGTTCTTGAACACCTAATCTCACTTAGGATGTAAGTTTATAGTGTGTATTATGTATTATTTCAAAATGACTATGTGGATTTGAAAGATTGTCCAAAATGTGGTGCGTCACTGTATAAATTAACGACTTCGGGGGAGTCCAAAATTGGTTCTCCTGCCAAGGTGATGTGGTATCTACCTATAATATCATAGTTTCAATGCTTGTTTGCAAATCCGATAGATGCAAAGAATTTGAGGTGGCATGCAGATGTTAAGAAAAATAATGATGGGATCCTACGACATGCGTCTGATTCCCCATAATAGAAGAAGATTGATCTATTGTACCCCAAATTTGGTGAAGAAGACAGGATTTTAAGACATGGGATTTGTACAGATGGGATGAATCGATACGAGACATTGAGCAACCAACATAAAACTTAGCCAGTCATGCTTGTTATATACAATCTTCCTCCCTGGATGTGTATGAAAAATAAGTACATTATGCTGTCGTTGTTGATATCGGGCCCTAAACAGCCTAGAAATGATATCGATGTTTATCTTGAACCTCTGATTGATGACTTAAAGAAACTTTGGGGTGAAGGTGTGATGACCTATGATGCTTCACTAAGAGAGACATTTCATTTGCATGCTATGTTGTTTTGCACTATTAATGACTTTCCAGCATATGGGAATTTTTCTAGATATAGTGTCAAAGGAGCTAAAGTGTGTCCTATATGTGAAGAGAACACTGATTCAATAAGACTAAAACATGGCGGCAAGATTGTATATCTTGGTCATCGAAGGTTTCTTTCAAAATTCCATCTGTATCATAGGAAGTGCAAAGCTTTCAATGGATGGAATGAGGAACGGAGTGCACCTAAACCTATACCAGGGGATGTTGTTTATGAAAGAGTAAAAGACATTGTCAATGAATTTGGTAAGATATCACAATGTACTATGGCCACATGGAGTGACAATTCTTCATTCAAGAAGAAGTCAATATTTTGGGATATTCCTTATTGGAGTTCTTTAATAGTCAGGCATTGTATCGATGTCATGCACGTTGAGAAAAATGGATGTGATAGTGTCATTGGTACTCTATTGAATATACCAGGTAAGACTAAAGATGGGATAAAATCCAGATTGGACCTACGTGAAATGGGAATAAGGTCAGAATTAACAGAATTACATGAAATGGGTAATAAAAGAACATACTTACCTCCCGCTTGTTACACGTTGTGTAGAAAGGAGAAGAAAGCTTTTTGTGAATGCTTGGCAAATGTTAAGGTGACATAGGGTTACTCATCCAATATCCATAGATTGGTATCAATGAAAGATCTGAAGTTGATAGGTCTTAAATCTCATGATTGTCATGCTCTAATGCAACAAATTTTGCCTGTGGCAATTCGATCTATATTACTGAAGCATGTAAGGTTTGCAATCACCAGACTTTGTTTCTTTTTCAACAGTCTGTGCAACAAAGTTATTGACCCTGATACTCTCGATAATTTGCAAAGAGAAGTGGTTGTTACCCTATGTCATCTTGAGATGTATTTCCCTCCTTCATTCTTTAATATCATGGTACATCTTGTTGTCTACTTGACTAGGGAAGTGAAAATGTTGGGACCAATTTTCTTGCATTGGATGTATCCCTATGAACGATACATGAGCATTTTTAAAGGCGATGTTCGAAACTGTTATCGGCCTGAAGGGAGTATTATTGAGGGTTATGTGGCAAGAGAGGTTATAGATTTTTGCAATGACTTTCTGAGTGGTAATGACACTCCTGTTAATGACAAGAATATTGAGGAGGGCAAAGGAATTTTGGGATCACAGGTGAAAGTAATCAGCCGTGAGCAGTCGGAACAAGGTCACTTGTATATTTTATACAACATGGATGAAGTGAGTGTTTATATCGAGGAACATACCAATTTCATCAAGAGACAACATCCTCGAGCCAGTTCAATGTGGCTTGCTAGAGATCATAACAAGACTTTTACTAAGTGGTTTGAAGATAAAGTATTACATCAACTATCTAAAACACTAGATGATATTATAGAAACTATCAAATGCCTTGCCTTTAAACCAAAATCGAATGTTATGTCTTATGAAGGGTTTGACATTAATGGGTTCGCATATTTCACAAATAGACAAGATGATAAGAGTGTCATCCAAAACAGTGGGGTCACCCTTCAAGTGTTGACTATGTATTTTGCAAGTGCAAAGGATAAGAGTCCACGTGAAGCTAAAATGTAATATTACGGTGTCATTGAAGACATATGGGAGTTTGACTACATAGATTTTAGAATTCTGCTCTTCAAATGTAATTCGGTTGATAACATCAAAGGAGTTATAGTGGATGAATTGGGTTTCACTTTAGTGAACTTTGAAAATATTGGCGAGAAGGGTGAACCATTCATATTTGCATCACAGGCGAAATTAGTATTTTATATCGATGATCATGCAAATGATAAATGGTTGGTTGTTCTTCATGGTAAAAGATAGTTCATTGAAGATCCTATAGATGAAGAAGAGTACTATGCTAAGTATGATGAATCCAGTCCATTCTCTGTTGGGTTTCTAACTCCACAAAATATTGAAGCTAATGATGACTTATATGTGCGTAGAGATCACAATGAAGGATTGTTAATTGATAAAAGATCACAATTTTAGAGTCATGCATGTTTCATTTTTCAATGTTTCATTTTTATATGTGAACTATATAAAATGCTAAATGTTTGCTTTTTTAATATCAATATCATTTTCAGATATAATGTTTCATTATCTTCTGGTTAATACAAATGTTAAATGTTTGCCTTTTTAATGACATTTTTAGATGGCTGACCATGATGTCCATGATGAGGATGATGTCCATGATGAGCATGGCAAGGATACCAATGAAAGTTTTAAAAATATATCCTATATTTCTATAGAAATTCATTATCTTCTAGTTATGTCATATATCCTATATTTCTATATTGGGCTAATTCAGTGTGTTTATTTTGTCAATTTTTTAGTTGATGATGCACATGTACCCTCTGAAGCACTGGAGGCACTTGACGCGCATGACCAAAATGTTAATAAGAAAAGGGGCATCACTCTGCTAAAGAAGTTAACATCACTAAGGGGCAGTGGATCCAAATTGGCTATGGAGTTTGATAATGCAGGAAATGCAATTGGAGTCAACTGCAATAATTTTGTAAACTATCTTGGGTGTGTCACTCGAAGCCATTGTGGTGTTAAGTATGATAATTGGCATAAAGCTCCTCAGGAAAAGAAAGAATTGATATGGAAGGATTTATGTGTGAGTTATTATTATTTGCAATTCTATTTTGTAGATTACAAATTCTATTATTTGCAATTCTATTTTTTGGATACTAGTTAATAACAATTCTATTTTATAGAATCTATTTGCATTGGATGAGAAGCTGCATCGTAAAAGCGTGATGTGACGTGCTGGAAAGATGCTTAGGAACTATAGGACAAATCTCAACAGAGAATACATAAAATATGGTGATAAGAAGAAGAAGTCAGCCCTTGAAAAGTGGAACTTCCTGGACAAAGAAGATTGGGACACGTTTGTTGCTTTAAGACAAACTGAAGAATTCAAGGTATTAAGTGTCACTCCCAATTTAATTAATATATGTTGTATTCACCTATTCAAGATTAACCTTTAGTTTTACTAACCAAATCAACTTGCATACTAACTAGGCGTTCAGTGAGGCGCAAAGAGAAAGGCGTGCATTGAATGTGCATGACCACACAATGGGTCCGAAGGGCTATGCAGGCATTCGCCAAAGACTATAGGCAGAGTCTGCTGGTACTCAGGAGTCCTCCACTACATGTACCACACCCATGCCTCGCCATGATGTCTGGATAGCTGAGAGGAAAAATAAGAAGGGTGAAATAAAGAAGCCCGTAACTGCTGAGGCGGCTACAAAAATGGTAAAATACAACTCAACAATGCATGTTGTTCGAATATTTATTATTTGTGGTGTTTACTTACCAATTTCTATTGATGGTAATTAGCGGGAGTTGTACGAGCAGAGGAAACAAGGCACATTCATCCCTCAGGGCACAAGGGATGAATTGACAGTTGCTCTGGGTAACCTAGTGCATCCTGGACGTGTTAGGGGTGCACACACTGGTGTGGGCATCAAAGTGTTCTTTGGGCCATCCCAGCGCAAACCTATCACAAGAGTGGACTTTCACAAAAGGAGTTAATGATGAATCCTCCAGATTCATCTGCACAGTCGCCAATTCTAAGGATTTTATTCCTCATATTGAGTGATTTACCCTCTCTTTGGTTCACCTTGAGTATTTCATTAATTCCTTGCAAATATTGCCTAAATAGTTCTAATTACTAGTTTATTCGATGATATTATCTCTTACACATTCTCCTTTCCCTGTGCAGATCACTCGCAACCATCCGATCGAGATCTAACAGTTCGGTTTCATCCATTTGGTCCCGAATGCATTCGGTCTTGACCACCATTCGGTTCTCTCTCCCGGTCTCGAAACCGTGAGCATCTAATACCGTCAGATCACGAATTAACGGCCCATCTTCATCCAGCCATTCGGTCTTGCCTCCACAACTCCTCTCACGGTCTCTAGACCACGTGAGCCCTCACGGTCTCAAGACCGCGAGAGGCCTCACGATTCCAAAGACCGCGAGAACCCTCACGGTCTCAAGACCGCGAGAACCCTCACGGTCTCGAGACCGCAAGAACCGTCACGGTCTCAAGACCGCGAGAGGCCTCACGATCCCAAAGACCACAAGAACCCTCACGGTCTCAAGACCGTGAGGATGTCCATCGGTTTTCCCAAATCAATAAGAACTCAAGACCGCGAGAATGGAGTTGGGTAGAAACAGGACCGTGTGATAAGATTACTTGCTGAAATAGATCGATTGGATGAGAGTATCATGCAAAGACCGTTTGCTGTTCACTCCCACGTGAAGGCCAAATCATGAAACCGCAGGCTTGCGATGCATGGAGAACGCAAGGCACCTTTTTTCTAGTAGTGTTCACGTGAAATGGAGAGTTGTAGCAGCCGGTACGCCCACGTGATGGCAGCTGCCACGATTGAATGAAATAGAGCAAACCGTTTGGGAGAAAGAAGTGCACAACAGCAAAACCGAATGGTTGGAAAAGGCAAAATCTAATAAGCAATTGACGGAGAAACCGAGAGAGCACGTGAAACCGAAGTGGAAAAGCAAGACCGAGAGGAAAAGAACTGAGAAAGCATTCAAGACCGAGAGGAGAAGAACCGAGAAAGCATGCAAGACCGTGAGGATGGCCTCATCACCCACGTGAACGAGAGGCTGAAGAATAATCCAAGTAAAGGCCGAGACCGCGAAGTGCATGCATGCAGCACTCTGTCAAAGCAAAACCGTGAGACCGAGAAGAAGTGTAGGACTGAGAGAAGGTAAGACCGCGAGGCTGAAGAAGGTAAGACCGCGAGGCTGATGTGAGAAAGACCGCGAGGCTGAAGTGAGCAAGACCGAGAGAATGGCAAGACCGAGAGAAAGGTAAGATCGAGACCGCGAAGGCTGAGGTGAGCATTAAGACCACGATGGCTGAAGTAAATATCAAGACCGCGAAGAGTGCATGCATGCACACTGAGAAAGCATGACCGAGAGAACAGAAACCGAATGGAAGAGAGTAAAATGTAAACCGTTTGGATAAGATATTTTCGGTCGGGAATCACACAAAAAATGTGAGAGCCAGTCCAGTGCCTATAAATAGGACCCCAAGGGTCCCCATTAGGGGATCCCATCTCACTACGGCCCAAGGCTGCCGGACTGGGACCAGGCCGGAACGCTGCCAGATTGCCCGAGCACCGTTTTCGACCAAACTTCACCCACAGCCTCAGAATCCCATCCTGAGTCCAGATCCGGTGAGCAGCCAGTCCGACGCAGATCTAGTAGGCTGTTCCATCACCATCTCACCATCTAACCATTGCTCACACCATAGCACCACCTCATCCTACTCTTGCTATTCCGGAGGTTGACCCGAAGATCGAGGCGGAGAAACGAACAACATCGACCACAACGGAGCAGTCCCGGAGACTGCGACGATCTACACCAGGCTGTCACAGATCTACTCTTCTGCTCCGACGATGCTTTCTTTCTCTCTCTTCTATTTCTTTGTTGCTCCCTCTATGAGGAACGAGTAGTTCCATCCACTGGGGTGCGGGGACTAGCCCCGCTGCCCGTGTTTTGTATCTTGTACTAAAAAGATGTTATCATTCCGATTTAATACTAAACCGTTTCATACATGCTCGAATGTTGGCCGCGTTCTTGTATGCATCTATTGTCTTTCGTTGTGGTTTGTCTACGACCGCTCCTGAGACTCGAATACCGGTTTAGTGTTGGTTTCTGGTGTTTGTATCGACCACGCATCCGTTTCGGTATCTAGGAACGCTTCCCAAGGAGTGGAGTAAACTCACCTCCATCGTTGTACTTTTCTACTATGAAATGGAATCAGTTGACATACAAAAGTGCAACCTTGACGGGTCGAGGAACACACTCTGAGGAGAGAGTGGTGCAAAGTAATTGACCATTCGTTCGGGAATGGCTGACGTTGCAACACTCTCACGTTCCTCGTAGCTATATCCTTGAAAGAGGGATAGTTTATAAGGATACTAATCGATTTGGTAATTATCGCTCGCTTGTTAGTTTTCCGATGCACGTTTCACAAGGTTGAGTAAGATTTTCTCTTCGGAGACTACATATCTTCATTGACACGTAGATACGTACCGGATGAGAGTTACTCAACCTGTGAAGGATGTATGCATTACTCTTGTCCTATAAGACATCGGTATTGTACAACATCCATGTATCTTGCTTACAAGTTTTGCAATGTTTAGTACAAGTACAATTCATGTGTAGTGGTGGAAAACACCCGCATCACCCCAGTGATCCATCATCATTTGATTAATCTTAGATTTTACATCTTAAACTAGTTTTCATACTTTCCTTTACTTTTGCATGTTTTTAGGATTAAATAACTCAAATCAAACTCTTGGATATAGATGATTAACTTAGATTGATACGAAACAAGAAAAAGACGCTCAGATTCTTAACGTTGTCCTTTGGGTTCGATCCTAAATCTGTACTATGATAAGGCTTCCACACTCTTGTGGGGTTGGAGCATTTATCTAGCACCAGTTGTAGGTAAACCTAGAGAAGACATCAACTCTCTAGGGTTTTTGGTGCATATCAGGACTTCCATTGGAAGATTAATCTTTTGGTGTAAGTTCTAGCTCCATCAAAAAATGGCGCCATTGTCGGGGACAACGGTATAAGAATCGTCTTTTTCAAATTTCGTGTCGATTTAGGTTTCTCTAGGGTTTTCTTTTCTTTTCAAAAACCTAAAAAGTAAAGGACTTAATCTTGCATATCATCTTGGATTTGAAGTGGTTGGTCAAACTTGATAAACTCTTTCTTTGATTTCAGGTACCAATTCTCTTCAAAATGAAGCAGTCAGTGCCACCAACTAATAGTTGTCAATTCTGTGGCGACTATTCTCATGCATCGATCAACTGTTTCAACGTTCATCCTCTCTACGTGATGGCCTTGCTTCAAGTAATCATGAATCGTATAGTCGGGAAACTCAGAGCAGCCACTCCATACAACTATGGATATAACGCAAGTTATGTTGCATATCACCCCGGAGGCTACTATGAGAAACCTAGCTATGGCAGATTTCAAGGCATAGACTGCAATACAGGGGGGCAATTGGAAAGAAACTCAAATCAATACTATGATGAGGGAAGCTATTATCAACATCAATCAAACGGGTGCCATGAAGAGCCTTTTCATGAAAATCAACACACATTGATGGAAGAACTACGTGCCTTACAAACATCGGTGGCTCAACAACTAGCTGATCAGACAGCCGCGACCAAGAAGTTGATATTCGACCTTAATCAACTTACGCAACTTGTCAACGCTCCTGAGCAACATGCAGAACAACCACAAAATTCAACTAAGCACATCTCTAGTCCACATGTTGCAATAAATTATGATGATGATTACGAAATCATGTGGAATGTGCCTCCCAATGATTTTCAAGTGCCAGTACAGGGTGGGGAATCATCCTCAGAACCAATGACTGAACTCAAGGATGATACCTTCACCACACCACAGGAAAAAGAATAATTCTTCGAGCCGAAGTCTGACCCCGATAATGACTCTTGCACTATGCTCTTAGATGAAAGCATGAGTAACCAATATGAAGATTTTCTTCAATTGGGAGATAAATTGGGAACAAATTTTAATGATTATCCATCTTCTCCCCTCATAAACTCAGATCCGTCCATACAGATTGCGGGACAACCATCAATGATTGACTCCCTATATGACAAATGTTCTTCAACTTCAACTGTCTTGTCGTTGAATTCCAATGAAGAAGGGTCTATGTTACACGAACTCTACACTCCTTCTCAGTCAGACATAGATGAATATGAGACTGATTCAGATGAGGAGACGTCTTTTATGCAAGAGACTCAAATGATTCCATTACTGGAAAAGGATCCGATTTTTCCTTATGAAGACATTTCTGATCATTCGGCTGATCTAGAAACAAACTTCGAGGATGGGACTGACCAAGATCCTGATCCAGAGATGAACCATACCACTCTCACTGATGATGAAACATAATCAAGAGAGGATGAGGGGTCTCAAGATGACAATCTTATGACGGGTCCTTCCCATGAGATGACAGCACCACAAGGAGTTCTGACGGAGCCAGTCCTCGAACAAGAACATGATTTTTCTATTGAATCTCCTTCTAGTCACTTGAATGAGACGATAGTGCAATATGAAGAGGAACATGAGCCATCTCTTGACATTAGAGCGAACTACAGTTTTACTGTGAACTCTTGTAATGTCCCTTGGAAAGACAACAAGTCACAAACCTATCCTTCTATAGTCACACACACCTCTAAAGAAGCCCCTCCTGATATTCAAGAAACTGAGATGCGTCCATCGGAGGAGTGTTATGAAGAAGAACTGGAACAACAACATGACTCAGAAATGGTTTACATTTGTCCCAATATCGAAGAAATGGGTTCATCAGGGGATTTTAGCCCTCAAAACGATATGTCATGGACTAATCCCTCCCATGAAGATGCATCATTGGAACCCCTATCTCATGACCCCATGATTTCCTTACTCGAGCAAGAGTTCATTTTACCAGTCAAATCCTCTTCTAGTTACTTGGATGAATTAAGGATGTTCTACAAAGAAAATTCTGAACAAAACCTTGAAAAGAAGAACGATGCTCTTACCAATTTCAACATTGACAAAAATTATGATACTTCTCAAAATAACTCCTCTGACGATGTAATGTCATCCTAGCTACCATATCCCACACAAGAAAAGCTAGGTGACGAAATGAAGCCGGAACCAGATCCACCACCTGATCCTAGACAGGAGGAAGTTCAAGTGGCCGACCCTCAATCAGTTGCCCTAGATTTTGAAGAAAGCAATTTTACTTTGAACTTTGAGGGTGAGCCACAACTGGAGGGCACAAGTGGGCAGAACCTTGATTTTTCGCATAGTCCTCCAGTTTCGACTGCCTATGTTCCACCTCCCTCGCTGATGGGGGAAGGTCTCTGGATTCTTCTGGATGGACAACGAGGTGAAAGTGATGTGCATCCAAGTCATCCAGAAGACTCGTTCAAGGTTCCACAACTTCCCAACCAACAAGTTGTTCAGACCACTTCCTCATTCTCAGCACCAGCCATCACGAGATATCTTTGTCAGACTTTCTTCCAACTACGAGGACCGCCTGGTTATCACTGCTCAATCCTTCCCATCCATCTTGAACCTAGTATTTGCTCAGGAATGGGCAAATTCATAAGTTCGAGGTGGAGGGCGGGTGGTATGACTCTCACTCCACCCTTTATCTTTACTGCTTCCTGTTTTTCCATTCTAGTTTCTTTTTCACATTTTTCCACCTTTTTGTTAGTTTTCTAAAAATAAAGCCTTTATCTAGTCGGCTTTTGTTTTGCAAATCTGAGAACTCTACCTCTTTTGCGTTGCAAATTTCTTGGAAAAGAATACTTAAAACTAGCCAATGCGTGTTTTTCATTTTGATTTGTCTGTGAATCCTAATGTTATATCTCAAATAGGAAAAGATGATACACTTCAATAAGGCTGAGATAGATCAAATACATCACGCCTTTATCTAATTAATGGATCTGTTTTATGGATTTCTCATTTGATGTTTCATCATGTCTCTTTTCGAGCAGAGTGTGATGGAGAATAGAGACCCGTCGCATGGAATCGCTAAGCAAACTGCATCATGATCCAAACTCTCTTCTACACTTCTTCCTTCATTTTCATACCCCCCTGTTCACTAACCATGCCAAAGTTTTAAGTTTGGTGTGGCACGCCACACTCCTTTCTAGTGAAAACTAGAACGTTGCCGAACTTTAAGTTCGGTGTGGTAAACCACACCTCTGCAAAACTCTAAGTTCGGTGTGGTACACCACACCCCTCTTTCCACTACCGCTTCTTCCATACCCCTCAATACATAACAGGGGTGTACCACCTTCTCAAAGAGTATACAATAATGTTTGTGCACATACCGAGGTTGGTGAAAAATCTACCCCGATTCCAAAAAGAGGCCTGGCAGCCCAAATATGAAAAATAATCCAAAAATACCCTTTGTCCTAAGCCAAGTGAGAATGAATAAAAGCCAGAGTGTGAATAAAAACATGAGAGTTGTGCCCTGAATAGGATAACCGATAAAGGTCTTGCCCAGCCGGTACATTAGTTGCCCTCATGAAGGCAGATGTGTCGTGACCGGTAGTGAGATCCTAAGGATCCAAAAATAATCCCTTACCTCCCCTCAAAGAGGTAAAATAGCCAAAAGCCTTAAGCCAACCTATACACAATTCTGAGTTACCTTTAGAAAAAGAAAAAAAATCGGGTGTAAGGCTAAGCCAACCAGAGTTGTACATAAATCATTCAAAGTATCTCGATGAGTCAATTAATTTTAAGAGTCTTGATTCAATTAGAGGAGAGACTCTTATCTTTTGATCACACCCCCATTCTCTCCTCTTTCAACACCAGTGACAGATCATATGCATTTTGTTGATTCTGTGGGTCTGTTCAAAATCCCATAAAACTCTTTAACATGACCGATACAACAGAGAGTGAGAAGGAAGTACTTTAGTAAAGTAAACTCAGAAATGAGGATATCAAAAGATGTATTCCGTGATCTAAGGAAGCTTTGATGACGTATCCATCCGAGCCATGAACAAAATTACGATTTGACAATAGGATGAGGCAATCACAAGATGAACGATTTCTTTGGCGACTGTTTTAAGTCTTCTGTTCCTCGGGATGAGTAACGCTTAAGTTCGGTGTGGCGATGAATCCTCCAGATCCACCTTCAGTCACCAATTCTAAGGATTTTCGACGTTTTTGCCCTAATTTTGTTTTGTCTCATTTTCCCTTTTCTCTTTTCTTGTGAAAATTCTGACACTTCCATGCAGATGAGGTAATTACGAGACGAACGAGCTTTTTGTCGACTATCTTAAGTTTTTGTCCATTCCTCGGGATGAGTAACGCTCAAGTTCGGTGTGGTGATGAATCCTCCAGATTCATCTGCACAGTCGCCAATTCTAAGGATTTTATTCCTCATATTGAGTGATTTACCCTCTCTTTGGTTCACCTTGAGTATTTCATTAATTCCTTGCAAATATTGCCTAAATAGTTATAATTACTAGTTTATTCGATGATATTATCTCTTACACATTCTCCTTTCCCTCTGCAGATCACTCGCAACCATCCGATCGAGATCCAACAGTTCGGTTTCATCCATTCGGTCCCGAATGCATTCGGTCTTGACCACCATTTGGTTCTCTCTCCCGGTCTCGAAACCGTGAGCATCTAATACCGTCAGATCACAAATTAACGGCCCATCTTCATCCAGCCATTCGGTCTTGCCTCCACAACTCCTCTCACAGTCTCTAGACCACGTGAGCCCTCACGGTCTCAAGACCGCGAGAGGCCTCACGATTCCAAAGACCGCGAGAACCCTCACGGTCTCAAGACCGTGAGAACCCTCACGGTCTCGAGACCGCGAGAACCCTCACGGTCTCAAGACCGCGAGAGGCCTCACGATCCCAAAGACCGCGAGAACCCTCACGGTCTCAAGACCGTGAGGATGTCTATCGGTTTTCCCAAATCAAGAAGAACTCAAGACCACGAGAATGGAGTTGGGTAGAAACAGGACCGTGTGATAAGATTACTTACTGAAATAGATTGATTGGATGAGAGTATCATGCAAAGACCGTTTGCTGTTCACTCCCACGTGAAGGCCAAATCATGAAATCGCAGGCTTGCGATGCATGGAGAACGCAAGGAACCTTTTGTCTAGTAGTGTTCACATGAAATGGAGAGTTGTAGCAGCCTGTACGCCCACGTGATGGCAGCTGCCGCGATTGAATGAAATAGAGCAAACTGTTTGGGAGAAAGAAGCGCACAGCAGCAAAACCGAATGGTTGGCAAAGGCAAAATCGAATAAGCAATTGACGGAGAAACTGAGAGAGTGCACGTGAAACTGAAGTGGAAAAGCAAGACCGAGAGGAAAAGAACCGAGAAAGCATGCATGACCGAGAGGAGAAGAACCGAGAAAGCATGCAAGACCGTGAGGATGGCCTCATCACCCACGTGAACGAGAGGCTGAAGAATAATCCAAGTAAAGGCCGAGACCGCGAAGTGCATGCATGCAACACTCTGTCAAAGCAAAATTGTGAGACCGAGAAGAAGTGTAGGACCGAGAGAAGGTAAGACCACAAGGCTGAAGAAGGTAAGACCGCAAGGCTGAAGTGAGCAAGACCGCGAGGCTGAAATGAGCAAGACCGAGAGAATGGCAAGACCGAGAGAAAGGTAAGATCGAGACCGCGAAGGCATCGAGACCGCGAAGGCTGAGGTGAGCATTAAGACCGCGAGGGCTGAAGTAAATATCAAGACCGTGAAGAGTGCATGCATGCACACTGAGAAAGCATGACCGAGAGAACAGAAACCGAATGGAAGAGAGTAAAATGTAAACCATTTGGATAAGATATTTTTGGTCTGGAATCACACAAAAAATGTGAGAGCCAGTCCAGTGCCTATAAATAGGACCCCAAGGGTCCCCATTAGGGGATCCCATCTCACTACGACCCAAGGCTGCCGGACTGGGACCAGGCCGGAACGCTGCCAGATTGCTCGAGCACCGTTTCTGACCAAACTTCACCCACAGCCTCAGAATCCCATCCTGAGTCCAGATCCGGTGAGCAGCCAGTCCGGGCGCAGATCTAGTAGGCTGTTCCATCACCATCTCACCATCTCACCATTGCTCACACCATATCTCCACCTCATCCTACTCTTGCTATTCCGGAGGTTGACCCAAAGATCGAGGCGGAGAAACGGACGACATCGACCATGACGGAGCAGTCCCGGAGACTGCGACGATCTACATCGGGCTGTCACAGATCTACTCTTCTGCTCCGACGATGCTTTCTTTCTCTCTCTTCTCTTTCTTTGTTGCTCCCTCTATGAGGAGCGAGTAGTTCCATCCACTGGGGTGCGGGGACTAGCCCCGCTGCCTGTGTTTTGTATCTTGTACTAAAAAGATGTTATCATTCCGATTTAATACTAAACCGTTTCATACATGCTCGAATGTTGGCCGCGTTCTTGTATGCATCTATTGTCTTTCATTGTGGTTTGTCTACGACCGCTCCCGAGACTCGAATACTGGTTTAGTGTTGGTTTCTGGTGTGTGTATCCACCACGCATCCGTTTCAGTATCTAGGAACGCTTCCCAAGGAGTGGAGTAAACTCACCTCCATCGTTGTACTTTTGTACTATGAAATGGAATCAGTTGACGTACAAAAGTGCAACCTTGACGGGTCGAGGAACACACTCTGAGGAGAGAGTGGTGCAAAGTAATTGACCATTTGTTCGGGAATGGCTGACGTTGCAACACTCTCACATTCCTCGTAGCTATATCCTTGAAAGAGGGATAGTTTATAAGGATACTAATCGATTTGGTAATTATCGCTCGCTTGTTAGTTTTCCGATGCACGTTTCACAAGGTTGAGTAAGATTTTCTCTTCGGAGACTACATATCTTCATTGACACGTAGATACGTACCGGATGAGAGTTACTCAACCTGTGAAGGATGTATGCATTACTCTTGTCCTATAAGACATCGGTATTGTACAACATCCATGTATCTTGCTTACAAGTTTTGCAATGTTTAGTACAAGTACAATTCATGTGTAGTGGTGGAAAACACCCGCATCACCCCAGTGATCCATCATCATTTGATTAATCTTAGATTTTACATCTTAAACTAGTTTTCATACTTGCCTTTACTTTTGCATGTTTTTAGGATTAAATAACTCAAATCAAACTCTTGGATATAGATGATTAACTTAGATTGATACGAAACAAGAAAAAGACGCTCAGATTCTTAATGTTGTCCTTTGGGTTCGATCCTAAATCTGTACTATGATAAGGCTTCCACACTCTTGTGGGGTTGGAGCATTTATCTAGCACCAGTTGTAGGTAAACATAGAGAAGACATCAACTCTCTAGGGTTTTTGGTGCATATCAGGACTTCCATTGGAAGAGTAATCTTTTTGTGTAAGTTCTAGCTCCATCAGTTAACCTATTCTTTTTTTTAGAATGTTACTGCAAAAGGGAATTCAATAATAAGAAGCTAATGTTTCTTTTATCAATGTATAGGAGAATAAGAGAGTCTAGAATATAGTTGCTAAGAAGGTCAAGGAAGAAATACTGCGGTGGCAGGCATCTCAAGCTTCCAATCAGCCTATGGTGACCCGCTCTTCTCTTGATGCACATGCTGAGAGTAATCTTGTAGACCCAACACCTAGCACGTCTGTTGTAAGTATTGTTTATGACATAGTATCTAGTCTTTTCAAAATGATATGTTTTCAAGATGATATGTATATATGTATAACATTCTTTACGTAAATTTTTAGGCGTTGAAGCCATGCCACTTAAAAATTGAAGATTATGTTGTTGCAGAGGCACATGATTACCCGTCCCTTCCGAGGGTAATGATTCATGGGGATTCAATGCCACATGATTACGTTCGTGTGAGCCCGATACGTGTAATCCCCGATTGGAGGGAAGTGGCATTGCCATAAGCCCACCCAGATATTGATACACTTGGTGAGGCAAAATGTGGGGTGATATTGTGGCCCAAAGCGGATGTTGTCTACACTACTGAAATTGTAAGATAAATTTACATTACGTTAAATTGTTAATGTGTATATATGAGGTCAATTGATCTAAAATTATATATACATGTTAAAAAGAAGACACCCGAAGCATCTAGGCCTCCACCTCCACTTCCTGCATTACCAAGTTGGGTTCCAACTGACCTAAATTCCCGTTAGGTCCTGCTTGTAAGGGAATGACAGTATGGCTACACGCACATAATATACATTGCCCAATAGTTGTTTCTTTAGAAGCAGATTATGCATGTTAATCATACGAAAGCTCTCTATTTATACAAGATATTATTGAGTTGTTTATCTATGATTGGCTAAATACATCAATGATACAGGCATGGATAAGGTGAGATCATGTTTATACATCCATATACTTTGTGTAGGATCTGTTGATCTGGTTTCTTATATATTAATGCATACGTAATACATGTTTTGTAGCTACTTAGTCAAAATTCAATGTAAACAATTTGCATTTGAACATGTGGGATTTTTGATTCCATCATTGATGAGTCTGGTAGCTAAAGACCCTAATAGTGTTCAAAAATATTGTTTTGATGTGACACGATTTTACCGTGTGTATAATGCAAGTGCACGCGTCAACGTAATATAGGCCCTTGTGAGGCCCGAGTCGAACTGAGGTACACTAAATTATCAGTAGACTACTACTAACTACTTGCAATTAGCTAAACCAATAAAAATGTTATGAGCGTTGTTTTAAAAAAAGAAAAGAAAATAAAATAAAGAAAAGCAATCGATTAAATGTTTAGTTTAATCAATTCAAATGGAGATCTTTAGGATTGCAGTTTCACCGTGGGTTTTCATTGTATGAATTTCCATATAGTTACTCAGGTTCATCTCTTAATCTGGGTAGTGGCCTATAGTCAGAATTGCCCACTGTCGTGGTACAATTCACTACCTATGTCTAGGTCGGTTCCACCGTCGTAGTAACCTATACCCTAAACTAGGTGCATTAGAATCGACCTCTGGGTTTCCACCATTAACCTTACATCACCTTATTCAAGGGATTTGTTAATTAATGTGAATTTCGTCTCTTTTCAACTATTAATTCTTCTTTCAAAGTAATTAAAGGCATTGGATTATCATTATGGTGATCAAGAATAACAATATAATTGAGAAAACAAAGTCATACCACAGATTTAAGAGACAAATTATGAATTACTATGATAAAAATGTCATATAATGCTTCCTCGGGCTACTCCCGGTCCTAAAGATAAAGGGGATTGGCCCCGCATGTTCATCTCAGAGCAAAACATGGTTGAGAATAGGGGAAACATGGGGAAAAACATGAATAAGTAATGAAACCCATGAACGGAGAAGATCCAAGCGTTCCTCGGCGTAGAATGCGTGATCTATAGCCTTTAGGCAGTGGAGAACGTCTTCTTCAGCTTCCAAAATGGATGGGGCGTGCTTCTGGGCTCCGTTCTTCTCTCCACACCTTCTCGGGATGTGTGCAACGGCTAATGACGTGATACCCTGCTCTTGGCCACCGTTATTAGGTATAATCACCAAGTTAGGTTGCGAAAAAATCACAACCGTTGGATTAGAGCCGATCTAAAACAAACTCTGATCTGACGGTGTTGATACTATTGATGCGAGTCGATAGTATCGACCCCTCGTGATATCGGCAAGCCTTTTTTTCATTTCTTTGTTGCGCCTGATGCTGACTCGATACCATCAACATGGGTTGATGGTATCGACACCCTTAGGCATTGGTTATATCCTTTTTCCGTCACTAAATCTACACGTGTCACTAGTATCGACTTTGGGGTCGATAGTATCGACTGACTGGTCGCCAACAACTTGATGGAATGCCGCTACCATCGACTTCCCTGTCGATGGTATCGACTCTGTGCTGCTCCTTGTGGCCGCCTGCCTGTGGCTGTGTCAATAGTATCGACAACCGTCGATGGTATCGACAGATGCAGATATGTGTTTTTCCTGAAATTGCAAAACAAAAGCACATAAGCCGAGATAAAACCTATTATTGTAATCATTTATGCTCAAAACAATAAAATAAGAGAGATTTGACAGTGAAAAGGATCATTGACTAAATTAAGTGAATTATACAATATTAACCACCAAAATGACCAATAAACGCATAAAATGTGAGTTAAACAAGTCCATAACTGTGACTCAAAATCATCGCATCAAACTCCCCTAAGCTTGAACATTGCTCATCCTCAAACAACAAACTCTAGAATAGAATTGCGAGGGTCAACTAAAGAACATATTGTCACAACAAACATCACCATATGATCCCCGCCAGACATTCACATTCCGACCCTCACTAACCACGGAATGATAATTACCCTAAAGGCGACAGTAATCATCCATAAAAGATATATACCTCATAATTGATGAACACTATCACATAAGGCAGTTAACATAATAAAATCCTCCAGTCCAGACTCGGTGCATCTTGTGATCTCCTATCTATGTTGCTCACCCTAACTACCATCTTCATGGAAGTAGCTCTCTTGGTATTAACGAGTGAGGAGAAAATCACGGTGGCCTACCAATTCAAGCAACAAGTTGATGGAATGGGTGGCTCATGGAAGAAATGGAAGCATTATATGGTTTTAACATGCAAAAGACAATAATGACCTAAATGATGCATATGCTAGTAAAAATGCCCTAATGCCTACATTTGGGTGGAATGATGCATGCACTATCATTCCATCTCAAAGTGAGATGGAATATCAAAGAGAACTGCATCATGTACTTATTCGTCTTAGAATGCAGTGAGAACATCTTCCTTTATCCCTCTCATTACTACTTACTTCTCAATTTTCTTCTTTTTCTCTTTTTTTTTAGATTTGTTTACATTTTTTTTCTCTAAGCCCTTATTTTCATAGCTGACAACGAATTGTTTGTCGGGCTCACTTATTGTTGCATAACTTATACATTTGAAGCATTCAGAAGGTATGGAACAAGTTCATCACCTTTTATGTTTCAGAAGACATAAGATGCATGATGTACTATATGCACAAAAATGTGAATGTAGCTACAAAATGACATGTATGCAACTAAATGACACACACCTAAAGAGAATGTGCATGTATAGCTATTCTATAAATTTTTTTTCATGCAAAACATGTGAAAATAGTTGCAATGCAAGACCTATCTACATGGAATGCAATCAAAGAGATTAAAACCATAATGTACTTCCAGTTATTATGGTGGAGTATGAAAACAATGGGGTGGATAGATCACAAGACTAATTGACTGAACCTTTGGAAAGTATTATATGTCCCTCCTTACTGACCTGTATAGTAACTAAGAGGTTTCTCTCTCTTATTTCAAATTAAGGTCTCATTATCATTTGGTCAGATTAGGTTCAAACAACCAAATCCGTCCACTTTTCATGAATCATAGGAATGTATAGTTGTGATTTCCTATTTTAGAGTTGACAAACCCAATTATTTCCTTAATTTATGTGCTCAAAGTTAAACAACACAAGCTTACAAAAACACTAAAAATTTTCAAATTTGCTCCTAATTCCCATGTACAAGCAACGAGATGACACAAGACCTTAGACATCCATAATTACACTAGATAGAGTGTGGATCCTACAAACAAACTAAGAACTACAAGAAATAAATGACAAAAGACAAAACTGTAAAAACTAAAAACTAGGAAAAATAAAGGATAGAGTTGTTCCAACTCCCCCCCTAAGCTTGAATTCGACTATGGCCTCATAGTAAAAAACAAACTTAAAAGGTGGAACAGTGATACCGATCATTCTTCGGGAGGAGGCGAGTACTACGGAGCCGTGGGGTTCCAAGATGGGTATTGCCCCTGAAAGCTCGGATCATACTGGGGCATTGGTGGAGGTTGTGGATACCCCCAAAATAATTCTAGCTCCAGTAATGATCGTAGAAGGGCTGCTGCTGCATCTCTATCATATGCAACCTGTCGTGGATGTGCTGTTGGTTGTCGAGGAGGAGGCGCTCATTCTCGAAAATGGCCCTCTGATTATCTAACAGTCGGTTCGTTGTATCCTGAATACCGGTGTATGAAGTTGTATGCTGCAGTTGGGTGTGATGTATCTCTTGCAGCATTGTATACATCCCCTGCATGGAATAGACATCCTCTCCTTGATGAGAGGGTTGAGGTGGCGGAGGCTGTGAAGATGAAGATGCACCCGGATGCATGCAGGGACGCTTCCGGGGTGCTACTCATGCCCGAAGAGGGGTGAAAGCCTCCTCTTCCTCCTCATGCTCGCCGCCGTCATTATCATTATCGTCATTGCCACTGTCTTCATTCAATCCATCAATGGCTATGATGGGCCATCGGAAATGCTGAGCACCCTCAATATTGAAGATGGGGTTGGGAAGCGCACACTCTTGATAAGTGTGATTAACATGGCAATGTGCATATGCCAAGCCATCATGAAGCAGGATGAGGTTGGAGCGGTGCAGATGCTGGAGGTTGACCTTGCTCCTGTTAGAAAGGGGAGTAAGCTGGGAGAAATCTAACCCAAGATAGAGGGCCAGCGGTATGATGAGTCCTCCAAAGTGGGTTGGAGCCTTCGTCGTACTCCTCTTCACGGCCAACACACGCGTCAAGAAGAACGTGCCCCAATTGCACTCCTCGTGCTTCAGCAATTTGTGCAGGAAGAAAAAATCCGTCTCTTAAAACTTGCTGAGAGACAGGTCGCCGCGAGAAAACAACGTAGTGTATAGCATGCGGTGAAGAATCCACACAAATGGGTGCTTGAAATCCACCACTACAGCATTGTGGTAGCTGACGGATTTGCCCGGGGGCGCAGTCACGAGCTGGGCAAAGATGGCGTCGTAGTCCGTCCTGTTATCTGGCCTCCGGTGCTGATAGTTGTGATGAGCCCAGTTATATATAGAATTGAACTGGTCAAGAGTGAGGGTGTAATTGTAGTTGTAGAGTCTGAAGGACACCCGCCCTTTCTTCCACTCTCTGTCGGTGGCGATGATTTCATTGGGCACCACATTGATATCCAATGATGCCATGAACTCCGCCACGAGTTCCTTGTAAGTCGGCCACTCGCCGAAAAATGGATGGCCCTCGGCATAGTATTGGACTTCATCTGGCATCCTATTGGTTTGGTGCACCTGATATTGAAGAACATAATTGAGATTAGCCTCGAAACCAAGGTAGCGAACCATGTCCCGGTCGACGTAGCACGTGGGCTCGATCTTTCTCTTCATCAGTTCCTCATAGACCTTCCAGACCTCCACGGAAGGATGGACAATCCTCGGACGAGGAATCGATGCAGTGGGTGGAGGAATGAACTCGGGGATCTCCATAGGATCTGCCCGTGAAGAAGATGCACCGGCTGTACGCACCATCGTCGCCGAGAAAGAAGGAATAGAAGATGGAGCTCGGTGAAGGTCGGAGAAGACAATCTCCGCTCGATGAAGGCTCGGGGAAGTTTGCGCTCCTTGAATGCCCGGGCTCCGATCGCACAACAAGACGCACGACACAAGTGGAGGATAAAGGCTCTGAAGGTGTGACGTCATATGACAACCATCCCTCCCTTTTATAATAGTGGTCATCGCTGATGTGCACCCGTCGATACCATCGACGCGATTCGATGGTATTGACACATGTAGCACAATCCTATCTTCTGCTAGTATCGGCGATTGTCGATAGCCTGATGTGGGGGCCCGGATCGATGATGCGTCGATACCATCGACGCAGGTCGATAGTATCGACCCATCCCACAGATCGACTCTCTTGATGCAGCGATTGTCGTTGATATCCTCTCGCGGATCGGTGACGTGTCACATCGATACCATCGACGAGGGTCGTTGATTTCCTCTGCTTAGGGAAAACACCTTCACGAGGCCCGACCGCCACTTTCTGCCCGAAACTGGGTCGATACCATTGACAGGCCCGTCGATGGTATCGACTTCACTGAGATAAATTTTGTCTGAATATCTCTAGATATCTCACAAGTATCGACATCCATGTCGATACTATCGACCTCATTTTTGCGATCAACCTGATTGTGGGTCGATACCATCGACGAGGCCGTCGATAGTATCAACTTAGAGAAATCTTTGCATCTGCTTAACTGTACCCCTGTCGATACCATCGACACAAGGGTCGATGGTATCGACCCTGCCTCAGTCCCGCACATTGAACAAATGATCAAGGTACCTTGTTTACACTAAAAACAAAATAGAATCAAACTAACTTACAAATGTAAAAGAACTAAACAAAACTACCAATGGCTGGGTTGCCTCCCAACAAGTGCCCTTATTTAACATCTTAGGATAGACTAAATCAAGCTCCTCATGCATCCAAAAGTGCAATGAAATTGACCTCATGCACTCTCCTCGTGTAATCTTCACCGAAGTACAACTTCAATCGCTGTCCATTAACCAAGAATGTTGTCTCACCATCACGCACCATGATTGCTCCATGTGGCCTAACCTCCTCTACTGTGAAAGGTCCACTCCATCGGGATTTCAATTTCCCGGGATGCATCTTCAACCTTGAATTGAATAAGAGCACACGATCTCCCTTCTTGAAGACGCGCATCTGAATGTGCCGATCGTGAATCAGCTTTGTTCGCTCCTTGTAAATCCGCGAGCTTTCATAGTCATTCATCCTCAGCTCGTCGAGTTCATTTAGCTCTAGCAAACGTTTTCTTCCTGCCTCATCATAGTTCAAATTCAGCTTCCTCAGTGCCCAGTGCGCCTTATGCTCCAATTCCACCGGAAAATGGCTGGCCCGACCATAAGCCAAGCTAAAAGGTGTAGTGCCAATAGGTGTTTTAAATTCCATCCTGTACGCCCACAAAGCGTCTGGTAGCAAGGTACTCCAGTTTGTTCTCGTCGAAGCCACAGTGCGATCCAAGATCTTCTTAATCTCTCTATTGGAGACTTCCACTTGCCCCTATGTCTGTGGGTGGTACGGGGTACCAATGTTGTGCTTTACCCCGTACCTTCTTAACAATGTCATGAACTTCTGATTTCAGAAATGTGTACCTCCATCACTGATAATCATTCTCGGTACACCAAACCTACAGAGAATGTATTCTTTGACAAACCTGCACACTATAGCGGCATCATTAGTCTTAGTGGGTATTGCCTCTACCCACTTCGATACATAGTCAACAGCTAAAAGAATGTACAAGTTAGAGTTGGAGGACACAAAGGGTCCCATAAAATCAATACCCCACAGATTGAACACCTCGGCCTCTTGAAATACATTGAGGGGCATCTCCTGTCGCTTTGAAATGTTACCTACCCATTGGCAGGAATCACATTGTCGCACGTAGTCATGTGCATCCCAGAACAAAGTAGGCCAGTAAAGGCCGCTCTCAAGTACCTTGGTCGCCGTTCTGGAACTAGCATGGTGGCCACCAGTCAGTAGTGTATGGCAATGACGAAGGACACTTTCATATTCCACCTCCGGTACACACCTGCGCAACACACCATCCCAGCACTGCTTCAACAGAATAGGGTCATCCCAGAAATAATATCGCAAAGAATGGAAAATTTTCTTTTTTTCTTGGTATGTCCAATCATCAGGGATAATTTTGCAGGAAAGATAATTAAAAATATAAGAAAACCAAGAATCTTTAGATTTCACAGATAGAAGTTGTTCATCATGAAACGTCTCGGTAATGGGTATATGCACATCCTTCTCATCTACCCTTTCCAACCTAGACGAATGATCTGCAACCACATTTTCTATTCCCACCTTATCTTTGATTTCAATATCAAATTCTTGTAACAGTAAGATCCACCTAATCAGTCTAGGTTTGGCATATTTCTTCTCCATCAAGTATTGTATGGCGACGTGGTCCATCCATACCATGACTTTAGATCCTACAAGATATTATCGGAATTTTTCAAAAGCAAAAACAACGGCGAGAAGCTCTTTTTCAGTTTTCATGTAATTCAATTGTGCTTCATTTAAAGTTTTGGATGCATAAAAAATCACAATGGGTTTATTGTCCACACGTTGTCCTAAAACAACCCCTATTGTGAAATCTGACGCATCACACATCAATTCAAAAGGTTTTGTCCAGTCCGATGTTTGCACAACTGGAGCAGAAATTAATTTTTCTTTAAGCACATTAAATGCATGTAAACACTTTTCGTTAAAATCATACACAACATCCTTCTCCATCAGCTCAGACAATGGTTTGGCAATTTTTGAGAAATCTTTTATAAAGTGGCGATAAAAACTGGCGTGACCTAGAAAACTATGTACCCCTTTCACCGAATTCGGTGGGGGTAATTTGGAAATAACCTCAATTTTCACCGGATCTACCTCCAACCCTTTGCTAGACACTTTATGTCCAAGCACGATCCCTTCACTAACCATCATATGGCATTTATCCCAATTGAGAACCAAAAGTGTGTCCTCACATCGTTGCAAAACCTTATCCAAATTGTATAAGAATTCATCAAAAGACGCACCATAGATGGAGAAATCGTCCATAAAGACTTCTAAACAGCGTTCAACCATATCAGAAAAAATGGCAAGCATGCAACACTGAAAGGTTGCTGGTGTGTTACACAATCCAAAGGGCATACGGCGGTATGCAAATGTTCTATAAGGACAAGTGAAGGTGGACTTCTCTTGGTCCTTAGGATCAATGGAAATCTGATTGTAGCTCGAATAACCATCGAGAAAACAAAAATGAGATCGACCTGCCAATCGCTCTAAAATCTGATCAATGAATGGAAGAGGAAAATGATCCTTAAGCGTAGCAGCATTCAATCTATGGTAGTCTATACATACATGCCACTCGATTACCAGACGGGTTGTGACTAGCTCATTTAACAAATTATGTGTAATAGTAATTCCCCCTTTTTAGGGACTACCTATGTAGGACTCACCCATGTTGAGTCGGATATAGCATAGATGATACCTGCAGAAAGGAGCTTGATCACCTGCTTCTTGACAACCTCCATCATGCTAGGATTTAGTCGGCGTTGTGGCTGAATTACAGGTTTGGCTCCCTCCTCGAGCCAGATCTTGTGCTAGCACAATGTAGGGGAAATCCCCTTGATGTCCGCGACCGACCACCCGAATGCACCTCGGTGGTTCTTCAACATGATCAGAAGTTGATCTTCCTCCTCGGCAGTCAGATATGCCGAAATGATCACTGGCAGCTTCTCACCCTCAGCTAGAAATGCATATTTCAAATGAGGTAGCAGTGGCTTCAATTCCAAATTTGGCGGGCTGATTAAGGATGACTGAAGCGGTGGTGGGAGTTCTCCAAGGTCTTCATAGTACCTAGCATAGAAACACAACAACCCCTGAAGCATTATGGTGCATTCTTGTAGTGACTTGCTTCTCATCCAATCATGTGTTATATTAACCAGGCAGGCTTCAAGAGGAAATTCTGGATATGCATTGAAAACAGAACTTGCTATGGCCTCATCTTCAGTAGAAGGCGGGATGTCCTCCTCTTCATCATTGGGAAAACCCACAGCCTTGCTAAGAGACACAACCTTGGTCTACTCCATGATGTCTACAGCCAGTGTCCCCTTGTCCACCTTAGTCATTACATGAGCCATATCTAGAAATGTCTTACCTAGACAAATAGAAATATTCTGATCAAAATGCTTCATCATGCGGCATTGCTCCTTAGCTTTTGATTGCATTGTGCTGGAGGGCATGACCATCTCAAACCGATCATCAGTGATACCCAAGGTCAAATGACCTCTCCCCATCTCAAGTATCATGTCAGCAGTGGATTGGAAGGGTCATACAAGGAGTAGCTCATTACCCTGTTCATCTTGCATTTCCATTACTACAAAGTCAGCTGGAAACACAAACCGATCGACTTTAACCAACACATCTTTGCAAATACCATATGGTTTTACTACTGAATTATCTGCCAACTGTATTGTCATATTGCTTGGCCTTGATTCTTTCAGTCCCAATTTATTGAATGTAGAGAGAGGCATTAGATTTATGCTTGCCCCGGAATCACACAGTGCTTCACCGAATTTCACCTTACCAATGTAGCATGAAATATTGAAGCAGCCCGGATCCTACCTTTTAGGTGGTAATGTGCCCATGATGAAGGCACTCACCTTCTCCTTTAGAACCACAACCTCTGTATCAGGGATTTTCCTTTTCTTTGTGATGATGTCTTTCGAAAGCTTCCCGTAGGAGGGTATCTGCTCTATTGCTTCTAAAAGAGGAATGTTGACTGAGAACTTTCTAAAGATATCTAGAAACTTCTTCAATTGAGCATCCACTTTCTTGGCTTTCACGCTATTGGGATATGGGATCGGGACAGTCTGTGACCTTTGATGTGGTGGCACATATGACATCCTCTTCTGTGTCTCCTCCTCAGCAACTGATTCAGATGTGACATTCTCCACCACATCCTCTACTGACTCGGTGATTGGAATATGAACCTCCTCCATGGCCTCACCTGTGTTTTCTGACTGGGGTTTGCTTGGTTCATCGGCCCTGGGGTTTAAAATCTTCTTACCGCTCCTTAGCAAGATTGCCTTAGCATGTTGGTTTCCTCTTGGAATGTTTGTATTACCTGGAAAGCCTTGCTGCGTTGGCTTCTTTAAATTTTCTATTTTAGCTGCCATCTGCGCCAAAGATGTCTCTATTGTCCTCATCTGAGCCCCATGACTCTGTAAGGTCTGCCCAAACTGATTCATGAATTCACCTTGTTGCTTGATCTGTTGACCAAAAGTGTTCATTAATTCTTGATTGAGAAACTCATTGCTCTTATCCTCTGGTGACAGTTGGGGTTTTGCATTGGGGTCCTATAAGAAATTATTTGGGTCCTTCCAGGAAATTTTTTTGTCTTTCCTCCATGAATAATCGTTGTTTCTGTACCCCTGCTGCTGGCGCATGAATTTTACATGAGCTTCATCCTCAGATTCAGTATCTTCTTTTGCAAGTAATTTCTTGGCGAGAAGGTTCATATTCTCATTTAGCTCTTTGATGGCCTTTGACTCTCCTACAGCCCGAACATGCTCTACGACATCTCTATCGCCCCAATATTGTGTCTTAGCCATGTTCTTCAAAATTTCCCAACACCTCGTGCCTGTGTTGTTTAAGAAGAAGCCTGAACCCACAGAATCTAAGTTACTTCTATCATGCTCGGAGAGAGCAAAATAGAAGATTTTAACCTGCTTCTCCTTGTCAAGCCCATGATGCGGGCACCTCCTTAGCATGATCTGAAACAGTTCCCAGGTCTCAGAGTAAGTCTCTCCTACTTTTTGACTAAAATTATGAATTTTTCTGATCATATCATTTGTCTTCTCGGGCGGAAAGAACCTTTCAAAGAACACTTCCACCATGTGGTTCCATGATTCTACATACTCATCATCAAGATTATGTAGCCATTATCGTGCATTTCCCGCCAGAGAGCTAGGAAACAACTTTAAGTACAACGTCTCCTGTGGAAACCTGTCTATCTTGATCATATCACAGTTCTCCACGAACTGGCTTATATGAGTCACTGGATCTTCGTTTTTAAGCCTGTGAAATGCATTTATTTGACCAAATTTATTAATGTAGGATCAATTTTATAAGTTGGAATATTGATTGCCTGCTTTTTTATTGGCACCTTTGAAGTGGATGAGGAAGAAGCTTTTATCTTCTCCCATATCATGTGCTCTTCTGCCATGGCTTCTTGTTCTGAGTCGGAATCTATTTCATCTGGTTGGTCTTGAATATAGTTCTCTTCATCGTCTGGTCCCGGTAGTGGAACCTCTGGTGATTGTTGCGTGTAGTAGGTGCAGCGCGTCCTCACCATGCACCAGTACCTGCAAGATGATAATTTCAGTTCAGTACAGTGCTAGACGATTACAATAATATGAAAGATAAAACTATGAATTTCTAAAATGATAATAAAAAAAATAAAAATGTGGCCTAGAGTGGTCGCTTGCAGCACTCGTAGTGCTGACAATTGTCGTGTTCCCGGCAATGGCACCAAAAACTTGACACGATTTTACCGTGTGTATAATGCAAGTGCACGCGTCAATGTAATATAGGCCCTTGTGAGGCCCGAGTTGAACTCAAGGACACTAAATTATCGGTAGACTACTACTAACTACTCACAATCAGCTAAACCAATAAGAAGGTTATGAGAGTTGTTATAAAAAAAATAAAAGAAAAGAAAATAAAACAAAGTAATCGATTAAATGTTTAGTTTAATAAATTCAAATGGAGATCTTTAGGATTGTGGTTTCACCGTGGGTTTTCATTGTATGAATTTCCATATAGTTACTCAGGTTCATCTCTCAATACGGGTAGTGGCATGTAGTCATAATTGCCCACTGTCGTGGTACAATTCACTACCTATGTCTAGGTCGGTTCCACCGTTGTAGTAACCTATATCCTAAACTAGGTGCATTAGAATCGACCTCTAGGTTTCCACCATTAACCTTACATCACCTTGTTCAAGGGATTTGTTAATTAATGTGAATTTCTTCTCTTTTCAACTGTTAATTCTTCTTTCAAAGTAATTAAAGGCATTAGATTATCATTATGGTGATCAAGCATAACAATATAATTGAGAAAACGAAGTCATACCACGGATTTAAGAGATAAATTATGAATTGCTATGATAAAAATGTCATATAATGCTTCCTTGGGCTACTCCCGGTCCTAAAGATAAAGGGGATTAGCCCCGCATGTTCATCTCAGAGCAAAACATGGTTGAGAATAGGGGAAACATGGGCGAAAATTTGAATAAGTAATGAAACCGCTGAATGGAGAAGATCCAAGCGTTCCTCGGCGTAGAATGCGCGATCTACATCCTTTGGGCGGTGGAGAACGTCTTCTTTGACTTCCGGAATGGCTGGGGCGTGCTTCTGGGCTTTGTTCTTCTCTCCACACCTTCTCGAGACGTGTGCAGTGGCTAATGACGTGATACCCTACTCTTGGCCGCCATTATTAGGTATAATCACTGAGTTAGGTTGTGAAAAAATCACAAACGTTGGATTAGAGACGATCTAAAACAAACTCTAATCTGACAGTGTCGATACTATCGACGCGAGTCGATAGTATCGACCCCTCACGATATTGGCAGGTCTTCTTTTCTTTTCTTCATTGCACCTGATGCTGACTCGATACCATCGACGCAGGTTGATGGTATCGACACCCTTAGGCGTCAGTTTTATCCCTTTTCCGTTGTTGAATCTATACATGTCAATAGTATCGACTTTGGGCTCGATAGTATCGACTGACTGGTCGCCAACAACCTGATAGAATGTCACTACCATCGACTTCCCTATCGATGGTATCGACTATGTGCTGCTCCTTGCGGTTGCCTGCCTGTGGCTGTGTCGATAGTATCGACAGCCGTCGATGGTATCGACAGCTGCAGATATGTGTTTTTCCTAAAATTGCAAAACAAAACCACATAAGCTGAGATAAAACCTATTATTGTAATCATTTATGCTCAAAACAATAAAATAAGAGAGATTTGACACTGAAAAGGATCATAGACTAAAGTAAGTGAATTATGCAATATTAACCACCAAAATGACCAATAAATGCATAAAACGCGAGTAAAACAAGTCCATAACTGCGACTCAAAATCATCGCATCATGATGCTTTCACAATTTTTGGTCAAAAAAAGAAGACGATAATAATAGCTCCATTCAATGTGAAGTAAGTTTACTTTGCTTATAATTTGGACTTAAGAAAATTACATTTTTATTGTGGATTTTGAGTTATTAATTTTTAACTTTTTTACCTCTAGCGCGAAGCATTGAGAGTTACTAGTTATTCTCCCCGGGACGTTCACTATCTATTATCTAGATCCTATGGGGAGTACATTGAATCCAAAAATTGGATACGTAATGAGAATGGAATTATTCTGGTGAGAAATATCTCATTTTTATATACGTTAACATCTATTATTACATTACTATTTAATTATGCAATTTACTGTGTTACATTAACATGTAGGAGTTTAGATGCGTTCAAAAAGGCTGGAGGAAAGGTCCCCAGTAAAAGAACCAGCCAATAATTTGGAAGAATGTGAAAGTAAGTTCTTGACTCCAATCTATATGTTATTTATGTGAACTGTTCTTATTTGCATTTTTTAATATTTTGTATCCATTTTATAGTGTGCTACACAAGACAACGGCTGGGCATGCACATACTATGTGATGCAGTTTATGGATATGATTATCAAACATGCAGATGAAATCAATGCCATACCTAAGGTATTATATATATTGTCATTAGATAGTATGAAATATATCAATCTTATTTATATATTATTACTTATATATATACATCATTCTCTTTGCAGGTGTTTACAATTGACCCCACTACAGGTAAATCCTTAAAAGATGTACATGCTCCATATACAATGGAAGTATTAAATGACGTAAGAGAAGAATGGGCAAGACCCATACAAGCAGTGGGGACTCTAAGATATAATTGGGATGTTGATAGTGATGATGAATGATATTTTATAAATGAATGTTTATACATGTATGATATTTTGTAAATGAATGTTTATACATGTGTTTCTACATGTCTGAATGTTTCTACATGTATTTGAATGTTTCTACATGTGTGAATGTGAAAATTGAATTGATGTCTGAATGTATCTACCTATGTGTGAATGTGTGAAAAGAATATTTGTTGATTTTACAGGTTTGTGGCCTATTTGATGGCTGATATCAATGGATGTCGTAAACCTACAGTTCGGTTCCACTGAACTATAGGTTCTCATCCTGCGACCAGCCACAGTAGGCTTGTAAACTGATAAGAAAAAAAATCAAACCATAGGCGTCAGTTATTTTTCTAAAACTAACAACAAAGGTTTACAACGTCAGTTAATAGCAAAAAACCACTACCTAATGTTGCCAGATAGCCTGTACAGCACGGCCGTGGTGGCAGGTGATATGGCGTCGGTTATTAGTAGACAACCGATGCCATTCTAGGCAGCACGGTCATGCTGGACAACATGCCCTTCTGGCCAGCAAAGTTGTGTTGGACAACACAGCCGTGCTGGACAACACGGCCGTGGCGGCAGATGATATGGCGCCAGTTAGTAGTAGAAAACCAATACTGATAGAGTTCTAGATGGTGCCCTTTTTGTGGCACGGATGATTATAGCGTCGGTTTTGTTACTTAGAACTGACACTGATGGGGCCCTGTTGGCGTGTTTTCAGTGGCGCGAAGCATTTTGGCGTCGGTTGGAAAATCGACGCTAAAAGGGTTCGACTTTTAGCGGTGCCCACATAGGCGTCTCTTGGAAACCGTCACAAAAAAGGCTTAAATAACCGACGCCAAAGGCCGGATCTGTAGTAGTGTATGTTATGAGATTGCATGTTTGAATATATGCTTGGTTGTGATTGAGAAGACCTTTTTGTATGTTCCTCTACCCCCTTCCTTTTTGATAATGTCAAAAAGGGGAGAGAGAATTTCAATGTCTTGAAACTCAATCATACTGCTATTATTGATTATGTGATCCTTTTCTTGTTCTTTATTTGCTTTATCATGTGACTTGCTAAGGGATCATGTAGTACATGCATGTTATATTTCTTTGTGTAGAAATAGTAACTATGTAGGTTTAAGTAAGCATAGATTGTGGGGGAGTAATTCACATTGTTCGAATCTTGAATCCCCTTAATTCACAAGGAAAAGGTATACTTTCAATACTCTTTTCAATATGCTTGAGGAATGGTTTGTCATTGTTAAAATGGGGGAGAATGTTGACCTAGAGGTTATACATTGTCCATATTTGATAATGATTCAACCATTCCATTCATATGTATCTAATATGTGTATTAAAGATTGATCTCAGGTTTTAGGTACATGAAAATAATCAATTTACACAAGCGCTAGCTTGTCAAAGTTCAAGTCAAAAGCAATGCAAGTGTGCTAATAAGGAAATCCATTCAAATGACCTTAGAAGATTTTTTTAATCACTTGTATTGATGATATGACTTGTAAATAAAATGAGAAAAATATGTGGGACACTTAGTACCAAGTTTTAATCACTTTTTAACCACATTTGAAAATTGATCACATACTACTGATCGGTCGAGTTGCAATCTCGACCAATCCTTTGGATCAATTTTCTGATGAGTGCATCAATCGAGTTGTGCATTCACAGAACTCGACCAATCGGGTTACTGACCAAATGTGATTTTAATTGATCGGTCAAGTTTACCAGGACAAACTCGACTGATAGTTTGAAAACCGGATTTGTCTTTTAGCCGATCGGTCGAGTTTCCTTTATTGAGTCTCGACCGAATGTACTATACATAAAACATAGAAAAAGTGATTCTAACCATTAGTGACTTGTTTGGATGAAAATAGATATGTTTCCTTGTGCAAAAATGGCTATAATTTGAACCTAAGTGTTCCCCAACTCAAGGGAGCACCCCCATCTATAAATAGGACCACTTGGTGTTCATTCCAAGGTTGCTCATTCACTACACACAAGGTCCTTGCTATAGTTGAGTGTGCTACCACCCCTTGAGCCCCTTTATCTCTCTAGTTTACACATCATTTCATAATTTTTGAGTGAGTTAGGATTATTGTAAGAGAGATCCACCTTTGTGCATGTAAAGCGCTCAATCTTCCTTTACTTCCATATCCCCTTCTTCCATGAACAAAACCTGAAGCAAGCAAGCTCGATCGAGTGAAGAAGGAGTTGTAGTTGGTCCTCTTCAAGGTTGATGAAGTGGTGGTGATCTTCTCTAGGTGAAGGAGAAGACAAAGGTGGAAGATCCAAGAGGAGAAGAAAAGTCCTTCAAGGATGAAGACTTGAGCTTGAATGGGTAAGACCTAGGTGAAGGTTGAAGATTCAAGCTAAGTGGGTAAGTTCCCTTGTTAAGGTGGAGATCTCCTTGTGATTGGATGGGTAAGTCCTTTGGTGGTCTATTTTTGTAATCTATGTGGTGATATAATAGAGAAAATCACTTGCAAAGTCCTAGAGGTTGACCTCTCTAGGTAGTGGAATGACTCACTTCTAGTTTGAAGTGTGGAAACACTCTACATACCTTTGTCAATTGCTTTCTATAAATCTCTCTCATCCTTTCTATGCTTGTTAGATAGGACTTCAAATTTCCATTAAGATATTGCTCCTAATTGATATAATTTGAAGGTCTAATCTATTTTATGAGAAATGTGTAGCTCTATTCACCCCCATCTAGAGCCCTTAGATCCAACAAGTTGTGGTAAAGCCAACTGGTCTAGGTGTGCTATCAACATCCATGTTCATGATGTTGCTTTCGATCTCCTCTTATAATTCCAACCCCAACAAGTTATAGTTGTCATTCTCTAGGATTGATATTTCAAGGATGCCAATTCATGGTTCAACATCTAAGGTATTCACCTCACCTCCGTTAAGATCAAGCTGAAATATGGATCCACTTAAAAGGGAATTAGTGTAAGAGATAGAAAGATATACCCCTCTAAAATGTATAGTTGTACTAGAGTATGGCCCACACTCTAAAAAAAACTATGTTTATATAGACTATATAAGCCTGTATTAGGTTTGTCAAAGTGATAAAGCTCCTTGATTCCTTCCAGGAGTGCTCTATGATTGTATACCATCAATGTATCATGGTGTCTCATATGGTCTGCTAGTTCTTACATCATGGTGTTACCTACTTTGTATATGCCTATCTAGGTGATGTTTTATTCCTGCATTAATGTCCTCATTCTTTCCCTACTCTCTATAGTATCCAGTAGCCAACAATCTTGCCTTCTAATGTGTCTTCCGCTGCCTGAGAGTATAACTCAATTGATTGTATCATGCTCCCCATTATTGAGAAGAGGTTCATGGAGTATTTCATGACTGGAAGACATGTCTCAAGGGGTTTAACTAGCCCCACCACAATGGCAAAGGACAATTAGACCTCATGTTCCTGATTCCTCATGATGCCATTGATTGATGCATGTAAGGAGTTGTGTTGCTTGGTTCCTTGTACTACAAGATTGAGCATGCATGTACCTCTTATTGGTGGTATCCATATGATGATTCAAGAGAAGGTATTTCGAATTGGCACCCTCATAAGGACTTGTTTTAGGAAGAAGTTGGTGAGACATCTTTTGTAACATCCCAAGATTTGAGGCCTCGGATAAAATGATCTTAAAAGGAATGATTGGACTACCCATATCACAAATGTGCACCTCCTTTTCAGGGAGCCCATCACTAAAGAACTCTATAGTTAAGCATGCTCAGCCAAAGTAGTACTAGGATGGGTGACCAATCGGGAAGTTTATCCTAACTTGCACATGAATGAGAACAAAGCACACAGTTAAGGGTAGTGGTGGTTTGTGGGGCTAGTCATCATTTCTAAAACTCTATTAGAGCCTTGGATAGTGGGCACAAGTGTTAAAAATGGTATTAGAGCCATAACCCCTCCAGTAGGTGGGGCCCACATGGGCTAGTCGCATGCTAGTCTTGAGTCGTGCGGTCCAGACATGTTGGAAAAGGCTATCCATGGTTATGTAGACACCCGTGCGATGGTATTCCGTGATTGGAAGCTAGGTGTCCATGGGTCATTTTGGGTTTGCACTGAAATGGGGAAATATTATGAGGCCATATAGTTGAGCCTTAATGAGGACGTCAAGAGTTTAAGGATGGGAAATTGTAACGTCCCAGGATTTGAGGCCTCAGAAAATGATCTTAAAATGAATAATTGGACTACCCATATCACCAAGGCGCACCTCCTTTTTAGGTAGCTCATCATGAAAGAACTTTGTTGTTAAGTGTACTCAGCCTAGAGTAGTACTAGGATGGGTGACCAGTCGAGAAGTTTATCATGGCTTGCATGTGAGTGAGGACAAAGCACATAGTTAAGGATAGTGGTGGTCTATGGGGCCACTTGTCATTCCTAAAACTCTATTAGAGCCTTGGGTAGTTGGCCAGAGTGTTACATCTTTCTTCCGTGTGTTTGAGAAAGAGATCCTTGCATGATGTGACTGCTAGGAATTTGATCTCTCCCATAGCCTCAATGTAGGGGTGTTCTTGTCATATAAATTTCTTTGGCATATTTGTACCCATATGTTTCAGCATATCAGTTGTGGGAGGATTCCTTTTTGAGTTTGACTCATGATTTTATTAGAGTCTTGATACCAAAATCTATATAAGTTCTTAGTGATGTTCAATGTATTGGGAGGTGAGCATCCTATGATTGCACCAGGGCCTAGAGCTCCTTCACAATTTCACTACAATGGAAGAGGTACTCAAGATTCTCTTCATTAGGATATTTTCAATAATTACAACTTTATTCTAGCTCATTCCAACAGTTCCTGACTCGATTGTCAACTGGTATTGCCTTGTAGAGTAGCTTCCAAGTGAAGTCCACAACCTTGTGAGGGGTTGTCGTTATCCATATCCACATGAGATGCGGTAGTCTATAGTTGATTTGTCTAATAAGTTCATGTGCATGTGTTGAAGCTGTCAGTGAAGACATGGTTCCTAAACCACTCTTTATCGCCCTTTCTCCCCTTAGGTTTTGTCAATCATACCAGATCTCATGATGATGTTGAGCCCCTATATTTCCACCATATTTTCCAGTGTAGTCCAATTCGATTGACCATCTTATAGTAGGAATCCCACCACTGATAATTTTAGGAAGGGTTCATGGCATGGTCTATCATGTATAAGAAGGCATACATCCACCAACTTGATACTCTAGAAGGGGATCAATGCATTTTGTCTTGGACACCACCTAGAGTGCTTAAGAACCAATTGGGAAGATATTATAGATTTTCCTTCAAAGAGTGAAGGCATAAGAAGATTTCTTCAATCATCCTGGGTGCTCGACATCGAGGGTCCATTGTCCCTATGCATATTTGATCCATTGAACCTTTCTTAGATAAAGTTGCTACCGATCGAGAGCTCAAGATGCCTTCTAGATCATGCGTTGTTGTACCTCTATAGGTTCATTATGTCTGTCCCATCCTCCTCCTTAGGTTTTGTGATTTTTGACCATCTAATCCAATGTTTTCTCCTCTCTTTGGTTATCTCTTCCCATACGAAATCTACACATAGAGCATAAATCTTCTACATGACCAAATTTGGAGTCACCTTTATTGATAGAGTGGAAATGGAAATGAAACTTTGCACATGTTAGATTAGGGTGATGCATATGACAAGGATCAACAGCCTCCCTTTCCATCATACTAACCGATTTGAGATCTTATCAACCCTATAAGCAAAGCCAACAAAGATGGCTTGGCCTATTGACATTGAGATACCTAAATAGAGCATATGATCTTGTTGTAGAGGAATGCCAAGATGTTGATCTAGCTTGAGAATCCTACTCTCCCCTTCCTTGCCAATGATGAAGGAAGATTTGGCCTTATTCATCTGTTGCCATGATGATATCACATAGCTTGAAATCATGTCGATAAGGGCATACACTATGTTACATGTGTAAAAAAGGAAAAAGGATAATGTTGTTAGTGAGTAATAGATGTGAGGGGGCCATGTTTCTACCCCTAGTGTTGTAGACATCCAAACTTCCATATCTTCAAAGGCGAGTGAGCCCCTTTTCCAGGGTGTCCTAGAGAAGAATAAATAGGATGGGTGGCTAGGGATCACCTTGATGGAGGCCATGAAAAGATGGGAAGAAGCATGTTGATGCCCCATTCATGTCAATTTTAAAATAGGTTCCAGAATGAAATCTTCCCAACAAGCTGATGAAAGACAGGCTGAAACTGTGTGCCTTGAGGACCTTCTATAGGAAATTTTGATTGACCAGATTGAACACTTCGCTCATATTGATCTTAAGAATGATGTTCTCCATGACTTGTCTCTTCATGTTTATGTTGAAGTATAGTTCATGTGCTAGCTTGATGTTTTTGCATATATCTCTTCCTTAGACAAATGCCCCCTATTCTTCAGATACCAAGTGTGGTAAGAGGAGCCCCAATCTCATAGCAAGAAGCTTGTTAACTATACACATTGCTACAATACTAATTCTTATCAGTCTATAATCAGCCATGCTCACAAGAGGATTGTTCTTGGGGATGAGAATAAGCTTGTTGTATAAATCCCACCAATATATGTAGTCACCTATACAGCAATTGTGGACTAATAGCTTGAAATCCTCTTTGATGCTAGGCCACACAAATTTCTAGAAAGTGAGGTTGAAGACATCTAAGCATGATGTATTGTCTTCCTCCATTAGTAGGATTGTGTTGCATATCTATCCTTCTAAAGGAAGCCTATACATGTTATGGTTATCTTCTTCATAAATTGTTCTCTGGTTCAACACACAAAGTTCTAAGTTTTCCTCTACTTCCCCTATCGAGAAAAGGTTCTCAAAGAACTTGACTACTTCCATGAGTATCTAGTCCTTAGTTTCTTCCCATGCGACATCCCCCCTCAAGATCCACTAGGTCTTCATGTGACTTCATCTATCTTTGAGTTTGGAATGAAAATATTTTATGTTTTGTTCACCTTCCTTGAACCATTTGACTCATGAGAGCTCTCTCCACTAAGTCTCCTCTTTGAATAGGGCCAACCTTGATGCTTTATCAACTGCCACATATGTTTTGTGATTATCTATTGTTTGGTTGTCAGCAAAAGCGTTCTAAGACCTCTACGTCTTCTCCTCCTTCACCAACTCCGACACGTTCCAAAAGACTTCTCAATTATGTATTTTCAATGTGTGTTTTAGGTTTTTAAGATTGGCATAGATCTGGAAGGTCACATCTCCCAACCCCTCTATCTTCTAATTGTGATGAAAAATATCTCTAATCCCTTCATGATGATGTCATGTATTCCTAAAAGTGAAGCATGGTTACATCTGGCTAGTTGACCCAATCTGGTTGAAGCAAATCAGTAGGGGAGGTGGTCAGAATGCTTCATTCTTGCTAGATGTTCAATGATTCCATCATGTCTGTTGTCAGACCAAAGGTCATTATTGAAGCAACAATCTAGTCATGTCTATTTGGTTGGAACCTCCTTCTATTTATTGACCTAGGTATAGATACTTCCTTTAAAGCTCATGTCCTTCAATTCCATGGTCACGACCTCAACATTGAAGTCATTCATGGATATTTGGCATGGTTGGTTTCCCCATTTCCTCTATGTCTCTATCATCACCACATTAAAATCACCTCCAATAATCCATCTGAGAGGTGATTTTTACTCTTCAATCTCTATCATTTTTGACCATATCTCCCTCTTCATCATATTATTGTAGCTCGCATAAACTACTGTGAACTGAAATCTCACCCCATCTAATGTCATTGCCTCAATTGTCAGGTGTTACTACTCGATGATGTTAGGTGTTGACTCATCACCTTATAAGACATCATCTAGATTATCACATCTCCTAGCCTGTTAGCCTCTTCCCAATCAAATTCTAATGTTTCCATGAAAGGTAGAAGAGGAAAACTATTAGAAAAAGGTTTGAGGATTGCTAAACAATCAGGGTGATTGATCCTCTTTAAAGCAACAATCCATTCACTGGTTTCATCATTCAACACCCCAAGAGTATTTCGTATGAGTAGCTTTAACATGAGGATAATCTTCTCATAGTGGAATCCTTTCTCTTAGCCTCCTTAGGAGCTTCCCTCAGCCTCCCCAAAATCCAATCAATCATCACATCATGAACATCTCTGTTATGCCTGAGTTGTAAGGTGGAAATTGACCTTGGCGTGTTGAGGAAGAGGAGTTCCAATTCTTGATCAACAAAATCTTCAAGTCCATGGACACCCTTTGGAATGGAGTGCCATTAATGAATGTCTAATGTCCTCAAGGTCTTTTTAGAGAAATTTTTTCTAGGATTGTGTTGAAGAAACACCCTAGTGTATGTTCTTGGAGCCAATGTTATTCACTTGAGACATTGGTCACCCAACTTGAATCTCCTGAAGGATTCAACTACCTTGGTTCCTCATGAGCATCTCCCTTACTTCTGTCATCTCCAAATCTATTGTCACAAATCTCTAAAGCACTAGTATCCCTAAATTACTCTTATGCTTCCCTATCTCATACACTCCATGATTGTTGTCTGACCAATTTCGACACAGTTTCTTCAATTTGCAAGTCCTCTAGCATAATCCTAGTACCTCTTCCACATTTTGTGTATTGGAAACCTCCTATGGTTGCTGATATGTTTGATTTCTTGTTGAAAGAGACTGAGGACATCAGGTTGTCAACATCTATCAAAACCTTGTTTGGGATTATACCCTCATGTGACCCTACCAAGACCAACACCACTAATATATCAATAGGGTGTCTCCATCACCCTTAGGCCCCACAAAGAGACTGAAAGATTCCACAAGTTGTTTGAGCTTATCAGTGGAGTGGTAGTGAAGAAAGATACTCTTTATCAGTACCCACCACCACTTAGGATTGGTGGTTTGGAAACTCTAGTTCTAGCCAAAAACCTTAACAGTAAAATTTCTCTCCTCTATGTAACCCCAATCGAGAACTTCCTTCTATTTTGCCTGATCATTTATGAATAATGCCACTTAGTTATGAGAGATCTTGAAAATATGAGGGGCTTTTGGCCATCCTTCCTATAGGGTATTCTCAATGTCCAACCATGATGGTGCCTGTTCCAGGTGAGGACCAACATTTCCTCCAGGAACTATGCCACAATGCTTCTTTATTCTTGTCCTCCCTTAAGCTTGATCCTTGTACATATTGTTGGGTATTAAGGGAGATAGAGAAGGCAGCGGAAACAAAAAAATTCTTCTCCCAAACCCAGAATAAAGGAATCGCGTCAATGTCTATACAATAGGAAGGATGGTTTGTAGAGATATACCTTGTCCCGAGGCTTGCTCGACGACGTTACCTCACAGCTTGTGTGGTCTTCACCTCCAATCTTGGACGATGTTTGTTCAACTCTTAGTCGTACCGGGACTGTCAGGATTGACAGTTGTCCTCCGAGCGACAGAATTCTACAGCCTCTATAGTAGTCCACACGGACCACCTGTAACTCCGATCTGCTTGTCCCATAAGGAATAGGAAGGAATCACACCCTCCTATCAGCGTACTAGTCACTGACACACTTTCCTACAACCAGTTGCTTTTCTACAATTGTCTTTCCCTTGCTGTGCCTCCCTTATCGGGTAGTACTTGCTCAGGCTCTCTCGGTTACCACAACCAGAGAGAACGACAACTTTACAGAGCAATTGTTGTTCTGAGTTGTTCTTCTTGAGAAGCCCCCAATACCCCTATATATATAGGAGGGTCACGGGATAGGGTTCTCTACCCCAGGTAATGCGGGATTAAAGTAGGAGTAGAAGGGTTCGAGATTTTCCACAAAACAACCAATTGTGCCAGCTGAACCGATCAGTTCACACCATAAAATGATCATTTTGGGTCCTGAGCTGATCATTTGGGACCTAAGCAGATCGTTTGGTGCTCTGAGTCGATCGGTTCATGCCTGAGCTGATCAGTTTGTGGTCCTGATCCAACTCAAATTGCCTTTCATATTTGTTTCCAACTAATCAAATATTAATCCTTATCCAAATCAAATTTGTACAAGTGAAACAAATTGTATTTGCAAAATAGTCTTTTGAATTTCCAAACGATCTCGGTTGGTCCACGAGTTGACCGGTTCAACAATTGAGCCGATCGTTTCATGACACATGAGCCGATCGTCTCACCAGTTGAGCCGATCGGTTCACCAACCTGAGCCGATTGGTTCATCCCATGAGTCGATCGGTTGGGGCAGCATACTATGGAAAATTAGCCAATTGCAGTTTCAATCAATCCAATACTCTAATCAATCGGTCCAACACCTTGAACATGATGATTTTGAGCTATCAATTAATTGAACATTTAATTGAACACTAAAATCCTTTAGTAATCAATCTAAAAATCATTTGTGGATAAACTCCGCTTCCAGGTTAAATCCTATGTGTGTGACCCTGCAGGTCCATTTCACGTTGGCAGTGAAAGTTCATAACACATATGACTTCACAATCAAAGAGCGGTGCCTAGTCGCACATCAGTGCTACCCAAGTGAAAAGGAAAGTTGGAGAACAACTTTCAATCCTACAATCCGTGAATGGTGTTACAGCGAATGTATAATTCCTTTGTCACTGATATCCCGAATGAACTCAAGGCATGGAACAGTCATCCTATCAACGTTCATTCATTTTCTTGATCTCAGAGTAGATTGGAGGAGATATGTATGACATCAATATCTCATACTGATTCACACATGCATGAATGCCTATCTCAATCCTACTCGTCAAGTGGCCATGGATATCATACTCCCTCAGGAGGGACAAATCCCATATCTATCACTCACCCCTCAAAAGCCCCATGTGTCAAAGCCACCGAATCATCACCTTTATAACAACCCATGTTTCAGGACTTCGTTTGATGATGTCAAAGTGTACCCAACGACATGTGTTGAGTGTAGTGATTTCAGGTCAAAGAATCACACTCACCACCATCACTGTGAGAAGTAGTTGTGACTACCATGTCATGGTTCCATGTGTCAAACTCACAGTGGGTCTGTCTGTTATGCTTGTTCTCTAACAAGTACCTATGTGTTTGGTTTGATATCTCCATATCATGACTAATGAGATTCTGTTATCAACCAATACTACAATCTAATCTTATGTGTCATTGTTGTCTATCTACCTTCCACAATGACATCTGACTAGGGACATAATAAAAATGTACAAACTCTTAGCATCCGTATCATATCATCATTTAGGTCCTTAACCTGAAAGCATACGTCATTGAGTATTGTCATTCTCTATACATTCAATTTGTTCTATCATTATCTCATATGACTGAATCAGAAAGAATTGGAAGCTTGCCTTTGATGTTTATCAAATCAATCTTAATGTATCCCACCAATCATCCCATGATTGGCTCTCAGGGCATACATACCAATAGACTCCCACTTGCACTGTGAGCCAATCACCCTTGAATCATATTCATAGTGATCTTCAAACATGTCCCACATGTTACTATGCTCTAGTGCTAACATAGTGAGTTATGGAAACACCTTGCCAAAGTCGGTATTAACTTCATGTCTCTCATCTCTTCACTGTACGTCAAATGTATGAGATGGAGTTGTTGTAATATGTGATCTATTATTCCTTTGCTAACGTTTAGCCACATTGCATGATCAAGCACTCCTAACTTGTCATCAATGACCGAAATATCTATAATTTCATCTCTATGAACTTCCAGATCCATATAGTATCCACTAATGTTCTCTAATACATGGATACTCGACATTTCCTTTTAAAACAACTTTATTGGAATGTTTCCATTTATCAACAAACATTCACTTTTGTATATCCCATATATATTTTGCGATTAATTTTCCATCCTTTTCAGAAGATCACATCAGTGTAACTCTTTACATTGAACCCTTCCTTATGTCCATAGAACTAGCACTTCTCAAGTACTTACCAAGTTCTCATGGTATTCCAGTAACCCTTACTGGAACTAGACAAACATCCACTCATCATGTCCCACATATGAGTTATCTGGATGAGCACATCATATTGTCATGTCCTACATACAATATGATGAATGTATTTTATTCTTACTATGTCCTATACGTGCAAGATAATGGGATGATTACATACATGATAGATCCATATCTATTCTTAGTGTTCCCATTCTTCATAAGAATTGGACACTTGGCCTTGGGATACTAACTCCATGTAACATGGATAAGTTTTCTCCCACTGAATCTATGCAAAATGAACCCTTCGGTATATATTTCCAATGTATGCTTTCTCTTTTTAGGTCAAGAGGTTTTCGAGAACTATCTCTATATATCTCTATTCCTATCACATAGGAAACGTCTCTATCTTCCCTAAAGATAAATTCCACTTTGGATTTCCATTCTAGAACATTTCCATTTCACATCAACATGTGGAATGTGAATACGCTCCCACTAAATCACAGATCCCTCTTTATCTTTGACATATCAGTCAAAACCTTTGACTATATCATCAAAGTGAAGATCCATCTCTGAGTTTCTTATACTCAATCAATCACATTGATTAGTCCATTGCAACTTATAGACTTCATTTGCATTAATGGATTCATAAACCTTATAGGTTGTGTCACGTACACATCCTTGTTTTATTCCTCATAGGAATGCAGTTTTAGTATCTGTATGCCAAATCTCTTAGTCATTAAGTTGCAATCAACAAGCATCATCCTTCTCAAAATGTCATCCATGTGTCTTAACACTTAAGACTCATTCGCACTTATGGATTTTATCCCAATGGGTGCTATCATCAAGGTCATACCTTATGGTTCACATGGAAGTCATTTAGAAGGTAATGGTCATAAACCATAACTCAAAATCCGGTTCCTCATATTCATCTAGATAGTTGATTCATCACATGACCAACTCATCACATAGATAATCGAGGTGCATCTGTCAAGGATATAAGAACTCATAACGTCTTGTGATTCTTAGTGTCCTTTATTAATATAGCGTATTCTTTATTTAAGAAGAAATTAGTTATTTGATAATCATCCTCTAACTCCTTAGAGTATGACTCCTTTTGATTTAGACATCACCATGTCTTAATCATGAGTTCACTAAGATACACAATCATAATCACTCATAAGGTTCTCAAACATTTGGTCCAAGTATTTCATTCATTGATCTCATCAAGAATTAACACTTTACCAAATTCGTACTTCATCTATGATATTCTTGAACACTTCAAGATATTCATATTGGTATTTCTCTGAACACCCTTTGAAGTACTAGCATTAACTCCAATAGGTATGTAAATACATCACATGTATTATACTTAATAGGATAATCATTCTCCCATTACCTTAGTGAAGATTGATTAATCATGTCTAAGAGATTCATGTCTCTTACGGGTTCTCTAACCAAAAGAGTCTAGCTTATCCATCATATGGAAACTAGAAATGAACTTCTCGTGATTTATGCTAATTTGATTGTTTGAGTTATCAATAACCTTTAGGTATCATTTTATCTTATGCATACCAAGTACCACAAGATAAATAAAGCATTGCCACATAGATTGAAACATCAACTTTATTGATTGCTATCATTGTCATACAATATGCAAAATAATGTGTTTCTTTCCATTGGAAAATATGAAATAGCAGTTCATAACTCTATTACATGCCTTCAAGGCTAAAAATAAACTAAAGTAATACTATCTATGGTGGCAACACTTGCCCCATTTATTGAGTGCTTTACATTTTTTATCTTGGTATCATATACCTAAAAAATGTTACAAGTTTATTTCATGACACCTTCAGGTGGAGACGTCTGTTGCCTCCTTCTTTAGTTCTTTTAGATAGAGTGGACAATTCCTTTTCCAATGTCCTAGCTTTTGACAATGGTGGCAATTGCCTCTCTTGGTGATGCCTCCCTTGTCCTTGAGAGTTGAAGACGACTTGGGTTGCTGGCTAGCATCAGAACCTTTCTTAGTCTTGCCCTTGCCCTTGCGTTTGGACTTGCCTTTGTTGCTGATCATCATCATAGAATTAGGCTTGTCCTTCTTCATCTGTGCCTCAGATGTCCTCAACATGCCTAACAACTCTGTCAACGGCTTGTCAAAGTTGTTCATGTTGTAGTTCATCACAAAATGACTGTAGGATTCTGGCAATGATTGCAATATCATGTCAGTAGCCAACTCTTGGCTCAGGGGAAATCCCAGTCTTATCAGGTTCTCCACATACCCAATCATCTTGAGTGTGTGTAGACCAATTGGATCTCCTTCTGTCATGATGCACTTGAACAGTTCCTTGGAGACATCACATCTCTCTTGTCGTGCTTGATCTTCATACATGTTCTTGAGATGCTGAATCATCTCAATGACAGCCATGTTCTCATGTTGTCTCTACAACTCGTAGTTCATGGAGCACAACATCAAACACTTTGCATCAATGACATCATCATAATGCTTCTTATAAGCATCCCTTTTTGCCTTTGGTGCGGTAGGAGTAGGTTCCTCTGGAGCTGGTGTATCCAAGACATAGAGATTTCGCTCTTGAGTGAGAACAATTCTCAATGTCCTAAACCAGTCGTGGAAGTTAGTCCCATTCAGCTTGTCCTTTTCAAGGACTGATCGCAACGAAAAGTGATTGTTGTTTGTTGTCATTTGTACTACAAAAGGAAATATATGCAATTTAGTCCAAAACTCAATTTTGACTTATTTTGATTGATTTGAAAGGTTTACGATATAATTAGGACTTCAATTAATTATCGCTCCCACTATTTTTGTTCAAATTGATAGCCCTCACATTAATTAGGACTTTAATTCTAGTGGGTCAAGATCCTAAAATCCTCTCAGTCATGGACCAGCTAGGGCTGTCACCCATAATTTAGATCTTCGAGGTAGGAAACTTTTGCCAATTGCATCATATGCAACTCTTGAAAGATGTCATATGCAACTCCTTACTATGATCACCTCCATGCTTCAAGGTGCTAGATCCTATCTAGGACACCTTGTTAAGTCTGACCCAAAGCCAACACGATTAATATGCACCTTACTAGGGCAGATCCACATATCCATCCTTCACTCTTCCACGAGATAGACGGTGCACCATGCTAGGGCGTGCCCACACTTGGACGATCAAGCTTTTCACATGTGTTGCATTTGGAACACATATAAAACTTTAATATTGAATGATGGATTTGGTTTTTATAAGTACATATACATATTCAATCACCACAATATATAGTACGTATCATATACATGCTATATCTCGCAAAACACATGTGAAACGATAAAACCGATGATTATGGCCATCCTAATGTGATTCCTCAAGCCAAGAGGAATCACAGTCATCTAGGTCTACATCACATGCAACCTATTCATGATGAAGTGATATAGTTGTCAAAGTTGATCAACTCATCACATGAATGACATGCTCACCCTGGCAGGTCGTCTGGGTTCCACCAGCCGATTGGTTGGCTCCTCCAACCGATCGGTTCGCCTGGTCATCGTGCATCTCCTCAGGTCACCACCCGCTTGTCTCGCTCCTTGAGCCGATTGTCTAGATCGCCAACTGATCAGTTCACACCTTGAACCGATCGTCTCCGTCATCATCAGATTGTCCTCCGTTCTATGACATAACAGGAAATAAAAGATCTATCTTATTTTACATTTGAATTGGGAAACCCCGAGCTACATTCGGGGGGAGAAAAGGTAGGAAAGAAATCTCGAGTTATCTCGAGTTACATCAGAAATAGGACATAGGGAATCGGTGCGCAGACCGAGATGCAAGCAACCACATTCAACCAAGCACACATATATAGGGTTTATTGGCCATAACCATGCTATACATCCACCACAAAACTCATTTAAGGGTGATGTGTATTGAGTTCATTAATATTACATATCATATATGTATATTGGGATTTGTGGATTTAGGATTGGACATGCACAAAGCCAATTTTATTCGCATCATATGCAATAAATAAAAGTGACAAATCAAAATCAATCATATAGATAATCCTAAAGTGTAGAGCAGTTGATGTGGCTCTGATACCACTGTTGGGTTTTAAGGGGGATAGAGAAGGAAGCGGAAACAAAAAAATTCTCCTAAACCCAGAATAAAGGAACCACATCGACGTCTATACAATAGGAAGGATGGTCTGTAGAGATATACCTTGTCCCAAGGCTTGCTCAGAGACGTTACCTCGTGGCTTGCGCGGTCTTCACCTCCAGTCTTGGACGGTGTCTGTGCAGCTCCTAGTCGTACTGGGACTGTCGAGATTGACAACTGTCCTCTGAGCGGAAAAAGTCTCTCACCTCTGTAGTAGTCCACACAGACCACCAGGAACTTCAATCTCATTGTCCCATAAGAAATCAGAAGGATTCGCACCCTCCTATCGGCGTACTAGTCACCGACACACTCTCCTACAACCAGTTGCTTTTCTGTAGTTATCTTTCCCTTGTCGTGCCTCCCTTATCGGGTAGCACTTTCTCTGACTCTCTCGGTTACCACAACTAGAGAGAACGACAACTTTACAGAGCAACTGATGTTTTGAGTTGTTATTCCAGAGAAGCCCCCAATACCCCTATATATGTAGGAGGCTCATGGGACAATGTTCTTTACCCCGAGCAATGCGGGATTAAAGAAGGAGTAGAAGGGTTCAAGATTTTCCACAAAACAACCAACTGCGCCAGTTGAACCGATCGGTTCACGCCCTGAAACGATCATTTCGGGCCTTGAGCTGATCGTTTGGGACACAAGATGATCGTCTGGTGCTCTGAGTTGATTGGTTCATGCCTGAGCCGATCGGTTCGTGGTCCTGATCCAACTCAAATGGACTTTCATATTTTTTTCCAACTAATCAAATATTAATCCTTGTCCAAATTGAATTTGTACAAGTGAAACAAATTGTATTTGCAAAATAGTCTTCTAAATTTCCAAACGATCTCGATTGGTCCACGAGTTGACTGGTTCAATAATTGAGATGATTGTTTCATGCAACATGATTTGATCGTCTCACCAGTTGAGTTGATCGGTTCACCAACCTGAGCCAATCGGTTCATCCCATGAGCCGATCGGTTGGGGCAGCAGACTATGCAAAATCAGTCAATTGTAGTTTCAATCAATCTGATACTCTAATCAATCGGTCCAACACCTTGAACACTATGATTTTGAGCTATCAATCAATTGAGCGTTTAATTGAACTATTAAACTCCTTTAGTAATAATCTAAAGATTTTTTGTGGATAAACTCCTCTTCCAGGTTAAATCCTCTGTGTGACCCTATAGGTCCATTTCATGTTGGTAGTGAAAATCCATAACACTTATGACTTCACAAGCAAAGAGTGGTGCCTAGTCGCACAACAGTGCTACCCAAGTGAAAAGGAAAGTGGGAGAAGAACTTTCAATCCTACAATCTGTGAATGGTGTTACAGCAAATGTATAATTCCTTTGTCACTGATATCCCGAATGAACTCAAGGCATGGAACAGTCATCCTGTCAACGTTCATTCATTTTCTTGATTTCAGAGTAGATTAGAGGAGATATGTATGACATCAATATCACATACTGATTCACACATGTGTGCATGTCTATCTCAATCCTACTCATCAAGTGGCCATGGATATCATACTCCCTCAGGAGGGACAAATCCCATATCTATCACTCAACCCTCAAAAGCCTGATGTGTCAAAGCCACCTAATCATCACCTTTATAACAACCCATGTTTCAGGACTGCGTTTGATGATGTCAAAGTGTACTCAATGACATGTGTTGAGTGTAGTGATTTCAGGTCAAAGAATCACACTCACCACCATCACAGTGAGAACTGGTTGTGACTACCATGCCATGGTTCCATGTGTCAAATTCATAGTGGGTCTGTCTGGTACGCTTGTTCTCTAACAAGTACCTATGTATTTGGTTTGATATCTCCATATCATTACTAATGAGATTATGTCATCAACCAACACCACAATCTAGTCTTATGTGTCATTGTTGTCTATCTACCTTCCACAATGACATCCGACTAGGGACATAGTAAGAATGTACAAACTCTTAGCATCTGTATGATCTCATTGTTCAGATCCTTAACCCAAAAGCATACGTCATTGAGTATTGTTATTCTCTAGACATTCAATCTATTCTAGCATTATCTCATATGACTGAACTAGAAAGAATTGGAAGCTTGCCTTTGATTTTTATCAAATCAATCTTAATGTATCCCACCAATCATCCCATGATTGGCTCTCAGGGCATACATACCAACACATATCTCCCTTTCTGATGCCCCTTCCGAGGGTTGTTGCCATGTCATTCTAGATGGGATAAGAGTGGGAATATTTTGTCATTTTTAAGATGCATAGGTGGGGGCCTCTCTCCATGTCAGTGCATCGCATTGCCTGGCCCGATGTCCTGGTTTGGTGTTGTTAAAGTAGATCCAATCTGCAAGGCATTCACGTTTAAAGTGCCCTTTGCATAGGCATTTATGGTATTGGTTTTGGTTGATAAACTTTAGTGCGTGCATGGCATTCTCAGGGGGGGTAAAGTCATCATGTCTAATCATGGGGGTGCAATATACTCATATTTGGGTATATAAATTTATCTTACCTTTCCTTAAGTCCACCATTAATTATACAAGTATTATATAGTTTTTCCTTAAATTATAATAAATAAGAGTAATTGGATCCAAATAAATCTAGTGACACACAACCTATTACATAATGTTAATGACTAATTAGTTAATTAACACAACAACTCTATGTTAACTATACAAATTCACTAATTATTAGAGTTGACAATTTGTCAATCTAAAATCACCATAAGTCTAATTGATGAAATGAAGTAAATAAATGCATAATAATGTATTAACTGATCAAGAAATGTATTAAATGAATGATTAGTATACAATTAATGAAATGAATTACATAGCTTTCTTGAAAGGAGAAATTAATATTAAAATTTTATTCATCAAACTTTATTCAGCCAATATGTAAAATTTAAATTCAAAGCAACTTGTTTGCCCCCTCATTTAATTAATTGAATTAAATACATATTCATACACTAAATGTCTTCTCTAAAACCTAATATAAGATTTAATTGACCGTGTAACATCTTCAATCTCCAGCCAGCGACACCTCACTCACGTGTTACTCACACTCGGTGTGGTTGCCGTAAGGTTGGTGATGATCATTCCCTCTACCTCCTTCCTCTACTTATCTCCCTCCTTCCTCAATCCTAGTTGCCCTGCCTCCTCATCTTATTATAACGTCCCTGAATTTTTTCCTTTCAAAAACTCCATGGGGACGAGAAGAGAAAATATGAAAACATTAATCAATCATATCAGAGTGTGTTGTCGAAGCAATATGTGCATACATGAACATTCAATTATAAAGCATACACAATGAACATTCTAAAAACTGATATATATATATATATATATATATATATATATATATATATATATATATATATATATATATATATATATATATATATATATATATATATATAAAGAGAGAGAGAGAGTCTTGCTAGAATACACTCGAGTGTATAGATCGCATGAATACACTCGTGTGCTTGCATATCAAGACTATTTTTTGTAAAATATAAACCATTGATCTTCACCATCATACTATAACTAGGCTACATACAAATTTTGAGCCCATTTGGATAAGTATAAGTCACTCATCTAAGGGCAACAAAATCGATGCGAGAAACTAAATTGAAATGTATAATTTTTGCGGTCTTTATAGCATGACCTATAAATGACCAAATGTGCTCAAATTTTGTGTATGATCTATTAAGAACATGTTTAAGAAGATCAATGGATTAGACTTTGAAAAAAATATTGCATCAGGAAAAACTACTTGAGTGTATTATGCTCTGAATACACTCGAGTTTATTCTAGTCTGGCTCTATATATATATATATATTTTTTCTTTTCAAAATAAATAATTACAACATGAATTATTACTATTACATATTGAAAGGAGATTTTATAAGTATATGATCACATATGCTATTGGGATCTACACAATAGGTACAACATGTGCAATTGCTCACTTCTTATCCTTTCTCCCATGCTAACTCTGAACCTAAAATATACATGAAACAACGGATCAACACACAAGGTGTTGTGTACATGGGAAGAAAGATGCATATATTTATGGGTTGCATAACTTTGAAAAGATCTGCAAAAAAAAAGATAATATAAAACCATTCTTTAATAATTGAAAAACACTGATTTTAATCATTTTTCTAGATCAATTACTTTATCAAGGTAGACTAGTACCAAAATATATAAGTTGGGTCCTATCCTGTATACCCAAGTACTCTAGGGAACTCCCTATGCATTATACGCTCTAGGAAGGTGTACTAATAAGAAAACCCCCAATCTCATAGAGATTTCTCCATCGTAGATCTAAAGCGGAGGTCTCATGGAGCCATGACCCCTCTCTAGGCATCAAGCGTTAACCGTAGAGGTGTGGCCATACCTAAAGAGTTGTTTGGAACTATCATTTGAGATCGAGGATGTCGTTATGTGATGATATGGCTCTTTGGAGTTCCTCTATGTGATGGCACTCATGCAAGACCAATGCAGTGTAGGAGGCTACGTTTGCATCACTCCGATAAAAAAACATGATAGATTGGATAGGCTCGGTCCAGGAGAACCAGTTTATGAATTGTGCAGTCCAACTGTGCCATGGAGTGGGACCAACCTGAGTTAGAGATAATTAGTGGATGCCATTCATCTCGTTTGCACCCCGATGTCTATTAAGAATTTACAATACATCCTAAAACGCAAGTGCACGCTATCAGCGTAATATAAGCTAATGAGGCCCAAATATCGAATACAGGGAAACGTAAATATAAAAAATATTACTAACTACAATGCGGTCAGTTAGATCGATGAAACTCAGTTGAATTGTTTTATTATTTAAAGTAGAAAACAAATCTAAATTATTGGTTGTTTATCTCAATTTGGACTAAATTTCTTAGGGTTATGGTTTCACCACATTTAACATTGCAATTAACACAATGACATTAATAAATTTCTCTCGTAACCCTACACTAAGATCATGTAGAAAGAATTACCTACTCTCATGGCGTAATTCACTACCTAATCTAATATCAATCCTACTCTCGTATTGATTGTGTTATTAGTTAGGTGCTTTATGAATACTCTGGGCAATCTCTTCACATTTATAAGACACATTCCTCAAAGGGCAGTATAAAACATGTATTTCTATGAGTTTTCAACTGTTAATTTCCTTTTCTACCTATGATTATCAAGTATGGATAGTTCATGACAATCTCATAGAAATAAGTCCAGAAATTAAGATAAATTGATATATTAATGCATAAATGTCAATTACAATGCATAACTAGGCTACTGTTGGGTCCTAAAGAATAAGGGGTTTAGCTTTGCATGGTTTCCATTCTAAAAAACATAGGAGAGAAGAAGAAAAATGTGGGAAACATTAGTAAAACTAAAAAAACCCTGAAGAAGACAGTCCAAATGACCCCCCATCGCACACATGCCAATTTGCTACCTTCCGGATGCAAATCCATCTATAGAAATTGCTCGGATCATCCAGAACGTGGCTTTCTTCTCTACTTTTTTCTCGCCTCGCTCTCGGATGTTGCCCAACATAATAGAATGAGATAGATAGGATTGGCCAAAATCCCTATAAATCATTTAAGTGACTTAGGGTATAATTAATTGCAACCATTGAATTAGATTCTAATTTCATATCTGCCTGATCCCTTTGTGTTGGTACTATCGATTGGGTGTCGGTACTACCAAAGTCTTTGATAATTGTGGTTTCCTGGGAAGATGTGGGCACTACCGAGATTGAATTCGACATTTCCGAGTTTTCTCAATTAATTGTGAATCCAACACTGTGATATTTTCGGTAGTATTGACTTATTAGTCAACACTATTGAGTGTTCTCAAGTTTTCTTTGTTCAAAACTGAGCAAATGTTAGTACCTATGACTCCAGAGTCGGTAGTACCGAGTTGTGTAGATTTGTGTAGACAACCTGAAATACACAAAAACCAAACATAAGCTCTCAAAATTTATTAAATCATTCATAAACATTAAAATTACATTAATTTTATGCAAATAAGCATCCCAGGCTAATGAGAGTAAATCATGCACAAATTAATATGAAAATGAACAATAAGTGCACAAAAATCTATATTAAATAGCCTCTGAAAATGACATCTATCTTGTGCATCAAACTCCTATAAGCTTAAATGTTGCTCGTCCTCGAGAAACACACCCTTAGATCTGTTTGAGACAAGTCAGCAAAAGGACATAAAATATAAATTTTATTTCTCAACCATCCCCACCTGACGGTCCCAAACATGCCTTTACTGACCACTAAACAATCAACTTCTCTATAGCGACCAAAAACATCTATAAAAGTTGTCCACCTTTAGATCAATGAACACTATCAAGAGATCAATTAACATCATAGGGAATCATGGATTCGATTGGTGCATCATGTGATTTCCTATTCTACATTGCTCTTTCCTAACTACTAACTACTTGGAAGCAGTTCTCCTTATAAGAATGAATGAGGAGAATAATAATTTAAGTGACCTACCGATAAGAGAAATGAATGGTAAGAAATGGGTGGCTAATTATAAATCACAAGTAGAATCTGAATTATTTATGCAAAAATAAAACATGATGAACCTATATGGTGAAGAAAATGAAAAATACATGAATCATAATGCCTAATATGATTGAGTGAAATGATGCATGTATCAACATTCTCATCAAATGAATGAGTATGTGCTAAAGAAAAGAATGCATCATGTGAATGTCTCCATCTCTTTTGTGAAGAATTCAGGGCATCCTTTCTTCCTCTTTATTTCAAAACATTAATAATTCTTTTTTTTTCATTTTTTTCATTGACCCACTATTTTAGCCTGATGAAAAATTATGCTTTATCTTCACTAACATACATCATTTTTTTCTTGAGGGTATGGATATGTATACCTACACTCCTACTTTAGAGGAAATGTAATGCAACCACATGATATGAAAATGAATGATGAAAAATGTATGCAATCTACTTGTATTTGTTATGCAACTAGATAATATGAACATAAATTATTTATGCATAATTACATTTTTTTTCATTTTGTAACTAATACAATCAAAGAGAAATTAACTATCATATCACCTACTATGCCATGCAATGCAAATAAGAGGACATAATTCGGATGACTTGATCATCTTAAGGTGGTAAGTCAAATGAATGGAAAATGGCTGGAATCACATAATTAAGAGACAATGCCTTTCATGAACTATGATATGTCCCTCTCTAATGACTTGTGAATGTGGGTAACTTTAGAGTTTCTTTCTTAAACTTCATTTAAGATACCATTGACTGTTTGATCAATTTAGGCTCAAACTCCATCTTCATCCATATTACGTGAATAATAAGATGTCCATTCATATAAAATTTCAGTAAGATGACTAGCCCATACACTTCCTCCAGGTGGTGCAACTTAAGAATTTACAACTAAGCCAAAGATTTGTTATGATTTTTTCATTTTAATTTCCATTGCAGACACCCGAAAGCACATGACATTGACATGAACCATGATAAAGCTCCACTTTTACACTAGATAGAACGTGGATCATACAACTTGAAAAATAAAACTAAAAAGCAAATAAAGAATAAAGAAAAGTAAAAATAAAGGATGGAAATCGTTCCAACTACCCACCCCCAAGCTTGAACTTGACTATGCCCTCATAGTCAAAATTCTAACTTAAGAGGTATAATAGTGGTACCGATCACATGGGTGGTGGTTGAGGATGTGGCATGGCAAGATCAAAGGAGTAGAATGTCCCCTCAAAATGTGGCAGTTGTTGTGGCATTGGTGGAAGCTGTGGATGACCACCAAAGTAGCCCTGGCTCTTGTAATTGTTGAAGAACGATTGCTAGTATCCCTCCATCTGTCATAGGCGTGTATGCATGTTCTCTTTTTTGTCTAGGAGAAGTCACTCATTCTCGAAAATCGTCTGCTGGTTGTTGTAGAGTCATCCTTAGACATCGTGGATGCCCACCAAGGTCGTTGTCTGTTGATGCTGCCCTTGATGTATCTCCTATAGCATTCCATACTCCCCCCATGGAATATGGATCATAATCCTATGAAGGCAGTGGTGTAGAAGAACTGGAGGCTCCATATGTGCGAGGGATCTTGCATGGAACCTGCCTCCTCATGATGGGGATAGTGGGTTCCTCCTCTTTGGCTTCTTCTTCTTCCTGCTGCTACTCTTGCTTGGCAGCATCTTCTTCGTCGGTAAAATCTGACATGTCCTAGAAAGCTCCTCTCTCCCTTCACCGATGATGGTGGAGGTAGCTGGGAGATGACTTCTATTTTTACTGGGTCAACCTTCATTCTCTTACTAGACACCTTGTGTCCCAAAACAATCCCCTGTCTCACCATTATGTGGCATTTATCCCAATTCAAAACTAGGTGAGTGTCTTCGATTCTTTACAAAATGTTATCAAGATTGTCAAGGCAATCATCAGACGATTCACCATACACCAAAAAATCATCCATAAATACCTCCAAATATTGCTCTACCATATCAGAAAAAATGACAAGAATGCATTGCTAAAAGGTAGCTTGTACATTGCAAAGACTAAACAACATGTGACGATACACAAAAGTACCATAAGGACAATGAAGGTTCACTTCGCTTGACCTTGTGGCTCAATAGAAATCTAATTGGATCTGGAATAACCCTCTAGAAAACAAAAGTGAGAGCACTCGGCGAGACACTCATGAATTTCATCAATAAAGGGGAACGGGAAATAGTCCTTCAAAGTGGCATTGTTCAAACGTCAATAATTGATAAATACTCACCACCCAGTCACTAACCTAGTAGAAATCAATTCATCATTTGAATAAGTTGTGACTGTAATCCCTACTTTCTTAAAAACCACATGGGCTAGACTAACCCAGCTAGAGTCATAGATATCATGTATTATACATGTAGATAAAAGTTTTACTACCTACTTATTTACTACACCGTTCATGATGGGGTTGAGTTTCCGCTAAGGTTGCATGATCGACTTTTATCCTTCTTCTAGTCTAATCTTGTACTGGTAGAAACTAGGGGAGATCCCCTTTATGTCTACAACAGACCATCCAAATGCTACACGGTGGTTTTTCAAACCCACAAGTAGTTGCTTCTCTTCTCAAATGCTTAGTGAAGACAAGATGATGATCGGAAGATTCTCCTCTACTTCCAAGAAAGTGTACTTCAAATGCGGTGGTGGTGGTTTTAGATCTAGATCCTGGAGACTCAACAAAGATGGGACCAAAGGTGGAGGTGGTCCTAGATCCTCAAAGTGCTTGGTGTAGTAACATGGTAGTACCTTGAGAAATAAGACACATTCCTCCAAAGAACAAGATCAAATACAATCATCTATTATATTCATGAGACATGTCTCCAAATGCAACTGTGGAAATTCTTGCACAAGGATGGAAGAAGCTGCCTCTTCAATTATAGCTGGGCAATACTCCTCCTCTTCATCATCAGGATACTGAATTGCCTTTGTCAATGAGACCTCCCTTGTGTCCTCTAAGATATCCACTGATAATGTGCCTTTATAAACCTGTGTCATCACATGATCCATATCTAGGAATGGCCTCCCAAGATATAGAGACATATTTCCTTAGACCTGCTGCAACATATGACACTGTGCCTTCTCTTCAGTTGTTTGTGATGATTTAAGCATCTTGATTTCAAAGCAGTCTTCCTTGATTCCAAGTTTCAACCTTCCTCTATCCATCTCTAAAATCATATCAACAGTGGCTTGAACTGGTATCCCAAGTAGTAACTTGTTTCTGTGATAATCTTGCTTGTCCATGACCACAAAGTCTACTGAAAAAACAAATCTATCCACTTTGACAAAAACATCCTCACAGATACCATATGGTCTGACTACTAAGTTTTCTACAAGTTGTATGGTCATATTTTTTTATGGACTTTTGAAGACCCAGCTTCTTGAAGGTGGTTAAGGGCATGAGATTAATGCTTGCCCTTGAATCACACAAAGCCTCTACAAATGTTGTCTTTCTGATGTAACATGATATGTTGAAGAAGCCTAGATCTTGCTTTTTTAATGGAAATGTTCCCAATATAAAAACACTAACCTACTCCTTCAATACCACTACATCTGTTTCATCTATTCTCCTCTTCTTATTAATGACTTCCTTAAAAAAAAATTGTAGGAAGGAATCTATTCTATTGCATCTATGAGAGGAATGTTGACATGCAATTTTCTAAAACTGTCTAGAAATTTATAAAATTGCTACCCAACCTTGGTTGCCTTCAAGCTGTTTAGAAAGGGCACTGGCTTCACTTGCTTCCTTTGGAGTGGTGGAATGTATGCCTCCTTCCTTTTCTCCTTTTATTTCTCAATTTCTTCATCAGCTTCTTTGTCCTATACAACAGTATTGGGCTCAACTGGATCAACTACAACAGTGGTCACCTATGATCATGTATCATCCTCTTTCTCCTTTTCCTCTGGAACTATTTTCTTCTCATTCAACAACTTCTTCCCACTACATAACAACACAACTTTCACCTATTGGTTGTCGGCTGGTATATTAGTGTTTCTAGGGAATCCATGTTGAGATGGCTTCTTCAAGAAAGAAACCTCTTGTGCAATATGAAAAATCTGAGTTTCTATACTATGAATTTGTTCTACTTGATTTTGTAGTTCCCTCTGGGTCTGGCTAATGAGAACTTCATTCTGGATAACTAGTTTACCTAGAATGTCCTCAATACGATCAATTTTGCTAGGAACCCTCTCATGTTGTTATGAATTTGGTTGATGTTGTGCTTTTGATGGATCCTGCTAAAAATTATTAGGGTCCTTCTATGAGAACTTAGGGTCTTTCCACCGAGAATAATCATTGCCCTAATAGTTTTGCAGACGTGCAAACATGCACTCCTCTTCTTCTCCTCCAGAAGAGCTTCCATCCTTGGCACATAGTTTATTAGCAATCCAATCCAATTTATAATTTAATGCAGAAATAATCTTGGACTCTCCAACACTTTTAACATATATTGGGTGTTCCCTTTCTTCTCCCCAGGACTAGTTTTTAGCCATATTCTTTAGGATCTCATGAAACCTGGATGGCTTATTGTTGAGGAAGAATCTTTCTCCTACACTGTACAGAGTGGTCCTTTCCCCTTGATGCATCCTATAATAAAATATCTTTGCCTGGACATACAGATCGATCCCATGATGACAAACTTTCCTCAGTATGTTCTGATATCTTTCCCAAGCTTCAGAGTATGATGATTCTTCCTGTTGTCTGAAATTGTATATTTTCCTGACCAACTCATTTTTCTTTTGAGATGGGAAGTAACGCTCAAAGAAAGAGTCTATCATCTGATCCCATGTCTTAATTGACTCGGGAGGAAGGTTGTAGAACCACAATTTGGTATTATCTATGAATGATGATGGAAAATAGCTTCAAGTAGATCACAGTAGTCGATACCCTATCTATCTTGACCATATCACAGCTCTCCACAAAATTGTTTATGTGTGTCATTGGATCTTCAGTACTATGGCCATGAAAAGCTTGTGACTTGTCCAATGCCACCGGATGTGGATCAATCTTGTAACTGCCCATATTTATTACTTGTCTCTTTATGTGCCCTAGCTAGGCTGTTGAGGAGGATACCTAATTTTCTCCCAAATAGTATGCTCTTCTTATGTGTTACCCATCTTAGCTGGTTCTTCTGGCTCCTCTAGTGGAGGTGTAGGCATATTTGGTGGTGGAGTTTGAATTAACCTTGGAACTAAACTACCGAACTCTCTTCCTTAGCATAAGAGATCTACCTGACTAAAGCCCTATGGAGATGACTCTCCGTAGTCGTGAGATCTAGCGTGCACCATGAACTAGTACCTAAAATTATTAAAATCAATTTGAGAACGGTTACCAATGATTGACTAAATGATATATGAAATTAAGCTTTAAATAGAATGAAAAGAAAAATAAAAAATATGGCCTAGAGTGGCCGATTACATAACTTGTAATGTTGGATTTGTCCTTTCCCAAGAAACAATGCCAAAAACATGATAGAGATTTATTATATGCCCTAAACATAAGTGCATGCTATCAGAGTAATATAGGCCAATGAGGCCCGAATACCGAACGCATGGAAACATAAATCTAGAACTATTACTAACTACAATGTGATTAGCTAGATCGGTGAAAACTTGATTGAATGATTTAATTATCTAAAGCAAAAACTAAACCTAAAATACTGGTTGTTTATCTCAATTTGGAGTAAATTCCTTAGGGTTATGGTTTCACCACGGTTAGCATTGCAATTAACAGTATGACATTAATAAATTTCGCCCGTAACCCTAAACTAAGAGCCGGTAGTAAGAATTACCCACTCTCATGGCATAATTCACTACCTAATCTGATTTCAATCTCACTCTCATATTGATGGGTTATTAGTTAGGTGATTTATGAATACTCTAGGTAATCTCTTCACATTTGTAAGCCACCTTTCTCAAAGGGTGATGTTAAACATGTATTTCTATGAGTTTTCCAACCGTCAATTTCCTTTTCTCAAAGTAATTAAAGGTCTGAATAACTACCTATGATGATCAAGAAGGGATATTTCATGAGAATCTCATGGAAATAAGTTCATATATTAATATAAATTAATATATTAATGCATAAAAGTCAACTAAAATGCATAATCAGGCTACTCACGGATCCTAAGAAATAAGGGTTTTAGCCCCACATCATTTCCATTGCCCAAAATATGGGAGAGAAGAAGAAAAATGTGTGAAACATTAGTAAAACTAAAAAATCCTTGAAGAAGATGGTCCAAATGATCCCCTCTCGTGCATGTGCTAATTTGCTACCTTTCAACTACAAATCCATCCGTAGGAAGTGCCCAGATTGTCCAGAATGTGATCTTCTTCTCCGCTTTCTCCTCTCCTTTCTCTCGACTATCATCCAACGAAATAGAATGAGTTAGATAGAGTTGGCCGAAATCCCTTTAAGTCATATAAGTGAATTAGGGAATATTTAATTGCCAACCCTTGGATTAGATTCTAATTTTAGATCTGCCTGATCCCGCCATGTCAGTACTACAGATTGGGTGTCAGTACTACTGACACCTTCAATAATTGTAGTCGCCTGGGCAGCTGTCGGTACTATCAAGATTGCAGTCGATAGTACCGAGTTTTCTCAATTAATTATGAATCCAACGATGTGATGTTGTCAGTAGTATCGACTTATGGGTCACTACTACCGATTATTCTATATTTTTCTCGATTCCAAATTGAGCAAGCGTCGGTACCACCGACTCCTGAGTTGGTAGTACCAAGATGTGTAGATTTGTGTAGATTACCTAAAATACACAAAAATCGAACATAAGCTCTTGAAATTTATTAAATCATTCATAAACATTAATATTACATTTATTTGATGAACATAAGTATCACATGATAATATGAGTAAATCATGCACAAATTAATATGAAAATGAACAATAAGTGTACAAAAATACATATTAAATAGTATGTGAAAATGGCATTTATCTGGTGCATCAGTGTCCAGGCCAAGCTAAGAGTCCTAACATGTGTACATGGCACGCATATGGGGAAAGACCTTTGCAAATTGAAGGGTCATTATTATTTAAAATGGTATATACATGTGTACATTTTTAGAAATACACTAGAACTTAGAAAATGCTAAGAAAATAGATCACATGGCCAATAAATTCCAAAAAAATACCTATAGAATCAAAAAAATGCCCTCTTTAATATGATGCCATTGAATCAAAACTTTGAGGAATTATTACTAATGGGGTTGATATGTTGTTTCACATATGTTTTAGGTTCAAAGTTAGCATGGGAGAAAAGATGGGAAGTGAGAAATTGTTCAGGTTGTACCTATTGTGTAAGTTCCTAGTTAGCATACATGATCAAACTTGTAAAGTCTTTATTTTCCAATATGTAATTATAATTTTTAAAAACTCATGTTGAAGTAGTATACATGTTTATGTTGGTAATGTAATGATGATGTATGTTATGTTTTTTTGTTCATGTATGCACATATTGCTTTCGCAACACACTCAGATACAATTTTCTAACACTTTTAGATTTCATCCTCTCGGCCCCACGGGGTTTTGGGAAGGTGGAATTTGAGGGCGTTAAAATTTCCTTCTTGACCACCACAATAATTTTCAAACCTTGCATGAAAGTTATGTTTAGACCTAGAAACATGGTATAAAGGTTCAATAATATTATATGAAGCTTCTATGAAACTCAACCTCCTCCCTTAACTATAGTTCTTCTTCTCCCAGTTTCCAACACTCAAGATCAATGAAGATCAACTTCTTCCCTCTAGTATTTTCTTCTCTCCAGTGAGACACTTTTGAAGGCAATGATCCATAGAAAAATTCAGTCCTACACATAGCCATGGACAGGAAACTATCACTCTTCTTATCCCTCCCTTCACCTCTACAACTAGAACCAAAATGATACAACCTTCTTCTCTTTCATTGTGCCAATTACTAATTCACCAAGTGAAAATCTAAAACATGCCCACCAATCCTAGTTGTCGCTACAATAAACAAGTCATGTGGACAACAACGATGTTACAAGTCTAGAGACTGACATGATCATGGCTGGGAATGGCACCATTGAGCGGACTCATTTCTAGCCACCTCAAGCTACCTCACCACATTTATTACCTTTGACTGATCATTGAACACTTCTTTTGGTCTCTCTACCTTGTGATTGTGATCATCCTAGGATAAGTAAATCCAAGCCAATCTGAGGACCATGATCAAGCACCATGAAAAATCTAGTAGGATTGCTTATAATGCAGGGACCTTTTGAAGCACCTCTCCATCCTAAAGTTGCAATAATGGAACTCCTAGACATGGTATTTCCTAGACCAAAAATAACCTACAACTGGTTTACACTCAACTGAAAAAAAAGTAATTGATTCCTCAAGAGTAGTCCCACCCCACACCCATACATGTTATCATCTTTTGTTTCATAAGTTTGCAACCACAGATAAACTAAATTAAATAAAAATAATCCAAATTGTCTTCATATCCAACTAAATTAATAATGGAACATATTCAAATTAACTTCTAGTAGATGGAGACATATACTGAGGGGTCTATATACTCCCACTTGATCAACCAAACCTACTTTATGGTATATATACTAAGTAATAAATCTATAGTTTCTAAAAGAAACCAATTAGTAGATATATATTAGTATGGGATTAGACAATGATAATGACATGTTATGTATAAAATGTAGCAATATTGAAATCTAAACTTTTGATGAGTCAACTTGGAACTGAATATATACATATTAGTATATTCAAGTTTGGTAATTAAATTCAAGTCAATGAAATACATCTTAGGTTTCAATGTAATCCTTGTAAGCAGTAAAAACCCTAGATACCCATACAAGAACTAACACCATTAATGGAAGTTGGAATTACAAATAAGTCAAGATTGTGTATCTAACTATGTTGGCCAATTTATAATAGAGAGAAAGAACATATAAACGAATGCACTTTAGTAATCATATAAGTATATGAGTTTATATTTTGATAAGACTGACACTAGAAAACATGTTAGTTGGACTATATATGAATTTACGTATTTTTGTATAACTCTATGGAATATAATTCTATGCATATACATATCAAGGCCTAAGTATGAATATATAACGAATATATATAAATAAGTCTGATTAAACCCTATGTATTCCTAGTAAGGGTGTTTTGATAAATAAAAGCTAATACAACTCTAACCCTACATGTATGTATGGGTATTCTAAAGATTTAAAAACATGAACCTAACTTTAGAGAGTCAAAATTAGGTTTAGATATATTTGCAATAATTTACTGGTAATTGTGGACTAATGCAGGTATAAAACATTTTTTGGTTGATAAGGAATAATGATCAATTTCAATCCTAAAGATTGGGTTATTTGTGACGCTCAGGTATGTGCAATCTATATTTGAAATTTAGGCATTAATTTAACTTTGACATACATTTTTCCTTAATGATGCACCTATTAATATCATTATAGCTTATTTGAATTCTCATGCCCGTATACAATTGTTCAGAATATCCTGATACTCTATTTGTTCATATTATATTCATTTTTAATCCCCTACCATGTTATTTAATATTATTTATGTAATGATGGACATATGTCTTGTCTCCTATTATTGCATGTGATATTAAACTAATATAACTAATGTAGATGCTTATGCATAACCACTAAGGCGTGTCTCTCCCCTCTAATATATACAGGGGTACAACTTTCCACCAGGCTGCATCTTTCATCCCATTTACTAGGCCAATGACTCAATGGTGTCTTGGCCCTATATTAGCTAGCTTTAGTCTACATTATCTACGTGCAATTGTTTATTTTTTTATGATATCATGGTTTGTGAAATGGAAAGATTAAGTATATTTGTTATGGATATAATGACCATATGCCTCGTTCTTTTGAAATTCACTCTATTTTTTAATTCTTTTGAAATTATCTACTTATTAAATATCCCTCTCTTAAATGGGAACTCCCTTTTTATATATATTTTATCTCAAAATACCTAAATATGTTAATTATGAACAAACTTAGTGTTTAATGATGCCTACTTTTAATTACCTTTCTCTAGGTGTTGTTACCAATCCAACCTAGTGTAGGTATCTTAGAGGGCCTACATATACATATTTATGAACATGAGTATAGCATGAAATGGATGGGCTACCTTCTACAACTGGCCATACATGTAATTAGTTGAGCTTTTAATTTGTAAAACCACCCATTATAGTGAGGAACAATTGTATAATAATATAATTTATAATTTTGTGATAGTTATTTTGTGCTATTTTATTTTTACATGGCACTTTGTATCATACCATTGGAGTGGATTCCCTCTCAGCTCCCACTCTTTACAATATGTCATTGAAGCTAGTGCAGTCAGTGAATTTAATTATTTTAAGTTATCCTCTATTGTTCCTACACATTTGCCTTTTTGAGTTAGTTAGGTGACCCTATATCGGATGTTGGTATATCTAATACTGAGTGGTGGAATATCAATTAAGGTTCCAATCCCTGTATGATTCTGTTCTTATCACTCCCCAATCCACTTATGTGAATGAGACTCGGTTCTAGTACATGAATCACCCCTACCCTAATTATAATGCTAGACAACATCTTTATGTGAAAGTGATTGTTCTAGTGACTCCTATATCTTCCTTGATTGTAATTCAAATCAATCACAATATAGTGTAGAGTACCTTATGGGATCTTAGATAGGATTAACCCTAGTTCCCTCCTTAAACCCTTTTCCTTGTTGACATTCAAATGTGATTCACCTACATCCACATTGAGGATTGGGCATGCATGATGACAAGCTTTCAACCCAGACATTTGAAAATTATCATGTCAATCCATTATGGTTAGGCATGCCTTGCCTTCAACGTGGGGTTAATTTAGTATCATTTTGACTAAAGCTCTTTGCCCTAGGATACTATTTCCCTCATGTACCAATTCTCTCATACCATGGTCTTAGTTTGGGAAGGCTTTAATTTTCAAAAGAAGACCCTTAGGAATTTCATTTATAACACCTTTACAATGTTTATAGGATGCCTTCATATTTCCCCTAAGTTATACAGATACATAAATACTTGACATGACCAAGTGTTGGATGCTCATATAGTTCCCTTGGCTTGACAAACCCTAATCTCTTATTGGGCTAGTTGGGTGACCTAAGGACTTCCCGATGTCACATTTTGAGTAATGTATTAAGTGATAGGATCAAGTACGGTTAAGGGGAAGTGGTAAATGACTTGTGAAGTAACCAATACAAATTTAGTATAAGTCAACGTCATGATCATGAGTATACCTCTATAGAACCTTGGAGGCTTAGACTTTGGTAGAATGAGTTACAATGAAAAGTAAATCACTCATCTCTATATTCATTTTGGCGTCAATGTTTCAGCTTTCCATCGCAAGAGTTTCATTGAAAAAAATATTTTCATAGTTATACTATATACGTACAAAAAAGGAAAAGGTTTTTTTGGAGTTTATCGATGGCCTCATGAAGTAAGTCATCACTACATGAAGTTGATCTAGTTAGGGACCCCTCAATGAGATGCCCTTATCTAGTTAGGCCAACCCTGGTACCCTAGACCTAAGAGCAGGAAATGAGTTAGAATTTTAGGTATATGACTTAATTTTTACCCCATTCTACCCCTTTAAGTTGTAAGTTATATGTTAGATTAATCGCTTTTAGGCATGGAGTCTTGTATCTTAGTAGTTTAGGTGAGTAATTCAACTCTAGTTTTCTCCAGAATTAATAATAAATGAACTTGATAATACTTGGGAAAGTTCCTCAATTAGTGTAACTCGATTACAAATTTCTCCCTAAATTAGGGTAATTAGACCTTACTAAGATGGATGAAGTGGACATTAATTGGATAGACAAAACTAAACCAACAGAAAATTTATACTCACTAATGTAAGGTATGTTACTAGGTTGAGAGAGCCCATTTGATTGTGTTAGTCATAATGGTACTCCAGAACTGAACGGATGGATTTTGGAGATGAAATCTTCTTTAAGGGGTGGAGAATTGTAACATACTCAAATCTGCATACATATAGATTAATTTTCCCTTTCCTTAGATCGACATTTCATTATATGAGTATTAAATACTTTTGCCTTAATTTGGATTAAATAAAAGTAATTGAATCCAAGAAAATATAGTTAGAAATAACCTATTACATAATGTTAATGACTAATTAGTTAATTAAGTCATCAATTCAAAGTTAATTATAAAAATGCATTTATTGATTAGATTTGACCCTAGTTTGTCAATCTAAAAGCACCATAAGTCTAATTGAGAAAAGAAAGTAAGAAAATATAAAATGATATACTAATTGACTAGGAAATGCATTCACTACAAGAAAACTTGCCATTACCGACACCTTATCCCAACATCATATATTTTGAGCAGATATAAGTTGTATATACCAACATATATAATCGATGATGCTATATCTTTACTAGCACCCCAATGTAAGTTTGCATTTACCGTCAGATTTATGAATGCATAAAGACACATGCACGTATTATAAATTATTTATAGAATGATTTTTGGGGGTGGATGGGAGGGATTTTAGGCAACAACTTTCAAAGTCACCTTACGCCCTACTTTGATCGGAAAAAAGTGTAAAGGAACGCACTCTATGAATAGGAAACATTGTTAATAAAAGAGTATTCAAGGGGAATAGCTCAACCTAAGCTTTTTGTTTCTCCTAAGACAAAGGAAGCATTTCAGATGTTCCCTTCAATAAAAAAAGGAGTTTTTCCTCCAATCAATGATTTGATCAATTCCTTCTCTCAGAAGCCCTGGCTGGTCCAACATCTCTTCCTTTTGAAAATGTCCCTCCCTTACTCTTGTCCATTAAGGTAAGGTTGACAAAATAAGACCAGTAAGCACCATTGTTAATTGCACACAAAGCCTAAATCTAGGGTCCACAACCCTACTCTGAAGGATAGTCTGCCACCCAACATTTCCTTGTTGCTGGTGCTCGTTAGTGGCTTGTAACAATAGCCTGCAACTACATCTGTCACGCTTCGCAAAAATTCAGTTGTGCCTCAGGCATCTCTCGGTTCGTAAGTGCGCTAACCACGTCAGGGCGAGGTGACCTTTTTGCCTTTGGAATCCTTATGTCAAAAGAGCCATAGATGCAGGAGTCTAGGTGTTGTTTGGTTTTTTTTAAGTTAAACCCATGAGATAAAATTGTATTCACCTTGGATCCCGTTCAGGCACTCAAAAAAGGATCACGAGCCATTACAAAGAACCTGTTTGGAATATATTCTCTTTACACATTTCATGTATGGTATCCCATGTATGTCTTTGTGTAAAATTCTTTGGATGTCGAGGGAATTAGCTGGAGAGGCCCAAAAACATAGATGTCCACTATTGAAGCCCCATAATATGCAAGAGACCTGGCTGTCATATTGGTCTCCTTGTCAATCTTGGCCATTTCAATATTATCCCTTCTCAGGTCATCTTTGATTGATTCAACCACTTGTTTGATTTTCCACAGTGTGTCAAAGGATCTGATCACCAAGTCGATAGACAACTTGAGGTCTGTCTCGATTACATTGATGATGTTGTCGATCATGCACCCTAGGTTGATAGCATAGAAGATGGCCTCTAGGTATGCTTCAATTTTTCCAGTAGTGATGCTAGGGGAGGAGAAACCCCAAAGGAATTCCCCTTCAGAATCTCTCGCGAGGCCTCCTACTACGATATGGCATGTTCTGTTACCTCTGGTTTTCCACCTTCTGGCCACCACACTTACTTTGATTTCTCCTTCCCTGTGTTTTTCCCATCTCACCCTCTCAAAAGACCAAGAAGTGATGTGGGGGCAGATAGATGGCGTTCTATTCCTAGGTTGCAACTGTGTGTGGTTGGGCTCCTAGATCATCGTAAGATGAGGAGCTCATCATGAGCCACACCAGGCGAGTGGCATCCTGCCAGATTTTGCTGGCGTTGAGGCTACACCCATTAAAATGGCTCTAAAACCTTACCTTCTCCCGGAGCTAGAGGATTATCTATGGGAGTAATCCCCTCAATGTTCCCAGGTAGGTGTAATGGACAGCTTGTGTTAGAGGAACCAAACCCTAGAGAGAGGATGATGCTTTTGTTACCTATGTGCCTGTGGTATAGGAGTTTACCTTATGAGATAGGAAGAAGAGTTCCTTAGACCTGGAGAGGGTTGGTAACCAGTTGTGAGGCTTTATACCTAGTTGGTTGTCCTAGAAGAGGACTCAACTCTGAAGTGTTGCTCAAGTAGAAGGATCATGGAAGTACATGACATACCTTGGACATGCTTGATTCATGGTTAAGAGATTGAGCATGCAGTCGGACACCCAAAGGTGAATGTAGGGTTCCTAGGCCTAAGAGGGGAAGCAGTGTACCCCATGCACATGATGATTTTTGAGTCGTTATAGTTTCGAGCATGATACACATCATGTGTAAAGGTAAAGGAAACCCCTTAAGTTAAGGGTATGTTTGATGAACCCCTCACAACTAAGTTGATCTAATGTTGAGGATGAGAACAAGTGTGACCTAGCTTGGCTTTGTAGGTGTCTGGTCGTGCCTTAGTAGCTTGCCAGGGCTAAGCAAGCTCATGTAGATGCAGACCCTAAACATAAGGATGCTTGTGACCTTTGTTATCCAGATGTAGTTTCCTCCCATCCTGAGAGAAGGACCCGTTGGTAGGGTGTATACCAGTTTGTTGGTTTTGAGGTAACCTAAAGAGGTTTCAGAGGATCTTGTGAAGCTAAGTGAAAAGTACATGCCATGAGCACGAACCTGTAGACCCATAGATAACCATCTCTAAGTGCATGTGGATGCGTTACCGTGGAGGTAACCGGTATGGGGCCTGACCAAGGTAGGCAGGTTGCCATGACTCCTATGAAGGGATGAAACTCAGTCATGAATGCAATGAGAGATGAGGAAGGATTGGGTAAGGTTGTAAGATGAACGTGTACTATAATGGAATCCAAAGTCTATCCTAGGGTCAGGTAGGGATAAGACCGATGGAAGAAGGAGTTGCCTAATTCCCTAGTTGCACATGACCATTGGGTCGGGAGGTAACAGCTATCATTGTCTGAGGGCCATGGGTTAGGAGATTGATCACCTTCATGAACTCATGAGGCCAAAAGGGCAGATGAGCAGGGCACTCTCGGGATGCATAAGGGAAGAGGGATGACCCCAAAAGTGTCGGCACCCTATAGACCTAGAGGAGATGACAAAGGATTATGTAGTAAACCAAGTGGGTTCGAGACCAGTTTTCCATGGAAATAATTATGATATCATGATGCTTGGTGATGTGTAGACATAAGTTGCACGTTTCAACTTAGATTTGAAAGTGTACTGGCAAGGTGGGCTGTACCATCTCTACTCTTGGAACAGGAAGAACTCTGTATTTGGACTGCAGCCAAATGCTTATTTCCTCTTGTTATGGGAGTGACAGATAGGACAGTACGCATGCCATACACCAAGGATAAATATGATGTGAGTTGGAATGTTGCTAAGAGGTATGAGGACAGAGATGATAACATACCTTGGTGGAGTGAATGATACATGGATGGTTTACAAACACTAAGAGAAGTAGTGTAGTCAGCTTAAGAGGATGTTTTATCAGGAGCTATGTGGAATTTGCAAGTTAACCAAGGTTGAGTTTGATCACCATAAGGATGAGCTCATAGTTTCTTAATGAAGACAAACTTAGAGTTTGAGATGAGGTGATAAGTGGAATATATGGAGGTGTATGTCTTCAACAATACCTAATACCTAAGGAGGTGAAGTGGTAATGGATGCTCTGGTCAAGATATAGCTTCCTAGATTAGCTAGAGGCTAGAAGAAGTGGAGGTTGTTCAGCTAACCCTAAGTTGGGCAAGAGATAAGTTTGGCTAACACTTAAATGTGACGATGATTGTTGGTTAGCCAGTTTAGTCCTTGATATAGAGAAAGGATGGTGATAGGACCTCGGATACACTTCATTGGAAAGGAAGGTGATGAAACCCTGATCAGAATGGTTTACGGTTTTTGAGGTACCAAGCTTGAAGAATCGTGACGTACAGGAGATCATGATTTTAAGGTCACCGTACACCGTGATACTACAGAGATAGTAAGAGATAGTAGCATTTTGGATGCTTAAGATGAAGATGCATGTGGCTTGTGGCCATGCATGATAGTAGGTGAAGGATGAACACCAATAACCCAATGCTTTGACATAAAGGATAAAGAGTCTCCTAAAGGGAGTGGGAGTTCACCATTATGGAAGTTGTGGAAGGTCTCCCTTGACCAAGGAAGGTCAAGATGCAATATGGGTTATGGTAGATCACCTTACCTAGATAACACGAGAAAGAAAGAATATTGTCAAGGGACAGATTCTGTTGAACTACATAAGAGAGAGAGATGGTCCAACTATACCAGGATGCGAGTTCAAAAGTTCTTGAGTATGACTTAAAGGTTCACTTCCATGATATGGAAGTAGATACATGAAGAACTCGATGATAGTATAGTTTATCACCCCTAACTAATGGTTAGTATGATCCAGACTAGAGGGTATGATGAGAGCAAGTGTGCTTGTTCAGGGTGATACAAAGAGACAGTTCTTAAGATGTGATGTTAACCACCATAGCCTTTATCGGGATGCAAGAAGTGCTATTAGGAGGTAGTTTCGGTCACCACTTCATTATGATGATGTTGGTGAAGGAGGCCTCATGAAGGTCTGGAAAGAACCACAATGTGTGCAGATGAAGTTGCTTGATCGTGCAATGGCTGAGAGAGAGCCCAAGGGTGACAGGAGTCACGAGTTGATGCAAAGCAGACTGACATGCAGTTCACTGTGGGAGAATATAATGTGAAAATCCAGCCCCTTTAAGCTACAGCTGAGAAAGCTGAGTCCCCGATATATGGGTCCATTTGAAATGGATGGGTGGAAATGGTTGTATTTAGCCTTACCCCTCAGGATAACATGATGTATAATGTGTTACATGAGTCTGATCTAGAGCACTATGTGAGGTACCCAAGCCATGTGTTGAGCCCTGAACCTTTTCAGCTTTTGAGAGGCTGAAATGTCCTGTGTCACCTATGAGGGTACGATATACCAAGGTAAGAAAGAACTTAGATGGAAGAATATGAGATAGTGAATGTTCTTGGGAAGCACCATGGAAAGGGTGAAGCCACATGGGAGCCATGATGGACGTATGAAAGGCTTATCCTGTTTGTTTGCTTGCTTGATGGAATTTTGAGGACAAAATTCTTATAAGAGGGGAAGGATGTTACAACCCCAATCTTGGGTTCATAAGGAGAGAAATGTAATTTCTCATTTTAAAGATATTGGAACAAATGATGATACAATTTGTGTTGAATAAATGAGTTTCGTTGAAAATAGCCTTGTTATTTGATTTTTGGGCTTTATTGGCTATTGGGCATAGTAACAAAGAAAGAACAAAAGAAACTCTATTATTGAGTAAATAAGGAAATAAAGAAAAGAAAGATGGGAAAACCTTTAGAAGGAAAAAGAATATAATCCAAAGGTGGATTTCGTGCCTCTTGGGTTCCTTGGGCTCTAAGGAGTCCAAGGTTACAAGGAAAAGGCAATAAGAAAAGATCGATTAAGTATTTCTTTATTATGAAAAAAATTGAAAATAATGAAAATATGGGAAATAAGTGATAAGGAGATATAATTGAGTTATCCTTAGTGGGATTTCATATCCCAAGGATTCCTAATGTTAAAAGGAATACTAATGAGGTAAATAAAAGAGGAATAAAGGGAAATCGTCAAAGAGAGATATTTTAATAAGAACTCAACATGATAATGTGAAATAATGCATATTGATGCATTTAAGGATAATGAATATTCCTTTAAAAGGAATTTCGAATTCTTTGAGTTTCTTGGGGTCCAAGGATCCCCAATAAATAGGAAAGAGAGAGAAAATACCAAGATTGCAAAATAAGAGCATAATGTGATATATTATTGATGAATTTTGTAATATTGAGAAAAGGAAGTATTCTCTATTAAAAAAAACATGATTTCGTGATTAATAGATTAAAAGGGAAATTTAGAGAGAGTGAAGGAGAGGAATTTCGAATTCTTATTTTTCTTCAAAAATAAAAGGGAATATCAAAAGGATAAGGAATGAGAGGGAGAATCTTGTTTTCCAATAAAGGAATTAAATTCCTAATGGGAAAGAGCCATGTTGCTTCATGGGCAAGCACCGTAAGGCATCAATACCCTCCCCTATATAAGGGGTAGGGTTGTTGGCTTGTTTTTGCAAAGGATTCCACACACTTCTCTCTTTCTCTCTTCATCTTCTTTCTGTGCAAACCCTAGTGGATGATGTAGATATATCCAGAGGACACCAAGGAGCGGTTTCAAGGTCTGGTTGGAACCAGGACTCTCCCACGACAATGCCAGAAGAAGCGGCCATCATTTCGTGCTCTGGATCGTGCGCCATCTCCGCTAGACGGTTGCAACAACGACCGCAGTTGTAGGTCCGTTGTGCACGGAAACGACAAGATATTTCATGGTTTTTGTGGTGCTCTGGCTGCGCCCGGGTGCAGTGGAGTTGGGGTGGTCCTTGGAAGCAACCCCTGAGACTTGAGGAGGGGAGGGCGCACCCTCGTGGTGCGCAGATCGGCGGCCGTCGGCTGCCAGGGGGAGCCAAGGTGGAAGACAACCTAGGGGCACGATGGACAGAAATGCCCCTCTGGCGTGTGAAGAATCGCTGACTTAAAGTGGGGGTAAAAATGTCATTTCGGAATGTTTTCCCAAAGAGCTGAGCAACGTATTGCATGGAGGAGGCGACGAGTCAGCTCCTCATTGGCCCAAAATAGGTAATTTTGCTAAAATCATATCTATTCATTCGTAGCTCGGATTAGCACGCATAAAATATGAAAGTTGCTCAGAAAAACGAGGGGAATCTAATAAAAATATAAATGAAACCTGATTCCTTATGAAATTCGAAAAATAATGGATGATATCAACTTTAATGTGTTAAGGTTTAAATAACCCTATTTTGGTATGATTAAAGTGTTTAGTAGGGTTTAATAGATGATTAAAGTTGATATTAACCTGTTAATCATAAAGAGATACTTTAAGATCGAAAAAGATGAGTCTTTGCACGTAACCCATTTAATTTTGAGTTTATGTGCATAAATAGGCTTTAATGGGCCTTGAAACCCTAATGTTGACTAATTCGACTATTGATGGCTTTAATTGGTTAATTCCATGATTCGAGTTGGAATATGTTGAATCTAAGCTATTTCGAGCATTAAGTTCCTAATTTGTGGATAATTCCCTAAATGTAGTAATTAGGGTTTTCTGATGAATAAAAGATGGATTTGATAACAAATCGAGTTCATATGGGATTTGGACCATAATGAACTATGAATTAATGATAAATGTGTATAATGATCTTGTCATGGATTAAAAAGATAAAAATAGTAGCTTTAATATAATGAACTTGATTAATGGTTAATTATGCCTTTAATCTGGAATCGAGGATTAGATGTGGAAGTAATTAGGGTTTGTGATCAATTGTGTTAAATAGGGTTTAAAATAGTAAAAGATAAAAGGAAACCCTAATTGCAATGGATACCCTAAAAGTGGCCTAGAAAGCCTAAGATGGAATCCAAGTCTAGTTTTAGAATGTTCTGGATAAACTATAACACGTGGATGCCATGCATTAATTTCAGGATATGGTTGATTGCTTGTTGCTTGTTCTTTATCCTTATTGATTGGACAATCAAGTTGCCCTGGATCAGGTATGTGGTTATGCTTATGACTACCCAAATTAGTTTTCTGGGGTTTTATCGATGTTTCCATTGTGGTTTGAATTAAACTGTTGGATGTATTTAATTCATGCAAAGTATAATGTGAATATGACTATCACATAAGAGATATGCCAATTAGCTCAGATCCTAGTCCCCTCTGTAGCTTAATGAGTTGACCTAGTAAATGGCTACCAATGGGGTAGGCCCATCAGGTCATTGGATGACTTAGTAAATGGCTACCAATGAGGTAGGTACATCAAGTCACATTGAGTTAGAGATTGGACTACCTATGGGTAGTGCCATGCGACTCAACCCTAGATATTAATCTACCTATTAGGTAGGATCATGCAGGGTTTAATAAGGAGCTACCTAGAGAGAGGTAGTATCTCAGTCCGCTGCAGGGACAACACAGAGATAGGGGATAGGAAAGGATTGAGTAGTATGGTTTAAAACATAATCTTGGATGTTAAATTATAATTGTTTGATTACGTTGTTATTATAGTTGCACGATTATTGTTTTCCCCACATACCAGCTTCTCGCTGACCGACGTTTTGTTTGTCGGCGTTTTAGGTACAAATGAAAAGAACAAACAGTAAAGTGGAAGATGTGGAATTAAATGAGAAATAACGTGCACAGGAGGATTAGTTAGTTTAGCATCTTCATGGATAGAAGTTTAGAAATCCCAGTTTTTCCAAGGTAAGAAAAGTTTTATTTTATACCAGTTTTCAGTTTAGTTGGTAAAATTTATTAACTGTTATTGATTGTTTGTCGAACCTTTGATCCCGTTAATTAAATAATGGCTCTGACCTTCGGGTCTCCCTTAATTAGGGGTTACCAGGAGGCGGGGTCGTTACAATTGGTATCAGAGCATAGGTTCCTCATTTAATCCTTAATAATTATTAAATTTTACAAATTCTGTAGAACCCCAGGGAGTTATTAGAGGATTATCCGAAAGAGAGAGGTGTCTAGAAAAGGATCACGACTGGGGGCTGGCAATATTTTCCTCCACACTGCTAGCGGAATACCAGGACTCCCAGATCCGTGTGACTGCCTGGCCAAAGTCTTAGGGTATGAATCGAAATAAGATACCTTTAGGACTCTCTCATCTTGTTCATCCCTTCTCAACTCAAATTCTATTAAGGACCTTAAGGATTAGGGTTTTCTCTCTTTCCCTCACCCTCTTGAGGTATGGCTAAGGTTGATAAGGATTAAGGAATCCTCCATCAAATTAATAAAAAGCATGTAAATAAGATGGCATGGACATAAGCCTAATAGAGTAAGCGTAAAGGAATAGATACATGCTTAGGTCGTATGACATGAGTTGTCATTGCCCTCAGAAGAGATACGAGGATAGACCTCCTTGGTAGGAGGATGTGTAGAAAGAGTTAGTCTTGGAGGTAGGGACCTCCATTAAAGGTAGATACCTGGCACATCCTTTGAGGATGATGTTAACCTTAACCCTAAGTGAAGAGAGAGAGATCACATGATGAGTTAGATGTCATGGTGGACTAGGTGTTTGGTTGGACATACCTTTGGGATGCCATAAGAGGGTAGATGACCTAGTACCTTTGGCGACCCAACCCTGGAGAGGGTCGTGCATGCTAGAGCAAAGGATAGCTCCTTCATGGATGAGGTTAGAGGAGAACCTATAGTTACCCTATGGGCTTAGGCTAGTAGGGTATAGTTTGATTAAACCTTGGTTAAGAGATCGTGATGGATGGCTTGTAAAATGAGCATAAAGGGCTATGAATGATCTTGAGCAAACATAAGTTCGAGCATAGGCTTAACCCACATAGAGGTATACCTATGAGCTTGATCCTTCATGGAGAGATGACCTCTAGTAGTATGCCTGGGTGTGGAGTTAGCTTTAGAGAGAGAGCAAGAAGGAACCGAGTAATAAGGTTGGAAACCAAAAACCTCGAGATGTGAGGAATAGTGGGGAGTCGAGAATGATGCGACCTATGTGGATGATAGTGGTTGCCTCATGCATGATCCCTGGAGGCAGATGATATCTTGGTTGCCTTTAGAGGAACCAAACCCTAGAGAGAGGATGATGCTTTTGTTACCTATGTGCCTGTGGTATAGGAGTTTACCTTATGAGATAGGAAGAAGAGTTCCTTAGACCTGGAGCGGGTTGGTAACCAGTTGTGAGGCTTTATACCTAGTTGGTTGTCCTAGAAGAGGACTCAACTCTGAAGTGTTGCTCAAGTAGAAGGATCATGGAAGTACATGACATACCTTGGACATGCTTGATTCATGGTTAAGAGATTGAGCATGCAGTCGGACACCGAAAGGTGAACCTAGGGTTCCTAGGCCTAAGAGGGGAAGCAGTGTACCCCATGCACATGATGAGTTTTGAGTCGTTATAGTTTCGAGCATGATACACCTCATGTGTAAAGGTAAAGGAAACCCCTTAAGTTAAGGGTATGTTTGCTGAACCCCTCACAACTAAGTTGATCTAATGTTGAGGATGAGAACAGGTGTGACCTAGCTTGGCTTTGTAGGTGTTTGGTCGTGCCTTAGTAGCTTGCCAGGGCTAAGCAAGCTCATGTAGATGCAGACCCTAAACATAAGGATGCTTGTGACCTTTGTTATCCAGATGTAGTTTCCTCCCATCCTGAGAGAAGGACCCTTTGGTAGGGTGTATACCAGTTTGTTGGTTTTGAGGTAACCTAAAGAGGTTTCAGAGGATCTTGTGAAGCTAAGTGAAAAGTACATGGCATGAGGATGAACCTGTAGACCCATAGATAACCATCTCTAAGTGCATGTGGATGCGTTACCATGGAAGTAACCGGTATGGGGCCTGACCAAGATAGGCAGGTTGCCATGACTCCTATGAAGGGATGAAAGTCAGTCATGAATGCAATGAGAGATAAGGAAGGATTGGGTGAGGTTCTAAGATGAACGTGTACTATAATGGAATCCTAAGTCTATCCTAGGGTCGAGTAGGGATAAGACCGATGGAAGAAGGAGTTGCCTAATTCCCTAGTTGCACATGACCATTGGGTCGGGAGGTAACAGCTATCATTGTCTGAGGGCCGTGGGTTAGGAGATTGATCACATTTGTGAACTCATGAGGCCCAAAGGGCAGATGAGTAGGGCACTCTCGGGATGCATAAGGGAAGAGGGATGACCCCAAAAGTTCTGGCACCCTATAGACCTAGAGGAGATGACAAAGGATTATGTAGTAAACCAAGTGGGTTCGAGACCAGTTTTCCATGGAAATAATTTTGATATCATGATGCTTGGTGATGTGTAGACATAATTTGCGCGTTTCAACTTAGATTTGAAAGTGTACTGGCAAGGTGGGCTGTACCATCTCTACTCTTGGAACATGAAGAACTCTGTATTTGGACTGCAGCCAAATGCTTATTTCCTCTTGTTATGGGAGTGAGAGATAGGACAGTACGCATGCCATACACCAAGGATAAAAATGATGTGAGTTGGAATGCTGCTAAGAGGTATGAGGACAGAGATGATAACATACCTTGGTGGAGTGAATGATACATGGATGGTTTACAAACACTAAGAGAAGTAGTGTAGTCAGCTTAAGACGATGTTTTATCAGGAGCTATGTGGAATTTGCAAGTTAACCAAGGTTGAGTTTGATCACCATAAGGATGAGCTCAGAGTTTCTTAATGAAGACAAACTTAGAGTTTGAGATGAGGTGATAAGTGGAATACATGGAGGTGTCTGTCTTCAACAATACCTAATACCTATGGAGGTGAAGTGGTAATGGATGCTCTGGTCGAGATATAGCTTCCTAGTTTAGCTAGAGGCTAGAAGAAGTGGAGGTTGTTCAGCTAACCCTAAGTTGGGAAAGAGATAAGTTTGGCTAACACTTAAATGTGATGATGATTGTTGGTTAGCCAATTTAGTCCTTGATGTAGCGAAAGGATGGTGATAGGACCTCGGATACACTTCATTGGAAAGGAAGGTGATGAAACCCTGATTAGAATGGTTTAGGGTTTTTGAGGTACCAAGCTTGAAGAATCATGACGTATAGGAGATCATGATTTTAAGGTCACCGTACACCGTGATACTATAGAGTTAGTAAGAGATAGTAGCATTTTGGATGCTTAAGATGAAGATGCATGTGGCTTGTGGCCATGCATGATAGTAGGTGAAGGACGAACACCAATAACCCAATGCTTTGACATAAAGGATAAAGAGTCTCCTAAAGGGAGTGGGAGTTCACCATTATGGAAGTTGTGGAAGGTCTCCCCTTGACCAAGGAAGGTCAAGATGCAATATGGGTTATGGTAGATCACCTTACCTAGATAACACGAGAAAGAAAGAATATTGTCAAGGGACATATTCTATTGAACTACATAAGAGAGAGAGATGGTCCAACTATACCAGGATGCGAGTTCAAAAGTTCTTGAGTATGACTTAAAGGTTCACTTCCATGAGATGGAAGTAGATACATGAAGAACTCGATGATAGTATAGTTTATCACCCCTAACTAATGGTTAGTATGATCCAGACTAGAGGGTCTGATGAGAGCAAGTGTGCTTGTTCAGGGTGATACAAAGAGACAGTTCTTAAGATGTGATGTTAACCACCATAACCTTTATCGGGATGAAAGAAGTCATATTAGGAGATTGTGTCGGTCACCACTTCATTATGATGATGTTGGTGAAGGAGGACTCGTGAAGGTCAGGAAAGAACCACAATGTGTGCAGATGAAGTCGCTTGATTATGCAATGGATGAGAGAGAGCCCAAGGGTGACATGAGTCACGAGTTGATGCAAAGCAGACTGACATGAAGTTCACTGTGGGAGAATATAATGTGAAAATCCGACCCCTCTAAGCTACATCTGAGAAAGCTGAGTCCCCGATATATGGGTCCATTTGAAATGGATGGGTGGAAATGGTTGCATTTAGCCTTACCCCTCAGGATAACATGATGTATAATGTGTTACATGAGTCTGATCTAGAGCACTATGTGAGGTACCCAAGCCATGTGTTGAGCCCTGAACCTTTTCAGCTTTTGAGAGGTTGAAATGTCCTGAGTCACCTATGAGGGTACGATATACCAAGGTAAGAAAGAACTCAGATGGAAGAATATGAAATAGTGAAGGTTCTTGGGAAGCACCATGGAAAGGGTGAAGCCACATGGGAGCCATGATGGACGTATGAAAGTCTTATCCTGTTTGTTTGCTTGCTTGATGGAATTTTGAGGACAAAATTCTTATAAGAGGGGAAGGATGTTACAACCCCAATCTTGGGTTCATAAGGAGAGAAATGTAATTTCTCATTTTAAAGATATTGGAACAAATGATGATACAATTTGTGTTGAATAAATGAGTTTCATTGAAAATAGCGTTGTTATTTTATTTGTGGGCTTTATTGGCTATTGGGCCCAGTAACAAAGAAAGAACAAAAGAAACTCTATTATTGAGTAAATAAGGAAATAAAGAAAAGAAAGATGGGAAAACCTTTAGAAGGCAAAAGAATATAATCCAAAGGTGGATTTCGTGCCTCTTGGGTTCCTTGGGCTCTAAGGAGTCCAAGGTTACAAGGAAAAGGCAATAAGAAAAGAAAAGATCGATTAAGTATTTCTTTATTATGAAAGAAATTGAAAATAATGAAAACATGGGAAATAAGTGATAAGGAGATATAATTGAGTTATCCTTTGTGGGATTTCGTATCGCAAGGATTCCTAATGTTAAAAGGAATACTAATGAGGAAAATAAAAGAGGAATAAAGGGAAATCCTCAAAGAGAGATATTTTAATAAGAACTCAACATGATAATGTGAAATAATGCATATTGATGCATTTAAGGATAATGAGTATTCCTTTAAAAGGAATTTCGAATTATTTGAGTTTCTTGGGGTCCAAGGATCCCCAATAAATAGGAAAGAGAGAGAAAATACCAAGATTGCAAAATAAGAGCATAATGTGATATATTATTGATGAATTTTGTAAAATTGAGAAAAGGAAGTATTCTCTATTAAAAGAAAACATGATTTCGTGATTAATAGATTAAAAGGCAAATATAGAGAGAGTGAAGGAGAGGAATTTTGAATTCCTATTTTTCTTCAAAAATAAAAGGGAATATCAAACGGATAAGGAATGAGAGGGAGAATCTTGTTTTCCAATAAAGGAATTAAATTCCTAATGGGAAATAGCCATGTTGCTTCATGGGAAAGCACCGTAAGGCATCAATACCCTCCCCTATATAAGGGTTAGGGTTGTTGGCTCATTTTTGAAAAGGATTCCACACACTTCTCTCTTTCTCTCTTCATCTTCTTTCCATGCAAACCCTAGTGGATGATGTAGATATATCCAGAGGACACCAAGGAGCGGTTTCGAGGTCTGGTTGGAACCAGGACTCTCCCACGACAACGCCAGAAGAAGCGGCCATCATTTTGTACTTTGGATCGTGCACCATCTCCGCTAGACGGCTGCAACAACGACCGCAGTTGCAGGTCCGTCGTGCACGGAAACGACCAGATAGGTCCTGGTTTTTGTGGTGCTCTGGTTGCGCCTGGGTGCGGCGGAGTTGGGGTGGTCCTTGGAAGCAACCCCTAAGCCTTGAGGAGGGGAGGGCGCACCCTCGTGGTGTGCAGATCGGCGGCCGTCGGCTGCCAGGGCTGGAGCCAAGGTTGAAGACAACCTAGGGGCATGATGGACAGAAACGCCCCTCTGGCGTGTGAAGAATCGCTGACTTAAAGCGGGGGTAAAAATGTCATTTCAAAATGTTTCCCCAAAGAGCTGAGCAATGTATTGCATGGAGGAGGCGACGTGTCAGCTCCTCATTGGCCCAAAATAGGTAATTTTGCTAAAATCATATATATTTATTCGTAGCTTGGATTAGCACGCATAAAATATGAAAGTTGCTCAGAACAATGAGTGGAATTTAATAAAAATATAAATGAAACATGATTCCTTAGGCAATTCGAAAAATAATGGAAGATATCAACTTTAATGTGTTAAGTTTTAAATAACCCTATTTTGGTATGATTAAAGTGTTTAGTAGGGTTTAATAGATGATTAAAGTTGATATTAACCTGTTAATCATAAAGAGATACTTTAAGATCGAAAAAGACGAGTCTTTGCACGTAACCCATTTAATTTTGAGTTTATGTGCATAAATAGGCTTTAATGGGCCTTGAAACCCTAATGTTGACTAATTCGACTATTGATGGCTTTAATTGGTTAATTCCATGATTAGAGTTGGAATATGCTGAATCTAAGCTATTTCGAGCATTAAGTTCCTAATTTGTGGATAAATTCCCTAAATGTAGTAATTAGGGTTTTCTGATGAATAAAAGATGGATTTGATAACAAATCGAGTTCATATGAGATTTGGACCATAATGAACTATGAATTAATGATAAATGCGTATAATGATCTTGTCATGGATTAAAAAGATAAAAATAGTAGCTTTAATAAAAGAGGCTTAATGAGCTTGATTAATGGTTGATTATGCCTTTAATCCGGAATCGAGGATTAGATGTGGAAGTAATTAGGGTTTGTGATCAATTGTGTTAGATTAGGGTTTAAAATAGTAAAAGATAAAAGGAAACCCTAATTGCAATGGAAACCCTGAAAGTGGCCTAGAAAGCCTAAGATGGAATCCAAGTCTAGTTTTAGAATGTTCTGGATAAACTATAACACGTGGATGCCATGCATTAATTTTAGGATATGGTTGATTTCTTGTTGCTTGTTCTTTATCCTTATTGCTTGGACAATCAAGTTGCCCTGGATCAGGTATGTGGTTACGCTTATGACTACCTGAATTAGTTTTCCGGGGTTTTATCGATGTTTCCATTGTGGTTTGAATTAAACTGTTGGATGTATTTAATTCATGCAAAGTATAATGTGAATATGACTATCACATAAGAGATATGCCTACTAGCTCAGATCCTAGTCCCCTCTGTAGCTTAATGAGTTGACCTAGTAAATGGATACCAATGGGGTAGGCCCATCAGGTCATTGGATGACTTAGTAAATGGCTACCAATGGGGTAGGTCCATCAAGTCACATTGAGTTAGAGATTGGAATACCTATGGGTAGTGCCATGCGACTCAACCCTAGATATTGATCTACCTATTAGGTAGGATCATGCAGGGTTTAATAAGGAGCTACCTAGAGAGAGGTAGTATCTCAGTCTGCTGCAGGGACAGCACAGAGATAGGGGATAGGAAAGGAGTGAGTAGTATGGTTTAAAACGTAATCTTGGATGTTAAATGATAATTATCTGATTACGTTGTTATTATAGTTGCACGATTATTGTTTTCCCCACATACCAGCTTCTCGCTGACCGACGTTTTGTTTGTCGGTGTTTTAGGTACAAATGAAAAGAACAAATAGTAAAGTGGAAGATGTGGAATTAAATGAGAAATAACGTGCACAGGAGGATTAGTTAGTTTAGCATCTTCATGGATAGAAGTTTAGAAATCCCAGTTTTTCCAAGGTAAGAAAAGTTTTATTTTATACCAGTTTTCAGTTTAGTTGGTAAAATTTATTAATTGTTATTGATTATTTGTCGAACCTTTGATCCTGTTAATTAAATAACGGCTCTGACCTTCGGGTCTCCCTTAATTGGGGGTTACCGGGAGGTGGGGTCGTTACAGCTCGCCCCCAGCATCTCCTGAGGGCTCCCTGAAATGAAAGGTTATTCTGGAGTAGGGGGAGCTCCAAGACCTCCTCCATCTTAGACCATAGGTAACTCACTGACTACCTTTGAAGAAAAGGTGGTTAATATCTTCGTAGCTCTTATTAGAGCAACACTCACACATGGAGACCAACGGGATCATGCATGCAATGATCCGATTGTCCACCGATAAGGCACTGTGAACCAACTTCCAGGAATTGATAGAGACCTTGAGAGGGAGGAGTGGTGACCATATCCATTTAATGAAAGGTTGCGTGATAACCCCGATATCAGTGTTGTTTTCAAGCATTGCTTTAGCCGAGGCCAAAGTAAAAAGGCCCGCTTCGTGTGGTTCCCAGATGGCGTGATCATGTCCTTCGTGCTCTATCCTTATCCTTCTAGAGAGGACCTGTTGGATACCTTCCGATTGGAGGTTGATGAGCAGAAAGGGGATGTTTCACCCCAAAGCACTAGATAGGACCTCTTTGATGGTTAGATAAGGCTCAGACAGTTGTATGTGTATGCTGTATCTGGAGAGAGGTCCATCCCCAGTCCAGTTCACATACCAGAAGGAGACATCACCTCTAGTGCAGTCCCAGTGCATATTGTGCATGATCAAGGGGAAGCATTTCCAGACCTGCTTCCATTATGAGGAAGCATAGGAACTTAGCTTTAGGAACTAGGGGTGTTCATCATCCTCCCTTCAACGATCAAGCTTATATTTGCTTCTACAAAAATAAGCCCCGATTGAGCTGCCTCCATCTAAGACTGTCTAGGCCGCTTTCATTAGGCTTGCTTGTTGTATGTGATTGAGAGATTGGATTCCCAACCCTCCTCATTTTTTTGGTAGGCACACCATCTTCCAACTCACCCAGGTCCTCCTTCGAACTCCTTCTCTAGATTCCCATAGAAAGTTGTTGAAAATCCTTTCCAACTTCTTGATAATAGTTTGGGGCACTTTGGTGGCTAGGAGCGCGTAAAGAGGGATAGAGTTAAGGACTGATTTCAAGAGAGTCAGCCTACCCGCAAAATTCAATAGGCGCTCACTCCAGGATCCCATCCTACTGGTGATCTTTTGTATGATGAACTCATAATGCTCAATCTTCTTCCTTCTCTTAAACAATGGAAGCCCAAGGTATGACATGATTCTTGTGTTTCCTTCACATCCTAGTAGTTGATTCATCCTTGCGTATCCATGTGGTGTGTATTTCCCCATCAAGAAGCTTGATTTCTTGTACTCGATATGTTGTCCTGAGCTTTCTTCATATTCTCAGAGGGCTTGGGTGAGGGCTAGGAGGGAGGAAGAAGTTGAGTTCATGAAGAACATCACATCGTCTGCGAACAACAGATGCGTCAGCACTTTATGGAACGGCTGAATCGCACCTTGTGCCTCCAGGTGGGATATGTACCTACTGAGAGATTCTTCCATGATGATGAAGAGGGAGGGCGACATCGGGTGCCCTTGGCACAGCCCCTTGATGCACTGAAAAAAAAAACTTTTTCTGTTAATGTGGATGGTGAAGCGTGCCCCTTTCAGAATCATGGAGAGCAGGTCGTGGGTCTTTTCGTCGAACCCGAATTTGGATAGAACCTTGAGTAAGAAATCTCAGTCCGTACGGTCAAAAGCTTTCACCATGTCTCTCTTGAAAATGATGTTCTCCCCTAAGGACCCATGCTCAATGTCATTGCAAATTTCTTGTGCTAGGAAGACATTGTTACTGATATCTCTATTTCTGATGAAGGCTGTAACATCCCAGGATTTGAGGCCTCAGATATAATGATCTTAAAAGGAATGATTGGACTACTCATATCACCAAGGTGCACCTCCTTTTCCGGGAGCCCATCACTAAAAAAACTCCAAAGTTAAGCATGCTCAGCCTGGAGTAGTACTAGGATGGGTGACCAGTCGGGAAGTTAACCCCGACTTGCGTGTGAGTGAGGAAAAAGCGTGCAGTTAAGGCTAGTGGTGGTCTGTGGGGCTAATTGTCTTTCCTGAAACTCTACTAGAGCCTAGGGCAGTGGGCCCGTGTGTTACAAATGGTATCAGAGCCATAACCCCACCAGTAGGTGGGGCCTATATGGGCATGTGACATGCCAGTCTTGAGTCGTGCGGTCCAGGCATGTAGGAAAGGGTTGTTCATAGTTGACGTAGCCACCCTTTCACTGGCATTCCGTGATCGGGAGCTAGGTGTCCATGGGCCATTGTGGGTCTGCACTGAAATGGGGTCAGATTATTGATAACACCAAATGTTGTGATATTTTAGACTGTTTTTCTGTTATCAAAACTGTCCTTTTCTGCTATTTTCCTCTCTTTTATATGCACTTTCGCAATAATTGGCCAAGCAATGCTCTTAATCCAATTTTTCCTATCTTTTACAGAGTTTTCCTCGTTTTTGGGCAATAAGGCCGCTCTGGCCCATGAATAACCCCAAGTCTGTCTCGGCCTCCCTAACGACCGATACAACCCCTGCCCGACAGGGCTGGGCGACACAAAGACGCTCGACAAAGAGAGGGGCCGCGCGAGAAGAAGCTGACGAACGACACGCCTTCTACCTGACAGGGAGCCCGGCTCGCCCCGACAACCCAGCTTGTCGGGCGACACAGCCACCCACCGGCAGGCGAGCCGCCCGTCACGGGCGATAGCCGACACCATCTACGTCGAGCGACACCTCTGTATCGGCCCGTCGAACGACTGGCGCATGAGGGATCCACGTGGTGCTTCGAGCACCATGTCTTCTCCCCAACCAGCTGACTATAAATAGCAGCTACAGGGAGCTGAAAAGACGGTCCACAGTTCGGAATTCACAGTTCTAGAATTCAGACAGTTGGGAGTTGAGCCATCTTCCGAGGAGACTGCGAGAGCATACGTGTCGTGCCCCAATGCTTGTCTCAGGCGACACTAGGTGAGCTTCTCCTCATCTGGAGAGGGAGGGGACAATTCACTTAGGACCGTCCCGAGCGACACTGCGGGCCGATATCGGCCGACGTAGATGAGCGACGCAAGTGCCCGACAACAACAATGCGTAGCTCTTAGCCCGATACGATATCAACCCGATACGCTTAGCTTGTCGAGCGTGCCGCCCGAGAGGGTATCCGCCCGACATGAGCATATCGGTAGGGTCCTTGAGCAATACGGTCGACAGTCGGTGCGTGCTACCCGACACCTCTGTATCGGGCTAGGCCTCTGACCGATATTGGGCAGGAGAGCTATTGCATCCTGTCGTCCTTCTACATCAAGGAGGCGATACCTACCTTTACCTTCTGTCATTTAATTTCTTACTTACGCATTGTAATTAAGACCCTTTATTTGTCTATGGGAATAGAAGATGCTTATTTACTTGCTGCTCTGTGCTTGGTAAAATCTGTTGGATGACTGCTATGTATGATATCCGAACTCTAGCTTGCATGTTTGGATCGCATTTCACTTAGCTAACGAATCGTGTTTTCCCGTCGCAACAACTTCGAGAGTTGTGTTGTGGCTCTACTGTTTGGTCCGATTTTGGAGTACGAGAGTGCTTGGAACGGAGTCGCTTGAATGACCTTTCCACTCTAATTTTAGTCCAGTGACCTCGAGAGGGGTGCTGATGCCTTGTTAGAGGTACCCACTTCGACAGGAGGGGTACAGGACTGGTTCTGCTGCACTTGTTTACCACGGTTTTATCCTTCGTACCTCGCTTTAGCTCAAGCAGTATCTTTCTATTTCTGTTGCATTAAAACCCCTAAAAACTGCTAAATGAATAAAATCTTAAATCTCTCTTGTAACTCCACTTGGAGATAGTTTTCTTTGTTTTATTTGTGACATCTTACTGCTTCCCTTTTGGGAATTTATCTCTCTTTATACCTGCCGGAGTATAGTGTGTTGATTCTGTGTTCTCAACACTACCCCCTTGTCCCTGTGTTTGACCCCGTATGTCTACTTAGACCCCGTAAACAAAGTTGTGGGGGCCTAGAAGGATTCGGGTTTAGAAATGTAAAAGCTCGACTACCTCAAATCCGCCTCCAAATTTAGGACGCGCGATTTAGGCCGGTCAAATTTTTGGCGTCGTTGCCGGGGACAAGGCAAAAGCGGTACTGTAGACAAACCCAAATCCACTAACTACACTCTTGTGCCTCAAGCTTAGCAATGAGTTTGACATCACTCTTTTTCTTTTTCCTTTTTCTTTTTCTCTTTCTTTCTTTACTATTATTTTCTGTTTGAGTTAATAGATCTTTCTTCTAACTTGATTCCTTGTGCCACTAATAGGTACTCGGAAGAACGGTAACTTGTTCCACTGAGCACCAACTCCAACCATCATGCCACCTCGCATTGAGCCACCCCATTCTGAGGGAGAACGCCAAGGGAGGAGACCTGATTCGCCCCCGCCTGAAAAAATGACAGGTACAACGGTGACAATCAACAAGAATATCCAGACTCAGGGGAGTATGAAGAGGGCCATCACCGACACAGACGCCGTCACCGTCAGAGGCAAAGAAGAAACCAGAACGATCAAGAACGACATCGGGGAGAGAGTGACAATGACGACTCGGAAGAGGAGGAAAAGACGCTTAGGGAGTTGGCATCCCCAAAAGCCAACAAATCCAGGTGTCCTGTCGTCACTCCGCGGTTCAATGCGGCCAACTTTGAGCTTAAGCCTTCTGTCATTTCTATGATCCAAAATAAGAGTTTTAGAGGGATCTCCAAGAATGACAATCCCTATCATCACCTGGATGCTTTTAAGAATATCTGTGACACAATTAAGATGAGAGGTGTTCCCCAAGAGGTGATATACTGTAAGGGCTTCATCTTCTCCCTAGAAGACAAGGCCCTGTCCTGGTATCTTGGGTTACCCCACCAGTCTTTGAATGGATGGGGAGCTATGGCCGATGTGTTTGTAAACAAGTTCTACCCCACCGAAAGAATAGTCAGAAATCGGCAGAAGATAACATCCTTCATGCAACAACTGAATGAAAGCCTTCACGACGCCTGGGAGAAGTTCCAGGAGTATCTGAGGGATTGCCCCCATCACAATTACAAGAAGGGCTTCCTCATCACCACCTTCTATAATGGCTTGACTCCTGAAGACAGGGTGTCGATGAACGCGGCCGCGGGCAGTGACTTCCTGGGGAAGAAGGCGAAGAAGTCCGAAAAGATTATCAAGAATATGGCCGAGTTGATGGCGGGTGCTGAGTTCGACCAGTCTGGTAGAGGACAGATAAAGAAGGTAGGAGAAGGGTCCACCCTTGAATCTAAGGCGCTGGAAGCAATCACCTCGCAGATCCAGAGGATTGCTACGGATGTAAAACAGTTGCGAGAAGCTGGTGGTAAGGGGAAGAAGCAGATAGAAAAAGTAATGAAATGTGTAACATGCGGAGAAGGCGGCCATGGGGTAGATAACTGCATCTACACCTGGCCAGAAGCATCAAGCAATACCGAGTCTGAGGCAGAAGAGACTGAAAATGTTTCTTTTGTAAACTTCAGAAGACCGGACCATCCTGGCTTCAACTATGGGAACAAGGATGCAGCTGAAAATTCTCATCAGCTGCTCAACTCCACTAAGCCACCCCAAGCTTTCAAAAAGAGGGGAGGAACCGGTCAGTATGCTACAAATGCCCCCTTCCAGCAGAACAAGGGTAATTTCCAAGGTCAAGGCAAGTACCAGGGATCAGCTAAAGAACAAGGACAGAACCAGGCTTCGAACCAAGCAGATGTGGTGGGACAGTTGTTTGATTTTGCGAAAAAGCAGGACACTATCAACAACCAATTGGCGTAGAGTGCGCTATCAAATTCGGGGGTGTTGAACTCATTGCAGGTCCAGCTGGCGGATATGCAGACGCATCAACACCAGATTGACCAAAAATTAGCTCAAATGGCCGAACGGATGAAGAACCCCTCAGGAAAGATACCTTCAAACACCGAACCTGCGAAGAGACTGGGACTGTGACAGATACAGGGTTGAGATCGAGTTGCCAAGAAAGGACGAAGCTGGCAGATAAAGAGCTGGAGCCATCAAGCTGGAGACGATAACTGCAGCACTTCTCGGGAGGCAACCCGAGCTCTATTTTATTTCTTAGAATAGGATTGCAATTTACTTTTCTACAGAACAAACATTACGAGCATTTAGTATGTAATAAGGCCCGAGGCAGTGCATGCGCCACATGCACTGACTCTTATGTTTTGTGGGCCACCGCCTTAGTTTTATTAACCGGGATGGGTAATACCATCTGAGGCCGGAAGCTTATTCCTAGGCCAATGATGTTTTACTCATCAAACACTGCTTAACCAGTTTTGTTTTCACGATTCGCGGGAGGCACTCCAACCAGCGCTTGAGTGCACCCTTATCAGGCGGTGGGGCTTTGTGGAGTGCAACAGTCGTGTCGAAGGTTGGGCTTACCGGCTTACGCGTTGGACTGACGGTCGACGGGCGCCCGGGTTTTACTGTTTAGTCGCTATATAAGGAAAGCAAGTTTTACCGTGTCGGGTTCCTTACCTTGCTGTTTTTACGCTCCCGTATCGAGCGAGAGAACTTGTGCTTCTGCTCCCGTGTCGCACGAGACTGCACTTCTCTTGTGTCGCCCGATAGCCCAGATCACAGTGAGGTATAGCCTGACAGATCGTGTCGGCCGACATGCCTCTTTTCTTGTTACAAGTAGGTATCGGTCTCAAGTTTCCTTCGTTGGGCAGTGGTGTCGTCCGATATGGGTGTCATGCGGAGTATCTATAATTCGCATCACCCAATGTCGGGTGATAGCCGTGTCGCCCGATGTTGCATCACATCACCTATTTTTTTATCGGATGATGCACGGCTTTTCTTTAAAAAAGAACATATCAGACACCTCATTTTATTGCCCTCATATCGCCCGTCACACCTATCTCTATCAACCTTTCGACGTATCGAGCGATACCAATCCCTTATATCGGGCACAGGGCTTCACTGCTGAAACCAGTGTGTCGCCCGATACAGGAGTGTCGGGCAGTTTTGTACAGGATAATACAGAGTCACACGTCTATTCTTTATTATATTTATTCCAAGGGCCAACATAATTAATCAAGATATCTCTTTTGTTGACTTACAGAGATGGCCCGCATTAAGATGACCGTTGTCCCAGTCGACGAGCAAGGCAGGAGGGTCTACCCTGAGACTGCTGCTGAAGGGCAGGCTACCAGACCCAAGCGTCCGAACCCAGGATAGGCTGGGACATCGGGGACAAGGAAGAAGGCAAGGGCTGGAGGAGCGACGACTCCAGTACCAACACCAACACCACTTGCAGCAGTGCCAACACCAGTAGCAGAACTTCCGGAATCCTTTTCGGGGAGTTTTGAGCCAAGAGACGACGAGCATGCTCGCCGCTATGCTGAGCTAGTACCCAAGATGTACAATCCAAGCAGGTTCTGTCATAGAGCCTCGTTTGATGAGCTTTGGATCGTGAAGAGGCTGAAGAGCGTCCTTGCGGCGGCAGGACTAAAGAAGATCTGCTTCAGCCGGACTTCTTCGTACACCAAGATGATCATGGAGTTCATGTCCTCTCTCCGCCGGGTGAGGAATTTGGCAACAGAGAGAGAAAAATTCGGCGGTCCAGATAGACTACAGGCCCGACTATACAATTCAGAGCACGCCATCTCCGAGAAGCTCTTAAACGAGATCTTCTCTTCCAGCGAGCAAGAGAAGAATCGGATGGACAACGGTGAAAGGATCACCAAGGAAGATGGGTTCAATCCCGTGGAGTTTTGGGGTAGGCTTACCGGCGAGTCTTCGTTCAAGCCGGGAGCAAAGGTCATGGCAGTGCACTCCTGCTTCTAGAGAATCGTGCACAAGTTGGTGGCATGCTTACTATTCTGCAAGAACGAATCCAACAACATCTACACGGAGGAGCTCCACATCATGTGGCATATTATGGAGGGCTGAGTGATCAACCTCGGTCGGTTCTTGCTGAACAGGTTGCATCCAATGAAGGAGGCCACTAAGGAGTACTGCATGGGCGGCATTATCAACCTCATCACAGTAGGACTCGGGTACCCGTTCGAGTCACACAGCCATACTAGAACGCAAGGCGATGAGGTGTTTGACACCAAATATCTAATGAGGACCAACATCATCAGGAAGGAGAGGGGAAGTTTCTTCTACAAGTTTTCAAGGACAGACATACTCCTTCCCCTTCCTCACTGTGCCAACTACGACAAGGAGAAGTTGGTCTTCACCACCGCCGAGATCGAAGCTATAGCTAATAATACGACCACCGCCACCACGATCAGGGCCACAGAGAGGCCAGCCTCAGAACTGCCGGCAACAACTGCTGATCAAACGGTCGTCGCTCCTACCATACCAGCCACCGCACCAACAACGACAGTGGTGGTTGAGAAAGAGCCGGTGATTGTTGAGGTCACCGGGACGGAAACTTCGGGATCTTCCGCAGAAGAGACGGCCGCAGTTCCCGTCAGTGTTTCTAAAACTACAGAGGCGGGAGAAGAGCTTCAGCGGGGCAACGACAATGTGATGTTCGATGAGATCATGAGGGAACTCGAAAGAATACCATCCCTGCCGCCAAAGTCCCCGCCTGCAGCAGTCGAGGAGGTCGCCGACAGTGCAGAGGTGGGGCAAAGTCCGCCCTCACCGTGGCCATCCCCAATCAGAAGAGAAGGCAAGGCAGCAGCACCTGAAAAAGCGCTGACTCCCCGCCTGGCGACATCTGGTTCGCGAATGATTTTCATAGATTCTACCTTTCCGGGTGGACCTTCACGCGGGCTAGATATCGTAAGGATGGAAGGGAGATCCACCAGACCCCCTCCGTCACTTGGAAAGATGCTCGGAAACGAACTTGACGATCTGCGGGAGGTAACAACCATCAACTCTGCTACTTGTACTTCCCTGACCCGCAAACTTGCATCTTTTCAAGACAAGCAAGACAACCACGAGGTCATGCTGAATAGCCAAGAGAGAAAGCTGTTGGCTCTAGCAAGCATACCCGGCGGACTAGAGGCCTTAAATGCAACAATGCATTAAGTTCTCCAATGGCTTGACAGGCTCGAGGAGAGGATGGACAGAAGTGACGACCATCCGCGCCGAAGGCAGCCGAGACGGTCGTCGTCACCTCCCAGCCGGAGCCCTAGTCCCTCTTCTTCAGGCTCCCCCTCAAGAACGGCGTCCCCATCCTCCTCCTCTAGTGGACGATCATCAACGCCCGAGGATGGGACACAACAAGGATCTGCCGAAGGGTCTCCCAGCAGACAGGAGAGCTCTTTGGGTTTGGGAGATGCTAACATCTCCATCCCCCTGAATGAAGTGGAAGAATATGACGCAGACATCAGCATCGGGGAAGATTCGTCTGATGAGTCCGAAGGAGAGGTGGGGGATGTCTACACTGTGAATAACAGACATCCACCCCGAGGAAAGCGCTCGTTTGCGGACAAATTCTGTGAGCCGTCCGAGATACCCTCCTTCGACATGGCCGACTTCGTTAGAAGAGCCATCGGGAACCTGACGATCAGAGACTAGAAGCTGCTGAATAAGGTCTTGAGGTCGCAGGCCAATGAAGAAGACGTCATCTGGAGCGACTGCTACCTCTCCCTACGACGGGGAGATCTTCGGAAGATGTTCCGCACGCTGGCTTTCGTCGGCAAACGAGTGTTCAGGATCCTGGAGAACGCTATAATAGAGAAGATCGACAGCAGGACAGGTCGGAGACAGATATACACAGCCACCCCGGCCTTGGCAAGGAGTCTAATGAAGGGAGATCTAAACTCCCGTGCGGTGGTCGACATGCTGCAATACGTTGAAGAGCATAGACCAAATCTGGTGTTGGCCCCGTACAAGCATCGCAACGTGTGGTTTCTCTGTGTGGCGGACATCAGAAACTGCGACGTCCAACTGCTGTGTTGCAGCAGGGATGAAGTACCACGATCTGGGGGTATATTCTGCCGCCCGGAAGATGGGCAGTTGAAATGCCTGCCAATACGCCTGCTACGGGCTTTAAAGCAAGGAATCCAACGTCTTCAAGGACCTTGGAACTTTTTTGCTATCAAAGACCTCCCCGAACAGGCAGAAGAGGGGAGCGGAAACAGCGCTATCGCCGTGTTGGGTGTCATTGAAGCACTCAATTCAGCCGGAAACTTAGGATTCCTCAGAGGCATGTATTTCTATCAGCGCAGGGGCGTCTACGCCATGCTACTAATCAAGGACAAGTGCTATTTGCGGGACGCAGGTGTGCCGGCACAGCTGCTGGACAGTGATATAGAGGAAGATTCTTCTCGATCCAGTAGCCCAGAAGAAAAAGAAGAAGAGATCCAACCGAAATTCATGGGGCGGGCAAGCAGCTAGCTATTATGAAGAAAGTGCATAGGGAAGAAGACACTGCTTTGCCCGAAGCTTCTGAAGGGAAGATCAAAAATTTTGACCGCTTTTCGTGTTCAACTGTCACACAGGAGCAGGTCAACATCATCCAGAAGAAGCTTGTCGACTCAACCCCATCAGATGTTGCTTTTCAGACATGAGATATCATAGTCCTGGAAGATGAGCTATAGGACATGGTGAAGGAAGGAGGGTGCTTGGCTGTAACAGTTGCAGCCGCTTACATCCAATTTATACAGCCAAAGCTAGAACATGCATATATAGCCCATCCTTTGCTTTTCAACGATATCTGCCTCGCCGACGAAACAGGAGCGAAGAAGATGTTCCTGCAAGAATTGAAGGACGGTGTCACAAGCACTATCTTCCTGCCTATTGTGCATTACAATCATTGGACGCTCCTAGTGATGTATACTCGGCAACGAGCAGACATTTTTTACAACAGCTCAGACAGCAACAAGAACCATCCCGTGCCGTGTACATCAGAACCTCTGACACCCGTCGAACACTTAGTTCAAAAATATTATGATGAAGTGTCAAAGATGATTGAAATCGTTCCTGGATATACAGGGAGGCAAATGGTACGACCTCCAGTTCTGCCACCACAGTCCGCAGCAAATTCCTTTATCCAACGACTACGACATCTTCGTCCTGGAATGGATGGCAAGTGAAGCGACGCTGACCAGCTCCACCACACAGGATATCACAGCAAACGAGGAGAATACGTGTGGGAACTCCTATCTAATGTAGGTGCAACCTCACTGGATTAAACATTACCTCACCTTAATTACTTCACAACTCTGGGGACAGAGTGTGGAGTAAGTTTGGGGGGTACCATGTACTAGTGAGGGAGGTACAAAAATCTTCTGATCTCTCTGACTTAAATTCCTTATCCTTTTGTTCTTTATCCTTTCATTCTTTCCTATATCACGTGTACATATATATGTTTATACCAAAACTTTTTGAAAATTTTGAAAATTTTGCAAATTTTTGCCCCTATGCATATGTACAAAGTTGCTGTAATAATAATAAAAACCTGATGCGACTTCTTGCAAAGTTTATTTTCTTTGTACTGAATGAGTTACAAGTTCTGTTATATCTTTTTGATAATGTTGCTTCAAACGATCAAAAGAATATGCTTTTCCATGTCAAAAATTTTCAAAAATACAATAATCTCGCAAACAGCTAAGAGACGAGTATGGAGAAGGAAAAAGCTGCCCAAACAGCAGAAGTCTCTTTTGTTCCCCCTTACCCAACAAAAATCCCAAAAAGAGAGAGAAGCCTTATGAGTGTGAATAAAAGCATGAGAGTTGTGCCCAATAAAAGAAAAAGAAAAAAAAAATATACACACTTGTCTTCCAAAAGTACCCATCTTTAGGCATGGTAGATCCGGGGCAGTGGTACGTAGGATGTGAAATCACTGCTCTAAAGCCAACTGGCTTGGACTGCAGGGACCACTTGCCCGTTAACGGACCCTTACTTGGATGGACTGATGGGAGACAAGAATGAAAAATCCAAAAAAGCCTTAGCCTACCCTATATACAACTGTCTGCCCCAAAAATAAAGCTGTTTGGTGTGTAAGCTAACTTCGGAATCATACAACTAAGTCTCGCTGAAGCTGTAGAGAAAAATCTTACTTAAACAATAAGGCAGGGAAAACTAAGTCTTTTGTTAGTATTGAGACAGCATTATCTTTAAGGCATTACAATCTTCGTTTCACCCTTTTGAACAAGAAGTTATACCAAGCAATAAGAAACATCACAAAATATAGTTTAAATATTGATTGAGGACAATCAAAACGGTAAGTTTGGAGGAGTTGATAACACTAAATTTTGTGATATTTTAGACTATTTTTCTGTTATCAAAACTGCCCTTTTCTGCTATTTTCCTCTCTTTTATATGCACTTTCGCAATAATTGGCCAAGAAATGCTCTTAATCCAATTTTTCCTATCTTTTACAGAGTTTTCCTCATTTTTGGGCAATAAGGCCGCTCCGGCCCATTAAATAGTCCAAGTCTGTCTCGGCCTCCCTGAAGACCGATACAACCCCTGCCCGACAGGGCTGGGCGACACAAAGACGCTCGACAAAGAGAGGGGCCGCACGAGAAGAAGCTGACGGACGACACGCCTTCTACCCGACAGGGAGCCCGACTCGCCCCGACAACCCAGCTTGTCGGGCGACACAGCCACCCACCGGCAGGCGAGTCGCCAGTCACGGTCGATAGCCGACACCATCTACATCGAGCGACACCTCTGTATAGGCCCGTCCAACGAATGGCGCATGAGGGAGCCACGTGGCGCTTCGAGCACCATGTCTTTTCCCCAACCAGCTGACTATAAATAGCAGCTACAGGGAGCCGAAAAGACGGTCCACAGTTCGGAATTCACAGTTCTAGAATTCGGACAGTTGGGAGTTGAGCCATCTTCCGAGGAGACTGCGAGAGCATACGTGTCGTGCCCCAGTGCTTGTCTAGGGCGACACTAGGTGAGCTTCTCCTCATCCCAAGAGGGAGGGGACAGTTCACTTAGGATCGTCACGGGTGACACTGCGGGCCGATATCGGCCGACGTAGATGAGTGACGCAAGTGCCCGACAACAACAATGTGCAGCTCTTAGCCCGACACGATATCAACCCGATACGCTTATCTTGTCGAGTGTGCCGCCCGAGAGGGTGTGCCGCCCGACATCAGCGTATCCGTAGGGTCCTTGAGCGATACAATCGACAGCCGGTGCGTTCCGCCCGAGAGGGTGTGCCGTCCGACACCTCTGTATCGGGCTAGGCCTCTGACCGATATCGGGCAGGAGAGCTACTGCATCCTGTCGTCCTTCTACATCAAGGAGGCGATACCTACCTTTACCTTCTGTCATTTAATTCCTTACTTATGCATTGTAATTAAGACCATTTATTTGTCTATGGGAATAGAAGATGATTATTTACTTGCTGCTCTGTGCTTGGTACAATCTGTTGGATAACTGCTATGTATGATATCCGAACTCTAGCTTGCATGTTTGGATCGCGTTTCGCTTAGCTAACGAATTGTGTTTTCCCGTCGCAACAACTTCGAGAGTTGTGTTGTGGCTCTAGTGTTTGGTCCAATTCTGGAGCATGAGAGTGCCTGGAACGGAGTCGCTTGAGTGACCTTTCCACTCTAATTTTAGTCCAGTGACCTCGAGAGGGGCGCTGATGCCTTGTTAGAGGTACCCACTTCGAGAGGAGGGGTACAGGACTGGTTCTTCTGCGCTTGTTTACCACGGTTTTATCCTTCGTTCCTCGCTTTAGCTCGAGCAGTATCTTTCTATTTCTGTTGCATGAAAACCCCTAAAAATTGCTAAATGACTAAAATCTTAAATCTCTCTTGTAACTCCACTTGGAGATAGTTTTCTTTGTTTTATTTGTGACATCTTACTGCTTCCCTTTTTGGGAATTTATCTCTCTTTATACCTGCTGGAGTGTAGCGTGTCGATTCCGTATTCTCAACACTATCCCCTTGTCCCTGTGTTCGACCCCGTATGTCTACTTCGACCCCGTAAACAAAGTTGCGGGGGCCTAGAAGGATTCGGGTTTATAAATGTAAAATCTCGACTACCTCAAATCCGCCTCCAAATTTAGGACGCGCGATTTAGGCCGGTCAATTATGAGGTCATATATTTGGGCCTTGACGAGGATGTTAAGATTCTAAGTGGGGGAGATTATAACATCCCAGGATTTGAGGCCTCAGATATAATGATCTGAAAAGGAATGATTGGACTACCCATATCACCAAGGTGCACCACATTTTCCGGGAGCCCATCGCTAAAAAACCTTCATAGTTAAGCCTGCTCAGCCTAGAGTAGTACTAGGATTGGTGACCAGTCAGGAAGTTAACCCTGACTTGCGCGTGAGTGAGGAAAAAGCGTGCAGTTAAGGCTAGTGGTGGTCTGTGGGGCCAGTCGTCATTCTTGAAACTCTACTAGAGCGTAGGGCAGTGGGCTCGAGTGTTACAAAGGCATTCTGTTTTGGCGCTATCATCCTAGGGAGGATGTTTGTGAAACGGTTGGCTAGCACCTTTGAAACCAAGCACATCACAAATGATCTGGTGCTGATGGGTCTGAAATCCCCTATGCTTTATGGGTTGTCCTTCTTAGGAATAAGGGAAAGCTAGACGCATTTGAGGCTGATGTGCAGATCACCCCCTTGGAAGCAGTGTTGCACCATCTCTATTACGTCGGTCCTGATGATCTCCCAGGCGGCTCTATAGAAGATCCCCGTGTAGCCGTCTGGACCAGGCGCACCCTCCGAGTTCAGGTCTCGCGGTGCAGTAAGGATCTCTGTCTCCTCTGGCATCTTCATGAGCTCTTCATTGTCCTCCTCCTTGACTAGGTGTTGTTTGGTTCGGGATGTGATTCGAACTAGCCGTTGTCTTTTTTTTCACATAAGCGCTAATCCTGACTAAGTTGGTCCAGTTCAGGATTTATTTTGTTTGGCCCAAATCGGACTGGCAGGGTCCATTTTGGGTTCCGTAATATTCTAATCCAGACCAAGTCAGTCATGCTATGAGCAAAATTTTATATCCGAGTTCGGATTTAACTGTCTTTTGTGTTATTTTATTTTATATGTCAGACTGAAAAACACAAGTTACAAGACCACTCCAACCTAATGAGTGTTTGTAGTGGAATGAGCTGCCAAATACAAACAACACTGAATGCAGATAAATTAATCTAAATCTATTGACTAATCCGTCCGAATTTCATAATCTCGATCTTGAATCAAACAATGACCTAAGGTATGAAAGATAAGTCGCATACAAATATGAATCTTGGCAGACGTGTGCCAAAAGGCTCTACTACAATGCATATTCATTAACCCTTTTAACCTTCAACGTGTAATATGTATGATGTGGCATCTCCATCATCTTTCCATACAGAAAACAACTTTTGTTGTCAACCATGCAGTCCGTCCTTTCGACCGTTGCGGCAATCATAATCATTTGTTGTATATTACCTTCAAATCCGATGATATTGTATATAGTCTTTACTTATTCTGCAGTACTTAAGTTACTTTTTTTTCTCGAAACTATGCTCTTTTAATACCCATCGTTGATGCCCTTTCTCCATAACCACCTCATCTGTATCCGACAGTGTCCTGATGAATATACTGCAGTTATTCACTGATCCCAGAAGACATACACCTGAAAAATCATAACACCTGTTGACCCGTTGTATGAAATTGGTGGAATCCATATGATACTCACCTGCATTGATTGAACAAATCGGGCACTGCAATTGTTTGACAAATGCCTATTTGGCTTCGTATTTTATTATATTTTTTTATCATGTATTGTCGTTTCATACTTTTTATCCGTCTTTTGAACTTTATATATTTTTTCTTATTCAGGTTTTAAGACAGTCAACACATGTACGTTTTGATAGTTACTTATTTAAAAAAAATGATCCTTATCCAATGAGTCATGGTGTTTCCACAAACTTCACGTTTGATGTAACATATTATTAACAAATATAATTTGTTGTATTTTTTTTAACATCCACATGAACTAATATTTGTTCGTATTACTCTAATCTGTTTTGTAACTCTTAGTTGAAAGACAAAAGATGAATAAAAAAATCCTCTATTAGGCCATGTGAACAATAGTATGAAAGGTTGATTCAATTAATTGACAACATGGGATGAGTTCACTTATACGAGTATCTACATTCTAATATAATGCATCCTCTCATACATTCGGTCTCTACTATGAGTTATGAGAGAAGGAAAAGAAATCTTTCTCTATATAATCACATACTACCGGGGTGCTATCATTTCTATATCATGTATAGAGTGTTTGAAATTAATTTAGTGTGGCTTCTACAATCTTTTTTTTTCCTTCTAACTTTAGTTACTTTTACACAGATGCAACATCTAGATAGGAAATAATAGAACCGTACGTTTTTTTGGGGGGGAAAAGTCAGGAAGCTCTTTTATTCATCTATATTATTACCTTTTCTATAATGACTCTATTTTCCATTAACATGTTTCAACACTTTTTAAGAATTCACTTGGGAAAAGGAAAAGTCAATCAAATGGCTTTTCAATTATTAGTGGATTAGTAGTAGAATTCTATATATACTATTATTTCTTACAATTAGTATTAATCTTCCCCAAGACATATGATATTAAACTTGAAGTAAGTGTTTGACATCATGATTCATGATTGATTTATTTCTTATATACTTGAGCTTTACCATAGTTGTTCTAATATGCACTTCCCAATGTTGATCTTCAAAAACTTTACACCATACCATTAAATATTTCTTGTATATATTTAACAATGTTCCCAATTACATTTTTATGTAGGAAGTATTTTTGGATAGTACAAATGTGAACACCAATATGTTTGACATGTTGCTTCAAACAAAACACAAATCTTGTCTAACTTATTTTCTCTTTATTGCAAACATGTTTGAAACTAAGGTTAGCCGTTGGATAAATTTAGTTAGTTCAAATTTGTACCTTTTTATTTATTCATTATCTTGACAACATATCTGTTTTATAGATTATTATCTTATACTTAAACTCAATGCATTCTATATTTTTTCTTGATGATTGAATCATGTCATAGGAAACATTTTATTATAGATATGTTGGGGACATTCATGCAAGCAACAAAGGTTAAATTTATGACACATGGACTTGAAGTGATGTAGTTATTCAATTTGATGACGTTCTTTGTATCAAATGATTGAATTGAATGGAAAATTGGCATCATATGTAGCCATCATTAGTTTAAGCTCTTTGTTTGTTATATTTATACAAGGGGCACTGCAGCAAAAATACCCATTAGTGGCCTTTCAGAAATGCCACTGAAAAAAAAGCCAGTAAATAGGTTTAGCGACATTTGTTGACATTTAAAAAATGCCTCTAGCGCCAATGCTACTAGGAAGATAGTGGCTTAAGTTGTAAAAGCCACTAAACGTTTGTCTTAAGTGGCTTCAAATAAATGCCACATAAAGGCCACTAATCCATCATTTGGCATTTATAGAAAAGCCACTATCTATCATTTGGCTTTTATACAAATTTCACTGTTTTGTATAATGTTGTTGTATAAAACTGTTTTGATTGAATGTAGTGGCTTATGAAAAAAGCCACTAATGACATACTAGTTCTGCATTACTATTTTTTTATGGATTTTAGTCATTCAATTTGTAGTTCATGATTAAGTTTTCTAATTGAATGCCAATTGAAGCCAAACACATTCTAGAAGCATTGAACTTTTTTATTTATAATAAAATGACAATTACATGGGGAGTAATTGTAATTGTCATTTGATTACAATTACTCCCCATGTAATTGTCATTTGATTATAAATAACAATTACATGGGGAGTAATTGTAATCAAACGACAATTACAATTACTCCCCATGTAATTGTCATTTGATTATAAGTAAAAAAGTTCAATGCTTCTAGAATGTGTTCGGCTTCAATTGGCATTCAATTAGAAAACTTAATCATGAACTACAAATTGACTGACTAAAATCCATAAAAAAATAGTAATGCGATCAACCAACAAGGGGCTGATGGAGATGGAGGCGGGTCGACCTCGACACACCCTGAATGCGCTAGTACGTCTATACCACGGGAGATGGAGGCGTCGGCATCCACTCAAAATCCACCCGCGGAAGCTTCTCAGGCCCTTTCCTCCTCTTCTCAAGTCGCAGATTGGCTGCAGAGTAGCCGAGCGGACCGAACCCTGGATGAGATTGCGGCGCTCGAACTTGTCGAACCTTCGATCAAATACGGGGAGCCGTGTGCATCAATTTCGAGTTCGGACTGCCCAGAACCAGATTGGGAAGATCATCTATATGTCCGCTTCATTGGGAGAAAACCCTACAAAGGTCAACTCGAGGGCTGGATCAGGCGGCGCTGGCGTCCAAGCGGTCCTATCGCTACCGTTGCAGAGGAGACCGAAGGGTTCATCATCAGAGTCCAGGGCCATAGCGAAAGCGAACACATCCTCGATGAAGGTCCTTGGTTCATGGACGGTTCCCTGTTGGTAGTTAACGCCTGGAAGCCGGGGGCTCCTCTACAACCTATCTCCCTTCAGACGGCTCCTGTGTGGATAAGACTCGGGAATGCAGGGGTCCCTTGGACTCGCCAACACATCGCTTGTGTCGCCAGTATGGTGGGTCGGCCGCTGGACTTCTCCGACCATTCCATCACAGTTGGATGCCTAGGTGACGCAACTACCTGTGTTCAAGTCAGTTGCAGCTCCAACGTGCCTAGGACTGTTAAGGTGGAGGTGGACGGGGTTGTCAAGAAACTGAAGGTGGATACGGTGGCGAAGCCTCTGGTCTGTCCTAGTTGCAAGCATTTTGGTCATCGGGCGTCCTCTTGTCCAATGAAGGCTAGGAAGGCCTCCTTGAAGGCTGATCTCCAGTTCAGATTTGGTAAACCAGGAAGTGTTTGACGAAATGTTGAAGTTAGACCTACTAAGGTAGTGATTGAACAGGTTGTAGTTCAAGATGGTATCCCTGGTCCCACTCAGGAAGAGGAGGGTCTACGTGATTCCATAGCACAGCAGATTGTCGACTTAGTTGTTTCCTCCTCTGTTTCTCCTCAAACTCAGTCGAAGGGAGACCAGGCTCTTCTGGTGGAACCTGACATGTTTGGGTCTACTCCATAGAGCTATATTGGCACCCTAAATCTTGATTGGGAACTTGAAGTGAATAGGCATAGAAGGGATGACTCTGGTTCTGAATCTTGGAAGATAAACAAGATTTGGGAGAGTGCAGGCTTTTCAGTTGAGTATTCTAATACTAAGGAAAAGCTATTCACGGAAGAGGAGTGCTCCAGGGAGGACTCTACATCAGAAACTGAAGCGGAGCTATGGGAGCATGAGCCTCCAGATTTTAGATTATGTAAGTCTAATAGAAGGAAGAAATCTCCAAGGAAGAAAAAGAAGGGGGGTTAACCCTCGTTTTCTTCCTGAGATTATGGTGTTTCGCTGAATCTTCTCGTGGAGTCATCTAGTATCTGATATGGTGCTCGTTGACTTCTTCCTTCTTTCTTGTTCCTCGACCCACTACCTTCAGTGATGGATTTTGATGCTATGTGTGCGAGAGGTGCAAGATGTAGGTTTGTGGTTACTGACTGCTGTGTTTGGAAGTCTATGGTGTGCTCTATAGGATGATGGCAGCTAGATTGGAGTTCTGTTATTCTGCAGATGGTTGAGTCAGATTGTTCTTCAATTCAGTGCAGTCCAAGCAATAGACTCAGTGTGGATATGATTGTCTACGCTCGCTGGTTGTGCCTGCACACTTTGTGGGTGGACGTCTTGATAGTGCAGCTCCTCAGATCAGTTGATTATGGACTTTCCATCCCCTGTTTGTGATGCTTCCTTCATTGGATTGGGTCTCCCCCTGTCTTTTAGTTCCCGTTGTAATGATCTACTTGTTCAGATCAGTTTTGTGGATAGGTGCACCTTCATGGTGTATGTAGGAGTCTAGTTTGGATGTGGAAACCATGCTTCTCCCAACATTTCAGAGTTTTGCTTCTTTGAAGTTGTCATGACCAGGCGGGGATTACATTTCATTGCAGCTCTAAGCTCGAGACACAAAGGCAGCTGGGAGTTCGTTTGCTTACTGTGTCTGCACACATTATGAGGAGGCTTCATGGATAGTGCCACTCCTCAGTCTGGCTTGAGGCATTGCTAGTTTTCCCTAGTGCCTTGTGCTTGTTCTCTTTGTTTGTTTTTCCCTTCCTTGTCTCTTAGGATTCTTTGTAATGATCTATATGTCTAGATCATAGATCTTCTTTCTAGTAATCCTCTTGGATTAAGAGGTTCTCCCTGTGTATCTAAAGTTTGGTTTCATATTATAGTAGCACGCGCTTTCTCGACCAAAAAAAAGACAATTACATGGGGAGGACATTTTACCTTGCCCCTTGTATTGAATACAACAACATCATATATGATTATATATGGTACATATTGTAGACATGAACACTAACTGGATAACAACTCATTTTGCACTTGGAGACCCCCCTAAAGGAATACAAACTCATTTTCTTACAAAAACATACAGCTCCATTCTAGCATTCCAAGTAGTTGTGAGCTTCTACACGAGTAGACCAGCTACACTACAATGAAGGTTCATCCTTCTTCTCAGCTGCACTAGTGATAGCATTATGGACATATGGTCATAAGATTCCTTAGTAGGTTCTTCCTTCTTATCTTCCACCTTGGCGGTAGAAGAAGCAGGTGCAGCTGCATAGCCTGAAGCAACAACAAGGGCAGTAACAACTGCAAACTTGCTAGGATCCTACAATGAAGTGAGAAAAATGTTGAGCACTTACATGCAAATTTAAGACAAAAACACTTACAACACTAGCATGCTATTGAGATAGTATCAGGGAAGATAGCACCAATGCCAAATTTATCAATAAGGTCATCTTCAGTAAGGTGAAGGACCTCAGGGATGAATACAGATCCATTTTCATAAACTGACAACACAACCAGTCCATATGAGAAGGGCCCGATGCCGAGCTTGGCAAGAAAGGAAGCCTCAGAAGAACTCACCTTCTCACCTTTCCTAATAAGTTCGACAATGGTGATAATTTCAACTGTACCATTCACATTATGTCAGCTGAATAGAGTTTGCCATGCAGCAAAGCTGTAGACATTCAACTAAGCACACAACTAAGGGTGCATAGCTGACAATCTTGACAATTATGTTAAAAGCAAAAGATGGTTATCAAACTCAATATCGTCTAGGGTTCTCATAAAACTATAGTCTATACATAATAAGTTGAAATATTTTTAGTAAGGTAAGAAAGCATATAATGACTAATAAGAGAAGAACCTGATGAAGGCCTTCATGTTGTTATAGATAGATCTCCCTTCGTCAACAGCAATAACTATTGTACTGAAGTTATCATCAACAAGAACCATGTCTGAAGCCTCCTTGGTAACCTGGACTGACACATAAAAAGAGAAGAAACAATCATTATCGATAATAATTACTAAAAGACAAGAAGAAAGATATACAAATTGACATATAGCGAATATACTTACCTTAGTTCCAGAAATTCCCATGGCAATACCAATGTCTGCCATTTTCAGAGCAGATGCATCATTGACACCATCACCAGTCATGGAAACCACCACATGTAATAAACAACTAACAGCAAAACATGCAAGTTGACTATGTAGATCAGCAGGAGGCTTCAGGTCTTCAAATCTATACTAACATGGCCACCAGGAATAGATTCACTATCCCCTGATAAGAAAGAAGAGTTTCCAGAACAGATTCACTATCCCCTTCAACTGAAAAAAAAAGCAAAGTGAAGTAGTGAAATATACCTTATCCAAGAATCCTTAAAACAACCCAAATCAAAACTGGAAACCAATGTTGGCTAGGCTGCAATACATCAAGAACATGTAAGCATGCACCATTTTGTTGGATTGCATGTAAGTCCAGTTCCAGGGTGAGGAATCCCATCTTTGAGTCCTAACAGCAGCTCTGTTCTTGGAGATTAAAGGCCAATCACAAGAGCTGAGCTGAAGCCTTTCACAAGAGATGAGATGACAACCTTAGCTATCGAGAGTGGCATTTAATCTCCAAAAACATTCCTTTTTGAGTCCTAACAAAAACTCTGTACTTGGATATTTAAGGTCATTCTCTGGACATGATCTTAGCAGAGGATCCTTACCATAGTTATTGGCTTTTAGGGCCTGCATCACTACCACATATTGCAAAAAGGATATTATTGTAGATGTTGTTTTAACAATTAAGGGAACATGGAGGAATCGATATTACTAAGAGCACCCATTATTTCTTGAGGCTTCTTCCTTGACTTTTTAACCAAAGCAGAGTATGGAAATGTTAAAAATGACTTGTTGTACCATGGAAATGTTGAAAATGACTTGTTGTACCTCTGTAGAGAAATTAGGATGCATAGAAGCATGCGAATAAAATATCTCAGTTACATTTCAGACATCTTAATAGCCTAAATATTGAGAAACCATAGAAGCTCAACCACAAACCATCTTGAGGCGAATCACCACAACAAAATATGTTGTGTAAATCTCACACACAAGATTCCAAAAATACTTCTCATAGCTAAAAACCACTTTGTCTAGGCTGCAATACTACCTTAGATACTACTTTTAGATACTACTTTGGCTAGGCTGCAATACATCAAGAACATGTAAGGATGTACCATTTTGTTGGATTGCCTATAAGACCATTTCAGGGTGAGGAATCCCATTTTTGAGTCCTAACAGCAGCTCTGTTCTTGGAGATTAAAGGCCATTCACAAGAGCTGAGCAGAAGCCTTTCACAAGAAATGAGCTGACAACCTTAGCTCTCGAGAATGGCCTCTGATCTTCAAAAATTGTCCTTTTACGTAGTGACATGTTGTTTGTTGTGGAAGGCACAAAATGCTCAATTCTTTAGAGAAATATTGACTTAATAAGCTCTCATGCAACATGTGATCAAGTTATGAAAGAAAATTTTATACATAATTATTGACATAGGAAGAAAAAAAAGACATTCATATTCAGCAGGTCAAAACAAAATATGTTGTGTAAATGTCACACACAAGAAGGTAAGACACTGCTCATAGCTAAAAGAAAAATAGGATTGTCATTTGGCAACATTGTCTACTACAATGGACATGAAACAATAGTATCTGGATCTTTATGTACTAATAAAAAAGTGCACCAAAGAAACACAACTATAGCTTTCATCTCTCTACATAGTATCCAAGAATGCAATTATCTATCTTTACACTTCATGACCTGCAACAAATGGAAATGACTTTAGATACTAGTTTTGTTTTCAATTATGTCATATTATAAGCAATACTATATGCTCACTTTGGCAGTAAATGTGATTTCGGCCATGCTATGACATTGCCAATAACTTCATCCATATATTAATATTGCTCAGAAGGTCTGACTAGAGGTTTGTTGGCCATCACCACAACCTCTACATAAACACCAACACATGATGAGCCTAAAATTGCACCTCCCACCATTTGCAAGGGGTCAACCTCAGATACTCGACCGATTGCAACTTTATCATCTGCATCTGCGATACTCATGACATACACTTCCTATAAACAAAATACAATTTAAATAAAAAATTTATATAAATGTAGAATGATGTGCAATTTATACAAATACAAACATACTTGTCCCTTATAAATTGTTGAATGTCTCATTCCGATATGCAAAAATGTTTTATCTCTGTCATAAGGCCATCAAAATTCAACGTGGAAAATAATTGATACCACAAATCTCATATAAAATGTATTCATACCTGGCCAGTGCGTACATGTTGTGCTAATTGACTATTTCCTACTCTAGACAAGGCTAGTATTTGCTCTATTTTTGCATTTTGTTCTTGAATTTTAGCTTCAAATTCCATCCGTTGTTGTTCAAGCTGATCCTGGAAATGCTTCCTTTGCGCTTCATCAACTTCTCAGGATTTACAGTTCTTGCCCCAGATATCAGAAGGTGATGGTCCAAGTCCATAACCAAGAACATATCCTGGTCTCTCTTCTCCCATAACCTACCGATAAATTTCAGCTGAAGTAACATCAGGTTGGTTTCTTCGCAGCTCGTCACCTACCTCAGAAATTTTTTCCTACACACAACAGAACATAGGACATGAATTTTATACCAAATATATAAATGTTTCCATGTAGTAAATGTAACATAATACTATAGGATAGGAATCCTTGTACCAGCGGATTCAATATCAACTATGCTCCCATCTTTTGTACGATGAGTTTTCTCAAAAATCTCAATGGGATCAACTTCCCCGTCTGTTTCCCTCTCCAACTGTATCATTCAAACAAGGTTATTGCTAACATCATTTAAACAGATGTCTCCAAATTGTCCAATTGGATCACAATATTGACTAACTTACATCATGTTTCAGACAAGCAAATGACTTGGTTCCTGTTGTGTGGCTAACCTTTTGAAATTTTCTGCTTGTCTTGTTAGTTATACACGTCCTCTGTGAAAAAAATTGCAGTATTGTCCATAGTAATTATCTGTGAGGTAAATTAAATATCAATTAATAGATACAAAAAAATTACCTTTCTGTTATCGCTCCTCCAATAATCCACAAGAAATTTCCATTGAGACGTTTCCACGCATGGAACAACTTGTTCAAGTTGTTGTTCATATGGACTATCTTCTATGAAGTATAGTTTTCGTAACTCCCACTTGTGCTCCTTCCATTTCTTTCCCAGTCTCTTCATTGTCCACTCCTTTAGTTCTATGTCTATTATGAATTTACTCTACCAACAATAAGGATATCAATTTGAAGCTTCATTTAACCATTTAAAAATAATTTTTAATATTGTACCTTCACAAAATTCCATATGGATTCTTTTTTATTTGCTGGAAATTGTCTCCATTCCTCATAGTTTAATGGACAAAGATTGGGATCTCTTGCAATGGTTGTCAAAAAACTTGATAAGTGACATTGGTTTTTACCCACTGGTTGTCCAAATTGATTTATATCAATGGGAATTTGATCGCTGGGCTTTCTTTCCAGACTTGCAAACATTGTGTTTGGCCACGTGTGCGGTGTCTTTGACCTAAGCATTCATTTATATATCATTAGATGCAGCACTATAAATGCAATGATATGAATAAACTGAATACCTAACACATCAATAGGTGTTGGCGTAACATTCAATGACTCATCATGGTGATCAGATACGTCATTTTTCTCCATGGTTTCTCGAAATGCATTGCTATTTTGGCTATTGCCAGCTATATTCTCTACTCTTCTTGATTGATTAGACATGGGAACATTGACAGTAGGCACTGGGGGTCGATGTCTTTGACCTGAGCATTCATTCATAAAGCATACAACATAAATGGAAATTATATATCTTTAGATGCAGCACTATGAACGCAACGATATGAATTAACCAATTACCTAGCCCATCAGAAGGTGTTGTTGTAGCATTCAACGACTCTTGATGGTGATCATAGAGGTCATTTTGCTCCATGTGGTCATGAAATGGATGGCTGTTTTGGCTATTAGCAGCTCTACTGTCTACTCTTCTAGAATGATTGGACACCGAAGCATTGCCATTAGGCACCCGTGGTCGATGTCTTTGACCTGAGCATTCATTCATAAAGGATACAACATAAATGGAAATTCTATATCACTAAAGGTAGCACTATATATGCAATGAATTAACCGATTACCTAGCCCATCAGAAGGTGTTGTTCTAGCATATAACAACTCATCATGGTGATCAGATAGGCCATTTTGCTCCATGTGATCATGAAATGCATGGCTATTTTGACTATTGGCAGCTCTACTATCTACTCTTCTTGAATGATTGGACACTGAAGTATTGCCATTAGGCACCCATTGTTGATGTCTTTGACCTGAGCATTCATTCATAAAGCATACAACATATATAGAAATTATATATCATTAAATGCATCACTATAAATGCAATGATATGATTACCTTGTCCATCACAAGGTGTTCTTGTAACAGTAGAGCTAGCAACAGTGTTATTGAATTTCCTTGGTCTATCATTTTGAACATTAGGTGGAAGGGAAGCTAAATTTTTTTTGGAGTGATTACTGGATGACAGGTTCAAAGCTTTTCAACAACCTTGTGGAGTAATGCTAGGTAAATGATTCCCCGTACAAGAGTCAATGATGTTGTTCTGATCATTCCTTGTAGCTGTCTTATTATGGAAGTTGTCACTTAACTGTTCTCTCATCCTGAGTATATCAATTCACACAAAAATGAAGACACTTAAAACAAAATTGAACAACATAAAAGGTATTTACTACTCGTTCGGTCATCCTCTGCCATCCAACAATTATCCATTCTTAAAAATAGTAAAAAATATAACATTTATGAGTAATTCTGTCATACAAACAACATAGTTATAATAAGGATAAAAGTAGAACATCACTTTGAGGCAATCCTCAAATAAAAACATCACTCAAAACCACACCAGAGAAAAATATTTGCAAGCCATCATCAAGATCACATTGGGTACCTTAAATTCACAGTACTTGATTGATTACTAATGTTCATTAAGTAATACAACACAAATTACATTTTTTGATTATTTCCTAATTTAAAAGTTAAAAAAAATCATCAACAATTGTGATGGCCGTTATGACTGTGACGTGTCTGTTTTGTTGATGATGTTGTGTCGAGGATGGAGTCGCTGGAAGACGAATCCGAATAGATGGTCATGGGGTACAAGGCGGTACCAACGGGCAAGGATTGCACCTCAGGCATGCTGAATTCATCGAATGACGTCTCCTCAGATTCGGTACAGCTTGGCTCGTGCATATACCATCTCAGGTGAGAAGGCAAATTGTTGTTTTAGTTATGTATATAAGCCTGTATGGTATTGTCGCCAATCGGACAAAGCAAACCCTGGTCCGTACGGCCAATTCCCATTCTCCCAATCTACCCATGCCAACTGGTTGTGGATACCAAATTGCCATCACCATCATACTGAACGTCGATTACATATGTCGAGTTCCCAAACTTTAAGGTCATTTGACCAGCCATGTAGTGTCTTCCATCTAGATGATGCCAATGTCTGCGAATGGTGAGTTGTGTAAGTGTACGCTCGTCTAGGGTGATGTCCAACTTTTTTGCTTCAGGGAAAAGGAGCAGGGCAGGGGGGGTAGACGCCCAGGCCATAGTGACTGTTGTGGGTGAACAGAGACTACAAAATATTAGTACTAACAATTGTAAGTATATATAACGATATTATAAATTTTCAAAAAAAGTAGTATAAATTTGTAAAATATAGAGAAATATATTTTTTAAAGTGAAGCAAGTAGTCCATAAACATATTCCCCATGGTTTCTATCAACATTGACATGAATGAACCCATTAGAGAACAGGCAACATCATTATCTAGTTTGATGAAACCTGGTCAGGGACCATACAAGTGTACAACTTGTATAAGATCTGAGTGTAGAAGACCCAGAACTTGGAGGAACTGGTATGCCAGCTAGCTGATGGTTCCTGGCCCAAGGCGAGAGGTTGGAGTACATATATAGTAAAGATGTATAATTGGCTATAAACTTCTTGAGTAACATAACATGCCATCAAAAGACAAAAATTGATTTAGGATATGGAACTAAAGTAACCATAATGCAATGTGTTTACATTAAAGCAGTACTGAGATAAGACGTACACTCCAAAAAAAAACATGAATCAACCGTTATGTAAACATCACTGCATAGAAGCCATGCAATTTCATTCAATATAGAAATCAAGAGGGCAAACCAGACTTCCTATGACAGAGAAAAAATTATTGTTGTTCCACAATGGAACCCCTGCATTTTGTGCAATCATAGCTTAGTGTTAATAGCAACTTGTCTGCATGCCCTTGGTATCTTGCTTCATTGTTGCTTAAAGACCCTAATTTTCAGGGATGGTGAAGGTTTTAGTCAATTGGTAGTCCATAAGAATATAGACCATTCAAGTTTACGGTAATCAAAGGAAAATTGAAGAAACCACACCCAAAAAAACATGTATACTATAAGTAATTATACAAAGGTCTTATTCTTCCTTAGACATTTCTGAATCCTAGAATATTACACAAGAAATGACCATCTCATAAACCTTGTTCTCTCCTTAACCTCTTCATACATACATAAAGATGAGTATCTCTCCCCTTCATTAGCCCAATGGTGAGAACCCCTATTCTCATCAGAGAGTGCCAAGCCACCAAAGGTGGTGGCCTAGGTAAGGATACATTACTTGCCTATTCGTTAATGATTTATAAACAAAGATATAGGAGATGTGCAGAAATCACATGAGCACCTAAGTGACCACTTTTTAAAAAGTGGATGCTTCATTTTCCTTACAATTTAATACAACAATACACACATTTTTATATGAATACACTAACATTTAGCAAACTTGTATACATAACTAAAACCAATGCGACACTGTAAAATAAAACAATGGAATCATCATATTTCAAGACTGTAAAATAATCCAAGTTTAAATCTAACTAAGAAGGATGGTCGATGGCTTGATATAAACGATTAAGGAAGTGATTGCTAGATATAAAACAACGAAATCATCATATTTCAAGACTATCTTCATAAACTGATTATCATATATACCTTGATAGAATGGAAACTGTGAGAATGGATAGGAAAGACCATGTGTGTTTATTGTTTCATGGGGTGTACTTACCTGTCGTGCGCCGAAGAAGCAAGGTCGTAAACCGTCGTAGTCCTCTCCGGCAAGTTGAGAGACTGATCTCTTCCTCGGCGTCCCCTCCAACCCTTGGCAACGTCACCGACACCTTGGAGAAGAGCAGAGAGTGTTCCAGCAGGTAGCGTCCACGGTCTGGCAGATTAGGGTGAAAAGGCTAGCTAGGTCGACTTCGCGGGTTCTGCGAGCAGAGCAAATGTCGGGAGTAAATGTCTATGTCCAACGCGTGGAGAAGAGGAACCGTTTTGCATGTTGGGGAAGCCGCACGAGAACAGAAATTTTTTACTAATTGTGGCCCGCTCATTTGATTTGGCAATTTTGAAATGCCACTAATTTATTATAAAAATTCCTTAATTTGTAAGTCTTTTCTATAAACTCCATAATACGTGGTTTAGAGGCATTTAAATTACAAATGCCACTACATTACATAGATAGTGGCATTTTTTTAGAAAAGCCACTGGAATAAAAGCCACTAATGGGTATTTTTGTTGTAGTGAGGCAAAGTGAGTGTCTGCCCAGTGTAATTGGTGTTCAATATTAAATACAATAAATTATTTTTAAATAATTTTGTCATACTCAAATTTAACTATTTTAAAATTCAATTTACACACTGATTATGTATAAAATGATTTTGTGTTTTGCCACCAAACAAAAAATAATGTATCAACAATTGTACCACCGAGCTATGCATATCCCAACATGGCATGAAACAACTTTATACCAGAATCATTCATTTATTCACATATACATCCCTCCATATTCTCAAACAACTTAATGTCACGTTATAAAATCTATAGTGACAACTTTTCAATGTTGATGGAGAGGTCGTATGTTATTATCCTTGGCACCAATTTCATCCATGCCAGCAACCACACAACTTGTACCATAACCTCATAAGTGATGGCATAGAGGGTATTATGATTGTTGGAATCTAACCCGACACACTGATACCAACGTCTATAAATGTTGGCATAGCCTCAAAAAAAAGGTTTATGACGGCATCAGTTTAGCCAGCATTTGTTGGCTGTTGGTATATCCTATATCGACATTTGTGGGCCTTTACCATCATTTTGTTGAGAGATGGTATAGGACCATATTATTGTAGTGATTAGATGAATGCTTAATATACATAAATGAAATGAAATGCATGACATTTTCAAAAGGTGAAATTAATATTAAAATCTAATTCATTACACTTTAATCAGCTTGTATATCAAATTTTAAATCAAATGGACCTTGTTTGTCGCTGTCTCATTTAATTAATTGAATTAAATATGTATCAATACACTAAATATCTTACTTAAAACCTAAGTTAATATTTAAATGACCATGTAACATCTTCAACCCACCACCAGCTGTCCCTTACCTTCAAGTTACTCACGATGGATGTGGCTGCCACATGGTTGATGATGACTGTTCTCTTTACCTGTGACGCCCCATGCCACACAAAGAGAAAATACTCAAAACATAACCGTGGAAGAAAGATTAACGAATAGAACTAGAAAATACTAAAAATTAAAATCATCTTCATAAAACTGCCCAATAGCAAGAACATTCACATATAAGTCCTTTCATGCCTCAAAGCATGTACAAGGCATGCTATCAACCTGTAACCAAAGAACTGTTCTAGAACATATTTACATGATTCCCCCATATATGATATACAAAAAGGGCACATGAAGAAAACATGTTCATGAAACATCTACAAAACGTTCCCAAAGACCCGAATGTACAGGGATGACTCTAGGAATCTATCAACAAAAGACATCCTACAGCACTTCCAACCACATTAGCTATTGCTCCTCTTGTTGCTCCTCAACCTCCATTGCACGATCTCTACCTCATCGTTCTCATCCACATAAAAAGGGTGTGGGAAACCCATAGGGTGAAATTCCAAATCTCAACGGGAAATATAATTCACCACCAACTCTATTATTATTACAAAAAGATAAAATAAGCATCAATATGATTACAACTAAGTGAAACAGGTAGTTACTACTTACATGAGGAGTATTTACTGTTTGAATTATCAAACATCTGAATAATTTAAAATGAATATGAAGAATATGTATAATTCCTATCATCAACATTGTATAAAATCAAGCAAGGCCTCGACCAATGTTTTTGTATTTGATCTTGTACAATTGTGCTACATGGTTGTTTACACATTTTATTATGCCCCGAGGATTTGAGTCGTACCACCCAAATCCAACCGACCTCTAGATAAGTCAAAATTAGTGCCATACAAGGTCTAATGGAAGAACCAGAATCCACGACCTCACCATACCTCTTGGTCAGCACGAGAAAACACTTTAGAGACATATCACTCAATTGCAACAATGACATATAGTAAAATTCAGGGATTGGCTCATGCATGGTCATCCACATATATAATAATAACTAGCCTACACATACCCAAGGCATGACGTTCTAAGCAGCATCAGAACATGTCGACCTAGACCTAACCAAGGTCGTGACAACCTATCACAAGGTGCAACAGTCTATGGAATCACAGGTCGGGATGGCCACCCAAGGTGTATCGGCCTAACATACATATCAGCCTCATCATCTTCAACCTAAAGACACTCGTCCAAAGCATAGCTAGAAGGAGTAATGCATGGAAACAACTAAGTAAGATTCCCTTCTTCAAAACAGAATGCAAAACTACCAAGAAGAACTACTAGCATGTAAAGTATAACAAACCAACAACAAGGACCAAGATAGCAAGTAAGTGGTGATAATAACAAAGAGTGTTTAGAGTTATATAACCCGCCTCAAGGATCACCACCAAGATCCAAACTTCATGAGATCAAGGTCGAAGAAGATCGCCCAAGCTTGATCGCCACAACACCTCCAAGGAAGAGGATGGAACCATGGTTAAGAGAGCATGAGAGGGAAAGGAGGTAACCAAGGTCCATGGCCGAGAAGAAGAAAGAAGGAGAGGAAGGAAGCTAAGGATCATGGATTACCAAGGTAGAGGATGAAGAGAGAACCAAAAGCTTGGGACTCATCCTCCAAGCTCTAAGGTAGAAGCTCCTCTAGCTCAAGGTCATCCACCAAAGAGAGAATGAAAGGATAGCCAAAAGGGTTCTCTTGCATGAAGAGAAAGAGGTATATATACAAGAGGGATTAAAGAGAGAGCAAGGGGAAGGTGTCACCACCTTATAACCCTAGGTGACACTTGTCCACAAAGAAAGAGCCACATGCAACACCATGCCACAAGGTTATAAGATCCATGTCTCACCCACAAGGTCACCTTCCTAGGTCATGGCCGATACACATCTATGAAAAACCACTAGAGGGGGGGTGAATAGGGTTTTAAACTAATTTAACAATAATTTAACTCAAACAACCACAAATGAGAAATCAAGAAGGAGACAAGGGGTTTAGAGTGGTTCCAACCTTAGCAAATACTAAGGTTGTCAGTCCACTACCCGGTTGCTTACCCAATCGGGATTTTGAAAGTATCAATTTTATTACCTTCACAAGGAATTACACAAAATACAATACTTTCTTACACCCCTTGAACAGCCTTCACTTGAAGTAGATGCACCAACCCGAGGTATCCTTCTTGAAGTAACTCCAAGCTCCCCCTTGAAGTAGCCTTCCTCTTTAGAAGTAACCTCCCGTTGCACCAGCCTTCTTGAAGTATCTCAAGGTCCCCTTCTTCACCAAGAAGATTTCCAACCTCTCCAATCCGCAGCCTCCAACCTAGGAGTAGCAAGGAGAGTACAAACAATAATAGTGAACAAGAAAGGAAAATGGAAATTACAACTTATCCTTTGAAGCACAAGGCTTGATTTGCCTAGATCAAGCGTGTAGATCTCCTAACCAATGTGTATGGAATTGTGATTACTGTGGATAGGAGATGCTAGCCTATAGGACACGAAATTTGAGCTGAGAGAAGAAGTAGCCAGTTGTCAATATGCTCAATTGCTCACAAATAGGTTGCTCAATGTAAGTGTATGCTCAAAGATTGCTCAAGTGTAAAAACAAGTGTAGCTTAGGCGTGTTTAGGTGTCCTAAGGCATGTCCTATTTATAGGAATGACCTACAAGTGCTTAAGGATGTTCTAGACACTTTCTAGGGGGTTCTAAGTGCTTCACTAGCCGTTAGGTACAAGTTAGTTGCATTAGCAACGGCTAGTTAATTAATTCTGCAGTTGCTGTCAGAGTCCATCTCGGTCGAGGAATTGTCGACCGAGACACCTACTCGGTCGAAGTTTTGTCGACCGACAGGCTCTCTGGATCAAGTGTTTGCAACGTTCATCTCCAACTGCCAACTACCTTGTCAGCTGTGTCTAACAGCTACTTGGGTCTTTCTCGGTCGAGAAGTTTGTCGACCGAGAGTGTCTCGGTCGAGGAGTTTGTCGACCGAGATTGACCCTATTTCAATTTAAGGCATTAAGTATGTGTATGAGTGTGCATAGGTGACACTATTGGAGGGGATGACCTATCTAAGTGTAGTGATTGGCTAGGGAAGATCTAACGCTTGATTTACATGATGTCTAAGTACTTGTACATTATATACTTGTACAAGTTTACAATTGATTAGATTTCATGAAATTTACAAGCATTCAAGCATATAGATTCCCTAGTACTTTGTCATCCACCTTATTCCTGCAACACTCAAGTAGCTCGTTAGATCGAAAAGAATGACATGTTTGTCATCATCAAAATAAAGGGATTTATCATAATGTCCAATTTAGCCAACAATCTCCCCCTTTTTGAAGATGACAAACATTTCCTAAATATAAAATAAGGAAATATAAAACATGTGAATTTCATACCTAAAATTTACCTTTGTAGCCATCTTTGGTTTTGCAAGTGACTGCTGGCGAAGATATTATGAAACTCATTTTAATTTTATGTTTGTGATTTTATATTATTTCTCCCCCTTTGTCATTTCAAAAATATATCTAATATAATCATTTAGTATGACTTTGTGTCTTTATTTTTATGCTTTGCTCCCCCTTAAAAAGATATCCAATTAAAATCAAGGGATTTTATTGTTAAATTTAGCCACAATTTGTTTCTCAATCATTTGCAAAGGATGTTAAGCCTTGAAATGATATGAGTTCCTTCTAAGTTTATGGCATATCTTAGAGTATATAAAAATGTCTCTAACCAAATGCACGGGATGTTAAGCCCTGATTTGTTTAGAGAGTTCCTTTAAGAACAAGATATATCATTTTTATGAAATTTGTAGATTTCTTCATAACCAAGAGTAAAAATACTAAGATCATAACAAGCTTCAAATGATGTTTACAATGTTTTTGTAATCTTCTTAATCAAATAATCAAATTTGTTTTTATGAGTTCCCCCTTAATCATATATTTAAAGCAATTTAAAGCTTCTAAGGTCACAAATGATTTCTAAAATTTGATTTTGACCTTTATCAAAAGTACATTTTGATACTAAGATTAAGTACAATAAAATGATGTACAAATAAGCATTTTGTCAAGCTTATTTTAGGTCGACCTTGACTACGACCATAGCGCCCCTTGGTCAAATTTAATTTCAACCAAGAGGCAAATTCTGCAGATTTCATATTTGAACATTCATTTATGAAGTATAATTTCTGCAGGTAGATTAAGTAAATAGCAATTTGAGGCACTTTGAGTGATGTCTATTATGAATGATGTCCCCTAATATTTTCTATGGGCACATGAATATCAAGTCCTATTTCTTATTCTCAGATTAATCATAAGATTCTTCAAGAAAATATATATATATCCTTGAAATCAAGAATAATATTTCAAGTTCTTAAAGATACCAATTGAGAAATTTTTATGTGTTATGACATTTTGCTCTTGCAAGCATTGAAGTTCTTGTTCTAAGCAACGAATCATTTTGCTTGCTTGTGTATCATCAAGAGTCATTCATGTATTACATGGGATGACATAATCCATGCACATAATAATCATTATCTATTTGTGCCATAAAATTTTAATTTTGTGCAACATGGCATTTTCAATGATAGCATCATCTTTATATGATGAGAAAGCATATCCATGATGTAATGATAAAACAATAGAAGCATATAATGATAATTCCATGAAATACAATGATTATGATCATTTAAACTAGATGCCATAACACATGATTTCTATATGGATAGACCAGGAAATACTTTAGGAAAAACCATGTGAATAATGATAAAACAGTAATTTCTTTTGATTAGACTAATCATGATTTTCAGTTTTAAACCATAAACCAAAATAGTTTCATATAAGTTTTTAATTTTAAGACAAACTTTTATAATTGATCATGCCTAAGAAGCTTTTTTTTAAACAATGAGTAAGGTTTGTTCAAGATCAGTCTTCTTATATCACATTTGCAATATGTTTAGGAATTTCATATTCATAATGCAAAAGATCAATATATCTTACAAAAATTTGTCTTCCAAGGTTTTATTCTTGATTTCCATGTTAAATCAATCATTAATAACAGATTGATAGCAATTAGGTTGATTGAAATCACGTTCAGCAGATTTATTGCAGACCTGAGAACAGAAACATGCTCGGTCGACCATTGCTCGACCGACAGTTCTTCTCGGTCGACAGTTTCTCGACCGAGAAAGGTTCTGTACTGTTTCAGAACTGTTTTTAGTAATTGTTTGCAAGTAAATCATGAATGGTTATCAATTCAATTAAGCAATTTGAAAACTTAGTTTATTTGAGATAGAACATATGAATATCAAAGGAACATTTTGATCAAATCCCAACTAATTATATCCAAATCTTTATTCTTTGAGGAACCTAATTAAAACAAATTTGTAAAGATGGGTTTTTGTAGATTTATTTAAAATGTGTAGTCTCAAGTTTTTAATTACTTGAATCAATCTTATTATATTAAGTTGAGATAGACATATAGATATACAACTAGAGTCTTTGGTCATATCTCAACTTAATCTTGTTCATTTAGTTTGGGGGTTTTGGAACCCATACTAACTCAACATCCTTTTTCTTGTAAGGAAATGAAAACGAATAATGTCCAAGACACAAACAATAATGACAACATATAGAATCAACCTCATATTTCTTTCTATGATTTTGTTCTAGGTTGTTCTTGGGTACATATGTATTTGTGCCTTTAGGTACATACATAGATTGACTCTTTGGTACTTGTGTTCTTCTCCAACTAGGTTTTTGATAAGATTTTCCTTTAGGCTTGTAACCTAGTCCTTTCCTTCCAACTTGATGGTAAGAATCATTTAAGATTTTATCATGAATGCCATTGTTACTTAGACTACAAACTTCTTGTTGTAGCTTAGCAATTTCCTCCATTCTTTTCTTGATATCTAGCTTTCCTTGTTCTAGATTAGATGATAATGAATTTCTTTCTTTCACGATAGTATCATAATCTAGATGTGAGCACAAGATGGGTTGTTTTTGAAGATCGTTCACTTGAGTTTGCAAATTAATCTTTTCTAAAGAGAGAAGTTTGCAATCTGCCTCTATAGATTTTATCTTAATATTATGATCTTCAATGATCTTTTTAAGATCTTCATTTTCAGATGTAATAGCAAGAAGCTTAGCATGTAATTCATCATTTTCTTTATTAGATTTCTTAAATTTCTTCTTGCACTCAATATATTTATTATGTGTCTCTTCAAGACTAGCAACTAGCTCATCTTTAGATAAATAAAAAAGACTTACCTCTTCTTCTTCTTCACTTGTTGTAGCAATAAGACAATCTTTGTGCTCATCTTCCTTCTTTGATCTCCATGGGCAACTAGATGTTGTGTGGCTTGTTCCTAAGCACCAATTGCAACATGTTGTAGATTGGTCCAGGTTTCTCCTTTTATTGCGGTTGTAATCACCATCACCCTCCATTCTTCAAGACTCGATTAGAGCTCCTTGAAGCCTTCTCTGATACCAATTGAAAAACCACTAGAGGGGGGTGAATAGGGTTTTAAACTAATTTAACAATAATTTAACTCAAACAACCACAAATGAGAAATCAAGAAGGAGACAAGGGGTTTAGAGTGGTTCCAACCTTAGCAAATACTAAGGTTGTCAGTCCACTACCCGGTTGCTTACCCAACCGGGATTTTGAAAGTATCAATTTTATTACCTTCACAAGGAATTACACAAAATACAATACTTTCTTACACCCCTTGAACAGCCTTCACTTGAAGTAGATGCACCAACCCGAGGTATCCTTCTTGAAGTAACTCCAAGCTCCCCCTTGAAGTAGACTTCCTCTTTAGAAGTAACCTCCTGTTGCACCAGCCTTCTTGAAGTAGCTCAAGGTCCCCTTCTTCACCAAGAAGATTTCCAACCTCTCCAATCCGCAGCCTCCAACCTAGGAGTATCAAGGAGAGTACAAACAATAATAGTGAACAAGAAAGGAAAATGGAAATTACAACTTATCCTTTGAAGCACAAGGCTTGATTTGCCTAGATCAAGCGTGTAGATCTCCTAACCAATGTGTATGGAATTGTGATTGCTGTGGATAGGAGATGCTAGCCTATAGGACACGAAATTTGAGCTGAGAGAAGAAGTAGCCAGTTGTCAATATGCTCAATTGCTCACAAATAGGTTGCTCAATGTAAGTGTATGCTCAAAGATTGCTCAAGTGTAAAAACAAGTGTAGCTTAGGTGTGTTTAGGTGTCCTAAGGCATGTCCTATTTATAGGAATGACCTACAAGTGCTTAAGGATGTTCTAGACACTTTCTAGGGGGTTCTAAGTGCTTAACTAGCCGTTAGGTACAAGTTATTTGCATTAGCAATGGCTAGTTAATTAATTCTACAGTTGATGTCAGAGTCCATCTCGGTCGAGGAATTGTCGACCGAGACACCTACTCGGTCGAAGTTTTGTCGACCGACAGGCTCTCTGGATCAAGTGTTTGCAACGTTCATGTCCATCTGCCAACTACCTTGTCAGCTGTGTCTAACAACTACTTGGGTCTTTCTCGGTCGAGAAGTTTGTCGACCGAGAGTGTCTCGGTCGAGGAGTTTGTCGACCGAGATTGACCCTGTTTCAATGTTTCAATTTAAGGCGTTAAGTGTGTGTATGAGTGTGCATAGGTGACACTATTGGAGGGGATGACCTATCTAAGTGTAGTGATTGTCTAGGGAAGATCTAACGCTTGATTTGCATGATGTCTAAGTACTTGTACATTATATACTTGTACAAGTTTACAATTGATTAGATTTCATGAAATTTACAAGCATTCAAGCATATAGATTCCCTAGTACTTTGTCATCCACCTTATTCCTACAACACTCAAGTAGCTCATTAGATCGACAAGAATGACATGTTTGTCATCATCAAAACAAAGGGATTTATCATAATGTCCAATTTAGCCAACAATCAATACCTCTCTTCACAAACTGATTGGGTGAACCCTAGGTACTGCAAACCAATATGGTGCATCTAGAGACACCACAAACTGATAGGATGTCGCTCCAAACATACACAAACTGATATGTACCTCAAGACACCCAAAAACTACTAGGATGTCCCTCAAGACACCCACAAACTGTTAGGATGTCCCTCAAGACATCCACAAACTGATACAAGGCCTCTCCAAGGCTCTCAAGCCTGAGACAACACTTCTAAGAGCAAAGCACACCTCAAACATGTGTCCAGAACACCACAAGGATGTCACCACTCTTCCATGGATCAAACAAGATGTCCATCTCTTTCTCTTTCCTTTAGATGATGCCAAGAGAGAGAAGGAACACACTAGAGGTGGTAAATTTGCACATCAACCCCTACTTTGGGTAAATTGCAATTTGCTCCAAACCTCTCCATAAAACACAAGTATCAAGCTCAAACAAGGAACTCAAGCTTCCAAAATGCCCTAATTACATCTCAGATGATTAGAGAAAGGAGCTAAGTAACATACTTAAGTAAAATAAACAGGGTTATACCAAAACATGGGTCAGGGTCCTTACAAGCCATAAACCCCTAATAGGGATTTTGCCCCCAAAATCCTAAGAGAAAAGGGAGGGGTACTTCCTCTTCATCTCTTCATCAAGCTCCCAAGTGGCTTCCTCAACACCACAGTGGTGGCAAAGAACCTTCACAAGCACAAGGTCCTTCCTTTTCAGCTTCTTCACTCTCCAGTCTAGGATCAATACTAGACCTTCCACATAGGTCATATCCTCATCAAGCTTCACCTCCACATGCTGCAACACTAACTCTATATTTGGATGAGACTTCCTCAACATACTGACATGGAACACTGGATGTAACTTGTGCAACTCAGGTGGCAACTCCAACTTGTATGCCACCTTTACAACACATGCCATCACTGGGTAAGGTCCCATATACCTGGGAGCCAACTTACCCTTCTTCCCAAACCTTAGAACACCCTTCTAAGGAGAGAACTTCAGATGTACCATGTCTCCCACTTGGAAATATAAGGGTCTATGACGATTATCTGCATATGACTTCTGTCTGTCTTGTGCTCAGTTATCTGCTGCACAAGATCAGGACCAAGAAGCTGATACTCATCTATCTCATAACAACACAATGGAGATCTACAACGTCTCCCATACAACACCTCATATGATGCCATATCAATACTACTATGATAGTTTTTGTTGTAGGCGAGTTCTATCAAAGTGAGATGTACATCCCAACTTCCTAAAAACTGAAGAACACATGCCCTCAACAAATCCTCCAACGTCTGAATGGTCCTTTCAGACTGACCATCTGTCTGTGGGTGGAAAGCAGTGCCGAACTTCAAATATGTACCTAAAGATGTGTGCAGTCACTCCAAAAAGTGACTCGTGAACTGAGGACCTCTATCAGACATGATAGTAGTTGGAACACCATGCAAATGCATTATCTCATCAACATAGATCTGGTCAAGCTTATCTGCTGTGAATGTTGTATTCACGGGAAGGAAATGCACTGACTTGGTTAACCTGTCAATGATCACCCAAATGGAATCATAACCATTGGTTGTCCTAGATAGACTAACCACAAAGTCCATAGTCACGTGATCCCATTTCCACTATGGTATAGGCAATGGTTGCAGTATTCCTGTAGGCTTCTGATGCTCAGCTTTGACTTGTTGACATACAACACATCTTGCAATGAACTCTGCTACATCTTTATTCAAGCCTAGCCACCAACACATATCCTTCAAATTGTGGTACATCTTGGTATTTCCTAGGTGCATAGCATACATAGATGAATGAGCCTCCTCCAACACCATCTACCTCAGGTTATCAGCATCAGGAACCACCATCTTGTCATGATAATAAACTATCCCATCATCAGACTCAAGAATATCATCACACTTCTTGCTATTGAAATCTGATCTAATCCGTTGTATCACAATATCTGTCTGTTGAGCTACTCTGATCTGCTGTCTCAACATAGGTTTCACCTGTAACTATGCCAACAATCCTGCTAATAGGGAGACTTCCAACTTGACATTCATCTGACTCAAGGATACCAACATGTCTCGCTTATGCCACATCAAAGAACATAATTGGCCTTTATCCATGGATGAGGATGAACACTTCCTGCTCAACACATCATCTACAATGTCCACCTTCCTTGGATGATAATCAATCATGAAGTCATAATCTTTGATCAACTCCATCCAACGATGTTGTCTCATATTCAACTCCTACTGTGAAAATATGTACTTTAGGTTCTTATGATCTGTGAAGATCTGACACTTCTCCCCATACAAATTGTACCTCCAAATCTTCAAAGCATGGACTACCACTACTAACTCTAGATCGTGGGTCGAGTAATTCTCCTTGTGTTTATTAAGCTATTGAGAAGCAAAAGAAACCACTTTCTTGTCTTGCATCAACACATAGCCCAAACCATTCCTAGATGCATCGCAAAAGACGATGTATCCTTTTCCTTGCTCAAGCAAAACTAGAACCGGTGCACTTGTCAACTTTCCCTCTAATGTTTGAAAAGCACGCTGGCATCTATCATCCTAGATGAATGATACATCCTTTCTCGTCAACTTCTTTAGGGGTAGGGAGACATCGCTGAAGTCCTTTTTGAACCTCTAACAATATCTTGCCAGACCTAGAAAAATGTGCACTTCAGTCAATGTCTTTGGTTGCTCCCACTTTGTCACAGACTATACCTTCTTAGGATCCACACATACTCCTTCTTTAGATACAACATGTCCCAAGAAAGCTACCTCCTTCAACCAGAACTCGCACTTGCTAAACTTAGCATAAAGTTGGTGATGTCTCAACACTGTCAACGACTGACGAAGATGTTGTTCATGTTGTTGACTATCATAACTATATATCAAGATGTCATCTATGAAGACCACCACGAACTAATCATGGAATGGCAGAAACTCTATATTCATCAAATCCATAAATGATGTTGGTTCATTGGTCATCTCAAATGACATAACCACAAACTCATAGTGACCATACCTCATCCTAAAGGCAGACTTAGGTATGTCATCCTCCTTGATCCTTAATTGGTGATATCCTAATCTCAAATATATCTTTAACAACACCGTCGTGCCATGCAAATTGTCAAACATATCATATATCCTCAGAAAGGGATACTTATTCTTTATTGTCACCTTGTTTAGCTGTCTGTAGTCTATGCACAACCTCATAGACCCATCCTTCTTCTTCACAAACAACATAGGAGAACCCCATGGTGACGTACTCGTCCTGATGAAACCTTTGTCAAGCAATTCTTGCAACTGTCTCTTCAACTCTACCATCTCTATTGGTGCCATCCTATAATATGTCTGAGCTATTAGTTGCGTGTTGGGGACCAGATTGATCTCAAAATCAATCTCTCGGGGTGGAGTTACACCTGCAAACTCCTCAAGAAACACATCCTCAAACTCTCTAACAACTGACACCTTAGGAATACTAGGACTCCTTGCCTCAGTATCCATCACATGTGCTAAAAATGCCTCACAACCCTATCTCAGAAGCTTCCTCACTACCATCACCGATACAAGACACATCGGAAAAGTATTTCTATCTCCTTGGAAGATCCATGTCTCACTACCATCCACAAACATCACTTGCTTGGAACTACAATCTAATACCAATCTACACTTCTCCAAGGTATCCATTCCAAGGATCACATCGAATCCATGCATGCAAAGTGGTATGAGATCCACTAGAACGATGTGTCCCAAAAAGAAAAGAACACAGGAAGGACACACATCCTGCAACACTATAGAACTAACCAACGGGGTTTCTAACAACAAACTATTTTTCTTATGACTAACAGGAAAAGAACAACTACTAAGCACTTCACGTGCGATAAAAGAGTGTGTAGCACCCAGTTCAACCAAAATAGATATAAAGTAAGAAGAAGACAAATCAGAATGAAATAACTCCATCTGACCTATCACCACTCACGGGTTGATCACCGCCTTCGACTGACTCGTAGTGTAGAATCTAGTCGTTTCATGTTGTCACCCCCGTCCTCTACTTCCTTGAGCAGACAATCCATCTTGTGATGTATGGCCACATCTTCATCCTCTTGCACTATTGTTCGGCTGTCTCTATGAGCCTTATTGACTCTACCTCAGTTGTTAGGTCACTTCATCCTCTTTCAATGGACAAAATGGTTTGGTATGGCCAATTTGTCCATACTTATAACACGTCCAATTCTCATACCAAGGCCTAGGTGGTCCTATTAGCGATGTTGATGCAACACTTTGGGCTCCTGAGGGCAGAAAACTACAACCTCGCCCTTACTTAGTGACCACTGTGTTGAAGCACTAAATGTCTATGATACTGGAGGTGAGGAAAACCACGACTTCTTAAAGCCACCTGATGATTGTCCTTGGAACTATACATACCTATTCTTAGTACTTGTCTCTCTCTTCTCCTTCACAGATCGTTCTATCCTTTGAACAGACTCCACAAATGAAGCAAACTTCTCTTGATTCTCTAAAGCAGAAGCTAGGGTAGACAACTCAGCATTCAACCCCTTCTCAAAACGATGAATCCTCTCATCATCCATCATTGCCATGTGAGGACAAAACCTCAGCAACTCCATAAACCTTGCTTCATACTCATTGATCGTCGTGGATCCCTGTAGAATCCTCTCAAACTGGTTTATCTTCTCATCAAGATACGTCTAAGGAAAGTACTAACTAACAAACTCGCATCAAAACTCCTCCCAACCAATCACAACATTGGGTCTCTTCTCCTACTCTATGGCCCACTAATGACTAACACTTCCTCTCAGGAGATACACAACATGCTTAACCTTATCCTCTTTAGGGATACTCAGGATCTTAAAAGCCTTCTCAAGATCAGTCAGCCACAGATCTGCATCCACCGGGTCAACTGTCCCCACATACTCAACAGCTCCAACACGGTGAAGCCTCTCAAACGTCTTCCCATTGCCCAAAGATTCAGTATGGGGAACTGGTGCCCTAGGCTGAGGTTCATGCATCATGTCCACCATATGAGTCATAGTATCCATAAATTGCCAAAAAAGAGATTGAAAGGAAGGGTTTTCTGTTGCATCAAGGGCTCTAGAGGTGGGGGGTGAATAGAGCTTCACAAATCTCACAAAATGAATTAGACCACCAAATTATATTAAGTTTAGAAACTTAAACAGTCAGCCAATTTGAGATCCTAACTAACATGCATAGTAAGGGTGAGAGACAAGGAAGAACATACACTTAGACAAAGTGGTTTAGAGTGGTTCCACACTTCAAACTTGAAGTGAGTCAGTCCACTACCTAGAGGTGGTTAGGCTCTAGGACTTTGCAATCTTGATGCTCTTGTATTCATTCATAATATTAGAAGACAAAACTACATTCATCCAAGGACTTAATACCTCAAGCAAGGATCTTCAACCTACTGAAGGAACTTACCCACTTGAACCAGGGAGTCTTCAGCCTTCAACAAGGACTTACCCACTCCACCTTCAAGTCTTTGTCCTTTAAGGAATTACATATCCTTCTTGAACGTCTGCCTTGCCTATCTCCTTCACTTGGAGATCTGGAACACCATGCCTTGTTCAACCTTGAAGAACAGTAACTCCCTCTCCTTCACTCGGAGAAGAGCTTCAGTCTTTTCTTTAATAGGAAAGGGGGTAGGAAGATGGAGATGGAGAGCTTTACATGGATACAAGAGGTAGCTCCCTTATAATAGATCCTTACTCACTCACACTCACAGATTTGACTTGAAGGTAGAGAGAGAAAGGGGCTCAAAGGTGTGTAGCACTCTCAACCAAGCAAGAACCTAGCATATATGGAATGAGAAACCTTAGAATGAACTCCAAGTGGTCCTATTTATAGTTGGGGGTTCCCCTTTGAGTTGGGGAATACTTAAGGTCAAAATATAGCCATTTTTGCCCAAGACAACGGATCTATTTTTGCCCAAACAAGTCACCAACGGTCACAATCATTTCTTTTGCAATTTATGTATAGTGCATTCGGTCGAGTTTTAATAAAGGTAACTTGACCGATTGGGTAAAAGACAAACCCAATTTTCAAACCATCGGCCGAGTTTGTCCTGAGGAAACTTGACCGACCAATGAAAGATGTGTTTGGTTAGTAACCCGATTGGTCGAGTTCTGTGAATGCACAACTCGACCAATTCACTCTCTAGAAAATGGATCCAGTGGATCGGTCGAGATTATAACTCGACCGATCAACAACCTGCGATCGATTTTCCAAAGTGCATGAAAAATGATTAAAACTTGGTGCAAAGTGTCCCAATCAATTTTTTCATATTAGTTACAAGCCATATCATCAATAAAAGTGATTATAAAAATCTTCTAAGGTAATTTACATAGATTTCCTAAAAAGCACACTTGTATAGCTTTTGACTTGAACTAGAGTAAATTAGGGCTTGAGCAATTTGATCCTTTTCATGTACCTAACACCTAAATCAATCTTGAATACACATATTAGATGCATGTAAATGGAATGGTTAAGTCATTATCAAAATATGGACAATGTATAACCTCAAGGTCAACATTTTCTATCATAGTTGGGTCAAACTGGGGGACTTTAGGAACCCGATATTCTCATGCTTGGCTCCTTGCACCACCACATGGTGCAGCAACACTGCTCTCGACAACATGTTTTTTCATGTTCTCTAGACATCTTTAAGTTTTCTCTTCTTCTTCTGCATAAGCAGAAGTGACTATAAGTCAGACTAGAGGACACTAGAACCAATACAAACCCTAGTCATAGGTCCCTATAGACTTAGCGAACCTAAAGCTCTGATACCAACCAAATGTGACGCCCCACACCACACAAGGTGAGAATACTCAAAACATAACCGCAGAAGAAAGATTAATGAACATATTACTGTAAAATACTAAAAATTATAACCATTTTCATAAAACTGCCCAACACCAAGAACCTTCACATATAAGTAGTTTCATGCCTCAAAGCATGTACAAGGCATGCTATCAACATGTAACCAAAGAACTGTTCTAGAACATATATACATGATTCCACCATATCTGGTATACAAAAAGGGTACATGAAGAAAACACGTTCGTAAAACATATACAAAATGTTCCCAAAGACCTGAGTGTACAGGGATGACTCTAGGACTCTATCAACAAAAGACATCCAACAACACTTCCAACCTCATCAGCTACTGCTCCTCTTGCTGCTCCTCAACCTCCGTTGCATGATCTCTACCTCTTCATGCTCGTCCACCTAAAAAGGGTGTGGGAAACTCACGGGGTGAGATTCCAAATCTCAGTCAGAGATATAACTCACCACCAACTCTATTATTATTACAAATAAGATAAACTAAGTAGCGGTATAATTACAACTAAGTGAACAGGTAGTTATTACTAAGGGTCAGACTGGTTTGATGTAATTGTAATTTCTCAGGACCTCATTTTTCCAGAAATGAAATTCAGTTACTAGAAAATGAGTTCTAGGTGAATTTTTTGAAATATGAGTTTTCCTAAAAATTGACTTTCATCTGATTAGTTTATTGTAATCGTAGATGCAAAATCTGGAAATAAAAGGTACTCTATACTACACCATGTGGTGAGCTATTCTACACAGATTTAATCATCAATGTTCAGATCATTTATACCAAAGATAAAGCATCAAAATCTACTTTAACCATTCAAATTCAATGTTGTACAAATAAATTTAAAAAAAAATTCTATTCAAGAGCGACGTGCATCTCTTGCGTCAAGTATAAAGGGATCAGTTGGAAGTTGTTTTCCAAAATAAAGAAATTGAAGTTCTTTACAAGATCTTCACGCCTCCATCGTCGAGTATTGGATAAATGGAACAATACAATCATTAACTAACATTATGTTTTTGTTTTGAGGAAGGACGGAGGGCCATATGATTGGGACCCCCTTCATCTATTGAATTAAGCTAAATGAGACGAAGCAAGGTTTACAAAACATGAAGGAAAAGACTGGGAAAAGGAAAAACTATCTACTTGTCCCCTTCGTGCCATGGTGGCAACTTTGTGGGAAAGTTTGTTGCACATACGACTAACATAAGAGATACTACAAAAGGAAAAGAGATGTTTCAAAGCACTGATGTCTTCAACAAGGACACCCACACAGTCCCTCCTTGTTGTGGTATCGCTGCAAGCTTGGATGACTTTAATAGAATTAGTCTCCATCTCCACCTGCTCGGTGCCATGGCTATTCGACCATTGGAGTGTTGTCCACATGGTGATGGCTTCCGCCATTACTATCTCCGTGCCGCTGAAAATCTTCTCACCCGCAACCCCTATCAACACCCCCTTGCTATCTCGCATCACCATCCCAATTTCCGTCGCCCCATCCTCCCCACACGTAGCATCCACATTTATCTTCACCCTTCCCTACGCTGCCCTGGTCCATCTTGGCATTGTGTCGTTGCCTGGTTGGGCATTGCTACTCCTTTGGGTACACTGCTCTTCCCCAACATATTTAACCATTGTCAGCACCGATCGAAGTAGATAGTCATTGTGCACCTCGCCATCTTGGAAGACTCGCATGTTGCGCCCCCACCAAACAGCCCACATAGTTGCAACGATCACATCTTTATCCTCCCTATCCATTGTCGTCCCCATGGTGATGTTGATGTCTTCATCCTTGTAATCATCCACCCACCTTTGAATCCACTGCTCTAGTTGTTCCCATACCTCAATTGTGTTCGGACAGTGGAATAGCATGTGTGGAATGGACTCCTTCTCTGCCATGCACAATTGACATGTTCTGTCAACGGTGCAATGTCGATCAAACAGCCTTCCTTTGGTTGCTAGGCCCCCTATGCACACTCTCCAAAGAAAGTGAGCAGCTTTGGGGACCCACCCTCCTCATCATATATATGCGTTGCCACAACCTGTCACCTTGTTGTGTTGTGTGCTTCCGGGCTTCCTCCTTCCCAAGCATGCCAAGCTAGTATGTTGAACGAACTGTAAAGATCCCTTTCTTGGCCTACCACCAAGACCATGCATCGCACTGATCTCATATGCTAAATGGGATAACACTTATCCTCTCTATGTAGTCTGACAGGAAATATTCCTCCAGCCTTGTAGTGTCCCATTTTTGTCCATCCGGTGTCAAGAGATCATGTACTTTCACGTAGGGTGTGTCATCCGAGTTCTTGAACCGTGCACGGGTGTCCTCCTCTCCCGGTAGCCATGTGTCCTCCCAAATGTCGACTTGTTTTCCATTCCCTATCCTCCACTCCATCCCTTCCTTGAGTAGCGCCTTTGCTCCCCATAAACTCCTCCATGTGTAGTTGGGATTGTAGCCTCTCCTTGCTTCCCAAATAGATGTTCTAGGGAAATATCTAGCCTTCAACACCTTATGCAGAAGGGAATGCGGGTTCATACCTAACCTCCATAGTTGTTTAGCTAGAAGGGCTTGGTTAAAGATGTGGAAATTTCTAAAACCGAGCCCTCCCAACCTTTTTGGCTTACACATATTTTCCCAACTCATCCATGCTATCTTCCGCTCATTTCCTTTTATGCCCCACCAAAACCTTGCTATAATGCTTTGAATCTCATCAAGAGTGCCTGCTGGGATCTGAAATATACTCATCACATATGTCAGAATAGCTTGTGCCACCACCTTGATAAGAACCTCCTTTCTGGGTTTGGACAACAACTTATCGGTCCATCCTTGAAGTTTTTTCCAAATCCTTTCCTTTAAGAAGCTAAAGATCTGTTTCTTTGATCTACCTATCACCATTGGAAGGTCTAGGTGCTTTGTGTGTCGGTCTACCTCCTTTACTTTCAGCAGCCCTTTGAGTTCTTCCCTCTTTGTGGCTGTCATCCCTTTGTTGAAAACTACATCCGTCTTGGATAAATAAATCTGTTGTCTGGATGCCTGTTCATATTGGCTGATAATTTCAGCTATCTTCAAGCATTCTGATGAGGTTGCTCTAGCAAAAAGGATGTTGACATCTGCAAAGAAAAGGTGAGATATATGTGGCATCCCTCTACATGGATTGATACTGTGTATAAGGTTGTCATGTGTCGTGATACTTAACATTGTAGAGAAAGCTTCCGCACATATGATAAAAAGGTAAGGGGAGAGAGGGTCACCCTGGCGAAGTCCCCGTGAAGGTTTTGTTCTCCTGCTCTGGTCCCCATTGATGGCAAACATGTATTGGATAGATGTGATGCTTTCATGAATCTTCCCCCTCCATACCACCCCAAAACCCATTCTCTCCATAACATGGTTTAGAAAACTCCATTCTACCCTGTCGTAAGCTTTGGACATATCCAACTTCAGAGCAAGGTTGTCTTTCTTTTTTCCTTTGTCCCTTTTCATAGCATGGAAAATTTTGTATGCAATAAGGGCATTATCAATAATCATGTGCCCCAATATAAATGCACTCTGATTCTCCATTATGATGCTATTCATGAGAGGCTTTAATCTATTTGTCATCACTTTAGATGCCATCTTGTACAAGACATTACACAGACTAATAGAGCTGAACTCCCCTACAGTTGTGGGCTTTTTAGTTTTTGGAATCATCACCACCAGTGTATCATTTATCTCCTCCATGCTCCTTTCCCCTTTCCACCACCCCTTAACAGACATGTTACCAGTCTAGTCAAATACAATGCTACAGGGGTCAGATGGCGTCAAGATGTGGAACAACAAGAAGGACAACCTCTGTCCACATTTCACCGCCACAAGTAGATTTATCACAAGATACAAGAACCCTCCGTCAAGCAAACATCTACATAATTCTGATGGTCGTACTCATGTTATCCGATGAATGATCAGGAACAACTCACAACAGAAGGTTTTCCTCATGGACAGAGAGGCAGAATATACTTATTCTAGAAGCTATTGGCCAAGTATGAAAAGGCACTCTTGATGTTAGTTGAACTTTGCCACGGAGTTAGGCTTGGCAAGACGATTGAAGCCATGAAAGAAGATGTGACTTTTGGTCTTCTCTGGGGAGTTGCCTCCTCGATTTGCCACTGGAAATGAGGAATAAGAGAGTGGACGAGACACGTCGAGCAGAACTTGTTTTATGATTGAATTCCTATGGAACTTGTTTTACGAAAGTGTATATATATGGACGGGAGTCCAGGGAAAATTTGGGAACTCAAGTTCCGAACTTCCAAGAAACCAATCAAGTTAAATAAAATAGGGAACTTGACTTCTAATGTTTTTAGGAAAAATTACATCAAACCAGCCAGACCCTAACAACAAGAGTATTTACTATTTGAATTATGAAATATCTTAATAATTTAAAGGAATATGAAGAACATGTATAATTCCTATCATCAACATTGTATAAAATCAAGCAGGGCCTCAACTAATGTTTTCATATTTGGTCCTATACAATTGTGCTACATAGCTGTTTACACATTTTATTATGCCCCAAGGATTTGAGTCGTACCACCCAAATCCAACTGACCTCTAGACAATTCAAAATTAGTGTCATACAAGGTCTAATAGAAGAGTCAGAAACCACAATCTCACCATACCTCTTGGTAAACACAAGAGAAAACACGCCAGAGACATATCAGTCGACTACAACAATGACATAACTTCAAAATCAAGGATTGGCTCACGCATGACCATCCACATATATAATCATAACTAGCCCACCTTGGTAGATGTACGGTGCTAGAAGAACAGGCTCACACATGGCCGTTCTAGCAAGAAGGAGTGGCTCATGCATGGCCATCCATACCATAACGAGATCGACTCATGCATGGTCGTCTCACACATCCTGTATTTAAGGATACAAGGAATTACTCGGCTTGTACCCCACATATTAAAAAATATGCACTCTGAGTTAAACTCATTTCACCATTCAGCAAATGCTGACATTCAATGGATCTATGGCATAGGGAAAGCTACACTATTAGATTCTAATTGATTAATTAGACCAATTTAAGCATCTTTCATCATCAATCAAGTTACACCGTACAACCTCTAAACAAAATCTCCATAAACAAGGGCATGACACATGACCAGAACATATTGAAGCATATAAGGTGTGATCTCATCACTTTGACACTTGATTCTTGTCATTCACCATATGTCCCTCACAAGGACCACATTTCTTGGGTAACAACCCATCATCTCATCACTGAAGAAATCGCTAACCCATAAGGAAATAGGCCATCATTAGGTCATAAGACCATTTATTCCTCTTTGAATAATGTCAACAACACTCTATGCCTGACAAGGCCCATTCAAACATATCATAACCACCATAGCTCATACCTGGATATGTACATCAACTGGTGCTGCCTCCATGGTTAGAAACTGATAACAAGAAGGCAATACATCATCAACCCATTATCTCATAGGACTCATGTCATACATTTTACATCATTACAGTTAAAATTTTACTTTACTGAATTAGGGTTTACAAGGTTGGATCAACAACCATCCTTAGGTTATCACTTTCATCATCGTTATGAGATGTGTTATGAAACATAGAAACATGAATCTCATTATCATTATAAAACATGTTATGAGGTATAGAAACATAGCTCTCAACATCATATGTACAACTACTCCATAGGGTATCACATCGTACCATGTGGCCCTAGCATCAACATGGTATATCTTAGACACCATCACAAGATATTGATTAGGGTTTCCACATAGGGTATCGAGTTAACCCTAGGTGTCTCGGGAAACCACTCCAAGAGGTTTATTGTCTTAGGGTATATCAACTGAACAACCTAGGTGTCGACCTACCAACTAGGGTGGTGTATCAATTAAGCATTGTGGGTGTATCAGGCACACCACCTCAAGGAGAGGGTATTAGCCAACCTACCTTATCGACAATGCCATGATGTGGTTTGATGGGCGTCAGGGAATATCAAGCAACGCTCTGATATCGGGCAACTCAAGGTGACAAATGATTAGGGATTCATCAACGTGTTAAGCCATGATAGCTAGAGCACTCACGAGCAATGCACATCAAAGCAACGCTCCCATGTCCGCAACACCAAGTCGTAAGGACCACAGGTGTGTCAGGAAGCAATGCCCCCAAGGTGTGACAACCAAGGCCATAACGGCTAGAACTCTTTGTATCACGGTCAAACACCTCATCGGTTCAACAGCCTCCAACAAACTTTCACCCTTGTTTAACATCAACCTACTCATACCCAGGGCATGATGCTCTAAGAAGCATTAGAACATGTCGACCTAGACCTAACTAAGGTCATGATGACCTGTCACAAGGTGTGATGATCTGTGGCATCACAGGTCGTGACGACCACCCATGGTGTATCGGCCTAACAAACATATCAGCCTCATCATCTTCAACCTGAAGACACTCGTCCAAAGCATAGCTAGAAGGTGTAACACATGGTAGCAACTAAGAAAGATTCCCTTCTTCAATATATATTGTAAAACTACCAAGAATAACTACTAGCATGTAAGGGATAACAAACCAACAACAAGGAACAAGATAGCAAGTAAAGGGTGATAATAACAAAGACGGTTTAGAGTTATATAACATGCCTCAAGGATCCCACCAAGCTCCAAGATTTATGAGCTCACAGTAGAATAAGATCTCCTAAGCTTGATTACCACAAAACCTCCAAGGAAGAAGATAGAATCATGGTTAAGAGAACATTAGAGGGAAAGGAGGTAATCAAGGTCCATGGCCAAAAAGAAGAAAGAAAGGAGAGAAAGGAAGCTAAGGATCATGGCTTACCAAGGTAGAGGATGAAGAGAGCACCACAATCTTGGGACTCATCCTTCAAGCTCTAATGGAGAAGCTCCTCTAGCTCAAGGTCATCCACCAAAGAGAGAATGCAATGATAGCCAAAAGGATTCTCTTACATGAAGAGAAAGAGGTATATATACAAGAGGGATGAAAGAGAGAACAAGGGGAAGGTGTCACCACCTTACAACCCTAGGTGACACTTGTCCACAAAGAAAGAGCCACATGCAACACCATGCAACAAGGTGGTATCCATCATCTCACCCACTAGGTCACCTTCCTAAGTCATGGCTGATATACATGTCTACCTCTCTTCACAAACTGATAGGGTAAACCCTAGGTACCACAAACTGATATGGTGCGTCTAGAGACACCACAAAACCGATAGGATGTCCCTCAAAATATAAGAAACTGATAGGATGTCCCTCAAGACACCCACAAATCGTTAGGATGTCCCTCAAGACACCCACAAACTAATACAAGGCCTCTCCAAGGATCTCAAGCCTGGGACAACACTTCTAATAGAAAAGCACACCTCAAACATGTATCCAAAACACCACCAATGATGTCACCACTCCTATAAGGCTCAAACAAGATGTCCATATCTTTTTCTTTCCTCTAGATGATGCTAAGAGAGAGAAGGAACACACTAGTGGTGGCAAATTTTCACATCAACCCCTACTTTGAGTAAATTGCAATTTGCACCAAACCTCTCCACAAAACACAAGAATCAAGATAAAATAAGGAACTCAAGCTTCCAACATGCCCTAATTACATCTCAGATGATTAGATCAAGGAGATAAGAAAAATACTTAAGCAAAACAAATAGGGTTATCCCAAAATGTGGGTCAGGGTCCTTACACTACCTCCTTCCTCTACTTATCTCCTTTCTTCCTCAACTTGAACAACCCCTGCCTCCTTATCTCTTTTCCTTCTTGTCCACCAGAGTTATCATCGAACCCTACATGAAAGGCTATGAGGAGTTTTTAAGGTTTCAGACTTGCAAATACTATAGAAAGGTTTGACATCCCTATACGAACCTTCTTCGAAACTCGACCTCCTCCCTTGACCATGGTTCTTCTTCTTCAAATTTCCAACACTCAGGATCGATGAAGATCAACCTCTTCCTTGGAGTATTTTCTTCTCACTAGAGAGACATGTCTGAAGGCAATGCTCCATTAAAAATTCTAGTCCTTCACATAGCCACTGTCGAGAACATACCATTTTTTTTCCTTCCCCTTCACCACTCCACCTAGCACCAGAAATCCATTGGTATCAATGCCCAGAGAGAAAATCATATGATGATTTAGATGGCATATCATGTAACAATTTTATTAATAATGGCAATCTTCTAATTTGTTTTGTTTCAATCAGTTATGAGATAATGATGAAACATAATGAATGTCTAAATAATGACATTACCCAATGATGTATGTCTTCGAGTTGATGACCTGAACAATAAGATCATATGGATGTGAAGAGTATGCACATTCTTGATAATGTCCCAAGTCATATACTATTGTTGAAGGATGATAGACAACAATGACACATAAGACTAGAGTTTGGGTTGGTTGATGAAATAATTTCATTAGTCATGATATATGTGATATCAAACCAAACACATAGATACTTGTTGGAGAATGGAGTATCAGAAAAACCCACCTTGATAGTGACACATGGAAACCATAATTGGTGGTCATAATCATATCTCATAGTCAAGGTGGTGATTGTGGTTCTTAGACTTGAAATCGCAACACTCATCACATGTCGTTCAATGTACTTTGGCATCATCCACCGTGACCTTGAATAAGGGTTTCCATAAAGGTGATGATCGGATGCATTGTGACACATGGGGATGACTTTGAGTGATGTAGATGGGATTTTTACCTCTTATAGGATTTAGATATCCGACAGCCTACTCTAGATCAAGGAACATGGATTGAACATTGAGAGGATGATGATTCCATGCCTCAAGTTCAATTTAGATGTCAGAGATAATGGAATTACACAATCACTGTAACACAAATCACAAATTGTAACTTGAATTTGTTCTCCAACTTTCTTGATTACTTGGGTAGCAACAATGTGTTTCTACACAATGCTCTTTGCTTGTGATGTCATAAGTTGGTTATGGACATTCACTGCCAACATAACATGGAACCTATAGGGTAACACACATAGAATACACTTGGAATAGGAATTTATTCATGAGTATGGTTTAAAATTAATTACTGTGGAGTTAGGTATTCAATTTAAACAACATTGGTTGAATATTGGCTGACTGAACTGTGAATCAACTGGTTCAAGTGTTGAATCGATCATTTCAGTGTGTCGGGCCAATTGAACCAATTTTGGCACCAATTCAAAAAGTGAACTGATCAGCTCAGGTACATGAGTTGACAGTATCAGGTTGTGAACCTAGTGGTTCTTGGATCAATTCAATTTATTCAAGGATTTATAATGACATCATGTTGTGCATTAAATCAGATTATAATTTCCAATACAATTGTGACTGGGAAACATGATGAAATGATTAGTTCAAGGTTTGAATCGATTGATTCACATGGCAACCAATCGGTTCACCCGTGAAATGATTGTTTTATCATTCACATGTTGTAAATATTCATGAAATTTTGGTCCCTTCTGCTCCCACTTAGATTGGGAACCCTATCCCTGACCCTCCTATAAAAAGAGGAGTGGGGGTTTCTTAAACACAACTAATTGCCTCTGACAAATGCTTGTCTTCACTAGTTGTGGTAACCTAGAGAACTCGAGCAACTCATACCCAATAAAAGAAGGGATAGCAAGGGAGAACAATTGTGGGAGAGCAAGTTGGTGCTAGTACACCAACAGTGAGGAAAAACTCCTTCTTGTTAGTTATACTAGAATAACATGAGTTCCTAGTTGTCTATGTGGACTACCATAGAGGCGAGGTGCTTTTCCCGCTAAGAGGACAACATCAAGTTGTTGTAGCTGTTACTAACACCGTCTGAGTACGACTTGAAGAAAGGCACATACTATAATGAGGAATAGTCATTGGACTTACTCCAGGAGTAGGTATGACCTCGTAACCATCCCTTCCCATTACATAGTTGTTGATGTGATTTTCTGTTATAGGGGAATATGGTAGATAATTTTTTTGTTTCCACTACCTATCTGATGCCATATTTCCTAACAAAACCTACAACCTTCTTCTCCTTCATTTCACCAATTACTACTTCACCAAGTGACAATATGAAAAATGCCCACTAATCCCATTTAATACTACGATAAACAAATTCAGTGGACAACAACAACACTATAAGCCCACAGACTGACATGATTATGGTCAACAATGCCACCAATGAATGAACTCATTTCAAGTTGCCTCATCACATTGATTGCCTTTAACTTATCATTTAAACTTATTGAAGTCTCTACCTTACGACAATGATCATCCTATGATTAGTTAAACAAGGACAATCTGAGTACCATGGCCAAGTACCTTGAAAAAATCTAGTAGGATTTCTTTTAATCAAGGGACATGCCAAAGAACCTCTCCAGCCCCAAGTTACAATCGTGGAACTCTTGGACATGCTATTGTCTAAACCAAGAAACAACCTGGAACTAGTCTACACTCAATTGAAAACAAACAAAAACTTGATTCCACAAGATTAGTCCAACCCCCACACTATACAAGTTATTATCATTCATCTCACAATTCTAGAACCATATATCAACTAAACAGAAGAAAAATAATCCACATTCATGATAAAGAACTAACTTAATAATGGGACATATTCCCATGAACTACTAGTAGATGGATACATATAGTAATGGGTTTGTATATTTTAATTGATCATTAAACCTACCTTATGGTATATGCACTAAGTATTAACTCCATAATTTCTAGAAGAAACCAGTTAGTAAATGTATATTTGGATGGCAATTAGACAATGATCATAACATGTCATGTACAAAATGTAGCTCTATTGAAATATAAACTTTTGATTAATCAACATGGAACCAATTATATACATATTAGTATGTGCAAGTTTGATATTTACGTGTAATTCAATGGAAAACATCTTAGGTACGAATATAATCCTTGGTAAGCAGTAAAAACCCTAGATACTCATAAAAAATTTAACACCATTGATGGTAATTAAAAATACAAACATATCTAGAGTGTTTATCTAACTATGTTTATCGATCTATGAATTAAATGTTGATATAGAGAAAGAACATAAATATGAACTCACTTTAATAAACATATATGTGGTTGATTTTATATTTTGACCAGACTGACACTAGATGACATGTTAGTTAGACTATATATGAATTTATATATTTTCAAATAACTCTGTGGATATACTTCTATTCATATACATATTTAGGCCTAAGTATGAATATATGACTAATATATATATAAACATGTCTTATTAAACCTTAGGTATTCCTAGTAAGGGTGTTTTGATAAATAAAATATAATACCATCCCTCACCCTATATATATATATATATATATATATATATATATATATATATATATATATTTATATGAGTATTTCTAAGATTTAAAAACCATAACTTAACATTAGAAATTAGTACTAGGTTTAGATATAATTACAATTATGAATAAGTAATTTGGGACAAATTTAGGTATCGAATATTTTAAGTTTGAGAATGAAGAATGATCAATTTCACCCCTAGAAATAGTGTCAGTTGTGAAGATTAGGTTTTTGCAATCTCTATTTAAATTTAGACATTAATCTAACGTTCATATATGTTTTCCCTTAATGAGTCACCTCTTGATATCCTTACACATTAATTGAAATTTCATGCCCTTATAGTGACAATTGTTTAGAAATATCCTATCACTCTATTTATTCATATTATACTGGGTTTGTAACCCCCTTCCATGTTATCTAATATTGTTGATGTAATTGATGGACATATGTTTTTCCTCCTATTATTGCATGTGATGTTAAACAAAGATAAATGACGTAGATGCTTATGTGTAACTATTATGCTGCATCTTCCCCCCTGGGGTGCATCTTTTCACCTCTTATATATACAAGGGTGCGTATTTTCACCCAAGGTGCGGCTTTCTACCTATTTTACTTAGGACAATGACTTAATGGTGTCTTGTGCCTACCTTGTCTAGATTTAGTCTAAATTATCTCATGAAACTGTTTATTTTTTATGATATTTTGACTTGTAAAATGGAAAGAATATTTATATTCCTTATGGTTCAAACATTCATATGCCTTACTCTTTTAAAATGCACTCTGGTTGCTTAATTATTTTGATCTTACCTACTTGTTAAATGAAAACTCTTTAATGGGAAACCTCTTATAATATTTCTTTTATCCTAAAATGCCTAAATATGTTTATTATGCAAATACTTAGTGTTTTTGGGTTGTCACATACCCATTGTTCATTGACACATACTTTGATTTACTTTTTTCTAGGTGTTGTTCCAAATCCACCAGGTGTAGGTAGCTTAGAGGGCCTAGACTGTGGAATATTTATATGTATTTGTGAACATGAGCATAGCTTGAACTAGATGGGTTACCATTTGCAACTGGCCATACATGTAATTGGTTGAGTTTTTAGTTTGTAATACCACCTGTTCCAGTGAGGAACAATTGTATAATAATACACTTTTTAATGTTGTAATAGTTATTTTTCTTTTATCTTATTTTTTTATGGATTTTTGTACAATACCATTTGAGTCTATCCCTTCCCAGGTCCCACTCTTTAAAGGGGCTTAATGTCATGTTCACCTGAACATGCCTTTCTTCTCCTTCTAGTCCAGGTTGTGTTGTTGGTGTGGTAATAACTACTTCTGATCTTGAAGTGAACCCCTCTTATCTTTCCATCATCCATCCCTTTCGATCATATTCAAACCTCATGTTTTTCCCTTGCAATATAGGCATCATCACCAGATATAGATCATCTTACTTCCACAATGTAGTGCAAGCCTTGGTGTGTAGCAACTTCACCATTGGGTGCGATGGAGTTGGGATTAGAGATCTTAGATAACACAGTCGAGGAATTAAGGATATCTAGGAAGGGGTGGTTGGGGTTGGGGCTAATGATCATGGTGTTGGCCTGGAAGATGGGACTGATGTTGCCAGGGGTTGCGAGCTTTCACACATGAATCCTAAAATTTCTTCTTGGATTCTAGATCACCCTAATCATTCCTCCCTTCATTCTCTATAGCTTAACATAATCTACCTCAAGAACTTTAAAAAGAGAAAAGTGTTGACCTTGCCTTTTGAGAAAAGCAATTGACCTCTTCTCAGAGAATATAGCATGTCTGCCAAATTTGTTGGATGGAGAAAATTTGGGTTGAGTTCCACTTGGGCTTGCAGTTTTTTACTAGTCTTTCTTGATCCAAAGAAGAGATTAGGTACTCACTATGATAGAGAATTTCAGCCTTGAGTTTCCTAATTTTTTCTGTGGGTTTGTTATAAATAGAGTGATCGAAAGGTCCAACAGATCCATTTTTTCCATTGGTTGATTTTAGAGAAATAAAAGAATCTAAGGATGTAATAATCTTGCACATTGAAGCACTCAAGTTGTCAACTACAAGTGGCCCTCTTAATGGCATTTTTAGAATTTGGGAGAAGAGTGAGAGGTTACATACAAAGAGGAGGTGTTACAAAATGTTTCCCCTTGTAGCACAACTAAGCAAAAAGAGGTTGATGGCATCTAAAAACTTATTACATGTAGGTGGTAGTGGCATGTTTTCATACAAGTTCATAAAAAGTAAGGCGTGTGCGCCTTTGACTTACCTTGCTAGTAAGTTCTCAAGGCAACATTGTATTGTGAGCTATTTATGACATTGTGATGTTATATTTGTTTCATGTCAATTTGTCATCATTTACATATAAATGTAATAAGATCCCTAGTCATTTTTTATTCTGAATTAAGACAACTATAATGCAGTAGATTTAATTACCATATACAAATCAAGACAATGAACACCATCAATATGTATATCAATTCAACATAGTATCACTTGCTACCAAACTTAGTTCTAGGCTGACTCATCATGCCAATTATGTCTATATTCTTATATGTGATCACCACATGCATTGCCATTCTGCTATTGGCTTATATGATCCTTATATCTAACATTACTAGATATCCAGACATTATAAGTCATATATATTGGTGTTGTCAAACGAGACTCATAAGAAACATATCTGTAAGGAATTTATAGGGTGTCATGAATCGTGTACATGAAGTTTTAGTGGTTGATATATGCTAGGTCTTCCATCATTAACAAGATTAAATAATTGTATGCCCCTTGATTGAATGAGACCTAAAATGCAATGTGTACGCTTGTAGTTGATTAGTGATATTGAGATCACTTGTTTAGATAACCCCACCTGAGAAATAAACAAATATGTGGATGGAATTGCACATGTGTCACACATTCCATGGCATGTGTCAATCCACGCCTCTAATTAAGGGGATCCATTACACATATGCTATATCAAAAGTCAAGGTTATGTTGGCTCATTACCATTCTGGTATCTTGGATAGATATGATGTGTTTCTAGTAGCCACTCTCTGCTTTTCAGCACCATGAGAAACATGTAAGGTTGCAAACATAGATTGAATGGTAGATCTAAACCATTATCCTATACAAAATTTAGATGTACTATTTTTTTCATGGGGATACATATGATCATTTTCAATGACTGTATATATTATATGAAAATTTCCTATCACGGTAAGGAATACTTTGTATGTTTTTTATTTCCTAATAGATGTGTGAATTTTAGATAATGACGCTATATCACCCACCACTCAGGCTTACAACTCACTTAAATGGAATGGTGGAACTATATGAAACTAATCCATTTTCACATATAGCATACAATAAACCTCCAATAATAAGAAGAAAATGGATACCTAAGAAGTGCACTAACACTTTGTGTATCAATTTGGTTCACTAATAAATCACAATTGATCTTTTTTTGCAATTACATGTGCATTTCCATTTTGTAAGTGAGAAAATCCACACTAAGGATGACAATGAACAAGAAATGCTCGTCCTCTTTTCAAACCTCATTTTTCATTAGATATAAAAAAAATCATCCCTTGACCTATGTCCTTGAAAAAGACAATAAATATGCACCATATGCGCCCCTCTAAATGTACAAAGAGGTGGGACTCTTAAATTTACAGCCCATAAGAAAAGAACATAGTTTAGAAGGAACGTTCAATCGTGATAGATGAAGCCTGATTATGGACATCATGTTTATAGTCCAAAATGGGGGTGGGTTCCACTTAATATTCACACAAGAACACAACATTCACATGAGAATCAAGAAACCCTTAGGCCTCCATAGGAATCCTTAGCCTCATCCACATTGGCATAAAAGTTGCTCATGCATATTGGAGAAAAGGTCACATTCTCATTGGAGGTAAAGGACACACATGGAGAAACTTTGAGCTTATAGGCACACAAGGCATTACATGTAACAGGATGAGGCCCATAAATTGAAATCATGGTATAGATAACAGTAGTGACATATCTTGTGTTCTCTGGGAAAAATATTTCATGCTAACCCAACATTCCAAAAAATGCAAACTGCTCAAATTATGATCTGTGCAAGCTTATTTGTTATGAAAATAGGGAATAAGGTGATCATAAGATCAATAGTCATCAACATTTTCTTTATGAAATAAATGTTGCCAAATTTCCTAAAAATTGCAAACAAAAAGTATGACATATATTTTTGTCATTATTATAGTGCAGATAACAAATATCAAGACCAAATAAACTTTTTTATACAAATTTTCCTAAAAAGTATTTTTGTTTCCAATCATCTAAAGGAGAATATGAACTTTGAATGAATAAAGAAATTATAAGCTTTATGTGACAATCAATCATACAAGATCAAGATTACTCATATCAAAATACCAAATTACACTCATAAAAATGATTTCGAAAAACATAAATAAATAATTCCAAACAAATCCCCAAGAATTTATCCTAAAAATGGTCTGAATTTTTATTCATTTAAAACATGTAACCTTATAAAATACTCAATGACACTGCCGCAACCTTACATAAGTATATATCTTCTATATCCAATTACAAGATGCACAACTACATAAGGCATATAAGATAAAAAATCGAGTCGTAGATACAACCAATCAATTAACCCTTATAAGACCTGATAGTAAACACACGACTCTATGACACTACACCAAAAGAACACCATCATCCTTTGACCTATTGGGTTTTGGGGAAAGAGAGCACACCAAAATTATAAGATTTTCCTAGAAAAACTCATAGCCAATGGATCTCGATAGCCATAAAATGTTGGTATATTAAAGATATAGAAGGGGTATCGAATATATCTTGGAACACACTGGTTGTACAACATAAATAGACATGTCTTATATTTGTGTAGAACTTGTACTTTCAGATCCAGACCTAAAGTGGTTGTTGTCGCCTTCTCGTTGTAGCAACACCTAGTCTTTTCCTAGAAGAAGTTGCTTGTCCTTAAGCCCTCACCCAAGGTAGTTGCCTCTATTTCTTCCACACAGATGTAGGAACTATTGATGCACCAGCTTGAAAACCAAGAGGAAGTAGAACTCAGAGTTCTTGACGTGCTACCGTTTCTCGCTCTCCTTCTCCTATTGCGGTTTGTTGTCTTTGGGGTGATTTTTTCTCTCTAGAAAAGGAAGAACTATTAGATAACTTGTTGCCTGACTAACTGATCAAGTCTCCCAACTGGTTTATCCTATTGACCAACTTTCTAAGTTAGTAAGCTTAGATCCAATTTGAATCGACTAATTCGATTCCAAAGCAATGGAGACTTTTCAAGCCTTTTAAAGATGTATGAGTGGTCGATACATGATAAGCCTTCTCATTTTAACATGATTTTATTTCAATGTGCCCCTTGATTAGATGTGAGCTAAATTACAACATGTTTTCTTTGATGAGTTGATAAGTAATATTTAGATCACTTGTCTAAATAAGTTCACTTTAGGAAGTATACAATTCTATAGATTGAACTACACATGTGTGACACATTCCACAACTTGTGTCCATTCATGCACATTGTAAAGGAGACTACATTAATGAACATGATACCATAGACAATGTTATCTCGGGTCCATAATATTAGGTAATTGGGCAACTATGATGCGTTGCTTGTCTACACCATGCATGCCCTATTGGGTTGCTCATATAGAATGAATAATATATTTGAAAGTATTCACATATAAAGAAATTTTTAGTGTATAAACTTGAAGTTTATAATGTAAATATAAGATGTTGCATTTTCTAAATGTGAGATAATTGAAGATTCAATTAAAAATCTAAAAATATTAAGTCCCCAGACTAGAATGATTGTGACTCCTCTAAAATTTAACATTATCAAAATTACTAAATTTGTGACTAGAGAGTACAAAGTTGAGAGTGCTTGAAATGCTAGCGTTTAGAGAGAGAAATAAGCGAGAATTCATTAAATCGAGTGAGAAAGAAGTGAAAGCAAACATATTTTAATGTTATTTCACGAAATGAATGCGTCAAACTGAATGATACATTCATTTAACGACAATAACAAAAAAAGTGGTTCCTTTTGCCGAAACTAAAAATCAATTATCATTCAATTACTCTAAATTAAGTATATTTATAAAAAATGTTTTTATAAATATCAATGCCTTTTTGTTAAGTGACGGGCGCGAGCTGAGTGTGCCATATGTTATGACGCATTTAGTACCACGTCAGTGGAATAAATCTCGGGCGGGTATATTAGCCATAGTGGAATTGAATGCGCCAAGCGATTCAGCACGTTCAATGCCTTATCAGGAGTAATACACACACATTGATGCGTTCTCCGTTACTGAGTAAATGCACTAGAAATAGATAGCGCATTCATCTAGAAAATAAATGTGCTATTTTTAAAATTAGTTTTATAAGGGTTCTTCTTTGATATTTATTTAATTTGGGGAAAATGTGCTATTTTGTTTATTACTCTCTCTCTCTCTCTCTCTCTCTCTCTCTCTCTCTCTCTCTCTCTCTCTCTCTCTCTCTAAGAAAATTAAAGAAGATCCGCTAAGCACCCAAACATTGGGAAAATATTTGAAATTGACTTTGTGGTTAACGTATTCTGCTCGCTGACTTCAATCTTGAATTGCACTCCCCTCCCACCTCTACCATTACTAACGTGCGGTGAGTATCATGCCTATATAGATTACCGATACATGAAATTATATGCTCACCCAAATCGCTATCTAAGTGAAACCATGTGCGTGCTTATGATATATTAGGTTGCACTTGCGCCGTAAGTTGGTTAGTTATCGAATTAAGCCTGGGCTCGGTGTACCGGAACCTACAACAACGTTAACATGATATATCAGATTGATTGGTCATTTTGTCACTTGTTGGACTATATGGGTGATCAGCCGTCGTCATCCACAGGGTTGATATCTAAAGGGAATGGAATGGTGGAGAGTGAGGATTGAGGACGGACCCCCACCCCACCCCAACCCACTTGCATTCTGTTCCTGATTCATGGAACCATGTACATGGACCAACCGGCATCAACTCTCCCTTCAAATGGGCGGATGAGGTATTTAACTAACTTGCAGGAAAAAGATTAAAGTTGGTGAGGGAATGGGCAGCAGGCGGTAGTGATGGTGTTAGTGGTAAAGGTGGTGGTGGTGGGTCGTGTTCCGAAACGCAACTCAGACTGAGTTGAGAGTTGAGAAGAGTGTTTATTTGGAAGTGCTTCCTATCCCATACCCTATCCTATACTGCCTTTTCAGTTGAGCGTCATCATATCGATCAGCATGGTCTCCCCCTACCCTGTGTCCGTGCTTTGAGTGATGACATGAGGATGAGGGCCGGGAATCTCATTCCCATCGGTCGAGCATTATTGCGGCATAATGCTAACAGAACTAACCCCACGTTGGGACTGGAAAACAATTGGAGCTTTGCTTATTTTTACCTGTCCTTTGCTGTTCTGACAAGCATGTTTCTTGGCAAGGCATGCCGGTGCAAATATAGGAGCGGGAGCTTCTGTTCCATTCTTTTTTATTTATCCTATGAATGGGAGCCGTGGGTAGAGAGTGCCAAAATGGTATGAGAGAGAAAGCTCCAACTTCTCTCTAGCCCCAACCTCAAGAATCATCAACAACTCTTTCCAACGGCGAGCTCTAGAGCATTGATCTCCAACTACTCACTAGCCCCAACCTCTGAAACACCAACCACCCTCTCCGACTACGGATTACGGTGCATTGATCTCACGAAGCCTCTCTCGACACCATCGAGACAGACATCTGGACTATCTACGGGTTCGATCAGGTGAGCTAGACAATTTAGGGTTTATCACATGTGTACTCCTCTAGCTATTGGTTCTTTAGATCGGTGTAGTTACATATCTGATTTAGTGTTTGTTCAACCTATCTGGTCTCCTTACACCTGCATCTTACAGATATGACCGCCCCCCCTTAGTGGGTTTCCTACACCTAATTCCTCCTGCTACGATCATCCCCTTCACGGGTAGCCCCTTGGCCGTTCCCGAACCCTACATGCACGGCCCGATCCCTCACCCTACATACGAGACTTTTTCTACTGGTTGTGACCTTAATCTGTGCCATCTTTCACTGTCGATGGTGCTTCTGGTATATGATGCTCCTTATTGCCCTCGAGCCACCCTCCCCATTTATTTTCCTCAGAAACTTCAATATGAGGACTGGGGGTACCATTTCTGCCTCTCTGAGCACCAACAAGAGGATAAAACGCAAGAACGGGAACATTACACTCTCCAAACGTGCTATTCTTTATAAGAAACCACCGACTCCTGCTAGAACAGACAACCTCCCGCCAGCTTTATCAAACATGGCTTCCTGCTTCCCTTTCATGGATTACAACCTCTCAAACCCTTTGTACCTCACCAGCATACCCCTCCCGAAAGTATTGATATACCACAAATTTGATATCTCACATGGTCCCAACACTATCCTCATTGGAAACAAATCTTTCCTAGTCACCATAGAAATCATCAGCAAATCCAATCTTTATATCACCAAAGGCTGGGCAAGCATGATCACTGAGTCGAAGCTTAAGCAGGAATGAACCATTTTCATAAAATACTAAACTCACAAAACTCTGGTTGTTTGGGTTAATGACTTCAACAATGAAACCCCCCAAGAACTATACCCTCTTTTCTTCAGCAAGGAAGAGCACATCTACTCTTCTACTTCAAACTCAGTTGATCATCTATTTGTGAGAAAAGAGCACCAGCCATCCACTGGTTCAAAGTTCTGGACCATCTCCCTATCTTTTAGCCTTGATAATGAAGATAAGGAAGACACATCTACATCATCACCCATCAGAAACACGATTGCAACAAGGTACGAGAAATCGTTTCCTTCTGAGTTTTGTTGGAAAGCCGGTAAACATCTTGTTCCTAAAAATGATAATATCATCCCGACTGACCCTCACCAACTTAATCTAACTTTTCCACCTCGTGGGCACCTCCATGCTATTTCTCTTGCTCAGCTGTGTTTTGAGACAGAGAAACACTCTCAGCCTTGGGAACCAGCCCCTCATAGGCGACCCTTCAGAGCCCTTCGTTGCACCTTTTGCCACAGCCTGAACCACTCACGCTTCAGATGCACCAAAAAAGTGATCTGCTTCAATTGCCAAGAGAAGGGCCACACCTGGCGCTTCTACAAATACACCCTTAATTACTTTTCAAAAAAAATTAGACACTTTCCAAGATCTCATCTAGGTTACGATGCTCCCAAACAGCCTACAAAATTGTTTTTCAGTAATGACAAATACTATCAGCTGAAACATCCTAATCATTCTATCTCAATTCAAAACAACTCTTTTGCATGTCTTGCAGATCCACCTTTCCCTCCATCTAACCCCCATGCACACGATAAACTCTACTCACTTCCTCTTTTTAAACCCACCATAACACCATCAACTAAACCCACACCCCATCCTTATGAACCCAACACAACCCCTACCTTGCTTCCTGTACCTCAAACCTTCGCCATGGCCCCTGCTACTCTCCTTGAGTCTTCTATTCCTTTCGATCTCCCAGCCAGCTCAATGCGACTCCTGAAGGTCTTCACCACTAGAAGTGTCCTGGCTTCTATAGAAAACAATCTGGATAACAACATGATCAATATTCTAGATGTCACCAGAGCTATTATCCTGTTAATCCCTGGGCATACTGTGCTTAAACCAAAAATTCTCTCACCCTCACAACGTATATACTCTGTCCCTGAAGGCACTCAGATAGACCACCTCTTCGGACAAGTCCTCAGGATCCCTTGTGGGTCTAGTTTTGTTCAAGCCAAACTCTCCAAATGGACATCTGGCCAGGGGGCTTTTGAGGCCCAGTCGGGAGGGTCGGGGTGGGTTTCTATATCCAACCTCCCTCCACACCTTTGGGAAGTGGAGATCTTCAAAGCCATTGATCACTCTGTGGGTGCTACCCTCCAATACATTAGTCTGATGACTTTACACCCCTCATAGTTTATCAAATCTTACTGCCTCTTCTCTGTTAAACAAACCACCTCTCTCCCATCATCCCTGAATATCAGACTGGGAGAAATTATTTACAATATCAAGCTCTCCGTTGAGCACCCCTCTAATATCAAAACCTCCTTCTCTAATCTATCTGTTCATCCTCCTTCCTGGTACTCTTCGATCAACAATAAAAATCATACAATCCTATCTGCAAACCAGGTGAAAGGAATTTGGTCTGGGAGAGAAAAATAGCCACCTCAATATCCTTAGCAGACTCAAACAAATCCCACGATCTAAAAATACAAATAACATCTTCTCCACCTGCTAAAAATTCTTTTCCCTCCCCCAAGGACACATATCAACCTTTCTCCTTGATTCCAAAAGAAGATAATTTTTCTCTGAATATAGACCCGGATACTATTAAGAAGCTCAAAATAACAATCATTGATGAATTAGATCTTCATAGAGTCCAAAGAAGAAGGGAAAAGGAAAGGACACGAGCATCATCAAGTCCATCAATACCATGCAATCCAGCCCCGAAGGGATGATTAGAAGAAACATCTTTGCAGCCCCAGAAATAGGTACTTGTTACTCTCCAACCTACTCAGATATTATTTTGGATTCTGTTTTATCATCATCTGTCTCCTTAGAAAATCATGATATAGACAATATTGAAGAGTTAGCATCATGGCCTGATATTCATAGTTTCACCAGTTTTTCTAACAAAATAGGAATACAATTTGAAGAGGAAAACATAGCAAACAAAGCATTGAATGACATAGAAAATTTCATGCACTGGACAAACCGAAGGCCATTAGGAGAGACAAACTTGAAGATCAACCTATGAAAAATCACTTAGTTACCTTCCATTCTGCCTCACCTTTTTTTGGGTTGTTCTCTCTTCAGAACCTATGAGGATCACATCCTGGAACGTCTGTGGTGCGACCAATGTGCATAGAAGGAAAGAGATCAGAAACCACATCTACAATAACAATATTGATATTATAATAATTCAAGAAACCAAAACCACACTTTCTCCTTTTGCTTTAAAATCTATAGGAGGAAATAAGATTATTGAATGGTTTCAAATCCCACCAGATGGTTTCAAAGGGGGACTCCTAGTGGGATATAACAAGAACACTTTCACTCTCTCTCACTGGGATCTCAACACATTCTCCATCTCTCTCTCTCTTACAAACTCATCTGATCACATCAACTGGACCTTTACTGGTGTTTATGGTGAGCCTGGACACAACAAAATGATTTTTCTATCGGAAATCGCAACAATCATGCTAGCCAACAGTCAAAAACCTTGGTTCCTTGGAGGGGACTTCAACCTCATTACCAGAATCACCGACAGGTAGAACCTATCCTCAACGTCATCGACCCTTACTCCAGCTGACAAAACACTTATACACCTCCTTTCTGAACACAAAATGATTGACTTTCCTCCCTCTAATGCTGGCTTCACGTGGACTAGAAATAATACTAGAGCCAGATTGGATCACTTCATCTGTTCCTTCTCTTGGGAATAACATTTCCCTCTATCTTCTGTCCATATTGCCCATCGGCCATTCTCAGACCACTTCCCAATAATCATTGACACCCATAGAGAAGTGTGGGGAAAAAAATCCTTTCGATTCAAAAACTTCTGGCTCAAAAACCCCCAATTTGTTAAACTCTATGAAAACAATTGGATATTGGCAGATCACAGAACTAGAAATCTGGGTTACCACATTTAGAGAAACACCAAACTCATGAAACACAACATCTTAGATTGGAAACACAGACAACCCTAAAACCTAGCAAACTCTCTTAAAGATCCAGAGCAACAACATCTTTTTGTTGATAGTGACCCCTCAGCCGATCCAGCTCTTGTTCTCACTATCAAGTCGGAGATTGACCATATAAAAATTTTCCTAGACATCAAGTGGAGACAAAGAGCCAAAGTCACTTGGGCCAAGGAAGGTGATAAAAGAACAAAATTCTTCCATAAAGTTTGCAACAATAACCATAGTACAAATATCATTGCTCTTATTAAAAAAAGTGATCATCCTGAGCATATATTGCAATTCCGACCCATCAGCCTCATCAATACATCATACAAAGTTATTGCAAAAACCTTGGAAAATAGATTGAAACCTTACATCAACAACATCATACCACTTAATTAGAATGCCTTTTTTAAAGATAGAAATATCCAAGACGCCTACCTTATAGTTAATGAGACGATTCATCTATGCCACATAAATAAAACCATCTGATTGCAATCAAACTTGATTTTAAAAAAGCCTTTGTCTACATCAACTTGAATTGTCTCATAAAAACAATGGTAGGCTTTGGCTTCCCAGAGTCTTGGATAGACTGGATACATGCCTGCATTTCCACACACCACTTTTCCACAATCATCAATGGCTCACCTTTCAGATACTTTAAAACTACAAATGGGCTCAGGTAAGGTGACCCCCTTTCTCCTTACCTATTTGTTATTGTGACCTCGATCCTCACTAAGATGATCAAACTTGGTTCTGCCCAAGGACTTATCACTTCCCCCACTAAATGTTAGGAGAACATCTTATAGTTTGCAGACAATACAATCATCCTGGTTTCACCAAAGGATGACACCATCAGAAATACCATTAAAATCATTGGTATCTTCTCATACATCTCGGGACTGAAACTTAACCTCCAAAGTCTTCTATCTTTGGTGTACACACTGATCATCACATCATCAACAAATACAAAACTCTCCTCAAATGCAATCATGAAGAGTTCCCGATCAACTATCTTGGCTTGCCCATCACCCCACTTAACATTACTCATTCGATATGGCTTCCCATCATAGACAAGATCAACACAAAACTGAACTCATGGAGAAATAACTTCCTCAACCTTTTTGGCCGCCTAACTCTCCTAAATAGTGTCATCACCCCCATCACAACACACTACCTCAGTTGCATTCCCTTACCTAACAAAATAAAAAATATTGTTGACAAAATCAGAAGAATCTTCCTCTGGAATAATCAAAATCCTTCACATGCTAAAGGAAAACATTTCCACCTTGTTAACTGGAACACCATCTCAGCTCCTACGGGCTTTGGTAGATGGGGTACCATCGACCTAGAAACCCATGCTCTTTGCCTAGTGATTAAAATCATCAACACATTGGCAAATAAGAAAATAAGATTTGGAGTAACCTAATCCAGCAAAAATATTACAAGAAAATTCCACCATGGCAAAAAACCACAAAACACATAGCTTCTCCTCTCTGGAAATACATTAACAGACACATCCCCCTGATCAAAAATATCATTCATACCCCTCCACACGCTCATTGCAACACCAATTTCTAGAAAGATCCTTTGTTCCATCACAATACCATCAAAAACATGCACCTACAATGTTCTATCCCAAATAAATTATCTTATATTACAACAATCAAAGCCCTCAACCTCCTCACCAGCAAAAAAACAAATGCTCTCCAGAGGCTCCTTCCCACATACCTAGAAAATTCGAAAATTAACAACATCATCTATAAGTTGGAATTCAACACAAATAATAAGATCTCCTGGAGATGGGGGCGGTATACTCCCCCAAGGTAGCTTACACCTTTCTCACCTACAGAGGCATCATCCCTAACTACTCCCTCATATAGAAAAACAAATGGTCTCAGAAGCACAATTTTTTTTTCTAGCTCCTTCTGAACAACAAGCTCCTCACCGACCAAAATATTACAAAGAGACGATTCGTTGGGCCATCCAGATGCTATCTCTGCCTAGCCAAATCAGAAATAATAGAACATATTTTCAAAAATTATTTTGTTTCAAAACTTATCATCAAAAACATTTTTGACATTAGATCTGATAATCAAAATTTAATCTCTATACCTTCTCTATAAAACTTCTTCACAAAGTAGCGCATTTCTACCCAGAAGACATCATTATCACCATATGATTTTATATTTGGATAGAAAGAAATCACAAAAAATTCAATAACTCCAAAAATCCATTACAAATCATCATCTTAAAGATAACATCAGATCTCTCTATACAACATGCTTGCAGGACAGGAACCGACGTCATCTAAGATGACTCCAACAGAAGATAGGCCGGAAAACAACACAACAGCAAGTGATGTCTTCTACACTCTGGATGAGATATTGGAGGAAGTATCAGACTTCTGATTGAGAGTTTTGGCAGGCCCAATAGATGTAGTTTTTTAGCTCATGTTTATCGTCTTTTAGAGGCTTTTTATAGGGGTGCCTCCCCCTTAAACTTTTTCCATCATAGATTATATCTCATCCTATATGTAGTTGTTGTCTGTACCAAGCAAGAATCCATGCAGGTGCTAAGATACCTATCTGTAGTTTTGATTTATCATAGAAATGCATGACTTTTTATCAAAAAAAGGGAGTTGTGGGTGTAGATGCCAGAAATATGGTCCGTGAATTTCAGTGACCACTACCGTTCGATCCTTGGCATTCTCAACTCTGGGTATTAAAAAATTAATGTATTCCTTTGTTAGCTAAGTAGAATTGAGGAACTCAAGATGGGAGCTTTACAAAAAAAGGAAAAAGAACAACCGTCAGATATGCGAAATAAATGACATCATATGTTGACACGAGATGGACTGTATATATATATATATATATATATATATATATATATATATATATATATATATATAATATGTGTGTGTGTGTGTGGTAGCGATCCAGTGAGAAACATCTTACGGCGAGAGCATGAGAGGCATTTGAATAACTATAAATTCAGAATTGTTTTTTAAAATCAAATCATATAGATGGATAAAGCATCATTTCATTTACCTTTCCACAAAAAATCATTGCAATCATACATTGCTTGCATGTCCATATGTACGATATACACTTTTTACATCCAACGGTCAACCTGACATTCAATATAGAGCGTCGAAAAGTATTTTGTTGTTGTGATGATATACAAATCAAATGGTTATAAAATTTTGTAGGAAGGTAAATATTAAGAAAAATTGATCTATGTGGAGAGTTATTCTAATGCCTCTCATGCTCTCTCCAAGATTTGTTTCTCACTGGATCGTTGTCATATATATAAATATATATATATATATATATATATATATATATATATATATATATATATAGTCAGGCTAGAATATACTCGAGTGTATTCAAAGCATAATACACTCAAGTAGTTTTTCATGATGCAATTTTTTTTAAAATCTAATCCATTGATCTTCTTAAACATCTTGTGAATAGCTCATACTCAAAATTTGAGCACATTTGGACATTTATAGGTCATGTTATAAAGACCAAGAAAATTACGCATTTCAAATTAGTTTCGTGCGCCGATTTTGTTGCCCTTGGATGAGTGACTTACACTCATCCAAATGGGCTCAAAATTTGTATGTAGCCTAGTTATAGTATAAAGATGAAGATCAAAGGTTTATATTTTGCAAAAAAGTAGTCTTGATATGTTAACATGGTTGAGTGTATTCATGTGATCTGTACACTCGAGTGTATTCTAGCCTGACTATATATATGTGTGTATATATATATATATATTTATATATATATACATATATATACATATATATATATATTTATATATATATACATATATATATACATATATATATATATATATATATATATATATATGTTGGGTAGCGATCCAGTGAGAAACATCCTATGATGAGAGCATGAGAGACATTTGAATAACTATAAATTAGTAACTATTTTTTAAAATCCAACCATATAGATGGAAAAAACATCATTTCATTTACCATGTCATAAAAAATCATTGCAATCAGACATTATTTACATGTCGATATGTACAATATACACTTTTTACATCCAACAGTCAACCTGAAATTCAATATAGAGTGTCGAAATATATTTGGTTGTTGTGAATGATCTACAAATTGGATGGTGATAAAATTTTATAAGAAGGTAGATATTAAGGTATACTTGTAATCTGAATGGTTGGATTATAAAAACTTGATCTATGTGGAGAGTTATTCAAATGCCTTTCATGCTCTCACCAGATATGTTTCTTACTAGATCGTTGTCCTATATATATATATATATATATATATATATATATATATATATATATATATATATATATGGTAGCGATCCAGTGAGAAACATCCTACAGTGAGAGCATGAGAGGCATTTGAATAACTATAAATTCAGAATTGTTTTTTGAAATCAAATCATATAGATGGATAAAGCATCATTTCATTTACCTTTCCACAAAAGATCATTGCAATCATACATTGCTTGCATGTCCATATGTACGATATACACTTTTTACATCCAACGGTCAACTTGACATTCAATATAGAGCGTCGAAAAATATTTTGTTGTTGTGATGATATACAAATCAGATGGTTATAAAATTTTGTAGGAAGGTAAGTATTAAGAAAAATTTATCTATGTGGAGAGTTATTCTAATGCCTCTCATGCTCTCTCCAAGATTTGTTTCTCACTGGATCGTTGTCATATATATATATATATATATATATATATATATATGTATGTATATATATATATATATATAGTCAGGCTAGAATACACTCAAGTGTATTCAAAGCATAATACACTCAAGTAGTTTTTCATGATGCAATTTTTTTTAAATCTAATCCATTGATCTTCTTAAACATCTTGTGAATAGCTCATACTCAAAATTTGAGCACATTTGGACATTTATAGGTCATGTTATAAAGACCAAAAAAATTACGCATTTCAAATTAGTTTCGTGCACCGATTTTGTTGCCCTTGCATGAGTGACTTACACTCATCCAAATGGGCTCAAAATTTGTATGTAGCCTAGTTATAGTATGAAGGTGAAGATCAATGGTTTATATTTTGCAAAAAAATAGTCTTGATATGTAAACATGGTTGAGTGTATTCATGTGATCTGTACACTCGAGTGTATTCTAGCCTGACTATATATATATGTTTATATATATATATATATATGTTGGGTAGTGATCAAGTGAGAAACATCCTATGATGAGAGCATGAGAGACATTCGAATAACTACAAATCAGTAACTATTTTTTAAAATCCAACCACATAGATGGAAAAAACATCATTTCATTTACTATGTCATAAAAGATCATTGCAATCAGACATTGTTTACATGTCGATATGTACAATATACACTTTTTACATCCAACGGTCAACCTGAAATTCAATATAGAGTGTCTAAATATATTTGGTTGTTGTGAATGATCTTCAAATTGGATGGTGATAAAATTTTATAAGAAGGTAGATATTAAGGTATACTTGTAATCTGAATGGTTGGATTATAAAAACTTGATCTATGTGGAGAGTTATTCAAATGCCTCTCATGCCCTCACCAGATATGTTTCTTACTAGATCGTTGTCCTATATATATATATATATATGAGTATGTATTGAATGCCCACGTGGGTAGCCATGTTAATTACCCGTTCATTGAGACACGGTGGCATGATCTGTAATTAAATTCAAATCCATTACGGTTGTAGTGCATGCGGTGGCATCTATTGTAATTATGTAGATTTCATTTATGTATGCATGGAATAGCGGTGGCATGTTTTGTAATTAAGCAGAATTCAATCACGTATTGCATGGAACTCGTTGGCACCATTTTTTAATTTAAATTTTGCTAGTAGTGTACGGGTATGATTCCACTATTTGCATTAAGATGACAATTAATCATGAGTGGATACACTAGTGAGAAAGATAACTATAGAGGCATCCATGTTAGGTGAATGAAGAAATGAATGAGGTCGAAAGCAATGTTCACTCTAAACACATGTTCACCACTCACTCAAAATTAGGAGATGTTCCACATAGTTGTCATATACATAATGTTGATATAGTATCTAATACAGTCAGGTTGTATTACAAGACGTGAACCTTGGTTACATTTTTTCATTCTCATTATAATTTTTTTATTCCCATTACATAATGTTCCTTCTTATTACAATTTACTCTGTACTAAAGTTTATGTGCTTATATAGAAATTTTGATAGATCCATAATGTAATATTGATTGTCATCTTTAATTATAACTTTCTCATTTTCATTATAGATTCTCAGTTCTCATTACAAAATATTCTTTCTTATTATAATTTCTATGTACTTGGTTCATTCTCTAAAATAATAAAACTTCATACACCTAGGTTGTAATAAAGAATGTCTTCACTAGCTACAACTTTTTCATTCTCATTACCAGTTCTCGATTGTCATTACAAAGTGTTCCTTATTATTATAACTTTTGATGTATCGAGGGTCATTCTCTTGGATAATTTGATACATCCAGATTGTGTTACAAAATATCATCTTTGATTACATTTGTTTCCTTTTCATTACAAATTATCTGTATAGATTACAAATCATTCTTTCTTATTACATAATGTCATCTTTGCTCGTTACAACATGCTCTTTCATATTACAGAATGTCTGTTTTATTTACAACATGCTCTTTCATATTACATTTTTCTTTTCCCGTTACAGTTGCTCTTTTCTAGTTACAGACGCGCTTTGCTATTTATTTTGTTTCAAATTATATATTCTCATTACATAATACTTATTTACATTATAACTTATTTATTTTATAGGCATATTCTTTTTGTGGGCATCTATATTTATGCAAATATGATGGAAAATACAATTATGATGTGTAATATTTTTGTACGCAATAACATTTTGTAGAATTTAAAAACTTTGGAAGGATATATTCAATATTGTAATGAGAATATAGAATTTATAATGGAAAGGTGAAATTTGTAACCCAGGATGATGTTTTGTAATAAAATATGGGAGTATTATTTTATTTCTCATGTGTTTATTTGTCTCCACAAAAGGATACTACTATAATGGTTTTAGACTTGTTACGTTAGGCATGGGTATACTTCAAGATTGGTATGCGATCAACATTGAAGTAGTTGGCACCTACTATTTTCACTCTTAATCAGACTTGCACCGCTACTCCATGCATGTATAATCATTCATAGCATAATTGCTAATAGTTTCATCATTACTATTTGTCGAATTGTACGTATCCAATAGTGACGAAGTTGTCAGCTGAAATTATATTATTAGATCAGGCTTCCACCACCGTTCCATACACATTTAATTATTGATAACATATTTACTAATAGTGCCACCGGTACTCCATGCATGTAAATGCTATAGACAAAATTACAATTGCTGTCACCGCACCTCCGTATCAATAGAATGTAGCGTTAAATCAGGAGCCGGGTAACTTGGCGTATCTACCCGCGCGGGAAGCGAGTGAGTAGCATATATATATATATATATATATATATATATATATATATATATATATATATATATATAGGCTAGAATACACTCGAGTGTACGGATCGCACGAATACACTCAAGTGTGTTTGCATATCACGACTATTTTTTGCAATATATATATATATATATATATATATATATATATATATATATATATATATATATATATATATATATATATATATATATATATATATATAGTCAGGCTAGAATACACTCGAGTGTACGGATCGCACGAATACACTCAAGTGTGTTTGCATATCACGACTATTTTTTGCAAAATATAAACCGTTGATCTTCACCGTCATACTATAACTAGGCTACATACAAATTTTGAGCCCATTTAGATGAGTGCAAGTCACTCATCCAAGGACAACAAAATCGACGCGCGAAACTAATTTGAAATGCATAATTTTTGCGGTCTTCATAACATGAGCTATACATATCCAAATGTGCTCAAATTTTACGTATGAGTTGTTCACAAGATGTTTAAGAAGATCAACGGATTAGATTTTCTAAAAAAATATTGCATCATGAAAAACTACTTGAGTGTATTCCGCTCCGGATACACTCGAGTGTATTCTAGCCTGACTATATATATATATATATATATATATATATATATATATATATATATATATATATATATATATATATATATATATATATAGAGAGAGAGAGAGAGAGAGAGAGAGAGAGAGAGAGAGAGAGAGAGAGGTATAGGGATGTGGGGTGACTTGGGTGTTGTGTATGATTTTGGTGTGTGGTGTGTATTGAATCGGCCGGATCCACTGGTAGAGGGATGGATAGATCATTCATGGATCATGGATGATGTTGACTTGGTCCTGTATCTGGCTGTTAGACGTGTTTCCGGTTTCGAAGAAGCAGGTGCATGCTGCTGCCCCAATTTCCAGATGTTTACATATACAAATGCTCCCGTCCCTGAATCTGCCGGCACAAATCTTAGAAAGACCACGCTGTCTAGCGTTTTGAATTGTAGTTCCATTGCTGTTAGAGACCAAAATTCAAGAATTAAGTATAATTCCGTGTCAGGAAAACGTGTCCTTGTCTATTCTGAAGCACAATCTTCAAAAAAGAATGAAGAAGAGTACTCTGAGGCTGAACAATGGAACTCATGTTCAGTTGCAAGTGCATGTGAGTTGTGGTTGTGGATTCGATGGCGGTAATGGGATATATAAGATACGAACATGTATGGTGATCTGTTTTACACAAATGCTTGCTGGTGGTTGGCTGTACAAGGAATGTATTATGTATAGATATGGTGTAGATTATGTTATAATTAACGTTAGACAACGCCTCCCTTTCCTCGTCTCTGCTTGGCTTGGCAGCTACACTAGGGAAGCAGGTGGGTGATGATTAACAACAACGATTTAATTAAAGTGAAGTAGTTGGTGGAGCTTTCGTATGAGAGAGAGAGAGAGAGCAACGGGATGAAATGAAAGAGCAAGTAAATATGTACCACTTTTTCAAACTCCGCATGAGGTGCTTTATTCCCGCGCGCGGCCCTAAGTCCCACGGCGAGACTTTTACATTCCGCCACACACGTCATCACGTACTCCTTTTTCTCCATTTGTTTCCATCTGCGTAGCTATCTCTGCTGTGAAAGTAAACAGGATTGTCAGGCGGAGCAGCAGCTGTAGCCTGCAGGGCTAGTGCAGTTTGCCGGCCGGGGGAGCGATAAGGGCGCTGCTCAGGCATTGCTGACACCGGCGCACGCGCTGCCGGTCCGGTGAGGCGCAGCCGGTGGTCCATCCCCCTTTTTCTTTTACCACCCCCATACTATATTACCTACCCGGCAAAAAGAAGAAGACGGCCACTATGCCATCCCCTGCTCTATACAATAACCTTAAACTAAAACGCCGTTTGTATTTTATCTGGGAAAGGCTATTCCACAGTACACACAGTGGCGGAGCCAGAAAATATGACCAGCGGGGCACCACTAATGTAGAGTCTAAATTGGAGACATTGGGTGGGACACAATATGCATTTTTTCATTAAAATCCAGTCTATTTGTGCTTGATTATTAGTAAATTTGGAAACTGGGTAGGGAATGTGCCCACCCAGGCCTCCATGTGGCTACGCCACTGCGTGTACACTATACAGTATGCTCCCCCCAGGCCTCCAACCTGTGGTGAATGGTGATTAGAGTATCAGATGAGAGGGTGGGAATAGGGGTTTTACTTGTAGGTTAGGTTAGGTGATGGAATCATGGAAAGGACAAGCAGAGTTACTTACATTACTTGATTTAGTTACTCATGAGTACTGAGAATGACAGTATAGCTGTCCCCTACCTGCTGCTGCTGCGATTGCTGTCTGGCTGGGTACAGGCGCGCCAAGAAACTCTCTGATGCAAGGCACAAACAGGGTGTTGAGCGGAAATGTGACGACGGTGGAGGGTGCTAGATAACTTTTGAGTGTTGCTAATGACCTACTCCCAACTTGATTAATACGAAAGTACATGGTCTCCATGCTCCAATGGCCTTAGCTTGACTAATTACGGTTTGGTTGCCAACCATGTGGGTGGCGGCTACCATCCTGCATGTGTTTGCCAAGCCCATTTTTGCTGGATCTTGCCAATGATGGCTAGGTCTTGATTACAGTACTCAATCCCTTATTATTACGATTCCAACGTTGTTTCCGTTTTAACTCTGTAGAGAATGATTGGTGGGTGTCATGTCTTCAAATTATAATTCAAATTGGCAACCGCAATGTCGACCGACAATTAATCTCTTGTGTGGGTTGCGTATCCGAGTTCTGCTGGCAATATCTTTGGATTCCAAGCACAGTGGAGAATCCCATAGTTCACCTTCTCAAAACAAAACAAAAAAAACGTTTCTCATGATGTAAAGGAGGGAAGAAGCTACGTAGACACTAGACAGCCATTAAATCTTTTTGATGGGGACCAAAGTCCACCCCCCCACCCCCCCACCAATACTTCTGACAATGACATAAAATCTATACAGTGACAAAGCCTCCCTCGTATTATTATGTATCTTTCTTAGTAATAAGTATCACTCATGTTATTATGCTTTAATAGCAATAATTCCTCAATACTCACGATAATAATTGTGATAGGGATAGTTCATACTGTCTGTCTCTTTGCGCTGATCAATCACCATCTGCGTACCTCGCGCGGCACCTGCCGATTCAACTGACAAAAAAAATGCAAAAATGAACGGACGGGATACATGTGTACATAAATAAACACACGCGGAAAATGAATGGATGGGATACATATTTACATGTGAATAAAAACACACGCGGCATGTCGCGCTTGGAAGCTGGTGAAGAAGGGAATGCAATGAGATGAAAAGGTGCCGCGGAGATTAACGAGGAATAATATGATTACCGCCTCTCTTTCCATGCTGAGAACTATGGTATCCTGTAACCAACCATACCATACACTCCCTGCCCGTTATCGTCTTAAACAATACACAATCACGTCTCAATCCTCCCCAAACGCCTGAACAGGAAGAAGGCCTTTGAGTCCGAGGTCTGGAAGAAAAGTCTCTCCCCCGCGCCATATGGGTTCTCTAAAAGGAGCTTTATAGAACTCAAGCTGTGGCCACCATGTTGGAGTGCGCGGTTCTTTAAGGATTAGGAGTGACCTAAGCATCACTTTGCTTTTATAGGGGGGTTTTACTTCTAGCTTCTTCGAAGATATAACCAACTAATTATTGATTTTGATAGACTCATTCCCTTCGTCTCTTCAAAGGTAAGTAGGCCCATTCTGATGCCAAATCCAACAACTAATTGATTAGGGATCGAATACATAATACCAAATTTGCATGGTACATAGACTGATCCCCTTTGTTTATAGTATATACTTACATTTTTTTTTCATTGTATTGATAGATACATATCGAGTTTGACTCGAAGATGATGTTTTAACAAAATTAGGATTTGGAATTAGATCAAGCCATATTGTCCTGCTTCTGTGTGGCCAGATAAACATCAGCCGAACGGTAAATAGTTAAATTACGCATCCAAACATCCTCAATCAAAATAGATTCAATCATGAACTAATGCCGTAATCTAAGTTACTCGAATATGGAATAACGACGTCAAAAGTCACATTGGAGTGAGAAAACACAAAGAACCTCTTAGATCCATATGTTCATCTTGAATTATGTTAGGACTTGTCAATACATTCTTTATCAACTCATTTATTCAACATAACATGACAAATTTTGAGTATATATACAATAAGACATCCACTTATGAGCATATATACAATAGCTAGATTAAGAATGAAACCGTTGAACATATCACACCTAGGATCCTAATGTGAAATCCAATCCCAAAATAATGAACTGTCTTATCCAAAGATTCAGGCCATCACACAAAAGTATATTCAATGAGACCGATTCAAATCATAAGAATTATATTGTATTCATTTGGAGATAAATGTAATTTCCCCTTGTTAGACTAGATAAACAAACTAAGACATGACTGTAACGATATGCTTCCAAACATATATTAGGCTTTCTTTCAAAAGTAGTTGATGGGAGTCTGCTAAATTGTATTATACAACAAAGTAGTTCACAAGATTCATATACTCATCATTTGAAATTGTTTAATTGAAATATGACTCATAAGGAAAGTGTATATAAACATCTAGTATGTGACCTAGGAGTATGGGGACGACTCCTCTATGACCAGACCACAAAACCATCAACTTCAACTTTCTAGGTGAAGTTCGTCCAACTATTGTGACATCTCTATGGGGCGGTAACTAAAACCAAGATAACTTTGAGGAAGTTATTGGGACCCAAAAATATATAAACAACGATAGTGAGGTATACCCTCCTAACAAATGATAAAACATTTGTAAAGAAATAGAAATATTCTTAAACAATATTTTATATGACCATATTGATAATTACAACTCACTAATAGACAGTACAAAACAATACAACTGTGGATACGGAATTTAGCATTGAAGATTAGTTATGCATAATAATTTTACCAAAATTATATTCATGTTTACTATTCTATATTGATTAGATTAGGTTGTACCCATTAGGATACAACTGATATATGTGATGCACTTATTCCGTAATAAAAAACATTGAGTTTATCGGTCCCACCAACAACTCACTACACCTCATTCTATGTAAGTATATCATTTACAAGGCTCACCATGCACCTACATCACAAGACATAAACCACACTATGTTACAACTATCACATACCTATAAAGAAATAATGGCTACTCATGTTTATAATTCTCATACTCAATGAGTATGATATTAACAATAAAATATCTATAAGCCTTATCTTATCAGGACTGTGTAAAATAGAGATGCATATGTGTCCCCACCCTAAGTGAACTTTGCATTCAGACATGGGTGATATCAAGAAGCTAATGCTATTCTCAATCTCTTGTGTATCTTCAACAATGTATGACTTTGAGAAGTCTTCCCACGATCCCAAGAGGTACCATTTATGTGTTATCCAACGCCAAGATCAACACATATGCACTCCTTGAGGCAGAGAAGGCCAAATAGTGTGTAAACTCAAAACCAAATAAAATCAAATATCAACTAAAATCATATAACTGAGAAATCAAGGGGAAAATAGTATTTTTTTTAACATCATACACGTGCACAACATAACAAAGACCCACATTTTTATATATATTTAGGTAAACGTACAATTTCTATAAATCCAACTAAGGTCACAACCTATAAAAAATTTATTATGCATGCTCAAAGTTACACATACAAGGCATACAATTAAAATCTAAGTAGTAGATACATCATCGTCTACAACACAATGACTACCACAGAGTGTACATGTTTAAGTCTAGAGACCATAAAGGCTAGACTACCACCTTCTTCTCACTACTACCCTTGAGAAGGAGTATCCTCAGAAGAGAACTCTTTGGTCACAACCGTAGGGGTATGAGGGGGGAAATGCTATGGAATCAACAAAACTCTTTTCATTTCCCACAAGAAGGTCTCATCAATAATGATACATTGGGAAGGAAGGGTGTGAAGTATATCTTATCATGGATCAAGTCTAATGATGTTCCTCATGAGTGGGTATGTGTTGCTTGTGACAATATACAAATGTCAGTTGGTAGTTTCCTACCAATGCAATCACATAGCAGTTGTGTCTTTACATAGTCCATGCAGATGGCAGGGAAATGTCACACTTCTTGAGCCGATAGGGATGGATAGCCTATCAGTTGGAAAATTACTAGTCTTGTGCTATATGTCCTTTTCTCTCTCTTAGGATAATGATGTCTATGGTTTACATGTCAAATCGTACAACTAAAACCCTGGCCATCATGATCCTTTAAATAGGGGAGAATAGAGTATTTTAAAAAAACTAATAAATGAAAAGCAAGAAGATATGTTTAAGAGGATCGCTCACAGACAACCAGTTGCTCGACTGGACATTCCAGTGAATCCATTCAGAAACATCAGAAGATTTTGGAGTTGAATAGTTGTCCAACTAATTTCATCTACTCGAGAAACTGAACTTTTAATTTATTGTCTAGGTTGATCTAGTCCTGTAAATTAATTGGACTTTTAGCCAATCATTTGGGATGATCTTATCCAATCGATCAAATGCACCACCTAGTCAAATTTTAAGGCTTCCAGACAATATATGATTGTTCTATTTGATTGACTAAACTTTTTTGTAACAAATTTAACTTGTATCCTTGATTATACTCCCCTTCCATGTGCATCCTATGCATCTAATCCTATAGGATTCACAATTACATTAGTAGGGATGTGTGTAATCATATAATGACTTCACAAGAACTACCATAGTCTAGAAACACATTGTTGGTACCCAATATTGTGACCAATGTCACAGTGATCATCCAATCCCTTTGTATATAGTATCTAGGTTGAATCTGAAGCATGGAATTGTCATCCAATAAATATTCAATATTGTTCCTTGATTGAGAGTAGACTATTTGGGATACATGTGATCTCAATATCAAATATTGACCTATATGAGTAGAACCATGTATTTTATAGTCTCACTCATCAAATTGTTGAGATATCACTCCAACAGGAAGGGAATATTCCATTTACGTCACCCATAGGAATTCATATGTGTCATAGTGCACCAATAACTTCATTTATGAAAATCCTTATCCAAGGCCGTCTTGAGTTTTGTTGAAGTACTGAACAACACATGATCATTGTAGTGACTTTAGGACTAAGGACCATAATCCCCACTATCCACCTTGAGATATGATTCTCTCTAACATTTCTGACTTTCATGTATCATACTCAAAGTGGGTATGTACCGCACACTTGTTCATTAACAAATACCTATGTGTTTGACTTGATGTCAAATATATTGACCAATGATAGATTTCATAAATAAACACATATACAAGTATGTTGGTTATGTATGCCTAGAGAGCCAATCATGTGATGATTGTAATGGCATATCATGTAAAACAATTTGATTATTAATAAAAGGAAACCTTACAATTTATTTTGTTTAATTCAATTATGAGATAATGACGTAACATTATAAATTTCTAAAGAATAATATTACCCAATGGTGTATGTCTTCAAGTACATGACCTAGAAGAAATGAGATCATATGAATGTTAAGAGTACATATTTACATTCTCATTATGTCCCTGATCGGCTGTTATTATGGAAAGTTGATAGACAATAATAACACATAAGATCATAGCGTGAATTGGTTGATGACTGAGTCTCATTGGTCATGATATGGTGATATCAAACCAATCACATAGATATATGTTAGAGAACAGTGTATCAAATAGACCCACCATGGGTCTGACACATGGAAGCCATCTTCATGGAAGTCATAGTCAGATCTCACAGTGATGGTGGTGGTTGTGTGTGAGAACCTGTTACACTAAACGAGATTACTCAAAACATAAAACACAATCAATCACTAATTAATCACATACCCAAAAATATGGATAAATTAAAACTGATTTCAACGTCAGCACCCACTCAGAAACATTTACATAAGAGCCCAACATCTTTCTTATATCGATACTATGCCAGGAATTTCATACAAATTGTTCTATCATCTTAGCTACCACATATATACACAGGAGAACAATATTCGTATATGCCACACAAACAAGCATTAATATGCTAACAAAATTCAAATTCGTTTGAAACACCATATACAAACTTTTTCTTGCCCGGACTTGAGAGTACACAGACGACTCTAGGACACACTAGAAATCTAATAAACTTTCTCATAGATTCATTACTATAGCTCCTCTTTTCTACTACAAGTTTGTATTCGTCACTTCTGATTATCTAAAAAAAATGTGGCGACCCACAAGGGTGAGACCCATTCCCAACAAGAGATATAACCTCCAACAATGTTTATTGATTACACCATTTTTAAGCAATTAAACAGTCAAGTAGTTTAATTAGAGATAACAAATAAGATCAAAAATATTGATAATTAACAAAATACATAAAGGAATAGATAATAACTATCATCATTAGCCATACTATCATCCTTTATCTTGTTGACAATATAAGCAATTCAGTTGCATATGTAGTTCCAGCATCATGAGCAAGTCTAGTAACATAGCATAGCTAACAACATGATCATGTCTAATTGGTCGAACATATCAACATCATAAGAAGAGCTAACAACATAACCACAACTACCTAGATAAGCATAATTAGCAGTATATGCATCTCTAGTTACAAAGGCATGGCTAGCATGCTAAAGATAACTAACAACATGAGATAGCTAGCATCATGATTATAATCAACCATAGCAGTATAGTTATCAACATAAGAATGACTACTGTATGTATGCATCTACAATCTTAAGCATATCCACAACATAAGTATATCTACCATCTGTTAATTGCACTAAGCATCATATTTATGTAAAGATAACAAACAAGGGTTATCATCCAATGTGAAACGTTGTGCATAACCCTAAACAAATATGCTACACGACCATCTTACATCTTTTATTATGCCCTAAGGAAATTGAGGATACCACTCAAAATCCAACTGACCATTGCTAAGTCGAAATTAGTACCATACAAGATCTAGGAAGAGCTGGACTCCTAAGATCTTCTCTGCCCCTGGTCAGTACGGGTCCGCCATAGTGACACATAAGGTCAAGCTTCTAACAACCTAGTCCATCCTTAGTACAGGTCACGATACTAGTGAAAGGAGGTGGGTACGCATACCCTACCATCTGAGGTACAACTGCAGTTGTCCTCCAATCTTGTCACATATATAATCACCGAGATAGGACCACTGTCATTCTTAATCACATCAGATGTATGAGGCATGACCATAGTCAACCTCCACAATCTGCATTGTGGATGACAAGGATATATCCTCAACTTTCCACCCCCACATACTCAACAATATGCGCTCTGAGATTCCCTTAGGAATACTCATTTCACCATATGACAAATTTTGACACTCAGATGGATCTATGGCACATGGAACTACATGATTAGAGTTTCACTTGATTAGCTATGCCAATTGGGTGAATTAAGGATGCATCAAACAAGTGGACATACAAACCCTAATTCACTTCTAGCAAGCATATACATATCACAACTTTGAAAAGATATAAAATGTGTGAAACATAATTTCTCATCTCATCATCACATGGTACTATTCACTTTCCATTCATGAGACCACACTAGCCATCATGCTATCACAAGATAATAATCTTTTTCACAATATCACAGGGTATCAACCCTTATCAACATAAGAGGATTACACCTCATTCAGGGCTCAACCATGCCCAAAGAGCATTAAGACCATCATACTATAACATGATATAAATCATTTTCATAATATCATAGGGTATTAACTGTAATGACCCCACCTCCCAGTAACCCCCAATTAAGGGAGACCAAGAGGTCAGAGCCGTTATCCCAATTTCTGGATCAAAGGTTTGACAAATAATCAATAATAATTATCAAATTCTACCAACTAAACTGAAAGGCTATAAAAAATTAAACTTCACATACCTTTTTCAAAAACTTGGACATCTACTTCTATCCACATCCAGAGTCTATTCCAACTAATCCTCCTTTGCACTTTAATTCTCATTTAATTCCACATATGCCACTTCACTATTTGTTCTTTTCACTTGTACCTAAAATGTCGAAAAACAAAATGTCGGTCAGCATAAATGAATTATGCTGGAATATGGGGGAAATAATAATCGTTCAATTAACTATAACAATATATTGCAGTCAAATATGATTTAACAAACAACTTTACATTTTCAATATAACTGCTCAATCCATACATACCCTAACCTCTGCGCTGTCCCTGTAGTGGACTTGGATGCTACCTTCCTTATGGTAGATCCCCATTTAACCCCTCATGATCCTACCTAACAGGTGAATCCGTTTCTAGGGTTGAGTCACATGGCACTACCCATAGGTAGCCCACTCCTTAACTCATGGTGTGCTAAAGAGTTGCATGGCACTACATGTAGGTCGCCCAATCCCTAACTCTTGATAACCTGATGGTCCCACTTATCAAGTAGACCCTTTACTAGGTTACCTGTTATATCCCCAATTTTGGCAAAATTGAATGGTATAAATATAAAGCATGTTCAGATAAATAATTTTCCTGAATTATATTATTTATGGAATAATATTATCCTTGTGACAAGTTAAATATATAAAAGGATTTTTGTTTGCAATAATCCATCAAAATGTTGAATAAGAGAAAGAAAGGAAAATTCTAGAAAAAAAGGATATATCAGGGGATAATAGTATTAATGTTCAAAAGGAACAAGCTTTGTATGGGAAAGGTATCACATTAGATCCCAAAAGATTAAATATAATTTAGAAAGGAATTAATAAGTTCCTATAATGGATGCAAGGATTTTATTCCTTCCTATGACCATGCCTTTCCTATTAGTTGGAGATTAAGTTGTGATATAAAAGAGATATCTTGTAAATAGTCATGGAAAGGTTCTAATGGGAGTTTCCTTCTCAAAATATTAGATTGTAGATGGAAAAAGGTAGTAGGAGTATAGTTATTTCTTTCTAAGAGTTGGTGACTAAATTATTTTGGAAAGGAATAATGGCATGCCTTGCCACGTATGGAAGAAAGTTAAAGGAAGATACGAGGACTCTACCAATATATACATGATCCCCTTTATACTTGAGGGATGCACAACAAACCCTCATCCCTCCTCATAATCTCATGATGATAAATCATACCTGACCCCTCCACGCAACTGAGAACTTACTCTGCAGTTTTGATCTACAATTATCGGCCTCAAAAACAATATCGCAACCATCACGGAAGAGCTGCAAGCCACCGATTTGGCGACGACGGCGGCGGCTATGGTGGGCGCCTCTGAAGTGCTGGTGCATCACCCCTTCACCGAAAGGTCCCCGCCTGGACAAGCCAGGGCCGAGTCATTGAAGGCCAAGGTGTTTGATGCAACAGAAGACCCCATCGTGAGAAGGAGCAGTAGTAGGCACTTCCTGTTCGTAGGTCTAAGGAGTCTAGCTGTTGATGGTGTTGGAAGAATCGAGGGGGGGAAAGAGATGAGTGGCTCTGTGCATTCTGAGGATGATGGCTGTGAGAAGTGGTGACATGTTGTCGGTGAGTTGAAGGAGGAGTCACAGTGGGTGGCGGTCTGCAGCAGGAGGAGCTAATTTGCTCGAGGACCTAGGTCATGGAACTGTTGGTGCTGGCCGGAGGAAGAAGGAAATCAGGCTCTGGGAGGGGCAACATCAGTTGCAGCATCAGAGATGGTGCCTTCACATAGGCTCTGTGGTGACGTCTTGTACGAGAAAGAACGGTGGAGGCGATGTTATGCTGGAGAGGGGGTTCAACCACCGATCAACTGTGACTTCATCGTCTTCACTACAACTTGTGCACAAGGAACCCACAGCTATACATGTTACGTGAGGAAGGAAGGATATGAGTCGAGAGGGGGGTATGGCAGTGAAGGGGAAGCAGACCCTATGAGGTTTGGTTCCTCCGACCACCGCGGCTGGGGCATCGAAGCTGGCATAGATGATGGTGCCAGACGCCTGACCCGCAACGCAAGGACGAAGGCGGGGGGGGGGGGGGAGACCCCTGAACCGGGCGAGCAGAAGAAAAGGGGGGCCTTGGACCAGATGGTCCAAGATTGAGCCCAAAACCACTTATCCAGTTGGGCGAGGAATTGAGGGGAGCGGACCAATGAAGAGTCGCCACATCATCCCTCTTTAAAGGTATAAAATCTGATCTTGCATAATCTATAGAAAATGCTAAGAACGCCCGAAAATAGAAAAACTATATATCAAATTGCTTAGATAAACTAGAGGAATCCAAAAAAAAAATATTTAGAGTCTGATTAAGCTTCCTGTTCTAAAAGTGTATGCAATACATGTTCGTATGTGATTAGTATAATGGAAAGCCTAGATTTAGGTTAATATGATGCTTAATTGATTAGATTTGGTTATATTGAGTTAATACCTGATCTTGTCATGTCTAATAAAGAAATCCATGATAATGATGAATAATGGATGATTCTTGATTAGTAATCTTATTGATATTGTTTAGGGTTTTACAACCAACATGGACATCTTGCTATGATCTTAATGTTAGTAATGTGATTTAGATGTCACATGTAATCTAATATGCTTAAGATGCTAATCAGGGTTTAACCTAACATGCATAACTGAGTTTGTAATCTTAGAAACCATGATAAGATGGAATTTGGGTTTGTAGCCCTAATCCCTAGTCCAAACATGAGATAATTCTAAACCCTAGTTTAGGAACACATCTAGATCTGAATAGTGTAACGTGAATACATGGTGACACATATGTAGTATGTATATTTCAGATTGAATGCTTGTTTCTTGGATGTTTGGATATATTCTTAAAGTACATATGATGTTCTACGGAGTTCTGCAATGGCATAAGGTACGTGGTTACGCTTATGAATACATATATCAAATTCTGAAGTTGCCGATGTTTCTCAATGAGATTGAATGACAAATAAACTACTTGCTTGTTTATTTAGTTCTTGCAAACTATAAAGTTCTTATGAGTATCATGTAAACTAAATAACAATATTTTGAACCCTGGGTTAGACTGATCTTAAGGGTAATGCACACGAGCCCCGAAGGGATAGTGATTACACCTGAGGTAGTAGACCAGATAAGGGTTAGAATATGAAAATAAGTTTATATTCTTACATGAAAGATAAAGATGTTTTCTTATATATGTACTCATGATTATTGTTTGAACCCATGTACCAGTATAGTAATATACTGACCGCATATTTGTTTGTCGGAATTTTAGGTATCAGATATACTTGATTCGTGGACATGAGGGTACAGATAGAGATGTTGAAGACACTACAGTTTAATCATGAAGGTTTAGTCATAATGGTTTATCTTCACACCTGTAAAAGTTAATTGTGTTTAAAAGTTATGTAACTCCTTAGATGAGCGTTTTATCTAAACATGTAAATATTTGATCATTAATGGAAATGGTTTACTATTTTGTATTATTTCATGAATCTAATCCTGGAATTTTTGAATGACGATCTGTGACTTTAAGGTCTTTTATACACTCAAAAGTGTGGGTCATTACATTTGGTATCAGAGCACAGATTCATCAACTAATACATAATAGTTTATAATTTCAAATAATCCTTATAAATTTAAGTGAAAAATTAAGCTCCTCATCTCACATTTTCGTCTACTTCTCATCTCTTTCTTAAAAAGCTTTGAAAATAAATTGCTAATTAGAGAAGTAAAATGTGAAGAGATGTAACATTTTGTGTAGGTCCCTCTAGAGAGGGTAGACACTAGAAAGATACAAGTATGGGTAAGCCCTTTCTTAGAGGAAGGAATTGGTTTAGGGTATGGAAATCCTAGAGAGTTTAGGGATGTGGAAACTCTAAGAGGTAGAGTGTAGTCCCTAACCCTAACCCTAAAATATATATATATAATCTTAAATAATGAACATGGTGTGGTGGTATGGGACACTACCCATGTAAAACTTGAAATTGGTAATCAACATGGTGTGGTGGTATGGGACACTACCCATGTGAAACTTGAAATGGATAATCAACATGGTGTGGTGGTATGAGACACTACCCATGTGAAACTTGAAATCATGAATAAGAAAGATAAGGGATGGTTTAGGTAACCTAGGTTCCCATGCATGTGTGCATGAGGAGCATAAAACTTATGTGATAAGTCTTAAGAGATATAAAAACCCAATAGTTGTATATATAAGAAAATGTAAAGTTGGAATATAACTTGTTCAAACTCCTCATGTTGTCTCTAGAAGTTTAGTGATGGTGGCCAAGCCCCTGGAGGGGAAGGTCGAGGTAGCACCAAGCCATGGAAGGAAGGTGACCCAAGTTCATTGAATGGACAGAGACCATGAGGGGGTATTCCAGAGGTTGAGCAAACATGGGTTGATATGTTATAATAATAAAAGTTATACTTAATGAAAACAAAGAGGTATCTATGAAACCTTTAGGGTTAGTGTGCCAACCTGGGGTGGGTCAACCCAAAAAGTGGGAAGATTTCCTATGAGGGAGGCAAAACCTAGATCTTGGGATCAGGTTGTGGCTAGAGAGCCTAACCCCCTCGTATGAGCCAAGAAGGCACCCTAGGCTAGGAATTTCCCTTAAAAGGTAAGTGAATAAACATATTTAAGTATTGAGATAACCTTAATCCTCACCTAGAGGGGTGAAGAGTTAAAAAAATGAAAGCACTTAAATTATTTGAACCCAAGGATGCCAACTATGAGTGACACAACTGGTCAATCCCAGGAGGGAAGACCAAGAAGGCACCAAGCCCAGGAGGGAAGGTGGCTTAAGTGGATGACCAAGCCCAGGAGGGAAGGTCATGAAATGGTCAAGCCCGGGAGGGAAGACCAGGTAAGCACCAAGCCTAGGAGGGAAGGTGGCCTAAGTCCACAATGTAGCCCCTAGAGGGGAAGATCATAGAGGTCAAGCCCAGGAGGGAAGACCGACATGGCACCAAGCCCTGGAGGGAAGGTGGCCCGAACCCAATGATGGGATGACACTACATTATGTGTACTAAAAAAGAGAGAGATGAAGGAAATCTGGGTTAAAGAATTAAATAAGAGAATAATGTGCTTAAAAGATGTGACATCTCAAAAGAAACCCTTAGGGAGGGTAGAGTCCTAATACAATTCTAGGGTCAAGTAGGGTGTATTAGAGGTACATAGAACTGATGGGTTGGGAGTTGATAAACCTTGAATGCACATGACCAAGTGGTCGGGAGGTAACCGTTGGTTTTCCCTAGGCCTATGTCTCAAGAGGTTGGCCACCTCCCTAATGTTCATATGGATCAGTAGGATGAATGTAAAGACACTCTCTTGATGCATAAGGATGAGATCACCCCAAAAAGGTACCTATACCCCTAGAGACCCCAAGGATTTGGCTAAGACTCATAATGATATATGAAATGTAGATATAAAGATATAAGGAAGTCATGAAAACTTGAGAGAAGTTGTGTGCTAACTTAAGAGTAAGAAAAGGGACACTTGACTTCATGGGATATAAGAATGTTGTGAAATTGAGAACAAGTAAGTTTAGAGTCATATAGAGTATGATTCAACTTCATATGTGAAATTGAAAGGTAATGTGTGGATGTACTATCTCCGCTCTTGGAATGGAATGAACTTTGTGTTTGGGCTGCAGCCAAATGCTTATTTCATCTCATTATGAGGGAGGGAGATTGCATAGACACATATTATGCATAAAATTGAGAATAAATATCTTAAGATGAATGTGTAATGGCATGAACTAGGGTTAGAGGTGTTACCTCACCCTTATGTTAAAAGTAACAAATTATAGGTTGGAAACCTGAGTGAAAAGAGAAATCACCAAGAAATAATGAAATCACTAATAAAAATGAAATCATCAAGTGATGATAGGATGTATATACTAATGATGTGGGTGTACCTTGAAATGGAATTCAAGTGCTAATCCTATTAATAATGTGATGAAATCTACATATCGGTAAAAGATGTTGACGACATCTAAGTAGGCTTGTTAACCCTAAGGTCTGGAACTAGGTTGGGATATTATTCACCTTAAAGCTTAATGGGTTTGAATTTTGGGGACAAAATTCCTTTTAAGGAGGGGTGAATGTTATATCCCCAATTTTGGTAAAATTGAGTGATATAAATATAAAGCATGTTCAGATAAATAATTTTCCTGAATGATATTATTTATGGAATAATATTATCCTTGTGACAAGTTAAAGAAATAAAAGGATTTTTGTTTGCAATAATCCATTAAAATGTTGAACAAGAGAAAGAAAGGAAAATTCTAGAAAAAAGGATATATCAGGGGATAATAGTATTAATGTTCAAAAGGAACAAGCTTTGTATGGGAAAGGTATCACATTAGATCCCAAAAGATTAAATACAATTTAGAAAGGAATTAATAAGTTCCTATAATGGATGCAAGGATTTTATTCCTTCCTATGACCATGCCTTTCCTATTAGTTGGAGATTAAGTTGTGAAATAAAAGAGATATTTTGTAAATAGTCATGGAAAGGTTCTAATGGGAGTTTCCTTCTCAAAATATTAGATTGTAGATGGAAAAAGGTAGTAGGAGTATAGTTATTTCTTTCTAAGAGTTGGTGACTAAATTATTTTGGAAAGGAATAATGGCATGCCTTGCCACGTATGGAAGAAAGTTAAAGGAAGATACGAGGACTCTACCAATATATACATGATCCCCTTTATACTTGAGGGATGCACAACAAACCCTCATCCCTCCTCATAATCTCATGATGATAAATCATACCTGACCCCTCCACGCAACTGAGAACTTACTCTGCAGTTTTGATCTACAATTATCGGCCTCGAAAACAATATCGCAACCATCACGGAAGAGCTGCAAGCCATAGATTTGGCGACGACGGCGGCGGCTATGGTGGGCGCCTCTGAAGTGTTGGTGCATCACCCCTTCACAGAAAGGTCCCCGCTTGGACAAGCCAGGGCCGAGTCATTGAAGGATGAGGTGTTTGCTGCAACGGAAGACCCCATCGCAAGAAGGAGCAGTAGTAGGCACTGCCTGTTTGTAGGTCCAAGGAGGGTAGATGTTGACAGTGTTGGAAGAATCGAGGGGGGGAAGAGATGAGTGGCTCCGTGTGTTCTGAGGAAAGTGGCGGTGAGAAGTGGCGACATGCTGTCGGTGAGTTGAAGGAGGAGTCGTAGTGGGTGGTGGTCTGTAGTAGGAGGAGCTAATTTGCTCGAGGACCTGGGTCATGACGCTGTTGGTGCAGGCCGGATGAAGAAGGCAACCAGGCTCTGAGAGGGGCAACATCAGTTGCAGTATCAGAGATGGTGCCTTCACATAGGCTCTGTGGTGACGTCTTATGTGAGGAAGAACAGTGGCGGCGATGTTATGCTGGCGAGGGGGTTCAGCCACTGATCAGCTGTGACTACGTCATCTTCACTGCGACCTGTATGTAAGGAACCCACATCTATACATGTTACGTGAGGAAGGAAGGAGATGAGTCGAGAGGGGGGTATGGCAGTGAAGGGGAAGCAGACCCTGCGGGGGTTGGTGCCTCTGACCACTACGGTTGGGGCATCGAAGCTGGCGTAGATGACAGTGCCAGACGCTTGACCCGCAATGCAAGGACGAAGGCGGGGGAGAGACCCCTGACCTGAGCGAGTAGAAGAAAAGGGGGGCCTTAGACCGGATGGTCCAGGATTGAGCCCAAAACCACTTATCCAGTTGGGTGTGGAATTGAGGGGAGTGGACCAATGAAGAGTCGCCACATCATCCCTCTTTAAAGTTATAATTTCTGATCTTGCATAATATATAGAAAATGCTAAGAATGCCCGAAAATAGCAAAACTATATATCAAATTGCTCAGAAAAATGAGAGGAATCCAAAGAAAATATATTTAGAGTCTGATTAAGCTTCCTGTTCTAAAAGTGTATGCAATACATGTTCGTATGTGATTAGTATAAAGGAAAGCCTAGATTTAGGTTAATTGATGCTTAATTGATTAGATTTGGTTATATTGAGTTAATACCTGATCTTGTCATGTCTAATAAGGAAATCCATGATAATGATGAATAATGGATGATTCTTGATTAGTAATCTTATTCATGTTGTTTAGGGTTTTACAACCAACATGGACATCTTGCTATGATCTTAATGTTAGTAATGTGATTTAGATGTCATAGGTAATCTAATATGCTTAAGATGCTAATCAGGGTTTAACCTAACATGCATAACTGAGTTTGTAATCTCAGAAACCACGATAAGATGGAATTAGGGTTTGTAGCCCTAATTCATAGTCCAAACATGAGATAATCCTAAACCCTAGTTTAGGAACGCATCTAGATCTGAATAATGTAACGTGAATACATGGTGACACATATGTAGTATGTATATTTCATATTGAATGCTTGTTTCTTGGATGTTTGGATATATTCTTAAAGTACATATGATGTTCTGCACAGTTCTGCAATGGCATAAGGTACATGGTTATGCTTATGAATACATGTATCGAATTTCGAAGTTGTCGATGTTTCTCGATGAGATTGAATGACAAATAAACTGCTTGCTTGTTTATTTAGTTCTTGTAAACTATAAAGTTCTTATGAGTATCATGTAAACTAAATAACAATATTCTGAACCATGGGTTAGACTGATCTTAAGGGTAATGCACACGAGCCCTGAAGGGACAGTGATTACACCGGAGGTAGTAGACCAGATAGGGGTTAGAATATGAAAATAAGTTTATATTCTTACATGCAAGATAAAGATGTTTGCTTATATCTATATTCGTGATTATTGTTTGAACCCATGTACCAGTATAGTAATATACTGACCGCATATTTGTTTTTCGGCATTTTAGGTATCAGATATACTTGATTCGTGGACAAGAGGGTACATATAGAGATGTTGAAGACACTACTGTTTAATCATGAAGGTTTAGTCATAATGGTTTATCTTCACACCTGTAAAATTTAATTTTCTTTAAAAGTTATGTAACTCCTTAGATGAGCTTTTTATCTAAACATGTAAATATTTGATCATTAATGGAAATTGTTTACTATTGTGTATTATTTCATGAATCTGATCCTGGAATTTTTGAATGATGATCTGTGACTTTAAGGTCTTTTAGACACTCAAAAGTGTGGGTCGTTACATTACCCTTTTCATCATTAGCAAAGCCACAGAGGTGGACCAGGATCTGAGCCAGTCATGTATGCATACTTATGGTGATAGTCATAGTCACTTTATAGTTGCATGAAATAAAAGTCATCCAAGCAGTTATTTTCAGGAAACCGATAAAACAACCGGGAATCACCGTGGAACTAAAGCGATTAACCATAAGCGTAACCACATACCTATCATGCTGATTTGAGACTGAATAATCCAATCAATCAAGAAATCCAATTAGGCAAGCAAGAACATAATGAGATCCTGAAATATGCATACAATTTCCTATTATTGATCATGCCATCAAGATCTATTAATTCTAGCTCACTTCCTAGGGTTTCTAGTCCACTTTTAGGGTTTCCATTGCAATTAGGGTTTCACTTTATTTTTACTATTTTAAACCCTAATTTTATACAATTACTCACAAACCCTAATTATCTCATCTATTCTTCATGAAAGATATTAAGGTTGTCTTTTAACAACATATAACCCTAATTTCAAATCAAAGGCACAATTAACCATCAATTAAGTTCATTAAGCCTCTTTTACATTAAAACTACCATTTTTATCCTTTTAATTCATGACAAAATCATTAGGCCCAATTATCATCTTTGGTTCCTTTCAATTTAACAATTCATTGTTCATTATGATCTAATTCACATATAAACTCTATTTATCATTAATTCCACCTTCATCCATTAGAAAACCCTAATTACCAAATTAAGGGTATTTACCCACAATTAGGAATCTTTATACTCGAAAAATCTTAGAACCATCATATCTCAACTTTAATCATGAATTTGAACAACTAAAGCCATTAAGAGTCTCAATAACTAATATTAGGGTTTCAAGACCCATTAAAGCATATTTATGCACTTGAAACTGTAAATTAAACTAATTACATGCAAAGTTCATCCTTTTTGTTCTTAATGTACCTTTTTACAATTAACAAGTTAATATTGACTTTAATCATCCATTAAACCCTACCAAATACATTATTCATCTCAAAATAGGGTTTCTTAATCATTAAAGCATTAAAGTTGATAACTTCCACTATTTTTCAAATTGCAAGAGGAATTAGTTCTGAATATATTTTTAATGGATTCCTCTCATTTTTCTGAGCAATTTTCATATTTTATATGTACCAATCCGAGCTACCATTATTTATATATGAATTTTGCAGTAAATCCACTTACTCGGACCAATAGGAGGATGCCACATCGCTCATTCCATGCAACATAACCCGACCTGTTTGAAAACATTTCGAAATGTCGATAATACCCTTCATTAAGCGACTGACTCTTTAGCATGCGGAGGGGCAAAAATGTCAAAAGCTGCCCACTCTTCTTCAACCTCACGGCACCCTGGTGGCCGCTGACCTGCTGCACTTCAGGGGTCCGCCCCTCCCTCTCCAGGGCTCGAAACTCGTCGTCAGCCGTCTCCCTAGGTCTGCCGCCCCCTTGCGCACCTGAGGCACCCCTCGGTTGTAGCCAGCGTGACCGATCTGGAGTGCACCAAGCCCACGACTTGTGACTATTCTTGCAGCAGTGTTACTACATCTGCGCAGGGGTTAGAGAACGGCGATGATGGCTAAGCTTTTCTCTGGCATCGTGGGCCATCAGGCTTCCTTCGCAACTCTTCATTGGCTCCTTATAGCTTCATGCTCACGCTGCTCCTTGTGGTTAGGGTTTGTGGATGAAAATGAGGAAGAATATGAGAGAAAGATGTGTGGGATCCTCTAGACTTGGCCAAGGGTTCTACCCCTTATATAGGGGAGGGTAAAGAAGTCCTAGGATGGCTATCCACGAGTTACCATCTTCCTTTCCAAAAAGAAAAACATATTCCTTAACTAGGAAGCAACCTTCTCTCTCTTCATTATCTTCTTAGATAGCTATATTCTTTGGATAATTAGAAATTCGAGAATCCTCTCACTTATTCTCTTTTATGCTTGACTTTTAATCCATTGTCACAAAATTATATTTTCTTTTAATAGAAAATCCTCCTTTTTAACAATACCACAAAATCCATTAATTATGTATCACATTATCCTCTTATTTTCTATTATTGGCATTTTCTCTTTCTTTTTCTTCATTGGGGGCTCCTTGGACCCCAAGAAACTCTAATATTTCGAAATCATTTTTAGTGGATACTCATTATCCTTCTAGATGCATCTATATCCATAATTTCTTATTATCTTACTTTACTTTATTTAAAAATATCTCTTTTTGAGGATTTCTCTTTATCTCTCTTTTATTTTCCTTATTAAAATTCCTTTTTACATTAGGAACCTTATGGATACGAAAATCCATCAAAGATAACTCAATTATACCTCTTTCCACTTATTTCCCACATTTTATCATTGTTTTCAATTTCTTTCTTAATAAAGAAATATTTAATTGATCTTTTCTTTTCTTGTTGAATTATCTTTGCAGATTTGGACTCCTTGGAACCCAAGAAACCCAAGAGGCATGAAATCAAACTTTGGATAACATTCCTTTGCCTTCTAGAGGTTTCTACATCTTTCTTTTCTCCATTTTCTTATTTACTCATTTAATAATGGAGTTTCTTTTGTCGTTTCTTTGTTATTGGGCCCAATAGCCAATAAAGCCCACAAAACAACAATCACAACTATTGTAAACGAAAACCATTGATTCAAAACAAATTATATCATTATTTGTTCAAATATCTTTAATATGATAAATTACATTTCTCACCGAATGAACCCAAAAATTGGGGTTGTAACATTAACCCTTCTCAACAAGAGGATTACACCTCATTCAGGGCTCAACCATTCCCAAAGGTCATTAAGACCATCATATCATACCCTGCAAGATCATCATTATCTTTGAATGCCTTATAACAAGGCTCAACAACATCATTTATATATAGTACACCAGATCAACACAATATTGCATTAATGAACTAGGTTATATTCATATATAATCATAGCAGGGTCATATTAACATTAAGAATATTCCTTTATTACATCAACATGCAAAGAATCTAGATATGATTAACTCTCATCATATTCATAATGCACATGTTTACCATAAGAAAGTAGCAACCATGTGACTATGATAACCACCAATTAACATACCAAGGTTATGATCATGTTAAGGAAGTTATTCCACCATCATTCCATCATATAAGAATGTTAAACATGAATACTCATCTTTATCTATTTGCATTAGAGTTAGGTTCAACATGATAAATTATATCAATGTTACTAAATAGCACTCATACCCAAACCCTAACTCACAACATCCCCATTGGAATCATGTATGCATAAGGTGAAGCATCACCATCACATTCCATACCATTCTCAACTATGAACCCACACATAAATCAAGGTATAATGATTGGGTTACAGCATACTAGGGTTTCAACAACAGTAACAAAGTACTTCATGATTGTATTAGCCATTCAAGGACTATTCATACCCAATTACCATCATTTAGTTATATTAAAGCTAGGTATAACAAGCTATACCTCATTAGGGTTACATATCAACACAATATGGTTATCATACCTTCTATTCATATGAGTGAATAGGTAAGACTACCTTATTAAGGGTAACCCTCCATTTGTTCCATCATCATTCAACCCGTATCACCATACCACAATGTCACCCAGAACCATTGGATGTTTAAAAGGTAAGACCTTTGGTTATTTACATAAGTAAACACCTTAGATAAACCACCTATGAAATCCTTGATTTGTTCTCAAGACAGAGTCACCATGTAACCTTAGACATCCCTTGATTAACAACATAAAAAGTTCCATTGAGAGTAGGTTAAAACCCACAATCGACTGTTCAGTTAAAACAAGCCATCCATTGTCAAAAAGTAAGCTCCTTAAGCTGATCATATTAAGGAAACCATATAAATCCCATCATTAGGACCAACATATTACATTATCCATAATTCCACTTTATTGGAGGAATAAACATTAGATCTTGACCAATGGGTCAAGTTCATATATTAAAACCATCAATTACAATATAGGTTCGACCATTGCATCAAGTGACCCAAGAAACTATTGGTCTAAGGATTAATTGATGCTAAAACAATATGATTAACTCACCATAGATTGTAGAGACCTGATCCACCATCATTAGTGATCATTAAATCACTATAGGTTGTTAGATCAACACTATATTCATTAATCAACATCAAATATTAAGCCGATGTCATCATTGATTGATAACATCAGTAGGGTACATAATGGTTGATCATTATACTTCTAATTGATCTAAAACCTGACCTAAGGGGGTGACCATAGGTTTTCACCATCATTTGACACCCTTGTTCACGACCATGAGTTGTTATGAAGACAACACCATAGGGTTGTTGCAATGGTACCATCATCGGGTCATGGTTTATAAAAGAAATCAGCTTTAAACCCTAAAATTGACCATTGTTTGATAGGTGCTTAGCAGCATAGGTTGTCAAAAAAAACCTAATCCAACTCATATAATACCTTAGGAATAATGTACACATGATCACAGGTTCATATATAACTGAAATAAGAATAGGAACCATTATAAAAATCAAAATCCTAGCCAAGCATAGCTTTTTAGTGCATGGATTATCATTTTCAAGCAAGATCATGATCTAGAAAGCTTATGGTAAGCAATAAACGTGGACCAAGTTATAAAACTTGCCTCTAATTAGAAGATAAAACCCCACATAGAAGAAATCTCGAGTAGGTAGGGTAGAAAATCCAAGAGTAAGCTATGAATTCGTCCATCTAGCACCTTTCTTCATCAAATGAGCAAACCCTAAACATAAGGAGCAAGTAAGGTAGGGTTTTAGAGCTTTAGAGCAAGTTATACCATGGAAGAGCAAGGTTCCGACCTGGAGGAAGGTCTAAGGAAGGAGAAGAGCAAGAAAAACGAAGAAAGAAGGAAGAAAACAACTTGCCTTGGTCGAATTCCCTAGAAGATGACCTTGGAAACCCTAGGTAGGGCTAGATGGAGCCCTAAGAGACCTTCTTCTCCAAAAAGGGGTTGTCTTCTACCTTAGAGCAGTTGTTTCTGCAGAAAAACAGAGTGTATTCGTTTCTCCAGGTTAGAGGAAAGAGAAAGCAAGCATAGTTTCATATTTGGGCAAGGAAGAGGCAAATATAGCCCATGGATAAGGATAGAAGCAAGCATGAGGTGTAAAACTAGCTTCCCCATGTGTTTTTAGAATTAAACTATTGAGAATATACAATCACACACACAAGAAGCTCCCCCACAGTCCCTATTAACCTGCTTAGATTTCTTTTGTTGAAATTCCCATCCAATCACATAATTCATTAGTTGATAGCTACGGAAGTAGCTCATCCATGAAGGAGTAAACCCTAAAATACCCTTGATGAAAACACCTTCAAAACATGGCTCAACTAGGAGCCCCATGGATAAAAAATCTCAATAATGATAATTTAACATCTAAGGAACATAATGTATGTGATAAATTGCAAAGAAAACCCCTCAATAGGGTAAATTGTAGAAAAGTCAAAAATGTATAGAAAATTGCATAACTTGCTCAAACAGTGTCCAAATTGGACCAAATTTGAAACTTAAGCTTGTATTCTGATTTCAAAACATATAAAAAGATTATATTAGGGTTATAAACATTAAATTATGGTAATTAAGCTCATTCAACTCATTAAGCAAGTTCAGGGGCCTTACAACTATAAACCCCTAACAAGGATTTCGCCCCCAAAATCCAAGGTAAACAAACATGGGTACTTCCTTTGCACCTCATCCTATTACCTTCACATGGTTACTTTCATATCATGGTGATGTCATATCATTCATACATATATCCTCTTGGGGTAGCAAAAAAATCCCCACCTAAGAATACATTCTCAATATGGAATGTAGAAACTTGTTGTGTCATCTATACAACTCTAGTAGTAATGTTCAACTTTAAATTATGGCTATCATCCTAAAATTATATCTGTATCAAAATATTACTCAAAATGCATACTTGCTAGATTTTTACCAATCATGGCATGTGTCCCATACCATTCCTTGAAGCATAAAAAAACAATGTATCCATCCTTTTTTTTTCAATACACTGACACTAGAACTCTTGTTAGTTTTTTTTTAGCATAAAAAGAAATGCTGACGTTGGCACCTTTCGCTCCATACAAGGAAACATCATTCCTAGTCAACCTTGTTAGGGATGAAACAACAACACTATCTTCATCTTACTAGGATTTACACAGCCTACTTAGAAGACATATCATGATCCCATAAAGAAATTTTAATCAACCCCACCTCACTCTTATTCAACTTGTCTCATAACTATTTCTACTTCGACAACCCTAAGGTTTTTGAATAAATATTGATCATATTTGAAATACTTTGACATGTCATCATTTAAAGCTTGATATAACTTGTATGACATGACTGGAACACTCTATTCCTCATATTCATAAATTCAACTTGTACATTGGTTAGTCTATAGGACATAACTCTAAACTCATCATGGTCATGTGAATTATGTCATCCAATCTAAATCTTATTAATTGATATTTGATCTTAGGTTTATCTTAAAGGAACATGGTATCACATATCTATTGACCAATAAACCTTCTATCATTGATAGTGGTCTTGTCTAGCTATCAGTAAACCATACACAACATTATATAATCACTTTTTTTTCCTTCCTAACAACATTTAAAGGGTCATCATCAACTCTCTCTCTCTCCAAGAGAGAGGAATACTTGTAATGTTCATTTAATAAACATCTCCAACCTTCACATACTTCCCATACTATTGACACATGTTGGATAATTGGATTCATTACCTTGGTATCCACCTCATGTGCTATAAGGAACTCACATCCTTATCTCATCTACTTTTACCAACATAATAAATTTCAAAACATATAAGAGGAGTCTCCCAAAATATTGGAAGGCTCAAAAGCAAACTCATCACAAACTTTATGATCTTGGAACCATAGTCCAATCAACCTTATACTATAATAAGTGATCCACCTTCATGTTTGTAGTGAATCCACACATACCAAGTGGCAATGATCCAGTTGAAAGCTGTGCCCTAGAAAGGAAAGACACAAAGGAAAACACGCTTCCCATACCATAGCAACATTGTTCAAGGGTCACTAGCAAAAAGGTAACCAATTCTATTTTCATTATGCAAGTTACAACTTCTTATGTATAATTTTACCTTTTTCATTTCAGGTTCCTTGCCATTAGCATAGGAATCATCAGGATTAACATATCTCATTTCTCCTTCCTTGATGACTATTTATCACACTTGGTATGTTCTCTTATTTTATTATGTTTTTCAACCACTTATCAACAGGTAAATCATCATATTCCACACTTTTTTCATTAAATCGGGATCATCTCCCTTAATTTCTTTCACATGCCATGCTGATTTTTCATTAACACTTTCTTACACACATAGGTTGGTCTGAGATTAACTTAGGTTCCACCTTATTTCTTTGTCATGGTTCCCATTCATATTTTCATTTTGTACTTGTTATAGGAGTTCTTTCTATCTTATGTGGATTTCATACGTTGAATCACTTTATAAACATAGACTTGTTTGGCTCTTACTTTATTATCTTCTTGAATCACATCTTCAAGAACTCTTCTTTTCCTTATTTGTATTCAGATTTAGATTTCATGGTGTTGCATCTTTCTCTTATATTTACCAAACATTTAAGTTTTGATAGATAATGATGCAATTTTCATCTTCTTTAATGTAGGATTGAGAAATTCACACCATGATTTCTTATTCATTATGCTCTTTAGATTGTTTCAAAATGACTACTTGATCAGAGTAATCAGAAAGATAACAATCTAAGAGTTCCATACTTACCTTTTCTTCAATAATTGAATACCATGCCATGACACCCAAATACTGAGATTAGGCAGTATGTACCATATTTTTATGTCATATTCCTAATTTTGACATCATCCTAGTCCTAAGTCCTAGTGTCCCTGTAGACTCAGTGAACCTAAAGCTCTGATACCAACTTGTGAGAACCCATTACACTAAGTGAGATTACTCAAAACATAAAACACAGTCAATCACTAATTAATCACATACCCAAAAATATGGGTAAATTAAAACCGATTTCAACGTCAACACCTGCTCAGAAACATTTACATAAGAGCCCAGCATCTTTCTTATATCCATACTATGCCAGGAATTTGATACAAATTGTTCTATCATCTTAGCCACCATGTATATACACAAGAGAACAATATTTATATATGCCACACAAACAAGCATTAATATGCTAACAAAAGTCTGATTCGTTTGAAACACCATATACAAACTTTTTCTTGCCTAGACTTGAGAGTACAAGGATGACTCTAGGAAACACTAGACATATAATCAACTTTCTCATAGATTCATTACTATAGCTCCTATTTGCTGCTACAGGTCTATTTTCGTCACTTCTGATTACCTAAAAAAATGTGGCGAACCACAAGGGTGAGACCCATGTCCCAACAAGAGATATAACCTCCAACAATGTTTATTGATTACAACATTTTTAAGCAATTTAACATTTAAGCAGTTTAATCAGAGATAACAAATAAGATCAAAAATATTGATGATTAACAAAATACATAAAGGAGTAGATAGTAACGATCATCATTTGCCTGACTATCATCCTTTATCTTGTTGACAATATAAGCAATTCAGTAGCATATGTAGTTCTAGCATCATGAGCAAGTCTAGTAACATATCATAGATAACAACATGAGCATGTCTAATTGGTTGAACGTATCAACATCATAAGAAGAGCTAACAACATAAGCACAACTACCTGGACAAGCATAATTAACAGTATATGCATCTCTAGTTACAAAGGCATGGCTAGCATGCTAAACATAACTACAACATGAGATAGCAAGCATCATGATTATAATCAATAGTGGAAGTATAGTTATCAACATAAGCATGGCTACTGTATGTATGCATCTACAATCATAAGCATATTCACAACATAAGTATATCTACCATCTCTTAATTTCATTATGAATCATCTTTATGTAAAGATAACAAACAAGGGTTATCATCCAATGTGAAATGTTATGTATAACCCTAAAAAAATATGCCACATGGCTATCTTACATCTTTTATTATGCCATGAGGAAATTGAGGATACCACTCAAAATCCAACTGACCACTGCTAAGTCGAAATTAGTGCCACACAATATCTATGAAGAGCCAGATTCCTAATATCTTCTCCGCCCCCGATTAGTATGGGTCTGCCACAGCGACACATAAGGTCAAGATGCTAACAACCTACTCCGTCCTTGGTACAGGTCACAACACTAGTGAAAGGAGGTGGGTACACATACCCTACCATCCAAGGTACAACCGCATTTTTCCTCCAATCTTGTCACATATATAATCACCGAGACACGACCACAATTATTCTCAATCACATTAGATGTATGAGGCATGACCATAGCCAACCTCCACAATCTGCATTGTGGATGACAAGGATATATCCTCAAATTGACACCCCCACATACTCAACAATATCCGATCCGAGTTTCACTTAGGAATACTTGTTTCACCATTTGGAAAATTCTGACACTCAGATGGATCTATGGCACAAGGCGCTACATGATTAGAGTTTCACTTGATTAGTTATGCCAATTGGGTGAATTAAGGCTGCATCAAACAAGTGGACATAGAAACCCTAATTCACTTCTAGCAAGCATATAAATATCAAAACTTTGAAAAGATATAAAATGTGTGAAACATAATTTCTCATCTCATCATCACATGGTATTATTCACTTTCCATTCATGAGACCACACTAGTCATCATACAATCACAAGATAATAATATTTTTCATAATATCACTGGCTATCAACCCTTATCAACATAAGAAGATTACACCTCATTCAGGGATCAACCATGCCCAAAGGTCATTAAGACCGTCATACTATCACAGGATATAAATCCTTTTCACAATATCACAGGGTATTAACCCTTATCAATAAGAGGATTACACCTCATTCAAGGCTCAACCATGCCCAAAGGTCATTAAGACCATCATATTATTCCATGCAAGATCATCATTATCTTTGCATGCCTTATAACAAGTCTCAACAACATCACTTATATATAATACACCAGATCAACACAATATTGAATTAATGAACTAGGTCATATTCATAAACAATCATAGTAGGGTTATATTAACATTAAGAACATTCCTTTATTACATCAGCATGCAATGAATCTAGATATGATTAACTCTCATCATATTCATAATGCACATGTTTAGCATAAGAAAGTATAAAACATTTGGCTATGATAACCACCAATTAACATACCAAAGTTATGATCATGTTAAGGAGGTTATTCCACCATCATTCCATCATATAAGAATGATAAACATGAATACTCATATTTATCTATTTGCATTAGAGTTAGGTTCAACATGATATATTATATCAATGTTACTAAATAGCACTCATACCCAAACCCTAACTCACAACATCCCTATTGGATCATGGATACATAAGGTGAAGCATCACCATCACATTCCATACCATTATCAAGTATGAACCCACACATAAATCAAGGTATAACGATGTTTAAAAGGTAAGACCTTTGGTTATTTACATAAGTAAACACCTTAGATAAAACACCTATGAAATCCTTGATTTGTTCTCAAGAAAGAGTCACCATGTAACCCTAGACATCCCTTGATTAAAAACATAAAAAGTTCCATTGAGAGTAGGTTAAAACCCACAATCGACTGTTCAGTTAAAACAAGCCATCCATTGTCAACAAGTAAGCTCCTTAAGTTGATCATATAAAGGAAACCATATAAATCCCATTATTAGGACCAACATATTACATTATCCATAATTCCAGTTTATTGGAGGAATAAACATTAGATCTCGACCATTGGGTCAAGTTCATATATTAAAACCATCAATTACAGTATAGGTTCGACCATTGCATCAAGTGACCCAAGAAACCATTGGTCTAAGGCTTAACTGATGCTAAAACTATATGATTAACTCACCATAGGTTGTAGAGACCTGATCCACCATCATTAGTGATAATTAAATCACTATAGGTTGTTATATCAACACTATATTCATTAATCACCATCAAATATTAAGCTGATGTTATCATTAATTGATAACATCAGTAGGATACTTAATGGTTGATCATTATACTTCTAATTGATCCAAAACCTGACCTAAGGGGGTGACCATAGGTTGTCACCATCATTTGACACCCTTGATCACGACCATGAGTTGTCATGAAGACAACACCATAGGGTTGTTGCAATGGTACCATGATCAGGTCATGGTTTATAGAAGAAATCAACTTTAAACCATAAAATTGACCATTGTTTGATATGAGCTTAGCACCATAGGTTGTCAAAACAACCTGATCCAAGTCATATAATACCTTAGGAATATTTTAAACATGATAACAGGTTCATATATAACTGAAATCAGAACAGGAAACATTATAAAAATCGAAATCCTAGTCAAGCATAGCTTTTTAGTGCATGGATCATCATTTTCAAGCAAGAACATGATCTAGAAAACTTATGGTAAGAAATAAACGTGGAGAAAGTTATAAAAATTGCCTCTAATGAGAAGATAAAACCCCACACAGAAGAAATCTCGAGCAGGTAGGGTAGAAAATCCAAGAGTAAGCTATGAATTCGTCCGTCTAGCACCTTTCTTCATCAAATGAGCAAACCCTAAACATAAGGAGCAAGAAAGGTAGGGTTTTAGAGATTTAGAGAAAAGTATACCATGTAACAGCAAGGTTCCGACCTGGAGGAAGGTCTAAGGAAGTAGACGAGAAAGAAAAATGAAGAAGGAAGGAAGAAAACAACTTGCCTTGGTCGAATTCCCTAGAAGATGACCTTGGAAACCCTAGGTAGGGCTAGATGGAGCCCTAGGAGACCTTCTTCTCCATTAAGGGATTGTCTTCTACCTTAGAGGACTTGGTTCCATAGAAAAACAGAGTGGATTAGTTTCTCCAGGTTAGAGGAAAGAGAAAGCAAGCATAGTTTTGTATTTGGGCAAGGAAGAGGCAAATATAGCCCATGGATAAGGATAGAAGCAAGCATGAGATGTAAAAGTAGATTCCCCATGTGTTTATGGCCTTAAACTATTGAGAATATAAAAGCACACACACAAGAAGCTCCCCCACCATCCGTATTAACCTTATTATATTTCCTTTGTCAAAATTACCAACCAATCACATAATTCATTAGTTGATAGCTACTAAAAGTAGCTCATCCGTGAGGGGTAAACCCTAAAATACCCTTAATGAAAACACCTCAAACCATGGCTCAGCTAGGAGCTACATGGATAAAAAATCTCAAGAATGATAATATAACATTTAAGGAACATAATTTATGTGATAAATTGCAAAGAAAACCCCTCAATTGGGTAAATTGTAGAAAAGTCCAAAATGTACAGAAAATTGCATAACTTGCTCAAACAATGTCCAAATTGGACCAAATTTGAAACTTAAGCTTGTATTATGATTTAAAAACATATAAAAAGGTTATATTAGCATTATAAGCATTAAATTATGGTAAATAATCTCATTCAACTCATTAAGAAAGTTCAGGTGCCTTACATTGTGGTTCTTAGTCCTGAAATCATTGCACTCATCACATGTCGTTGAGTACAGTTTGACATCATGAAATGCAGTCCTGAAACATGGGTTGTTATAACGGTTATGATTGGGTGGATTTGATAAATGGGGAATGACTGTGAATGATAGACATGGGATTTGTCCCTCCTACTCGAGTGTGATGTCCTAGGCCTCTTGATAAGCGAGACTAAGAAAAACATGGCCATGGGCATGCAAGTCAATATGTGATATTATGCTTACATATATCTCAAATAGTCTGCTCTTGGTTCAACAAACAAGATTGAATAATAATGATGGTGACTGCTCCATGCCTCTAGTTTAATTTGGACATCAGTGACAAATACATTATACAAACACTACAACACCATACACAGATTGTAGGTTGAAGTTGTTCCCCAAATTTTCCATTCACTAGGGTAGCAATGATGTGCCACTAGGCACCACTATTTGCTTGTGATGTCATAAGTTGTTATGGACATTCACTGCCAACGTAATATGGGACCTATAGGGTCACACACATAGGTCTTGACCTAGAAGAGGAGTTCAAATCTCAAATGACAGTTGAATTAAGTGCTAAAGTGTTTAGTCATCTGATTCAGGTGACAAATAGGCTAACAACACCTCCAAACACCCATCTCAAGTGTTGAGACGGCCATTTAGAAGTTCCAAAATGTCATCTCAAGAGTTGAGATGGGCGTATGGGTGTCAGTCTAGTTGTGAGTTGAAATTGGAAAAGGAACGAACCGACCCAACCCAACTAAATAGGATCAACTCGGGTCACCAGATGACCGTCTGGGTGAACTGAGATGGTCGTCTCACATGGGCGAGATGGTCTCATTTAGTCGGGGAAGGTTCTAGATGTTTCCCTATTCGTTTCACTTGAGAAATAATTGTTTTACAAGGAAATCAATATCTAAAATTGATGGGAATTAATTTTCCAAATTTGTTTACAACTGAGAAACCACAAAATGACCATCTCCTAGTACGAGATGACCGTCTGGATTGGCCAAATAGTCATTTCGGCTGTCGGAGGTTGTGCAAATTTTATAATTGTTGTGAAAATTTGAGTTCTTCCAGTCCTTTCCACTCCCACACATTAATACTGTATCGGATAACAACTAGGAACCTTGACCCTAGCCTCTAATATAAATAGAGGGGTACCAGGGGCTTCCCAAAAAGACATAGACAATTGAGAATTAGTTCCTCTTCCTCTCTGGTTGTGGTAACCAGGAGAGCTCAGACAAGTCCTACCCGACAAGGGAAGGATAGCCACGGGAGTGAACAACTGAGACTTATCATTGTAGGAGAGAAAGTTGGTGACTAGTTCACCAACGGGACAGACGAATGCTTCTTGATCATTCTAGAAGGATAATAGGAGTTCTAGGCAGTCCGTGTGGAGTACCATAGAGGCAGGAAGCCCTTGTTTTCCTCTTAAAGGATAACGTCAACCAATAGATCATGATAAGAGGAGCTACTGAAGAAGATGATGTTCGTGGTTGTAGTCTGTGGTGTCGACTAGTAGGAGCAGCAGTTAGACTTGTCCCAGTGCCACTAGTATTTGGAGTTGTGCATCTACAACGATGAGGTTTGTCACTGGACTTGCTCCACGACCAGGTATATCTAATAAACCATCCTTCCTGCATTATAGTTATTGACATGATCTACTAATTGTGGTGAATATGGTAATAAAATTTTAAATTCCACTACCTTCTATGTACCATATTTCCTTACAGTGGTATCTGAGTCAACACCAATTTACGATAGTATGGCATAATCAATATGATTGGATTTTGGTTTTGTCATTCTATTATTGCATGCGACGTGCATAATATCGTATCAAATCCAAACACCATGATAATGCCAAACTAATATACACATATATATATATATATCATATATATATGAAATTCACTCACGTTGTCCTAAAAGTAGTTTTGATGGTGGATGTGTAGCATGGTTATGGCTAATAACCCATATCTGTGCATGGTTGTATGTTGTTGGTTTCTCTGTTCATCTTGGTCTGTGTACTGAGCCTCTATGTTATCTTCCCACTGTGAAGTTAAATTCTCTTCTACCTTTACTCCCCTCAAATGTAAATCAAGGTTTCCCTATGATCATGTAAAAGTAGGACAGTTTACTTTCCTATTATGACAAAGATGAAGGCATCCCAAAGACAAATCGACCGGCTAAAGGACCTTGGAGGACATGGTGGACAAGACCGACTAATCACTTGGTGGGCCCGACTGATCAGCTGGAGGAGAAAGCCGATGGTGGATAGAAGGACCAGACAACCACTGAGATGACCTAACAACCATCCATGAGGCAAGATGATCGGTTCAAGGGTTGAACTGATCAACTCAGATTGAATTGACAAGTACAAATCTTCATCAATAACATGTTTCTTCATGTGATGTAAACCTAGATGACCATAATTCCTTGTGGTTCCAAAGGATTATATTAACCATCACTTCTTCATATTGCATGTTTTTGTTGTGGGATATAGCATTTATATGATATATACTATATATGTGGTGATTAAATAAAGTATATGTATATACTTATATATACAAACTCCCTCAAATAAAATATTAACTCTAAGATGTTTTCCATTAGCAGCACACATGAAAAGCTTGATCGACCAAGTGTGGGAACCCCAAGGGTGGTACACCATTTATCTCATGGAGATGTGTTGGTAATAATGTGGGCCCTCCAAGTGGGGTGCATTATTATGGTGTTGGCTATTGAGTCAGGCTTAACTGGTGATTCTTAGAGAGTCTAAGCCCAGAAGCATGTAAATGATTATGGAAAGGAGTTGTGCATATCATCTATCCAAGAGTTGCATATGATGCAATTGGCAATTGTTGCCTACCTTAACAATTAGTCATGAGCGCGAGCATTGGCTGGGTATTGACTGAATCATTTTAGATCTTGGCCTACTAGAATATTGTACACTGCAATATTTCTAATTGATATTGAGGGCTATCAATTTGAATAAAATAGTGGAAGAGATAATAATTAAATACCTAATTATATTGTCAAAAATCAAATCAAAAGGTTTTTTTGACAAATGCAACATTTATCTCTTATAGAATCAAATGGAAAACAAATCATCACATTCAGACAAATTAAATGAGATTTATTTCCATAATTTTTTTGGGACCTTGAGAAGTGTTCTGCATGATCCTGAAACACCAGAACCAGTATACATTCCAAAATCACCTAAGACTAACATGTGCTTATTTGAAGCATGCCAATGATGCTATAAACATCAAGAACCTTATGTTGGGATATATGAACTATAAGTTGCATAAACAACATAACAAGCACGAAAGGTATAATATCTCTAATGCGCTATTTGAGTGCAAAGTGACAGAGGAAGATCCAGTAGAGCTCCATGTGATTAATATGATTAGGCATATGGAGCATCTTGAGAAATTGGGATTTCCTTTGGGTTAAGAGTTGGCCACGGATATGATTTTGCAATCATTTTCTAAATCATATAGCCAGTTCATTGAGTGTTATCACTTGAGCAACATGGCTGGACCACTGTAAGAGTTGCTTGAGATCTTGATAAATGTTGAAGCACAAATGAAGATGGAAAAATTCGTGATAGTGATCAGTGGAGTTGGGTCAAAGGACAAAGGCAAATACAAAAAGCATTTTGTGGCTAAGCTAATATCCAAATATTTTGCACTCAAAGTAAGAGAATGATATGGGAACCCAAGAAGATGAAGAAAGGGATAGAGATCTCTACTTTTAGGGTTTACGTTATTGAGATTAACTTTACTACTTCTTCATCATGGGTACTTGATACCAAATGTGGATTACACATTTGATCAAATGTGAAGGGTCTGAAAAGAAGAAGACCTTTAGAGAAAGGTGAGGTTGCACTATGTTTTGCTAATAGAATAAGAGTTGCGGCCAACACAATTGGAACCTATGAGTTAACTCTACCAAGTGGTCTTGTAATAGAGTTAGAGAACTTCTATTATGTGCCTACCCTTAATAGGAACATCATATCTGTATCTTTTTTGGACAAGAAAGGATTCAAATTTCTTATAAAGAATGGAAGATGTTCTATTAGTAAAGATGGGATCTTTTATGACAGTGCCTCAATGTCTTATGGTCTATACTTGATAGTTCTAGAGACAGGTGTATATAGCGTGAATACCAAAAGGCAAAAACTCAATGGCTGGAATAAAACATACCTTTGGCATTGTTGTTTAGGACACATAAATGAGAATCATAAAACTCTTCATAAAGATGGTTATATGCACTCTTTTGATTTTGAATCATTACAGACGTGTGAATCTTGTTTGTTGGGCAAGATAGCTAATACCCCTTTCACTAGTAACAATGAGAGGGATAGTGATCTATTAGGACTCATACATACTGATGTGTGTGGCCCTTTTATAACAACTGTCGAAGGTGGGTTTTAGTACTTTATTACCTTTATTGATGATTTAAGTAGATATGGCTATGTCTACCTGATGAAAGATAGGTCGGAAGCTCTTGAAAAGTTCAAGGATTTTATGAATGAAGTAAAGAACCAACCTGGTAAAAGTATTAAGACACTTCATTCTGATCAAGGTGGAGAATAATTAAACTAGGAGTTTGAGGACCTTCTTAGATCCCATGGGATTGTATCCCAGTGGACTCCGCCTGGAACACCTCAGCATAATGGTGTATCATAAAGAAGGAATCACACATTACTAAATATGGTGAGATCTATTACGAGTTTAGTTGAGCTTCCAACTACCTTCTAGGGGTATGATCTAGAAACCACCGTGTTTACACTAAACCGAGTACCATCTAAGTCAGTTCAAAAGACACCATATGAGATATGGTATGGGAAGCGTCCCAATGTGTATTTTATGAAGATTTGGGGCTTCTAAGCTTATGTCAAGAAAATGTTTCCTGAAAAGCTTGGTCGAAGATTTGATAAATGTTATTTTGTTGAATATCCTAAGGAGGCTAAAGGATATTACTTTTATTCCTAATCTAAAAACGAAGTGCTTGTTGCCAAAGAGGATGTATTCCTAGAGAGGGAATTTATTTCTAGAGGAAACAATGGGAGGAAAGCAGATCTCGAAGAGGTTCAAGACCAACAAGAAAACATTGAACCATTAGATGTATAAGAAGAATCAAAAGATTCACAAGGTGTTGTGGAATCTCAAATTCCTCAAGTAATATAGGTACCTTGTAGATCTAATAGGACATGCCTTTAACATGAGAGATTTAGATATCTTGTAACTCAGGACAATAGTGAATTGGTCATAGATGATGACCCAATTACCTATAAAGATGCTATTGAGGGACCAGAGTCTAAGAAATGGCTTGAGGCCATGAGATCTGAGATGGAATCCATGTATACCAACAAAGTATGGACTTTGGTGGATCCACCTGAAGGGGTAAAACACATAGGGTGCAAGTGGGTCTTCATGAATAAGACTGACATGGATGGAAAAGTTCAAACCTATAAGGATAGATTGGTTGTAAAGGGTTTTAGACAAGTTCAAGGTGTTGACTACGATGAAACCTTTTCTCCAGTGGCCATGGTTAAGTCCATCAGTGTGGGACCCCACCTCTGAGACCCCACGAATGTATCCATACTAACCACACTAAATCTCAAATTAGCAATTAAAACTTGGAATCAAGGAATTCTATTATATGAAAAACACAAATAACTTTTTCCATTTAATTCCAGATCTGACACAAGAAACTAAGCACTATTCATTTTCAACATATCATATATAATCAATCCCGAGATGTAAGTATTATTCAAGATAAAACTCTAATACAACATGAAGTAGAAAGTTACACTATTACATTCACATAAGCATCCTAGATCAAGATAAAGTACATCACTACAAGAACACACACCCTCCCAAAACTCCCTTGTATAGGGACAACCTATACATATAACCTACAACAAGAAGACAATTCTCCACCTCAGATGGTGAAGATAAGAAGACTACGGATGAGAAACTCCTAGATGAATTGAAGCTGAATCAGTACCTGTAAAAATTAGAACCACCACTTATCAACACACTGAGTGAGTGGAACACGTTCAAGACAAAACTAGCATTGAACTAATCTTTTTTTATCAGAGACAAGTGTATTTCAGATTTAATCAAACAATTCTAAATATAATGCAAATAATGACATATATAAACTACATAAGATGAACATGAAATAATAAATAGAACTAACATGTAATCAGATATTGATAATCAAATCTTGTTCTCGGCTTGTCAAGATTCATTGTTAGGTTTGCCCTAAAATTACTTGATCTGTACCTAATCAAGTAAAAGTCGCCACACCAGGTTCTCGTGTCAATGACTCACTGTCAACATCTTAGGGTTAACCGGAAACCCTAAGATAAACAACAGACTCTGGTCTACCTCAGAGTTGCCAAACACTGGCTAGGTAAGAGCATAAAGCCTCTCTACCTTACAGACCTCATCTCAGGTACATGAGATAGGTTTAATGACATAAATATCAAAGCTAGGACATCACGTATGAGATACTAAAAAAAGCTATCCCTACTGATCCCTTTCACATCAAGATCACAATTTCCATAACAGTGTTTCAAATACAATGCATTTCATTCACTTAGCAACAGAGAATTTAGGTTAGCATCACATCTTGAAATCTTTCCTAAATTATGGTGACCTAGCCTTTAAGGTCTAGAATCACACTCTGACATTCCTTTTCATAATCCAAGGACTATTAGAAGGAATCTGTTTCATTTCCCCAGTGCAGACCTTGGGGGAAAATCATAGTGTTCAGGGCTCCTATCTAGATGATTAGGTTATAATGGATATTAAATGCATTTACTCACTTAAAAAAAAATAGGGGTTTATTATATGTCACATATGTGACTTCACATTCTAATCCTAGGATATGTGGTTTAGGGTTTCAGATATACATATGTTTCAATTCAGATTATAGATACCCTACATATCCTTTTTCCATCATATAAATTCACATGAAACAATCCCAACTCAAAAATTCACATATCATAGGCAACACTCCATATTTAAACAATATGTAATAAGAATATGAAATCTGAATTAAATTAAATTTACATTACTCATGATCAAGATAATATAACATCCACTTAATTCATTTGCAAGGATCAAAACAGGAATCATATCCAAGATCAAATAAGCAAACAATCCTATCCATTATTAGAGTTCTCAATTTCAACCAATTGTAGCTTAATGAGGAAATTTAGGATTATAGTTCACTAATAGTTTACAAATGAACCTACACCACTCACCTCAGGTGTGAAACACCTGAAATTCATAGCTCAACTACTACTGCTAATTCTTGAATCAAGTCCTTGCATCAAGAAAATAAAATCTTCCTGCTCCTCTTCACTCAAGAACTTAGAAGAAGAAGAATTGAAGAAGAAAGAATGAAAGAAGAGATTAATTTGGAATCTTTTGATCCAAATCAGGGAAGTGACGAGTTCTATACACAGGAGAGAATATAAGCAAATAAACCTAGTAAAGATTAACGATCTATACAGAATTTACCCACCTTGGAAAGAGAAAACCCAGAAGTCTGAAATTTCCACTTTAGATTCTCCAAACCCTAAAATCCCCTCCTCTCTCAAGAATTACGAAGCTCTAAAGTGTGGGACGGAAATGAGAGGTGCTTGGGTGGTAATAGAGTCCTATATACTCATTAAGGTGCTTGGAATAATTAATTATAAACATTTTTCAGTCTTTTTTATTTTTCCAGAAAAATTTGGTCGGTCGAGTTTGTCTCTCTCAGAACTCGATCGATCAAGGTTCTGTTGTGATACAATACTTCTTCCAAAAATTCTAAAAATTTAATATGTTGTTGAAAACTAAAACCTTCAGTTAATATTTGAGCTTAATTGGATAATCTAATAAATTATAAAAAATAAAATACTACACTGCTATACTTAAGCCTGTATAGCATGATAGACTGAGTTTTTCCTTGGGAAACGCGACCAATCAACAGGTCCAAGAAACTCTAAAAATTCTGAAATTTTTCATTAACATGCATAATTGAGTTATACAATACATATCCAAAATTGAAATTAATATGTGACACATACAAAATAATAAAAATCTTTTACTAGACTGTTATACTTAACACCAAATTCATCATCACATTCTCGATTAATGATTTCATGCAACTAGGGTTTTAAATTTATAACCCTACTAACCTAATAATTCACAATATTAATCTAAAAAAACAAGGTTTATGTTTTTGATTAATATTTTACCTTATTAGGAGAAAATTAAATCAATAACTATTAATGCTTAGTAAGATCTAACTAGGAATTAAAGTAATTTAAAAACGGGTCCTTACAATCAGGATCATGCTTGCTATTGCTTCTTATCATGACTATGAGATTTGACAAATGGATGTTAAAACTACATTCCTTAATGGGAATCTTGTGGATGATGTGTACACAACACAACCTAAGGGTTTTATAGATCAAAAGTTTGCCAATAGAGTCTGTAAGCTACAAAGGTCAATCTATGGATTGAAGCAAGCATCTCAAAGCTATAATCCTCACTTTAATGAGTCAGTCAAAGGGTTCAGCTTTGTTCTGAATGAAGATGAACCTTGTGTGTACAAGAAGGTTAGTGGGAGCATAGTGACATTCCCCATATTGTATGTTGATGACATACTATTGATGGAGAATGACATCCCTACTTTATAAAAGGTAAAGACATGGCTTGGAAATACATTCTCTATGAAAAACTTGGGAGAAGCATCCTACATCTTGTGGATAAAGATCTATAGAGATAGATCCAGAAGGCTTCTTGGACTAAGCCAGAGTACATACATTGATAAAGTACTGAATTAGTTTAGCATGGAGAACTCAAAGTGAGGAAACGTGCCAACATTTCATGGAGTGACTATCTCTAAGAGTCAATGTCCTAGTTCTTGTGAAGAAATGGAATGCATGAGTGATATTCCATATGCCTCAGCAATTGGATCAATCATGTACACAATGTTGTGAACCCATCTAGACGTCTTGTATACTTTAAGCATGATGAACATATATCAGTCAGATCCAGGTGATGCTCACTGGACAACCGTGAAGAACATCCTTAAGTACTTGATAAGGACTAAGGATCCGTTCTTGGTCTACGATGGAGAGGAAGAGTTGGTTGTAAAGGGTTACATTGATGCAAGCTTTCAAATGGATCAAGATACAAATCACAATCAGGATTCATGTTTTGCCTAAACAACAAAGCTTTAAGCTGGAAGAGTTCCAAGAAAGAGACAGTTGTTGATTCTACAACAGAGGCTGAGTATATTATTGTATCGAGTGTAGCAAAGGAGGTTGTATGGATCAAGAAGTTCATCATAGAACTTGGGGTTGTTCCATGCATCAATGATGCAATTGAGATATATTGTGACAATATGGAGCTATTGCACAAGCTAAGGAACCCAGATCGCATTAGCGCTCAAATCATATACAAAGGTGGTTCCATCTCATTCGAGAGATTGTGTAGCGTGGATATGTGAAGATTTGCAAAGTTCCAACTGAGGGCAATGTTGTTGATCCCTTGACAAAGGCACTTTCACAACAGAAGTATGATGGTCATGTTAGGTCACTCAAAATAAGATTTGTGGGTGATTGGCTCTAAGTGCAAGTGGGAGTCTTTTGGTTATGTATGCCCAGAGAGCCAATCATGTGATGATTGTAATGGCATATCATATAAAAATGATTTGATTATTAATAAAAGGCAAGATTCCAATTTATTCTATTTAATTCAGTTGTGATATAATGATGTAACATCATAAATGTCTAGAGAATAATTTTACTCAATGATATATGTTTTCAAGTATGTGACTTGGAAAAAATGAGATCATAAAGATGTTAAGAATTCATATTTACATTCTCATTATGTCCCTGATCGGCTGTTATTGTGGAAGGTTGATAGACATCAATAACACATAAGATCAGAGTGTGAATTGGTTGATGACTGAGTCTCATTGGTCACAATATGGTGATATCAAACCAACCACACAAATATATGTTAGAGAACAGTGTATCAGATAGACCCACCATGAGACTAACACATGGCAGCGATTTTCATGGAAGTCATAGTCAGATCTCACAATGATGGTGGTGGTTGTGGTTCCTAGAACTAAAAGCATTGCACTCATCACATGTTGTTGGGTACACTTTGACATCATCAAACACAATCCTAAAACATGGGTTGTTATAACGATGATGATTGGGTGGCTTTGACACATGGGGATTGACTATGAATGATAGACATGGGATTTGTCCCTCCTACTAGAGTGTGATGTCCTAGTCCTATTGACAACTGAGACTGAGAAAAGAATGTCCATGCACATGTGAGTCATTATGTGATATTAAGCTTACATATATCTCAGACACTCTACTCAGTGTTCAAGAAATAAGATTGAATAATAATGAGGGTGACTTCTCCATGCCTATAGTTCAATATGGACATCAATGATAAAGGAACCATACAAACGCTATAACTCCATACACAGATTGTAGGTTGAAGTTGTTCCCCACCTTTTCCATTTACTTGGATAGCAATGATGTGCGACAAGGCGCCACTCTTTTCTTACGATGTCATTAGTTTATATGGACATTCACTACTAACATAATATAGGACCTATAGGCTCACACACATAGATCTTGACCCAGAAGAGGAGTTCATATCTCGAATGACAATTAAATTAAGTGCTAAACTATTTAGGCATTTGAGTCAGGAAATAAATAGGTTGAGAACACCTCCAAACGCCCATCTCAAGTGTTTAGACAGCCGTCTAGAAGTGAAAAATGGTCATCTCAAGAGTTGAGACGGGTGTCTGGCTAGTTTTGAGTTGAAATTGGCAAAGGAACAAACTGACCCAACCAAACGTGCTCGACTCGGGTCACCAGATGACTGTCTGGGTGAACTGAGATGACTGTCTCGCATGGGTAAGATGGTCCAATTCGGTCAGGGAAGGTTCTAGATGTTTCCCTATTCGTTTCACTTGAGCAATACTTGTTGGATAAGAAAATAAATGTCTAACATTGATGGGAATTGATTTACCAAATTTTTGTACAACTGGAAAATTGCAAAACAACCATCTCGCATGTGAAACGACCGTATAGATTTACCAAATGACTAATTTGGCTGTCACAAGTTGTGTAATTTTTAGAATTGTTGCAAAAATTGGAGTTTTTCGATCCTTTCCACTCCCGTACATTAATCTTGTATCAGATACAACTGGTAACATTGACCCTGACCTCTACTATAAATAGAGAGGTATCAGGGGCTTCCCAGAAAAAAACACAGACAATTGAGAATTAGTTCCTCTAACAACTATTTTCCTCTCTAGTTTTGGTAACCACAAGGGCCTAGGCAAGTCCTACATGACAAGGAAGGAATATCCACGAGAGAGAACAACTGAGAGATGCCATTGTGGGAGAGAAAGTTGGTGACTAGTACACCAACGGGAGAGATAGCTCCTTCTTGATCATTCTAGAAGGACAACAGGAGTTCTAGGCGGTCTGTTTGGACTACCATAGAGGTGGGAAGTCATTGTTTTCTACTGGGAGAACAACGTCAATCAATAGTCTGTGATAAGAGGAGCTACTATAGAAGACGATGTTCATGGGTCCAGGCCGTGGTGTTGACTAGTAGGAGTAGCAGTCAAACATGTCCTAGTGCAACTAGGATTCAGAGTTGCGCATCTACAAAGATGAGTATTGTCATTGGACTTGTTCCAGAACCAAGTATATCCCATAAACCATCCTTTCTACATTATATTTATTGACACGATCTACTAATTATGGGGAATATGGTAATAATTTTTAAATTACGCTGCCTGCTTTGTACCATATTTCCCTACAAAGTCTTATGTATTGTTTTGATCCTAATTTCTACTAATATTCTGTCTACAGACTCATACAAGAATGGATACTCATTGCATTCACATAGTATAATGTTTAGGTCCTCAATCTAAAATTACATGCCATTGAGCATTTCATTTTTAGGACATTGTACGTTCAATCATTATCTCCTACCAAAGTAAGCATAAAATGGAATTGCCTTATTATCAATCAAACCAAGTACAATATATCACATTGTAATCATCATATGAGTATATCGTAGTGCATACAACAAAAAATTTTCCACTTGAGCTAGATCTAGTTACTCATGTAATCAGTTCCAAGTAAATTGACATTTCATGTATGAAAGTTATTTTGTTGGAGGGTCAAAAACATTAATTTTAGTTTGCACTATGTAATTCTTTACATCTCCTATATGTATGATTGTTCATATGAGATGATCATGTTGTTATATGTACATGGAACACAGATTGAATATGGGTTACTTAGCATGTGTAATGGATCCACAATTGTCAGAGTGTAGCTATATTGCATCATTAATGATTGGAACCACCCCAAGTTCAGGATTCAACTTTTTCATCCATACAAACTTATCTACGTTTTGGATGTAGAAACATACTCATCATCTACTGTAGAATCAACCATTGTCACTTTCATAGAACTTTTGCATCTTACAGTTCCACGATTGAAGCAAAATACAAAACATAATTATGGCAAAAAACCATCCTTGCCAACTTGAAATTATTGAGGAAAAACACAATTGTCAGTTTGATGTATGATTAAGATAGATAGTCTCTCTTTAGAATCATGAGGAACAGGGACTCAGTTGATGGTGGATACAATGAGGTATTTGTTGTTGTTTATAATTGTTATATGGTATAATGTTAACAAATAAATTTGTGAATTGGATAGACTTTTGATTAGGAATACAAAATAAACTCATGATTCATGCCCTAAGGAGACTGTGCAATTTCTATATTCTATGGAGTACACCACTGTCAAAACACCATGTCTTCCCATGTGACAACTTGGAAGAACGTTGCATTTATCAGGATGTCCCTAGATAAGAAACATTAGCTTTTCCTTAAGCTAGTCTTTGAATTTCTGGAAGGCATTGAGTGTATCTTAGATAGGAATTCATCTTTGATTGTGTGATTGTCTTTGGGCAATAAAACTATCCAATTGAAAAAGGAGAGGGGGAGATAAAAACTCAAGGAACAAGTCTTCCCTATTCTCATATCTTAATTAAAAGAATATGAATTGAATATCTCTCCTAAAATAAGTACACTACTTTTTCAAGAGAGATTAAGAAAGAAGATTGAATTTGAAATAGGACTGTAAATGAATATTCCATTTATGGATAATTCAATTGAAACCTTTGTTAAAAATACTTATTAAAACCTTAAACAAGGAAAAATTGCATTTATGTCTTAAGAATTAATTTTTTTTCTTCTGTCTGTGAACCATTAGCATGTGATGATGGGTAATGAATGGATTAAATTAGGTGAAGTATTTTTGAAATCAACTTGATAAATTTCATCATTTTTCATATATTAGATTCAGTTATGACCATTAATCAAATGATGAAAAATGGGTTGTATACACATACTCTTAAAGGTTTATGGATCAAGGGCCTCCATGCTACATTTGTATATAGATACAAGGATTAATTTATTCTTGTAATTGAGATACATATGTAAATTGTGATATAATGTGGGGATATACTACTGATAAAAAATTGAATTCTACTCACTAATATCAAGATAACATCATGTAGTAATGATATTATACTATTTGTCATGACAATTTGTATCTTAGTCAATAATGTTCAAATATCCTCTATTTTCCATCCCACTAACATCAATAACATCCTTACCTAAAGAGAACATCTAAACACTATTATGCACCCTCAATAAAGACCTAAACATAATGCTAATACCAAATTAGGGTTCAACCCCTTCAACTAACCAAAACCCTAATCAACTTAGTGTTTATTATTCCTCGTCCTATTACATGTTCAAGATTTAACTTAGATTTATTTCAATTTGATGTTTTATTCAAGCATCATCCATTATTTATTCATTAATCCACAACTTTTCATAAGATCACTAGTCAATACAAAAGGATATCTAATTATCCTAACCCGAAGAGGTCAAAAGCTAACAAGAAGGCTTATAGATAAACTTGTAGTAGGTTTACAATCTCTTCACAACATGGCATATACTATTAAGAATATAACAATGTAGATGTATGTCATGACCCTTTCCTAAGCATGTTTACAATCTCTTATCCAGGTTTACAACTTGAAGTAGGTTTACAATCTTTTATCTAATTATTGATTTTATACACTTGTTAGCTATTGACCAACACAAAACCTTTCTCATTTGTGTGAAGAGATATAATAAGAAAGAGATAATGGATTAATGTAGATAGGTCCCTCAAACCCCGTGATCAATCCTTGAGTCTGTACTGGGTTGTTAAAATGGGTCATTCACACTTATGGTGAATCCCATGTGGTGAAGACCTAGAGTGAATTTGGTTGTAACCCATTCAAAATTACCCACTATTAAAGACAATAATAGGAATATAGATCATAATTTCCTTTTTCCATGATATTTCTTGATAAATATAACAATTAGTAACAAATAATTTCTTTAATAGATTTGAATGATACAAAAGGTAGATAATTTCTCCTCAATGGAGTTTACATTATGTTTAAAATAAAATAAGACTGCATGAAAAGAATATGCTACATGGAAAGATATAAGTATTTATCTAACTAATCCTCCTTGCAACACTAACTTTAATATCTACAATGTATATGCATGAATCTCCAAGTCAGTATATCTCCATGTAAGCCACCTACCTAAAACACCAAAAAACAAAGCTCAAATCAATATATTTCTGTATTGTGTATGTGGGTGCATACAAAAGTGTGCATCTACACACACACATATATATACATACATACATACATATATATATATATATATATATATATATATTCAAAAAGTTTTTTTTTAAAAAAGCTATTCTATAACCAATTAACTACACATATGAACATGTATTTCATTTTGAATATTCTAACCCATTTTTTTCATGCCACTTTTGGTGTTTTCACTTCTTTATCAATCATTGGACTTAAGTGAATCTCCCCTTTGTAGGTCTAACCTTGGGTTCAAATATCTTAATTCTTTATGAGATGCACATAGAACTATAGATTGAACTATAATTAAATAAACATACAAGATTTTTATCATGTAATTTAATAGTTAAGAATTAATTGAGAAATCCATTAGTAGTCAGTATGATCAAGTATTCATAAATAACCACATACCTTCAATGATGTACACATACATTATGTTTTTCAAGTGTGTGATCCAAACAACCAAGCATATGCAGATCCAAATAATTATCATGATCTAAAATTATACGTAACCTTAAAGTGCCACCATTTATCCATATGCTTTAAAAGAGGGCCAAGATACTATGGATCTTGGTCTATAGATGATATTAGAGTGATATATAAAAACCCTAATTTACATGTATATGGATCTAAGAATTTTAGAAAACCCTGATGTACATCATCATCATAATATTGGGATCTCATTATTATCCATCAATATCAATTTACATATGAAAATATATGTGTTCAATGTATTCAACATGCCATTCATCAAATCTAGGGTTGTCATGCATTAAAGATATTTTATATTAGGCTCTAAAACCATTTTATCTATATTTTATGAATTTTATATTAATGATATGTAGTTTCACTATATTAGGTTTACCAAAGATCTTTTATAATTAAAACAAGTTAATGATATATAGGGCAATCATGTGATGACAATGTTAGTAAAAGAACCTCTTTTTATTTATCATGAATCTACTCAAGATCAGAGTGAGAAGAGTGCATTGCCCTTGCATTTAAAACACGCCTTTAGGTTCTCCCCAAGCAGGCTGGGTCCTAAAGTTAGAACAATCCCCCCTTCACCTATGGCATTGTGAACTACATTGTCACACTCTCATGGGAAGGGAGTTCATTATGCCTCAACCTTCTTATTCCTTGTAAAAGTACATTGTCCTATCATGGGAGAGTCAACTCAATGATTTACTTCCATGGTTTCGGCATTTAAGGCCAAAAGAAGGCTCACACACCTCCTCACTAAGCCTAGCTAAGATTCGTGTCTGACCGACAATGACAAGATATTTAGGGGAAACTAGGTTCTAGATAAATAGGTTTTTAGCAGATGTATGATAGAGATAAAGGATGTTGGAGACTTTACCTAAGCACCTCAAGTGAATGGATGAAGGTAGATCATTTCCCAGGTTCATGCAATCTTCTTACCACACTATGGGATCAACCAATAGCTCTACATATGCTTGCCTCACTATGAAGGCACTGCTATAGAAACATCGTTCAACGTTGCTTTTTGAGGCATCAGTTATTTAATGAAACTGATGTTGATAAACATTAGATGTCGGTTATTGAGGAAAACTGACGTCTATATTTGAAAACCAGCCAAACATGGGTATCACTTTTTATTCAGCATCGACTGAAGAAAAGAAACCGATGCCTAAAATAGCCCACGAAATCCAATTTTTTTGAGCGAAAAAATTGCCCCCAAAGTGTAACATACAACATCGGTGTTTTACCTAATAACCGACACCTAAAGAAGATAAAAATTGTGCACAATTTTTACCATATGGGCGTCTGTTGTCATGGGATAACCAACGCTGATAAGGGTTCGTGCGCCCTCCCCTCCAAAAATTTTAGGGTAAAGGATTATCCAATTGACGTCGGTTGTTATATTCAGCCGACAATGATTCTATTTAGGCATCAATTTTGTAAGATAACTGATGCATTTTATTAACTTAATAGTCCTCACGAGAAGGAGACTCTTCCCCTTTCTTTTGTTTCATCGTGAAAACAACTGTGCCTGATCTTTCTCCTCCCGACGATGCCGCCGCAGTGCCTACTTCATTGGTCGATCCTGCCACCGTTTCTCCCCCGTGCCGCCATTGCTCATTGCTTCTATCCTCACTGATGCCACCGCCGGTTGCCATGGTCGCCGCCCGCTCACCGGTCTCCTGCTCCTGGTCACCGCCCTGGTCACCAGTCTCCTGCTCCTGGTCGCCGGTCTCCTGCTCCTGGTCGCCGCCCGCCTCCTTGCTACTCCAGCCACCCACTCTCTACTCGTAGATGTACCCTTCTTCCTCCTCTTCTTGCTCCTTGGCACCACTCTTTTCTTCCTTCTCCCTCCTTACCAACAGTAAGCACGACCGTGTGGGCTAGCCACAGTTGTGGCTGTGTTGGTCGAGCATGGCCGTGTTGCCCAGCACGGCCGTGCTCCGCCAACACAGCCATAGCTGTGGCCAGCCCACACGGCCGTGCTTGCTGTTGGTAAGGAGGGAGAAGGAAGAAAAGAGGGTATATGATACCTAAAATTGTTTTGAAATCAATTGTGATGAAACCCTAACATCTAAATCCCTATTGCATGATGAAACCCTAACATCTACATACTCTATATGATACCTAAAATTGTGATGAAACCCTAACATCAATTGTGATGAAACCCTAACATTTACATATCTATCCAACATGATCAACATGCATGGACACTCGAAATGTTGAAATCAATGTTATAGAATACGATACCTAGATTAAATGATGTTACTTGAAACATAAGATATGAATGATGAAACTAGGATTGCACATATTGGAATGACAACATACATGTATTTGTTGGCCTAGAAACCCATCCAAGATTTACTGATTAGGAGTAAATCTTGGATAGTCCCTAGTTTGGGACTGTTCTTGAACACCTACTCTCACTTCGGATGTAAGTGTATAATGTGTATTGGGTTTTCAAAAAAATTTCGGTATCATTTCCCCATTTGTTCTCTAAGTACATATGTACTTGTAGAACAACGGGGAAATGCTACCGAAATTTTCTTGAAAACCCAATACACATTATATACTTACTAGTGAGATTAGGTGTTCAAGGATGGGATAGGTGGTACATATTTATTATATATAAGATCAAACTAGGATTGTAGGTATTGGAATGACAACATACATGCATTTGTTGGCCTAGAAACTCGTCCAAGATTTACTCATTAGGAGTAAATCTTGGATAGTCCCTGGTTTGGGACTGTTCTTGAACACCTAATCTCACTTAGGATGTAAATGTATAATGTGTATTGGGTTTTCAATAAAATTTCAGTAGCATTTCACCCTTTGTTCTCTAAGGACATATGTACTTGGAGAACAGTGGGGAAATGCTACCGATTTTTTTTTGAAAACCCAATACACATTATACACTTACTAGTGAGATTAGGTGTTCAAGGATGGGATAGGTGGTACATGAGATTAGGGTACATATCCTAATGTGCCAGACAACATGATTGTGGTGGCAGGTGATATGGCGTCGGTTATAACATCGGTTAATAGTAAAAAACTACCGCCTAATGTTGTTAGACAGCATGGCCATGGTGGCAGGTGATATGGCGTCAGTTAGTAGTAGAAAACCGACGCCGATAGTATCCTAGATGGCACCCTTTTTTCTAGCGTGGATGATTATAGCGTCCGTTTAGTTACATATAACCGACGCCGATGGGGCCCTACTGGCACATTTTTGGTGGCGTGAAGCATTTTGGCGTCGGTTGGAAAACTGATGCCGAAAGGGTTCGACTTTTAGCAGAGCACACATAGGCATCGCTTGGAAACTGTCGCGAAAAGGGCTTAAATAACCGACGCCAAAGGATGGATCTGTAGTAGTGAGTTGACATGAGTCAGGGTCAAGGTCTTGGGTTGTAATCCAGGGTAATGGATCCCATTAAGTACACTAGGGTGTTCCAATTCATTGTTCTTCCTAGAGAAGGCCTTTTGAAGCCTTATATAGGATATACTAATCAGAGAGAGGGTTGAATATGAGAAACACAAATAGCCAGGACAATCTCGAGTTTTTATTATCAATAAATGTGAAGGCAATGTCTAATGGCATTAAGCCAATGTGAATTTCTTAATTGGTGTCAATGGTGAGAGTCTGGTGTGTCAGGGACACATGATAAGGGAGAGATAGAGGAATAAATGAGGTCCAAGTCCTACTTCTATAGAAATACTCATGCATCTTGATGAAGGGGACACACACCTTTTTGCATATTGACCTAGAGGTCCTAGACCCAAGAATCCAATTAGGGTCAGCCTCTAGCCTTAAAAGATAATTTTTTTCTTATTTTTTTGACTAAAATCTATTTTGTTAAATTAATTCCATAAGACACATCTGTTCTCCATTAAATGCCAAAAATTAGTACAACTCTTGCATACCTAAAGTATAAAGCCTAAACAAGATCGTGAAATATGCAAAACTTGGCTTGCAAGGAAATCTAGATAATTACTTAGTTAGTTATTTAGGTTACACCATTAAATAGAATTCTCTAGAATTTCTCTGATAATCTTATATCATGATTATCAACCTATTAAAATTAGCATTAATATTTACTATGAAAAAAGAATATTTAATTTCTCATTTTTTATAACAAGAACCCATATGTAAACCCTTATTGGACCAACTAGGCTTGAATTAGGTTCTAGGGCCCATGGCCCATACCTTGGTCTTCTAAAGGGTTCATAAGATTTATTATATTCTTGATTATGAAATTAGGGATTGAGATTCCATAGTTCCTCATTAAAGTCTCACATTAGTTCATTTACTCAATATTACTTCATTTATCTAAACTGAAGACCTACAGTAGGTCTAGGGTTCCAATTCATCAACAAAAGTCCTATTTATTATTGAATTATATCTAAAATTCCTAAACTTCGAGGATGTGCAGTTTGCCCTACCTTAAAAGGAATTTTGTTTCCAAAATTTGAACCTAATCAGGTTAAGTTTATTGTCAAATCCACTAGCCTCATACATTAGGGATAACAATCTTTCCTGTATATGTTTTTATCTATATTATCATTAACAAATTTTCATTTAGGTGAAAATTATATATGTTATGAGGTTGAAACCCAAATTTATTCTAAAGGTACTTACACATCCTTATTTATTGCAATACATTACCACTTGATGAAATTATTTTTACTTGGTGATTACACTGAAACTTAGATACCAAACATGCCAATCATTATCTAGATGCATTTGGACAAGGGTCAGGTAACACCTTTATATCCTAGATCATGTCATTAAATTTGAACTAAAGACCTATACTAGGTCTAGGTCTAGTTCATCAACCCAAGTCCTATTATTATCTTCAATATCCCCCTTATATATTCACATCATATACTTGAAATAGATATACAATTTATAAATTTAGAGGATGTTACAAGATTATATCATAAGGGATTTCTACGGGTGCCTAAGGGAAGTTCTATATAGGTCAAAGAGAGACCACAACCTTCTCTCAGTTTGTTTGTTAGGGAAAGTTCCATCGAGGTGCAAGCATAACCTCAACCTTCTTTTGGTTTGTGGTTAGGGAAAGTTGTACAGAGGTGGAAGAAAGACTCCAACCTTGTTTTAGTTTGTCGTTAGGGGGATTTGATAACATTCAATTTTGTGAATATTTCATAAGTTAGTTTACTTCTAATATCCTCTTCACATGGTGAGTTACCTTAATTTTCCACCATTTTGTGCATATATATTACTTAGGCTTGATTTAAAGATAACTACTAGTTTCCATACAGTCAACTGGGGAAACAATGGTTTTTTCAAAGGAAGCAGGATGGTGAATGATTTCAATATACATTGAAGATCACATCAGCCTAGGAGGCACATCATTAGACTGACCATCGATTTCTAAGATCCGATGGCCGGTCGAGCAAGCTAAAAATGTGACAATCAGATCTAAAGAACCGATGGCTCAGACCAAGCAATCGATGGCTCAGACCAAGCCTACCATTCAACACAACCATCAAATCCTTGAGAACCGATGGTCCATTAGATCATCAACTAACACTAGTCACTAGCCATTGCTCATCAAGATTTGATGGTCTGACAATCCCAAAGATTCAATGGTCAGACAAGCAAAGGAACTAATGGTTGACTGAGAAAACCTCTATAGGAGACACCCATCAGTTTCAAGATCCAATGGCCCGATGGAATCCCAATAGGCCAATGAGGAGGAAGGGAACTAAAAGATCAACTAAAATCTCAAGTCTGATGGCCATATTGAATGGTCACTCAATATCTGTTAGGTGCTGCATCGAGGCACATGCCCAAACTTGTGACGCAAGTAAAGAGCGCCTGAGGAAAGCTATAAATAGCACCCCCAAGGTGCCGAGAGAAGGGGGCACCCACACTAGATGTAGACGTGTTGCAGAAGACAACTCCCTCCATCAACCAACCACCTTCAATCAGTTTGTGAAGGCACATGAAGAGATTATGAAGGAATTCCTTTCCATCTGTCATGCCATGCTTTGACTCCTCCATCAACAGAAGGGGAGTGACGAGTAGGTATTCCACAATGCCACGACAACTGGTCAAAGGAGAAGACATCCATAAACCTTTGTAGACTCAAGGTATAAATTGACTAAACTCTTGTTTTAATGATGACTAACCATTCCATTTCTTTGTGTCTAATGCTTCTACTTCATTGATTTCAGATTAGGTATAAACACACTCCAAATGCCCTAACTTGCGCTTCTCAACTTGGAGAAAAGACAAGTCAAAGTCAATACAAGTGCACATTTGGAATATGATGTAAATCCATTAGAATCATGTTGTCAATCAGTTTTAATGATTGTATGACTTGTTATTAAGCTTAGAAAAAATAAGGATCACTTAAACCGAATAGTTAAGCACTTCAATGACATTTTTCAAAATTCATTAAAGGCACTTTATCAATCGAGTTACAATATCGACTAATCCATGATGGATTTTGAGAATGTTGTTGATCGATTGAGTTTCCTATACTCAGAACTCGACCGACCACTACACTGGAACAAAACTAATTTAATTTATCGATCAAGTTCCTACAAGGACAAACTTGACCGATTGGTGAAATTATCTTTGTCGCATAGTGTATTCGGTTGAGTTACCTTTATAGAAACTTGGCTGATAGGACTATATGGAAAAGTGTAGAAAAGTATTTCTAGCCATTGTGGGGTTGCTATAATAAAAAATATCTGTTGCAAGTGAAAAAATAGCTAGTTTTCATTCTTAAGTGTTCCCAAAGGCTAAGAGGCATCCCCATATATAAATAAGACTCCTTAGGTCTTCATACCAAGGTTGAAAATTTAATGCAAAACTCTATATGAGGTTCCTAGTCTATAGTTGAGTGGTCCTACAACCTCCTCTCTCTCTCTAAGTTAAATCACTTACTACATCCATTAGAGTGAGTAGGAGATTTGTAAGAGAGCTAGTCCTACATGTATATATTGTGAGGCTCTCACTTCCACCACCTCCCTATCTCTCATTTCAACCATGAAGATGAAGGTTCTCTCTCTTGGCTAAGTGAGGTGAAGAAGAATAGGGGAAGGAGTCCCTTAGTGAAGATCAAGGCTGAAGACTTGGATCAAGAGTGGGTAAGCCCTTGGTGAAGGCAGAAGACTCCTTGCTCAAGTGGGTAAGTCCTTGATGAAAGCCTCTCTGAGTGAAGGTGAAGTCATAGGCTGAAGATCCAAGAAAAGTGGGTAATTCCTAGAAGGATGAAGACTTGTTCAAGAGTGGGTAAGTGCTTGGAGAAGGCCAAAGACTCATTGAAAAGTGGGTAAGTCCTTGGTAAGGTTGAAGACTCTTTGTATTTGATAGGTAAGTCCTTTAGTAGGTCATGTGTTGTAACTCTTATAAGTGAATATATAGAGGAATACACACTTAGAAATCCTAGAGGTTGACCTCTCTAGGTAGTGGACTAACATACTCTGAGTTTGGAGTATGGAACCACTCTACATATCTTGTCACTTGGTGCTTGTTCAATCTATCTCTCCCTTTCATCTATGTATGTTTTAGTTGCATTCAAACTTCCTATTTTACGACCTTATCTTATGATATAACTTGAAGGTCTAATGAATTTTTCTTAAGTGCATTCAACTCTATTCCCCCCTCTAGATCATACAATCACCCATCCTAGGATCCAACAATTCGTATCAGAGCAGATCTTCTCCAAGCACACTTCCATAATTAGGAGAAGATGGGTGACTACCAAGGAGGGAGATACTTGATCAACCTTCCAATCTTTGATGGGAAAATTTCCTATATTTGAAGAGAATGTTACAATACTACATCCAAGGATCAAGTCTTGAGCTATGGAAAATGGTGGACCATCCATACAAGCTACCTTAGACCAAAATTGAAGAATGGGATGAAGCTAACCATGAATAAAGCCACCTTGAATGCAAGAGAAATCAACATCCTCTATGCCACCATGAACCCCCACCGAGTTCAACCAGATTTCCTCTTCTGAGGTGGCCTATGAGGTATGGACAAAGTTATGCATCACTTACGAGGGGACAACTCAAGTAAAGGAAAGAAAAGTCTACATGCTCAAATGGCTACTTGAGAACTTCAAGATGGGAAAGATGGAGAAGATACCCAACATGTACTCAAGACTCAACACAATTGCAAATGGCCTTGACGTCCAATGCCATCCTATGAGTAGAGGAGAGATCAACTCTTAGATCCTTAGAAATCTCCCAAAGAGATGGGAACCCAAGGCGACTTCCATTGAATAAGTAAGGTCTCTTGATTATATCCCCACTGAAGAGCTCATTGAAAATCTACAAGCCCATGAAGTCACACTTGAAAAAAGAGAAGAAGATGAAAGACAAGTGGAGAAAGAGCTAAAGAGAAAGAAGAAGGCTAAAATCAAGGCTTAAATTGAAGCTATTGTGGGACAAGCCTCTCCATCCTCTCATGTTGAAGAAGATATCTTGTACTCTAGGGGTAGACTCTACAAAGGCAAGAATTCCTCCTTCATCCAATGCCTCAAGTGTGGAAAGAAGGGACACTTCAATATAGATTGTGTAGAAGGAAAAAGACCATCATCACAAGAAAAGTGAAGAGAACTACAAGAAGAAGGAGAAATGGCACAAGAGCTCAAGTGACTCTTCCAACTCAAGTGAATAATAAAGCAGAGAATCTAGATCAAGCTCCAGTGATGAAGGAGAATGCCATTTTTCTCTTATGGCATTTACAAGTGAAGACCCAAATGAGGTAAATCAAAACTATTTAGATAAAGAACCTTTAATTTTTATATTTTGGTATTCCACTAGTGGTATCCCTATATCATGCAATTAATTGTTTTGAGTTGTTTTGTAGGTTTTGATGATGATCCCTTTAGATCTCTCAGTTGTGTCTTAAATTGCTTCCACTATACTTAAACTTGCTACATCTATATAATTGCATATCTCATTGTTTGGATATATCTCCAAATCTACTCATAGCTTGCTTTATCTTGTGCATATTTTGGTATCCATGGCTATGACCTAGATCCTACTAGTATCCCTAACTTGTGATAAGATTTACTAGTAGTCTATCTACATGTAGTTCTAGCCTTGTTCATCAAGCGGTATTCACTATATGCTATGCTTGCATCTTCTTTCATACTAGCTCAAGTTTGTCCCTTAACTTGCATATCTACTATCTTGAGTTGGTGGCATAACATTGTGATGCAGGATATATAAATCTACATTGTATGTAGAAATTGTAGCATCCTTGAAATTTTATGCAGATTTTGGTACAGTGTCAAATTGTAATGCAAGACTAGTTTTTTTTAAAGAAAAAACGGCCTTATGAGCAAGTCACATTGCCTCACGGTGAGACCTGATACTTTTTGGGTGAATTATGTCATCTTGAGGGTCCAAATTGTGATGTATTATCTTTTCTACAACACTTTATCTTGCTTTGATCTTTGCTAGAATTACATTGGAGAAGGTAAAGGGGAGAAGTCATATGGGTGTAGAACATATATGAGTAGAATACATAGTACTCTATAAATGTCCTAAAAGCTAACGATGCATTAGAAATAACATCAATTGAGGGGGATTATGAGAACTCCACTAGCATCAACTGAGGGGGAGCATATGAACTCCATTCTACTAAAACCGCTTGGTTTCTCCAAAGGTATGATTTTACTTCAATGCTTTCAATACATTTATGGAATGGTTTGTCATCTTCAAAAAGAAGGAGAATGTTGACTCAAAGTATAAATTGACTAAGCCCTTGTTTTGATGGAGACTAAACATTCCATTTCTTTGTGTCTAATGCTTCTACTTGAGAGATTTCATATTAGGTATAGACACACTCCAAATTCCCTAACTTGCACATCTCAACTTGGAGAAAAGACAAGTCAAAGTCAATACAAGTGCACATTTTTGGAATATGATATAAATCCATTAGAATCATGTTGTAAATCACTAGTAATGGTGTATGACTTATAATTAATCTTAGAAAAAATCTAGAGCACTTAAATAGAGTAGTTAAGAACTTCAATGACATTTTTCAAAATTCATTAAAGGCACTTTATCGGTCGAGTTACATCCTATCTGATCCTTGATGTATTTTGAGAATGATGTTGATTGGTTGAGTTTCCTATACTCAGAACTCGAGCGACCACTGCACTGGAACTAAATTGATTTAGTCTATCATTCGAGTTCCTCCCAGGACAAACTCGACCGATTGGTCAAATTAGCTTTGTCACATAGTGAATTGGGTCGAGTTACCTTTATAGAAACTTGACCTATAGCACTTTACAAAAAAGTGTAGAAAAGTGTTTCTAGCCATTGTGGAGTTGCAACAATAAAAAATATATCCATTGCAAGCCATAAAATTACTAGTTTTCATTCTTAAGTGTTCCCAAAGACTAAGAGGCATCCCCAACTATAAATAGGACCCCTTGGGCTTCATCCCAAGGTTGATAATTAAACACAAAACTCTATATGAGGTTCCTAGTCTATAGTTGAGTCATCCTACAACCTCCTCTCTCTCTAATCTTAATCACTTGCTACATCTAGTAGAGTGAGTAGGAGATTTGTAAGAGAGCTAGTCCTATATGTATATCTTGTGAGGCTCTCACTTCCACCACCTCCCTATCTCTCAATTCAACCATGAAGATGAAGGTTGTCTCTCTTGGCTAAGAGAGGTGAAGAATAACCAGGGAAGGAATCCCTTGGTGAAGATCAAGGTCGTAGAATTGGAGCAATAGTGGGCAAGACCTTGGTGAAGGCAGAAGACTCCTTGCTCAAGTGGGTAAGTCATTGGTGAAAGCTTCTCCAAGTGAAGGTGAAGACAAAGGATGAAGATTCAAGAAAAGTGGGTAATTCCTAGAAGGATGAAGACTTGTACAAGAGTGGATAAGTCCTTAGAGAAGGCCGAAGACTCATTGAAAAGTTGGTAAGACCTTGGTAAGGTTGAAGAATATTTGTATTGGATAGGTAAGTACTTTGGTGGGTCATGTGTTGTAACTCTTATAAGTGAATATATAGGGGAAGACACACTTAGAAATTCTAGATGTTGACCTCTCTAGGTAGTGGACTGAAATACTCCTAGTTTGGATTATGGAACCACTCTACATATCTTATCACTTGGTGCTTGTTCAATATCTCTCTCCCTTGATATGCATGTTTTAGTTGCACTCAAATTTCCTATTTAGCAACCTTATATTGTGATATAACTTGAAGGTCTAATGAATTTTGTTTAAGTGCATTCAGTTCTATTCACCCTCCCTCTAGAGCATCCAAAAACCCATCCTAGGATCCAACAACCTTGGCCACCAATGGTCTTAGTTGGTGTATCACATTTCTCCCTTTCCCCGAATCTGTCTTCTTTCATCTCTTCCATCCCTTCTGCCATCCATCCCCATGTTTCATTATACTTGTAAATTTGTAATGCTAATCACCACTATGAGTGGCTAAAAATATAGCTTGGGTTGGGAGTAGTCACTATGGCTATCCCAATATGTAAATACTTATGTCCAATGAATATATGCTCTTAGAAATGTTTATCTTCATACTCTTGGTCTTAATGCTTCACTTGTATGCTTAGATACCATCTTGTGATGTTTGATTGTTAGTACCTTGAAAGAATATTATTAATCTTATCTAAGTGTTATGGAGTTTCATGTGAATAAGAATGTTAGAATGCTTAGGCTAATGATCATATGGTTTTATTGTGATTGTTTATTTTCCATCTTGAGAGAGAGAAACAACCGTATGATCTAGATATATCCTAAGCTCGTGAGAGGAGGGAATAAACATCTATGATAATTGCTTCTAAACATGATAAGGGTATACAGAGGGTGCAAGTATTGTACGTTGGTGAGAGATATTAGATGGAAAAACCCAATCCAAGTTCCTTCATCCATACTTGATAGCTTACTCTTTGATTTTGCTTGCTCTCTTGTTTTTCTTCTTATCTTTTTTCACTTTACTGGATTTGTGGAAGTACCTTCATTCCTTAAGTAACACAAAACTTTATCTCACTCTTTGGTTGGTGTAACTAAGCTAAGGCCCTACGTCCATGACACACAGCATCCTTTTCACTATGGATCAACCCCTATTTATTGCATCAGACCACATATAATAGTTGCGAGGGTCTGAGAGTCTAATTATAAATTTAAGTGTCTGACTACTCTAGATCTTCTCCTTTTTGGACATATGATTTAGGCTGATCAACTTTTTAGCACCGTTGACAAGGACAAGGCAACCAATACTATTAAAAATCCTAGTTTACTTAGCATAGACATGTTCCTAAAGTCTAGCAATAGACTTGAGTGGACACTTTTTAAGTTTGATAACTCTAACTACCTCAAATACTTCATTTCACACGTCTAACTTCCAACTTGATTGTGCAAAATATTTTAGGTCATGAAGAGAAGCAAACCATTTTTACTACCAAAGGTGAACACCATCCCTCCTCATAGGGGAGGACACAACAAATTAACTGCAACATGAGAATTGAAGACCTTCACAATGACCGTGAAGATGATTGTAAAAAGAACATAAGGAAGAACGAGAAGAAGAACATTCAAAAGGACAACATGATGATAAACATGACGACGGAGAGCGTCACGATGAAGATCATGAAGAAGACCACTGAGAGGAGGAGCGTGAAGAAGAACACCATGATGAAGGGCAATGCAATAGAAATAGAGGAACATGAGAAATAAAAACAATGACAATGACGACAAAGATAGAGGCCCTTCCCTTTTTGAATTGACCACTACTAGGACCAACGAATCTAGATGCCATGTCATTATTCCTAGGTTCAATGTGCCAAACTTCAAAATCAATCAAACAGTCATAGCCATGATCCTAAAAACAACCATTGGAGGAAATTCTTGAGATGAAAATTCTTACCATCACTTACATGCCTTTAAAAGTATCTGTGACACCATTAAGATGAATAGGATACCACAAGAGGTAATCTACTGCAAAGGATTTGATTTCTATCTTAGGGATAAGTCTCTGTCATGGTAGCTTGCTCTACCTTACAAGACCATGAATGGATGGGCACCCTTAGTTGACACTTTTGTCACCAAGCTCTACCCAATTGAGAAAATCCTCAGAAACATGCACAAAATCACTAGATTCGTATAGAAGCCAGGATAAAACTTGCATGAAGTTTGGAAAAGATTCGAAGAAAATCAAAATGACTTCCCTCATCATAAATACAAAAAAGGAGTTCTGGTCACTACATTCTACAACAGGCTTACTTCAACTGAAAGGACTTCACTGAATGTTGCTGAAGGAAGTGACTTCGTTGGTAAGAAACACAATTAAGACCATTGATAACATGAATGCCTTGCAACCAATTTTGGATTATGATAGAGGAATAGAGAAGAAGGTATCTCTTGAAGGTATTACTACTGAGTAATAATCATCTAGAGACCATTACTTCTCAAATTCAAAAGATTTCTTTAGATATGAAACAACTAAAGGACTTAGGAAGGAAGAAAAAAGGAAAAATTGAAAAAGTAATGACATGTCTTACATGTAAGGAACATGGGCATAGTATTGACAACTACATCTACACCCAACCTGAAAAGGATGCTGATGATGAAAAATCTAAAAATGCCTATTATGGTAACGTCAAGTGACCAGATCATCCCAACTTCTCCTATGAAAACAAGGACACCATTGAAAATTCTCACAAGCTAAACAACCCACCTAAAAGACTGCTAGGTTTCAAATAGGTGGGGGACCATATGCGTTCACTCGCAAAACAATTTACCAACAAAATAGAAACAAGTATCAAGGTCAAGGCCAAAACTAGAATAGAAATTCATGTGGGTCAATTCAAAACCAAGGTCATAACTAAAGCACCAATCAACTTGATATGATGTCTAAACCTTTTGAATTTGCAAAGAGGCAAGCGTTAGTGAATGAGAAACTAACTCAGAGTGCTATTACCATCACTAGTATGTTAAATGCAATGCAAACCCAACTTGTGGGTGTGACAACATAGATGGTTGACATGCATACTCACCAAAAACAAATTGATCAACATCCGATGCAACTATCAGAATTGATAAAGAACTGACAAGGAAAGATACCTTCTAATACCAAAAGAGTAAATAGGGAAACCTTATGTTCCTAAAAAGTAATCAAAGAGAGTACAAGCCGGACCATCCAGGAAAGAAATCCTATTACTGAATCCCAACCTGAACCTACTGTAGAAGAAGAAGAACATGAGGTGGAGGTACCTACCAAGAAGGTTGAGGTGAAAGATAAAAGAAAAAGGGAAGAAAATAGTAAATGAAAAGAAATCCAAAACAACTGAAGAAGCTTTTACAAACAGGGATCCTTATTCACCAAGAGTTCTCTTTCCCTACAAGCTAATCGAGGCTCACTTAAAAAAGATATGAGATGTTTATGGAAGCTATTAAGAAATTGCACATGAATATCCTCTTTCTAGATGCTATCAAAGAGATGCCAACATATGTAAAGTTTTTCAAAAACCTAATAACCAAGAGTAGGTGAAAAGACCATGTCAAAACTATTAGACTCGCATAGATGTGCAACACCTTCATTCAGACGAAGATGCCTATTAAGTAGAAAGAGCTTGGAGCCTTCACAATCCCATTCTATGTGGGAGACAATGAGGTAGAAAACCTTGGGGCAATCATCAGCCTCATGCCTCTTACATTAGCTCAGAAGCTATGACTAACAAACATGGCAAAGACATGAATGCGGATCTAGTTAGCATATCATACTTCTAGAAAACCAATATAGGTAATAGAAGACGTTGCAATCCGAGTAGGACATTTTTTTATACCATTCAATGAAACCATAAAATATGCCTCCTTAGAACTAACTCTAGAGGAAAAAGAAGCATCCAAGACAAAAATGGAACTAAAATAGCTACCCAAAGGTCTATAGTATGAATTCCTACTCAATGAAGAGTGGAATCCAGTGATCATAAATTCTGCCTTGACATATGACCAAGAAGAGAAATTGTCGAATGAACTCAATATTTGACGAAAAGCCATAGGGAACTCCATAAAAACAGCAAGGCACTAAGCCCAACTTTGTAGGCATAGAATAAATCTAGAAGAAAATGCTAAACCCCTAGCCCAACCTTAAAGAAAGCTAAATTAGATGTTGAGGGAGGTGGTCAAGAAGGAGGTGATAAACTATGTGATGCGAGTATTATATACCCAATTAACAACAACAATTGGGTAAGCTCGATGCACTTAGTATCAAAAAAAGGAGGAATGACAACGGTGAAAGGTGAAAAGGGAGATGAAGTATCAACACCAACTGTGACTGGGTGGTAGATGTGCATGGACTATAGAAAGCTCAATGTCTCCACTAAGAAAAACCATTTCCCATTACTGTTTATTCAAATCATGGAATGGTTAGCTCATCATTCATATTTCTGCTTTCTAGATGGATATAGAGGGCTTTGTTAGGTCCCTATTCACCCCAAAAATCAAGAGAAGACTATGTTTACCTGCATCTATGGTATGTATGATTTTTGACCAATGTCGCTCAGCCTATGCAACACACCTACAACATTCCAAAGGTACATGATTTTGGTCTTTGTTGATTTCTTAGAAAATTTCATGGACGACTTCTTCATCTGTGGAACTAATTTTGACAATTGTTTGAGGAACTTATCCCAAGTTCTGAAAAGATGTGAAGAGAAAAAAATTGTTCTGAATAGGGAGGAGTGTAACTTTATGATGCCGGAAGGTAATGTTCTTGGATAGAGAATTTCCAAAAGAAATCGATTTGAGCAAGGTAGAATTTGTCACTAAATTCTTACCTCCTAAGTATGTAACTGGGATGAGAAGTTTTTTGGGACACATAAGTTATTATAGAAGATTTATCAATGATTTCTCAAATATAGAAAAACCCTTATCCAATTTTCTTGTTAAAGATGTTTTTGAATTTACAGATGAATATTTCAAAGCTTTCAAAATTTTGAAGAATGACCTAATGATAGCGCTGATCTTGCAAAATCAAGATTGGGAACTACCTTTCCAGATAATGTGTGATGCAAGTGATTATGCTATCAGATCAGTTTTCAGTCAACGAAAGGATAAGAAACATCATGCGATCTACTATGCTAGAAAAACTCCCGATTATGCCCATGCTAACTATATCACCACAGAAAAAGAGAAGCTAGCAATATTATTCCCTTCCGATAAATTTAGGCCCTATATGATAGGATCGGAAGTCAAGGTATACATAGACCATGGTGTTGTCAAGTTCTTAATGCAGAAAAAAGATACCAAGCCCAGACTCCTATTTTGGGATCTATTGTTTCAAGAATTTGATCACAAAATTATAGTCCAGAAAAGGACAAAGAATGTTGTTTTCCGACCATTTGATAAGAATCATGGTTACTGAAAAAGATGCATTACCTAACAAAGATCATTATGCCGATGAAGCTTTAATGATGGTGAGGTTCGTTGAACCCATTTGAACATGGGTTGTAGACTCCACAATTATTTAGCATGCAAACTACCACCTTCAGACATCACCTACAACCAAAAGATAATGCTATTCTGATATGAAGAATTACTATTAAGATGATCCTCTCCTCTTTAGGAGATGTGCTAACAATCTATACCACATATGTATTCCAGAAGTAGAAGTACCTAAGATACTCTATGAATGTCATTGTTCATCATATGAAGGTCAACTTGGTTGAGAAATAACAACAAAAAGGCCCTACAATCTGGGTTCTACTGGCCTATGTTGTTCAAGGATGCACATGCTTGAGTAAAATCATGAAACAAATGCTAGAGAACGGGAAATATTTCAAGGAGAAATGAAATTCCAATGTCTAAATGGATAGGAGTGGACATTTTTGATATCTAGGGAATAAACTGCATGGGAACCTTCCCATCATCAAGAGACAACCAATACATTTTGGATTGAATAGATTATGTATCCAAATGGGTAAAGGCACTAGCCACCCCCACTTGTGACCCAAAATCTATAATCAGATTATTTGAAAAAAATATCTTTCCTAGATTTGGTGTTGCACACACAATAATTAGTGATGGGGGATCCCACTTTGGGCAAAGGCAATGCGAAGCCCTATTGAAAAAGTAAGGAGTTAGGCACAAGGTTGCTACACCCTACCACCCACAAACATCCAGACATGTATAAGTCTCAAATCGACAGATCAAGCAGATCTTAGAAAAATTCACTATTCTAACTCAGAAGGACTGGTCAATGAAGTGAGATGACACATTGTGGGCATACTACACAACCTATAAAACTTCGATATAACTACTCCATATTGGTTGATTTATGGAAAGTCCTGCCATTTTCCAGTCAAATTAGAACACAAGGCCTTCTGGGGAGTAAAATCCCTTAATTTGTATCTAGAATTGGCTGACAAGAAAAGATTTGTGTAGTTACAAGAGCAGAAAGAATGGAGGCTACATGCCTACGAAAACACAAGATGTATAGGGAAAGGACAAAGGTATGGCTTGATACCCACATAAAAAAAAGATGTGTCAGAAGGTTCCAAGGTCCTCCTATTCAATTCAAGCATCATGATCTTCTCAGTCAAGCTTAGGTCAAGGTGGTCAGGACTGTAACATACTCGAATCTGGATGTTTAGCTCAACTATCCCCCATCTTTAGGTCGAATATTCAATGATGTAACATTGAATCCTTTTTCATAAAGTTTGATTTAATAATAGAAATAGGAGTCAAGAAAATGTAATATTGCAACAAATAACCTTTCATATGATGTTTTTGACTAATTCATTAATTATGTCTTCAATTTGGAGTTAGTGTAAATTCATCAATCAATCTGGTTTGACCCTAATTTAGCACTCTAGTTTCATCTTAGTTCTAGTGATAAAAGGAAATAAATAAATTACAAAATAACATATAAACAATTTATGAAGGGATGTATTGAATGATTAATCAAGACACTCAATATATTAATGGAGTAATAAACTACAAGCAACCAAATAAAATATCAAACGTATCCCAAAAATAAAACTCATATTAAAATCTGATTCCTTGTATCGTACTTGGTCAATAAGACAAATTTGAAGTAAATCAGACATTAATTAACCCCTAATTTAATTAAATGAATTCCCAAACATTAATACATATAATTTCAAGTTATACTACATTTAAAACCTTCGTCAGCGTTCATATCTCTAGTAACGCTATCACGTTCAGCCGCAACCCTTGACCTCCGCGTTCCTCGCGCTGGGTACGGTGTCGCAACGGCTGGGGACTGCGGCGCCTTCCCTACCGATTCACTTCTCCTCTCCCTTCTTCTCTTCCTCCTCTTCTTCTCTTCTTCCTTCCCTGTCTCTACATAAAGTTCAGAACCCTAGCCGCCTGGTACCCAGCCGCCACGGCAGGAGAGATAGAGGGCGATAAATTCAATACCTTGCTGGAGCATCGTCGCCTACTCACAATCAAGCCTCCATGCCGCCCTGCCTCCTCCTCTGTTTACTCCTCCTCCACCTACTCCCAGCAGCGTCAAGAAGATCCAAGCAGTGCCAGTGATGCCAGGCTGTGCCGAGCGCCTCCAGGAAGCACTGCTTCTCCTCCTTCCCGTCCCCACACATAGTCGTCAACAACCCGACCTGCAGCACAACCAGACCCGACACCGATGGCCAATGCTAGATCTCGCCAGGTGCATGACATAGCGTTGCCGCCACTCTAGGCACCTGCTGTCACTGCCTGACTCCCTCTCTCCTTTCACCTTGAATCCCTGAAAGGAAAGGACTGCCGCAGTCTTTTTCAATGACCGATGTTGATCTCTTGGCACCAAAAGTGTCGGAGCTCCCACCTCGCTTCACCCTGAACTGGGCCTCCACCACAAGGTTACTCAGGGACTAGTGTAGCAGGATCGCCGCCTACCACTGCAGTCACCATGAACGTGGGCCTCATTTCCACTTATGGTGGACGCCAATGGGACACATAACAGTACCCTCCTATTCTGTGAAGATCGCTCCACCGTCAACCTCTCCCCAGCCACCATAATCACAGATCTGCAAAGCATGAGTTTCAGACTCTAATACATCATCTTCATCACCGCATCAACACCACCTACATGATTGTCATCTGTACTGATGTTGGGGATCCGAAGAAAGAAGTTAAGACACTCCTCCTGACCTTGCCAACTGGAGGTGCAAATGTAATCGCAGTGGCATACAAGGGCGTCAAACTTGAGATGTCAAGGAAGCTTCTCGAGCAACTAAACACTAAGCTCTTTGGGCACGAAACTGAAACCCGACTTAGGCTTGTCTCCTAGTGCCAACCCCGCCAAACAGGCGACCGATTGGGACTGGGTTGTGTTTGATTGGTAAACCGATTTTGGCCCCGTTTCGGGATAATGGAACCCCAAAAACCGGCCCAGGCCAGTCCCCCGACAACTGAGATTCCAATTCGTAACTCGGTTTCCGCTCAAAGCGCGAGTACCCCCATTTTCACCTTGCCCGACCTCCGACACCCCCCGCCCGCCTCCCGACACCCCCGTCTCCCCTTTCCCCTCTCCCTCTCCCGAGATAGGCGTTAGACCTTGACGTCCTCCCATCTACTATTGCCCGTGTGAGTTAAAGTTGCCGCCCCATCGATTCTATCGCGGAATCAATGGCAGGACAGGGGCGTAGGGTGAACAGACGGCCAATGAAGGCGACATAATTGTTTCGGGGGTGTGCTGGTTCACCTGCCATCGCCGAGCTACGCCGCCAGGTTAGACGGTGAGAATCAAGGTTAGGCATCCCAACTTGTCATCTCCGATTAAAGCCCCTGGACTCCCCCTTTTCACTCTGTGCAAGACATTGACTTAACCCTAGCGAGGGCAATGCCTGCCACAACTGCTATATAGTGTTGTGTGTGTTTGCCGATATTCTGCCTGTTCAACTGCGCATCCTCCACCAAGTCTTCTCTGAAGCCGTTGTTGTCGAGCCCCTGTATTTCGAAGTCGCCCAACTGCTTGAGAGGTATGTGTTGGCCGACCATCTTTTTGTTTCAGTAGGCGGGTGTTGTAGCGGCTTCATGTATGTACTGAGAGTTTCTTTTAGTTGGCTAATCTGTATTCCCTTTACCTTATCTTCATGTATGTACCGACCCTTCCACTATGACTGTCTGTGATACCCTTTTCTACTTAGATTTCGGCTTACCAGGTATATCTCCTGAGCAATACGAAAATGTTTTTTTGTAATTTATTCTATAAGCATAGCCATGTTGAATGCCATGTTGAATGGTTGATACTGATGTAGTTTTTGTTGTAATGAACGATATTGATGTGTAACCTCATATAAAAGTGCTTGGTTCCAGGGATGTATGATCTGTTTGATAAAAACCTATTATATGGTATGATCCCTTGAATGAGGTCTGACTGCTTCGTTCAGATTCATTCAGTACCAAAAAAAATAAATGTCACTATTTAACTCATCTACCTTCATATGAAATAAATCAGAATGATTTACCTTGAATGCTTATTTGAATTTAATGTCCAACAAAGCTTGTTTTGCATTACGATTGTGTAGAGGATATTTCTATTTGTTAATAAATAGGTCATTACATATATAACTTCTCCACCTATTATGTATTATGTTTATTGTCAAGTATTTCATATGAGGACACGTTTTAATATGTAATGAAGATTAGGTCATCATTAATTCTTTGTGATGGACCCAAATGTGTACATTTGTTCACTTGAATGGGAAGTGATCCCTTGAATGAGGTCTGAATGCTTCGTCAGCTTCATTCAGTACCAGAAAAATAAATATGTCAATATTTACCTTGAATGGTTGTTTGAATTTCATGTCCAACAAAGCTTGTTTTGCATTATGATTGTGTAATGAATATTTCTATTTGTTAACAAACATGTCATTATATATAACTACTACACCTATTGTGTATTATGTTCATTTAAGTTGGAACCGTGTGTGTCAAGTATTTCATAACAAGACACATTTTAATATGTAATGAATGATTAGGTCATGATTAATTCTCTGTGAGGAACCAAATATGTACATTTGTTCACTTGATCTTGTTCTGATCCCTTGAATGACGTCTGAATGCTTCATTGAGCTTCACTGATTACCAAATAAATAAATATGTCATTCTTTAACTCATCTACAATCATACCAATAATGATTGACCAAAATATGTATATTTGTTCACTTTAATGTGCTATGATCCCTTGCACGTGGTCTGAATGTGTGGTTGGGCATCATTGAGTAGCAATAAAATTAATATGTCATTATTTAACTAATGTACCATCATACCAAATAAATTAAAATGATTTACCCTGAATGATTGGTTGAATTTCATGTCCAACATAGCCTATTCAGAATTACGATTGTGTATTGAATATTTTCTATGTTCATAAATAGGTAAATATAAACCTAGTCCACCTATTATGTATTATGTTTATTTAAGTTGGAATCTTGTCCGATCCCTTGAATGAGATCTGACCCCTTGAACTAGGTCTATTATGTTGGACCAAAATTTGACTCCGCCTATTATGTATTATGTTTATTTAAGCTAGAACCTATTATTGTGTAGTGTATATTTTCTGTGCTCATTAACATTACCTGTTCAACTATACTGATTGACTAAAATATGAATATTTGTTCAGTTTAATGTGATCTGAATTCGTGGTTGAGCTTCATTGAGTAGAAATCAAATTAATATGTCATTATTTAACCATTATACCATAATACAAAACAAATTAAAATGATATACCCTAGTCCAGATTGGTTGAATTCCATGTCCAACATAGCATGTTCAGCATTATGATTGTGTATTGAATATTTTCTATGTTCATAAACATGTTAATATTTACCTAGTCCACCTATTATGTATTATGTTTATTTAATTTGGAACCCTGTTTGATCCCTAGAATGAGCTCTAAATTTGTGGTTGAGCTTCATTGAGTAGCAATCAAATTAATATGTCATTATTCAACCATTATACCATCATAATAAGAAATTTAAAATGATATAATCTAGTCCAGATTGGTTGAATTTCATGTCCAACATAGCTTGTTCAGCACTATGATTGTGTATTGAATATTTTCTGTGTTCATAAAAAGGTTAATATTTACCTAGTCCACCTATTATGTATTATGTTTATTTAAGTTGGAACCTTGTCTGATCCCTTGAATGAGATCTGACCCCTTGAACTAGGTCTATTATGTTGGACTAAAATTCAACTCTGCCTATTATGTATTATGTTTATTTAAGTTGGAACCTATTATTGTGCAGTGTATATTTTCTGTGCTCATTAACATTGCCTATTCAACTATAATGATTGACCAAAATATGTATATTTGTTAAGTTTAATGTGCTCTGAATTCGTGGTTGAGCTTCATTGAGCATCAATCAAATTAATATGTCATTATTTAACCATTATACCATAATACCAAAAAAATTAAAATGATATACCCTAGTCTAGATTGGTTGAATTTCTTGTCCAACATACCCTATTTAGCATTACGATTGTGTAATGAATATTTTCTATGTTCATAAATAGAAATATTTATCTAGTCCACCTATTATGTATTATGTTTATTTAAGTTGGAACCTTGTCTGATCCCTAGAATGAGCTCTAAATTCGTGGTTGAGCTTCATTGAGTAGCAATCAAATTAATATATCATTATTCAACCATTATACCATCATACCAAGAAAATTAAAATGATATACCCTAGTCCAGATTGGTTGAATTTCATGTCCAACATAGTCTGTTCAACATTACAATTGTGTATTGAATATTTTCCGTGTTCATAAAAAGTTTAATATTTACCTAGTCCACCTATTATGTATTATGTTTATTTTAGTTGGAACCTTATCTGATCCCTAGAATGATCTCTGATTTCATGGTTGAGCTTCATTGAGTAGCAATCAAATTAATATGTCATTATTTAAGGTCTACTATTATTGTGTAGTGTACATTCTCTATGCTCATAAACATAGCCCGATCAACTGTACTAATTGACCACAATACCTATTATTGTTCAGTTTAATGTGCCCTGAGCTCATAGAATGAGGTCTGAATTCATGCTTGAGCTTGATTCAGTAGCAATCAGTTTAATAGGTCTACTATTTAACCACTAAAACCAACATACCACATAATTCAGAATAAATCTGAAAGATTTACCCTCAATGGTTGGTTGACTATTTTTAGTCCAACATAGCCTGATGTGGATTACTATTGTGTACTAAATATTTTATATGTGTTCATAAATAGGGTCATATTTCCCTAGTCCACCTACTTTTGTTTATGTTGAATTTAATTTGGCTCCTTGTCCACAACCCTTGACTGAGGTCTGACCCCTTGACCTAGGTCTACTATGATGGTCCAAAATTGGAATCCACCTATTACATAGTATTTTTATTAAATTTGGAACCTATTATTGTGTAGTGTACATTCTCCTTGCTCATAAACATAGCTTGATCAACTATACTGATTGACCACAGTACCCATTATTGTTCAGTTTAATGTGCCATGATCCCTAGAATGAGGTTTGAATTCATGCTTGATCTTGATTAAGTAGAAATCAGTTTAATAGGTCATTATTTGTTCAGTTTAAAATCTATTATGTATTATTTTTATTTAAGTTGGAACAAGTATCTCATCCCCTTAAGTGTGGTCTAATCCCTACATTGAGGTCTGAATTCGTGCTTGAGCTTGATTCAGTACCAATCAATTTAATAGGTCATTATTTGTTTAGATTAAAATCAATTATGTATTGTTTTATTTAAGTTTGAACATATATCTGATCCCCTTAATGAGGCCTGACCCCTTCAGTTAGGTCTATTATGTTAAACAAAACCTAAATTCTACTATTGTTAATCATCTTATAAATATCAATATACCACCTACTACTATAATAGACAAAAATTAAACACCACCTACAACTGTAACATCAATGTTTGTTATCCCTAGGCTGTCACCATTCGATCAAAAAACATCAACCTTATAATAGACTACTTTAATACAAGTTATCGCTATTAAGTACACAGACCCAAACTAAGTTCGTATAAAGGTTTCATTTAAACACCCTGACTAAAGTGATCTATTGCAGTGTCATTGCTACTATGTTTGCACCAGACCCGAAGATCCGTATTGTATGGACGAAAGAGTTGGATGAGGATCTGATTGCGGAATTGAGGAGACAATATGACCTGGGTAGGTGCGACGATGGCATTTTTACTAGGGACACATGGAGGGAGACACTACATTATTCGAATAATAGGATGGGGAGGAACGAGGCTTCAATGGAGCAGTTAAAAACTCAGTGGAAGAACCTCAGGAGAGACTTTGCAAACATAAAAGTGGTGACCAACAAAAGTGGTGTTGGATGGAATGAGAGAAGGTACAAGCCAATACTGCCTGATGATGAGTGCTATTTCAACACTTCTTTTTTACAAATTATTAAGCTTATCACATAAAAATACTCAATTCATCTCTTGAAATTGCACAAATTAATATTTTCTTATTTTTATCAGAAATCTAACAATCATGTGCATTTTATTGCAGATTCAGGTGCTGAATCAATCGTCTGACATCACCAACTGATCATTTCACTATCACAAACCGATCATCTCAGTTGTTCAACTGCTCATTTTGCGTTCTAGCGTTGATCATTGCTCTTGACTAGACGACCAGTCAGATCACCCGACTCCCAGTCCAAATGCTCGAACCAATCCCTACTGATGGGAAGAAACACACCAAGATGTTTTGATTGTGCCGCCACCCTAATTAGGGTTGGCATCCGATCGCTTGGCGGCCGCCATCCACCAGCGTCCAGCTGATCGGTTCACTTCTGAACCAGTCAGTTGGCGGCACGCAGACAGCCAAAAAGCCAGCCTCCGGCCATTTCTTTTGCCCTAAACGTAATGAATACCGCCCTCCTTATCCTATAAAAGGAGGGACACTTCCTCCTCATGGGATCATCTTGGGTTTTCTTGTATTAGCATTCTGGAGCAAATTTCCTTGTATTCTTCAAATTCTGAAATAAAGTAGCATTGCATTTCTGTTACATGTTATTTTTAATTCCGCCATTCCGTTGTGTTTAGATCTAGTACCTCCTCCCCTCTCTTGAGCGATCGAGCAAGGTAGGAAGAGGCAACCATCTTCATTGTCTCTAATCAAGGATTAGTAGTCGTAAGACTCGAAGATGGATAGATCACTTCCTTCCTCCGTCTCTCCTTGCTCCTTCTCCATGAGTGAGTAGTTCTTTATCGAGGCAAGGGGAATAAACCCTTAGCCATGGCTTTATCGACTTTTACTTAAAAACTATCCTAGATGGCTTTTGGGTTTGATAACTAATTGATCTATCAAAGTAATTAATTGATTTGATCAATAGTTAATCTGAATGGATATGACTGTGGAAGTTCAGATTTAGAACAACAAACCCAATCGCATAGGAGTTTTGAAACGACCATGGATCTTCTTCTTTTAGGATGATGAACTAAGAAGCATGAGCACCAGGACCAATGGGCTCATGTGGAGTCCATCTTTAGTGGATTTTTATTAATTCACTTGCCTTCATCGAATCCATCATTTTTAAAGGATTAGTTTGTTTTTGCCAAGGCTAAGGTGGTGAAAACCGCTAAAGCCTCAATTCTCATCTCTTGATCTAATCACCGCTTACTTTGCTTTCTCTATAGTCTTTCCAATCATAATAGTTTTTCTTGTGCTAACAACAATCTTAATTTTCCTTATGACAGGGCAAATTTACATTCTTGTTAAGTGCATTTCCATTCTTGCATTTCTTTCCTTAGTATTGATCACCAACCCCCATAACTCGACTTTTACTTTCTGTTTCAAATCTGAAAAATACCAAAAACAAATAATAAGTTCTTCAAACAATTGGGATAAAAAGAAACAATCTTAAAAAGTTGTCCTGTGGGATCAACCCTTTCTATACTAGACTTAATCGGAAAGTTGAAAAAGGATTAAACTGTAGGATAATTATCTTAGTGATTGTAAGTGCTAAATGATGCACTAACAATTTGGTGCCATTGCTGGGGACAACAGATTTGTTTCTTCGAACCCCAAAATTTTTGAAAAACTTTTTTCTTCTTTTTTTATGCCTTTTGAGTAACATTCCAGAAGTGCTACTCCTCCTTCCTCCGAGTTTTGCATTCCGGAAGTGCTACTCATCCTTCCGCTGAGTTTCCATTTCGGAAGTCCATTTTTTATGCACACGATTAACTACTTCATTTGTGTATGTGACGCCGGAACGTTGATTCTCAATTGTTTGATCCGGAAATAGAAAGGACTTTTCATCATTTAAACCGTCAAAATATAGCAAGAATGAATGAAGAAGAAGTCGCCCGTAGAATCGACCAAGCTCTCTCAGCTCAAAGAGAGCTCATCCAATCTGAACAAGCAGAATGAGAAGTCACTTTACGAGCAACCTATAGGGTTGAACAAGAAGCCATAGAAGCTGATAGGAGGGAAGCTGAAAGGCAAAAACAATTAAAAGATTTTTCTGTTCCAAAAACTACCTATGCACAACATCCTATCATACCTCCTGACATCATTTCTCCACAATTTGAGATCCGAACACAATGGATCACTATGATGCAAGGCAACCCCTTCTCAGGCAACAATGGAGAAAGTTGCCAAGATCATCTTCAAAGGTTCATTGACCTTTGCTCTCTGAACAAACTTCGTGGTGTCTCTGAAGATGCCATCTGCCTTAGGTTGTTCAAGTATTCCCTCTCTGGCCAAGCTAGTAGTTGGTACAACACTATGGAGAGTGAAGACCATGTCACAACTTGGGAAGTTCTACAAAACAAGTTTCTTGAAAAATTTTACCCCACGTTTCTCACCTATGAACTTAGGGGTCAAATAACTCACTTTTCCATGTCCCCAGGAGAGTCTTTAGGAGAAGCCTGGAAAAGGTTCAAAGACTTACTCATGAAGTTCCCCCACCATGATATATCTCAAACCCAACTCATAGAGATCTTCTACTATGGTGTTGATGATGATACCAAATTCTTTCTTGATTCCACATATGGAGGAAATTTCATACATCAAAGTTTGACTAACACATGGGAAGTAATCAAACAGGCTTCCGAAACAAGGGCTAGAAGAGGAATTGGTGGAATCCTTAAGGTAGCCAAGGTAGAAGTTAATAATGATATCCAAACCATAGAAAAAAGCCTCAAATTAATTGCCTTAAAACAAGATCGGTTAGAGTCATCCTTGGTCACCCTTAGGGAGTCACCCCAACAACTAAAAGCCATGGATTCTCTATATGGAATTTGTCAAGGATACGAACATACCACCCTCCACTGTCAATATCTCTACACTATGCCCATGCAACCTAAAATAGGACAACAACCAGAGGACCTCAATTCAATCCATACCATACCTTGCCAAGGTTACTATAATCCCAACCAAACTAGAAACCACCCTGGTTTCCAATATGGGAACCCTTCTGGTGCTGAGAACTCTAGCCAACTCCAAACCCAACAAAGGCCTCCCTACCCTCAAGGTAATAATCGACCACCACCTAGATTCCCATACAACAATCAAAGGAACTTTGGAAACCAAGAAAATTACCGAGGAAATTACCTAACCCGACCACCATATCAAGGACAACAATTTCAAAATTTAAACCTTCCTCCTCAAAACCAAAATCAACCACCCCCAACAACCAAATGTCCCTACCACCACCCCTTCATCAGACGAAAGGATAGCTACCTTGGAGCAAATCATCGTTGCTCAACAAGCTCATCAAAAGGCAACGGACACCCAACTAGCTCGTCTGTTTGCCCAACAGAAACCCCCTGCCGGGACTTTTGTAGGACAGCTTGAAAACAACCCCAAACATCCCGAACAACTCAAGGTTGTCTCTACTCGTTCGGGAAAAGTGCAAACTCCTCCATCTCCTGAAAAATCTCTTGAAAAATCTCCAGACCCACCTCTAGAACTCGAGGATGAGGACATGGTCGTTGTCGAGCCTGAAGCTACATTCAAACCATCCACCCCCACCACTGAAACCCCTCAAGCAGAAGACAAAGAACTAATCTACAAACCCCGACCCAGACATCGTCCTCGAGACACAATCTTAGAGGAGGAGCCTCTCTCTATAGGCTCATGACGAAGACACTGGACTGCCATTGCCACCTTCCAGATGTCACACTAGGCGACGAGTAGACAATGACGCCGGCCCCTACGGCTTCTATGAGGTCCAGACTCAGCTGGATGAGATTCAGCGAGAGCATCAGAGATAGGGCCACCAACTCAATCACATGTACCTGATGCGGCATTCGTAGGAGTCTTGGCATGTGGACTGCGGTCACTATGCCCCTACTCGACCAACATATGAGGAGTACATGGCACAGCAGAGTTATCCTGGTCCTGACTCTCATTATTGGGGAACTACTACTTCTCTCGCCAACATCACCCTCCACCACAGTGACTCTTCCCTCCATCTTGTTCTAAGAGTTTTCTTGGGCCGAGCAATTTTCTAAGTCTGGGGTGGGGGTGGGTGGTACGTGATCCACCCTCTATCTTCCCTTTTCAGTATTTCTTTTTGCATCTTATTTTGTATTGCACCATTTTTCTTTCAAACATATGCCTTTATCTTGTCGACTGAATGTTGTATTTTATCTGCAAAAAAAATGAAATTTGTTAAAACAATTGCATTCTTAAAATTATTCAAAAAACTTTGCAATATCAAGTTCCGTATGATCATGAAAGTAATTCTTGGAAACGGTGGCAAGCCTTAGAGTATCAAATAGAATCAAATGCAGATTTTCTTATTTTTAGCATTAGATTAACTTATTCTTTTTACTCTCATATAATGAGGCTACATGTCTTTTCTATCTTATGCAACGACATTAAAAAAAAGTTTGAAATTCACACATGGGGAAAAATAAATCTGCTTGCCAAATCCTAAGTCCGGGGTGGCAAGCCCCTTCTCCCTCTCTCTTCCATACCCCTCGTAAATGTAATAGGGGCGTACTGCCAAAAGATGACAAAAAAGAGAGCACACAAAAAATTGGGGTTAATGTAACCACAAGTCCATAAATAATATCCCAAGTCGAATAGAGGAGGGATCCATCTTCCACACCCCCACTTCTCTCGGCCCCATTAATGAAAATTCAATTTTTTTTTGAAAATTGAGTGTCAAAGTGCAAGTTAGATCAAGACGGTCTTTACAAAGTATAAGTTAAAAAAATTTAAGTTATGAAAAATGTTTTCATAAGAAACATAGATCTTGTAATTTGTGGTTCTAGGAGATGGGTCTCTTGGCCATGAAAAGGATAGAAGAATTGCTAATCTAGGGAGGATAAACTTGATTTCCAAAATCTTTGAATCATTTTGATTTTTCAATTGCATGAGGACAAGCAAAACTTTAAGTCTAGGGTATTTTGATGAGTGCTATTTCCCCACTTCTTTTCTACAAATTATTAAGCTTGTCACATAGAAATACTTAATTCATCTCTTAAAATTGCACAAATTAATATTTTCTCATTTTTATCAGAAATATGACAATCATGTGAATTTTATTGCAATTTTAGGACCTGAACCGATCGTCTAACATCACCGACCGATCGTTTCACTATCACAAACCGATCATCTCATTTGTTCAATTTTGCATTCTAGCATTGATCATTTCTCTTGACCAGACGACCGGCGAGATCGCCCGACTCCCAGTCCAAATGCTCGACCCAAGCCCTATTGATGGGAAGAAATGCACCAAGATGTTTTGATTGCACCGCCACCCTAATTAGGGTTGGCAGCCGATCGCTTGGCGGACGCCATCCACCAGCGTCCAGCCGATCGGTTCACTTCTGAACCGGTCAGTTGGCGGCGCACAGACAGCCAAAAAGCCATCCGCCGGCCATTTCTTTTGCCCTAAACCTAATGTATACCCCCTCCTTTTCCTATAAAAGGATGGGCGCTTCCTCGCTATGGGATCATCTCAGGTTTTCTTGTATTAGCATTATGGAGAAAATTTCCTTGTATTCTTCAAATTCTGAAATAAAGTAGCTTTCATTTCTATTATATGCTATTTTTAATTCCTCCATTCCGTTGTGTTTAGATCTAATACCTCCTCCCCTCTCTTGAGCGATTGAGCAAGGTAGGAAGAGACAATCATCTTCATTGTCTCTAACTGAGGATCAGTAGTCGTAAGACTCGAAGATGGCTAGATCACTTCCTTCCTCCATCTCTCCTTGCTCCTTCTCCATGAGTGAGTAGTACTTTATCGAGGCAAGGGGAATAACCCCTTAGCTATGGCTTTATCAACTTTTCCTTAAAAATGATCCTAGATGGCTTTTGGGTTTGATAACTAATTGATCTATCAAAGTAATTAATTGATTTAATCAAAAGTTAATCTGGATGGATATGATCGTGGAAGTTCAGATTTAGAACAACAAACCCAATCACATAGGAGTTTTGAAACGACAGTGGATCTTCTTCTGTTAGGATGATGAACTAAGAAGCATGAGCACCAGGACCAATGGGCTCATGTGGAGTCCATCTTTAGTGGATTTTTATTAATTCACTTGCCTTCATCGAATCCGTCATTTTTAAAGGATTAGTTTGTTTTTGCCTAGGGTAAGGTAGTAAAAACCCCTAAAGCCTCGATTCTCATCTCTTGATCTAATCATTGCTTGCTTTGCTTTCTCTATAGTCTTTCCATTCATAATAGTTTTTCTTGTGCTAACAACAATCTTAATTTTCCTTGTGACAGGGCAAATTTACATTCTTGTTAAGTACATTGCCATTCTTGCATTTCTTTCCTTAGTATTAATCACCAACCCCCAAAACTCAACTTTTACTTTCTATTCCAAATCTGAAAAATACCAAAAACAAATAATAAGTTCTTCAAACAATTGGGATAAAAAGAAACAATCTTAAAAAGTTATCCTGTGGGATCGACCCTTTCTATACTAGCCTTAATCGGAAAGTTGAAAAAGGATTAAGCTCTAGGATAATTATCTTAGTGATTGTAAGTGCTAAATGACGCATTAACACCTGACACCCCCCGAGTGGAGGGAGGCACTTGCGGTATGTCTAATGATATACAGTCCCATGAGTATTAAATATTAACTTAAAGTTATTAATATTGACCTAACACTACTACATTTTTGGCCATAACGTCGCTTCTAAAAATGTCACTAATACTAGCAAAACTAACCTAATAAGCCATTGCATCATTTCTTTTAAAAGAACTGAAGCAATAAGTCATCAGGAAAAAATTTGGATACCAGTTGAGGTACAAGGTCGGTTATATTAAAGATAATCGACGCTACAAAAGACCCGCGAAATCAAAATTTCACTCACACACATAAACATAGCATCAGTTTTATCAGAAAACCAACTCAACTTGTTTCCCGCCGTGAAAATTGGCTCCATTTTTCCTTCGTGCGTCGAGCTATAGGGTTAGTTGTTTTCCAAAAAAACGTCCTTGGAGTGTAAAAAAATAATTCGGGTACCGCTTACCTCTATTGGGTCGGTTTTTTTCACCCAACCGGCCTAGTAGTTTCAATATCACGAGACCTCTTGGGTCATTTTTCCCTAGTTAACTGACCTTGTACTTGGTTCGGCGACCACTGCCTCGAGGGTTGGTTTTTTATTGAAAAAGTGACCTTGTAGCTGCCCTCTTGGGTCGGTTTTTTTAAATAACCAACCCTATAGGTGTTGGTCTTCATTTATACTCACGTGAGTCCCGAGATCGAGCTACTGCTCTGTTATTACCTCACGAGCTACTGATCAGGGTTTCGGCGACCACTTTGCTTTCTTCTTTGATCGACGATGATGCCCAATCACTCTATCCTTTCTTCTTTGGACGATGACGACAACCTACAACCCTGCAAGGGTCGCCTCCCCGACAGAGACAAGCTGCAAGGTCTGCTCATTTTCTTCACCATCGATGCTCCTCCACCGACCACCGTGCTTCTGCCCCAACCACCATCTTCGATGTCCATCACTCTAGACCTAACTGCCATTGCAAGCTTACCTCTTTGCTCCATATCTTCTCCTGCGCAAGTTCCCCAAATACCTAAGCAGATCGACTTCTGACCCGTTCATCCAACCAGCTACCGCCGGTGCCCAAAGGGATCTGCAAGAGGCATGGCCAGCGCAACCATTTCCAACTGATCAGGTTGACACTTGCATTGGGGCAATATAGGGTGGCGAAGGAGAAATGATTTGCCAGTAGATTGACTCATATTCTCCTCCCGTAGCCAACATAGAGTAGTGCCAGAATCCACCTTCTCCTTACCTAAATTTGTTGTAGTTCCTCAGCCTACATATACTGAACCCTCATCTTTTCAACTGCAGGTCTTTAACTGATCAGTAGGGCAATCCAACAACCAGTGATCAATCCTCTTGCTCGCAGAAGCTTCGATGCTCAGCAGTCATCCTCTTACTCTTTGCCACATGTGCACCTTCCACTGCCCACGATCTTCTCTCATTTTCATCTCGGTGGTTCAGGTTAGTTACATTGTTTTTCCATTTTATTTGACTAGTAACCCAACCAATAATAAAAATATGTATTCTTTCATATCTACATTTTATTATCAGTCACATATGTAATCATTGTATACATTCTAGAAATATGAGGATAGAAATTGTGTAGTCCTAGATTGCACTTTAGGTTTTATAGATGAGATCATCAATGCATGATGTTTAAATTAATATATAAATATGACAATAATACATTTATACATTAACTTAGAAACCCGTTCAAAATGTACTCATTAGGAAAAAATTTTAGATAGTCCTTGGTCTGGGACTATTTTTGGATATTTAATCTCACTTAGGATGTAAGTGTATTTGTATGTTTAGTTTTGAAGACAATTTTAGTAGTATTTCCTCATTTGTTCTCTGGGTACATATGTGGGTGGTTATTTGCCATTTACATCAATGTACTTGGAGAACTTAGGGGAAATGCTGCTGAAATTTTCTTGAAAACAAAACATACATTATATAGTTACTAGTGAGATTAAATATTTAAAAATGGGATAGGTGGTATGCTTTTGTATAAAAGTAATTAACTTCCTATCAATAAAAACTTACAACTTATAGTATCAATATTAAATGCTCAATTTTATAATTAATTTTAATGTGATCTAGAAAGTGGATCGAAGTTGGATGTCTATCAAGAACCGTTGCAGTCCAGAGTTTTCCAAAGGTCTTGATGAATTTATCAGATTTATTGAGGAACATAGGAAACTACCTACAGATCGGTTCTATTGTCCATGTAGAAATTGTGGTAACAATTTGAAATTTGATACAATTGAGGAAATCAAGAATCATGTCATATGCAATGGGATCAGACAAGGTTATAATGAATGGTATTAGCATGGTGAGAAATTTAATTATGGATCAGAAAATTTCGATACTAATAGTTGGGGCATAGAAGATAGAGATAATGATGATAATGTCAATTATGAACTGATTCAAGATGAACCGATTCAGGATGATATGGTTGATGAGATGCTATGTAGTTGTCAGGACAATGTCATTGATCCACCTTCTTTATTTGCAAACATTGTCCATGATGCTGAAAAATCATTATATAAGGATTGTACTAAGTTCACAAGGTTGAGTGCTGTGATGCGATGATATACTCTTAAATCTCAAAACCGGTGGAGCGATAAGAGTTTCACTTCACTGTTATCTTTGTTAAAGGAAATTCTTCCTGAAGGCAACGAGCTTCCAATTTCAACATATCAAGCAAAGAAAATACTGTGCCCAATGGGAATGGAGGATAGGAAGAATCATGCCTGTCCAAATGATTGTGTGTTATTTCAGAAGGACTATAGTAATTTGATAAATTGTCCAAAATGTGGTGCGTCAAGGTACAAGACCACACATTCAGCTAAGGCTAAAAATGGCTCTCCTGCCAAGGTGATGTGGTATCTACCAATGATACCACAATTTCAATGCTTATTTTCTTATACTGAAGATGCATGAAATTTGTCTTCGCATGGGGAGTTAAAGGACAATGATGATGGTATCCTATGACACACATATCATTCACCACAATCGAAGAAAATTTATTTATTATACCCTCAATTTAGTAAAGAACCAAGAAACTTAAGACTTGGACTCTGTACAGATGGAATGAATGCTTATGGTACATTAAGTAGCCAATATAGCACTTGGCCTGTTATGATTGTTATATACAATCTTCCTCCTTGGTTGTGTATGCAAAATAAGTATGTCATGTTGTCATTATTGATATCAGGGCCCAAGAAACCTGGAAATGACATTGATGTTTACCTTCAACCTCTAATTGATGACCTAATGAAACTATGGGAAGAAGGTGTTATGACATATGATGTTTCACGTGAAGAGATCTTTAGGTTTTGTGCTATGTTGTCTTTCACGATTAATGAATTTCCAGCTTATGGAAATTTGTCTGAATATAGTATAAAAGGATACAAAGCATGTCCTATTTGTGAGGAAAATACTGAATCAATATGATTGAAAAATGGTGGTAAAATTGTATATCTTGGTCATCGGAGATTTTTTCCACAAGTGCATCCTTATCGAAGGCAACACAAAACCTTTAATGGATCAACTGAGGAACGAAATGCTCCTAAACCTATACCAGGAAATGATGTATATGATAGGGTGAAAGATATTGTTAATGAATTTGGAAAGAGTTTAAGTAGTCGTACTCTCGCATGTGATAAATCTTTATACAAGAAGAGTTCAATATTCTGGGATCTTCCTTATTGGAGATTCTTGTCAATTAGACACTGCATTGATGTCATGCATGTTGAAAAAAATGTTTGTGATAGCATTATTGGTACACTATTGAATATACTGGGAAAGACTAAAGAAAACATCAAATCTAGAGGGTATAAGAAAAGAATTATCAGTGGAGATCAGGGGTCGCTACACATATTTACCACCAGCTTGTTACACTTTGTCAAAGAAGGAGAAAACGACTTTCTATGAGTGCTTGTATAATATTAAGGTTCCACAAAGATACTCTTCTAATATTCATAGATTGGTATCAATGAAGGATCTGAAGTTGATAGGTCTCAAATCTCATGATTGTCACACCTTAATGCAACAAATTTTACATGTGGTTGTTTGATGTATATTGCCGAAGAATGTAAGGTTTGCAATCACAAGATTCTGTTTCTTCTTCAATGAAATATGCAACAAAGTGATACATCCTGATACTCTCGATAAATTACAAAAAGATGTAAATGTTACCATGTGTCATCTTGAAATGTACTTTCCTCCTTCATTTTTTAATATCATGGTTCATCTTGTAGTACATATAATAAGGGAGGTGAAGATGTTGGGTCCAATTTTCTTACACTGGATGTATTCATTTGAACGCTACATGAGTGTTTATAAAGGTGATGTTCGGAATCGTTATCGTCCTGAAGGGAGTATTATTGAGGGTTATGTGGCCAGGGAGGTGATGGACTTTTGCAATGATTTTTTGAATTGCAATGAAACTTCTAGCGATCTAAAAAATTCCCATCACACTGAATCTTATTGTGGCAAAGGAATTCTAGGAGCACGAGTGAAAGGAATTAGTTGTGAGTTGTGGGAACACTCACATTTGTATATTTTACACAACATCGATGAAATTAGTAGCTACATCACATAACACAATGATCTTATCAAGAGAAATCATCCGTGATCTAGTTCAATGTGGCTTGCAAGAGAGCATAATCGAACATTTATTAGGTGGTTTGAAGAGAAAGTCTTTAATCATCTATCTGAATTGCCAAATAATGTTGCTAAGAACATAAAATGGCTCGCCTTCAAGCCAAAAATGGATGTCATGTCATATGAAGGATATGACATAAACGGATTTTCATACTACAAAAAGTGTCAAGATCAAAGTAGTATAGTCCAAAATAGTGGGGTCACTATTCAAGCTTGTTCGTTGTATTTTGCTAGTGCCAAAGATAAAAGACGACGTGAAGCTAAGATGTCATATTACGGCGTCATTGAGGACATATGGGAATTGCACTATAAAAATTTCAGAGTTATTATCTTTAGGTGTAATTGGGTTGATAATAACAAAGGAGTTTTAGTGGATGAGTTGGGTTTCACATTGGTAAATTTTGAAAAGATTGGTGAGAAAGATGATCCATTCATCATGGCAGACCAAGCAAAACAAGTATTCTATATTGATGACCCAGCAAATAAAAATTGGTCTGTCGTTCTTCATGGAAAAAGATAGTTTACTGTAGATCCTATAAATGAAGAAGAATATTACAAAAGTATGATGATTCCAACCCATTCTCAGTTGGTTTGCCAAGTGTAAATGTTGAATTTAGCACCGATGAATACTATAAATGTCAAGACCATGTTGAAGGAATTTTACTTGACTAATAACTCAACCAATATTAGAGGCATGTATTCTTTGAATTATTTATTTAAATATCATTCAAGCACGCAATATTTTAAATATACATCATATCACCACTTGTGTTTTTATTATCACTTATGTTTCTCTTACCATGTATACTTACAGGTTGTTCTAAAATGGCAAGTGAAGATAAACATTCTGAGCATGAGCACCATGATGATGGTAGTGGTGATGCTAAGAAATGTCGAGGTCCCACACTGATGCGTAGGCTGTAGGAGCTTAGGGCCAAAGGGTAGAAATTGCCAATCCAGTTTGATGTCACAGGAGAACCTATTGGAAAACATGCTAGTGATTTCAAGCATTACATAGGGGCGACCACGCACAGTAAGGTGGCAATAGATATAGAAAATTGGCATGATGTTTCTAATGCCTTAAAAGACCTCCTATGGAAAGATATATCTGTGAGTTGAAGTGATATTATTTTAATATGTTTTTTGTTTATTGATTCTAATTTAGTTTGCTTGGAAAGACATATTCTTTTTTAAATAACATTATTGCTTCTTTTGTATGTATAGGGTGTTTTTCATCTAAATGAAAAAGATCACAAGAAAAAAGTTCTACAACGTTGTGGTGTACGGTGGAGGACTTTTAAGACCTATCTCAAAAGGGATTATAGAGATAATCCTAATCAAAAGAAGAAAGCAACAGATCAATATATTTTTATAGATCCTGAGGTGTGGGAAAGATTTGTTGCATCTAGGAAATCAGAAGAGTTTCAGGTAATAAAGATTGTGATGTATTGTATGAATCTATTTATACAATTAAGGAGGTGAATCTTTTTATATTTGTTTGCCAAGTCTAAATTGTAATACCTAATTTTAAATGATCAGGCTATTCACGAGGCCCAAAAGGAAAGATGGGCCAAAAATGTGCATGACCATCGCTTGGGGCCCAATGGTTATGCCTTCTGCTACAAACTATAAGAGAAGAAACTCTCTTCTGGAGAAGAGTCTAGTACAACTCAAGTTGAGCATCCACCCCAACACTTGTAGTGGATTGATACTAGAAAAAATCAAGCAGGTGAAATTGTCAACCCTGCAACTAAGGAGGTGGCACAAAAGATGGTAAGGTTTATCCCAACTAAGTAAAGAGTGACTCCCACAAACTTTGAATTATTTTATATCTAATTGATTGTGATTTAATATTTTTATTAACTATGAATATATTGATCTCCATGAGTAAAAGAACGAAGGAAAGTTCATCCCAACTAACCGCATGGATGAACTATCAGTTGCTCTTGGTACGAAGGAGCATCTTGGCCGTGTTAGGGGATTAGGAGCTGGCATAGGATTCAAGTCTTTTTTTGGCTCTCCGCAATCCAAAAGAGGTCGTACAGGAGGTCTTATACAAGATGAAGTTGAAGCATTAGTAGCACAGAAAATAAAACAAACAATGTCTTTATTTCAGCCTAGTAAACCTTCTCAACCTATTCAAACTGTGAGCCTCTCAGATGATGATGTACAAGCCCATGCTCTAGTTGTAGAAGGTCGTGGGAGCACTCCCAATGACCCAACACTACAATCTACAGTAAGTTTGTTCTATATGTTGTGTTATTAGTATGATATATATATATATATATATATATATATATATATATATATAGTTGTAGTAGGGATCTGGTTTACTGCTTCATATATAACTTATATTATTTCAATTCTAGGTTGGTGTGAACTATAAACTTGCAGTAATGGAGGTTCCAGAATATAATGTTGTGGCAGCAGGTAAGGCATACAACCTCAGTGGTACATTGCATTTCCAACCAATTACTGACGACTTTTGTTGTGTGTCCATCCATCTTGTGTATGACGGAATGGGGGACAAACCACTACTCATATATAATCCTGAATATAGTACAATTGAAGAAGCAGAGGGTACTATGGTGGGTTGGCCTAGATACTTGGTTATCAATGACAAGGTATACCTAAATTCTACCATGTTTTTCATATTTGACTACATATATGAACTCATGTAATATAAGTATGTAATTTAATTAATAGGTTTGTAAACCAAAAAGTAAAAATTCTGCTAGTCATCCTCCTATGCCCAAGCCATCTTTTATTCCAGAATCCACATTCGATGAGTTGGGAAGTAAATGTAAATGTTTGTGTCGATACTTAGCCAACCAAAGCTCGGGATCACATATGCTGGTCAATTTAATAGAAGATGCAACTAGGAGGGACTTTGAGAATTATATATTTCTTGATGATATTATAGAGTTTTTCCGGTATGATTAGCTAAATACTTTGATATTAGAAGTATGGATAAGGTAAGGATCCATCAATATAGAAAATTCCAATACACATTTTTAACTTATTTCTATATATGAAATTACAAATGTCTTACAACCATTTATATACTGAGGCCATAAACTTTGATATAAAGAATGTTGGATTCTTAGTTCCTTCAGTCACTAGTCAAGTGGAGACACATATTGAGGATGTGAATGAGTACTTCTCTACTGCATTCAAATATTTTCCTAGTGTGGGAAAGGAAATTATTCTAATTCCTTTTAACGTCCAATAAATATTATTATTCAATATAATTTTAATATTGACTAAATTTCTTTATTTTAATGTTTGTTTTATTCTTACTCAGATCTAGACATTGGGAATTAGTGGTGGTTGTCCCAAAATTGATGACTTTTTATTATCTTAACCCAATGGGAAAAACAACAAGGGGCTACAAACTGAAATTTCCAACTATGGAGTAAGCATAAATTTAGTCTCTACCACATCAATTGTTATGCTTCAACATGATATTTCTACTTAGAATTTCTATTTTGACAACTATCGTAATCATTTAATTGATAGGGGTATAAAGGCTTTTCGTGAAGGTGGAGGACGAATACCCACAAAATTAAAGACATTGAGTTTGAAAAATGTCACGGTAGCTACTTTGATCGCTTAGCCTTATATGTACAACTCTTATAGTAATGTATTAATGTCAACTCTTATAGTCTTATCTCTACTCTATTTATAGTAGTTTACTAACATTAAGTATAGTTGTTTATTTGTAGTGTCCTATACATAATAATGACTGAGCTTGTGGCTACTATGTAATGAAATATATGCAAGCTATTGTCAAAGGAGCATCAAATGACATTTAGACTATAGATCAGGAAATAAAGAATAATATCATAAATTTACAAGTGAGATGTAGTCATTTTATAAAATATTAGCATGTGCATTTTCTGTTGCAGATCTTTACAACTCAGCCTTACACACTTGATGATTTAAATGAATTCTGAAAAGAGTGGTCAAATGCTTTTCTAAATGAAGTCACTACTACATTGGATTGAATGCATAGATTCATTTATGTATGTAGTTTTGAAACTATTTCAAATTTACTTTTGTATCTGACATGAATTTTAATATCATTTTATACTTGCAATCTATCATTTTGTGAATGTTAGTATGTGCTATGTGTATGAATATATCTGAACTGAATATGTGAATTATTGTTGTTATGAATGTGTGTGGTTTGGAAATTGATACATCAATTCAAAAAGGATTGGACATAAAAGCTAGCAAATGGCTTTGGAATGAATTTCTGGCTTGCATCATTGCATTTGCAAGTCTACTTTCTATTACAGGTTTTAAACTTGGTAATATAGATTTTTGTTCTGTAGGTTTCTGTTCTGAAGATTTCTGTTCTGCAGTAGTGCAACTATTGCCTCGATTTTTAGTTTGTGCTAACCCGATGTTACCTTGTAAGGTCGGTTTTCTTTGGTTTAAAAAACTGACCCTATAGAGTAAATTCTATAGTGACGACCACTTAGGCGTCGATTAAAATGTGATGCTACAAGCTTTAAAAAACCGACCCTACAGACCATTATTGTGCTAGTGTAATCAATAGTGCTTGACCATTTTAGGGAAACAAGGAACTAGTGCGATTGATCACTAGACCATTTACCACTACTACGAGGTCGAGATGATGGGGGGAGGAACATAGCTAGGGGCCATCATGAAATGTCCTCAATGGATAGACAACTTCCTTCTGATGTTGCATCTGAAGATGATGTTGTTGTCAACCTAGATGCATGTGATTCATTTGTCAACCCAGAACCAACCAGTCCAACCGGTCTTACTGAATATATGGGTTATTTTGGGATGCAAAGTGAGGACAACAATGGAGGAACAAACAACCAAGGTGTTGGTACAACGACTCCTACCATGTAGAGACGCATGAAGCAAGCCTCAACCACACAGGATAGTTGTGGCCTGTCTAATGATGTCATTTCTGAATTCACAAAGGTGTTTTCCAAGGCACATGAGATGGGCAACGATATTGCCGGTAGATCTAATGACAAAGATGAGTATCAAACCCTTTTGCACCATTTTCATGCAACCTACCCTGATGCCCCTGTCCCTATTTTTACCAGTCTTGTACATGCCATAAAGGAGTCAACAAACCGTAACATTTACCTAAGCCTTCTGGATAACCCACACAAAATTACCATTTGGTTGAAAGACCTTTGGGAAATGAAGAACAAAGCTTATGGAGCTTCTAGATCACAAACACCCTTCATGCCACCACCATATTCACAATCACCACCGTCGCCATTTAGTAGCACAAGTGGATACAATAAAGGTCCTGCCCCGTAGTCGTTCTTCTGAGGTTGTCTAATTTAAGAACTATATCAATAGCATGGCTTTAATTTAAGAACTATTTCAAAATTTTATGTTGTAATATATGATTCCTTTGGGAACAATTTCTGAATTATGGTACTTTGTAATATTTTATCTTGTTATTTTCTATTTGGTCGCTATCATGGTCATTTCATTTCTGCAATCTCTCTATATATTTGTTATGAGGATAATCGCTTTAAGTTATAGACATCATGGTTGGTATTGAACAATCAGAAACAACTGATGACATTGTACAACTTTTAGATCTTATGTCCAGTCCATCTAATGACATTGCTGACGTAATAGGCTACCAAATAGCAAACCAAATATCACACAATATCATGGACAATTCAAACGACGCAACCACATAACAACCAATACTGAGATCTGTTAGTATTAGGAGCGACCATTAAAAGGTTTTAGAAATAATAACCGACCATGAAAGGAGGGCGTATGAACTGTACCGTATGCTACCCAACATGGTTTTAGCCTTTGTGGACAAACTTGAGGACCGAGGTTTGTTGAAAAGTACCAGAGGTGTGTTGTCAGTGGAGACAGTTTGCTACTTCCTTCAAATGGTTGGACATGGCCATACCAACCCTATTCTGGCTGAGGACTACATTCACAGTGGTGAGACCATAAGTTAAAAGTTTAATGAGATATTGGATGTAGTGTGTGCTTTGTGCAATGAATATGTTGTGATGCCAACTGCATCCACAACTCCGCACCGACGCATACTGGAGAGTTTAAGATTTTACCCTTACTTCAAGGTATGACCATCACTTTGTTGACCATGTGGATTCCATTGTTAGTATAACCACTTTCTTCATCACTAAATTTCATATATACTTGTCATAGGATGCCATTGGGGCAATTTATGGGACACACATCCTCATTTTGGTGAAGTGCGATAAGCACAACCTTTATAGAAATAGAAAAGGGAATGCTTCCATGAATGTCATGGATGTATTAGACTTCTCAATGGAGTTTACATATATCATGACTGGTTGGGAGGGCTCTGTGGCTAACCAAAGGGTAATACATGTAGATACAACCATAGGAGGTTGCAAAGTACCCGTTGGAAAGTATTCTCTTGTTGACGTAGGGTACGCCGACACCCGACAATTTCTTGCACCATACCAAAATATAGCTTACCATATAGCAGAGTATAGGGGTAATAGAAACTCATACACCAGCAAAAAGGAGATGTTCAACCACCGACATGCTCAACTATATAGGGGTAATAGAAACTCATACACCAGCAAAAAGGAGATGTTCAACCACCGACATGCTCAACTATGTAACATTGTTGAATGAGCCTTTGGTGTGTTGAAGAAGAGATTTTCCTACTTTTGAAAAGGAGCATCTTTTCCTGTGCATTCACAGTCTCGCATTGTAATGGCTTGATGTATCGTATAAAATTTTATCTGACACCAAAATGATGGTGATCCTTTGATGGACAAAAACTTGGATGACTCTCATAATACCCCTGAAATCTTAAACGAATTGATTTCTCTCGAACAAACAAGCCAGGCTGATGCTAAGGAGGGAGATGTTTTGTGCGAAACACTTGCCAATTCTATGTGGGAAAATAAGTGATTTTCATATATTTTGTAACTTTTTGACATTGAAACATGTTCTACAACATGTTTCTCTTATTCCCTTTTGGAATTTCATTTTGTAACTTAACGGTCAAACATTTGTTCTCAAACTCTATTGTTGACTACAATTTTTCCTACTTCTAAAAAATGTCACATTATGTTTCATTAGGTTATCTGTCTAGAAATGGATAATAGAATGCAGTCATGTCCTTGTGGTCTCCAATGCACTGTACAAGTGTACATGGATGCCACAAATGCGGAAAATGGATGTTTGAAGAAAACAACCCCCACAGGTTGTATTTTACATGTGGTATGGGTCTTGTTCCTACCAAATGTCATATGATGTTTCCCGCGCAGTGAGCACAACCTACAATGGCCACACTTACTACAATTAGGGATGCGTTGGTAACACTACTTGCATATGCATGCAACAAACACAAGCAATGGTCAGAACAATGTGCTTTTGTCTACTCCATAAGAACAGACACCGATAGGCTATTAGCAGAATTTGAAAGTCTGTAGAAGAGGCGCCTATATCTTCGTGAATGACTTCACCTACCAAGTGATAATGACTCTTCAACAGAGGAAGACAGATACAATACATCATAGGTGTAGTATGTAGTATATTTGGATCTATGCAACTAAGATTCATTTGTATGTTAGAACACTCAACTGGTCATATCAAAATACTCTCCAACTACATTTAGTAGAAATCTATGTTTTGAACCTGCGTTTATGTTAGTAATCATCAATCTTGTTCTAGATGTTGATGAATCCAACTGAAGTTCTGATGTGTGAATGTGGTCTGGTTGCAGCATTGTGGTTAAACACAAAGGATGCAAGGTTAAATGACTTTGACATTCTTAGCGAATGGTCAGGAGGAATGTATTACATATGTCCTTCTAGTAAGTTAAACTAGTAAAACCAAAAATAATCAGTTGTACTTACTAAGTACATTGCATATTCGTTGTTATTAACTAGAATTTGGGAAATTTTTTTAGGGAAAAAACCGATGCAAATACGTTCATTGGGAAGTCGATCTCCACCCAACAACTGATTCATTGAAGGCTGAGATTACGTTACTAACTTGTGAGTGCAAGTCAGTGTGGGGTCAGGCGATGAACATGAAGGACTTTGTTGAACTCTATCACAACTGTGAACATGTTTACACCTACAGAAAGATCAACTATGAAGTTCTACAAACATTTGTTCATAAGTTGGAGGAGAGTTGTTCTCTTCTTTTGGATACTCCTTCACCTCCGATGACTCCATAACAAATTTTTGTCATTTTGTTGCATGGTTATGGATGTATAAGATTGTATGCCCTATGTTATTTGCACACAAAATCGTAATATTTGAAATATAACATTACATCCACCATTGTCATCTAATATGGTTCTACTTATGCTATTTCAACATCTTACATACAGAATTTGTTCTATGGCTTGTCGTCTAATATGGTGTGCGAAGCATGATCAAATCCTACTTGATGTGATGAGAAACCAGTATGACCTAGGGAGATGTGTTAATAGAACATATACTACAGACGCTTGGAGGGAGACATTTCTTGACTTTCATAACATAACCAGGGTGCTTAACATTGATTTGAACTGACTGAAAACCAGTTGGAAGAACTTAAGGAAACAGATTATTAGACAAAAATCATTTCTTTTTGGGACATTTATTGCCTACTCATCCCTTACACAATATGTGATCCCCCCAGGAGTTTCTGAAAACCTAAGCAATGTTGACAACAATAATGATGCAACTACAGGATTAGGTGGTGAAGCAAATAAATGAAGTTGTGAACAATTGTTCACCACCTTAGGGACGTTCAAATATTTTATTTTATATGCATTTAAAATTTTTTGTCATTATGTTCGATTTGGGAACATTTGTCATTATGATCAATAATTTGCATGTCTGAATCTATTTTAATGAATGCATAATTGTGCATACTCAGTTCATGCACCTATAATTAAATGTGATACCGACTTAGCTATGTGTTTTTTACCATTCCTTTTGGAACAACATGTAGATATCGCACAACAACAAATTCAATACAAAGTCCGTACGCTACACAAAGCGTAAGGATATGTCAACAAAAGTTGTAGTAGACTAGTCACAAAATGGAATGTGATGTAAATGGGATACCCGTTGACTGGTCAAAGTATATATGTTGTATCGATGACAACTCGGGTTATGGTTTTAAAACCACTGTACAAGGGAATAATTGGCTGTGCAGATGTAGTCATGCACCACGAGATGTTGTGCCAGCCAAAAGAGTGCAATTGATACATCTGGTAGAAAGAGACTACATTTTTGTCGACAAAGAAGTGGAGTCCAATTAGCATGGTAGGAGTTGTACGGTTCACAGTGGTCATTCAATGAAACACCTTTTTTGTTGGAAAAATTAGCTAGAATAGGCACATGATGTAGTATGGTTTGGTTTGGCTACCGTTACAGTTGCCAAATTAAACCAGACTACATACTGTGACTATTCCATCTGAATTTAGTAACAAGTGTAGGTTTTTTATTGCTTGACCAAACTGAACCAAACAAATTATACCATTCCAAATCGGACTTCATTTCCTTGTTGACAAAAATACAGTCTTCTATCTACCAGTTGTTTACATTGCCTTCTTTAGGCCAAAGAAACAACTCTTGAAGCATGACCACTCACCGTATGGTCATCTAATACCCTTGCTATACTAGTCTATATGAATTTGTCTTTATCAATGTAACACATGTTTATTTGACTACGTACTACACTTAATACAAACTAATGTATAATTGGAAGGTATGTTTCGTACTAACATCTTGAATGGTGGACATGTACTAAGATTATTCACATGGTACTTAATTTTAAATGCTATATAATTTCTAATCCTAGATTATCTCCATCATGAATGTTTCTTTTACGACTACACATTTATTTTTTAGTTTAACAGATATAATGAATCCGTTTGTATGGGATGCAGAATGTGATGCGACCCTAGGAATAGTGTTAGGTCGACAATATTACTTTCACAAACTACATGGACCTTCTACATGGCAGGGTTGGCGTGATGCCATAGCGGAGTTTCATGAGATAACTGGAAGAATAGATATTAGTATGTATGTGTTTAAGGAGAGATGGAAAATTTTAAAAATTGTGCGTTCCAAAAATTTTCTGGACTAGCCTGTGAACTTATCCACCAGGACTACAACAACATCTGATTAACCAACAAGACACATATCATACTTCCACAATACATACAGAAGATACATGCAGAGTACCTGAGGATGTTGGTATAAAATGAAAAACTTAGTGCAATGAATGCCACTTTGTATTTGATTGACTATTGTCTATTGTTTGCTTCGTTTGTTATTAACTACACAGAAAATATGTTATCTATTCATTTGAAAATATTATTTATCTGTAATGAATATCAAATAACCCATGTTGTTGTTTTTTGTTAGTACTTGCATTTAAAGTACTTGTTGTCAACATTATTTTACATTGTTGTAGGCATAACATCTAAATTGTTGACACTCTCTCCAACTACAATGCCCTAGGACCATGGTCTGGGCCTCTACCCCAATGTTACTATTCCCTATTTAAGAATAGTTGGACATCATCCTAGATGATTGCTCCTTAGCACAACTCATTATACCTAAACATTGGCGTTATCTAAACATAAGACGCTACAAGGCTGGTGATGTGTACCTAAATTATGGAAATTCCACATTTGTTATCGAGGTTAAGTACAATGTTGTCAGAAATCTTGTATCCACATCTGGTTGGTGCGAGTGGGTTAGGAAGATGCTATTGGGTCGTATAGACAAACGTTTTCTTCTTCCGGTTGACCATAATACCATCAAGGTTTGGATAACCAACATCAACAACGAGATGCCCAATCATCTCAAATGATTTGAGTATTTGATAGAGGATAGTGAACATGACGACGAATTCAATGATCAGAACACACCTGACGAGTGCTACAAAGTCCCTTTTATTCCTTTTGGCATCGTCGATTTTCCTATCACAATCAGTTTAGATTCATCTAAAGACAACAACGAGCTCCGCGACACAAAACCATCATAAAAAAACCAAAGTAGGTCCAATCAACAAATTGCTGATTCCAGCCTTATTTTGTTTTTCCACTTTGTGTCTTAAATTAATCAAAATTCATACCTATTTTTTGTTGTTAAAACTTTAGGATAAGACCACAACAATGAAAGGGCCCTCACAATGGCTGATTCTGGACCATGTTGTTGTTTTTTAAGTTGTGTATCTAGTCTAGTAGTGTCTCTCTCTTCCAGTTATTTTACTTATGTTTAGTTAATGTCATTCATCCCTTGTAGTATTCATAGAGACATTAAATATTTTTCATTTGTAGTACTATAACAAACTAAACACGACTTAAGTAAGTCTAAATTTAATACTATTGAAGTTAATTTGTGTTGTATAACCAATACAATATAATAGTTAATTTCTGAATACCTTACCACTGATGAAATCACCAACATCAAAACTACAGCCTTAGGTAGACGAATGAAATTGTAAAAAAGTTGGTCCAACTTGTATTTGTTTATGATTGCTTGGTAACATTTTCTTGGAAAACTTATGCCCATCATTACTTTGTTTTTACCATCATTTCATCAAAGGTGCACTCAGGTATTTTGTTTGGAAGTCTAACATCGTGTTAAAACTTACATATCTAAGTTTGCTTGCCAACTTTAACTTGTACAAACTATTGTCATATGTACTTTGTTATTATGATTATCTTGTCTTACTTATATTTATTTTAAAAATTTATTAGAAGTCGACATCGTGTTCAAAGTCACGACCAACATTTGAAAAGATATCGATGTCCCCGTCAAAGATACACAAATATGTTGAGGAATACATAGTATGTAAAAAAAATATTGCGACCCTGGACACCAGGGTGAGCCTACACAATAGGGGTCCAAATTTGACAGCCATGAAGAAGAAAAGGTTGGGGTCAATAAACGTGTTCCTCATCTGTCGTTGTTGTTTGATTGGCCAAAAGACGAAATTAAACAACAACCTCAGCCATTACAGGAGGACTTTCCCATGTCATGGGATGAGTATGAGGAGGTCCTAAATTGGGCCCACTGGGAAGGTCCTACGTGGGAACAAGAAAAATCATTGTCCACCATGAAAACTAACCAACACAATAGCTGGACACTGTCTTAGCATGTGTGTATGGGTGTGTAGGTCTAGGCCCAGGGCAAGCAGCTCATTTTTTGTCCGTTTTCCCTTAGTTCATGATGCTTTTGCCCCAGATCACATTATGTTCTTATCAACTTTTCTTCGACGTTGTTTAAGTTCTGATGCAAATGTTATTATCTTTACTCTGTCATATCTTTTATTATGGAACAATTATGGCCATTTTAATCAAACTATCTTTCAAATGATGTTTGGTCTACTTGTGTGTAATTTATGTTCTATTATGCCAATTGTAATTATCTTGTCAGTTACTAATTACTAGATCAAATATGTAAAACTATATACATACATACAAAATGAACACGCCATGCAAGACTAAAGTTTAATTTATTTAAAATAAACATATAAAATGACCATACTCATTACTATTCATTTCAATAAACAACAAACAATATCACCCACATTATTTATCGAATTACATTTATTTTGTTAATTTTATACTTGTATTGTAGTGGCATCACAACTTTACATAAGCTGTTATTGTTAAAACAACTATGTAAGAATAGGACAAAATAAGCATATCCTATCTATGTTGCCAAATATAACTAGGCTGAATACTAAATGACATCCAAACAAAATCAGTCAGAAACTAGAGTCAAAACTGACCAGCTGACCAGAATCAGACTGGGTTGCCAAACAAAATCAGACTGCATCCTGACTACCCCACCCAGATCATCAGACTAACCCCGACTAACCCAATCTAGATTCCAGAATCCCAGTCCCGTGCCAAACGCATGCTAAGTGCATCTCTGATTTAGTCCTAGGAAGCCACAACTTTGAGGATAATCCTTATTCAATTACTCATCTCACATCAATGAACTGAATACTGTGGAGGTCAGTATCCATTTTACGTGATTCCAAAATCTAGTTGGTAAGATAAGAGGAAAACAAGAAATTAAGTAATATACAGATTGGTTATATAAGTATCTCTAAGAAGGGGAGTTGTGCGCATGCCATTAGTACATGTATAGACCCATATTAATATGTTATTCTTGAACATCCAACCACTCATTCATATTTCAGACTACTATGTTGTAGATATTGGTTAGTACATATGTAACAATGTGGATGATTATAGAGTTATGCGAGATAATAGGTAATAAATGACTAATCCTAGTTGTTAGTAAGGAATGTCCATCTAACTCATGGTTTAACATATATGCATATGCTTGAAAAAGTATGTATACTTGTAAATTAGAAATCTAACATTTCTATAGGTTTAACTACTTACTCTAACCTATATCAAATAGCCAATTAAATGATAATTAGAGTATGTTGGAATAAATAAAGTGTTGATTTAGTGACAACTTAGATTGGACAATCTATTATGTTAGTAGTTGACATATTTGTAATAATATTTATATATTTGAGAGTTAACAAGTTGTGGGGAGGGTAGATGAATTAGCAATTTTGATATATATTAGTAAGAAAATCCAATATAGAGATCTCATTCCCGTTAGATACTAAACCCTAGATTAATATTACTAACCAAGGGGTATTTTGAAAAATGTATCATTATAATACCATTAATCATCATTCCTATCATGTACTTAACCATCGAAATACATAAACCCTAATATATCCTTAGGTGATCGGGACTAACATAAGAACTGCATAAATAACTATATTAGGAATTAATACACATGTTCACTTTGATTTGGTTGATGTACCTAATATGTTTCTAGGGTGAATCTATATCTTGGCGGACCCAAATGTACCAATAGAGTTAACTATTAACCATGAGAATCAGGTATGTACTCATCCCTATTTATAACTGGGTATTATATGACTAAATTTTCCCATAATGAGGCAACTTTTCCAATACTTGCTCTTATTCCATTTGTTGGACAAACCATATACTCACAATTGGACTTATTGTTATTCTTTTGAAATTACAATTGTGATGTGGAATTGGGTCAATGACCCCACATGGTATTGTGCTTGAATTGTGCCACATATGTTTGTGAAAGATGTATCTTGCCACTCTATTTATGAATGTTAGATAATTTAACTAGTTTAACTTTTGTAGATGATTATGCATAACCAGTAGGGTATGCTTTTCTACCCATGATATGCATTTCTACCCTTATATATACAAAGACATGCTTTTCCGTCTAGGGTTTTATTTTCCACCCATTTTACTTAGGCCAATCACTCAGTGGTGTCATGGCCTTACTATAGTCACTTTTGCCCAATATATCTGCATGCTAACAAATGTTGTGATATTGGTGATTTATTTTGGCAAGAATTGTTGTTTAATGCTTTACTTATATTGCCTCATTCTTTTAGAAATTCCTTCTCTTGTTACTTCTCATTGGAACTTACCTAGATTTAATGACCCATTTTCTTATGGGAACATCTTACTTTACTTTTGAGATAGATAATTCCCTAGTTAATCTTCTAATGTACATACTCAGCTTTTCCTGACTCATACCTTGTTTTCCCATTTTTCTGGGTGTTCCCTCCACCCAGGTGTAGGTGCTTTGTAAAATAGAGACTCAAGAAGATCGTGAGCTCATTGGAGAACGTAAGGACAACTTGAGATAGCCTTGTTACCCTCTGCATATGGGCTTATGTGTAATTAGATGCACACTTTCCCTTTTATGTACCACACTTTGGGTGAGAAAATTTCATACATTAACATTTTTTAACTTTGTAAATAGTTTTGTTTTCCGTTGCTTAAATATTTCATGGCTCATGTTTGTACTATTGGGAGATCCCACTATTGGGTACCACTCCTTATAGAATGGTATCAAAGCCTAAGCTGTCAGTAACTTGACTATTTCAAGTCATCCTAGAGTGTTCCTTAGTAGGTAGGTGACCCTTTAGAGGTTGTTGTCATACCTAAACAAGAATCATGTTTACCAATTAGGGTTTCACCCCTATACAATTTGGTGGTATATATATATCCCAAACTAAGTATCTGGATAACCTAGTTTTAGGTAAACTCTTATCAATCCTACCCTCTTTTTGTAAGTATAGCTTTCTATACGTAAAGATTAACTCCTTTAGGAAATAGCTTCTACCCTTTGTCTTAGGACATGACAATTCATCTACTATAAAAAGTATTTTGACTTGAACTCACATAACTATGCGTAACCTCAGTACAAGTCATTAAACTTTTCTCTTTTGATGTTTCCTAGCATGCCCATGATACATGCATTATGTGGTATGATCATGCATGGATACAAACATAGAGTACTGACATGAGTTTTAGATTTTGAGATGGTATAGGATAGCATGTGATGATATGAACTAGATCTTTTAAGGTGAGGCTTGACTTTCCTGTAACATGGAGTTATCTCCACATAGTTCTGCTTGAGACTCACCATCCAAGGGATGGATACTATCCTATCTGAACTTGTAACATCTTATAAATGAGAGTTATAGGAAGATATAGACCTCAAGTAACTATCCTTGGGATTTTATCCCTGACATACCCATAAGGTATGAATGATCACGTAGCTGGATCACATAATAAAACTTTGTCCATGTTATTCTCGCAGAGGACATATTGAGGCATAATCATGTTGGAATCTATATTGGTTACTTTTTTTTGTAACTTTGGGTGTATAATGACACAGAGGTTATGTGAGGTAGGTACATCTAGGGTTTTTCCTTAAAGACTTGACAACACACTCATCTACACCATTTAATTAGTTACTTGATGTGTGATATGAGGAATAGTTGAATATGTAGTTCATATGCGCTTGTAATAACATCATAGATGTAAATAAAGTAAGGAAGTAGAGACCCAATCTCTTTTTATTATGGTTACACAATCTTGAAAATATATATCATTTGAGATGTGATGGCCTAAGTCATGATTAAGATAATGGTGTAATAATGGAGGTTATTCCTAGAAGGACATACTAGAAGAAACATGTATTCCCTCATCTAGAATTTGGATATTCTTGTTGTATTCCTAGATGATGTGTGTAGAGAGGCCTCTTTTGCGAAGATAAAGTGATGTTAGAGTGATAGTATATGTTGTATGCAGTGGTAAGTGGTCGACCTGGTTCTTGGATTGATTTGGGTGCCATTTTTGGATTTCCATCGCAAGAGGTTTTGCCTAGTATGGTGTGTGTTTCCACCCATTTTACTTAGGGACTCAGTGGTGTCATGCCCCTACTATAGTTACTTTCATCCAATATATTTACATGCAAATATTTTTTGTGATATTGATGATTGATTATGGCAAGAATTGTGGTTTAATTCTTTACTTATATTGCCTCATTCTTTTGGAAATTTCTTCTCTTGTTACTTTTCATTGGAACTTACCTAGATTTAATGGCCCCTTCTTTTATGGGAACATCTTACTTTACTTTTGAGACAGCAACTACCCTAGTTAATCTTCCAATGTACATACTCAGATTTTGCCGATTCATACCTTGTCTTCCCATTTTTCTGGGTGTTCCCTCCACCCTGGTGTAGGTGCTTTGTAGGACACAGACTCAAGAAGATCATGTGCTCATTTGTGAGTTTAAGGATAGCTTGAAATAGCCTTGTTACCCTATGCATATGGTCTTATGTGTAATTAGATGTACACTTTCCATTTTATGTACCACCCTTTGGGTGAGAAAATTTGTACATTTAAATATTTTGTAACTTCAAAATAGTTTTATTTTCTGCTACTTAAATATTTCATGGCTCATTTTTGTACCATTGGGAGGACCCACTATTGTGTACCACTCCTTATAGAAAGGTATCATAGCATAGGCAGTCAGTAGGTTGACTATTTCAAGTTATCCTAGAGTGTTCCTAAGTAGGTAGGGACCCTTTAGAGGTTGTTGTCATACCTAAACAAGAATCATGTATATCAATTAGGGTTTCACCCCTATCCAATTTGGTGGTATATATATATATATCCCAAACTAAGTATCTGGATAACATAGTTTTAGGTAAACTCTTAGATAGGAAGATCCATACTAGGGATGTCAATATGGAAATAAATAGGTGTAAAAGGTTCACAAAATATCATGTTATAAACTCCCCCAAACTTATAGTATAGCCTATCCTCATGCTAATAGATAGAATCAAATTGTCGAGCGATGAGGTATATATGTTTTTTTTTCTAACACACCATCATCAAGTTATTCCATCCTTATATAAACCTTTGTGACAGGTTCCAATCACATCTTGAGGTTTTATCTCCTTCCATTATTTCCATAGTTAAGTGATTTTGTACCATTTCCATTTCCTTTTGTAATAAATGACGATCCCTCACAATGCCTTCCCTACCCTTGGTTTCTGGCTATACTTGTAAAGGCTTTCTATAAGGGGCATTTCACACCTGACCTTTATTTTGGTTGTGCCTAGGCTAGTGTGCTTGGGTATGGTAGGCTTTAGGTGTTTTCCTACACTACCCAGTCTCCCTCAACCATGATGCTATCGTAAACATAATACTATCCAAGCGGGCCCCTGATGTAGTGTTAGGTGGTTGTACGAGGTTTGCTTTGAAATCTTGGTGGGTATAACTTGGCTTCCATATTCCACTTTCGAGCTTGACATAGCTGCATTCATGAGTGCAACAATACATCGGTTGTGTGGAATATTTTGACATCTTTTTGGCACAACTCTTATGATTTTCTCTCTTTTGTCTTTTAATTCTACTTTGAGGCTTGGGAAATTGGGTGAGAAGGATTTCTGGGAGGCCAAGCCTCTTTTCATCCCAATGCAGATATTTTTGAAACTAGAAGGGGTAGTTGTTTCTGTCTTGTGAGAGGTATAGACTTTGGAGCTAGTACTTCTAGGATAGGGTGATTGATCAGGGATGTGGCAGGTAAAATCCTCCTTATTTCCATGTATTTCATAGATTCAGGAGTGTTTTTCTGCTTTACACTATAATTTGTTGTAAGAATGCAATAAGATCGCACCATTGTGTCTTTTTATTTTATGTGATTTAGTAGCTCATTTGCACCAGTCTAGAAATGATTACGCTAAAAGGTAGAAGGAGAACAAACAAGTCTAAGAAAGGGGGAACATGAGTAATTCTTGTAAAATATCAAAATTGTGAACAAAAGTAAATGGCTTACTTTTTTGAGAGAAAGATCAAAGTTAGTTCAAAAATTTTCAAAATTTCCTACTGAAAAGTATGAATATGTACAAGACAAGACCTTACTGACAAAATTGGGATCTAAATTAAATGGAACAATTATGCAAAACTATACCTCTCATGCCCTTTTATAACTCCTCCCCCAAACTTATCATTCATGTCATCCCAGAGTGTCAAAGGTGTTGGTTTAGGTGTAAATGGGCTTGTTTTATTTTTGTTAGTTTTTGATGATGCCCATTTTGTCTAGAACAACATATTAGCGTACCCTCCTCAGAGAGTATGATAGCTTTCATTTTGTAGGCTCTCAACCTTCATCTCTTTTAATGCCATAGATTCCATCCAGGCTAGGGAATAGAAACCACAATCATTGGATAAGTGCATCTTCTGTGGACTTCTATTGCAAAACTATGTTTTCTTGAAGTCCTTTGTCTTTATAATTTTGTTCCCCTTGTCATGGTTGTGTATCATTTCAATGATTTCCTCAGCACAAGTGACTACCTTTTCTTCAATTCACGTCTTCAGTGTAGTCATGTTTGTATGTTTGTTCAGTGCAAAGACTAAATTGGAATAGTTGTATAGAATTGTAGTCCTTGCTTCAATGTTGATTACAAGGAGAGTCCAGTGGTATCATGTAGTATATATAAGGATATCAAATTAGGAAGAGAGGCTATTAGATGCTGCTTCAGGCAAGCTTTTTCTCCAGACTCTTTGTTCTTTAATATGTCATCAACTAGTAAGAAATATGCCATATGTACATTAAGCATGTTGTCACCTAGAAGAGACTAATATGCAAACATTACACTTACTGATAGGTACCCTCTTATCTTCATAGTTTCCTGGAGGTCATATTTGATCACACAAATGTCATCTCTCTCAAAGATAACATCCCCATAATTACCATCTTCTTTCATTTCCATTATCATCAACAGTGAGTTCCAGGGGAGATCTTAGCATTCCCATATGTCAAAGTCAGAAAAAGAGAGCTCTATCTGGCCATGTGGCCCATCTTTGCATATCTGAGGCATCTCCTCTTCATTGATCTCACCTTCCCAAGGGTGATCTTTAGTATGTGCTTCTTGTTCTTTTACTACAGCTGCTGCAGGTATCACTTTTTCAACATTCTTTGGATGTTGTTGTTCCTCTTGTTTGGCTTTATCTTGGTGCTTTTCTATAGGCCACCCTTCCTTCCAAGCAGATACCCTATCTAGTTCAGTAGGGTCAATCCACAAGGTCTACAACTGCTCCTACCATGTCTTCTTTTCTGATGAGATATGACCTCCATGGCATATCATCAGGGGGCATTGTGGGGTCCTTAAAGAACCACCAATCGTATATTATTTCCATATCATAGGTACCCAGGAAGCCATGCATATTTTCTAGAAAGAGGTCTTCTAAAGGGACACCTTTGTTGACAGCTTCCATTATTCTTAGCACTATAAATGCACAATCTCATGTGCTGGGCTCCTCTTGATGGACTTTTGTGGATATAGAGAAATTCTTCTAGTTAGGTTTGTGTCAGTTGCTTACTAACTAGATAGCCCATTGGAGATGAAGGGGTACCTTCAGAATGTCGCACACCTCTTTGTTTTTGAAAATCAACAAAGTGCTTGGTAGTTCACTGGCACAATAGTTGTAGACGGGCGTATGCCTATCATACAACTCTATGATAATCAGGTACCAATGCTATATAGTTCTGATTGGCAAGGTGAAGAACTTAGTTTTTTCCCTCATGACTACAGCCTGCATTTCTTTGATAGATTCAAAGTCAAAATCCTCTTCATACAACATTCTTTCCAGACGAGTTGTACCATTAAGGACTGGCTGTATTTTATTAAGATGGAGGAATTCTTCAAGGAGTGCAACACAAAGAACTTTGAACATGCTTTTGTGTACTTGTGTTTGTTTCAGAAATATTCCCCTGAAGTGGCCTCTATTCAATGACCTTCCTTTGTTATTGTATAGAATATCGTCCCCTGGTAGATTATCATTCAACATGTCTGCTAAGACATGGACGTCCCGATAGGTGATGCAGTATATTGATGACATGTCGATATCAACCATTATGCGTGGAAGCGGAGGAGATGCATCCAATTTCGTTCCTTCTATAGGTGGACTTTATTCTCTTATAGGTGCATCAACATCTTATAGGTGCATCAACAAAGAAGGAGGCCAATCCACCTTCATCATCATCAAATTTCCCTTTGTAAGATTTGAGGATTTGAGGCCTCTAGATAAAATGACCTTAAAAGGAATGATTGGACTACCAATATACCAAGGTGCACTTCCTTTTAAGGGATCCCATCACTAAAAAACTATGCGGTTAAGAGTGCTCAACCTAGAGTAGTACTAGGATGGGTGATTAGTTGGGAAGTTGATCATGGCTTGTGCGTCAGAGAGGACAAAGCCTGTAGTTAAGGCTAGTGGTGGTTTGAGGGGCAAGTCATTATTTTTGAAACTCTATTAGAGCCTTGGGCAGTGGCCCAGGTACTTACAAATGGTATCAGAGTCGATTCCCCTCTAGTAGGTGGGGCCCACATGGGCCTATGGCATTCCAGTCTTTGAGCTGTGCAGTTCAAGTATGTTGGAAAGGGCTATTCTAGTTGATGGAGCCGCCCTTGCATGGGTAGTTGTGGTCAGGAGCTATATGTACATGGACCATTTGAGTCTGCACTGAAATGGGGATAAATTGTGACGCTATATAGTTGAGCCTTGATGAGGACGTCAAGAGTCTAAATGGGGAAGATTGTAAAATCCCATGATTTGAGGCCTCAGATAAAATGACCTTAAAAGGAATGATTGGATTACCCATACAACCAAGGTGCACCTCCTTTTAAGGGAGCCCATCACTGAAAAACCTTGCAGTTAAGCGTGCGCAACCCAGAGTAGTACTAGGATGGGTGACCAGTTAGGAAGTTGATCATGGCTTATGCGTGAGTGAGGACAAAGCATAGAGTTAAGGCTAGTGGTGATTTGTGGGGCTAGTTGTCATTCTTGAAACTCTACTAGAGCCTTGGGCCATGGGCCCATGCGTTTACACCCTTCATCAGTGTGTTGTGCATTCATGTTTGGTATAGTAGAAGTTGGGACAGGCTCTTTAGTAATCTTCATCTCACATGGCTCTGCTTGCATTTTGTTGTTAGCAATAATTGCCTTAATGAACTTTTCTATGAGCGGATTTGGACTTGCAATCTCTTCTTTGGGTCCCAGAGTTGTGCTTAGTGCTTCATTATCTTTCATCTCTTTGGCGTTAGATGGGCTTGAATAAGGTTGAGATGGTGAAGGGATGACAACATGTCTGGCCTTTCTTTTAGCTCATAATTCTTCTAGTTTCTGATGCTCGACTTCAACATTTTTCTACTCCTCCTCCATCCATTCATGTTATTTTCATAGATCTTACATAGCTTCTTCATACCCTCTACACGTCATCTCCTTCTCAACCTGTATATTTTCCCTCTTTTTTCAAAGGTCCACCATTTGTTCTGAAATTGTCTTGATGGCCCCCATCATCATTACCTAGTTATTTATCACTTCTTGCATAAACTAAGGAAGCAACTCAATTTTTGCATGTAAGTCCTGTACCTATTTTGTTAGTGTGCACATGCTAGAAGTGATAAGAAAGTTAACTTCAGAATAATGTTTCATGTGTGACCACATGGCATCAAATCGATGCCCTAAGACATCACTAAAGGTTTGTGGATGTTGCTGTTGTAACATATCGAAAATTGGGTATATTCTTAGTTTAGCCTAAGTTAAAGTTTTTAATAACCCTTATATCCTTTTTGACCTTGATGTTTAATTTGTGGAGATATTAATGGTTTGAAATATAATTGAAAACTAATTATATTGATGTAAGGTTATATGAATAAATATTTTAGTGGATGTTTCAATGAGGGTCAAAAATGTAAATTAACCACTTAAGTGGGATAATGATAAAATAAATTTGACCTAGAACTTTCTATGAACTTTTGTAACAAGAAAGAGAAAAAGGAATAAATAGAAAAGCTATAAACATGAAAATGTGGCATTACATGATTTAATTTGATAAGTGATGATAATGTAAAGTAAATTGCCTAAAATTTATAAAATGGAAACTCAAAAGATAATTCTAAGACCAAATCCATTTTACTTGGGTTTGATTTTGCTGAATGACAAGTTTCACAATTTTGGAAAATTAATAATCATCTTTACATTAAATGGAATTGGAAAATATGAGTTTTTTTTCAAAATTATTAAATAAATTATTCCACGACTTCAAAAGCAGATCAAGCCTCTAATTCGTAATCTACATGTCAAAATTAGTCTATGTGTGAATTTTCATCTAATTTGGACAATCTTAAATATTTAATTTTATTCAGGAGAGATAATATGATTCAAAGACCAAAAATATTAAATAATATGTTGAAAAAAATAAATTAATGGTGAAATTGTATTCCCCATACTTAGTATTCCTTGTAGATGGAGTTTTATACTTGTGGAAAGTTTCTAGATACCTCTAATTTATTAAAAGATTAAAATAAGTTATAAAATTTAAATTTATTAAATAAAATATTACAAGTCTTAAAAAAAAAGAAACTAATACTAAATTTGTATTCTACATACTAAAATAGGCCTTTGGGTGAATTTTCACTGTATTTGGAAAACATTTGATAAAAAGGTGAATTTAGGAGAGAGAGTGTGTTTCAAACCTTCAAAACATTCATTAAAATAATAAATGACATCAACATGTGGACAATATGGCAAATTCATATCCAACACACTTATTATAAGTTGTGGATGAAGTTGCATGAATTTGGAGAATCCTAGAGTCATTAATAGATGAGGAAAGAGAAAATAAAATTTTCTTCATTAATGAATCAAAAGTTCTCAAAAGGAAAATCTGATTGCATATTCAGATTCTACATACTCAAATTACCCTTGGCGTCAAATTGCATTAAATTTGGAATTTGTTTGCACCCTCAGATAATGAAAGATAAAAAGATAAATAATTAAATAATGCACTTTGGTCGAATTGGATTGGGAAAAGAATTATATGTCACGATGCAGGCGCTAGTGTGGACCATCACATCATGATTAGACGGTGTCCGAGTCATCTCCTAGCTTGAGCCCGACTGGGAAAGAAAACTGGCTTTGTGTGATTTTCAAACACATATATCTCATTCATTTCTTAACCAAATTGCACTATTCTTTCGCCTATGAGTTGCACTTAAGATTCCTTATCCAATGATTTATTATTTGGGTCATTTTTTATAGTATTTAAGAAATGCCCAATTTTTAGGCATGTTGCTTCATGGCCACCTTCCTATTATCCAACCCATGCAACCCACACCTATAAATATGGTACCCCATCTCCTCTAGCATCTATGCACTTCCTCTCTCACACAAATTTCCCTATTTGTTGCTTTTTGCTATTGTCGAGACAACGTTTTCTCTAGATTTGTAGGATGTCATGCTCCTCCTTCATCTTGCTTTAGAGAAATTGCTTCTAGGGATGATTTCAATGAATCTTGCTATTTGTTTTCATATCATTGTATCGAAGTTTCGACACCAGAGTTTGATTCACCCAAATCGTGCTCTCCTGCTCAGACTACATCACCAGTCATGGAGTAGGTGTAAGGTTGGGGATGAAACACCATTGTCAAATCTCAATCTTACCCTCTGATTTCTCCTATTTTCTTTTTCTTCCACATGAGGGCGTTCTAGTCTTTTAACCCTATTTTTGTTTGCCTTCGACACAACCTTGTTGGCCTTGACCCGTGACTTGGAATCTCACAATTGGGCCAAGTCACGTGGCCCTCTACTCTCACCTCTCTCTCTTCCCTTCTCCCAAGGATTTTGCTGACATGTCATTTTTTGATTGTTTGATTTTATAAAAATCATATCTTTTCAACCGATTATCCAAAATTAACAAAAAAATATGTTTCGGTCACAAAAAAATATTTTTTATCTAATAAAAATACCTTCATAGCCTGATTTCAATGGTTTTCAAAGGATAATTTTTGGAGAATAAAATATTTGTATAAAACTTATAATAAATGTAACTTAATCATAATAAATCTAAATTGAACATAAAAATATTTTTTCTTGACAAGTAGAATCTAATAAATCGATTAGTGAAATTTTCAGAGTTAAAATTTGAGTTTTTCTAGAAACGTCTCTATTTCGGGTTCTTTACACATTATAGATTATAAAACCCTAATACATGTGAATATATTGTAATTAGGAAAAGTTGATATTGGAAACAACTAGATTGGTGAGGATTGTTTCTAGGAATCTTGTTTGAGGTATGTTTGCATCCCCTATTATTCCTTTAGGCAATCAACATATTTTCAAATTTCCCTTGGTCCAATGGGCAATAGCCTACACAATTTCTTTTTCTTTGAAAATTATGGTCATGTGAACTACTTTATTTGTTACTGATCTTGTAATCACATTATCCTGTTTGGACTCTCTCTTATACATTGCTCATGGTGCAACATTCTTTGGTGATATGTGCTTCTTTGCCCACCTTTTTAGTGGATGTTTATATGGAACATTATGTGATGGCATGGATCCTCTGATCCCACTTTATGTATTTGTTGGATGATCTCATATCTCTTATTTGGTTCATTATTGTTTATTCTTTTGTTATGCATCATGTGGTAACTTCTAGTATAATGTATATGTGTTTTTTAATGTGGATGTGAAAATTCCCACATATGAATGCAGATGTGAAAATTCATGGATATGAAAATATTTAGAGATGTGTTTTCCTACCCAGGTAGATGTTGACAGACCCCGCCATTCCATATGTTAGAGAAGATGTATACAAGACCATCCTCACCCCACAGATGAGATGAGAGAGTGCAAGGGATGGGAACTGGTAATCCAAGATTGACAGGAGTGGGAAACCCAACCATTAGGTTGAGTGGAGCAATGCCTAGAAAATGAGGTAGATAAGTAGTGGTGTCTGACCCATTGGAAGCTTTGTGAGGGCAAGTCTTGGAACAAGGTAGGGTCCCAAGACATAAGAGGACATCTAACATTTGTAAGAATGAAAAGAAGTCATGAGACCTTCCCAAACGTCAGCATATTCCAACACTCTGAGAATATCAACAACTTGTATGGAAAAGAGAGATGGACTTTCTACAAATGATTTGCAAAAATTCTCGATGCAAAAGGTTTTCCACAACAAGTATGGAGACACCAAAATGGACACACAACATGTGTAGAAGATCCAACCAAACAAGAGTATATAGAATTTATTTCACTATTGATGCCAATCTTAGCCTTCCCATCAATAGATGATTGGAAGACACTAGGAGGGTATTTTGTTGTTGTGGCCCTAACCAACAAGATTTGTCTGAATGGGCACCTCTATGAACAGTCAGGAGATTATGATCTCAAAGAAGACATGACATGCATGGATGATCCGAAGATGTTGGACTGCACTTGCCCCTATGGTTTGAGAAGAGTGGCCACCTTGTTGATAGGGGAATTACGCCTGACAGGAAATAAGCCGTTGGCTACTGCCTCAACAGAAGAGAAACTGAGAAGAGAAGTGGATGCCATGAGGGTCGTAGGTGAACAAAGATCAGGTGGCGAGTGTTGAACCTCCTATAGTTGTGGCACCGTCTCTTGATATTCATTACAAACTCTCCACATTCCATCTTTTCTGGAAAATACATGAACTTCATTTTCTAATATTTCCTATAGTACCACATAAGTTTACAATATAATGGAAACACTAATGTTATATTCTTTATAATAGAGATTAGGTATAAAAGTATTATTGTGATGGCACGGTGGAGAGGTGGGAGAGGGTGACAACGAGGGTGACAACCTAGCGCAAGTGGAGGAAGGGGGCAAAATGCTGCTGAGCCTTCACCGGCTCCTCCACTCAGCCAACTAGAGGTCAATGGAGAAGGAAGTAGTGTCAATCCGGAATCCCTGCAGGCTAGGGCTTAAGACGGCACCGCTACCAACCACCCCAAGTCATCATCGAGCTGCGCTGATGATGGTCCTAGACCCATTCACCTCGCGGACTAGTTCTCTACCAGTAGACAAGGTAGGGCAGAGATCTCATCAGATCAGATTGAGTTCATTGAGCCGACACTAAAGGAAGGCAAGAAGTGTGCCTCAATCTCAAGGCAGGAGTGCTCCGTTCCATCTTGGGAGGAGTATCTCTCAGTTCGGTTCATTGGTAGAAAGTCTTTTAGCAGCCAGCTTAGGGGATGGATTCGAAGGCAATGGCACCCTAGTGGCGCAGTTGATATTGTTGTTGAGGAGCGTGAAGGCTACATTGTTAGAATGCCGACGGAAAGTGAGAAGGAGTGGGTGCTCGATGAAGCCCCTTGGTTCATGGATGGATCTCTGCTAGTTGTCCATTCATGGAAGCCAGGGTCATCTCTTCGACCTATTTCTTTCTCACGGGTTCCAATCTGGGCTAAGATCGAGAATCCTGGGATGCTGTGGACCAAGCGACACATTGCCTGTGCTGCAAGCACCATGGGTGTTCCAGTGGATTTTGATGATCATTCAGTTTCTACTGGATGTCTAGGCGACGCCCTGGTCTATGTTGGGATCAATTTTGAAGCTAAGCTTCCAAGAACCGTAATGGTGGAGGTGGATTCGTCCCCAAAGTTCTTGAAGGTGGAGTCGATTGCTCGACTGGTTGTCTGCCCTAGCTTCAAGAAATTTGGGCACAGAGGGATGTCGTGTCCCCTAAAGCTGAGGAAGCCACCATCGGAGAAAGATATCTAGGTCAAGTTAGGCAAGCCAGTCTCTCGACAAAGTACCAAGGATAACTCCAAGCCTGCAAAGATGATCTGCGAGGAGATTCGTGACAGTAGTGCTTGTGATAACCAACTTGAGTTGGATGATAACCTATGGGAGATCATATCTCAGCAAGTTAAGGACACTGTCATTGACAGTGCACGAGAGCTCTCCCTTTCCCAACCTCCTACTGCTGTCATTCAAGTGGTGGAACCCGACATGGATGGAAGTTCTCCCCTTTGCAATTTCAGTAGTTTGGATTTAGGATGGGAACTGGAGATAGCCAGAAGTGGCAAGGAAGCTTCAACTTCCGAGTCTTGGATGCCGAAAAAGATTTGGAGTAGCTGCGAGTTTTCAACTCAACAGCTGGATAGGGTGGAAAACCTATTCGAAGAAGAGGGGTCTAATGAATCTGATCTAGAATCGGGTCATTGGGACTCAAAGTACATGGACTACGACCAATCTTGGTCTAAAAGGAAGAAGAAATCTAGGAGGAAGAAGGTTGTCTAGACCTTATCTTATCGTGTTTCTGTTCCTGGTTCTGATCGCTTCTATGGAGGCATATGATTGCTCAAAGCTCTAGAAATGTTTTGATTTGATCTTTGATAATGGGTATGAATCCTGTCTAGAGTCCATCCTTTCAGGATATGAGCATAAAGTTATGGAGGATAGGGAAGTTCTCATGTTCCATGGACATGGGTCTGAAATCCTTGCCATTGAAAGGTCTTTGAATAGGAGTTTGCAGATTGGAAGCTTTTTGTTTGGTTAGGAAGAGTCAGATTACTGTTCTGGGTTGTTTGTACTTGCTATCCTAGTTTCCTACGCCTTCTTTAGGAGGCTAGAGATCACAATTTGGAGTAGTGTTGTAGCTGTTAGGCTAGTTAGTATAGGATAGCTTGACGTTCATGTTAGTTTTTCCTTCCTTTTGTGAGGTTCATATTTTGGACCGTTTGTTTTTTCTGGATGTCTATCCTGGTTGTAGGGGCGCATTGCTTGTACCCAAAGTTTTGGATTATTTTTATATAGCAAGAAAGTGTTTTACTGACCAAAAAAATATAATAGAGGTTAGACAATTATATCAATTAGCACACAGTAATCTAAATGAGATTACAACCATTATCCATAGTTATTAGCTATTGAGTTACTCATAACTTTCCATTTACTACTACACTAATATATATACATGCATATATATGTCATCATGCTATGGTCGGTTGATTTATGCAGTTCGTGAATATGTTTCACATTTATAAGCATAGAGATGATCATTTACCCTAGTCCAAAGTGTAAGTATGAGCTTGTTTTGTAACAAAGCTAGCCAAAATATATACATGCTTTCATGAAAGAAAGATATATAATTATATCAAAGGCATGAAGGGGTCAGATAACCTAATCATTAAAATGTATATTTCAAGATTACCAACTATTTTATTTAAATACTACCTGATTAGGGTCACTCACCTACATGTACAAAGTGTTGCAAGCTTGCACTCCTTTAGCCCCCATGGCCTGACTTTACAAGCTTCAAATGTATGTAATCTTTGTTGCTAAAATATGTGTCAGTGCAACTGGCGACCTATAAATGAAGCCTTAAAAAGTGGGAGAGGTTGTAGAGTTTCATGATGATAGTGGAGGCTTTGTTTCTGTTAATGATCAAAGAAGTCAACAACAACCACTATCGGGCTACATGAGACATATTTTTCGGTGGATAGGGATCTTGGTGTCATGGAGATTAAGGTGGTGACAATGGAGGAGATGTTACTTGGCTAAGAGTTTGTGGCTGAAGATATTAGTCTATAAGAAGAAGTTATGTAGGATGGAAAAGAGGCACTCTCGTGGCCTATGTTCACTTCTATGACCCTACTAAGATATGCAGTTGTAGGTTTCAATAGTTGCTATTGTCATGGTTGCGGGGCATCCAAGGAGACGATGAAGGAGAGGGTCCAAGTGCAGATGGGTGCAGGTGGTGATCCATAGTTCTATATGACTATTGCTCAGAGGTGTCATCGTGATGAATGGGTGTTTGGAGAAAGAGTAGCAGTTGTGGGTAGATCACAATGTACACACATGAAGGTGCATTGCGGTCTCCACATGAATAGCCATTCAAATGTTGGATCTTAGTAGGTGAAACCACATAAGCTTTTTCTCCTGGAGCCTCACTATTGGGTGAGTGGTGATGGGGATTTGAGTGGTTGGCAGCTAGGGTTAATGGAGGATATAGGAGGAAGAGGTGACGTACAGGGGGAGGCACCTTGACAAGGTGCCTGATGTTGTCGATGTTGAGATGGAGAAGGCTAGGTTTCCTACCTTGTGTGTAGATAAGAAGGGAGGGTAGAAGAGAAGAAATAAGGTGATGGAGGAAAATAGGATGTGGAAGATGGGAAGCAGAGAAGAGAAGATACAAAGGGAAATAGAGGACATGATTGGAGACAGATGCCATCCGATATGACTTCCACACCAAGCGCAAGCGTTGCATGAGTGAAGGGTCATGAGAGTGGGAGCAGACGTAACATGGAAAGTAAACGAATCCTATATGTTTGACCCAATTAACAACCTAGTTATTTGAAGTAAGGTTAATTCTTAACCCTCCTAGCTAGATTAAATGGAAGCAACAAATAATCTCTAATTCATATAAAAGTTTCTAGGTAGACTAATTATGATGCAATGTTTTTGAATTTTGACCACAATTTACATTTTGAAAATATTTTTTTATCACATTTTCTTCGATTCCCAACTTAGGGTATTTATCCTTCTATGTTAATCAATAATGACCCTAATTCCCAATTCATTAAATTACATTTATGTTGTAGTCCTAAGATGATTATAGAATGTTAGATTAGGTTCAGGACTATTAATTAGTATTTTAGTAAGATTATCCCATTTTTGAAATATATTAATAAATTCATCTTAAAACGTTATTTTAAGGAATAATTATTATTACAGGAGATTATATCTAACTAATTTTATTATAATATAAATTAGGGTAAAATAAACTAATATCTCCTAACGAAAAGGTCCTAGCATAGGGAGGATTAACTTAGATATCTAAATTCAGATATGTTATAGAACAATATTCTTAAATGTGCCTAGTCAAGTATTATTGAGGAGTGGACAATAATAATACATGTCAGATATGCGGTGACTGATGACCATGTCTCATGGGTCATAGGTATTGGATACCAAATCAGACACATAGGTACTTGTTAGAAAACAAATGTACTGGATTGACCCACCTTGAGAGTGATTCATGGACCATCATATGATAGTCATAATTGACTTTGAAATATAATAGTAGTGCTTTTTTCCTTTAACCTAAAGTCACTACAATGGTGATATAACAATCTTCATGCTTTTTTCCTTTAACCTAAAGTCACTACAATGGTGATATAACAATCTTCGTGCTTTGACAATACCCAACTTGATGTTGAAGAAGATTTCTATGAAGGTAGTGATTGGGTGTGATGAGAATCATGATACACATTGTTAGTGATGTAGAAGGAATTTTTCCCTCCCATTTAATGAATTCAATATCCAAGGACTCTTGATTAGTGATACTAGATAAATGCATGTCGATGCTCATGTCAGTTAGCATATGATGTTGGTTTCATATTTAACTTTCTAGTCGACTTGAGATCAAGGAACTTAGATTGAATGTAACGAGGATGATGTGTATGTGCCTCTAGTTCAATCTGGATATTTTTGACAAAAGGATTAGACAACATGGTCACAATTATCATTGTTGGTTTAGTCTTATCCAACTAATCTTATTACTTGGATAACAATAATGTGTATCTAGACACTTGTCATTGCTTATGTATCTTAATATTGATTAACGAATCCATTATCAATGTAGTATGGTGTCTATAGGGTTACACACATAGATATAGCTTGAAGAAAGGCTAAATTGGGCCTTATTATAATTTTTATAATAAATCCAAGAACCTTTTAGTATGTTGTAAGGACTTAAAGAAAATATGAATTCAGACTTGAGAAATAAGAATCCATAAGTCATGGAGTCTATAGCCTGGCCATATAGGGATTAGGAAACTCTAGAGGGTAGAAGAGAAGAAATAAGGTGATGAAAGCAAAGAGGATGTGGAAGATCGGAAGGAGAGAAGAGAGGATACAGGGGAAATAAAAGGCACGATCGACAATAGATGTCATCTGATACGACTGCCACCCCCAGCGTAAGCGTTGCACGAGTGAAGGGTCATGAGAGGGGAGTAAAAGTTACATGGAAAGTAATCAAATCCTATATGCTTGACCCAATTAATAGCCTAGTTATAAGGATTTTAATGTATTTAACATATGGATACACAAAACTAGGGTTTAACCATGTTAATCACCACTTTATCACATATTGACCCTACTTTTGAATTAGGAAGCATGTTCAAGCTTTAAAAGTATTTTATTTGGATTGCTCTCATTTTTTCGATCAGGAGTTTACCCTTGGTCATCAAATCGACCACATACCTTACTATGATCACTAAAATTCATTTAGGTTCATTAACAATATTGCAAGATATGATCTTTAACCTTGATTGTCCATATGCCTGGTTCTTCACATAAGAAACCCTAACTACTCGTCTTTATTATATTAATTCTCATATTGTTCGTCAATATCAGATAATAAAATAAAAAACGATCGGTTCAACTAATGCAACCGAGCAAGTTCGGAAAGTAGGATTGGTGAGAAATTTCTTTTTGTTTCACTTTCCCAATTTGATTGGAACAAGGATTGGTATTTGGTACCAATTAGAAACAAAAGAAGAAAAGTCAATCGGGAACTGATCAGGACCACGAACCGACCCGTTCAGAAGTGAACCGATCGTTTCATGGGTCCCAACCGATCGGTTGAGGTGTCAACTGACCGGCTCAGGTCCCCAACTGACCGTTTCAGAAATGAAATGATCGGTTCAGGTAAAACAGATGTGTTATTTCCTACCTACATGTTTATATTGTCTAGTATTATCATAGGTAAAACAGATGGATTCCTTGTTGTTATACTTTTCTCTTCTTTATCTCTTTTATTGTGATTCATTTCTCTTATTCCCTTTTGGGTAGTCCTTTTCTTTTTCTATGTGAAGCCTTTTACTTTGTCATCCTTTATATCATTATATTGGTCAATCTCAATTTAGTATGCACACATTGGCCTTTTGCTGATGTCATTTATTTTTCTCCTATTACTGGGGTATGATTTCAACCCTAGGTGTAGATCAAGGAGAACATGGATATTAACATGGACTTAGCTTAAGAAGTTGAAGTTTGAAGAGAAACTTGATATGGTTTATATTTCCCTCTACTAGATCCTTATGATGTAATATCCATGTAAACCCAATGTGGGAGATTATGAGGTACTTTTGGAAAATTTAATATAGTCATTACTTTTATTTCGCTACTTTACTTTGGTCTTTTGTATACCTAATAACACTCCATTTTATGTACTTTGTGTATATATTTTACACCAATTTTAGTATGTCTTTTGTTAGCTTTTCACATAATTTTGCAATCTTTGTGACTAAAGATTCACACACATGATTGTAGGGATATTCACAACATAGGTCGTGGATTAAGACCACGACCGCGGTCCACTTCTTTCCCAACCACGATCGTGATTCCAAAAGAAGTCGTGATCATCAGATGACAAGGAGATCACGATTGGATTCATAGACCACGGTCTCTTCTCTACCACAGATTTGATGGCGGCCACGACCAAGAAGGACTTCATTCGAGCAGACTGCGATTTGCTGAGGAACCATGGTCACTGATAAGTCTTTGTAAACCGCGACCAATTGGGAAGACCTCTACCTCGACCTCGACCGACCGGATGCAAGCGGACCTCGACCGTGATCACCCTGAAGCCGCGACCAAACTCAACTGTGGTCGAGAATGAACAAGGCATGGATCGCAACCGTGGTCTCACCTCCACTAAACCCAGACTGCGACTATGATTCTAATTCGGTGGAGGGCACCTATAAATAGCACCCCCACCTGTCTTGTCAAAGCAGGAGATTTAGGTTCAGATCCCGAGGCCATGAAGTGTTGCTGCGTTCCAGACTCATCCCCAACCATCCATCCATCCGTTTTGGATCTCCAAGGGTGAAGGCCAAGGAGAGAGAAGATAACTCCACCCCTTCTTTTAGAGTAGAAAGCCGTTCACCCGGTAGATCTAGATCTCAAGAAGTAGTGTGTAGTATCATGTTTCTTCTCTTCTAGATTTATCACTTCCTCCCGCTGTACTTCCAACCTCTCCTCGTGGTATCTTATGGATCTGTTTGTATGTAACACCGTCATGTTATCTACAAACTTGAGTGGCTAAACACGTTAACTTGGTTTGGGAATAGCCGCTAAGGCTCTCCCAACATGTATATTGTCTCTTTCTTTTGAATATACATACTCTTATCAAGATTATCTCCATGCACCTATTTTAATGCTTCACTTGTATGCTTAGCTACAATCTTATGATGTTTGATTATTTATATCTCGAGAGAGTAATGTCTCTTTTATCATGTGTCATGGAGTGGTATGAATGCATGAGAGTGTTGGAATGCTAAAGCTTTAAACCATATGTTTTGCTACAAAAGTTTTTGAGTTGTCATCTCGAGAGAGAGGCTTCACTTAGACTAGATCTATCCTCATCTCGAGAGAGAGAGTGGAATAAATGTTTTCTTGGTTGCTTGTAATCTTGATATGAGTATGCAAGAGAGAGAGATAGTTTTACATGTTGGTGAGGTGCTTAATTTGGTGAACCCCAACCCGAGTTCTCCATCATATATTTGTTTACAGTTTGTTACCTTTTTGTTGCCTTTTGTTTACCGTTCTTGTTCTTGTGCTACCATTCCTTAGGGAACATTTCTTTGCACCCTTTTTGGCTGGAGTATAAGAGTGTTTTGATTTCCGAATTCTTAACACAACCAACCTTATCCCTGTGTTTGACCCCGATCCCTACATCAGACTCCATTTATCATTGCGGGGGCCTGAGAGTCAAGTTTTCTCTTTAAAAGTATGACTACTTTAATCCACTCCTTTTGGACGTGTGATTTAGGCCGATCAACTTTTTGGCGCCGTTGCCGGGGATGAGGAAAAATGAGTACTGCTAAGAACCCGAGTCCACTTACTATACTCCCGCACCTCAAGCTAAGCAATAAGCTTCACAGCATAGTTGCCTTAAGCATTCTAACCTGAGTTCATGCAGAATTGTTCGTTTTACTAGTCCAGTTTCCTAACTTGGCTGTACGACCTATTTAGGTATCTGAGAAGAAGCAATTTGTTCGACTTAACTCCTGTTCATCATGCCGCCTTGCGTGGAAGTTCCCCTTTCAAAAAATGAATGGAACGTGACGATTAGGCAACACCCACCTCCTCCAGGAACCGATGAAGATAGGAATGACCGTTATAATGACGATCATCTCTATGAAGAGTAAGAAGAAACTGAAAGTGAACAACCCGAAGATGATCATAACCACAAAGAGCGTCACCATCGCTGCCGGAATAGAAGAAACCACCACAACCAAGGATGAAATCGTAGGGACAATGCCAGTGAAGATGACGATGAGGAAGAAAATACTCTTCGGGAGTTGGAAGCCACAAAAGCCAACAACTCAAGATGTCATGTGATCATCCCAAGGTTTGATGCAGCGAACTTCGAATTGAAGCTAGCAATAATCTCTCTGATCTAAAACAAAGGCTTTCGAGGGAACTCAAAGAACGATAACCCTTATCATCACCTCGACACTTTTAAAAATATATGCGATACAATTATGTTGTGGGGAGTTCTACAAGAAGTCATTTACTGCAAGGGTTTCATTTTCTCCATGGAGGATAAGGCACTATCGTGGTACCTTGGACTACCACATCAGTCTTTGAATGGATGGAACACATTGGCAGATGCTTTTGTGAACAAGTTCTACCCCATAGAGAAAACTGTTCGTAACAGGCAGAAGATCACGTCTTTCGCATAGAAACTAGACGAGAATCTACACGAAGCCTGGCAGAGGTACCAAGAATATCATAGAGACTACCCTCACTACAATTATAGAAAGGGCTTCCTGATAACAACATTCTGTAATGGTATAACTCTAGAAGAGAGAGTCTCACTAAATGCAGTAGCAGGAAGCGACTTTCTTGGCAAAAAACCCAGTATATCTAAAAAGATCACAGAAAACATGGTTGAGTTACAAGTTGGGACTGACTATGACAGGACTGATAGAGGGTATGCTAAGAAAGCCACCAATGATGAGCCATCTATGATGGAGTGGACTCTTGGAATCCTAAAATATGTAATGACACAAGTGAAGTCATGCATGTTGAGTTGTTTTGAGAATGCCAAGTGTTTTAGTAAAGTTGGAGTGTTGATCAAGGTTTGTATAATGATTTGGATCCATAAGTTATGCCTATTTGAGGAAATTAATTGAATGGTCTAACAAATGAGTTTTCACACCCAATTTGGATACAATGAAGCTTGAGTTTTTACAAGCCATGGTAAAAGTTTCATGAGGTTTTGATGTTTGTAGAAGAAGTTATTTAGGTTTTAAATCAGTAACCTTTGTTGATGATTTATGCTAATTGGACCAAGACATTTGATCTTTTCACCTAAGCTTTAATATAACCTAGTGTCAAGCCCCTTTTTGGATTTTGGATGGGCTAAGTGACCTTTCTTTTGCTCACAGATCCAGTAGTCGCGCTCTCAATGAGATGGGGAATCATGAATCTACTCAAGTCGAGGTTAGTTTCTAACCCTTGGATGCGAGATCGAGGACAGTCGGCTTGTCCCCTACCTTGCGGTTAGAGCAAGGCTAGAGCAGTTTTTGTCGTGGGTCTTGCCAGCCACCACTCGTTAGATCGTGGGACAATATGGAGATCTAGATGGGTAGTTAGATTCAGATTGTTTAGTCCTCCACGATGACACCTTATTTGTGGGGTGTGGTAGTATGAAATGAGATATAGAACTCTCTTGTTCTGTGACCTCTCCACTGTGCCTCACAGTAGTTAGTCGGAAGAAGGGGAGCAAGAATAGAAGCAGTGACCGATGAATTATGGGAAATAAGATACACTCCCAGTAGCTAGAAGAATCTAATAAGATACCTAGCCCACCATCCCATCGCAATCCCCAAAAACCCACTGTCATGACACCCGTTGGAGGCAGCGAGTCCATGGAGCTCTAAAGAAGCAACTGGAATCTAAGGCTAATGTCGAGCATCTGCTGAGTGTGAGTCTTAAGGCTGCAGATGGGTCTCTCAAGCATGGGAGAATATATGTGAGGCATCAGTTTGGAATTTAGTAGACTGGAGGCTTAATGCCTCTTTTACTCCTCCGCACAGGGAGCCGGAGGCCGCGAGCTCCACGATCCCTGAGGAGATGCCTCGAGTAGAGGACAACAACACCCGTGGAGGCTTGTCCCGAGTCACCGAAGGCGATCGTGGCCTTGGTAGCGGAAGAGGATCCCTGTGAGTCTACTTCTTGCTCACCGAAGTTGGGCTTTGCGGCGGCGCACGCTGAGAACAGGGTTGTTGCGCATCGCTGGTCACGCCGAACGAGCGAGAACATGACTCTCGCATCAAGGAAGGTGGGTCCCAACCACCGAATCAGCCGATCTAGTCAACCCGAGAGGTAGCCAACTGAACCGGACAAGTCAGAGACCAGGAATCAGCTGGCCAAAGCAAGGAGCAGCACCTACCTATGGCCACGTGGCGACACGCCATTCGCCCCAAATGGTAAATAATTAGAAAATACTCAGTTCTTGGATAATTTGTAGAAATTAAGTCGTTTATCCGAAAAATACAAATAAGGTACCGAAATGTCCACAAAAATGAGTATAACACAGTAGAATGATAATATCAGGTTTTTGATGCATTAATAATAGTAATATTATGTAAAATGTGTAATCCTTATTTAATGGATAATAAATAGCAAACAATGACATAAAATTATGGAAAAATGTCAGTATGTCCATAACCATGTCATTAATTCATATGATGTCAGTTATGGTCATGTTGATGCATAACAAAATATAATTTGATTAATATGGCTAATTAGGGCTAATATCACTAGAGATAATGCAATAAATGCATACATGCTCAATAAATGATGAAAATCATGAAACACCCTTATATATGTAACTAGAAACTAATATGTAAATCTGAGATTAGTTTTATACACGAAATCCATGTCATATGAAGTTGACCTTAATACATGGTTCAAAATCCTAGATACGTTAATAATGTAATCTAGAGTTAATATATATATAAATAATGATATGGAACCTGATATTCAGATTATGTATCCTAATCTAGAACATAACATCAGTAACATAAATCCCACATAGGGATGAAGACAAGACAAGTAATAATGTATATAACATAATGATCTAAGGGAAACACTAATGAACACCTTTTGGGTTAAGATGAGATGTATGATGATGAGAACCTGATGCTAGTATGTGGTCTTGTCTTAATCAGGGGTTGACCAAGAATATAGTTGACATCAGAAATATGTGATGATTAGGTTTCTCTTTATCAAGGTACACCATTACCTCTTACTTGGATTATTATACAATATGCTTGTGTTATATAGTAGTAAAGACTTGGCATATGGTATTGATTGAAATGATTGCTCTTGTATACTATGTTGTTTGAGCTTCCCATACTTATGACTATGAACACATGAAACATAATATATCTATTCCATTATATGAAATCACTATATCTCTTTGGTAAGAATAGTGCTAGTGAGTGATCTATCTCTTTGGTAAGCAGATCACATGTACAATGATCTATCTCTTTGGTAAGCAGATCATGAGGCCTGGATGCGTCTATCCCATTGGTAGGAAGATGCACAAGCATATAATGGAAAATGTGCTTAAAATATGTGTTCTCTTTTGTTAATGAACATCTTTGTGCAAGTATATGATTTTCTTATATTTCTTTATAACTGCCAAGTATTAGTTTTATCTTATTGCCAAGATATGATGAGAGGTATATAAAAGACATGTAGGCGTACTCAGTACAATACTCTTGAATATTTTGCTGACGTGTACCACATGTAATCTTTTGTTTAGGTTGTGGTTATGCTCTTGAAGATCCAAGTTAGTGAGAGTTGTGTGGTGAGCTGATGTACAAGAGGACCTGTTGTCTTAAGATCCTGTAGTTTAGTTGTAGTACATGTATATGTATAAGTTTGTTGTTCAATATGTAATATCAAATGTTGTAACAATTCATGTTGTAATTATATGTTGAATGGTGAACATATGTATATGGTTTTATTATTGTTCATGTGCATGTGCTACTGATTGTGTTCCTTCTGACTCCCTTGATTTTCTTCTTCTTAGCCTAGTGTGGGGTGTTTAAATTGGGATTCTTGCTGAGATGAGGGTTTCAATTTGGATGTCACACGTTAGATTAAGTTTTAGAAAATTCGGGGACGTCACACCATCGATTGAATCAAAGGCTCTCGAAGCAATCACATCTCAAATACAGAAGATATCAACAAAAGTCAAACTGCTGAAGGAATCAGGAGGGAAAGGAAAGAAGCAAATTGAGAAGGTGATGAAATGTGTCACTTGTGGTGAAGGTGGGCATGGAATAGATAACTGCATATACAACTGACCCAGAGAATCAAGTGAAAGTGAGTCTGAAGAGGAGGAACTTGAGAAGGTTTCTTATGCCAACTTCAAGAGGCCAGATCATCCTAGTTTCAGTTATGGAAACAAAGAGGATGTAGAAAATTTGCATCAATTGAATAATCCACCTAAACAACCACCAGGTTTCAAGAAGAGAAGCGGAAAAGGATAGTACACCAAGACATGAACTTTTTAGACAATCAAAACCAACCATCAAGGTCAAGGGAAGTATCAAAACCACCAAGCTGCCAACACAAGTCAAAGACAAGGACAAGCTCAAGATTTGAGTCAGGCAAGGAATAATGGTCAACCTGACTTAGTGGGCCAAATATTCGATTTCGTTAGAAGACAAGACATAATAAACAATCAACTAGCACAAAGTGCACTATACAACTCTGGCATCTTGAATACGATGTAGGTCCAAATGGCAGATATGCAAACACACCAACACCAGATAGACCAACAACTCGCTCAGTTGGCCGAGCGGATGTAGAACCCTTCAGGGAAGATACCATCTAACACAGAGTCTGCCAAAATGGCGGTCCTTAGGAAGGGAAGGATAGTCGAGTGCCCTGAGGTGACCAAACCTGAAGAACCAGAGCTAGAGATTACTACGGAGAAATCAGCTGAAGAGAAAAATAAACAAGCTCAAGTGAGGTAACCAGAACATGTGGAAGACTTATTTGCCAAAAGAAGTCAATACTCCCCAAGATTTCCATTTCCATACAAACTCATAAAGACACATCTCAAAAATAGGTATGAAAAGTTTATGGATTCGGTGAAAAAGCTCCACCGAGAGGTTCCATTTCTGGATGCTTTAGAAGAAATGCCTACATATGCCAAGTTTTTGAAGGACCTAATCACAAAGAAAAGTAGAGGAGGACAGGTTGAAATAGTGCACCTTGCCAGTATGTCTACTGCCTTCATAAGGGCGGAATTACCTACCAAGAAGAAGGACCCTGGATCCTTTACTATACCTTTTGTTATAGGAGATAACATCGAAAAGAAGGGTCTTGCTGACTTAGGGGAAAACATCAGTATTATGCCCTTAAGCCTTGCACAATGATTGGGACAACTGATATGGTCAGGACCAATATGAGAATCAAGTTGGCGGACCACACCTTTAAAAGGCCTGTGGGAGTAGTTGAAGATGTTTTGATTAGTGTGGGAAGATTCTTCATCCCATGTGATATTATTGTCATTAACACTATTGAAGACCCTAAGTGCCCTATCATCTTTGGACATCCTTTCTTGGCAACCGGGAGCACACTGATTGATGTCACTGAAGGAATCATAACTCTGAGGGTCGGAAGTGACCACATCGATTTCAAGGTGAAGGATGCAATGAAAGTACCATCCCTTCTCAAATCTGCTTACTTCATGGATAGCTACAACCAATATTGCGAAGAAGTAGAAGAAGACACTGCAGTGGTAGACCCTCTTATGAGGGCGTTAATTAAGGAAGATTCAAAAATCGACAACCCTGAGGTTGCTGAGATCCTTGAATACCTGAATCAAGATGAAGGAGATTTGAACGACGAAGAGGAAGTTGTCGAGACAGTCAAGTATGCTTCTCTAGAAATGACACCAGGAGAAGAGAAGGCACCTAAACCCAAATCCGAACTGAAACAGTTGCCAGAAGGTTTGAAGTATGAATTTCTTGATAATGAGGGGACAAACCCTATTATAGTTAATGCTAGTCTGACTGAAGAGCAATTGGAAAGACTTCTTAAGGAGCTAAGGCTCCATTGGCAAGATATAGGCTATTCAGTAGATGATATTAAGGGACTTAACCCTGCTCTATGTATGCACCACATAAATTTGGAAGAGTCTAAAAAATCCCTAGTTTAACCCCAGAGGAAGCTAAATCAAATGCTAAAAATGGGTTGTAAAGAAGGAAGTCATCAAGATAAGAGACACATGAATTATATACCCGATCAACGACAACAATTGGGTGAGCCCGATCCATGTTGTACCAAAGAAAGGGGGGATGACAGTTGTGAAAGGCAATAAAGGAGATGAAGTAGCCGTCCAGACTGTCACCTGGGTAGAGAATGTGTATCGACTATCAAAAGTTGAATCAAGCAATGAAGAAGGATCACTACCCTCTTCCTTTTATCGACCAAGTGCTTGAAAGACTTGCGCATCACAAATATTTTTACTTCTTAGATGATTATTCCAGATTTTACCAAGTTCCCATTCTACCTGACGATCAGGAGAAAACTACCTTCGCCTGTCTATATGGTACCTATGCCTTCCGAAGAATGCCATTCAGATTATGCAATGCCCCTGCAACTTTCCAATGTTGCATGATCTCGATGTTCTCAGACTTTCTAGAAGATATTGTGGAGGTCTTTATGGATGATTTTTCTATGTATGGAAAAAATTTTGATGGTTGTTTGTAAAACCTATCGTTGGTCCTGCAACACTGTGAAGAGAAGAACTTGGTTCTCAACTGAAAGAAATTCCATTTTATGGTACAAGAGGGCATAGTCCTGGGCCATAAGGTCTCCAAAAGAGGAATTGAAGTAGTTGTCAGCAAGGTGGAAACTATCTCTAGACTACCCCCACCTAAATCCAAGATTGGAGTGCGAAGCTTTTTTGGTCACGCAGGTTATTATTGAAGATTCATAAAGGACTTTTCAAAAATTTTAAAACCCTTATCAAATCTGCTGATCAAAGATGCAAAATTTGATTTTACAAATGACTGTTTGAAGGCTTTTCAGACTTTGAAGGAAGCACTTGTAACCCCGCCTATTCTTCAAGCTCTGGATTGGGAGCTACCTTTTGAGTTAATGTGCGATTCTAGTGACTATGCTGTAGGGGTAGTCCTGGGGCAGAAAAAGGACAATAAACACCACGTCATCTGTTATGCCAGTCGTACTATTGATGAAGCGCATGTAAATTACACAAACACTGAAAAAGAAAGGCTTGCTATCATTTTCGCCTTCGACAAGTTCATATCTTATCTGATTGGGGCAAAAGTAAAGGTCTACACCGACCACGGAGAAATACAATAACTGATGTAGAAAAAGAACACTAAGCCTAGGTTACTAAGGTGGGCTTTATTACTCCAGGAGTTCGATTATGAGATCATTGATAAGAAAGGGGTAGAGAACGTAGTCGTCGACCACTTGTCAAGGATTATAGTCAAAGGAAGGAATGAGCCACCCGTCAATGATAACTATGTAGATGAGGCTTTGCTCTTGATAGAAGTTGAAGAACAAAAATTTCCTTGGTTCGCGGATATCTATAATTACCTTGCTTGTGGAGAGTTACCCCCAGAGATAACTTACCATCAGAAGAAGAAGCTCTTTTCAGATGTAAAGAATTATTATTGGGATGATCCTTTTAAGAGATGCTCAGATAATTTGTATAGAAGATGTATTCCTAAGGAAGAGGTGCCATACATCCTGAGAGAATGCCACTCTTCACCTTATAGAGGGCATCATAGTGGGGAAAGAACAGCCACAAAGGTGCTTCAGTCAAGATTTTACTGGCCTTCACTATTCAAGGATGCTGCTACCTATGTGAAGGCTTGCAAAGAGTGTCAATTAACTGGAAATATCAGTAGAAGGAATGAAATGCCTATGGCCGACTGGGTAGAAGTTGAAATCTTTGATGTTTGGGGGATAGACTACATGGGTCCTTTCCCCTCATCAAAAGGTTATCAGTACATATTAGTGGTCGTGGATTATGTGTCGAAATGGGTAGAGGTTGTTGCTACCCAAACCTGCGACTCTAAGTCTATGATTAAGCTATTTGATAAAACCATTTTCCACGGTTTGAGGTACCTCACACTATGATAAGCGATGACAAATCACACTTTGGAGAGAAGCAGTTTGAGGCACTACTAAAGAAGTACGGATTAAAGCATAAGGTTGCTACACCCTATCATCCTCAAACCTCTGGACAGGTAGAGGTATCTAATAGGCAGATTAAGCAAATTTTGGAAAAGACTATTAGCTCCACTTGGAAGGACTGGTCCATGAAGATCGATGATGCTCTCTGGGCCTATAAAACAACTTATAAGATGCCTATAGGCACAACACCTTACATGTTATCTATGGCAAGTCTTGCCACTTACCCTTAGAACTCGAGCATAAGTCCCTTTGGGCAATTAAGTTTATGAATATGGACTTGGAAAAGGTGGGACAGAAAAGATATTTGCTACTACAAGAACTCAAGGAGCTGAGATTACATTCTTATGAAAATGCAAAGATCTTCAAACAAAGAATGAAGGTGTGGCATGATGCCCACCTAAGGAACAAGGACGTTCGTGAAGGAGACAAAGTACTTCTCTTCAATTCTAGCATCAAGATTTTCCCTGTGAAGCTCCAAACAAGATAATCAAGCCCATTCTCTGTGGTAAAAATTTATTCATCAGGAATGATGGAGATTCAAGGAGAGAAGACTAGGATATTCAAGGTCAATGGTGACAGGGTGAAAAGATTCTACAAGGATGAAGCATTTGTAAGAAGGTCAGAGATCAGTCTGGATGAACCAACCCATCCCAACGAGGAGAAGAATCAAGAGTTTCCACATACAACACCAGGACCCAAGGAGTGAAAAATTTATGCAGTCTAGCTAAGAGACTTTAAAGCAAGCGCTTCTTGGGAGGCAACCCAAGTTTTTACTTTTTTTTAAGGCTTTGTTTTCTCTTACCTTTTATCTTTGATCAATTTTCTTTTTCTTTAAGTGATGTACACATTGTAAGGAGAGCGAAATCATCCCTTTACTAAAAATTTGAAGAATTGACATCCATTCCTAACACTCTTAGAGGTATGATGGAATGGGCATAAATTTTCCAAACTTATTAAACATTGGTATACAAATGACCATTAGAAAGAAGCAGGATAAAAAATAACTGACTGTATTCAATTTCTTAAAAGGTTTACAAAATACATCAAATTCCCCCATTAGGGTTTACATCAAGACACACAATCAGGATCTAGATAGAGGGAAGTCTAGACTACTACAATCTTGTCTCCAAGCAACATCACCATTAATTGAGTCCAAGCCAAAAGGTATATACTCCTTGTCTTGCTCATTACCTGGGTGGTTGGGAAAGCACCCAACAAAAGGGAGAGGAAAACAAGGTATGCGTCAAATAATGAATAAGTACAAGAGAAAAGGAAATCATATGAAACATAAATATATTGAATCGTCATAAGATGAGAGGGCCAAGAGAATGAGGCACATAACAAAACAGATTCTTACCATTACAAAACATATAATAAGTAGCATGCATGATATTAATTGGACTACATTAACTAAGTAGGGTTGAGGCACCTACCGGACCTCAACCTATAGGTGAGGGGAGAATTCATACATTCCCAGTCACCTATCAAATTTTATAGGGGAGGAATAACACATTCCCCAAGGGGAGAATAAGACGTTCCCCACAGTGATTATTTACATGCCCTCTGTGGGTGGTTGTACATAAGTACCACTACTGTAGTTAAATAGCCAAATAAACCATCATGCTCAAGAAATAGTAAAGTGGAAAGATAAATCATCATATAATTACAACTTGGTGGTGGGGTTCCAAGACCCAAGAATAATGTTCTAAAACTGATTTATGAGGCAAGTATAGCAAAAGATTCAAGAGTATATGGAATAGGGTTTAATAAAGCCTGATTATAGAAAAATAGGTTAAGGCACAATTATTCCCAACTTAAGGTGTAAATGCACATACATAAAGAGGGATTGCACATACATAGCACATACATAAATAGGGATTGCACATACATAGCACATACATAAATAGGGATTGCACATACATAGCACATACATAAGTAGGGATTGCACATACATACAACATACATAAATAGGGATTGCAGATACATAGCACATACCTCTCTTACTGATATCAATTACTATCTTTGACCACTATAATTGAGTCCAAGTTCCACTTTGCCTGTTTTCAATGTATTAGAATGTATTAGAGTACATTGTGCACATTAATATATAGAAACCCTATTTTCAGAGCTTTTTAGAAAAATTCGGATTTAGACTCTTAAAACATCACCAATAAACTTATTAGGTTTTCTATGACAAAGTGGATTTTCTGGCTTAATTTCGAGGATGAAATTTCTTTTAAGGTGTGTAGGATGTGATGGAGTGGACTTTTGGAAATCCTAAAATGTCCAATGACACAAGTGAATTTGTGCATGTTGAGTTATCATAAGAGTTGCATGTTCTTTGGCGAAGTTTGGATGGTGATTGATATTTACATTATGATTAATATCCCAAAGTTAATTTTATTTTGAGGAATTTAATTGTTTGGTCATATGGTTAAGTTTTGACTCTAACGTTGGATGGGAAATAACTTGGATGATAATGAAGTTATGCCTAAAGTTTTGTAATGTTTTGAGGTTCCTATAAAGAGATATTGATGTTTGAAGTTTGTAAATAAATGTATGTATTAGTGACTTTAGGACTATGGTTACTGATTAGTATAGCATAAAGATTTGAGTAACAACAATATATCACACCCTGAGATGGGTTGCCACGGATTAGTGATGTTGGAGTGGGCAGTTCAGCCAAGGCAAAAGAGCACCACCACATCCATAATAGGGGGGGCAGTCAACAGTGATGGGTGGAGTTGGATGAAGACACGTCGTGGGTAGTGGCATGATGAAGAGAGAGTGGTGGTAGTTTTCTTTGACTAGAGCCTATGGAGAAGGAGCAAGACACCCCCAGCACACACCCCGACTCCTTCATCACCAACCGTAGTTCAACATTAGTAAGAGATCCTGTGGCCAGGCCTGCAGAGAATTGAGCTGCCGAAATCGCAAACATCAATCTAGGAGGAGCCTATGGTGTTCCACCTTCTCTGACCCAGGTAGTCATCATAATCAGCGAGTTCGTAGCTGTGGTGCACTACAGTGGATGATGGAGAAGGAGTGTCAGGGTCTATCATCCTATATCTCTGACTGGAGAACTCTGGCGCTGCCACTGCTTCGTGCGAGAAGGAAAAGCACACACCCGATCGAGGGCAGAAGGAGACTAGGGACTTAGTACGCGGCAATAGAAGGCAGTGCTACGGACACTCAGATATCCAGGGGAAGGTTGTGGCATCAAGACACCATGTCGGCGATGCTTGAGAGCATGGGCGAGATTAAGAGCTTGTAGACCGGAGGCGGCGGTGCCTCATGCAGCTGCAATAGCAGCGTCGAGGCCGGTGGACGGGAGTAGAAGATCACAATGCTTGCTGAACCCCGGTGGCGCTGGCACGTAGCATCAGGCAAATAGTTGGTTCCCGAGTTGCTGCTCATAACCGCCCCACGAGGAGGTCCATGGCGGTGACCAAATGTAGCTCACGCCGGACCAGATGGACGGCGGTGTAGATCGGGCAGTCAGCCCTTGACCAGGAGACGTAGTAGCAGCAATAGCCTATAGGTGATGAGTTCTAGAGACCCTGTCATAGGAGGGAGTGGATGGTAGAAATCTTCTGTAGGCTCAACAGTGGTGGTCCGGATCACGGAGACCTGCCGGTGCACGGTGGCTGTGAGATGGAGAAGTCCCGCTGGGGACTCGCATTGCATGGAAACGAAGACAGAAAGAGGAAGCGGAGAAAGAAAGGAAATGAACCGGGTCTAGTCCAAGCCGGTTCAACCGTGAAACCAGGAAACTAAAGCAAAGAGTTGCGCAAACCCTCCAAGCCACGTGGTGACATGCAATTGGCCGAAAAAGGTAAATACCCCAAAATCTTGCAGATCTTTGATAATTTGTAGAAAATAGATCGATGAACAGAAAAATACATATAATATACCAAAATTCTCAGAAAAATACATACAACAAGATGAAAGCATAACATCAGGCTTTTGACGAACTAATATCAGTGATATCATGTAAGATATAGAATGCTTAGTTCATGAGTAGTAAATACTAAATGATGATATAAAATTATGGAAAAATGTCAGTAGATTCGTGATCATGTTTATAATGCATATGATGTCAGATATGGTCATGTTAATGTACGAAATCTTGTAATTTGCTCCATATGTCTAATTAGGGCTAATTACCCTAAATAAAATGCAATAAATACAAAGGCGATCAATAAATGACAAAATTCACAGAATAAGCTCATATCAGTATATGGAACCTCAGTATTAATTATAAGATCATAATGATGAACATAATTCATGTTATATGAAGAGAACCCTTAATACATGTGATGTCACCCTAATATGGTTAAGGAAAGTGACATAATGTTATATATGTTCACATAATAATGTGACAAATGAGTATATCCAGTTGATGAACTATAATATGGAATATGACAGCAGTAAGATAAATACAAGGCAATAATATAAGTAATCATGAGAATATCATAATGAGATAAGTAAACCCTAATATGAACAAGATTAGGGTTAAGATGAGATGTATGATGATGAGAACCTGATGATCATATGTGATCTTATCTTTATCAAGGTTTGACTTGGGATACATAGTTGACATGAGGAATATGTGATGATTAAGTTTATCTCTTGATCAAGGTACGCTATTACCTATTTCTTGGCTTATTATATAATATGCTTGTGTTATATGTGTAGTAGAATACTTGGCATATGGTATTGGATGAAGTGATTGTTCTTGTATGATATCCTGCTTGATTTTCCATACTTATGGCTATGAACACATGAAATATAAGATATCTGATCCATCATATGATAGAACTAAACTCTTTGGTAGTACATTGCATTGAAGTGATCTCAAACTCTTTGGTAGTAGATCACATGTGTTAGATCTCAAACTCTTTGGTAGTAGATCACACATAATATGATCTCAAACTCTTTGGTAGTATATCATAAGGCCTAAAAACATCAAAGCCCTTGGGGGCAGATGTATGAGCTATATGATGGAAATGTGCTTAAAATGTGTGTTCTTTTTGGTTAATGAATATCTTTGTGCAAGTATACAATTTTCTTATATTCTTTTGTTACTGCCAAGTATTAGTTTTATTTTATTGCCAAGATATGATGAGAGGTAAATAAAATACACGTAGGCGTACTTAGTACAATATTCTTGAAATATTGTGCTGACGTGTACCGCATGTAATCTTTTGTTTAGGTTGTGGTTATGCTCTTGAAGATCCAGTATAGTTGAGAGTTGTGTGGCGAGCTGATGTACAGGTGGACCTATTGTCTTAAGATCTTGTAGTTTAGTTGTAGTACATGTATATGTATAGTTTGATGTTCAATATGTAATATCAAATGTTGTAACAATTCATGTTGTAATTATATGTTGAATGGTGAACATGTGTGTATGGTTTTATTATTGTTCATGTACATGTGCTACTGACTGTGTTTCCTTATGACTTCCTCTGATTTTCTTCTTCTTAGCCTAGTGTGGGGTGTTTAAATTGGGATTCTCGCTGAGGTGAGGGTTTTGATTTGGACATCACACATCAGATTAAGTTTTAGAAAATCTGGGGACGTCACAGGTGGTATCAGAGCATGAACAATAACAAAGCATGACATTTTCTCATTATGCAACTCAAAACTAAAGAACCTTGAACCTTAATAATCTTTTAGGGTTAGATTAGTCTTCTTTTAGAGACTAGATCTGACCTAGCCTCTAGGTTAGCACCTAGATGTCTAAGAACTAGGTCTAGACTGGTGCTTGTTGAGTGGCAAGTCCTTAGATGTCGTTCTTTCCTTGTAGTGCAATGGTATGGGACGTTGCACTATTTGGAAATGATGTGCATCAAGGGAAGAGAAATCCTAGACATATAGCGCTCATTGTCTAGGATAGCTACACGAGTCTACACCATGTTGTCACCCTTTTCACTAGTTTTCATGACAATGTACTCTCTACTATGTGTGGGACACTCATTATCAAGATTTGGTTTTTGATTCCAATCGGATCGAACCTTGATAGTTTTTTCTGATGCTTGTTTTTTCGGAGAAAAACTATATAATATTTTATTATGTATATGTATTAAAAAAATGTGTCCCCACACATGTACGAGTAGGAGGTGATCATGCAACCTAAGTGAAAGTGAATGACATCAGTCTAGAAGAGAGAGTAGTTCTAGATTAGATGTCTAGAGCTTTGTTAGAATATATGATAGATGGAATAGATGATATAAGTTTTGATGATACGATGTAAGACTTATATAGATGATATAAGATAGTCTATGATGATAGGTGTTTGTATTTGAGGACCCAAGTTCAGTTTGAGGATGCAAGACGAGTTTTAATGATACAAGTAACTAGGATTTTATGAGATAAGATATGCTAAGTTAAGACCAAGTTGTGAGTTAGCAAGAGCCTCAATCTCTTTTATGAGGGAGGACCTCTAGTGTTAGGACTAGTTTCGGGGTTCACTCCTGAGAGAGTGAGAACCATTGGGAGAAGGTTAGAGAACCTAAACTCCAAGATATGAGAATTCTGAGATATGTGATATGATATGTACTAAACTAGAATACTCCTGAGTGATTGAGTTGAGTCACTTTATGCATGATTTCTATAGATTTTGTTGAACCCTAGATGTCCTTGGGAAGACCAAACCCTAGAGACGGAGAGAGGCTAGTAATATATGTGCGTATGTGAACATCAATATGAGTGTCTACCATCTGGGTGAGGGAGAGAGAGTCCCAAGACCCTGGAGGAGGTAGCTATGTTAGTTTCTCTGAAGCCTCATGCTCAGGTTGGTGGTTTCCCACATAGGAATCTAGTCGTGTATATATGAGAGTTTTGGGTAAAGATGTTTCATGGGTAGAGATCTAGGATAGAATTCCATAGCATGCTTTGGTTTTTGCTTATGTGGCTAAAGCTTGGGAAGTTGATCACTAGTGCCAATGAGGTAATCCGAGAACCCTAAATCGAGAGGAATGATAAAGTATATGCATACGAGCTACTCATAGACTTGAGTGAGCTCAGAGAGACTGAGCATGGTGATGCCCTCTTTATATGGGTTAGGAGAACCTCAATTAGGCTAGATAAAGTTTTGGTATATGTTTAATAAGCCACTCACTTAAGTTTGTTTAGCACAACCATAATATAATATATGTAAGGACGTGATCTAATCTCCAGATGTGATATATAGACATGATATGATGCAAACCTAGAGACGGTTTAATCAATATCAATGCATAAATGGTTAACCATATACATGAATAAAGATGATAATGTAATATTGTTGGTTAATCTTGTAATGAAATCACTAGTAAATGTTGTAATTTATTATGAGCAATGAAATAAAATCATATGAATGAAACATGTTACATGAGGTGTTAATCTTAGTGCTTAATTAAGATGAAAAATATAATTTGATAGTTAGTACAACATAACGTTTATAACACCTTGATATGCTCTAGATGAATAAAGTGGGTTAACTTTAGTTAACTCCCTCCTAAAAGGCATATGTCAAGGATGGACATGTTCTAACAATGAACTAAATAAAATTTTCATGATACCTTGATGTATGGGTTAACTTGGGTTAACTCCTTGGGAACATGGTAATATGATGTCGAATAATAATGCATGGGTAAAGATAAGGATGCAACCCTAGCATACGAGATATGTAATGACATAACCCACATTTCTAAACCCTGAGTTTAACCTTGAATGGAGTGTTTGTGTACCAAGATGGTTGTAAAACACCCTAATAAGTGATTTGGAGACATGGTAGTTTTCCTTGGAGTACGAGTATGGTTAACTTTCGAGGAAGAAAGTTCTTTTAAGATGTATATGATGTGACAAAGTGGATTTTCTGGCTTAATTTCAAGGATGAAATTTCTTTTAAGGTGTGTAGGATGTGATGGAGTGGACTTTTGGAAATCCTAAAATGTCCAATGACACAAGTGAATTTGTGCATGTTGAGTTATCATAAGAGTTGCATGTTCTTTGGCAAAGTTTAGATGGTGATTGATATTTACATTATGATTAATATCCCAAAGTTAATTTTATTTTGAGGAATTTAATTGTTTGGTCATATAGTTAAGTTTTGACTCTAACTGGGATGGGAAATATCTTGGATGATAATGAAGTTATGCCTAAAGTTTTGTAATGTTTTGAGGTTCCTATAAAGAGATATTGATGTTTGAAGTTTGTAAATAAATGTATGTATTGGTGACTTTAGGACTATGGTTACTGATTAGTATAGCATAAAGATTTGAGTAACATCAATATATCACACCCTGAGATGGGTTGCCACGGATTAGTGATGTTGGAGTGGGCAGTTCAGCCAAGGCAAAAGAGCACTACCACATCCATAATAGGGGGGCAGTCAACAGTGATGGGTGGAGTTGGATGAACACACGTCGTGGGTAGTGGCATGAAGAAGAGAGAGTGGTGGCAGTTTTCTTTGACTAGAGCCTACGGAGAAGGAGCAAGACACCCCCAGCACACACCCCGACTCCTCCATCACCAACCGTAGTTCAGCATTAGTAAGAGATCCTGTGGCCAGACCAGCAGAGAACTGAGCCGCCGGAATCGCAAGCATCAATCTAGGAGGAGCCTATGGTGTTCCACCTTCTCTGAACTAGGTAGTCATCATAATCAACGAGTTTGTAGTCGTGGTGCACTATAGTGGATGACGGAGAAGGATAGTCAGGGTCTATCATCCTATATATCTGACCGGAGATCTCTGGCGCTGCCGCTGCTTCGTGCGAGAAGGAAAAGCACACACCCAAGAGAGGGCGGAAGGAGACTAGGGACCTAGTCCATGGAAGTAGAAGGAAGTGCTACAGACACTCATATATCTAGGGGAAGGTTGTGGCATCAAGACACCATGTCGGTGATGCTTGAGAGCATGGGCGAGCTTAAGAGCTTGGAGACCGGAGGCGGCGGTGCCTGATGCAGCTGCGGCAGCAGCGTGGAGGCCGGTGGACGGGAGCAGACGATCACAATGCGTGTGGAACCCCGGTGGCGCTGGCACGTGGCATCAGGAAAATAGTTGGTTCCCGAGGTGCTGCTCATAACCGCCCCACAAGGAGGCCTATGGCGGCAGCCAAATGTAGCTCACGTCGGACCAGATGGACGGCGGTGTAGATCAGGCTTTCAGCCCTTGACCAGGAGACGTAGTAGTAGTAATAGCCTATAGGCGATGAGTTCTAGAGACCCTGGCGTAGGAGGGAGCGGATGGTAGAAATCTTCTGTAGGTTCAGCAGTGGTGGTCCAGATCACGGAGACCTGACGGTGCACATCAGTTGTGAGATGGAGAAGTCCCGCTGGGGACTCGCATTGCGTGGAAACAAAGACAGAAACAGGAAGCGGAGAAAGAAAGGAAATGAACCGGGTCTAGTCCAAGCCGGTTCAACCATGAAACTAGGAAACTAAAGCAAAGAGTTGCGCAAACCCTCCAAGCCACGTGGCGACATGGAATTGGCCGAAAAATGTAAATACCCCAAAATCTTGTAGATCTTTGATAATTTGTAGAAAATAAATCGATGACCAGAAAAATACATATAATATACCAAAATTCTCAGAAAAATACATAGAACAAGATGAAAGCATAACATTAGGCTTTTGACGAACTAATATCAGTGACATCATGTAAGATATAGAATGCTTAGTTCATGAGTAGTAAATACTAAATGATGATATAAAATTATGGAAAAATGTTAGTACATTCGTGATCATGTTTATAGTGCATATGATGTCAGATATGGTCATGTTAATGTACAAAATCTTGTAATTTGCTCCATATGTCTAATTAGGGCTAATTACCCTAAATAAAATGCAATAAATACATTGGCGATCAATAAATGACAAAATTCACAAAATAATCTCATATCAGTATATGGAACCTCATTATTAATTATAAGATCATAATGATGAACATAATTCATGTTATATGAAGAGCACCCTTAATACATGTGATGTCACCCTAATATGGTTAAGGAAAGTGACATAATGTTAAATATGTTCACATAATAATGTGACACATGAGTATATCCAGTTGATGAACTATAATATGGAATATGACAGCAGTAAGATAAATACAAGGCAAGAATATAAGTAATCATGAGAATATCCTAATGAGATAAGAAAACCCTAATATGAACACGATTAGGGTTAAGATGAGATGTATGATGATGAGAACCTGATGATCATATGTGATCTTATCTTTATCAGGGTTTGACCTGGGATACATAGTTGACATGAGGAATATGTGATGATTAAGTTTATCTCTTGATCAAGGTACGCTATTACCTCTTACTTGGCTTATTATATAATATGCTTGTGTTATATGTGTAGTAGAATACTTGGCATATGGTATTGGATGAAGTGATTGTTCTTGTATGATATCCTGCTTGATTTTCCATACTTATGGCTATGAACATATGAAATATAAGATATCGGATCCATCATATGATAGCACTAAACTCTTTGGTAGTACAGTGCATTGAAGTGATCTCAAACTCTTTGGTAGTAGATCACATGTGTTAGATCTCAAACTCTTTAGTAGAAGATCACACGTAATATGATCTCAAACTCTTTGGTAGTATATCATAAGCCCGAAAAACATCAAAGCCCTTGGGGGCAGATGTATGAGATATATGATGGAAATGTGCTTAAAATGTGTGTTCTTTTTGGTTAATGAATATCTTTGTGCAAGTATACACTTTTCTTATATTCTTTTGTTACTGCCAAGTATTAGTTTTATTTTATTGCCAAGATATGATGAGAGGTAAATAAAAGACACGTAGGCGTACTCAGTACAATATTCTTGAAATATTGTGCTGACGTGTACCGCATGTAATCTTTTGTTTAGGTTGTGGTTATGCTCTTGAAGATCCAGTATAGTTGAGAGTTGTGTGGCGAGCTGATGTACAGGTGGACCTATTGTCTTAAGATCCTGTAGTTGAGTTGTAGTACATGTATATGTATAGGTTGATGTTCAATATGTAATATCAAATGTTGTAACAATTCATGTTGTAATTATATGTTGAATGGTGAACATGTGTGTATGGTTTTATTATTGTTCATGTACATGTGCTACTGACTGTGTTTCCTTATGACTTCCTCTAATTTTCTTCTTCTTAGCCTAGTGTGGGGCGTTTAAATTGGGATTCTCGCTGAGGTGAGGGTTTTGATTTGGACATCACACATCAGATTAAGTTTTAGAAAATCTGGGGACGTCACATTTTCCTGATCAAGAAAACATATATTTATGTTAGTTTTGGAGTTATGATGATTAAGATGTAATTTTTATGGATTTTATGCATTAAACAAAAATTACCCTTCGTCAAACCATGAAATCAGACCTTGAAAATATTTTTATTAGATATAGATTAAATTTTCAATTCCAAAACATATTTATTTGTCTAATTTGGATAAGCAGTTTAGGAGATATGAATTTTACAATACTGACCAATAGGAAATTGCCACATCATCAAACCAATCGAGATATTTAAAGAGAGAGGGAGAGGGAGAGGGAGAAAACAACATTCGACCAAGATCAGGTTTGAAGTTTCTTAGATAAACAAACTAGATATTCTAGAGAAAATAAAATTGCAAGAAACCAAAACCTTAGAAGAACATGGTAAAAAGAGATGGAAATCATCAATTTCAAACATAGATGCATGAATTTTAAGCATGTAGCAAGCAATATATGAGAAGTGGGTTATGAAACTCGCCTCTAGGGAAGATAAGAAGGTCCAAACAGCAAGGATACTATCTTAGAAGGTCTGGTTTCTCCAAGCCTAGCTCCTTTCTTGGACTAAGATCACCTTTTCAACTTAGAGGTGATAAACCCTAGCAAAAGAGCATAGAGATGAGGTGTTTTAGGGTTCTAGGTGGGGTTTCACCATGGAATTCTATGGTTAAGACCTGTAATAGGGTGTAAAGAAGACTAAAAATATGAAAATAGGGAAGGAAGGGAGGCAACTTACTAGTTTTGGTCGAATTCACCAAGGAGGAGCTTTAGAAACCCTAATAGAGTAATTTGGAAACCCTAGGAGCCTTCTTCACCAAGGTAGGCTCCCTCTATTACCTTGGGGCAGCAACTTAGTGGAAAAATATGAAAGGAAATATTCTCTAAGCTAGAGGAAAGAAAAAGAGAGCAAGAGTTTTCGAATTGTGAGTTGGGAAGGGTTATACATGGATATATATAGAAAGAGGTGAAGCATGAGGAGTCTTAAGGGACTTTCCATGTGTGTTTAGCCTAGGGATTGATGGCCATGTAAGAGGATAGCTCACAGAGGCTTTATGCATATCAAAATTCGGTCCTAAGAGCCCATAGATTATTCTAGGCCATCCCCACCATTTTTCAAGAAAGAAATAACCTCATTGGTTGATAGCTTTTAAGGATAAGCATCTTTATAAAGAGGGTAATCCCTATAATGCCCTTGGAAAGAAATACCATCAAACCAAGGTGAAACTAGGTTCTCCAATGGTTTCAAATCTATTTAATGGTAAGGGAATATCTAAGGATTAAAATTCAGGTGATAATTTGCAAAGAAAAACCTCTCAATTGGGTAAATTGCATAAAAGTCCAGAATGTACCTAAAATTCCATAACTTGCACAAACAACATCCAAATCGAACCAAATTTGAAACTTAGCCTCATTTTATGTTTTCAAATCATATCAAAAAGTTTGATTAAGGTTTATAGTACTTAATTATGGTAATTACGCTTTCACTAAGGTATTTGTGCATAAACCCTTATATTGGTACAATTAGCGAATAAATGTTCACTAAACCATTATAAATTCCACTAATTAAATAGAAAGGCCAATAAGGATAGAAATGAAAGGAAAATATGGGAAATAGGGTCAAAAGAAAAAATTCTAGAATTTGGTATGTTACACACATCCTTCTTCCTTTTAAATATTTCAAGATTTACTCAAGAAAACAATTTTGTCATCCTTTGTTTTGACCTGGTCGCAGTATAACTTTTGCTTCTGCAAGACCGCGACCTGCGGTACCCACAACAAGGACCGTGACCACAGTTGTTCTACTCTATATGCCGCGACTGTGGTTTGTTCTTGTGATCACGACGACCGCACCTTTAGTCTATATGGTTGTGTTTGCACCTTATATATGCCCATTACCCTAGACTCTCGGACTCTTTCCGCTTCCTGTTTTCCCTGAGTTTGAGATAAATGATTCTCTCTGCTCAATCGTGTCCGTCGACCTTCTGCCGTCCAAAGCTGATCGCTGCGACTGCCGTGCCCATCTCTGCCTTCGCGAACATCATCAAGGTAATGAACTTACCACTTTCCTCTCTAGTATGTCGCCACACTATTTTGTCACTCCAATGTAACCTTCGCCTAGACGGATTCTCTCTTCCGCCCTATCTCTCGATGACTGCGAATGGCGCCATCGGCGGCCGTTGAGTTTTCCCTGTTTTCCTTACCACCTTATGGCGGCGGTCGCTTGTAACAAAACCCTAAAAAGGTTCACTAATAAATGGATGAAGAATAGATCATCGGTGAAGGGAATGGGGGGGTATCGAAACGATAGGGAAGAAGAGCATTTCGGATCATGGTTACCCCCATAACAACTACGACCGTGGTTCGCTTGTAACAATCCTATTTGGCCGCAGTGTTCTTTGAGACCATGTTAATACCGCGACCGCAGTCCCTTTTAGAGACCACGATCGCGATGTCATTCGAATTACCAAAGAGACCGCGACTGCGGTGTGAGTTTTAAGGACCACGACTGTGATCTCACCTCACCGCGACCGTGATCTCTTTTAGAAACTGTGACCGCGGTACCTTCTGAGTTACAACCGAGACCGCAATCGCAGTATACTCCATGGATTCAAGGACCGCAACTACGATCACCTTTTTTTAACTAACTAATAATTTACTAACACTCATCCTTTGTGAGATATATATTACAAAACTATTTGAAATAATGATAAATTTTGAGCCAACAGGATGACTGATTCATTTAAAATCTACAAAATGTCTTCCCCATCAACCAACGACTCTCTGTATAAGAAGGCTACTTTCCTAAAGGAAGTAGAAAGGATAGTAAAAGACCCGGTAGAAAAACTAAAGAGGACTACTCTTCCAGTGCCAAACTGCCTAGAGATACAACTAAGGCTGGAATAATATCAGAGGATATTGGCAGGATCACCGTAGGAGGAGGCCGAACAAGACACGGAACAAACAGAACATATTGGGACCTTCGAGTACCAACCCGAGGAGTCAGAGAGCTGGGTATAGAGAAAGATAAGAAAAGCTACACCAAAAGAAACTAGGGGTAGATAGAGGGCAAAGCCAGTAAATGCGGACAAACCAAACATGGAGAAGGCTACCAAGGACAATGAAGTAGTGGGGGAGACATCTTCACTACCTAGAGAACCCCCACTCGTGCCCTGGGTTGTCGTGCACCAGTCTACCTATGACTGGATGTATCAACACAAGGAGTTTTGTCCAACACACTACCTAGACGTGAATGATTTCAACAAGATGGGGATATATGACAGGACAATGAAGTTCCTGGAAGGCACAAATCTACACGCATTATGCACACTAGAGGAAACATTTTATAAGAAATTGACCACAGAGTTCCTGTCTTCATTGAAGAAGTTTGCTACCAGTAGAGAAACACAAAAGGCGGGAGGTGGGGACTACCAGCTCCAAGTGAGGCTAGGGGGAGAGACCCACATAATTAATGAGGAGAATCTAAATAGAATATTCACAAGGACAAAGGAAGAAGCCCATGCCTGCTCCTTCACCCCAAGTGAGAAAGAGATTTCCACCTATGATAGCAATGAACTATGGGAGGAACTGACTGGAGAGGGAAAGCATAACTCGAAGAATTATAAAGCCTCACAAATTGCATCGTGCTTCGTACACACAATACAAAAGATCACTGCCCAGACTATTCACACATGGTCAGAGATAGGGACAGTTACCAAGGGAGATCTGTTCCTCATCTGGTCAATGATCAATAGGAAGCCGGTCAATATCGAAAGGATATTAATTGACCGTTTGTCAGCAGTAGTGGGAGGGGATGCAAAAAGAAATTCAACGTACTGCATGGGAAGCCTAATAACGAAGATCTCCAAATACTTCATGGAGGAAGGAGAAGTCCTGAAGTACAAAGAAATGGAGGGACAACAATGAATAGACACAAAATCCCTCATTAGCACTGGAATTGTGGCATAGCAGGGGAAGAAGTTATACTTCAAGCAGAAAGGATAAAAAGACTACTCCCCCTTCCTGAAAAGGCATTCTATGACGCCCACAAGCTACAACCAACCAACGATGATATTGAAAATATGTGCTCTGGGGCACTACAAGCCAGCAAACATACTGACCCAGCTATCACGGCTGGAGAAAGCAGTGCCTCGTCTGAATTAGAAAAGAAGAAGAGCACGGAACCACGAAAGAAGTTAGCAGTGGAGAAAAAGAAGGCAGTAAAAGAAAATGTACAACCACCGAAAACACCAACAAGTATAGTGCAACCAACACCTGTGGTTCCAACTCTAGAAGCACTGGTAAATATCCCTGAACCCACACCTCTCGAGCTAGGAAAGGAAGAAATTACTGTGGAGCAAGGAATATAAAAAGACCAAGATGCAGAAACCGTCCCACAACTAGACACAGAAACTGGAGATGCAAAGGTGGACCCGCTAGAGGACCCATAGGAGAAGGAGTGAGGACTGGCACCACCACCTCCACAACCAGTAGTGCCGACCTCGTCAAGAATGCCCATGGAGAAGCAACCACACCAGCAACACGAGCACGCACCTTCTTTCAGAGGCGCTTTAGGTACATGGTTTGATGTGATGTGGGAACACACACATCAAACCAATACAATAAATGCCACTATTTCTTCTTCCCTGTCAGCACTAACGGCGCAGGTTCAAGTCCTTGAAGAAAGGAAAAGAATATTTCCCAACATTATCCAAGAGGTTTTGAACAACCAATTGATGATGATGGGAATGCTAAACAAAATAAAGGACGAGATGGAAGACTTGCAGAAAGAGAGGCACGCCATCAGGGCCGACAATGAGAACATGTGTCAGGGCTATGACGCAGCCATGTCCAGCCTTGAAGAGGAGCATCAACGACTGAGAGAAGACCACCAAAAGTTCGAGAAAGAATGTGAAGCACTCAAGAACTGGTGAAAGAAAAAGAAGACCAAGCGCTCAACAAGCCTGGCGGTCTCAACTAGCCACGACAACAATGACGATGATAACACAGGAGGAGAAGGCACGTGAATGAGCACACCTAAGGTAGGGAGTGCCGACACAAAGGAGGCACCTGCAGCTGAGCCATGGAAAGACCAGCCACCACAACAATCAGGAGACATCAACGACAACCAAATGAAGAAAAATTTGACATTGTCAAGAGGCCTCGACCTCAACTGCAACCTAGACGAAGCTACTGAAGATGAAGGGAATCTGGTAGGGCTACACCTCTCCCCACCTAGACATGAATTGATAGTCCAAGATCAGATTGCTGCTGCTCACTGCAAAGAGATAATGACCGAACTCAGCTCAGTGGGGGCGACGGAGATTGATAGGATAATAGCTGAACTGGAAGCAGGACTTGAGGAAACCAACAAGTTCCTCCTATTCCAACCTCACCATGAACATAGCGACTATCTTTATGATGGAAAGATGGAGGCAACCCTGAAAATGCTAGGAGAAGCCAAGCTAAGGCAAACTTCTGAGGAGAGCAACATGAAAGACAACATAGCTGCTAAAGCCTCCTCAGAAGTAGCTAAACCTACATCCACTACACTACCTATAAAAAAAGTGGTTGAACAAGTGGCCAAGCCCATGCCAACCATAGATGAAGCCACAACAACACCGACTTAGGAAACAACATTAGATGATGAGGATGGCGGGTTGGCAACTTTCTTCACTAACGAACCCGCCAGGGAACGGAGTACACAAGCTAAGGATGAAATACTTGAAGCACCTCCCCCTCTGCCATACAAAATGAAGGATATGGACATGACTGCGGTATCACAAATATCGTGCAGAGATGTTTGCATTTTGGTAGATGTCCTCAATGACAATCTACCCAGCTCAGACATACTCTACAATAATAAGGGTAGACGTCTCTCCAAAGACCACTTCTGAGGGATGTTCATCAAAAAGGAGTGAGTACATAAGAGGTTGTTTAAGGTACTCTGCGCCACCCTCCTGGAGGAATTCTTGCACCCAGACAAGCCACAACCGGTTTTCAACAGGACAACACACTTGGTCAACCTCCTCTACAAAAAATAGTATGAGGCGGCAGATGTAACAGAACTGAAGGTGGTAGTCTGACGAAGGGAGACGAGGTCTGTGGTGTTTCCCATGAGAAATATCAAGCATTGGGCACTAATAGTCATGGATCTGTATGAATGGAAACTGACGGTGCTCAATTGCTGTGTAGCTGAAATAGACAACACCTCACTGGTATACAAAAGAAAAGAATCCAGAGACGACTTGAAGTTACCACTACATTTACAACAAGCAATCAAGGAGGCAGACAACAAATTCCAAGGGTTCTGGAAACTTTTTTCCATTAATAAGAAAGTTTCCTAAGAATAGGCTGGATCATGGGACTGCGCCTTCATAGTACTTCACATGATGGAGGCCATCAACAAGGGCATCCCCCTAGAAGACTTGGATAATGAAGACCTACATGGACTGCGAGGTACGTACACTATGGAAGTCATCTACAATCGTCAATTTTTCAACGACCCGATGATGCCTGCAGAAGTCGTACCCCAGAGGCTTCACATGGACATCCCTCTTCCTAAAAAGATTTCCAAGAGGGAACAACTAAAGGCCATGTGGATAGACCCAACTGAACCACCCAGAGCCTCATCATGGAAAGAAGGATGGAACAAAAGGTCTAGATAGACATCAGACGAAGAGCCAAAGCAGCCTCCAGTTACAAATGCGCCTAAGGAGCTACCTGTAAAAGAACAACTTGAGGACGGAGAAGTGGATGAAGAAGAACCACCCGATGTACAGTTGGAGGGGCCGACAGGAGAAATCATGCCTTTATTCAAGAACTTCGCCAGATGGAGCTGTCTCAGTCTGTCGCTAGAAGAATTGACAATAATCATCAGTTCCTTGAAAGAAGACGATTCGCCGGGAGATGTCATCTTTGAAATAGAGGGCATTTGTGAGCTGAAAGATGACCTCTACGAAACACTGAAAAAAGGAGGATATCTTTCAGCAAGCACGATGTCAGCCTACCAGGCACTGCTAGGGAACTTAATGTCAAACTCCCACATGGTATATTTCCTACTGGTAGATGACATCCTCAAAGATAAGAATATAGGAGAAATGGAGCGACTGTAATGACGGCTTCAAGCGGCCACACCAGAGCACATTTTCTTGCTGATTCTTCATGACAACCACTGGACTTTACTGCACATCAACCTTCTGAAAATGGCTGCAGTCTTGTACAACAGCTCTGTCGTAGCCTTCTCACTCAAGAAAATGACCAACACGACAACAAAAAAGTCTCCTACAGAAGAAAAGGCAAATACCTGCGCCAAAGCTATCATCAAAATCATAAAGCAGCACTGTAGATGGTACATAATTACAAAAGGCAAGGACTTCAAGGAAACTCAGTATTGTCACAGAAGCCCTCAGCAGATACCCCTATCAAATGACTGTGGGTTCTTCTGCCTATCAGGGATGGTAGCTATTGCAACTATCAGCCTCAAGGTGGATAATATGAAGTACGAGCAATACCATGCACTTAGGGGTATTTATGCCAGCATGCTCCTAGAGTCCAAGTGGGCTATCCCCGCCAAATAAAAAATATAAAAGGACCATTTATACAACTTACTCAAATTTTGATATCCTGGGACGGGGTTTAGGATAAGTTTGGGGGAGGAGTCATAAATGGGCCAAGGAGGTACTTATACATTCCTTTTTCATTTTACTTCATTTTTATTTCACTTTCCCTTTTACTCCTTTTGACACCGTCAAAATTTTTGAAAAAATTTTAAATTTTGAATGTTTGTTACAACTAACCTTTTAGAAACTCACTTTCTCTTGCTAAATTTTTCTAAAGGTAGTGTTCCAGTCCTAGGAGAGAGGAGAATATGAGCAACATATACATTGATATACAAGTAGAACAATAGTCAATAGCAATACTGCTATACCTCATTCTTGCAATAAGACTGTTGATTTGGGAACCTTAACTCATGAAACCCTTAGAGACTAGAGAACTTCACCTAGTCATGCTCCTGACCAACCACCCTAACTTGATGTTCTTGACCTAAAAATCCTTATCTTTGTAGAAGGGGAAACAATTTCCCTCTTCAAGGCATGTCTAAAAAAGGTTTGGCCACCCTGAAGACCAAGGAAAAATTCCCCAAACCTAAGGCTGAAAGGAGAGATAAAAAGCCAAAAAGAAAAAAATATATATATGAGAGTTGTGGCCAAAAAGATGCTAAAAGTTTCCACACGGCCGGTATATTGCTGCACTCATGAATGCAGATATGTCGTGCCCGTAAGTCAAATCTCGAAGCCAAATCTTACACACCTCCAATCCTGAATGAAACTCACAAACCACCTGACTTAAAGTCAGAAGCCCAAAAAGGGGCAACACTATTCTTACGACAGTTGTGGTCGAGGAGTTTAGGGGGAAGAGGAAATCACCTTAAGCCTTAAGCCTACCCGAACACATTAGCCTAGGGCCATCTGAAAAATAAAGAATTGGTGCAGAAGCTACCCCTCAGAAAAGATATTGCATTAGTACGATCATCACCTAAGGGAAAGGGTGATATGTTGAGAGGGAGGGACCTTTTACAAATTGAAGGTAATGATGGGGAACTGAAGTTGTGCAACTCTAGTCAAGAGGAAGGAATGACACCTAAGGGTTTGAAAACAAGCAACAACAGTCTTGATGCAAGAATGAGATATTTCAGTCATGTTATAATTTCGTCTGCTAAAAATTGCTCATATTCTCTCTAAGCTCTTGAAGCAACACTTAGCCTGAGGACAAGCTTGATTCTAAGTTTGGGGGAGTTGATAACACTCTATTTTATGTACTTTGTGTATATATTTTACACCAATTTTAGTATGTCTTTTATTAGCTTTGCACATAATTTTTCTATCTTTGTGACTAAATCTTCATACACATGATTGGAGGGATATTCACAACAGAGGTCATGGATTAAGACCGCGACCCCGGTCCACTTCTTTCCCAACCACGATCGCGATTCCAAAAGAAGTCATGATCGTCACATGACAAGGAGATCGCGACTGGATTCATAGACCGTGGTCTCTTCTCTACCGCGACTTTGATGGCGGCCGCAACCAAGAAGGACATCAATCAAGCAGACCGCAATTAGATGAGGAACCAAAGTCACTGATAAGTCTTTGTATATAGTGACCAATTGGGAAGACCTCGACCTCGACCTCGACCGATCGAATGCAAGCGGACCTCGAACGTGATCACCCTAAAGCCACGACCATACTCAACCATTGTCTAGAATGAACAAAGCATGGATCGCGACCGCGGTCTCACCTTGTGACGTCCCAGGATTTTGGTTTCTCCAAACCCTATTGGGAATGAGATGTCAGAATCCAAAAACATCATCCAATCATATCAGAAAGCGATGCAGAAGCATACTACGCATACATGAACATACAAATATAACATACACCATAACATTTCTCAGCATTCAACATGTATATTACAAAGTGAATTACATTTACATATTAAAAGAATATTTACAAGTCTATAAACGTGTATGCTAATTCAAGATCTACACAATAGGTACAACCTGGACAACTGCTCACTTCCTTTCTTTTTCTCCCATGCTAGCTCTGAACCTAAAACATACGTGAAACGATGAATCAACACACAAGGTGTTGTGTACGCGGGTAGAAAGATACATACTAATATGTTTGCATAATTGAAATAACATGAGAAAGAAAGAGTTAAAGAAGACATTATTTAAAGCGATAATCAGGTAAACATTCCTTTTATTGCTTTCACTTTGATGCGGTTGTACTACACATACTTTCACTTGACTTACATCTAGTGTGGGCAATATAGTATCATCATACATCTAACATGGGCCAAGGAATCATACATCCATGTTAGGCAACATACATCCACACTAGGCTATGTGCTCTATTACCTACAACCCATCATACTCATTTATGTTCTATTAGATTTGGCAAAGTATAACTCATACTAGTTCAACCAAGCAATCATATCCAAATACGAGCATTAAAGATATTACATATCACAAGCAACCAGAAAACTAGTCTTATACTTAATAAATCCCACGTACCTGAGTTCAGAGATTTATAATCATCTTGGATCATCTAGAACTTTGTCCATGACCTGATTAATAACAATTAATCTTCATTAATACATGGTTCATAATATTACTGATATTTTAGGTCCAAATTAGGGTTTAGGCCAAACCTTGGTTCAAACTGATCTAAACTTGTGTTTGATATTTTTCTACTAATCTAGAGGTCATTATTGAGGTCTGATTCAGTTTTCATAATTTTCTGATGACTGGTCTATTTTCTAGAGTTGATATGAGGTTTAAAGCATCTAATTCCATTCTAATATCAAAAGACGTAGTATTTGGACATTTCATTAATATCAAAGGTTGTATTTAGTATCCAAATTATATTAGTGTTCAAGAGTAATATTTCCAGGTTTTATGGCCACTATATGCTGGTTATACTATTCAAATAATCTTAAAAGGAGCATCATCTTGTAAATGGAAAATCAACCATAATACTACTTCAAAGGTATGATTTAACTGGCTTATAATAAACTAGGCATTTTTCTGAATCTGTGGATATTTTTGGAGAATTTATAGGCCAAGGGAGCTATTTATAATGTATTTTCTAAGATGAGGTCATTTTCTAGAATTAACAATAGTGTACCTTAAGTAGTGGGGTCCACTTTTGGGATGGCGCTCCTGGATTGGGCCACGTTGGCCAGGCATCCTCCCTTCTATGATGATTAGCTCGTGTGGTCAAGAAAGAATCGGCCAGTTCTGGATGGTTCCACCCGCTGAGCCGGCCTGACTCCCTCCTTTCTTCCTTGTGCTCTCAGAGCACTTCCGCTGTGTGCGATGACCGCACCGCCGAGGATGGGACCGGCAAGGAAATCCATGGTGGTTGGGACCTCCTCACCCAAGGATAAATCTACAGCATCTTCGGCTAACCTTGTGGAGTTGAGGAAGAAAGTTCACAAGGTCTTAAACTGCTCTCTTCCACTTCCATCTGGTAGCCTTCCTCCTCAGTTCATATCCTGAGTCCTCACCAATGGCGTGCGTCGCTAGGGCCATGAGAGCTTTGCCCAGGTCAACAATGAGGAGCTTGATGGTTGATAGAACCCTACCCTGACTTCGACATAGATCCAAGTGAACCACCAACACCTTGGCTCGTTGGACTGAGCTCTAAGGTCTGCGGGTTACTTGTGGGTGGTAGTCGTTGATTTTCCCACGCCGGCCGGCCCTACTACCCTGCGTTTGGCACAGGCTGGTAACTTGGTTCGCGCTTTGCTGTCTGGGCCATTCCCGATGACCGCCTACATCTTCTCCTCATAAGCTACCACTGAGTTCGAACTCTGATGAGTACTATAGCGTCGATGCCGAGGCAGATCACTAGAAGGGTAGGCTTGTCAGTTGAACATAATAGAAACACTCTGAAACATGAGCACACCGACGGGCTTCCTACTTAGCTTAAGGAAGTGATCAATCAACAGGAGAGTGGTGATCACCGATAGGCACCTCCGTAGAGTAGGGGCTTAGGGATATCTCGCGAACAGGGAGGTAGGCCTTCCGCATGTTCTCGGCCATCTCTCTCGCTGGAGGAAGCCTTGGGAGCTTGGGGCGATGAGGTCGATGGCCCTGGTGTCATGGCTCCATAGGTAGGTAGATCCGGATGCCCGCCATCCTCTTCTTCAGTTCCTCGCGAGTCGCGAACCCGTGGAGTCAGTCACGCGGAGCTCCATCGTCCCGCTCCTACGTGTGTTGTTGCCGCACTGGGGGAGGACGCTGGCCTGCCTTGCTTCTTCTTCATACGATCTTGTTTCTACTCAGTAGCTCCACCACCTTCACGGTGGTTGCAAGGAGTCGGCAGCAGACTTGAGGTGGTGCTTGGTGGAAGGGAAGAACTCGTGGTGGTAGTGATCAGAGATGATGGTAGGGGTTGCTCCGCACCACGGTAGGGCCTACACTAGGTGCTGCAAATCTAACTTCCTATGGTCACGGATCCGGTGAGGGGAAAAAAGGAGATGGAGGGTAAGACGGAATCTGGGATGAAATGCCTCACCATACCCCATATCTCGCAAGTCAAGGTTGTTACGTAGATCCAAACATGGCGCAGCTGATGGCTCATTCTATATCTTGATCATTCTACATGTACATCAGAGACATGGTGCCACAGACTTGTTCCCAAAGTATACGAGTCTCTCCATGAGAAACGGAGGTAGTAGTTGAGTAATTAACTACTTTCATGCTAATCTATAGCTTTCAAGGGTCCATGTATCCTATTGTTACTTTTGAAGTATAACATGGTTGAATTGAAACATCCAAGAAACAAGGAAAAACATTAGCCACATCCCACAAGCCTAAATCTCAACATGCTTCAGATATAATAATGACCTAGGTTCATAAAGCATCATTTAATCAACTTGCTTCTTTGTTCCAAACGTTAGTAGTATCCAATAACAATATTCAGTCATATGAATCCATCTATACTTCATTGGATACTTAAATCCATATGTCCTCAATATAGACTTATAACTACTATCAATCATCTCTGTATACATGAATGTTCTTTTGTAGATATTGTTGATCCTCTCATGGCATTATAATCATACTTGAGGGCCAAAGAACCCATGGTTAGATAAAAGTCAACTCAGCTTCAAATTATCATAAACAAACATTCATAGACTTCAAATGCTATAACGAGTCTCAAAACCTTAAAATTATGGGTCATCACACACCTCCACTTAACCCAGACCACGACCACAATTCTAAGTCAGTGGAAGGCGCCTATAAATTGCACCCCCACCTTTCTTATCAAAGCAAGAGATTTGAGGTTCAAATCCCGAGGCCACGAAGTGTTGTTGCATTCCAGACTCATCCCCAACCATCCATCTATCAGTTTTGGATATCCAAGGGCGAAGGCCAAGGAGAGAGAAGATGACTCCACCCCTTCTTGGAGAGGAGAAGGCCATGTACGTAGTAAATCTAGATCTAAAGAAGTAGTGTGTAGTATCACATTTCATCTCTTCTAGATTTATCACTTCCTCCCACTGTACTTCCCACCTCTCCTCATGGTATCTTATGGATCTATTTGTATGTAACACCGTCATGTTATCCGCAAGCATGAGTGGTTAAACACCTTAACTTGGGTTGGGAGTAGCCGCTAAGGCTCTCCCAACATGTATATTGTCTCTTTCTTTTGAATATACATACTCTTATCAAGATTATCTCCATGAACCTATTTTAATGCTTCACTTGTATGCCTAGATACCATCTTGTGATGTTTCATTAATGATATCTCGAGAGAGTAATATCACTTTTATCCCATGTCATGGAGTGGTCTGAATGCACGAGAGTGTTGGAATGCTAAAGCTTTAAACCATATGTTCTGCTACGAAAGTTTTTGAGTTGTCATCTCGAGAGAGAGGCTTCTCTTAGACTAGATCTATCCTCATGTAGAGAGAGAATGGAATAAACATTTTCTTGGTTGCTTGTAATCTTGATATGAGTATGCCAGAGAGAGATAGAGTTTTACATGTTGGTGAACCCCAACCCGAGTTTTGTTGGTATGTATGACCTGAGAGCCAATCATGGGATGATTGGTGGGATACATTAAGATTGATTTGATAAACATCAAAGAAAAGCTTCCAATTCTTTCTGGTTCAGTCATATGAGATAATGATAGAACAAATTGAATGTCTAGAGAATGACAATACTCAATGATGTATGCTTTCTGGTTCAAGACCTAAACGATGAGATCATACAGATGCTAAGAGTTTGTACATTCTTATTATGTCCCTAGTCAGATGTCATTGTAGAAGGTAGATTGATACCAATGGCACACAAGACTAGATTGTGGTGTTGGATACACAAGACACATGGAACCATGACATGGTAGTCACAGTCAGTTCTCATAGTGATGGTGGTGAGTGTGATTCTTTGACCTGAAATCACTACACTCAACACATGTCATTGGGTGCACTTTGACATCATCAAACGCAGTCCTGAAACATGGGTTGTTATAAAGGTGATGATTGGGTGTCTTTGACACATGGGGCTTTTGAGGGGTGAGTGATAGATATGGGATTTGTCCCTCCGAAGGGAGTTTGATATCCATAGACACTTGATGAGTAGGGTTGAGATAGGTGTGCGCATGCATGTGTGAATCAATATGTGATATTGATGTCATATATATCTCCTCCAGTCTACTCTGAGATCAAGAAAGTGAAAGAACGTTGACAGGATGACTATTCCATGCCTTGAGTTCATTCGGGATATCAGTGACAAAGGAATTATACATTCACTGTAACACCATCCACGGATTGTAGGATGAAAAGTTGTTCTCCAACTTTCTATTTCACTTAGGTAGCACTAATGTGTGACTAGGCACCGCTCTTCGCTTGTGAAGTCATAAGTGTTATGGACTTTCACTGCCAACGCGAAATAGGCCTATAGGGTCACACACATAGGATTTAACCTGGAAGAGGAGTTTATCCACAAATGATGTTAAGATTGATTACTAAAGGAGTTTAGTAGTTTAATTAAACACTCAATCAATTGATAGCTCAATATCATAGTGTTCAAGGTGTTGGACCGATTGATTAGAGTATCAGATTGATTGAAACTGCAATTGACTGATTTCGCACAGTCTGCACTCCCGACCGATCGGCTCATATGATGAACCGATCAACTCAGCTTGGTGAACATATTGACTCATGAGATGAACCAATCAGCTCAGGACAGGCTGAGCCGACCAGTTCAAGGGTTGAACCGATCGGCTCAACTGGTCCAAATGAGCAAGTTGGGAAAGTCAGATTGGTGAGAAATTTCTCTTCATTTCATCTGTCCAATTTGATTGGAACAAGGATTGGTATTTGGATCAATTCGAAACAAAAGAGGAAAAGTCATCCGAGAACTAATCAGCTCATGCTTGAACCGATCAGCTCCGGTGCCCCAATCGATTGGTTCAGGTGTGAACCGATCGGCTCAGGTCCCCAACTGACTGTTTCATGCTTGAAACGATCGGTTCAGGTGGTGCAGTTGGTTTTTTTGTGGAAAATTGCGAACCCTTCTACTCCTGCTTTAATCCCACATTGCCCAGGGTAGAGAACCCTGTCCCATGACCCTCCTATATGTATAGGGGTACTAGGGGATTCTCAACAACAACAATTCAGAACACCAGTTGCTCTGCAAAGTTGTCGTTCTCTCTGGTTGTGGTAACCGAGAGAGCCCGAGCAAGTGCTACCCGATAAGGGAGGATCAATGAGGGAAAGACAACTACATAAAGGCAACTAGTTATAGGAGAGTGTGTCGGTGACTAGTACGCTGACAGGAGAGTGTGACTCCTTCCGATTCCTTATGGGACAAGGAGATCGGAGTTCCAGGTGGTATGTGTGGACTACCACAGAGGTGGGAGACTTCTGTCGCTCAGAGGACAGTTGCCAATCTCGACAGTCCTGGTGAGACCAGGAGCTGCACAAACACCATCCAAGATCAGAGGTGAAGACTGCACAAGCCGTGAGGTAACATCGCCGAGCAAGCCTTGGGACAAGGTATGTGTCTACAAACCATCCTTCCTATTGTATAGACGTTGACGCGATTCCTTTATTCTGGGTTTGGAGAGAAGAAAATTTTTGTTTCTGCTGCCTTCTCTATCTCCCATAAAACCTAACAGTGGTATCAAAGCCACATCAACTGTTCTATACTTTAGGATTATTGATATGATAAATTTTGGTTTATCGCCTTTAATTATTGCATACGATGAAAATAATAATGGCTTTATGCATGTCCAATCCTAAATCCACAAATTCTAATATACATATATGATATGTAATATGAATGCACTCAATACGCATCACCCTTAAATGAGTTTTGTGGTGGATGTATATCGTGGTTATGGACAATAAACCCTATATATGTGTGCTTGGTAGTATATGGTTCCTTGCATCTCAGTTTGCGCACCGATTCCCTACCTCCTTAATCCTAATGTAACTCAAGATAACTCGAGATTTCTTTCCTACCTTTGGTCCCCCCGAATGTAACTCAGGGCTTCCCAATTTAAATGTAAATATGATAGATCTTTTTATATTTCCTGTTATATCAAATAACGGAGGACATATGACAACGATTGAGACGATCAGTTCAAGGCATGAACCGATCAGTTGGCATTCCATACGATCAGTTCAAGGACTGAACTGATCGGTTGATGACCGATTAATGGCACGAGACGATCGGGTGGTGGCCATGAGGAGATGCACGATGACCAGGCGAACCGATCGGTTGGAGGAGCCAACTGATCGGCTGGTGGCACCCAGACGACCGGCCAGGGCAAGCAGGTCATTCATGTGATGAGTTGATCAACTCAGACGGCTGTACCACTTCATCTTGTTCAGGTTGCATGTGATGTAGACCTAGATGACTGTGATTCCTCTTGGCTCGAGGAATCACATTAGGATGGCTATAATAATTGATTTTTTTCGTTTCACATGTTTTATGTGGGATATAGCATGTATATGATACATACTATATATTGTGGTGATTGGATATGTATTTGTACCTAAAAAAACCAAATCCCTCATTAAATATTAAAGATTTAGATGCCTTCCAAATGTGACACATGTGAAAATCTTGATCGGCCAAGTGTGGGCACGCCCTAGCGTGGTGCACCATGTATTTCGTGGAAGCGTGAAGGATGGATATGTGGGTCTACCCTAGCAGGGTGCATATTCATCGTGTTGGCTTTGGGTCGGACTTAACAAGGTGACCTAGATAGGATCTAGCACCTTGAGGCATGGAGGTGATCATTGCAAGGAGTTGCATATGACATCTTTCAAGAGTTGCATATGATGCATTTGGCAAAACTTGCCTACCTGGAAGATCTAAGTTGTGGGTGACAGCCCTAGCTGGTCCATGACTCATAGGATTTTAGGATCTTGACTCACTAGAAAGTTTTACGCTGCAATCTTCCGAATTGATGATGAGGGCTATCAATTTGAACAAAATAGTGGGAGAGATAATTAATTAAAGTCCTAATTATATCGTCAACCTTTCAAATCAATCAAATAAGTCTAAATTGAGTTTTGGACTAAATTGCATATATTTCCTTTTGTAGTACAAATGACAACAAACAATAATCTCTTTTCATTGCGATAGGTCCTTGAAAAGGACAAGCTGAATGGGACTAACTTCCACGACTGGTTTAGGACATTGAGAATTGTTCTCACTCAAGAGTGAAAGCTCTATGTCCTAGATACTCCAGCTCCAGAGGAACCTGCTCCTACCACACTAAAGGAAAAAAGGGATGCTTATAAGAAGCATTCTCAAGATGCCATTGATGTAAAGTGCTTGATGTTGTGCTCCATGAACCATGAGTTACAGAGACAACATGAGAACATGGGTGTCATTGAGATGATTCAGCATCTCAAGAACATGTATGAAGATCAAGCACGTCAAGAGAGATATAATGTCTCCAGAGCACTGTTCAAGTGTGTCATGACAAAAGGAGATCTAGTTGGTCCTCACACGCTCAAAATGATTGGGTATGTGGAGAACCTGACAAGATTGAGATTTCCCCTGAGCCAAGTGTTGGCTACTGAAGTGATACTGCAATCGTTGCCAGAATCCTACAGTCAGTTTGTAATGAACTACAACATGTACAACTTTGACAAGACGTTGACAGAGTTGTTGGGCATGTTGAGGACAACTGAGGCACATATGAAGAAGGACAAGCCTAAGTCTGTGATGATGATCAACAACAAGAAAGGAAAGTCCAAGTGCAAGGGCAAAGGCAAGGCTAAGAAAGGTTCTGATGCTAGCCAGTAGCCCAAATCGTCTTCAACTCTCAAAGCCAAGGGAGGTGTGACCAAGAGAGGCAATTGCCACCATTGTCAAAAGCCAGGACATTTGAAAAGGAATTGTCCTCTCTATCTAGAAGAACTAAAGAAGGAGGTGACAGACGTCTCCACCTGAAGGTGTCATGAAATAAACTTATAACACTTTTATGGTATATGATACCAAGATATAAAGTGTAAAGCACCCAATACATGGGGCATGTGTTGCCGCCATAGATAGGAGTACTTTAGTTTATTTTCAGCCTTGAAGGCATGTAATAGAGTTATGAACTGCTATTTCATATTAGCCAATGGATAGAAACACCTTAAATTTTGCATATTGTATGACAATGATGGCAATTAATAAAGTTGATGTTTCAATCTTTGTGGCAATGTCTTTCTTATCTTGTGATACTTGGTATGCATAAGATAAAATGATACCTAAAAGTTATTGATAACTCAAACAATCAATTTAGCATAAATCATGAGAAGTTCATTTCTGGTTTCCATATCATGGATAAGCTCGACTCTTTTAATTAGAGAACCAGTAACAGACATGAATCTCTTAGACATGATTAATCAATCTTCACTAGTGGTAGTGGGAGAATGATTATCCTATTAGGTGTAATACATGTGATGTATTTACATACCCATTGGAGAAAATGCTAATACTTCAAGCAGTGTTTAGAGAAATGCCAAATATGAATATCTTGAAGTGTTCAAGAATATCATAGATGAAGTATGAATTTGGTAAAGTGTTAATTCTTGATGATATCAATGAATAAAATAGTTGAACTAAATGTTTGAGATCCTTATGAGTGATTATGATAATGTATTATAGTGAGCTCGTGATTAAGGCATGGTGATGTCTAAATCAAAAGGAGTCATACTCTAAGGAGTTATAGAATGACTATCAAATAACTAATTTCTTCTTAAATAAAGAATACCCTACACTAATAAAGGATATTAAGAATCACAAAGTGTTGTGAGTTCTCAAATTCCTTAACAGATACACCTCAAATATCCATATGATGAGTCAACAATCTAGATGATATTGAGGAACCAGATTTTGAGTTATGGTTTATGACCATTACATCCTAAATGACTTCCATGTGAACCATAAGGTGTGTCCTTGATGGTAGCACCCATTGAGATGAAATCCATGAGTGTGAATGAGTCTTAAGCGTTAAGACACATGGACAACATTTTGAGAAGGATGATGTTTGCAACTTAATGACTAAGAAATTTGGCATATGGATACTAAAACTGCATTCCTATGAGAAATAAAACCAAGGATGTATACGTGACACAACCTGTAAGGTTTATGAATCTATTAATGCAAATGAAGTCTATAAGTTACAATGAACTAATCAATGTGATTTATTAAGTACAAGCAACTCAGAGCTGGATCTTTACTTTGATAATATGGTCAAAGGGTTTGACTGATATGTCAAAGATAAAGATGGGATCTGTGATTTAGTGGGAGCATATTCACATTCCACATGTTGATGTGAAATGGAAATGGTCTAGAATGAAAATCCAAAGTGGAAATTATCTTTAGGGAAGATAGAGACGTTTCCTATGTGATAGGAATTAGAGATCTATAGAGATAGTTCTAAAAACCTCTTGACCTTAAAAGAGAGAGCATACATTGGCAAACTATACTGAAGGGTTTAGTATGCACAGATCAAGTGGGAGAAAAGTTATTCATGTTACATGGAGTTAGTATCCCAAAGGCAAGTGTCCAATTCTTATGAATGATGGAAACACTAAGAATAGATAAGGATCTATCATGTATGTAAATATCCCATCATCTTGCATGTATGGACATGGCAAGAACAAAACACATTTATCATCTTGTATGTTGGACATGACAATATGATATGCTCATCCTGATAACTCGTATGTGGGAAATGACGAGTGGATGTCTCTCTAGTTCCAGTAAGGGTTACTGGAATACCATGAGAACTTAAGTACTTGAGAAGTACTAGTTCTATGGAAATAAGGAAGGGTTCACTGTAAAGAGTTACTCTGATGCGAACTTCTGAAAAGGACAAATAATTAATCGCAATATATATATATATATATATATATATATATATATATGGGATATATAAAAGTGAATGTTTGTTGATAATTGGAAACATTCCAATAAAGTTGTTTAAAAGGAAAAGTTGTGTATTCGTGTGTTAGAGAACATTAATGGACGTTATATGGATCTGGAAGTTCATGAGATGAACTTATAGATATTTCGATCTTTGATGACAAGTAAGGAGTACTTGGTCATGCAATGTGGCTAAAGGTTAGCAAAGGAATACTAGATCACATATTACAACAACTCCATCTCATACGTGTGACGAAGAGATAAGAGACATGCAGTTAATATCGACTTTGGCAAGGTGTTGCTATAACACACTATTTTATCACTAGAGCACAGTAACATGTGGGACATGTTTGAAGATCACTATGAATATGATTCAAGGGTGATTGGCTCACAGTGCAAGTGGGAGTCTGTTGGTATGTATGCCCTGAGAGACAATCATGGGATTATTGGTGGGATACATTAAGATTGATTTGATAAACATCAAAGGCAAGCTTCCAATTCTTTTTGGTTCAGCCATATGAGATAATGATAGAACAAATTGAATGTCTAGAGAATTATAGTACTCAATGACGTATGCTTTCAGGTTCATGACTTGAACGATGAGATCATACAGATGCTAAGTGTTTGTACATTCTTATTATGTCCCTAGTCAGATGTCATTGTGGAAGGTAGATAGACATCAATGACACACAAGAATAGATTGTGGTGTTGGTTGATGATAGAATCTCGTTAGTCATGATATGGAGATATCAAACCAAACACAAAGGTACTTGTTAGAGAACAAGTTTACCAGACAGACCCACCGTGAGTTTGACACATGGAACCATGACATGGTAGTCACAGTCAGTTCTCACAGTGATGGTGGTGAGTGTGATTCTTTGACCTGAAATCACTACACTCAACACATGTCATTGGGTACACTTTGACATCATCAAACGTAGTCCTGAAACATGGGTTTTTATAAAGGTGATGATTAGGTGGCTTTGACACATGGGGCTTTTGAGGGGTGAGTGATAGAAATGGGATTTGTCCCTCCTAAGGGAGTTTGATATCCATGGCAACTTGATGAGGAGGATTGAGATAGGTGTGTGCAGGCATGTGTGAATCAGTATGTGATATTGATGTCATACATATCTCCTCCAGTCTACTCTTAGATCAAGAAAGTGAATGAACATTGATAGGATGATTGTTCCATGCCTTGAGTTCATTCGGGATATCAGGGACAAATGAATTATACATTCACTATAACACCATTCACGGATTGTAGGATTGAAAGTTGTTTTCCAACTTTCTATTTCACTTGGGTAGCACTGATGTGCGACTAGGCACCACTCTTTGCTTGTGAAGTCATAAGTGTTATGGACTTTCACTTCCAACGTGAAATAGGCCTGTAGGGTCACACACATAGGATTTAACCTAGAAGAGGATTTTCCACAAACGATGTTTAGATTGATTACTACAGGAGTTTAGTAGTTCAATTAAACACTCAATCAATTGATAGCTCAATATCATAGTGTTCAAGGTGTTGGACCGATTGATTAGAGTATCAGATTGATTGAAACTGTAATTGACTGATTTTGCACAGTTTGCACTCCCAACCGATCAGCTCATATGATGAACCGATCATCTCAGCTTGATGAACAGATCGACTCATGAGATGAACCGATTGGCTTAGGACAGGTTGAACTGACTGGTTCAAGGGTTGAACCGATCGGCTCAATTGGTACAAATGAGCAAGTTGGGAAAGTCAGATTGGTGAGAAATTTCTCTTCGTTTCACTTGTCCAATTTGATTTGAACAAGGATTGGTATTTGGATCAATTCGAAACAAAAGAGGAAAAGTCAACCGGGAACTGATCAGGACGACGAACGGATCGACTCATGCTTGAACCGATTGGCTCATGTGCCCCCAACCGATCGGTTCAGGTGTGAACCGATCCACTCAGGTCCCCAACCGACGGTTTCATGCTTGAAATGATCGGTTCAGGTGGCGCAGTTAGTTTTTTTTGTGGAAAATCTCGAACCCTTCTACTCCTACTTTAATCCTACATTTCCCGGGGTAGAGAACCCTGTCCCATGACCCTACTATATATATAGGGGTACTGGGGGCTTCTCAAAAATAACAACTCATAACACTAGTTGCTCTACAAATTTGTTGTTCTCTCTGGTTGTGGTAACCGAGAGAGCCCGAGCAAGTGATAGCCGATAAGGGAGGCACAACGAGGGAACGACAACTACAGAAAGACAACTGGTTGTAGGAGAGTGTGTCGGTGACTAGTACACCGACAGGAGGGTGTGACTCCTTCTGATTCCTTGTGGGACAAGCAGATCAGAGTTCCAGGTGGTCTGTGTGGACTACTACAGAGGTAAGAGACTTCTATCACTCAGAGGACAACTGTCAATCCGGATAGTCCCGATGAGACCAGGAGCTGCACATACACCATCCAAGATTGGAGGTGAAGACCACGCAAGCCGCATGGTAATGTTGCCGAGCAAACCTCGGGACAAGGTATGTGTCTACAAACCATCCTTCCTATTGTATAGACGTTGACACGATTCCTTTATTCTGGGTTTGGGGAGAAGAAAATTTTTGTTTCCGCTGCCTTCTCTGTCTCCCATAAAACCCAACAAGTTCTCCATCATATACTTATTTACATTTTGTTACCTTTTTGTTCCCTTTTATTTAACGTTCTTGTTATTATGCTATCGTTCCTTAGGGAACATCTCTTTACACCCTTTGTGGCTAGAGTATAAGAGTGTTTTGATTTCTGCATTCATAACATCACCAACCTTGTCCCTGTGTTTGACCCCGATCGCTACATCAGACCCCATTTATCGTTGTGGGGGCCTAAAAGTCGGGTTATCTCTTTAAAAGTCCGACTACTTTAATCCACTCCTTTTGGACGTGTGATTTAGGCCGATCAATACCATTAATTAATTGAGGTTTGAAAATTTTACACCTATTCCAACATATCTTTTGAGTGTGTTTGGAATGGATGTTTTATTATTCAAATTTGGAGAGGAACCCCTCTGGGTTCCACTCCTTACAGTTGTTGTTTGGCTGTAGATGTTGATGGTGTTGTTGTTTCTTCTCTATGGATTTTTTGTGAAGAATGAGCGGGTTCTTCTATCATGCTTTTCTACATCATGTCTGCTTCTTGTTCCACATTTATTTCTTGTGCAGTGGTTGATGCTTCAGGCTACCCAGGTACCTCACACACTACTTCAGCCATGGGAGGGGGTGGGTTTGGAGGCCTCAGGGCGATGGCTTGGTCCCTTCTCAGCCTCTGGAGTCTGTTCTTTTGTGGCGGTAGGGGCACTTGGCATGTCGGCTATCTCAATGTTTAGCACTTCTCACACCTTATTTGTAATGGGAGGCGAAGGTGGTGCATTATCGAACACTTCATCATGGTGAGTTGGTTCGTCATCCAGAGATGGTTGTTTTGACACTTATATCTTTCTAGGATTGACGTCCAATGCCTTGTCTTTGTATTTCCTGATTGCCAATTTCTTCCTTTCTACTGGCTTCTGTTGTTCTATTTCCAGCTCTGGTTCTAGTTTCTATGGGCGCATCTGCCTTCCACTTCCCCAACATTTGAGGCTCTTCTTCTTCAGGTTTATACTAAGAAGTTTCTATTTCTATAGTCCCTTCAGACTCCTTTGGTGTCTTGTAGTCTAGGATGTACTCATATTTCTTTTTCATCATCTCTAGATGGAGTTTCTTTTGTGGTGTCAAGTCGGGGTGGTTGTTCAGTGCCTTGGTAATTGATTTGAGGGCCTCTTCTGCCCCTTTCATTGAGGTCACTTTCTTGGTAAGGATATCAGAAGTGGAAGTCGACATTTTCCAAATGTATCCATGGGAGGTTGTCATGTATTACATTAGTTGATATTTCATATGATAGTAATGACAATTCATATATATAGGCAATGTTCATCCTAGATCTTATAGTATCGGTTGGACTAAGATTGAGACATATGTGCATCACGGTGGAGACATGGTTAGGGGTAGTTGTCTTGATAAGTTTTGAATTTGAAAGGGAGCAAAAATATGTTGTGACTGAGACAACTGTGGCAACTGAAACAATCATAACATCTGTTGTGGTCACGACAAACATGTAAATGAGTTCCTGGTTCTCAATATTAGTAGAAATGTTTGTGTTTCACAACCACAAATCTGTGTCATGACCGAACCAACCGTTTTGACTATTTTTGTGATTGAAAATCACACACAGATGGTTTGTTGTCTTTGGGGAATCAAGGTGGACCGAACAAAAGATCGATGGAAGATTCGAAGGGGAAATGAAAGAGACAAAGGGATGAAGTTATGTGGACATTAGGTTGGAACACCAGTAGTCGAAAATGAGTAACTATGGTAGCATTTCATGACTGAGATGGTGTTTCATCTGAAATGTCTATTACCATCACGACGAGTGTTGTGATCATGACGAATGTCACGGTCGCAATAGGTCAGAAAATGAAAAGGAAAGCATGCGTGTGGTGATTGAGATGACTATCTCGATCGAGACCAACATCGCGACTATGACATCAGATGGGAGAGATGGAGGGGAAACAAAGGAAAAGGGATTTTGGATGGTGGGTAATCATCAGATTTGAAACCACGACGATCGAAACAGTGTATAGAGATCATGAACGAAGCATGAGAAGTCAAAAGGTTGAAACTAGAGTTTAGGGTGCAAAACAAGAAGGAAGACAATGGTTATAAGCAAGGATTGGAGCAAAATGATCTGTGTTTGAGAAGAAGAAAGCATAATGGCACAAATCAGATCAAAAGGATGCTTCAAAGAGAGAGAGAGAAACAAGCATGGGTATCTTTCTGGAGTTAGAGAAGGAGAGAACAAAGGAGGTAAGGGTATACGAAAAAGTTAGCGGCAGGTATGGCGGGTGCTCATGGCTGATGTGGGTCTTCAAAGTCATCTTCTTGTACTCTAGCCTCGGCTTTGATCACTCCATGATTCCTCAGTGCTTCATTGTAAGGGTTCTTCAGTGTTGCGGCAGAGAGAAAGAGAGAAAGCAAATGGATTTATTGTTATGAAAGCTTCTCTCTTTTATATTCGATAGGTGTTGTGCCCGAGTAGATTGTCATGACTACGACATGTTTCATGTTGGGATGAGTGTAGTGACCACAACATTAGACTAGTTGAATCGATTGTCTCTACCGCAACTGGTGTCACGACCGAGACACTAATAAAAGTATTTTGATCAATACAAGGATTTTTAAGAGCAATTATTCTGGCTTTGAATTAAACAACATATGTACTCATCTTAAAGCAAATGAAATCATAACAATAGAGATGGAGTTTCAATATTAACTATCTATTTTTGAGATATTCAAAATTGTTTAAAATAGAGAAGTTCAAAGTTAGACTAAGTGATATGTACAGAATCTAAACTTAGTGGAAAAAGGTAGAAAGCATTGGAAAATTAAAGAAGGTAGTAAATCCTTGGGTTGCCTCCCAAGTAGCACTAATTTATATTCATTAGCTTGACTTTTCTGATAAGATTCCTTAGTGCTCTTTATGTGGTACTAGTTGTGGTTCTTCTAATTCTAGTTGTAATCTCCCAAAAAAAACTTCATCTTCATAATATCGGTTGACTCAGTGCCCATTCACCTTAAAAGTACCAATCTTTTCACTGGTAATGTCCATTACCCCATATGGGTAGATCTTGACAATGGATAATGGGCCTTACCACATGGATCTTAATTTTCCTAGAAATTGCCTGATTCTTGAGTTGAATAGAAGAACCTTGTCTCCCTCCGACACACCCTTGTTCTTAATGTGGGAATCATGCCACACCTTCATTATTTTCTTGTAGATGCATGCATTATCATAGGCATGTAGCCTTATTCCTCAATATCGTGTAGCAACATGTGCCTTTTCTTTTCAACTCTTTCTAGATCCATATTTAAGAACTTGATGGCCCAAAGGGCCCTGTTCTGTAGTTCTACTAGCAAATGTCAAGACTTTCCATAGATGAGCCGGTAGAGGGTTGTCCCTATCAGGATTTTTTAAGTAGTTATATATGCCCACATGGCATCATCTAGTTTTGTGGACCACTCCTTGCGGCAAATTATTTTTTTATAATATTTGCTTAATCTACTGGTTTGATACCTTGACTTGTCCTGATGTCTGGGGGTGGTATGGTGTGGAGACCTTATGCTGGACCCCATAGTTCTTTGGCAGTGCTTCAAACTAGTTTTCCACAAAATGGTACCCCCGTCACTAATGACGGTGTGAAGAGCTCCAAATCTAGGGAAAGTGGTCTTCTCAAACAATCTCATAACTGCCTTAGAGTCACAAGTGGGAGTTGCTACAACTTCTACCCGCTTGGGTAAAAAATCTACAATGAACATAATGTACTTGTTTCCGCCAAGGGAGGGGAAGGGTCCCATATAATCCACCCAGTCAGACATAGGCATCTCATTTCTTATAGTAATATTTCCTACAAGCTGACATTCCATACATGCTTTTACAATTGACATGACATCCATGAAGAGCGTCGTCCAATAAAAGCATGACTATAAGACCTTAGCGGTGGTCCTTTCGCCTCCATGGTGACCTCCATAGGGTGAGGAATGACATTCCTTGAGGATTTAGGGCACCTCTTCTTCTGAGACACAACGTCAATATAAATTGTCGAAACATCTCTTAAATAGTAGGGGTCATCCCATAAATAATTCTTTAGATTTGAGAAAAGCTTCTTCTTTTGATTATAAGTTATCTCTATAGGCAATTCTTTGCAGGAAAAATAGTTACAAATGTCAACAAACCAAGGTAGATTTGGTTTGACTGACTTGGTCATCATCAAGGCCTCATCCACTTAGTTGTTGTTTATATGTGCCTGATTTTCTTCAGTGAATACCATTCTTGACAGATGGTCGGTGACTATGTTCTCTGTTCCTTTCTTGTCCACAATCTTGTTATTGAACTCTTGTAGAAACAAAGCCCATCAAAATAGTATTGGTTTTGTGTCCTTTTTCTGCATGAGATACTTTATGGCCCCATGGTCTATGTACACTTCACCTTCAGTCCTATCAAATAGGATATGAACTTGTCAAAAGAAAATACATTGCTAGCATTTCTTTCTTAATAGTGGTGTAGCTTACTTGAGCTTCATCGAGATTTCTACTAGCATAATAGATTGTATAGTGCTTCTTATCTCTCCTTTGTCCAAGGACATCTCCAATGGTGTAGTCACCTAGCATCACACATGATTTCAAAAGGCAAATCCCAATCAAGTTCTTATAGTATCGGAGTCGATGTCAGGGAACTCTTCAAAACTTCAAATGCTTCAAGACACTGGTTATAGAAATTGAATTCCACATATTTATCAAGGAGACTTGATAAAAGCTTCACAATCTTTGAGAAATCTTTGATAAATCTTCTGTAGTATCCATCATACCCTAGAAAACTCCTCACTTCTATCATGGATTTTGGCAAGGTTAACTTTGATATAGTTTTGACCTTGCTTTTTACTACTTCCATGCCTTTCTTAGAAATGTTTTGCCTGATCACTATTCCGTCTCTCACCACAAAATGGCATTTCCCCAATTAAGCACAAGTTGCTTGTCCTCACATGTTCACAAAATCTTAGACAAGTTTTCAAGGAATCTATCAAAGTTAGGTCCATATACTGAGAAGTCATCCACAAATACCTCCATTATGTCTTCCAAAAAATCTGAGAATATGGATATCATGCACCTTTGAAAGGTAGAAGCCACACTACATCACCCAAAAGACATTCTTCTGAAGGCATACATCCCATAGACATAGGTGAAAGTGTTCTTTTCTTGATCATCAGGGTATATAGAGATTTAATAGAACCTTGAGATCCCATCACAAAAAACATAAGTAGGATTGTACTACTAGCCTTTCTAAAACTTGGTCGATGAAAGGTAGAGGAAAATGGTCTTTCCTCATGGCGACATTGAGCTTGTGGTAGCCAATACACATTCTCTACCCAGTAACCATCAGAGTGGCCACTTCATCACCATTGATTCCTTTAACTAACTTCATCCCTCCTTTCTTAGGTACAAAATGAATCAGACTGACCCAGTTGCTATCACTAATGGGGTAGATGATCCTTGCATTACACAACTTTATTACTTCTTTCTTTATAACTTCTTTTAGCATCTGCCTTATTTTTCTTAGTGGTTGAGCTAGAAGTTTAGCAGTTTCCTTAAGATTAGACCTGTGCATGCACAAAGATGGATTGAAGCCTTTGATATATTCCATAGAATATCCTATAGCTTTCCTTTGCAATCTAAGTTCATTCAACAACTTTTCCTCTTGATCATCTATTAGAGAGGAGTTTATGATAACACAGTTTCTTCCATAAACATCTAGGAATTCATACTTCAGTCTTTCTGATTGTGGCTTTAAGTTTAGATTTGGCTAGGGTGTAGCTTTTTCCTCTGGTGTCTTTTCCAGTGAGGCATACATTATAGTTTCCATAATACCTTCTTTATCACTGAGATCTTCCTCCTCAGGTTGATTCAAGTAATCTAGAATCTCAACTACTTCAAGGTCTTCTAGATTGGGACAGATTGTTCAAGTCCCACATGAGAGGGTCGACAATCACATTCTTTCTTGTACTTCCTCGCAATATTGAGTATAACTATCCATAAAATAGACTGACTCAAACATAGATGGTCCTCTCATGGCGTTTTGTACACAAAAACTGATGTGATCATTACCCACACATAGAGTTATGATTCCCTCTGTGACATCAATTAAGGCTCTCCTAGAGGCAAGGAATTGTCAATCTCCAAATATCATGGGGCATGGTGGGTCTTCAAAAATGTCAATCACCACTATATCACAGGGTATAAGAAATCGTCCTACACAGATTGGGACATGCTCTACCACTCCCACTAGATTTGTAAAGGTGTGGTCAGCTAGTTAAATTTTCATACCTATCTTCACCATGTCTATCAATCCCAGTCTCTGGGCTAAGGAAAGGGGCATAAGACTGATACTTGCCCCTAGATTACCAAGTCCATTTCTTTCTACATTGTCTCTAACATTGAAAGGAATCATAAATGCTCCTAGGTCCCCTTTCTTTGTTGGTATTTTATCTTAAAAAAATGCACTCGGCATCTTTTCTAGTTGTACTATCCCAATGTGATCACCTCTCCTTCTCTTCGTGATTAGGTCTTTGAAGAATTTAGCATAGGCAGGCAATTCCTCAATTACATCTAGAAATGGGATATCTAGGAGTAGTTTCTTTACTGCCTCCATGAACTTCTCATATCTCTTCTTTAGATGAACTTTAATCAGTTTGTAAGGAAATGGGACTCTTGATTCATAAGGATTTATTTGAGTAATTACTTCTTTAGTTGGGTCGGCCTTCTTTATTTTCATATCTTCCTTCCCCTTGGTCTTTCCTTTATTCTCATCATCTTTTGTGGGACTCTCCTTCTCTAATTCCTCCCCTTCTATAGAGAGTTCAGTTTGTAGCTTAGCGATGATTTCTTCTTCTTAGAGAGTTTCTTCATGTTGTTTTTCCATGACTCTACTTGATCTAAGGGTAGCCATCTTTGTTGTTTCTATGTTTGATGGGATCTTTCTATGGTGATTCTTTATGAGCTCTTCCAACTAGGCTAGCTATTGATCTATATGCCTTTTATGTGTTTGCATGTACGCCATCTAGGTTTTTATCATGGTTAACACCCCTGAGTTGGTGATGGCACTTTGGGTAAGCTGGTCACTCACTGAAGCTTTCCTTTTTGCAAAATTGAATACCTGAGTGATCATGTTGGGCTGGTTGCTATCCTTGGCCTAATTTTGACTTTTATTTTTTCCTTGATTTTGCAAGTCACATTTTTATTTTGATATTGACCTTTATAGTTGTTTTGTTTTGCTGGTAGTTGGTACTTTTGGTATACTGAGTCTGTCCACCTCCCTTTCAAAATCCTAGAGGTGGCTTAGACGAATTTCTCAGTTGATGAGAATTTTTGGCAACATCTTTATTTCCATAATTCAAACCAAGGTGAATAGGTCTTTTAAAGTTTACATAAGAGACATTCTCAGTGACTTCTTCATTTTTTCTTTCTTCACTATCTTTTGGCCACGTGTAAATATTGTTATCAATTCGATGAAATCCTTCACCACAGGTAACATACTTCATGACTTTCTCAACAGGTTTCTTGCCCTTGCCTCCAGAGTCTTTCAATTGTTTGACATCTATAGCAATCTTCCAAATTTGAGTTGTGATGGTTTCCATAATCTTGGCTTTGACTGAAGGTCCTTTAGAGCTAGCCTTTTTGGCTGAGCCTCTATCACTTCTCTCGTACTCCATGTCTACTTGCAATGCAACCATGTTTTCAATGATCTTTATAGTTATCATCAACTTCATTCCAAGAAAATTACTCCCAGTGGAAGCATTCAATGAAGTCTGCTCCATGGGAGTTAGCCCATTGTATTGTTGTCACAAAAAAACTCTTGTGGTAGTTATGATGAGGACAATACCTTTGAAACTCTTAGAATCATTCCCATGCTTCGTGAAGATTTTCTCTAAGTTTTTGCACGAAGGAAGTGATTTTTTGCATATTTCGAATGGTTTTCTTAATGGGGTAGAATTTGGTGACGAAAGCATTAGCAAGGGGCCTCCATCCATTAAGGGACTAGTGAGGTAAGTTAAAATACTAGGACATAGCTTTGTTCTCTAAATAGAAGATGAATCCATTACATTATATAACTTCTTGGGGCACTCCCCTCATCTTAATAGTGTCACAGATATTTTTAAAGGCGTCAAGATGATGGTAAGGATTCTCATTCTTTGAATTCACTTGGAAAGTCTTGTTCTGGATCATTGAGATTAATGCAGGTTTCATCTTAAAATTAACTGCATCAAACCATGGGATAACAATGGGCATCTCGATTTGTTAGCTCTAGTTACATCCAACTCTCTATGCATTTTATCTTCTTCATCATCTTTCTCCATTCCTCTATCCTGATCACATTCTTGATCATGATGATCCCTTTTGTGTCTTTTGTTGTGATGGTGGAGGTGCTCATGATGGTGCCACTCCTTTCATGTTCTTTGTCCTCATGGCGTTGACCATCTAAGTGATGTTCCTCACATTCTTCTTCAGTTTCTGGAGGTGGTGGATTATGTTGGACTCTTGTATTCAAATATTATCCAGAAAGCCCACCTTCTCTACGAGGCAACATGTTGACGTGAGAGGAAAGGAAGTTGAGGGTAGCAATATGTCTTTCTTCAAGCTACCTAGATAGTTAACACAGTCAAGTTAGAAAACTAGATGTGTAAAACAAAGTATTCTAAGGAATCTAAATATGGCAGATTTAGTGGTTTGTGCAATCAAGCTTATTACTAAGCTTGAAGCATGGGTGTATAGTGAGTAGACTCAAGTTCTTGATAGTAAAACATTTCCTTGTATTGGACAATGTAGACAAAAAGTTGACCGTTCTAAATCACACATCCAAAGCAGAGTGGATCTAGAGTAGTCTGTCTTTTTAAATTTATAACCCGGAACACATGCCCTCGCAACTATTATATAGGGTATGATATGGTAGATCGGGGTTGAACCACAAGGACAAGGTTGGTAAGTGCTAAGAACTTGGAACCCTTAACTCAAATACACCAAACAAAGGGGTATATTTAGGTGATGTTCCTTATGGAATGATGTTACTCCCAACAAAGCAATAAATGCAAGATAAGAAAACAAATCAAGAGAAAAAGATCAAACACGAAAGATGTAACCAAAGTATGGATGTGAACTCGGATTGGGTTATACCTACTAAGATCTGTAGACAACATGCAACACTCACACCCTTTTGTATACCCTTAGCAAGATTACAAGCCATCATCATATATGTCAACTCCTTCCTCTCTTGAAATTAGGATAGATCTAGATTATTAAGGTTGTCTCTCTCAGGATGGAAAGCAACAATCACCAAGAAACACATACGACCATTCCATCATTTTCACACATTCATGCAACTCCATAACACTTAGATTAGATTAATACTACTCTTTTGAGGCATTAACAATCATACATTACAAGATGGTAGCTACTCATGCAAGTAAAGCATTTAAGAACAAGAGTATGGAAATATACATTACTAAGAATATATATATATATATATATATATTTCAAAGGAGTGTAAGTATATACATGTTGGGATAGCTTAGTTGCTAATCCCAACCCAAGCAAGGTGTTTAGCCACTCATGTTAACAGGAAGCATAATACGCTACAAAAGTGTAGATACATCAAGACCGAAGAGGGGGTGGTACAACATGAGGTAGACAATAAATCTAGAGAAGGAAGGAGGTGATACATGAATGATACTTCTTCGTATCCAGATCTAGTGTAGGCATGGAGGATGAAGATGACAACTCCTTCTTTCAAAGAAGGTGATGGAAGGTCTTCTCTCTCCTCCAACTTTCATCTTTGTAGATCTAAGACCAATGGATATGAATAAGGATGGATTTGGATATGGGCAACACTATGTTGCTCTTGACGATCCCCATCTTATATGGGGTCGAGGCTTAATTATAGGTATCACCCACTGACTTAGTCCCTCATCATAGTTGAGACGGGTCATGGTTGCGGCTTCTTTTATTGTTGCCTAGTTGCAGTCGCGACCCGTGTTGTGACTGAAACCATCATTTTGGTCGAAGACAGTGTCTTGGTCGCGTCTTCTGTAGCAGTTACCTATTCTGCCCAGTCATGACATCTCCTTCATGCATCAAGGTTATGACGTACAATGTCGGTTGTGACTGATGTCATAGTTTGGTAATCGTTGAGGCTCTTGATGTACAATGACGGTCATGGCTATGAACTACCGATCATTGGATCTATCTCGGGTGAGATATTCATGGACCATTATAGTCGATATGAGTCAGTCATGACCAATTGTGAGTATGCATGGAGCAAGAAAGGATACTAAGTTAAATCAACTTTTTTCTCAAAAATACTAAAATAGACAGGAAGATACATACTAGGGATGTCAATATGGAAATAAAATAGGTGTAAAAAGTTCACAAAATATCATGTTATCACTCTGACGAGCCATCACCCTTCTTAACTTTCTAGTGGGTTCTTTCCAAGGAATCGCCGCCGCCGAGATTTTACACCCATTAGTCTAACCATCAGTTCCTCTGACATAGGTTGCACCCCGTACCCGATCAATACCATTTGTTCTTTGGATCCCCACCTAAGGGAACCCATCAGTTCTTTTAACTGCATCCCTTGAGTTCACCGCTAGTAACCAACGACCAGTTCTTTTTCCTGAGAACCATCAGTTCTTCCATTCACTAAAAAACATCAATAATTTCCCACACTTAGCATATGAAACCTAGAACCATTGATTCCTTTATTGTATTCCCTATGAAGCCATCAATTCTTCTTGTTAACACAACCATGAGTTGTTTTGTTACCCACCTTCCTGCTATCCTAAACCATTAGTTCTTTTACATCTAAAACCATCATTTCCTTTTCTTTTTTGATCTAGGGAAACCCATCAGTTGTTTATAGCTCCTTGAAAACATCGGTCAATTGAGACGCCATTGATTTTTTTGAAGTTGTGATCCCATTTTTAACTATTGAACTAATATTTCAAGAGGTATATAATACCTGCATCACAAAAAAATTTTAAAAATGGCAGGAAATCCAATCAAACCAAGCTCCAGCAAGCCAACCAGTATTAGGGTACCAATCAACTTGGAAGAAGAAGCTAAACATATTAACTTGCATGTGGAATCAACCCCCACCAGTGCAGGAGGCAGAGAACAATACATGAAGGGACAACCTTAGGAGAGTTCTCCAGCAATGAGGACTCTTCTATAAATGTGGAATCTTCTAGCAATGATGAATGTTCATGAACCACTATAGTGACCGGAACCGAGGCGTCCGAGTATACACCCTCCAAAGAAGATTTAATGTGGAACCCGAAGAAGAGGAAAACACCTACTTCTCCTCCTAAGAAAAGAGCAAGCAAAGTGACTAGGTTACCAGAGCCTACACAACCAGAGACTACAATTACAACCAAACCTTACACCAAGGCGATTCCACAAGCGACAAAAGTGATCCACAAAGAACAACATGATAACTTCTTTTTATCAAGAGACGACGAACACCTAGACACCATGGAGGATATGTGAAATAAATAGACCCTCAAGACCATGTGAATTATAGATGATGACACTCTCAGGACACTAAGGGTCTACAAAAGGGTGAAGGAGCATCAAAAGAATGCATGTCTCTATAAAATCTTCTTCAACTACCAATGCTCGTACAGTGAACTCACTCTAGAGTTTTTGTCACCACTAAAGAAGAAAATAGTAACAGTTGTTGAAGGCATTGAGTGTGGGGGACCCTTCAAGTTGGAGGTACAAGTCATTAAGAAAGAATACATCATCACTGAGATATGGATGAAGTAAATTTTCATAGACTCCAATGAACAAGTCACAAATTCAGAGAAAGCTAAAGGATATTGGGAAGTCAAGGATTTCAAGACTAATAAGAAATGGGAGAAATTATCAAAAGAGTTCAAGCTCAGTTTGGGGTAGGCTAAAAACAAAAGTCTACACTATGGAATGATGCGCACACTGCACAAACTTTTTGCCAAAACATTTTTTTTTCAAAATTGACATTGCAAACATCACCAAAATGGACATTCACATCATGAGGAGCATATTGGATAAGAAACCAGTCATTATTAGGCAAATTTTGATAGACATACTGGCAACAAAAGTAACCCCAGAGGGTTCATGGGATTTCTACATGGGCGGATTAATTAACTACATCGCCTACTGTCTAGGCTACCCTAGAAAACTACAATTTTCAACAAAATCATTGGCGATAGTCTGATAGACATGAAATACTTGGCAATCACCAATGTCTTAAGAAGAGAAGGAAAGAAATACCTCTACACATTCTGTCAGAGTATTTATTTCGTTCCCCTCCCCAAGATGTGTAATTATAATTACAATAAATTTTCTATTCAGGGAGGAAGAGATAAAATGAAGAAAGGGAAAGTACCCCTTTCCCCACTAAGAGAACGAACATCAAAAGAGCCCCAACCTAAGTATTTAGAAGACACAACTACAAAACTAGCAGGTAAAAGAATTATCCTATCAGTTCCAAAGGAAATGGCATCTAAGACCAAGAAGAAGAGATCCCCCACCCCTGAGGCAATCAATATAGATGCAACATAAGAAGAAGTTGCCCAAAGAATATACCCAAGTCAGCTAATCTAGAAAATCCAAGAGACATTGACACTGGGGCTGCATTTATGGAAAATCCACCAATTCAAAAAGAAATCTCACACCAAGTACCAAAAGAACCAAAAAGAAAAGATAAATAACTTGTAGAACCCTCCGTCAACTTCAATGTGGCATCACACCACAATATATCTAAAGATGCTAGCGACAATGTGATAAAGTGGATTTTTTTCTCCAATTTGTGCATAATTACTCTTGTTACCTGAAGTACTCACTATTTATGTCTCCTAAGACTTCATAACTCTATAATGTCCACCAAAGTCAAAGATTCCACATTTTGAGTCAATATGATACTCATATATATATGAACTCCTAATGTTGTTATACCCTTGAATCCTTTGATTAAAATCTTAATCATACATGATCTTTTTGATTTGTAATTTTGCACAATTGTTCTACACCCTATTATGAAGCTATGGTCCAAATTTGAGACCATTTGGGCATTCCTACGATTTTGTATGAATTTTCTAGTATATACCTTTGTTCTAACCCGAAATATCCTTTTTTTTGCTTATTGGGCCTGATCCTTTCAGCCGCTTGAGCGCCTTCCCGCTCTGGCCTGGCCCAATGCTTGAACCGAGACTCAATCCCGTTGAACCGGCCTCAGCTGATCATGAACTGAGCCCCTCTCTTGGCCAGGCATGCGACCCAACGTCCGTTGGATGGAATCCAATGGCATCAGGTTATCTTCTACCTTGCGCTGAAAATGGCAGGTCCGCCATGAACCCAGCTCTCCTAGCAGACGACCCGACCCTCTTCTGAGCCATCTCTTGCCCCATTTTTCACAACCAAGCTCTTCCTCGCTCGCTCTCGAACTTTCCGCACCTCTTTATTGTGAAAAATCAAGCTTGGAGGCCAAGCAAATCCCGTCGCCATTGTAACTGGTGGGAACCCCTTCGTAAACCCTAAACCTAGTTGGATACCCTATAAAAACCACACACACACCTTCGTCGCACATCCACGAACTCGGATGGCTCCTCTCTTTCCCCTACCGTTCCCCTCTCGTGTGCGCCCTTCTTCTCCGGCCACACCTCCGCCGCAGCACCGCCATGCCCATGCGCGGGGCTTCTGCTCTTGAGGCGTCGATCCACGATCGTTGGATCAAGGCCAAAGGCTGACCAAGACTGGAATCAACGGCAACAGGTCGCCGCTCTCTTTCCCCCATTTTCTTCCTACTGTGAGTGGGCACACCCCATATTAGCCTTTCTATCTTGGGAGGTCCATGAAGGACATGCCATCGACGATCTTGAGCATCACATAAATGAAGGTAACACCCAGTCTGAAATCCATATAGTTTCGATGTAGATTTTACAAAAATGATAACTCCCTCATGTTAAGGCCAAATATAGAAAAAATATATATCAAATTGATCAACTATAAAAGATATACAACATAGGAATCGTTTGAGGACCTGAATATGATCCTAGCTCTCATGTTTTCCAAAAAGTCTACCTTTTGATCTTCTTAACATATTTAATGCAATATTATGATCAAGCTTGGAACTTTGATGAACTTTCACTCTCTTAATCATGAAATCAATAATATTTATTTCCCTTGAACCAAGTTAAGCACCTAAGCTCCCCTTTTATCCATGGTTGTCCCTAATGCATGTTGTAGTTTGTCCATGGACTTTAATGCATGATCATGATGAAGTTTGAATCTTTGATATAATTATAGCCTCCTAAGCATCAAATTAGTAGCTCTTTTGCTCTTGTGACCCTAATGAGGGCCCTAATCGACCCATTGTTCATGAATGACCTCCATTGCACATATGTGCCTACTTTGGACTATAATGTTGAACTTTGCCTAGATTGCTAATCTTGCTTCTAATGGACATACACCTATTTCGGAATATGTTTCTTATGACCTTATGTTGCTGATATAAACCATCCCTTATGCTTGGCTCTTATTCGTTGATGATCTTTGACCTTGTTTACTCTATTGTGAGTCTTTTGACCCTAGAAAACATGTAAATACCTTAAACCTTGTTATGTTTATAGAAAGAGCATGGAACGTCATAATGGCATGAAACTGGACCCACACCATCATGATGCCCTCTAAATCAGTATAAGATCACATAATGAACCAATATGCAACTTGGAATCCACCTTGGCCAAAACCCTACAATGCATCTAATTAGGGTTAATAATGAGAATCTAATGCATATATGTAATCTTGTTCTTAATCAGGTTTGGCATGTGGCTAGATGGTAATGGATGTGTTAAATTAAGAATCTCTGAATCAGGTATGGGCCTTATCTAGTTATATGACTACCGCTTTCTTGCTTGGAAAGACATATATTATATGCTTGTCTGTCTATTTGCTCAAATATTGCCATGTAGTATTGCTATGTCATACTCGATGTTTTCTTCGTCTATTTTATAACTTGAACACATATATATATGGAACTCCATTATAATATTGTTGATAAAGGGCTCTTGGTTACGACCTTGAGGTCCCTCTCGTGTAAATGGGTTAGCTAAGCTTGAGCACCCTTACGGACCCTTCCGACGGGAAGTTGGTCAAAGGCCTTAAACATGTTTGATATTGTTGATATAATGGAGTGAAATGACATAAAACATGGTTTCACATTTGTTAAATAATTCACATGTTTATTCTTGTTCGTTTAGTCTAGAAATCTTTTCAAAATTATGCAAAGCTTATATATATGTGTATCTTTCGGCCCCATACTCAACACCTCGTGTGTTGACTCATTTCTCGTATGTTGTTTTTAGGTTCAGAGATGGCTAGAAGTTTGATGGGCTTGGTGAGCTATGCTAGGTGTACTTGTTGTAAGATCCAGATATAGTATACATGAGCAGACTTGTACAAAGTGACTCTTGAATATGTAATTCAAATCATGTACTATAATGATGTTGCTTAATATATCTTGTTGATTGTTTTTTTTGGTGAACCAATCTTGTTGATTGTTGAGATTATGTTGGTTCTTGTATCTTGTTATCTGTTCATGTGTGATAAGCTTTACGCTTCCGCATATCGTCTTTGGTATACGTTTGGTTCATGGGACTTGGATTCCAGTTCCATGACAGATGGTATCAGAGCATGAACAATAACTACACCAAACATTGCTCACATGAAACACAAACTAAACTCACCCTACATCTCAACCCTAGAAACTTAATAAGATGTCCTTTGTGGATTAGGTTGACTTAGCCTCTAGGTTAGAACCTAGATGTTTTAGAACTAGGTGTAGACTTGTGTAAGTTACCTCCCTAGACATGACTCGCGACATGTGCTTAGGATATCTACACAAGTGTGCACCATGTTCTTGCTAGTTCTCTAGGTGTCATGATACTAGACTGTCTAATGAGTGTGGTAACTCATTTTGTTTTTGGTTTTATTCAAATGGAGTATGGTGGTTTTCATCGCCTGTTTAAACGTTAGAGAAAACATATTTCAAGTATTATTATATATACATATGAAAAATGTTACCACACTTAGAAAGGCAGTGAGTTTCCATGCAACCTAGGAGAAAGAGATGTAACATCAAGTCTAGATGAGAGTTTAGATGATAGTTTTAGTATCTAGAGTTGTCTAGAGCCATGATAATGGTTAAGCTAGTGAGTAGCATAGATAACCGAAGATAGTGATGATAATGATAATGATGTTAATGTCGATCTCGATGTTGATGTTGATGTTGATGTGGTTGATGATGTTGATGTTTTGTAGGACCCAAGATGTTTGAGGAAGGTTAAGTATGTTTGACAATATGAGATGAGTTTGACCATGCAACCCTAGCTAAACCTAACACCTTGTAAGATACATACCACTTGGTTGATGTGCTAAACATAGCTAGTGGGTGGACATGCTTGCTTGTACCTAGTCTTGTATGTGTGGAGATATGATATATGGTTCGAGACCAACATGGGCCTCAATATCTTTACAAAGGAAGATCTCTAGCATGGGACATATGAATAGGAAGACATGTTGATATGAGTTGACCCATATCGGGAAAAGGTTAGAGTACCTAAACTCCAAAATATTTGAAATGTTGAATAATATGAATGATGAAATACTTGATGATGAGTCCCTAGCTAGAATACTTCTAAGTATATGAGTTGAGTGACCTAGTGGATGGTTGCCTTGAAAATGTTGAACCCTAGATTTCCTATGAAAATATCTAACCCTAGAGAAAGAGGCAATTGAAAATTTGATGCTTGATATATATAGGTGAGGGAGATGTCCCAAGACCTAAGATGATGTATATGATGGGTGATATCTATGATGAGCCTCATACTCGGGTTAGTATTTGCATATAAAGGAATCTAGTGATTACCCTTAACATGAGTAGAAATTGATGCTATGGGTAGAATATTGTGGTTAACATGCCTTGTTGGACACATATATGTCTTAGCTGGTGTGGCATGAAGCTCTTTCTAGATACAAGTGAGAAAGTACAAAACCTCGATATTAATGATAATGTTATCCCTCTTATGATTCTTGATGCATGAAATGATCTCAATTACGTTTAAAACATGATATATGCCCAATAAGTCACACTCATAAGCTAGACCTAGTATGAAATCAAACTATACATAAAAGATGTAGCCTTGAAATCATGAACTTGATATGATGATGTCTAGAGATCTTACCATGATAGTTAAGGGTAATGCTCCTAATCTCATACCCTGAATTAAAAAAAAACATAACTGAGTAGAAATTTTGGGAAAGGCCATTGTAAAGATTACATACTGGTTGATAATCTCGCTTGAAGCCATGACCATGCAGATATTCATTTCAGAATTGTTAAAATGGATTTTGATGATACCCCTTGGTCTCATATAAAGATATGAACAAAAAAAACCTAATGTGTGGACACTAAAGGATGGCAAAACCCTAACATGATGATGATGTCATGATATGATAAAACACTAAGTTATAGGTATATAATTGATATGAGTACGCCCTTGATAATGATAACCTAGTGTGCATCCCTTTATGGAGAATGTGTTGACAACCATGGTTGGATACCTAGACTCGATGAATTTTGACTTTGATTTTTGAATATGATATTGGACTAATTTTGAGGACGAAATTTCTTTTAAGGAGGGAAGGATGTGATAAAGTGGATTTTTTTCTCCAATTTGTGCATAATTACTCTTGTTACCTGAAGTACTCACTATTTATGTCTCCTAAGACTTCATAACTCTATAATGTCCACCAAAGTCAAAGATTCCACATTTTGAGTCAATATGATACTCATATATATATGAACTCCTAGTGTTGTTATACCCTTGAATCCTTTGATTAAAATCTTGATCATACATGATTTTTTTATTTGTAATTTTGCACAATTGTTCTACACCCTATTATGAAGCTATGGTACAAATTTGAGACCATTTGGGCATTCCTACGATTTGGTATGAATTTTCTAGTATATACCTTTGTTTTAACCCGAAATATCCTTTTTCTTGCTTATTGGGCCTGATCCTTTCAGCCGCTTGAGCGCCTTCCCGCTCTGGCCCGGCCCAATGCTTGAACTGGGACTCAATCCCATTGAACCGACCTCAGCTGATCACGAACTGAGCCCCTCTCTTGGCCAGGCGCGTGACCCAACGTCCGTTGGATGGAGATCCAACGACATCAGGTTATCTTCTACCTTGCGCCGAAAATGGCAGGTCCACCATGGACCCGACTCTCCTAGCACACGACCCGACCCTCTTCTGAACCATCTCTTGCCCCATTTTTCACATCCAAGATCTTCCTCGCTCGCTCTCGAACTTTCCGCACATCTTTATCGTGTGAAATCGAGCTTGGAGGCCAAGCAAAACCCACCGCCATTGTAACTGGTGGGAACCCCTTCGTAAACCCTAAACCTAGTCGGATACCCTATAAAAACCACACACACACCTTCATCGCGCATCCACGAACTCGTCCAGCTCCTCTATTTCCCCTACCATTCCCCTCTCATGTGCGCCCTTCTTCTCCGACCACACCTCCGCCGCGGCACCTCCGTGCCCATGCGCGGGGCTTCTGCTCCTGGGGCGTCGATCCACGATCGTTGGATCAGGGACAAAGGCTGACCAAGACCGGAATCAACGGCCACAGGTCACCGCCCTCTTCCCCCCCTTTTTTTTTCCTACTGTGAGTGGGCACACCCCATATTATCCTTTCAATCTTGGGAGGTCCATGAAGGACATGCCATTGATGGTCCTGAGCATCGCATAAATGAAGGTAACACCCAATCTGAAATCCATATAGGTTCGATGTAGATTTTACAAAAATGATAACTCCCTCATCTTAAGGCCAAATATAGCAAAATTATATATCAAATTGATCAACTCGAAAAGATCTACAACGTAGGCATGGTTTGAGGACCTGAATATGATCCTAGCTCTCATGTTTTCCAAAAAGTCTACCTTTTGATCTTCTTAACATATTTAATGCAATATTATGATCAAGCTTGGAACTTTGATGAACTTTCACTCTCCTAATCATGAAATCAGTAATATTTATTCACCTTGAACCAAGTTGAGCACATAAGCTCCCCTTTTTATCCATGGTTGTCCCTAATGCATGTTGTAGTTTGTCCATGGACTTTAATGCATGATCATGATGAAGTTTGAATCTTTGATATAATTATAGCCTCCTAAGCATCAAATTAGTAGCTCTTTTGCTCTTGTGACCCTAATGAGGGCCCTAATCTACCCATTGTTGATGAATGACCTCCATTGCACATATGTGCCTACTTTGGACTATAATGTTGAACTTTGCCTAGATTGCTAATCTTGCTTCTAATGGACATACACCTATTTCAGAATATGTTTCTTATGACCTTATGCTGCTGATCTAAACCATCCCTTATGCTTGGATCTTATTCATTGATGATCTTTGACCTTGTTTACTCTATTGTGAGTCTTTTGACCCTAGAATACATGTAAATACCTTAAACCTTGTTATGTTTATAGAAAGAGCATTTTTTTTATGACCCAGGAGCGTCATTGGGCTGCGCCCGACGCCTACCTGGGGGGGGCCGAATAGCATGCAAACCCGGGAACCCGGTTAAACCAGATCAGAGGTCGGCTGACCTAACACGCTCAATTCATTTCCGAGAGTGTTGCAGCTGGGTTTCGAACCTGTGACCCTTTGTTATAGAAAGAGCATGGAACGTCATAATGGCATGAAACTCGACCCACACCATCATGATGCCCTCTAAATCAGTATAAGTTCACCTAATGAACCAATAAGCAACTTGGAATCCACCTTGGCCAAAACCCTAAAATGCATCTAATTAGGGTTAATAATAAGAATCTAATTCATATATGTAATCTTGTTCTTAATCAGGTTTGGCATGTGGCTAGATGGTAATGGATGTGTTAAGTTAAGAATCTCTGAATCAGGTATGGGCCTTATCTAGTTATATGACTACCGCTTCCTTGCTTGGAAAGACATATATTATATGCTTGTTTGTCTATTTGCTCAAATATTGCCATCTAGTATTGCTATGTCATACACGATATTTGCTTCGTCTGTTTTATAACTTGAACACATATATATATGGAACTCCATTATAATATTGTTGATAAAGGGCTCTTAGTTACGACCTTGAGGTCCCTCTCGTATAAAAGGGTTAGCTAAGCTTGAGCACCCTTACGGACCCTTCCGACGGGAAGTTGGTCAAAGGCCTTAAACATGTTTGATATTGTTGATATAATGGAGTGAAATGACATAAAACATGGTTTCACATTTGTTAAATAATTAACATGTTTATTCTTGTTCATTTAGTCTTGAAATCTTTTCAAAATTATGCAAAGCTTATATATATGTGTATCTTTCGGCCCCATACTCAACACCTCGTGTGTTGACCCATTTCTCGTATGTTGTTTTTAGGTTCAGAGATGGCTAGAAGGTTGATGGGCTTGGTGAGCTATGCTAGATGTACTTGTTGTAAGATCCAGATATAGTATACATGAGCAGACTTGTACAAAGTGACTCTTGAATATGTAATTCAAATCATGTACTATAATCATGTTGCTTAATATATCTTGTTGATTGTTGAGATTATGTTGGTGCTTGTATCTTGTTATCTGTTCATGTGTGCTAAGATTTACACTTCCGCATATCGCCTTTGGTATACATTTGGTTCATGGGACTTGGATTCCGGTTCCGTGAGATACAACGCAAAGGCAGATACTCCCGCTGACAACGTCAATGAAGAGAATATAGAGAAAACAAATCGACAACACTCTCCCTCTTGTGCAACTAAACCAGAGATATTAAGAAAATAAGACTCCAATGGAGAGGCACTCCTATCAATGAATGAGACCAATCAGATCCTACATGTTAGTGGGAGACAAGAAGTCTCAGTCCAAGTAAATATGCCAGAGAAGGAAGCAAGCTCAAGGAGGAACGTAGAGAAGCCATGAAGATCACTTTCCTTGATGAGTGTCATGAAAGTATGGTAGGAGTTTGACAACCTCCCTGGAGAATTTAACTGTTGACTTTCAACCCCTACAAAGCCTATCGCAGCAAATGCAACTTCTGGTGGAAAAACAATTGTAGGTTATCGAGGACCTAGAGGGGATGACCAAAGAGGTCACTCTTACCAAACAAGAGTGTTATAACATACCGAATCCTAGAACCTTAACCTATTCCAAGGTTAAGAGGTTAGAGACCTTAGTTCTTTAAGCTTAGCCAAACAAGGACAAAGATGTCACAATATTAGTTAATTTGAACCTTACCATGTTAATGCTTGAATAGATCACCCTAACATGTAGACATATAAACAAATATGACATAATACCCTCATATTAGTTTTTAGACCAATAAAGGATACATTAATATGTCTCATGAGCTAATGTTGATTAAGGTATGATGATAAGAGAGATAATAGGCATAGGATAACTATGTATTCATAATTGATAAAAATGTTACATTATCCACATAAATATAGAATTAATAAACTAAATGAGTTTGAAGATAAATATATAATATTTCATGCATAAAAATGACATATATCCTTTTGGTTGTAATATGATGATATTGACAGAATGGTAATACTAATGATGAAATAAAATCTTACTAAAGTAATAAAGAGCCACAACTGTAAAACACATAAAAGGAAGAATAATTGGTTAAAGATAACTCGAGATTCGTTTTCCTTGGGTTTGTTTTGGATTGAATGACAAGTTTCATAATTTGGGATAATAATAATTATAACAATTTTATTTATAAAAGAAGAGGTGATTTTCATTCAAAATATGAAAAAAATTATTTAAGTACTCCAAAATAGAAAACTAATCTTAGATTTGTAATCTACACATTAAAAATAGCCTTTGGGTGAATTTTTCAAATTTGGAAAATCTTGGATGAAAAGGTGAAGAATGGGAGAGAGAAAGTGTGTAGAACCTTCAAAATATTAAATAATGTACAAACAACTTGAACATGTGAAGTTAATGACCAATTCCTATTCCATGTGATTTAGTTTGCTTGAGGGTGAAGTTTCACTAAAATTGTGTAGTTATAGAAGTCTCTAATGTGATAAGAAAGAGAAAATATGAATCAATTTTAAAATAATTAAATAAAATAGTTAGAGTCTTAAAAAGTGAAATCTAATGGCATATTCAGTTTTCTCATGTCCAAAATAAGCTAGGTGCCAAATTTCATTAATTTTAGAGTTCGTTTGCGTCCTCAAATGAAGAGAGAGAAAAAGGAAGATAATTTAAATATAACTTTATTTTAAATCAAATCGGAATGACATTAAATGTCACACGATGCACACAATATGGACTATTGGATTCAGGAACCAATGGCCCATGCCTCGTGACCTAGCTGGGGTAAGATAAGGCAGCATGTCACTGACTTTAGTGATTTGTAAATCATGATTTCTCACTCATTTCTCAATCGTTTTGCACAATATCTTCGCCCACACGTGGCAAATTGAATTCTGAATCTAACAAGCCTTTACTCCTAGTCTCTCATGGTGTATACTTTATTTTCCCAATTGGGCCGCCATTATTCTCAAAACTCCTACTCACCTAGGACTTACACCCATCCCCACCTATATAAACCCCTACTTTAACCATTATAACGTGTTTTACAAACTTTCTATCTTTCCAATTTCTTCTTCTCCCTCATGAGTTGTCATTGCTAGTTTGAATAACTACACTTGGCATCAGTGACCTATGCTTTCTCTTCACTTCACCCCACATCTATTCCTTCTGAGGTTAGACTTAGTAGCTACTTCTCTTCAATTTTGTATTCCTTATTTACCGTTTGGGTACTTTCCCTGTTTTACCTAATTTTTGACTGAAGTACAGAAGCTGCTTGCACCGGCCATGGCATGGGCATATGGAAGGGGGTGACCCCTTGTGTTTTTTTTCATTTTTTCCCTCACCTTCCATTTTGTTTTGTTTTTCCTCTCCGGGGCACTTTCATACTTTTCACCTCTCTTTACTTTGCTTTGGGGCAAGTCAAATGAGCCATTGACCCACTGACTTGTCCATTCATGATTGGGACATGTCAGTTGGGCTCAATCCCTCTCTTCCCCTCTCTCTCTCACTCATGATTTTCTCACCTATGTGGATTTTCGAAATTTCCGGATTGGTTGATTTTATAAAAATTGTATCTTTTAATCTGCGTGTCTAAAAATTAAAGTAAAATATGTTTTAAAATGGGAAAAATATGTTATTTCTAATAAAATGGTTACAATGCCTGATCTCTATGCTCCTAATGACGTATTTTTGAGGATCTAATTAATAAATATAGAAAGCCTTGAGATTTATAACTACATCTTAACTCCAAAAGTAACATAAAAAAATGTTTTCTTAATTAGGATAACCTAATAAGTCAATTGGTTTAGGTTTGGAGTCCAAAATCTGAGTTTTCTTAAAAAGGTATAGAATTAGGGTTTTATTACATTTATATGAACCTCAAAAGCCTAATACGTGTGAATAATTTGTATTGGGAAAAGTTGATCTCAGAAATAACTAGATTGGTGAAGATTGTTTTAGGGCTATGACATAAGCTATGTTTGCATCCCCTATTATTCCTAATGAATAATTCATCCATTTTTTATCTTTCTCTTGGTTCTATGTACAATAGCCTACACAATATCTTTTTTTTGGAATAAGGTAAATATATTAGACCAAAAGGGGGTGTATAGTTAGGAACTATACTAACAAAGCATGGCACCCATAGGCAGGGTCCAAAGGCAACTATACATGGGAATTGCATACAAAAACCCCAGTATGTTTGTGTGCTTTCATTAAGCCTATACAAAATGTCCTTTCTACTCTTTACATGCCATTTGAGTTCCTTGGCAAAGTTGTTTATAAAAGCATTCTGGCTAGTCTCTTTTTTTCATGCAACCTCATGTTTCTTTCATTCCATATGAAGTAGCTCAGTCCAGTGAAGCAAAGCACTGCATAGATTCACATGCTTTTATCATTTTTGAATTTTTTTTCATCCCAGTTGATGGCGTCGATGAGATTGTTAGAGACATCCTGACCCCAACCATTTTTGAGACACATGATGCTCCAGATTTGTACAGGCCATCTGCAGTTGAAGAAATGATGGTTGTTCGTCACATTGGTGTTCTTGTATAGGTAGCAACTCTCTGCAATTGGGAGACCCCAACCAGCCATTCTATTCAGGGAGGGGAGCCTATTGTGGATGGCTCTAAAGCAGAACACACTCCATTTTGGGCAATGAGCATGGTCCCAAATAAAGTTAGTCCAACCAGTCCCTAACGAGGTTCTTGTAATCGTGTTGATCATAGGTGCTAAATTTGAAGACCAATCACCATGAAGATCAACACTATATAAGTGTTGGTTCTCCTCCATATGAGTGCACATCATACGCCACATCCGAGAAGGTCTGCTTCCCATTTTGCAATTCATATTGGTTCTATAACGTTCCTTCATCCAAGTGGTCTAGTAGTTGAGAGATGAGTTAAAGAACTGATCTACTAATTTACCAATGCTCTTTCGCATCAGTTCCATTGGATCCACTACCTGCAAACCACCTTCTTTAAAAGGTTTTGCTATAACATCCCAGGCAACAACATGTTTTTTACCCTCCCAAAGAAAGCTTGTTGTGAGTGATCTGAACGTAAGCAGTATGGGATTGGGTATGGCACCCATTGTGGTCCAGAACCATAGCAGAGTTTGAAGGACCGAACAGATTAACACCAATCTCCCAGCCATAGAGATACGCAGCCCACTCCAGCCTTGAATATGACCTCTGTACTTATCATGGAAGTCACCAAAGTCTTTGGGAAGTAATTTTACGTGCAATGAGAGGGAATCCCAAGTACTTGGTTGGAAGTTTGCCCACTAGCTTCCCTATAGCTTCCTTCAGTCTTCCTCTTCTGTTATCACATGACTTAGATAGAAATGCTTGTGATTTAATGGTACTTACATACATACCTGTGAGTCTACCAAACTTGGTCAATAGATGTTCATATTCCCTGAGCCTTTTCATATTACCTACTGAGAAAAGCAACACGTCATCAACAAATATGATGTGTGTCATCACCTTGGTTCCTTTGACTTTGTAAGCTTTAATCAGCCCATTCTCTTCAGTAGTATTTATCAACTTTGTCATGCCCTCCATCACTAAGGTTAACAAGAGAGGAGATAGGGGATCACCTTTCTAGAGTCCATTAGATGATCTAAACATTCCAGCTAGACAACCATTAATGAGGACAGAAAAGGAACATGTTTCGACACATTGTTTGATAATATATATCCACTTCTACTCAAATCCAACATAATCCATCACCTTCAAAATATAGTCCCAATAAACATGATCATAAGCCTTACTGATATCAATCTTCATACAAGCTTTCATTGTCGTCTTCTTTACGTTAAATTAATTGAGAAATTCTACAGCCAACAGTGAGCAATCCGACATGTTTCTTCCTTTAATGAATGCATTTTGGTTTGGTGATATAACATGAGGTAGAACTTCTTTCAGTCTTTTAGCAAGTAATTTGGATATTATTTTGTAGAGAACAGAGAAGCAAGCTATAGGCCTGAAGTCGGTCATTTCTTTCACGTTGTTGTTTTTGGGAATCAGCTTAATAAAAGAATGGTTCACTGCTCTCAAACATCAAACCTCCCCCAAGAATCCAATTTACATCATCACATATATCATGTTTGATTATAGTCCACACCTTCTAGAAGAAGTGGCTATTGAAGCCATCAGGCTCCGGGGCCTTGGAGTAATGTATGGAGAATAGATCCTTTCTCACTTCCTCTTCTGTCACTTCCTTGCACAAGTTAGCATTCATATCAGCTGTGATCTTCTTAGTAGGTAAGTTACTATCATCAATTGGGAAAACATGATTGTTATTATATAATTTAGTGAACTATTGAGTAGTTGTGGCAGCCACATCTTCACATTTGTCAACTATTTCACCCTTCTCATTAATTAAATCATAAATAGAATCCCTAATCTCCTTTTTCTTGATTGCCGCATGGTACACTTTAGAGTTACGGTCCCCATCGACAATCCATTTTAATCTACTTCTTTGTCAAACGCAGACTTCTTTAGCTTTTTCTAATTTCCTAATTCTATCTTCACATTTCATTTCTTCAACAATGTAATATTCTTCGAGAGGGTTAAGACACATGTTCAATGCAACTTTATCATACTTTCTCTTTGCTTCTAGGAGGAGGTTGGGGATTTTAACCTTCTCTTTGGACCACTTCTTGAGTGCTTTCTTCAAGTATTGTAGTTTTTTAAGGACCCTAACAAGAGGGTTGTCATCAATATTAATAGCCCAGCAATCTTTCACCAGGTCGTTGAAGCCATCCCAGTCACTCCACACATTAAGGAATCTGAAAGGGCGAGGGGGAAGGGGTGAGTTATCAATATATACATTCATCCATGTATGGTCGCTAAAGATATGCAACCCCAATCTAATGGCCACATTGGGGATCACATCAAGCCAAGCATTATTGACAAAGCCTCTATCTAGCCAGCTCGATATACGTCTTCTATGCCCTTGTTTGTTGGACCAGGTGGTAAGTATGCCAATCGTGTTGACTTGATGCAGCCTGACTATGTCGAGCGTGTTGTTAAACTTGTTAAGAATTCTGTTTGAAACCCTCTTGCTATCATATTTCTCATTAGTTTGTCTGGTATTGTTGAAATCCCCCAGTACCATCCAAGGTATTTCCTCTTGAGCAGTGGTCTCCAAGATCGGCCATAGTCTATCACGATCTGATTCAAGGTTTTCCGCATAAATTGCTGAAAGAATGCATGATAAACCTCCACAATTGAAGCAACTTACAATTAATATTTGGTTTGCAACGCTTATAAGATCAAGCTTCCATCTTAGGGGGTCCCACCCAATGATTATTCTACCTCCCTCAACCTGGTCCAGGTTGGATATACACCTCCAATGTGTGGGGAACATGGATTTAATGCGATCAACCATAGTCCTTTTCATTCTTGTCTCCAAGCAACACACCACATCTGCTTGAATCTTGTTCAGAATTCTTCTAAGCTTCTTCTGTTTCTTAGGCAGAGATGCCCCTCAGACATTCCATGCCAAGAAAGTCATTTAATTACTGGTGTTTGTTGACCCTCATCCATTCTTGGATTTGGGTTGGCCCTTGATTTTGTTAGCAATACTCCTTGTGTGCCTTGGACTGCAGTTGCGGGTTCCCCCCTCATCAACCTGATTGTCCCCTTCATCATCATGCTCTAGTGTAGCAAATTGATTCATCACTGTTATCACGAGCGTATCAGCAACAACTGTTGTAGCTGTTTCACTAGCGTGAACTGTTCTTGCATTGCTAACTGTATCTTCCAGTGTTTTAGATCTACTGGATGTGGATTGATTGAGGCATTCACCCTCTTCGATCACAATCGTGTCTTGTACAACATTTATTACTACTTTGCCTTTCTATTTATTAGCTGCATTCAGAGTATCTATTCTTTGTTCCTGTCTCAAGATCTCCATGTTCACGCCAACTAGACCAGTAGTGCCCGTGGCAGCAACTCCTTAGGGGGGTGACCTTTGAGGCTAGGGGCCCCCGACTTCTTCCTCTTTTGCCTTTCCTTCTGGGTGGTTGGTTATTTCTCTATACAAGTACCCTCATAAAGGGTGGTTCAGCAAGTGTTACCCTCTCTCCAGGGCAACAACTTGTGCTATGTCCAAACACAAGGCATTTATCACACCTATCGGGCAAGGCATCATACCACACCCTTATCGTCAGTGCTTTTCCATCAGGCATTTCAATCATTACTTCCTTTGGTGGCTGTCTATCAGCTTTTTTTCCACACATATATGTGTTACCCCTACGTTCTTCCCATTAGACATAAAGTCAGTCACCTTGGGTTCAACGACCCCACATGCGATGATGGAGATTGCTCTACGAGTCCAGTGCTTCCTGACTTCTGGGAGGGTGATCCAGATCGGTGCGGAGGTGAGAGCAGCCCACCTCAAGTTGACTTCTGGCGTCCACCTTTGGGAAAGAACCAGGTGTTTTTCAAAGAACCATGACCCTTGTTCGATGACTACCCCCACATCCTCCTCCAATGCAAATCGTGGGAGAAACAATCCTCCTACCAAGGGGGAGAGATGCACGTAACCTTTGGGTCTCCAAGACTTGATCATCCAACCATAGAGTTTGTCTAATGCTACCTCCTTACTAAGGATTTGGACAATGATCGAGTACTTGTGAAACTCGTCGATTGCCTTCACCACTGGTTCTAAGAATTTCAGCCATGTCCTACTATACCCTTCTTTGAACTCTGGACATTTCAGATCCTTTAGTATCAACAGCAGTTAGAATCATCTTTGCATGGCCATCGTCTTAGAGAGAGTAGCCGCCTAGGTCCTGCCCATAGTGACATTTGACTTTGGGTCTGCCCACCCCACATGCGAGAAAATGGCTGGTGGACCGACGCTTCAGTAGCGGGAGGAGGAGGGCAAGGGGAGGGGATGCTAGTAGGTGGGGCGGAGGGGCCCGACCCACCCTGGCTCGCCCCAGCCATGGCCCCGCCAAACCACCCCCTAAGATAAAGATGGAGCACAACCTTCTCTAGAGAGATATGCTTCATGTCAAGTATGTTTTATTTGTTACAGATCATGTGATCATGTCATATGATTTGACATTCTCTTGGACTCATCCGACATTACTCACTGTGGAACATTCTTTGGTGATATATTCTCTTTTTCCCACATTTAAGGTGAGTGTTAATTAGTATCATGTGATCCCACTTTTATGTATTTGTTGGATGTTCTCATCTCTATTATTTGGTTCATTCTTGTTTGTTATTTTGATATGCATCATGCAGTGACTACTAGTATAATGTACATGTGCTTTTTATGTGGATGTGAAAATTCCCACATATGAATGTAGATGTGAAAATTCCTGTATTTGAAAATATTTAGGGCAGACGTACCTAGGCGGATGCTGACAGATCCTGCCACTGCATACTTAGAGCAGATGATACAAGACACTTCTCACCCCACATTTTTTGGTAGATGTGTTATTTCCTACCTACATGTTTATATTGTCTAGTATTATCACATGTAAAACACATGGATGCCTTGTTCTTATACTTTTCTCTTTTTTATCTCTTTTATTTTGATTCCTTTCATTTATGCTTGATTGGGTAGTCCTTTACTTTTCTATGGGAAGCCTTTTATTTTGATGTCCTTTATTGCATATATTTCTCAATTTCATACTTAGTATGCACATACCAACCTTTGTTGATGTCATCTGCTTTTCTCTTCTTGTTGGTGTATGCTTCTAACCCTAGGTGAAGGGCTCAGATCATATGGTATGAAGACTTAGACTTAGTTTAAGGAGTTAAGTATTGGAGAAAATCTTGAAGTATTTTAGACTTCCTTCTATCTTAGATACTTTAATGTATATTACATGTAAACCCTTAATGGGAGATATGATGGAATTTTGTAATATTTTCAAAAATTGAATATTATCATTACTTTTTTTGCTGCTATAAACTTTGGTCTTATGTATACCATTATATAAAGATTTGAAAATTTTACACTTGTTATAGCATACCTTTTGAGTATGTTTGGGATGGATGTTTTATTATTTAATTCTTTTATTAAAGGGATGATTTCACTCATTTACAACATGGTATCAGAGCCCATGGTAGTCAGAATATGACTATTTCAATTTGTCTCCCTAATTAGAACCTTTGCCTTACATAGTTCCCCTTTACGTAACATGCTTGCCCTATAATTAATCTATATTTTTCAAACACGGATGATTTACAGTCATAAGAGTTTCACATTAGAAACATGTTGGGTAAACCCTAATGTGTTGAGGTTTTAGGTGATCATAGTGATGGCATGTATCCTTGGATCCAGTGAGATTTTGGCTTGAACATGGATTAGGATACGAGGATGAGGTACTATTAAGAAAAAAATATCTTATTAAGGAAATTTGTGACTTGGTTCACGCAATTGATTTTGGATCCATCATTTTTTTATGTCGAATAGATTTCATCGCCAAAATTATTTTCCATTATACTATTATATGTACAAAAGCATGTTTTCTGGATTTTAACGTTGTTTTCATGAGCTAAGTCACAATGAAGAGATATGAGAAGTTTTTGTGGAGAAACCTTAGATTTAGTTGTAGTGGATATCATAAACCCTAGTTTTGGCTATGTAGTGACTAGGGATATGTATAAAAATATAGATGTGTAATGGACCTATTCCTTATATCTTATGAGTTTTTGGTTTGACAATATGAATCTTAGGGTTGTTAGGTTGAACTAAAGCTCAACCCTAGTTGGTTATGAGTTCTTAGTTGGATACATGAACAACATACAACTCTAAAATATTCACAACTAAAATATGCATAAGTAACCATAGTACCTTGATGATATTTAGTTTGACTTGTTAGGTACAATTTTTTTTGCGGGGGGGGGGATGTAAATAGTTGTTTGTTAAATTTGGACATTTAGATTTTGGGGATGAAATCCCCTTAAAGGGTGGTATGTTGTAATATATTAGATATTAGAACCTTATCATATTCCAACATTAAGAGGTTAAAGACCTTAGTTCTTTGGGCTTAGCCAAACAAGGATAAAGATGTACACAATAGTAGTTAATTGGAACCATAGCATGATCACCCTAACATGTAGACATATACAAAAATATGACATAATACCCTTATATTAGTTTTTATACCAATAAAGGATACATATAATATGTCACAAGAGCTAATGTTGACTAAGGTATGATGACGAGAAAGATAATAAGCATAGGATAACTATGTGTTCATAATTGAGAGAAAATGTTACATTATCAACATAAATATAGAATTAATAAACTAAATGGGATAAAATATAAATATAGAATATTTCTTGCATAAAATGGCATATATCGTTTTGGTTGTAATATGATGATATTGGTAGAATGGTAATACTAGTGATGAAATAATATGCTAACTAAAATAATAATGGGCCACAAGTGTAAAACTAGTAAAAGCAAAACTAATTGGTTAAAGTTAACTTGAGATTCATTTTCCTTGGGTTTATTTTGGCTTGACTGACAAGTTTCATAATTTGGGATAATAATAATTATATCATTTTATTTAGAGCAGAAAGGGTGATTTTCCTTCAAAATACTAAATAAAATATTTACATAAAAATATTTTTTCTTAATTATGAGAACCTAATAAGTTGATTCATTTAGGTTTGGAGTCCAAAATTTGAGTTTTTCTAAAAAGGTCTAGAATTAGGGTTTCATTGCATTTATATGAATCTCAAAACCCAAATACATGTGAATCATTTGTATTGGGAAAAGTTAATCTTGGAAACAACCTGATTGGTGAAGAGTGTTTCTAGGACTCTAATGTAAGGTATGTTTGCATCCCCTATTATTCTTGATGAGCAATTCACCTATTTTTTTATCTTTATATTGGTCCTATGGACAATAGCCTGCACAATGCCTTTTTCTTTTGAAAATATTCTTCATGTGAAGTATCTTTGATTTGTTACTGATCTTGTAATCATGTTATATGATTTGACATTCTATTAGAATCTTCCTTATACATTTGTCATGGTGGAACATTATTTGGTGATATATTCTCTTTTGCCCATGTTTAAGGTGGATGTTGATTAGGATCATGTGATTCCACTTTATGTATTTGTTTGATGTTCTCATCTCTCTTATTTGGTTCATTCTTGTTTATTCTTTTGATATGCATCGTGTGGTGACTACTAATATAATGCGCATGTGCTTTTTATGTTGATGTGGAAATTCCGACATATTAATTCAGATGTGAAAAAGCCTGCATATGAAAATATTTAGGGCAGACATGCCTAGGTAGATGTTGACAGACCCTACCACTCCAAATTTTAGAGCAAATGTATATAAGACCCTGCTCACCCCATATTTTTTGGTAGATGTGTTATTTCCTACCTACATGTTTATATTGTCTATTATTGTTATAGGTGAAACACATTGATGCCTTGTTCCTATACTTTACTCTTCTTTATCTCTTTTATTTTGATTCCTTTCTTTTATGCCTGATTGGGTAGTCCTTTAATTTTCTACGGGAAACCTTATATTTTGATGTCCTTTATTTCATATATTGCTCAATTTCCTATTCAATATGCACATACCAACTGATGTCATCTACTTTTCTCTTCTTATTGGGGTATGCTTCCAACCCTAGGTTAAGGACTCAGATGATATGTCATGAAGACTTGGACTTAGCTTAAGGAGTGAAAGCTTGGAGACAATCTTGTAGTTTAGACTTGCCTCTATCTTAGATCCTTTGATGTATATTACATGTAAACCCTTAATGGGAGATATGATGGAATTTTGTAATCTTTTGAAAAACTGAATATAGTCATTACTTTTTCTGTTGATATACACTTTGGTCTTTTGTGTACCATTATACAAAGATTTGAAAATTTTACACCTATTCCAACATACCTTTTGAGTATGTTTGGAATGGATGTTTTATTCTTCAAGTTTTTAGTAAAGGGGTGATTTGACTCTGTTACAAGTGTGATGACCTCGTCCAAGTAAATGAATGAGTTCGGGTCATAGGGAGGAAAAGAAAAGAGGAACCACTGAAGTCACCCTCCAACAAAGAGAACCCGTCAAAGAAAGAATGACTAAATGATAAGTAGGCTTCACTTTCAATCACAAATGATATCGACATATAATTAAAGGATGACAAGGTTCTATCAAAAATATAATCTAGTAGGACTATACTTGTGACATCCCCAGATTTTCACCTTCTCAAAACCCCATGGAGATGAGAAGACAAAATCCAAAAATGTTAGCAATTATATCAGAGAGTGATGCGGAAGCATAATACGCATGCATGAACATACAACCATAGCATACTCAACATTCAACATGCATATTTACACAACATGAATTAAATTTACATATTGAAAGAAGATTTACAAGTCTAATAACATGTATGATAACATGATCTTAACACAATAGGTACAACCTGGACAACTGCTACTTCCTTTCTTTTATCCCACGCTAGCTCTGATACTAACTGTGACGTCCCTGCACATTACCTTCAGATATCACAAGCCATGTCTTAGGGGAGTTGGTTGGATACTGGTGGCACGGTGGATCCAAAGACCTCACTTAAACTTCTAACAACCTCCTCGTTACTCCTCATGACTTGGTCTCCTAGACACTAGTTGGTCCGCTTGAAATGGAGATAGGTGACAATCATCAACTCATTGGATCTATCGCCAAGCCACTAAGACACCACCTCACCCAGCCAAGTGACAAATATTAGAGTCGCATCCATTTGTTAGTGAGTTGGCTACGTGATAAGGAAATCAAACCTAGGTCTAAATCATTTAAACCTTATTCATGTAATCAAAACTCAACCATCAATATCTCTCACGTGGATCATTCAACAGTTATGAAACTTTTAACCATGCCTTCATTATCAATTGTTCTTTCTCTATGCCTAGTATGAGCCACGAATAATATTATTTGATCACCTTAATAAATTCCTCTAAAGGATCCTTTCATCCTTCAATTAGGTCTCTAACTGGATGTTTTGCCTCACAAATACTCAATTGAGTAATAAAGGCTAGTCATGTATAATTGAATTCAATTAGGCACTACAGTTCTCTATCATATATCAAATGACCTAATAAGGGTGAAACTATCCATAACTAAGTTAACAATTCCTCAATTTGGTATTTATCATCTATTAAGCATGCATGTTCCTCCAATACCATATTGTATCTAAACCCCAAAATTAGGGTCATCACAATACTGCTTCCGGAGAAAGAAGCCATGGTGAAAGAATCCATTGGTGAAAGCAAGTATTCAAACATGAACCAAGGAGTGCCCTCTAGGGAAGAAGAACTTCCCTACTCCCCAGCCTCACCAAGGCACTCCACTAACAGCAAGGAATAAGGAGAAATAGAAGGCCAACACACCCATGAGGTTCTAAGGCAAGCCATTCTAACCACAAACACCGAAGTAACATGTGAGAACGAGATCTTGTAGGAAACAGAGGGAATGGAGGAGGCATAAGAGACAATAGAAGACTTGATGAACAACTTGGGTCCTCTAACCACTAGGGTTGTCAATGGGGAGGGTATTATCCATTTACCCTTACCCATACCCATACCCTGGAGGGTAAGGGTAAGGGTAGAAATTTTTATTACCCTTTACCCATTTACCCATTCCCCATTGCCCCGCTATACTATAAGGGGAGGGTAAGGTATAGACATTATCCATACCCTTTTACTTGCACATGATATAAAGGTTACACAAAAATATATTCTAAAGGGGTTTGTATGTAAATGTTTAACCCTAATACTTTATTATATCATTGGAAAATGACTTGGTGTTGTGCTTGTAATACTTTTTTGTTGAGGGAAAAACATATATATCTTGCGGAAAATGAGGTGTTGGTGAAACACTTATTTAATTTGTTATGCATACTTATGCAAAGGAAAAAAATGATTTATGCATAAAAAATTGTTATTGTGTGAATTGACATAACTTTACATGGAGAAACATGTGATTTCGAATTGGATATAATGTTTTATATGTTGTTATCAATAAATTAGTTATAAAATTATTAAAAATCAACACACAATGTGTATAAAACTCTTTTTTGTCAAAATTACCCGCTTACCCTTTATCCTCCTCATTTACCCTGTGGAGAAGAGGGTAAGGGTAAGGGGAGGGTAAGGAGATTGCTAAGAAGGATAATTACCCTTACCCTTACCCGCTACCCAAAGAGGGTAAGGGAAAGGATAAGACCATACCCTCCCCATACGCTCCCCATTGACAACCCTACTAACCACCTATGAAATCCCTCCACCTCATCAAAACTATGAGAAAATTTTGTCAATGAACTATTGCTAGATGAACCGATCATTGATGAGGCTCATCAAGTCTCCTTTGTGGTAGAAATTGAGGAGGACATTGTAGAATAAGACAAGGGGAACATGAACTGAATGTTCTTCAATGCCCCCAGCAAACCAACACATCTTGTATTTATAGAACCACCTCATGCAACATATGATGATCCATCAACACCCCCACCACTTTTGTGTAAGATAAAAAATATGGACATGATGTCAGTAGCAGGGATGGCCCTCCATGACATCCATGTATTGGTTGACATTTTAGATGATAATAAGTAGGTGATGATGTTCTATACAACATTAATATCTACCGTGTGACAAGAAATGACATGCAATCAACTTTTAGATGTAAGAAAATATAAGAAAAGTCTTCATCAAGGTCATGTGTGGCATAATCATCAAAGAATATATGTATAGAACCAAGCCAGGACCAATCTTCCACCTCAACCCTAGCTGCATAGTTATATGTGCAAAACTGCACACTACATTTGGTTTTCAAGTACATCACTCTCCCATTCAACACCTTCACCATTGACTGTTGATTGTGGTAGATCTATCCACGAGGCATGTCACACTCCACAATTTCAACATCAGGGACCTGCCTTGTGGAGGAATGATCTTTGAGAAGAGAGATACAAGGAATATACAGGTGATACCAATCCGTCTAAAATGTCTCATTCTAGATATGGATAGGTGGCATCACCCGAACCGGAAAAAAGCCAACATTGATTGCAGTGGGACCGAACAAATGTTTGATTTGGGGGACAACACCTTCATAGTAATGAGAACAATTGAAGTGATGCATATGGGAATTCCACTTGAACAAATAGCTACCAAAAACTTCCATGCTTTAGGAGGTAAGTATGTCATAGAAATCATCCATGCAAGACAAATTTTATATGACGAACACATGGAAGATATACCAAGAAGGATGTATTCTTTAGCTCCCCTACATGTAAAAGTTCCTTAGCCAGAGCAGTTAGGGAAACTACAATAGGAAAAAGAAGCTTCTCATCAAAACCTCAACACATCCAAACCAGTAGCCCCTCCCTCCAAGCCAATAGTGCATATACCTCCACCGGAACCTTTAGACCCTCGTTCTACGATAACCACGAGTCCAATGCTAGAAAACCCTCCACCTCCTAAACCAGAAGCAAGAACCACTCCACCACATCAAACCATTTGGAATGTACCAAATATGGATGTGGAGATAAAGGATCCTACCTTATCGAGCCAAGGAGATGAGGAAAATGAAGGTGCAAAAGACAATACAAGCTATGATGAACAAGAGGAACAACATAGCAGTGCCTATTGATATGATACAACCCACATTTGAGCATTTTGATGGGGACACATGATATGAGATATCTTTAAAAGATCTGACATCACCATGGAAGAAATCCAACCATGAGAAGATGAGATTGTCACCATGTTCAAACACGATAGTGTCAAAGTCCTCAAGCCCGACCTCCTAGAAATAGTCACTCTAGGAGGTTATATGATGTTCAATGTCATGACAGCTTGTTAGTTGCTTTTAGTTGACCAGTTTGATGATGTCTACATGGCATACTATGACATTGTCAAGGACATTCTCTATAATAAAGAATCAGGGGAGATACAACATTTAATAGACCATCACAAATATAATCTTCCACACTTAGTATTTGTCCTAATTCTACAAGATGGACATTGGGTACTTCCTTTCAGTAAATATAAAAGTGAAAACTATGATCTTGTACAACAACTCAGATGTTGAGTTTAGCCTAGAAAGGGAACCTCTGCATGAAATGACTAAAAGCGTCACTAAACAAAAAGCAACCCAGGTGCTACAAAGGTTGTGAGATCATAAGGATGTCCACCCCTTTCATACGCCCACGCAATGGCTGATGCAAGAAGCTTCTCTGCTTCAATCAAAAATTGGGGAAAATGTAGATAAGTACCCAAACGGTAATCCAAGAACACGAAATCGAAGAGTAGTAGCTACTAATTCTAACCTCAAACGGAATTAATGTTGGGTGAAGCAAAGAGAAAGCATGAGCCACTGACGCCAAGTGTAGTTCTTCAAACTCATGATGCAACTCATGTGAGAGAAGAAGACATTGGAAAGATAGGCAGTTTGCAAAACACCTGATAATGGTTAAAGTTGGGGTTTATATAGGTGGGGATTGCTGTAAGTCCCTAGGGAAGTAGGAGCTTCGAGAACAATGGTGGACAAATTGGGCAAACCAAGTATACACCATGAGAGACCATGAGTAAAGGCTCTTTAGATTCAGAATTCAATTTTCAATGTGTGGGCAAAGAAATGGTGCAAAATGATTTAAAAATCAGTGACAAATTGCTATTTAAAAACCACAAAAGTCGATGGCCTACTACCTTATCCAACTTGAGCTACGTGATGAGGCATGGGCCTTTGGATCCCAAATCCAGCGATCTAGATTATGCGCATTGCGTGACATTTAATGTCATTCCTATTTGATTTTGAATAAAGTTCTATTTAATTTATCTTCCTTTTCTCTCTCTTCATTTGAGTATGGAAACCAACTCTAAAATTGATGAAATTTGGAATCTTGCCTATTTTGGACATGAGGAAACTAGATATGCCATTAGATTTTACTTTTGAGGACTCCAAGTATTTTATTTAATTCTTTTAAATTAAATCATATTTTCTCTTTCTTATCACATTAAAGACTTCTATAATTACCCAATTTTGGTGAAACTTCACCCTCAAGCAAACTAAACCACATGGAACATGAATTAGCCATTAATTTCACATGTTGAAGTTGATTGTACATTATTTACAATTTTGAAGGTTCTACACAATTTCTCTCTCCCATTCTTCACCTCAAATATTTTCCAAATTAAATGAAAATTCACCCAAAGGTTAAGACAGGAAACACAAGTAGCATTGGCCTTCCTCGTCACAATAGCTAGGATCTTCATAAAATAAAAGTTGGGTGTGAAAGATATCTATAACCAGAACCTTGTGTGCATGTACGACTAGGAAAAGGATTATCAGTGAATCACGACAAGAAATCCTTTCTCATAAGAAGGTTGTAACAGACAATATGATAACACAACTCTTGATTTGAGAGGGTGAATGTAGGGATTAAAAACACCTAGTCCTAATACATATGTTTTATGGTAAAACTGATGTAAAGATATTTCTCAAACTCCAAAAACACTATATGCATAAAGCCTTTTGAAGTTATTCAATGCCCTAATTCTATTTGTTAGCTTGAGCACATGCTAGGATATAAGTTTTGGGGGGGAGGTGATAACATTCAATTTAGTGTATATTTCATGCCATAGTTTACTTCTAATCTCTTCTTCACATGTTGAGTTACCTTAACTTTCCACCATTTTGTGTATATATACCACATAGGCATTGATTTAAAGATAACTACTAATTTTCATGTAGTTAGATTGATAAAAAATGGTTTTTATAATGGAAGCAGGATGACCATCAGTTTCCATAACCGATGGAGACCACAATAACCAAGGAGCCACACGTCATTCAAACCATCAATTTCTAACATCCGATGGCCGGTCAAGAAAGATAACAATGTGACCTTCAGATGTAAAGAATCGATAGCTCAGACCAGCCCACCATTGAGCACAACCATTGAGTCCTTGTGAACCGATGGTCCATTGGATCATTAAATGCATCAGTCACTAGCCATCGGTCCTCAAGATCTAATGATCTGACAAGCCCAAAGATACAATGGTCGGACGAGCTAAGGAACTGATGTTCTGCTAAGCAAACCGCTGAAGGTCACACCCATCAGTTTCCTAAGATCTGATGGCCCGACTAAGTCCTAGTAATCAAACCAACAAGAGGGGAAATGATGGATTGAATGAAAGATCAAGATCCGATGGACATACTAAAAGTTAATTTAATAGATGTTAGTTGCATGCCTTGAGGCAAGTGTCCAGACTTGCAACACTTGTACTGAGCACCTGAGGAAGCTATAAATAACATCCTCATGGTTCCGAGAGAGGAAGGCCACCCACAGTATACATAAGAGCTCTTTTGGATCTAACTCCCTCCATCGAATATCCACATTATCATCAGTTTGTGATGGCTAGGAAGAGATTCCAAAGGTATTTCCTATCACCCATCATTCCATGCTTCGACTCCATAAATAGAAGGGGAGTGATGAGCATGTCTTCCTCAACACTGTGATAGCTCCTAAAAGGAGAAGACGTCCATCGACCGTGACCACCTATGGTCTTAGTTGGTGTATCACCTTTCTCCTTTCCCCAAATGTCTCTTACTTCATTGATTCCATCCCTTCCAACATCCATCCCCATGTCTCATTATACTTGTAAATATGTAATACCACTCACCACTATGAGTGGACAAACTTATTTCTCAAGTTGAGCGTAGTCACTAATGACATGTAAATACTTATGTTCATTGAATATATGCTCTCAAAAAGGGTTATCTCCATGGTCTTGGTCTTAATTATTCACTTGTATGCTTGGGTACCATCTTGTGATGTTTAATTTTTAGTACCATGAAAGAATTGTATTAACTTTATCTAAGTGTTATGGAGTTGCATGAATGCATGATAAAGTTAGAATGCTTAAGATAATGATGATATGGTTTTGTTGTGATTGTTTGTTTTCCATCTCAAGAGAGAGATACAACCTTATGATCTATATGTATCCTAATCTAGAGAGAGGAGGGATAGACATTTATGATTATTTCTTATAAGCTTGATAAGGGTATACAATGGTGCGATTATTGCATGTTGGTGAAAGAGATTAGTTGAAAAAACCCAATCCAAGTTCCCCCTTCCATATTTCATATTTTACTCTTTGATTTACTTTCTCTCGTGTTTTTCTTCATGTCTTGTTTTACTTTACTTGATTTGTTGAAGTACCATCGTTCCCTAAGGAACAAAAAATTTTATGTCTCTCTTTGGTGGATTTAACTAAGCTAAGACCCTATGTTCTTGATACATACCACATTTGTCCTTATGGATCGACCCCAATTTGCTATATCGGACCCCATATAATAGTTGTAGGAACATGAGTGTCAGATTATAAATCTAATAGTCTGACTACTCTAGATTCGTTCCTTTTTGGTCATATAATTTAGGCCGTTCAACTTTTTGGCGTTGTTGCCGACAACAGAACTAGGGGTCTGAACAGGGAAACTCAGTACCTCATTATGCCCTATATTTCAAATATACGCCTATTTTTTAAATATCCTATGTTGTTTTACTTTCTTATTTAACGTGTGAAAAATTTCAGTAGATTTTTTAAAAGACCAACTTTGCTAAAATGTACATAATCTAGTATTTTTTACATTAAAAGAAGAATTTTCTTCATGCATAGGAAACCTTAAAGGAAAATTTTGAATCCAAATTTCTTGAGTATTGTCATGACCTCCACCCCTTTGACTATCTTGTCTTTTGGCTAACTCTTAGTGTAGTTATTTTTAGAATGATGGATTTTATCTATCTAGTTCACCAAAAACTCATTGTGATATTTTTTATGTCAGACTTATCCCAAGATATTATAAAATGTAGAAAGATGCTTGTTATTCCAAAGTGAATCCCCAATGTAAGGAGGATTCAATATGATGCACTCCTAATTGATCACTCTAAATCTCGAGTACAGGTTGGAAATCATAGAACCCTAAAAAAAGTAAACAACAACCCTTTTAGTCCTTAAATCCCCGCTTTGGGATCAAAAGAGGCTTGGCGGCGCAAAGATATGTATCCCTAGAGATACAATCATATGATGATTAGGATGTGGCTTTAAGTAACTAATTTCATAATAATAGAACATAATTCTATATAATATGTTTGTCCCAGCCATGAGATGATGACACATGTGTAAATAGATGTCTAAAGAATGATGTTACGTGATGATGTATGTCTTCAAGTATACGACTTGAACAATGAGATCATACAGATGGTAAGAGTACAAAAATTCTTGTTATGTCCCAAGTCAGATATTACTATGGAAGCAAAATAGACAACAATAATACATAAGACTAGCGTGTGTGTTGACTAATGAAAAAGTCTCATTAGTCATGATATATGATATCAAGTCACTCACACAGATACATGTTAGAGAACAATGCATCAGATAGACCCACCATGAGAGTGATACATGGAGACCATGGAATGATAGTCAGAATCATCTTTCATAGTGATAGTGGTGATTGTGGTTCTTCGATCTGAAGTCACTACACTCATCAAATGTCATTGGGTATACTTTGACATCATCAAATGTAATCCTAAAATATGGGTTTCTATAAAGGTGATGATTGGGTAGATTTGACACATGCAGACTAAGTATGAGTGATGTAGATGGGATTTGTACATCCTACAAGAGTTTTATATCTATGGTCTCTTGATAAGAAACACTAAGAAATGAACGACCATACTTGTGAAAGACTAGATTTATGGCTTAATTCCAAGGACGAAATTTCTTTTAAGGTGTGTAGGATGTGAAGGAGTGGGATTTTGGAATCCTAAATGTCCAATGACATAAGTGTTTTCACACATGTTGAGTTGTTTTGAGAATCCCAAATGTTTTAGTAAAGTCGAGTGTTGTTTGATGTTGATATAATGATTAAGACATCTCTTTTAATGCCTTCTTGAGGAATTTAATTGGATGATCAAATAGTTGAATATTGACACTAAAACTGTATGGGGGTGTACTTGAGTGGTGACAAAGTTATTCCCAATGTTGTATAATAAGTGTATGTTTCAAGAAGATAGTATACATGTTTGAATATGGACAAATGATTAGTATTCATTGGTGACCAATGGCCTAAGTTCAGTATGCTAGACTAACAGCTAATATCCTTAGTATGACGCGGTCTTTGCTAAAGGGAAACCCATGGATCAAGTTCGCGCATCCAGTATTCCCTGCCCTTGGATGTATCTCACGATTGAGAAGATTTCTTCTTAGTCTCTACAATTGGCCCCATAAACACAATGCTAGGCGTGCACATCGTGGAGCAGGGAAATGGGCACGTTCTACCCTTCCACGGTCACTGGTCGTGGGAGTACGAGATGGGTAGTTGCACCCGGTGCTATAGGTGTAATGAGTTGAGCGCCCTTTCCCTCTCCATTATCCCTCCACCACAAACTACAAGTGCCATGGGTAAGACAAGAGGCCATACTTCCATCGTCGGTGGATGAGGAGTAGCAGCGCAGGCGGTTCAAGAAGAGAACGGTGTCATCAGCCCGTACATGGTGAAAACACTTTAAAGCAGAAAGGAGTTGCAAAGCAGAGTCTAGGTGAAGTAGATCTTCCCTCGGTGATGGCGGCACCGAGCAGACTAAGGAGGAGACGCCATACCAGAAAGAATGGAAGTAGGCCGAGGAATGCCTGGAGGAAGGTCGTCTCCTCTTCCCCGCCACAACAACAGCGATGTGATGGCGGTTGGTGGTGGCACCCTTGGCAGGATCCAGCCCCAGCGGCACCATGAAGGATAGGGAGTGAATACAGCGGCAAGGTTCCATGCCGACAACTCACAGATAAATACTCCAACATCGAGGCACCAAGATCGGTGACCTCAGGTAGACCTGAGAGGGGTGGTTACCCCCTTCGTGTTGTGCTACAGAAGAGATGGAGGCGGCGCTCCCACCTAGATGGACAGCTGGAGAAGTAAGCAAGCAGAGGAGCGGCCACGGAGGTCTCCCCAAGGGAACTGAAGCTGATGGAGGCCTTATCTCTTGATATGGGGCCACGATGTTGCTGACATCATCTCGCCGGAGGTACCTAGCCACGACGACGGCTTTGCACAACACGAAGAATAGGTGCATCGCACAGAGTGCCTTGGACCACGAACACAGGTGGCGGAGGCGCTCACGAGTGGGAAACCTAACTTGCGTCGGGGACTCAGCGAGTGTGAGCAAACATGAGTATAACCCAATGGTGGCAGCATGAGAGCAGAGGATGTTACAGGCTTCGTGCGAGTTCATGAGAATGAGAATGGGAGACTGGGTCCGATAGTAGTGATCTGATCAAATCCCATACAGACCGGTCAAAAACTGTTCGTGAATCGACTTGAACTGGGCAGACCAGCCAACTAATCCAATCCAGCAAGGGTCGCGCCCCACAGGGCTACTTGGCAATTCGTGATAGGCCCACAAAGGTAAATAATTCTGTAAATACTCAGTCCTTAGATAATTCGAACAAAATAGCCCGCTTATCAGAAAAATAAATATAAGATACCAAAATGCTCAGAACAATGTGTAGAACAACTTGGAACCATCATATAAGGCTTTTGATGCACTAAGAACAGTGAATCATGTAATATGATTAATATGGCTAATTAGGGCTAATAACCCTAAATAAAATGTAATAAATACATTAATGATTAATAAATGATGAAATTTACAGAGTAAGCTCATATCCGTATATGGAACCTCAGTCTTAATTATGAGATCATGATGATGCATAGAATCAATGTTATATGAAGATGACTCTTAATACATGGGATGAAACCCTATTTTGAATAATACATGTAACTTAGGGTTAATATGTGCAAATCATTATGGGAATTATAATTATCAGTTGATGAAGCCTAATTCTGGACCATAATCTGGAAAATAACATCAGTAAGATAATTCTAAGTCAAGAATACAAGTAATGATGCACACATCCTAATGAACTAAGCTAAACCCAAATGAACACAACTAAGGTTAAGATGAGATGTAAGATGATGAGAGCCTGATGGTGATATGATCTTGTTTTGATCAGGTTTAAAAAAGATATAGTTGATATCAGGGATAGGTGATGATTAGGTTTGTCTCTTGATCAAGGTACGCCATTACCTCTCACTTGGCTTATTATACAATATGCTTGTGTTATATGTGTAGTAAATACTTGGCATATGATATTGGATGATATGATTGTTCTTGTATGATATGTTGCGTGATTTTCCATACGTATTTCTATGAACACATGACACTAATATATATGTTCCATTATATCCAAGCACTTCAACTCTTTGGTAGTAAAGTGATGGAAAGGAAGTAATTCAACTCTTTGGTAGTAAAGTACTCATAAGTGATCCAGCTCTTTGGTAGTAGATCACATTGTGAAATGATCCAACTCTTTGGTAGTAGATCATAAAGGCCTTAATGCATTCAACTCTCAGGTAGTAAATGCATGGATGATATAATGGAAAATGTGCCTAAAAGACATATGTTCTCTTTCATTAATAAACATCTTTGTTTGAGTATATGCCTTTGTTATATTTCTTTTGTTACTGCCAAGTATTAGTTTTATCTTATTGCCAAGATATGATGAGAGGTATATAAAAGACACGTAGGCGTACTCAGTACAATATTCTTTAATATTGTGTTGACGTGTACCGCATGTAATCTTTTGTTTAGGTTGTGGTTATGCTCTTGAAGATCCAGGATAGTTGAGAGTTGTGTGGCGAGCTGATGTACAGGTGGACCTGTTGTCTTAAGATCATGTAGTTTAGATGTAGTACATGTATATGTATAAGTTTTCTATTCAATATGTAATATCAAATGTTGTAACAATTCATGTTGTAATTATATGTTGAATGGTGAACATGTGTGTATGGTTTTATTATTATTCATGTACATGTGCTAATGTTGTTTCCTTCTGACTCCCTTGATTTTCTCTTTCATAGCTTGGTTTGGGGTGTTTAAATTGGGATTCTCGATGAGGTGAGGGTTTCAATTTGGACGTCACACATCAGATTAAGTTTTAGAAAATCCGAGGACATCACAGGTGGTATCAGAGCTTGAACAATAGCAAAGCCTGACATTTGCTCATTATGCAACTCAAACTAACGAAAACCTTGAACTTAATAATCCTTAGGGTTAGATTAGTCGTGTTTTAGAGACTAGATCTGACCTAGCCTCTAGGTTAGTACCTAGATGTCTGAGAACTAGGCCTAGACTGGTGCTTGTTGAGTAGCAAGTCCTTAGATGCCGTTCTTTCCTTGTAGTGCAGCGGTATGGGACGTTGCACTATTTGGAAATTACGTGCATCAAGGGAAGAGAAACCCTAGACATATTGTGCACATTGTCTAGAGTAGCTACACTAGTCTACCCCTTGTTCTCACCCTTTTCACTAGTTTGCATGACACTGGACTCTCTACTGTGTGTGGGACACTCGTTTTAGGATTTGGTTTTTGATTCCAAACAGATCGAACCTCGATAGTTTTCTCTGACGCTTATTTTATTGGAAAAAACTATATAATATTTTATTATGTATATGTATTACAAAAATGTGTCCCCACACATGTACAAGTAGGAGGTGATCATGCAACCTGAGTGAAAGTGAATGACATCAGTCTAGAAGAGAGAGTAGTTTTGGAGTAGATGTCAAGAGCCTTTTTGATATATATATGTTAGATGGAATAGACGATATAAGTTTTGATGACATGATGCGAGTCTTATATAGATGATATAAGATGGTTTATGATGATATATGTTTGGCTTTGAGGTCTTAAGTTCAGTTTTGAGGATTTGAGATAAGTTTTGATGATGCAAGTATGCATTCTTTTATGAGATAAGATATGTTAAGATGAGACAAGGTTGTGAGTCAGCATGAGCCTCAAGCTCTTTTATGAAGGAGGACCTCTAGTGTTAGGTCCAGTTTTGGGGTTAACTCCAGAGAGAGTGACACCCATTGGGAGAAGGTTAGAGAACCTAAACTCCAAGTATGATAATTCTGAGATATGTGATATGATATGTCCTAAACTAGAATACTCCTGAGTAATTGAGTTGAGTTGCTTTATGTATGATTCCTATAGTCTTGTTGAACCCTAGATGTCCTTGGGAAGACCAAACCCTAGAGTCAGAGAAAGGCTGGCTATATGTGCATATATGAGCATGAATATGAGTGCCTGCCATCTGGGTGAGGGAGAGAGCCCAAGACCCTGGAGTAAGTAGCTATGCTAGTTTCTATGAAGCCTCATGCTCAGGTTGGTGGTTTCCCACATAGGAATCTAGTGGTGTATATAAGAGAGTTTTGGGTAAGCATGTCTCATGGGTAGATACCTATGAAGAGGATGTCATAGCATGTTTTGGTATGTGCTTACATGGCTAGAGCTAATGAAGTTATCACTACTGCCAATGAGGCAATCCGAGAACCCTAAACTGAGAAAAGATAAAGTATATGCATGTGAGATACTCATAGAGTTAATTTAGCTCAGAGAGACTGAGCATGACACTACCCTCGTGATATGGGATAGGAGAACCTCAATTGGACTATATAAAGTTTTGATACATGTTTCACAAGCCACTTGTATACTTTTGTTAGCACAACCATGATATAATATATGTAAGGATGTGATCGAATCTTGAGATATGATAGTGGATATGATATGATGGAAACCTAGAGATCGTTTAATATATATATCAATGTATAAATGGTTAACCTTGTACATGAATAATGATGATTAATGTGAAACCATTGTTTAATCTTGTGATGAACTCACTAGAAAATGATGCAATTTAGTATGAACAATGGAATAATATCATATGTATGAAACATGTTGCACAAGGTGTTAATCTTGATGCTTAACAAAGATGGAAAATATAGTTTGATAGTTAGCACAAAATAATGTTTATGACACCTTGATGTAGGAGTTAATCTTAGTTAACTCCTTTAAAACATGGAATATGATGTGATAACTCTAATGCATGGCTAAAGATAAGGATGCAAATCCTATAACATGAAATATGACACAACATAACCTAAGTTTCTAAAGCTTGAATGGAGTGGTTGTGCACCCTAGATGGTTGTAAACCCCCCTAATAGTGCCTACATGTGGATGAAGACATGGTAGTTTTCCTTTCAGTACGAGCATGGTTGACTTTCGAGGACAAAAGTTCTTTTAAGATGTATATGATGTGAAAGACTAGATTTCTGGCTTAATTCTGAGGATGAAATTTCTTTTAAGGTGTGTAGGATGTGAAGGAGTGGGCTTTTGGAATCCTAAATGTCCAATGACATAAGTGTTTTCACACATGTTGAGTTGTTTTGAGAATCCCAAATGTTTTAGTAAAGTCGAGTGTTGTTTGATGTTGATATAGTGATTAAGACATCTCTTTTAATGCCTTCTTGAGGAATTTAATTGGATGATCAAATAGTTGAATATTGACACTAAAACTATATGGGGGTGTACTTGAGTGGTGATAAAGTTATTCCCAATGTTGTATAATAAGTGTATGTTTCAAGAAGATAGTATACATGTTTGAATATGGACAAATGATTAGTATTCGTTGGTGACCAATGGCCTAAGTTCAGTATGCTGGACTAACAACTGATATCCTTAGTATGATGCGGTCTTTGCAAAAGGGAAACCCAAAGATCAAGTCCGCGCATCAAGTATTCCCTGCCCTTGGATGTATCTCACGATTGAGAAGACTTCTTCTTAGTCTCTACAGTTGGCCCCATAAACACAATGCTAGGCGTGCACATCATGGAGCAGGGAAACGGGCACGTTCTACCCTTCCACGATCACTGGTCGTGTGAGTACGAGATGGGTAGTTGCACCCAGTGCTATAGGTGTAATGCGTTGAGCGCCCTTTCCCTCTCCATTATCCCTCCACCACAAACTACAGGTGTCGTGGGTAAGACGAGAGACCATACTTCCATCGTCGGTGGATGAGGAGTAGTAGCACAGGCGGTTCAAGCAGAGAACGGTGTCATCAGCCCGTACATGGTGAAAACACTCTAAAGCAGAAAGGAGTTGCGCAGTAGAGTCTAGGCGAAGGAGATCTTCCCTCGGTGATGGCGGCGCCGAGCAGACTAAGGAGGAGACGCCATAGCAGCAAGAATGGAAGTAGGCTGAGGAATTCATAGAGTAAGGCCGTCTCCTCTGCCCCGCCACAATAGTAGCGCTGTGATGGCGGTTGGTGGTGGCACCCTTGGCAGGACCCAGCCCCAGTGGTTCTGTGAAGTATAGGGAGTGACTACAGCGACAAGGTTCCATGTCGGTAGCTCACAGAGAAATACTCCAGCATCGAGGCACCAAGATCGGTGACCTCAGGTAGACCTGAGAGGGGTGGTTACCCCCTTCGTGCTCTGCTACGGAAGAGATGAAGGCGGCGCTCCCACCTAGATTGAGAGCTGGAGAAGTAAGCAAGCAGAGGAGCGGCCATGGAGGTCTCCCCAAGGGAACCAAAGCTGAGGGAGGCCTTATCTCTTGATGTGGGGCCACGATGTTGCTGGCATCATCTCGCCGGAGGTACCTAGCCACAGCGACGGCTTTGCACAACACGAAGAATAGGCGCATCGCACAGAGTGCCTTGGACCACGAACGCAGGAGGCGGTGGCGCTCAAGAATGGGAAACCTAACTTATGTCGGGGAATCATCGAGTGTGAGCAAACGGGAGTATAACCCAATAGCGGCGGCATGAGAGCAGAGGATGCTGCAGGCTTTGTGTGAGTTCGTGAGAATGAGAATGGGAGATTGGGTCTTATAGTAGTGATCTGATCAAATCCCATACAGACCGGCTAGAAACTGTTCGTGAATCAGCTTGAACTGGGCAGACCAGCCAACTGATCCAATCCAGCAAGGGTCGCGCCCCACAGGGCTACGTGGCAATTCGTGATAGGCCCACGAAGGTAAATAATTCTGTAAATACTTAGTCCTTAGATAATTCGTAGAAAATAGCTCGCTTATCAGAAAAATAAATATAAGATACCAAAATGCTTAGAAAAATGTGTAGAACAACTTAGAACCATCATATAAGACTTTTCATGCACTAAGAATAGTGAATCATGTAATATGATTAATATGGCTAATTAGGGCTAATAACACTAAATAAAATGTAATAAATACATTAATGATTAATAAATGATGAAATTTATAGAGTAAGCTCATATCCGTATATGGAACCTCAGTCTTAATTATGAGATCATGATGATGCATAGAATGAATGTTATATAAAGATGACCCTTAATACATGGGATGAAACCCTATTTTGAATAATTCATGTAACTTGGGGTTAATATGTGCACATCATTATGGGAATTATAATTATCAGTTGATGAAGCCTAATTCTGGACCATAATCTGGAAAATAACATCAGTAAGATAATTCTAAGTCAAGAATACAAGTAATGATGCACACATCCTAATGAACTAAGCTAAACCCTAATGAACACGACTAAGGTTAAGATGAGATGTAAGATGATGAGAGCTTGATGGTGATATGATCTTGTTTTGATCAGGTTTAACAAAGATATAGTTGATATCAGGGATAGGTGATGATTAGATTTGTCTCTTGATCAAGGTACGCCATTACCTCTCACTTGGCTTATTATACAATATGCTTGTGTTATATGTGTAGTAAATACTTGGCATATGATATTGGATGATATGATTGTTCTTGTATGATATATTGCGTGATTTTCCATACTTATTTCTATGAACACATGATACTAATATATATGTTCCATTATATCCAAGCACTTCAACTCTTTGGTAGTAAAGTGCTGGAAAGAAAGTACTTCAACTCTTTGGTAGTAAAGTACTCAGAAGTGATCCAACTCTTTGGTAGTAGATCACATTGTGAAATGATCCAACTCTTTGGTAGTAGATCATAAAGGCCTTAATGCATTCAACTCTCAGGTAGTAAATGCATGGATGATATAATGGAAAATGTGCCTAAAAGACATATGTTCTCTTTAATTAATAAACATCTTTGTTCGAGTATATGCCTTTGTTATATTTCTTTTGTTACTGCCAAGTATTAGTTTTATCTTATTTCCAAGATATGATGAGAGGTATATAAAAGACACGTAGGCGTACTCAGTACAATATTCTTGAATATTGTGCTGACGTGTACCGCATGTAATCTTTTGTTCAGGTTGTGGTTATGCTCTTGAAGATCCAGTATAGTTGAGAGTTGTGTGGCGAGCTGATGTACAGGTGGACATGTTGTCTTAAGATCATGTAGTTTAGATGTAGTACATGTATATGTATAAGTTTGCTATTCAATATGTAATATCAAATGTTGTAACAATTCATGTTGTAATTATATGTTGAATGGTGAACATGTGTGTATGGTTTTATTATTGTTCATGTACATGTGCTACTGTTGTTTCATTCTGACTCCCTTGATTTTCTCTTTCTTAGCCTGGTGTGGGGTGTTTAAATTGGGATTCTCGATGAGGTGAGGGTTTCAATTTGGACGTCACACATCAGATTAAGTTTTAGAAAATTCGGGGACGTCACAGGTGGTATCAGAGCATGAACAATAGCAACGCCTAACATTTTCTAATTATGCAACTCAAACTAACGAAAACCTTGAACTTAATAATCTTTAGGGTTAGATTAGTCATCTTTTAGAGACTAGATCTGACCTAGCCTCTAGGTTAGCACCTAGATGTCTGAGAACTAGGCCTAGACTGGTGCTTGTTGAGTAGCAAGTCCTTAGATGTTGTTCTTTCCTTGTAGTGCAGCGGTATGGGACGTTGCACTATTTGGAAATGACGTACATCAAAGGAAGAGAAACCCTAGACATATTATGCATGTTGTCTAGAGTAGCTACACTAGTCTACCCCTTGTTCTCACCCTTTTCACTAGTTTTCATGACACTGGACTCTCTATTGTGTGTGGGACACTCGTTTCAGGATTTGGTTTTTGATTCCAAACAGATCGAACCTCGATAGTTTTCTCTGACGCTTGTTTTATCGGAGAAAAACTATATAATATTTTATTATGTATATGTATTACAAAAATGTGTCCCCACACATGTACGAGTAGGAGGTGATCATGCAACCTAAGTGAAAGTGAATGACATCAGTCTAGAAGAGAGAGTAGTTTTGGATTAGATGTCTAGAGCCTTTTTGATATATATATGTTAGATGGAATAGACGATATAAGTTTTGATGACATGATGTGAGTCTTATATAGATGATATAAGATGGTTTATGATGATATATGTTTGGCTTTGAGGACTTAAGTTCAGTTTTGAGGATTTGAGATAAGTTTTGATGATGCAAGTATGCATTCTTTTATGAGATAAGATATGTTAAGACGAGACAAGGTTGTGAGTCAGCATGAGCCTCAAGCTCTTTTACGAAGGAGGACCTCTAGTGTTAGGACTAGTTTCGGGGTTAACTCCAGAGAGAGTGAGACCCATTGGGAGAAGGTTAGAGAACCTAAACTCCAAGTATGAGAATTCTGAGATATGTGATATGATATGTCCTAAACTAGAATACTCCTGAGTAATTGAGTTGAGTTGCTTTATGTATGATTCCTATAGTCTTGTTGAGCCCTAGATGTCCTTGGGAAGACCAAACCCTAGAGTCATAGGAAGGCTGGCTATATGTGCATATGTGAGCATGAATATGAGTGCCTGCCATCTAGGTGAGGGAGAGAGCCCAAGACCCTGGAGGAAGTAGCTATGCTAGTTTCTATGAAGCCTGATGCTCAGGTTGGTGGTTTCACACATAGGAATCTAGTGGTGTATATAAGAGAGTTTTGGGTAAGCATGTCTCATGGGTAGAGACCTATGAAGAGTATGTCATAGCATGTTTTGGTCTGTGCTTACGTGGCTAGAGCTAATGAAGTTATCACTAGTGCCAATGAGGCAATCCGAGAACCCTAAACTGAGAGGAAAGATAAAGTATATGTATGTGAGATACTCATAGAGTTGAGTTAGCTCAGAGAGAATGAGCATGACACTACCCTCGTGATATGGGATAGGAGAACCTCAATTGGACTATATAAAGTTTTGATACATGTTTCACAAGCCACTTGTATACTTTTGTTAGCACAACCATGATATAATATATGTAAGGATGTGATCAAATCTTGAGATATGATAGTGGATATGATATGATGGAAACCTTGAGATGGTTTAATATATATATCAATGTATAAATGGTATACCTTGTACATGAATAATGATGATTAATGTCAAACCATTGTTTAATATTGTGATGAACTCACTAGAAAATGATGCAATTTAGTATGAACAATGGAATAATATCATATGTATGAAACATGTTGCACAAGGTGTTAATATTGGTGCTTAACAAAGATGGAAAATATAGTTTGATAGTTAGTACAACATAATGTTTATGACACCTTGATGTAGGAGTTAATCATAGTTAACTCCTTTAAAACATGGAATATGATGTGAGAACTCTAATGCATGGCTAAAGATAAGTATGCAAATCCTATAACATGAAATATGACATGACATAACCTAAGTTTCTAAATCTTGAATGGAGTGGCTGTGCACCCTAGATGGTTGTAAACCCACCTAATAGTGCCTACATGTAACACCCCTGACCTGGGTTATGACCTAACCCTGGAAGTTTTGCCTAAATATGTAATTAAAATACTTGTGAACACTCCCTGGCATGTAATTAAGTTCCTCAGGAACATTTACTTTCAATTTCGCTCCTTTTTGTATAAAGTTGTAGCATTGTGTTGTATGCAGGGACCTATGTGCAAATTACCCAGTTTAAGGGTTGAACTTGCAAAATTCACAAGATAAGATGTTCCTTTGATGTTGAGACATCATGAGAATGGTTATGGTAAAGTTTGAGGGATTTCCCAAGCTTGAGCACCAAGGTGCAGCTGTGGAAGCAATTCCCATGCTTAGAAACCCTAATTTGGGGTAAAGTGAAATTTACCCAAATTGAGGGGTCCAAGTTGTAATTCTTAATATCTAGAATATCTTTTATGACTCTTATCATCATTTAGAGTAGAAATGATGAAAGGGATACATCATTTAATAATCAGATGAGAAAAATGACCTTTGTGATAGAAATCACCTAAAATGGGTATGAAACCCTTTCATGTATGTACCCTAGTTGAAGGTTGGATTCCTTTACCCCTAGATCTTGAGATTTCATGAGATTTGCATAAGGATAGATAGGTTTGGTCGTGCCTTTGAGCAAGGAGGGACCTAGATGTGATTTCCAATCTGGTGAGGTCCTTAGGGTGTAAAAGAGGCTAAAGTATATAAGCCCTTTTCCCTTGCAATTAAGTGAACGAACTTTCTTTCCTTCATTTCTCTTCCTTTCTTGTTCAAACGACCAAGGATAGCTCTGGAGCTCAGGGGGGACGACCAACCTGTTCTAGGTAAGAGAACCCCACCTTCTAGCTCGAATTCATGGAGGAATTCACTTTCTAAGGTTGGTTTTATGGTTAGCTTACTTAGTCTTCTTGTTCTAGCCGACCAAAGCAACGTTTCCTTGGAGAATTCACCTCTGACCAAGTTGTGGAAGCTCAAGGAAGCCATTAAAGCTTGGAGCTTGAAGGCTTGGAGCTCTAAGATCAACCTTTAGGTGGGTTTTATAACTCTAAACTTTTGCTTTATATGTATGCTTAATCCTTGCAATTTACTTGGTAAAATCTCCTTCTACCTCTCTTCTCCCTTGCACGTTTGCAAGCAAATCAGTGGAGGAACCGACCTTGCTAGAGGTTGAAGATGAGGGGCGTGATTCCCTATGTTACTTTTTCAAACGACCTTGGACCCTTTTGGTCCAAACGGTTGCAAACCGTTTGGGTTCAAACGGTTTCAAACCGTTTGCTCTCAAACGGTCTTGCAAGACCGTTTGGATTGAAACGGTCTCAAGACCATTTGAAAGAGTTGACCAAGGGACGACCGTTTGAGGGTCTGTTCCTAATATATTGAATTTCATCTCTGCAAAGAATCAAAGTCTAATTCTTAACCATTTGGGAGTTGAAGCCACTTCAACATGAAACCCTAATCGGGTGAAAAAGTGCTGATTTGGAACATAGATCTTGTTGAGTTTTGGGTTGAAGGACCCAAACGGTCTCAAGACCATTTGGGGATTCCTCCAAACGGTCCTAAGACCATTTGGGCACAACCCAAGACCGTTTGAAGGTCTAGGGTTGAGTTAATCTAATGGTTTGAGGGTCCAATTGTAGGAAATTGATGAATTGATGAAAATTGCTGATTTTGACCTAATTGGACTTCAACCATAGTCAAAACGACTTGGTTTTTGGTCAAACCTTGGGCAAACGGTCTCAAGACCGTTTGGATGATGTCCAAACGACCTCAAGACCGTTTGGGCCAAGTTTGAGCCCAATTGGAGGTCATTTGATAGGTTCAACCTTGAATTGATTCACATTGTTGAACATTGATGACCAATCGATTTGAAACCCTAATTGAGGAGGATTGAACCCTAATTGGCTTGCAATTGAGGGTCAATTGGATGCCTAAGTAGTTAAGGTTAACCCTAATTGACTCGTTTTATAAGTGGTTAGCATAGATTTAACCAATTGAGGGCTTCAACACACATATCCATGAACATTGGTGACCTTTGAACCCCTTTGGAGGTCCAAACGGTTTGAGCTCCTTTGGACCAAACGGTCTCAAGACCGTTTGGGCTCAAACGACCTCAGGATCGTTTGGTCCAATCGATCTCAAGTAAGTTTGATCAACCGGTCTCAAACCGATTGAAGCTCCAAACGGTTTGGAAGTCAACCCTTCCAAACGGTCTTCACCTCCAAACGGTCTCAAGACCGTTTGGATCCAAACGGTCTCAAGACCGTTTGGGGTCAAACGGTCTCAAGACCGTTTGGGTGGTTGAAACCGTTTGAAGGTTGAAACCGTTTGGAGATTGGTGATGGTTTGTACTTAACCATTTGATGATGTAATTAGTTCAATGATGATTCAATCTAAACCCTAATGGTAACCTAGGTCATTAAGGGACTATGTGATTAGTGAGTTAACCCATGATGGTAATCATGTGGAAAATTACCAAAATACCCTTGAGGGGTCTAAAGGGATAAAACCTTGTTCTAATCAAACCCTAATCACATGATGTTGATGTTTTGGCTTATGTTAGTCCATGGAGACTTATGTCAACCTGATCTAGAGTAGTGTTGTCACCATCTACTAATGAGAGGAGAGAGAAAGTATTTCTAGAGAGATAAAAGTATCCTAGAGAGAGAAAGTACCCTTTAAGGAGGAAACTCAAGTGAGATACTTCAATTACACATGAATGTGCATGACTAGGGAATGACCCACCTATGTGAGGTCATGGAAACCCTATTTATGATATCTAATGGATCTTAATCTTAATTAAGAGCCTTAATGATGATGTTTTCTCTTACATGATGATGTAATGAGTACAATTCACCATGGAGTGAATAGTAAACCCAAATTTTAGGGTGAAGACATGAAAGATGAATAGTAAACCCTAATTGACAGGGTTATTGAATTAAACCCTAGTTGAGGGTGATTTCATGTGAAACCCTAGTTGAGGGTGAATCAATGTGAAACCCTAGTTGAGGGTAATTCCAAGTGAAACCCTAATTGGGAATGCATCCCTAATTATTGAATTGTTTACTATTATCTGTTGAACTAACCATGCAGGTTGTTATGAGATGATGGTCACACCCAGGTATGGATTACCATGTTATATTCATTGAAAGCATGTTTTAAGCTTTATGAATAGTGAACCATCCTGATGCACTGCTAAGTGACATCTAATGTGAGTTATGGGCTGTAAGAGCCATAAACACCATCAAGATCATGCTTAATAGATGACTTGTGATGAGATAACTGAGAACTGGTCATTGAAATGAGTTAGGCCTGCTACATTTTAGTATTCTCATATATAGCTGTGATGCTAATGTTTTGTATGATGTTAAGAATACTGAATGTACCTAACTAATCAAGTGAAATGTAGAGCCCTGATCATAGATCCATCATTGTCAGAGTCTAAATGATGGTGAAACAGGTTTTCCCCAGGGAACTCCTGGATCATATACTTTTGAGTATATGGGGTACATGGATGTGTAGAACCTTACATCCTAGTGTAGGTATTTGATGTAGATTCTTGTAGTCCGTCATACCTTCACTATATGAGAAAGGGTGAGTGGATGATGTAGATTCTAGTAGTCCATCAGACCCCACCATATAGTCCGAAAGGTGAGATGTAATACTACACTCCCTTAAAGACACAAACTCCACATCGATAAAAGATAAACAAGAAATCTTCCGATGACGAAGAGAGTACAGAACGCCACTGTAACTCTAAAATAGCGAAGGTCCAGTTTACCCTGGAGAGCTATAACAAAAGATATCCCGCCAGATATCTAACATTCGATCCTCTAACTGACTGAGGAAGATGAGGTCATAAGAATCCGGCTCTTTTAATGACCTATGTATGATACTGATGCGACTTCTTAGCAATCAGTTGGAGTATGAGTGGTAAGCCTCATCTCCACAGGGCATAACAATAATGTTTGAAAAACATAATCAACAGCGTAGTATATCTGTTAGAGTTATCTACGAGTTATTTGATTGATGTTACCTTGAATAGCATAGATGTTCTCATATTTTAATATTGATTGAACTCTTGCTTATCATCAGAACTGCTAGTGAATATCTTGAAGGCTCTTATTGCTTTAGTTATTCCTTGCTTTGCTTATAAAGCCTAGTGGAGAGTTATAACTCTCGCTGGGGCAATTATGTATAATTGTCTCACCCCGTAGACTTCTACTTTTTAGGTGGTCATCGAAGACGGAGGAACAAGAACACAGGTGACCAATCCCAGCAACAGCAGCATCGGGAGTAGTAAATATCTCAGGTGGAGATCTAGCCTGCTTCATGGTGTAGTTAGAGTCAAGTCCTATGTGTCCTCTGTACTCTCAGGTCCTGGAGTGTTTTGGAGTATGAATTCTTGAGAATTTTTGTATCATGTTGTATATAATTACTCAAGAAGTAATTGTCAGTGATGTAAACAGTTAAATCCTTTTTCTATGGAAAAGGTTTGTGGTTTCAGGCTCTTGTCTCGAAAAGTTTTAATTTCCCGTGATTTTTGTCTTCCGCTGTTTACCGATTGCTTCCGCACATGTTTAACTCGGGATTAATTCATGGTTTAGAGATCGGAGCCCACAATTAAGTGGTATCAGAGCTCTAGGTTCTCCGAGTCTACAGAGGCATAGGACTTAGGAAGTCGAGTCTATCTTTAGTATTCCTTCCTTATCTAATAGAATCTTCTACTCCTCAGGAGAAGAAGATACTTAAGATGTCAGAACCACATGATGAGAATGTGGAAGAAAGTAGTGACAGTGCACCTCAAGGTGGTGCAGGAGTGCCAGAGGTGGAACATCCTGTACCAGAACAACCTAGAGAGCCACCCCAGTTTGACCCAGCTGACATGGGTAACCCAGCAGTCCAGACAATGTTTGGGCAGTTTATGACTGCCATGACACACATAACTGACAGGTTGCCTATGCCTGCACCTAGGGCACCTGTCCAGCCTGAGGGGCAAGGTATCGGGAAGACGTTTGAGCGACTACATCGTGTCGGAGCTACCGAGTACCATGGGACTGCTGACCCCGCAGATGCTGATCTGTGGTTGACAGAGCTGGAGAAGGCTTTTAGGATCCTCAACATCCCTGAAGCTGAGAAGGTTAGACATGCTGTCTATCTTCTCAAAGGAAGTGCTGGTCACTGGTGGACCATGGAAGAGCAGAAGAGACCTGGAATAGAGATCTCGTGGGAAGATTTTCGGTGGGAGTTTGTCCAAAGATATTTCCCAAAGACCTTCCTAGACGAGAAGATCTCTCAGTTTGAGAGACTGAGACAGGGTATGATGAACATTAGCGAGTATGAAGCTAAGTTTATGGAGTTGTTGCGGTTCTGTCCGCACATGGCTGCTACGGATGAAGAGAGAATCAGGAGATTTGAGAAGGGGTTGAATGCTGACATGTCTACCCCAGTGTCTGCCTTAGAGAACCGAGAGATATTCTCTACCTTCGTTGAGTCAGTCCGAAGGATAGAGAGATCTGTGGTTGAGAAGAGGCAAACACATAAGAGGTATCCACAGTTCCAGGGTTCTTCATCTATGGACTTTAAGAAATCTAGATCCTCTGCACCTAACCCCCCACCATCTAGATCTAGTACTCAGACTCAGTGGTCTCCTAGTAGAGGTAGAGGAAGAGGACAACCACCTCGGGGGACACAGAGTTCTGCATCAATGTCTGCTACCGGACCACAAAGACCGCAAGAAGGAAGATGCTACAACTGTGGTAAGGTGGGACATTTGATGAAGGACTGCCGATCTAGGCCTGTCAGTGTGACACAGCCTCCGAGACAAGGACAACAGGGATCACAGGGAGGATAATCTCAAGGAACAGGTCGAGGACGCGGGCAAGCGTCTCAAGCTGGATCATCAGCACCACCTCAACAACAGGCTACGGCGAGGTTCTATGCTATGAACCCACCAGAGGCAGTGGTCAATCCACAAGTAGTGACAGGTCAGATGGAACTTTTATATTCTGATATGTCTAAATCTTGTGTAGTATCTGTTTTGATTGACCCGGGTGCTACGCACTCTTTCATCACTCGAAGAGTGATTCGTAACTGCAATATGATAACTAGTCATAGGGCAGATAAGTTGTTGTTGGAGACTCCGTTGAGTGGGTCTGCTGTTCTGCAAGAAGTATGCTCTCCTTGTGTACTTTCCTTTTCTAAGCATCGCATTCAAGTGGATCTTATACCGCTTGATATGCAAGGATTTGATATAATCCTAGGGATGGATACCTTGGAAAGGTATCGAGTTGTCTTGGATTGTGAGTCCAAGCTGGCTGTGTTTGCTGATGAAAGCAACACCTGGATCTTTCAAGGTGAAAGAAAGATTCTGCCCACCTGTCTTGTATCAGCTATGGTTGCTGATAAGTTGATGAGGCAAGGATGCTACGCATTCTTAGCCCATGTGGTAGATGTTACCAAGGAGAGTTCCAACCCTGCTGAAATTCCGATAGTCAGGGAATTCGAGGATGTGTTTCCCGAAGAACTTCCTGGTATACCACCACCCCGGGAAATTGATTTTGAGATCAATTTGGTCCCAGATACGAAACTCATAGCCCAGACTCCGTATAGGATGGCGCCTGCTGAGATGGAAGAACTCAAGAAACAGCTTCAAGAGTTACTTGAGAAGGGTTTCATCCGACCGAGTACCTCACCTTGGGGTGCTCCGGTTTTGTTTGTTAAAAAGAAAGATGGATCGATGCGGTTATGCATTGATTATAGACAACTCAATAAAGTAACAATAAAGAATAAGTATCCTTTGCCGAGGATTGATGATCTTTTCGACCAGTTGCGTGGTGCAACAGTCTTTTCCAAGATAGACTTAAGGTCTGGATATCATCAAATCCGCATTAAGGACAGTGACATATCCAAGTCTGCCTTTAGGACAAGATATGGTCACTATGAGTTCACAGTTATGTCGTTTGGACTAACCAATGCACCGGCTGCATTTATGGAACTCATGAATAGAGTCTTTCGACCTTTTCTTGATCAGTATGTTGTCGTCTTCATAGATGACATACTGATTTATAGTAAGGATGCTCAGCAGCATGAGCAGCACCTTCGCCAGACTTTGACCTTGCTAAGGGAACATAAGCTATACGCTAAGTTTAGCAAGTGTGAGTTTTGGTTATCTGAAGTATCCTTCCTTGGACATGTGGTATCTGCCTCGGGAATTCGTGTTGACCCTGCAAAGATAGTGTCTGTTCTGCAGTGGGAACAACCGAAGACACCGACGGAGATTAGAAGTTTCTTGGGGTTAGCTAGTTATTATCGAAGGTTTATTAAAAATTTCAGTTCTATAGCCTTACCTTTGACCAAGTTAACCCGAAAGGATGTTCCTTTTTCTTGGAGTGATAAGTGTCAACAGTCTTTTCAGCTGTTGAAGGAGAGGTTAACAAGTGCACCTGTGCTTGTGTTACCTGAGCAAGGAAAGGAATATATAATCTTTTGTGATGCCTCCAAGAATGGACTTGGATGTGTGTTGATGCAGGATAAACAAGTGATTTCTTTTGCTTCCCGACAGCTTAAGAAACACGAGGAGAATTATCCAACACACGATCTAGAGTTAGCTGCTGTGGTCCATGCTTTGAAAATCTGGAGACATTATCTCTACGGAGAAACTTTCCAGATTTTCACAGACCACAAGAACATTAAATACATCTTCACTCAGCATGAGCTTAATATGAGGCAACGTCGCTGGATGGAGTTAATCAAGGACTACGATTGTACAATTGATTACCATCCGGGCAAAGCCAATGTGGTTGTTGATGCCTTGAGTAGGAAATCAACAACATCAACCATGGATAGGGCACAACTAAGTTCCTTAGTATGCTCTGGAAGAGATATGCTTATCTCTTTAAGGCAAGACAATGTGCAGATAAAGGCATCATTGTTAGCTGGTCTGTTAGCTGAGATGCAGATTAAACCTACCTTAAGAGAGCAGATAAAGGAGGCACAACAAGTAGATGTTTTTGTACAGCAGATTAGATCTGAGTTTGGAGATGAGAAGTGAGAAGGTTTTCATGAGTCAGATGACCAGATGGCATGCTATCATGAAAGGATGATAGTGCTAGATGTGGACAACCTGAGGAAGTTAGTCCTGGAAGAAGCTCATTCTTCGATGTATGCTATGCATCCAGGGAGCACCAAGATGTATCGAAACTTGAAGGATATGTATTGGTGGCCTGGGATGAAGAAGGATGTAGCTGAGTTTGTTCTGAGGTATCCTGTGTGTCAGCAGGTCAAGGCTGAACACCAGAAACCTGTAGGGACAATGCAACCCTTACCCATACCACAGTGGAAGTGGGACCATGTAACCATGGACTTTGTTGTTGGCCTACCCAGGACAAACAAAGGACATGATTCCATTTGGGTAGTTGTTGATAGGTTGACAAAGACAGCGCATTTCTTACCTGTCAAAACAACCTATACTGTTGAAAGGTTATCCCAGATATATGTCCAAGAGATAGTGTGTTTGCACAGAGTTCCTGTCACTATAGTTTCTGACAGAGGTCCCCAGTTTACAAGTCACTTTTGGGAACAGTTACACAGAGCCCTAGGCACCAAGCTAAGGTTTAGTACAGCCTTTCATCCCCAGACTGATGGACAGTCAAAAAGAACTATACAGACCTTAGAAGATCTATTGAGAGCATGTGTTCTCCAGTTTACAGGGAGTTGGGATCTACATCTAAGCTTGATAGAGTTTGCCTATAACAATAGCTATCAACATAGAATTGATATGGCACCATATGAAGCCTTATATGGTAGACGTTGTAGATCACCCTTGTGTTGGTATGAAACTGGTGAGCACCAGTTGTTAGGCCCCGATCTTGTGCAGCAAACTACAGAAAAGAGTAAAGTTATACAACAACAGCTTAAGACCGCACAAGATAGGCAGAAGTCGTATGCCGATAAACGTCGTAGACCCCTAGAATTTCAAGTTGGAGACAAAGTGTATCTCAAGGTCTCACCTTGGAAAGGAGTCCTTCGTTTTGGGAAGAAAGGAAAGTTAGCTCCTAGATTTATGGGACCTTATCCAATTGTTGAAAAAGTTGGGAAGGTGGCCTATAGACTAGAGTTACCTCTGGAGTTGCAGAACCTGCACCCTGTGTTTCACATTTCCATGCTGAGGAAATGTCATCCAGATACCGAGTCAGTTCTACAACCTATGGAAGTAAAATTGAATGAAGATATAACGTATGAGGAGGGACCAGTGTCAATCCTCGATAACAGAACTAAAAAGTTAAAGAAGAAGGATATAAGCCTTGTAAAAGTCCTCTGGAACCATCGTGGTGTTGAAGAAGCCACTTGGGAACTAGAAGATGAAATGAGAAGAAAATATCCTGCTCTTTTCTTATAATATGCTTTATCGATTTCGGGGACGAAATCCTTTTGAAGGGGTAAAGAATTTGTAACACCCCTGACCTGGGTTATGACCTAACCCTGGAAGTTTTGCCTAAATATGTAATTAAAATACTTGTGAACACTCCCTGGCATGTAATTAAGTTCCTCAGGAACATTTACTTTCAATTTCGCTCCTTTTTGTATAAAGTTGTAGCATTGTGTTGTATGCAGGGACCTATGTGCAAATTACCCAGTTTAAGGGTTGAACTTGCAAAATTCACAAGATAAGATGTTCCTTTGATGTTGAGACATCATGAGAATGGTTATGGTAAAGTTTGAGGGATTTCCCAAGCTTGAGCACCAAGGTGCAGCTGTGGAAGCAATTCCCATGCTTAGAAACCCTAATTTGGGGTAAAGTGCAATTTACCCAAATTGAGGGGTCCAAGTTGTAATTCTTAATATCTAGAATATCTTTTATGACTCTTATCATCATTTAGAGTAGAAATGATGAAAGGGATACATCATTTAATAATCAGATGAGAAAAATGACCTTTGTGATAGAAATCACCTAAAATGGGTATGAAACCCTTTCATGTATGTACCCTAGTTGAAGGTTGGATTCCTTTACCCCTAGATCTTGAGATTTCATGAGATTTGCATAAGGATAGATAGTTTTGGTCGTGCCTTTGAGCAAGGAGGGACCTAGATGTGATTTCCAATCTGGTGAGGTCCTTAGGGTGTAAAAGAGGCTAAAGTATATAAGCCCTTTTCCCTTGCAATTAAGTGAACGAACTTTCTTTCCTTCATTTCTCTTCCTTTCTTGTTCAAACGACCAAGGATAGCTCTGGAGCTCAGGGGGGACGACCAACCTGTTCTAGGTAAGAGAACCCCACCTTCTAGCTCGAATTCATGGAGGAATTCACTTTCTAAGGTTGGTTTTATGGTTAGCTTACTTAGTCTTCTTGTTCTAGCCGACCAAAGCAACGTTTCCTTGGAGAATTCACCTCTGACCAAGTTGTGGAAGCTCAAGGATGCCATTAAAGCTTGGAGCTTGAAGGCTTGGAGCTCTAAGATCAACCTTTAGGCGGGTTTTATAACTCTAAACTTTTGCTTTATATGTATGCTTAATCCTTGCAATTTACTTGGTAAAATCTCCTTCTACCTCTCTTCTCCCTTGCACGTTTGCAAGCAAATCAGTGGAGGAACCGACCTTGCTAGAGGTTGAAGATGAGGGGCGTGATTCCCAATGTTACTTTTTCAAACGACCTTGGACCCTTTTGGTCCAAACGGTTGCAAACCGTTTGGGTTCAAACGGTTTCAAACCGTTTGCTCTCAAATTGGACTTCAACCATAGTCAAAACGACTTGGTTTTTGGTCAAACCTTGGGCAAACGGTCTCAAGACCGTTTGGATGATGTCCAAACGACCTCAAGACCGTTTGGGCCAAGTTTGAGCCCAATTGGAGGTCAATTGATAGGTTCAACCTTGAATTGATTCACATTGTTGAACATTGATGACCAATCGATTTGAAACCCTAATTGAGGAGGATTGAACCCTAATTGGCTTGCAATTGAGGGTCAATTGGATGCCTAAGTAGTTAAGGTTAACCCTAATTGACTCGTTTTATAAGTGGTTAGTATAGCTTTAACCAATTGAGGGCTTCAAGACACATATCCATGAACATTGGTGACCTTTGAACCCCTTTGGAGGTCCAAACGGTTTGAGCTCCTTTGGACCAAACTGTCTCAAGACCGTTTGGATCCAAACGGTCTCAAGACCGTTTGAGACCAAACGGTCTCAAGACCGTTTGGGGCCAAACGGTCTCAAGACCGTTTGGGCTCAAACGACCTCAGGATCGTTTGGTCCAATCGATCTCAAGTAAGTTTGATCAACCGGTCTCAAACCGATTGAAGCTCCAAACGGTTTGGAAGTCAACCCTTCCAAACGGTCTTCACGTCCAAACGGTCTCAAGACCGTTTGGATCCAAACAGTCTCAAGACCGTTTGGGGTCAAACGGTCTCAAGACCGTTTGGGTGGTTGAAACCGTTTGAAGGTTGAAACCGTTTGGAGATTGGTGATGGTTTGTACTTAACCATTTGATGATGTAATTAGTTCAATGATGATTCAATCTAAACCCTAATGGTAACCTAGGTAATTAAGGGACTATGTGATTAGTGAGTTAACCCATGATGGTAATCATGTGGAAAATTACCAAAATACCCTTGAGGGGTCTAAAGGGATAAAACCTTGTTCTAATCAAACCCTAATCACATGATGTTGATGTTTTGGCTTATGTTAGTCCATGGAGACTTATCTCAACCTGATCTAGAGTGGTGTTGTCACCATCTACTAATGAGAGGAGAGAGAAAGTATTTCTAGAGAGAGAAAAGTATCCTAGAGAGAGAAAGTACCCTTTAAGGAGGAAACTCAAGTGAGATACTTCAATTACACATGAATGTGCATGACTAGGGAATGACCCACCTATGTGAGGTCATGGAAACCCTATTTATGATATCTAATGGATCTTAATCTTAATTAAGAGCCTTAATGATGATGTTTTCTCTTACATGATGATGTAATGAGTACAATTCACCATGGAGTGAATAGTAAACCCAAATTTTAGGGTGAAGACATGAAAGATGAATAGTAAACCCTAATTGACAGGGTTATTGAATTAAACCCTAGTTGAGGGTGATTCCATGTGAAACCCTAGTTGAGGGTGAATCAATGTGAAACCCTAGTTGAGGGTAATTCCAAGTGAAACCCTAATTGGGAATGCATCCCTAATTATTGAATTGTTTACTATTATCTGTTGAACTAACCATGCAGGTTGTTATAAGATGATGGTCACACCCAGGTATGGATTACCATGTTATATTCATTGAAAGCATGTTTTAAGCTTTATGAATAGTGAACCATCCTGATGCACTGCTAAGTGACATCTAATGTGAGTTATGGGCTGTAAGAGCCATAAACACCATCAAGATCATGCTTAATAGATGACTTGTGATGAGATAACTGAGAACTGGTCATTGAAATGAGTTAGGCCTGCTACATTTTAGTATTCTCATATATAGTTGTGATGCTAATGTTTTGTATGATGTTAAGAATACTGAATGTACCTAACTAATCAAGTGAAATGTAGAGCCCTGATCATAGATCCATCATTGTCAGAGTCTAAATGATGGTGAAATAGGTTTTCCCCAGGGAACTCCTGGATCATATACTTTTGAGTATATGGGGTACATGGATGTGTAGAACCTTACATCCTAGTGTAGGTATTTGATGTAGATTCTTGTAGTACGTCATACCTTCACTATATGAGAAAGGGTGAGTGGATGATGTAGATTCTAGTAGTCCATCAGACCCCACCATATAGTCCGAAAGGTGAGATGTAATACTACACTCCCTTAAAGACACAAACTCCGCATCGATAAAAGATAAACAAGAAATCTTCCGATGACGAAGAGAGTACAGAACGCCACTGTAACTCTAAAATAGCGAAGGTCCAGTTTACCCTAGAGAGCTATAACAAAAGATATCCCGCCAGATATCTAACATTCGATCCTCTAACTGACTGAGGAAGATGAGGTCATAAGAATCCGGCTCTTTTAATGACCTATGTATGATATTGATGCGACTTCTTAGCGATCAGTTGGAGTATGAGTTGTAAGCCTCATCTCCACAGGGCATAACAATAATGTTTGAAAAACATAATCAACAGCGTAGTATATCTGTTAGAGTTATCTACGAGTTATTTGATTGATGTTACCTTGAATAGCATAGATGTTCTCATATTTTAATATTGATTGAACTCTTGCTTATCATCAGAACTGCTAGTGAATATCTTGAAGGCTCTTATTGCTTTAGTTATTCCTTGCTTTGCTTATAAAGCCTAGTGGAGAGTTATAACTCTCGCTGGGGCAATTATGTATAATTGTCTCACCCCGTAGACTTCTACTTTTTAGGTGGTCGTCGAAGACGGAGGAACAAGAACAAAGGTGACCAATCCCAGCAACAGCAGCATCAGGAGTAGTAAATATCTCAGGTGGAGATCTAGCCTGCTTCATGGTGTAGTTAGAGTCAAGTCCTATGTGTCCTCTGTACTCTCAGGTCCTGGAGTGTTTTGGAGTATGAATTCCTGAGAATTTTTGTATCATGTTGTATATAATTACTCAAGAAGTAATTGTCAGTGATGTAAACAGTTAAATCCTTTTTCTATGGAAAAGGTTTGTGGTTTCAGGCTCTTGTCTCGAAAAGTTTTAATTTCCCGTGATTTTTGTCTTCCGCTGTTTACCGATTGCTTCCGCACATGTTTAACTCGGGATTAATTCGTGGTTTAGAGATCGGAGCCCACACTACATGTGGATGAAGACATGGTAGTTTTCCTTGGAGTACGAGCATGGTTGACTTTTGAGGACGAAAGTTCTTTTAAGATGTATATGATGTGAAAGACTAGATTTCTGGCTTAATTCCGAGGACGGAATTTCTTTTAAGGTGTGTAGGATGTGAAGGAGTGGGCTTTTGGAATCCTAAATGTCCAATGACATAAGTGTTTTCACACATGTTGAGTTTTTTTGAGAATCCCAAATGTTTTAGTAAAGTCAAGTGTTGTTTGATGTTGATATAATGATTAAGACATCTCTTTTAATGCCTTCTTGGGGAATTTAATTGGATCATCAAATAGTTGAATATTGACACTAAAACTGTATGGGGGTGTACTTGAGTGGTGACAAAGTTATTCCCAATGTTATATAATAAGTGTATGTTTCAAGAAGATAATATACATGTTTGAATATGGACAAATGATTAGTATTCATTGGTGACCAATGGCCTAAGTTCAGTATGCTAGACTAACACTTGATATCCTTAGTATGCCACGGTCTTTGCAAAAGGGAAACCCACAGATCAAGTCCGCGCATCAAGTATTCCCTGCCCTTGGATGTATCTCACGATTGAGAAGACTTCTTCTTAGTTGCTACAGTTCGCCCCATAAACACAATGCTAGGCGTGCACATCATGGAGCAGGGAAACAGGCACGTTCTACCCTTCCACGATCACTAGTCATGTGAGTACGAGATGGGTAGTTGCACCCGGTGCTATAGGTGTAATGAGTTGAGCGCCCTTTCCCTCTCCATTATCCCTCCACCACAAACTACAGGTGTCGTGGGTAAGACGAGAGGCCATACTTCCATCGTTGGTGGACGAGGAGTAGCAGCGCAGGCGGTTCAAGTAGAGAACGACATCATCAGCCCGTACATGGTGAAAACACTCTAAAGCAGAAAGGAGTTCAGCAATAGAGTCTAGGCGAAGGAGATCTTCCCTCGGTGATGGTGGCGCCGAGCAGACTAAGGAAGAGACGCCATAGCAACAAGAATGGAAGTAGGCTGAGGAATGCCTGGAGGAAGGCCATCTCCTTTGCCCCGCAACAACAGCAATGCTATGATGGCGGTTGGTGGTGGCACCCTTGGCAGGACCCATCCCCAGCGGCGCCGTGAAGGATAGGGAGTGACTACAGAGACAAGGTTCCATGCCGACATCTCACAGAGAAATACTCCAGCATCGAGGCACCAAGATCGGTGACCTCAGGTAGACCTGAGAGGGGTGGTTACCCCCTTCGTGCTCCGCTACGGAAGAGATGGATGTGGCACTCCCACCTAGATGGAGAGATGGAGAAGTAAGCAAGCAGAGGAGCGGCCATGGAGGTCTCCCCAAGGGAACCGAAGCTGATGCAGGCCTTATCTCTTGATGTGGGGCCACGATGTTGTTGGCATCATCTCGCCGGAGGTACCTAGCCACGACGACGACTTTGCACAACATGAAGAATAGGCGCATCACACAGAGTGCCTTGGCCGACGAACGCTGGAGGCGGCGACGCTCACGAGTGGGAAACCTGACTTGTGTCGGGGACTCAACGAGTGTGAGCAAACGGGAGTATAACCCAATGGCGGCGGCATGAGAGCAGAGGATGCTGCAGGCTTCGTGTGAGTTTGTGAGAATGAGAATGGGAGATTGGGTCCGATAGTAGTGATCTGATCAAATCCCATACAGACCGGCCAGAAACGGTTCGTGAATCGGCTTGAACTGGGCAGACCAACCAACTGATCCAATCCAGCAAGGGTCGCGCCCCACATGGCTACGTGGCAATTCGTGATAGGCCCACGAAGGTAAATAATTCTGTAAATACTCAGTCCTTAGATAATTTGTAGAAAATATCCCTCTTATCAGAAAATTAAATATAAGATACCAAAATGCTTAGAAAAATGTGTAGAACAACTTAGAACCATCATATAAGACTTTTCATGCACTAAGAATAGTGAATCATGTAATATGATTAATATGGCTAATTAGGGCTAATAACCCTAAATAAAATGTAATAAATACATTCATGATTAATAAATGATGAAATTTACAGAGTAAGCTCATATCCATATATGGAACCTCAGTCTTAATTATGAGATCATGATGATGCATAGAATCAATGTTATATGAAGATGACCCTTAATACATGGGATGAAACACTATTTTGAATAATACATGTAACTTAGGGTTAATATGTGCACATCATTATGGGAATTATAATTATCAGTTGATGAAGCCTAATTCTAGACCATAATCTAGAAAATAACACCAGTAAGATAATTATAAGTCAAGAATACAAGTAATGATGCACACATCCTAATGAACTAAGCTAAACTCTAATGAACACGACTAAGGTTAAGATGAGATGTAAAATGATGAGAGCTTGATGGTGATATGATCTTGTTTTGATCAGGTTTAACAAAGATATAGTTGATATCAGGGATAGGTGATGATTAGGTTTGTCTCTTGATCAAGGTACGCCATTACCTCTCACTTGGCTTATTATACAATATGCTTGGGTTATATGTGTAGTAAATACTTGGCATATGATATTAGATGATATGATTGTTCTTGTATGATATGTTGCGTGCTTTTCTATACTTATTTCTATGAACACATGACACTAATATATATGTTCCATTATATCCAAGAACTTCAACTCTTTGGTAGTAAAGTGCTGGAAAGGAAGTACTTCAACTCTTTGGTATTAAAGTACTCAGAAGTGATCCAACTCTTTGGTAGTAGATCACTTTGTGAAATGATCCAACTCTTTGGTAGTAGATCATAAAGGCCTTAATGCATTCAACTCTCAGGTAGTAAATGCATGGATGATATAATGGAAAATGTGCCTAAAAGACATGTGTTCTCTTTCATTAATAAACATCTTTGTTTGAGTATATGCCTTTGTTATATTTTTTTTGTTACTGCCAAGTATTAGTTTTATCTTATTGCCAAGATATGATGAGAGGTATATAAAAGACACGTAGGCATACTCAGTACAATATTCTTGAATATTGTGCTGACATGTACCGCATGTAATCTTTTGTTTCGGTTGTGGTTATGCTCTTGAAGATCCAGGATAGTTGAGAGTTGTGTGGCGAGTTGATGTACAGGTGGACCTGTTGTCTTAAGATCATGTAGTTTAGATGTAGTACATGTATATGTATAAGTTTGTTGTTCAATATGTAATATCAAATGTTGTAACAATTCATGTTGTAATTATATGTTGAATGGTGAACATGAGTGTATGGTTTTATTATTGTTCATGTACATGTGCTACTGTTGTTTCCTTCTGACTCCCTTGATTTTCTCTTTCTTAGCCTGGAGTGGGGTGTTTAAATTGGGATTCTCGATGAGGTGAGGGATTCAATTTGGACGTCACACATTAGATTAAGTTTTAGAAAATCCGGGGACGTCACAATACTGATGTGGTTCAATATGTGATATGTGAACTCATATGCATCTCAAACAGTTTGCTCTAGTTCAAGGAACATGGATTGAACAATGAGACAATGATGATTCCATGCCCCGAGTTCAATTTGGATATCAGAGACAAAGGAACTATATGATCGCTATAACAGTAATCACAAATTCTAGGTTTAAGTTGTTCTCCAACTTTCCGAATTACTTGGTTTGCAATGATGTGTGACTAGGCACCACTCCTTGCTTGTGATGTCATAAAGTTTGTTATGAACATTCACTGCCAATGTAATTTTGGACCTATAGGGTCACACACGTAGGATACACTTGGATTAAAGGAGTATATACATGAATGATGTTTAGATTGAATGCTAACGATGTTTAGGTATTCAATAAAATAATAGATCATTTGACTAGACTAATAGTCATCATGTTCAAGTGTTGGATTGACTATTTTGAGTGTTAGGTTGATTAGAAATTGAATTGGCTGAGCTCTTCTAGAACTGGGGCACGACATGACCATCTTGTATGATGGTTGTGAGATGACCGTCTCACCTGAGTGGGAAGACTGGTTCATGGTCATGAGATAAATAGCTCGTGTGAGAAAGATGACCATTTCATGGTCACAAAATGATCGATTCACATGAGTGGGATGCCCAGTTCATGGGGAAATTCAATTGCATCAAGGATTAGTGCTGACGTCATGTTGTGCAATAATTGGATTTGAATTTCCAATTTGATTCAGAATAAGAAACTGTACAAAATGACCATCTCACTAAGAGATACGACCATATCATGTACAAGACGACCATTTCACTATGTGAGACAATGGTCTTGTAGTCTAAAGGTTCTAGAACATTCATGATTCTGGACCTTTCTACTCTCACACTAATCGAGAAACTTGACCCTGGCCACTACTATAAGTTGAGGGGTAATGGGGGCTTCTCAAGACACAATTGAGAATCCGTTTCTCTAAAAATTGTTATCCACGCTGGTTGTGGTAACCAATAGAGAGCCGAAGCAAGTCCTAAAGCTAAAGGGAGGATAGCGAGGAAGAGAACAATTGAGAATTAGTTATGGGAGAGCATGTTGGTGACTAGTACACTGACAGAAGGGGAGAACTCCTTCTCGTTGGCTGTAGTAGCACAACATGGAGTTCTCAGTGGTCTGTGTGGACTACTTTAGAGGCAGGAGGTCGTTGTCTGTAGCTTGGAGGACAACGTCTACTCATAGTCTGTGGTGAGACCACATGAGCTATTACAAATGTTGTGCCAATCTGCTGTCCATGGTGAAGACCAGGAGTTGCATAAACACTATCCAAGAGAAACTAGATGATAGTTGTACATCTACATCAATAAGGAATATATCTATGGACTTGCTCCAAGATAGGTATATCCTCAAAATCATCCTTTACATTATATAGTTGTTGACGCTATCTGTTGGTTTATGGAAAATATGGATGTAATTTTTTGTTTCCCCTGCCTACTCTGTCGCCATATTTCCCTAAAGTGGAATCAAAGGCAGGTTGATCTACTATATTTTGGAAAAATTGTCATGATCAAATTTTGGTTTCATCGTTTAATTGTTTCATGCGATGCGAATAATTTCTTATTAAATCAATACCACTATTCCCAAACTAATATATATATATATATGTATATATATACATACATATATATACATATATATTTATATATACATATGTATATATAAACATATATAAACACACACACAAATATATATATATATACATATAAATATATATATATATATGCATATATATATATATATATACATATATATGCAATTTACATGCATCGGGAAGTGAAATAGAACATGAAACTGTTAGCTCCTAAGTAGTGGGAGGAGAAATCTCTGATCGTGTACCTATTGAAGAATGAGCTGACAACTCATAGGCAGTGGCTTGGTAAAGGGAACCCATCAGAGTCGTAGCAAAAGCGAGTCTTGATACGGCGGTTTTCACTGCTTATGGACTCAAACTTGGGTGATCTATCCATGACCAGGATGAAGCTTTGGTGAAACTAAGTGGATTTTCCTAATAGTCGGTCATATGTATAGGACCAACTGGCAACTGGGGTATTGGGCATAGTCTAAAAGACATTTTAGAGGCTCATAAAGGTCCATTTATAGGTTAGGGTCATAAAGGCCTTTATGAAATCCTAACAACATCATGGCATGCTCAATTATCTCTTAACTTGGCTATGTTAGGTTCTTTAACCATTATATTTGCTCACCATATGTATTCAATGCCCCATATCCATACCCATCTATTGACTATGGTACACAACTTTCCTTGTTCACACATCACATGTGGATTGATGGATTCCTCATAGTTGGTGATTCTGTGCATGCTCATTATGTTAATAAAAAATGGCTTGGTGGTATGTTAATGAATTGGTCCACTACAAAAATGAGACTTCAGAAGTTTAGCGATTTAAGAGTGGAACAAAGGATGGGGAAACTCAATCATCTATCAAAAAGGGATGCGGCAATCGTGAAGAGACAATTATCCACCTTCCAAAAAGACATTTTTTGGAAATAGCAAAGTAATACTCCTATCTAGTGGAAGTTGTAAAGTATCCTCTGTTCTTCGGTTATCTTCATAACTATTAAATTGATTTCTTATCAGCCTATTCATATATATATATATATATATATATATATATATATATATATATATATGCAATTTACATGTGTCACCCTAAAAGCAAGTTTTGATGGTGGATGTGTAGATTCATTATGGCCAATAACCCCTATTATTGTTGCATGGTTGTGTGGTTAGTTAATCCTATTTAACTCAATCTACATATGGGTCCTCTATCTTGTCTTCCCAATGTAAAGTTAATTCGTTCCTATCCTTGCTCCCCTCGAATGTAACTTGAGTATTCTCTATAATTATGTAATAGTAGGATAGTTTACTTTCCTATTATGATGAAGAAGAAAGACATTCTGACGATACCAACCAGTCGTCTTAGAGATGAACCGACCGACTAGAGGACCAAGGAGGACTAGATGGACAAGACAAACCAACCCCCTGGTGGACCCAACCAATTGACTGGAGGATCCTACAGATGATCGACAGAAGGACCATACGACTGGTAAGGTGACCATACAACTGGCCAGGAGGCAAGTCGATCAGTTCAAAGGTTGATTTGATCAACCCAGTTTGCAAAGCATGGATCTTCATCAACAAACAAGTTTCAACATTTGATGTAGACCTAGATTACGATAATTCCTTGTGGCTTTAAGGAATTACATTAGTCTGGCCGTAACCATCACTTTTTGTTTATTGCATGTTTTCATTGTGGGGTATAGCATGTATATAATACATACTATAGATGTGGCTATTGGATAATGTATATGTATTTATAAACACAAAATCCCTTCAATAAAATATTAAGTCTAAGATGCTTTCCATTAGCATCACACATGAGAAGGTTGATCGAGAAAGTGTCGTTTATGCCAAAGTGTGGTGCACCATCTATCTCGTAGAAGTGTGATGGTAGATATATTGTTTTTTCTAGACCAGGATGCATATATATTGGACTGGCTTTTGGGTTAGGCTTAACTAGAGATAACTTAGTGTGACCTGGTGCCAGAGGCATGCATATGATTATGGTAAGGAATTCACATATCATATATCAAAGAATTGAATATTATGCAATTAGAAGATGTTGCCTACCTAAGTAGTCAATTTGTGGGTGATCAACCAAAGTTGAGTCATGATTTGATGAAATATGGATCTTGGCCACTAGAAGATTGTACACTGCAATCTTCTAAATTGATACATGGCGGTTATCAATTTGAAAAAAATCGTGGGAGCAATAATTAATTTTAGACCTAATTAATATTGTTAACTTATCAAATCAAATAAATAAAAATGTTTTAAAAAGTTGCAATACTGTAAAAACTGATGTCAAACCCAAACACGTTTAAATTGTGATAAATCCAAAAGAAGGAAAAAATGGGATAAAGTTTCACAACTGGTTAAGGACTTTGAGAAATGTTCTCATCAGTGAGAAAAAGCTCTATGTCCTTGATAGACCAAAGCCAGAGGAACCCACTCCAAATGATCCTAAGGCTAAAATGGTTGCTTACTTGAAGCATGCCAATGATGTCATACACATTGAGTACCTTATGCTATTTTGTATGAACTATGAGTTGCATGAACAACATGACAACATGGACATTCTCAAAAGGCTAACACATCTTAAGAATAATGTAAAGAAAACAAGGTATAATGTCTTTAAATTGCTATTTGAGTGTAATCTGACAAAGGGAGGTACAATAGAGCCCCATCTCCTCAATATGATTGGGGATGTGGAGTGACTGAGATTTCTCTTAGTTCAAGAGTTGACCATGGATATGATTATGAAAGCATTGCATGAATCATATAGTTAGTTTATCAAATTCTTAGCATGTCGATGATGAAGTAAGGAAGAAGAAGGACAAATCAGTGATGTTGATTAGTGGAAGTGAGTCCTAGTGTAACTGCAAGGCTAAGAAGTGTACAGAGGCTAAGAAAAAGTTCAAGTCTTCTACACTTGATATATGGAGAGGGGTATGAGGAAAAGGAATATGTCCTTTTCACTTAATGGATTATGGAAAGAAAGTTCCACCACTATCACATGCCTAGACATTGGAAAGAACTATACTCTTTATTGAGGATCTCAGGAAGAAGATGGAGATAGAGATCTCTACTTCAGGACCTGGGAAGAAGTAAGCTAGAACTGTATGGAGAAAGGGTTGCTACCTCTACAGTTGGAAGCTATCATTCATGGGCACATAATAGAATCGGTGAGTTGCTATTATGTACCTACCATTGATGAAAACATCATATGTCTTGTGTGACAAGAACACTATGTTTCATTTTAAAAGATATAATATTATATGGAAATACCCTATGTCTTACAAACTATACTTAATAGTTGTTGAGACAAATGTGTATGACACATATATATTAAATGACCTGATGACTCAAACAATGAATGGCTCTAACATTATCATCTAGAGGGCATAAATGAGAAATGCATTTCTAGAATCCATTTGATGGTTATCTAGACTCTTTTGGTTATTGAACCAACAGAGATATGCAAATCTTATTTGTAATATGACAAAAGTATCTTCACTAGATGAAATGGGAGAACGAATATTCTATTAGTGCTAGTACATACTGATGTACATAACACCTTTTAGAATAAATGCTAAACGTACTTGCAAGTCTTTCATGATATATTTATTGATGTTATCAATAGATATGCAAGTTTGTATTTAATGAAATACGAATCTAAATCTTTTGAAGTGTTCAAGGATATTGTAAATGAAGTACGTAATTAACTTGGTAAAAGTATTAAGATACTTTGATATGATCAATGTGGAAATACTTTGAACCAAGAGTTTGAGGACCTTCTAGAGAGATTGTGATAGTGTATCACAATGAACTCCACCTGGAACATAATGATGTATCAGAAAGAAGGTATCACACCCTATTAAGTAATGGTGAGATTATCATCAAAATCTAGCTAATCTTACAATTTTTTTCTGATGCTTTAAACTAAAACAATGTACCATATAAATGGTTCACAACACATAATATGAGATATGGCATGGGAGGTGTCCCGATATGTCTTTTATGGTGATTAGGGATGAATACTATATAAGAAAATTGTTTCTTAAAGGGCTTTGTCCACAAATTACATAAATGTTATTTTGTTCAAAATACGACCCTTATCCCAACCCAACAACAAAGTTGTTTGTTAATCTGGATAACTGTTCTTTAAAAGGAACTTAGTTTCAAAGGAATCAGTGTGAGTAAAACTAGAACTCAAAATGTTCAAGATAGACATGAAAACATTGAACCTAAAAGAGGAACTGTGGAAACAATGAAAATCACAAGTTGTTGTGGAATCTCAAGTTCCTTATGTGACACAAAACCTTATAATTCTAGTAGAGCACACCTTGAGTTTGAAATATTATGATATCTTATAACTCAAGAAGGCAATGAGTTGATCAAAGAGATGAGTCAACAACCTACCTAGAAACTATTGAGGGACCAAAATCTGAGAGATGGCTTGAGGCCATGAGATCAAAGATGGACTTCATGTAAACCAAAAAGGTATGACCTTGGTGGATCCACCTGAAGGGGTTAAACCCACTGGGTGCATTTTGGTATTTGTAAGAATACCAACATGGAAATGCATATTGGTTGCAAAAAAGTTTCAAACTAGTTCAAAGTGTTGAACATGATGAAGTCTTTCACCAATTACCATGGTTAAATCCATCCGGATCATGCTTTTTGTTGTATCTTAGTATGCATATCCATATTAAAACATCATTCCTTAATTGGAATATTTAAGAGAATATGTAAGTGACACAACCCAAAGGTTTTATAAATCCAAGAATTCAAATAAAGTATGTAAGCTATAAAGGTCAGTATGTGGATTGAAGCAAGCATCTCAGAGCTAGAATCTTTTATTTTGATGAGATAGTCATAGAGTTTGACTTGAGTCAAAATGAAGATGAAATTTGTGATTACAAAATATTTAGTGGGAGCTTACTTATATTCCACATGATGATGGGGAATAACATCCTTATATTGCAAATGTTAAAACATGGCAAGGAAATTACCTTCTATATGAAGGGTTTAGGCAAAGTACCTGAAGTGATAGCGATTGAGATCTATAGAGACAGATCTAGAAAGCTTCTTGACCTAAGAATGAGAACATACATTGGCAAGATACTACATAGTTCATCATGCAAGACTGGATGAGACAAAACTTGTCCATGCTCCATGGAGATAGTCTCTCAAGAGCCTAGTGTCCCAATTCTTATGAAGAATAGGAACACATCGATAGATACCACATGCATTCCCAATTAGATCTATCTTGAATACAATGTTATGTACTTTTCTCATTATCTCATATGTAGTGTACACGATGAGAAAATATCTAGTTATCTCATATGAATTGGACATGATGAGAGGATATCCATCCACCTCATATGCATTGGACATGTTGAGAAGAGATATATATATACCTACCTAGCAATCTCGTATGTATTGGAAATGACGAGAGGGTATATGTCAGATGCCAGTGAGAGTCACTTGAGTACCATAAAGAACATCCTTAGGTACTTGTGAAGCACTAAAAGGATCAATTCTTTGGTTATTGTAAAAAGGAAGAGTTGGATGTAAAGGGTTACACCCATTTAAGCTTCTGAACTGACAAAATAATTAGAAACTATGTTTGACCTTAAACAAGAACTATAAGATGGAAAGGGTTACTAGCTAATGATAGTTGTTTATATTTATAAATAAGTCAAGTATCTATGTGTTATAAGAACAACATAGGATACTATATGGATTAAGAAGTTCATATGGGTTAACTTGTGTGAGGTTCCAACTATTGATGACACAGTAGAAACACTAATGGCACCAATAGAGCTACTACTTAGGCTGAGAATCTCAGTTAGCATACTATGACACTTCCATCTCATACGAATAATTGTACAGAGAAGAGATATGAAACTTGCAATATACTAACTTGAAGCAAATGTTGCTAACCCCGCTATAAAAGTGCTTGCACAGCAGAAACATGATGGACATGTTAAGATCACTTGGAATACGATTTATGGGTGATTGGATCTAATTGCAAGTGGGATCCTATTGGTATGTATGACCAGTCAGCCAATCATATAATGATTGGTATGTGGCATTAAATAACTGATTTGATAATAATAGAAGGTAATGTTGTCTATTATGTTTGTCTCTGTAATGAGAGGATGACAAAGTTGTACGTAGATGTCTAAAGAATGATGTTACTCAAGGACATATGTCTTCACGTATGTGGCTTGAACAATGAGATCATACAAATGCTAAGAGTGCATACATTCTTGTTATATCCCTAGTTGGATATTACTATGGAAGAAAAATAGACAACAATAATACATAAGACTAGAGTGTGTGTTGACTGATGATAGAGTCTCATTAGTCATGATATACGGTATCAAGTCACTCACATAAATACATGTTAGAGAATAGTGTATCTGACATACCCACCATTAGAGTGTTACATGGAGACCATGGCATGGTAGTCAGAATCATCTCTCATAGTGATAGTGGTGATTGTGGTACTTAAACCTAAAGTCACTACACTCATCACATGTCGTTGGGTATACTTTGACATCATCAAATGTAATCCTAAAATATGAGTTACCAAAAAGGTGATGATTGGGTAGCTTTGACACATGGGGACTGGGTGTAAGTGATGTAGATGGGATTTGTCCCTCTAACATGAGTTTGATATCCAGGGCCTTTTGATAAGCGAGATTGATAAATGTACTATCATACTAATGTGGTTCAATATGAGATATGTGAACTCATATGCATCTCAAACAATCTGCTCTAGTTCAAGGAACATGGATTAAACATTGAGACGATGACGATTACATGCCTCAAATTCAATCTGGATATCATAGACAAAGGAACCATATGATCACTATAACACTAATCATGAATTGTAGGTTGAATTTTTTCTTCAACTTTCCAAATTACTTACATAACAATGATATTTGACTAGAAACCATTCTTTTCTTGTGATGTCATAAGTTTGCTATGGACATTAACTGCCAACGTAATCCTGGACCGATTCAATTAAATAATATATCAACTGACTGGACTCATAATCATCATGTTCAAGTGTAGGACTGACTGTTTGGAGTGCTAGGTTGATTAGAAATTGAATTGGTTGAGTTCTTCCAGAACTAGGGCACAAGACGACCGTCTCACGCGATGGCCATCATAGTCCCACATGAGCGAGATGACTAGTTTGTGGTCGTGAGATGATTGGCTCATGGTCACAAAATGACTGGCTTGCATGAGCAAGATGCTCAATTTGTGGGAAAATTTGATTGCATCAAGGATTAGTGTTGGCGTCATGTTGTGCATTAATTGGATTTGAATGGACAATTTAATTTAGAAGATGAGACTGCATGAAATGATCATCTCGCCAAGTGATACAATGGTCTCACGCACGACATGACCATTTCACTACGTGAGATGGATGTCTCAAAATTCAAAGGTTCTAGAACATTCGTGATTTTGGACCCTTCTACTCCCACACTGATCGGGAACCCTGACCCTATCCTCTACTATAAATAGAGGGTTTCTGGGGGATTCCCATGACACACAATGGGGAATTAGTTGTTGTGACAATTTTTGTCTTCTTTGGTTGTGGTAACCAATAGAGATCCCAAGAAATTCCTACCCGCTAATGGGAAGGATAGTGAGGGAGAGAAGAACTGAGGATTAGTTGTGGGAGAGCATGTCAGCGGCTAGTACACTGAAAGAAGGGGACAACTCCTTTCTGTTGGCTCTGGTAGCACAATGTGAAGTTCCAAGTGGTCTGTGTGGACTACTTTAGAGGCAGGAGTCAGTTGTCTGTCTATTGGAGGACAACATCAACTTGCAGTCTGTGACAAGACCATAGGAGTCGTTGTAGATGTTATTCTAGTATACTGTCTGTTATGAAGACCAAGAGCTGCACAGACACCGTCTAAGAGAAATTTGATGACAGTTGCACATCAACAATGATGAGGAATATGTTATTGGACTTTCTCCAAGACCATGTATATCCTAAAAACCATCATTTCCATTATATAGTTATTGATCCGCTGGTTTGTGGGGAATATGGTTGTAAATTTTTTGTTTATGCTTCCTACTCAGTCGCCATATTTCCCTACAAGAACATCCTTGAAATTCTATTACTCATAAGCATGTCAGGAAGAATAAAAGACAAGAAGAATAAAATCATGAGTTTTTTTCCCCGTAAGATGCTAAAGGACTTCACCCAGTCAGTATATTGTTGCACTCAAAATGCAAATATGCCATGCGTGGTAGTGGAATCTAGAAGCCAAACAATCAAATATCTATCTTTTAACAGCTATCTCAAATGACCACTTGAAACTACATCAGGACTAACACCTGAGTAACACTGCCTTACAACAATACTCATGATTGAGCATGCTCTAGAAAGACAGGAAATACAAGCAACCTTGGCCTTCCCCAACATAGTAGCTAGGATCTCCATAAAATAAAGGTAGGGTGTGAAAGCTACCGCTAACCAGAACCTTGCACATGTATAGCCAAGAAAGGGACTATCAATGCATCACAATCAAGAAATCCATCCACAGAAGAAGGTCATAATAGACAATACAAGTAACTCAACTCCTAATCTAAGAGGGAAAGTCCACAGATTAACAAAACCTATTCGTAATACAAATGTTTGAAAAAACACTAGAGGGGGGGTGAATAGGGTTTTATAAAAGTTTTAATAATAATTCAACTCAAACAACCACAGTTGAGATAATGAGAAGGAGGCAACGTGTTTAGAGTGGTTCCACCTTTAGCAAAAACTAAAGGAGTCTGTCCACTACCCAATTGTTTCCAATTAGGATTTTGAAAGTATTTAATTTTATTGCCTCGCAAGGATGTTCCATAAAATTACAAAACTTTCATCACCCTTTGGACAACCTTCACCTTGAAGTAGTCTCACCAACCTTGAAGTAGCCTTCCTTGAAGTAACTTCAAGCTCCCCCTTGAAGTAGCCTTCCTCTTGAAGTAGCTTCCCGTTGAGACAACCTTCTTGAAGTAGTCCAAAGTCCTCCTTCTCCACCGAGAAGATCAAACCCTCTCCAATCCACAGCATCCAACCCTAGGAGTAGCAAGGAGAGTACAAGCAATAAGAAAGAACAAGAAGGGAAAATAGAAATTACAATTACCGCTTGTAGCACAAGGCTTGATTTCCTATATCAAGCGTTTTGATCTCTTAACCAATGTGTATGGAATTGTAAGTGCATTGGGTAGGAGATGCTAGCGTATAGGACACAAATTTGGAGCAATGGAAATGAATAGACAATGTTGGAGTTGCTCAATTAGTCACAAGAACAGATTGCCAATTGCAAGTGTGTATGCTCAAGTGTTGCACAAGTGTATGTTGGGTGTCCTAAGGCATGTCCTATTTATAGGAATGGCCTATGAGTGCTTAAGGATGTTCTAGATACTTTCTAGGGGGTTCTTAGTGCTTAACTAGCCGTTAGGTATCTACTAATTTCTTTAGCAATGACTAGTTAATTAATTCCGAAAAGTGCAGACAGATCTCTTCTCAGTCGAGGAATTGTCGACCGAGAATCCTGTCGGTCAAAGTTTTTGTCGACCGAGGGACAGTCTGGAGAAAGTGTGTATAACGTTCGATTCCAACTCCCAACTACCTTGTCTGCTGTGTCTAACGACTACTTGGGTCAATCTCAGTCGAGGAGGTTGTCGACCGAGAGTGTCTCGGTCAAGAAGTTTGTCGACTGAGAATGACCTTGTTTCAATGTTTTAAACTATGTACTAAGTGTGTGTATCAGTGTGCAGTTGTGACACTATTGTAGGGGATGACCTATCTAAGTGTTGTGATTGGATAGGGAAGATCTAAACGCTTGATTTACATGATATCTAAGTACTTGTAGATTATATACTTGTACAAGTTTTTTACATTTGATTACAATCATGAATTAAAGTATTTTGAGCGTATAGATCTTCCAAGTTGTGTCATCCACCTAGTTCCTGCAACACTCAAATAGCACGTTAGATCCACAAGGATGAAATGTTTGTCATAATCAAAACAAAGGGATTATAATAATTTCCAATTTAGCCAATAATCTCCCCCTTTTTGAAGATGACAAACATTTCCACAATATAAATCAACCAGTCTTTAAAATGAGTTAAGTTTCATACCTGAGATTTACTTTATGAATTCCTTCTATTGTTTATGAAATGTGTGCTTATTATTCCCAAAGAAGTATGGAACATAAAATCCAATTCTTAGGGAATGGAGCAACTTTTAATGTAAAGCCAAGAGATTATGAAACTCATTGAGTTTTTAAGAGTTACAACTATTTAATATTTACATTATTTCTCCCCCTTTGTCATTTCGAAAAGATATCCATTAAAATCAAGTGTTAAAAACTCCCCCTTAATTTTTTCTCTCCTTAAAAAGATAACCATCAAATCATTTGAAAAGATGTCCATTTGAAGCCAAAATGGAAGGATTAAAAACCAGCCGATTTAAGAAGCACAAATGTCAAAGAAAACATCTTCTAAGAGAGTAATGAGTAGTTGCTTCCTTATTTTATTGAATTGATCTAATGGAAGTGGTTTTGTGAAAATATCAGCCAATTGATCTTCCATATCAACATGATGAAGGGATACATGATTTTTAGAGATATGATCCCTTATAAAATGATGATGAATTTCAATATGTTTGGCACGACTGTGTAAAATAGGATTATGTGCTAAGTTTATAGCGCTTGTATTGTCACAAAAGATAGACGTGGATGAAAAAGTAAAACCATAATCGTTTAAAACTTGTTGCATATAAAGCACTTGAGCACAACAAGATCTGGCTGCCATATATTCAGCTTCAGTTGTAGAGAGGGCAACCATGTTTTGTTTCTTGCTAGACCAAGATACTAAGGGTCTTCCTAACAAGAAACAACTACTGCTTGTACTCTTTCGATCAATTCAACAACCAGCATAATCGACATCGATATAAGCTTTAAAGTCCAAAGATTGTCCTTTAGGATACCATAAACCATAACTTGTAGTGTCGACTAAATATCTTAAAATCCGTTTGATGGCTTGAAAATGGGTTTGCATAGGTTGTGATTGAAATTGAGCACAAAGACCAACATAAAACATGATGTCCGGTCTAGAAGCGGTTAAGTAGAGAAAGCTACCAATTATAGCTCTATATAAGGAATCATCAATAGGTTCCCCATTTTCATCCTTATCAATTTTAGTAGAGGTAGCCATTGGAGTGGTAGCATGTTTGCAATGGTCCATCCCAAAATGTTTTAAAAGTTCATTGGTATACTTCTCTTGGCATATAAAAATCCCGGACGACGTTTGCTTTATTTGAAAACCAAGAAAGAAAGTTAGTTCTCCCATGAGACTCATTTCAAATTCCTTTTGCATAATATCACTAAATTGTTTGCATAAAGATTCATTTAATGCACCAAAAATAATATCATCAACATAAATTTGAACTACTAGAAAGTCAGATTCATATGTTTTGAAAAATAAAGTAGAATATGAATTTCCAATGAAAAAATTGTTATCAAAGAGATAGTTCTTGAGCCTTTCATACCAATTTCTAGGTGCTTGTTTTAAACCATAAAGTGCTTTCTTTAGTTTGTATACATAGTCACCTTTTTCCAGTATTTCAAAACTAGGGGGTTGGGCAACATATACTTCTTCTTGTATTATTCCATTTAGAAATGCACTTTTGACATCCATTTGAAACAGTTTGATGTTTTTGTGGGCAGCTATGGCTAGTAGCATTCTAATGGCTTCAAGTCATGCTACTGGTGCATAAGCTTCATCAAAGTCTATTCCTTCTTGTTGATTATACCCTTGTCCTACCAACCTAGCTTTATTTCTTACTACTTCACCGGCTTCATTTAACTTATTCCTAAAAACCCACTTAGTTCCAATAATGGTTTTATCTTGCGGTTTAGTAACTAAGTCCCATACATCATTCTTAGTGAATTGGTTTAATTCTTCTTGCATTGCCATTATCCAATAGTCATCTTTTAGAGCTTCAGTCACCTTCTTAGGTTCAATTATAGAAACAAATGCCATATTTGCAACATCTCTAAAAGATGAATGAGTTTTGACTTTATCATTAGGATTTCCAATGATTAGTTCTTGAGGATGATCCTTAATGAGTCTAGGAATGGGTTGTTGTGTCTCAACTTGTTGATCATCTTTAGTTGATATGGTTAGATTTTCTACTTGATGAGTAATATCAACTACATCATAATTTTCAGTTTTTAGTTCTTCATGAAAAGTAATGTGAATGGATTCTTCAACTTTTCTAGAGATAGTGTTATAAACTCGAAATGCTTTACTAGAGGTTGAATATCCCAAGAAAAAGGCTTTTTGTGATTTAGAGTCAAACTTTTCCCTATCATCTTTTGTGTTCAAGATATAGCATGTTGAGCTGAAAGTATGAAAATAGTCAACCCTTGGTTTCTTAGTATACATGATTTCATATGGTGTTTTCTTCAAATAAGAGTGTAGGATTACTCTATTTAGCACATAGCAAGCTGTGTTTACCGCTTCAGCCCAAAATGTTTTAGGTGTACTATGTTCAAGCATCATAGTCCTAGTCATTTCTTCTAATGATCGATTTTTCCTTTCGACTATGCCATTTTGTTGTGGAGTGCGTGGAGCAGAAAATTGTGAGTGTAGCCTTGAGATGTGCAAAATTCTTCAAATAGATGATTCTCAAATTCTCCACCATGATATCTCCTAATTGTGCATATCTTGTTTTGTAGTAAATTTTCAATCTTGGAACAAAATTGTATGAAAACTTGAATAGTATCATCATTATTTGCAAGAAAATGTACCCATGTATATCTACTGTAATCATCAACAATAACAAAGCAATATATTTTCCCACCAATAGATTGTGTCCTCATAGGTCCGAACAAATCCATATGAATAAGTTCTAGTGATCTACTGGTGCTAAGCACGTTTTTGGTTTTAAAAGAAGTTTTAGTTTGTTTAACCAAAGTACATGGTTCACAATTTTTAGATTGATCAAAAGATAACTTAGGAAAACCAGTAACAAGATCATATTTAATTATCTTTTTGATAACATATGAACCAGCATGACCTAATTTTCTATGCCATAGTTGTAAAGAATTTTCTTTTGCAAGTAATCATTTTCCAACTACACATTGCATAGAGTTGGGTCTAAGGATATAAAGATTTCCAACTCTTTTTCCTTCATAAACAACATTTGCAGTATTTTCTATTAGTAACTTGTAGCAAGTTTTGTTGAATAAAATATCATATCCACTATCACATAATTGACTAACACTTATTAAATTATGGTGCAAACCATCGACAAGTAAAACATTCTTTATTTCAAGGTTTGTACCAATATTACTTATTCCAACAATTTTACCTTTACCATTGTCTCCAAAAGTGACTGTTCCGCTTTTCTTTTCCGCAAAAGTTTGAAATGCATCCTTGTTCCCGGTCATGTGTTTGGAACATCTACTATCAACTACCCAATCCTGCAATAAAATATAGGTTTTGGTACCCATGTGATGGTCCATTATGGTTAGGTACATTTAATAACAAACTGAGCATGTTTTAACAAAGTAAACTGAACAGAACTTCATTCGATCGACAAATAGTTCGACTGACAGATGTCTCAATCGACCAATTTGTCAATCGAGAAAGTTTTTGTTTTATAGGTTAAAACTGAACAAAAATAGAAATCTGCTTGGTCGACCATTTTTCAACCGATTTGTGCTCCGATCAATAATTTTTCGACCGAAATAGTTGCTATTTTCACTATAAATTCTGATGTAGATTTTGATTTTTCACAGGCATTCTCTCGGTCGAATATTTTCTTGACTGATAATGTCTCAGTCGAACTATTTGTTAACTGACAATGTTTCTGTTTTTTTCAACAATTTGTTTATATCAGTTCTGAATTTTAAACAATACATGAAGCTATCTGCTTAGTTGAGATAAGACATTTAGATGTTCAAAACAAGTATTAGATCATATCCCAACTAAATAACATTCAAGTCTTCTAATTTTGAGGTTTGGGAACCCAAACTAACTCAAAATCCTTCTTCTTATAAGGGCATGAAAAGGAGTAATGTCCAAGACACAGACAATAATGACAAGAAATAGAGTCAATTTCATTTCTCTTTCTAGGATTTGGAATTGTGTTCTTGGGTACAAACATGATCTTGGTCTTGGATGCTTGATCTCTTCTAGGTTTAGGTTGATAGGATTTTTCTTTTGGAACATACCCTAAACCTCTTCTTCCATTGTAACTGAAGAATATTTTAGATTATTATCAAGAACATCATTGCTCCTTAAACCAATAATTTCTCTCTGTAGCTTTGCAATCTCATCCATTTTTTTATTGATATCTATCCTTGCTTGATCTAGATTAGATAATAAAGAGTTTCTTTCCTTAACAACAGTATCATAATCTAAATGATTACATAGAATAGGTTGGGTCTGAAAATTGTTTAGTTTTGCAAGAAAATCATCCTTTTCTTGAGAAAGAAGATCATGATTTGTTTCTAAAGTAAGTAACTTCATATTGCAGTCATTTAAAGATGATTTCAAAGTCAAATTTTTAGAAGCAATATTGTCCTTTTCAAAAGAAAAATTATTCAATCTAGCATATAGATCCTCATTAGTTTTAGTAACCTTCTTCAGTTTCTTTTTGCAGTCAACATATTTGTCATGAGTATCTTATAGACTAACAATTAGATCTGATTTTGGCAAATCAAGAAGGCTTACCCCTTGAGAATCGTCACTATCATCTTCTTTTTCCATGAGGCACTCCACATTCTCTTCTCCACTTTTACTATCACTTGACTCATCCCATGCAGTTTTATAAGCTTTTTCACCCTTCTTCTTGGATGAAATTTTCTTTCCTTTCTTTGCTTTAGGACATTCATTTTTGAGATGTCCTTTCTTTCCACATTCAAAACACCTAGGAGGGGAAGAAGAACCAACAAATTTGTTAGATCTAAATCTTCTATATTTCTTACCATTTACAATTAGGGCTTCTTCTCCTTCTCCATCACTTGTTTCATCACTTTCCTACGTGATGATCTTTGAAGCTTTTAGAGCCATATCTTTCTTTCTTCCTTGTTGAAGTTCATGCTCTCGTTTCAATATTTTTCGACCAAGAATGACTCTATTTCAATGTTTTAAACTATGTACTAAGTGTTTGTATCAGTGTGCAGTTGTGACACTATTGTAGGGGATGACCTATCTAAGTGTTGTGATTGGCTAGGGAAGATCTAAACGCTTGATTTACATGATATCTAAGTACTTGTACAGGTTTTTTACATTTGATTACAATCATGAATTAAAGCATTTTGAGCGCATAGAACTTCCAAGTTGTGTCATCCACCTAGTTCCTGCAACACTCAAGTAGCACGTTAGATCCACAAGGATGAAATGTTTGTCTTAATCAAAACAAAGGGATTATAATAAGGTCCAATTTATCCAACAATGTTTTTAGGTAAGGTTGATGTAAAGATATTTCTTACTTTCCAAAAACACTAGCCTAATAAAGCCCTTTGAATTTGTTTGATGCCTTAATTCTATTGTTTAGCTTGAGGATGTGATAGACTCTAAGTTTTGGGCGGTTCATAACATTCAATTTTGTGGATGTTTCATGCCTTACCTTACTTCTAATATCCTCTTCACATGCTGAGTTACCTTAACTTTCCACCAGTTTAATGATAACTACTAGTTTCCATGCAGTTAGATGGAGAAATGATAGTTTTTTACAATGGAAGAAGGACAACCATCAGTTCCTATAATTGACGGAGACCAAAACAAATAAGGAGCTACATTGTCAGATTGACCATGAATTTCTAAGAACCAATGGCCGACCGAGCAAGATGACGATGTGTCCATTAGATGTAAAGAACTGATGGCTTAGACCAGGCATAGAATTCAACACAACCATCAAATCTTTGAGCACTAATGGTCCATCAGATCATCAACTAATAGCAGTCACCAACCATTGGTCCTCAAGATCTGATGATTTAAAAAGCTTGAAAATTTGATGGTCAGATGAGCTAAGGAACTAATGGTCCTCTGAGAAAATTGATGCATGCGACACCCATCCATTTCTTAGGATCTGATGGCCCGAATAAGTCTTGGTAATCCAACCAACAAAAGGGGAATCGATGGATCAACTAAAAGTTCAAGATCTAATGGCCGCGTTGAATAGTTATTTAATAGTTGTTAGGTGGTTTCCCCGAGGTGCGTGCCCAGACTTGCGGTGCACATAAATAGCACCTGGGGAAATCTATAAATATCATCCCTAGGGTGCTGAGAGAGGGGGTTATCCACTCTAGATGTGGAAGAGCTGCTAGAGCCAATCCCCACCATTGACCAATCACCTTGTCATCAGTTTGTGATGGCCCATGATAAGAGTATGAAGGCATTCCCTGCCATCCCCATGCCCTTTTTTGACTCCTCCATTGATGGAAGGTCTTCCACAATGTCATGACAACTATTGAAAGGAGAAGACATCCATCAAACTTGACCACCAGTGGTCTCAATTGGCGTATCACATTTCTCCCTTTCCCTAAATCTCTATTCTTCCATCTTTTCCATCCCTTCCTTCATCCATCCCCATGTCTCATTATACTTGTGTATCTGTAATGAAGCTCACCACTATCAGTGATATCTTGGGTTGGTAGTAGTCACTAAGGCTCTCCTAACATGTAGATATTTATGTACACTAAATATATGCTCTTAGAAATATTTACCTCTATACTCTTGGTCTTAATGCTTCACTTGTATGCTTAGCTACCATCTTTAGTACCTCGAAAGAATAGTATTAACCTTATCTACGTGTTACATAGTTTCATGAATGCATGAGAATGTTGGAATGCTTAAGCTAATGATCATGTGGTTTTATTGTGATTGTTTGTTTATCATCTTGAGAGAGAGACAACCATATGATCTACATCTATCATAAGCTTAAGAGAGGAGGGAAGAGGCATCCATGATGATTGCTTATAAACTTGCTCAGGGTATACAATGGGTGCGACTATTTCATGTTGGTGAGAGAGCTTAGTTGGAAAATCCCAATCCACATTCTCCTATCCATACATGATATTTTACTCTTTGATATTACTAGCTCTCTTGTTTTCCTCCTTCTCTTTTTTTACTTTACTTTAATTATTGAAGTACCTTCATTCCCTAAGGAACAAAAAACTTTATCTCGATCTTTGGTTGGTGTAACTATTGCTAAGAATAAGAATGTCATAGAAATGCATTACAATTGTATATATACTCAATTAGACACTGACATATCAACCAGTGTACAAGTTTCGTTCTTGAAGACAAAGAATCAATGAACGGACTTTCTTCTCCAACCAAGTAGCTTACTGAAACATGTGAAGTCCTAACCTGATGTGTTACCTACATTATTCCTACACTATGCTCATGGGACGAATGTATGGTCTTCCTTTATGTTTTGTAGCTTAATAAAAATCCTCAGTAATTTATACTTTTGAACCTCAAGAGGAAAAATTTGATAGTAGCATACAAGTCGTGCCACTAACCAAGACTCACCACACTTGGTTTAAATATAGAGGTCAAGAGAAAACGACCCTTATCACCTATCCTTCATATTAAGGATATTACAGTAGACCCCAATTCCTTTTTACTCTAGTTAAAATATCATTCAACCTATTTTGGTATGCTTTGTAGTTGATCTGGATGTCTTTCTATCTTAGAAAAAACAATTAATTTGTTATTAGATTGAGCACCACCATGTTTCCCCATTGTTGTGGTCAAACCATATGTGATGAATGCAACAAGTCAGACACCACATGGTAAGCAATTTATCAACATTGTTCTATTTTCTAAGATTTAGAAGGGCACACTTTAAGTTGAGTCCAAGGTACATCCCCATCTTGATTTCAAATGTCCCTATAGATATCTCCACCACTTCCAATTTCCAAATAGGGGTTTTGGGTCCTCATTGCCATCTTAACATAATAGGCAGGTAAGAGATAAATTAGGCAACTAACCACTAACCTTATCTAGTGTTGGGAGATAACCCTTGTAAGCTATAAAGGGAGTGAAGATCCAACATGGGTTATGTAAGTTGAGACATATATTTTTAGTTAGATTATCCATGGTTACCATTTGTATGTAGATGGATAAGAGCTCATTCTCATTTGAATATATGAATCTAGGCTAGTCATATATGATCCTTCTCATATGGTTGAGTATCCCCACTACTGTGATTGTTGTTGGAAATTCACACCATATATTTTTCGCATCCAATTGATGCAAGAACCTTGACCATGAAGTAGACACTTTATTTTCTTTGTAGTACCAAAATCAGATAAATTATTCAATGTTTGCAAACCCAAACCACCATTTTGTTTTGGGTAGGATAACCCCTCCTACATAGCTGGGTTGATAGGACTACCTAATATGAAATCTTCCATCATAATATTGATTCTTCTCAAAGTAGAATTTGTGATTTCACCTTGGGTTAACCAGATGCTTATAGTACACATAGCATAACTATTGCTAAGAACAACACATGCAGCCATGGAGACTTTTGAACCCGATCATGTATTTATCTGAGACTTGAGTTTATCCAAGCATTCATTGAAGTGCATACGACAAAGGTTGCCTCCAGAAAAGGGGAAGACAAGGTATTTGGTGGGAAAGGTACCCAAATGAATACCTAGGCAATCTACAAGATTTTTTTTCTCATTACATGACTTTGATAAGAAGAGGTAGGATTTAGAACCACTTATCTTTCTCCCATGCATTTTTCTAAATTGTTCAAGGGCCAATTTAAGAATAACCAATCTATGATTTCTTCCTTCATAGAAAATCAACAAATCATCAACAAGTAATAAATGGTACATAATTGGAGTTCATATGATTGTTTATGTTCTAATTCTTTTTTTCCTGACATCGTCTTCCGGTTTTCAACTCAGACCCTATGTAGAAATTATGAAAATCAAAAAAGATAAATGATTTCCTATTCGTAGGTTGCAAGAGTTAGTGATGAGTCCTACCCATGAGCCATTCAAAGGAATATATAATGAGGGGGTGGCAATGCATTATTTCACCATTTGGATCCATTTTTCTTTAAACCCTAGACTTTGTAGATATTTTCTCAATTAACTTCATTTAACAAAGTCATTTGCCTTAGTGATGTCAAGTTTTCTCAATTTTCCTACTATTGATGAAGGCACCTTGTTGTATTCAAGTTATATTTGGCATAATGTAAGCAAGGATAACTCTAATAATATTTGTAATGATTTTGTATAGCCTGGAGAAACATGCTATAGGGAAAAAGTCAATGGAAGGGACTATAACATATTTTTTAAGGATGGGAGAAAAGGAAGACGTGATTGATTTGTCTTACCTTTCCATCACAATTAAAGAACCATCTAAAAGCTCAAACAATATCATCTCTATTGGATTTCCAATTTTCTCTACAAAAGAAACCATTAAAACCATCTGAGCCATGTCTCTTTGAGGCACTTATAATCCAAACAAACGTTTTAATATCATCATTTAAAGGTGTTCTACATAAGATTTCATTGTCCTTTTCCTCAATTACTTTTTTCCAATAGTTATCCTCAAACTCGGCTCATGAATGTTCCTGACCGTATAAATTGTGGATGAATTTAACTGTCTCCTTAGTCATAGCTTTGTGTGATTAATGCAACATCCCTCATTATCATATGTCTCAGTTGTTGAGTTCAAGGTGTCTCCATGCTTGACAATTGAATGATAGAGACTGATGTTTTTATCACCATTTTCTATCCACTACATTATTTTTTGCTTCTAGTAATACTTCTCTTCGACTTTTTCTAGTTTTTAAATACGATCATGGATGATTTTCTCAGCTATAATAAACCCATCAAATAGCAAGTGTCTTTGTAGATCTGTAGATATATCATCCATCTCCTCGTGCTCCATATCAAAAAGGTTCTTGATATAGGCAAACTTCTTACACCATCTTTTCAGTCTTGTATGCACAACCTCATATGTAAGCTGAACGGTTAACCTGGTGAGCATTGTAAATATAGTTATGAAGAGATAGTTGAAATCATGCTAGTTGTGATAAGTTCCTCCACATGGGATTTGGGAAATAAAATATGAATTGGTATAATAGGCACTTTAATGATGAAAGAAGCAAAAATACAATCCATAGAAATATTTGATGTTGCACATTAAATTATGTGGTTAATAAGATATGACTATTAAGATATGATATATAATGATTTGTTGTTAGTAAATTTCTCATTGAATTAAAAAATTGCTTATTTGTTTAGATTTTATTTTTTGAGTGGAGGTAGTGTGACATAAACCTCAGGTCTAGTGTTGAAATATAGTGTTTGGTTGGTTATTGGGATCAGATCTTGATAGCTAGGTGTCACAACCTAAGGTTCTAAGTCATAGAGGAACATGTGATTCATCAATCTTTTCTTTTGTAATTAGATGTAATGTGCATAACTCTTAGGGATATGGATGCAAGAACAAGATATTAAACCATATACTAGGTATGACTAGAGTCCAAGAAGCTCTAGAAAAATACAAATAGTGAACCTCATCCATCACCTCCTCCATTATAAAGGGAAGAACCAGTTCACAATGTTTAGTGTGTACCTAATGTGGAAGAAGTGGTGAGTACTATAAAACATTCTTATGCTCATGTTCCATAGTTTTCACTTGAAATTATACCAATGACACAAGGGTCCAAGCCATTACTCAAACATTAGGTGGTTCTAGGGCACCTTCATCATATCTAGACCCTGCCATAGAGATTAGTGGGTCATACTAGAAACTTGGAAATATTTGTTCTTATAAATTCACATGTTGTTCAGACCCAAATGAAGCTGATGCATGGTTATTCAATGCAAAAAAATCTTCCAATAAGCCCATGCGCTAGAGGATCAAAAGATGGAACATGATGTAAATTTGTTAAAAGGAAGTGCTTGTTATTGGTGGGGGATAGAACAAATGCAAGGATCTGGAAATTACATGACACAGGATGAATTGAAAAAATGCTTTTATTCACACTATTATTTTGAGATTTATGTATGTGATAAGACCAGAAGTTTGAGATACTAAAGTAAAGGAATATGTCAGTGATTGAATATACATTATTATTCTTAATTTGTTAATGTTTTGTCCTTAGTTTACCATGATTGATGAGGACAAAATTATAAGCATTGATGGAGGACTCAATCCATGGATGCAAGAAAGGGTGGATATCAAGAAAATTCATTCAAATTTCCATGCCTTCATTGATCTGTTAGGAGGGCGGAAAGTCTTGCCAAGTTAGATGATAAGTCAAGGGGTGAATGATAGTGGGAAAGGAAATGTTCAAAAGTGGGTTCCATTGGGCACATAAAGATTGGTAAACCACCTCCATACATAAGGGAACGATCTTCATTCAATGCCCCACTAAGGTAGGAATAAGGTAGAGGCAGAGGTAGAGGAAACACAGACCGTGATAGAGGATACAAGCCTTTGAAAGTGAGTAGCACACAATATATTGTTGTCATGAGTCCTCAACAACCTGGATCAACTAGTTATGCTTGAACACCATAATAGTGTACAACTTTTAGATGTGTGAATATGGGCCCGTATTGGGGTTCAAGTCCATCCACATGTTTTACATGTGGGAGGCTTGGGCATTATGGTAGAGCATGCCCACAAGGAGGACAACAACAATAATCAAGACAAATATTGAGGGGTCAATAATTAAAAACCCAAGAGACTCAACATAGTGGTATTAGATGTTCAAATTCCCAAATAGGATCTAGTACTCATGTATTTGCATCAAGGGGTGGTAGTGGAAGAGGAAATGACAAGGTTCACGTGACTAGTCGGGCTTATGGTATGAATCAACAAGAAGGAGTGGTGTATCCACTTGTAGTGATAGGTCATATGAAATTATTTGTTGATGTCATTACTCGTATATATATTCTAATTGATCTGATTCCAATCATTCATTTGTGAACATATTTTTGGAACCAAAGAAGTAATCTATTAGTAATTCCTTTACCTTATGATTTTTCTTCTAGAAATCCCTACAGTAGAACATATGTATATTGGTGAAACATACCCAAAGTGTATTTTGATAGATGGTAATCACAACATCCAATTGGATTTTTTTGCCACTTAGAATGCATGAATTCAATATAATCCAAGGAATGATTTATTTAGAGAAACATAAAGAAAGACTAAATTGTTGTACAATAAAAGTGGAGTTTCTTTATGAAGATACAACACATACTTTTTTGAGGGATAAAAGAATACTACCAACATGTATGATTATGGTGATGGGTGCAGAAAATATGCTGAGAAAGTGATATCCAGAATAACTAGCACATGTGATAGATACTCATGTTAATAATTCAAGTTTAATAGATGTACCTATAGTTTAGGAGTTTGTTGTAGTGTTTCCTAAAGAATCTCTAGGATCACCTTCACCTAGGGAGGTTGATTTTGAAATCAACCTAGATCATGTAAAATTACAAGTATCTTTAACACCTTAGCATGTGGTACTAGAAGATCTTAGAGATCTTAAAACACAACTTCAAGAGTTTCTAGATAAAAGTTTTAACTAAGTACATCACATTGATGAGAACTATTATGTTTCTTGAAAAGAAATGTTGCATGATGAGACTATGCATTGACTACAAACACTGAGGATTAAGCCTAAGGATGTCCCAAAGTTAGCTTTTTGCATGATATATGGATATTATGAGTTTTTTATTATGTCATTTGAATAACCAATGCTCCAACAACATCCATAGATTCAATGCACAGATTGTTCAAACGTTTCTTGGATTAACTTATTGTTGTACTTATCAATGATATTTTGAAGATTTTGAGCAACATGAACCTCATCTACAAACTTCTTCACAACAATTACGAAAACATCTTATGTATGTGAATTTTACTAAATCTGAGTTTTGTATTATTTTCAAATTTGTCTTTTTAGGCAATGTTATATCTAGACAAGGGGTATTTGTGTAGATTACAAGAAGTTTGAGTCAGGGGTTATAGTGGGATCAACCTAGGACTCCAATTGAAGTCTTTAGATTTTATGGTGTAGTAGGATTATATAGATGCTTCATAAATAATTTAAGTGTAACATACATGCCATAAACAAGGTTAAAAAGGAAAGAAATACCACTTGTATGGACATAATAATGTGAGAATAGTTGTTAGGTTTTGAAGGAAGGTTGTCTACATCACCATTTTTTTCATTATCTGAGAAGGGTAAATGCTTCATAGTTTTATGTGATGCTTCAAGGAAGGGTTTGGGATGTGTGTTGATGCATGATGGAAAGGTAATTTCCTATGCTTCTAGAAAGTTAAAGAAGCATGAGGAGAATTACCTACTTCCCAACATAGAGTTAGTTGTATTCATGTTTGCCTAAAGTTGATGACATTATCTCTATGGAGCCATGCTAAGTATCTATAGATCAAAAGAGACTTAATTATATTCCCACTCAGAAAGATTAAAACTTGAGATAGCACAAATGACTTGAGTGGTTAAAGGTTATGAGTGCAAAATTTATTATCACATTAGGAAGGACAATGTGGTTGCAGATGAATTGAGTAATTAATCATATTCTTCATCTACATATGGGTGTATCATCTAGAATGCAAACAAGAAATATGTTGTCAGACCTTAGAAGGATGAATACTCCATTGAGAAAAGAACATGCAAGAGCACTTTTGGCACATCTACAAACTTGATGGACTCTAGAATAATAAAAACAACGTCGTACAAATATTGAGATTCAAAAGATAAAGCATGAGATGCAAGAAGGAAAGGGTGAAGGATTTAACTTCTTAGATAACAACCTTCTACAACTCAAAGGAAGGTTATTTTTACCTAACCAAGAAGAAATAAGAAAGATATTGCTAGAGGAGGCACACACTTCAATGTGTGCTATGCATTCTAGAAGTACTAAGATGTAGAAAAATATGAAAGAGTTGTATTGGTGGACATGGAGGACAAAGGGTGTGGCTGAGTTGGTAGCATGCTCTGGGGCACTCAACAAGTTAAGATAGAACATCAGAAACCAATAGGGATGTTGCAACCCTTACCTATTCCATAATGGAAATGGGACCACATCATAATGGACTTCATGGTAGCAACAACAAATACACCACAGAGGTTTCGATTCCTTATGGGTTGTGGTTGATTGATTGAGTAATATTTCTCATATTCCTCCAGTTAAAACTATCTATGTAGTGGATCGACTAATTTATATAGATGAAATAGTCAGACTGCATGGAGTTACTTAGATATTAGTGTCAAATTGAGGACCATATTTTTCTTCTAGATTTTGGATTGCTACAAGTTGGTATGGGAATGAAGATTAAATTTAATACAACTTTTCAGCCACATACTGGTGGATAGTTAGAAAGGACAATTAATACATTAGAAGACATGTTGAAAGCATGCCCTTTGTAGTATCAAACAGTTGGGATGTGCATGTAATCTTAATAGAGTTTTCCTACAATAATAGTTCTCAATACAACATAGGGACGACACATTACAAACCATTATATATAAGGAAATTTTGATTTCATAGATGTTTCTACGAAGTAGGCAAGAAACAATCGATGGGTTCTAAGATAGTTTAACATACTACAACAAATATTAAGGTGTTAAAGCAATACTTAAAGGTTGTACAAGATAGACTAAAGAGATATGATGACAAATGGAGTAGACCTTTGGAGTTTAAAGTTGGTGATAAAGTTTTTCTATAGGTTTCTCCATGGAAAGTTGTTCTCTATTATGCAAAGAAGGTAAACCAATCCCTAGATATGTAGATCCTTATCCTATTCTAGAGAACATAGGTAAGGTGACCTACAGATTTCAATTACCACCATAACTACAATAGCAACATGACATTTTTCTAGATATCAATGCTACAAAATTGTCACTCAATAACATCCTAAGTTTTCTAGATTATTGATGTATAACTAGCATATGATATTATCATGAAGAGGGAACAATACAGATTGTGGACATGAAGATCTAAAATCTTAGAAATTGTGAGATATACATGGTCAAGGTGTTATGGAAGAATCATAAGGTCAAAGAGGCAATATGGGATTTTGAGAGTGATATGATAAAAACTCATACCGAGTTGTTATAGATTTATAGGATGAAACCTCTTTAGGGGAGAGTATTTATAACTACCCAAGCTTAAATTATTTCTAAACCTTAGATTAGTCACCAAGTTTATTTTATTTCTACATATCCTGATTAGTTTGAGTTTACGTTATGATGATTTAGTTTTTTGATGAGAATGTAAATATAAATGAATTAAAGGAGGCAAAAAGAGAACAATAAGAATATTGGAGAATTTTTTTGACCTCAAGAAATTAATTAATTAACTAATTTTTATTATTTGGTATAATGTTAAACTTCCACTTCATATCATAAAAAAATGAATTATAGATCCAATACAAAAAGAACAAATAAAAATAGGAGTTGAAATGAGGAAGATATTGTATTTAGAATGTATGCAAAAAATACAATAGTTGACACATGAACAACAGGTGGCGAGCAACACCTCTATTCAAGACCAATCACAACAATCAGTATAACTTTTGACATACATATCAAATTTATATGAAATTTGGTTCTATTGATTTATAATTCAATCCTCTATCCAACTAAACCATAATTAGAAAAAATTGGAAGTATGGAGAAAAACACCCATGATGACTAAGGGAGAACCCTATTGAATGAGGTCAAATAAGGAGTTTTCTTGTGGATTTATATCTAAAAACTTTAGATGTTCTTCCCTTTTCTCATATTTAAGGTTGGTTATGCATAGATCTTTCATTACCTATTGTTTTACTAAACTTTACATTTTTTAGTTTCTTTTAGAGGAAAACTTTGATTTCTTTTCACCCTTGTTTTTTTCTCTTCCCCATGGTCTTTTTCTCAACAATAGAAGGCTAATTTCAGAGCAAATCTTATTGGTTTAAGGTGTGACCATGATTTTCTATATATTTTTTGAATTTGTCTCTTCTAGATTAAGGTGAATAGATATGTTTTTTTTTCTTGTTCTACCCCTTTATTCTTGCTCCTTATTTATACAAACCAACTTACTATTTGACAATATGTGAATAAAATCATGAGTGAAGTATGGAACTAGACAATCTATGATATGCCTCTTTACATTTTTTCTTTATTTAAGGGCTAACACTATGAAAGATGAACAAAATATTAATGATTTATCTATATATACATTAGATTAATGCTTATTTTTCTTATATTTAGCATAACATGAAATACTCCTCCTTGAATCTTCTAAAACACACAAAAATATCCTGAATATGCATGTTTATACTATTATAATCACTCATTACTATTTATGGCATAAATATCATGTTCATGAAAGTTATGACTGATAAAAAGCTTACGACAATTTAAAATAAATTTATAGTTTGATATAGTTAATCGTATATATAAATGATGTTTGTGACATTTCTATAATGTTAGAGACTTTAGGGAAAGTGATGACTCAACACTTTAAGTCTTCAAAGAAGGCTGAATATTAATATGCCGACAAACTAAGATTGAACAACAACTGAATGTAATAAGTATTATTGTTGCTTCTTCTAGATTTATTTTTTTGTTGACTGTGCTTATTATTTTTTCTTCTATCACAGAACAGTTGTTACCCAAATCATAACTCCAAATGACTAAAAGTCAATGGCGATAGGACATGGGTTCCCATCCCTAGCATGGTATTGTTAAAGTGCAAATGTAAAAGCTTAAAGATTAGCATACATGAACAAATAACAAGATAAAGGTATCAACATAGTCTCCAAATTCAATAATATTACTAGGAAACATCCTTTTATTACAAAATTTCTATTGCAAGTTGTGAATCAAATTGTTCAAGTATCCTCATGTACTCATACAAAAAGTACACTAGAACACAACTCGCCAAGCCCATCAACTTATAGTCATTTCCAAACCTATAAAATATGTGAAACAATGCAGGTCAACACATGAGGAGTTGAGAATAGCATAGAAAGATACATATTTATAGCTTTTTATAATTTAAAAAGAGTTGTAGAAGTAAAGAATAGGAACAAACAAGTTATGTATTTAGCAAAATGAGATCTCATTTTTTATGTCATTTTACTCCAATGATACCAACAATATATGTATCATAAGGTCTTTGACTAACTTCCCTTCGGAGGAGTCCATAAGGGTGCTCAAGATTACCCAACCCTTCTTCTATGTGAGGGAACTTGAGGCCCTTGTAAGGAGATAACCCTTTTATTGACTTGGTCCACCCTATCTTGACAATTCAAGTAGGACTCCCAACCTTGTGAGCTTACCTTGAGAATATAGGAAGGTGAACAATACTTGTATAATGGATCTATATATTATGCCTTCAATTTATAATATAGATGAGGCAAACATCGAGTACAATACTAGAATACTACATGGTAATATTTGAGCAAGTAAACAAGCATACATATGTATTATATTTCAAGCAAGAAAGCCATATTCATATAATTATTATATCCCATACCTAATTTAAAGGTTCTTATCTTAGCTTATCCTTGACCATCTAGCCACAAGCAACACCTGATTAGCAACAAGATTACATACATTCATTAGATTCTCATCATCAACCCTAACTAGTTCAATTTTAGGGTTTAGGCAAAGTTAGGTTTCAAGGTTGCTTATTAGTGCAATTGATGATCTCTTATTGATTTACGGTCCACCATGGATATGTGTTTTAAGTTTTATGCCATTCCTAGGTTGCATATGCTCCATTTCACATTTCAAGATCTAGGCCACTTACACTCATTTTACAATGAAGAGACTCAAAATAGGGAAAAGAAGGCAAATTTCATCAAGTCAAGTGTTCCAGACATATAAGATGGTTTGAATAAACAGGATAACGACAAGATTAGCATATATCAATGATGGGTGGATTGTCACCTAGGTCTATCATCATAAGGTTCATATTATATTTAACATTCCAACATACATAGCATATAGATTCAACATGTGACTTTGGTGAACCATCTATATTTAAAGGTGTCACAAAGATTAGGGAAATCCCTAATTGAGAATGAAGATGCATAAAAGTATTGGGACCCAGATCAAGAACATAGAGCACAAGAGCATAAATTAAGACACATATGCCACATAAGAGCTTATAATGGATCATATAGCCATTGCATCTCAAAGTGGGTTTGGATCTGTGAAAAAGTGAGTTTTTATAGTATTTTTCTCTCTCTTAGAAGTTTTATTATAAAATTGTTGACCAAAATACCCTCATATACTTCCCTCACCCAATTGAACAAATATGTGTCACAAATTGCAAAAAAATGCAAACCCTGATATGTTATGATGATAAAGTACATGTGATAATGTATTTAATAAATGAACACATCAAACTTTCAATTTTGGACCCCTAATTTATACCATAGTCACATACTCACATCATTGAGCTACCCCTAAAATTTTGTTCCAATTGGATGTACCATTTGGGAGTTATTCACATTTGAAAATCAGGTGTATAATTCCATCTAGTAACTCTAGGACCTAGGTTTTCAATTTAATTGATCAAATTTTAGGTCACGCGGCCCATTAAGCTGTTGGGAACAGACCACTTAGCTGGTTTTCAAATCCAGTCGTCCGATCTAATGGCCACGGATCCATGCTATGATCCAAGGGTCAAGGACCCGTCACCTACCTCCTGCCTTTCCCGGTCTTGACCCCCAACAGAACCCCCGACCCAATGACGACCTCGGGCACCTAACTCCTACGTCGCCTGCTTGAGATATTTGGAGGACTTGCTCCTCTCACCGAAACGATCTCAACAAATCCTCACACATCACCCAAGACCCTCGGAGCAGGGAGAACGACCTCCCCTTTTCTTTGCTTCTCTCACTCCGGCGGCGGCTGTAAAGCCCGGGACCCCCCCCCCCCCAGCCAACCCTAAACCCACCCAAAGGCCTATAAAAGACCCCCTTGACATCGCCGCCACCCTCCTTTACCATAAACCTATACTTCCCGACCCTCATTGACACCAGAGACCCCTGCCTGACATCCGATTCTCAGCAGCGCCGCCGCTTTACCCTGCTAGCATTCTCCTCTACCTCGCCATCCTCCCCCTCAATTGGTTGCTCCACCCAGTTTGCCAGAGCCCGCCAGTTTTGGGCGGCACCACCTAGCTTGCTTTCGCAGACTGTTGCATCTTCACCTCCTCCTTCCGGTGAGCTCCCTGCCGCACCCTCTCTCTATTACAAGCTGCTCAAGCAAGAAAGGCTTGCACGAGTGGTGCCAACAGAGACCGAAGTGGACCAATAGCCAATCGCCAAATCAGCCAGAGGAGTCACGGGCCACCACTCCCACTCAGAGATCCACATGCTTCTTTGCAAATCCTGGGATCAACGAGAGCCGTCGATCCAGTCGGATCCAGCCATTGATCAAGGTAGAAATTCTCTCTTTTTATTTTCTTTTACCCAAGAAATGAATTATCTTAGGAAAATCCTAGGAAATGCTAGGATTATCAAAAAATATCGAATCAATATACCATTTTGATCAAAAAAATATTCTCTATCCAAATAAAATGTTACCAGGACCTAGATCCGTTGCCTTTTTCAAAAATAGTTGCCTAAATCCTAAATGACTTCCTTAACTATAATTAATTGTTGATAATAATTTTCCTTGATAATATATGATTGTCTACACTATATTTAACCCTAGATGAAACCCTGTTTTCTAAATAACTTAAAATACTATTATAAGATGATAAATGACCAAAGGAGTAGGAGAAACCCTAGATCTAGTTTCTCTTTCTATGATATGTATACCTTGAATGCTCGTATTTGAATATTATTGCTTGGTTGACTAGTATGAGTTATACTTCGCCAAACCTAATGTAACATAAATGGTTATGATGGATTGTAGCTACTGGAGCACATAGCCTAGTGTGGATGTATGTTGCCTAACATGGATGTATGTTTCCTTGGCCCATGTTAGATGTATGATGATATTATATTGCCCATACTAGATCTAAGTCAAGTGCAATATGTGTAGTACAACCGCATCAAAATGATTGTAATAAAAAGGATGTTTACCTAATTTTCGTCTTAAGAAATGGTTTTATCTCTCTTTCTTCTTGTTCAAATATTTTCCTTTATTCAACCTTATTAGTGTAACTTTTACCACGTACCAACTTTGTTGATTTTTTGTTTCTCGTATTTTCTAGGTACAAGGAACAATTGACAAAAAAGTGAAATGCATGCTCAAAGTACCGAAAGGCATACATTAATAAGCATGGAGGATTTATTAGATAGACCTATTCCTCTTATCTTATTTCTTGCTAGATGTTAGTTTACTTCTCTTCCTAGTTGATGTTGAGGATGATTGAGATCCTATGTAATAAAGTTAACTTTTCTAGAACAATATTTTCTCTCCATATGTAATGACTTTATTTTATCTATATGAATGAATGTTCATGTGGCATTATATGATGATGTGGACTAGATCTTGGCTAAATCTATTTTTAGTTGACTACCTTAATCTGTTATATTTTCCCTTTTGACATCTATAGATACGAGTGCACGCATATCTATGAATGTCACTATGGAAAGTATATTGAAATTGGGGGACGTCACAGGACCTATACAAAAAGTCCACATCTCATAAAAAAGTTATTGATTTCAAATGTATAATATAGTTTAATGCATCAAAAGGGGTCAAATTTATCATTTGAATCAAGGTATAACATGCATCATCATAGGAGGGTAACAACCATGCATATAAGCTATATTATCAGATTAATGATACAGGGTAATCATGGGATGAGATAAGTGTCCTATAGGGTACAAAGCTATAAATCGTAATGGTTAGGGTTATTCTAGATGTCATTTGGAAACAAGATTAGAATTCTAGGATAAAGTCCATTATTTATGTTCAAAACAAGTCACATAAGTGCAATAGAGGTAGTTATTTAAGCAAGAAGAGTGATTAGAACTTCATTCATTCAATAGTACATAGAAGATACAGTTTGATCATTTAGGATGCAAGGTTACATAAAAGGTCCCAACTTCATCTTGAGTGTGCATTAAAAATGGTCAAAGTAGTCAAAAATTAGATTTTTTAGCCAAAAATGACGCTTACAAGAAATTTTGGGTCTCAAAGTATACATGTTCTAGATCTCATTGAGCTGATGAATTAGGTATATAAATTCAATATAATTGGAATTAATATGAGAGAGATATCCATTTATAAGATGAAACTAAGAAATATAGTGAAATTGAGAAAATGTACCATATCACTGATCAAATTTTATGATCCATTAGATGTGAGACCACCATGGATCTACTAATCTTGTGGTCTGTGTCAACCAACTCCACTAGGCACAAGCTTGACTGTGTTGACCTATGACGGCTGGCCTCCCTTTGATCTTGGTCATTTACCATTGGGGTCCATCATACTCCCTCTCCTGATCGACAGTTCGCACCTGACTTCCTTTTTCATCCAACCTGCATGCATGCTCTTGAACTGTAGCGACTAGAGAAGCAACTACTTGATGGAGCCGTCACATCCACTTAAGGGAAAGGCCGAGGCAGCCCCGCAAGGTGCTGGGAGATACATAGCAATGGATTGGGTTGTTTTCCAGTTTCTCCCATAGTTGAGGGGGTTGAACCTAGCATGGCCAGGCCAGGGGCAGTGAGGTTGTGATGGTAGTGCCTTGGGTTCCAATGTAAGAAGAAGGTGATAGAAGGGGGAGCTGGAGGTCATAAATGAGAGGGAAAACATAGGGAGAATAATGAAAATGAAGAATGGAATGATTTGACCTATTTATTTTCTTTAAAAGGTGGATAAATGAGTGTGATTGGGTGAAGAAAAATAAGGTATGTTGAGTTTTTCTACAGGGGAATGTCACCATATCATTTATCAAATGATGTGATCCATTCTATGCGAGACCACCATGGAATTACTAATCTTGTGGTCTATGTCAACCAGATCTACTAGGAACGGGCTTGATCACATTGATCTATGAGGGCTGGCCTCCCTTCAATCCTAGCCATTTACCATCGGGGTCCATCATACTCCTATGCCTGATCAATAGTTTGCACTAGACTCCCTTCCTCATCCAACCTGCACTGGCACTCTAGAACTGTAGCGACTGGAGCAACAACTGCTCGAAGGAGCCACCACACCCTCTCAAGGGTAGGGTCGAGGTATCCTTGCAACATGCTGAAAGGGTATGAAGGGTTGGTTTGGGGCGGTTTCCAGTTGCTCCCATGCCTAAGGGGTTCAAACCTGACCTGGTCATCCCAGGGGCAGGCGAGGTTGTGGTGGTGGAACCTCAGGTTCCAAGGTAGAAGAAGGTGATGGAAGGGGGAGTTGGTGGTTGCACACGAGAGGGAAAACATGGGGAGAATAATGGAACTAAATAATGAGATGATTTGACCTATTTATTTGCTCAGAAAGGTGGAGAATTGAGCGTGATTGGGTGGAGATAAGTAAGGTAGGTGGTGGCAACACCATTTCTCTTGAGCCTTTTAACGGGGATAGAAGACAAATCATGAGTTTTCTGATCACTATGATTGACATGAATCTGATGGTCATGAATGGTCGAAAATAACACAAAGAAAAGAGAGGGAGAAATTATAATTGGGGCCACACACCCACATATGACCCAAAAGGCTAAAAGCACATAAGTTTGATGAATAAACATATAATTTGATCCAATATTTAAAAATCAATAACTTGGGCTAAGATTGTTATATTGTCATGATTTTTGCATCTATGCAAAGATAATAAAGGGCTCCACAAAAAAATCAATTAGAGATCAAATTGTGAACAATTGGGAAATTTATTTTCAATTGCAAGATGGATACATAATAAGGTATGGAACATAGTTGAAATATGAAAATCCATGTCCCACATTATAAAATTTATTATAGATGTGATCAAATTGGAATACCACCACACTAAAACTATGGAATTTAACTTCAAATTAAATGATGGTGGGTTACTAATAAAGAGATAAAGAGCATAATCAATGAGAGAAAAAAGTGAGCTTATCATAGTGTGATCGTGCTTTTCTTAATAGATTTTGAATTTGTATCTTCTAAATTAAGGTGAGTGGATATGTTTTCGTTTTTCTTGTTATACCCCTTGCTTCTTGACCCGTTTTTGCACAAACCAAATTACTATTTTTAACATATGTGAATAAAATAATGAGTGAAGTATGAACGTAGACCTTCTATGGTACGTCTCTCTAGATTTTTTCTTAACTTAAGGGCCAACTCTCTGACGGGTGAGCAAAATCTTAATGCTTTATCTATATATAAATTAGTTTTCTTCTTATTTAACTTAAAGTGAACATAAAATTCAACCACCATCCTTCTATCTACTAAATCAGACTATTAGAATAGTATTCAACTCATAAAACACAGACGAATATGACAATGATGTATGTTTATATATTGTTATATTGACTCATTATTATTTATGATATAAATATCACGTTCTTGAGAAGTTATGGATGGAAGAAAGCTTAGGAATTTTTAAATAAATTTATAGTTTGATAAAATTAAATGTATACATAAATGATGTTTGTAGCATTACTAGAATATGAGAGACTTTATGAAAAATGATGACTTAATACTTTAAGTCCTTGGAAGAAGGTTGGATATTAATATGAAAAAAAATTAAGGCTTGAACAACAACTGAATGTAATAAGTATTTTTGTTTATTCTTCTACAAGTCATTTATTTTTTATTGATTGCTTTTATTAATTGTTAGCATGTACAAAATCATTAAGTTGTGTCAAGGGACATAATAAGAAATAGAAAATAGATTGATTTAGATAGGTTCCCTAGACAACACGGTCCATTTTTGGGTCCATACTAGGATGGTGAAACATGTCATTTATACTTAGAGTGGAGTCCAAGTGGTGAAGACCTGCAGTGGATTAGACCCTGAGTGCCAATCTATGGGAGGTCAAAGGAAGTTACACAAAGGTGGAAGTGAGACCCCAACCTTCCTTCAAATTTTAGTTAAGGAAAGTTCCACATAGGTGGAAGTGAGACTAACAACCTTATTACAATTTATGGTTAGGGGAAGTTCCACACTGGTGGAAGAGAGACCCCAACCTTATTTCAATTTGTGGATAGGAGAATTCCCACAAAGGAGGAAGCAATACCCTAACCATCTTACCAATTTCTATATGTGATTGATCCCCATTCTAGTACCAAGGTGTGAGCAAGGTAAAGAGTCATAAGTCTTATCTATCCAAAGGTGGACTTGGACATGTGTTTACCTTAGGGTAGCCAACTACACCCTAAGGTATGGAAGATGCAATCATGTGTGATAGCATATCACGATGAAATGTAATTGGATAGTACAATTAAGGTAGATCTATGGCAAGTAAATTAATTAAGCAAGAAAGAATATGAAACTTGATATTGTCCAATCATTTCTATTTATTATTTATTACGACTTAGTGATGTGTTGATCATATGGTTTGGTTATTAACTTTTAACTTGTTTTTATGAATAAGAAAGTTGTAGTAATTCATTAGATTTATATATATGCTAACTTAGACATTAGCTAACAATCAATTCGAACATTTTTTTGTCTTGAAGACAAAGCACCAGCTAACCAACTCTTTTATTCAACCGAGTATCTTATAGATATGTGACATCCTTATATGACATGTGGTGCTTAGGTTGTTCCTATACTGGGGTTAGGCGATGAACATATAGTTTTCCTTTATGTTTTGTATCTTATCATGACATTTGTATGCACAACCTTGTATATAAGTTGAGTTGTTAACCTTTCTGTGAGCTTTATAAATATATTTTTTGAGGGGCTAGATGAAGTCATGGTAGTTTTACTTTGTTGATTAATGAGATATTATATACAATGATTTGTTTGTAGTAATTTTCTCTCTAAATAAAATAGTTGCTTATTTGTTATCATTTCATTGTCATATGCGAAGCTAGTGTGTCCTAAACCTTGGGTCTTGTCTCAATAGTCAGTGTTTGATCGATCATTGGGATCAAGTCCGAGCAGTATGAATGGTAAAAAACCTTATTCTTTGGCATCTCATGTTAAGAGATTGAGAATATTATCATAAAATAAATTAGGCTAGGGAAAATGAGTTGAAATAAAATTTAGGATTGTACCTCAGTAAAATTGAGTATTGAGTAGTGAAGTATACACAACACTTGTGTATGGTATATTTTCAAACATCTAGTGGATTTCAAGGCATCAATTTGACTCTTTAATAGAAAGATTTCCAGACCACTTTTTCACTATGTTCATGCTTTATTCTGCCAAGGGGAAGCATTGGTCAGAAGGAGGAATGCCAATTCAACAGTGTTAGAGAGGGGGTACATTTTGGTGTCTAACTATGTCCAAGCATTGTTCCTCCATGATGGTTGAATACATAGAGACTAGTATTTCATAGATTATTTCTCCACTCACCAGAAGCATCTTTATCTAGTAGCCCGACCTCACACATATTGAAAGGCTCGTGACATTGCTTTCATACACAAAGAAGTCTAGGTTTGACCAAGGCACAATCTGTAACATCCCTGACCTGGGTTATGCTTTAACCATAGATGTTTTGTTTAAGAAAGATAATTATATGCTTGCTCTTATCTTTTGAAAAGTAATTAAGTCTCAAGAGGAACTTATGTTTCAATTTTAGTCCTTTTTGAATAATGTTGAAAACAATGTTTTGTCTATTTTGGACTAAAGTGCAAATTACCCAAGTTGAGGGGTTAAGTTGAAAATGTTACATGATAAAATGTTCCTCAAGTTTTGAATCATCATAAGAATGAAAACCATGCAGAGGTATGGCTTGTAGAAGCCTGAGCACCAAGAAAGAGCTTATTGAGCAATGTTTGTGCATTAAAACCTAGTTTTGTTGTAATGTGCAATTTACCCAAAACCTAGGGTTCAATATGCAAAATACCATTTTTAGATAGTCCCTAACGTTTATTGGTATCAATTAGAGACAATAAAATTAGAGGGGTGTCTCATTTGAATATCTTTGGAGGAGAGATAATCTTGATATTAAAATAATCAAGATTTAAGCATAATTGAAACTGTAATTCAATTTGATGCAAAATTATATATATATTAATTTGAAGTGCCCATCAACTAAAAAGGTTTTGGTTGAAATCCTATAATACAAGGACATTAAAATGCCTTGATTTGCACCGAAATATCCTAAGTATGTGAAGAAATCCACTTTCATTTGTTAATTAAAAAGAATTGTCCACTAAAAATGGATAATAGTATTATAATGATTAAGGTGCTTAAAGTGGTTCCTTTTAATTCAAGGATAAATCAGAGGTTTTTGAAGGCAAGGAATATGGCTTCGTATGCAAGGAAGAGAGGGGGGTATGTGGCACATGAAATAGGAGATGAAGGATTTTTCTATTACCTTCTCTCTCTTGAAAATTCATATACATATACCCCATTTTCCACTCACTAGAAAGAATCTTTTTCTAATCCACTTTCTTTCTTTGCTTGGGCCGAAGACTAATGAGCTTAGGAGCAATAGGAGGACGTACCCCAACCTGTAGGTAAGCTCCATAGTCATCTTCAACCTTGAATTCATGGTGGAAATCGAAATTCAATACTTATTTTCTTCTTTTCTCCATTCAATGCTCAACCTTGATCATCCTTTGCATCCAAATACTTGAGAACGGACCTTGGACAGTTGAGAAAGATTCATTAACTATTGAGGACGTGAATCTTGAAGCTTGGATTCAACTTTGAAGGAGGGTTATATAACTTGAACCCTTAAATGTCATTATTGATTTCATTTCTTTATCATATGTTAATTCCTTTTCATTCTCGAATTTCCTTTTGATTAATTGATGAAATCACCACAAAGATCACAGAAAAGTTTGAAGGTTTGTAGCTTGAAGGTGATGATGTCATCTTAGCACACACCTCAAGAAAAATCATGTGACGGTCTCAAGACCGTTTGGTGATCAAACGGTCTCAAGACCATTTGAGGGCAAATGGTCTCAAGACCAATTGAGGTCAAACGGTCTCAAGACCATTTGAGGTCAATCACTGATGTAGTTGGATGAAGATCCAATAGTTCAAATTGATGTAATTATAATGGATTCAAGAATGGATGGTCCATTGATTACAAATCCTAATTGGATTGATTGGTTGAAACCCTAAATTGATTGAGTCGATTTCTATGTTGAATGACTCAAACAGTCTCAAGACCGTTTGAGGTCAAGAAGAGTCATGGATGGATGGAGATCCAAGGGTTGCATGTTGATCTGCTTTCAATGGTCTTAATGTTGGATGATTCAATGAGTGGAAATCCTAAATCAATTGATTAAGAAACCCTAGTTGATCCATTTGGTTTCAAGGTGGTTTGGACCAAACGGTCTTCAGACCGTTTGGAGGGCAAACGGTCTCATTCCACTTGATGTCCAATCAGTTTCAATGATGGGTTGTACATTCAGTTTCAATGATAATTTGATCAAACAGTTTCGAAGGTTGAAAGCACTAAATGATTTCAAAACCATTTAAGAGAAAATGTTCTCAACCCTAGATGCCCAAACGGTCTCAAGACCATTTGGAAGGAAAATGGTTTCAAAACTGTTTGAAGGTCAAAACCGTTTGAAGATTCAAAAATATTAAAACCGTTTGGAGACCTAATAGTCTCAAGGCTATGAAAGATCAATTAACCCTATGATTGTTAATGATGTATCTCAAAGTTAATTACAATGGTTGTACCTATCAAGTACGTAGGTGATTAGTACCTTTTGAGTGGTTAACCTTTGATGCTGATGAAAGTAGTAACTCAATAAACTATGATAACCATAGATGTATGTATTTGAATAATGGGGTGATCCAAGTTGATAAGTATAGAGTAATCCACATCCTAGAGAGGATGAGAGAGAGAGGAATTCATACATGTATAATAATCATGTAGTGGTTAAACCTCAATACTCTCAACATGAATAGAATATGTACTTAGGGTATGATCCTTGAATAAGAGATCATGAAACCCTAATCAAGAAGATTGATGTGCCCTAAACCTAACTTAGGGCAATGATAGGTGAAACCCTAATATATGGTAATGGTGTAACCCTAATCTAGGGTGATGATATGAGAAATCCCAATTCAGGGTAATATAATGAAAAACCCTAATTTAAGAGGATGCTTCATGAAACCCTAATTTGGGGGAAAAGTTATAACAACCTTAATTCAAGATAATGATGTATGAAACCCTAATCTAGGGTAATGCCATGTGAAACCCTAATGAAATGATGTGATGTAAAACTCTAATCTAGTGTGATGCTATGTGAAACCCTAATTTTGGGTTATAGTGCATGAAACCCTAATGTTGGGAAATATGATGATAAACCATAACCCTAATTTTGGGTAATGGGATGAGTATCCCTAATTGACATGAATTTGGTAAACCCTAACCCTAATGAGGGAATAGTGATGCAACTCTTACATTGCATAGTGCTGATATGAAATTGATATAACTGTTATCATGAGTACTAACCATGCAGGTATCATGAGATGTTGGGCATAGCCATGTATGAGCTATGATGTTTTATTATTGAAATTGTTTTATGGGCCTTGTGAGCCATAATATGCTTTGTTTCCTGGTAATAGGTAACAAGAAATTAAATGGGCTTTGAGAGCCATGTGATATGCTTGTCAAGCAAGTATCATGTTTACCTTGGTCATATGACCTGAAGGTATTAGTTACGTGTTAAGGGGTAATAAGTGTTCTTTGATGAATTGAGGGTTTGAATACCCAAATCCAGTAAACATGATGACGACATTGTTAAGGGATGTGGAATCCGAGTACTGAGGTCAGGAATTGAGATCCCAATGTTTTATAAATCTTCGAAAAGTACTTGATAGAAGCATTACTCATTCTTTGTAGCATTTGTTATAATAATTCATGTTTAGAATCTTGATTGATGTTAAAAGAATAGGATAATGTACTTAATTAATCAAGTTTTATATTATCATGTAAATCCTTGTCCATAGATCCATCATCATCAGTAATTGGTGATGGTGAAATAGGTTTTCCTATGAGAACTCCTCGAATGCATATTTTTGAATATGTGGGGGTAATGGGTGAATATATCCTTACGCTGTATAGGAATGACTGCGGGCCATATCCTATGCACAGGAATGGTTATGGACAATATCCCAATAAGAGTATGGATATGGGTCATAACTCCACAATACCAGACTTTGACTACAGGTCATATCCTGAAGAGAGTATATGCTATGGGCTATAACTCTATAGTGAAGTTGCCAGTATACCTTGGCAAGCTAATTAGCAGAGACACAAGATGTCCTACATATAGTCTCGTACTGACCAACACAGATGAGGTGATGGAGTTTGGCTCTTCCATTGACCTATGTATGGAACTGATGCTTTACGTAATCATGGTCGGTTAGAGCATGAACGGTATACTTCTTCTCCTCAGGGCTTAAGTATGATTGTAAAATATAATCAGTCATATAGCGTATTTGCTTAAGGTTGAAATACGAGAATCACTGGTTGATGTTACCTTGCTTAGCATATCTTAGACGGATAAATGTTATACATGTCTTCAATTCCTTACTGGATAAGTGTCATGCTGCTTTATCAAGTTATAGCTGAAATACTTGAATAAGAATATTGCTCTAATCTGTTTAGACATTGATTTATCTGTTGTTGAATATATATATGATTCCCTACACAGTTTTATTCTTCTAAACTGCAATAATAATATTTCTGGCAGAGAGTTATAACTCTCGTTGGGACAATTTTCAATTGTCCCACCCCCATGGGATCCAACCTTTTTAGGTGGACGAGGATGAGGAGGTAGATACCATACAGCAAGAGAAGGACAATAGCAACAGGGACAACAGTGATATTCCAAGTGGAAGCACTGGCTGTCATATTTTGTATAGAGAGTCCTATGTGTCGTCTCTGTACTCTCAGGTCCTCGAAGTTAGTAGTTAGTACTTTTAATGAATCGATATGAGATTTTGGCTTGATGCCTTGAGGTTCTTATGATGCCTGTATATAGAATTAACATAGCAGTTAATGCTTGTAACCCTCAAGAAGGGATGATACAGGACATGTACTTATGAACCAGAATGTAAATAAAATACTTTGGTTCTTGATAAAAGATTTTTCCTATTTTTGGTTCGCTTTGTAAATGGTTTTACTTTTTAGTGATTTTCAGTAATCTGATGTTAATAACGCTTCTTCTTAGTTAATGACATTTTGTTCGAACGGTTCGCCACAATTAGTGGTATGATATCTCTAGGTTCGTTGAGTCTACAAAGACATAGGATTAAGGTTTTTGAGTATGTTCTTGTGTCTTCCAGTATGTCTGATAGTGTTTTCTGCTCATATAGGAGGAGAAGAAGAACTTAAAGATGTCTTGATCACATGAAGAACATGCTACTGAGAGTAGTGTTGTTGCACCAGGAAGAGGTGCAAGGGATCGTGATAAGGAAGAACCAGTACCTGAACACCCCCAGCTTAACCAGGATGCACTAGAAAATCCAGCTTTCCATGATCTGTTTGGGAAGTTCATGGAAACCATGATGCATATGGCGGATAGAATGCCACCACATCCACCTAGGGCACCAGCTCACAATGAAGGACAGGAAGCCGACAAGACTTTCAAATGACTTCACCAGGTTGGAGCCACATATTATGTTGGAATAGCTGATCCAGCAGATGTAGATATCTGGTTGACTGAGCTGGAGAAGGATTTTAGGATCCTCAATATTCCTGAAGTAGAGAAGGTGAGGCATTCAGTGTACCTTCTAAAAGGGAGTGTTGGATACTGGTGGACAATAGAAGAGGGCAAGAGGCCAGTGTTGAAATCAGATGGGAAGAATTTCGATGAGAATTCATCAGTAGATACTTCCCAAAGACGTATTTAGATGAGAAGATCTCTCAGTTTAAGCAGATAAGGCAAGGACTGTTGAACATTAGTGAGTATGAAGCTAAATTCATGGAGCTTTTGTGGTTCTGTCCGCATATGGCAGCTACTGATGAAGAGACAATTCGGCATTTTGAGAAGGGGTTGAATGCTGAATTGACCACTCATGTGTCTGCCTTAGAGAATAGGGAGAGGTTCGCCACCTTTGTGGAGTCTATTAGACGGATAGAAAGGTCAATGATTGAGAAGAGACAAAATAAGAGGAAGAAGGTGTATACTCAATTTCAAGGACAAAGGTATGAAAATTTCAAGAAACTGAGATTTTCTGCACTAACAGCACCGCTGAGGTTCAATACCAAGACGCAGTGGACATCAAGTAGGGGTAAGGGACGTATTTTTCCTCTAAATAGACCCCCCAGTATAGCATCAACGTCAGCTACTGGACCTTTTAGACCATATCAAGAGAATAGAACATGTCACCAGTGTAGACAGGTAGGACATCTAGCAAGGGATTGTCCGGTTGGGAACACAGTGGTAACCCAACCACCGAGGCAGAGTCAACTAGTTCATCAGAGGAAACATATTTTGAGTGGCATTAGAGGACGTGGGCAAGCATCCCAAGCTGGTTTTTTAGCACCCAATAATCGAGCACAGGGTCAACAACAAGAAACGGTGAGATTCTATGTGATGAATCAACCCAAAGCAGTAGTCAACTCTCGAGTTGTGACAGGTCAGATGGAACTATTTCATTCTGATATGTCTTTATCCTGCTTCGTATCTATTTTAATTTATTCGGGTGCTACACATTCCTTTATCACTCGAGAAGTAATTCATGACTACAAAATGACTGTTAGTCATAGAGCAGACAGTCTGCTATTAGAAACCCCTTTGTTGGGATCTGCAGTGTTGTGGGAGGTGTGTTCTCCCTGCATTCTTTCCTTTTCTGAACGTCGCATTTAGTTGGATCTTATACCAGTTGAGATGTACATGTTCGATATAGTTCTTGGGATGGACACCCTAGAAAAGTATAAGGTTGACTTAGATTGTGATTCCAAGCAAGTTGTGTTCACAGATGATGGTGACACATGGATCTTTCAGGGAGATAGAAAGATTCTTCCAACCTATCTTGTGTCAGCTATGGTAGCTGAGAAGTTGATGAGACAAGGATGCTTTGCATTCTTGGCACATGTGGTAGACACCACAATGGAGAGCCCTAATCCTTACATAGTTAGGGAGTTTGAAGATGTGTTCCCTGAGGAACTTCCAGGTGTTCCTCCTCCCCAAGAGATTGATTTTGAGATTAATCTAATCCTGGGCACGCAACCAATAGCACAAACACTGTATAGAATGTCACCTGCTGAGATGGCAGAGCTCAAGAAATAGCTACAGGAGTTGCTTGAGAAAGGTTTTATCTGATCGAGTACTTCACCATGGGGTGCTTCGGTTCTCTTTGTTAAGAAGAAGGATAGATCGATGTAGTTATGCATTTATTACAAATAGTTGAATAAAGTAACCATAAAGAACAAGTATCCTCTGCCAAGGATCGATGACCTATTTGATTAGTTGCATGGTGAAACTATCTTCTCTAAGATAGATCTCAGGTCGAGATATCATCAGTTATGTATTAAGGAGAGTGACATATATAAGTCTGCCTTTAGGACAAGGTATGGTCACTATGAGTTCATAGTTATGTCATTTGGACTAACTAATGCACCAGCTGCATTCATGGAACTCATGAATAGAATCTTTCAACCTTTTCTTGATCAGTTCATAGTATTCTTCATAGATGACATCTTGATATGCAGTAAAGATGCTCAACAGCATGAGAAGCACCTTCATCAAGCTTTAACTTTGCTAAGATAGCATAAGTTGTATGCTAAGTTTAGCAAATGTGAGTTCTGGTTACCAAAAGTTTCTTTTCTAGGACACGTAATATCTGCCTCAGGTATCCGTGTTGATCCTAAGAAGGTAGAATCTATCCTACAATGGGAATAGCCAAAGACACCGACAGAGATATGCAGTTTCCTAGGATTGGCAGGATATTACAGGAGGTTCATTAAGAACTTCAGTTCTATAGCTTTACCCCTAACCAAGTTGACCAGGAAGGAGGTTCCTTTTATCTGGAATGATAAGTGTCAACATTCTTTCCAACTGTGGAAAGAAAAGTTAACAAGTGCACTTTTCCTGGTGTTACTTGAGTAAGGAAAGGGGTAGATAGATTTCTGTGATGCATCTAAGAATGGTCTAGGATGTGTGTTGATGCAGGATAATCAAGTGATTTCTTTTGCCTCTCGTTAGTTTAAGAAACACGAGGAGAATTATCTGACACATGATCTAGAGCTAGTTGTTGTGGTCCATGCTCTGAAGATCTGGAGACATTATCTCTATGGAGAAACATTCTAGATTATTACAGACCATAAGAATCTAAAATATATCTTCTCACAACATGAGTTGAACATGAGACAACACCGCTAGATGGAGTTAATCAAGGACTACGATTGTACAATTGATTATCATCCAGGGAAGGCTAATGTAGTGGTTGATGCACTAAGTAGGAAATCATGATCACCAACCTTAGATAAAGCACAGTTGAGCTCCTTCGTGTTCTTTAAAAGAGATATGCTTATCTCCTTGACGCAAAACAATATACAACTTAAGGTATCGTTATTAGCTGAGATGTAAGTGAAAGCTACTCTGAGATAGTAGATTAAAGAAGCACATCAAGCTGATGTTGTGGTTCATCAGATCAGGTCATAGTATGGTAGTGAGAAATGGGATGGCTTTCATGAGTCAGAGGATCAGGTAGTCTGTTATCATGGTAGGATGGTAGTACCTGATGCCAATGACTTAAGGAAGTTAGTCTTGGAGGAAGCTCATTCTTCGATGTATGCAATGCATCCAGGGAGCACCAAAATGTATCATAATTTGAAGGATATGTATTGGTGGCCATGTATGAAGAAGGATGTAGCTGAGTTTGTTATGCGGTGTCCAGTGTGTCAGCAGGTTAAAGCTAAACATCAAAATCCCACAGGAACAATGCAACATTTGCCTATACCGCAGTGGAAATGGGATCATGTGACCATGGACTTTGTGGTTGGTTTGCCTAGAACAACCAAAGGTCATGATTCCATATGGGTGATAGTTGATAGGTTGACTAAGACAGCACATTTCTTTCCGGCCAAAACAACCTACACTGCTAAGAATCTTGCACAAATATATATAGATGAGATAGTGTGATTGCACGGGGTTCCAGCTACTATTGTTTCTGATAGAGGTCCCCAGTTCACGAGTTATTTTTTGGAACGACTATATAAAGATTTGGGTACGCAGTTAAGGTTTAGTACTCCCTTTCACCCACAGACAGATGGACAATCTGAGAGGACCATACAAACCTTAGAGGATTTTCTTAGGGCATGTGTCCTTTAGTTTGTAGGAAGTTGGGATCTACACTTGAGCTTGATAGAATTTGCCTACAATAATAGTTATCAGCACAGTATTGATATGGCACCATATGAAGCATTATATGGTAGACGTTGTAGATCTCCTTTATGTTGGTATGAAATAGGAGAATATCAACTTTTGGGTCTTGAGCTTGTACAATAGATAACTGAGAAGATTAAAGTAATACAACAACAATTAAAGACTGCACACGATAGACAGAAGTCGTACGCTGATAAGCGGCAAAGACCTTTATAATTCCAAGTTGGAGATAGAGTATATCTCAACGTCTCACCTTGGAAATGTGTCCTTAGATTTGGAAAGAAGGGAAAGTTAGCTCCTAGATTTATGGGGCCTTTCCAATCATTGAACGGATTGGAAAGGTAGCCTATAAGATGGAGTTACCACCTGAGCTGCATAAGTTGCATCCAGTGTTCCATATCTCCATGCTGAGAAAGTGTCATCCTAACACAGAGTTAGTTTTGTAACCTGTGGAGGTAGAATTAAATGATGATGTATCATATGTTGAAGGACATGTGATGATCCTTGATAAAAGAATTAAAAAGTTGAAAAAGAAAGACATATGTCTTGTGAAAGTTCTCTGGCATCACCGTGGCATTGAAGAAGCTACATGGGAGCTAGAGGAAGAGATGAGAAGGAAGTACCCTTCTCTTTTCTCTTGATGATTTTGGGGATGAAATCCCTGTTAGGGGTGGATAATTTGTAACATCCCTGACTTGGGTTATGCTTTAACCCTAGATGTTTTGTTTAAGAAAGATAATTATATTCTTGCTCTTATCTTTTGAAAATTAATTAAGGCTCAAGAGGAACTTATGTTTCAATTTTCGTCCTTTTTGAATAATGTTGAAAATAATGTTTTGTCTATTTTGGACTAAAGTGCAAATTACCCAAGTTGAGGGGTTAACTTACAAATTTTACATGATAAAATGTTCCTCAAGTGTTGAAGCATCATAAGAATGAAAATGATGCAGAGGTATGGCTTGTAGAAGCCTGAGCACCAAGAAAGAGCTTATTGAGCAATGTTTGTGCATTAAAACCTAGTTTTGGTGTAATGTGCAATTTACCCAAAACCTAGGGTTCAATATGCAAAATACCATTTCTAGAGAGTCCCTAATGTTTCTTGGTATCAATTAGAGACAAGAAAATTTTAGGGGAGTCTCATTTGAATCTCTTTGGAGGAGAGAGAATCTTGATATTAAAATAATCAAGATTTAAGCATAATTGAAACCCTAATTCAATTTGATGCAAATATATATATTAATTGAAGTGCCCATCAACTAAAAAGGTTTTGTTTGAAATCCTATAATGAAAGTACTTTCAAATGCCTTGAGTTGCACCGAAATATCCTAAGTAGGTGAAGAAATCCACTTGCATTTGTTAATTAAAAAGAATTGTCCACTAAAAATGGATAATAGTATTATAATGATTAAGGTGCTTAAAGTGGTTGCTTTTAATTCAAGGATAAACGAGAGGTTTTTGAAGGAAAGGAATATGGCTTTGTATGCAAGGAAGAGAGGGGGTATGTGGCACATGAAATAGGAGATGAAGGATTTTTCTATTACCTTCTCTCTCTTGAAAATTCATATACATATACCCCATGTTCCACTCACTTGAAAGACTCTTTTTCGAATCCACTTTCTTTATTTGCTTGGTCCAAAGACTAAGGAGCTTAGGAGCAATAGGAGGACGTACCCCAACCTGTAGGTAATCTCCATAGTCATCTTCAACCTTGAATTCATGGTGGAAATCGAAATTCAATGCTTATTTTCATCTTTTCTCCATTCAATGCTCAACCTTGATCATCCTTTGCATCCAAAGACTTGAGAACGGACCTTGGATAGTTGAGAAAGCTTCATTCACCATTGAGGACGTAAATCTTGAAGCTTGGATTCAAATTTGAAGGTGGGTTATATAACTTGAACCCTTAAATGTCATTATTGATTTCATTTCTTTATCATATGTTAATTCCTTTTTCATTCTCAAATTTTGTTTTCATTAATTGATGAAATCACCACAAAGATCACAAAATTTTCGAAGGTTAGTAGCTTGAAGGTGATGATGTCATCTTAGCACACACCTCAAGAAAAAATCATGTTCAAACGGTTTCAACTTGATGACCAAACGGTCTCAAGACCGTTTGGTGATCAAACGGTCTCAAGACCATTTGAGGGCAAACGATCTCAAAACCGATTGAGGTCAAATGGTCTCAAGACTATTTGAGGTCAATTGCTGATGTAGTTGGATGAAGATCCAATGGATCAAATTGATCTAATTATAATGGATTCAAGAATGGATGATCCATTGATTACAAACCCTAATCGGATTAATTGGTTGAAACCCTAAATTGATTGAGTCGAATTCTATGTTGAATGGCTCAAACGGTCTCAAGACTGTTTGAGGGAAAATGGTCTCAAGACCGTTTGAGGTCAAGAAGAGTCATGGATGGTTGGAGATCCAAGGGTTGCAAGTTGATCTGCTTTCAATGGTCTTAATGTTGGATGATTCAATGAGTGGAAATCCTAAATCGATTGATTAAGAAACCCTAGTTGATCCATTCAGTTTCAAGGTGATTTGGACCAAATGGTCTTGAGACCCTTTGAGTCCAAATGGTCTTGATACTATTTGGGATCAAACGGTCTTCAAACCGTTTGGAGGGAAAACTGTCTCAAACCACTTGATGTCCAATCAGTTTCAATGATGGGTTGTTCATTCGGTTTCAATGATAATTTAATCAAATGGTTTCAAAGGTTGAAAGCACTAAACAATTTCAAAACCATTTAAGAGCAAATGGTCTCAACCCTAGATGCCCAAACGGTCTCAGGACCGTTTGGAAGGCAAACGATTTCAAAACCGTTTGAAGGTCAAGGAGGTCAAAACCATTTGAAGGTTCAAAAATATCAAATCTGTTTGGAGACCTAATAGTCTCAAGGCTATGAAAGATCAATTAACCCTATGATTGTTAATGATATATCTCAAAGTTAATTACAATGGTTATACCTCTCAAGTACTTAGGTGATTAGTAACTTTTGAGTGGTTAACCTTTAATGCTTATGAAAGTAGTAACTCAATACACTATGATAACCATAGATGTATGTATTTGAATAATGGGTTGATCCAAGTTGATAAGTATGGAGTAATCCACATCCTATAGAGGATGAGAGAGAGATAGGAATTCATACATGTATAATAATCATGTAGTGGTTAAACCTCAATACTCTCAACATGAATAGAATATGTACTTAGGGTATGATCCTTGAATAACAGATCATGAAACCCTAATCTAGAAGATTGATGTGCCCTAACCCTAATTTAGGGCAATGATAGGTGAAAACCTAATCTAGGGTAATGGTGTAACCCTAGTCTAGGGTGATGATATGAGAAATCCCAATTCAGGGTAATATAATGAAAAACCCTAATTTAAGAGGATGCTTCATGAAACCCTAATTTGGGGGAAAAGTTATAAGCAACCTTAATTCAAGATAATGATGTACGAAACCCTAATCTAGGGTGATTCCATGTGAAACCCTAATGCAATGATGTGATGTAAAACTCTAATCCAGTGTGATGCTATGTAAAACCCTAATTTTGGGTTATAGTGCATGAAACCCTAATGTTGGGCAATATGATGATAAACCATAACCCTAATTTTGGGTAATGGGATAATAAACCATAACCCTAATTTTGGGTAATGGGATGAGTATCCCTAATTGACATGAATTTGGGAAACCCTAACCCTAATGAGGGAATAGTGATGCAACTCTTACATTGCATAGTGCAGATATGAAATTGATATAACTGTTATCATGAGTACTAACCATGCAGGTATCATGAGATGTTGGGCATAGCCAGGTATGAGCTATGATGTTTTATTAATGAAATTGTTTTATAGGCCTTGTGAGCCATAATATGCTTTGTTGCCTAGTAAAAGGTAACAAGAAATTAAATGGGCTTTGAGAGCCATGTGAGATGCTTGTGCAGCAAGTATCATGTTTACCTTGGTCAGATGACCTGAAGGTATTAGTTACCTGATAAGGGGTAATAAGTGTTCTTTGATGAACTGAGGGTTTGAATACCCAAATCCAGTAAACACGATGATGAAATTGTTAAGGGATGTGGAATCCCAGTACTGAGGTCAGGAATTGAGATCCCAATGTTTTATAAAGTTTCGAAAAGTACTTGATAGAAGCATTAGTCATTCTTTGTAGAAATTGTCATAATAATTCATGTTTGGAATCTTGATTGATGTTAAAAGAATAGGGTAATGTACTTATTAATCAAGTGGAATATTATCATGTAAATCCCTATCCATAGATCCATCATCGTCAATAATTGGTGATGGTGAAATAGGTTTTCCTATGAGAACTCTTGGAACGCATATTTTTTAATATGTGGGGGTAATGGGAGAATATATCCTTACCCCTCATAGGAATGACTGTGGGCCATATCCTATGCACAGGAATGGTTATGGACCATATCCCAATAAGAGTATGGCTATGGGTCATAACTCCACAATACCAGGCATTGACTATGGGTCATATCCTGAAAAGAGTATATGCTACGGGCTATAACTCTATAGCGAAGTTGCCAGTATACCCTGGCAAGCTAATTAGCAGAGACACAAGATGTCCTGCATATAGTCTCATACTGACCGAGACAGATGAGGTGATGGAGTTCGGATCTTCCATTGACCTATGTATGGAACCGATGTTTTACGTAATCATGGTCGGTTGGAGCATGAACGGTATACTTCATCTCCTCAGGGCTTAAGTATGATTGTAAAATATAATTAGCCGTGTAGCGTATTTTCTTAAGGTTGAAATACGAGAATCATTGGTTGATGCTACCTTACTTAGCATATCTTAGATGGATAAATGTTATACATGTCTTCAATTCTTTACTGGATAAGTGACATGTTGCTTTATCAAGTTATAGCTAAAATACTTGAATAAGAATATTGCTCTAATCTATTTAGACATTGATTTATCTACTTTTGAATATATATATATATATATATATATATATATATATATATATATATTTATATATATATATATATGATTCCCTGCTTAGTTTTATTCTTCTAAACTACAATAATAATATTTCTGGTAGAGAGTTATATCTCTCGCTGGGATAATTTTCAATTGTCTCACTCCCATGGGATCCAACCTTTTTAGGTGGACGAGGATGAAGAGGTAGAAATCATACAGCTGGAGAAGGACAGAATCAATAGGGACAACAGTGATATTCTAGGTGGAGGAATTGGCTGTCATATTTTTTATAGAGATTCCTATGTGTCGTCTCTGTACTCTCAGGTCCTCAAAGTAAGTAGTTAGTACTTTTAATTAATCGATCTGAGATTTTGGCTTGATGCCTCAAGGTTCTTATGCTGCTTGTATATAGACTTAACAGGGTAGTTAATGCTTGTAACCCTCAAGAAGGGATGATATAGGACATGTACTTATGAACCATAATGTAAATAAAATACTTTGGTTCTTGATAAAAGAGTTTTCCTATTTTTGGATCTCTTTGTAAATGGTTTTAATTTTTAGTGGTTTTCAGTAATATGTTGTTAATAATCGCTTCTGCTTAGTTAATGACGTTTTGTTTGAACGGTTCACCACAAAATCAGTCCAAGTCATCTACGTTGGCAGACTACAAAACTATTTTCACATCCATCAATGGGTCCCCTGAAGCTTCACTAGCCCTTATATCATGGAAGGATAGGATTATCAAGATGAAGATTAGAAGTTGGAGTGTGGAAATCACACACACCAGCCGTACTCAGAATGATGTTTTGATGGCTTGAAAAGTCATCAACTAAAAAACTGATCAGGTTTACAATCTTCCTCCTAGGGAGGCCTATCCTAGATTAGATCATGACTCCGGGCATTTTAATTCTTATTGTATTGATAAATCTTTTTCTTGGATTAACTCCATATCAGTTCATAGGATAGTTAATCCTTGCACAAGGAGAGAATGTTAAATAAGAGGTCTCATCGATTTATTTGGAAACTAGATGTTCACATTCTTTAAACAAAATTAGATGTTCAAAAGAAAATGACTTTCACTTTTAATGGTCAAGGTTGGTTTTGGGTAAAAGGTGTTGATAAGAAGTTGAAAATTTCATCTTTGTTGTTCATTACTCAAGGATCATGCCTATATTAGTTAGTGATAGGACCTGCATATCATTATCGGTCAAAAAGCTCTTTCCCTAGGAACGTTGGTCGGGGATTGGCACTGACCAATGAATATTGGTCAAGATTCACGAGTATTGGTAATGGATTTGGCCTTCCGCTTTACCAAGACATGTAGTAGTGTAAGCACAATGATAATACTAGATTAGGTTCTGACTGCTTCACTAAGCAAAACCCTAACCCAACTTAGAATTCATTGTTCCTTGTCCTATTACATATCATAGATTTAATTTTGATTTTATTTTACTTTGATGTTTTATTCAAACTTCATATGCTCATTAATCATTAATGCACAACTATTAGTAGGATCACTAGTCAATACAAAAGGATGGATAGTTATAATAAACCAGAGAGGTTAAAAGATAATAAGCATGCCTAGAGATAAACCTAGACTAGGATGTTACACACTCTTAGGAAATAGACATAAAATATTATTAAGAGAAGAGTGCATGAAGTCATTACTCATTCCCAACTCACCTATGAATCCTGGCATATCATTGCTAATATCTCCACAATCCTTTTCCTATGATACCACTATAAACCCTTGCTAAATTTTATATTGTGGTTAATAGTAGTGAAAACATAAACTTTGAATAGTTGATATTGTTATGAATAGTAATTCTTTGACAGGTTATGTTAAGAGATTGAGAATATGACAAAAAAATGAATTGACTAAGAAAAAAATGGGTTGAAACAAAATTATAGATTTGTACTGAGTAAAATTAAGTAATATATGATGAAATATGCACAACACATGTGGAGGTCAATTTTCAAACCGCTTAGCACAGTTCAAGGCATCAATTTGACCGTTTGCATGGAAAGATTTCAAAACTACATTTTGCACTGTGATGATGCCTTATATCACCAAGGAGGAGCGTTGAAGAGAAGAAGGATCGGTTTAACGATGTTCGACAAGCTACTTGTTATATATACCCCCGTTCGATACATGCACCTACAATAACAACAACATGGTAATAAATCAGATTCACTACTTGTTCGTCTTTGCCCACCAACCACTTGTAGACATGAATGAGTGTGATCAGCGAACCTCATCCACAGGTCGATATCTGAATAGAATTACACGGCGGAGTGGCGACTGAGGACGGACCCCACCTCCCACTTGCAGTCTCTTCCTGATTCATGGAACGATCTATGGACCAACTCAGTTATATAACTGGCTGTGTATGGGCTGCGTCCCCATAAATATTTCCTGGGCAGGACTCACAGCAGCCAGCTGCTTGTCATCCTCCGTTGCCTCATTCAACTAGCTGTTTATTCCCTTTTTCTGACTATCTCTGCCGGCCGGTGCTCTCAAATTATAGAATTCCTTTAGAGCTCCGGAATTCCGATTAAACACCATAAATGAAGCAGGCAAATCTACAGACAGTTACTATTGATGCAGGCATAAGGTATTCCCCCTTGCAGTAGGGAGGACGTATGAGATCTATATCTCCGTCCACTTGCGCGGATGAGAAGAGGTGCCCTACTAAACTAATCCGCATGGAAATGACGGGGGGGGGGGGGGGGGGGGGGGGGAGTGTGTGTTTGTGTGTGTGGTGGTGGTGGTGAAGGGCAGTAGTAGTAGTGGGGCGTATTCTAAAACCCAACTCACAGATGGAATATTTTTCGAAGGCATCCAACTCACAGATAAGTTGTGTATTTTAGAGTGCTTCGTATTCTATCCTTTTTTTTAGCGTGAAAAGAGACAGCTATTCACATTCTTGTTTCAGCTCCCACCAAAATTTTTGGTATTGAATAGAAAACCCAGTGTCATTTTCGAACTCTCTCAGACATACGAAGATACCGATGGCAGAAACAAAGAAAAGGTGGGTCAAATATCGAAAAACATGCTACCCTCTCATAGGAAAAACATGCTACCCTAGCGATGATGCCGGGATGCAATGTCACTACAATCATGTACTTTTTTGATGCCTTGATGGAGGATACACCCTCGATAGGCCAATTGGTCCGTATACTATGCTCGTGTTACTAGGGAAACATGTCTTGATTTATACTAACGAGGCTAAAATCAATGTATGCTTATTTTAACACATAGGAGGTTGAATTTGAAAAATAACTTTCACTAAGAGTGGAACCAACACCACTTATAATTGATGTGTGTGTGTGTGTATATGTGTGTGTGTGCGCGTGTGTGTATATCAAGCTTTATTAATACTTATAGATAACTAATTAGAATAACTTTTTCTTGGGGGTGGGGGCGATAGCCTTTGGACTTGTAGTCTTGGCATATGTAAAATATAGATTAAAAATCAGTCTCTCTAACTCGTTAGAGTTATACCCGTAAACATAGTAATGAGTGGGCCTAGTTGTACCTATGGATGAGGTTGTGGTTGCACAAAAGTCATAGTTGTTCCTAGCTATGATGTCCCGATCAACAACCGTCCCAACAGGATTGTTACTAGCTTCTCTAGTTAGATCTAGATTGAACAAATGAGACTAATATCTCTTTTGGACCACCACAACAATAATCTTTGGCTTATAACCCTTTGACTCAAATCCCTACTTTATGCAATTGAGCTCTTCGTTTAGGACCAAGTGAAATTGTTCATTAGCCATCCTTAAATAGCATGTTTAGCTAATTAAACTGCCAAAATAGCATGTTTCATATTCTAATTTCCAATATGGCATGTTTCCTGGCCAACACATCATAGTTGGAGATGTATTTCCCTTCTGTGAAGGCTAAGGCTGTAAATGGATATGGGTATACCCGCTTACCCTCGAACCCATACCCTCTAAACCCGTCATGGGTATAAATTTTTATAACTATATAACTGCTTACCCTTATACCCATGTACCCGACTCTCACTGGGTAAGGTTATGGTTATGCATATACCCATATCCTGTATACCCATATACCCATTTAATTATATGATTTTATAGACAATTCATATTAGAATGTAATAGTGCATATTGTAGGACTCACAACTAGATGGTATAAGGACCTTATCATAGTAAACATTTATATTAGAATGTCAGTTCCATATCATAGCACTCACATCTAACATATATAAGTAGAGTGAGGGGGCGATGTCAGAAGGAGCGAGCGAGGGGGCGATGGCCAAGGCGACGGCGGCGTCTGACCCTCCAGATCCTGGTAGGGCTGATCCAGATCTAAGACATCGAAGAGGAAATGCAGTCACATCGCGGGTTGCGGTGACAAAAGAGCCTCTTGATTGGTCTGGTCTCTTTAAGGATAGGAAGGTTGCAGGTCTGGTCCTCCTAAACAAGACAAAAGCGAAACTAATTGATGGAAGATTGATCTACCCTAAAGCTATAGCGGAAAGGAATCTAGCAAGGTGGAGTAGAATAGCTGTTGGATATGTTATTGGGCTCAAGCCACACTGGCCGGCGTTGGCAAAGCATCTGGTGATGATCTGGAAGGCCAAAGGGTCCATTGAAGTAAGATCAAGAGGCAGGGGTTTCTTCATTGTTATGTTTGAAAATGATGACGACCTCTTCACGACTGTGGATGGGGGGCCATGGTTCGTAGCTGGGAAACCTCTGATCATAAAGAAATGGGAAAGGGGCGAGTCGTTGGAGAAGATGAAACTAATAGACATTCCCATTTGGTTGAAAATCTATAACCTCCCGCTTGAACTATGGGACAAGGAAATGTTCAGTAACATTGGCTCGATTTTGGGACGGCCTCTTTGACCTGATAAACTAACTTCTGAGTGCAAACGGCTGGATTATGCTAGGATTCAGGTTGTTATCTCGGCAGACTTCTCATATCCTAAGGAAATGCATATAGTTAGTGATGATGGTCTAGTTGATACCATTCAGTTTGAGTATGAATGGGAGCCTAGCAAGTGTTCGACCTGCGGTCTATATGGGCATGAATCAGCTTTGTGCGAAGATCACAAGATACAGGAGGGTAGAGGCCCGAAGAAAAAGGTGCTGAAAGAATGGGTCCCTAAAAAGACTACTGTTAAGGAGGAAGCCGATGTTTTCATTTATGCGGTTGATAAAATAACAGAGGATGACATGAGATCAGTTGTGCTTACAGATGATGTTTCTATTCAACCTCAGCAGAAGACTACAATTTCAGATGGGGTTATCCCTATTTTCACCCCAGATGCTGGTTGGGAGATGATTAAGAAGAAAAGCAAATCTACTCCTAAAGGGAATGCTAAGAGTTCAGTCAGAGATATTCCAGAATCATTGAACAAATACTCTCCTCTGTCAAACTTCGATGATGGTGAAATCATGAATGAAAAGGTGGATACATCGGTGGTTGCAGCTGCGATGGATAGGGAGCCTCCTCCCCTTCCTCCCAATGACTGAACCCATTAGTATTTTATCCTGGAATGTGAGAGGTGGGGGAATAAAATTCCTCACATTCAGGATGAGGTCAGGCGGAAGAAGGCAGATATATATGTGATTCTGGAATCCAGGTTACAGAAGAATGATCTTGCTAGTTTTGTGGGAAAAATCTGGCCTAATGGCAACTTTTTGGATAATACTGACTGTTACTCCTATACCCGTATTCTGGTTGTATGGGTGAGTAAGGATATTGAAGTCAATGTTTTGTTTAAGAATGAACAATGCATTCACTGTGGTGTGGAGAACAATTTGTTAAAGTTTCAGCTAACCGCTGTTTATGGTGCTAATCCTGATGAGGATCGTGTCCTCCTGTGGAATTCTCTTCTCAACATCAGGAGTTTGAACCCAAGAAATTGGTGTGTTCTAGGTGATTTCAATGTTGTTCGTCTAATGAAAGAGAAAATGGGGAAGCAACCACCTTACAACAGGAGCATGATGGAGTTTAATAAGGCCATTGCAGACACTAATCTGATTGAATTACAAACTAAGGGCTTTTACTTCACTTGGGACAGTCATAGCAGGCATGGTGTTAGTACGTTTTCAAAAATTGATCGTATTTTCACTGATGTTAATTTTCTCTCTACCTTCCCTTGCTGTTGGGGTGAAGTTTTGCCTGCAATAGTCAGTGATCATAAGATTCTTATGCTGCATTTGGGTCTGAAAAAGAAAGGTGGGTCTCCCTTTCGGTTTATTAATGCTTGGGTGAAGCATGACTCGTTTAAATAGGTGGTTACTGATGTGTGGCGTGATACAGAGGTTTATGGGACGCCTATGTTTTGTATTTATAGACGTTTGTATGTTGTTACTTGTGCGCTAAGGAAATGGAACAAAGAGGTGGTTGGTAATTTGCTCTCTAAAGCTAGGGAACTTGAAAGTGAGTTATTCTTGCTTCAGAGGGAGATTGATGGTGACCCGCTTGATGAAGATAAGCAGAGAAGAGTGGTTGATATCAGAGATAACGTTATTAAAGCTCTGAATAATGAGGAAGATCTTCTTCGTCAGAAAAGTAGAGTCAAGTGGCTTAAGCTTGGAGATAGGAATAATGATTTCTTCTATGCGTCTTTGAAAACAAGGAGAGTGTACAATAACATCAATGTTCTGGAAGATGAGCAGGGGAATAGGGTCTATGATGCTGAGGTTATTCAGGACAATATTAAAAAAATTTATTGCACGCTTTTCAATAGCACGCTGAAGGATGAAGTTGTTTGGAGTGAGAATTGGACGCTGCCTAAGATTAATGATACTCGGTTTGAGCTTCTTAGATCAGTTGTTACAAAGATGGAAGTGGAGGAGGTGGTTCAGAACCTAAGTGATGATAAGGCCCCTGGCCCTGATGGATATAATGTCGTTTTCTTTAAGGTGATGTGGGACATTATTGGTGATGAGATAACCTCGGCTATTCTTTATTTCTTTAAAACTGGAAGACTTCTTAAAGAGTGTAATAGCACGTCTATTACTCTTATTCCTAAGTTTCTTGGGGCTGTCAGCTTGAAAAACTTTAGGCCGATTTCTATTTGTAATGTTATCTACAAGGTTATTGCAAAGATCCTTTCTAATCGCCTGGCTGAGGTGCTACCTTCGATTATTGATTTAAACCAAATAGCTTTTGTGAAGGGCAGGAAGTTTGGTGATGCTATTTTGCTGACGAATGAGATCTTTCGCTCCTTTGGTGGTTCGAACAATATGTGTATTAAAGCTGATCTGGCCAAGGCGTATGACTCTGTGGGAAGAGACTATATCATTTTTCTTCTTATAAAGATGGGGTTCCCTGACTGTTGGTTAAGATGGGTCCAAGAAATTTTCGATACTACTACCTATAGGGTGATGGTCAATGGTTGTTCGACTGATGTTTTTGAGGCTACTAATGGGGTTAGGCAGGGGGTCCCCTTTCCCCCTTGTTGTTTGTCATTGCTATGCAGGGTTTTACTGCTATCATTAATGTTGAGCTTTGTGCTGGAAGTTTGAAACCTATTGGGATTGGTGATGTGAATATCTCTCACATCATTTTTGCCGATGATTTACTCTTATTTTTGGAATCTAGTGAGAGCAATGCCCATTGTATTAAATGGATCCTGAGTACTTTTAGCAAGTTCTCTGGTCTTCAGCTCAACAATAGTAAAAGTCATTTGTTCTTAACACTACTACAGAAACAACCTTTGGCGTCGGTTGTTTAACCCCCTTTGGCATCGGTTTCCGACTGACGCCTATGTGGGCGCCGCTAAAGGTCGAACACTTCGGCGTCAGTTTTTTAACCGACGCCTATTTAACCTATAGGCGTCGGTCGTTTAGTAGATAACCGACGCCAAAAGGGTTCGCTCCACAGAAAATGGCGTCATCTAGGACACATTCGGTGTCGGTTATCTACTAAACGACCGACGCAGAAAGTATCCTAGATGACGCCGTTTTCTGTGGCGCGAACCCTTTTGGTGTCGGTTATCTACTAAAAGACCGACGCCTATAGGTTAAATAGGCGTCGGTTTGACACGAACAGCCGACACCATTTCCTGTACTGCTGTGGCCACATTAGGCGTCGGTGTTTTGCAAAAACCCGACGCTGTAGGTCTTTGCTGACGGTTTTCTGTAAATAACCGACGCCTATATCTATTTTTTTTTATATCAGTTTGCAGGCCTGCTGTGGCTGGTCAGCAGGATGAGAACCTACAGTTCAGTTTTCTGAACTGCAGGTTTACGACATCCATTGATATCAGCCTACAAACAGGCCACAAACCTGCAAAATTCACAAAAAATAATTCACACAAGTAGATACATTCAGACATCAATTCAATTCTCACATTCACACATATAGAAACATTCAAATACATGTATTAACATTCAGAAATATTCATTTACAAAGTATCATTCATTATCGCTATCAACATCCCAATTATATCTTACAGTTGCCACTGCTTGTATGGCTTTTGCCCATTCTTCTCTTATTTCATTTAATGCTTCCATCGTATATGGAGCATGTACATTTTTTAAGCGTTTACCTATAGTGTTGTCAGTTTTAAACACCTGCAAAGAGAATGATGTATATATATAAGTAATAATATAAAAATAAGATTGATATATTTCATACTAACTAATGAGACTATATATAATACCTCATGTATGGTATCGATGTCCAATGCGGCATATCGGATAATCATCTGCATAAATCGCATCACATAGTATGTGCATGCCCAACCATTGTCTTGTGTAGCGCACTATAAATTGAAACATACAAAATAATACAACTAAGCACAATTCACATCAATAATATATACATTGGAGTCGGGAACTTACTTGTACGTTCTGCCAATTTATTGGCTGGTTCTTTTTCCTTGGGACCGTTCCTCCAGCATTTTTGAATGCATCTAAACCCCTACATGTTAATATTACACAGTAAATTGCATAAGTAAATAGTAATGTAATAAGAGATGTTAACATATACAAAAATGAAATATTTCTCACCAGAATAATGGCATTCTCATTACGTGTCCAATTTTAGTATTTAATGTACTTCCCGCGGGATCTAGATAATAAACAGTGAACGTCCCGGGGACAATAACTAGTAACTCCCAATGTTTACCGCTAGAGGTAAAAGGTTAACAATTAATAACTCAAAATGCACAATAAAAATGGAATTTTCTTAAGTCCAAATTATAAATAAAGTAAACTTACTTGACATTGAATGGAGCTATTATTATCGTCTTCTTTTGCTGACCAAAAATTATAAAAGCATCTATACAGTATTGTTGAACAGTATCAGGGTCTTTAGCTACCATACTAATCAATGATGGAATCAAAAATCCCACATGATCAAATGCAAATTGTTTGCAATGATCTTCGACTAAGTAGCTGCAAAACATATATTACGTATGCATTAATATATAAGAAACCAGATCACCGGATCTTACACAAGGTATATGGATGTATAAACAAGATCTCACCTTATCCATGTCTCTATCATTGATGTATTCAGCCAATCATACATAAACAGCTCAATAATATCTTGTATAAATAAAGAGCTATCGTATGATTGACCTGCATAATCTGCATGTAAAGAAACAATTATTGGGCAATGTATATTATGTGCCCGTAGCCAACATGTCATTCCCCTACAAGAAGGACCTAACGGGTATGTTAGGTCAGTTGGAACCCAAGTTGGTAATGCGGGAAGTGGAGGTGGAGGCCTAGGTGCTCCTGGTATCTTCTTTTTAACCTGTATATATAATTTCAGATCAGTTGACATCATATATACACATTAACAGTCTAAATCAATGTAAATTTATCTTACAATTTCAGTAGTGTAGACGACATCTGCTTTGGGCCACAATATGACCCCGCCTTCTGCATCAGCAAGTGTATCAATATCCAGGTGGGGATATGGCAATGTAGCTTCTCTCCAATCGGTTAACACACGTATCGGGCTCACACGAACGTAGCCCTGTGGCATTGGAGTCCAGTGAAACATTGCCCCAGGAAGGGACGGGTAAGCCTGCGTCTCTGCAACAACGTAGTCTTGCATTCTTAAGCGGCATGGCTTCAATGCCTACAAATTTACGTAAAGAATATTATACATATATACATATCATCTTGAAAACATAACAACTTGAAAAGACTAACTACAGTGTCATAAACAATACTTACAGCAGACGTGTTAGGCGGTGGGTCTACAGGATTACTTGTAGTCTGTACATCAGGAGAAGAGTGGGTCGCCATAGGCTGATTGGAAGCCTGAGATGCCTGCCACCGCAGCAATTCTTCCTTGACCTTCTCAACAACTACATCGTTGACCTTCTTAGCAACTATATCCTCGACTCTCTTATTCTCCTATACATCGATAAAAGAAAAATTAGCTTCTTATTATTGAATTTCCTTTTGCAGCAACATTCTAAAAAAAGTATAGGTTACCTCTTCTTGTGAAAGTCCCGCTCTGGGTTTGCACTGGGATGGCCCAAAGAATGCTTTGATGCCCACACCAGTGCCTGCACCCCTAACACGTCCAGGATGCTCTGGGTTACCCAGAGCAACTGTCAATTCATCATGTGTGCCCTGAGGGATGAACGTGCCTTGTTTCCTCTACTTGTGCAGCTCCCGCTAATCACCATCAACAGAAATTGGTAAGTTAACAAATAATCAATATTCAAACGATTGCTCTAAGAGTTGTATTTTACCATTTTCACAGCCGCCTCAGTAGTTACGGGCTTCTTTATTTCACCCTTCTTGTTTTGCCTCCCAGCTATCCAGATATCATGGTGAGGCATGGGTGTGGCAGACTCCTCAGTAGCAGCAGACTCCTGAGTAGCCGCAGACTCTGCCTGTAGTCTTTGGCAAACGCTTGCATAGCCTTTTGGACCCATAGTGTGGTCATGCACATTCAGTGCACGCCTTGATTTTTGTGCGTCAATGAGGGCCTAGTTAGTATGTACATTAATGATTTGGTTAGTAGCACTAAATGTTAATCTTGAATAGGTGAATACAATGTATATTAATTAAATTGGGAGTGACGCCTAATACCTTGAATTCTTCAGATTTTCTTGAAGCAACAAAATTGTCCCAATCTTCTTTGTCCAAGAAGTTCCATTGTTCAAGGGCTGACTTCTTCTTCTTATCACCCTCTTTTATGTATTCTCTGTTCAGATTTGTCCTATAATTCCTAAGCATCTTTCCAGCGCATTGCATCACACTTTTACGATACAACTTCTCATCCAATGCAAACAGATTCTGTAAAATAGAAATGTTATTAACTAGTATCCAAAATAGAATTGCAAACAATAGAATTTGTAATCTACAAAATAGAATTGCAAATAATAATAACTCACGCATAAATCCTTCCATATCAAGTCTTTTTTCCCCTGAGAAACTTTATGCCAATTATCATACTTAACACCACAATGGCTCCGAGTGGTACACCCAAGATAGTTTACAAAATTATTGCGGTTCACTCCAATTGCATTTCCTCCATTATCAAACTCCACAACCAATTTGGATCCACTGCCACTTAGCACTATTAACTTCTTCAACAGAGTGATGCCCCTTTTCTTGTTAAGTGTTTGGTGCTGCGCATCAAGTTGCTCCAGTGCTTCAGTGGGTACATGTGCATCATCAACCTAAATTTTGACAAAAATAAACACACTGAATTAGCCCAATATAGAAATATAGGATATATGACATAACTAGAAGATAATGAATTTTATAGAAATACAGGATATGCTTTTAGAACTTACATTGGTATCCTCGCCATGCTCGTCATGGACAGCATGCTCATCATGGACTTCATGCTCATCATGGACATCATGCTCATCATGGTCAGCCATCTGAAAATGTCATTAAAAAGGCAAACATTTAGCATTTGTATTAACTAGAAAAAGGCAAACATTTAGCATTTGTATTAACTAGAAAAAGGCAAACATTTAGCATTTGTATTAACTAGAAAAAGGCAAACATTTAGCATTTGTATAAACATACATGTCTCTAAAATTGTGATCTTTGATCAATTAACAATCCTTCATTGTGATCTCCGCGCACATATAAGTCATCATTAGCTTCAATATTTTGTGGAGTTGGCAACCCAAATGAGAATGGACTGGAGTCATCATACTTATCATAGTACTCTTCTTCATCTATAGGATCTTCAATGAATTGTCTTTTACCATGAAGAACAACCGACCATTTATCATTCGCAGGATCATCGATATAGAATATTTGTTTCGCCTATGATGCCAATATGAATGGTTCACCCTTCTCGCCAATCTTTTCAAAGTTCACCAAAGTGAAACCCAATTCATCCACTATAACTCATTTGGTGTTATCAACCCAATTACATTTAAAGAGCGGAATTTTGAAATCTATGTAGTCAAACTCCCAAATGTCCTCAATGACACCGTAATATGACATTTTAGCTTCACGTGGACTCTTATCCTTTGCACTTGCAAAGTACATAGTCGACGCTTGAAGAGTGACCCCACTATTTTGGACGACACACTTATCATCTTGGCGCTTTGTGTAATATGTGAATCCATTAATGTCAAACCCTTCATAAGACATAACATTCGGTTTTGGTTTAAAGGCGACGCATTTGATAGTTTCTGTAATATCATTTGGTGTTTGAGATAGTTGATGTAAGACTTTATCTTCAAACCACTTAGTAAAAGTCTTATTATGCTCTCTAGCAAGCCACATTGAACTTGCTCGAGGATGTTGTCTCTTTATGAAATTGGTATGTTCCTCGATATAAACACTCACTTCGTCCATATTGTGTAAAATATACAAGTGAGCTTGTTCCAACTGCTCACGGCTGATTACTTTCACCCGTGATCCCAAAATTCCTTTGCCCTCCTCAATATTCTTGTCATTATCAGGAGTGTCATTACCACTGAGAAAGTCATTGCAAAAATCTATAACTCTCTCGCCACATAACTGATGAGTGCATACTCATCATGATTTTCAATTACCTTTTTGAAACAAATTAATATCCATTCCACATCTTTTCACCCTTTTATGAACCATAATGCACAAAACTACTCAGTGATTCAATAATCAAGGTTTTAACTAAAATATCTTTCATTTTTATGCAGGTGTAGCAGGCAATTCCATGCAAACGGTCTCAAGACCATTTGGATCTATGCGGTCTCAAGACCGTTTGCCAGAACACACAAAGAACAAGTCGCCCAAGAAGCCCATGCGGTCTCAAGACCGCTTGGTCCCATGCGGTCCCAAGACCGTTTGGTCCCATGCGGTCCCAAGACCGTTTGGTCCCATGCGGTCCCAAGACCGTTTGGCCCCATGCGGTCCCAAGACCGTTTGGTCCCATACGGTCCCAAGACCGTTTGGTTCCATGCGGTCCCAAGACCGTTTGGTCCCATGCGGTCCCAAGACCGTTTGGTCCCATGCGGTCCCAAGACCGTTTGGTCCCATGCGGTCCCAAGACCGTTTGGTCCCATGCGGTCCCAAGACCGTTTGGTCCCATGCGGTCCCAAGACCGTTTGGTCCCATGCGGTCTCAAGACCGTTTGGTCCCATGCGGTCCCAAGACCGTTTGGTCCCATACGGTCTCAAGACCGTTTGGTCCCATGCGGTCCCAAGACCGTTTGGTCCCATACGGTCCCAAGACCGTTTGGTCCCGTGCGGTCTCAAGACCGTTTGGTCTCGCGCGGTCCCAAGACCGTTCGATGCAAGCATAAGGATCGTTTGAAGAACTAAAGCCGCGCGATCACGCCAAAGCCTGACTGATCAAAGCAAGACCGTTTGGCGCTCAAACGACCTCCAAACCGTTTGATGCCCAAGCGGTCTTAAGACCGTTTGGCGCCCAAACGGTCTCAAGACCGTTTGGCGCCCAAACGGTCCCCAGACCGTTTGGCGTCAGATCTAAAACTATAAATAGACCCCTAGGGTCCCCATTTAAAGCATCGGTTCCGGACGCCGAAAGGCTGCCAGAGCACCATCCCGATCAAGTTCCACTCCACCTACAGCTGGTGTTGCGTCCAAGGAGGCTAAGAAGGAGAAGAAGACGGAGCAAAGAGCGCATCTTCTTCACCGGGCTGCGTCCACCTTCTGCACCGAGCTCATGGCGGATCTATCTTCTTCTTCTATCTTTCTTGTACCTCGCATCATGAGCGAGTAGTCCTCTTTCGCTGGGGTGCGGGGACTAGCCCCGCTGCCCATGCAAACCATGTTCTCTTGTTAAACTTTCCATGGCAATGTATATAACTCTTCATTTTGTCGTTTATCGTTAAGCTTGTGAGTTGGTTATGCGCGTGTTTCCATCTTTGTGCTCCCTATGTTGCGAGAACTTCAATGCATAGGTATGAATGTCGTTTAGCATGTTAGACTCCTTGACGAGAACTTCCGATAGGATTCCTTGAGGTAGTAGGTGTAGGATCCGCGAGGGGACGGTCCGCCTAACCTTCGGTGACACTTGTGTGCGCCTGACGCCCGTATGGGGGGTTCACAGCCTTAGTTGGATTTTGTATCTTCGTGCTTTTCGTCGATGTTTACACGTACAATAGTTGCTTGTTTGCTTTACGGTTTGTGCGGTTAACTCCCTGATTAGAAATAGGATGGGATTTTATCGAGGTCGTAAGTGTATGATCCGCGAGGGGATGGTCCGCCTAACCTTCGGTGACACTTGTGTGCGCCTGACGCCCGTATGGGGGGTTCACAGCTTCCGTGGATTTCTGTATCTTCAGAGCCGTAAGACGTATGATCCGGATGGCGATGAGAAATCGGCTGCCTATGGTGACGCTTACGCGGACCTGACGCCCGTATGGGGGGTTCTGCAGCAGCTCTACTTGGAGTGTTATTTCGTGCCTGGATTGTTCGCGAGAGAGTATGTTTGTGTGTGTAGCGGTGGTCAAACCCGGTACCATCCCAGCGATTTCATATCATTGATCTAAACCCATCTTTTATTCCGCATTTACTTTCTTGCAATTAGTTTAATCAAACCAAAATCAACCTTGTTCTAAATATTAGTTTTACTTGGGCTAGATCTAACTGACAAGGATTCTTAAAAATGTTGTCCCTTGGGTTCGATCCTAAACTATACTGCGATAAGATCCGTCCGCTTGCGGGTGGTATTGTTGCACTTGGTTTTGGTAAAAGCTCAGGGATATAAACTCCGAGTGAATTTGTTAGTGCATTCAAAAAGCCACATCAAATTCTGGCGCCGTTGCCGGGGACAACGGAATCAGTCAGACAAATCAAGTTCTTTTAAGACTAATCTAGGATTTTGTTTCTCTTTTTGAAACTATCGCTCATCTACTTGATCTTTATTCTACTCCAAGGATCTCACTTTCAAACCTCTTTAAGTTTCAGGTGCTCTTGACGATTAGTGTATGCACCGTTCGGATAGTCTCGGACTGACTGCGAGCTTTGATCCCGAGATCGATAGAACCTTCCATCGTCAGATCCGAGAGAATCAAGCCAGAATGGCGCAAGAAGAAGAAGTAGCCCGTAGGGTGGCTCAAGCCATCAATGCGCAGAGAGAGAGGTTCATGCAAGAAGCTAGAGCTGCGGTTCAACAGGAGATCTTAGCAGCACAAGCAGCAGCGCAGGCAGCGGAACTTCAGAAGGATCTTAGAGAGTTCTCTATCCCAAAGGCCGCGAATGTCTATCATCCGGTACAGCCTCCTCCCATCGAAGCTGCCAACTTTGAGATTAGAGCACATTGGATCACCTTGCTTCAAAACAACCCATTCTACGGTAAACAAGCTGAAGACAGCCAAGGTCATCTTCTCAGATTCATTGACCTGTGTGCTATGACGAAGCAAAATGGAGTCTCTGATGATGCTATTCGACTCCGTCTCTTCAAGTACTCTTTGGCTGATAGAGCCATTAGTTGGTACAACTCACTACAGAGTGATGTACCTATCACCACCTGGGAGCAGCTTCAAAACGCCTTTCTGGAAAAGTTCTACCCCCCATCTCTTACATACGAAATCAGGGGACGAATCACAAATTTCACTCAAGTCCCGGGAGAAACTCTTTCCGAAGCTTGGGATAGGTACAAGGAGCTCCTACGTAAATGCCCACACCATGGAATTCCTAAGAATCAGCTGATCGAGATATTCTATAGAGGTGTGGAAGATGATGTCAAGATGTTCCTTGACTCCTCATCTGGAGGGAACTTCATGCGGCAAAGTTACGACAGCGCATGGAGAGTAGTCACCCTGGGAGCAGAAAATCAAGCAAACTGGGGTAGATCTGTTGGTAAAGGAGTCTTAAAGGTAGCTATGGCTGACGCTATCCCAGAATACAAATCTATAGCTGAAACTTTGAAAGTCTTGGTCGCAAAGCAAGATCACATAGAATCATCCCTTGCTGCAATTGAAAGAGGACATTCTCCAACTAGGCAACCAGAACAAGTCAAGTCCACTTCTTCGTTTTGTGAAGCGTGCAAAGGCACCGACCATTCAACTCTATCATGCAATGTTCTCTATGATGTTGTTTTAAGCAATGCCTGTGGACAAGATTGCCAGATTGAAAATCTTAATGCTATTAACACCAATCCAGGGCAGAACTTTTACAATCCGAATCAAAATAGGAATCACCCAGGTTTCCAGTACGGAAATCCTTCAGGAGCTATGAACTCACATCAATTTGTTCCAAATAATCAACCAAGAGGCCCATCTGGGTATCAGTTTAATCAGCAACAGAACTTTGGGAATCAAGGAAACTTCAAGGGAAACTTTCAGAACAGAAACTATAACAATTATCAGAACAACCCTCAGTATCAAAACTTGAACCAACAACAGGGTCAAACAGGACCCATCCCTTCTGATGACAAGCTATCTACCATCGAGAAGTCATTGCAAACACAAAAAACGATGATAGCCAATCAACAAGCCCAGCAGAAGGCTATTGAAACTCAACTAGCTCAACTTGCTGCTAGTATTAAGCCACAAGCTGGGATCTTCGCTGGACAACCTGAGAACAATCCGAAACATCCGGAGCAGCTGAAGGTTATCGCCACAAGATCAGGGAAAAGTTATTCGGATCCACCAGCGAAAACAACTATGGATATCTCTGAGGAGAATGAACCCTTGACTGATCAAAACTCAACAACATCAGAACCGCAACCGAAGGAGAGAAATAATGATAAGGGGATTCCTGAGAAACCTACCGATGAAGAAGTAGAGACTCCTGAACCAGAAATTCCTGTATATAAGCCTCGTGTCCCTTTCCCATCCCGTCTGAGGGAAACCAAGTTTGATACTAGATTCATCAAATTCAAAGAAGCTATGAAGAAGCTCCATGTTGATATACCATTCTTAGATGCTCTTAATGAGATACCAGCATGGACCAAATATCTAAAGTCGCTTCTCACCAAGAAGTACATCACGGAAGAATGTGAAACTGTGAAATTGGCTGCAACTACATCAGATATCATATTAAGCAAGATGCCGAAGAAACAAAAAGATCCAGGATCCTTCGGAATCTCATGCCACATTGGTGATTCATCATGTAAGAAAGGATTGGCAGATCTTGGCGCAAGTATTTCTATTATGCCGCTGAGTCTATGCAAGAGATTAGGATTCGAAGAATTGCTTCCAACTGCTATGACAATCCAACTTGCGGACAATTCAGTAAAAAGACCGCTAGGAATTCTCGAAGACATCCCGGTCAAGGTAGGCAAGGACGCATATGTCCCATGTGATTTTGTTATCATGGACATAAAAGAAGACACCAAATACCCTATTATCTTCGGTCGTCCATTTCTCGCTACTGCTAGAGCTCTTATCGATGTTGAAGCCGGAACCTTACTGCTCAGGTTAGGAAAAGAAACTCTGGAATTCAAGGTCTTTGAAAGCATGAGAAGACCAAGTATACAGGAGGAAGTCTATCTGATAGATTGTGTTGAGCAGATGTCACAACTTACTCAAGAATATCACGAGCCATGTGATCCTTTGGAAACTTCTCTATATGACCTTTTTAATGATGAACCTACTGACCAAAAAGATAAGGATTGCGCCAAACCTCCCGACTCTGCTGAGGAGAATCATGAAGCTACCTATGAGGAATTAAAGGTTACCGAAACCCTAGAAGAAATCAGTAAAAAACTAGAACCTCCTGAAATGAAGCCCCTACCTGAAGGGCTGAAGTATATGTTTTTAGACGATCTCAAAGTTTGTCCTGTCATTATAAACTCTGGTTTAACAACCAAACAAGAAGAGCAACTTCTGGAAATATTAAAGGATAGCAAGAAAGCCATAGGCTACAAAATGAGTGACCTCACAGGGGTCAGTCAAGCCTTGTGCATGCACAGAATTCCCATGATGGAAGACCATAAGCCAACAATCGAGCATCAACGAAAGTTAAACCCGAATATGAAGGAAGTGGTCCGTCGTGAGATCATCAAACTCCTTACAGCTGGAATAATATACCCGATATCGGACTCACCATGGGTGAGCCCAGTTCATGTTGTACCCAAGAAAGGAGGTACCACTGTCACAAGAAATGAAAATAATGAGCTCATCCCCACCCGAACAGTGACTGGGTGGAGGATGTGTATTGATTATAGAAAATTAAACAAGGCCACTCGGAAGGATCATTTTCCTATGCCCTTCCTCGATCAGGTTTTGGAAAGATTGGCTCACCAAGAATACTTCTGTTACCTGGACGGTTACTCTGGCTTCTATCAGATCCCCATACATCCAGATGATCAAGAGAAAACCACTTTCACCTGTCCCTTCGGGACATATGCTTTTAAAAGGATGCCATTTGGCTTGTGTAATGCCCCTGCAACTTTTCAACGTTGCATGACTGCCATTTTTGCAGGGCTTACTGAAACGGTTATGGAGGTTTTCATGGACGACTTTTCTGTATATGGTAACTCCTTTGATTCCTGTCTTAAGCACCTCTCCATGGTACTCAAACGCTGTGAAGAAGCACATCTGGTGCTAAATTGGGAGAAATGCCACTTTATGGTAAAGGAAGGCATAGTTTTGGGCCACAAGGTTAGCAACAAAGGAATTGAAGTTGATAAAGCCAAGATAGAAGTCATATCTAAATTGGCAATACCCACAAATGTGAAAGAAGTTCGTGCTTTTCTCGGTCACGCTGGATTCTATAGAAGGTTTATACATGATTTTTCTAAGATAACAAAGCCGATGACCAATTTACTTCTCAAAGATGCTAATTTCAATTTCAATAAGGAATGCATCAAAAGTTTCGATACGCTGAAGAAAGCCCTTACGAATACCCCCATTATTAGAGCTCCAAATTGGGAGCACCCCTTTGAAATTATGTGTGATGCCAGTGACTACGCAGTGGGTGCAGTCTTAGGACAATGCATTGAGAAGAAACATTATGTTATCTATTATGCATTGAAAACCCTCGACGAAGCTCAAAGGAACTATGCCACTACTGAAAAGGAACTTTTGGCAGTCATCTATGCCTTCGATAAATTCAGATCCTACCTTACTGGTTCGAAGGTAATCGTTTACACAGACCATGCTGCCATCCGTTACCTTATGGCAAAGAAGGATGCTAAGCCAAGGCTGATCAGATGGATACTCCTTCTACAAGAATTTGACCTAGAAATACGAGATAAGAAAGGAATGGAGAATGTCGTAGCAGATCACCTGAGTCGCATCCACACTCTGGATGCTGAAGGAATTCCGATAAACGACTCTCTACCAGATGATCAACTTATGAGAGTCTTAGAATCTGAACCATGGTATTCAGACTTAGTAAACTACCTTGCCGCCGGAGTCATCCATCCTCAATACACAGGGAACGGTCTGAAGAAATTTATGCATGATGTGAAGCATTACTATTGGGATGAACCATATCTTTTCAAACTCTGCGCGGATGGATTGTATAGACGTTGCGTCGCCAAAGAAGAAGCCCATTCCATTTTGGAACAATGCCACTCAGGACCCGTGGGTGGGCATATGAGCTCTAAAAAGACTGCCTTAAAAGTTTTGCAATGTGGATTTTTCTGGCCAACTTTATCCAAGGACTGTTATGATTTTGTCATATCATGTGATAAGTGTCAAAGAGCTGGCAATATAACCAAGAGAGATGAAATGCCACTGAATCTATGGCAAGAAGTAGAGATATTTGACGTCTGGGGAGTAGACTATATGGGGCCATTCCCATCTTCCAATGGATTCTCTTACATCCTTGTGGCAGTGGACTACGTCTCCAAATGGGTTGAAGCTATACCAACCGTCACTTGTGATTCAAAACCAGTCATCAAACTATTCAAAGATATTATCTTCCCGCGGTTCGGAGTGCCGAGAACCGTGATATCTGACGGGGGATCCCACTTCATTGAAAGAAGCCTTGAAGCTCTTCTACGAAAATATGGTGTCTCACACAAGATAGCTTCACCTTATCATCCACAAACCAGTGGACAGGTCGAGGTCTCCAACCGACAACTTAAGGCTATCCTTGAGAAAACCGTTGGACGTAATCGAAAAGATTGGGCGACAAAAATCAACGACGCCTTGTGGGCTTACCGCACTGCTTATAAGACTCCCCTTGGAACTACCCCTTTTCGATTGATATATGGAAAGAGTTGCCACCTTCCAGTCGAACTTGAACATAAGGCACGGTGGGCAATTAAACAAATAAACTTCAATATGAAACAAGCGGGTCAAGCCAGAATTCTGCAACTCCATGAGCTGGATGAACTCAGAATGACAGCCTATGAGAATGCACGAATCTACAAAGAACGTACAAAACTCTGGCATGATGGACACCTGAAAAGAAAAGACATACAAGTGGGAGATCAAGTTCTAGTTTTCAACTCCAGATTAAAATTGTTCCCAGGAAAACTCCGCTCACGTTGGTGCGGACCTTACATCGTCAAAAGCATCTCTCCCCATGGTGCTTTCTCTTTATGGAGCGATGAGTCTGGCGAATTTATAGCAAATGGCCATCGCCTGAAAAGATACTTCACTTCCACTGACAAAGGCACTGACACAATAATCGATCTGGCAAATCCAAAAGATCCACCATGAAGCTAAAGGACTCTGTCGAGCCATCGACATAAAACAAAGGCGCTTGTCGGGAGGCAACCCGACCAATAAATCTGTTTTACTTTTCCTTTCCCAATTTTATCTTATAGTTAATTTTCCTTAAAAATAAAATTTGCCTTATGGATAGTTTTCTTTTCAGGACACGAGATCGGATTGGTGCTGATCAGAACGAACTCATTCTCGGCAGTTATTCCTGGTGTTCCTTTCCCCTCCATCTGGAATTTAGGGTTTGCTCGAGGACGAGCAAATCTCTAAGTTCGGGTGGAGGGTGGGTGGTACGTATTCCACTTCCACATACACACCCTCTTTTCATACTATGTCTCTATCATAAAATTTTTCAAATTTTGAACAGATACCTGATGAAATTTTGACTTTTGTTGATAAAAGTGTAACTAACTTTTTGCTATGCATCTTCTATCATAACATCCTCCTTAGTCGAAGCAAATCCTCCAGAAGGCTGACTTTTGAAACTTGCCTGAAATCATCCTGTGAAACTTATGATTCCTAACATCATAATTCCTTTTACATAATGATAAGTATCTGTCAAACTGATAGGGATCAAACACGTCGCGCTTCCTAACTGACTAGTGGAACAATGGCTCAGAAACCCCACCGGATCCACATCAAGTCATTATTTGAGCAGAGTATGACAAAGAGAATAACCCGGTTTTGAATTGTAAATCAAGTTGCACCCTGATCTGAACTCTCTTCTACACTTCTTCTATCATCTTCGTATCCCTCCATCCATAAATACCACCAAAATAGCCAAGCCTGTGCCAAACCCTAAGTTCGGGGTGGCACGCCACTTCCCTCATATCCGCTTCTTCCATACCCCTTCCAATAAATAGGGGCGTACCACAAAAAAAAATAATGCAATCTCGAGTCGAATAGAGGAGAGATTTACAAGTAAAAAGATGCCAAAGTGCACACAAAATAAATGCAATCTCGAGTCGAATAGAGGAGAGATCTGCAACAAAAGATGCCATAGCGCACACAAAAAAAAATATATGCAATAAATATTGCAAAACAAATAAAAATCTCGAGTCGAATAGAGGAGAGATTTTCTTCTTCCTTTCATACCACCTTTCACTCCTTTTTTTACCTAAGGGCACAATACATGCCCTACCATCCTGAACAACACCAGTGTCAGATCAAATGCATACTTGTTGATTCTGCGGGTATCTCAGAACCCCTACGACACTCTTTGACATGCTTGGTGTTGGAAAAGGCGGGGAGGAAGCGTTGTTGGGAAACGAACTCAGGAACGAATCTATGGAAAGACGTGTTTAGTGGTCCCAGGAAGTTATGGTACTCATTTATACCGAGCAGAAAGAAAATGTTTATGATGTAAAGATGAAGAAATCACACGGATCGAGAGAATTTCATTAGGCAATAGTTTCAAATTTTATGTTACTCGAGGACGAGCAACGATTTAAGTTCGGGGTGTTTGATGAGTGCATACTCATCATGATTTTCAATTACCTTTTTGAAACAAATTAATATCCATTCCACATCTTTTCACCCTTTTATGAACCATAATGCACAAAACTACTCAGTGATTCAATAATCAAGGTTTTAACTAAAATATCTTTCATTTTTATGCAGGTGTAGCAGGCAATTCCATGCAAACGGTCTCAAGACCGTTTGGATCTATGCGGTCTCAAGACCGTTTGCCAGAACACACAAAGAACAAGTCGCCCAAGAAGCCCATGCGGTCTCAAGACCGCTTGGTCCCATGCGGTCCCAAGACCGTTTGGTCCCATGCGGTCCCAAGACCGTTTGGTCCCATACGGTCCCAAGACCGTTTGGTCCCATGCGGTCCCAAGACCGTTTGGTCCCATGCGGTCCCAAGACCGTTTGGTCCCATGCGGTCCCAAGACCGTTTGGTCCCATGCGGTCCCAAGACCGTTTGGTCCCATGCGGTCCCAAGACCGTTTGGTCCCATACGGTCTCAAGACCGTTTGGTCCCATGCGGTCCCAAGACCGTTTGGTCCCATACGGTCCCAAGACCGTTTGGTCCCGTGCGGTATCAAGACCGTTTGGTCTCGCGCGGTCCCAAGACCGTTCGATGCAAGCATAAGGATCGTTTGAAGAACTAAAGCCGCGCGATCACGCCAAAGCCTGACTGATCAAAGCAAGACCGTTTGGCGCTCAAACGACCTCCAAACCGTTTGATGCCCAAGCGGTCTCAAGACCGTTTGGCGCCCAAACGGTCTCAAGACCGTTTGGCGCCCAAACGGTCCCCAGACCGTTTGGCGCCGAAACGGTCCCCAGACCGTTTGGCGTCAGATCTAAAACTATAAATAGACCCCCAGGGTCCCCATTTGAAGCATCGGTTCCGGACGCCGAAAGGCTGCCAGAGCACCATCCCGATCAAGTTCCACTCCACCTACAGCTGGTGTTGCGTCCAAGGAGGCTAAGAAGGAGAAGAAGACGGAGCAAAGAGCACATCTTCTTCACCGGGCTGCGTCCACCTTCTGCACCGAGCTCATGGCGGATCTATCTTCTTCTTCTATCTTTCTTGTACCTCGCATCATGAGCGAGTAGTCCTCTTTCGCTGGGGTGCGGGGACTAGCCCCGCTGCCCATGCAAACCATGTTCTCTTGTTAAACTTTCCATGGCAATGTATATAACTCTTCATTTTGTCGTTTATCGTTAAGCTTGTGAGTTGGTTATGTGCGTGTTTCCATCTTTGTGCTCCCTATGTTGCGAGAACTTCAATGCATAGGTATGAATGTCGTTTAGCATGTTAGACTCCTTGACGAGAAATTCCGATAGGATTCCTTGAGGTAGTAGGTGTAGGATCCGCGAGGGGACGGTCCGCCTAACCTTCGGTGACACTTGTGTGCGCCTGACGCCCGTATGGGGGGTTCACAGCCTTAGTTGGATTTTGTATCTTCGTGCTTTTCGTCGATGTTTACACGTACAATAGTCGCTTGTTTGCTTTACGGTTTGCGCGGTTGACTCCCTGATTAGAAATAGGATGGGATTTTATCGAGGTCGTAAGTGTATGATCCGCGAGGGGACGGTCCGCCTAACCTTCGGTGACACTTATGTGCGCCTGACGCCCGTATGGGGGGTTCACAGCTTCCGTGGATTTCTGTATCTTCAGAGCCGTAAGACGTATGATCCGGATGGCGATGAGAAATCGGCTGCCTATGGTGACGCTTACGCGGACCTGACGCCCGTATGGGGGGTTCTGCAGCAGCTCTACTTGGAGTGTTATTTCGTGCCTGGATTGTTCGCGAGAGAGTATGTTTGTGTGTGTAGCGGTGGTCAAACCCGGTACCATCCCAGCGATTTCATATCATTGATCTAAACCCATCTTTTATTCCGCATTTACTTTCTTGCAATTAGTTTAATCAAACCAAAATCAACCTTGTTCTAAATATTAGTTTTACTTGGGCTAGATCTAACTGACAAGGATTCTTAAAAACGTTGTCCCTTGGGTTCGATCCTAAACTATACTGCGATAAGATCCGTCCGCTTGTGGGTGGTATTGTTGCACTTGGTTTTGGTAAAAGCTCGGGGATATAAACTCCGAGTGAATTTGTTAGTGCATTCAAAAAGCCACATCAATAACCTTCAATAATACTCCCTTCAGGCCGATAACGGTTTCAAACATCACCTTTAAAAATGCTCATGTATTGTTCAAAGGGATACATCCAATGCAAGAAAACTGGTCCCAACATTTTCACTTCTCTAGTCAAGTGGACAACAAGATGTACCATGATATCAAAGAACAAAGGAGGGAAATACATCTCAAGCTGACATAGGGTAACAACCACTTCTCTTTGCAAATTATCGAGAGTATCAGGGTCAATAACTTTGTTGCATAGACTGTTGAAAAAGAAACAAAGTCTGGTAATTGCAAACCTTACATGCTTCGGCAATATAGATCGAATTGCCATGGGCAATATTTGTTGCATTAGAGTGTGACAATCATGAGATTTAAGACCTATCAACTTCAGATCTTTCATTGATACCAATCTACGGATGTTGGATGAGTAACCATGTGGCACCTTAACATTTACCAAGCATTCACAAAAAGTTTTCTTCTCCTTCCTAGACAACGTGTAACAAGCGGGAGGTAAGTATGTTCTTTTACTACCCATTTCACGTAATTCTGTTAATTCTGACCTTATTCCCATTTCACGTAGGTCCAGTCTGGATTTTATCCCATTTTTAGTCTTACCTGGTATATTTAACAGAGTACCAATGATGCTATCACAGACATTTTTCTCAACGTGCATTACATCGATACAATGCCTGACTGTCAAAGAACTCCAATAAGGAAGATCCCAAAATATTGACTTCTTCTTGAATGAAGAATTGTCACTCCGTGTGGCCATACTACATTGTGATTTCTTACCAAATTCATTGACAATGTCTTTTACTCTTTCATAAACAACATCCCCTGGTATAGGTTTAGGTGCACTCCGTTCATCATTCCATCCATTGAATGCTTTGCGCTTCCTACGATACGGATGGAATTTTGAAAGAAACCTTCGATGACCAAGATATACAGTCTTGCCACCATGTTTTAGTCTTATTGAATCAATGTTTTCTTCACATATAGGACACGCTTTAGCTCCTTTGACACTATATCCAGACAAATTCCCATATGCTGGAAAGTCATTAATAGTGCAAAACAACATAGCGTGCAAACAAAATGTCTCTCTTGCTGAAGCATCATAGGTCATCACACCTTCAGCCCAAAGTTTCTTTAAGTCATCAATCAAAGGTTCAAGATAAACATCGATATCATTTCCGGGTTGTTTAGGGCTCGATATCAACAATGACAACATAACGTACTTATTTTTCATACACATCTAGGGAGGAAGATTGTATATAACAAGCATGACTGGCCAAGTGCTATGTTGGCTGCTCAATGTCCCGTACAGATTCATCCCATCTGTACAAAGCCCAAGTCTTAGATTCCTATCTTCTTCACCAAATTTGGGGTACAATAGATCAATCTTCTTCCACTGTGGGGAATCATACGCATGTCGCAGGATGCCATCATTATTTTTCTTAACATCTGCATGCCACCTCAAATTCTTCGCATCTTTCGTATTTGCAAACAAGCGTTGAAACCGTGATATTATAGGTAGATACCACAACACCTTGGCAGGAGAACCAGTTTTGGACTCCCCCGAAGTCGTCAATTTATACCGTGACGCACCACATTTTGGACAATCTTTCAAATCTACATAGTCCTTTTGAAATAATACACAATCATTCGGGCATGCGTGTATCTTCTTAGCCTCCATTCCCATTGGGCACAACATTTTCTTTACCTGGTATGTTGAGATTGGCAGCTCGTTTCCTTCAGGAAGCATTTCTTTCAACAAAGTCAACAATGAAGTGAAGCTTTTGTCGCTCCATCTATTGTTAGCTTTCAACTTATACAATCTCAACACAGCGCTAAGCTTCGTAAACTTAGCACAGCCTGTGTATAACGGTATCTCAGCATCATGCACAATGTTTCTAAAGATAGGAGGTGGATCGGTGTGCTCTACCCTACAACTATCCAGCATCGCATCAACGATGTCTGCTGGAACTGGTTCGTTCACATTTAAATCATCGGAGGCAATTTCTTCTTCCACCCAAGCACTGCTATCGACATCTACTGGTTTCGATTTTGAAATCTCTCCATGCCAGTGCCATTCTGTATAGCCTTGTACAATCCCGTTGCACATGACATGACTTTTGATTTCCTCACCAGTGTTGACTTTCAAGTTGTTACCGCAATGCCTACATGGACAGTAGAACCTATCTCTAGGTTTTTTCCTATGTTCCTCGGCAAATCTAATAAACTGATCAAGACCAGATATAAACTCTGGGGTGCAACGATTACGAATGGACATCCATGATCTATCCATTCTATGATCAGAGAAAACAAGTATATATTAGGAAACAAGTATATATTAGGAAAAGATTAGGATATACACTTACATCCTACCTAAGTGTATAATGTGATGTCATTCTTATATATAATAAATGTGTACGACCTATCCCATCCTTGAACACCTAATCTCACTAGTAAGTGTATAATGTGTATTGGGTTTTTAAGAAAATTTCGGCAGCATTTCCCCACTGTTCTCTAAGTACATATATACTTAGAGAACAAACGGGGAAATGCTACCGAAATTTTCTCGAAAACCCAATACACATTATACACTTACATCCTAAGTGAGATTAGGTGTTCAAGAACAGTCCCAAACCGGGGACTATCCAAGATTTACTCCTAATGAGTCAATCTTGGACGGGTTTCTAGGCCAACAAACACAGTTGATGTCATTCTTATATATAATAAATATGTACCACCTATCCCATCCTTGAACACCTAATCTCACTAGTAAGTGTATAATTTGTATTGGGTTTTCAAGAAAATGTCGGCAGCATTTTCCCGCTGTTCTCTAAGTACATATATACTTAGAGAACAAACGGGGAAATCCTACCGAAATTTTCTCGAAAACCCAATACACATTATACACTTACATCCTAAGTGAGATTAGGTGTTCAAGAACAGTCCCAAACCGGGGACTATCCAAGATTTACTCCTAATGAGTAAATCTTGGACGGGTTTCTAGGCCAACAAATACATGTGTTGTCATTCTTATATATGATAAATGTCTATAAACTACAGGCAACATGGTTAATCCTAATCAACAGAGCATTATTAAATAATAAATCAAGAAATCAATAGTTTCAAACAAAAGGTCTAGGAATCTTTACTAGACATTATATGTTATAACCATTGGTTTAATAACCCTATTTCCGCATGTACATGTTTATCAACTTTAAAACCCTATAATTCATGAAATCATTCTAATTCAATTTAATATGTTGGGATCACATAATTATATAATGACATCAGAATATATAGAAGAAACATAATTAACATGATTAACAACATGCTCATCAAACTAGGGTTTTCTTGAATATCATCTAATATTTGTGTACTAGACATTATATGTATCCCTAATCATCATATTTAACATACTACATTATTATGAACATCCAGATCAGATTAAGATCATACTATGATATAACCAATATTGGTTTAATAACCCTATTTCCGCATGTACATGTTTATCAACTTTAAAACCCTATACAATATGTGCATAATACAACAAACAATCATTAGGGTAAGAGTGAATCTTTTGACATTTCAGCCCTATGTTGGTCATTATCTTCTTACACTCATGGCAATTTGTCGGAAGGGTGTTGTTAGGAGGAAGAATTTATGAGCAAAGTCCAAAACATCACAAACACCTTTCTTAGACAATTTGTTGTCACATTTCATAACTACAATAAAAAAGGAAAATGCTAAACAAGAAAAATGCAAAGTAAAAAGGAAACTACACAAAAGAATTGATGAATAACACACATAATAGAAAGGAGAATTGGTTTCTACTAGTTGCAGCTTATTATAGTATAAGGCAAGCAGGAGTGATGAACTCAATAATGGACAAAGAAGAGGGCATACCGGTCTGGAGAGGAGCTGTGGTCTGCAGACGGCGGCACAGAGTGGGCGACGGTGATGGAGAGGAGTTGTGGTCGAACCGGCGGCGCGGCGGAGAAGCAGCTAGCAACCCTAAACCCTGGCGGCGGCGCGACGGCGGTGGAGAAGGAGCTTCTGTCGGCCTGGCGGCGGCGGCTTGGAGGCACTGGCGGCGGCGTGGAGGCACCGGAGGAGAAGGCGGCGTGGAGGCACCAGAGGAGAAGGCGGCGCCGGAGAAGGAGGTGCGGCGGCACTGTCGTGGAGGGATGCGGCGGAGTGGAGGGTCGGGCGACAGCAGAGGGGTGGTTGCGGCGGGAGCAGTTTAGGCGATGAAACAGAAGAAAGGGGAAGAGTCGGGTGATCGCAGGATATAAAGTTCACCAATAGCGTCGGTTGTTTGTCACAACCGACGCCTAAACCACTGTAGCATCGGTTGTGACAAAAAACCGACGCTTAAGTGGACGATATTTTCACAAAATTGTTTGGCGGGAACCACTTTCAGCGTCGGTTATCGACAGATAACTGACGCTGAAAGTGACACTTTTCACGTAAAGTTTCATCACACATAGGCGTCGGTGGCTATTTATAACCGACGCAGTATGTGACACTTTTTCTTTTCGCTTGAAAATTAGATTTCGCGGGAGCTTTTAGGCGTCGGTTTGTTATTGTCAACCGACGCTGAATACAAAGCGGTACCCATGTCTGGCTGGTCTTCGAATATAGACATCGGTTTGCTTAAACAACCGACGCCTTATATGATAGGCGTCGGTTTTCCTTAATAACCGACGCCAGAAAAGCGACACTGAATGCTATTTCTGTAGTAGTGTAAGTAAGAAAGCTGTTAACGATAACCTGGGTAATATCCTGGCTATCTCAGTTAGTGATTTGCCTGTGTGCTACCTGGGTGTGCCTCTCTTCTCAGGTAGACTGACTAAAGGTATGTGTCACCCATTATTGATAGGGTTAAGATGAAGCTTGAAGCTTGGAAGGGGAATATGCTATCTCAAGCGTGAATGATTGAATTAATTATTTCTACTTTGTCGGCATATAGCATTTTCTGGTCTTCTGCCTTTCCTTTACCTAAGTCAGTGATTAAGGAGCTTGAAAAGATGATGAGGGATTTCTTGTGGAATGACTTAGAGGAGAAAAAGCATCTGCATACAATGGCTTGGGAGACTATTTGTCATCCTAAAAATGAAGGCGGCCTAGGTATTAGGCTGATTGATGATTGGTCCAATGCTGGTTTGATTAGGAACTTTTGGGATATCGCTACTGAAAAGGAAAGCTTATGGGTGAAATGGATTAATGGTAGGTACATTAAAAGTGAGTGGATCTGGTCGGTGGTTCCCAGAGCAAATTCATCTTGGCTCTGGAGGAAAATGCTCAAACAAAGAGATATATTTCTCAATGAATCAAATATGTGTTTGGGTAATGGAAAGAAATTTCTATTTTGGAGGGATCCTTGGTTGAAAGGAAAGCAAAAGTTGATAGATCTGGTTAATTCCGACCTTGTTTTCAGATTGGGGAAAGGTATAAATTGCAGAGATGAAGTTTGCATTAAGGATGGTCAGTGGAAAGTTCCTAAGTTTAGAGGTTCTTATGTTCTGGAAGATATATTGAAGGATACGAGTTGTTAGGTCCTAAGTGACGACTATGTTCTTTTCAATAATAAACATGTCTGTAAGTTGAAAGATTGCTGGGAAGTGGTGAGGAAGAAGCATCATATCATGAATTGGGGCAAATGGATCTGGACTGGCGTGCCAAGAAGAATTTCAGTGCTCCTGTGGAAAGGGTTTCTGGGAAAAATTCCTACTATTGACTATCTACAAAGAAGGGCTTTTCATATGGCTTCTAGATGCACATTGTGCATGGATAATGTCGAGAATGTTGTTCATATCTTTTTCAACTGTCATTATGCTAGTCAATTTTGGACCTACTAGAGAAATGCTAGAAATAATTCGCTTTTTCTAAACTCTTTTGAAGATCTGTTAAATTTGAAGGGGAAGGATAAGTTAACTGCTTGTTATGTTATATATCTAATCTGGAAAGAAAGGAATTCGAGAGTCTTTAGAGGTATTCATACTAACAATAAGAAGATCTGGGATCTTCGGCAGAAGGATATAGATATCTACTATAGTTAGTTTCTTTTCTGTACAGTTTCTTTGCTTTTTCTCTTGTAGTTACACCCCTATAATTACAGTTTTGCTGCATTAGTAAAGGTAACACCCTACGTTCACCAAAAAAAAACATATATAAGTACCTTGCAATAATAAAATAAATAAACCCACAAACGCACCCTCATAGTGACACAAGTACATTTCATTAACTTGATAAGGTCATAAAGTTATTCTCTCATTCTTCTCTTCTCTCCTATATTCCTTGAATGATATTTTTCCATAACCTACCCATTTAAGTGTGGTAGTTTGGTATATCTCAAAATTTGTAGTGTATTATTATAGCATGTTTATCAATAAATGTATACCCAATTACCCGTCCATATACCCAATGGTTAGGTGGATATGGGTATGATGAGGGTATAGATTTTGACAAAGCGGGTATATACCCATACCCATACCCACTTAACTAGACGGTTATGGTTATGGATATGACCATACCCTACCCATTTACAGCCCTAGCGAAGGCAATGCGTCTACATGGCTGGCACATTTCTCTTCCACATTAAAAATACGTCTCCAACGGAGACACTTTTTTTATTTTATGCTATTTTTTTTAAAGTCTAATGCCATGTAATAATTTATGCATTGTTTTTATTTATTTTTAATCATTATAATAGTTAGAAACTATATAGCTTTATTATAATAATTTAAATTAAGTAACAATAATAAGATATAATGGTTATCAATGGTTTTTTATTATTTAAATCATGTATCTCCTTCACTTGTGGTCATTATACCATTCGATAAATGAATGAAGAATCCATTTGATCTGTTGAAATATTTCCTTGTGCATACATAAATAAATAAAGCATTTCACTCTAATTTATTTTTTATGCTTCTACGTCTTCAAGGAATTCTACTATATTATTTCGGTGTTATTCCAGTACAATTACTCCATTACAATCACAAAGTTGTGGATGAGGAACTATACTAAATACCTAATACATAATATTAAAATTATAAATAATGATATACAAAATTGATTGATACAAACAAAATATAGTATATGATATTAAACCAAGAAATATGAAATATATAATAGTTTACATAAACCAAAATATATATATTATTAAAACAAAAATTACAATCACAATATACATAATAAAATAACATTAACAAAATACTATTGTTCATTAATAATATTTATCATACATTTTGTTCCATTTATGTATTTATTTTTTCCTTATACAATTATGAATTAAATATAATTCTTAATTAATAATATATATCATAAATTGAATTATATTTTTTAAATTTATTTTATATTTAATTATATTTCATTAAGGTATAATACATGTTGTTAATGAAATATAATTGTTTATTAATAATACATATAATATTTTTTGCCACTTCTAAGAAACAATCATACCTTATTAATAATATGTATCATACAATAATGAAATACAATTAAAGATAAAATAAGATTAATAGAGTATAATTAAATATAAAATGCATATTATTAATGAAATATTGTATTTATCAATAATTGTATAACAAAAAAAAATAATGCACAATTGAAACAAAAAATATGATACATATTATTAATGAACAATTGTATTTATCCATAATTGTATTTTGTTAATCTTGTTTCATAAATGTAATATCGTAATTGTACTATTTCTTTTAACATTATATTTTTCTACGTAAGGTGTTATTTCTTTTGTATATTTTTGTGTAATATTTAATTATAATTTAATTGTGATATTGTTTAAATTAATTATATACATATAAATTAGTTATAATTTTAATATTATGTATTAATAACTATTATATCTTGTTATCTTTATTTATTTTAAATTATTATAATAAATTTGTATATTTTTAGCTTTGTATATATTAAAAAATAAATACAATAGGATACATAAATCAGTACATGGTATCATATTTGAAAGAGTGATATAGAAAAAATTATTTGTCCCCATTGGGAATGTATCACTCCTATGAAAGAGTAATGCATCAACCTTGTGAACACATTGCCCTCATAGAGGGCAATACGTCCCTAATTCTGACGTATTGGTTTGCAAACATGTCATATTGGGATTTATGGGAGAGCAATGCATCAATCTCGTGAATACATTGTCCTCACAGAGGGCAATACGTCCTCAGTTCTGACACATTGATTTGTAAACATGTCATATTGAGATTTAAAATCTAAAACATGTTTTGGTATTTGAAATCTAACTACACATACTATTTAGATTTTTTAGCCAGGAAGTAAACTATCCTATTTGGTTTTTCAACAAACCGTGTTACAAGTTCACTATATAAAATTAAATATATGATACATATTATTAAATAATGTGTTTATTAATAATTATATCATATAAAATAATAATACACAATTGAAACAAAATATATGATACATATTAATAATAAAGAATTGTACTTTTTTAAATCTTATTTCATATATGTAATATCGTTATTGTATTACTTCTTTTAACATTATATTTTTTATTTAAATTGTTCTATATTTCGTATATATTGGTGTAATATTTAACTATAATTTTGTTTAGATATTGTATCAATAAATTATATGTATTACCTATAATTTTATTATTATGTATTAATAACTATTGTAACTTGTTATCAATATTTATTTGAATTATTATAATAAATATATATATATATATATATATATATATATATATATTATTGTAGCTATTTTCTTATTAGAAAAGAAATTAAATGCGATAGATAAATCAGTACATGGTATCATATTTGATAAAGTAAAAGAAAAAAATAATTCGTCCCCATTGGGAATGTATCGCTCCTATGGGAAAGCAATGCATCACCGTCACGAACACATTGCCCTCACAGTTGGAAATATGTCCCATATTGGTCTACAAACAAGTCATATTGAGATTTAAAATATGAAACATGTTGTTTTGGTATTTAAAATAGCCAAACATGCTATTTAGATTTTTGGCCCAGAAGTAAACTATCCTGTGAGGTTTCTCATTATTTTCTTTGACAAATCGTACCACAAGTTCGCTACATGTAATTGCGATGTACTCACTAATCTCCCTTCTATGAGGGTGAGTCCAAATGATATGACTGTACTTGGTTGATGCTGGCCAATTCATGGAGGCTACCACAACTATTATAGAATCGACGACCTTGTCATTACACTCTGGGTAGTTTTAGTGGCGGATTCAAAAACTGGAAGTAGGTGAGGCCATCTATAACTAAAAAAATTATCCCTAATAATGACAATATCCAAAATTAAAAAAGTAAGATCAAAGCAGTTTTGAAAAACAAAATAAAATTTCCACAAAATAAAATATTTACTAGTTACAAGCTGCATGAAAAGAACTATAGAGAAACCCCATGAGGTTTTATTGCATCAAAAACATTCCATAATTGTCTTTGAATCGATATTTTCTGACAACTCATTCAAATTTCAATCAAATTATAGTTTAGAATTTTTTTTTGTGTAGATGATGCTTTATGATTTTTTTTAGTAATAGAATTGCTGCAAGAGGAATATTGTGAATATCAATAACTAGTTGACTAAATAAAAATCTTTTTGTTATGTTATTTAGACCAATTTCTAAGTAAGACCGTTGACAATAATCAGGTCTCTAAAAGGAGTATGATAGAAAAGATAAATATAAAAGGAGTGTGATGGACATGGCGAAGACAAGGTTGATAAGAACCCCTTTGTAAGTAGGCCCTTCTCACAAAGTCCTGGATATTCAAACGATATTGGGAAATTTGTGGACGGGTTCAAGAATCTACTATCATATGCATAGTGTTAAAACTAATGTTAACTTTATCGAACTCAATAGAAACATAATTTGAATTTGTTACATGGTAATCCGTGGCATTGAAATTGCATTCAGTTTCTTTTTCCTAGTAGTCAGGAATATGGATTACATACTTGTCCATAACATATTAATGGAGGTTGATTTGTGTAGCATTCAATATGTAAAGACCATAATATTTTTACATAACCCTTAAAAATTTATGAATCTGAAATAAAAATCCATACTTGAAATCACAAAACATATCTTGTTGTGAGATTATAGCACTTAGTCATATCTTATGTCGATCTTGTCGTTGCTTGTTGTTTAGAACTCAATGCAGATTTAGAAAAATAATTTAGATAATCTAAACAACATGCGCTAACAATGAGTATAGAAAGTCAAGAAGACAAGGAGGGCATTATTCTACTAATGCAATGAAACGAACGAGTGAATCCACAATAAGTAAAGGTGGCATGGCTCATTACTTAGAAAGTTACGTGTTGTTGAGTCAAAATATACTTAGAAAATATTAGTTAGAATAAAATATCAAAAACTAGAATGTTTAGGTTCCATCTTTTAAATTTTTAGTTTAATCAGAAAATTCATCTATTACATGCATATCTTAAATCCAGTTTCTTTATTTTAATATGAATATATGTGAGTTAGTTCCTCCTTCATCTGACTAGCCCCCCTCTCTCCCTCTATTTTAATGATCAATATTACTTTTTTCACATAGCTTCTCTTTTTTCTTAAGATACGTTTTCTCTTTCTTTGAGTTGTTATTAGACAATTACTGTTTGCATCATTTAGAGGGGAAGAGGCCGATCATTTCCAAATACGTACTCTACGTAATAAATGGTGCCTTTTTACTGGTGACAACTACCCTCTTCGTGTAGTATTTTTAATATATACTGTGATTTGACTGTTGAAAATATTTTTAACAAAAGAATTCTAGTATATTAATGTCTACTTTTTCTTTCTCTTTCTCTCTTCAGTTTTAATGTATGTGTGACTTAACTCATGTGCGTTTCTCAGTATACGATTTTAATATGCATGTGTTTTAAGAATGCAACGGGGAATTACTCTTGTCCATTATTTACTCCATATTACTAAGGGTGAGGCCAATTCTTTATGTGCGCTTATTCTCAGAAATTTTCTATGTATATAGTGGAACTTTGACTGACGTTGGGTGAGGCCACGGCCTCATGTAGCCCGAACGTCGGTCCGCCACAGGGTAGTTTACATCAGCGACAATAAGCATCACAGAGTAAGTCATATCATTGCCAATAATGGGATAATGTTCAGAAAGTTAGAAGTTGCACCCTCCAAACTTTTCATTGATCTTCAATGTGGTTTTTGCATAACCTTGGTGAAGTGATTGTTTATTCTTGTATCTAATAAGGCACACTGAGTTGTTATACCAATATTAGTCTCAAAAAGTAGTGGATCCAGGATTTCTGAGTGAGTGATGTCTGAAATATGGTTTTTAATTTTTCAAGCAACAATATTTATCATTTTTAAAATAAAGCCTATATGAAAAATGCTAAATAAAATGGAAGTACATATGATAAGAACAAATAAGGTCAAATTCTAAAAAATGCATCTAAGGAATCATCATTGGTGTTGCATATTTTTAAAGCATCTTATAATAACTTTCACATCAAGTTTATTGAAATATATCTTTCAACATATGTTGAGATAATCATCACCTATCTGATTTTTCATACAAGTTTGTACAATTTTCAACATATAAAAATTCTCTTACAATATATTAGTAACCATAGACTACATTTTTTTATTTTAGTTAACTATAGACTAGATATTGTGCCCTCTATGTGAAAGTCAAGTTGACGATTATTAGTTCCAAACTACATCTGGGTGTTAGACTGGCATAAGACTCCACTACTATTTTTACTCTTTCCTACATACAAATGACTAGGCATTGAGCATTTCTTTAATTACATAAATCTTTTTTAGATATGAAAATACCAAGTGTCATTTTTTAACTATCAGACATATGCAGATACCAATGCCAGAAATAAAGAAAAGGTGGATCAAATATCAAAGGAAAAACATGCTACCCTCAGTGATGATGTTGGGATGCCATGTCACTACAATCATGTACTTTTTTAATGCCTTGATTGAGGATGCGACCTTGGTAGGCCAATTGGTCGGTATACTATGTTGGTGTTCCAAGGGAAACATGTCTTCATTTACACTAACGAGGCTAAAATCAATGTATATGTAAATGTATTTTTATTTTAGCACATAAGAGGTTGAATTAAAAAATCACTTTCACTAAGATTGGAACCAACACCACTTATAATGAGAAACTAGTCATCTACTACTTGACCTAGACACTTTCTTTTTAAATATATATGTAGTTGGTGTATTTGTATATACATACATACATATATATATATATATATATATATGTATATATATATATCAGTCTTTATTAATCCTTAAAGATAACTAGTTAGAATAATTTTTTTGGGGGTAGGGAATGAGAGCCTCCTGACTAGGCCCCTTGGTCTTGTAGTCTTGGCATATGTAAAACATAGAATAAAAATCAGTCTCTGTAACTCGTTAGAGTTATACCCGTATTCATCCCACAAAACATAGTAATGAGTGGGCCTGGTTGTCCCTATGGATGAGTTGTGATTGTACAAAAAAAGTCAAAGTTGTTCCTAGCTATTATGTCCCGATCAACAACCATCCCAGTAGGAATGTTACTAGCTTATCCATTTAAATCTAGATTAAACAAACGAGTGTGATATGTCTTTTAGACCACCACAACAATAATCTTTAGCTTATAAACATGTGACTCAAATCCCCACTTCATTCAATTGAGCTCTTCATTCAGGACCAAGTGAAATTGTTCATTAGCCATCCTTAAATTGCATGTTTAGCTAATTTAACTACCAAAATAGCATGTTTCATATTCTAATTTCCAATATGGCATGTTTCCAGGCCAATACTTCATAGCTGGAGATGTATTGCCCTCTTACGAAGGCAATGCGTCCACATGGATGATGCATTGCTCTCCCACATGAAAAATATGTCTCCAACGGGGATACATTTTATTTTAAATCTAATACCATGTAATAATTTATGTATTTTATTTATTTATTTTTGATAAGTATAATAGTTAGAAACTATATAGATTAATTATAATAATTTAAAATAAGTAACAATAATAAGATATATTAGTTATCAATGTTTTTTATTATTTAAATCATGTATCTCTTTCACTTGTTCACTATACCAGTCAATGAATGAATTAAGAATCCATTAGATTCATTGATATGATATTAATCAACTCAAATTGTTTCCTTGTGCAAACATTAATAAATTAAGCATTTCACTCTAACTTTTTTCTATGCATCTACATCTTCAAAGTATTCTACTATATTATTTTAGTGTTATTCCAAAATAATTATTCCATTACAATCACAAAGTTGTGGATGGGGAACTATACTCGATATCTAACACACAATATTAAAATTATAAATAACGATATACAAAATTGATTGATACAAACAAAATATACAATAAAATATTAAACAACGAAATACAAAATATATAATAGTTTACATAAAACAAAATATATATTATTAAAACAAATAATACAATCACAGTGTACATATATAAAATAAGATTAACAAAATACAATTTGTTCATTAATAATATGTAACATACCTTTTGTTTCAATTATGTATTTATTGTTACTTATACAATTATTAATGAAATATATTTTTTTATCAATAATATGTATTATAAATTGAATTATATTTTGTTAATTATATTTCATTAAGGTAGAATATATATTGTTAATGAAATAAAATTGTTTATTAATAATATGTATAATATTTTTTACTACTTCTAATAAACAATTGTATCTTATTAATAATATGTATTATACAATATTGAAATACAATCAAAGATAAAATAAGATTAATAGAATATAAATAAATATACAATGCATATTATTAATGAACAATTATATTTTTCAATAATTGTATAATAGAAAAGTAATAATACACAATTGAAACAAAAATATGATACATATTATTAATGAACAATTGTATTTATCAATAATTGTATTTTGTTAATCTTGTTTCACAAATGTAATATCGTAATTGTATTATTTCTTTCAACATTATATTCTTCTATGTAAAGTGTTTTATATTTTAGGATATATTGGTGTAAAACTTTATTTAGCTATTGTTTAATTATATACATATATATTATTTATAATTTTAATATTATGTATTAGTAACTATTATATCTTGTTACCATTATTTATTTTAAATTATTATAATAATTTTGTATATTTTTAGCTATTTACTTATTACAAAATAAATACATACAATACATACATCATTACATGGTATCATATTTTAAAAAATGACGTAGAAAAAATAATTTGTCCCCACTGGGAATGTATCGCTCCTATGAGAGAGCAATGCATTTACCTCGTGAATGGATTTCCCTCGCAGAGGGCAATACATCTCCGGTTGTGATGCATTGGCTTGGAAACACGTCATATTGGGATTTAAAATTTGAAACATGTTTTGGTATTTAAAATCTAGCTAAACTTGCTATTTAGATTTTTTGGCCCAGAAGTAAACTATCGTATGTGGTTTTTCTTTGTTGATTTCGACAAATCGTGTCACAAGTTCACTGCATATAATTAAATATATGATACATATTATTAATAAATAATATAATTATTCATAATTGTATCATATAAAATAATAATACATAATTAAAAAAATATATATGATACATATTATTAATTAAAACTGTATTTTTTTAATCTTGTTTCATATATGTAATAATGTGATTGTATTACTTCTTTTAACGTTATAATTTTTATTTAAACTCTTATATATTTCGTATATACTGGTGTAATATTTAACTATAATTTTGTTTTGCTATTGTATTAATAAATTATATATATTACCTAAAATTTAATATTATGCATTAATAACTACTATATGTTGTTATCGTTATTTATTTGAATTATTATAATAAATATGTATATTATTTTAGCTATTTTCTTATTAGAAAATAAATACATACTATAGATAAATCAATACTAGGTATCATATTTGAAAAAGTAACAGAAAAAAAATCATCCATGTTGGGAATGTATCACTCCTATGGGAGAATAATGCATCACCATCATGAACGCATTGCCCTCGAAGATGGCAATAGGTCCCATATTGGTCTCCAAACATGTCATATTAAGATTTAAAATATGAAACATGTTGTTTTGGTATTTAAAATAGCTAAACATACTATTTAGATTTTTTGCCCAGAAGTAAACTATCCTATGAGGTTTCTCGTTATTTGCTTTGACAAATCGTACCACAAGTTCACTGCATGTAATTGTGATGTCCTCAATAATCTCCCTTCTATGAGGGTGAGTCCTAATTACAGGAGATGTTGTCCAATTCATGGATGTTACCATAACCATTATAGAATCGACAACCTTGTCATTACACTTTGGATACTTTACATCAACGCCAACAAGCATCACAAGGTAACTCATATCATTGGCAACAATGGGATGATGTTTAGAAAGTTAGAAGTTGCACAGATCTTCAATGCGGTGTTTGCATCACCTTGGTCAAGTGCCTACTTATGCTTGTACCGAATAAGACACACTGAGTTATTATACCGATATTAGTCTCAGATAGTGGTGGAGCCAAGATTTCTGAGTGAGTGATGCCCGAAATATGGTGTTTTTAAATTTTCAAGCAACAATATTTATCAATTTTAAAATGAATCCTACATGAAAAATGCTAAATAAAATGGAAGTACAGATGATAAGAATAAATAAGGTCAAATTCTCTAAAATGCATCTAAAGAGTCATCATTGGTGTTGCATATTTTAAAAGTGTCTTATAATAACTTTCACGTCAAGTTTATTGAAATATATCTTTCAACATATGTTGAGAAAATCATCACCTATCTGATTTTTCATACAACTATGTAAAATTTTCAACATAGAAAAATTCTCTTAAAATATATTAGTAACCATAGACTACATTTTTTAATTTTAGTTAACTATAGACTAGATATTATGTCCTCTACGTGAAAGTCAAGATGACTATTATTAGGTCCAAACTACATCTGGGTGTTAGTCCCGTATAAGACTCCACTACTATTTTTACTCTTTTCTACATACAAATGACTAGGCATTGAGCATTTCTTTAATTACAGAACTCTTTCTTAGATATGAATCACTAAACATCGAGCATTTCCTTGATTATGAAGTTTTTTGTGGTTAAGTATATTTGATTAAAGTAATATTAAGCATGATAGTAGGTAAATAACAAAAATATGAGGGGTGAGAAAATGACACTCATTGTGTTAGAACATGGAGACCCGAATTGAAAGAGATGGCAAGGTTAATATCTAAAGAGCAATAAAAAGAAACTTGTTCCTTGCGAGAAAATTTACATTAGTCATGAAAATAGAAAGCATATACAAAAGTTGTATGGATTGATTTAACAGTATGAACAAAAGCAAGAGTGGTGCTTGCTTATAGTAGGAGGAAATCCAAATAAAACAAGTAATAAGCTAACAATGATAATGTCAAAAAGAGAAAAAGCTCTCTCAACTCTTGTCAAATGTAGAACCATTTATATCTAAATTGGTGGCTGTGCAAGCATAATAGCTCTGACGAGTCCTCACTATCCAAGTGGGGCTAGCAAAGCAGGGTTCGTTAGTAGGAGTGGAGTCAAGATCTAAATGTTGGGGGGTTAACATTATTTCTAATAATTGGATACGAAAAAAGTATTTATGCTTGTATAAAAAATAAAAAAAATCATTTCTAAAGGTATGATTCAAACTTGAGACCTTTACAAATACAACTTCTACATAATCCATCACAAAATTCAATACTTTTGACCCTATATCATTTAGAACCTTATTTATAGCTGAGATATACACACATATTTAATAAAATCCACAACTATGTTGAATGCGGGAATCAAACATTCACTCATATGTTAGGAACACACCCAACAAGCATCTGCACTAAGTGTGACTTGGTCAATACAATGCGACATACATTATATATATCATGAATTACATCATATGTATCTATTTATCTCTCTCTATATATATGTATGTGTATATATATACATATATACATATACACACACACACAGATATATATATATATATATATATATATATATATATATATATATATATATAGAGAGAGAGAGAGAGAGAGAGAGAGAGAGGCTAGAATACACTCGAGTGTACAAATTACGCCGTACACCTCAATGGTGTTTGACTATCTAGACCTTGTCTTTCCAAAATCCAATCCATTGGTCTTCATGGTTACAATAATAATAGGCCACATACAAAATTTGAGCTCATTTGGATGAGTGTAAGTCACTCATCCAAGGACAACAAAATCGACACATAAAACTAATTTGAAATGCATGATTCTTGCCTCCTTTAGATGCATGACCTATAAGTATCGAAATGAGCTAAAATTTATTCACTACTACAGAAATGGCTTATAACGTCACTTTTAAAGGCCTCAGTTGCATAAATACACCGACACCTAAACAATAAAACGTCGGTTTATAAAATAAAGCGTCAGTTTATAAAATAAACTGACATCAATCTATGAAGGGCGACCAGACACGGGTATCACTTTTATTCGGTGTCAGTTCCTTAATAAAAAACCGACGCCGAAAATTAACAACCAAATCCAAAATTTCCAGCAAAAAAAATTACCTCCAAAATTTAACATATGGCGTCGGTCATTAACTAATAAACGGACGACTAAAGGTTATTTGCGAAACAGAAATTGGGCACATTTTGATCGTCGGTTTTACAACAATGATCGACGCTTATGGGTTTTCCCGCGACGTTCGCGGGAAATTTTTCACACCCTTATAGCATCAGATTTTTAAAAAAACCGACGACTATGGTCATTAATCGAGAATAAAATTTTTAATCGGCATATGTAGATAGACGTCAATTTTTTTCTAGTTAAAACTGACGACTATCATTGAGAACAGGTGTCGGTTTTTGTGTAGAACTGACACCTTTAGTTTTATGTGTTAGTTTTATTTAATAACTGACACCGAATGTTAACCTAATAGCACCTGTGCGCGCGAGCCCGACTCTTCCCCTTTCTCTGTTTAATTGCAATCAAAGCCGATTTTAGGGTCTGGCGATTCTGATGAGCAAGCATACTCCCTCCTTGCGCGCCACCGCCCACCGCCATCATTCTCCTTGCTCGCCACCACCGCCACTATTCCCTCTATGCTCACCGGCTGACTGCTCACCGCCGCCCTTCTCCCTCCTCCTTGCTCGCTCGTCGGCTACTTGTCTGTTTCCTACTCGTCGGCTGCCCGCTCGACTGCCTGCCAGCTCCCTGCTCGCCTGGCTATTGACTGCCGCCTGCCTGCTCGCCCCCTGCCTGCTTGCCTGCCCTCCATCTCGCCCTCTCTCCCTTCTTACACTCGGCTGGGCTCAAATAGAGGTAAACATCCCCCAAAAACCCTATTTTATTACATTGTTTGATCTTAAATCACATAGACTTAATCAACATTGCTACTTGTATGATCTTAGTGATTAAAATCACTCTTTCGTGGTACCTCGGTAACTAATGTTCCCTTGAGATGAGTGTTAATTGAGCTAGCTTGCTTACTTTCCTTGTAATGTATCTTTTATGTGATATGACCCACTAGTCACCTTTAGAGTATTAAAATGATGCAACTTGTACACTTGTTAAGTTTGAATCTATAAATCCCATGAAATGATATCACCCCACAAAATCAGTAGTCACTATTATGTCTTGTATACTCTAGAATCAAGATCTAATACTTTTATACTATTTTAACACCATGAGACCTTTTTTGCTCATTCTAGTGGATTATTATGACCTATGATGACCTAACATGAAACCATGCTCTTAATGATATGATTTTATTGGCCTAGAAACCCGTCCAAGATTTACTCATTAGGAGTACATCTTGGACAGTCCCCGGTTTGGGACTGTTCTTGAACACTTAATCTCACTTAGAATGTAAGTGTATAATATGTATTGGATTTTCGAGAAAATTTCAGTAGCATTTCCCCGTTTGTTCTAGAAGTACATATGTACTTGGAGAACAGCGGGGAAATGCTGCTGAAATTTTATTGAAAACCCAATACACATTATACACTTACTAGTGAGATTAGGTGTTCAAGAATGGGATAGGTGGTACACATTTATTATATATAAGAATGACAACACATGTATTTATTGGCCTAGAAACCCATCCAAGATTTACTCATTAGGAGTAAATCTTGGATAGTCCCCAGTTTGGGACTGTTCCTGAACACCTAATCTCACTTAGGATGTAAGTATATAATATGTATTGGGTTTTCGAGAAAATTTTGGTAGCATTTCCTCATTTGTTCTCTAAGTACATATGTACTTGGAGAATAGCGGGGAAATGCTGCCAAAATTTTCTTGAAAATCCAATACACATTATACACATACTAGTGAGATTAGGTGTTCAAGAATGGGATAGGTGGTACACATTTATTATATATAAGAATGACATCACATGTATAAAACCCTAAAGTTTTAACCATAAACTCTAATATGTTTACCCTAGACCCTAATCTAGTTGTAATATATACTTATTTTCTCTTTGATCATAGAATGGATAGATCATGGATGTCCATTCGCAATCACTGCACCCCTGAGTTTATTTCTGGTCTTGATCAGTTTATTAGATTTGTCGAGGAACATAGGAAACAACCTGGAGATAGGTTCTACTGTCCATGTAGGCATTGTGGTAACAACTTGAAAGTCAGTACTGGTGATGAAATCAAAAGTCATGTCATGTACAACAGGATTGTACAAGGCTATACAGAATGGCACTGGCATGGAGAGATTTCAAACCCGACACTAGTGGATGTCGATAGCAGTGCTTGTGTGGAAGAAGAAATTTCCTTCGATGGCGTAGATGTGAACGAATCAATTCCAGTAGACATCGTTGATGCGATGTTGGATAGTTGTGGGGTAGAGCACACCAAAACTGATCCAACTCCCATGTTTAGAAACATTGTGCATGATGCTGAGATACCGTTATACATGGGTTGTAAGTTTACGAAGCTTAGCGTTGTGTTGAGATTGTATAAACTGAAAGCTAACAATCGATGGAGCGACAAAAGCTTCACATCATTGTTGTCTTTGTTGAAAGAAATTCTTCCTGAAGGAAACGAGCTGTCGATCTCAACATACCTGTTAAAGAAATTGTTGTGCCCAATGGGAATGGAGGCCAAGAAGATACATGCATGCAAGAATGATTGTGTATTATTTCAAAAGGACTATGTGGATTTGAAAGATTGTCCGAAATGTTGTGCGTCAAGGTATAAATTGACGACTTCAGGGGAGTCCAAAACTGGTTCTCCCGCCATGGTGATGTGGTATCTACCTATAATACCACAGTTTCAGCGCTTGTTTTCCAATCCTATAGATGCGAAGAATTTGAGGTGACATGCAGATGTTAAGAAAAATAATGATGGGATCCTACGACATGCGTCTGATTCCCCATAGTGGAAGAAGATTGATTTATTTTACCCTGAATTCGGTGAAGAGGATATGAATCTAAGACTTGGGCTTTGTACAGATGGGATGAATCCGTACGAGACATTGAGCAGCCAACATAGTACTTGGCCAGTTATGCTTATTATATACAATCTTCCTCCCTGGTTGTGTATGAAAAATAAGTATGTTATGTTGTCGTCTTTGATATCGGGCCCTAAACAACCTAGAAATGATATCGACGTTTAACTTGAACCTATGATTGATGATTTGAAGAAGCTATGGGGTGAAGGTGTGATGACCTATGATGCTACACAAAGAGAGACATTTTGTTTGCACGCTATGTTGTTTTGCATTGTGAATGACTTTCCAGCATATGGGAATTTTTTTGGATATAGTGTCAAAGGATCTAAAGTGTGTCCTATATGTGATGAGAACATTGATTCAATACGACCAAAACACGGCGGAAGGACTGTATATCTAGCTCATCGAAGGTTTCTTCCAAAAGAAAATTGATGTACCCCCTGAAGAAATTACAACACTTGATGAGCAGTAAAAGAAAATTGAGAAAGTGAGGGGCATCACAATGATGAACAAGTTAATACATCAAAGGGGCAATGGACCCAAATTGGCTATGGATTTCGATAAGGAAGGAAATCCATATGGAGTGAACCACAACTCATTTGTTTATATCTTGGGGCTCTTACTCGCAGCCATTGCAGTCCTATGCTAGAATCATGACATAAAGTTCCTAAGGGGAAGAAAGACCACATATGGAAGGAACTATGCGTGAGTTATTATTATTTGTAATTCTATTTGTGTAGATAACTAATTTTTAGGATACTAGTTAATAGCAATTCTATTTAATTTGTAGAGCATATTTGATCTGGATGAAAAGTTGCATCGTAAATGTGTGATGCAACATTGTGGGAGGGTCCTAAGGAACTATAGGACCAATCTCACCTGAGATTACATACGCGATGCTGAAAATAGGTTCTTGATTGATTCCAATTCTAGACATTGATCAATATTTCACTAACTCTACACTAATAATTTTTGTTTGTATCCTCTTTGAAAAATAAATATAGGAAGAAGGAAGCCACACATCAATGGAACTACTTAGACCCCAAAGAATGGGAGGAGCTTGTTACCCAAAGAAAAACAGATGAATTCAAGGTATTAAGCGCCACTCCCAATTTAATTAATATACGTTTTTATGTATTCACCTATTCAAGATTAACCTTTAGTGTTACTAACCAAATCAATGTGCTAACTAACTAGGCTATCAGCGATGCTCAACAAGCAAGGCGTGTAATGAATGTGTATGACCATACAATGGGCCCAAGAGGATATGCAGGCATTTGCCAAAGACTACAGGATGAGTCTACTCAGCCTACTGCTACTCAGGAGACTGCAGAGTCCTCTACTGCTACTCCCGCACCTCTGCCTCGTCATGTTATATGGATAGCTGGGAGGCAAAACAAGAAGGGAGAGATACCGACGCCCACAACCGCTGAGGCGGAAGCAAAAATGGTAAAAAATAACTCTTAGAGCAATATATCGATATTGATTATTGTTATATTTACTTATGAATTTTTGTTGATGGTGATTAGCGGGAGCTACACAAGCAGAGGAAGGAAGGAAAGTTCATCCCTCAGGGCACAAGGGATGAACTGACAGTTGCTCTGGGTAACCCAGAGCATCTTGGACGTGTATGGGGTGTAGGCTTTGGTGTGGGCATCACAGCATTCTTTGGGCCATCCCAGCGCAAACCTATCCCAAAAGCGGGACTTTCACAAGCTGAGGTAACTTATTCTTATTTTAGAATGTTATTGCGAAAGAGAATTCAATAATCAGAAACTAGCATTTCTTTTATCCATGTATAGGTAGATTCCTTAATTGATAGGAGAGTCAAGGAAGTACTTGATAAAAGACTCCATGAAGCAATTAACAAGTGGCAGGCGTCTCAGACTGCCACTCAGACAGTACCTGTGGCAAACCTCTCTTCTCCTACTGCTCGTACTGCAAAGGTTGGGAGTAATCCTATAGACCCACAACCTAACACATCCTCTGTAAGTATTTTTATGACATATATAATAACTAGTCTGTTCAAGATGATATGTTTGTGTATATATGCATATAACATTCTTTACGTAAATTTGTAGGGGTTGAAGCCATGCCTACTAAAAAGTGAAGGATATATCGTTGTAGAGGCATCGACTTACCCACCCCTTAAAGGGTGCATGTTTCATGGGAGTCCAGTACCAGAAGGCATGGTACGTGTGAGCCCGATACATATACTCCCTGGCTTGATGAATCTTGCACTGCCTCATACACACCCAGATGCTGAAACACTTGGTGAGGCAGTAGGCGGAGTGATACTGTGGCCCGAAGCGGATGTCCTCTATACTGATATTGTATGATAAATTTTCATTACTTTAATTTGTTAGTGTGTATATATATATGAGTCAATTGATATGAAATTATATATACAGGTCAAAAAGACGAGACCCGCTACATCTCGGCCTCCACCTCCTCGGCTATCAAGTTGGCTTCCAGGAGACCTACACGCCTCGATAGGTCCTAATTGTAGGAGTGTGGCAGTATGGATCGACGAACATAATCCAAATTGCCCTATAAATGTTACTATTCCAGAGAATGTTGTAGGTAAATCATACGATAACAATCTATTTATATAAGTTTAACATACGTATTAATGCATACGTAATAGAAGTTCTGGATACGTATTATTGCAGGTCAAACATTTAGAAACAACATATTTATACAAGATATTTTGGAGTTGTTTAGTTATGAATGGCTGAACACATCTATGATAGAGCTGTGGATATGGTGAGATTAATGCATACGGCGGTCTGGTTTATACATCCATATACCTTGTTTTATATACGACAATCTGGTTTCTTATATATTAATGCATACATAACACATGTTTTGCAGCCACTTACACAAGACATGTACAGATTTTGGGTTTTCCCATGTGGGATTTTTGGTTCCATCTTTGATTAGTCTTGTAGATACAGACCCATATTCAGTTACTTCATACGACTGTGATGTTTTTGAATATTTTGGTAAAAATAATAAGACGGTGATAATAGCTCCATTCAATGTCGAGTAAGTTTACTTTGCTTGTAATTTAGACTTAAGAAAATTACATTTTTATTGCGGATATAGAGTTATTAATTTTCTACTTTCTTACATGTAGTGCTAAGCATTGGGAGTTATTAGTTATTGTCCCCAAGACATTCACTGTCTATTATCTAGATCCTGCGGGGAGTGAGTTGGATGTATTACATGGACATGCAATTAAAATGCCATTATTCTCGTGAGAAATATTTTATGTTTTTATATCTGTTAACATCTGTTACTGCATTACTATTTAATTATGAAATTTAATGTGTTACATTAATATATATAGGGCTTTACAAGGGTACAAAAAAACTGGAGGAAAGGTTCCCAGGAAAAAAATCTGACACTCATTTGGGAGAATGTGAAAGTAATTTCCTGACTCCAATGTATATATTATTTATGTGAACTGTGCTTATTTATATTTTTCAATATTTTGTATGTTTTAATTTATAGTGTGCTACACAAGACAACGACTGGACATGTGCCTACTATGTGATGTGATTTATGGGCCTAATCATCAAATATGCCGTATTGGAAATCGATAACATACAACAAGTATTATACATAGTCTCGTTAGATAATATGAAATATATGAATCTTATTATATATTATTATAATTATGTATATACGTCATTCTCTTTGTAGGTCTTTAAAACTGAGGACTTCAACACAGGTGCAAAGCGTTTCGATGTACATGCTCCCTATACGAAAGATGAATTAGATGCTGAAGAGAAGATTGGGAAAAAGCCCTGCAAAGAGTGGGAATTTTTTAATATGATTTTGCTGACAATGATGACAATGATGAATAAAGAATAACTTTGTTCTCATAATTAATTTTGTGTGAATGTGAATGAATTTTTATGAATTGTCATATGTGTGTGAAAGTGAATCAATTTTTATGAATTGTCATATGTGTGTGAAAATCATCAATACATGAATGTTTCTACATGTATCTGAATGTGAAAAGAGATGAAATAAATGGAACTGCAGGTTGCTACTGGTTTCTACATGTGTGTGATGAAAAAATAATATGAATTAAATGTTCTTATACATGAGTATGAATCACATATATATAATATTGTCCATCATGTTAATTTTGTAGGTTTGTGGGCTGTTGTTGGATGATATCAATGGATGTCGTAAAACCTACAGTTCATAACTGAACTGCAGGTTTCTCATCCTGCGACCAGTCACAACAGGTCTGCAGATTGACAGAAAAAAAATCAAAATATAGGCGTCAGTTATTTGAAGAAAACCGACACCTATGTTATATGGCGGCGGTTTATCACCTAAATCCGACGTCTATGTGACCAGGTACCACGGCCGTGCTGGGAAGCACGGCCGTGGTGGCAGGTAGGGGATATGGCGTCGGTTATTATCACAAAATCGACGTCGGTTCAGATGATGTGGCGTCGGTTTCTTTTAGAAAACTGACGCCTATAATCACTTTGCTGACGTGTTTTTGTTGGTGGGAAGAGTTTTGGCGGCGGTTGTTTAGTAAACAACTGACACCTATAGTCACTTTACTGGCCCGTTTTCGGTGGTGGGAAGCGTTTGGGCGTCAATTTTTACTAAACAACCGACGCATATAGTCCCTTTTCTGGCGCGTTTTCGGTGGCGAAAAATGTTTTGGCGTCGGTTGGGATCCGACGCCGAAGGTGTCCCCCTTTAGCGGCGCCCACTTGGGTGTCGCTTTGAAACCGACACTAAAGAGCTTAAATAACCGACGCTAAAAAGCTTTTATGTAGTAGTGATTATATAGTATGTTATTAAGATATTTAAGAAGATCAATAGTTTAGAATTTTCAAAAAGTTACAAAATTTTTAAAAATGACTGAGGTGTACGGTGCCTCCGGTACACTCAAGTGTACACTAGCCTGACTCTCTCTCTTTATATATATATATATATATATATATATATATAAGTAATTTTTCATGATACAATATTTTTTTCAAAAATCTAATCCGTTGATCTTCTTAAACATATTATGAATAGCTCATATGTAAAATTTGAGCACATTTGGACATTTATAGGTCATGTAATAAAGACCGCAAAAATTATACATTTCAAACTAGTTTTTCGTGTCAATTTTATTGCCCATGGATGAGTGACTTACACTCATCCAAATGGCTTCAAAATTTATATGTAGCCTAGTTATAGTAAGATAGTGAAGATCAATGGTTTACATTTAGCAAAAAATAGTCTTGATATGAAAACACAATTGAGTGTATTCGTACGATTTGTACACTCGAGTGTATTCTAGCTTGACTATATATATATAGATACCATTTATTCGTTGTCCGCGTGGGTAGTCTGGAGTTTCGCTACCCGACAACTAAAAAAGTAACTCTTCTAGCCACAAAAGTAACTCTGCTGTCAAAAAAGTAACTATAGTGATAAGAAAGTAACTACACGACTAAAAAAATAACTATATATAAAATATACAACAAATATATATAAGGACGGGTTTTTTTATTTTGGGGGGAGGGGCAAATGATATTATTTTTGGATGAAATTCTTTGGAGAGCTAGATAAAATACTTCTCTGGAATTGCGATTTTTTTTTTTGAAAAAAAGTGGTGGGAAGGGTGGGCGGGTAGCTACCCGCGCGGGCAATAAATATGGGCCCATATATATATATATATCGAGAGAGAGAGAGAGAGAGAGAGTCAGGCTAGAATACATTCGAGTGTATTCAGAGCAGAAAACTTTCAAGTAGTTTTAATGATGTATATATTTTTTAAATCTAATCTGTTGATCTTCTTAAACATCTTGTGAATAACTCATATACAAAATTTGAGCACATTTGGACATTTATAGGTCATGTTATAATGAGTGTAAAAATTATGGATTTTAAATTAGTTTCACACGTCGATTTTGTTGCCCTCGGATGAGTGACTTACACTCATCTAAATGAGCTCAAAATTTGTATGTAGCCTAGTTATAGTATGACAGTGAAGATCAATGATTTATATTTTACAAAAAATAATCATGATATGCAAACACACTTGAGTGTATTCGTGCAATCTGTACACTCAAGTGTATTCTAGCCCCTCTCTCTCTCTCTCTCTCTCTATATATATATATATATATATATATATATATATATATATGACCATTTTTTTTTGGAGGGGGTTGGCCCATGCTATCCCCAGGTTCTGCCTCTGCTTGTCGGAAATGGATTATCTAGAATTGGAGAGATGAATATTTATATGAAGTGTTCGTCTCACGACAGGGATAAATATATCGTTGAATGTGAAAAGTTGGGAGAGGTCCGTGCCTCACCAGGCCCACCTATTCTGGCATTAGGCATATAAAAAGTTGGAGGCACCCGTTGGCTGTCGTGTTGCAATTATGAAGAATATCAGGGACCAGTCATGGAGTATCTAGAACCTCGATCAGGTGTCGCACATAAACGGATCGTGCTGGCATGCTGATTCCAACTTCCTGACAATTTCTATGAAGGCCATCGATGAATTCCTCACCGTACTCTTCAGAATTAGCAAATAGGTCTAGGATTCCCCAATAGTCTATCTTGTCACCTTTAAAAAATTTGGTGTTCTTGTCCAGTTTCCATTGACGAGTTGGTTGCTGAATAGAGAGATTAATCCACTTGTCACCAGGACCCATCAATTTTACCTCTGGTGGCTCAAGTAAGCGGCCGATTGTCCTCACCATTTGGTGAAGAACTTCCACTTGAAACTCGTCTTCATCTCTTTCAATGAGACCATGGATTCTATTGTATCTCTCACCCGCACTGGCAATAATCTCTTTTTTTGAGACGAGTTTACACTGCCAGTTCCGAATTCTAGATAAGGTATGGGGATGATTGCACCAGCTTACAAAATTCCATCGACACGAAATTAGCTCTTCCGTCCCTCAACTTAATACATGGCATGTTGTTGTATGTCACGGTCCTGTCGTGAGCACCCTTATAATATTGTATCAAGCTCTTTTGTGATTTCATGGAGCTATCAATGAATGTAATCTGGTTCACCTTTTGATATGTAAGCCCAAAAATTGAGAACTTATGCTTGTTGTTGTTTCTCTGATGTGTAACCATGACTTGGACATCCATGAGGGCTTAGGCGACCCTTTCCCTGTCATGCAGACTAGGGGACAGTTGAGGTTCCTTATCCCGATACCACTTACAAAATCAATGACGGGGATCCCGTTTGGGAAGGGCCTGGAGCAGTGGTTTCGGGACATGATGAGCCCATTTTTAGTATATTTGATACTCTATTGCAAGCCTCGCAGAGCAAACACGCCAGTGGATATGGCGATGACGAGTTCATTGTAGTAGAGCTTATTGTCAAGCCTAATTTCGATTTCCTCTTCACGTTTTCTCTCATGACATATTCAATTGCAGTTAGCATCTCCCTTGATGCGATGAACTCATATTGCTCAACGGCCAAATTTTTTCCGCCCTTGACAGTTATGATGTAGTTAACCCCTCCCAAGTTCACGGTATAGTTTCTGGGAAGAGCTCGCTGCTCCTAAACAACACATGGCCTCCGTCGTGGACGAGAGAGTTGCATCCGGAGAGCATCCTTGAGAATATGATGAGTGGTAGCTCATGGCGGGAGATGAGGAGCTCCTTGCCGCCACCGATCCTTGTCTTAAATATATGGTATTAATATTGTTGGTATGTATGTCCTGAGAGTCAATCATAGGATGATTGGTGGGATACATTGAGATTGATTTGATAAACATCAAAGGCAAGTTTTTAATTCTTTCTGGTTCAGTCATATGAGATAATGATAGAACAGATTGAATGTCTAGAGAATGATAATACTCAATGACGTATGCTTTCATGTTGAGGACCTGAACGATAAGATCATACAAATGCTAAGAGTTTGTACATTCTTATTATGTCCCTAGTCGGATGTCATTGTGGAAGGTAAATAGACAACAATGACACACAAGACTAGATTGTGGTGTTGGTTGATGACAGAATCTCGTTAGTCATGATATGGAGATATCAAACCAAACACAAATGTACTTATTAGAGAATAAGTGTACCGGACAGACCCACCGTGAGTTTGACACATGGAACCATGACATAGTAGTCACAATCAGTTCTCACAGTGAGGTGGTGAGTGTGATTCTTTGACCTAAAATCACTACACTCAACACAAGTCGTTGGGTACACTTTGACATCATCAAACACAGTCCTGAAACATGAGTTGTTATAAAGGTGATGATTGGGTGACTTTGACACATAGAGCTTTTGAGGGGTGAGTGATAGATATGGGATTTGTCTCTCTTGAGGGAGTTTGATATCCATGACCACTTGATGAGTAGGATTGAGATAGGTGTGCGCTCACATGTGTGAATCAATATGTGATATTGATGTCATACATATCACTTCCAATCTACTCTGAGATCAAGAAAGTGAATGAATATTGACTGGATGACTGTTCCATGTATTGAGTTCATTTGGGATATCAGTGACAAAGGAATTATACATTCGTTGTAACACCATTCACAAATTGTAGGACTGTAAGTTGTTCTCCAACTTTCTATTTCACGTGGGTAGCACTGATGTGCGACTAGGCACCGTTCTTTGCTTGTGAAGTCATAAGTGTTATGAACTTTCACTGCCAACGTGAAATGGGCCTGCAGGGTCACACACATAGGATTTAACCTGGAAGAGGAGTTTATCCACAAATGATCTTTAGATTGATTACTAAAGGAGTTTAGTAGTTCAATTAAACACTCAATCGATTGATAGCTGAATATCATAGTGTACAAGGTGTTGGACTGATTGATTAGAGTATCAGATTGATTGAAACTACAATTGACTGATTTTGCACAGTGTGCACTCCCAACTGATCGACTCATATGATGAACCGATCGGCTCAGGTTGGTCAACCGATCGATTCATGTGATGAACCGATCGGCTCAGGACAGGCTGAACTGACTGGTTCAAGGGTTGAACCGATCGACTCAACTTGTCCAAACGAGCAAGTCGGGAAAGTTAGGTTGGTAAGAAATTTCTCTTCGTTTCAGTTGTCCAATTTGATTGGAATAAGGATTGGCATTTGGATCAATTTGAAACAAAAAAGGAAAAGTCAATCGGGAACTGATCAGGACCACGAACCGATCGGCTCATGCTTGAACCGATCGGCTCAGGTGCCCCAATCGATAGGTTCAAGTGTGAACCGATCTGCTTAGGTCCCCAACCGACCGTTTCATGCTTGAAACGATCGGTTTAGCTGGTGTAGTTGGTTGTTTTGTGGAAAATATCGAACCCTTTTACTCCTGCTTTAATTATGAATTACCCAGGGTAGAGAACCCTGTCCCATGACCCTCATATATATATAGGGGTATTGGGGGCTTCTCAAAGTACAACTCAGAACACCAGTTGCTCTACAAAGTTGTCGTTCTCTCTGGTTGTGGTAACCAGGAGAGCCCGAGCAAGTGCTACCCGATAAGGGAGGCATAGCGAGGGAAAGACAACTGTAGAAAGGCAATTGGTTGCAAGAGAGTGTGTCAGTGACTAGTACGCCGACAGGAGGGTGCGACTTCTTCCGGTGCCTTGTGCGACAACGCGATCGGAGTTCCAGGTGGTCCATGTGGACTACTTCAGAGGCGGGAGACTTCTGCCGCTTGGAGGATAACTGTCAATCTCGACAGTCCCGGTGAGACCAGGAGTTGCACATACACCGTCCAAGACCAGAGGTGAAGACCGAGCAAGCTGCGAGGTAATGTTGTCAAGCAAGCCTCATGACAAGGTATGTCTATACAAACTATCCTTCCTAATGTATAGACGTTGATGCGATTCCTTTATATTGGGTTTGGGAGAAGAAATTTTTGTTTTTGCTGCCTTCCCTAAAACCCAACAGTGGTATCAGAGTCACGTCAAGTGCTCTATACTTTAGGATTATCGATATGATCGATTTTGGTTTGTCGCCTTTATTTATTGCATACGATGCGAATAAAATTGGTTTTTTGCATGTCCAATCCTAAATCCACAAATCCCAAAATACATATATGATATGTAATATAAATGTACTCGATACGTGTCATCCTTAAATGAGTTTTGTGGTGGATGTATAGCGTGATTATGGCCAATAAACCCTATGTATGCGTGCTTGGTTGAATGTAGTTGCTTGCATCTCAGTCTGCTCACCGATTCCCTACCTCTTATTCCTGATGTAACTCGAGATAACTCAAGACTTCTTTCCTACCTTTGCTCCCCCCGAATGTAACTCGGGGTTTCTCAATTCAAATGTAAAATAGGATATATCTTTTATTTCCTGTTATGTCAAAGAATGGAGGACAAACTAATGACAACTGAGACGATCATTTCAAGGCATGAACCGATCGGTTGGTGATCCAGACGATCAGCTCGGGGAGCGAGTCAAGCGGGTGGTGACCTGAGGAGATGCATGATGACCAGGCAAACCGATTAGTTGGAACCGATCAGTTGGAGGAGCCAACCGATCAGCTGGTGGCACCCAGACGACCAGCCAGGGCGAGCAGGTCATTCATGTGATGAGTTGATCAACTTGAACGGCTATAACACTTCATCAGGACAGGTTGCATGTGATGTAGGCCTAGATGACCGTGATTCCTCTTGGCTCAAGGAATCATATTAGGATGGCTATAATCATCGCTTTTATCGTTTCACATGTTTCTATGGTATATATCATGTATATGATGCGTACTATGTATTGTGGTGATTGGATATGTATATGTAGCTATAAAACCAAATCCCTCATTAAATATTAAAGTTTTAGATGCCTTCTAAATGTGACACACGTGAAAAGCTTGATAGGCCAAGTGTGGGCACGCCCTAGCGTGGTGCACCGTCTATCTCGTAGAAGTGTGAAGGATGGATATGTTGGTTTGCCCTAGCAGGGTGCATATTTATCGTGTTGGCTTTGGGTCAGACTTAACAAGGTGACCTAGATAGGATCTAGCACCTTGAGGCATGGAGGTGATCATGGCAAGAAGTTTCATATGACATCTTTCAAGAGTTGCATATGATGCAATTGGCAAAAGTTGCCTACCTGGAAGATCTAAGTTGTGGGTGATAGTCCTAGCTACTCCATGACTCAGAGGATTTCAGGATCTTGACCCACTAGAAGATTGTACGCTACAATCTTCCAAATTGATGGTGAGGGCTATCAATTTGAACAAAAATAGTGGGAGCGAGAACTAATTAAAGTCCTAATTATATCGTAAAACATTTTCAAATCAATCAAGTCAAAAGGAGTTTTTGGACTAAATTGCATATATTTCCTTTTTGTACAATAAAAGACTAATAAAAAATAATCACTTTATTTACGATCTGTCCTTGAGACCAACAAACTAATGAGAATAATTTCCACGACTGGTTAGGACGTTGAGAAATGTTCTCAATCGAAGAGTGAAATCTCTAAGTCCTAGTTATACCAGGACCAGATGAAATCGATCCCACCACACCAATGGATGAAAGTATGCTTATGGAAGCATACCGAGGATGCCATTGATGTGGAATGCTTAATTTTGTACTCTCTGAACTATGAGTTGTAGAGACAACATGAGACATATGATGTATCCAAGACACTGTCCTAGTATGTCATGATAGAAGGAGGTCTAGTAAGGTATTAACAAACTCAATGTGATTGGGTATGTAGAAAAACCTGACTAAGAAGGATTCCCTCTGAGCCAAGAGTTGGCTATTGGTATGATACTATAAATTTTGCAAGAATCATACAATTCATGATGAACTATGACACGAACAACTTTGACAAGCGTTGACAAAGTTGTTGGATATATTGAGGACAATAGAGGCACAAATGAAGAAGGACAAGCCTAAGTATGTGATGTTGATCAATAGAAAGAAAGGCAAGTCCAAGGGAAAGGGCAAGGTCAAAGCTAAGAAGTGTTTTGATGCTATCCAATAGCCCAAATCGTCTTCAGCCTCAAGGTACATGGGAGGGTGAATGAGGGAATTGCCCTCTATATCTAGAAGAACAAAAGAAGAAGAAGGAGGGGATGGAGATCTTGTAAAGACTAAGTCTCTACTATTAAACATGATAAACAAATACATCAAATGTGTGGCAGCGGAAGAAATAAAACTTGACTTCATTCAAAATGTATAAAGAGTACTATACAAAATTTTCCCAAATGGGGTACATCTTTATACAAGAACAAGGATCTAGGTAGAGGAAGACTTAGACTAATACAACTTGTCTCCACAAACAACATCACAAAAGTTTATATAACTAGTCCAAACTATCTAGATGTGTGAGATCTCCTTAGCCTTAGGCAGGTTCACCAAGCTTCCATGTGTAACTCTGATCCTAGCCTGGATGGTTGGGGTCATCCAGCAAGAGAAAGATAAAAAGTATATGTTATTCAAAAGGAATAGGACAATTAAATAATATAAAGCATTGAAATATAAAAGATTCTCTACAATAAGAGATTTCAAAAGAAATGAGGCAAGTATATGAATAAGAGAGAGAAGGTAAAAGGGGAAATACTCTCATTAAACACTCAAATACACATTAATATTCATATCTTAGCCCAAAAAGATATAAGATCTCTAAAAACACATTATCCACTTATTTGCTCTCTTAAGTAAACATTTTGCATATTAAGACCCCAATTATTTCATTGTGTGGGTTATTTTTGCAAACACCCCTCCGTTTATATAAATGAGGGAAAAAGGTAATTTCAACCTTGAATTGTGCTCAAATTGCACAAGGAGTCCAAAAATGATCCAAAAGGATGGAAAATTTATGAAAAAGGTCCAAATGGACTAGAAGGCCAAGAAAAGCTCAAAAGTGGGTACATTGTAGGAAAGACCTTAGATTTCAGTATGTTACATCACTCCACCCCTTAAAGAGGATTTTGTCCCCGAAATCACAACAAGAGGGAAGAGAGGGTGAGTGTGTAACATCCCAACCTTAAACAATTAGGTGGGTATTAAAAGCTCTACACATAAGCCAAGTCTTACTAAGGTTTCCACAAAACCTATAGCCTTTTATCAAACTCAACCTAATTAACATTTTTGCCTTATTAGCATAATATCCATCATGAAGAGGTATCATATTTATTATACTATCACTTGTGCCACATTTTATTCAAAACAATTACATCTCAACATTATATCATGTGTATTTCCCTCATCAAGGGTTTTAAGCACAATTAGGGTTTTCTAAGCCATTTCAACATTTATTAATGTATTAGGTCAAAAACCTTAATAACATGAATTCATTTTCCATTATCCTCTTAAACTATCAAGTTGAATTATCACAAATTATTTTGTAGAAAAATGTAATATTATCCAACAAGTTATTACGCCTGTAATAATTCCAAATAATGTCCATATTACACATTGTCATATCATCGTTCATACTCATATTAATGACATCATTAATCATTTTCGTCCATTACACTTCATATTATAAATTATACATATTTTACATCACATTAGGCATTTATGAATATTTATGTGAATCCAATTATTCAATATCATGTTTGAGTCATTATATGCATTTTAGTCAATAGGATGCAACACATTAAATATTAATGAATTAATTCATATATCAAGTTATGATGAGGTGTTCATTAGAGAACAAGATGATATACCTTACATATATTGATAACTTTGTGACCATAATCCATTTATATGTATCAAGGTGTATTATGTGATGATGAAACCTAATGTCACTAATGTATCATGAAAGGCATTAAGGATATATATATGTGTGGGTTGTCAAAGCTAGATGATTACATATTAGGGTTTAGGTCAACATGATCATTACATGCTAAAGCATCCTTAGGGTGCATTATCCATACACATTTTACCATTACGGTGGCATAGTCAATGTTATGTATATTCACAATTAGTAATAAGTAACTCGTTATTATGTGCATCAATAATATGTGAAGGTTCAAGCATATGAACTATCTCTATATGACTTACTACATATTAAGGTGTGTATAAACAAACAAGTTGAATTACAAGTATAATGTGTTTGGTTAATTCTTGTTCACATAAGTTATTATGTACATATGTCCACATAGATAGGGTTTCTAACTCTAAAGGTATTTGATTTTTCTTTTAATTGGGATTCCATCCCCCAAAAAAGGGATTTTGTCCTCGAAATCAGATTTGCAAAACCAAATAGGGTACAAACACCATTACCCTCACTCCACCCCTTAAAAGGGTCAACTAAGTCAAACTAATCTAAGGGTAAAAGGGTACATAAGACTCAACACTAAAAGGATTTACTAACCAAGCTTCAGGGTGTAACATAGGGTACACTAAACCCTAAACATAGGAGTATAAGGTATTTAAGGATGATTTTTGTGTAAGAGATCAAATCATCACTTACGGTTTTCCTAAGGTATTCAACAATTAGGCAACATGCCCAAAGATAGACTATTTCAAGTTGTCTGTATCAGATCAGGCCATGCCAGGTCATATGAGCTCAGGAGTCCTCGTTACCAAGCTAGTGGGGCAGGGGAAAATATTGCCATCCCCCAAGCTCTTACCCTTTCTAGACACCATCACTTTCAACTTCTTGCTCTAGTAGCTTCTCAATAGACAATTCACCAAAAAGTTGACAAATTTTATTTCTAATTATGAAGTTATTATGATCCTAAATCAAAATTTCCTCATAGGTCAACTCTAAGGTGAAAAACTTACTAAAGGAAACTACATATGGTAAGGGTTCTATCTAGGAGACAATTTGAATTAGTCGAGAATCTGACTACCTTGATGCTCTGATACCATGCTGTAAAGACCAAGTCTCTACTATTAAACATGATAAACAAATACATCAAATGTGTGGTAGCGGAAGAAATAAAACTTGACTTCATTCAAAATGTATAAAGAGTACTATACAAAATTTTCCCAAATGGGGTACATCTTTATACAAGAACAAGGATCTAGGTAGAGGAAGACTTACACTAATACAACATGTCTCCACAAACAACATAACAAAAGTTTATACAACTAGTCCAAACTATCTAGATGTGTGAGATCTCCTTAGCCTTAGGCAGGTTCACCAAGCTTCCATGCACAACTCTAATCCTAGCCTGGATGGTTGGGGTCATCCAGCAAGAGAAAGATAAAAAGTATGTGTTATTAAAGAGGAATAGGAAAATTAAATAATATAAAGCATTGCAATATAAAAGATTCTCTACAATAAGAGATTTCAAAAGAAAAGAGGCAAGTATATGAATAAGAGAGAGAAGGTAAAAGGGGAAATACTCTCATTAAACACTCAAATACACATTAATATTCACATCTTAGCCCAAAAAGATATAAGATCTCTAAAAACACATTATCCACTTATTTGCACTCAAGTGTACATTTTGCATATTAAGACCCCAATTATTTCATTGTGTGGGTTATTTGTGCAAACACCCCTCCATTTATATAAATGAGGGAAAAAGGTAATTTCAACCTTGAATTGTGCTCAAATTGCACAAGGAGTCTAAAAATGATCCAAAAGGATGGAAAATTTATGAAAAAGGTCCAAATGGACTAGAAGGCCAAGAAAAGCTCATAAGTGGGTAAATTGCAAGAAAGACCCTAGATTTCAGTATGTTACAGATCTCCACCTAAGGTATCATGAAATGAACCGCTTCTGAGGTATACGATACCAAGATGAAGATCTGACATATATGATATGTAAGATCTACAAAGAAGTGATGGCCTTTACAAAAGAACTAAGAAAGGAGTACCCATCGTTGGAGCAAGTGGTGCTGCCATATATAGGAGTATCTTTCAGTTTATTTCAGCCTAAAGGGCACAAAATAGAGTTGAGAACTGCTATTTCATATTTGTCAATGGATAGAAACACCTTTATTTTTGCATATTGTATGACAATGATAGCTAATTAATAAAGTTGATGTTTCAATTTCAAAGATATGATCTTTATGGCAATGCCTTGTTTATCTTATGGTACTTGGTATGCATAAGATAAAATGATACCTAAAAGTTATTGATAACTCAAACAATCAAATTAGCGTAAATCATGAGAAATTCATTTCTAGTTTCCATATGATGGATAAATCTAGACTCTTTTGGTTAGAGAACCAGTAAGAGACATGAATCTCTTAGACATGATTAATCAATCTTCACTAGAGGTAGTGGGAGAATGATTATCCTATTAGGTATAATGCATGTGATGTATTTACATACCTATTAGAGTTAATGCTAGTACTTCAAACAATGTTTAGAGAAATACCAATATGAATATCTTGAAGTGTTCAAGAATATCATAGATGAAGTACGAATTTGGTAAAGTGTTAATTCTTGATGAGATCAATGAATGAAATACTTGGACCAAATGTTTGAGATCCTTATGAGTAATTATGATTGTGTATCATAGTGAACTCATGATTAAGGCATGGTGATGTATAAATCAAAAGGAGTCATACTCTAAGGAGTTAGAGGATGATTATCAAATAACTAATTTCTTCTTAAATAAGGAATACCCCACACTAATAAAGGACATTAAGAATCATAAGGAGTTGTGAGTTCTTATATCCTTGATAGATACACCTCAATTTTCTATGCGATGAGTTGGTCATATGATGAGTCAACTATCTAGATGAATATGAGGAACCAGATTTTGAGTTATGGTTTATGACCATTACATCCTAAATGACTTTCATGTGAACCATAAGGTGTGACCTTGATGGTAGCACCCATTGGGACAAAATTCATAAGTGTGAATGAGTCTTAATCGTTAAGACACATGGATAACATTTTGAGAAGTATGATGCTTGTTGATTGCAACTTCATGACTACGAGTTTTGGCATATGGATACTAAAACTACATTCCTATAAGGAATAAAACAAGGATGTGTACGTGACACAACCTATAAGGTTTATGAATCCATTAATGCATATGCAATCTATAAGTTACAATGGACTAATCAATGTGATTGATTAGGTACAAGCAACTCAGATATGGATCTTTACTTTGATGATATAGTCAAAAGGTTTGACTGATATGTCAAAGATAAAGAGAGATGTGATTTAGTGGGAGTGTATTCACATTCCACATGTTGATGTAAAATGGAAATGTTATAGAATAGAAATCCAAAGTGGAAATTATCTTTAGGGAAGATAGAGACATTTCCTATGTAATAGGAATATAGATCTATAGAAATAGTTCTCAAAAACCTCTTGACCTAAAAAGAGAGAGCATACATTGGCAATCTATACTGAAGGGTTCAATATGCACAAATTCAATGGGAGAAAACTTATCCATGTTACATGGAGTTAGTATCCCAAAGCCAAGTGTCCAATTCTTATGAAGAATGAAAACACTAAGAATAGATAAGGATCTATCATGTATGTAAATATCCCATCATCTTGCATGTATGGACATGGAAAGAACAAAACACATTTATCATCTTGTATATAGGACATGACAATATGATGTGCTCATCCTGATAGCTCGTATGTGGGACATGACGAGTGGATGTATGTCTAGTTCCAGTAAGGGTTACTGGAATACCATAAGAACTTGAGAAGTACTAGTTCAATGGAAATAAGGAAGGGTTTACTATAAAGAGTTACACTGATATGAACATCTGAAAAGGATACAATATTAATCGCAATATATATATATATATATATATATATATATGATATATAAAAGTGAATGTTTGTTGATAAATGGAAAAGTTCCAATAAATGTTTTTAAAAGGAAAAGCCGAGTATCCATGTTTTAGAGAACATTAATGGATACTATATGGATCTAGAAGTTCATGAGATGATCTTATAGATATTCTGGTCATTGATGACAAGTTAGGAGTGCTTGGTCATGCAATGTGGCTAAAGGTTAGCAAAGGAATACTAGATCACATATTATGGCAACTCCATATCATACTTGTGACGTACAGTGAAGAGATGAGAGACATGCAATTAATACCGACTCTGGCAAGGTGTTGCCATAACTCACTGCATAAGTACTAGAACATAGTAACATGTGTGACATGTTTGAAGATCACTATGAATATTATTCAAGGGTGATTGGCTCACAGTGCAAGTGGGAGTTTGTTGGTATGTATGCCCTGAGAGCCAATCATGGGATGATTGGTGGGATACATTAATATTGATTTGATAAACATCAAAGGCAAGCTTCCAATTCTTTCTAGTTCAGTCATATGAGATAATGATAGAATGAATTGAATGTCTAGAGAATGACAGTACTCAATGATGTATGCTTTCAGGTTGAGGACATGAATGATGAAATCATACAGATGCTAAGAGTTTGTACATTCTTATTATGTCCCTAGTCAGATGTCATTGTTGAAGGTAAATAGACAACAATGACGCACAATACTAGATTGTGGTGTTCGTTGATGACATAATCTCATTAGTCATGATATAAAGATATCAAACCAAACACATAGGTACTTGTTAGAGAATAAGTGTATCGGACAGACCCACCGTGAGTTTGACACATGGAACCATGACATGGTAGTCACAGTCAGTTCTCATAGTGATGGTGGTGAGTGTGATTCTTTGACCTGAAATCACTACACTCAACACATGTCATTGGGTACACTTTGACATCATCAAACGCAGTCCTGAAACATGGGTTGTTATAAAGGTGATGATTGGGTGGCTTTGACACATGGGGCTTTTGAGGGGTGAGTGGTAGATATGGGATTTGTCCCTCCTCAGGGAGTTTGATATCCATGGCCACTTGATGAGTAGGATTGAGATAGGCGTGTGCATGCATGTGTGAATTAGTATGTGATATTGATGTCATACATATCTCCTCCAATCTACTCTGAGATCAAGAAAGTGAATGAACATTGCCAGGATGACTGTTCCATGCCTTGAGTTCATTCAGGATATCCGTGACAAAGGAATTATATATTTTTTGTAACACCATTCACAAATTGTAGGATTGTAAGTTGTTCTCCAAATTTCTATTTCACTTGGGTAGCACTTCTGTGCGACTAGGCACCACTCTTTGCTTGTGAAGTCATAAGTGTTATGGACTTTCACTGCCAACGTGAAATGGGCATGCAGGGTCACACACATAGTATTTAACCTGGAAGAGGAGTTTGTCCACAAATGATCTTTAGATTGATTACTAAAGGATTTTAGTAGTTCAATTAAACACTCAATCGATTGATAGCTCAATATCATAGTGTTCAAGGTGTTGGACCAATTGATTAGAGTATCAGATTGATTGAAATAGCAATTGACTGATTTTGCACAGTATGCACTCCCAACCGATCGGCTCATATGATGAACCGATCGACTCAGGTTGGTGAACCGATCAGCTCAGGACAGGCTGAACTGACTGGTTCAAGGGTTGAACTGATCGGCTCAACTTGTCCAAACGAGCAAGTTGGGAAAGTCAGGTTGGTAAGAAATTTCTCTTTGTTTCACTTATCCAATTTGATTGGAACAAGGATTGGTATTTGGATCAATTCAAAACAAAAGAGGAAAAGTCAATCAGGAACTGATCAGGACCACGAACAGGTCGACTCATGCTTTAACCGATCGGCTCAGGTGCCCCAACCGATCGGTTCAGGTGTGAACCGATCAGCTCAGGTCCCCAACCGACCGTTTCATGGTTGAAACGATCGGTTCAACTGGCGTAGTTGGTTCTTTTATGGAAAATCGCAAACCCTTCTACTCCTGCTTTAATCCTGCATTGCCCGGGGTAGAGAACCCTGTCCCATGACCCTCATATATATAGGGGTATTGGGGGCTTCTCAAAGTACAACTCAGAACACCAGTTGCTCTGCAAAGTTGTCGTTCTCTCTGGTTGTGGTAACCAGGAGAGCCTGAGCAAGTGCTACTCGATAAGGGGGGCACAACGAGGGAAAGACAACTGCAAAAAGGAAACTGGTTGTAGGAGAGTGTGTCGATGACTAGTACACCGACAGGAGGGTGCGAATTCCTTTGTTTCCTTGTGCGACAAGGCGATCAGAGTTCCAGGTGGTCTGTGTGGGATACTTTAGAGGCGGGAGATTTCTACTGCTCAGAGGACAACTGTCAATCCCGACAGTCCCAGTGAGACCAGGAGCTGCACAGACACAGTCCAAAATTGGAGGTGAAGACCACACAAGCCGCGAGGTAATGTCACTGATCATGCCTAGGGATAAGGTATGTCTCTACAAACCATCCTTCCTAATGTATATACATTGACACGATTCCTTTATACTGGGCTCGGGAGAAGAAATTTTTGTTTGTGTTGCCTTCTCTGCCTTCCCTAAAACCCAACAGATACATGGTGTATGGGTGCATGAAGTGAAGATGAAAGTGATTTACTCTGACATTGATGTATGAGTCCCTCTGGTTACCGCCCTTGTCTGAGAAACTTATGTGGAGGAAGTCACCATGTTTTTTCGTGTCTGGGCCGTCGAACAACTTTAGGTTTGGAAAGTTGTCTACCAAAGAAGCTGGGGGTGGTTGATTGACCATGGGATTTTTGTGGTATCCTCTCCTACCTCTTCCTCTGTCACATTCGACATTGGGGTTCCTTTTGCAACAGATATGTCAAATGGGACTAAACTACAATGTTTTAAGATTTGATGCCTCAGATAAAAGGATCTTAAAAGAAATGATTGGACTACCCATATCACCACGATGCACCTCTTTTTCAGGGAGCCCATCACTAAATAACTATGTGGTCAAGTAGGCTTAGCCCAAAGTAGTACTAGGATAGTTGATACGTTAGGAAATTTATCCCTACATGCATGTGAGTGAGGACAAAATGTGCAGTTAAGGCTAGTGGTGGTTTGTGGGGTCAAGTGTCATTATTGAAACTCTACTAGAGCCTTTGGCAATGGGCTCGGGTATTACAAATGGTATCAGATCCATGACCACTCATGTTGGTGGGGCTCACATTAGCATGTGGCATGCCAGTCTTGAGTCGTGCAATCCATGCATTTGGAAAAGGCTATCCATGGCGATGTAGCCACTCTTGTGCTATTATTTTGTGATGGGGAGTTGGGTGTCAATGGACCATTCTAGTTCTACACTGAAATGGAAAAATATCATGAGGCTATATAGTTGATCCTTAATGAGGACATCAAGAGTCTAAGTGGGGGAGATTGTAACGTCTCAAGATTTGAGGCTTCAGATAAAATGATCTTAAAATGAATGATCAAACTATCTATATCACAAAGGTGCACCTCCTTTTTAGGGAGCCCATCACTAAGGAACTATGTTCAACATGCTCAACCCATAGTAGTACTAGGATGAGTGACTAGTTTGGAAGTTTATCTTGGCTTGCACGTGAGTGAGGTTAAATTCCACATTTAAGGCTAGTTGTGATATGTGGGGCCATTCATCATTCCTGAAACTCTACTAGAGCCTTGGGAAGTGGGCTCGATCATTACAGAAACACTCGCATCTGTGTTGGAGATCCATCCAGAACAAACTTGTTGAAGACCATCTTTGTCAACTTCTAGTTGACCGCCACCCTCCCTCTCAGTCCAATATGATGGTAGTAGTGCTCCTTGTGTTCCGTTTGATAATGTAGATGGTGTATATAAATTGAGCAGATGATGATCTCCTTCACGCCACCTGCAAGAAAAACCTCATTGCATGGTGTGGTGCTTTTTCTCAAACACAGTCTGAACCTCTATTGTGTTGCACCTATGAAAATGCTTCTAGTAGCAGTAGACACTAGAGCAGTAGCAAGTGATTCTTCATTTCCTTAATCAGGGGTAATAACAGATGCAACAAGTAGGCTAGAATGTCACCCGAATGGGTGATACCTAGATTTATGTGGTCCCACATACTCCTTTTTTTTCTATCAAACTTTGCACATCATCCCACCTACTTGACCTCTACCAACACTGTCATACCTATCCTTCCTTTCATAGGAGATTTGTTTCCCAAATTATGAACTCAAATCCCTAATTTGTTCTCCATGTTTGTGGAATTTATAGAGTTGGGCTAAGGCATAGAAGGTGCAAGGTGATGTGGCATCAAACATACACGACTTCTGCTATCTTCACCCACTAGGAGCACACTGTCAAAAAATCAATAAATTGAGGGTATGCCCCGTTTGGTTGAACTCTGGTAGATACTCCCATTTGATGAACTAAGGAGATTAAACAAATTGATGACACCATTGCCATCAGTAATGGACTCTGATGGAGTTGTACTACAAACATCACGATCATCCCACCACTACATGTGTCCCTTTGGAAGTTACTCCATTCCAACTTGCATCATTCTCCCTACTCAAAACTAGAAGCAATGACATAGTTTGACCCATTGCTCTTCCGTCTGTTGGAACGCATGATGACAGGTAGATGCGGCAAATCTAGCTAAGAAGACTGGTACAAGTTGGCAAGACGACAACAAAGGGCCTCTAATCCGTGTTGATGAGTAGGAATGAAACCTGTCTCCACTTGGTATTGTTGATGGGATACACAAGCGTGCCTTGTTTTTAGACATGTGCATTGATGATGCATGGGAAGTGGAAGGTGTGTGACCACTTGACGGTGAAGATTGCCCTACCCCATCTGGTCTTGAATCCTTGGAGGCAGACGTTGCAAGTGGTACGTGAGAAGAGGAGTCGAAGGATTGTGAATGTAGATGTGGATGTTGACGATGAAAGGTTGGAGCTCACATGTGGGGATGACTTGGAACTTTTTGGGTAATTACCGACACATCACTTGGTGTGGCACCAGAGTGCGAGACCAGTATCAATTCTTGTTGTTGTTATTTTTTATGCATCTACATCGCAACCACCACACATGGTGTGACCAGACATCTTCCCCCATCCCCTAACCCCCACTGGAGAAGAATCCATGCCTGATCCTAAAGTAGCTCTCTAGTACAAGACTTTCTAGAGCCCCGACAATAGAAGTGTCATGGGGATCTCGAGCATGGAGTCATCTTGTCCCCATCTCCTTGCTGATTTTTGTGATAAAAAGAAGGAAGACATCAATGATGATGACGACAATGGTAGTTGTGCTAGTGGGGAGGAAGAAAGCCATGATCCTCCAGTGATGTTTAAACCACTCACCAAGTAGGAAACCTCCTCGATTGGAAGAAAACATAGCTTTATTAGTACTGGAATCATCTCATAATCTCTTCCACTCACCAAATTCCAAGACAGTGATGGATAGATTGATCATTAGAATATTGTTGGGGCTTCAACATCGTCACCCTGTTGGACGAAGAAGCACCACTTTGGTTGATTGGTGTTTCTATCTCAGATCCTAACCATAGCTTCTCCATCCATGTCGTCGTCATCTGGTACTATGACTGCTTCTCCAACACATGGTGTATTTCTCACTAAAAAGACCTCTCTCTTCATTTGCACCTACTGAATGACTGAGCTATCTCATCTGCCTAGTTTGACTTAGCCTTAGGATACTTGGGCTTTTGTGCCATTGTCACCCTACACAAATGCACTTTTCTTTTAACATGATTTGTAGGGTTAGTATTCATCTCATCCCCAAATGATCAAAGACTAGTACACAGTATAGGGCAACACCCTTTCAAAGCGGGAAGAATATTTGACAAAAAAAAATGTAAAAAAAGTATACCACTATCAAGGAACCAAAATAAGAGGGGTTGGGGGGGGGGGAGGGAGAACAAGCCCTCTTCTAGACAGGAAAGAGAACAAGGGTCCTCCTCATGTTGATCTAGTGAGATGGATGCAAGGTGCATTGGTCATTTGTGGTTCATGTTAGGTCACTATATACAATGCTCATGAGTAGACCATTAGAACATGCACACGTAATAAGGGGTGTGCCTTAGTGTTACCTTCTGGGGATACACGTGTACATAAGGTCGTATGTTTCTATAGATATATATATGAATCTTAGCAATATCGTTTCACCATTTCAATGGAGTTTTAGCTCCTTTTAGGGTCATATGTATTGTGACATTGTCCAACAATATTTAGTCTAGAATATGCCCTGATGCTATGTCAACAAGGGGGAGGAAAGCCATGATCTGTTGATAATGTGTGAACTGTAGGCCAAGGAGGCATCCTCTGATTGTATGAAAACATAGCTTTTCCCCTACTAGGATCACCTGTACAATCTTTGCCAGTCGCTGAATGATAAGATTTTAATGGCTCGATTGATTGTCAAAGTAGCGTTAGGGCTTCAATGATGCCACCCCACCAGATGAAGATGCACCTCTTTTGTCAATTAGTGTTGCCAACTCAGATCCCAACCAGAGCTTCTCCTTCCACATCATCATCTTTAGGTACACCAATGCTGCCCCGAACCATATCATCCCTGTCACTAAAAGGACCTCTCTCTCCTCATCTAAACCTACTTAATGATCAACCTATATTATCTGCCTGATTGTTTGGGTTAGCTTTAGACTACTTGGGTTGTCGTGTCGTTATTTTCCTACACAACTACACTATTTTTTGTAATAATTTAGGGTGTTAGTATTCATTTCATCCCAGGGAGAAATGATCAATATATAGTATAGGGCAACATGTTGGTATGTATTCCCAGAGAGCCAATCATATGATGATTGTGATGGAATATTTTATAAAAGCTAATAAATAATAAACACAATCTTCCAATTTGTTCTGTTTCAATAAGTTATGAGATAATGATGAAACATAATAAATGTATAAAGAATGACATTACTCAATGATGTATGTCTTCAAGTTAATGACTTGGACAATGAGATCATGTGGATGCTAAGAGTATGTACATTCTTGTTATGTCCCTAGTTTGATGTTATTGTGGAAGGTTGATAGACAACAATGAAGAAAAAGACTAGAGTGTGTGTTGGTTGATGATAGAGTCTCATTCATCATGATATGTAATGTCAAACCAAACTCATAGATACTTGTTGGAGAACAATGTATCAGACATACCTTCCTTGAGAATGACACATGGAAACTATAATTGGTGATCATAATAATCTCTCACAACGAAGGTGGTGATTGTGGTCTTCAACCTGAAATCACTACACTCATCACATGTTGTTCAATATACTTTAACATCATCTACCAGGACCTTGAATAAGGGTTACCATATAGGTGGCGCTTAGGTACATTGTGACACATGGGGATGACCGTGAGTGATGTAGATGGGAGTTGTCCCTCCTACTAGAGTTTGATATCTAGGCCACTTGGTAAGAAAGATTGAGAAAAGTATGTGCATTCACATGTGAATCAATATATCATATTGAGATCATATATATCTTAGACAATCTTCTCTAGTTCAAGGAACATGGATTGAACATTGATAGGATGATGATTCCATGCCTTGAGATCAATTTGGATATCAGTGACAAAAGAATTATACAATCACTATAACACCAATAAGAGATTGTAGGTTGAAGTTGTTCTCCAACTTTACAGATTACTTAGGTAGTAATGATGTGTTGCTAGATACCTCTCATTACTTGTGATGTCATAAATCGGTTTATGGACATCCCCTTCCATCGTAACTTGGAACCTATAGGGTCACACACATAGGATACACTTGGAATAGGAGTTCATTCATGAATATGGTTTAAACTTGATTACTAAAGAGTTAGGTATTCAATTTAAACAACATTTGTGGAATATTTAGTGACAGAACTGTGAATTGACCAATTCAAGTGTTAAACTAATTGTTGTAGTATGTTAGGTCAATTGAACCAACTTTGGATGTTTTGGACCATGAACCGATCGGTTAGGAAGTGAATTGATCGGCTTAGGACCATGAACTGAATGACTCAGGTTGTACACAGAGCAATTAGTAGATCAATTTGATTGATTTAAGGATTTTTGTTGATGTCATTTTTGTATTAAATTAGATATTAATTGCCAATACAATTGTGATTGGGAAACATGATTACATGACTAATTTAAGGGTTGAACCGATTGACTCACATGCCAACCAACTGATTCACCTATGAACAGACTATTTTGCCACTCGCAAGTTGTGAAAATTCATAAATATCTGGTCCCTTCCTATCCCACTCAGACTAGGAACCCTAACCCTAACCCTTCTATAAATATAGGGGTACTGGGGGCTTCTTAGATAGAAATCAATTGCCTCTGACAATTGTTTGCTTCTCTGGTTGTGGTAACTAAAAGAACCTGAGCGAGTCCTACCCGATAAAGGGAGGGATAGCAAGGGAGAACAATTGTAGGAGGGCAAGTTGGTTCTAATACACCAATGAGAGGGGACAACTTCTTCTTGTCAGTTCTACTAGAATGACAAGAGTTCTTGCTTGTCTGTGTGGACTATAGAGGATAGGATTCTATCCAAATAGAAGGACAAGATCAAGTTGTTGTTTGTGGTGATCAACTGAGAGCTGTCGCTGATGTCGTACGAGTGTGACTTGAAGAAAGGCACATACTGCAATGAGGTAAATGCTGGACTTGCTCCACAACTAGGTTTGACCTTGTAAATCATGCTTCCCGTTACATAGTTGTGGATGCGATCGCCTGTTAAAGGGGAATATGGAAGACAATTTTTTTTATTTCCACCACCTATTTGTTGTCATATTTCCTAATAGTGGTATCAGAGACACATCAATCTACTATGTTTTGGCATTTAACCAATATTTTTAGATTTTGTTTTCACCTTTTATTTATTGCATATGATGTGAATATTTAAAATGATTAATGTGCATATCCAATTAAATACGACATACAACCCAAACTGATATATATATATATATATATATATATATATATATATATATATATATCTAGGTGTGTGTGTGTATGTGTGATATATGCAATTTACATGTGTCTCCCTAAAATTGGTTTTGATGGTGTATGTGTAGCAAGGTTATGGCCAATAACCCAAATACATGTGTGTGGTTGTATGGTTTATCTATTCCTATTTATATCTCAGTTTTCATATCGAGCCTCTACCTTCTTATTGCAACATGTAAAAGTATTTTTCTTTTCTTTCTATGCTCCCCTCTAATGTAACTCAAGGTTTTTCATTACCATGTAATAAGTTTAATAACACTAGTTTTTAATTTCTTGTTACAATAAACATGATGCTCAACACTCGACATACTGGCCATCTCAAAGATGAGTCAACCATCTGGAGGACCGAGGAAGACAAAAGACAAGAGGAGCCCAATCGATCAGATGAACACCCAATTGATCATTTGGAGGTGTCCAGACAACGGTTCGATTGGAGGTTGGTCGATCATTCACATGACCAATCAAATGGCCAAGAGGCGATCTGATCAGTTCAAAGGGTGAACAAATCAACCTAAATTGGTTCAATCATAGTTCTACACCAAGAACAAGTTCATGCGTATGATATAGACCTAAGTGGTAGTAATTCCTTGTGGCTCTAAGAATTACAATAGTATGGCCATAACCATCGTTAATGTTTTATATTGCATGTTTATGTTGGTGGGACAAAACATGTATATGATATGTACTATAGTATGTGGTGATTGTATATACATATGCATATATATTTATATATATATAATCCCTCAATCAAACATATTAAGTCTAAGATGATTTCCATTAGAAATATAGATGTAACGTTTGATCGATTATGCATGGGCACGTCAAGCATGGTGTGCTATCTATCTCATGGAAAAGTGATGATAGTTATGTGGGCCTGCCAAGTGAGTGCATTTCTATTGTGTTGGCTTTTGGATTAGACTAAGCATCTAGAAGTATGAAGATGACTATGGAAAGGATTTGTGCATACCATCTATCCAAGAATTGCATAAGATGCAATTGGAAAACATTGGATACCTTAATGATTGATTATGGATGCTGGCGTTGTCTGGGTAATAACTAAATTGGTTCAGATCTTATCTCATTATATGTTTTTGTGACAACCTTTGTCACACAAAGAGAGATTACTCAAAACCAGGCACATAATTAAAACTAACAATAACATTACCACAAAAGAGGGTAAATTAAAACCAATTTCATAACCTTGCATTAAGATGAACTCATCATGTTTGAAGCCACAAACTGGAGCCACTTGTATTTCATTCAAAACAAAAGCTATTACATTACATAGTTCACTGGCTATCTATCCACAACTTGTTACACGTGGTAACATGTTCATGTACACAAATCACTTCTGAAATGACATCGAATATGTCCAAAACTCAAACTGATGTTCAACGTCTATAAAACACCCCCAAGGGCCCGAGTGTACACATACAAGACATATGACTCTATTAACAAACACTAGGTGCATATCCATGATCCAATAGTTACAACACCTCAAGATGTCTGCCTCAATGACACAATCTCTATCTCAACATGCACGTCCATATCAAAGATGTGGATACCCATAGGGTGAGACCAAAGTGTCCCAGCAAGAGTTATAACTCTCAACCAACATCTATTGAAGCACAGAAAAACTAAAATAGGTAGATACAGTACTAATCAGCATGAGTAGATTTAGTTAAATGATATGCATTTAATAGATAATGTAAATTAAGCAATACTGAGCAGTTATCACTGAGTAGTAGAACAATTACTAATTTAAGGAGTATGAAGCACATGTATGTTCTGTATCCATATAACTATACAAAAGCAAGGCAAAGCTTCAACCAATGTTATCATATTTGATCCTATACAAATACGCTACACGACTGTGTTACATCTTCTATTATGCCCTGAGGATTTGAGTTGTACCACCCAAATCCAACCGCCCCCTATGAAGGGAAAATGATGGTGCCATACAAGGTCTATGGAAGATCTAGAATCCATGACCTCTCCACCACCTCTTAGTAAGCACATGAGTAATAATGACATATAGCAACTGAAGGATCATCTCATGCATGACCGTCCACATATAAACACTTAGCCCACCTTGGTACAGGTAATAGCGCTAGAAGAATAGGCTCACGCTTGGTTGTTTTTAAAAGAAGGAGTGGCTCAAGAATGGCCATCTGTATCACTAGGATATTGTCTCACACATGGCTTTCTTACACAACCACAATTAAGGATGCAAGGAGATACTAGACTAGCACCCTACATATTAAAAAATATGTGATCTCAGTTAAACTCATTTTACAAATTCAGCAAATAAAGCTGACACTGGAATGGATCTATGTCCAAGGCAATGTACATGATTAGTCTTGAGTAGTTAAGCCAATTAGAGTGTCTTTTAGCATCAATCAAGTTACATCATATAAATCCATAACAAGCTCTAGAAGAATCAAGGTATAGTACAACTTCTAAAGATATAAAATGTATAAGGTGTGAACTTGTATCATCACATAGCACTATAGGACTATCATTCACAAGGCCATCATGACTATTCACACAGTCACACAAGGCTATCACCAATGTCACGTCATTGTGGGATAATAATACCTCAATCGCACCTCCATAGGTTATCACCTCAAATCAGGAACAAGGCACCTGCCAGGTCATTGACCGATTCATATCATCCCTAAATCACAATGTCTTTGCATGCCTCATGAAGGCTTATTCAATTTTTGTCACATCATGCTCATCATGGCATGCACTAGCCATGATATTTAGTTACATATCACCTACAAGGTTAGGGATTTATAAACAAGATAGAAAAAGCATCATAACATAGTAAACAATCCAAGAGGGAAGTGAATACATCATACCTTCTCATATTTGGTTAAGAGTTCAACATTACATCTAATTAGGGTTTTGTATCATACCATCATCACCAAACCCCAAATATATTGTTTCCCACCTTGTTATACCATATACAAGTTAAGCATCAAGTTTAGAGTCAAGCATTATGTTATCCAAACAACACCATACATATATCATCATGTATTCATGTGTATATGTGCTAACCATGTATTCATACATAGATGTTAACCCACACCACCTACATGTGTTATAACCCACTACCGTCTAGTCACAACCATGCATATAACTAAGAGTATCGTCCTTCCCTAGACATGTGTTATGACTGTAACACACTCCCTTGTATGACCGCAATAAACCAAAGTGGTTTTAACCACTACACCCACTAGGGTTAGGGTTTAGTCGAAACACAAGAGCCAAACTATCACATTAACATGTAGCGACCACCCAAGGTACTATGGTAACGACCCATCACCATCATACTTGTTTCGACCAACACCAAACATATAAAGGGTTAACCACCTACTTGGTGTTATGACTACTACAAAATCCAAGTCAACATGGTCCACAAGAACATGGTTTCGACCATAACAAGGAAAGGGTAGTGACCCATGCCTACCAGTAGGGAGTAACTTCGTGACCCACTATAGACATTGTGTTGCGAGCAAACTAAAGCAGGCATCATGACTGTCAACAATGACAACATCATGATCTCAAACTCAAGGAGTAATGTCGTGATCAAAAGCACTACCCATAGGCAGAGTTATGACCCACAACACACCTCACCCAGGTGTCACGACCATGATCAAGACAACAACATCATCACACATGTAACACAACGTCACGATCAGCCCAAACCAGGACGTCATGATCAGCACACAAGGAGCGCAACTCGACCATCTAGAAACAAGGCATCTAGACCCCAAAACAACAAAGGAAACACGACTGTTTCAACCTCAAACAAGGGACATAGATCTGTCTCAGCTGAAACAAGTTCAATATCAAGAAACCAAATGATGTCAAGATCAAGTTCTAGGATGTAAGATCACCAAACCCTAAAATGCATTCCTTGGTGTTCATCTAGAAAACACTACTAGGAGAGAAGAAACAGAACCTCAAAACATGAGAGAGAACATCAAAACACCAAAGAAGAACATGAGAATTGAAACCTTGATCATGGTGAAAAAAACAAAGCTAAAGGTACATGTAAAACCATCCTCTCACTATCACTAAGAGAACAAGCATGAGAAGATTAAGGTTTAGGAGGGAGAGTTATCTTCATGAGGAAAATACAAGATCACAAACCCTAAGATTTAGGATCATCATCTATAGTATTATCATCATATTTAATGACTAAAATAGATGGTTACACCAAGACAAATCCATCTTCTCCAAGGGGAAGCTTCATAGAATATCGATCACCAAAAACCTAAGACATGGTGCCATAGAATCATCATGAAAGAACCTCAAGAAAGGGAGATAAACTTATGTTTAACCGATCCAAAATAGAACCTAAAATCCATATTTCATCATGGGGCATGAATATCATGCATGTGACCAAAACCAAAATCAAGACACATGAGGTAAACCACTATTACACACCCATCCTCAAAATCGGGTACTTAACCTTAGGGTTTTGGTTTCCAAGCATATAAAGAATGATAACCACCATCACCTAGGCTCTAGATCCTGATATCATCTACTAGCATATTAAGATCACATTTTAGAGTGAGAAACAACAACATGCAAATAAGATCAATAGTGCTAATAATAGAGAAGGGTAGTGAGTTATAAAACCCACCTTAAGAAGTTCAACACCAAGGGTCCAAGCTCTAAGATCAAGGGCTCCAAGCACGATCTAAGGGTTGAAGAAGATACTCCAAAGGCTCCTCTCATGACCAAAATATCACCTCAAAGAAAAGGAGATACCTAGGTCAGGATAGCCCAAGAACAAGGAGGAAAGAAAACCCTAGCCAAACTAAAGAGAGGAGGAAAAAGAGGGAAAGAATGTACTCCAACTATGGCCTATGACCCTTTTGATGAGGGTTTCTTCCTAAAGAACGACCATCACTTCCAAGCATGGTCCATGGCTGAGAAAAGGGAAGAAGATGGAGTGGATATTCCATGGAAAACGTTGCAAAAAAAGAGGAGATACTTACCAAGGTTGAAGATGAGAAAAGAGCACCACATGCAAGGGATCCGGTCACCAAAGCTCCAAGGATCAACCCTCCTTGACTACACCAAGATCCAAGGATGACCATAAGAGAAGGAAGAACAAGAATGGCCGAAGGGGTTCACATGTGTGGAGGGAAAAGAGGCTATATACTTGAGGAATGAGAGAGAGAATATCAAATATGAGGTGTCAACACCTTAAGGCACCTAAGGGACACTTATCCACCAAAGAAACCCACATGCAACCACTTAAACTATGCATGAACGGGATGGTGATACAACCTATGTTGGGTATCAACCTACTTGGGTCCCCAACCCATGGTTTAGGCCGCAATACATCCTAGAGGTCAAAATAGGTCAAAATAGCTCAACTAGGTCGAAACAAACTCACCATTTTCAAAGAGGTCGAAACACTAAAAGACAAGCATATAGGTCAAAAAACATGACCCCAAACCTTCATGGTCATAAAAAAATCAAGCCTAGGAAAGTGTTTCGGTCAAAACACATCCAAAACAGACCCTAGGTTGCTACCATCATCAAGGTGTATCAAGGTCGAAACAAGGCAACCCTAGAAAACCTTAATCACCACTAAGGATGCCACCACTCATCCAAGGCTCAAACAAGGCACACACTTATTTCTTTCTCCTATATATGATGTCAAGGGATGGAAGACACTCTCTAGAAGTGTAAAATTGCACATCAACCCCCTTCTTTGGGTAAATTGCAATTTGCACCATAACTAGCACATAAAGTACAAACAACATCCAAACAAGCTCAAACTTCAAACTTAAGATCTCCACAAGTTCTAAGAGAATCTCAAAATATTAGAGCAAGGTTCAAAGAAAATTACTAAATCCAAACAAATAGGGTTACCCTAAAACCCAAGTTAGGGGTCTTACGAGCCATAAACCCGTAAGAGGGATTTCACCCCCGAAATCCTCCACGGAAAGAGACGAGTACTACCTCCACATCTCTACCTCAAGATCCCATGTGGATTCCTATATACCTTGGTGACGTCACAGAACCTATAGGTTTAGGGCCCACGATGTTTCTCTTTTGCCACTCTAATATATTAACTCAAATCAGTCTTACTAGTGACTGCCTCAACAATCTAGTTAACAAGGGAAGGGATTACCAACTTTCTTCATCATTATACAGATTTACAACTAGTTATGTGTCATCTTACCTTTTTCACCTTGGATTCTTGACTATCCACATAGGAATTATTAAGTTTGAAGCATCTCATCACTCTCTTTTGGTTATTGTTCATCATTATCATGTATGTTTTCTTGTTCTATCACGTTTTCCACTCCCCATCAAGAGGTAGACCATCATATATCATATTTTTTTCATTAATAAGAGGTCATCCCTATTTAAATCTTGCATATATAATGAAGGTTTTCATTTTTAGATCTTCCCTATTCACATAGGTTGGTCTGAGGCAAGCTCAAATTCTACTTTATTAGTTCATCATTCTTTTCATTTGTCACTTTTTGTCATACTTATTTTAGGAATTTTCTTCATCTTATGCAAGTTTTACACATTTACTTACCTTACTAACACATATTTATCTGTATTTTACATTAGAAACTTCTTAGAATTACTACTTCAGGGATCTCTTATAGCTTACTTGTATTCAAATTCAAGTTTTATAATGTCATATTCTTCTCTTATGATTATCACTAATTCTAGTTCCAATAGGGTATGATAGAGTTTTTTCCTTCTTTATAACGAGATGAAGGTATTATTACCATTATTCATGTTTAATTATGCTCTTTAGGTTGTTTCAAAATGACTACTTGATCAAAGTAATCAGAAAGAAAGCAACCTAAGAGTTCCATACTCACCTTTCCTTCAATATTTGAATACATGGATAGGGCACTCAAGTACTGAGATTAGGTAGTATGCACCAGGTTTTATGTCATGTTCTTAACTTGAACACCATCCTAATCCTAGTCCCAGTGTCCCTCTAGACTCAACGAACCTAGAGCTCTAATACCACCCAATGTGGCACTCTTTGTCACACAAAGAGAGATTACTTAAAACCAATTTTATAACCATGCATCAAGCTGAACTCATCATTTCTGAAGCCATAAAACTGGAGGCACTTGTACTTCATTCAAAAGAAATGTTTTTACATGACATAGTTCATTGGCTATCTAGCCACAACCTGTTACATGTGGTAACCTGTTCACGTACAGAAATCACATCTGAGTTGTCATTGTACATGTCCAAAAACACAAACTGTTGTACAACGTCTATAAAAGACCCCAAGGACCGCAGTGCATTGGAACAACGTATATGACTCTATTATTAAGCACTAGCTACATATCCATGATCCAACAACTATAACACTTGATGATGTCTTCCTCAGTGACACGATCTCTATCTCAGCATGCACGCTCACCTAAAAGATGTGGAGACCCATGGGGTGAAACCAAACATCCCAGTGAGAGTAATAACTCTCAGACTACATCTATTAAAGCATATATAAACTAAAACAAGTAGATATAGTACTAATTAGAATGTGAAGATTCAGTTAAATGATATGTATCTAATAGATAATGCAAATTAAGTAGTACTGGGCACTTATCGCTGTGTAGTAGAAAAATTAATAATTCAAAAAGGAAATCAAAGAGCATGTATATTCTCTATCCATATAATTATACAAAGGAAAGGAAAATAATCAACCATTGTTATCATATTTGATCCTACACAAATACACTACTCGGCTGTGTTACATCTTCTATTATGCCCCGAGGATTTGAGTTGTACCTCCCAAATCCAACAGCACCTTGGGAAGGGAAACTGACAGTGCCATACAAGGTCTATGAAAGAGATGGAATCCACGACCTCCCCACCTCCTCTTAGTCAACACAAGAGTAAAAACGGCATACAATCAACTGAAGGATCAACTCACACATGGATGTACATATATAAACACTTAGCCCACCTTGGCACAGGTAATGACACTAGAAGAATAGGCTCCCACATCTCTGTTCTTAAATACAGGAGTGTCTCATGCATGGCCATCCATATCACAAGGAGATTAGATCACGCATGTCTGCCTCACACAACTGTAATTAAGGATGTAAGGAAATACTTGACATGCACCCTGCATATTCAAAAATATGTGCTCTGAGTGAAACTCATTTCACCAATCCAACAAATAAAGTTGATAATGAAATTGATCTATGGCCAGGGAAAACTACATGATTAGTCCCACTTCATTAGTTAAGATAATTAGAGTGTCTTTTAGCATCGTTACAATGTATAAATCCATAAAAAACTCTACAAGAATCATGGTATAGTACAACTTCAAAAGATATAAAATGAATAAGGTGTGAACTTGTCACATCATCACATAGCACTGTAGCACTGTAATTCATAAGGCCAACATCATTGTTCACACAGCCACACAAGGCTATCACCAATGTCACATCATACACTACTACAGAAACGGCCTTTGGCGTTGGTCGTTTAACCCCATTTGGCGTCGGTTTCCGATCGACGCCTGTGTGGGCGCCGCTAAAGGTCGAACACTTCGGCGTCGGTTTTTTAACCGACGCCTATTTAATCTATAGGCGTCGGTCGTTTAGTAGATAACCGATGCCAAAAGGGTTCGCGCCACAGAAAACGACGTCATCTAGGGCACTTTCTGCGTCGGTTATTTACTAAACAACCGACGCCTATATGGAATATAGCGTCGGTCTTTTAGTAGATAACCGACGCATAAAGTGCCCTAGATGACGCCATTTTCTGTGGCGCGAACACTTTTGGCATCAGTTATATACCAAAAGATCGATGCCTATAGATTAAATAGGCGTCGGTTTGATACGAATATCCGACGCCATTTCCAGGACTGCTTTGGCCACGTCAGGCGTCGGTTTTTTGAAAAAAACCGACGCTGTAGGTCTTTGCTGACGGTTTTCTATAAATAACCGACGCCTATTTCTATTTTTTTTTCATATCAGTTTGCAGGCCTGCTGTGGCTGGTCAGCAGGATGAGAACCTACAGTTCAGTTTTCTGAACTGCAGGTTTACGACATCCATTGATATCAGCCTACAAACAGGCCGCAAACCTGCAAAAGTCACAAGGAAAATTTCACACAAGTACATACATTCAGACATCAATTCAATTCTCACATTCACACATATAGAAACATTCAAATACATGTATTAACATTCAGAAATATTCATTTACAAAGTATCATTCATTATCGCTATCAACATCCCAATTATATCTTACAGTTGCCACTGCTTGTATGGCTTTTGCCCATTCTTCTCTTACTTCATTTAATGCTTCCATCGTATATGGAGCATGTATATTTTTTAAGCGTTTACCTATAGTGTGGTCAGTTTTAAACACCTGCAAAGAGAATGATGTATATATATAAGTAATAATATAAAAATAAGATTGATATATTTCATACTAACTAATGAGACTATATATAATACCTCATGTATGGTATCGATGTCCAATGCGGCATGTTTGATAATCATCTGCATAAATCGCATCACATAGTATGCGCATGCCCAGCCATTGTCTTGTGTAGCACACTATAAATTGAAACATACAAAATAATACAACTAAGCACAATTCACATCAATAATATATATATTCGAGTCGGGAACTTACTTGTACGTTCTGCCAATTTATTGGCTGGTTCGTTTTCCTTGGGACCGTTCCTCCAGCCTTTTTGAATGCATCTAAACCCCTACATGTTAATATAACACAATAAATTTCATAAGTAAATAGTAATGTAATAAAAGATGTTAACGGATATAAAAATGAAATATTTCTCACCAGAATAATGGCATTCTCATTACGTGTCCAATTTTAGTGTTCTATGTACTCCCCGCAGGATCTAGATAATAAACAGTGAATGTCCCGGGGACAATAACTAGTAACTCCCAATGTCTACCGCTAGAGGTAAGAAGTTAACAATTAATAACTCAAAATGCAAAATAAAAATGGAATTTTCTTAAGTCCAAACTATAAATAAAGTAAATTTACTTGACATTGAATGGAGCTATTATTATCGTCTTCTTTTGCTGACCAAAAATTGTAAAAGCATCTATACAGTATTGTTGAACATTACCAGGGTCTTTAGCTACAAACTAATCAATGATGGAATCAAAAATCCCACATGATCAAATGCAAATTGTTTGCAATGATCTTCGACTAAGTAGCTACAAAACATATAGGCGTATGCATTAATATATAAGAAACCAGATCTTACACAAGGTATATGGATGTATAAACAAGATCTCACCTTATCCATGTCTCTATCATTGATGTATTCAGCCAATCATACATAAACAACTCAATAATATCTTGTATAAATAAAGAGCTATCATATGATTGACCTGCATAATCTGCATCTAAAGAAACTATTATAGGGCAATGTATATTATGTGCCCGTAGCCAACATGCCATTCCCCTACAAGCAGGACCTAACGGGTATGTTAGGTCAGTTGGAACCCAAGTTGGTAATACGGGAAGTGGAGGTGGAGGCCTAGGTGCTCCTGGTGTCTTCTTTTTAACCTGTATATATAATTTTAGATCAGTTGACATCATATATACACATTAACAGTCTAAATCAATGTAAATTTATCTTACAATTTCAGTCGTGTAGACGACATCTGCTTTGGGCCACAATATGACCCCGCCTTCTGCCTCACCAAGTGTATCAATATCTGGGTGGGCATATGGCAATGCAACTTCCCTCCAATCGGGTAATACATGTATCGGGCTCACACGAATGTAGCCCTGCGGCATTGGAGTCCCATGAAACGCTGCCCCAGGAAGGGACTGGTAAGCCTGCGCCTCTGCAACAACATAGTCTTGCATTCTTAAGCGGCATGGCTTCAGTGCCTACAAATTTACGTAAAGAATGTTATACATATATACATATAATCTTGAAAACATATCATCTTGAAAAGACTAGCTACAATGTCAAAAACAATACTTACAGCAGACGTGCTAGGCGATGGGTCTCCAGGATTACTTGCAGTCTGTGCATCAGGAGAAGAGTAGGTCGCCATAGGCTGATTGGAAGCCTGAGATGCCTGCCACCGCAGCAATTCTTCCTTGACCTTCTCAGCAACTACATCGTTGACCTTCTTAGCAACTAAATCCTCAACTCTCTTATTCTCCTATACATGGATAAAAGAAACATTAGCTTCTTATTAATGAATTTCCTTTTGCAGTAACATTCTAAAAAAAGAATACTTTACCTCTTCTTGAGAAAGTCCCGCTCTGGGTTTGCGCTGGGATGGCCCAAAGAATGCTTTGATGCCAACACCAGCGCCGACACCTCTAACACGTCCAGGATGCTCTGGGTTACCCAGAGCAACTGTCAATTCATCCCTTGTGCCCTGAGGGATGAACGTGCCTTGTTTCCTATGCTCGTGCAGCTCCCGCTAATCACCATAAACAGAAATTGGTAAGTTAACACCACAAATAATCAATATTCAAACGATTTCTCTAAGAGTTGTATTTTACCATTTTTACAGCCGCCTCAGCAGTTACAAGCTTCTTTATTTCACCCTTCTTGTTTTGCCTGCCAGCTATCCAGATATCATGGCGAGGCATGGGTGTGGCAGACTCCTGAGTAGGAGCAGACTCCTGAGTAGCAGCAGACTGCTGAGTAGCCGCAAACTCCGCCTTTAGTCTTTGGCAAAAGCTTGCATAGCCTTTTGGACCCATAGTGTGGTCATGCACATTCAGTGCACGCCTTGCTTTTTGTGCGTCACTGAGGGCCTAGTTAGTATGCACATTAATGATTTGGTTAGTAGCACTAAATGTTAATCTTGAATAGGTGAATACAATGTATATTAATTAAATTGGGAGTGACGTCTAATACCTTGAATTCTTCAGATTTTCTTGAAGCAACAAAATTGTCCCAATCTTCTTTATCCAAGAAGTTCCATTGTTCAAGGGCTGACTTCTTCTTCTTATCACCCTCTTTTATGTATTCTCTGTTCAGATTTGTCCTATAATTCCTAAGCATCTTTCCAGCGCATTGCATCACACTTTTACGATGCAACTTCTCATCCAATGCAAACAGATTCTGTAAAATAGAAATGTTATTAACTAGTATCCAAAATAGAATTGCAAATAATAGAATTTGTAATCTACAAAATAGAATTGCAAATAATAATAACTCACGCATAAATCCTTCCATATCAAGTCTTTTTTCCCTTGAGGAACTTTATGCCAATTATCATACTTAACACCACAATGGCTCTGAGTGGTACACCCAAGATAGTTTACAAAATTATTGCGGTTCACTCCAATTGCATTTCCTCCATTATCAAACTCCACCACCAATTTGGATCCACTACCACTTAGCGCTAATAACTTCTTCAACAGAGTGATGCCCCTTTTCTTGTTAAGTGTTTGGTGCTGCGCATCAAGTTGCTCCAGTGCTTCAGTGGGTACAGGTACATCATCAACCTAAAATTTGACAAAAATAAACACACTTAATTAGCCCAATATAAAAATATAGGATATATGACATAACTAGAAGATAATGAATTTTATAGAAATACAGGATATGTTTTTAGAACTTACATTGGTATCCTCGCCATGCTCGTCATGGACAGCATGCTCATCATGGACTTCATGCTCATCATGGACATCATGCTCATCATGGTCAGCCATATGAAAATGTCATTAAAAAGGCAAACATTTAGCATTTGTATTAACTAGAAAAAGGCAAACATTTAACATTTGTATTAACTATAAAAAGGCAAACATTTAGCATTTGTATAAACATACATGTCTCTAAAATTGTGATCTTTTATCAATTAACAATCCTTCATTGTGATCTCCGCGCACATATAGGTCATCATTAGCTTCAATATTTTGTGGAGTTGGCAACCCAACTGAGAATGGACTGGAGTCATCATACTTATCATAGTACTCTTCTTCATCTATAGGATCTTCAATGAATTGTCTTTTACCATGAAGAACAACCGACCATTTATCATTCGCAGGATCATCGATATAGAATATTTGTTTCGTCTGTGATGCCAGTATGAATGGTTCACCCTTCTCGCCAATCTTTTCAAAGTTCACCAAAGTGAAACCCAATTCATCCACTATAACTCCTTTGGTGTTATCAACCCAATTACATTTAAAGAGCGGAATTTTGAAATCTATGTAGTCAAACTCCCAAATGTCCTCAATGACACCGTAATATGACATTTTAGCTTCATGTGGACTCTTATCCTTTGCACTTGCAAAGTACATAGTCGACGCTTGAAGAGTGACCCCACTATTTTGGACGACACTCTTATCATCTTGGCGCTTTGTGTAATATGTGAATCCATTAATGTCAAACCCTTCATAAGACATAACATTCGGTTTTGGTTTAAAGGCGAGGCATTTGATAGTTTCTATAATATCATTTGGTGTTTGAGATAGTTGATGTAAGACTTTATCTTCAAACCACTTAGTAAAAGTCTTATTATGCTCTCTAGCAAGCCACATTGAACTTGCTCGAGGATGTTGTCTCTTTATGAAATTTGTATGTTCCTCGATATAAATACTCACTTCGTCCATATTGTGTAAAATATACAAGTGAGCTTGTTCCAACTGCTCACGGCTGATTACTTTCACCCGTGATCCCAAAATTCCTTTTCCCTCCTCAATATTCTTGTCATTATCAGGAGTGTCATTACCACTGAGAAAGTCATTGCAAAAATCCATAACCTCTCTCGCCACATAACCTTCAATAATACTCCCTTCAGGCCGATAACGGTTTCGAACATCACCTTTAAAAACGCTCATGTATCGTTCAAAGGGATACATCCAATGCAAGAAAACTGGTCCCAACATTTTCACTTCCCTAGTCAAGTGGACAACAAGATGTACCATGATATCAAAGAACGAAGGAGGGAAATACATCTCAAGCTGACATAGGGTAACAACCACTCCTCTTTGCAAATTATCGAGAGTATCAGGGTCAATAACTTTACTGCATAGACTGTTGAAAAAGAAACAAAGTCTGGTAATTGCAAACCTTACATGCTTCGGCAATATAGATCGAATTGCCACGGGTAATATTTGTTGCATTAGAGTGTGACAATCATGAGATTTAAGACATATCAACTTCAGATCTTTCATTGATACCAATCTACGGATGTTGGATGAGTAACCATGTGGCACCTTAACATTTACCAAGCATTCACAAAAAGTTTTCTTCTCCTTTCTAGACAACGTGTAACAAGCGGGAGGTAAGTATGTTCTTTTACTAACCATTTCACGTAATTCTGTTAATTCTGACCTTATTCCCATTTCACGTAGGTCCAGTCTGGATTTTATCCCATCTTTAGTCTTACCTGGTATATTTAACAGAGTACCAATGATGCTATCACAGGCATTTTTCTCAACGTGCATTACATTGATACAATGCCTGACTGTCAAAGAACTCCAATAAGGAAGATCCCAAAATATTGACTTCTTCTTGAATGAAGAATTGTCACTCCGTGTGGCCATACTACATTGTGATTTCTTACCAAATTCATTGACAATGTCTTTTACTCTTTCATAAACAACATCCCCTGGTATAGGTTTAGGTGCACTCCGTTCATCATTCCATCCATTGAATGCTTTGCGCTTCCTACGATACGGATGGAATTTTGAAAGAAACCTTCGATGACCAAGATATACAGTCTTGCCGCCATGTTTGAGTCTTATTGAATCAGTGTTTTCTTCACATATAGGACACGCTTTAGCTCCTTTGACACTATATCCAGACAAATTCCCATATGTTGGAAAGTCATTAAATAGTGCAAAACAACATAGCGTGCAAACGAAATGTCTCTCTTGCTGAAGCATCATAGGTCATCACACCTTCAGCCCAAAGTTTCTTTAAGTCATCAATCAAAGGTTCAAGATAAACATCGATATCATTTCCGGGTTGTTTAGGGCCCGATATCAACAATGACAACATAACGTACTTATTTTTCATACACATCCAGGGAGGAAGATTGTATATAACAAGCATGACTGGCCAAGTGCTATGTTGGCTGCTCAATGTCCCGTACGGATTCATCCCATCTGTACAAAGCCCAAGTCTTAGATTCCTATCTTCTTCACCAAATTTGGGGTATAATAGATCAATCTTCTTCCACTGTGGGGAATCAGACGCATGTCGCAAGATCCCATCATTATTTTTCTTAACATCTGCATGCCACCTCAAATTCTTCACATCTTTCGGATTTGCAAACAAGCGTTGAAACTGTGATATTATAGGTAGATACCACAACACCTTGGCAGGAGAACCAGTTTTGGACTCCCCCGAAGTCGTCAATTTATACCGTGACGCACCACATTTTGGACAATCTTTCAAATCTACATAGTCCTTTTGAAATAATACACAATCATTTGGGCATGCGTGTATCTTCTTGGCCTCCATTCCCATTGGGCACAACATTTTCTTTACCTGGTATGTTGAGATTGGCAGCTCGTTTCCTTCAGGAAGCATTTCTTTCAACAAAGTCAACAATTCAGTGAAGCTTTTGTCGCTCCATCTATTGTTAGCTTTCAACTTATACAATCTCAACACAGCGCTAAGCTTCGTAAACTTAGCACAGCCTGTGTATAACGATATCTCAGCATCATGCACAATGTTTCTAAAGATAGGAGGTGGATCGGTGTGCTCTACCCTACAACTATCCAGCATCGCATCAACGATGTCTGCTGGAACTGGTTCGTACACATTTACGTCATCGGAGGCAATTTCTTCTTCCACCCAAGCACTGCTATCGACATCTACTGGTTTCGATTTTGAAATCTCTCCATGCCAGTGCCATTCTGTATAGCCTTGTACAATCCCGTTGCACATGACATGACTTTTTATTTCCTCACCAGTGTTGACTTTCAAGTTGTTACCGCAATGCCTACATGGACAGTAGAACCTATCTGTAGGTTTTTTCCTATGTTCCTCGGCAAATCTAATAAACTGATCAAGACCAGATATAAACTCTGGGGTGCAACGATCACGAATGGACATCCATGATCTATCCATTCTATGATCAGAGAAAACAAGTATATATTAGGAAACAAGTATATATTAGGAAAAGATTAGGCAGCATTTCCCCGCTGTTCTCGAAGTACATATGTACATAGAGAACAAACGGGGAAATGCTACCAAAATTTTCTTGAAAACCCAATACACATTATACACTTACATCCTAAGTGAGATTAGGTGTTCAAGAACAGTCCCAAACCAGGGACTATCCAAGATTTACTCCTAATGAGTCAATCTTGGACGGGTTTCTAGGCCAACAAACACATTTGATGTCATTCTTATATATAATAAATGTGTACCACCTATCCCATCCTTGAACACCTAATCTCACTAGTAAGTGTATAATGTGTATTTGGTTTTCAAGAAAATTTCGGCAACATTTCCCCGCTGTTCTCTAAGTACATATGTACTTAGAGAACAAACGGGGAAATGCTACCGAAATTTTCTCGAAAACCCAATACACATTATACGCTTACATCCTAAGTGAGATTAGGTGTTCAAGAACAGTCCCAAACAGGGGACTATCCAAGATTTACTCCTAATGAGTCAATCTTGGACGGGTTTCTAGGCCAATAAACACAATTGATGTCATTCTTATATATAATAAATGTGTACCACCTATCCCATCCTTGAACACCTAATCTCACTAGTAAGTGTATAATGTGTATTTGGTTTTCAAGAAAATTTCAGCAACATTTCCCCACTGTTCTCTAAGTACATATGAACTTAGAGAACAAACGGGGAAATGCTACCGAAAGTTTCTCGAAAACCCAATACACATTATACACTTACATCCTAAGTGAGATTAGGTGTTCAAGAACAGTCCCAAACTGGGGACTATCCAAGATTTACTCCTAATGAGTAAATCTTGGACGGGTTTCTAGGCCAACAAATACATGTGTTGTCATTATTATATATAATAATTGTCTATAAACTACATGCAACATGGTTAATCCTAATCAACAGAGCATTATTAAATAATAAATCAAGAAATCAATAGTTTCAAACAAAAGGTCTAGGAATCTTTACTAGACATTATATGTATCCCTAATCATCATATTTAACATACTACATTATTATGAACATCCAGATCAGATTAAGATCATACTATGTTATAACCATTGGTTTAATAACCCTATTTCCGCATGTACATGTTTATCAACTTTAAAACCCTATAATTCATGAAATCATTCTAATTCAATTTAATATGTTAGGATCACATAATTATACTGGTAGGATTTTAATAGACATGATAAGTACCTAATCTATAGAGCATTATTAAATAATAAATCAAGAATTTAATAGTTTCAAACATGCAATAATTCACAATGCAATGTTATAAACTATAGGCAACATGGATAGATGAGACTAGAGTTCATATTAGAATAAAAATTAGCAACTTAGGACAAAGTCCATCACTAAAGTCCCAAACTCAACATATATGCACAATCAACATCAAATATAGGACAAAAGGGTAGATTAGAACCCTAATGTATTGTTGTTTGCTTCCTCCATTTGCCCCTCTTGCCCGACAACTGGGTTTAATGAAAGAAACACATCCATATTCAATCTACTCTCTAGTAGGTGGAAGAAGAGGAGGAAGAGGGTACCTGTGATGAGCGGCAGCGGCGGCTGCGAGAAGTGAGTAGGTGTCAATCGGCGGCTGCGAGTAGCAGGTGTCCAACGACGGCAGGAGCGGCGGCGAGCAGCAGAAGGTGTCCAGCGGTGGCGAGCAGCAGGTGTCCAGTGGTTGCGGCGGCGCGACGGCGTGGCGGCACCGGTTCTCAGGTGCTGGAGCAGCAGTTCTCAGGCGCTGGAGCAGAAGGGAGGTGGAGAAGGGGCGCGGAGAAGGGGCCCGGAGAAGAGAAGAAGGTAGCAGGAGTGGTGGTGGAGAAGGGGGCGCCGGAGAAGGGGGCGCCAGAGAAGAAATAGCTGGAGAAGGGGGCACTGCAGAAGAAATCGCCGGAGAAGAAATCGGAGGCAGAGAGAAATAGGGAAATCGGCTCGCAATGGAACAGAAGAAAGGGGAAGAGTCGGGCGATCGCGGGATATAAAGTTCCCAAATAGCGTCGGTTGTTTGCAACAACCGACGCCTAAAAATCTTTAGCGTCGGTTGTTTGCAACAACCGACGTCCAATTGGACGATATTTTCATGAAATTGTTTGGCGGGAACCACCTTCAGCGTCGGTTATACAAGGATAACCGACGCTGAAAGTGACACTTTTCGCGCAAATTTTCATCGCACATAGGCGTCGGTTTATACCTACATAACCGACGCTGAAAATGACACTATTTTTTTTATCAAAATTTGGATTTCGCGGGCAACTTTAAGAGTCGGTTTGTTATAAACAACCGACGCTGAATACAAAGCGGTACCCATGTCTGGCTGGTCTTCGAATATAGACGTCGGTTTGCTTAAACAACCGACGCCTTATATGTTAGGTGTCGGTTTTCCTTAATAACCGACGCCCAGAAAAGTGACACTGAATGCTATTTCTGTAGTAGTGATAGTGGGATAACAATCCCTCAATCACACCTCCAGAGCTTATCGCCTCAAATCATGCACAAGGCACCTGCCAGGTCATTGACCCATTCAAATCATCCCTATGTCACATTGTCTTATCATGCCTCATGAAGGCTTATTTAATTTGTGTGACATCATACTCATCATAGCATGTACTTTCCATGATATTCAATTACATATCACCTACAAGGTTAGGGGTTTATAATATAAGATAGAGAAAGCATCCTAAAAAAGTAACCAATCTAACAGGGAAGTGAATAAATCATACACTCTCAGATTAGGTTGAAAGTTCCACATTATGGCCAATCAGGTTTTTGTATCATACCATCATCATCAAACCCCATGTATATTGTTCCCCACTTTCTTAGACCATATAAAGGTTAAACATCAAGTTTAGAGTCAAGCATTATGTTATCTAAATAGAACCATACATGTATCATCATGTATTCATGGGTATATGTGCTAATCATGTATTCATATATAGGTGTTAACCCACATCACCTACATGTGTTACTACCCACTACCATCTAAGTCATGAACTTGCATATATCCAAGCGTATCGACCTACCCTAGTGATGCGATGATTTTGAGTCGCATTTATAGACCTTTTTTATATGAGTTTTGTGCCTTAATTACTCATTTTCATGGATATTATTGCATAATTCACTTTATTTGGTCTTTGCCATCATTTTATATCAAATCCCCTTTATTTCATTATTTTAAGCATTATTGATCATCTTATCATAAATCGTGTGGATTTATTTGGTCTTGTTGTGCAATTTCAGGAAAAACAAGTACCTACATCCGTCGATACCATCGACGGATGTCGATACCATCGACCAAGCCACAGGTTGTCAGCCGAGAAGAGCAATACAGAGTCGATACCATCGACACCCAAGTCGATGGCATCGAGATGTTTCCAGGCTGCTGGCGAGGATAAAGTCGATACTATCGACGCAAGTCGATGCCATCGACACAAGGAGAGCTACAACGTCGCTAAACGACAACAACCGACGCTAAAGGAGTCGATACCATCGACACCCAAGTCGATGGTATCGAGATCACCACAGGCGCCCAGAATAAAAGAAAGGAAAGCTGCCGCTAATCCGCTGGGTCGATACCATCGACCCGCGTCGATGGTATCGACGCCGGCAGATATGCGTTGGATTTGTTTTGTTTTCGATCGGACGACTGTTGTTATTTGACGACCTAAGTAGGGACTTATACCTAATGACGGCCGCCCAGACGTGGGAGGATCTCATTTTTTGGATTGCACGAGTGCCGAGGAGGAGAGAAAGGAGAACGGAGGCCGAGAAGCTCATCCCGGTTGATTCGGACGCTGCCGAAGACAATTTCCACCACCGACAGGCGGGGAAAGTTTGTGTTCTACGCCAAGGATCCGCCGGTTCTTCTCCGTTCAGGGGTTTTTCCCATCTATTTCACGTTTTTCTTATGAATTCCCCAATTTCTACCATGTATTCGTGTAAGATGAACATGAGAGGCTAAAACCCTCAATCTTTAGGACCGGGAGTAGCCCGTGGATACATTGTATGATGATTTTAGATTGATAATTCATATTTTTCTCTCATATCCGTGGTATAAATTCGTTTTCTCTATTGCTATTGTTATGCTTGATCACCATAATAATAAATTAATGCCCTTAATCACTTCGACAGAAGGATTAACGGTTGAAAAGAGACGAATTCTACATTAATTAATAAAACCCTTGACAAAGGAGTTGTAAAATTAATGGTGGGAACTGAGGGACCGATCTTAATGCGCTTAGTTTAGGGGAATGATTACTACGACGATGGAATCAACCTAAATCTAAGTAGTGGATTACACCACGACAGTGGGTAATTCTCATTTCAGGCCACTACCCGGATAGAGAGAGAAGTGTGAGGAATTATATGAAATCTAATACAATGTTGACCCGCGGTGAAACCGCCATCCTAAAGATATCCCTTTGAATTGATTAAATTAACCTTTAATCGATTGTTTTCTTTGTTTGATTTTTATTTTCTTTTAAGTTCAACAACAAAACCCTACTTTGTTAATCGGCCTAGCTGATTGCGATTAGTTAGTAGAAGTCTCCCATAATTCACGTATCCCTGAGTTCGACTCGGGCCTCACAAGGCCTATATTACTCGACGTGTATACTTGCGTTTAAGCGCGTAGTAAAATACACGTCAAGTTTTTGGCGCCGTTTCCGGGGATACGGAGAATTATTGGCACTTTGAGTGCTAAGAGCGGCCATTCTAGGCCACATTTTTTTTATTTATTTTAAAACAATTTTAAAAATTCCTTTATTTCTCTATAATTGTGTTGACTCGTTCAAAGCATTGTACTGAACCCCTATTTCCATATTTCAGGTACTTTGCATGGTGCACACACGTAGTCGAGACTACGTGAATCGCACACCTGAGGTTCCATCTGCGGGACCAGAGGACGAGGACTACTATGAGGAGGAACACCACAGGGATATACATTCTGAATCTGAGCCAGAACAAGAAGAAGTAATGGTTGAAGCACAGACAATATGGGAGAAGATCAAGGCGTCTTCTTCCTCTGCATCAAAGGGGCCTATAAAGAAACAGGGGCAAAACATACCTACATACAAAATCGACCCAGCACTGATTAACTTGGTCAAATCCAATGCATTTCAAGGACTGAAAAATGAAGATCCAGTGGCACACATTAGTCAGTTTGTGGAGAACTGCGATATGGTGAAGATAGATCGCTTTCCGCAGGATGTGCTCTATCTCAAGTTATTCCCCAGTTCCTTGGCTGGAGTAGCAAGAGAGTGGCTCCACAACCTCGACGACGAGTTTGTTGAGTCATGGGATCACATGGTGGAGGTTTTCTTCGAGAGGTTCTTCCCTCCTGAGAAGACCAATGATATGATCCGAAAGATCCACAATTTCACCCAACAGGCGGGTGAAACCTATTCTGAGACTTGGGAGCGATTTCAAGTCATGTTGAGGAGATGTCCACATCATGGATTGGACAAGGAAACCCAAGTGAAGATCTTTTACTTTGCTCTCTCCGAGCATGATAGAAGAAACTTGGACTCGGCCGGCTCTGGATTCTTTCTAAATAACACTGATACAAGATGCTGGGAAATACTGAAGAATATGGCACGAAAGCAATCTTGGGGAGAAAGAGAAAGAGGCCCAGTTGAGCAAGCAAGAGTTTCCAGTGAGTCAAAGGCAATGAGAGAGCTGAATGAGAAGATGGATCTTCTCGCAAAGAAGTTTCTGCAGAAGGAAGACAATGAGTCCGAGGATGAGGCTCAGGTCAAGTATATGAGGCAACAGCAAGGGTACAGGAACAACGATTACTCATGGCGGAAGGACAAGAAATTTTCATGGAAGGATCCAAACAACTTCCTGCAAGATCCGGACGCCAAACCTGCACCGGTCACGGAGGACAAGAGCACGGAGTTGCTCAATCAAGTCATAAAGCAAAATCAAGAGTTGATGAACACTTTTGGGCAGCAAATAAAGCAGCAGGGTGAATTCATGAACCAGTTCGGGCAGACGTTGCAGAGCCACGGGGCTCAGATGCGGACTATAGAGACTTCCATGGCACAGATGGCAGCGGAGATTGCAAGCTTGAAAAAGCCGGCACATCCGGGTTTTCCGGGGAACACCAATGTTCCCGGGGGAAACCAACAGGCCAAGGCCATATTGTTGAGGAGTGGTAAGAAGGTGCTTAATCCAAGGGCGGATGACACAAGCACACCGCAGGACACAGTAGAAGAAGCAACCGCTAAGGAGCAGCCTGCACCAGTCATAGAGCAAATTGATGACACAACCGAAGATGGTAAGGAAGGACAAGCCACTGAGGAGGAACCACAGAAATTAACTCCCTATGTGCCACCTCATCAAAGAGCACATACCGTTCCGGTTCCCTATCCCAATAGTGCAAAAGCAAGAAAGGTGGATGCACAGTTTAAAAAATTTCTGGACAGCTTTAGAAAGTTATCTGTGAATATTCCCTTGTTAGAAGCAATTGAACAAATCCCGTCTTATGGAAAGTTTCTTAAAGATGTAATCACCAAGAAGAGGAAGATACCCGACACTGAGGTTGTGGTATTGAAGGAGCAAGTAAGTGCTTTTATTATGGGCACTTTGCCGCCAAAGCGACAGGATCCCGGGTGTTTCAATATTTCATGCTTTATCGGGAAGTTCAAATTTGGCGAAGCGCTTTGTGATTCCGGGGCAAGCATCAATCTGATGCCCCTTTCTACATTCAAGAAACTTGGATTGAAGGAGTCAAGGCCAAGCAATATGACTATCCAATTAGCCGATAATTCTGTGGTGAAACCATATGGAATTTGTGAGGATGTTTTGGTAAAGGTAGACCGCTTTGTTTTTCCCGCTGATTTTGTTGTGATGGAGATGCAGGACGAACACGGCAATGAGTTACTTCTTGGTCACCCATTTCAAGCTACAGCTGACATGATCTTGGAGATGGGGAGAGGTCGCTTGACCTTAGGCATTGCGGATGATCGCTTTGAGATGGTCATGCCCAGCAGCAATACATCTACTAAAGCAAAGGCACAGTGCAACATGGTGAAGCATGTGGAAAGCAATATCTCACTTTGTCTCGGGAAGCCATTTTTAGATATGGCCCATGTGATGAGCAGGATAGACAATGGGACCTTGGCGGTAGACCTTATGGAGCAAACGAAAGCTGTCTCTTTATGCAAGGCTGTCGGGTATCCAAATGATGAGAATGAGGACATTCCACCTTCGTGGGAGGATGATGTGATAATTACTTCTGTCTGTGATGCATATCCGGAATTGCCTCTAGAGGCGTGTTTGCTTAATGTCACTTATGATTGGATGCGGAGTACTTCACTCAAGGAGTGCGCCAAAATGCTTCAAATGCTTCCATGTTTCTACACGAGGCACTATGAAGATTTGGGTACACTGCCCCCACCGCTACAATCATCCCTTATCTGCCCACCTGATCTGGAGTTAAAGCCATTGCCCCCGCACTTGAAGTACGTCTTTCTAGCTGAGGAGGACAAGTTGCCAGTGATTGTTTCTGCATACTTGAGTGCGGATGAGGAGGAGCAGCTACTGATAGTGCTCAAGAACCACCGTGGAGCCTTTGGGTGGTCAGTGGCAGACATCAAGGGGATCTCCCCTACACTTTGTCAACATAAGATTCGGCTTGAGGAAGGAGCCAAGTCAGTCATACAGCCTCAAAGACGTCTAAATCCAAGCATGATGGAGGTTGTCAAAAAGGAAGTCATTAAGTTGCTTGCTGCAGGGATTATTTATGCCATATCTGATTCGATGTGGGTGAGTCCCACACAGGTAGTCCCTAAAAAGGGGGGAATCACTGTCACTACAAATCTTCTGAATGAACCTGTCACCACCCGATTGGTAACCGGGTGGCGTGTATGCATTGATTACCGCCGACTGAACGCCGCAACTCTGAAAGATCATTTTCCATTGCCATTCATTGATCAGATTTTGGAACGCTTAGCCGGTCGGTCGCATTTTTGTTTCCTTGATGGTTACTCGGGGTACAACCAGATTTCTATTGATCCTTTGGATCAAGAGAAGTCTACGTTTACATGTCCCTATGGGACTTTCGCCTACCGTCGTATGCCGTTTGGTTTATGCAATGCGCCGGCGACTTTTCAACGCTGCATGCTCGCCATTTTTTCTGACATGGTGGAGCGGTGTCTCGAAGTCTTCATGGACGACTTCTCGGTTTATGGAGCGTCTTTTGATGAATGCCTTTATAATTTAGATAAGGTGTTGCAGCGGTGCGAGGACACACACTTGGTCCTCAATTGGGAGAAATGTCACATGATGGTGACAGAAGGAATTGTGCTAGGACACAAGGTGTCTAGCAAGGGTCTAGAGGTAGACCCCGTAAAAATTGAGGTGATTTCTAAGCTACCCCCACCAAATTCTGTAAAAGGGGTGAGAAGCTTTTTAGGACACGCTGGGTTTTATCGGCGCTTTATCAAGGATTTTTCAAAAATCGCAAAGCCATTATCGGAATTGTTGGAAAAAGACGCAGTTTTTGATTTCAATGAGAAATGTCTTCACGCATTCGAGGTTTTGAAGGAAAAGCTGATTTCGGCTCCGGTTGTTCAAACTCCGGATTGGACAAAGCCTTTCGAGTTGATGTGTGATGCGTCTGACTATGCTGTGGGGGCTGTTTTGGGGCAAAGGGTAGATAACAAGCCTGCTGTGATTTTCTATGCCTCAAAAACACTTAATGATGCTCAATTAAATTACACAACCACGGAAAAAGAGTTACTTGCTGTTGTTTTTGCTTTTGAGAAATTTCGGCAATACTTAGTGGGTTCTAAGGTGGTTGTGTGGACGGATCACGCCGCAATAAAATATTTGATGGAGAAGAAGGATGCGAAGCCTAGACTAATTAGGTGGATTTTTCTCCTACAAGAATTCGATATTGAAATCAAGGACAAGTCGGGAATTGAAAATGTGGTGGCTGACCACTTGTCTAGGTTAGAGAGGGTGGATGAACAAGGTTTGCATATACCCATTACCGAGACTTTTCCCGACGAACAACTTTTAAAAATTGATTCTAAAGAACCATGGTTTGCGGAAATTGTGAATTATCTGGCTTGCGGGATCATCCCGGAAGATTGGTCTTATCAAGAGAAGAAGAAATTCTTCCATTCATTGAGATACTATTTTTGGGATGACCCAATATTGTTGAAGCAATGTAGGGATGGTATTCTTCACAGGTGCGTGCCGGAGTTAGAGTACGAAAGTGTTCTACATCATTGTCATGCGTCGCCTACGGGAGGACATCATGCTAGCTCACGGACAGCAGCTAAGGTGTTGGAGAGCGGCCTTTATTGGCCCACTTTGTTCCGGGATGCCTATGATTTTGTTAGGCAGTGTGACCCGTGCCAGCGTGCAGGTAATATCTCAAGGAGACAAGAAATGCCCCTGAATGTGTTTCAGGAAGTCGAGGTATTTGATTTATGGGGCATTGACTTCATGGGACCCTTTGTGTCCTCAAATTCAAATCTTTATATTTTGCTTGCGGTGGATTATGTGTCGAAGTGGGTAGAGGCAATCCCCACAAGGACTAATGATTCGAATGTAGTGTGCAGGTTCGTCAAAGAGAATATTTTCTGCAGGTTCGGGATTCCTCGAATGATCATTAGTGACGGAGGCACACACTTCCGAAATCAGAAATTTGCTTCACTTTTGAAGAAATATGGGGTCAAGCACAACATTGGCACCCCATATCATCCAAAAACGCAAGGACAGGTGGAGCTATCAAACAGGGAAATCAAGAAGATTTTAGAAAGAACCGTAGCATCTACACGGAAGAATTGGAGTGCATTACTACCGGATGCACTTTGGGCTTATCGAACGACGTACAAAACACCTATAGGCACTACACCTTTTAGGTTGGCGTATGGCCGGGCGTGCCATCTTCCGGTAGAATTGGAGCACAAGGCCCATTGGGCGCTAAGAAGGCTGAACTTGCGCTATGACGAGGCCGGGAGGAAAAGAATGTTTGAATTGAATGAATTGGATGAGCTACGTATGACGGCATATGAGAATGCCCGCATTTATAAGGAGCGCACAAAGCTGATCCACGATCGCCACATTGAGATGCGCACGTTCAAGAAAGGAGACAGTGTCCTATTGTTCAACTCTCGTCTCAAATTGCATCCCGGGAAACTGAAATCCCGATGGAGTGGACCCTTCGAGGTGGAAGAAGTGAGACCGCACGGAGCGATTCTCGTGCGAGATGGAGAGGCCACGTTCTTGGTGAACGGGCAACGCTTGAAGCTGTACTTTGGTGAGAACTATACGAGGAAAGTGAATGAGGTTAAACTCATTTCACTTGTACATGAATGAAAAGAAGGACCGACGTCTAGCCTAAGACGCTAAAGAAGGGAGCTTGTTGGGAGGCAACCCAACCATTGGTACATTAGGATAGTTTAATGTTAGGTGTAGTTTGCTTTTATTTTGTTTACTTTTTAGTTTAAAAATGATACCTTGATCCGTTTGTTAAATGTGCAGGAACAGGCAGGGTCGATACCATCGACACATCAGTCGATGGTATCGACATGGGTTCAGGTTGATACCAGCAGAAATCGCACTGCGTCGATACCATCGACGGACCCGTCGATGGCATCGACATGGTCACAGGCAGGTCGCAATAAAAGTGTCGATGGTATCGACATCTCAGTCGATACCATCGAGATCTCTGGAGATATTCAGACGAATTTTGCTCAGTCAACTCGATACCATCGACGGCCTCGTCGATGGTATCGACATCATCACAGGTTGAATGCAATAAACGGAGGTGTCGCAATAAGCGAAGATCATCACAGGTTGATGGCATCGACGGACATGTCACCGATCCGCATGAAGACATCGACGACGATCGCAACAGCCACGTCAGTGATCCGGGTGCTGCGTCGATACCATCGACTTATGTCGATGGTATCGACCCGTCAGCGATCCGAGTTTCTCGATCCAGCAAACGTCAGCCGTCGATACCAGCGACAGATGCGGCTACCCGCGAGACATGTCGATACCATCGACCCGCGTCGATGGTATCGACGGGTCAACAGGGGCGCCGATCAAGTCTATTTAAGGGGACTTGCAACGTCATATGACATCACACCCTCAGAGCAAGTATCCCCCATTGCGCCGAGTACTCCCCCGAGCCCTCTACACCTGCGGAGAAGCGTCATCGAGCGAAGATCTTCACCGAGCGGAGAATTTCTCTCCATCTTCACCGAGCTCTTTTCTCCCAATCTCATTCTTCTCGCAATCATGGTGCATACGGGCGGAGCATCTTCATCAAGCACGCACCCCAGGGAGATCGAGGAGTTTGTTCCTCCTCCAACCGCTTCCATCTCTCGTCCACGCCTCATTCATGCCAACATGGATGTAAGAAAGGTATATGAGGAGATAATGAAGCGGAAGTTCGAGGCCACCCGGTATGTGGACCGGGGAATGATCAGGGACCTGGGATTCGAGGCCGACTTGGCCTATGTGTTGGCCGGGCAAGCGCGGCACACCGGTCGCATATATGAGATGGACTGTCATGCGGATGGGCAGCCGTTCTTTGGCGAATGGCCCACATACAAGGAACTGGTGGCCGAGTTCATGGCGTCTCTTGATATCTGCGTCGTACCAAATGACGTGGTGCCATCGGACCAGATGTGGATCCAGGGAAGGGTGTCCTTCCGACTCTTCAACAACAATTACAACATCACGTTGAAGCAGTTCAACGCCATCTTCAACTGGAACCACAGCCGCCACGATCCCCGACGCCCCGACGCCCGCACCGACTACGACAAAATCTTCGCCGAGCTAGTTACAGTGTCGGCAGGGAAGACCGTGAGCTACCACAATGCCGCGGTAGCTGATTTTGAGCACCCGTTCGTCCGGGTATTGCATAGGATGCTTAGTTTGACCTTCTTTGTGCGGAGCGATCTTGCTTTGAGCAAGTTTCAGGAGAGCGACTTGTTCTTTCTATACGCCCTCCTGAAACGTCAAGAGTGCAACTGGGGAGCATTATGGTTACAGCGCGTCATGGCGGTGAAGCGGAGCACAAGGAAGGCTCCAATTCATTTTGGTGGTTTGGTCACCGGGTTGGCGCTTTACTTGGGGCTGAACTTTCAGTCCATGACTCCGATTTCTATGCGGAGTAAGGTGAACGTGCAACACTTGCACCGTTCAAACCTCATTCTTATCCGGGACGGGTTGGCGTACGCTCATTGCCACGTCAACCAAGCTTACCAGGAGGCATCCCTGCCGGACGACGTCTTCCACATCGAGGGCAAGCAGCATTTCCGATGGCCCATCATAGCCATCGAGTCCTCGGAAGAAGAAGGCGGAGGTGAAGACCAAGAAGGCGAGGCCGAGGAAGACGAGGAGGCTTTCACACCTCTTCGAGCACGCGTGGCACCACGGAAGCGTCCTAGGATGCACCCGGGTGCATCTTCATCATCTCAGCCCCCGCCGCCATCACCACAGCAAGAGCAGCCAGCTGCGGATCCCTACTCCATGCAAGGGATGTATACCATGCTACAGGACATCCAGCAGATGCAGCACCAGCATATGACTTTGTATAGCGGCATCCATGAGACAACGGGCCGGTTGCTTGATAATCAAAGGGCTATGTTCGAGAACGAGCGGCTCATCCTCGCCAACCAAGAACAAATGCACAACCGGTTGCAGCGGATAGAGACGCAGCAGGAGCCCTTCTTCGACCACTACTGGAGTCGAGACTACTTTGGAGGTTATCCACAGCCTCCGCCGAGGACCCAATATGATCCAAGCTTCCAGGGGGAGTACCCGTCTTGGGATCCTACGGCACCACAATACCCACCACCGCCTCCGCAAGATTGATCAGGGTATCACTGTTCCACCCTTAAGTTGGTTTTTGACTATGAGGCCATAGTCGGATTCAAGCTTAGGGGGGTGGCTAGAACAGCTTTATCTTTTATCTTTTCTTTAGTTGTTTTTAGTTTTTGCTTTGTTATTTGTTTTTGCAATTTTAAGTTTTTATTTAGGATCCACGTCTATCTAGTGTAATTGTGGATGTCGTAAAAATTGTCATCTTGCTGTTTTCATGGGGAAATTAAGGGAATTGAAAATTTTTTCTGTGTCATTTGGATAGCTGTACTTGGTTGTCCTTGGGGAACTTGTTCTATGAAAATGATTGATTATGTCAACTTTGAAGCAATATGTCATACCCACAACCCCTTTGACTCATGAAAAGTGGATAGTAACGGTTGTTTGAGCCTAACCTAATCAAATGGTAATGAGACCTTAGTCAGATGTAAGAGAAAGAACCCTTTAAACTACTACACATGTCAATAAGGAGGGACACATAATTTTCTTTTAAGGTTCAGTCACTTAATCTTGTGATCATTCCACCCCATTTCCTATAATCCACCCAAGAATTGGAAGTAAAGTGCAGTTTCAATTTCTTCTGCGTGCATGGCATGTAGATAGGTTGTGCATTGTTATTTTCATGTTTTTGCATAGAATAATGAAAAAAATATATAGTGAAACATGCATATTACCTTTAGGTGCATGTCATGTAGTTGCACTCATAACTTTTATGATTTTCATGCATACGCACACCATGTACCTCAGTTTGTCTTGAAAAGTGATCTAAATTGTCCCATACCCTCGAAATAGTACAAAGATTTCCAATCATGAAGAAAATAGCCTAACACATGTATCTCTAAGCAATTATGGATATGTGGGCTACGAGGAAAAGAGAAAAAATCTGAAATTTGAAAAAAAAATATAATATGAAAAAAAAAAGAGAATTTAGAAGGAAATGGAATAAGAGGGAGAAAGGAACATGATATCACTTACATAACAAGGAAACTGAGTACATGATGTGGCTTAATTAGATTTCTATCTCTTTTTGAGGTGGAAGGTTAGTGCATGCATCATTCCACCCAATTTTAAGCATTAGGGCATTTTCAATGTGCATTTGCATCATTTAGGGCATTTTGTTGTATGCATTTTGAAACTATGTAATACTTCCAAATTCTTTCATGAACCACCCATTCCATCCACCCGTTGCTCGGATTGGTAGGCCACCGTGATTTTCTCCTCACTCATGTTTATCAGGAGAACTGCTTCCATGTAGATGGTAGTTAGGGCGAGCAACGTAGTGTAGGTGATCACAAGATGCACTAATGCTGAATCGGCAAATTTTATTATGTTAACTGCCTTATGTGATAGTGTTCATCAGCTTGAAGGATAATTTCTTTTATTGATGGTTATTGTCGCCTATAGGGTAATTACTATTCTGTGATTAGGGTAGGCCGGTTTGAGAACGTCCAGTGGGAGTCATTTGTGAGGTGGGTTGGTGTTTTGATTGTTAGTTGACATTCACAATTCTATTCTAAGGATTAGTTGCTCGAGGACGAGCAATGTTTAAGCTTAGGGGAGTTTGATGCGATGATTTTGAGTCGCATTTATAGACCTTTTTTATATGAGTTTTGTGCCTTAATTACTCATTTTCATGGATATTATTGCATAATTCACTTTATTTGGTCTTTGCCATCATTTTATATCAAATCCCCTTTATTTCATTATTTTAAGCATTATTGATCATCTTATCATAAATCGTGTGGATTTATTTGGTCTTGTTGTGCAATTTCAGGAAAAACAAGTACCTACATCCGTCGATACCATCGACGGATGTCGATACCATCGACCAAGCCACAGGTTGTCAGCCGAGAAGAGCAATACAGAGTCGATACCATCGACACCCAAGTCGATGGCATCGAGATGTTTCCAGGCTGCTGGCGAGGATAAAGTCGATACTATCGACGCAAGTCGATGCCATCGACACAAGGAGAGCTACAGCGTCGCTAAACGACAACAACCGACGCTAAAGGAGTCGATACCATCGACACCCAAGTCGATGGTATCGAGATCACCACAGGCGCCCAGAATAAAAGAAAGGAAAGCTGCCGCTAATCCGCTGGGTCGATACCATCGACCCGCGTCGATGGTATCGACGCCGGCAGATATGCGTTGGATTTGTTTTGTTTTCGATCGGACGACTGTTGTTATTTGACGACCTAAGTAGGGACTTATACCTAATGACGGCCGCCCAGACGTGGGAGGATCTCATTTTTTGGATTGCACGAGTGCCGAGGAGGAGAGAAAGGAGAACGGAGGCCGAGAAGCTCATCCCGGTTGATTCGGACGCTGCCGAAGACAATTTCCACCACCGACAGGCGGGGAAAGTTTGTGTTCTACGCCAAGGATCCGCCGGTTCTTCTCCGTTCAGGGGTTTTTCCCATCTATTTCACGTTTTTCTTATGAATTCCCCAATTTCTACCATGTATTCGTGTAAGATGAACATGAGAGGCTAAAACCCTCAATCTTTAGGACTGGGAGTAGCCCGGGGATACATTGTATGATGATTTTAGATTGATAATTCATATTTTCTCTCATATCCGTGGTATAAATTCGTTTTCTCTATTGCTATTGTTATGCTTGATCACCATAATAATAAATTAATGCCCTTAATCACTTCGACAGAAGGATTAACGGTTGAAAAGAGACGAATTCTACATTAATTAATAAAACCCTTGACAAAGGAGTTGTAAAATTAATGGTGGGAACTGAGGGACCGATCTTAATGCGCTTAGTTTAGGGGAATGATTACTATGACGATGGAATCAACCTAAATCTAAGTAGTGGATTACACCACGACAGTGGGTAATTCTCATTTCAGGCCACTACTCGGATAGAGAGAGAAGTGTGAGGAATTATATGAAATCTAATACAATGTTGACTCGCGGTGAAACCGCCATCCTAAAGATATCCCTTTGAATTGATTAAATTAACCTTTAATCGATTGTTTTCTTTGTTTGATTTTTATTTTCTTTTAAGTTCAACAAAAAAACCCTACTTTGTTAATCGGCCTAGCTGATTGCGATTAGTTAGTAGAAGTCTCCCATAATTCACGTATCCCTGAGTTCGACTCGGGCCTCACAAGGCCTATATTACTCGACGCGTATACTTGTGTTTAAGCGCGTAGTAAAATACACGTCACCTAGCCATGTGTAATGACTGTAACACCCCCCCTAGTTAGGATCGCAACAAACCAAAGTGGTTTCGACCACTAAACCCACTATGGTTAGGGTTAGGTAGAAGCACAAGATCCAAACCACCACGTCAACATGTAGTGACCACCCAAGGAACTATGGTTACAACCCAACACCAACACTTGTTGTAACCAACACCAAATAGATAAAGGGTAACCACCTACATGGTGTTATGACTGCTACGAAAGCCAAGACAACATGGCCCATAAGAACATGGTTTTAACCATAACAAGGAAAGGGTAGCAACCCACGACTACCAATAGGGAGTAATGTTGTTACCCACTATAGACATCACGTTGTGAGCAAACCAAACTAGGTGTCGTGACCATCAACAAGGAAAATGTCGCGATCTCAAACTCAAGGAGTAACATCACGATCGAAAACACTGCCAATAGGAGGTGTTACAACCCACAACACACCTCACCCAGGTGTCACAATCAAGATCAAAGCAATAGCACAGTCATGCTCGCGACAAAACATCACGACCAACCCAATCTAGGATGTGAATATCAGCGCAGAAGGAGCGCAACTCAACCAACTGGAAATAAGACTTATAGACCCCAAAACAGAAAAGGAAACGTGACCATTTTAACCTCAAACAAAGGGCACATGCCTGTTTCAACCAAAACAAGATCGACATCAAGAAACCAAATGTCATCAAGATAAAGTTCTACGATCTAAGATCACCAAACCCTAAAATGAGTTCCGTGGTGATCACCTGAAAACACTTCCAGGAGAGAAGAAACAAAACCTCAAAACATGAGAGACAACTTCAAAATGCCAAGGAAGAACATTAGAATTGAAACCTTGATCATGATGACAAAACCAAAGCTAAAGGTACATGTAAAACCATCCTCTCAAAATCATTAAGAGAACAAGCATGAGAAGATTAGGGTTTAGGAGGGAGAGTTATCCTCATGAGTAAACTACAAGATCATAAACCCTAAGATTTAAGATCATCATCTATAGTCTTAGAATCATCTTTAAGGACTAAAACAAAAGGTTACACCAAGAGGAATCCATCTTCTTTAATGGGAAACTTCACAAAATATCGATCACTAGAAACCCTAAGACATGTACCATAGAACCATCATGAAAGAACCTCAAGAAAAGGAGATAAACCTACATTTAACCCATCCAAAATAATACCTAAGCTCCGTATTTCATCGTGGGGCTTGAATATCATGAATGTGACTAAAACCAAAATCAAGATATAGGAGGTAAACCACAATTACACACCCATCACTGAAATCGGGTACGTAATCTTAGGGTTTTGGATTCCAAGAATATAAAGCATGATAAACACCATCATTTAGGATTTAGATCTTGATACCATGTACAAGCATATTAAGAGCACATTTTAGAGTGAGAAACAACAACATACAAGCAAGATCAAGTGTGTTGATAATAGAGGAGGGTAGAGAGTTATAAAAACCGCCCTAAGAAGTTAAACACCAAGGGTCCAAGATCCAAGATCAAGGGCTCCAAGAACACAATCCAAGTGTTGCATAAGCTCCTCCAAAAGGCTCCTCTCATGACCACAACAACACCTAAAAGAAAAGGAGATTCCAAGGTGAAGATAGCCCAAGAAAAAGGAGGAAAGAAAACCCTAGACAAACTAAAGAGAGAAGGAGGAAAAAGGGGGAAAGAACTTCCTCCAACTATGGCCTATGACCCTTGTGATGAGGATTTCTTCCTAAAGAACGACCATCAAATCCAATCATGGTCCATAACAGAGAAAATGGAAAGGATGGACTAGAGATTCCAAGGTAAATCATGCAAAAGAAGAGGAGATACTTACCAAGGTTGAAGATGAGCAAAGAGCACCACATGCAAGGCATCCGATCATCAAAGCTCCAAGGATCAGCCCTCATTTGCTCCAACAAGATCCAAGGATGGACACAAGAGATTGAAGAACAAGAATGGCAAGGGTTCGCTTGTGTGGAGTGAAAAGAGGATATATACTTGAGGTATGAGAGAGAAAAGTTCAAAGAACAGGTGTCAACACCTTAAGACACCTAAGGGACACTTGTCCACCAAAGAAACCCAAATGTAACAACTTAAACCATGCATTCATGCTATGGTAATAAAACCTAAGTTGGGTATCGACTTACTTTGGTCCCCAACCCATGGTTTAGGTCACAACACATCCTAGAGGTCGAAACAGGTCAAAATAGTTCAACTAGTTCGAAACAAACTCACCACCTTCAAAGAGGTTGAAACACTAAAAGACAAGCATATAGGTCGAAACTCATGACCCCAACCTTCATGGTTGTAACAACATCAAGCCTAGGCTAGTGTTTTGGTCAAAACACATCCAAAACAACCTCTAGGTAGCTACCATCATCCAGGTACATCAAGGTCAAAAAAAGACAACCATAGAAAACCTTAATCACCACCAAGGATGACACCACTCAAATAAGGCACCCACTTCTTTTTGTTTCCTATAGAAGATGTAAAGGGATGGAAGTCACTCTCTAGAAGTGAAAAATTTCACATCAACCCCCTTCTTTGGGTAAATTTCAATTTACACCAAAACTAGCACACAAAGCACAAACAACATCCCAACAAGCTCAAACTTGAAACTTAAGCTCTTGACAAGTTCTAATAGAATCTCAAAAGATTAGAGAAAGTTTCTAAGAAATATATTTAATCCAAACGAATAGGGTTACCCCAAAATGTTGGTCAGGGGTCTTATATTTTGTGTGCTGCAATCTTCCGAATTAATAATTGAGGGTAATGCATTTGAACAAAATAATGAGAGAGAAGTTGATTAAAGGCATGATTGAATATTATTAAATTTTATTCAAATGAAATCAAATCAAAATGTTTTTGACAAACTTTTAATTTTCTATTGTAGAATCAAATGGAAGCACACAACAAATTTTCTCTAGGTTCATTCCTTGAGAAGAATAAGTTAAATAGAAATAACTTCCATGATTGGTTTAGGACACTGAGAGTTATTCTCACATAGGAGCTTAAGATCTATGTTCTAGAGACATTAGAGCCAGATGAACCTCTTCCCACTGCACCATAGGCTGACATGTATGCTTACAAGAACCAAACTGAAGATGTTATTTATGAGAAATGTCTAATGTTGTGCTCCATGAACTATGAGTTGCAAAGACAACATGAGAACATGGATGTCATTGAGATGGTGACACATCTTAAGTACATGTTCTAAGATTATGCAAGACAAGAGAGATATGATGTCTCTAAGGTGATGTTCAAATATAACATGGAAGAAAGAGATCTAGTAGGTCCTTATGTGCTCAAGGTCATTAGGTATGTAGAGAACCTTCCTACAATGGGAATCCCCCTGAGTCAAGAGTTTTCCACTGATGTCATTCTACAATTTTTTTCCTAGTCATATAGTTAGTTTGTCATGAACCACAAAATGAATGGCTTTGACAAGTTGTTGAAATAGTTACTTGGTATGTTGAAAATAGTTGTGGTACAAATGAAGAAATACAAACCTAAGTCTATGATGATGATAAAAAAACCAAAGTGCAAGTCTTAAAGCAAAGGCAAAGCTATGAAGGGTTCTAAAGCTAGCCAGTAGCCCAAGTCTTCAGCACTCAAAGCAAAGGGAAGAGTGAATAAGGGAGGCAATTTGTACCACTGTCACCATCCTAGACGTTGGAAAAGAAAATTTCCCTCTCTACTTAGAGGAACTAAAGAAGACGGTGTGGATAGAGATCTAAAATTTAGTTATATACATCATAAGGAAAATCAAATTACTTCTTCATCTTGGGTTGTGATACCGTATGTAGATCTGACATATATTTGAATATATAAGATCTGATAAGAAGTAAGCCTTTACAAAAGGGGAAGGATGGGTTGTGTGCAGCCAAAACATCAACAAATTTAGTCTAAATTTAGAATTTATCTTAACCCACAAGGCGTGCAATAGAGTTAAATCAATTTATATTTCATTATGCCATACTTTCTGCATATTGTATGGACAAGGATAATTAAGAATAAAGAGTAGTTAATGTTCTATTTCAAAGATATGATCTTGTATGGCAATGCCCCAAAATATCTTATGATCTTTTTTGAAGGATTCAAATATAAATGTTGATAATGTAAATACCAAAGGGATTAAAACTTGATATCCCAAACAAGGAATACCTACATCATAGTCATCTACATCACATAGATAAGAAATGCAAATCTAGAATATGTAATAATGTTTATCTAGACTATTTTGGTTATTGAACCAATAAGAGATATATGTCTTATTTATGCAGAACATGACAAAACTCTCTCAATAGATATAGTGGAAGCATAAGATTTCTATTAGGACTTTACATAATTATGTATATAGACCTTTAGAATAAATGCTAGAGGTAGTTATTTGTACCTCATTATAAGTAATTATAATCTTAGTAGATTTGGTGATTTGTATTTGGTAAAATACAAACACGAATCTCTTGAAGTGTTCAAGAAGATCATGAGTGAAGTATATAACTTACTTTGATAAAAAGTATTAAGATACTTTAATATGATCAATGTTAAAATACTTTATATCAAGAGTTTGAGGACCTTCTGGAAAGACAGTGATAGTGTATCACAATAAGCTCCACCTAAAACATAATGATGAATCAGAAAGAAGAAATGACACCTTGATGGGTCATGGTGAGATTATCAATGAATCTAACTTTTCTTCTAACTTCCTTTCAGATACATGATTTACACTAAAACAATGTACCATCTAAAATGGTTTAAAATACACCAGATATGGTATGGGAAATGTCTTGATATGTCTTAAGGATTGAAACTTATACAAGAAAATAGTTTCTTGAAAAGATTTATCACATAAATGTTAGTTTGTTGAACACTGCTTATCTCTATCTGACAACAAAAGTGTTTGTTACTAGGATAGCTGAGCTCCAAAGGAATCAGTTGGGGTAATGTAGAACTCAAAAGGTTTGATATCAACTAGAAAACATTTAACCTAAGGAGGTATAATGGGATCTAAGGGAATAAAAAAATGTTGTGGAATCTCAAGTTCCTTCTGTAACATAAATCTCATAGTTTTAGTAGAACACACCTTAGGATTAAAGGATTATGATATCCTATAACTCAGAAAGGTGGTGAGTTGGTCATAAGATTATGAGCCAAAAAGCTATCTAGAAGCTATGAAGGGAACAAAGTCTTAGAAAGGGCTTGAGGCCATTATATTTAGAATGGAATCCATGTACACAAACATGTTATGAACTTGGTGGTACAACCTAAAGGGGTGAAACCCATAGGGTTTAGTTAGGTTTTCAAATGGAAGACCGACATGGATAACGTAAAAGGACATATTAGTTGCAAAGGTTTTCAAACAAGTTCAAAGTGTTGAACATGATGCAATCCCTTCACCGATTGTCATGCTTGCTATTACAGCTTATTAAGACTATGAGATTTGGTATATGGATATTAAAACCACATTCCTGAAAGGGAATATTTGATAGGATGTGTACGTGACACAACCTGGAGGTTTTATAACTTCATTACTACAAATAAAGTATGTAAGCTACAATTTAAATCTAAAGGTTGAAACAAGCATCTCTGAGCTAAAATCTTTGATTTGACAAGATAGGCAAAGAGTTTGACTTGCATCATGATAAAAGATGAAATGTGTGACTGCAAAAGATTTAGTGGGATCATATTCACATTCTACATGTTGATGGAGAATAACATCGCAATACTACAAGTATTGAAATGTGGCATGAAAAGCACCTTCTTTAAGAAGGATTAGGTAAAACATCCTATGCGATAGAAATTGGCAAATAGTTCTTGAAAGTTCCTTAACCTAAGTATGATCACATATATTAGCAAGTTGTGGAAATGGTTCAACATGAAGGAGTCAATGAGAGAGAATATGTCCATGGTACATGGGATTAGTCTCTCAAGAACAATGTATATCAAGTGTTATGAAGAATGGGAAAATATGAGTAAGAGGACATACTCATTCATAATTGAATCTATCATGTATGCTAGATAATGTACCCAACCCATAATCTTGGATGTATTGGACATGAAATGATAATATTAGTCATATTCCAATGAAGTTCATTGGAATGCCATAAAGAACATCCATTAGTACTTAAGAAGCACTAAGGATCAGTTGCTGGACTATAGTAATAAGGAAGAGTTGGGTGTAAAGAGTTACACTAATGCAAGCTTCTAAATTGACTAATTAGTGTCTACAAAATAAAATTTGTGTTTGATCATATAACTTAAAGTTGTAAGTTGGAAGAATTTTGAAAAACATACCATTGTTTAAATTCTACAATAAAATCCAAGTATCCTGGAGTTATGAACACATGAGTGGATATTGTATGGATCTAGAAGTTCATATAGATGAACATATAGATGATCCAACCATTAATGACATAGTAGAAATACTATGACAACAATGGAGATAGTGGTTATGCAAGGCATATTAGACAACATACTATGAAAACACCATCTCATACTAGAAGTCATACCACGAAGAGATGTGAAACATGCAATATATCGACTAAAGGCAAAATACTCCTAACTTGTTGGATTAGTCCTTGGGCAGCAGAAACATGATGGACATGTTAATGATCATGAAGAATAAGATTTGTGGGTGATTGTCTCTAAGTGCAAGTGGGAGTCTGTAGGTATGTATGCCCCAGGAGATAATCATATGATGATTGTGATGGCATATTTTATAAACAATTTGATAAATAATAAAGGCAATCTTCCAATCTATTATTTTTTCAATTAGTTATGAGATATTCATGAAACATAATAAATGTCTAAAGAATGACATTCATCAATGACATATGTGTTTGGGTTGATGACTTGAATAAATAGATCATACATATGCTAAGAGTATGTACATTCTTGTTATGTCCCTATTCGGATGTTATTTTGGAAGGATGATAGACAAAAATGACATAAAAGACTAGAGTGTGTGTTGGTTGATGATAGAGTCTAATCAGTCATGACATGTGATATCAAACCAAAAATATAGATACTTGTTGGAGAACAATGTATCAGACAGACCCATCATGTGTGTCACATGGAAGCCATAATTGTTGGTTATAATCATCTCTCAAAGTGAAGGGTGGTGATTGTGGTTCTTAGACCTAAAATTGCTACACTCATCACATGTTGTTCAATATACATTAACATCATCTACTGGGACCTTGAATATGGGTTACCATAAAGGTGGTGCTTGGGTACACTGTGAAACTTGAGGATGAGTGTGAGTGAAGCAAATGGGATTTTTTCCTCCTATTGGAGTTTGATATCCAGGCCACTTGATAAGAGAGACAAAGAAAATCATGTGCATCCACATGTAAATCAATATATGATATTGAGATCACATATATCTCAGATAGTCTACTCTAGAGCAAGGAACATGGATTGGAAATTGAGAGGATTATGATTTCATGCCTTGAGTTCAATCTGGATATCAGTTACAAAGAATTATACAATCACTATAACACCAGTGATAGATTGTAGGTTGAAGTTATTCACCAACGTTTTGGATTACTTGGGTAGAAATGATGTATTTCTACATACTGCTCATTGCTTGTGATGCCATAAATCGGTTTATGGACATTCACTACCAACATAGCTTGGAACCTATAGGGTCACACAAATACGATACACTTGGAGTAGGAGTTCATTCATGAATATGGTTTAAAATTGATTAATAAAGAGACAAGTATTCATTATAAACAATATTAGTTGAATATTGACTAACAGAACTGTGAACTGGCTGGTTCAAGTGTTAAAATGATCATTTTAGAATGTTAGGCCAATTGAACCAACTTTGGAAATTCAGGATAGTGAACCAACTAGATCAGGAAGTGAATCTATCTGCTCAGGACCATGAACTGACTGGCTCTGGACCATGAATTGACTGGATCATGTTGTGAATTGAGCAGCCGGTGGATCAATTTTCTTAATTCAAGGATTTTTATTGACATCATGTTGTGTAATAAATAGGGTATTAATTGCCAATACAATTGTGATTGGGAAACATGATTAAATGAATGGTTCGTTGGATGAACCGACCGACTCATATTCCAACTATTCTATTCGCCTGTGAATTGATCGTTTGGTTGCTCATAGGTTGTAAAAATTTGTGAAACTCCAATCTCTTCTGCTACCACTCAAATTGGGAACCCTGACCCTATCCCTCCTATAAATAGTGGGGTACTGGGGGATTCTCAGGTACAAATCAACTATTTCTAGAAAATATTTGTCTTCTCTAGTTGTAGTAACCAAGAGAACCCAAGCATGTCCTACCCGATAAAGGGAGGGATAACAAGGGAGAACAATTATGGGAGAGCAAGTGGGCACTAGTACACCAACGAGAAGGAAAAACTCCTTCTTCTTAGTTAAACTAGAATGACAAGAGTTCTTGGTTATCTGTGTGGACTACCATAGAGGTGAGGAGTCTTTCCTACTAGGAGGACAAGATCAAGTTGTTTTCGATGGTGATCAGCTAGGAGTTGTTGCTGACACCATTTGAGTGAGACTTGAAGAAAAGCACATACTATATAACAAGGGAATTGTCATTGGACTTGTTCCAAAACCAAGTATGACCTCATAAACCATCCTTCCCATTACATAGTTGTTGACACGACCGTCTGTTAAATGGGAATATGCCAGATAACATTTTTGTTTCTGTTGCTTATCTATTGCCATATTTTTAAACACAATGCCCGCTCAAAGAAGGAACAAGCTTTGACAAAAAATGCAAGGTTGGGGGAGAGGGAGAACGAGCCCCCTTCTATATAGGATTGAGTATATCCTCCTCATGTTGATTAGGCTTGAATGATGTAGGGTGCATTGGTCACTTGTGGTTTGCGGCATACCACTCTTCATGATGCTCATGAGTAGACCATTAGAACATGCCCAAGAAATAAGGGAGTGTGTAACTTTATTACCTTTTGGGGGTATGCATGTCCATAAGGAAATATGTTGTTGTAGAAATTTATGAATCTTAGGAATATCTTTTTTCCATTGCCATGTAGTTTTAGCTCCTTCTTGTACGCTTATATGTAATGGAAACAAGCTTTGACCTAAAATGCAAAAAAAAAGTACACCACTATTTCGTAACCAAAAAGAAGAGGGGTTGGGTGGGGACTGAGCCTCCTTCTAGATGGTCTCATGAACACAGATCATCCTCAAATTGATCTGGCCAAAATGATCTAGGGTGCATTGGTCACTTGTCATTCGTGGTAAGCCATTCTCTATGATGCTCATGAGTAGACCGTTAGAACATGCCCAAGAAACAATGGAGTGAGCCACCTTGTTACATTTTGGGGGTATGTGTGTATATAGGGTGGTATGTTATTGTAGAAATCTATGGATCTTAGCAATATCTTTTTGCCATTTTCATGGAGTTTTAGTTGCTTCTTATATGGTCATATGTAATGTGAAATCGTCTAACTCAATCAAATCTTAGATATGCCCTGATGTTGTGTTGGTGGGGAGGAAGAAAGCCACGATACCTAGGTGACGTGTTAACCACACTTGAAGGAGCTGACCTCCTTGATTGAAAGAAAATGTAGCTTTTCCACATCTAGAATCACCTCCTCAATCTCTACCATTTTTTGATTTCCCGAACAATGATGGATCGAGGGATCATCAGACTAGCGTTGGGGTTTTAGCATTGCCATAATGCTGAATGATGAACAATGACTTTGGTCGATTCATGTTGCCAACTTGGGTCCCAACCTGAGCTTCTCCTATCGTATCGTCATTGTCGAGTACTCTACTGCTGCCCAAACACATGGCGTTTCTCTTACTAATCAGACCTCTCTCCTGATCTACACTTATTTCTTGAACGAACTATCTCATCTTCCCACTTGTTTGGCTTAGCCTTAGGCTACTTGGGTTGTTTTTTCATTATTACCCTACATATCTGCACTTTTTAGTCGGGAGCTGGAAATTTACTCAACGTTCCCTCCGAACCATGCAAAATGGTTTCCTACTACATAATATATTTTAGGGGTTAGTATTCATCTCATCCCCAAAATGAGAAAAGATCAATATATAGTATACAGTAACACCCTCTCAAAGTGGGAACATGCTTGACCAAAGATGCAATAAAAAGTATGGTACTATCAAAGAACGAAAAAAAAGAGGGGTTGGGGGGAGGGAGAATGAGTGCTCTTTCTAGAAGGGATCAAGAACACAAATCCTTCTCATATTGATCTAGACAAAATGATTTAGGGTGCATCGGCCACTTGTGGTTTATGACAGGCCACTCTCTATGATGCTCATGAGTAGACCATTATAACACACCCATGCAATAAGGGGGTGCACCGCCTTGTTACCTTATGGGGGTATGTGTGTACATAAGGAGGTATGTTGATGTGGGAATGTATGAATCTTTGCAATATCTTTTTTCCATTGTCATGGAGTTTTAGCTCCTTTTTATAAGGTCATGTGTAATGTGAAATTGTCTAATATGATTGAATCTGGTATATGCCCTGATGTTGTTCTGATGGGGAGGAAGAAATCCATGATCCATTGGTGATGTGTGAACCACATGCCAAAGATGTGGCCTCCTTGATCAGAAGAAAACATATCTATTCCATTGTCAAAATCACCTCCACAATCTCTACTAGTTGCTAATTTCTAGAACGATGCTCGATCAATTGTCAGAGTAGCATTGGATCTTCAGCATTGCCACCCTATCGGATGATGAAATGCCACATTGGTCGATTGGTGTTGCCATTTTGGATCCAAAATGGAGCTTCTCCTTCTCTATTATCATCATTAGGAACTATGATAGTTTCCCCATCACATGACATCTCTCTTACTAAAAGGACATGTTTCCTCATCAACACCTTCTGAATGACCAACCTATCTCATCTACCAATTTTTTTGGCTTAGCCTTAGGATACTTGGGTTCCCGTGCCATTGTAACCCTACACAACTGCACTTTTTTAATATATTTTAGGGGATTAGTATTCGTCTCATCCCCAAATAAGAAAAGATTGGTATATAGTATATGGAAAATCTCTCTCAAAGTAGTAACAAGTTTTAACCAAAGCATGAAAACAAGTATACCGTTGTCAAGGAAAAAAAATGAGTGGTTGGGGAGTGGGAGTACAATCCCCTTCTAGCTAGCTCAAGATTACATATCCTCCTCATGTTGATCTGTATATAATGATATAGGGTGCATTGGTTACTTATGTATGAGATGCCACCTATACAATTCCCATGAGTACACCATTAGAATATGCCTAGGAAATAAGGGAGTGTGTCGTCTTGTTACCTTTTGGGGGTACACCTGTACATAAGATGATATGTTGTTGTAGGAATATATGAATTTTAGCAACATTGTTTTCCATTGCCATGGAGTTTAGCTCCTTCTTTTAGGGTCATATGTAATTTGAGATCAGCCACCTTAATTGAATCTAGGATATGCCTTGATGTTGTGCCGACGGGGAGGAAAAAGCCCTAATTCTTTGGTGATGTGTGAACCACACGCCGAGGAAGGGGCCTCCTTGATCAAAAGAAAACACGGCTTTGATGCTGCCATAATCACCTCCACAATCTCATCCAGTGACCGACTGCCAGGATTGTGATGGTTGGGTCGATCGTTGGAGTAGCATTGGTGTTTCAGCGCAACCAACTCGCCAGATGAAGAATCATCGCTTTGGTCAATTGGTGTTGCTAACTTGGATCGTGATTGGAGTTTCCCCTTTGCATTGTCGTTATTGGGTACTCCGGCTACTTACCTAGTACATGGTGTCTCTCTCATTAAAAGGATTTATTTCCTCATCTATGCCTACTAAATGACTGACTTGTAACATATAAGATCTCAGACCCCACCCTAGAATTTGACATTTTGGACTTAGCCAAACAAGGTCAAAGGTTAGACCTAAATAGATGTTTAGTATAACCCCCATGAGCTAATGCATGTATAGATTACCTTAATGTAACCTAATGTTCTAACATTAGGTCTTAGGTTTATAATGGATACATAAAATATGCCACATAACTCATTTTGGTGGTAATATGAAGACAAGGAATTTGATTGGATGAGCAATTTAGATAATGGGCCGTTAATGGGCCATATGAAAAATCTCATAAAAGAAGCCTCAAAAGTGGAAACAAAATTCAAATTCGTAATCTACATATCATAATTAGCCTACATGTCAAATTTCATCTAATTTGGACAACCTTGAAATATTAGGATAAGTTTAGGAGAGAGAAAATGAGTAAAAATAATAATTTATGAATAATGTAATTATATAATATCAAAATATGGAAATAATGAAAAATTCATATTCAACACATCAAAGATAACTTGTGGATGAAGCTTCACCAAATTTGGATGTTGTTTATGCAAGTTATGCAATTTTAGGTACATTCTGAACTTTTATGCAATTTACCCAATTGGGAGGTTTTCTTTGAAAATTGTCACATGAATTATAATCCTTAGATATTTCCTTGTCATTCTCGAATTTTTTGAGCTATGGGGCTCCTAGTTATACTTGGTTTGGAAGTATTTCTCTTCAAGGACATTTTAGGGTTTTTCCCCCTCTATGGATAAGGATGAAGATAAGGATAAGGATAAAGGTGAAGATAAGGATAAAGATAAAGATAAGGATAAAGGATATAGATAAAAGAGATAAAGTGTGGGCAGTAACTGAGGGAGGTGTTGCATGGACATAGAATCTCTAGGCTATTGACACATGGAAAACTCCATGTACACCTCATGCTTGAGCCTTCCTTATCCATGAATCTATATATACCCCTTCCTAGCTCCAATTCAAAATCATTGCTCACTCTCTCTTTCCTCTAGCTTAGAGTACCTATCTTTCTCTATTTTTCTGTAGAACTAGGTGGTCTAAGGGAGAAGATGCTCCCCTTATTTAGAAAAAGGTTTCCTAGAGTTCCATCTAGCCCTACTTAGGGTTTCCAAGGTCCTCTTCTAGGGTTTTTGACCAAGGCAAGTGATTTTCTCTCCTTCTTCTTCGTTTTTCCTATTCTTCCTCTTCCTTCAACCTTCCTCCAGGTCGAAGCCATGGTATTCCATGGTGAAACCCCACCTAGAAACCTTAAACACCTCATCTCCATGTTCTTTTGTTAGGGGTTTTCACCTCCCAAGTGGAGAAGGTGCTTCTTGCTCAAGATATTAGCTTTGTTTGGAGAAACCAACCTCTCTAAGCTCAGGAACCTTACTTAGAGGTTCTTTAGTGGCCTAGTCTTGGACATAGGTTGGACTTTGGACTGTATAGACTCTGAAGTTGAGGTATGATTGCATCCCACATTATTTCTATATTGATTAATTTCTAATTCTTCTCTCTAAATGTATGATGTATCCCCTATTCCTCTATGTTGGGAAATTAACCTATTTTGTCTTACTCTTGGTCCTATGGACATTATCCTACACAATTCTCTATTATTTTGATATCATGGTTCTTATGAACTAGATTATTATTATGACCTTGTATATTCTCTTGGACTCTTATCTTGTGCTTTGTGCCCACATTGTTGTGGATGTTTATGCCCACCTTGTAGTGGATGTTTTGTGCTTCTTTTCCCACCATGGTAGTGGATGTATATGTAACACACTTTGTTAGATTTTTTGATTTCACATCTGTTGTTTATCCTTTTTATGCATCATGCGATGACTACTAGTATAATGTTGAATGTAAATTTATGTGGATGTGAAAATTCCCACATATGAATGCAGATGTGAAAATCCCTGCATATTTTTATATATATTGGCAGATGTGAAAATTCCTGCTAGGAAGATGTTGATAGACCCTGCCACTGCCCTATTATAGAGCAGATGTATACAAGACCCTGCTCACTCTACATTTTTGGTAGATGTGTATTTCCTACCTACATGATATATTATTCTAGTTTTGTCACAGGTGAAACACATGGATGCTTTGAAATTATATTTTTCTTTCATCATGATATGAATGTTCTTTTCTTTTATGCCCCTTTGGGTAGTACTTTCCTCTTCAATGGGAAGCATTTATAATTGATATCCTTATTTTCATATATTGCTCAATTTCCTATTTTAGTATGCACATACCAACTTTGCTGATGTCATCTATTTTTCTCTTCTTGCTGTGGTATGGTTCTAACCCTAGATGAAAGATATGGAGGACATGACATAAAGATATGGACTTAGCTTAAGGAGTTAAAGCTTGGAGACAATCTTTATGTGGTTTATATTTCCCTCTACTTAGATCCTTATGTTGTATCATACATGTAAACCCTTATGCGATATTATGATGTACTTTTCTAATCTTTTGAGAAAATTGAGTATAGTCATTATTATTATTCCGCTTCTATACTTTGGTTGTTTTGAATACCATTAATAAGGATTTGAAAATTTTACACCCGCTCCAAGCATACCTTTGAGTGTGTTTGGAATGGATGTCAATTCTTCAATTTTTTTTAGTAAGGGGGTGATCCCGCACTCCTTACATGACCTATATAATCTACATGTGTGTTTGTCTTAGACGTAGGCTACTTGGGATACCATGCCATTTTCTCCCTATACAACTGCACTTTTAATATAATTCTGGGGGTTAGTATTCATATCTCCCCAAATTAGCAAATATTGATATATAGTATAGGGGAACACCCTGTTAAAGATGAAACAAGCTCTGATGAAAAATGCAAAAAAAATGTATATCACTGTCAAGGAACAAGAAAAGAGGGGTTGGGGTGAGGGAGAATGAGCCCCCTTCTATACGAGTTGAAGAACATGAATCTTCCTCATGTTGATCTAGCCAGAACGATCCAGGGTGTATTGGTCACATGTGGTTTGTGGTGGGCCATTCTCTATGATGCTAATGAGAAGACCATTAGAATGTGACCAGGAAACAAGGGAGTGTGCCTCCTTGTTATCTTCTTATGGTACACATGTATATAAAATAATATGTTGTTTTAGGAATCTACAAATCTTAGCAATATATTTTCACGATTGTTATAGAGTTTGAGATCCTTCTTTTAATGTCATATATGATGCTAAATTGTCCAATTCGATTGAATATGGGTTATGCCATGATGTTATTCCATGGGGAGGGAGAAAGCCATGATCTGTTGGTGATGTGTAAACCACACGCCAAGGAGGCAACCTCCTCAATCGGAAGAAAATGTAGCTATGCTACTACTGGGATCACCTCCACAATCTCTTCCAGTCACCAATCATCATAATGGTGATGGCTCGATCGATTGTCATAATAGTTTTAGGATTTCAACAGTGCCATCCTTCCGGTCGAACCTATTCTATCCATCTTTCTCCATGGATGTTGTCATCATCATAATGGTCTCTCATTGGATCTGCACTTTTGATGATGGCATGCAGATGTGGGCCGAGAATCTCATTTCCATCGAGCATTATTACAACATAATGCCAACCTGAAGCATGGTTTAGTTATGTCTGCCTTTTGGCAATCTGACAAAAGCATCTTTCTTGCGAGGGAGGGCTTATATTTCATTATGATCCCATCCACTACTACAAAATAGGTCATCCTCAATGGATGGCAACACGTATATTAAACAGTGGGATGAATTTGACGGAACCAACCCTTCGATCTGATGCAATTTTCAATTTATCGATTACTAATGTCCACTATCCAGTTATCTGTTTATCAGCCTGTGGCACCACCTAATTTCACACCCACATGCACCGGGAGTGGGTAAGTTATTTCCATCCCATTTCACTCTCCATGACTGATCCTAATACCATATGCCCTAGCTTCCTAACCTCTACACTTCAGTGATCGCAACCATTACATGATGTTAATTCGTCTTAGTAATCCAATGCCAAGAAAGGTGAGCGGGGTTGGGCCACTGGTGGCCATGATGCATATGTCCGTGAAGCGCCAATCTCATCATTTGGCTCAATGACACCAACAGAGTGCACGAAAAATAGGGGAATCTTCACATGAAATACCCTTGTCACCATAAAATTTCTAAGGAGCTTTGACAAGGCGCTACAACCTCAAGGCGCATTTAAGATGCAACAACAAAATTTGAAGCATGATTCCAAACTTCAATTTCCCTTTGGCCATGGTAGGTTCAAAAACTCTTCTAAGCCTCTTCTCAGTTTCTTTTGGTTCATTCTATTTGGCTGATGGAGATCGAAGTAGGGGGAAGAATCCTTCTCCTCACATAGCCCTCCATACGACTCGTATGAGGTATGATATGGCTCTTATTAATTTCTCTAATTCAAGAGACTCAGACCCTTCAACCTATTTCTAATCACCTCTCTATTTTCCACTTCCACTTCACCTCCTCCTTCCTTCTTAGGATGGTAACAAGGTGCTGGAGGTGATAATCAGACCAGTTAATCACGATGAGATAATAGTGTTGGAGCAGAGTTGAAAGGTCAGGAAGATTGAAATCCCCTACATCCATAAACAAGAGACTTAAGGTTGTTTTGTAAATAGAGGAACACTAGATCCTAATCGTATGGACATTTTCTATATATAGTTTGATAGATCAAATTTTTGCTTAAGCTTGATTCATCTTGTCTTTAACAAGCTGCTTGCTAATTTTAATTTGAATGGGGTGCATTCTAGTATTATAGAACTATTTACACTTTGGTTATTATTAAGTGTGTAGAAGTTCCTGGTCATGACATGCAACTCTATGCATTGTAGATGATTGGCCTTCTAGTTTTATGTGCATTATTTGAGAAAATGCCTTAATGGAAAGTAGGCTTTTGAGATAAAGACACAAACATTGCTTTTGTGCCAAGATTTCAAATGATGCGAGGAAATTATCCGTATGCAATTTTGTTTCTTGGTACATTTTTTTAGATTTTTTGTTCATTTAGGGATGAAAATACTTATAAAATGTCCACTTTATCTTCTTGAAATCGAATGGCATGGGTTCAATTTCATCATAGCACCTGGCTCTGCTCATCTTTCCTATTCATATTGTTTAATATAACCAATATTTTCCTAGCAAACATTTATTGTAAACCTAGAAATCATGTATTGTATACTTAGAAGTCATGTATGAGTCATGTCTTATTTGATTCTTTAAATACATATTTGATAAAGAGTTATAGATTACAAAAATTCATTATTTGTATATTATTTAGTAATGATGTGTATGCTTTGCTGTAATTACTTTTATCTATGCCTTGATCCAACTATCAAGGTTTCTTTTTTAGAACGGTTGAAGAAAACATCCTTGTTAGAAAAAATGCTCCTATGAGAGACATGATTGGTATACCATACTAGCATTAATGACTTACCACTATCCAAGGAATCACTTGCATGCAACTTAAAAAGCATAGATAAATCACATATGTTGAAAAGCTTTTGTCTTCATTATTTTTTGTGAGCTTTATTTTCTCTCTATTCATTAGATGATATGATATTTTCATATTTTACATTAACTGAACTTGATATTCAATATAGGGCTCTATAGACAGAGTTCCAACTCCATATATATATATACATACATATATATACATATATATACATATATATACATATATATACATGTATATATACATGTATATATATATATATATATATATATATATATATATATACTACCTATTTTATTGTGTTTGCTTTTAGTTTGAATTGGACAATATTGGAATTTTTATGTATCTATATGAGCTAATTGATTTGTGAGACTTTTTTTATTGCTTCATAATTCTCAATCATAGTCTTTCATATAATATTTGCATTGTTTGGAGTTGATCATTTAGAACCGTGATAACCTCTATTTACTCATTTTGACATGGTTTGTAAGTGATCATGCATGTTTATATCCAGTTTTAGTAGTTTTAAATTTAATTGGACATATATTTTGTGGAAAATTTAATCATCGCATTCCATGTCACCTCAAAATTCTTGGCATCTTTGCAGTCTTCATTCCCTTGACATATCAATTTACTTCTACTCAGACACCACTTGTCATATATTAATATTGTTATTGATGCTTGTTATTTTTCTGTAGGATTTTGAGGTCAAAGTTTTCATATTAAGTTTCACTAGTGGAAACAAGAATTACACACTAGGACTTGGAACTCAATCAACCCTAAGAGAATTGCTACTACTAGGATGTTTCTTCAAATTGGTAAGCTTTCTATTTTGATGTTTCATTTCACATGTAATTAGATTCAATGATATATATCGATATTTTTTTCAGCTTTGAATTGGGTGGATGGATATATTTCTTTATGTTGATGAATATATTTTGTTCAATTATTTTCATTATTGTAGAAGTTGATCTTGGTGCTTCAATTTGATAATCTTAAAGCATACCTTGACTAACTACTTGAGTGGCAACATGACCCTATGGTTTAAAATATGTAGTTTTTAAATCTTGTTTTAAATATCCAAATAGTTGTGCATTGTTATATTCCAATGATACAATAATAATGTTTTTGTTCTAAATATGTGTTGCAATTTTTATGCGATGATAATAATGTACATTCATCTACCAATAAGAGATACTCTTACTTTTTACATTATATATAATAAATGTTTTACTTCTAATAATGTTAGTAGGACCCAACTTTTTGTTTTAAAACAAACATTATTGAAAGCACAATCACATAATATATTATTTAGATTGGACTAGTAAAGGATCACTAAAGTTGATGGGGAAATTACATACCCATACGCATCAATGACATCATATGTTAGTATGTGATAATAATCTTGTATGGGAAAATAATATGTTTCTATCTTTAAAATCCATCTTCAATCCCTCATCGAGGTGATATTACTATCGATAATGTACCTTGTATAGTTTCTTAGGGAACTGTGTTTTTGTCTCACAATGCTTCTTAGTATCAATTAACTATCTGTGATACATGGATTTTGTCTTCTATAATTACTTTAATCATTCTACGTGATGGAACTTCTTTCTCTTATATGAATTCTAACATAAACTTCACAAGGAGGTAATAAAGCTTTTTTTCCAGTCTAATAGGTGAAAGAGGAAGAAGGGGAGACACATTTGGTCACCTCCAATCCATTTCCCTTCTTGAAATGGATGTGACTGAACATACTCCAATTCCTCCCACACCCTACAGAACTACTAAGTTTGGCTATGAACATGCGAGCATCACCCCCAAACCTCTTCCACAAAATTCCAACATTTTAGAATACATAAGAATGAATGAGGTAGTGTATATCATAAATTGGTATGTAATATTAACATCAATGCATATGTAGGTCTAGTTTACCTGGAAACTCCAAATCTAAATAATTTAAGGAAATCCATCTTTCAAAACTAAGCTCCTTGTTTTCAAACAAGACCCTCTCTCTTGTTATCTTCTTAAGCATGATGTCATTTCCTTGTGACATTTTTCAATTACATTATCACTAGTACTGAAATTATCTCTGACATTAGTTAAAACAATCATGCAACGTCACTTAAAAGTTGACACCTAAGTGGGTGACACTATAGCCACAGGTCTAATACGTCGATTCTTTGGGGAAGACAAAACCAAGACCAGAGACCCAACGTTGATTGTGTGGATAAAAGAAATCAAAATAGGTAGGAGTCCTAGTGGTGAGTTGCATGCCAAAAACTGGCGTTGGAAGAGCCATACTAGATCACATTTGTAACTGACAAAGGACCCTACATCGTCAATTTGTAACAAATCGACACCTATCATGATGTACAATGTCGGTTGCAACCCAAATAACCGACACTTTTGATGTAAAGTGACGGGTATATTTAATAAACTGATGATTATGACATGTTACCGAGTGAGGCCGTGCTATCCAACAAGACCATTTTGGTTTTGTCCTTTAATGTCAGTTATTTTACTAAAATTGACGTCTCAGACCTATAATGTCAATTGTTTTAAACAATCGATGACAAATTGTTGGTTCTTTTACTAGTAGGCCTACGCCTGCTGCCCCACTGGTCAGCAGGATGCAGAACATGCAGTTTAGTTCTAAAATGTAGGTTAACAACATCATGCGAGTTCATCTTAACTAAAAGCCACCAAGCCTACAATAACAAATATAATATGCACATAATTTTATTCATTATCCAATTCCATTTCATCACATGTGCAATCATAATTCATTAATATTCACATTCTTTCACACATGTTACTTCATTTAGATATATACCAATTTCATTCTCATGACATGTAGTCATTCATTGATTTTCACATTCACACACATGTATATAGATCATCATTCACATATACATGCATCAAATTTAGATTTGCAAGAAGCCTTAAGAACCACATGTACAATAGAATTTATGACATCAATCTTTAGAAAAATCATTCTCCTTCATCATCCCAATCAAATTCAAAGTTCACTTCCATTTCGAAGGCTTCCGCCCATTATTCTCGTGTTTCATCTGGTTGTTCTCTTGTATAGGGCATGTGTACATCTACTAGCTTTTCTAGCGCATCAAAGTCTTTCATTTTAAATACCTTCAAATATAATGACGTATATAATTAATAAGTTTGATATGTTCACATTATCTAATTAGACTATATAATTATGATGATCAAGACTATATATATATAATGTAATCCATATATATATATATATATATATATATATATATATATATATATATATGGATTACATTATGTATCTCGTCAATGTCTCCAACAACATGTCCATATACCGCACCACATAGTATGTGCATGTCGAACCGTTGTCTCGTAGAAAACACTATAAATTTCAACATACAAATCTTTAATAAATAAACGTAAGCATAGTTGTCATAAATATGAATTGGAGTCAGAAAACTACCTCAACATTCTCCCAAACTATTTCTTTCTTTTTTGTGTCCACCTTTCCTCCACCTTTTTTGAAACATTTTATAGACCTATACGTTAATGTAACAAATTGAATTAACATTACAAAATAGTCATGTAATATATATGTTAACATATATAAATATAAAAATTTATTCACACGAATGATGCCTTTTTTAAATCATGTCCCCATTGTCTATTTATTCACCCTTGCGGTCTAGATAATAAATAGTTAGATTCGCAGGGACAATAACCAATATGACCCAATGCTAATTCCTGAGTGATAAGAAGGCAAAAAAATTCTAAATCCACAATGAAATATAATTTCTCAAGTCAAAATGAAAAGTAGAGTAAACTTACCCAATGTTGTATGGAGCTAATATCATGCTCTTTTTCTTTTTACCAAAATATTTAAATGTGATAGAGCAATATAGGGTAACAGATGCATGGTTTTTAATTAAATGGCTAATCAAGGATGAAACTAGAAATCCCACATGGGTCATTGAAAACTCTATATAGACCCTATGTAAGTGGCTACAAAATATATGTCGTGTATGCATTGATATATAAGAATACAGATCATCATATATAAAACAAGATATATATATATATATATATATATATATATAAGATCTCACTATATCCAAATTTATATCACAAATGTATTCAACCAAGCAAAAAGAAATAACTCCAAAATATCTTATAGAAATATACTAGCATCATAATGTTGACCTACAACGTGCTCCTTAATAGAAACCATCATAGGCAAATCTTCTTCATGTTTGCCTATAAATAGTGCCATACCCCTACATTGAGGACTTATCAATACAAATAGGTCCAATGCAAGCCAAACAGGCAATTGAGGAGGAGGTGGAGGTGGAGGAGGATGAGATCTAAGGGGTTTTTTAGGCCCTATGTCCTAGATATATATAATTTTATATCAATTGTCATGCATATACAGATAAAAACAAAATGTAAATTTACCACATATCATGATCAGTATAGATAACTCCCGCTTTGGGACACGTGACCACGTTGCCTTTTGATTCACTTATCATCTCAACATTGGGGTGGTCATATGGTAGTGGATACTTCTTCCAAGCTTTGTAGACAAGCCTAGATCACACGTGAACTGCATCAGTGGGTATGGAGCACCATGAAGTGTTGCTCCTACAAGGGGTGGATAAGCCACACCTACATCTATGACTATTTTTGTAATTTTAGATGGCATGGTCGAAACCCCTACAAATTTGCATAGAGTGTTATATATATACCTGAATATATCATCTTGAAAAGACTATTATGTCATAAAAATACTTGTTGCAGATGTGCTAGGTGTTGGGTCCACAAAATTATTCCCAACCACCTCTCTTGTAGGGGGTCTACCTCATATGAAGAGAGGGGCATCACAATTGGGACTATCTGAGTAGCTAACTAAGAAGCCTCCCACTAGACGTATTGAATCAATGTTCTCTTCACATATAGGGCATGCTTTTGATCCTTTTACAATGTATCCAGACAAATTGTCATACGCTAGAAATTCATCAATAGTACAAAACAACATAGCATGCAAACAAAATGTCTCTCTATGCAAAGCATCATAGGTCATCGCACCTTCATCCCTGAGTTTCTTTAAGTCATCAATTAGATGTTTAAGATAAACATCGATATCATTTCTAGGTTGTTTAAGGCCCAATATTAACAGTGACAACATAACATACTTATTTGTCATACACAACCAGGGAGGAAGATTGTATATAACAATCATAACATGCCAATTGCTATGTTGGCTGATCAATGTGCCCTATGGATTCATCCCATCTTACAAAGCCCAAGTCTTAGATTCCGAACTTCTTCACCAAATTTAGGGTATAATAAATCAATCTTCTTCCACTATTGGGAATCAGACGCGTGTTGTAGGATCCCATCATATTTTTCTTTACCTCTGCATGCCACCTTAAATTCTTCCCATCAATGGGATTGGCAAACAAGCAGTGAAACTGTGGTATTATAGGTAGATACCACATCACCTTGGCCGGAGAGGCAATTTTAGACTTTCCCAAAGTCATCATTTTATACCTTGATGCCCCACATTTTGGATAATCTTTCAAATTGACATAGTCCTTTTGAAATTATGCACAATCATTCAGGCATGCAATATCTTCTATGCCTTCATTTCCATTGGGATTAACATTTTCTTTAATTCATATGTTGAGATTGGAAGCTCATTGCCTTTAGGAACAATTTCTTTCAACAAAGACAACAATGACGCGAAGCTTTTCTCATTCCATCTATTGTTAGCCTTCATATTATACAATATCAACACAACGCTCAGCTTCGTAAACTTAGTATAACCTATGTATAACAGTCTCTCATCATCATACACATTGTTCCTAAATAAGGAAGGTGGATCAGTATGCTCTATCCCACAACTATATAGCATCACATTAACCATGTCTATCAGATTCGGTTCGTTCACATCTACACCATCAGTGAAAATTCTTCTCAATACAAGTACTATAATCAACATCTATTGATCTCATGTTTGGAATCTCTCCATGTTAGTATTATTCTGTATAGCCCTGTATAATCCCATTTCACATGACATGAATTTTTGTTTCATCACCAATGTTGACTTTCAAGTTGTTACCGTAATGCCTACATGGACAATCGAACCTATCTCTAGGTTGTTTTTTATGTTCCTCCACAAATCTTACAAAGTGATCAAGACCAGTGATAAACTCTAGGGTGCAATGATTTAGAATGGACATCCATGGTCTATCCATTCTATGATCAAAGTGAAAACAAGTATTATGGTTTAGGGTTTATAGATAAGGTTAAGGATTTATAGGTAGATTAGGATTTATTGTTTTAGATTTAGGGATAAAGGTTTATAGATTAGGATTGAGGGTTTATGATTTACAAATTAGGGTTTAGGGTTTAGTAATAAATGTGTGTACCATCTATCCCATTATTAAACACCTAATCTCATTAGTAAGTCTATAATGTGTATTCGGTTTTTAAGAAACATTTGACAACATTTCCATGTAGTTCTCTAAGTACACCAACGTATATGGGCAAATGTTCACCAACATATGTACTTAGAGAACAAATGGGGAAGTTCTAATGAAACATCTTGATAACTGAATATACATTATATGCTTACATCCTAAGTGAGATTAAGTGTTCAAGAATAATCCCAAACTGGAGACTATCCAAGATTTACTCCTAATGTGTAAATCTAAGACAAGTTTCTAGGTCGTTATACAATGCTTTCATTTATATACCTATGGTCTTAGTACCATTAGGAACTTCAGCTTGCCCTAACTATAGGAGTGATTTTATGACTCTATATTATGAGGGCCTAATCTATGACTCTATATTATGAGGGTTTGTTGATCAAGTTCATGTACTGCATGTTGTACATACTCGTTAAGTCATATTAAATCAATTTCTTGCAATAGTGTCTTATTTTCAAGTCATATGATCATAAAAGAGCATAAGGTAGTCCTAATTGGAACTTAGGGAAACAAGTATGATAAATCAACTGATTTGAAGACTTAGGATAACAAATGTAATAATAGATAATGAATCTTAATAGATTACAGTTCCATATGTGCATGAACACTATGTTAGGCCTAATTATTTTACAAAGATGAATCTTTATGCCATATGAGGTACCCATGTAAAGATCATGATATCTTATCTAACATGTCACATAGGAGCATGAATTTTATTGATTTAAAAAAGGGATAGTCATTTGATGAATAATCAAATCAAAGTTTATGTGTTGATTAGGTAACAACATGCATTAGCATAAAAAGTTACTTTTAGGTCAAAATAGTCATTAGGGGTACATCAAGATGATCTAAATATTATTTAAGTAAAAAGTAATGTTAACTTATAGATTTAGAGATACTATGATGTTTTGGATCATGAAAGCTCAAGAATGAGTACCTAGATACGTTCATCATCTTCAAGAGATTCAAAGTAAGTATTTTTGTAGAAATAGTTAAGGTATGAGTAGATTTTGGTTGTGAAAGGATTTTATGTGTAATAATGGCGACGTGGTGTTGGAGAAGATGATGACTTTACCTCTAGTAGCGATGATGATGGTAGTGGTGGTGGTGGCGATGACGACAGTGACATACTGACATCTTCGACTAGAGGTGGCAGATGGTAGAGATCAATTGGACGTGGCAGATGACACAGATACGACAGTTGGAGGAAGAGCATTTGTCAAGCAATGGCAACGAAGAGCACTAACGCAATGGCGAAGGCAAGAAGCAGCGATCGTAGGTTGAAGAGCTGCAATGGGGGAATCACTAGATACCTAAGCCGAAGGGGGGAAACCGTGATGAAAAAGAGATTACGAGAAAGTCTATTTTGTTCAGGTGCTATTAAGTTACCTGTAGTCATATTTTTTTTGAAAGACTAGAAATAAAAAAATTATTCATTAGTTAATCGTACAAAACTGACAACTAACTCCTTATCCAAACAAAAATAGACTCTGCTTTAGGTCTGTAGTCGTCGGTTACATATAAACAAATCCACGACTAACTACATAGACGAAAAAACAAATTGTCCTCGGGTTAGGAGTATAGTCATTGGTTAGGAATGAAAAATCGATGGTTAACTCCTAAACCAAACAAAAAATAGACACCAGTTTTTGGTCATGGTCGTCGATTATGTGTGAAAAAACTGATGACTAATTATATATAAAAACAAAAAAAAATTCCCTCTGACTAAAGGTATGGTCATCGGTTTTGCAAGAGAAACAGAAGGCGAAGAAGCAATTTGGGGGTTAAATATTTTCATGGGGACATGGAATGAAAACATCTAGTCATCAGTTTCATCTAAAAAATTGATGATGTAGACCCATCTCCAACTAAAAATTTTGTGTATCACCAAGGGGACTTAGTCGTTAGTTGTTTGGTAGAAGACACAACTAATTGGGGGATAATTTTTTCCGTTGGAACATGGCGCGAATACTTTATCGTTAGTTATATAAAAAATTGATGCCAAACTCAAATTTTGGAGGTAAATTTTTTTCCAAAAAAATTATATTTCTTAGACTATTTAAGACATCAGTTTCTACAAAAAGAAATTGATGTTAAAGTAAAAGTGGTGCCCGTATCTTTTCTAAATCGGCATGACTTTACATATGGTGATGATTGTCATGAACAACCGACATTTTGTTGGTGCATTGCTATCAATTTTTTTAAAGAACTGACGTCAGTGAAAGTGATGTTAAACGTCAGATCTGTGCAGTGTATATAGACCAGTGTGAATCTCAAGGTGCTTTAAAAAGCAAGAATTTTTGTAATTGAATTTGGGTTGGGTAAATACACCACAACACGTATATCTTTATTCAACCATATGTCCCATCACTCATCAATTATCCTTCCATATGGGCCATTAAAAATCGTCTTGCCACCACATGGTCTCCTTTGCTTTATCTATACTCTCATAAAATGCCAATGGAGGGCCTCTCACCTTAACCAATAATGTTCAATACCCTTACCAAGGGCTCACATACATGAACTGGGGTCAAACAAGTCTTCCAGTATGTCTGATCAAGTATAATATTTTTTACTTCTCTTCCCTTTTATTTAAAATACTATGAGTCTTGAAAGTTCCTGCTATGGAAAACACCTTCTAAATCTCTCCTGTGAGCACAAAGGCTCTAAAAATCCAAACAGATGGTGCCAAATCGTGGAAGAATGTGACTTATAATTTTTTTCTAGCCTTCTCTCTTCCTCAAAAGGTGTATAACATATATATGATTGTAGATAACTTTGTGATATCAGTTGTTTTTTGAACTACAACTCTGACACAATTCATATCTGGTATCTCCTTCATTATTAGATTTAGACAATGAGCAGCACACACAGACCAATAAGTTGTGGGAAACTTAATTTTAACTAGTTTCCCAACTGCTTTGTAGTTGGGGTCATTATTAATCACCAAATTCACTACATATTATGGTCAAACCCATTGAATCACATCTTTGAATAATGCAACAAGTTACCAGAAGCCTAAACAATTTCACTAGCATCAATAGACTTAAGAAACATTGGTCCTGGAGTTGTTCTAGGAGCATAATAGATGTTTATTTTTCCCAACCCCTTAGCGCTGTGAGAAGATCCCTTAGAAGACACATAGTCATTAAGAATTTGTACATTACCCTCACCCACGGTCCATATGGGTTTTGATTCTCATATTAATGTTCCAATTGTTTCCTCTTGTCTCCCACCTCCTTTGGAATCTGATGCATTTTAGTTTTAATATCATGTGAAGCTTTCTTACAAGCAATGACTTAGCCTCAATTTATAGATGAATGGATATCTGTTCAATTGAAATAATCCCCCACCCTAAAACTCCTTGTCACATAGCAAGTTGTTGGATTTAGGGATATAGAGGGGGAGGGTGAGTAGAGCTTCAAAAATTCTCACAAGATAAGTTAGACCTTCAAATTGTATCAATCAAAACTTATATATCAAAGGTAATTTGAAGTCCAAACTAAACAAGCATAACACGAATGAGAGAAATTGAATCAATCACTTGGACAATGCGGTTTATGTGGTTCCACTCTCCAAACTAGGAGAGAGTCAATCCACTACCTAGAGAGGTCAACCTCTATGACTTTGCAATTTGTGTATAGTTATATTCTATTATAAGAGTTATAAGGAGACCACCAACATCCAAGGACTAACCTATTCAAGACAAGAGTCTTCCACCTACACAAGGACTTACTCACTTGATTAAGATGTCTTCAGCCTTCAACAAGGACTTACCCACACTTGTATCTAGTCTTTGGCCTTGAAGGAATTTTCCCACTCTTCTTGAATCTTGGCCTTGCCCTTCTCCTTCACCTGGAGAAGATCTTCACCTCTTCTTCAACCTTGAAGAAGTACAACAACAACTTCAACTTCACTCGGAGTAGCTTGCTTCACCTTTGCTTCTTTGAGAAAACGGCTACGGAAGATGGAATGGAATGAGAGCTTTACAAGAAAAAGGAAGTATCTCTCTTACAACTGACCTAACTCAGTAAATGAGAGAGAGAAAGGGGCTCAAGGAGTTGCAACACACTCAACTATAGCAAGGATTTAGAATAGCATGAATGAGAAAACTTGGAATGAACTGTAAGGTGTCCTATTTATAGATGGAGGTGTTCCCTTGAGTGAGGGATCACTTAAGGGAAAAATCACTACTACAGAAACAGCCTTTGGCGTCGGTTGTTTAACTATGTGGGCGCCACTAAAGGTCGAACACTTCGGCGTCGATTTTTTAACCGACGCCTATTTAACATATAGGCGTCGGTCTTTTAGTAGATAACCGACGCCAAAAGGGTTCACGCCACAGAAAACGGCGTCATCTAGGACACATTCTGCGTCGGTTATCTACTAAAAGACCGACGCCTATACTTCAAGACGACACGGCCGTGCTTCCCTGCACGGCCATGTTTATTACTATAGGCGTCGGTTTTATATGAATAACCGACGCCTTTTCCACCACGGCCGTGCTATCCTGCACGGTCGGGTTGTTTGTACTATTAGGCGTCAGTTTTTATCCAATAACCGACGCTGTAGGTCTTTGCTGACGGTTTTCTGTAAATAACCGATGCCTATATCTATTTTTTTTTTCATATCAGTTTGCAGGCCTGCTGTGGCTGGTCAGCGGGATGAGAACCTGTAGTTCAGTTTTCTGAACTGTAGGTTTACGACATCCATTGATATCAGCCTACAAACAGGCCACAAACGTGCAAATTCACAAAAAATAATTCACACAAGTAGATACATTCGGACATCAATTCAATTCTCACATTCACACATATAGAAACATTCAAATACATGTATTAACATTCAGAAATATTTATTTACAAAGTATCATTCATTATCGCTATCAACATCCCAATTATATCTTACAGTTGCCACTGCTTGTATGGCTTTTGCCCATTCTTCTCTTATTTCATTTAATGCTTCCATCGTATATGGAGCATGTATAGTTTTTAAGCGTTTACTTGTAGTGTTGTCAGTTTTAAACACCTGCAAAGAGAATGATGTATATATATAAGTAATAATATAAAAATAAGATTGATATATTTCATACTAACTAATGCGACTATATATAATACCTCATGTATGGTATCGATGTCCAATGCTGCATATCGGATAATCATCTGCATAAATCGCATCACATAGTATGCGCATGCCCAACCATTGTCTTGTGTAGCGCACTATAAATTGAAACATACAAAATAATACAACTAAGGACAATTCACATCAATAATATATACATTGGAGTCGGGAACTTACTTGTACGTTCTGCCAATTTATTGGTTGGTTCTTTTTCCTTGGGACCATTCCTCCAGCCTTTTTGAATGCATCTAAACCCCTACATGTTAATATAACACAGTAAATTGCATAAGTAAATAGTAATGTAATAAGAGATGTTAACATATACAAAAATGAAATATTTCTCACCAGAATAATGGCATTCTCATTACGTGTCCAATTTTAGTGTTTAATGTACTTCCCGTGGGATCTAGATAATAAACAGTGAACGTCCCGGGGACAATAACTAGTAACTCCCAATGTCTACCGCTAGAGGTAAAAAGTTAACAATTAATAACTCAAAATGCACAATAAAAATGGAATTTTCTTAAGTCCAAATTATAAATAAAGTAAACTTACTTGACATTGAATGGAGCTATTATTATCGTCTTCTTTTTCTGACCAAAAATTGTAAAAGCATCTATACAGTATTGTTGAACATTATCAGGGTCTTTAGCTACCAAACTAATCAATGAAGGAATCAAAAATCCCACATGATCAAATGCAAATTGTTTGCAATGATCTTCGACTAAGTAGCTGCAAAACATGTATTACGTATGCATTAACATATAAGAAACCAGCTCACCGGATCTTACACAAGGTATATGGATGTATAAATAAGATCTCACCTTATCCATGTCTCTATCATTGATGTATTCAACCACTCATACATAAATAGCTCAATAATATCTTGTATAAATAAAGAGCTATCGTATGATTGTCCTACATAATCTGCATCTAAAGAAACAATTATAGGGCAATGTATATTATGTGCCCGTAGCCAACATGCCATTCCCCTACAAGTAGGACCTAACGGGTATGTTAGGTCAGTTGGAACCCAACTTGGTAATGCAGGAAGTGGAGGTGGAGGCCTAGGTGCTCCGGTTGTCTTCTTTTTAACCTGTATATATAATTTCAGATCAGTTGACCTCATATATACACATTAACAATTTAAAGTAATGTAAATTTATCTTACAATTTCACTAGTGTAGACGACATCTGCTTTGGGCCACAATATCACCCCGCCTTCTGCATCAGCAAGTGTATCAATATCTGGGTGGGGATATGGCAATGTAGCTTCTCTCCAATCGGGTAACACACGTATCAGGCTCACACGAACGTAGCCCTGTGGCATTGGAGTCCCGTGAAACATTGCCCTAGGAAGGGACGGGTAAGCCTGCGCCTCTGCAACAACGTAGTCTTGCATTCTTAAGCGGCATGGCTTCAATGTCTACAAATTTACGTAAAGAATATTATACATATATACATATCATCTTGAAAACATAACAACTTGAAAAGACTAACTACAATGTCATAAACAATACTTATAGTAGACGTGTTAGGCGGTGGGTCTACAGGATTACTTGTAGTCTGTACATCAGGAGAAGAGTGGGTCGCCATAGGCTGATTGGAAGCCTGAGATGCCTGCCACCGCAGCAATTCTTCCTTGACCTTCTCAGCAACTACATTGTTGACCTTCTTAGCAACTATATCCTCGACTCTCTTATTCTCCTATACATGGATAAAAGAAACATTAGCTTTTTATTATTGAATTTCCTTTTGCAGCAACATTCTAAAAAAAGTATAGGTTACCTCTTCTTGTGAAAGTCCCGCTCTGGGTTTGCGCTGGGATGGCCCAAAGAATGCTTTGATGCCCACACCAGCGCCTGCACCCCTAACACGTCCAGGATGCTCTGGGTTACCCAGAGCAACTGTCAATTCATCCTGTGTGCCCTGAGGGATGAACGTGCCTTGTTTCCTCTTCTCGTGCAGCTCCCGCTAATCACCATCAACAGAAATTGGTAAGTTAACAAATAATCAATATTCAAACGATTGCTCTAAGAGTTGTATTTTACCATTTTCGCAGCCGCCTCAGCAGTTACAGGCTTCTTTATTTCACCCTTCTTGTTTTGCCTCCCAGCTATCCAGATATCATGGCGAGGCATGGGTGTGGCAGACTCCTCAGTAGCAGCAGACTCCTGAGTAGCCGCAGACTCCGCCTGTAGTCTTTGGCGAACGCTTGCATAGCCTTTTGGACCCATAGTGTGGTCATGCACATTCAGTGCACGCCTTGCTTTTTGTGTGTCACTGAGGGCCTAGTTAGTATGCACATTAATGATTTGGTTAGTAGCACTAAATGTTAATCTTGAATAGGTGAATACAATGTATATTAATTAAATTGGGAGTGACGCCTAATACCTTGAATTCTTCATATTTTCTTGAAGCAACAAAATTGTCCCAATCTTCTTTGTCCAAGAAGTTCCATTGTTCAAGGGATGACTTCTTCTTCTTATCACCCTCTTTTATGTATTCTCTGTTCAGATTTGTCCTATAATTCCTAAGCATCTTTCCAGCGCGTTGCATCACACTTTTACGATGCAACTTCTCATCCAAATCAAACAGATTCTGTAAAATAGAAATGTTATTAACTAGTATCCAAAATAGAATTGCAAATAATAGAATTTGTAATCTACAAAATAGAATTGCAAATAATAATAACTCACGCATAAATCCTTCCATATCAAGTCTTTTTTCCCCTGAGGAACTTTATGCCAATTATCATACTTAACACCACAATGGCTCCGAGTGGTACACCCAAGATAGTTTACAAAATTATTGCGGTTCACTCCAATTGCATTTCCTCCATTATCAAACTCCACAACCAATTTGGATCCACTGCCACTTAGTGCTATTAACTTCTTCAACAGAGTGATGCCCCTTTTCTTGTTAAGTGTTTGGTGCTGCGCATCAAGTTGCTCCAGTGCTTCAGTGGGTACATGTGCATCATCAACCTAGTTTTGACAAAAATAAACACACTGAATTAGCCCAATATAGAAATATAGGATATATGACATAACTAGAAGATAATGAATTTTATAGAAATACAAGATATGTTTTTAGAACTTACATTGGTATCCTCACCATGCTCGTCATGGACAACATGCTCATCATGGACTTCATGCTCATCATGGACATCATGCTCATCATGGTCAGCCATCTGAAAATGTCATTAAAAAGGCAAACATTTAGCCTACCTAAGTGTATAATGTGATGTCATTCTTATATATTAGGAAAAGATTAGGGTATACACTTACATCCTACCTAAGTGTATAATGTGATGTCATTCTTATATATAATAAATGTGTACCACCTATCCCATCCTTGAACACCTAATCTCACTAGTAAGTGTATAATGTGTATTGCGTTTTCAAGAAAATTTTGGCAGCATTTCCCCGCTGTTCTCTAAGTACATATATACTTAGAGAACAAACGGGGAAATGCTACCGAAATTTTCTCGAAAACCCAATACACATTATACATTTACATCCTAAGTGAGATTAGGTGTTCAAGAACAGTCCCAAACCGGGGACTATCCAAGATTTACTCCTAATGAGTCAATCTTGGATGGGTTTCTAGGCCAACAAACACATTTGATGTCATTCTTATATATAATAAATATGTACCACCTATCCCATCCTTGAACACCTAATCTCACTAGAAAGTGTATAATGTGTATTGGGTTTTCAAGAAAATTTCGGCAGCATTTCCCTGTTGTTCTCTAAGTACATATATACTTAGAGAACAAACGGGGAAATGCTACAGAAATTTTCTCGAAAACCCAATACACATTATACACTTACATCCTAAGTGAGATTAGGTGTTCAAGAACAGTCCCAAACCGGGGACTATCCAAGATTTACTCCTAATGAGTCAATCTTGGATGGGTTTCTAGGCCAACAAACACATTTGATGTCATTCTTATATATAATAAATATGTACCACCTATCCCATCCTTGAACACCTAATCTCACTAGTAAGTGTATAATGTGTATTGGGTTTTCAAGAAAATTTCGGCAGCATTTCCCTGCTGTTCTCTAAGCACATATATACTTAGAGAACAAACGGGGAAATGCTACCAAAATTTTCTCGAAAACCCAATACACATTATACACTTACATCCTAAGTGAGATTAGGTGTTCAAGAACAGTCCCAAACCGGGGACTATCCAAGATTTACTCCTAATGAGTCAATCTTGGATGGGCTTCTAGGCCAACAAATACATGTGTTGTCATTCTTATATATAATAAATGTCTATAAAATACAGGCAACATGGTTAATCCTAATCAACAGAGCATTATTAAATCATAAATCAAGAAATCAATAGTTTCAAACAAAAGGTCTAGGAATCTTTACTAGACATTATATGTTATAACCATTGGTTTAATATTCATATTTCCGCATGTACATGTTTATCAACTTTCCTATGAAAATTAGAAACAATATCAAGGAATTTATCATTGTAAACTACTTTATCAATTTTATATGTAATGAAATTCTTCCCTTCTTGATGATTGTCCCATGCAAAGATGGGTCCATTCATTTCTAACTCAACAATCCACAAATCATAACACACATCTTAAAGTCCTGCATAGACTTTTTTGTAGGAGGTTGTTTACTAATTTTTTCATAATTCCTTCAGACAACATTAAAATAACCTATAAAGACCCAAGGTAGCTATTTCCTTGAAGAATCCAGTTGTAAAAAGGATGGGAAAAAATACAGATTGTACACGATCTTATCTAGTTGTAGCTATTTCCTTGAAGAATCCAGTTGTACAAGAAAACTAATCAGCAATTGTGGGTATAGGAAAATTGTATATAGAATGCATCTTTAAAATAAAAGGTAGAAGAGCATTCTTTTCGGTAAGTTGACCTTTTCAAGTAGGAAAATTTCAACTATGGCACAGAAAAAAATTGTCCCATCATCATATTTCAGTAAGAATCACATTTCATGAGCTTGAGAGAGAGGAAAGAGCCTTAGACTTCATTCACTAACACGCAACCTCTGCCTCCTAGCTCTAATAAAATACAGAGAAGAGGGCATACCGGTCTGGAGAAGAGTTGTGGTCTGCAGACGGCGGCACAAAGTGGGCGACGGCGGTGGAGAGGAGCTGTGGTCGAACCGGTGGTGCGGCGGAGAAGCAGCTAGCAACCCTAAACCCTGGCGGCGGCGCGATGGCAGTGGAGAGCAGCTTCTGTCGTCCTGGTGGCGGCGGCGTGGAGGCACTGGCACCGAAGGAGAAGGCGGCGTGGAGGCACCAGAGGAGAAGGCTGCGCCGGAGAAGGCGGCGCGGCGGCACTGGTGTGGAGGGTCGGGCGACAGCAGTTGCGGCGGGAGCTAAAGTTGTTTAGGCGATGAAACAGAAGAAAGGGGAACAGTCGGGTGATCGCAGAATATAAAGTTCACCTATAGCATCGATTGTTTGTCACAACCGACGCCTAAACAACTTTAGCGTCAGTTGTTTGAACCAACCGACGCTCAATTGGACGATATTTTCATGAAATTGTTTGGCGGGAACCACTTTCGGCATTGGTTATCAACAGATAACCGACGCTGAAAGTGACACTTTTCGCGCAAAGTTTCATCACACATAGGCGTCGGTGGCTATTTAAATAAACGACGTTGTATGTGACACTTTTTCTTTTCGCTCGAAAATTGGATTTCACGGGAGCTTTTAGGCGTCGGTTTGTTATTGTCAACCGACGCTGAATACAAAGCGGTACCCGTGTCTGGCTGGTTTTCGAATATAGATGTCGGTTTGCTTAAACAACCGACACCTTATATGATAGGCGTCGGTTTTCCTTAATAACCGACGCCTAGAAAAGCGACACTGAATGCTATTTCTGTAGTAGTGAATATAGCCATTTTCCAAGTTGCAATGGATCTATTCTTGATAAAAAAAACTCTCCAATGGTTATAATCACATTTTTTTTCCATACAGTACATTCGGTCAAGCTCTAATAAAGATAACTCGACCGATCCACTAAGTGACAAAGCCAATTTTCAAATTGTCAATCATTTTTGCTCTGGGAAACTCGACCGATGAGCTAAAATTAGTTTTTCTCAATGAGTTACTCAGTTGAGTTCTGTGAGTGTGCTACTCGATCGATTGGGGTCTCCAGAAAATTGATCACTAGAGCGGTCGAGTTTCCAACTCAACTGATAAATAGCCTGTGACAAATTTTCTAAATTGACATTTGAGTGATCAAACGTTGGAATTAAGTGTCCCTGATTTTTTATCATCTTAGTTACAAGTCATATCATCAATACAAGTGATTAAAAAAATCATCTAAGGTCATTTGGAGTGATTTCCCAAATTGCACACCTGCATTGCTTTTGATTGGAACTTGAACAAGCTAGGGCTTGTGTAAATTGATCCTTTTCATGTACCTAAAGCCTAAAATCAATCTTTAACAAACACATTAGATACATAGGAATGGAATGGTTAAGTCATTATCAAAATATGGACAATGTAGAAATCTCAAGTCAACATTCTCCCCCTTTTTAACAATGACAAACCATTCCTCAATCATATTGAAAAGGATATGTAAAGTTATACCTTTGCCTTTTGAATTGCAGGGGGGTTCATGATCTGAACAATGTTAATTTGTCCCCCTCAATCTATGATGATGCTTACTTGCATAGTTATTCTATTTACACAAAGCAACATGACACACACACACACACACACACACACACACACACACAGATATATATATATATATATATATATATACATATATACTATATGGTCCTTTAGCAAGTCACACGATAAAGCATGTAATGAATAAGAAAAGGATCACATACACAAAATAAAACCAATATGGTTGAGCTTCAAAACATTGAACTTCTCTCCCCATTTTGACATTATTAAAAAGGAAGAGGGTAGAAGAACACAGAAATGGGTCTTCTCCAAGCACAACCAAACATACATCCATAACATGCAATCCCAAAGCATACACCAAATAGAGACAAGAGAAACAAACAATCTAATTCATAATCAAAATATGGTAAACATGGCACCAACTCATGAGATATAGTAAATCAAAGAGTAAGTGTGCACATGATTAAGATTACAACCCAGAAAGCATGTTCTCAAAACAACTACAAGCCAAAACAACGAAAACTAGATGATAAAATAGTACAACTCAGAAAATATGCCCATATGTTTTCAGTACAAAATAGTCTAGAAAGATATATATGTTCAATATCTACACTAGAAACTAGAAAATCTAAACATCAAGGTCATCTATGTCCACATCATCAACATTAGAAGCATTGAGCACATAGTCATCATCTCTGTTTGAAGGTGTAGTAGATAAAACAACATCCTCATCACCAGAGTCACTAGTAGAGTCATCATCAGAAGCAGCTCCATCATCCTCATCAGTCTCCTCATCATCATCAGCAGTAGCCTCCTCATCATCCTGGTTTGGCATCTCCTCGTTAGAAAGAGAACTAAAACCTTGACCTGGTCAACAAGCACTCTGCTCATCCTAAGACATGCCAAAATCATGGAGATCATTGGATTGTGGAAAGGTTGGAGCAGAAGAACCAAGACTAGCAAGCATGGTGGCTAAGGGGCCAACTGTCAGAGGCATCACACCAGGGGCATATCCACCAACATCAGAGAGTGTAGCAGCAGGCGAAGGGGCAGTGTAAAAGTGATCATATGCATAGGATGCATAGTTACCGCCTGGGAAGGGCTGGTAGTCAGGGTAATGATATGCACATAACAAGTTCATGTTGGACATAAAGGAAAAAAGGTCCTGATGTAGGTTCTCTTAAACCTTAAGGTTGTATGCCTGTTGATGCATCATGTCTCCCATAAGGGTTTCATTGGATACATGGAACGAGCCATGGGAAGGTCGGGTAGGCTGAGGTGATGGAGGTGCACAAGTAGAGGTACAGTTAGAGGCACTGGGTGTTGTAGAGGATGGGATGGGCACAGACTTATGAAATGTGGTCTCACTGATGCAAACTCCTTTTTGGGTAGATTTGTAGTACATGTCAAGAAAAAGAGATTTGCTAGTGGAAAGCTAGAAAAGACCACAGATCAGGGTTGGGTAGGTTGGGTGGGTGTCACGAGTGTCCTTCCCTGAGTCAAAGCAGGTCATATGGTAGAGAACCTATCTTGCCCACTTGACTCATATGTTCTTTAAGAGAGAGTACATAATTACCATAGTGTTTTCTATAATTTCGGTCTAATTTTTTCTTGGGATGAATATTACAGTTAACAACTAAGGCAAGTATGTGGTTCTTGAGATCTAAGGTGGAGGAAGGAAGGGTAGACTTCTTCCTATATAGGAATTGAGGATTCTTCAAGAATTGATGAATATCAGGGAGAGTAAGAGCATATTTCTTGTAGAAGGACTCAGGTTCGACTGGTGAAAATACTCAGGATAGTCCTTACGCCATGTGTCAGTCACTTCAGTACCCAAAAAGAAGATGTTTAGGGTATCCTCAGAAACTTGGAATTTCTTCCTAACGATCATGGAAGTGAGGACTACTTAATTATTAGGAAGGGGTACGAGTGTCATAATTCCAATGCAAATTTGCAGAGAATTCGTGAATGACTTTGGTGATTGTGATGGAATTGTTATAGCACGCACATTCAACACTCAAGGCGAAGAGATGGTGGCCAAACAATAACTTGGCTACTTGATCAATGACCTCTTTTCTTCATGGGTATGGCTCAAATAGGGAACAAAATGGAAAGGGGTTCCTAGGATGGATCTCCTTTTACCTATTAAGAGCCTCATTTGAGACAAAGTAAGTGTCATCAAAGGGAATCAACGAGAGTTGGAAGAAGATGAAGGTGCACTAGTGGGGGCGACCCTCTTTCTCCTATTTGATTCCAAAGAGACGAAAATGAGAAGAAGAAGAGAGCAAAAGCTAGAGAAACACCACCAAAACCCGTCCAAACACCTAGGGTTGATAGGGAAGAGGTCAAGGGAGGTCGATCTAGGTCAAACTAGGGCTAGGGAGAGGAATCTTAGGGATAGGGTTGAGAGCTTGAGGGAGCTAGATGTTGGATCGATCAATTTTTCTCTAGTTGAGAGGGAGAATAGTCAGCCAATCCTAACTTATGTTAGCTCCATCCCGACCATTGGTCAAGTTCTATGACTCAAAAACTCGACTGATTGACTCTTTAAAAAAGCACTCGACCAGTAATTGGTCGAGTTGGTTACTCGATCGGTGGTCACCTAAACCAAAATTAGAAATTATAATTTCTAGCCATTAGAGTGCTAATTAAATTTATTTTTCAAGTAAATTTTGAATTTTAAATATACTTAGACACATATCACTCATCATTGGATACTATTTTGGGACAAAATAATCGTTTGCAAAAAATACCCAAAAACAAGAGAAAAAAAGGCAAAAATAATATGAAAAACTGATTTATAGCATATTAATAAGCAATGGTGATCAAAACATAGGCAAACCGTATAGGATATATGATAACTAGCTGGAAGGCATATCAGATCCATTCGAAGAAGTTATGAGTAGTTTATATCTAATAAAGTTAAATTGCTCTCTAGCTAGAGGTTTAGTGAAAATGTCTACCAACTGATTTTCTATGTCCACATGTGTGATATAGATATCCTTTTTGACAATGTGATCATGAAGAAAATTGTAACGACCCCGCGTCCCGGTAACCCCCAAATAAGGGAGACCGAAAGGTCAGTGCCGTTATCCAATTAATAGGATCAAAGGTTTGACAAATAATCAATAACAATTATGAAATTCTACTAACTAACTGGAATTTGATATAAAATTAAAACTTTACTTACCTTTGAAAACTTTGGAAATCTATCTATCCAGAGCTTGAATTCTACCTAATCATCCTTGCACTTTATTCTTATTACAACAATGTGTCACTTTACTATTTGTTCTTTCAACTGTTGTTCCTAATACGCCGACAAAAAAAACGTCGGTCAGTATATCGAAATATACTGGTATGTGGGAACAACAAACATCTTGCAAATATGGCTAACAATTTAATAATCACAATCAAATTAATTAACAAGCCAATTTACATTTTTTAGTATGACATTCTTTACCGCTTTTTCCCTAACCCTGGCATACCCACCCTAGGGTGCCCTTTGCCAATGACTTAAGGCCACCTTCTCAATCCCGAGCTTGGTGCCTGGGGGTCACCACTCATGGTGCCCACTAGTCATGCAATATCATAGGCCACCTTCTTGGTGCCTGGGGTCACCACTCAAGGTGTCCATTGGTCTACCCATCTGGGCCTGACCATTGGCATCATCCATTAGGGTGGCATGTGTAACATCCCTGACCTGGGCTATAAACTAACCCTAGGTGTTTTGCTTAAATATGTAATTAAACTCTTGTGATTATCTTTTGGCATGTAATTAAGTTCCTAAGGAACATACATTTTCATTTCTATCCCTTTTAAACAATGATTGTAGTATTGTGTGGTAATACAAGGACCTATGTGCAAATTATCCAGTTAAGGGGTTTAACTTGCAAATTTCACAAGTTAAGATGTTCCTCTGATGATGAGATATCATATGAGTGGATATGATGAGGTAAGATGGATTTCCCAAGCTTGGGCATCAACATGCAGCTTGTGGAATGATCTTTATGCTTAAAAACCCTAATTTGGATTAAAGTGCAATTTACCCAAATGTGGGGTGCAACTTATAAAATACACCATCTAGAACATCTTTTATGACTCTTGACATCATTTAGAGTAAAAATGATGAAAGGGACACATGAATGAGTGATCAGATAAGAAAAATGATCTTTGTGCATAAAATTCACTAAGTATGAGGATGGAGACTTGTCCTATATGAACTCTAGTTCAAAGTTGGTTTTCTTTACCCTTAAATCTAGAGTTTTGATGAGCTTTACATAAGTTTCATAGCTTGGGTGTGCCTTAGAATCAAGGAGGGACTTAGATGAGAATTCCATGATTTATAGGTTCTTATGGTGGAAAATAGCCTGAAGTATATAAGCCTTCACCCTTGCAAACCAAGTGAACGTATCCTTTATCCTCTTCATTTCTCATCTTTCTCAAAATGGCCAAGGCAGAGATCTAGACCTCAGGGAGACGACCAACTAGTGCTAAGGTGAGTAGGAACCATCTTCAAGCTCGAATTCATGGAGGAATTCTTCTTAAAAGGTTGGTTCTATGGTTAACTCACTTAGATTCTTTGTCTTAGCCGACCATTCCCATCTTTTCCTTGAAGAAAGAACCTTGGATGACCTGTGGAGCTCAAGACGCCATTAAAGGCTTGAAGCTTGGAAGCTTGGAGTTCTAGGAACCACATTTAAGGAGGGTTTTATAACTCTAAACTCCTAGCTTTATTATGCATATCTTTGTTCTTACTTTTAGTGCTTAGTTCTTCTTCTACCTCCCTTTTTCCTTGCACTTTTGCAAGAAAAATGGTGGTGTAACCGATCTGAACAGAGGTTGAGGATGATGTGCGTGGATTCCTAGGTAACTTTATCAAACGACCTTGGACCCTTTTGGTCCAAACGGTTGCAAACCGTTTAAGGTCAAACGGGTTCAACCCGTTTGATCTCAAACGATCTTGCAAGATCGTTTGGATCAAAACGGTCTCAAGACCATTTGATAGGGTTGACCAAGGGATGACCGTTTGAGGGTCTGTTGATAATATATTGAATTTCATTTCTACAAAGAATTATAAACTAATTCCTAACCAATTGAGAGTTGAAGGCACTTCGACACCCTAACCCTAATCGGGTTGAAATTGTTGATTTCAAGCATTGATCTTGTTGAGTTTTGGGTTGAAGGACCAAAACGGGTTCAAAACCATTTGGGGGTTCATACAAACGGTCTCACACTCGTTTAGTGACACCCCAAGATCGTTTGGAGTTCTAGGATTAAGGAAATTGGATGGTTTGAGGGTCCAATTTCAATAGGTTGATGAATTGATAAAATTGCTGATTTTAGATCTATTTAGGGTTCAACCCTTATCCAACTGACTTGGTTTTTGGTCAAACTTTGGGAAAACAGGTTGACACTCATTTAGGCTCAAACAGGTTGACACTCGTTTAGGCTCAAACAGGTTGACACTCGTTTAAGGCCAAACAGGTTCACACTCGTTTAAGGCCAAACGGGTTCACACTCGTTTAAGGCCAAACGGGTTCACACTCATTTAAGGTCAAATGGGTTTGCACCCGTTTAAGGTCAAGTGGGTCCACACTCATTTAAGGCTCAAATGGGTTCAAAGTCGTTTGAGATTAAACGAGCTTAAGGTCGTTTAAAACCTAAATGGTTTGAAGGTTGAAGGTTAAACCCTAAACCAAATGGAGACTTTCAAGTTTATGTATACTTAATCACTTGAAGGTGTAAATGGTTCAATGATGATCTAATATAAACTCTAATGGTAACTTAAGACATTAAGGGACTAAGTGACTAATGAATTGACCCATGATGATGATCAATGGGTAAATTACCAAAATGCCCTTGAGGGGTTAATTTGAATGATACCTTGTTCTAATCAAACCCTAATCACTTGATAGTGATGATTTGGTTTATGTTAATCAAGGATGACTTGACCCAACCTATCTAGAGTGGTGTAATCACCATCTACTAGTGATAGGAGAGAGAAAATACCGTTTATGTTCAAAACTCAAGTAAAATACCTTCAATGTACCCGAATATGCAAGATTAGGTATGATCCACTTATGTGAGATCATGGAAACCCTAAATATGATAATTGGTGAATCTTAATCTTATCTGAGGGCTTTAATGATGACGTTCCTCATACGTGGTTATATTATGAGATCAATTCACCATGAGGTGAATAGTAAACCCTAATTCTAGGATGATGACATGTAATGTGAATAGTAAACCCTAATTGGTGAAAATCAGGGAACCTAACCGGTACAACTTCTGATATGAATTGCTTACTATTATCAGTTGAATTAACCATGTAGGTTCTTATACATGATGATGATCATATCCAGGTAAGGATTATGATTTCATATTCATTGAAAGCATGTTATTAGCTTTATGAATAATGACATATGTTGATGCCTAGTAAGTGGCATCTTATGAGAATGATAGGTTGTGAGAGCCATGAGTATCATCAAGGTCATGCTTGTCATATGACTTGTGATGAGATGATTGAGAAATGATAATTGATGAGAGTTAGACTTGATACATTTAGTATTCTACTTTCATAGCTTCTGTTCTAATGATTAATGTTTGAGAACATGTATGATGATAAAAAGAATACTGAAATGTACCTAACTAATCAAGTATAATCATACCATGTAGAGCCCTGATCAAAGATCCATCATTGTCAGGAGTTAAATGATGGTGAAATAGGTTTTCCTAAGGGAACTCCTGGATCACATACTTTTGAGTATGTGGGGGAATATGGATATGAATACCCTTACATCCTAGTGTAGGAATTGATGTAGATGTATCTTAATCTATCAATCCTTCATTATGTGTTTATGCCGGGGAGATATAACACTAATCTCCTGAGGAATTCTTTTATACCGCATCGATGAGAGATAAACAAGAAATCTTTCGATGGTGAAGAGAGTACAGAATGCCAATGTGACTCTAATAGTGAAGTACCAGAATACCCTGGTAAGCTATAGTAGCAGAGACACTAGATGTCCTGCATGTTGATCCTCATACTGACTGAGGAAGATGAGGTCATAAGAATCCGGCTCTTTTGATGACCTATGTATGATACCGATGCGACTTAATAGTGATCAGATGGAGTATGAGCAGTATACCTCATCTCCGCAGGGCATAATAATGTTTGTAAAACATAATCAACCGCGTAGCATATCTGCTTAGGTTGAACTACGAGATACAATGATTGATGGTTACACTGTTTAGTATACATGTTCTTCATATTCCTTAAATGTTGTTGTTCTACTTGATAACAATCTGCTGTTGATTACCTTAAAGCTTTATTGCTTATGTTGATCTGTGATTGCTATAATAATGCTTCTGGCAGAGAGTTATAACTCTCGCTGGGACAATTATTTAAAATTGTCTCACCCCGTAGATTTCAACTTTTTAGGTGGTCGCCGAGGATGAAGGAACCAGTCTGCAGGTGATCAGTATCAGCAGCAAGAGCACCAGGGGCAGCAGTGAATCTTAGGTGGAGATACTAACTGCTAAGTCATGTAGTTAGATAGTCTTATGTCGTCTCTGTACTCTCAGGTCCTTGGAGTTTGTTAATCTGAGTTTTTGTATTTTGTTGTATGTAATCACTTGAGAAGTGGTTTAACAGAGATGTAAACTGTTACCTTGCTTTTATGAAAGAAGTTTCATGTCTTCAAGATCTTGTCTCGAAAAGTTTTAATTTTTCGTGAATTTTCATATTCCGCTGTTAATCGAATGCTTCCGCTGAGTTTATATCGTGGTTTATGAATCATGTCATTTCAGAGTGGTATCAGAGCTCTAGGTTCGCTGAGTCTACAGAGACATAGGACTTAGGATGTCGAGTCTATCCTTAGTGTTTCTTTTACATCTAATAGAGTCTTCTACTCCTCAGGAGAAGAAGATAATTAAGGATGTCTAAACCCCATGAGGAGTACGTAGCAGAAAGTAGTATCGCTGCACCCCAAGGAGGTGCAAGGAACCCGGAGATAGAACAACCTGTACCTGAGCCACCTATGGAGCCACCTCAGTTTGACCCAACTGACATGGGAAACCCAGCTGTTCAAACCATGTTCGGGCAGTTTATGACTGCCATGACACACATCACCGACAGGATGCCGATGCCTGCACCTAGGGCATCTGCCCAGCCTGGAGGACAAGGTATCGGTAAGACATTCGAGCGACTTCTTCGTGTCAGAGCAATCGAGTACTTTGGAACAGCTGATCCTGTAGATGTCGATATGTGGTTAACCAAGTTAGAGAAAGCTTTCAGAATCTTGAACATCCCTGAAGGTATGAAGGTTAGACATGCTGTCTATCTTCTCAAAGGAAGTGCTGGTCACTGGTGGACCATGGAAGAGCAGAAGAGGCATGGAGTGGAGATCTCGTGGGAAGATTTTCATTGGGGATTTGTCAACATATACTTTCCAAAGACATTCTTGACGAGAAGATCTCTCAATTTGAGAGATTGAGATAAGGCATGATGAACATTAGCGAGTACGAAGCTAAGTTCATGGAGTTGCTACGATTCTGTCCGCACATGGCTGCCACAGAAGAAGAGAGGATTAGAAGGTTCGAGAAGGGTTTAAACGCTGACTTGACTACTCCCATGTCCACCCTAGAGAGTCAGGAGAGGTTTGCTACCTTCGTTGAGTCAGTCCGAAGGATAGAGAAATCCATAGTCGAGAAGAAAAAAACCCATAAGAGATATCAGCAGTTCGAGGGTTCTTCATCTAAAGACTTTAAGAAGCCTAGATTCTCTGCACCTACACCTCCACCACCCAGATATAATTCTCTGACACAGTGGTCCCCAAGTAGAGGTAGAGGATGAAGCCTATCACTACAAGAGACTCGCAGTTCAGCATCAATGTCAGTCACAGGACCACCCAGACCACAACAACTGGAAAGAAGCTGCTACAACTGTGGGAAGGTGGGACACTTGATGAAAGACTGCAGGTCTAGGCCTGTCAGTGTGACACAGCCTCAGAGGCAGAATCAACAGGAATCACAGAGAAGGCAGTCTCAAGGAGCAGCTAGAGGACGTGAACAGGCGTCCCAAGCCGGGTCTTCAGCACCAACTCAACATCAGGCGACAACAAGGTTCTATGCTATAAACCCACCAGATGCAGTGGTTAATCCACGAGTTGTGGCAGGTCAGATGGAACTTTTATATTCTGATATGTCTAAATCATGTATTGTATCTGTTTTGATTGATCTGGGTGCTACGCACTCCTTTATCACTCGAAGAGTGATTCATAACTGCAATATGACGATCAGTCATAGGGCAGATAGCTTGTCGCTAGAGACTCCGTTGAGAGGGTATGATGTGTTGCAAGAGGTATGCTCTCCCTGCATCCTCTTCTTTTCTGATCATCGCATTCAAGTGGATCTTATACCACTTGAGATGCAAGGATTTGATATAATCCTTGGGATGGATACCTTGGAAAGGTATAGGGTTGTCTTGGATTGTGAATCCAAGCAGGCTATGTTTGCTGATGAAAGCAACACATGGATCTTTCAAGGAGAGAGAAATATTCTACCCACCTATCTTGTGTCAGCTATGGTTGCTAATAAGTTGATGAGGCAAGGATGTTATGCATTCTTGGCCCATGTGGTAGATACTACCATGGAGAGTCCTAACCCTGTTGAAGTTCCTATAGTCAGGGAATTCGAAGACGTGTTTCCTGAAGAACTTACAGGTGTGCCACCGCCTTGGGAAATTGATTTTGAAATCAATTTGATCCCAGATACCCAACCTATAGCCCGGACACTATATAGGATGGCGCCTGCTGAGATGGCAGAACTCAAGGAGCATCTTCAAGAGTTGCTTGAGAAGGGTTTCATCCGACCGAGAACTTCACCCTGGGGTTCTCCGGTTTTGTTTGTTAAAAAGAAAGACGGGTCAATGCGGTTGTGCATTGATTACAGACAATTAAATAAAGTAACAATAAAGAATAAGTACCCTCTGCCGAGGATTGATGATCTCTTTGACCAGTTGCGTGGTGCAACCGTCTTCTCAAAGATAGATTTGAGGTCTGGATATCATCAACTTTGTATTAAGGACAGTGACATACCCAAGTCTACTTTCAGAACAAGGTATGGTCACTATGAGTTCACAGTTATGTCGTTTGGACTAACTAATGCACCAGCTGCATTTATGGAACTCATGAATAGAATCTTCCGACCTTTCCTTGATCAGTGTGTTGTTGTCTTCATAGATGACATTCTGATCTATAGTAAAGATGCTCAACAGCATGAACAACATCTTCGTCAGGCTCTAACTTTGCTAAGGGAACATAAACTATATGCTAAGTTTAGCAAGTGTGAGTTTTGGCTACCAGAAGTATCTTGTCTTGGACATGTGATATCTGCTTTGGGTATTCGTGTTGACCCTAAAAAGGTAGAATCTATTCTACAATGGGAACAACTGAAGACACCGAAGGAGATTCGTAGTTTCTTGGGGTTGGCCGGCTATTATCGAAGGTTCATTAAGAACTTTAGTTCCATAGCCTTATCCTTGACTAAGTTGACCCGGAAGGAAGTTCCTTTTGACTGGAGCGGTAAGTGCCAGCAATCTTTTCAATTACTAAAAGAGAGGTTGACAAGTGCACCTGTACTTGTGCTACCTGAGCAAGGCAAATGATACATAGTTTTCTGTGATGCCTCCAAGAATGGACTCGGATGCGTGTTGATGCAGGATAAACAAGTGATTTCTTTTGCTTCCCGACAGCTTAAGAAACACAAAGAGAATTATCCGACACACGATTTGGAGTTAGCTGCAGTGGTTCATGCCTTGAAGATCTGGAGACATTATCTCTACGGAGAGACATTCCAGATTTTCACAGATCACAAGAACCTAAAGTATATCTTTTCTCAGCATGAACTTAACATGAGACAACGTCGCTGGATGGAGTTAATCAAGGACTACGATTGTACACTTGATTACCATCCAAGGAAGGCCAATGTGGTTGGAGATGCCTTGAGTAGGAAATCAGCAACATCAACCATGGATAGAGCACAACTAAACTCTTTAGTATGCTCTAAGAGAGATATGCTTATCTCTTTAAGGCAAGACAATGTACAGTTGAAGGTGTCATTGTTAGCCGGGTTGTTGGATGAGATGCATATCAAACCTACCCTTAGAGAGCAGATCAAAGAGGCACAACAGGTTGATACTGCAGTTCAGCAGATTAGGTCAGAGTATGGTGATGAGAAGCGATATAGTTTCCATGAATCAGATGATCAAGTAGCATGTTATCATGGGAGGATGATAGTGCCAGATAAATACAACTTGAGGAAATTAGTCCTGGAAGAAGCTCATTCTTCAATGTATGCTATGCATCCAGGAAGCACCAAGATGTATCGAAACTTGAAGGATATGTATTGGTGTCCCAGGATGAAGAAGGATGTTGCAGAGTTTGTGATGAGGTGTCCTGTGTGTCAGCAAGTTAAAGCTGAACACCAGAAGCCTGCAGGGATAATGCAACCTTTACCCATACCACAATGGAAGTGGGACCATGTGACCATGGACTTTGTTGTTGGCCTACCTAGGACAAGCAAAGGACATGATTCCATCTGGGTAATAGTTGATAGGTTGACAAAGACAGCTCATTTCTTACCTGTCAAAACAACCTATTCTGCTGAAAGGTTATCCCAGTTATATGTTCAAGAGATAGTGTGTTTGCACAGAGTTCCTGTCACTATAGTTTCTGACAGAGGTCCCCAGTTCACAAGTCATTTTTGGGAGCAGTTGCACAGAGCTTTAGGCACCTAGTTAAGGTTTAGTACAACCTTTCATCCACAGACTGATGGACAGTCGGAAAGGACTATACAGACCTTGGAAGACCTATTGAGAGCATGTGTTCTCCAGTTTACCGGGAGTTGGGATCTACACCTAAGCCTAATAGAGTTTGCCTATAACAATAGCTATCAACAAAGTATTGATATGGCACCTTATGAAGCTTTGTATGGTATACGTTGTAGATCACCCTTGTGTTGGTATGAGACTGGTGAGCATCAGTTGTTAGGTCCTGATCTTGTGCAGCAGACCACAGAGAAGATTAAAGTGATACAACAACAGATTAAGACTGCACAGGATAGGCAGAAATCTTATGCTGATAAGCGTCATAGACCGTTAGAATTCCAGGTTGGAGACAGAGTGTATCTCAAGGTCTCGCCTTGGAGAGGAGTCCTTTGCTTTGGAAGGAAAGGAAAGTTAGCACCTAGATTTATGGGTCCTTATCCAATCATTGAACATGTTGAAAAGGTAGCCTATAGACTAGAGTTACCACCTGAGTTGCAGAGGTTACACTCTGTGTTTCACATTTCTATGTTAAGGAAATTTCATCCTGATACCGAGTCAGTTCTACAACCTATGGAAATAGAATTGAATTAAGATATAACTTATGAGGAAGGACCAGTGTCAATCCTTGATAACAGAATTAAAAAGCTAAAGAAGAAAGATATAAGCCTTGTGAAAGTCCTCTGGAACCACCGTGGTGTTGAAGAAGCCACTTGGGAACTAGAGGATGAGATGAGAAGGAAATACCCTTCTCTTTTCTCTTAATACGTTTTATCGATTTTGGGGACGAAATCCTTGTAAGGGGTGGATAATTTGTAACATCCCTGACCTGGGTTATAAACTAACCTTAGGTGTTTTGCTTAAATATGTAATTAAACTCTTGTGATTATCTTTTGGCATGTAATTAAGTTCCTAAGGAACATAGATTTTCATTTCTGTCCCTTTTAAACAATGATTGTAGTATTGTGTGGTAATACAGGGACCTATGTGCAAATTATCCAGTTAAGGGGTTTAACTTGCAAATTTCACAAGTTAAGATGTTCCTCTGATGATGAGATATCATATGAGTGGATATGATGAGGTAAGATGGATTTCCCAAGCTTGGGCATCAAGATGCAGCTTGTGGAATGATCTTTATGCTTAAAAACCCTAATTTGGATTAAAGTGCAATTTACCCAAATGTGGGGTGCAACTTATAAAATACACCATCTAGAACATATTTTATGACTCTTGACATCATTTAGAGTAAAAATGATGAAAGGGACACATGAATGAGTGATCAGATAAGAAAAATGATCTTTGTGCATAAAATTCACTAAGTATGAGGATGGAGACTTGTCATATATGAACTCTAGTTGAAAGTTGGTTTTCTTTACCCTTAAATCTAGAGTTTTGATTAGATTTACATAAGTTTCATAGCTTGGGTGTGCCTTAGAAACAAGGAGGGACTTAGATGAGAATTCCATGATTTAGAGGTCCTTATGGTGGAAAATAGCCTGAAGTATATAAGCCTTTACCCTTGCAAACCAAGTGAACTTATCCTTTATCCTCTTCATTTCTCATCTTTCTCAAAATGGCCAAGGCAGAGCTCTGGACCTCAGGGAGACGACCAATTAGTGCTAAGGTGAGTAGGAACCATCTTCAAGCTCAAATTCATGGAGGAATTCTTCTTAAAAGGTTGGTTCTATGGTTAACTCACTTAGATTCTTTGTCTTAGCCGACCATTCCCATCTTTTCCTTGAAGAAACAACCTTTGATGACCTGTGGAGCTCAATATGCCATTAAAGGCTTGAAGCTTGGAAGCTTGGAGCTCTAGGAACCACGTTTAAGGCGGGTTTTATAACTCTAAACTCCTAGCTTTATTATGCATATCTTTGTTCTTACTTTTAGTGCTTAGTTCTTCTTCTACCTCCCTTTTTCCTTGTACTTTTGCAAGCAAAACGGTGGTGTAAACGACCTGAACAGAGGTTGAGGATGATGGGCGTGGATTCCTAGGTAACTTTATCAAATGACCTTGGACCCTTTTGGTCCAAACGGTTGCAAACCGTTTAAGGTCAAACGGGTTCAACCCGTTTGATCTCAAACGATCTTGCAAGATTGTTTGGATCAAAACGGTCTCAAGACCATTTGATAGGGTTGACCAAGGGATGACCGTTTGAGGGTCCGTTGATAATATATTGAATTTCATTTCTACAAAGAATTATAAACTAATTCCTAACCAATTGAGAGTTGAAGGCACTTCAACACCCTAACCCTAATCGGGTTGAAATTGCTGATTTCAAGTATTGATCTTGTTGAGTTTTGGGTTGAAGGACCCAAACGGGTTCAAAACCATTTGGGGGTTCATCCAAACGGTCTCACACTTGTTTAGTGACACCCCAAGATCGTTTGGAGGTCTAGGGTTAAGGAAATTTGATGGTTTGAGGGTCCAATTTCAATAGGTTGATGAATTGATAAAATTGCTGATTTTAGATCTATTTAGGGTTCAACCCTTATCCAACCGACTTGGTTTTTGGTCAAACTTTGGGCAAACAGGTTGACACTCATTTAGGCTCAAACAGGTTGACACTCATTTAGGCTCAAACAGGTTGACACTCGTTTAAGGCCAAACGGGTTCACACTCGTTTAAGGCCAAACGGGTTCACACTCGTTTAAGGCCAAACGGGTTCACACTCGTTTAAGGTCAAATGGGTTCACACCCGTTTAAGGTCAAGTGGGTCCACACTCATTTAAGGCTCAAATGGGTTCAAAGTCGCTTGAGATTAAACGAGTTCAAGGTCGTTTAAAACCTAAATGGGTTGAAGGTTGAAGGTTAAACCCTAAACCAATTGGAGACTTTCAAGTTTATGTATACTTAATCACTTGAAGGTGTAAATGGTTCAATGATGATCTAATCTAAACTCTAATCATAACGTAAGACATTAAGGGACTAAGTGACTAATGAATTGACCCATGATGATGATCAATGGGTAAATTACCAAAATGCCCTTGAGGGGTTAATTTGAATGATACCTTGTTCTAATCAAACCCTAATCACTTGATAGTGATGATTTGGTTTATGTTAATCAAGGATGACTTGACCCAACCTATAAAGAGTGGTGTAATCACCATCTACTAGTGAGAGGAGAGAGAAAATACCGTTTATGTTCAAAAGTCAAGTAAAATACCTTCAATGTACCCGAATATGCAAGATTAGGTATGATCCACTTATGTGAGATCATGGAAACCCTAAATATGATAATTGGTGAATCTTAATCTTATCTGAGGGCTTTAATGATGATGTTCCTCATACATGGTGATATTATGAGATCAATTCACCATGAGGTGAATAGTACTAATTCTAGGATGATGACATGTAATATGAATAGTAAACCCTAATTGGTGAAAATCAGGGAACCTAACCGGTACAACTTCTGATATGAATTGCTTACTATTATCAGTTGAATTAACCATGCAGGTTCTTACACACGATGATGATCATATCTAGGTAAGGATTATGATTTCATATTCATTGAAAGCATGTTATTAGCTTTATGAATAATGACATATGTTGATGCCTAGTAAGTGGCATCTTATGAGAATGATAGGTTGTGAGAGCCATGAGTATCATCAAGGTCATGCTTGTCAGATGACTTGTGATGAGATGATTGAGAAATGATAATTGATGAGAGTTAGACTTGATACATTTAGTATTCTACTTTCATAGCTACTGTTCTAATGATTAATGTTTGAGAACATGTATGATGATAAAAAGAATACTGAAATGTACCTAACTAATCAAGTATAATCATACCATGTAGAGCCCTGATCATAGATCCATCATTGTCAGGAGTTAAATGATGGTGAAACAGGTTTTCCTAAGGGAACTCCTGGATCACATACTTTTGAGTATGTGGGGGAATATGGATGTGAATAACCTTACATCCTAGTGTAGGAATTGATGTAGATGTATCTTAATCTATCAATCCTTCACTATGTGTTTATGCCGGGGTGATATAACACTAATCTCTCGAGGAATTCTTTTGTACCGCATCGATGAGAGATAAACAAGAAATCTTTCGATGGTGAAGAGAGTACAGAATGCCACTGTGACTATAATAGCGAAGTACCAGAATACCCTGGTAAGCTATAGTAGCAGAGACACTAGATGTCCTGCATGTTGATCCTCATACTGACTCAGGAAGATGAAGTCATAAGAATCCGGCTCTTTTGATGACCTATGTATGATGCCGATGTGACTTAATAGTGATCGGTTGGAGTATGAGCGGTATACCTCATCTCCGTAGGGCATAATAATGTTTGTAAAACATAATCAACCGCGTAGCATATCTTCTTAGGTTGAACTACGAGATACAATGATTGATGGTTACACTGTTTAGTATACATGTTCTTCATATTCCTTAAATGTTGTTGTTCTACTTGATAATAATCTGCTGTTGATTACCTTAAATCTTTATTCCTTATGTTGATCTGTGATTGCTATAATAAAGCTTGTGGCGGAGAGTTATAACTCTCGCTGGGACAATTATTTAAAATTGTCTCACCCCGTAGATTTCAACTTTTTAGGTGGTCGCCGAGGACGAAGGAACCAGTCTGCAGGTGATCAGTATCAGCAGCAAGAGCACCAGGGGCAGCAGTGAATCTCAGGTGGAGATACTGAATGCTAAGTCATGTAGTTAGATAGTCTTATGTCGTCTCTGTACTCTCAGGTCCTTGGAGTTTGTTAATCTGAGTTTTTGTATTTTGTTGTATGTAATCACTTGAGAAGTGGTTTAACAGAGATGTAAACTGTTACCTTGCTTTTATGAAAGAAGTTTCATGTCTTCAAGATCTTGTCTCGAAAAGTTTTAATTTTTCGTGAATTTTCATATTCCGCTGTTAATCGAATGCTTCCACTGAGTTTATATTGTGGTTTTTGAATCGTGTCGTTTCAGCATGTAGGTGCGATAATACATACTTCTATTTTTAATGTGATAATCATAGTGACTTTATGATTTGCAAGTATGAACATCCAACAGATGATTTGCATTTAATGCGATTAACCATCCGGAAAATCCTCAGGAAAATAAGGCAGTTATCCATAATTAACCACATACCTGTTAAGCAGACTTGAATGCAGAAATAACTCAATCAATCAGGAAATCAAGCAAGAACACACACAACTTGTTCCTGAAAAAGGCATTCAATTTCTCTATCATTAATCATGTCATCATGATCTATTAATCCTAATTGTTTCCTAGATTATTTGCCCTTTTTAGGGTTTTGACCATTATTAGGGTTTCACTTCCTTTTTACCACTTTTACCTTATTTTTATCAAAATATCCATCAAACTCTAATTATTCCATTTTATTTTCCATTAAGACCTTAAGTTCAAATTTGTATCACAAAACCCTAATTTTCGGATTACTATATCTTTTCTTCCCTTTTTTTCATACCTTAGGGTTTCTAGGGGTATTAATTACATTATTAGGTTTAAAACCCTAATTCTTGCAATTTCCTCTTTAAAATAGATCAAGATTCCACTTTATCACTAAATAAGTCAATAATGATCAAATTTACTCACTTGTAAGATTAAATATATCTTTTATCAACATTTAGGTTTTCTAACCACAATTAATACTTTTCCCATCAAATTATACACTTTTACCAAACGATACAGATTTAGATTCCCAAACCATTTTTAATGCATCCCTCGTATTTTTCTGATCATTTTTCATGTATTAACTTCCATCATCCAAGTTTTCTAGCTCAAGATATAATTTTTGTAAAGAAAACCTTTTTATTTGATTTATTAGCAAATTCTAGAACAACACAGATCGTTAGATCGATGGTCCGTTGGTCCACTCAGGATCCAACGACCAGGGTCACACGGGTCTAAATTTTTTGTTTTAAGTAAAGAGATACGTTTTTGCCCTTACCTTTATTCACTAGTGCCGGCGACAAGGAGGTCTTTTCCTCCCTTCTTCTTCAACCTCGCAATGGACTCCGCGCTCAGCTACGATCCAGGCTCCTAGCTTGGTCAGCCCGGATGGTTGACTCCGAGATGCAACCCTTCCCAGCACTTGAGAAGGACACCACGACCTCCGATCGGCTTCCCCGAACTGGACTACGGTCTCAATTGCTCAGTCTCTTGCTCAAGCTTCTCGCATGACGGAGCTCTTCTCTAGTGAGGCATGCTGCTAAAACGAGGGGGAAGATCGAGGTTTCAGACCAAATTGATCGCATTGAAAGAACCGCCTCAGGGATCTGAGCATACGGGTTTGATTTGTTAGAGTGCAGGTACCGCGATGTACCCCCTCCTATTTATAGGGCGTTCATCGCCCTCCCTGTGAATTGGGAATTCCAGTTCTTTCCACAAAACCCCCCAAAACTGAGGGTTGGTCGATCCGTCTAGGACTCCTGATCCTGATGGGCAAGTTTCCAAAAGCACTCTTGCATTAAATCACGAGAATGACTCCCAGGAAGATTCCCTCCCTTGTCTGCCAGTTTTCCTAACTTGCCGCGAGCTAGGAGATGAAAGAATCAACATTGGATCTGAATCTGATGGTCTACAACGTGTGTGGCATGCGCATGGGCTGGGCCCAAGATTTTCTATTCCAATTATAAATGTGACATTTTCCATAATCACAACACTGTAGGGAATCTTGTAAAAGCCATAACTCCCAAACCGAAGATCCAATTGCTCCCAAATTTCGAGGGAAAGTCCATCATGACTTAGTGTACCTCTCGTCCAAAATTGGGCTCATTATCTCAAAGGAAACGTTCCTTTTATTTAAGTGCATGATATCTCTCAATTATATACATTTTTCACCTATTTTCTCTTTCCTTTTCTATTAAATTATTATTTTGATTTCTTTGAACCTTAAGGAACCTTAATGGCTCAAAAACCCATCTTGGGAAAATACATTGACCTTTTATTTATCTTTTATCCTTTATTTCCCATTATCTTATTTATTTCTTATCGAAATATCTCTTTTTTTTAAGGATTCCTCTTTATTTCTCTTTATTTCCCTTTCATTTTCCTCATCGGTATTCCTTTTAACATTAGTAATCCTTGGGATACGAAATTCCACCAAGGATAACTCAATTATACCTCTTTTCACTTGTTTTCCACATTTTACCATTATTCTCAATTTCTTTCTTAATAAAGAAATACTTAATTAATCTTTTCTTTTCTTATTGCTTTTCTTTGCAACTTTGGACTCCTTGGAACCCAAGGAATCCATGTGGCACAAAATCCACCTTTGGATTAAGTTATTTACCTTCTAGAGGTTTCGACATCTTTCTTTTCTTGATTTCTTAATTAATTGAATTTCTTTGTTATTCGGGCCCAATAGCCAATAAAGCCCACAAAGCAATCATCAAAGCAATTGTAAATGAAATCCATTTATTCAAAATAGATTGTTTATTCCAATATCTTTAATATGAGAAATTAAATTTCTCACCAAAAGAACCCAAAATTGGGGTTGTAACATCCTTCCCCTCTTATTAGAATTTTGTCCTCAAAATTCCATCAAGCAAGCAAACAAACAGGATAAGACTTTCATGTGTCCATCATGGCTCTTATGTGGCTTCACCCTTCCCATGGTGCTTCCCAAGAACTTTCATCATCTCATTTTCTTCCATCTGAGTTCTTTCTTACCTTGGTATATGGTACCCTCATAGGTGACTCAGGACATTCCAGCCTCAAAAGTTGAATAGGTTCAGGGCTCAGCACATGGCTTGGGTACCTCACATAGTGCTCTAGATCGGACTCATGCAATACATCATTTTATCCTGAGGGGTAAGGTTAAACACAACCATCTCCACCAATCCATCTCAAATGGACCCATATATCGGGGACTCAGCTTTCTCAGTTGTAGCTTAGAGGGGTCGAATTTTCTCATCACATATTCTCCCACAGTGAACTGCATGTCAGTCTGCTTTGCATCACCTTGTGACTCATGTCACCACTGGGCTCCCTCTCGGCCTTTGCACGATCAAAGCGACTTCATATGCAAACACTATGGTTCTTTTCTGACCTTCGCGAGGCCTCCTTCACCAACATCATCATAATGAAGTGGTGACCGACACAACCTCCCTCTAGAACTTCTTTCATCCCGATAAAGGCTATGGTGGTTATTATCCCATCTTAAGAACCGTTTCTTTATATCACCCTAGACAAGCACACTTGCTCTGATTAGACCCTCTAGTTTGGATCATTCTAACCATTAGTTAGGGGTGATAAACTATACTATCATTGAGTTCTTCTTCCACCTTATGGAAGTGAACCTCAGTCATACCCAAGAACTTTTGAACTCGCATCATGGTGTAGTTGAACCATCTCTCTCTCTCTCTCTCTTATGTAGCTCAATGGAATCTATCTCTTGACAATACTCCTCTCTTTCTCATGTTATCTAGGTAAGGCGATCCACCATAACCCATATTGCATCTTGACCTCCTGGGTCCAAGGGAGACTTACCACAACATCTGTAGTGATGAACTCCCATTCCCTCTCAGGGACTCTTTTATCCTCTATATCGATACACTGGGTTACTGGTGTTCGTCCTTCACCTCCTGTCTTGCATGGCCACATGCCACATGCAACTTTGTTTTAAGCATCCAGAGTGCTACCATCACTTACTATCTTTGTAGTACCAAGGTATATCATGACCTCCTGTATTGTTATGATTCCTCAAGCTTGGTACCTCGGAAACCCTAAACCACTCTCAAAAGGGTTTTATTACCTTCCTATCCAAAGAAGTGTATCTAAGGTTCTATCACCATCCTTTTACTATGTCAAGGATTAGACTTGCAAACCAAACAACCACTAATCTTGGTCATCAACTCTCGTTATATTGGAGTGTTAGCCAAACTTATCTCTTTTTCTCAACTTAAGGTTAGCCTAACCATCTCAACTTCTTCTAGATTCCATCTAAACTAGGCAGCTATATCTCAACTAGAGCATTCATTACCACTTCTTATCCTTCGGTGTTAGGTATTATACACCTCCATGTATTATACTTATCATCTCATCTCAAAGTCTAAGCTGTCTCCATCAAGAAACTCTGAGCTCATCCTAATGGTGATCAAACTCAACCTTGTTTCACTTGCAAATTCCACATAGCTCATGCTAAAAACTTCCTTATAAGATGACTACCTTATTTCTCTTGGTGTTTGTAATCCATGTATTATTCTTTCCACAAAGGTATGTTATCATCTCTATCCACATACCTTGTAGCAACGTTCCAACTTATATCATCTTTATCCTTGGTGTAAGGCATGCATACTGTCCTATCTCTCAATCCCATAACGAGAAGAAATAAGCATTTGGCGACCGTCCAAATACAGAGTTCTTCCCATTCTAGGAGTAGAGATGGTACATCCCACTTTGCCAGTACACCTTCAAATCAAAGTTGAAATGTGCAACTCATGTCTCCACATCACAAACATCATGATATCATAAATTACTTCCATGGAAAACTGGTCTCGAACCTACTTGGGTCACCACACAATCCTTGGTCATCTCCTCTATATAGGGTGCCGACACTTTTGGGGTCATCCCGCTTCCCTTATGCATCCAGAGAGTGCCCTAATCATCTGCCCTTTGGGTCCCATGAGTTCATGTAGGTGATCAATCTCCTAACCCATGGCCCTAAGATAAATGATAGTTGTTACCTCCCGACCCTATGGTCATGTGAAACTAGGGAATTAGGCAACTTCTTCTTCCATCGGTCTTATCCCTACCTGACCCTAGGATAGACTTAGGATTCTATTATTGTACATGTCCAACATAGAACCTTACCCAAACATTCATCATCTCTCTTCTTGCATTCATGGGCTGAGTTTTGTCCTTTCATAAGGGTCATGGCGACCTTTCTACCTTGGTCAAACCCCATACCGGTTACCTCCATGGTAACACATCCACATGCACATAGAGATGGTTATCTATTGGTCTATAGGTTCATTCTCATGCCATGTACTCTTCACTTAGCTTCTCAAGATCCTATGAAACCTCCTTAGGTTACCTCAAAACTAACCAAACTGGTAAACTCCCTACCAAAGGGTCGCTCTCCCAGGATGGGAGGAAACTACACCTTTATAACAATGGTCACAAGCATCCTTAGGGTTTACATCCATATTAGCATGCTTAAACCAACAACTACTAAGGCACAAGCGTACCTACAGAACCATGCTAGGTCGCACTTGTTCTCATCCTCAACATTACATCAACTTAGTTGTGAGTGGTTCATCAAACATACCCTTAAGGTAAGGGATTTCCTTTACCTCTACACATGAGGAGTACCATGCTCGAAACTATAGAGACTCAAATCTCATCATGAGCATCGGATACACTGCTTCTCCTCTTAGGCCTAGGAACCCTAGGTTCTCCTTTTGGGTATCCAACTACATGCTCAACCTCTTAACCATGAATCAAGCATGTGCAAGGTATGTCATGTACCTCCATGATATTTCTACTCGAACAACGCTTTGGAGTTGAGTCCTCTTCCAGGGAAACCAACTAGGTATAAAGCCTCACAACTGGTTACTTAAACCTCGTCAGGGTCTAAAGCACTCTTTATCTCATCCAGCAGGTAATCACCTATACCATAGGTACTAGAAGCATCCACTATCATCCACTTAGGTCACATCATCCTCGACTCCCCCACTATTCCTCATGTCTTGGAATCTAAGGTTCCAACCTCCTTTCATGGGTCCTGCTTTCTCTCTCTAGATCTAACTCCACATCTAGCTTCACTTCATGAAGTCAGATCAAGCTTACCAGCATATCCCTTCCTGGGTGAAGCCTTTTCTCAACTCATGTTTGGCTCAAGATTATCCTTAGCTCTTTATGTTTATCTCATAAGACATCCATCATGATTCCTTGTCCATGGTTTCATCCTACTGTTAGCACTACTTACGTACTATGGGTGCAAGCTACACCCTACCTGCATAAGCCCATAGGGTTTCTATAGGTTCTCCTCTATCCTCATCCATGAAGGAGCTATCCTTTGCCCTAGCATGCATGACCCTCTCCAGGGTTGGGTCACCAAAGGTACTAGGTCATCTAACCTCTTATGGCATCCCAAAGGCATGTCCAACCAAACTCTTGGTCAACCATGACATCATGTCATCTCTCTCTCTTCACTTAGGGTTAGGGTTAACATCATCCTCAAAGGATGTGCTAGGTTTCTACCTTTAAGACTACTCTATCTACTCATCCTCCTGTCAAGGAGGTCCAGCCTCAGGCCTCTCTTGAGGGCATGACAACATATGTCATACGACCTAAGCATGTATCTATTCTTTAGTTTGCGCTTAATCTATTAAGCTTATGTCCATGACATCTTATTTACATGCTTTTCATTAATTTGGTGGAGGATTCCTTAGCCTTATTAACCTTACCCACCCTCAAGAGGGTGAGGAGAAGAGAGGAAACCCTAATCCATAAGGTCCTTAATAGAATTTTAGTTGAGAAGGGATGAATAAGATGAGAGAGTCCGAAAGGTATCTTACTTCGAGTCATATCCTAAGACATCAGCCAGACAGTCACACAATCCGGGAGTCCTCGTATTCCGACTAGTGGTGCGGAGGAAAATATTGCTAGCCCCCAGATGTGATCCTTTTCTATACACCTCAGTCTTTCGGACAATCCTCTAATAACTCCCGTGGTTTCTACAGAATTTGTAAAATTTAATAATTATTAAGGATTAATTGAGGAACCTATGCTCTGATACCAATTGTAATGACCCCGCCTCCCGGTAACCCCCAATTAAGGGAGACCGAAAGGTCGGTGCCGTTATCCAATTAACATGATCAAAGGTTCGACAAATAATCCATAGCAATTATGAAATTCTACTAACTAACTAGAATTTGGTATAAAATTAAAACTTTACTTACCTTTGAAAATTTTGGAAATCTATCTATCCAGAGCTTGAATTCTACCTAATCCTCCTTGCACTTTATTCTTATTACCACAATGTGTCACTTTACTATTTGTTCTTTCAACTGTTGTTCGCAAAACACCGACAAACAAAACGTTGGTCAGTATATCGAAATATACTGGTATGTGGGAACAACCAAAATCTTGCAAATATGGCTAACAATTTAATAATCACAATCAAATTAAGTAACAAGCCAATTTACATTTTTCAGTATGACATTCTCCACTACTGTTGCCCTAACCCTGGCATACCCACCCTAGGGTTCCCTTTGCCAATGACTTAAGGCCACCTTCTCAATCCCGAGCTTGGTGCCTGGGGGTCACCACTCATGGTGCCCACTAGTCATGCAATATCATAGGCCACCTTCTTGGTGTCTGGGGTCACCACTCAAGGTGTCCATTGGTATACCCATCTGGGCCTGACCTTTGGCATCATCCATCAGGGTGGCATGTAGGTGCGAGAATACATACTTCTATTTTTAATGTGATAATCATAGTGACTTTATGATTTGCAAGTATGAACATCCAACAGATAATTTGCATTTAATGTGATTAACCATCCAGAAAATCCTCGGGAAACTAAGGCGGTTATCCATAATTAACCACATACCTGTTAAGCAAACTTGAATGCATAAATAACTCAATCAATCAGGAAATCAATTTCTCTATCATTAATCATGTCATCATTATCTATTAATCCTAGTTGTTTCCTAGGTTATTTGCCCTTTTTAGGGTTTTGACCATAATTAGGGTTTCACTTCCTTTTTACCACTTTTACCTTATTTTTATCAAAATATCCATCAAACCCTAATTATTCCATTTTATTTTCCATTAAGACCTTAAGTTCAGATTTGTATCACAAAACCCTAATTTTCAAATTACAATATCTTTTCTTCCCTTTTTCCATATCTTAGGGTTTCTACGGGTATTAATTACATTATTAGGTTTAAAACCCTAATTCGTGCAATTTCCTCTTTAAAATAGATCAAGATTCCACTTTATCACTAAATAAGTCAATAATGATCGAATTTACTCACTTGTAAGATTAAATATATCTTTTATCAACATTTAGGGTTTCTAACCACAATTAATACTTTTCCCATCCAATTATACACTTTTACAAAATGATACAGATTTAGATTCCCAAACCATTTTTAATGCATCCCTCGTATTTTTCTGATCATTTTTCATGTATTAACTTCTCTCATCTGAGTTTTCTAGCTCAATATATATTTTTTGTAAAGAAAACCTTTTTATTTGATTTATTAGCAAATTCTGGAAAAACACGGATCGTTAGATCGATGGTCCGTTGGTCCACTCAGGATCCAACGACCAGGGTCACACGCGTCTAATTTTTTTGTTTTAAGTAACGAGAGATGGTTTTGCCCTTACCTTTATTCACTAGCGCCAGGGACAGGGAGGTCTTTTCCTCCCTTCTTCTTCAACCTCGCAATGGACTCCGCGCTCAGCTGCGATCTAGGCTCCTTGCTTGGTCAACCTGGATGGTTGACTCCGAGATGCAACCCTTCCCAACATTCGAGAAGGACACCACGACCTTCGCCCTGCTTCCCCGAATTGGACTAGGGTCTCAATTGCTTAGCCTCTTGCTCGAGCTTCTCGCACGACAGAGCTCTTCTACGGTGAGGCCTGCTGCTAAAACGAAGGGGAAGATCGTGGTTTCTGACCAAATTGATCGCATTGAAAGAACCGCCTCAGGGGTCTGAGCATACGGGTTTGATTTGTTGGAGTGAAGGTACCGTGGTGTACCCCCTCCTATATATAGGGCGTTCATCGCCCTCCCTTGAATTGGGAATTCCAGTTCTTTCCACAAACCCCCCAAAAACTCAGGGTTGGTCGATCCGTCTAGGACTCCTGATCCTGATGGGCAGGTTTCCAAAAGCACTCGTGCATTAAATCACGAGAAAGACTCCCTGGAAGATTCCCTCCGTTGTCTGCCAGTTTTCCTAACTTTCCGCGAGCTAGGAGATGAAAGAATCAACATTGGATCTGAATCCGATGGTCCACAACGCGTGTGGCATGCGCATGGGCTGGGCCCAAGATTTTCTATTCCAATTATAAATGTGACATTTTCCATAATCACAACACTTTAGGGAATCTTGTAAAAGCCATAACTCCCAAACAGAAGATCCAATTGCTCCCACATTTCGAGGGAAAGTCCATCATGACTTAATCTACTTGTCTTCCAAAATTGGGCTCATTATCTCAAAGGAAACGTTCTTTTTATTTAAGTGTATGATATCTCTCAATTATATACATTTTTCACCTATTTTCTCTTTCCTTTGCTATTAAATTATTATTTTGAGTTCCTTGAACCTTAAGGAACCTTAATGGCTCAAAAACCATCTTGGGAAAATACATTGACCTTTTATTTATCTTTTATCCTTTATTTCCCTTTATCTTATTTATTTCTTCTCAAAATATCTCTTTTTGAGGATTCCTCTTTATTTCTCTTTATTTCCCTTTCATTTTCCTCATTGGTATTCCTTTTAACATTAGTAATCCTTAGGATACGAAATTCCACCAAGGATAACTCAATTATACCTCTTTTCACTTGTTTTCCATATTTTACCATTATTCTCAATTTCTTTCTTAATAAAGAAATACTTAATTAATCTTTTCTTTTCTTATTGCTTTTCTTTGCAACTTTGGACTCCTTGGAACCCAAGGAATCCATATGGAACGAAATCCACCTTTGGATTAAGTTATTTTACCTTCTAGAGGTTTCCACATCTTTCTTTTCTCAATTTCTTAATTAATTGAATTTCTTTGTTATTCGGGCCCAATAGCCAATAAAGCCCACAAAACAATCATCAAGGCTATTGTAAATGAAATCCATTTATTCAAAATAGATTGTTTATTCCAATATCTTTAATATGAGAAATTACATTTCTCACCAAAAGAATCCAAAATTGGGGTTGTAACATCCTTCCGCTCTTATTAGAATTTTGTCCTCAAAATTCCATCAAGCAAGCAAACAAACAGGATAAGACTTTCATGTGTCCATCATGGCTCTTATGTGGCTTCACCCTTCCCATGGTGCTTCCCAAGAACTTTCATCATCTCATTTTCTTCCATCTGAGTTCTTTCTTACCTTGGTATACCGTACCCTCATAGGTGACTCAGGACATTCCACCCTCAAAAGCTGAATAGGTTCAGGGCTCAGCACATGGTTTGGGTACCTCACATAGTGCTCTAGATCAGACTCATGCAATACATCATTTTATCCTGAGGGGTAAGGTTAAACACAACAATCTCCACCAATCCATCTCAAATGGACCCATATATCGGGGACTCAGCTTTCTCAGTTGTAGCTTAGAGGGGTCGGATTTTATCATCACATATTCTCCCACAGTGAACTGCATATCAGTCTGGTTTGCATCAGCTTGTGACTCAGGTCACCACTGGGCTCCCTCTCGGCCTTTGCACAATCAAAGCGACTTCATACACACACACTATGGTTCTTTTCTGACCTTCACGAGGCCTCCTTCACCAACATCATCATAATGAAGTGGTGACCGACACAACCTCCCTCTAGAACTTCTTTCATCCCAATAAAGGCTATGGTGGTTATCATCCCATCTTAAGAACCATCTCTTTATATAACCCTGGACAAGCACACTTTCTCTCATCAGACCCTCTAGTTTGGATCATTCTAACCATTAGTTAGGGGTGATAAAATATACTATCATCGAGTTCTTCTTCCACCTTATGGAAGTGAACCTTGGTCATACCCAAGAACTTTTGAATTCGCATCATGGTGTAGTTGAACCATCTCTCTCTCTCTTATGTAGTTCAATGGAATCTATCTCTTGACAATACTCGTCTCTTTCTCATGTTATCTAGGTAAGGCGATCCACCATAACCCATATTGCATCTTGACCTCCTGGGTCCAAGGGAGGCTTACCACAACATCCGTAGTGATGAACTCCCATTCCCTCTCAGGGACTCTTTTATCCTCTATATTGATACACTGGGTTACTGGTGTTCGTCCTTCACCTCCTGGCTTGCATGGCCACATTCCACATGTAACTTTGTTTTAAGCATCCAGAGTGCTACCATCAGTTACTATCTTTGTAGTACCAAGGTATATCATGACCTCCTGTATTGTTATGATTCCTCAAGCTTGATACCTCGGAAACCCTAAACCACTCTCAAAAGGGTTTTATTACCTTCCTATCCAAAGAAGTGTATCTGAGGTTCTATCACCATCCTTTTACTATGTCAAGGATTAGACTTGCTAACCAAACAACCACTAATCTTGGTCATCAACTCTCGTTATATTAGAGTGTTAGCCAAACTTATCTCTTTTTCTAAACTTAAGGTTAGCCTAACCAACTCAACTTCTTCTAGCTTCCAGCTAAACTAGGCAGCTATATCTCAACATGAGCATTCATTACCACTTCTTATCCTTAGGTGTTAGGTATTATACACCTCCATGTATTATACTTATCATCTCATCTCAAAGTCTAAGCTGTCTCCATCAAGAAACTCTGAGCTCATCCTAATGGTGATCAAACTCAACCTTATTTCACTTGCAAATTCCACATAGCTCATGCTAAAAACATCCTTGTAAGATGACTACCTTATTTCTCTTGGTGTTTGTAATCCATGTATTATTCTTTCCACAAAGGTATGTTATCATCTTTATCCACATACCTTGTAGCAACGTTCCAACTTATATCATCTTTATCCTTGGTGTAAGGCATGCATACTGTCCTATCTCTCACTCCTATAACGAGAAGAAATAAGCATTTGGCGGCCGTCCAAATACAGAGTTCTTCCCATTCCAGGAGTAGAGATGGTACATCCCACTTTGCCAGTACACCTTCAAATCTAAGTTGAAACGTGCAACTCATGTCTCCACATCACAAACATCATGATATCAAAAATTACTTCCATGGAAAACTGGTCTCGAACCTACTTGGGTCACCACACAATCCTTGGTCATCTCCTCTATATAGGGTGTCGGCACTTATGGGGTCATCCCACTTTCCTTATGCATCCAGAGAGTGCCCTACTCATCTGCCCTTTGGGTCCCATGAGTTCATGAAGGTGATCAATCTCCTAACCCATGACCCTAAGATAAATGATAGTTGTTACCTCCCGGCCCTATGGTCATGTGCAACTAGGGAATTAGGCAACTCCTTCCATCGGTCTTATCCCTACCTCACCCTAGGATAGACTTAGGATTCTATTATTGTACATGTCCAACATAGAACCTTACCCAAACCTTCATCATATCTCTTCTTTCATTCATGGGCTGACTTTCATCCTTTCATAAGGGTCATGGCGACCTTTCTACCTTGGTCGAACCCCATAGTGGTTACCTCCATGGTAACACATCCACATGCACATATAGATGGTTATATATGGGTCTATAGGTTCATTCTCATACCATGTACCCTTCACTTAGCTTCTCAAGATCCTATGAAACCTCCTTAGGTTACCTCAAAACTAACCAAACTGGTAAACTCCCTACCAAAGGGTCACTCTCCCAGGATGGGAGGAAACTACACCTTTATAACAAAGGTCACAAGCATCCTTAGGGTTTACATACATATGAGCATGCTTAAACCAACAACTACTAAGGCACAAGCGTACCTACAGAACCATGCTAGGTCACACTTGTTCTCATCCTCAACATTACATCAACTTAGTTGTGAGGGGTTCATCAAACATACCCTTAACATAAGGGATTTCCTTTACCTCTACACATGAGGAGTACCATGCTCGAAACTATAGAGACTCAAATCTCATCGTGAGCATCGGATACACTGCTTCCCCTCTTAGGCCTAGGAACCCTAGGTTCTCCTTTTGGGTATCCAACTACATTCTCAACCTCTTAACCACGAATCAAGCATGTCCAAGGTATGTCATGTACCTCCATGATCTTTCTGCTCGAGCAATGCTTCGGAGTTGAGTCCTCTTCCAGGGCAACCAACTAGGTATAAACCCTCACAACTGGTTACTTAAACCTCGTCATGGTCTAAAGCACTCTTTATCTCATCCAACAGGTAATAACCTATACCATAGGTACTAGAAGCATCCACTATCATCCACTTAGGTCGCATCATCCTCGACTCCCCACTATTCCTCATGTTTGGGAATCTAAGCTTCCAACCTCCTTTCTTGGGTTCTACTTTCTCTCTCTAGATCTAACTCCACATCCAGCTTCACTTCATGAAGTCAGATCAAGCTTACCAACATATCCCTACCTGTGCAGCCTTTGCTCAACTCATGTTTAGCTCAAGATTATCTTTATCTCTTTATGTTTATCTCATAATACATCCATCATGATTCCTTGTCCAGGGTTTCATCCTACTGTTAGCACTACTTACGTACTATGGGTGCAAGCTACACCCTACCTGCATAAGCCCATAGGGTTTCTATAGGTTCTCCTCTATCCTCATCCATGAAGGAGCTATCCTTCGCTCTAGCATGCATGACCCTCTCCAGGGTTGGGTCACCAAAGGTACTAGGTCATCTAACCACTTATGGCATCCCAAAGGCATGTCCAACCAAATGCTCGGTCAACCATGACATCATGTCATCTCTCTCTCTTCACTTAGGGTTAGGGTTAACATCTTCCTCAAAGGATGTGCTCGGTTTCTACCTTTAAGACTACTCTATCTACTCATCCTTCTGTCAAGGAGGTCTAGCCTCAGGCCTCTCCTGAGGGCATGACAACATATGTCATATGACCTAAGCATGTATCTATTATTTAGTTTGCGCTTAATCTATTAAGCTTATGTCCATGACATCTTATTTACATGCTTTTCATTAATTTGGTGGAGTATTCCTTAGACCTTATTAACCTTACCCACCCTCAAGAGGGTGAGGAGAAGAGAGTAAACCCTAATCCTTAAGGTCCTTAATAGAATTTTAGTTGAGAAGGGATGAATAAGATGAGAGAGTCCTAAAGGTATCTTACTTTGAGTCATATCCTAAGACATCAGCCATGCAGTCACACAATCCGGGAGTCCTCGTATTCCGACTAGCGGTGCGGAGGAAAATATAGCCAACCCCCGGACGTGATCCTTTTCTAGACACCTCAGTCTTTCGGACAATCCTCTAATAACTCCCTTGGTTTCTACAGAATTTGTAAAATTTAATAATTATTAAGGATTAATTGAGGAACCTATGCTCTGATACCAATTGTAACGACCCCGCCTCCCGGTAACCCCCAATTAAGGGAGACCGAAAGGTAAGTGCCGTTATCCAATTATCAGGATCAAAGGTTCGACAAATAATCAATAACAATTATGAAATTCTACTAACTAATAGGAATTTGGTATAAAATTAAAACCTTACTTACCTTTGAAAACTTTGGAAATCTATCTATCCAGAGCTTGAATTCTACCTAATCCTCCTTGCACTTTATTATTATTACCAAAATGTGTCACTTTACTATTTGTGCTTTCAACTGTTGTTCCTAAAACGCCGACAAACAAAACGTCGGTCAGTATATCGTAATATACTGGTATGTGGGAACAACCAAAATCTTGCAAATATGGCTAACAATTTAATAATCACAATCAAATTAATTAACAAGCCAATTTACATTTTTCAGTATGACATTCTCCACTACTTTTGCCCTAACCCTGGCATACCCACCCTAGGGTGCCCTTTGCCAATGACTTAAGGCCACCTTCTCAATCCCGAGCTTGGTGCCTGGGGGTCACCACTCATGGTGCCCACTAGTCATGCAATATCATAGGCCACCTTCTTGGTACCTGGGGTCACCACTCAAGGTGTCCATTGGTCTACCCATCTGGGCCTGACCTTTGGCATCATCCATCAGGGTGGCATGTAGGTGCGAGAATACATACTTCTATTTTTAATGTGATAATCATAGTGACTTTATGATTTGCAAGTATGAACATCCAATAGATAATTTGCATTTAATGTGATTAACCATCCGAAAAATCCTCGGGAAACTAAGGCAGTTATCCATAATTAACCACATACATGTTAAGCAGACTTGAATGTAGAAATAACTCAATCAATCAGGAAATCAAGCAAGCACACACACAACTTGTTCTTGAAAAAGGCATTCAATTTCTCTATCATTAATCATGTCATCATGATCTATTATTCCTAGTTGTTTCCTAGGTTATTTTCCCTTTTTAGGGTTTTGACCATAATTAGGGTTTCACTTCCTTTTTACCACTTTTACCTTATTTTTATCAAAATATCCATCAAACCTTAATTATTCCATTTTATTTTCCATTAAGACCTTAAGTTCATATTTGTATCACAAAATCCTAATTTTCAGATTACTATATCTTTTCTTCCCTTTTTCCATACCTTAGGGTTTCTAGGGGTATTAATTACATTATTAGGTTTAAAACCCTAATTCTTGCAATTTCCTCTTTAAAATAGATCAATATTCCACTTTATCACTAAATAAGTCAATAATGATCGAATTTACTCACTCACAAGATTAAATATATATTTTATCAACATTTAGGGTTTCTAACCACAATTAATACTTTTCCCATCCAATTATACACTTTTACAAAACGATACAGATTTAGATTCCCAAACCATTTTTAATGCATCCCTCGTATTTTTCTGATCATTTTTCATGTATTAACTTCCCTCATCCGAGTTTTCTAGCTCAAGAGATATTTTTTGTAATGAAAACCTTTTTATTTGATTTATTAGCAAATTCTAGAAAAACACGGATCGTTAGATCGATGGTCCGTTGGTCCACTCAGGATCCAACGACCAGGGTCACACGCGTCTGATTTTTTTGTTTTAAGTAACGAGAGACGGTTTTTCCATTACCTTTATTCACTAGCGCCAGGGACAGGGAGGTCTTTTCCTCCCTTCTTCTTCAACCTCGCAATGGACTCCGCGCTCAGCTGCGATCCAGGCTCCTAGCTTGGTCAACCCGGATAGTTGACTCCGAGATGCAACCCTTCCCAACACTCGAGAAGGACACCACGACCTCCGCCCAGCTTCCCCGAACTGGACTAGGGTCTCAATTGCTCAGCCTCTTGCTCGAGCTTCTCGCACGACGGAGATCTTCTCCGGTGAGGCCTGCTCCTAAAACGAGGGGGAAGATCGTGGTTTCTGACCAAATTGATCACATTGAAAGAACCACCTTAGGGGTCTAAGCATACAGGTTTGATTTGTTGGAGTGCAGGTACCGCGGTGTACCCCCTCCTATATATAGGGTGTTCATCGCCCTCCCTGTGAATTGGGAATTCCAGTTCTTTCCTCAAAACCCCCAAAAACTCAGGGTTGGTTGATCCGTCTAGGACTCTTGATCCTGATGGGCAAGTATCTAAAAGCACTCGTGCATCAAATCATGAGAAAGACTCCCTCGAAGATTCCCTCCCTTGTCTGCCAGTTTTCCTTACTTGCCGCGAGCTAGGAGAAGAAAGAATCAACATTGGATCTGAATCTGATGGTCCACAACGCGCGTGGCATGTGCATGGGCTGGGCCCAAGATTTTCTATTCCAATTATAAATGTGACATTTTCCATAATCACAACACTTTAGGGAATCTTGTAAAAGACATAACTCCCAAACCTAAGATCCAATTGCTCCCAAATTTCGAGGGAAAGTCCATAATGACTTAATCTACCTCTCTTCCAAAATTGGGCTCATTATCTCAAAGGAAACGTTCCTTTTATTTAAGTGCATGATATCTCTCAATTATATACATTTTCACCTATTTTCTCTTTCCTTTGCTATTAAATTATTATTTTGAGTTCCTTGAACCTTAAGGAACCTTAATGGCTCAAAAACCCATCTTGGGAAAATACATTGACCTTTTATTTATCTTTTATCCTTTATTTCCCATTATCTTATTTATTTCTTATTGAAATATCTCTTTTTGAGGATTCCTCTTTATTTCTCTTTATTTCCCTTTCATTTTCCTCATTGGTATTCCTTTTAACATTAGTAATCATTGGGATACGAAATTCCACCAAGGATAACTCAATTATACCTCTTTTCTCTTGTTTTCCACATTTTACCATTATTCTCAATTTCTTTCTTAATAAAGAAATACTTAATTAATCTTTTCTTTTCTTATTGCTTTTCTTTGAAACTTTGGACTCCTTGGAACCTAAGGAATCCATGTGGCATGAAATCCACCTTTGGATTAAGTTATTTACCTTCTAGAGGTTTCCACATCTTTCTTTTCTCGATTTCTTAATTAATTGAATTTCTTTGTTATTCGGGCCCAATAGCCAATAAAGCCCACAAAACAATCATCAAGGCTATTGTAAATGAAATCCATTTATTCAAAATAGATTGTTTATTCCAATATCTTTAATATGAGAAATTACATTTTTCACCAAAAGAACCCAAAATTGGGGTTGTAACATCCTTCCCCTCTTATTAGAATTTTGTCCTCAAAATTCCATCAAGCAAGCAAACAAACAGGATAAGACTTTCATGTGTCCATCATGGCTCTTATGTGGCTTCACCCTTCCCATGGTGCTTCCCAAGAACTTTATCCATCTCATTTTCTTCCATCTGAGTTCTTTCTTACCTTGGTATATCGTACCCTCATAGGTGACTCAGGACATTCCAGCCTCAAAAGTTGAATAGGTTCAGGGCTCAGCACATGGCTTGGGTACCTCACATAGTGCTCTAGATCGGACTCATTCAATACATCATTTTATCCTGAGGGGTAAGGTTAAACACAACCATCTCCACAAATCCATCTCAAATGGACCCATATATCGGGGACTCAACTTTCTCAGTTATAGCTTAGAGGGTCGGCTTTTCTCATCACATATTCTCCCACAGTGAACTGCATGTCAGTCTGCTTTGCATCAGCTTGTGACTCATGTCACCACTGGGCTCCCTCTCAGCCTTTGCACGATCAAAGCGACTTCATCGGCACACACTATGGTTCATTTCTGACCTTCGAGAGGCCTCCTTCACCAACATCATCATAATGAAATGGTGATCGACACAACCTCCCTCTAGAACTTCTTTCATCCCGATAAAGGCTATGGTGGTTATCATCCCATCTTAAGAACTATCTCTTTATATAACCGCGGACAAGCATACTTGCTCTCATCAGACCCTCTAGTCTGGATCATTCTAACCATTAGTTAGAGGTGATAAACTATACTATCATCGAGTTCTTCTTCCACCTTATGGAAGTGAACCTTGGTCATACCCAAGAACTTTTGAACTCGCATCATGGTCTAGTTGAACCATCTCTCTCTCTCTCTCTTTCTTATGTAGTTCAATGGAATCTATCTCTTGACAATACTCCTCTCTTTCTCATGTTATCTAGGTAAGGCGATCCACCATAACCCATATTGCATCTTGACCTCCTGGGTCCAAGGGAGACTTACCACAACATCCGTAGTGATGAACTCTCATTCCCTCTCAGGGACTTTGTTATCCTCTATATCGATACACTGGGTTACTGGTGTTCGTCCTTCACCTCCTGGCTTGCATGGCCACATGCCACATGCAACTTTGTTTTAAGCATCCAGAGTGCTACCATCACTTACTATCTTTGTAGTACCAAGGTATATCATGACCTCCTATATTGTTATGATTCCTCAAGCTTGATACCTCGGAAACCCTAAACCACTCTCAAAAGGGTTTTATTACCTTCCTATCCAAAGAAGTATATCTGAGGTTCTATCACCATCCTTTTACTATGTCAAGGATTAGACTTGCTAACAAAACAACCGCTAATCTTGGTCATCAACTCTCGTTATATCGGAGTGTTAGCCAAACTTATCTCTTTTTCTCAACTTAAGGTTAGCCTAACCAGCTCAACTTCTTCTAACTTCCAGCTAAACTAGGCATCTATATCTCAACCAGAGCATTCATTACCACTTCTTATCCTTAGGTGTTAGGTATTATACACCTCCATGTATTATACTTATCATCTCATCTCAAAGTCTAAGCTGTCTCCATCAAGAAACTCTGAGCTCATCCTAATGGTGATCAAACTCAACCTTGTTTCACTTGCAAATTCCACATTGCTCATGCTAAAAACAACCTTATAAGATGACTACCTTATTTATCTTGGTGTTTGTAATCCATGTATTATTCTTTCCACAAAGGTATGTTATCATCTCTATCCACATACCTTGTAGCAACGTTCCAACTTATATCATATTTATCCTTGGTGTAAGGCATGCATATTGTCCTATCTCTCACTCCCATAACGAGAAGAAATAAGCATTTGGCGGCCGTCCAAATACAGAGTTCTTCCCATTCCAGGAGTAGAGATGGTACATCCCACTTTGCCAGTACACCTTCAAATCTAAGTTGAAATGTGCAACTCATGTCTCCACATCACAAACATCATGATATCAAAAATTACTTCCATGGAAAACTGGTCTCGGACCTACTTGGGTCACCACACAATCCTTGGTCATCTCCTCTATATAGGGTGCCGACGCTTTTGGGGTCATCCGCTTCCCTTATGCATCCAGAGAGTGCCCTACTCATCTGCCCTTTGGGTCCCATGAGTTCATGAAGGTGATCAATCTCCTAACCCATGACGCTAAGATAAATGATAGTTGTTACCTCCTGACCCTATGGTCATGTGCAACTAGGGAATTAGGAAACTCCTTCTTCCATCAGTCTTACCCCTACCTGACCCTAGGATAGACTTAGGATTCTATTATTGTACATGTCCAACATAGAACCTTACCCAAACATTCATCATCTCTCTTCTTGCATTCATGGGCTGACTTTCATCCTTTCATAAGGGTCACGGCTACCTTTCTACCTGAGTCAAACCCCATACCGGTTACCTCCATGGTAACACATCCACATGCACATAGAGATGGTTATCTATGGGTCTATAGGTTCATTCTCATGCCATGTACTCTTCGGCATCACTATAAGTAGTAAGAGTGAAGTCCCTTGACTTGGGATACCATAGACTAAAATTTGAAGTTTTGGTTAAGTACCTTAAAATCCTCTTAACAGATATAAGATGTGTATTCTTAGGATTTGATTGAAAATGAGTACACAAGCCAACACTAAACATTATATTAGGTCTAGAGGAAGTTAAGTAAAGTATACTTCCAATCATACCTCTATAGAGCTTCTCATCTACCTTCTCACCTTCTTCATCCTTATCAAGTTTGGCGGTGTTTTACATGGGTGTGTCCATCGACTTGGTGTTCTCCATCCCAAAGTGCTTGAGTAACTCACTTGTGTACTTGCCTTGGTTCATGAAGTTCCCATCTTTACTTTTCTTAATTTGAAAGCCGAGGAGGAAAGTAAGCTCACCCATCATAGTTTTCTCGAACTCACTCTGCATAAGATCACTAAACTCCTTACAAAGATCAAGATTAGTTCCACCAAAGATAATATCATCAACAAATATTTGAATGATAAGAAACTTGTTAGAAGTGTGCTTTTAGAAACAAAGTAGAATCTACTTTGCCCATGATATACCCATGATCTAACAAAAAGTTATTTAATTTCTCCTACTAAGATCGAGGTACTTGTTTGAGTATATAGAGAGTTTCTTGGAATAGATAAACATGTTTAAGTAAATTATCATGTTCAAAGCTAGGAGGTTGTGCAACATACACTTCCTCCTCAATTGTACCATTCAAAAACACACTTTTAACATCCATTTGATAAAGAAGAAAGCTTTTACAACTACCTAAAGCAAGCAACATACAAATGGACTCAAGTCTAGCTATAGGAGCATACGTTTCATCAAAATCTATACCTTCCTATTGATCATAGCCTTGAGCCACTAACCTTGCTTTATTCCTTGCCACTTTGCCACTTTCATCTAGCTTGCTGTGGTAGACCCACTTGATGCCAATGATCTTTCTATCACTTTGTGGGCTCCGATCTCCAAACCACGAATTAATCCCGATTTAAACATGTGCGGAAGCAATCGGTAAACAGCGGAAGACAAAAATCATGGGAAATTAAAACTTTTTGAGACAAGAGCCTAAAACCACAAACCTTTTTCATAGAAAAAGGATTTAACTGTTTACATCACTGACAATTACTTCTTGAGTAATTATATACAACATGATACAAAAATTCTCAAGAATTCATACTCCAAAACACTCCAGGACCTGAGAGTACAGAGGACACATAGGACTTGACTCTAACTACACCATGAAGCAGGCTAGATCTCCACCTGAGATATTTACTGCTCCTGATGCTGCTGTTGCTGGGATTGGTCACCTGTGTTCTTGTTCCTCCATCTTCGACGACCACCTAAAAAGTAGAAGTCTACGGGGTGAGACAATTATACATAATTGCCCCAGCGAGAGTTATAACTCTCCACTAGGCTTTATAAGCAAAGCAAGGAATAACTAAGGCAATAAGAGCCTTCAAGATATTCACTAGCAGTTCTGATGATAAGCAAGAGTTCATTCAATATTAAAATATGAGAACATCTATGCTATTCAAGGTAACATCAATCAAATAACCCGTAGATAACTCTAACAGATATACTACGCTGTTGATTATGTTATTCAAACATTATTGTTATGCCCTGTGGAGATGAGGCTTACCACTCATACTCCAACTGATCACTAAGAAGTCACATCAGTATCATACATAGGTCATTAAAAGAGTCGGATTCTTATGACCTCATCTTCCTCAGTCAGTTAGAGGATCGAATGTTAGATATCTGGCGGGATATCTTTTTTTATAGCTCTCCAGGGTAAACTGGACCTTCGCTATTTTAGAGTTACAGTGGCGTTCTGTACCCTCTTCGTCATCGGAAGATTTCTTGTTTATCTTTTATCGATGCGGTATTTGTGTCTTTAAGGGAGTGTACAGATACATCTCACCTTTAGGACTTTATGGTGGGGTCTGATGGACTACTAGAATCTACATCATCCTCTCACCTTTTCTTTTATAGTGAATGTATGACAGACTACAAGAATCTACATAAAATACCTACACTAGGATGTAAGGTTCTACACATCCATGTACCCCACATACTCAAAAGTATGTGATCCAGGAGTTCCCTGAGGAAAACCTGTTTCACCATCATTTAGACTCTGACAATGATGGATCTATGATCAGGGCTCTACATTTCACTTGATTAGTTAGGTACATTCAGTATTCATATCATCATACAAAAACATTAGCATCACAGCTATATATGAGAATACTAAAATGTAGCAGGCCTAACTCATTTCAATTACCAGTTCTCAATTATCTCATCACAAGTCATCTGTCAAGCATGACCTTGATGGTGTTTATGGCTCTTACAGCCCATAAATCACAAAAGATGTCACTTAGCAGTGCATAAAGATGATTCACTATTCATAAAGCTTAAGACATGCTTTCAATGAATATAACATGGTATTTCATACCTGGGTATGACCATTATCCCATAATAACCTGCATGGTTAGTTCAACAGATAATAGTAAACAATTCAACAATTTAGGGTTTACTATTCATCTTTCAAGTCATCACCCTAAAATTAGGGTTTACTATTCACACCATGGTGAATGGTACTCATTACATCATCATGTAAGAGAAACATCATCATTAAGACTCTTAATTAAGATTAAGATCCATTAGATATCATATTTAGGGTTTCCATGACCTCACATAGGTGGGTCATTCCCTAATCATGCACATTCATGTGTAAATGAAGTATCTCACTAGAGTTTCCTCCTAAAAAGGGTACTTTCTCTCTCTAAGATACTTTATCTCTCTAGAAATACTTTCTCTCTCCTCTCACTAGTAGATGGTGACAACACCACTCTAGATCAGGTTGAGATAAGTCTCCATTGACTAATATGATCCAAAACATCAACATCATGTGATTAGGGTTTGTTTAGAACAAGGTTTTATCCCTTTAGACCCCTCAAGGGTATTTTGGTAATTTGCCACATGATCACCATCATGGGTTAACTCACTAATCACATAGTCCCTTAATGACCTAGGTTACCATTAGGGTTTAGATTGGATCACCATTGAACTAATTACATCTTCAAATGGTTAAGTACAAACCATCACCAATCTACAAACGGTTTCAACCTTCAAACGGTTTCAACCACCCAAACGGTCTTGAGACCATTTGACCCCAAACGGTCTTGAGACCGTTTGGATCCAAACGGTCTTGAGACCATTTGGAGGTGAAGACCGTTTGGAAGGGTTGACTTCCAAACCGTTTGGAGCTTCAATCGGTTTGAAACCGTTTGGACCAATCGACCCTGAGGTCGTTTGAGCTCAAACGGTCTTGAGGTCGTTTGAGCCCAAACGGTCTTGAGACCGTTTGGCCCCAAACGGTCTTGAGACCGTTTGGTCCAAATGGGCTCAAACCGTTTGGACCTCCAAAGGGGTTCAAAGGTCACCAATGTTCATGGATATGTGTGATGAAGCCCTCAATTGATCAAAGCTATGCTAACCACTTATAAATTGAGTCAATTAGGGTTATCCTTAGCCACTTAGACATCAAATTGACCCTCAATTGCAAGCCAATTAGGGTTCAATCGTTCTCAATTAGGGTCTCAAGTTGATTGGTCATCAATGTTCAACAATGTGAATCAATTCAAGGTTGAACCTATCAATTGACCTCCAATTGGGCTCAAACTTGGCCCAAAAGGTCTTGAGGTCGTTTGGACATCATCCAAACGGTCTTGAGACCGTTTGCCCAAAGTTTGACCAAAATCCAAGTCGTTTTGACTAAGGTTGAAGTCCAATTAGGTCAAAATCATCAATTTTCATCAATTCATCGATTTCCTACAAATGGACCCTCAAACCATTAGATTAACTCAACCCTAGACCTTCAAACGGTCTTGGGTTGTGCCCAAACGGTCTTGAGACCGTTTGGGTCCTTCAACCCAAAACTCAACAAGATCTATATGTTAAATCAGCACTTTTTCACCCGATTAGGGTTTCATGTTGAAGTGCCTTCAACTCTCAATTGGTTAAGAATTAGACTTTGATTCTTTGCAGAGATGAAATTCAATATATTAGGAACAGACCCTCAAACGGTCGTCCCTTGGTCAACTCTTTGAAACGGTCTTGAGACCATTTCAATCCAAACGGTCTTGCAAGACCGTTTGAGAGCAAACGGTTTGAAACCGTTTGAACCCAAACGGTTTGCAACCATTTGGACCAAAAGGGTCCAAGGTCGTTTGAAAAAGTAACATAGGGAATCAAGCCCCTCATCTTCAACCTCTAGCAAGGTCGGTTTCTCTACTGATTTGCTTGCAAACGTGCAAGGAAGAAGGGTGGTAGAAGGAGAATTTACCAAGTAAATTGCAAGAATTAAGCATACATATAAAGCATGAGTTTAGAGTTATAAAACCCGCCTAAAGGTTGATCTTAGAGCTCCAAGCCTTCAATATCCAAGCTTTAATGGCGTCCTTGAGCTTCCACAACTTGGTCAGAGGTGAATTCTCCAAGGAAACGTTGCTTTGGTCGGCTAGAACAAGAAGACTAAGTAAGCTAACCATAAAACCAACCTTAGAAAGTGAATTCCTCCATGAATTCGAGCTAGAAGGTGGGGTTTTCTTACCTTGAACAGGTTGGTCGCCCCCCCCCCCCCCCCGAGCTGCAGAGCTACCCTTGGTCGTTTGAGCAAGAAAGGAAGAGAAGTGAAGGAAAGAAAGTTCGTTCACTTAATTGCAAGGGAAAAGGGCTTATATACTTTAGCCTCTTTTACACCCTAAGGACCTCACAAGATTGGAAATCACATCTAGGTCCCTCCTTGCTCAAAGGCACGACCAAACCTATCTATCTTTATGCAAATCTCATGAAATCTCAAGATCTAGGGGTAAAGGAATCCAACCTTCAACTAGGGTACATACATGAAAGGGTTTCATACCCATTTTAGGTGATTTCTATCACAAAGGTCATTTTTCTCATCTGATTATTAAATGATGTATCCCTTTCATCATTTCTACTCTAAATGATGACAAGAGTCATAAAAGATGTTCTAGATATTAAGAATTACAACTTGGACCCCTCAATTTGGGTAAATTGCACTTTACCCCAAATTAGGGTTTCTAAGCATGGGAATTGCTTCCACAGCTGCACCTTGGTGCTCAAGCTTGGGAAATCCCTCAAACTTTACCATAACCATTCTCATGATGTCTCAACATCAAAGGAACATCTTATCTTGTGAATTTTGCAAGTTCAACCCTTAAACTGGGTAATTTGCACATAGGTCCCTGCATATAACACAATGCTACAACTTTATACAAAAAGGAGCAAAATTGAAAGTAAATGTTCCTGAGGAACTTAATTACATGCCAGGGAGTGTTCACAAGTATATTAATTACATATTTAGGCAAAACTTCCAGGGTTAGGTCATAACCCAGGTCAGGGGTGTTACAAATTCTTTACCCCTTCAAAAGGATTTCGTCCCCGAAATCGATAAAGCATATTATAAGAAAAGAGCAGGATATTTTCTTCTCATTTCATCTTCTAGTTCCCAAGTGGCTTCTTCAACACCACGATGGTTCCAGAGGACTTTTACAAGGCTTATATCCTTCTTCTTTAACTTTTTAGTTCTGTTATCGAGGATTGACACTGGTCCCTCCTCATACGTTATATCTTCATTCAATTCTACTTCCATAGGTTGTAGAACTGACTCGGTATCTGGATGACATTTCTTCAGCATGGAAATGTGAAACATAGGGTGCAGCTTCTGCAACTCCTGAGGTAACTCTAGTCTATAGGCCACCTTTCCAACTTTTTCAACAATTGGATAAGGTCCCATAAATCTAGGAGCTAACTTTCCTTTCTTCCCAAAACGAAGGACTCCTTTCCAAGGTGAGACCTTGAGATACACTCTGTCTCCAACCTGGAATTCTAGGGGTCTACGACGTTTATCAGCATATGATTTCTGTCTATCTTGTGCAGTCTTAAGCTGTTGTTGTATTACTTTAATCTTTTCTGTAGTTTGCTGCACAAGATCAGGGCCTAACAACTGGTGCTCACCAGTTTCATACCAACACAAGGGTGATCTACAACGTCTACCATATAAGGCTTCATATGGTGCCATATCAATGCTATGTTGATAGCTATTGTTATAGGCAAACTCTATCAAGCTTAGATGTAGATCCCAACTCCCGGTAAACTGGAGAACACATGCTCTCAACAGATCTTCTAAGGTCTGTATAGTTCTTTCTGACTGTCCATCAGTCTGGGGATGAAAGGCTGTACTAAACCTTAGCTTGGTGCCTAGGGCTCTGTGTAACTGTTCCCAAAAGCGACTTGTAAACTGGGGACCTCTGTCAGAAACTATAGTGACAGGAACTCCGTGCAACCGCACTATCTCTTGAACATATATCTGGGATAACCTTTCAGTAGAATAGGTTGTTTTGACAGGTAAGAAATGCGCTGTCTTTGTCAACCTATCAACAATTACCCAAATGGAATCATGTCCTTTGTTTGTCCTAGGTAGGCCAACAACAAAGTCCATGGTCACATGGTCCCACTTCCACTGTGGTATGGGTAAGGGTTGCATTGTTCCTGCAGGTCTCTGGTGTTCAGCCTTGACCTGCTGACACACATGACACCTTAGAACAAACTCAGCTACATCCTTCTTCATCCCAGGCAACCAATACATATCCTTCAAGTTTCGATACATCTTGGTGCTCCCTGGATGCATAGCATACATCGAAGAATGAGCTTCTTCCAGGACTAACTTCCTTAGGTTGTCCACATCTGGCACTATCATCCTTCCATGATAGCATGCCATCTGGTCATCTGACTCATGAAAACCTTCTCGCTTCTCATCTCCAAACTCAGATCTAATCTGCTGTACAAAAACATCTACTTGTTGTGCCTCCTTTATCTGCTCTATTAAGGTAGGTTTAATCTGCATCTCAGCTAACAGACCAGCTAACAATGATGCCTTCAACTGCACATTGTCTTGCCTTAAAGAGATAAGCATATCTCTTCTAGAGCATACTAAGGAACTTAGTTGTGCCCTATCCATGGTTGATGTTGCTGATTTCCTACTCAAGGCATCAGCAACCACATTGGCTTTGCCCGGATGGTAATCAATTGTACAATCGTAGTCCTTGATTAACTCCATCCAGCGACGTTGCCTCATATTAAGCTCATGCTGAGTGAAGATGTACTTAAGGTTCTTGTAGTCTGTGAAAATCTGAAAAGTTTCTCCGTAGAGATAATGTCTCCAGATTTTCAAAGCATGGACCACAACAGCTAACTCTAGATCGTGTGTTAGATAATTCTCCTCGTGTTTCTTAAGCTGTCGGGAAGCAAAAGAAATCACTTGTTTATCCTGCATCAACACACATCCAAGTCCATTCTTGGAGGCATCACAAAAGATTATATATTCCTTTCCTTGCTCAGGTAACACAAGCACAGGTGCACTTGTTAACCTCTCCTTCAACAGCTGAAAAGACTGTTGACACTTATCACTCCAAGAAAAAGGAACATCCTTTCGGGTTAACTTGGTCAAAGGTAAGGCTATAGAACTGAAATTTTTAATAAACCTTCGATAATAACCAGCTAACCCCAAGAAACTTCTAATCTCCGTCGGTGTCTTCGGTTGTTCCCACTACAGAACAGACTCTATCTTTGCAGGGTCAACACGAATTCCCGAGGCAGATACCACATGTCCAAGGAAGGATACTTCAGATAACCAAAACTCACACTTGCTAAACTTAGCGTATAGCTTATGTTCTCTTAGCAAGGTCAAAGTCTGGCGAAGGTGCTGCTCATGCTGCTGAGCATCCTTACTATAAATCAGTATGTCATCTATGAAGACGACAACACACTGATCACGAAAAGGTCGAAAGACTCTATTCATGAGTTCCATAAATGCAGCCGGTGCATTGGTTAGTCCAAACGACATAACTGTGAACTCATAGTGACCATATCTTGTCCTAAAGGTAGACTTGGATATGTCACTGTCCTTAATGCGGATTTGATGATATCCAGACCTTAAGTCTATCTTGGAAAAGACTGTTGCACCAAGCAACTGGTCGAAAAGATCATCAATCCTCGGCAAAGGATACTTATTCTTTATTGTTACTTTATTGAGTTGTCTATAATCAATGCATAACCACATCGATCCATCTTTCTTTTTAACAAACAAAACTGGAGCACCCCAAGGTGAGGTACTCGGTCGGATGAAACCCTTCTCAAGTAACTCTTGAAGCTGTTTCTTGAGTTCTTCCATCTCAGCAGGCGCCATCCTATACGGAGTCTGGGCTATGGGTTTCGTATCTGGGACCAAATTGATCTCAAAATCAATTTCCCGGGGTGGTGGTATACCAGGAAGTTCTTCGGGAAACACATCCTCGAATTCCCTGACTATCGGAATTTCAGCAGGGTTGGAACTCTCCTTGGTAACATCTACCACATGGGCTAAGAATGCGTAGCATCCTTGCCTCATCAACTTATCAGCAACCATAGCTGATACAAGACAGGTGGGCAGAATCTTTCTTTCACCTTGAAAGATCCATGTGTTGCTTTCATCAGCAAACACAGCCAGCTTGGACTCACAATCCAAGACAACTTGATACCTTTCCAAGGTATCAATCCCTAGGATTATATCAAATCCTTGCATATCAAGTGGTATAAGATCCACTTGAATGCGATGATTAGAAAAGAAAAGTACACAAGGAGAGCATACTTCTTGCAGAACAGCAGACCCACTCAACGGAGTCTCCAACAACAACTTATCTTCCCTATGACTAGTAATCATATTGCAGTTACGAATCACTCTTCGAGTGATGAAAGAGTGCGTAGCACCCGGGTCAATCAAAACAGATACTACACAAGATTTAGACATATCAGAATATAAAAGTTCCATCTGACCTGTCACTACTTGTGGATTGACCACTGCCTCTGGTGGGTTCATAGCATAGAACCTCGCTGTAGCCTGTTGTTGAGGTGGTGCTGATGATCCAGCTTGAGACGCTTGCCCGCGTCCTCGACCTGTTCCTTGAGATTGTCCTCCCTGTGATCCCTATTGTCCTTGTCTCGGAGGCTGTGTCACACTGACAAGCCTAGATCGGCAGTCCTTCATCAAATGTCCCACCTTACCACAGTTGTAGCATCTTCCTTCTTGCGGTCTTTGTGGTCCGGTAGCAGACATTGATGCAGAACTCTGTGTCCCCTGAGGTGGTTGTCCTCTTGCTCTACCTCTACTAGGAGACCACTGAGTCTGAGGACTAGATCTAGATGGTGGGGGGTTAGGTGCAGAGGATCTAGATTTCTTAAAGTCCATAGATGAAGAACCCTGGAACTGTGGATACCTCTTCTGTGTTTGCCTCTTCTCAACCACAGATCTCTCTATCCTTCGGACTGACTCAACGAAGGTAGAGAATCTCTCTCGGTTCTCTAAGGCAGACACTGGGGTAGACATGTCAGCATTCAACCCCTTCTCAAATCTCCTGATTCTCTCTTCATCTGTAGCAGCCATGTGCGGACAGAACCGCAACAACTCCATAAACTTAGCTTCATACTCGCTAATGTTCATCATACCCTATCTCAGTTTCTCAAACTGAGAGATCTTCTCGTCTAGGAAGGTCTTTGGGAAATATCTTTGGACAAACTCCCGCCGAAAATCTTCCCACGAGATCTCTATTCCAGGTCTCTTCTGCTCTTCCATGGTCCACCAGTGACCAACACTTCCTTTGAGAAGATAGACAACATGTCTAACCTTCTCAGCTTCAGGGATGTTGAGGATCCTAAAAGCCTTCTCCAGCTCTGTCAACCACAGATCAACATCTGCGGGGTCAGCAGTCCCATGGTACTCGGTAGCTCCGACACGACGTAGTCGCTCGAACGTCTTCCCGATACCTTGCCCCTCAGGCTGGACAGGTGCCCTAGGTGCAGGCATAGGCAACCTGTCGGTTATGTGTGTCATGGCAGTCATAAACTGCCCAAACATTGTCTGGACTGCTGGGTTACCCATGTCAGCTGGGTTAAACTGGGGTGGCTCTCTAGGTTGTTCTGGTACAGGCTGTTCCACCTCTGGCACTCCTACACCACCTTGAGGTGCACTGGCACTACTTTCTTCCACATTTTCATCATGTGGTTCTGACATCTTAAGTGTCTTCTTCTCCTGAGGAGTAGAAGATTCTATTAGATAAGGAAGGAATACTAAAGATAGACTCGACTTCCTAAGTCCTATGCCTCTATAGACTCGGCGAACCTAGAGATCTGATACCACTTAATTGTGGGCTCCGATCTCCAAACCACGAATTAATCCCGATTTAAACATGTGCGGAAGCAATCGGTAAACAGCGAAAGACAAAAATCACGGGAAATTAAAACTTTTCGAGACAAGAGCCTGAAACCACAAACCTTTTTCATAGAAAAAGGATTTAACTGTTTACATCACTGACAATTACTTCTTGAGTAATTATATACAACATGATACAAAAATTCTCAAGAATTCATACTCCAAAATACTCCAGGACCTGAGAGTACAGAGGACACATAGGACTTGACTCTAACTACACCATGAAGCAGGCTAGATCTCCACCTGAGATATTTACTGCTCCTGATGCTGCTGTTGCTGGGATTGGTCACCTGTGTTCTTGTTCCTCCGTCTTCGATGACCACCTAAAAAGTAGAAGTCTACGGGGTGAGACAATTATACATAATTGCCCCAGCGAGAGTTATAACTCTCCACTAGGCTTTATAAGCAAAGCAAGGAATAACTAAGGCAATAAGAGCCTTCAAGATATTCACTAGCAGTTCTGATGATAAGCAAGAGTTCATTCAATATTAAAATATGAGAACATCTATGCTATTCAAGGTAACATCAATCAAATAACTCGTAGATAACTCTAACAGATATACTACGCTGTTGATTATGTTATTCAAACATTATTGTTATGCCCTGTGGAGATGAGGCTTACCACTCATACTCCATCTGATCGCTAAGAAGTCACATCAGTATCATACATAGGTCATTAAAAGAGCCGGATTCTTATGACCTCATCTTCCTCAGTCAGTTAGAGGATCGAATGTTAGATATCTGGCAGGATATCTTTTGTTATAGCTCTCCAGGGTAAACTGGACCTTCGCTATTTTAGAGTTACAGTGGCGTTCTGTACCCTCTTCGTCATCGGAAGATTTCTTGTTTATCTTTTATCGATGCGGTATTTGTGTCTTTAAGGGAGTGTACAGATACATCTCACCTTTAGGACTTTATGGTGGGGTCTGATGGACTACTAGAATCTACATCATCCTCTCACCTTTTCTTTTATAGTGAAGGTATGACGGACTACAAGAATCTACATCAAATACCTACACTAGGATGTAAGGTTCTACACATCCATGTACCCCACATACTCAAAAGTATGTGATCCAGGAGTTCCCTGAGGAAAACCTGTTTCACCATCATTTAGACTCTGACAATGATGGATCTATGATCAGGGCTCTACATTTCACTTGATTAGTTAGGTACATTCAGTATTCATATCATCATACAAAAACATTAGCATCACAGCTATATATGAGAATACTAAAATGTAGCAGGCCTAACTCATTTCAATTACCAGTTCTCAATTATCTCATCACAAGTCATCTGTCAAGCATGACCTTGATGGTGTTTATGGCTCTTACAGCCCATAAATCACAAAAGATGTCACTTAGCAGTGCATCAAGATGATTCACTATTCATAAAGCTTAAGACATGCTTTCAATGAATATAACATGGTATTTCATACCTGGGTATGACCATTATCCCATAATAACCTGCATGGTTAGTTCAACAGATAATAGTAAACAATTCAACAATTTAGGGTTTACTATTCATCTTTCAAGTCATCACCCTAAAATTAGGGTTTACTATTCACACCATGGTGAATGGTACTCATTACATCATCATGTAAGAGAAACATCATCATTAAGACTCTTAATTAAGATTAAGATCCATTAGATATCATATTTAGGGTTTCCATGACCTCACATAGGTGGGTCATTCCCTAATCATGCACATTCATGTGTAAATGAAGTATCTCACTAGAGTTTCCTCCTAAAAAGGGTACTTTCTCTCTCTAAGATACTTTCTCTCTCTATAAATACTTTCTCTCTCCTCTCACTAGTAGATGGTGACAACACCACTCTAGATCAGGTTGAGATAAGTCTCCATTGACTAATATGATCCAAAACATCAACATCATGTGATTAGGGTTTGTTTAGAACAAGGTTTTATCCCTTTAGACCCCTCAAGGGTATTTTGGTAATTTGCCACATTATCACCATCATGGGTTAACTCACTAATCACATAGTCCCTTAATGACCTAGGTTACCATTAGGGTTTAGATTGGATCACCATTGAACTAATTACATCTTCAAATGGTTAAGTACAAACCATCACCAATCTCCAAACGGTTTCAACCTTCAAACGGTTTCAACCACCCAAACGGTCTTGAGACCGTTTGACCCCAAACGGTCTTGAGACCGTTTGGATCCAAACGGTGTTGAGACCGTTTGGAGGTGAAGACCGTTTGGAAGGGTTGACTTCCAAACTGTTTGGAGCTTCAATCGGTTTGAAACCGTTTGGACCAATCGACCCTGAGGTCGTTTGAGCTCAAACGGTCTTGAGGTCGTTTGAGCCCAAACGGTCTTGAGACCGTTTGGCCCCAAACGGTCTTGAGACCGTTTGGTCTCAAATGGTCTTGAGACCGTTTGGATCCAAACGGTCTTGAGACCGTTTGGTCCAAATGGGCTCAAACCGTTTGGACCTCCAAAGGGGTTCAAAGGTCACCAATGTTCATGGATATGTGTGATGAAGCCCTCAATTGATCAAAGCTATGCTAACCACTTATAAATTGAGTCAATTAGGGTTAGCCTTAGCCACTTAGACATCAAATTGACCCTCAATTGCAAGCCAATTAGGGTTCAATCGTTCTCAATTAGGGTCTCAAGTTGATTGGTCATCAATGTTCAACAATGTGAATCAATTCAAGGTTGAACCTATCAATTGACCTCCAATTGGGCTCAAACTTGGCCCAAACGGTCTTGAGGTCGTTTGGACATCATCCAAACGGTCTTGAGACCGTTTTCCCAAAGTTTGACCAAAATCCAAGTCGTTTTGACTAAGGTTGAAGTCCAATTAGGTCAAAATCATCAATTTTCATCAATTCATCGATTTCCTACAATTGGACCCTCAAACCATTAGATTAACTCAACCCTAGACCTTCAAACGGTCTTGGGTTGTGACCAAACGGTCTTGGGACCGTTTGGAGGAATCCCCAAACGGTCTTGAGACCGTTTGTGTCCTTCAACCCAAAACTCAACAAGATCTATATGTTAAATCAGCACTTTTTCACCCGATTAGGGTTTCATGTTGAAGTGCCTTCAACTCTCAATTGGTTAAGAATTAGACTTTGATTCTTTGCAGAGATGAAATTCAATATATTAGGAACAGACCCTCAAACGGTCGTCCCTTGGTCAACTCTTTCAAATGGTCTTGAGACCGTTTCAATCCAAACGGTCTTGCAAGACCGTTTGAGAGCAAACGGTTTGAAACCGTTTGAACCCAAACGGTTTGCAACCGTTTGGACCAAAAGGGTCCAAGGTCGTTTGAAAAAGTAACATAGGGAATCACGCCCCTCATCTTCAACCTCTAGCAAGGTCATTTTCTCTACTGATTTGCTTGCAAACGTGCAAGGAAGAAGGGTGGTAGAAGGAGAATTTACCAAGTAAATTGCAAGAATTAAGCATACATATAAAGCATGAGTTTAGAGTTATAAAACCCGCCTAAAGGTTGATCTTAGAGCTCCAAGCCTTCAAGCTCCAAGCTTTAATGGCGTCCTTGAGCTTCCACAACTTGGTCAGAGGTGAATTCTCCAAGGAAACGTTGCTTTGGTCGGCTAGAACAAGAAGACTAAGTAAGCTAACCATAAAACCAACCTTAGAAAGTGAATTCCTCCATGAATTCGAGCTAGAAGGGGTTGGTCGCCCCCCCCTGAGCTCCAGAGCTACCCTTGGTCGTTTGAGCAAGAAAGGAAGAGAAGTGAAGGAAAGAAAGTTCGTTCACTTAATTGCAAGGGAAAATTGCTTATATACTTTAGCCTCTTTTACACCCTAAGGACCTCACAAGATTGGAAATCACATCTAGGTCCCTCCTTGCTCAAAGGCACGACCAAACCTATCTATCTTTATGCAAATCTCATGAAATATCAAGATCTAGGGGTAAATGAATCCAACCTTCAACTAGGGTACATACATGAAAGGGTTTCATACCCATTTTAGGTGATTTCTATCACAAAGGTCATTTTTCTCATCTGATTATTAAATGATGTATCCCTTTCATCATTTCTACTCTAAATGATGACAAGAGTCATAAAAGATGTTCTAGATATTAAGAATTACAACTTGGACCCCTCAATTTGGGTAAATTGCACTTTACCCCAAATTAGGGTTTCTAAGCATGGGAATTGCTTCCACAGCTGCACCTTGGTGCTCAAGCTTGGGAAATCCCTCAAACTTTACCATAACCATTCTCATGATGTCTCAACATCAAAGGAACATCTTATCTTGTGAATTTTGCAAGTTCAACCCTTAAACTGGGTAATTTGCACATAGGTCCCTGCATATAACACAATGCTACAACTTTATACAAAAAGGAGCAAAATTGAAAGTAAATGTTCCTGAGGAACTTAATTACATGCGAGGGAGTGTTCACAAGTATATTAATTACATATTTAGGCAAAACTTCCAGGGTTAGGTCATAACCCAGGTCAGGGGTGTTACCCACTTGGTCTTGGCACTAGGGTCCAAACTTTATTCTTTTAGAATTGCTCCAACTCTACTTGCAAAGCTATGATCCATTCATCATCCCCAAGAGCTTCCTTTAAGTTCTTTGGTTCTAATTGTGAGATGAAGGCGTTATTAGCTTGCTCTTTGTTGAATACAGCCTGCATATTCACTCTTTCAAATGGATCACCTAAAATCAACTCTTATGGATGATTATTTTCAAATCGGGGAGTTGCATCCTTCTTCTCTTCATCTTTCTTTTCTTCTTGGGTAACCACCTCTTTTCGCTTTTGGGTGATGTTGAGTTCTTTTCGAATAGGAATTACCTCACCTGCAACATCATCGTTTGGAACAATATCTTTGGGAATATAGGGGTTAGTCTCAATAAAATTAACATTTATAGATTCTTATACTTTACCAAGATCATTATTAAACACTCTATAAGCCTTGCTAATAGTACTATAGACAATAAAGAAAGCCTTGTAAGATTTGGATCAAACTTGTTGAGAGAATCTTTCATATTCAAAACAGAATAAGGACATCCAAAAATATGGAAATACTTGATAGAAGGCTTTCTACCACACCATAGCTCATGGGGGTTTTCTTTAAAGAAGGATGTATAAAAACCCAATTTTGCACAAAACATGAGGTACTGACAACATTAGCCCAAAACTTTTCTGGAGTGTCATACTCTAAAAGCATGGTCCTATCCATCTACTGTAATGACATATTCTTGCTTTCTACAACCCCATTTTGTTGAGGTGCTCGAGGTGAATAGAAGTTATGTGCATCACCAGATTCATTACAAAAATGCTTAAAAAGATCATGTTCAAATTCAACCCCATGATCACTATGGATGGAAATGATCCAGCAAGAAGCTGCATTCTCAACTCGTTTACAAAAACTTGAGAAAACATCAAGCGTATCACTCTTAGAAATGAGAAAGAAGGTCCAAGTATACCTAGAGAAATCATCGACGATAACAAGGCAATACTTGGAACCATGAAGCGATTGAGTTCTAATTGGTCCAAATAGATCAATGTGAAAAAGTTCAAGATCTCTCTTAGTACTAACAACTCCTTTGTATTTGAAGGAGGACTTGGTTTTTTTTACTTTGTACAAGGTTGGCATTCCTCATCCTTTTCAAAATCCAATTTGGGAAGTCCCTTGACAATCACCTTCTTCATTTGATGCATATTTACATGACCAAGCTGACAATGCCAAAGAGAAATATCATTTGAGTTTACTACTAAGCATCTACCAACAACATGCTTAATAGAGTTAAGGACAATTACATAAAGATTACCAGTTCTAATTTCCTTATATATAACTTGATAGGTGAGGGAATCTAGAATTAAGCATTCAAAACAAGTAAATAGCAAAAGGTAACCATTATCACATAATTGACTTACACTAATTAAATTTTGATTTAGGCCATCCATGAAAATAATATTCTTCATACACAAGAATTCACCTACATCACCCTCACCTTTGACCTCCTTTCTTTTTAGTGAAGTTGTTGAAATGGATTATATCACCTGTCATATGCTTAGTGCTGCCACTATCAACAATCCATCTACCTTTTCTTGTAAGAAAGGAGAGTGTCTATTCCAACTCAAAATTTGGGATCCAAAGTTAGCTTGGGACCCATTTCATCTTTGGGTTGATCCCCTTAGGCTTGCAAGGACAATAAGTAGAGTAATGATCATCACACTTGTAATATGAACAAATCATAGGGTTCTTAGTGTCAGAGAACTCTCCAATGAAAAAGGAGGTCTCCTTGCTCTTTTTCTTACTTTTGGCTTTGTTCTTGCCCTTTGGTGTTCCCCCTTCAAATCCCAAACCACCAGTACCACTTTGTTTGGTAGAATGGTCAAGGATTTCATTAAGGGAGTTTTTTCCTTTGAGGAATTTCTACATAGAGGCCCCATGTCTATGATTGTCATCATTAAGAGATATGACAGTAGAAGTCAAACTAGCAATATGATCTCTAGCATGAACAAGGTCAACCTCTAGATAGAGGGCTTTAGTCAAAGAAGAATCTTTCTCAAGAGAAATAGAAGAAATATCATTACTAGGAAAGATAGGTATAGAAGATAAATCATTAACTTGACCACACAACCTAGCATTTTCAGATTTAAGCACTTGAATTTCCTTAAGATAAACATCCCTCTCATCTCTACAAGCATCAATAAGAAGCTTAAATTCAATATTTTCAGTTTTAAGAATTTCAAGGTCATTTTGGCACTTTTGGTTATCTTCCTTAAGAGTTTCACTATTCTCAAGATACACACCAATCTCTATTTCAACTCCATTGTATTGGAGATAAAGATCAATATATTGTCCTTCCAAGTTATCAATGCTCTCAATATGAGTTTTCTCATTAAGATCAAGAATTTCAAGTTTAGCATACAAATCATCAATAATTTTTCCTAACCTTTTTCTCTTAGATATACATTTAGCAAAATAAGAATGAGTAGAAACAAGAATATCAATGATAGTTTCCTTACATAACTCATGCAAGGTTATCTCACTTACCTCACTTACCTCAACAATTTCTTCACTAGTAGAGGCCATGATTGCAAGGTGACACTCTCCATCTTCTTTGGAGCTTGAGCTACTTGAGGATGAAGCTTTCCAAGTTGCATTATTGTATCTATTTTCTTTTTTATTCTTCCTATTGTATTTGCTCTCCTTCTTGTATTCTTCATCCTTCTTGGAGATGCCCTTGTGGTGTGACTTTCTTGATTTAGGACATTCACTCTTATAGTGTCCCTTTTGTCCACACTTGTAACATCTAGGAGTATAGGAGGAGTCTTGCTTTTCCTTGAAGTTCTTGCCCTTGATGTAGTTGTCTTCATGCTCACTTGGGCCATCATCTTAACTAGAGCAGGAAGGATAAGTCTGAAAAGCAAGTTGTTGCTGAAGGATGACCGCCTCCACTTGTGCTTTGAAAGCACTATCTTTGATCTTCTTGGATTACTTCTCTTCTTGCTTTGCTTCTTCTTGTTGCTTATCAAGCCTTAGCTCATGAGGTTAAAGGTTTCCAATGAGCTTGTTATAACCTCATTTTTCTAAACCATGTAATGAGATTTGTAAATCTCCTTTTAATTGATAAATGAAATCAATGATTGAATTATTTGTTTGAATTGAATGATTTTCGTTCATAATAGCCTTGTTTGTTTTCTTAATGGGATTTATTGGATATTGAGCCCAATTGAGAGAAAAAAAAGGAATTCCAGTGAATAAAGGGATAAATAAGAAAATGGATAAATGATAAGTAAAAGGCTAAGGAATATTCCTAGATGGGATTTCGTGCCTTTAGGGTTCCTTGAGGTCTAAGGAATCCAAGATGATAATTTAATGATAAGGGAAAAAGAAAATATGTGAAAAATGTATATAATTAAGTGATAACTTTCAACTAAAGAAAAAGGCCTGATTTCTTTAGATAATAATCCCAAATTTGGCATGATGAAAGTTTAATGTATTAATGAGATTCCCTTAAAAATTGAGATAAAAGGAGTTACAGATTAAGAGTTATGACTTTTTCAAATTATCCTCAAATATATGATTTATCTTGAAAATAAGAATATGTTTTCCTTTTTGGTTGATCGCATGAGATGAGAGATGTTAGATCTTGATCCAATGATAGCCACTCATCGTCCCGTTCCACATGAACTCAGACTCTAGCTGAGTTATAAAGGGATATTAGCCCTCAATCTCCTCACAATCACGAGCATGTGCAAACTTGGTTTCAGTTCCACTGAATCCGGGATAGGATTTCGAACCCTCTCAACCCTAGTTTGTTGAACTCTCGAAGCTTCTAGGTGAAACACCCAATTCAACTGAAGGTGAGGGCGGCAATCGATGGGGAAACCCTAAAGGGACCCCTCCTAGCCCTATAAATATACCCTCTCTGAATCCCTCTCATCCCAACGACTTCAAACGGCTGCTTCACGAGCCCCGACCCCCTTTCTAATGTCGTATTATCCTCGCTCTGATGTGGGTTCTGCCGCGACACCGCCACGAGATCCAGAGAGAGGAGGAGGAAGAGAAGCAACACTCCATTGGTTAGCAGACCACTGTCATCCTGCGTGCCAATCCAACAGACCAAAGAAAGACCGACTAAGTTAGCCACGCATGACACAAGACATAAAATCTAGGAGGTAGATCACCAGACCATTGATTGAACGACCAATCAATTTTGGTGAATTCCTCTCTCTGACCGAAATTCCAGAAAAAGGGTTTTTCTTGCGAAATTCATAGAAATAGCTAGGAATCTCAGATTAATAAATTATATATATGAAAGTTGATCAGGAAAATACAAGGAACAAGAAAAAAATGGTTTGGTAACCTAATTCTATCTCATTTTTCAGAAGTATATTAATTTGATATAAGAGGTATTAAAAGTTAATTAGAAACCCTATTTGAGTGTAAAGGATGAATCTTTGTGGTTTAATAGATTAATTTGAGAAGTATTAACCTGATGAATATTAAAGTAGAGTTTCAGTCCATTTTATATGAAAAGTTTACTAATTTAGGGTTTTAATCTATGTATGAAGGATAATAGATATAGAAACCCTAATTTAGGGTAAAAGAAGAGAAAAACTTTGTTTAAATCGAATTATTGAAATATGTTACTAAATAATGATCATAATTCTACTAGGAGTATTAAGATGAGAAATTTAAGGTTTTATGTAGTTTTTTCGAATTAGGGTTCATAATACTAAAAGTTGAGGCAAAACCCTAATTTTAAAGGAAACCCTAAAATTGGAATAGAAATCCTAAGAAGCAAGATGAGTTTGGATAAGTCTTGATAAAAGGAAGTTTCTATATTTATTTCAGGATTTTTGTGCCTATTATCTTGCTTGGTTGGGTTTTCTCTACTTGGTTGTTTTTGTCTCAAAAATCTACAATCACATGTATGTGGTTACGCTTATGAATATCCCGAATTAGTTTTTCGAGGATTTCTGAAGTTTCCATCGGTGGCTTGAATTGGACTGTTGGATGAATTTAATTCATGCAGCATACTATAATGTGGATATGACTATCACCAAAGATAAATGCCTACTAGCTCAGATCCTAGTCCCCTCTGTAGCTTGATAGATTGACCCTAGGTCCATCAGGTCATTGGATGACTTAGTATGTGGCTTACTATGGGGTAGGACCATCAAGTCACCATGAGTCAGGGATTGGGCTACCTTTGGGTAAGGTCATGCAGCTCCACAACCCTAGGTAACGGCTACCTTTGAGGTAGGACCATGGGGTTAAGGATATACCATATGAGAGAGGTAGTATCCAAGTCCACTGTAAGGATAGCACAGAGATAGGGGATAGGTAAGGATTGAATAGTATTTCTTAAGACGTAACCTTGGTTGTTAAATGATATATATATATATATATATATATATATATATATATATATATATATATATATATATATATATATATATATATATATATATATATATATATATATATATATATATATATATATATATATATATATATATATATATATATTGGGGAAGTCAGGAGGAAATCTTATTCATCCCGCCCTCCTCTTATGAGAAAATTTAAACAAAGAGTACAATCACTAATAAGACCTGCAAAAGAAAACAAGGTAGTACTACTACCCTTACATTTGTCCCTAAGAAGGAACTGTTGAATATCAGTAGGAGGAGAACTATAAATAGTATAATTCTTTCAGCTGGTCTAAGTGTTTTTTGGCAAGACAATCGGCCACAATATTTCCTTCTCTATAGATGTGCACAAGGGACCACTCTTCTTTTTTCAAGCTCTTTCTTCTCGTGGCTAGCTTCACATACTTCGGGTTCTCTCGGGCAAATGTGTTAGCAATGTGGATCGCTGAAGATGAGTCAGATTCGAAGATCACAGACTTTACCCTGTTAGAATGGGATATCTCCATACCTAGAGTGATACCACAAAGTTCCGATTCAATAACATCTTGGGTAAAAACTTGCAACCCAGCTCCCCCTATCCACCTACCAAGGTCTTCTCTAGCTACCATTGCACATGATGCTCAATTGCATTTTACGGCCGCATCAGTATTAAACTTGAGAACATTTTGGGTAGGGGGGGACCAAGGCAGCTGTCTATCCAACTCAAGAATCTGAGATGAATTGCAGGTATCGGTGTATGCCGTAATTTGGGTGCTGACTTCTCTGACGATGAAGCGGGCTTGTTGTTGAGGGTCACTAGTTGCATTCTGGAAAACCTATCTGTTCCTAGAGTTCCATATGTGCCAACAGGAAGTAAGAAAGAGGATTGTTGATTGCTCATCCTGCTCAAGTTGTTCATTGAATTATTCTGGGAACTCGCTGCTAGCGAAGAATTGGCTTACATCTCTGTCTTTGTATAGGGTCGTCCACACAGCTCGTGCAAGGATACAATCTCTAATCACATGGATAATGTTCTCTTCACCGTTGCGGCATCTAGGGAAAGAGGAGTCAGTACTGATCTTTCTTCTTAGCCTTCTTGCATTGGTCAATATAGCCTCATGCATGAGAAGCCAGGCGCAGAACTTAATGCGAGGTAGATGTCGCCCCACCGAAGGAAAGTGGAAGAAAATCTAGAATGCAAGTGTCTCACCTCACATTAAATGATATTTGATTGAGTACATTGTTACAATAGTTGCACTATTTTTTGTATTCCCCCATAGTATAATCCGTTATACTGACCGACGTTTTGTTTGTCGGCAATTTAGGTACAAAATCCCAAATGGACAAATAGTAAATTGGCATATTGTGAATACATAAATTAAAGTGCAAGGAGGATTAGTTAGAATAGATTCCCTATGTGGATAGAAGTTTAGAAATCCAATTTTTTAAAAGGTATGCAAAATTTTATTTTATTACATCTTTTCAGTATAGGCTGGTAGAATTTAATATTTATTATTGATTATTTGTCAAACTTTTGATCCAGAAATTGGGATAACAGCTCTGACCTCTTGGTCTCCCTTTATTGGGGGTTACTGGGAGGCGGGGTCATTACATTTGGTATCAGAGCATAGGTTCCTTATTTAATCTTTCATAATTATTAGATTTAAAAATTATGTAGAACCAAGGGAGTTATTAGAGGATTATAAGAAAGATAGAGGTGTCTAGAAAAGGATCACATCCAGGGGCTGGCAATATTTTCCTCCGCACCTCTAGTCAGAATACGAGGACTCTCGGATTTGTGTGACTACCTGGCCAATGTATTAGGATCTGACTCCAAATAAGATACCTTTAGGACTCTCTCATCTTGTTCATCCCTTCTCATCCTACATTCTATTAAGGATTTTAAGAGTCAGGGTTTTTCTCTCTCTTCCTCACTCTCTTGAGGTATGGGTAAGTATGTTAAGTATTAAGGAATCCTCCATCAAACTAATATAAGATACGTAATAATTCATCATCGACATTAGTATAATTAGCTTAAAGGTATAGACTAAAAAGTTTATTGTATGCTTATGAAGATGGATCGCATGAAGACAGTAGCTATCTCGGATGCCACCAATGGTGGTGGACCTTCACGCAAGGGAAAAGTATCTTCTGAGATGAGAAAGAGGAACCATGGTAGGGAATCCTCAAAGAAGAGGAAGAGACCTGAAGAAACTACATATGAGGTCCTCAACCCTGAACTGATACCCTTCAACAACCTTGAACAAGAGGAGGAACAGGAGTATGAGGAGCAACATGTATATGAAGAGGAGGCCAAGATAGATGACGACAAAGCTGGTGGTCCAGAACCAACTATGGTGGTTCACACCCCTAACGCTTTGTGGATGGAGCAACAGAAGATGCTGACAGAGGCCATTAGTGCTTTGGCCCTCTGAGACATAGATAGAGGTGAGAATGGAGAGCCAATTCTTGTTCATCCTCGACTGGGAGCCACTATCTTAGACTTAGTCAAGATGAACATCGAGAAGTTCTGGGGAGAGGATAAGTCTAAAGTGGTCGAAAAAGTGGAGGCTTGGCTACTTGTAGTCGAGAATGGATTCTACATGCTTGAGGTACAACCAAGCAAGAAGGTCCTCTTTGCTGCTCACCTCCTGGAAGGAGCGGCCAAGATATGGTGGGAGACACACATCATAGGTCAAGATTTAGATGATGGACCGATGGTGTGGGATGACTTCAAGATGATCTTCACCATTAGATTCATCCCTCTCTCAGCTAAGAAAGAAAAGGAAAGGGATTTCAAGAACATGACCCAGGGAAACTCATCTATGGTAGACTTCGGGCGCAAGTTTCAAATCCTAGAGCATTTTGGGCATATGATGGATGAGGAAAGAAGGGTGGACCACTTCATAGAGCACCTTCACCCTTACATCAAGCCCCCTGTGATGGAAAGTAAACCTAAAACCTTTGTTGAAGCTTACAACACCGCCCTGGACATAGTGAGGACGGTGATGCCTGCTCAAAATCCACCCAAGGGATATTTGGGTTTCACTAAAGGAACCCAAGGCCACAAGAACCATCACAAGAAAGGTCAAGGGCATAACCATGCTAAAGGAAGACATGGAGGAAAAGGGAAACCCCGTCAAGAGAACAACTGACCTCAATCTCACACTTGCGGGAAGTGGCATACCGGTGACTGCCGCTATAAGAAGAAGGTATGCTACCATTGTCAACAAGAGGGACATCTCCAAGCTACTTGCTCTCTGCCAGATCCAAGAGGACCAGGACCAATAGCAACCGCACCTGTGGTAGCCCCACCTATAGCTGTCGCCCCACCTACTGGAGAAAGAAGACAAGCTTGAGTGTTTTCTATTGACAATGAGGAGGCTCAATCAAATGCTAATCGGTTGATCGAGGGTAATAACCCTTAGAGTTTTCTTTTATGTTTCAAGATAAGCATGTAATGGTCTAATGTATGGTGAAAACAATGTAGGCATGCTTGAAGTCATGGGACATAATGTAAAAGCTTTATTTGACTCTGGATCTACTAATACTTTCATTTCGAGAAACCTCACAACTATGCTTTGTTTGGATATCAAGGATTTAGGGTATGCTTAGATGTTACAACCCCTAGTGGTTGGATCTTTACATCTATTTTGAAAACTCCGGTGATACCTATGAAATATCAAGATCATAAGTTTCCTACATACTTTATTCTTCTTGATATGAATGACTTTGATGTGATCATTGGCATGGACTGGCTTTATAGTTATGGGGCCAATATTGACTGTAGGGAGAAGAAAGTGGTCATTAAGAAACTTGGTCACCCACCTTTTGTCATTAGGGGTAGGAAAGATGCCACCACCATCCTGTACATGTCAGCCTTGAAAGCAGAGTGGATGATGAGTAAAGGGTGTCAAGCTTTCCTAGGAGTTGTTATCGAGCTAGAACCCAAGGTGCAACCCTTAGAAGAGATAGAGGTAGTCAGGAGCTATGTGGATGTTTTCCCATATGATCTACCTGGGATTCCTCCCCAGAGAGAAGTAGATTTTTCCATAGATCTAGCTCCAGGGACAAGCCCTATTTCCCGAGCACCTTATAGGATGGCCCCTGTTGAGTTACTCGAGCTGAAGAAACAATTGTAGGAATTGTTAGAAAAGGGTTTTTTCTACCCTAGAACATCGCCATGGGGAGCACCGGTTCGTTTTGTAAAGAAAAAGGATGGTACACTCCAAATGTGAATAGACTACCGGATGATCAATCAGGCTACCATTACGAACAAATACGCTTTATCCCAAATAGATGACTTGTTTGACCAGTTAAAGTCTGCTCGAGTCCTTTCCAAGATTGACTTGAGATTAGGTTACCACCAGTTGAGAGTCAAGAATGAGGACATACCAAAAACCACTTTTTGGACACCTTATGGCCAGTAAGAGTTTGTGGTTATGCCTTTTGGGTTGTCTAATGCACCCAGTGTTTTCATGAACCTCATGAATAGTGTGTTTCAACCCTTCCTTGATTCATTTGTCATAGTGTTCATAGATGACATCTTGGTCTATTCTGATGACTTAGATCAACACTGAGACCACCTAAGTAGAGTCCTTGATATCTTGAGAAAGCAGAAGTTCTATGGGAAATTCTCCAAATGTGAGTTTATGATAGAATGAGTCATGTTCCTCAGACACATCATCTCATGAGGAATGATTGTTGTAGATCCAGCTAAAGTGTTAGCAGTTCGAGACTGGCCTGCACTGAAGAATCCCTTGTAAATTCATAGTTTCTTGGGGTTGTCCGGATACTATCGACTCTTCATCAAGGATTCCTCAAAGATCGCCTTGCCTTTGACCATGTTGACTCAGAAGGATGTGAAGTTTGTGTGGTCTGATGTATGTGAGGCTCATTTCTAGGAGCTGAAGGAGAAGCTGACCACTGCACCAGTTTTGACTCTACCATCAAGCAATGAGGGTTTCATGATTTTCACTGATGCATCAAAGATGGGACTTGGATGTGTGTTGGAACAAAATTGGCATGTGGTTGCATATGCCTGCCGACAACTCAAGCCGAACGAAGTGAATTACCTGACGCATGACTTAGAACTGGCTGCTATCATCTATGCATTGAATATTTGGTGACATTACATGTATGTAGCTACTTTTAAGATCCTCACTGATCATAAGAGCTTAAGGTACCTCCTGACCCAGAGAGACTTAAACCTATGACAGCGAAAATGGATGGAGTACATGAAGGATTATGACTTCACCATCACCTATCATCCAGGAAAGGTGAATGTCGTAGCTGATGCTCTGAGTCGGAAACAACTCAGGTCTGCAGCCATTTTGTCTGGTCAGTGGAATAGTTTAGAAGAGCTGGTGGAGTGGACTATACAACCGTTAGAGGATCGAGTTCGATTGGCTAACATTCAGATACAGTCACAATTGTTGGGTGAAATTGTAGCAGCACAGTTGTCCAGTGGGGAACTTGACAAGATGAAAGGCTTGATGAAGAAGTTGCAAACCCATCTTTCATTGGGAATAGATGGAGGGATCAGATTCGAGAATTTCATATGGGTTCCTAAAGATTCACCGTTGAAGGAATGTGGCCTACAAGAGGCTCATGGTTCTAAGTACACGGTGCACCCGAGAACTACTAAGATGTTTAAGGACATGCAGAGGTTTTTGTGGTGGCCAGGAATGAAGAGAGACATTGCGGTGTATGTGGTCAGTTGTCTTACGTGCTAAATGGTGAAGGCTGAACACCAACAACCCGGTGGACTTTTACAGTCTATAGAGATTCTAGAATGGAAATGGGAGCAGATCACCATGGATTTCGTGGTGGGTCTACCCCGGACCAAGAGAGGTCATGATGCGATATGGGTAGTGGTAGATCGCCTTACCAAGTCAGCATAGTTCCTTTCCCTAAAGACCACTGCCAAGGTGTTAGACTTAGCTGAGCTATATATCAGAGAGATAGTCTATTTGCATGGTGTACCTGGTTCCATAATCTCCGATAGAGACCCAAAGTTTACTTCCATGTTGTGGAAGCAAGTTCAAGAGGAACTTGGTACAAGGTTGAAGTTTAGTACCACTTATCACCCCCAGATAGATGGTCAGTCAGAAAGGATAATCCATACCTTAGAGGATTTGCTGAGAGCTTGTGTGCTCGATTGGGGTGGATCATGGGAGCAGTACTTACCTTTAGCTGAGTTTGCCTACAATAATAGCTACCAAGCCAGTATGGGGATGCCTTCGTATGAATCTCATTATGGGAGACAGTGTCGGTCACCACTTCATTGGGATGATGTTGGTGAAAGGACCCTATTAAGGTTAGATGAACTCCAAGTGTATGTTGATAAGGTCGCTTTGATCAGGCAAAGGCTAAAGAGAGCCCAGGGTCGACACAAGTCGTATGCTGATGCGAGGAAGATTGATGTGTATTTCACTGTGGGAGAGCATGTTTTTCTAAAAATCCGACCATTCCGAGCTATAGACAAGAACAGTGGAAAGTTGAGTCCCCGATACGTGGGTCTGTTTGAAGTGTTAGAACTGATTGGTGAAGTCGCATATCGTTTGGTGTTACCCCCTTAATATAGTATGATGCATGATGTGTTTCACGTGTCCAATCTGAAGCAATATGTGTAAGATCTGAGCCATGTGCTGAGCACTGGACTCATTGAGCTTCAAGGGAAGCTAACTTATCCTGGGTTACCTTAGTGGATTCTAGATACCAAGGTGAAAGAGCTCAGGAATAAGAATATAGAGATGGTAAAGGTTCTTTGGAAGCACCATGGAGAGGATGAAGCCACATGGGAGTTGAAGACAGACATGGAAAAAACATATCTTGATTTGTTTGTTTGATTGTTGAATTTTGAGGGAAAAATTCCTATAAGGAGGGGAGGATGTTATAACCTCATTTTTCTAAACCATGTAATGAGATTTGTAAATATCCTTTTAATTGATAAATGAAATCAATGGTTGAATTATTTTTTTGAATTGAATGATTTTTGTGCATAATAGCCTTGTTTGTTTTCTTAGTGGGCTTTTCTTAATGGGCTTTATTGGCTATTGAGCCCAATTGAGAGAAAAAGAAAAAGGAATTCTAGTGAATAAAGGGATAAATAAGAAAATGGATAAATGATAAGTAAAAGGCTTAGGAATATTCCCAAGGTGGGATTTTGTGCCTTTAGGGTTCCTTGAGATCTAAGGAATCCAAGATGATAATTTAATGATAAGGGAAAAAGAAAATATGTAAAAAATGTATATAATTAAGTGATGACTTGCAACTAAAGAAAAGGACCCGATTTCTTTAGATAATAATCCCAAATTTGGCATGATGAAAGATTAAGGATTACTGAGATTCCCTTAAATTTTGAGATAAAAAGGAGTTACAGATTAAGAGTTATGACTTTTTCAAATTATCCTCAAATATATGATTTATCTTGAAAATAGGAATATGTTTTCTTTTTTGGTTGATCGCGTGAGATGAGAGACGTTGGATCTTGATCCAACGATAGCCGCTCATCGTCCAGTTCCACAGGAACTCAGACTCTAGCCGAGTTACAGAGGGATTTTCCTCCTCAATTTCCTCACAATCCCGAGCATGTGTAAACCTGGTTTCAGTTCCATTGAATCTGGGAGAGGATTTCAAACCCTCTCGACCTTGGTTTTCTGACCTCTCGAATCTTCTAGGTGAAATACCCAATTCATCCGAAGGTGAGGGCGGCGTCCAATGGGTAAATCCTAAAGGGACCCCTCCTAGCCCTATAAATATACCCTCTCTCGATCCCTCTCATCCCAATGACTTTGAACGGCTGCTTCACGAGCCCCAACCCCCTTTCTAATGTCGTATTGTCCTCACTCCAATGAGGGTTCTACCGTGATGCCTCCGCGAGATCCAGAGAAGAAGAGGAGGAGGAAGAGAAGTAGCAGCCATCAGATAGCGAACTACTATGATCCCACGCGCAAATCCAACAGACCAAAGAAAGACCAGCTAAGTTAGCCACGCATGATGCAAGACGTCAGATCTAGGAGGTGGATCACCAGACCATTGATCGAACGTCCGATCAATTTTGGTAAATTCCTCTCTGACCGAAATTCCAGAAAAAAGGGGTTTTCTTGCAAAATTCATAGAAATTGCTAGAGATCTCAGATTAATAAACTTTATATATGAAAGTTGATCAAGAAAATACAAGAAACAAGATAAAAATGGTTTGGTAACCTATTTATGTCTCATTTTTCAAAGGTATGTTAATTTGAAAGAAAAGGTATTAAAAGTTAATTAGAAACCATAATTGAGTATAAAGGATGAATATTTGCGGTTTAATAGGTTAATTTGAGAAGTATTAACTCGTTAAAGTATGAAAAGTAGAGTTTCAATCTATTTTATATGAAAAGCTGACTAATTTAGGGTTTTAATCTATGTATGAAGAATAATACATAGAAAAGAAGAGAAAAACTTTGTTTAAATCGAATTATGGAAATATGTTACTAAATAACGATCCTAAGTCTTCTAGGAGTATTAAGATGATAAATTTAAGGGTTTATGTAGTTTTGTCGAATTAGGGTTCATAATACTAGAAGTGAAGGCAAAACCCTAATTTCAAAGGAAACCCTAAAATTGGAATAGTGACGTGGAATATTATCGCACTAACAAATTCACTCAGGGTTGAAATCCCTGAGCTTTTACCAAAACCTTATGCAATAATACCACCCGCAAGCAGATGGTTCTTATCACAGTATAGTTGAGGATCGAATCCCAAGAGACAATGTTTTTAAGAATCATTGTTAGTCGAATCTATCTCAAGTAAGACTAATATTTAGAACGATTGGTTGATTTGAGGTTAATTAAACTAATTGCAAGAAAGGAAACAACAGAATTAAAGTTGGATCTAGATTAATGACATGTAATCATTGGGATGGTCTTGAGTTTCACCACCACTCCACATGCAAACACATCCTAACATCCAAAATCCAGGCAAGATATAACCATCCCAATGGAGCTGCTGTAAAACCACCCATATGGGCGTTAGGCTTGCGTAAGCGTCACCTTAGGTATTAGATATCTCGTAACCATCTAAATCACTCACTTACGGCTCTGAAGATATAGAAATCCAACTAAGGCTGTGGGCCCCCTATACAGGCATTAAGCACACAGAAGCGTCACCGTAGGCTAGATGGCTCGTCCCCTCACGGATCACACACTTACGACCTCAAGGAATCCTATCAGAAGTTCTCATCAAGGAGTCAATCGCGCTAATCGACAAGCAAGTAGGTGATTAATCTACAAGCAAACATCGACGATTAACAAAGAAGATACAAAATCCAATTAAGGTTGTGGCCCTCCCTGAGTGATGTTTAGACCACAGAAGCGTCACTATAGGCTAGATGGCTCGTCCCCTCACGTATCATACACTTATGACCTCGAGGAATCTCATTCTATTTCTAGTTTGGAAGTCAACCTCATTAATCGACATTCTACCCTACATATATAAGTTCTCACAACATAGGGAAAAACATGATGAAAGCAAGTAGGTAACCAACTACCAAACATTAATAATGAAATGAAAAGTTATATATATTGCCATGGAATGTTTAACAAGAGTACATGCTTGCATGGGTAGCGAGGCTAGTCCCTGCACCCTAGCGAAAAGGAACTACTCACTCATGATGAGAGAAACAAGAAGAGAGAGAGAGAGGGAAGATTCTGCCATGAGCATGATGTAGAAGGTGGTCGCAACTCGGTGAAGATGATGTGGTATTGTACGTCGTATCGGAGCAGATCTGGACAAGGAACAAGGGACGCCAAGATAGACTGGGTAGTCTTTCTCTCCTAAGTCCCCTTGATCGTAGCAGGAGCAGTAGGTGGATATGCGTGATGATCTAGATCAAACCTGTGTTCAGGAAGCCTATCGGCATCCTGGACCCTACTGGTCCTATTTATAGGCTCAGGTCTGGTCCTCACATTTTTGTTGTGAGTCCTACTCTCGGTTTGGTCAAAATGGTTTGGTAACTTTTGCCCAAATGGTTTAGTATGTATGTCCAAACGGTCTTGGATATGGATCCATACAATCTTCACTCCTATGATATCCAACCGGTCTTTGTATCTAATTGGTCTTGAGATTATGATCTCTGCCTTTGTGGTTTGCTACCCTAACCGGTACTGGGAAACTGATAGGATTCTATCGGTCTTGCACTTTAGGGAAGCAACCGGTCTTGGGATTAGTGACTCTAAATGGTTTGGTTGGTCTGTGACAATCATTCATACTCTTCGATCTCGCAGTCTCTACTTGTCTTAATGGTCTCGAGGACCTATCGTAGCCAAACGGTTTTAGACCTTCCTGACTTCAAGTGGTCATCCCTTATCCGTCTCGCGATTAGGTTCTCTTTGTCCATAAGATTTCAAAGATCAGTGGCCAAGGGTGCATGTGTTGTGAGTTTAGGATTTGCAGATGTCCAAACAGTCTTCTACTATCGATCTCTATTGGATGAATGGTCTTGAGACCATGCGGTTTCCAACTAGTCTTGAGACCGTGCAGGAGGCACGAAGGAGAGGTGGGCAGTGAGGGTTGCAGGTAGAGGCAGAGGGAAAGGGCGTCGTGGCTAGTTGTTGCAGGTGGGAGGCAAGGTGGGCAGGTTGAGCGGAGGAGGTTGCAGGTGATGTGGTGATCCTGGTGGCAGGTGATAGGGGCATGTGTGGGATCGGCGTGGCTTGTTGTAGATCTAGATGCTCAAAGGGTCTTGTCTCCCAACGTCCAAACAGTTTTCAGGTTCCAATCGGTCTCGTGGTGTAACTGGTCCTGAAGACCGATGGATTCCAATCAGTCTTGAGGACCGTTTGGGCAGGTGGCTGGTGCGGTGGTGGTCCCAGATGGTGAGGGATGCAAGTGGATGGAGGTGCAATGCCCTCGGCAGGTGGTGTAGGAGTTAGGGTTATGGCGGAAGGCAGAAGAAGAAGGGAAATAGGAGGTGAAGCCCTCCTTATAGTCTACAACAGATTGCCCAACCTGTCTTGAAGACCGATGTGTATCAAACAGTCTTGGAGAAGAGGGATGGCCAAACGGTCTTGAGGGGTAAGCAAGACTAGTTTGGAGGAAAAAATGATGGACCAAGACTGTTTGGGAAGATTGTTTGATTGAAAAGATGGGGCCCGTCGATTAGCGATCTGATGGTGAAGAAATGCTCGCGGTCTGAGACCGAATGGATGAATGGCTAAGACGGATAGGTCGAAACCAAATGGGCAAAACCATATGGATGAGACCATATGGTAAATACCGTTTTGTCAGGACCAATTGGTCAAGACCAAGGATGAGAGGATCACGAGTGAGGGTAGATTGTAGGGTAGAGAAAGGTGGGCCCCCTCATTAGGGTTTGATATGGATGATGGTTGATTGAGATGAAGATTGAATGGTGGTGATTGTTGTGGATAAGGGTTGAATGAAGGTGGGTGACATCTGATGGTTGAACCTCATAATGACTTGCATAAAATCAACATAAACTCAGTTAAAACCTTGATAATTGAACCAATTAATTTTTTTGCAGTTTTTGATATTTAGTAAATGAAATTGGATGAATTGAATCAAAATGATCCCAAAAAAAGGCGAATGAAAATCATGATGAAAATGCATTCATCAAAATACCCCAAACTTAAACGTTTCTCGTCCTCGAGTAACATAAAATCTAAAACAGTCACCAATTGAATACTTTTAACTTGTGTGGTTGCCTCTTCTTCACATCACGATTGTTTTCTTTCTGCTCAGTATGACTAAGTATCTCAACCTCCTGAGACTACAAAACACATCTTACCATATCTTTGTTCCTGAGTTTGCTTTCCAATATCACTTCCTCCGCACTTTTTCCAACAACAAGCATGTCAAAGTGTTTTGTAAGAGTCCAGAGATACCCACAGAACAACAAGCGTGCACCTGATCTGACACTGGTGTTTTTAAGGATAGTGGGGGCATTCATTGTGCCTTTAGGTAGAAAAGAGAGTGAAAGGTGGTATGGAAGGAAGAAACAAATCTCTCCTCTATTCGACTCGAGATTGCATTTCTTTTTGTGTGCACATTGGTATCTTTTCTTGGTGGTACGCCCCTATATATTAGCGAGGGGTATGGAAGAAGCGGATATAGATGGAGATGGTGTGCCTCCTCTAACTTAGGGTTTGGCACTATTTTGGCTATTTTTGTTTCTTTTTTATGGACGGAGGGGTACGAAGATGATAGAAGAAGTGTAGAAGAGAGTTCAGATCAGAATGCAACTTGATTTACAATTAGGTGCACCAGGTCATTCTCTTTATCGTACTCTGCTCAAATAATGAATTGATGAGGATCCAGTGGAGATTCCATGTCATCGTTCCACTAGTCAGTTAGGAAGCATGACGTGTTTTATCCCTATCATATCGACAGACACTTGTCATTTTTTCATAAGTATCATGATGTTAGGAATCATAAGCTTCACAAGATGATTTCAATCAAAAGGCTAGTTTCAAGAAAATAGTCCTTTTGAGGGTCTTCTTTGAATAAGGAGGTTATAATGATTAGAAATGCATAGAAAGAGAAATGAAAAGCATTAAAACTTCATCCAGTATCTGTTCAATTTCTTGGAAAAACTTTAAAATTTTTGAAAATTTTGGTCAAAAATGTAACAATGACAAAAATGAAATATGAAGTCTGAAATAGATGGGTGAAGGTGGAAACTAAAGTATATACCACCCACCCTCCACCCCAAACTCAGAGATTTGCTTATCCTGAGAAAACCCTAAATCCAAGATGGAGGGGAAAATTCATGTCATTGGATCACCAGATGTGGTTGCGTTCCAAGCGGCGTGCATCCTCCATCTAAAAATCTTGAAATTAAGATCAATCAGAACTCAAGATGGCATCTCGCAATGTGATTTTTATTTTGTGCAAACTTATCAAAAATTTAAAAACAAAATTAAGGAAAATTCTAATTAAAAGTAAAAATGAATTTATTAATCGGGTTGCCTCCCGACAAGCGCCTTTGTTTTATGACGATGGCTCGACTTCATTCCTTCAACTTTATGGTGGATCTATTGGATTGGTAAGTTCCAGCATCGCTTCAGTTCGTATGTCAGTTGAGGTGAAATATCTCTTCAAACGTTGACCACTTGCCACAAATTCACCTGACTTTTCACTCCATAAAGACAAAGCACCATGTGGGTAGATGCTCTTGACAATGTAAGGTCTAGACTAGCAAGAACAGAGTTTTCCTGGGAATAACTTCAGTCTTGAGTTGAACAGGAGAACTTGGTCTCCCACTTGTATATCCTTTCTTTTCAAATGACCATCATGCCAAAGTTTTGTAGGATCTTTATAGATTCGTGCATTTTCATAAGCTGTCATCAGGAGTTCATCCAGCTCCTAGAGTTGCAGAATCCTAGCTTGGCCTGCTTTCTTCATATCAAAATTTAGTTGTTTTATTTCCCACCATGCTTTGTGTTCGAGTTCAATAGGTAGGTGGAAAGAATTTCCATATATTAAATGAAATGGTGTAGTTCCAAGGGGAGTCTTAAAAGATGTTCGGTAGGCCCACAATACGTCATTGATTTTCACTGACCAATCTTTTCAATTTCGGCCTACTGTGTTTTTAAAAATAGCCTTGATTTTTCGGTTAGAAACCTCTACCTGTCAACTTGTTTGTGGGTGGTAGGGTGAGGCTACCTTATGAGTTACACCATATTTCCTCAACAAAGCTTCAAAGCTTTTTTCAACAAAATGAGAACCGCCGTTAGATATCACAATGCATGGGACACCGAATCGGGGGAAGATAACATCTTTAAACATCTTGATGATAGGTTTGGAATCACTAGTGATAGTCAGTATAGCCTCAACCCATTTCAAGACATAATCAACCGTGACTAGGATGTAGGAAAATCCATAAGAAGATGGGAATGGACCCATGTAGTCCACACCCCAAACATCAAATGTCTCAATTTCTTGCCACAAATTTAGTGGCATCTCATCTCTCTTTGTAATGTTACCTATTCTTTGACATTTGTCACATCATAGAACAAAGTTGTAAGAGTCTTTGGATATGGTTGGCCAAAAGAATACACATTGCAAGACTTATATAGTAGTTTTCTTAGAACTCATATGGCCTCCAACTGGGCCTGAGTGACATTGCTTTAGAATGAGTTTGGCTTCTTCTTCAGTGATACAATGTCTGAAAAGACCATCAACATAGAGCTTGAAGAGGTATGGCTCATCCCAGTCATACTGATTCACATCATGCATAAATTTCTTTAGTGTATTTCCGATGCATTCAGGGTGGATGACACCAGCGGCGAGGTAGTTCACATAGTCTGAGTACTAAGGGGTAGCTTTTGAAACTTTCATCAGTTGGTCATCCGAAAGAGAATATTTAATTGAGATCTTCTCAGTTTCTAGAGTGTGGATGTGACTGAGGTGGTCTTCCACCACATTCTCTATACCTTTCTTATCTCTTATCTCTAGATCAAATTCTTATAGGACGAGAATCCATCTTATTAACATGGGTTTAACATCTTTCTTAGCTAGGAGGTAATAGATGGCATCATGATCTGTGTAGACAATAACTTTTGAACCTATGAGGTAGGATATGAACTTGTCAAAGGGATACACGACTGCAAGAAGTTCCTTCTCGATAGTTGCATTATTCCTCTGAGCCTCATTGAGGGTCTTCGATGCATAGTAGATCACAATGTGTTTCTTCTCTATACATTGACCTAGAATAGCACCCACATAATAATCACTGACATCACACATAATTTCAAATGGGTGATCCCAATCTAGAGCTCAGATGATGGGCATTTTCATAAGAGCTTGCTTCAGGTTGTTGAAACTTTTGATGCATTGTTCATCAAAATGGAAATCAGCATCCTTTAGTAACAAGTTGGTCATAAGTTTGGTTATCTTGGAGAAATCTTTGATAAACCTTCTGTAAAAGCCTACATGACCGAGGAAAGCACGAACCTCTCTTACATTGGTTGGGATAGAGAGTTTGGATACTACTTTGATCTTGGCCTTGTCCACTTCAATTCCTCGGTTACTGACCCTATGGCCAAGGATAATGCCTTCTTTCACCATAAAGTGACATTTCTCCCAATTTAGCACAAGATGTGCTTCTTCACATCGTTTGAGGACCAAGGAGAGGTGCTTCGGGCATGAGTCATATGAATCCCCATATACGGAGAAATCATCCATGAAAATTTCCATAATGGTTTTAGTGAGTCCAGCAAATATAGCTGCCATACAGTGTTGGAAAGTGGAAGGGGCGTTACAAAGTCCAAATGACATCCTTCTGCAAGCATATGTTCCAAATGGGCAAGTAAAGGTTGTTTTCTTTTGGTCATCTGGATTAATAGGTATTTTATAGAATCCAAAGTAACCGTCGAGATAATAGAAACACTCTTGGTGGGCCAACCTTTCTAGGACTTGGTCAAGAAAAGGCATTGGGAAATGATCCTTTTGAGTCACCTTGTTCAACTTCCTATAATCAATACACATTCTCCACCCTATACATGTTCGAGTGGGGATGAGTTCATTGTCTTCATTTTGAATCACAATAGTTCCACCTTTCTTCGGGACCACATGCACGGGGCTTACCCATGGTGAATCGGAGATCGGATAGATAATACCTGTCTTGAGCAACTTTATAACTTCAAGGAAGACAACTTCTTTCATATTCATGTTAAGCTACCTTTGGTTTTCAACTGTTGGCTTGTGATCTTCCATCATGGGGATTTTGTGCATACACAGAGCTTGACTGACCCCAGTGAGATCACTCATCTTATACCCTATTGCTTTTCTTCTTTCTTTCAATTCTGTTAAGAGTTTATCTTCTTGTTCTGCTGATAGATCTAAATTTATAATGACTGGGAAGACCATGAGTTCATCTAAAAACATGTATTTCAATCCTTCGAGAAGGGATTTCATTTCAGGATCTTGTGGTTTCTCACATGTTTCTTCAATAACTTCCATAGCTTTGAGTTCTTCACTTTTGGCTTCGAGATCTTCTTCTGTAGTGTCAAGGTCAAGAACACAACTTTTGACTTGTTCATCAACTGAACTAGCAACATTTGGATTAGTTAGAGCCACTCCTAAAGGGTCATCTTGTTCATAATCCTCCTGTGTGAGAATTGACATTTGCTCAATACACTCAATCAAGTAGACTTCTTCTTGCATGCTTGGTCTTCGCATACTTTCAAAATCTTTGAATTTGAAAATTTCTTTTCCAAGTCTGAGCAATAGGGTTCCTGCTTCAACATCAATCAGGGCTCTTTCTATGGAGAGGAATGTTCATCCAAAAATGAGAGGGTAACTAGTGTCTTCCTTGATGTCCATGATGACAAAGTCACACAGAACATAGGAATCTTTGCCTACCTTGATAGGTACATCCTCAATAATTCCTAAGGGTAGAGTCACAGTGTTATTTGCAAGTTGTATTGTCATACCAGTTGGAAGTAGTTCAGCAGACCCTAGCCTTTTGCAAAGGCTAAGTGGCATGATGGAGATATTGGTGTCAAGATCGGCCAATCCTTTCTTACACGATTAATCACCGATATGGTAGGAGATCCCAAAAGACCCTGGATCTTTTTGCTTCTTGGTCATCTTACTCTAGATAATGTCTAAAGTAGTTTTTGCTAACTTAACCATTTCATATTCTTTAGTTATATATTTCCTGGTGAGAAGTGACTTCAAGTACTTTGTCCAGGCTGGTATCTCAGCCATCTCATCTAGAAAAGGTATATCAACATGAAGCTTTTTCATGGCTTCCTTGAACTTATTGAAATGAGTGTCAAGCTTGGTCTGCCTCAAACAAGATGGGAAAGGTATACAATTCTTGTACACAGGAACATCTGGTTCTGGTGTTTCCATTTCAACAACAGTTGATTTCTTAGAACTTTGCTCGTTTGTCTTATCAGCAGTTGTTGTTTCTTTTGGTTGAGACTCAAGTATGGTAGAGTCTTGTTCAATTATGAAGTCGCCTCTGTCTGTAATAACCATAGGTGTCTTAATAGGAGGATTAGAATAGTCTTTTCCAGACCTGGTGGTGACAACCTTCTGTTGCTCAGGGTGCTTAGGATTATTTTCTGGTTGGCCAGTAAAGGCTCCAGTAGGTGGCTTAATGCTAGCTACAAGTTGAGCTAGTTGAGATTCAATAGCCTTCTCATGAGCTTTCTGGTTAGCTATCATAGTCTATTGTGACTGCAACATCTTCTCAATGGTTGTTAGTTTGTCATCTGGAGAGACGGGGCCAGATTGTTGCCCTTATTCTTGGTTCTGGTAAGGGGCTTAGTTGAGGTTCTAGAACTGAGAGTTGTTTTGGTAATTTTTATAGTTCATGTTCTAAAAGTTGCCCCTAAAGCTTCCTTGATTCCTGAAATTTTGTTGTTGATTATACTAGAATCCTAGTGGGCCACGTTGTTGATTGTTTGAACCAAGTTGTCGTGAGTTTTCTACTCCTACAGGATTTCCATATTGAAACCATGATGGTTCCTATTTTGACTTGGATTGTAGTATCCTTGACCAGGAATGGTGTTGACAACATTAATATTTTCCATTTGACCATTATCTCCTTGTCCATAAGCATTGCTTAGAACCACATCATATAGAACATTGCAAACTAATGTGGAATGATCGGTACCTTTACATGCTTCACATAACAATGATGCTGACTTGATCTATTCTTGTTGTTGAGGTGGTGAACGTCCTCTTCCAAATGCAGCAAGGGATGATTCGATATGGTCTTGCTTGGCAATTAAGAGTTTGAGGGTCTCAGCGATAGACTTGTATTCTAGAATAACTTCAGCCATAGCTACCTTCAATACTCCCTTACCTATAGACCTACCCCAATTAGCTTGATTTTCAGATCCAAGGGTGACAACCCTCCATGCGCTGTCATAACTCTGATGCATGAAGTTTCCTCCGGATGAGGAGTCTAAAAACCGCTTGATGTCATCGTCCACCTCCCTATAGAATATTTCAATAAGATGATTCTTAGGGATTCCATGATGTGGGAACTTGCGTAGAAGATCTTTATATCTTTCCCATGCTTCAACAAGGGTTTCTCCAGGGGCTTGAGTGAACATTGTTATTCGTCCCCTAATTTCATAGGTGAGAGAAGGAGGGTAAAATTTTACTAGGAAAACATTTTGCAGTTGTTCCCATGTAGTGATGGCCTCACATTGAAAGGAGTTGTACCAACTTATAGCTCTATCAGCAAGCGAATATTTGAAAAGACGGAGTCTAATGGTATTGTCAGACACTCCATTTTGCTTTTTCATGGCACATAGATCACTAAACCTCATAAGATGTTCTTGACTATCTTCTCCTTATTTACCATAGAATGGGTTGTTTTGAAGCAAGGTAATCTAATGTGCTTGTATCTCAAAATTGGGAGCATTGATGGGAGAAGGTTGAACTGGGTGATGAACATCAACAGCTTTAGGGATTGAGAATTCCCTAAGATCCTTTTGTAGTTATGTTTCTTGTGTTGCTGCTTGATCTGCCCAGATCTCTGTTTCAACTGCAGCTCTGGCTTCTTACATGAGCCTTTCTCTTTGTGCATTAAGGGCTTGAGCTACCCTTTCGACTATTTCCTCCTATGGAGCCATTCTTGCTTGATTCTCTCTATTTTGACGATGAAAGGTCATGTCTATCTCTATATCAAAGCTAGCAGAGAGTCTGGGGCTGTTCAAACGGTGCATACACTAGTCTTTGGTGGTTCCTGAAATAGAAAAGATCTGAAGTAAGATTGATAGAGTCGAGTGAAATTCAAGTAGATAATCAATTGTATCAAAAGATAAACAAAAACCTAGATTAGCCTTAAAAGAACTAGATTTGACTAACTGATTTTGTTGTCCCTGGCAACAATGCCAAAATTTGACGTGGAATATTATCGCACTAACATATTCACTCGGGGTGGAAATCCCTGAGCTTTTACCAAAAACTTGTGAAATAATACCACCCGCAAGAGGACGGATCTTATCGTAGTATAGTTGAGGATCGAATACCAAGAGACAAAATTTTTAAGAATCGTTGTTAGTCGAATCTAGCTCAAGTAAGACTAATATTTAGAACGATTTATTGATTTGAGGTTAATTAAACTAATTGCAAGAAAGGAAATAGCAGAATGAAAGTTGGATCTAGATTAATGGTATGCAATTGCTGGGATGGTCTCAGGTTTCACCACCATTACACATGCAAACACATCCTAACATCAAACATGTTGGTTTTTAGAAAAGGCAGACAAGGCAGCGGAAACAAAAATTTCTCCTCCCCAAACTCGGAACAAGGAAACATGTCAACGTCTATATAATAGGAAAGGATGGTTTGTGGAATCATACCTTGTCCCAAGGCTTTCTCGGAAACAATACCTCGCGGCTTGCACGGTCTTCACCTCCGGTCTTAGACAGTGTCTGTGCAGCTCCTGGTCGCACCGGGACTGATGAATCCTCCTCTCATCGGGACTGTCGGGGTTGACAGTTGTCCTCCTAAGTGGAAGAAACATCCCGCCTCTGAAGTAGTCCACACAGACCACTTGTAACTCCACACTCCTTATCCCACAAGGAGTTGGAAGGAGTCACACCCTCCTGTCAGCGTACTAGTCGCCAACACACTCTCCTGCCTCCAGTTGCAACTGCAGTTGTCTTTCCCTTGTTGCGCCTCCCGTTGCGGGTAGCACTTGCTCAGGCTCTCTCGGTTACCAAAACCAGAGAATGACAACTTTGCAGAGCAACTGGTTGCACTGATTTGTACTTTGAGAAGCCCCCAATACCCCTATATATATAGGAGGGTCATGGGACAGGGTTCTCCATCCCGGGCAATGCAGGACTAAAAGCAGGAGTAGAAGAGTTTGAGATTTTCCACAAAAGCAACCAACTCGCAACTTGAATCGATCGTTTCATTTCTAAAACGGTCGGTTGGGGATATGAGCCGGTCGATTGACACTCAACCGATCGGTTGGGACCCATGAAACGGTCGGTTCACTTTTTGAACTGGTCGGTTCGTGGTCCTGACCAGTTCCCGATTGACTTTCCTTCTTTTGTTTCTAATTAGTATCGAATACCAATCCTTGTTCCAATCAAATTGGGCAAGTGAAACGCAAGGAAAATTCTCACCAATCCTACTTTCCCAACTTGCTCGGTTGCACGAGTTGAACCGATCGTTTCAACACTTTAAGCAATCGTTCATCATGTCCATGAGCCGATCGACTCACAACTTGAGCAGACTGGTTCACCAAGCTGAACCGATCGATTCATCTCATGAGCCGATCAGTTGGGAGTGCAGATTGTGCAGAATTAGTCAATTGTGATTTCAATCAATTCGATACTCTAATCAATCTGTCCAACACCTTGAACACTATGATTTTGAGCTATGAATCAATTGAGTGTTTAATTGAACTACTAAACTCCTTTAGTAATCAATCTAAACATTGCTTGTGGACAAAACTCCTCTTCCAGGTTAAATCCTATGTGTGTGACCATGCAGGTCCATTTCACGTTGGAAGTTAAAGTCCATAACACTTATGACTTCACAAGTAAAGAGCGGTGCCTAGTCACACATCAGTGCTACCCAAGTGAAAGTAGAATGTTGGAGAACAACTTTCAATCCTATAATCCGTGAATGGTGTTGCAGTGAATGTATAATTCCTTTGTCACTGATATCCCGAATGAACTCGAGGCATGGAACAGTCATCCTGTCAACGTTCATTCACTTTCTTGTTCTCAGAGTAGATTGGAAGAGATATGTATGACATCAATATCACATACTGATTCACACATGCAGGCGCACGCCTATTTCAATCCTACTCATCAAGTGGCCTTGGATATCAAACTCCCTCAGGAGGGACAAATCCCATATCTATCACTCACCCCTCAAAAGCCCCATGTGTCAAAGCCACCCAATCATCACCTTTATAACAACCCATGTTTCAGGACTGCGTTTGACGATGTCAAAGTGTGGCCAACGACATGTGTTGAGTGTAGTGATTTCAGGTCAAAGAATCACATTCACTACCATCACTGTGAGTACTGAATGTGAATACCATGTCATGGTTCCATGTGTTAAACTCATGGTGGGTCTGTCTGGTATGCTTGTTCTCTAGCAAGTACCTATGTGTTTGGTTTGATATCTCTATATCATGACTAATGAGATTCTATCATCAACCAACACCACAATCTAGTCTTGTGTGTCATTGCTGTCTATCTACCTTCCACAATGACATCCAACCAGGGACATAACAAGAATGTACAAACTCTTAGCATCCGTATGATCTCATCGTTCAGGTCCTTAACTTGAAAGCATACATCATTGAGTATTGTCATTCTCTAGACATTCAATTTGTTCTATCACTATCTCATATGACTGAACCAGAAAGAATTGGAAGCTTGCCTTTGATGTTTATCAAATCAATCTTAATGTATCCCACCAATCATCCCATGATTGGCTCTCAGGGCATACATACCAACAGACTCCCACTTGCACTGCGAGCCAATCACCCTTAAAATATTTATAGTGATCTTTAAACATGTCCCACATGTTACTGTGCTCTAGTGCGAACATAGTGAGTAATGGAAACACCTTGCCAAAGTCAATATAAATTACATGTCTCTCATCTCTTCACTGTACGTCACACGTATGAGATGGAGTTTCCGTAATATGCGATCTAGTATTCCATTGCTAACCTTTAGCCACATTGCATGATCAAGGATTCCATACTTTCCATCAATGACCGGAATATCTATAAGTTCATCTCATGAACTTCTAGATCCATATATTATCCACTGTTGTTCTCTAACACACGGATACTCGGCATTTCCTTTTAAACGGTTTTATTGGAACATTTCCAATTATCAACAAGCTTTCACTTTTATATATCCTATATATATTTTGTGATTAATATTCTGTCCTTTCAGAAGTTCGCATCAATGTAACTCTTTACATTGAACTCTTCCTTATCTCCATAGAAACAACACTTATCAAGTTCTCATGGTATTCCAGTAACCCTTACCAGAAGTAGACAGACATCCACTCGTCATACGAGTTATCAGGATGAGCACATCATATTGCTATGTCCTACATACAAGATGATGAATGCATTTTGTTCTTTCTATGTCGATACATGCAAGATAATGGGATGATTACATACATGATAGATCCATATCTATTCTTAGTGTTTCCATTCTTCATAAGAATTGAACACTTGGCCTTGGGATACTAACTCCATGTAACATGGACAAGTTTTCTCCCACTGAATCTGTGCATACTGAACCCTTCAGTACAGATTGCCAATGTATGCTTTCTCCTTACAGGTCAAGAGGTTTTTGAGAACTATCTCGATAGATCTCTATTCCTATCACATAGGAAACATCTCTATCTTCCTTAAAGATAATTTCCACTTTTGGATTTCCATTCTAGAACATTTCCATTTCACATCAACATGTGGAATGTGAACACGCTCCCACTAAATCACAGATCCCTTCTTTATCTTTGACATATCAGTCAAACCCTTTGACCATATCATCAAAGTAAAGATCCAATTATGAGTTGCTTGTACTCAATCAATCACATTTATTAATCCATTGTAACTTATAGACTTCATTTGCATTAGTGGATTCATAAACCTTATAGGTTGTGTCACGTACACATCCTTACTTTATTCCTCATAGGAATGCAGTTTTAGTATCCATATGCCAAATGTCTTAGTCATTAAGTTGCAATCAACAAGCATCATCCTTCTCAAAATGTTATCCATGTGTCTTAACACTTAAGACTTATTCTCACTTATGGATTTCATCCAATGGGTGCTACCATCAAGGTCATACCTTATGGTTCACATGGATGTCATTTAGGATGTAATGGTCATAAACCATAACTCAAAATTCGGTTCCTCATATTCATCTAGATAGTTGACTCATCACATCACATATATAATTGAGGTGTATCTATTAAGGATATAAGAACTCACAACTCCTTGTGATTCTCAATGTGGGGTATTCTTTTATTAAGAAGAATTCAATTATTTGATAATCATTCTCTAACTCCTTAGAGTATGATTCCTTCTTGATTTAGACATCAACATGCCTTAATCACTCATAAGGATCTCAAACATTTGGTCCAAGTATATCATTCATTGATCTCATCAAGGATTAACACTTTACCAAATTTGCACTTCATATATGATAATCTTGAACACTTCAAGATATTCATATTGGTATTTCTCTAAACACCATTTGAAGTAGTATCATTTGTTCCAATAGGTATGTATATACATCACATGTATCATACCTAATAGGATAAGCATTCTCCCACTACCATTAGTGTATATTGATTAATCATGTCCAAGATATTCATGTCTCTTACTGGTTCTCTAACCAAAAGAGTCTAGATTTATCCATCACATGGAAACTAGAAATGAATTTCTCATGATTGATGCTAATTTGATTGTTTGAGTTATCTATAATTTTTAGGTATCATTTTATCTTATGCATATCAAATACCACAAGATAAACAAGGCATTGCCACAAGAATCATATCTTTAAGATTGAAACATCAACTTTATTAATTACCATCATTGTTATACAATATGCAAAATTAAAGTGTTTCTATCTATTGGAAATATATGAAATAGCAGTTCTCAACTCTATTTCGTGCCCTTTAGGATGAAATAAACTGAAAGATACTCCTATCTATGGAAGCAACACTTGCTCCAATGATGGGTACTTCTTTCTTGGTCCTTTCACAAAGGCCATCACTTCTTTGCGGATCTTGCATATCATATATGATAGATCCATATCTTGGTATCATATACCTCAGATAAAGAAGCGGTTCATTTCATGATACCTTAGGTGGAGATCTCCATCCCCTCCTTCATCTTCTTCTGTTCTTCCATATATAGAGGGCAATTCCCTCATACACCCTTTCCCCTTGTGCCTTGAGGCTGAAGATGGCTTGGATTACTGGTTAGAATTAGAACACTTCTTTGCTTTGCCCTTGTCCTTGCCCTTAAGAATTACCTTTTCTTTGATTACATCAAAGATTGTTGTTGATAAGGGTTGAATGGAGGTGGGTTACATCTGATTGTTGAACCTCATAATGACCTGTATAAATCAACATAAACTCAGTTAAAACCTTGATAATTGAACCAATTAAGAAATTTTGCACATTTTGATATTTAGTGAATGAAATTGGATGAATTGAATCAAAATGATCCCAAAAAAAGGTGACTGAAAATCATTATGAAAATGCATTCATCAAATAGAAATCCTAATAAGCAAGATGAGTTTGGATAAGTTTTGATAAAAGGAAGTTTGTATATTTATTTCAGGATTTTTGTGCATATTTGCTTGCTTGGTTGGGTTTTCTCTACATGGTTGTTTCTGTCTCAAAAATCTACAATCACATGTATGTGGTTACGCTTATGAATATCCCGAATTAGTTTTTTGAGGAATTCTAAAGTTTCCATCGGTGGCTTGAATTAAATTGTTGGATGAATTTAATTCATGCATACTATAATGTGTATATGACTATCACCTAAGATAAATTCCTACTAGATCAGATCCTAGTCCCCTTTGTAGATTGATAGATTGACCTAGTACATTTTTTTTAGAGTAAACAGATCCATTCATTACTCAAGCCAAACGACATCTACAAGTAGAGAAGAACAACCACAAGAACAAGCAACAATCAGGTACACAGACTTAGAACCACTACCACTCATATTCGAATGAGAATAAAACACTTCTGCATAGATCTCTCTTCTTCGAGGCTGACTTAAGCAGCTTTTATGAGAGATGCCTTCAAATTGAGCATTAGGCAGCGGTGTAAGGGATGAACCAAACCAGTATTCCATCTGATTGTTATCTCTACCATCCATGTCAACAGCTTGAGCAGCAAACGAACCTGAGGCAAAACGAGACCTGCTAGAGATCACGATACTCTCACGATAGGAGAGAGAAACAGCCCCCTAAAGGACAGACAAACACCGAAGAATGGTGACTAGAAGGTAGAGAACCTGCCTAGAACCCAAGAACACATGCATAAAAGGGAAATCAAACAGACAGAAAAGAAAGAACACTAAACAGGGGAGCAAACGCCAGCCTTCAGCAGGTACATGCCAGACTCCGTAGACTCGGCCGCCTCCACACCGTTACCAAGAAAAAGCTGCGCCAGAGATGAAGTTGCCGCTCGGAAGCCACCCCCCTTCACCCTGCAACTCCCATATCAGAGGACCGGGAGACCCAACCCCGACGGCCAGAAAGGGGAAAGGCAGAAGGCGATGGAGAGGAGAGAAGCCAGACGAACGAGGAGCGCAATCTGCAGAGCGGACAGGCGCCGACGGAAGCCCAGGGGGAGAGGGTGGCCACGCGCAGGTAGCCGACCTCCTCCCCCGAGCCGGAGGGTCGAGCGCTCGGAACCCTAGATCGCCTTCGCGATCGCCAGAGAGGAACGAGCGGAATGAGAGCGAGACTGACAGATGGGTTTGATTGACCTAGTACATGGCTACCCATGGGGTAGGTCCATCAGGTCATTGGATAACTTAGTATGCGGCTACCTATGGGGTAGTACCATCAAGTCACCATGAGTCAGGGATTGGGCTACCTTTGGGTAGGGCCATGCGACTCCACAACCCTAGGTAATGGCTACCTATGAGGTAGGACCATGGGGGTAAGGATCTACCATATGAGAGAGGTAGTATCCAAGTCCACTACAGGGACAACACAAAGATAGGGGATAGGTAAGGATTGAGTAGTATTGCTTAAGACGTAACCTTGGTTGTTAAATGATATTTGATTGATTACATTGCTACAATAGTTGCATAATTTTTGTATTCCCCCACATACCAGTATAATCCGTTATACTAACTGATGTTTTATTTGTCGGCGATTTAGGTACAAAATCCCAAATGGAAAAATAGTAAATTGGCATATTGTGAATACATGAATTAAAGTGCAAGGAGAATTAGTTAGAATAGATTCCCTATGTGGATAGAAGCTTAGAAATCCAAGTTTTCAAAAGGTATGCAAAATTTTATTTTATTACATATTTTCAGTATAGTCTGGTAGAATTTAATAATTATGATTAATTATTTGTCGAACTTTTGATCCAGAAATTGGGATAACGGCTCTGACCTCTTGGTCTCCCTTAATTAGGGGTTACCAGGAGGCAGGGTCGTTATAGAGCTCTTTAGTTTGGATGTCACCAAGGCTGCTTACTTCTTCAATGCAGGTCCCTTTGACTCCCATCTCTTTGGTAGAATTCTCAAGATCTTGGAGTTGATTACACCTCTATCCAAAGTGTTACCCAAAGCAACTAGGCCATTGATGATGAAATTGACCCTAGAGTACATATCCAAAATCCCTTCTTCCTTGCCCATCTTGAAGTTCTCTAGAAGTCTTTTCAACAATTGTCATTGTGCAATTCTCCTTTTAGGTTTGTAGCAACCGTCGGTGATGTATACCCTAAGCATTGTGATCATCATGTACGAGAGACTTGTTGAGGTGAGAGTATCGAGGGAAAGCACTATGCATGTGGAGTTAAGTATTATTGTGTGGCAGGGGGGGTGTTGTGGGAGAGGTAGTGGGTCAGAGTTGGCCCAATAGTTGCTTTAGTCTTGATGACCCAATTTAAAAAATTTGGGAAAAGATGAAAAAAATCATGAAAAATCAATGATGTTCGTAAAAATCACAAATAATCATAAAAATTCTCCAATCCTTGATTTATTCATGCATAACACTCTACATCACAAAATGTCATGAAAATTTGCAAATTTTTTATAAAATTCGATGATGTTTGTTACTATTGTTATCATAGGGCAGGTGCCTAGGTGGCCTAGGGGTCTTTGACTTTGGGTGCCCAAGAAATAAAACACAATACATGCGGCTAGCTATTTAATGTGGGCTAGCACGACATTTTAGAGGCCCATTGTCCCTTTGAGTCTGAGTACCCACATTCATTCTTGGGTCTTGATAGCTAAGGCCGTCTATTTCATTAGATATAGTTGTATAGCCATGTGGTTAAAGTTTATGATCATTTTTATGCGAATTGTGTAGAGATACACAACTTTTATTATTTCTGAGAAAGTGTACTTACAAATTACCAATTTGATTTCTGCATTGGCACTCTATTGATGTATCAATGTTAATTTTTATCCCAATTCTATGATAATCGAAGTGTGTCATCATTTAATTTTATCTATTTTTATTTATTATTGGCAATGCATAATTTCCTACTCAGTACTCACACACATTTTGATGGGTCAAGGAGAGAAATGATCCAATTTCCATGTTGTGCTGTGGCAGGGATGGAACACTGTGGATCTTTCCATTAGGGGCTCCATGTCTATGAAAGGTTAGCATTGTCATAAAAACAACTTCGGAGACCTATCCGTTAATATTGATACTCTTGAGGCACGCATTTCTTAATACATAAATGTAGAACTATAAACCATTTAAAGATGTTCGATTTATACATGCACAATTGACTCTCATAGGAAAGGCTAATTAAATACTTAATAATATTAATAATAAATATATACATATCTTAATGATGGATATATTAACTACCAATCAACAACCTTATAATTTTTTCAAAATGCCTGGAATGTGAAGGCTCCCTAGGCATCACCATGGAAAAAATGGGCACCTGTCCACCATAACAACCTCAATTTGAGTGCAACGTTGATAAAATCAATTGCTAGCAAGTGAATTATGAGCATGATGTTGTGATAACTACCTAATATTGTCTCATCTTTTGTGATATGTTTCCTATAAATATGATGCCTAGACTCTTCATGTATTCTTTATATGCATTGTATTTATATATTAGGTATAGAGTGTGTCCATCAACTCCTAGTCATGGTACAATCTTCTTAAAATTTAGAGGTATGTTCTTGACCTTTAGATGCCTAGTGTCCAAATTGTTATTGGACTACTCATTATATTTGCTTTGATTGATGTTTCGTTTGTATTATTATGGGTTTGAAATTTTATGTAATACCATTCTTCACCATCCTGAGGCTCATAGTCGAGTCTCTTCATTCAGCAAACTTCTCTTCACCTGATCAAGTGTCAACTAGCCTTCCTATGTAGAATTGCTGACTGTCACTAGGAGTGTCTCCCAGCTATTCGGTAGCAATCTTAGAAGAAGTAGAGCCTAGCGTTCAACATCAAGAACCATCTTCATAGACCCTAGCTGATTTACAAGGCTTTGGAATTCATTCATATGCTCGGCGATGCTTGTACCATCCCGGTACTTGAGGTTCACCAACTTTCAGATCAAGAAATCTTTATTTGTGGCAGTCTTCCACTCATATAACTTCTTGAGCTTTTCCCATAGATCTTTGGCATTGGTCTCTTTTGAGATGTGATGGAACACAGAGATGTCGAGCCACTTCCACACTATTTCGAAGGTTTTTTGTTTAGCTTCTTCCAATGTGCATCAGACGTAGTCTCTGGCTTTTGTCCCACTATCAGATCGTATAGATCTTTTCAATATAGAATATCCTCCATCTTGGGTTTCCAATTCTACCAATCTGTACTTGTCAACTTTATCATCGTCGCATCTTCATCTTTCCCCATATGGACTTGTATCTGCATCCTATACTCTGATACCACTTGTTGGGGTTGTTGTACTGAATGGTCATGGATGTGATGAAAAGTAGTTGCAGAAGCATTACCAACAAGCATATAAACCCAAAGAAGAAAAAACATATTTAATGTGGAAAACTCTCCCAAGACAAGGAGAGAAAAACCACGGGGCAATCCCGCCAATAAGCACTATGTAATAAAGATTACAACTCACACCTCCCAGATTTGATTACCCATAAATCCAGGTAGCAACCGCCAACCACTACTTTGCTTCAAGGCAAAGTCACTGGTCCTCTCTTATCAACCAATAGAGCTACTCTGTCAGTGCACCCAATGTATCACTGACTGTCAGTCGCCTCTTTGTTTCACGGCAAAGTCATTAACTGTCTCTTATTCAACCAAGATAGCTCCTCCAATTATTCTTGTTCTCTGGCATCCTCTACCACAGACGGTACTGACAAGTAACTAGAGGGATCACACCTCAACCAGTGGGATACACACAAAGGCCTCCCCAGGGGCTCTATTTATAGGTCTCCATGCATGTGGTTGCAACCAAGAATCCTTGTCCAAATCTTAGACCCACTCCTAGTCCAACTCCATGATGCACATAGGGAACCATCCTCTTTCCTTCTTGGATTTGACTCTTACTAGGATTGGTAGCACAAACCAACCCTCTGCCAAGTCCAAATCCCACTAGGACATGGGCTGGATTATATTCCTAATCCCAACGTAGACCTGGTCCAACCCGATAGGTGTGTTCAGATTTGGGTTGGGTCCGCTTTAATTTAGGTCCGGTCAAGTCTTATCTAGTTTGGGTCGGGTATGGTCAGGTCAATTTTGTATTTGTCATAATTTTTTATAGATTTTTACAATATAATATTTTTATTATTTTTGGGTCAAGTCAAGTCTGGTTGATTAGGGTTCGGGTTTGTAGGATCTGGGTCCAGTCGGGTCCAGGTCTATTTCGGGACTGATTTATTTGGAATTGGATCTAATTCAGGTCTGATCCAGCAAAACCCAACCCATTGTCAGGCCTAAGAGGGAGAGACAGAGAGAGAGATGATTGACATCAGGAGCAACCAGACAGAGATGATCAACGTTGGGAGCAACTAGGTGATAAGAAAGGAGCAAAAAGGGGAAATGTTAGCGAGCACCCCATCTTTACGTGGTTTCATACTATATTTCTACTCCCAAGTAGGTGAATCCAAAGAAAATATACCCTTTTCAGTGGGTTGCAATAAACAATAGAGACAAGAAAGAGAAGACCGGAAAGAAAGTAAAGAAAATAGAAAAAGAAGAGAGAGAGAAAAATATATTTTGCCTATAATCTTTCCTTAATGAATTTATTAATGAAATAAAAATTATAGGATTCCTTATAATTAATAAAATCTAACAAGACTAATGTGATGTATATTTGAAAAAAAATCAAATAAAAAAATAAGAAAATGAGTATGGTTATCTATATTAAAAAAATAAGTATTATTCACAAAAACTTATATATGATACTTATTTTGAAATAAACAATATTAAAAATATGTAAAATCTCACTAAAAAATTTGCATTCTAAAATAGATATAAATTGGGAGATATTATTTATTTCAGTGTAGTACAACTTAAAATCCATTTTTGGTAAAGTACTCATTTTTTATTTCATTGTTGTTTAGGTATGATATTGGGCTTTATTTTATGGGATGATACTTATTTTAAAATATATGGACATGAAAAATGATTATTATCTCCAAAAATATGATGTACTACTCAATTTAATAAATTTAGTATAGAATAAAAGTGAATAGTATACAAACTGAACGACATGCAATACTCATTTTTGAGTTAGTGTGTTATTTGAAAAATAATTAATACTCTCAATATGTAATACTCATTGTATATTTTGTATTGTCTTTTCTAAAATATATAGACATTAGTTCTTTTAGATTGTATTTTTTATAAGGATATTAACAAATCTTTTAATTAAAAAATGTTTTGCCAGTTGAAAATTATAAATCACCAAGTTTCTTTCTCCAATTTTTTCCTTTGTTTCTCTGAGTTATTTTCTCCCACCTATTTTTTTTCCTATCACGTGACACATCATCCCTATTTGTTGGAAATATTAAACTACAGAGACAGATGGAGTATTGAAAACCAGTAAGTATATCATTACTCGGTAAAAGAATTACAACTTTTTCAAACTCCCTATGAAGGTTTGTGTTCCCCACAACACATTTCCGTGTGTGACCCTAACCCCCAAGTCATCACATACTTCTTTTATTTCTTTTAGTTTTATTTTCTCAGTTACCTCTGCTCTAAATGTATAGAGGATTGTCAGTCTGAGCTGCAGGTGTTACAGTCGGCATGGCGGATTGGACAGGTCAAGTGATAAGCGCGCTGGTTAGGCAGGCTCTTCTGACACTGATGCGCATACTGTTAGTTCGCTAAGGTAAGCCAATTTCCCATCCTCTATTTTTCTTTTAGGACTTAATTTTGGTGATGCCAGGGATGGTTGGACACACGTTTGACGAGGTTTGAAACCACCTACCCAACCACATGTAGATTCTGCCTCACCTACTACTACTTTCTCTCTATCTCTCTCTTTTCTCACTACCCCACTGACTACTCTCTATCTTTCTCTCTCTTCCCACACTCCCCCAAAAAAAGAAAATATAAGAGATAGGAAATTGATTTGCTTATAATTTTCAATACATAATTAGCTTCTTGATAAAATAAACATTGTTAGATTCCTTATAAAATATATTTCAACAAGCCTAATGTTGATATGATTTTGAAAACAATAATTTGTGTTTGATAATGCACCTAATATGAGTAGCAATGTGCCAAATATTAGTAGTAATATGCCTACTTTTAGTGTAATGCACACATTCATTGTATAGCCATTTTTTAATGGTCACCCAATAATGAGATATTGTACCTAATATGGGTAGTGATGTGCCTTGTATTGGTGGTAATGGGGCAATTTTTAATATAATACACATTTATTTTATAGTCTGACATTTTATAATGATGCACTCAATAATGGGATAATGCGTCCAATATGAGTAATAATGCGCTTAATATTTGTGGCAATGAGCCTACGTTTAGTGTAATATACATATTCATTGTATAGTCTATTTTTTTATAATGGAGCACCCAATAACGGGGTAGTACGCCCAATATGAGTGGTAATGTAACTAATATTGGTGATAGTATGCCTACTTTAGTATAATATAGAGATTCATTGTATAGCCCAATTTTATAATGATGTGATCAATAATAGGTTAATGCGCACATAGTGGTATTATATTGTCTATTGTTAGAATGCCTAGTTTTGTATTAATGAACGCGCATATATTGTCCCAATTGAGCCCAATTTACTGTTATGTGCTTAATTTATAGGCTAATGCACCAAAAAATAGGGTTAAATTGCCTAAATGTGGTGTTAAAGTGCCCGAAAATGTTGTACTGAAGTATCCATAATTTTCGATCATGCACATATCTTTTTGTGCTAAAATATCCATTACATGTGCCTACTTTATTGAATAAAGCACCCAAAATAGGTGTTATGGTGTCTAACTTATTAGAAATGCACCTAAATTCATAATATACAAATACTTTTAATGTTACATGCCTAATTTATAGGCCAAAGAGCGTGGAAATGGTGTTATATTGTCTATTGTTTGATATAGTGCACCTAATGTTTTATTAATGGACACAGATGTATTGTCTAATGAGCCAAAAATGGGATTAAAACCTAAAAGTGGTGTTAAAGTGGCTAACATTGTTGTGCTCGAGCATCCATCATTTTTACAAATGCGTATACTTTTATCCTAAAGCATCCATTGTATGTGCCTACTTTATTGGCTAAAGTGCCCAAAACAAGTGTTATGTGCCGACTTTGTTATAAATGCATCTGCATAATGTAAAATGAATAATAAACATATGCATTTAATGTTACACACCTAATGTATAGGCCAAAATGTCTAAAGTTGGTGTTACAATGCCTCTTGTTTAATGTAGTGTGTCAAATTTTGTCTTAATATGTATTGTCGTAATTGAGCCCAATTTACTATAATGCATATACATTACAGGTCAATTGTCCAAAATGAGGTAAAACTACTTTAAAATGGGACAAAAGTTCTCAAAAGTGTTGTGCTAATACATCCATAATGTATGGACAGTATGCCTTTTTATACTAAATCATCCATTGTATGTGCCTATTTTATTTCCTAAAGCACTCAAAATAGGTGTTGTGGCGTTGAATTTACTGTAAATGCACCTAAATACACCTAAATTAATGTAAAAAACATTCGTTCTTCTACTTCCATGTAATATTAATGCATCTACTTTTTTTGCAATTCAACAAATATTTATGTAATGCACTCAGTTTAAATTGTAATGCGCCAACATGTAATGTAAAGTTCTTACTTTTCATCATGGTCATCATCATCATCATCATCATTATAATCATCATCATCATCATAACACACACTTTTTGTATGCATCATATTATCCCTATCAAATTATGTCAACATTAGTCTTGTTGGATTGTATTTTTATAAAGAATCTAATGATTTTTATTTTGTCAAAAAATATATTAGGAATTAAAAGTTATATGCAAAAGTTATTTCTCTTTTCTATCATTTCTCCTTTTTTTTTCTTTACTTCCCTTCCCTATGACACATTTAATGTGGTTGTCTTGTGCCATCTCACACTCAGCCATTGCCAACCCCCCCCCCCCAATCCCAGTTGGCCCACTTGCCACCTCAACTCCCAAAAATCACTTTTGTTTTTTTCAAAACTTTCAAAAATCCCCCCGAAACTACCTACCCAACGCTTCAAACCCGCATTTCCTCTCAATCGTGTGTCAACTCATGATTTCTATTTCTTCTATGCACCACACACACTTCTCCAGAAAAAGGAAGCAAACCACTGTCATGCCATGCCAATATGCCATCCCCTTCTCTAGGGAAAAAACTTAAACTAAAACACAGTTTGATTTTCAACTGGGAGAGGCTACAATGGCATATATATGTTCCCCACCGGCAAAGTGAAGGGAGATTAGAATTTTATGTGAAGGGGAGGGTACTAGGGTTTTACTCGTAGGTTAGGTTAGGTAATGGAATATCAAAAAGAGTGAGAGAGAGCACTTTGAATCTTTGATATATTATATAATGTAAGATTCTTCCGAGCACTGAAAATGACAATATAGGTGTCATTTTGAGTTCACATATTATTTTAAATTCTTTGATATCTTTCGTAGTAATTAGTATTAGTCATCTTATCATGATACCAACAAAACATCAAACCACTCGATAACAATTATGATAGTGATAGTCCATACTCTATGTTTGACTTGTCAAATGGGTGGATGGGGCCCAACCTGCATAGCGCAGATGGTTGAGCACGGTAGGTCCTCCCCGGGGGACTCGGATTCAAACCTCTCATTACGTACAATATTTACCACCCTTACAGTCATTTGGTCTCTGGCTTGCTCTTTGGGGGGTGGGAGACTAATGTCTCTTCTAACTAAACAAAATGGATGGGTGAGTTGTTTTTGGGTTGGATCTTTGTGAATATGGGTCTCATGGGTGGGGTGAAAGCATACAAATATAAATGGGTCAAACAAAGACAAATTTAGATCTGCCCCAGCGGGTTGTAGATCACCCACGAATGCCAATATAAAATGTGTTTAATAAAAGATATTTAACAAGTTTCTAGTCTAATGGTAAAATAAAACCATTGTACAATATTTAAACATGAAATAGGGCATAGAAATAACCAATTAGTGTATATTGTCGCAATCAAACAAAAAATATATATTGTTCAATTTAGAATGCCATTCAGTCACTTTTTTTGGGTAAAATTCTCGAATGTATAATTAAAATTATCTAATATATGATAATGGTTGACATACTAGAGTTAGTAACTTGTACAACAACTCCATATTAATTTTTGATATAGCAATTAGATAATATAGTTTATATAGATTTATTTTACCCAAACATCTCTCTCTCCAATATTATATCTCAGTGGGAAACTTTGAGAGTGGACTTAAACTCCTTAAAAATTGATGGGTAATAGTAGACAATCATATATATTTTAAGTAGTAGTAGATCATTGTATTTATTTTTTTGAAATTAACTTAGCTAAGAGGGTCACTTGTGGGTCCAAGCAAGTCGCTCGTGGGTCCCAGTGGGTCACCCATGGGTCCTCGTTGGCCACCCATGAAACCCGTTAATTAAACATGTGAGTATGATTTGGATAATTTTCAGTGGCTAACAAATTTCATCATGCAAACCTGACTTAAACGGGTCGACCCATGGGTGCCTGTGAATTTTGACCTTGTTTAATCAATCTACCCTATCTCTTTATCCTGATCTACACCCGTCTTGTATGTCACCTACAAGTTTCATATACAAAACTTGCATATGAACGATGGGATAAGTATCATACCTAAAACTAAACAAATACACATATGAATTTTAGAAATATGTGAAGACGATAATGGAATTACCCAAAAAGAAGGTTGTAGGGAGATCAATAATATGATTACAACCTCTATTTCTTGCTAAAAACATGATGAAACACAAGGTGACCATCATGTTCCTTTTCACATAAGGGTTTCAAGCAATGGGTGGGGTGAGGAGTGCTCCTTGTGGCTCCTCATCTTGACCCCTTCAAAGTATTAGTGTATATGTTCTAAAATTCAATCATTATATGGTGGATATAGGGATATCTTGTATTTTTTATTTGATTAATAAATAATTAGAATTTATTGATGCACATGTAATTACTGTGGTATTAATATCTGAATAAATGTACTTATAATGATTGGTTCAAAACTATGAAATTTTAAATGTCTTAACTTGAACATGAGATCCTAATGGATGCTAGAAAAAATTCTTAAATATTTCTTATCAAGTATTATTGTTGTTTGGAAAACAATATTATATGTGAGACTAGTATGTGTGGTGAATTATGACCATGTCTCATGGGTCATATGTATTGGATACCAAGTTAGACACATAAGTACTTGTATGAGAATAAGTATATTGGACATACCTGTCTTGAGAGTGATTCATGGATTTTTATATGATAGTCAAAATTGATTATCAAATGCGACAATGGTGTTGTGGTCCTTCGAACTAAAATCACTACAATAATTACAATAATCATGCTTTATCACTACCTAATGTGATCTTGAAGAAGTTTTCCATAAAGGTAGTGATTAGGTGTGATGAGAATCATGCCACTCATTGTGAGTGATGTAGAAGGAATGTGTCCCTCTCATATGACAGGAGAGAAATTCAAGGCTTCTTGATAAGTGACACTAGAGAAATGCATCACCATAATCATGTCAGTTAGTATACGATACTAGGATCATATGAAACTTTCTCTTCTACTTGAAGATCAAGGAACTTAGATGGAATTATCAAGGTTTATATTCTATGTCTCTAGTTCAATCTAGATGTTTTTGACAAAAGGATGATACGACTAATCCTAATACTTGGACACAATGATGCATAGATAAGCACTGGTCAACACAAATGGAACTTAATGTTCATTGATGATTCCATTGTCAACATTATAAGGTGCCTATAGGGTCATACACATAGATATAGCTTGAAGAAAGGTTGAATTGTACCTTATTGTAATTGTTATAATAAATCTAGGGACTAAAATAAAATATGGGCTCATAATTAATATATAATTCTATGTAAGTATGGAGTCCACAACTAGGAAAAATAGGGTTTGGAAATCCTGACTCTCTACTCCTCTATATATATAATATGAGAGGACACCTTTAGTGCACAAACTCATATTCTAACATTATTGCCTCTAAGGTTTGAGAAACTCTAAGAGCAACTTGGAGAGAGAAAGTGGGCGAGGAAGAGATTAGAAACTATGTCTGTCTTTTAGCACTCATCTGGATACCGTGAAGATGTGTTTGCATAGAGGATTCATTTTGGACAAAGATCTTGACCGGCGACACATGAATTAATGTGGCAATGGAATGACACAATCCTCCATAGGCATGGATGGTAGAAAAAAACGATCAACCAAGCATGCAAATCAAGGAAGTGTCTCCCTAGTAGGACATTCCAATATGCCATACAAGGCACATAGATCGAGATAGATAACCTCTATGGTGGAAAATTCTAATCAGGCGCACACATGCACGAAAAAATAGTGCTATCCACTAGAGGTAACTTTGGGGTTAGATTTGGGGCCAACAAACCCATCTTTGTGGCCTTGGGATCTGTGCAAATTGTTAAAGGATTCCCACAATCCACCACTAACAACCTCCAGTGGATATTCATGATTATGCAATAGAAAAATAGTTTTTTGTGCACATCCTGAGGCAACTCCTAGAGTACTAAAAATTCCAAAAAGGAGTTCTAATTGTTGATCCAATGAGTTTCAAGTGAGGCATAGAATAGAGAGTCTAGATCTACTGAGTGTTACAAGTTGAATTGTTGAACCTCTTCCATGATAATGTATAAACTTGTAAAGCCTAATTTGGATTTGTTGCATTAGATGGATCCTTCTAGAAGGATTCTCAAGAATTTTTTATTCCATGGAATTTATCGCTCCCATGATTAATACAGTGGTATCAGAGCTCATTCTAATTCTCTTTATCAGATTTTCCAATTATGAATTGAGTTTTATCATTAGATGACAATAGTACATATATTTCATATGATGGTGCTGATTAATGTGCAAATTTGATTAATGAGAATATCCTGATTAATATCACCATGATCATATAATGATATGATAATATATATGTAAATATATGTGAATCCAAAGTGAAATCTCAGAATGGTTTTGTTTGGTGTGTGATGCATGATTATGGTGAAACTCTTATTGTGAATGCTTATGTTACATGTTGTTGGTTGTTTTTAATTCTTAATACAGCTTCAATGACATACCTTATCTATTTACTGGAAGTGTAAGACTTCCAGCCTTATTCCCCTCGAATGCAACTTGAAGTTTCTCTTACATATGATGTCATAGTTTTAGGATAGTTTAACAATGATATATAAATCTATATGTATAAGTTTCTCTTACATCATCCATGGTGGCCTCTTGTGGATATATATATATATGTATATATATATATATATATATATATATCTATGTGTGTGTGCGGTGATTGGATATATATATGTTTGTATGAAACAAAATACCTCATTAAATATCAAATTTAAGATGCCTTCCAATATGACATATACATCAAGGCCTCGATCAATTTATTTGGGATCGCCAAGGCTCGATGCATTATCCATCTCGGTGAGATGCAACATAAATGCTTTGGTCTGCCAAAGTAGGGTACACGGTGTTACCATGCTCGGTTATTTGGGTCAACTTAACTAGGTAATCTTATAGGATTAACAACCTACAAGAATGTAGACGGGTGATCCATATGGTGAAATTTAACAATGGTTGTTTCACATCCTTCCATGGGTTGGATGAGGTGCAATTATCATATGTCAACAAAGTTGTCTACCTAAATAATTGAGTTGTAAGAAGTCAAAAAAAGTTGACCTGTTCCACCAAAAAGTTATTCGTTGTAAATTTTCAGATCAATAGTGAGAGATATTGATTTGAAGAGAATAGTGGGATTAAATGGTAAATTTAAGGCCTCATTAAATGTGAAGATTTTTTAAATAAAAAATTGCTGCTTATTTTTCCTTGTTATATCAAATGGGAAATAATGATAACCTTTCACTATGATCAATTCGTGAGAATGACTAATTCAACGGGACAAAGTTTGTGAATTAGTACCAGAACTTGAGATTATTTCTCAAGCATGTGTGCATGCTCAATGTATTTGATCATGATTTTCTAGAAGGGCCCACTCCTAATGTGTCAAAAGGCTGAAAGGGATGCATTCCAATTGTATTTTGATCATGTGGCATGCCTCATACTAGAATCCATGGTACCTAACTTAGAGAGGCAGCATGCGAACATGGAGGTCTTTTAAATGATTAACTGTCTCAAGTAATGGCTTGAAGGCCAGGCAAGATGAGAGGTATGATGTGTCAAAGGCATTATTTTGGAGCAAGCTGGAAGAAGGGGATTGAGTTGGTTCCCATGTACTCAAGATGATTGGGAATGTTGAGAACCTAGAGAGAGTGGGTTTCCCCCTGGGCTAGGAGTCAGTCATAGATTTGATTATGCACGAATCATACAACCAATTCATCATGAATTTCGACATGAATGAAATGGTTAAACCATTACCATTACTACTCATTATGTTGCAAACTACTTAATTGAACATTAAGAAGGTCAAGACTAGATCCCTGTTGATGGGAAATGCAATGAAGAGTAATACCAAGGGAAAGAAAAATACTAATAAAGGTTCTAAGCCTAATTCCCAGTATTTTGCTCTGAAGAAGAAGGAAGGTGTGGCCAAGAATGACAATTGTCATCACTGTCACAAGCCTGGACATGGAAGAGAAAGTACCCAATTAACCTGGAGGAACTTAAGAAGTAAAAGGGGATGTAGATCTCCACCTCGGGTATATATGTTATTCTAATTAACTTGTCTACTTATTCATCATGGGTATTTGATACTAAATGTGTATCTCAAATATGTTGCAATTTGCAGGATCTGTAAAGTAGACCCCTCAAGAAGGGGGTTATGGAACTATGAGTCTCTAATTGAGAAAAGGTTGATGTTGTAGCTATAGGAACATATAGTTTATCTCTACCCTTGAGGATTGTAATAGAATTTGAGAATTTTACTACATTCCTTCCAGAAGTAGAAATATTATTTCTTCTTCTTGTTTGATTAAAGTATAGAGTTCACTCTATACTTTTGGATGATATCTTTTATGGTAGTGCTTCAGTGTCTTATGATAGTTATTTGTTATATCTTGAGACATGAGTCTATAACGTAAATACCAAACTACTTAAATTGCATGACTCAAGCATAACATACCTCTAGCATTGTCGCATGGGGCATACAAACTAGAAGCGTAATTTTAAACTCAATAAATATGGATACTTTGACTTGTTTGATTTTGAATCTCTGGAGACATGTGAATCATGTTTGTTGGGAAAGATGGCAAAGTCTCCTACAACTAGAAACACTGAGAGGACATATGAACTTTTTGAACGTGTACATGCTGAAGTATGTGGTTGTTTTAGTTCAATAGCTAGAGGAGGGTATCGATACTTCATTACATTTACTGATGACTTTAGTAGATATGGATATTTGTTTCTCATTAAACACAAATCACAATCCTTTTAAAAGTTCAAGGTATTAAATAATGAAGTAGAAAACCATTATGGTAGGAAAATTATGATGCTTCGATTTGATCAATGTGGTGTATATTTGAGACAAGTGTTTGAGGACCTTCTCCTACAGTAGATATTGTATCACAATGGACTCCACTAGGAATGCCAAATCATATTGGTGTTTTAGAGAAAATGAATTTTTGCATTGTTCAACATGGTGTGGTCTATGATGATCCAAGTTAGACTTCCTAATTCCTTTTGGGGACATTATCTAGAAGCGACAAAATTTACATTTAATTATGTTCCCTCTAAATCAGTTCCAAAGACACCATAAAGCATCCCAACATGTCTTTCATTAAGGTTTAGGGTTGTGAAGCTTATGTGAAGCATTCATTTTATGAGAAATGGGGACACAAATCTAAGAAGTGTTATTTTTTGGGATATCTTAGGAAAACCAAAGGATACTATTTGTATATCCCTTCCCATAGTGAAGTGTTTGTTGCTAGAACTGGTACCTTCTTAGAAAAGGAGTTCATATCTAGGAATACCAAGGGGAGGAAAATAGAATTCAAAGAAATTCGAGAAACACAAAATGACAATGAACCAGAATAGGAACATGAAGAGGCACCACATGTTGTTGTGACACAACTGCCCCCTCAACAAACACAAGAACCTAATAGATCCAATAGGACTCGTGATGAGCCAGAAAGATTTGGATTTCTTATTACTAAATATGGTGAGGTGTTGGTCGTGGATCCAAATAGTTCAACCACCTACAAGGAATATATGAAGGGACAGAAATCTAGAAAATGGCTTGAGGACATGATATCCAAGAAGGATTCCATGTATATGAACAAGGTATGGACATTGGTGGAACTACTAGAAGGGTTAAAACCCATTGGGTACACGTGAGTTTTCAAGAAGAAGACAATTTGGGTGGAAATATCCAGACCAACATAGGGATACTAGTGAGTAATGGTTTCAAACAAGTTCAAGGTGTTGACTATGATGAAACTTCCTCACTAATCACCATGGTCAAGTCCATTAGGATCATGATTTCCATTTCATTGTACCATGACTATGAGATCTGGAAGATGGATGTCAAAACCACAAACTTTAGCTAGAATCTACTTGGACATGTGTATGTGATACCACCTAAGGGTTTTGCATCTTTAAATGATGTTGGAAAGGTATGTAAGATGCAAAGTTCAATATATGGATTGAAGAAAACATCTTGAATCCATAATCTTCATCTTGATACATTTTTCAATGAGATTGGCTTCAGAAAAAATGAAGATGAACCTCATTTTTACAAGAATGCTCATGGGAGCATTATAGTATTCCTCATATCGTATGTAGATGATATATTACTCATAGGAAATGATATTTTGACTTACTAAATATGAAGACTTGGTTCAGAAATAGTTTCTCAATGAAAGACCTAGGAGAAGCTACTTATATTCTAGGTATCAAGAGAAATAAAGATAGATCAAGAAGTCTGCTCAACGTAAGTCAAAGTACATACATTGATATGGTGCGGTTCAACATGCAAGAGTCTATGAAAGGGAACTTATCTATGTCTCACGTGGTAAGTATTTTTAAGGCCAATTGTCTCAAATCTTTTGAAGAAAGGGATCAAATAAGTAAGATTCCATGTGCCACTATAATTGGATCTAATATGTATGCAATGTTATGTACTCATTTAGATGTTTCATATGACTTGAGAATGATGAGAGAAACAAGGTAGAACCAAGTGAAAGTCACTATACTACAATGAAAAACATACTTAAGTAGTTGAGAAGAACTAAGAATATTTCCTAATATATGGAGGTGAGGAAGAGTTGATTGTAAAGGCTTACACTAACGCAATATCTCAAATAAATAAATATGATTATTCATCACAATTTGGTTTGTGTTTTGCCTTAATGGTCACATATTCAATTGGAAGAATTCGAAGCAAATCACAATAGCTGACTCTACAATCGAAGTTGCAAATATTGCTACATCATATGATGTAAAGGAAGCTGTATGAATGCTAAGAACATGTAAAGAGTGGGACTGAATAGTGGCCCCACTCAAATGGTAAAACACATGATCCATCAAAGATTAATAAGAGGAAAATATAACCATTTATAAAGCTACCAAATCATCTAAAATACATATACTTTACATACTAAGGGTGTACACAAATATGAGAATATTACATTTAATTTACATAAGAGCCTAGTTGTAGAGGGCAACATGGATAAATCAAGCTATTACTCCATATCACCAACATGAAACTCATCAACCTTAGTCTAGGTCATCCAAGGAACCTACACCTGCGTGGAAGAGGAACATTACCTAGAATACAGGAAACAAAAGTAGGGGTCTTTAAAAATGGAATATGTCCATATAAAAACATTTTGTGCACTTTTGTGAGTTACAAGTATAAAAATGTTCCCAAGAAGAGGTGGAAATACAAAGTTAGGTAAGCTAAAGAGAATAAATTTCAAGAAAATGAATGTCAAAATAATGTGGTATTTAAGTAAACAACAAAAAGTCTTACCATTAATTTATCAATCACCAAATCGCAATAATCATTCACATGTAGATATGTTAGACTATATACATTGTGAAAAAGATATCAACTAATCATTGACCTAAATAAAAATGGGTGGAATATCACACCCTGGGAGGAATAGTGTGCCCCTGTATATAAAGAGGTGGAATAGAACACCCGATTGGAATGACACACCCTAATGGTTATGCATAAGAATCATATGATACTTATCTAGTAAAATTATCCAACATGCATAACTGGAGTGTCAATAATAATATACAATCATCAATCACATATCCAAGTCCAAACAATAAGGCAAGTGAGGTGATATACCCAAACAACAAAATATTTATCAATTTCAGTAGAATCATGAAATTGTATTGAAAAATTAAGGAGTTTCATCATGGAGTGAATAAAAGGCCAATTAACAAGAGATGCCTCATTCTAGGAATATTTAAGTCAGGTTAAAGCCCAAAATTTAAATGGGTAAGAGTACATACCTGATCTCCATGGATATTCTTATTTCTAAAGGGAATTTCTAGATGGTCCTTCTCAACCTAAAAGAATTTTATATGGGAATTAATCCACCATAATATTATTTAAAGTAAGATCTTTTCTTTTTAGATATCTATTTCAATAAAGTTATGTCCATATGGATCTAGTGTGTTATTAATTAACGTAAATTATCTAAGGTATACTTTTGTATCCATTTGTAGGGTTTTATTTTCCAATCGAGTATTTTGTAACGTTGTACAACTATTTCCAATATAAGCTACTTGAAATAGAAATTCTCTATATAACTACTACTAAGTGACACACACACACACACACACACACACTCACACACACACACATATATATATATATATATATATATATATATATATATATATATATATATATATATATATATATATATATATACACACACACATGATTTGATTTAAGGTTTCCTATGTAGTCTAATCTATTATATCATCACCCAATTTTCATATTTATAAAATCCAATCTTCTTATACACACTCATCCTATTCCAACTTTTCCTGAAAATACATGAACTTCATTTTCATATATCTTCAATTAGCAAAAAAGTGTATAATATAATGTAAACACTAATGTTACATTCTTTTTGTTAGAAATTAGCCAATTCTATTGTTTAACATAAAATAATCTAAATGAATCTACAACCAATATTTATAATTATTAGCTACTATGTTACTCATAACTTTCCTTTTACTGCTATCCTAATATATATACATGTATATATACATCATCATGCTAGATCGGTTGATTTATGCGATTAATGAATATGTTTCACATTTATAGGCATTGAGATGATCATTTACCCTAATCCAAAGTGTAACTATGAACTTGTTTTGTAAAAAAACTATCTTACATATATACATGTTCATATTATAGATAGATATATGTATACTTAAATCAAATGCATGCAAGGGGTTGGCTAACCTAATCAATAACATGTATATTTCAAGACTACCGACTATTTTATTTAGTTAAGTACTAACAGTCAAGGTCACTCAGTAGGGATGTCAATAGGAAGGGTATGGAGAGGTAAGGCTCTACCCTTACCCTTATCCTCTATAGGGTAGAGGGTAAAGGTAAGGGTAATTACCCTTCTCAGCAATCCCCTTACCCTTACCATCTTCCCCACAGGGTAAATGGAGTTGGTAAAGGGTAAACGGGTGATGCTGACTTTCTTAAAAGATAATTTATTTTAAAGTGCTTTGTAGGGTGATAAAGATTAAGTCACAAATTTCTTGACTTGTATTTTCACAATTTTGAATATAAGCGGTACAATGTTATACTCATATAATATGTTTAGACATTGGTCAAAGAATAACTTATTTTAAGGTGGAGCAGTCATTCTTTTCCTATTGTTCACAGACCTATAAATTGATTCAACATTAAATAATAATATTCTACAAGAACTTGAGTGTGGGTGGGAGTGGGAAACAAGCAGTAAGATTTCCCTATCTAAAAAGATAAGGTGGGAATTGAACTAGAAGCTTCTATGTAGTTATATAAATTTGTTAAATAAATGCAGATAAAAGGGTAGGAATAATGGTCATATCTTACCATCCCCTTTTAATGTGACAATAAAATGGGAAAAAAGTAAATGGGTAAAATGTAACAAAAACATTTACCCTCACCCTTACTGTACATAGTATGGATAAAGGGTAAACGGGTAAAGCCCTCCCCATCGACAACCCTAGCACTTACCTACATGTACGCTATTGCAGGCTTGCCCTCCTTTAGCCTCCTTGACCTGACCTTACAAACTCTTACATGCATAGAATTTTAATTGCTAAAATATGTGTCACTATGGCTGGCAACATATAGAGGAAGCTTCCCAAAGGAGGAGTGGTTGTAGAATTTCATGATTATGGCGGAGTCTTTATTTCTATTAGTGATCAAAGAATTCAATGTAGGCCACTATGGGCCTAGGGAAATAGATCTTACAGTGGCTAGGGCTTTTGGCATCATGGAGAAGAAGGTGGTGGTGATGGAGGAGATGTTGTTTGACTAAGAGTTTGTAGGTTTAGATATTAGGCTTCTAAAAGAGAATATGATGGCTGCAAAAGAGGAACTCCAGTGGCCTATGGTGACAGCTATGATCTACAATTATAGATGTATGTGAGAATCCATTACACTACACAAGATTACTCAAAACATAAAACACAGTCAATCACTAATTAATCAGATACCCAAAAATGTGGGTAAATTAAAACTGATTTCAACATCAACACTCACTTAGAAACATTTGCATAAGAGCCCAAACATCTTTCTTGTATCAATACTATGCCAAGAATTCAATACAAATTATTTAATCACCTTAACCTCAACATATATACATAGGAAAACAATATTCATATATGCCACACAGACAAGCATTAATATGCTAACAAAAGTCTAATTCGTTTGAAAAACCATATACAACTTTTCCTGCCAAGACCTGAGAGTACATGGACGACTCTAAGACATACAAGACATCTAATCAACTTTCTCAAAGATTCATTACTATAGCTCCTCTTTGCTACCACATGTTTGCTTTCGTCACTTCCGATTACCTAAAAAAATGTGGAGAAAATGTATGTTTTCGTCACTTCTGATATAACCTCCAACAACGCTTATTGATTACAACATTTTAAATAGTAGATAACTAAGCAGTTGGAGTATTTAATAATCAACTGAATAGATTTAATAGTTCAAGTATGCTAAATATATTAAGCAATTAATCATAGCAACAAGTATGAACATCAATGCATATATAGATAACAAATAAATAGATTTCTTTGGATAGATATGTACTCAAATATCATCAAATTGCATCTAATAACAATCATTATCATTAATCTGACTATCATCGTATTCCTTGCTAACAGCATAAGCAATCTACTAGCATAAGCATCCATGACATCATGAATATGTCTAGTAATATAACATGGCTATCAATATTGGCATCTCAAATAAAGTGAACAAATCTATATCATAAGTAGAACTAACATCATAGCACAATTAAATGCATAGGAATGATTAGTAGTTTAAGCATTTGTAATTACATAGGCATGGCTGGCAATATTAAACATAGCTAATAGCAACATCTTAACCATCATTGTCAGTATATTTGACAACATAAGCATGTTTACAACATGAGCATAACTACAACATAAGCATATATATTATCTCTTATTGTACTATAAATGATCTCAGTGAAAAGAAAGCAAACAAGGGTTATCATTGAATATGAAGCATTGTGTATAACCCTAAACAGACATGCTAGACGCATGTATTATATCTTTTATTATGCCCTGGGGAAATTGAATCATACCATCCAAAGTCCAACCGACCCCTACGAAGGGCTATTCGGTTCCGTAAAAGATCTAGGAGTGCTAGTATCCTAAGATCTCTTCCCCTCAGTTAGTACAAGTAAAAAGTAGTGACATATAGTCAAACTGCAAAATAGTGACATATACTCCTATAACTAGCCCACCTTGGTACAAGACACAACGCTAACATCCATGGTATATAAAACTCTCTAATCTGAGGTACAACCACAGTTCTCCTCAATCACATCTGATGTATGAGGCATGACCATAGCCATCATCCACAACCTGCATTGTGGATGACAAGGATATATCCTCTTTTGGGTTTTAGGAGGGACATAGAAGGCAACGAAAACAAAAAAATTCTTCTCCCAAACCCTGAATAAAGGAATCGTGTCAACGTCTATATAGTAGGAAGGACGGTTTGTGGAGACATACCTTGTCCCAAGGCTTGCTCAGCGACAATACCTTGCGGCTTATGTGGTCTTCACATCCGTTCTTGGACGGTATCTGTGCAGCTCCTGGTCTCACCGGGACTGGCAGGATTGACAACTGTCCTCTGAGCGGCAGAAGTCTCCCACCTTTGAAGTAGTCCACACAGACCACCTGGAACTCCGATCGCCTTGTCGCATAAGGCACTGGAAGGAATCACACCCTCCTGTCAGTGTACTAGTCACCAACACACTCTCCTACCACCAGTCACTTTTTTGGAGTTGTCTTTCCCTTGTTGTGCCTCCCTTATTGGGTAGCACTTGCTCAGGCTCTCTCGGTGACCAAAACCGGAGAGAATGACAATTTTACAGAGCAACTGGTGTTCTGCGTTGTACTTTGAGAAACCCCCAATACCCCTATATATATAGGAGGGTCATGGGACAGGGTTATCTACACCAGGAAATGCGAGATTAAAGCAGGAGTAGAAGGGTTCGAGATTTTCCACAAAAAAAACAACTGCACCGGTTGAACCGATCGTTTCAAGCATGAAATGGTCGGTTGGGGACCTGAGCCGATCGGTTCACACCTGAACCAATTGGTTGGGGCACCTGAGCCGATTAGTTCAACCTTGAGCTGATTCGTTCATGGTCTTAATCAATTCCCGATTGACTTTTCCTCTTTTGTTTCAAATTGATCCAAATACAAATCCTTGTTCCAATCAAATTGGACAAGTGAAATGAAGAGAAATTTCTCACCAACCTGACTTTCCCAACTTGCTCATTTGGACCAGTTGAGCTGATCGGTTCAACCCTTGAACCGGTCAGTTCAGTTTGTCATGAGCCGATCGGTTCACCTCATGAGACGATCGGTTCACCAAGCTGAGCGGATCAGTTCATCATATGAGCCGATCGGTTGGGAGTGCAAACTATGCAAAATGAGTCAATTGCAGTTTCAATCAATCCGATACTCTAATCAATCGGTCCAACACCTTGAACACTATGATATTGAGTTGTCAATTGATTGATTTTTTAATTGAACTACTAAACTCCTTTAGTAATCAATCTAAACATCATTTGTGGATAAAATCCTCTTCCAGGTTAAATCCAATGTGTGTGACCCTGCAGGCCCATTTCACATTGGCAGTGAAAGTCCATAACACTTATGACTTCACAAACAAAGAGCGGTGCCTAGTCACACATCAATGCTACCCAAGTGAAATAGAAAGTTGGAGAACAACTTTCAATCCTACAATCCCTGAATGGTGTTACAGTGAATGCATAATTCCTTTGTCACTGATATCCCGAATGAACTCAAGGCATGGAACAGTCATCCTGTCAACGTTCATTCACTTTCTTGATCTCAGAGTAGATTGGAGGAGATATGTATGACATCAATATCACATACTAATTCACACATGCGTACGCATGCCTATCTCAATCCTACTCATCAAGTGGCCATGTGGCGTGTATTTTACTACGCGCTAAAAACGCAAGTATACGCGTCGAGTAGTACAGGCCTTGTGAGGCCCGAGTCAAACACAGGGATACTCAGAATTGTCAGAGACTCCTACTAACTATTTGCGATCAGCTAAGCCGAATAACAAATTGGGGTTTGTTGTCAAAATTAAAAGAAAATAAAAATAAAACAAAGCAAACAATCGATTAAAGGTTAATTTAATCAATTCAAAAAGGTGTCTTTAGGATTGCAGTTTCACCGTAGGTTTTTCATTGTATTAGATTTTATATAATGCCTCAATCTTCTCTCTCTATCTGGGTAGTGGCCTAAAAACAGAATTGCCCACTGTCGTGGTACAATTCACTACTTAGGTTTAGGTCGGTTCCACCGTCGTAGTAACCTATCCCCTAAACTAAGTGCATTACGAACGATCTCTCACTATCCACCATTAATTTTACACCACCTTGTTCAAGGGATTTATCGATTAATGTAGGTTTCATCTCTTTTCAGCCGTTAATCCTTCTGTCGAAGTGATTGAGGGCGTTAGGTTATTATTATGGTGATCAAGCATAACAATATATGGAGAAAATGAAGCTATACCACGGATTTAAGAGAAAAAATATGAATTACTATTATAAACTTGTCATACAATGAATTCCCAGGCTACTCCCGGTCCTAAAGATGGAGGGGATTAGCCCCGCATGTTCATCTCACACAAGTACATAGTAGAAATAGGGGAAATCATATGAAAAACGTGAATTGAATGGGAAAACCCCTGAACGGAGAAGAACCGATTGATCCTTTGCATAGAATAGTGCTTTCCCGCCTCTCGGTGGTGAAATCTGTCTTCGGCAGTGACCAGATCGACCGGCATGAACTTCTGGCCTCCGTTCTCCTTTTTCTCGCTCCTCGACACTTGTGAAATGGCTAATCCGATCCCCCCCTTGTCTGGGCGGCCGTCCTTAGGTATAAGTCCCTAATTAGGTTGCTAATTAACTCCAGCCGTCCGATTGAGATCATTAGAAAGCAAACTCATATCCTACGGCGTCGATACCATCGACGCGAGTCGATGGTATCGACACGCTACAGTAGCGGATGGCTGCAAACCCTTCCTTTGTTGCGCCCGACATCATCTCGATACCATCGACTCAGGTCGATGGTATCGACTTCGTTTTGGCGTCGGTTTTGTCATTTTGCGACGATGTAGCCTCCGTGCGTCGATGGTATTGACTTGGTGTCGATACTATCGACTGCATCTTCGCCAGCAACCTGAAGGTGACTCGATACCATCGACATCAAGGTCGATAGTATCGACTTTTTCCTGCTTCTTTCGGCTGGCAACATGTGACCATGTCGATGGTATCGACTTCCGTCGATGGTATCGACGGAAGAAAATACTCGTTTGTTCTGAAATTCAAAGACAAGATCAAATAAATCCACACAAATAATAATAATGTGATAATTAATGTTCAAAATGATAAAACTAAGGGGATTTGACATAAAATGATGGCAAAGACCAAAATGGATGAATTATGCGATATTAACCATAGAAATGACTAATTAAAGCATAAAACACATATTAAACAGGTCTATAAATGCGACTCAAAATCATCGCATCAAACTCCCCTAAGCTTGAACATTGCTTGCCCTCGAGCAACTCATCCTCAGAATAGAATTGCCAATGTCAACTGAAGAACAACACATCACAATCAACATCCCATATGACTCCCACCGGACATTTACATACCGCCCCTCTCTAACCACAGAATGGTAATTACCCTGCAGGCGACAGTAATCATCAATAAAAGACATTGACCTCCAAACCAATGAACACTATAACATAAGGCAGTTAACATAATAAAATTCGCCAGTTCAGACTTGGTGCATCTTGTGATCGCCTATACTACGTTGCTCGCCCTAACTACCATCTACATGGAAGCAGTTCTCCTGATACTCATTAGTGAGGAGAAATTCACAGTGGCCTACCAATCCGAGCAACGGGTGGATGAATATGGGTGGCTCATGGAAGAACGTGGAAGTATTGTACTGTTTCAACATGCATAAAACAAAAATGCCCTAAATGATGCAAATGCACATGAGAAATGCCCTAGTGTCTAAGATTAGGTGGAATGATGCATGCACTAACCATCCGTCTCAAAATGAGATGGATATCGAGTTAAGTTACATCATGTACTCAATTATCCTGAAATGCAGGTGATATTACGTTCCTTTCTCCTTCTTATTCTACTTTCTTCTAAATAACTCTTTTTTTTTCTTCAGATTTTTCAGATTTTTTTTTCTTTTTCTATCTTCTTTTCCAGCCCTTATATCCCTAATTGCTTAAAGATAATTACATTGGGCTAATTTTTCTTCATACTCAGAAATTTGCACTAATTAGAAGGTATGGAACAATTTAATTCACCATTGGAGAAAAATTGAGATACATGATATACTTTATGCATGAAAATTATGAATGCAACTACATGGCATGCACCTAAGGGTAATGTGCATGAATCACTATACTTCATTTTTTTTAATACAAAACATATGGAAAGTTGTGATGCAAGTCCTATCTAGATGCTATGCAAACAAAAGGAATTAAAACTGCACTTTACTTCCAATTCTTTGGTGGATTATGGAAAAATGAAGTGGAACGATCACAAGACTAGATGACTGAACCTTAGAATGATATTATGCGTCCCTCCTTACTGACCTGTGTAGTAGTTTAGGGGTTTCTCACTTACATCCAATTAAAGTCTCATTACCATTTGGTTAGGTTAGGCTCAAACAACCATTTCCGTCCACTTTCATGAGTCATTAGGAATACAGTTGTGAAATTTTGTTTTAAAGTTGACAAAACCAATCATTTTCATAGGATGTGTGCCCAAGGTCAAAACAAAACAAGCTATCCAAAGACACAAAAATTTTCAAATTTCCCTTAAATTTCCCATGCACTAACAGTAAGATGACACACTTTTATGATGTCCACAATTACACTAGATAGCACGTGGATCCTACAAAACTAAAATTGCAAGAAACAAATAACAAGAGAACCAAAGCAATAACGCTAAAAACTGAAAACAATAAAAGATAGAGTTGTTCCAACTACCCCCCCCAAGCTTGAATTCGACTATGGCCTCATAGTCAAGAACAAACTTAAAGATTGGAACAGTGATACCAGATCAGTCCTGTGGTGGTGGAGGCGGGTATTGCGGCGCCGTGGGGTCCCAAGACGGGTATTGCCCCTGAAAGGTCGGATCATACTGGGGCATCGGAGGAGGCTGTGGATACCCCCCAAAATAGTTTTGGCTCCAGTAATGATCGTAAAACGGCTGCTTCTGCTACTCCATCCTATGCAGCTGATCATGGATGTTCTCCTAATTTGCAAAAAGAAGGCGTTCATTCTCAAAGATCGCCTGCTGGTTGACAAAAATACGGTTGGTGGTATCTTGAATACCGGCATACGCAGCGGTGTGGCTGTGCTGCGTCGGCTGAATATCTTGGAGCATGCTGTACATGCCTTGCATGGAATAGGCATCCTCGCTAGGCTGCGAGGGCTGTGGTGATGGCGGTGTAGGCTGTGATGATGAAGACGCACCTGGATGCATCCGAGGACGCTTCCGGGGTGCAACTCATGCTCGAAGAGGTGTGAAGGCCTCTTCTTCCTCCTCAGCCTCGTCGTCCTGTCCGTTGTCGCCGCCGTCATTGCCGCCTTCTTCATCATCGGAGTCGATGGCTATGATCGGCCATCTGAAATGCTGTGCGCCCACGATGTTGAAGACGGGATCCGGCAGCGTGCACTCTTGGTACGCTTGATTGACGTGGCAATGCGCAAAAGCCACGCCAGCTCGGAGAAGAACGAGATTGGCTCGGTGAAGAACGAGATTGGCTCGGTGTAGATGTTGCAAGTTGACCTTGCTTCTCATAGAAAGAGGAGTCAGCTGATCGAGATTCAAGCCCAAGTAGAGGGCTACCTTGGTGACAAGCCTCCCAAAATGGATCGGGGCTTTTCTCATGCTCCTCTTCACCGCCAAAACTCGTTGTAGAAAGAATGCACCCCAGTTGCATTCTTGGCACTTCGGGAGTTGATATAAGAAGAAAAGATTTGTCTCCTCAAATTTGCTTAGCGCCAGATCACTTCGAGCAAAGATGGTGGAACTCAACATCTGGTGCAATACCCAAACAAATGGGTGCTCGGAGTCGGCTACCGCAGCGTTGTGGTAGCTCACCGACCTCCCTTGTGGCACCGTCACCAACTCGGAGAAGAGAGCGTTGTAGTTGGTGTGGTTATCCAGCCTCCGGTGGTCGTACTGGGAATGGTTCCAGTTGAAAATTGTGTTGAACTGCTTCAGCGTGAGGACGTAGTCATGGTTGTACATCCAGAAAGACACCCGGCCTTGGATCCACTCGTGGTCGGTAGCATTGATGTCGTTGGGAGCGATGCAGATGTCCAACGACGCCATGAACTCGGCTACCAACTCTTTATATGCCGGCCACTCACCAAAGAACGGTTGGCCATCTTGGTGAAACTCCAGTTCGCCAGGCTGTATTGGAGTGTGACGGGCCTGCCCGTTAAGAATAAAGGCCAAGTTGGCCTCGAATCTGAGATCTCGAACCATCTCCTGGTCCACATACCGGGTAGGTTCGATCTTCCTTTTTAAGATCTCCTCATAGATCTTCTTCACCTTGGTGGAAGGATGGACGAGTCGGGGACGTGCGACCGATCCTGGTGGTGGTGGTACAAAGTCCGGCGGAGTTGCGCGTGAGGACGAAGCTCCGGATGTATGCACCATGTTGGCGATGAGAAAGGGGTTGGAAAAGGAGAGCTCGGTGAAGATTGGAGAATCGGATCTCCGCTCGGTGATGATCGTCGCTCGGTGATGCTGGTCTTTGCTTTTAGATGGCTCGGGGGAGTGCTCGGCGCAAAGGGAGGAGATCACTCTGAAGGTGTGATGTCAAATGACGTAATGATTCTCCTTAAATAGACTTGGCCAGCGCTACTATTGGCCCGTCGATACTATCGACGCGCATCGATGGTATCGACTTGGGTCGATGCTATCTGCCCCTCAATGGTATTGACGGTCGTCGATTGCTGGATCTTGTAACCCGGATCACTGTCGTGTCGATACCATCGACACGGGTCGATGGTATCGACGCTGCACCCGGATCGATGACGTGGAAGTCGTGATCGCCGTTGATTCGTTTGGGTGGATCGGTGATGTGGAGTGTCGATACCATCGACATGGGTCGATGGTAACGACTTGTCTTTGTTGCAACACCGCCGCTTTGCGTCTCAACATGTAGTTGTGTCGATACCATCGACATGGACGTCGATGGTATCGACTTTCCTGAGTCGATTTTGTCTGTAAATCTCCAGAGATCTCGATGGTATCGACACGGGCGTCGATACCATCGACTTTTTCTTCCCGACCTACCTGTAGGTAGGTCGATACCATCGACGAGGCCGTCGATGGTATCGACGCAGAGCAAAATCTGCAGTCATCAACCTGTAACCCGGTTGATACCATCGACCAGTGTGTCGATGGTATCGACTCTGCCTCAGCCTGCACATCAAACAAACCAATCATGGTATCTTTTTTTATACTAAAAACTAAGTAAAAACAAATTAAACTATGAATGTAAACAAACTATCCTACTGTACTGATGGATGGGTTGCCTCCCAACAAGCGCCCTTATTTAACGTCTTAGGCTAGACGACTTGAAGCTCATCATCTTGGCACTTTGGGGCATGTGCTTAGAGGATCGTGCGGTAATTTGAATTCAACTCGATCTCCTCCAATTCCCAAGGACAATGTACCTCTCCCTATGGCAGTCATGACATCCGTCGTTGCTTGAAACGGCCTTCCTAGAAGAATTTCACAGCTTTGGAGCGGTGGCATATCCATGACAACAAAATCCACCGGGAATATGAATCTATCCACTTTGACGAGCACATCCTCACACACACCATATGGTCTCACTATAGACCCATCCGCTAATTCAATTATCGCGGCCGACTTCTTGATCTCCTTTAACCCAAGTTTTTGAAATGTCGCCAGAGGCATGAGATTTATGCTGGCGCCGGAAAAACATTGAGCTTTAGGAAAATGTCGACCACCTATTGAGCAAGGAATGTAGAAGCCCCCTGGGTCTTTTCTCTTCTTTGGCGAACTCCCGTGAATCATAGAACTCACCGTCTCATTCATCCGACAGATATCATCGTCTTTTATCCGCCTCTTCTTATTGATGATTTCTTTGATGAACCTCCCATAGGCGGGAACCTTCTCGATCATATCCACTAATGGAATATTGATGTGGAGTTTTCGGAATATTTCCAAGAATTTCCTAAAATGACGATGCTCTTTCTTTGGCCCTGGATTTTCTGGACTTGACACAACTGCTGCACTCACACGCCTGTGAGGTGGCACATATGAGCTTTTCGGGGCCAACTCCCCTTAGATTACTTCAATCACTCCCTCTGACGTGGGCTTTGGCGAGACATCATCAATAGTAATAGCTTGTTGTGGTTCCTCTCTCGCATTATATGTTTCCACACGTGCACAAACGGCCTTCAATTGTTCTTCTTGCCTAGATGGAGATGCAATATTCATAACTCGCTGTGATTTTCTGAAGAAAGAGTTTCCGCCCGACAGTCCATAGTAAGTGCGTGGATACGGTATCTCCGGTGACGCATGCGTATTAAAAGTCATTTTGCTTTCTTCTTTAGCTTCTTGCACCTGAGATTCCTCCTCATTGCTTACCACAGACATATACTTGACCTGATGGTGTGTTTGGGCCACATTTGCATTCTTGGCCGGTTTTTGTTGATTGGCGTGCTTGATGGCCGCCGCTTCACTAGAAATCTATGCCACGGTGGTTTCTAATGCCCGCATTTGTGCTCCATGGCTTTGCAGCGTCTGTCCAAACTTGGTTAGAATATCACCTTGAGATTGCAATTGCTTACCAAACATGGCCATCATCTCCTGGTTCTGTTGTACCATTTGACTCAGTAGTTCAGTGTTCTTATCCTATGCTCTAGGCTGTGGCTTGGCATCCGGATCCTGCAGAAAATTATTTGGATCCTTCCATGAAAACTTTTTATCCTTCCTCTATGCATAGTCATTGTTTCTATAGCCCTGATGTTGCATGAATTTCACTTGGGCTTCCTCATCCTCAGATGCATCTTCCTTAGATAGCAGCTTCTTGGCTAGAAGATCTAACTTATCGTTCAGCTTCTGAACCACTCTGGATTCACCAGCAGCTCTGACCTGCTCCGCAGCACCTCTGTCACCCCATGACTGTTTCCTAGCCATGTTCTTTAATATCTCCCAACATCTGGTATCTGTATTATTCAGAAAGAATCTGGATCTAGCTGAATCAAGGTTACTTCTATCGTTCTCGGAGAGAGCAAAGTAGAAGATTTTCACTTGTGTCTCTTTATCCAGCCCGTGATGCGGACACCTCCTCAGCATAACCTGAAATCGCTCCCAGGTCTCAGAATATGTTTCACCGGCCTGTTGGGCAAAATTATGAATCTTCCGGATCATGTCGTTAGTCTTCTCAGGAGGGAAGAACCTCTCAAAGAAGACCTCCACCATATGATCCTAGGACTCCAAAAATTCGTCATCTAGGTTGTGTAGCCATTCTCGTGCAATTCCCGCTAGCGAGCTCGGGAAGAGCTTCAAATAAAGTGCAGTCTGCGGAAATCGGTCAATTTTCACCATATCGCAGTTCTCCACGAATTGACTCAGGTGCGCAACGGGATCCTCATTTTTCAAACCATGGAAAGCATTGGACTTAACCAAATTAATTGGAGCTGGATCAATCTTGTACGTTGGTATATTGATTGCTTGCTTCTTTATCGGCCCTTTAGAGGCAGATGCGGAAGAAGCTTTGATCTTCGCCCATATCATTGGTTCTTCGGCCATCTCTTTGTGTTCGGATTCGGAATCTTCCTCTTCTTGTTGCTCTTTCTTTTGATAATCCTCGTCTTCAGGTCCCGAAAATGGAACCTCAGGTGTGCGATTGTCATAGTCCGTACTATGCGTCTGCACCATGCAACGTACCTGAAATAGGAAAATTTAGTGCAATACAGTGCTTTGACGAATATAATAATTATAGAAAAATTTAGAAATATTTGAAATTGTTTCAAAAAATAAAAAATGTGGCCTAGAGTGGACGCTCGTAGCACTTGAAGTGCCAACAATTTACCGTATCCCCGGCAACGGCGCCAAAAACTTGATGTGTATTTTACTACGCACTAAAAACGCAAGTATACGCGTCGAGTAGTACAGGCCTTGTGAGGCCCGAGTCGAACACAGGGATACTCAGAATTGTCGGAGACTCCTACTAACTATTTGTGATCAGCTAAGCCGAATAACAAATTGGGGTTTGTTGTCAAAATTAAAAGAAAATAAAAATAAAACAAAGCAAACAATCGATTAAAGGTTAATTTAATCAATTCAAAAAGGTAACTTTAGAATTGCGGTTTCACCGCGGGTTTTTCATTGTATTAGATTTTATATAATGCCTCAATCTTCTCTCTCTATCCGTGTAGTGGTCTGAAAACATAATTGCCCACTGTCGTGGTACAATTCACTACTTAGGTTTAGGTCGGTTCCACCATCGTAGTAACCTATCCCCTAAACTAAGTGCATTACGAACGATCTCTCAGTATCCACCATTAATTTTACACCACCTTGTTCAAGGGATTTATCGATTAATGTAGGTTTCATCTCTTTTCAGCCGTTAATCCTTCTGTCGAAGTGATTGAGGGTGTTAGGTTATTATTATGGTGATCAAGCATAACAATATATGGAGAAAACGAAGCTATACCACGGATTTAAGAGAAAAAATATGAATTACTATTATAAACTTGTCATACAATGAATTCCCGGGCTACTCCCGGTCCTAAAGATGGAGGGGATTAGCCCCGCATGTTCATCTCACACAAGTACATGGTAGAAATAGGGGAAATCATATGAAAAATGTGAATTGAATGGGAAAACCCCTGAACGGAGAAGAACCGATTGATCCTTTGCGTAGAACACATGCTTTCCCGCCTCTCGGTGGTGAAATCTGTCTTCAGCAGCGTCCGGATCGACTGGTATGAACTTCTGGCCTCCGTTCTCCTTTTTCTCACTCCTCGGCACTTGTGCAATGGCTAATCCGATCCCCCCCTTGTCTGGGCGGCCGTCCTTAGGTATAAGTCCCTAATTAGGTCGCTAATTAACTCCAGACGTCCGATTGAGATCATTAGAAAGCAAAATCATATCCTACGGCGTCGATACCATCGACGCGAGTCGATGGTATCGACACGCTACAGTAGAGGATGGCTGCAAACCCTTCCTTTGTTGCGCCCGACATCATCTCGATACCATCGACTCAGGTCGATGGTATCGACTTCGTTTTGGCGTCGGTTTTGTCATTTTGCGACGTTGTAGCCTTCGTGCGTCGATGGTATCGACTTGGTGTCGATACTATCGACTGATTCTTCGCCAGCAACCTGAAGGTGACTCGATACCATCGACATCAAGGTCGATAGTATCGACTTTTTCCTGCTTCTTTCGGCTGGCAACCTATGACCATGTCGATGGTATCGACTTCCGTCGATGGTATCGACGGAAGCAAATACTCGTTTGTTCTGAAATTCAAAGACAAGATCAAACAAATCCACACAAATAATAATAATGTGATAATTAATGTTCAAAATGATAAAACTAAGGGGATTTGACATAAAATGATGGCAAAGACCAAAATGGATGAATTATGTGATATTAACCATAGAAATGACTAATTAAAGCATAAAACACATATAAAACAGGTCTATAAATGCGACTCAAAATCATCACATCACCATGGATATCAAACTCCCTGAGGAGGGAAAAATCCCATATCTACCACTCACCCCTCAAAAGCCCCATGTGTCAAAGCCACCCAATCATCACCTTTATAACAACCCATTTTTCAGGATTGTGTTTGATGATGTCAAAGTGTACCCAACGACATGTGTTGAAAGTAGTGATTTCAGGTCAAAGAATTACACTCACCACCATCACTGTGAGAGTTGACTGTGACTACCAAATCATGGTTCCATGTGTCATTCTCATAGTGGGTCTGTCTGGTACACTTGTTCTCTAACAAGTACCTATGTGTTTGGTTTGATATCTCCATATCATGACTAATGAGATTTTGTCATCAACCAACACCACAATCTGGTCTTGTGTGTCATTGTTGTCTATCTACCTTCCACAATGACATCTGACTAGGGACATAATAAGAATGTACAAACTCTTTGCATCTGTATGATCTCACCGTTCAGGTCCTTAACCTGAAAGCATACGTCATTGAGTACTGTCATTCTCTAGACATTCAATCTATTCTATCATTATCTCATATGACTAAACCAGAAAGAATTGGAAGCCTGCCTTTGATTTTTATCAAATCAATCTTAATGTATCCAGCCAATCATCACATGATTGGCTCTCAGGGCATACATACCAACAGACTCCCACTTGCACTGTGAGCCAATCACCCTTGAATCATATTTATAGTGATCTTCAAACATGTCCCACATGTTACTATGCTCTAGTTCTTACGCAGTGAGTTATGGCAACACCTTACCAAAGTCAGTATTAATTGCATGTCTCTCATCTCTTCGCTATACGTCATACATATAAGATGGACTTGTCGTAATATGTGATCTAGTATTCCTTTGCATTGCATGACCAAGCACTCCTTATTTGTCATCAATGACCAAAATATCTATATGTTCATCTCATAAACTTCCAGATCCATATAGTATCCACTAATGTTCTCTAACACACGGATACTTGATTGTTCCTTTTAAACAGCTTTATTGGAATGTTTCCAATTATCAAGAAACACTCACTTTTATATATCCCATATATATATTGCGATTAATTCTTTGTCCTTTTCAGAAGTTCGCATCAGTGTAACTCTTTACAGTGAACCCTTCCTTATTTCCATAGAACTAGTACTTATCAAGTTCTCATGGTATTCCAGTAACCCTTACTGGAACTAGACAGACATCCACTCGTCATGTCCCACATATGAGTTATCAGGATGAGCATATCATATTGTCATGTCCTACATACAAGATGATAAATGTGTTTTGTTCTTGCTATGTCCATACATGCAAGATGATGGGGTATTTACATACATGATAGATCCTTATCTATTCTTAGTATTTCCATTCTTCATAAGAATTGGACACTTGGCTTTTGGATACTAACTCCATGTAACATGGATAAGTTTTCTCCCATTGAATCTGTGCATACTGAACCCTTAAGTATAGATTTCCAATGTATGCTCTCTCTTTTCAGGTCAAGAGGTTTTTGAAAACTATCTCTATAGATCTCTATTCCTATCACATAGGAAACATCTCTATCTTCCCTAAAGATAGTTTCCACTTTGGATTTCCATTCTAGAACATTTCCATTTCACATAAACATGTGGAATGTGAATACGCTCCCACTAATTCACATATCCCTTCTTTATCTTTGACATATCAGTCAAACCCTTTGACCATATTATCAAAGTAAAGATCCAACTCTGAGTTTCTTGTACTCAATCAATCACATTGATTAGTCCATTGCAACTTATAGACTTCATTATCATTAATGGATTCATAAACCTTATAGGTTGTGTCACGTACACATCCTTGTTTTTATTCCTCATAGAAATGAGGTTTTAGTATCTGTATGCCAAATCTCTTAGTCATTTGCAATCAACAAGCATCATCCTTCTCAAAAAATCATCCATGTGTATTAATGCTTAAGACTCATTCACACTTATGGATTTCATCCCAATGGGTGCTACCATCAAGGTCATACCTTATTGTTCACATGGAAGTCATTTAGGATGTAATGGTCATAAACCATAACTCAAAATCCGGTTCCTCAATATCATCTAGATTGTTGACTCATCATATGACCAACTCATCATATAAATATTTGAGGTGTATCTGTTAAGGAATTTGAGAACTCACAACACTTTGGGATTCTTAATATCCTTTATTAGTGTAGGGTATTCTTTATTTAAGAATAACTTAGTTATTTGACAATCATCCTCTAACTCCTTAGAGTATGACTCCTTTTGATTTAGACATCACCATGCCTTAATCAAGAGCTCACTATGATACACTATCATAATCACTCATAAGGATATCAAACATTTGGTTCAAGTATTTCATTCATTGATCTCATCAAGAATTAACACTTTACCAAAGTTGTACTTCATCTATGATATTCTTGAACACTTCAAGATATTCATATTGGTATTTCTCTAAACACCGCTGAAGTATTAGCATATGCTCCAATAGGTGTGTAAATACATCACATGTATTATACCTAATAGGATAATCATTCTCCCACTACAATTAATAAAGATTGATGTCTAAGAGGTTCATGTCTCTTACTGGTTCTCTAACCAAAAGAGTCTAGATTTATCCATCATATGGAAACTAGAAATGAATTTCTCACGATTTATGCTAATTTGATTGTTTGAGTTATCAATAACGTTTAGGTATCATTTTATCTTATGCATACCAAGTAACACAAGATAAACAAGGCATTTCCACAAAGATCATATCTTTGAATTTGAAATATCAACTATATTGATAGCCATCCTTGTCTCAACAAGATGCAACAATAAAGTGTTTCTATTGGCAAATTGAAATAGCAGTTCTCAACTCTATTTCATGCCCTTTAGGCTGAAATAAACTGAAAGGTACTCCTATCTATAGAAGTAACACTTACTCCAATGATGGGTACTCCTTTCTTGGTCCTTTCATAAAGGCCATCACTTCTTTGTAGATCTTACATATCATACATGTCAGATCTCCATCTTGGTATCATATACCTTAGAAGTGGTTCATTTCATAAAGGTGGAGATATCCATCCTCTCCTTCTTCTTTTGTTCTTCCAGATATAGAGGGCAATTCCCTCGTTCACCCTCCCATGTGGCTTGAGGTTGAAGACGGCTTGGATTGCTGGCTAGCATAAGAATACTTCTTTGCTTTGCCCTTGTCCTTGCCTTTAAGACTTACCCCTCATCGATCAAAGATTAGGGTTTTATCTTTCTTCATCTTTGCCTCTACTGTCCTCAACGTTTCCAACAACTCTATCAACACTTGTCAAAGTTGTTCATGCTGTAGTTCATCATGAACTGTATGATTCTCACAACATTTGTAGTATCATACCAGTATCCAACTGTTGGCTCAGAGGAAATCCCACTCTAGTCATACTCAATCACAGTGAGTGTGTGAATACCTACAGGATCTTCTTCTGTCATCACATACTATGATAGTGCCTTGAAGACATCATATGTCTCATATTGTCTCTGCAACTCATTGTTCAGAGAACACAACATTAATCACTCCACATCAATGGAATCTTCGGTATGCTTTCATAAGCATCCTTTAAGCCATTGGTGTGCTGGGATCGAGTTCATCTGGTTCTGGTATAACTAGGATTTAGAGCTTTCGTTGTTTGATTGAGAACACTTCTCAACATCCTAACCAGTCGTGGAATTATTCCCATTTAATTTGTTGGTCTTAAGGACCGATCACAAATAAAGTGATTATTGTTGATTAACCATTTATTGTACAAAAAGGAAATATATGCAATTTTGTCCAAAACTCAATTTTGAATGATTTGATTGATTTGAAAGGTTAACGATATAATTAGGACTTTAATTAATTATTGCCCCCACTATTTTTGTTCAAATTTATAGCCCTCACCATCAATTCAAAAGATTGCAATGTACAATCTTCTAGCGGGCAAGATCCTAAAATCCTCTGAGTCATGGACCAGCTAGGACTGTCACCCACAACTTAGAACTTCCAGGTAGGCAACTTTTCCCAATTGCATCATATGCAACTCTTGAAAGATGTCATATGCAACTCTTTGCCATGATCACCTCCATGCCTCAAGGTGCTAGATCCTATCTAGGTAACCTTGTTAAGTCTTACCCAAAGCCTACACGATGAATATGCACTCTGCTAGGGCAGACCTACATATCCATCCTTCACGCTTCCACGAGATAGATGGTGCACCATGCTAGGGTGTGCCCACACTTGGCCGATCAAGCTTTTCACGTGTGTCACATTTGGAAGGCATCTAAAACTTTAATATTTAATGAGGGATTTGGTTTTATAGGTACATATACATATCCAATCATCACAATACATATTATGTATCATATACATGATATATCCCACAGAAAACATGCAAAATGATAAAAGCGATGATTATGGTCATCCTAATGTGATTCCTCGAGCCAAGAGGAATCACGATCATCTAGGTCTATATCACATGCAACCTGTCCATGATGAAATGCTATAGCCGTCCGAGTTGATCAACTCATCACATGAATGACCTGCTCGCTGTGGCCGGTCATCTGGGTGCCACCAGCCGATCGGTTGGTTCCTCCAACTGATTGATTCGCCTGGTCGTCGTGCCTCTCCTCATGGCCACCACCCTATCATCTCACTCCATGAGCCGGTCAACAATTGATTAGTTCAGTCATTGAACCGATCATCTAGAATGCCAACCGATCAGTTCACACCTTGAACCAATCGTCTCAGTCGCCGTCAGGTTATCCTCCGTTCTTTGACATAACAAGAAATAAAAGTTCTATCATGTTTACATTTAAATTGGGAAACCCCGAGTTACATTCTTTGGGGGGAGCAAAGGTAGGAAATAAATCTCAAGTTATCTCGAGTTACATCAGGAATAAGAGATAGGGAATCAGTGCGCAGACCGAAATGCAAGCAACCACATTCAAACAAGCACACATAAATAGGGTTTATTGGCCATAAACATGATATACATCCACCACAAAACTCGTTTAAGGGCGACATGTATCGAGTGCATTCATATTACATATCATATATGTATATTGGGATTTGTGGACTTAGAATTGGACATGCATAAAGCCAATTTTATTCGCATCGTCTGCAATAAATAAAGGCGACAAACCAAAATTGATCATATCGATAATCGTAAAGTATATAGCATTTGACGTGGCTCTGATACCACTGTTGGGTTTTAGGGGAGACGGAGAAGGCATCGGTAACAAAAAATTTCTTCTCCCAAACCCAGAATAAAGAAATTGCGTCAACGTCTATACAGTAGGAAGGACAGTTTGTGGAGACATACCTTGTCCTGAGGCTTTCTCGGTGACATTATGTCTCGGCTTGTGCGGTCTTCACCTCTGTTCTTGGATGGTGTCTATGCAGCTCCTGGTCTCACCAGGACTGTCGGGATTGACAGTTGTCCTCCGAGCGGCAGAATTATCCCGCCTCTGAAGTAGTCCACACGGACCACCTGGAACTCTGATCGCCTTATCGCACAAGGCACCGGAAGGAGTCGCACCCTCCTGTCAGTATACTAGTCACCAACACACTCTCTTGCCACCAGTTGCTTTTCTACATTTGTCTTTCCCTTGTTGTGCCTCCCTTATCAGGTAGCACTTGCTCGGGCTCTCTCAGTTACCACAACTAGAGAGAATGACAACTTTACAGAGCAACTGGTGTTCTGAGTTGTACTTTGAGAAGCCCCCAATACCCCTATATATATAGGAGTGTCATGGGACATGGTTCTCTACCCCGGGCAATGCAGGATTAAAGTAGGACTAGAAGGGTTCGAGATTTTCCACAAAACAACCAACTATGCCAGTTGAACCGATCGTTTCAAGCATGAAACGATCGGTTGGGGATATGGGCCGATCGGTTCACACCTGAACCAATCAGTTGGGGCACCTGAGCCGATCAGTTCAAGCATGATTCGATCGGTTTGTGGTCCTAATCAGTTCCCAATTGACTTTTCCTCTTTTGTTTTGAATTGACACAAATATCAATCCTTGTTCCAATCAAATTGGACAAGTGAAACGAAGAGAAATTTCTCACCAATCTGACTTTCCCAACTTGTTCATTTGGACCAGTTGAGCCGATTGGTTCAACCCTAGAACCGGTTGGTTCAGCCTATCCTGAGCTGATCAGTTCACCTCATGAGTCGATCGGTTCACCAAGTTGGGCCGATCAGTTCATCATATGAGCCAATCGGTAGGGAGTGCAGACTGTGCAAAATCAATCAATTGTAGTTTCAATCAATCTGATACTCTAATCAATCGGTCCAACACCTTGAACAGTATGATATTGAGCTATCAATTGATTGAGTGTTTAATTGAACTACTAAACTCCTTTAGTAATCAATCTTAACATCATTTGTGGATAAACTCCTCTTCCAGGTTAAATCCTATGTGTGTGACCCTGCAGGCCCATTTCACATTGGCAATGAACGTTCATAACACTTATGACTTCACAAACAAAGAGTTGTGCCTAGTCGCACATCGGTGCTACTCAAGTGAAATAGAAAGTTGGAGAAAAACTTTCAATCCTACAATCCGTGAATGGTGTTACAATGAATGTATAATTGCTTTGTCACTAATATCCCGAATGAACTCAAGGCATGAAACAGTCAACATGTCTACATTCATTCACTTTCTTGATCTCAGAGTAGATTGGAGGAGATATGTATGACATCAATATCACATACTGATTCACACATGCGTGCACACACCTATCTCAATCCTACTCATCAAGTGGTCATGGATATCAGACTCCCTTAGGAGGGACAAATCCCATATCTATCACTCACCCCTCAAAAGCCCCATGTGTCAAAGCCACCCAATCATCACCTTTATAACAACCCATGTTTCAGGATTACATTTGATGATGTCAAAGTGTACCCAATGACATGTGTTGAGTGTAGTGATTTCAGGTCAAAGAATCACACTCACCACCATCATTGTAAGAGCTGACTGTGACTACCAAATCATGGTTCCATGTGTCATTCTCACAGTGGGTCTGTCTGGTACACTTGTTCTCTAACAAGTACCTATGTGTTTGGTTTGATATCTCCATATCATGACTAATGAGATTCTATCATCAACCAACACCACAATCCAGTCTTGTGTGTCATTGTTGTCTATCTACCTTCCACAATGACATCTGACTAGGGACATAATAAGAATGTACAAACTCTTAGCATCCGTATGATCTCACTGTTCAGGTCCTTAACCTAAAAGCATACATCATTGAGTACTGTTATTCTCTAGACATTCAATCTGTTCTATAATTATCTCATATGACTAAACTAGAAAGAATTGGAAGCTTGCCTTTGATGTTTATCAAATCAATCTTAATGTATCCTGCCAATCATCCCATGATTGTCTCTCAGGGCATACATACCAACATCCTCAACGTGCCACCCCCAAATACTCAATAGTACGCGCTCTAAGTTTCCCTTAGGAATACTCATTTCACCATCTTGCAAGTTCTCACACTGAAGATGGCTCTATGGCACAGGGCACTACATGATTTGAGTTGCACTTGATTAGTTATGCCAATTGGATGAATTAAGGCTGCATCAAACAAGTGGACATACAAACCCTAATTCACTTCTAGCAAGCATATACATATCACAACTTTAAAATATATAAAATGTATCAAACATAATTTCTCATCTCATCATCATAAGGTACTATTCACTTGCTATTCATGAGACCACACTAGTCATCATACTATCACAAGATAAAAATCCTTTTCACAATATCACTGGGTATCAACCCTTATCAACACAAGTGGATTACACCTCATTCGGGGCTCAACCATGCCCAAAGTTCACTAAGACCATCATACTATCATAGCATATAAATCCTTTTCACAATATCATAGGGTATCAACCCTTATTAGCACAATAGGAGTACACCTCATTCAAGGCTCAACCATTTCCAAAGGTCATTAAGACCATCATATTATTCCCTGCAAGATCATCATTATCTTTCCATGCCTTATAAAAGGCTCAGAAACATCACTTACGTATAATACACCAGAACAACCCAATATTGCATTAATGAGCTAGGAGATATTCATAAACAATCATAGAAAGGTTATAATAAAATTAAGAACATTCCTTTATTACATCAACATGCAAGGAATCTAGATATGATTAACCCTCATCATATTCATAATGCCCATGTTTTGCATAAGAAAGTATCAACCATGTGGCTATAATAACCATCAATTAACACATTAAGGTTATGATCATGTTAAGTAGGTTATTCCACAATCATTCCATCATATAAGAATGTTAAACATGAATACTCATCTTTATATATTTGTATTAGAGTTAGGTTCAATAAGATAAATGATATTTATGTTACTAATCAACACTCATACCCAAACCCCAACTCACGACATCCCCATTAGATCATGGATGCATAAAGTGAATGATCACCATCACATTCCATAGTATTCTCAAGTATGAACCCACACATAAATCAAGGTGTAACCATCAGTTTATAGCATACTAGGGTTTCAACAACAATAAGAGAATACTCCATGATTGTATTAGTCATTCAAGGACTACTCATGCCCAATTACCATCATTTAGTTATATTAAAGCTAGGTATAACAAGCTATACCTCATTAGGGTTACCCATTAATTCATTTTGGTGATTATAAATCATAATCATACAAGGGAAAGGGTAACACTACAAGTTTAAGGCATTGGACCATCAAATTCTGGTCATTATAATCATAACATTACACTACACGCTTCATCCAAAACAATGGGAATATTGAGGCATCAACTTCTAACCCTAAAATGTTGAAAAGGTAAAGCCATTGGTCGTTTACATAAGTAAAAACCTTGAATAAATAATCTATAATTTTGTTGAGTTGTGATATATAAAAGTCATCATTTAACCCTAGACATCCTTTTATTAACAACAAAAAGGGTTTCATTGAGAGTACGGTAAAACCCACAATTGTCTGTTCATTTAAAACAAGCCATCCATTGTCAACAAGTAAGCTCCTTAAGTTTATCATATAAAGGAAACCATATAAATCACATTATTATGACCAACATATTATATTAGCCATAATTTCACTTTATTGGAGGAATAATCATTAGATCTTGACCATTGGGTCAAGTTCATATGTTAAAACCATCAATTACAATATAGGTCTGACCATTGCATCAAGTGACCCAAGAAACCATTGGTCTAAGGATTAATTGATGCTAAAACTATATGATTAACTCACCATAGGTTTTGGTGACCTGATTCACCATCATTAGTTACCATTAAGACACCATATGTTGTTAGATCAGCACTATATTCATTAATCAACATCAAATATCAAACTAATATCACCATTGATTGATAGCGTCATTAGGGTACTTAGTTGTTAATCACTAGGCTTTTAATTAGGCCAAAACATGACCTATGGGGCGAACGTCAGTTGACACCCTTGGTTATCACCATCAATTGTCATGAAGACAACACCATAGGGTTGTTGCAATGGTACCATCATCGGGTCATGGGTTTATAGAACAAATCAGTTTAAAACCCTAAAATTGACCATTGGTTGATAGGTTCTTAGCACCATAGGTTGTCAAAACAACCTGATCCAAGTAATATTATACCTTAGTAATAATGAACACATGATCACATGTTCATATAGAACTGAAATAAGAATAGGGAACATTATAAAAATCAAAATCCAAGTCAAGCATAGCTTTTTAGTGCATGGATCATCATTTTCAAGCAAGAACATGAGCTAGAAAGCTTATGGTAAGAAATAAACGTGAAGAAAGTTAAAAAGAATCCATATAATTAGAATATAAACTCCTAAATAGAAGCAAGCACGAGTAGGTAGGGTACAAAATCTAAGCATAAGTTGTGAACTCATCCATCTAGCACCTTTATTCATCAAATGAGCAAACCCTAAGCATAAGGAGCAAGAGAGGTAGGGTTTTAGAGCTGTAGAGAAATTTCTACCATGGAACATCAAGGTTTCGACATGGAGAAAGGTAGGAGGAACGATAAAAAATAAATAAATGGAGGGAAGAAGGGGATTCTTACTCTATTAGGTCAAGATCACTAGAAGGAAGCTTTTCAAACCCTAATAGGAAGTCAATTGCAACCCTAGATTCTTTTTTCCAAGAAGATCCCCTCTTTCTTCTTCCTTAGATAGAAAATTTGCAGATGCACAGAGGAATAATTAGGTTCATATAATAAGGGAAGTGATGGAGAGAAAGTGGCTCGTTTTGGTGCTTAGGGATAAGTATATGAAACTTTTTGATAAAGAAAAAGAAAAAGTTGAAGTTCTAGTATCTTTCCAAGTGTCCATGGCCTTAAACTATTAAGAATATACAAGCACACACACAAGAAGATCCCCCACCATCCATATATACATGAGTATCCCTCGTTTCTTGAATTTCCAAGAAAAACAAATAATTCATTAGTTGATAGCTACTAAAGGTAGCTCATCCATGAAGGGGTAAACCCTAAAATACCCTTAAGGAAACACCTTCAAACCAAGGTTTAAATAGACGCCCCATGGCTCAAAAAGCTCAATAATGATGAGAGAATATCCAAGGAACATAACTCAAGTGATAAATTGCAAAAAAAAACCTCTCAATTGGGTAAATTGCAGAAAAGTCCAAAATGTGCATAAAATTACATAACTTGCTCAAATAGTGTCCAAATTGGACCAAATTTGAAACTTAAGCTTATATTATGATTTCAAAGCATATGAAAAGGTTATATTAGGGTTATTATAATTAAATTATGATAATTAAGCTTGTTAAACACATTAAACAAGTTTAGGGGCCTTACAACTATAAACCCCTAACAGGAATTTCACCACCAAAATCTAAGGTAAACAAAAATGGCTACTTCCTTTGCACCTCATACTATTACCTTCACATGGTTTACTTGCATATCATGGTGATGTCACATCATTCATACATATCTCATCTTGGGTAAGCACAAAAACCCCGACATAAGAAGACATTTGCAAATATGGAATATAGAAACTTGTTGTGCCACCTGTACAAATCTAATAGTAACTTCAACTTTAAATTATATATATCATCCTAAAACTATATTTATTGTTTCAACAAACCATTTATCCTTGGTAGTGATCTTGCCCAGCGATCACTAGACCATGCACAACATTATAGAGTCATTTTTGTTTTTCCTTCCAAACAACATTTATAGGATCATCATCAACTCTCTCTCTCTCTCTATGGGAGAGGAATACTTGGAATGTTCATTTAAAAAACACATCCAACCTTCACATATTTCTCAAACTATTGATACATCTTGGATATTAGGATTCATTACCTTTGTATCCACCTCATGTGCTATAAGGAACTCACATCCTTATCTCATCCACTCTTACCAGCATAACAAATTTCAAGACATATAAGAGGAGTCTTCCTAATTATTGAAAGGTTGAAAAGCAAACTCATCATAAACTTTATGATCTTGGAACCATAGTCCAAGAAACCTTATTCTATAATAAGTTGTCCACCCTCGTGTTTGCAGTGAATCCACACGTACTAAGTGGCAATGATCCACTTGAAAGTTGGACCCTAGAAAGGAAAGATAGAAAGGAAAACACACTTCCCATACCATAGCAACATTGTTCAAGGGTCACTGGCAAAAAGGTAACCAATTCTATTTTCATTATGCGAGTTACAACTTCTTATGTATCATTTTACCCTTTTCATTTTGGGTTCCTTGCCATTAGCATAGGAATCATCATGATTAACATATCTGATTACTCCTTCCTTGATGACTATTTATCACACTTTGATATGTTCTCTTATTTTATTATGTTTTTCAACCACTTATCAACAGGTAAATCATCATATTCCATATTTTCTTCATTAAACATAGATCATCTGACTTAATTTCTTTCACATGCTATGTTGATTTTACATTAACACTTTCTTACACAGATAGGTTGGTCTGAGATTAACTCAGGTTCCACCTTATTCCTTTATCATTGTTCCCATTTATCCTGTCATTATGTACTTGTTATAGGGTTTCTTTCCATCTTATGTGGATTTCATACCTTGATTCACTTCATAAGCATAGGCTTATCTGTCTTTTACTTTATTATCTTCATGCATATTAAATCATGCATGCAACTTTATTACTATTTGAATTGGCAAAATTCTTAATTATTTACTTTCCTTATACTCTTGAAATCTCTTAGCTTAGTAAATCTTTACTTTGCCATATTTTAAACTATTAAATGTCCTTATTCATTTAACTTGACACATACTTTTCTCTCCTCTTATTGGGTGATCCCAACCACCCAGGTTTAGGATCAGAGTGTGCAACAGGAGCATGGTTAACCAACCTAAGGCTAGGAGAAGGTGTTCATCCTTCCATCATGGACTTATTTGTTAAATTATTTTGTTGGAGACATATTGACGTATTTTACTTTGCCTCTACCTTATTGGGAAAATTTTGATGTACACTTTATGAAACTGAATATAGTCAATGTTTCAAAATCTGCTACTACTCATTGGTGTTTTGTTTACCATATTTAGTAGAGAGGTGGTTTCACCTTATTTACAGTATGTGCTCTTACTTAGGCCAAGAAGCTTTCTAGATCTATCTCCATTAGGAAGCTTTCTAGATCTATCTCCATAGATCTTAAATACTAATATATAGGATGCTTCGCCTAAATCCTTCATAGAGAAGGTACTTTCCTAGCCATGTTTTTAAATTTTATAGGATAAGGATGTCATCCCCCATCAATGCGTGGGATATAGATATGCTCCCACTAACCTTTTGTAAACAAGGTTTCATCTTCATTTTGACTTAAGTCAAACTCTTTGACTGTCTTGTCAACTCATTGATTCCATCTCATAGATGAATGCTTCAATTCATAGATTGACCTTTGTTCCCCACAAATTTTATTTGTATTATTTGAATTTATAAAACCTTTTGTCAAGAACACATCCTTATACATATTCTCGTTAAGGACTGCAGTTTTAACATCCATAGGCCAAATTTCATAGTCACAATAAGATATAATATAAAGCATGATCCTGATGGGTTTATCCATGGAAAATGGCAAAGACATTTCGTCATGTTTAACACTTTGAACTTGTTTGAAATACTTTGCAAGCAATCGACCTTCCATGTTGGTCTTCTTATTGATAACCCACTTTCACCCTTTGGGTTTTACCCCTCTAGGTGGATCCACCAAGGTCCATGCCTTATTGGTTACACAGAGTCCATACTAGGTCTCATGGCCTGAAGGCATTTCTCAGATTTGAGTCCCTCTATAGATTCTAGGTAGGTTGTTGGCTCATCGTCTATGACCAACTCATCACCTTTTTGAGTCATAAGATATTTGTGAGAACCTATCACACCAAATGAGATTAGTCAAAATAGAAAATAAAATCATTCACTAATTAGTCACATTTTCAGAAAAGAGGGTAAATTCAAACTGATTTCCACATCACCATCATACTCTGAAAAATTTACATGAAAACCCAACATCTTACTTGTATTCATATATCATGTCAATAATCTTTTACAACAACTGTATGGTCTCATCCACAAAATATACATACAGAAGAATGTGATCTAGAAGTACCACATGTACAGGCATCACAAAGCTACTAAAAACTCAAGTCGATTGAAGCATTATATACAAACATTCCCACCCAGACTTGAGAGTGGATAGATGACTCTAGGATGCCCTAGACTTCTAAACATCGTTCTCTAAGGTCCATCACAATAGATCCTCATCGCTACCATGAGTCTTCCACCACTGTTGCTGATCACCTAAAGAAGATGTGGTGACTCATGAGGTGAGATCCATGTCCCAATGAGAGATATAACTCTCAATACTTCTTATTGATTATAGTAGGTTAATTAATTAAATAGGTATATTAGATTATATAACGGAATAGAAATAATAGATATAAACTTCTTGACAATAGCTCTAATCAAAATCTTTACTATAGTATTGAAAGGTTAACATGATTTGTAGGAGATCAGATATAGTTAATATCATGGGCATAACTACTATCATACTTTTGACTAACATCATAAACATAGTTGACATCATCAGCAAGACTAATATTGTAAGAATAGCTAATATTATGAGTGATACTAACAACATAAACATAGATAAAAACATAGGTATGACTAATAGCATAAGCAAGACTGACAACATATCAATAACATGAGCATTTCTACAATCTCTTATTGCTTTATTCATCATCTATATGTAAAAAGGGAAAACAAGGGTTATCATCCAATGTGAAGCATTGTGTATAACCCAGGAGGATATTCTACATAGTTGTTTACATCTTTTATCAAGCCCTAGGGAGTTTAAGTCATACCACTCAAAGTCTAACTAACCACTGCTTGGTCACAATCAGTTCCGTAAAAGATCTAGGAGAACTGACATACTATGATCTCTTCTCCGTAGTCACTACAAGTGAAATGGTAATGTCATATTAGTCAATCTTCTTATAGAGACATACACTCATTATACTAACATCTAGTCCACCCTTGGTACAAGTCATGACACCAGCCACCAGGGTATACAAAACCCTACTACCTGAGGTACAACCACAACATCCTCACTCACATCAAATATAACAAATATTTAAGACACAACGACAACTTTTATCAATAACCTTAGGATCATGATGTCAAGGATGTAAACTCACTTGCACCTGCACATACTCAACAAGTCATGTATTCAACTCCAAGCTTACCTTAAGTATATTCATTTCACCATCCAGTAAGTTCTGACACTAAATATGGTTCTACTGCACATGACACTACATGATTTGGGTTTCACTTAATTAGTTATTGCCAATTGGACGAATTAAGGCTGCATCAAACAAGTGGACATACACACCATAATTCATTTCTAACAAGTATGTTTAAATAACAACTTCAAAAGATATAAAATGTATGAGTTATAATTCTTATCACAACACCAAATGATATTATTTCTTTTCCATTCATGAGACGATACTTGTCATCATACTATCACAAGACACAATTCCTTATCACATTATTCTAGGATTCGAACCCTTGTCACGCTATGAAGAGGATTACACCTCCATTAGGGGTACTCAACCATGACCAAAGGTACTTAATACCATCACATCATTCCCTATAAGAACATTATTATTCTTTCCATACCTTATAAAAGTATCAACAACCATAATCATACATGTGATACACATGCTCAACATGAAATTGCATTAAAGAAATAAAAGGTGTTCATAGGATAACATAGTAGGATTATCTTATCATTAAGAGTATTCCTTCATTATATCAACCTAACAAGAAAGCTAGTATGATTGACTACCATTATGCTTATAGTGCACATATTTAGCATAACATTGCATGAAGAGACTTATGATGTTCACATAATAACAAATTAGGATTTCAAAAACAATGAAAGTGTACTCCATCATTATCATTGTAATCATTCAAAAGGGCTCATCATAATTAATCACCATCGATTATTTGCAATAGGGTTAGGTGTAACAGTATATTAGGGTTACACATCAACTCAATATGAGGATCATAAATCACATTCATATGAGGAAAAAGGTAAGACTACCAAATAATGATCATTGAACCATTAGTTCCACATTATTAAAACTTAAAAAATCATCAAATCATGAGTTTCACTCAAAACCATAAGATGATGGAACATTAAACCCTAACCCTAGAATCATGATCTTCATCCAAGACCATCAAATGTTGAAAAGGTAACACCATCGGATGTTATACAAGAAAAACCATTAGGTGCAACACAATGAAAACCTTGAACCATTCACCTAGGAAAAACCATCGAGTTGTGACCTAGAAAAGTCACCAAAAAGACCTAGTCAAGACATCGATTGTTACTCAAAGAACACCATTGGTTAAAACATGAGAAGTACCATTGGTTATAGTGTCTAGGGTCACCATCAGTTGTAAGGTATATGAGTACCATCATATATTATATAAATAAAACCATTGGTTGTAAATCTAGAAAGACCATCGCCTTTGAAAGAATCCCAACCATTGGTTGATGAACCATTGATCCATTCCAAACATTGGTGGATGAACCATTAACCCAACCCAACCATTGGTTGATGAAACGTCAACCCAGTCCAACCATTGGTTGATAAACCATTGAGTCAAGGAAATGATTGGTTGATGAACCATCGACCCAATGAGGCCATTGGTTAATGCCATCAACCCAATGAGGCCATTGTTTGACATCATCAACCAAGTGAGGCCATTGGTTGACACCATCAAGTGTTGAACCCAGAACGACCATCGAGTTTGCTCAATAAGTGGTGAAACAACCTTCAAACTCTATAGTAACACCATCAAATTAGGGGTAAAGAAGGTCATCGAGTTCACCACTTGAAGAAGCAGCACAACCATCATTCGATGAGCAAAAAAGTATCAAAACCATAATTTGGCACAAGAAAGGCAACGGAAACAACATGAAGCACAAAACCATCAGAAGAAAGATCAGCTCAAAACCCTAGGCAGAGGAGCATCATTTGAGAGTGTAAAACCATTATTGTGAGGGGAGAAAAACCCTAGGTTGAGTACTCAATATGGAACACAAAATAGCGGCTAAACCATGACCATTGGTTGTCACACAAAGACCAAGAATATCTACCAGGTTGCACAAGAAGAAGCAAAAACAGATCAAAAACCCTAAGAGAAGACCATGATTTGAGAGGGAAAATCATTATTTGATCACATGAAATCAAGGTATAAGGCTTAATCTACCAAGGTTTGCGCACAAGGTTTAAGATTCATCCATGGTGGTATACTACTCAAGAAACATCACTTATGCTTAAACCCTAAGCAAGGTAGCATCTTTTAAGCTTAGAACTTCATTTTTATGCAATATCTAGCATATGTAAGCTATAAGTAAGAAATAAATATGAAGAAAGTTACATAACTCGCCTCTAGGAAGAATATAGAACATGAAACAACAAGGAAGATCCAGGAGAAGAGAAGAAAACCATATATTGATCTCTCCACTCAATCAAGCTAGATCTTTCTTCAAAGAGGAAACAAAATCTATGTCAAGGAAGCAAGAATGAGGTGTTCTTTAAGCTCTAGAGAAATATCTACCATGAAATACCATGGATTCATCCAAGAAGAAGGAAGAAGTAGGCATAACAAAAAGGGAAATAAAGGAAAGTGGAAGCTCCACAAGCACCAAGAGAGGGTAGATCTGAACCCTACATGCACATGTAAGGAGAAAGGCCACCTTCTTCTACCTTAGACACATTCTTCTCCACCTAGATAAAGAGGGCGAATCTCTAGACATAAAGGAAGAAAAAAGTGAGTTTAAAGGGATCGTTTGGATGCAAGAGGGAAGGTATAAGAAGCTAACAGTAAGAGGATAGAGAAGGTTAAGGTGTCCTACAAGGTTTGCCATGTGTCCATGGCCTAACGGGGCACATCCATGAAAATAAGAAGATACATAAGTTGTGCGAGTCTACAGGTCCATTGGATGTTGGCTTCCTGGGGTGGCCATCAGGTTTCCACATATGGGGACCATTTGTTTTGGAACCTTAGGTCATAAGGGTGAAATTGATCGTTTAAGCACCCTCCTAGGTGAACCACCGACCCAAGGAGCCTCAAGAGGGGAAATTATAGACCTTAAACCTCTAGGTACCATCAAGGAGTCAGAATCAGATCCCATAACCATGGGATCCCATCCAAACATGAGGACCATCGGGTTATAGCCTCCAAGGTAGCTCATCCATGAGGGTAAAAACCCTAACTCGGCCCTAGAGAGATGTCATCATTAAACCAAGGTGCATCTAGGCATACCAAGACACAAAAAACTCAAGCACGGTTTGAAAACATGTAAAGAACATAAATTAGGTGACAACTTGTAAGAAAATATCAAATATGGGTAAATTACATAAAATAAAAAAATGCATAAAATTACATAACTTGCACAAAAAGTATCCAAACTGGACCAAACTTGAAAATTAATCTTGTAGCATGATATCAAATCACCTCAAAAGGTTTATTTGAGGTTTGAATCTCTTAATTATGATGAGAAAGCATGTTCAACCAAAAAGCAAGATCAAGTGTTACAACTCCTTCCTAGCTTTGTTGGTAATCCTTGAGTTTTAAGATAATCTTAATGCTTATCATGTTTTGTTAGCAATATTCTATGTTGTGCTTTGTCTTAACTTTGGTACCTTAAATACTTGTTTGGGAAACTCATAATCATAACTTAATCATACTATAAAGATATGAGTTGGGGTTAAGATAACATTAACCCATACATGTGTGCAAGAAGAGAGTTAATGACATTGGAGGAAATAATTAATAAATGATTTTTCATTTGAGAATATTATCAAAATCAGAGTGAACCAAATAAGAGTTAAAATAAGAGAGTTGTGCCATTTTAGTAAGCATGTATTGAGGACTGCGACCGACACTGTATCGACACCGCGGCTACAAAACTATGTTGGCACTGTGACCCATGATCTACACCGTGACTATGACGATGTGTTGACACCACGATCCATGGTCTACACCGCGACTGCGATGCTGTGTCGACACCACGACCGCGATTGACGCCGCCCAAGATAGCAAATCGTAGAACGATCTTATCTCAAGCAATGATTATCCATTTTGAACGAAACAAAGTGTGTTGGAACCACGATTCAATCCTCTATCATCCCAAACATCTTTCTCTTTTAGGCGACCTAGAGGGTGATTTTTGGGGAAGAATGTGAAGAACAACAGAAATCAAAAGTGGTTGCTATAAATTCAACTTGGTAAGTAGTTTTAACCGTGGATTCCTTCTTTTCTTCACTTCCCCTTGATCAAAACCCTTGATCCAGCAATTTGGAGGTTTGGTTTAACCTCTAATCTCATCTTCTACCTATAGCAGGCCCCGTTTAGGGTTGAAAGGAAGAAGAAATCACAGATTTTTCTAGAGTCTTTCTATGAATTCGAGATCTTCAGAGATGGGCTACATTTTTAGGGTGTTTTCACACCTTAGGGTGAGTGGGTACTTCCTTTAAACAGTAGAATGCATGAAAATGAGTTAAATCATTAAACATTTTCAATTTCTTAGTATGCGTGTACAAACCATAAATGGTCTTTTTGATCTGGCTTTTGCAAGTTGATATGAAATGGATGATTTAACTGTTGTGACAAATTTCAGATGATGAAATCATATTAAAAATGGTTACAATCCATCTAAATGATAATTCTTAAAGTATTTGCAGAGGTTATAAAAGTAAACTGAAAATAAGGGTTTTCAGCTATGACTGAATTTGTTGTATAATTGAATAACGAAGTTTACCTAGTTGAACATCCTTGGTTACGAATGATTGTTTTATTTGTATGCGTATTACATATATGTCAGATAAGATCTTGCATTTCATTTGGCATGGAAACCCTAGTTCAGTGAATTACAAGATTTCATATATATATATATATATATATTCAATTATATGTGAACTACTAGAGCAATCCTTACTGAATGATGTTATGATGTATTCAAACCTTATGCGAGTTATGTGATAAGTGAATGAGGTAAATGAAACCCTAATGATATGGTGTTTAGTAAAACAAGTATTGTGATATCAATGTTTCTCAGTGTGAGATATGGTTATGCTTAATAGTGAAGTTGTGGTAAATGTTATCAGATGGTTTATGAAATGAATAGTTTACAAAGCTGAACAAAGATATGTTGATGTGATGATTGAATTATGAATTTAAAGAGTGAATCAGACATGTAGATGCCCTGAACACTATAGAATCCTCACAGGATGAGGCTTGCGCTGTGAGGAGGAAACGATTTCCTGACTGGAGGTAGTCCAGATCGAGGTGAACCGGAGTGCACCAGTAGGGTGTGGGGGTCTTGACTAGTAGGGAAGACTCCCTACAGTTTGTGTTACCCAACACCAACTGGGGATGTCAGTGGTACCTATGTAACATGTTGAGTAATCAGCGGTCAGTAGGTCCATTGATGCACAATAAGCCTGAGGGCTTTGGCTCACCACCTGAGTATCCAAGTTGAGAGGTGGAGTATGATATTTTCGACTGCTCCCATTAGTCGTCGAGAGGAAGACATGCTGAGGCCCGCTACAGATGGAGTCTTACTCAAGAGATAGTCTTAGGAACCCGGGCATGCTTCAAAGCCTTGTAAAGTGAATTTGTGGCTTGCTGCAATTCTTTCACATGTTGTAGTACACCTCATGTGGGTTCAGGGCATAATAAGATGAATGAGAGGTTAAACACGTGTGTGCAGTTATTCAAGTATCCTTTGTATGTTTTTGAGTTATTAGTTCTCTTTGGGATTAATTAATCATGTTCATATATTGATTTACTTTTGTAGATATCTAGAGTATCCTACCATATTTATGATTGTCAATGATTAGACTATTTAAAGCTTGTTGTTGTTATAATTGATATCAGTTTCTTGGCAATATATCTGTAATTATATAAGTGCTTTAAACTATTTCTTTGAAGTACTCATTCACTGGGCGAGTAGGCTCACCCCCCTACTCACATTTTTTAGGGAAATCACATGGACATTGAAGAAGGTCAATGCATCAGAGTAGATATACAATAGGAGTTAAGTATGATATCAGTTTAGTTCAGTCGGTTCCTGTCACTCTAGGTCCTTGTATAGATGTGAGAGAGTTGTAAATGATGTTTTGTATCTTTGTTTCCTTGATAAGAGCGAATGTATCTGATTAACATGTCGTATGTACATGGAAGTGTGAGAAACAAAATGAATGTATGGATGTGTATCATTAATTTTGAGATCATATTAGAGTAATCAAAGTTTAATTCTCTTTTAAAGTTTGTTTATGTGATTGGATGCGAGAAAATAAAGAGTTTGGAATAAAAAAGAAAAACATGGGAGTGAACTTTGTATTTATTATAATCCTCATAGTCATGCCCTAATCACATGATTGGTGGTAATCGTGGGATGTGGGCGCGACAGTCAGTTTTAGTATCAGAGCTTAGGTTGAGTCGTCAGGGACCATTAGGATAGAAAGTCAAAGTTATTAGTGTGGCAGTTAAGAGTTGGTGTTTCTATAGCTCTGGGAGGTCTGAGTATTTAGATACCCTGGCCCAATATCTAAATACTTAGGTTGACCAGTATCAAGCTACTCTGTCTATTCTTCTCTGAATGCCCTGGCCATGTATGCAGAGGAAGGATGGTCTAGAGAGAAACCCTAGAAATCTTTGGGTTGGGAGATCGGAAAGTAATGAAGGAGTAAGAGATTAAACATAGAATGTGATACAACTATTTCTTTATATTTCTTATTTGATTGGAGATCAATAGAAATGCTCTTATATGTATGAATTTAGATTATCAACTTGTAGAATATATATGGTTCTTTTATATTTTTGTGTATAAGGAAGTGATTCAATTTTTGTTTATATTCTTTGTATCAGGTAGACCAAAAGTTATGTTTAAATGAGTTTGCCCTAAGTGGACTTTCTTTCCACATGTTTAAGATTAATAGGAGTTGGTTATTCTTGAGTAGCTCTTGGCTTTAGGACTGCAGGTTTGTCCTGTTCCGTCTAGAAGGATGCGTTACCGAGATCTAATGACTCCTATTAACAATATAATAAGAGTAGACTATGGATAAATTAGACCCATATCATAGTGAGAATGTTCATACACTAATATGTTGAAACATATGGGAAAGATTAGAATAGCTAAGAATAAGTTGGAATTGATATCTGAGATCCAACTTTGGGGCCTCATATGAGAAACCCTTAATTAGAAATAAAGGAACACGACATAAGGTTCAGATTAACTTTAATGGTTAGTATTATATGAAATCTAAATATGAAATATGGAAAAGGTATGAGAAACGTATGTAAGGACCAAGATAGGTAGAATCAATCATGAGAAATGGAACATATAATCGATTAAAATGCTTTTGTGTACTCCAAAGAAAAGGGAAAATAGAAGAAAAGAGTTAAGTATACAATAATTACATAGAATTGAAGAGTCTTTAGAAGATTTAAAGTAAAGAGAATTAGATGAGCATGTAAATCATAAGACCAGAACAAGAAACTTAGTTGAAACAAAGAGAAATGTTGGAAATGATTAGTTTGATTAAGGAATGAGGGTTATGGTGTAATGGAGAGCATGGAATGTATACCTTTATTAATAAGTTTAATACATTCATCCTTACTGCCTTTGCATTCTAAGTCTCTAAAGAACAAAAACTAGTTTCTAGAAGAAAAAAAAAGTGTAGTTTAACAAATGAATAAGTCATACAAAGGTAGACTATATTCAGGAAGGAAAAACTTGATTTAAAGAGAAACTAAGTTTGACCCATGCATGAGTCATTTGATTTAAAATGAAGGATATGTAATGTATAAAACATGAGGTGAAACTAGTAGAGAGATTTTTGATTTAGAATTTCAACTTCACATTAGTAGAAGGATAAAACAAAATGGGAGTGAACTTTGTATTTATTATAATCCCCATAGTCATGACCTAATCTCATGATTGGTGGTAATCGTGGGATGTGGGCGTGACAGCAAGAGTCTCACAACCATAAACTCCTAACAGCGGTTTTGCCCTCAAAATCCAAGGCAAACAAAGATGGGTACCTCCTATGCACCTCATCCACTAACCTACACATGGTTACTTACATCCCATAGTGATGTCACAACACTGTCATAGAATCCATGTGCATCTCCCTAAACTCATGTATGTGTCTTCTTGGGTCAACATAGAAACATTCACACAAGAAACATCCTCATCCAACTCCATATCCATTGTCTGCATCACTTGTGTAGTACGAAGGTGACACTTCCTTAATCATGGAATGTAGAAACTATTGTGCGACCTATACAACTCTAATAGTAACTTCCAACTTGGAACTATAGTTGTCATCCTGAACAATTTCCATCTGTTGTTGGTTCTTCTGAAAAACACTAGAGGGGGGTGAATAGGGTTTTATAAATATTTCAATAATTATTTAACTCAAACAACCAACCACAAAAATATTGGACAAGGGGACAAGGATTTAGAGTGGTTCCAACCTTAGCAAATACTAAGGCAGTCAATCCACTACCCAGTTTCTTACCCAACCGGGATTTTGAAAGAATCAAATTTTATTACCTCGCAAGGACTTTACATAAAATTACAATTCTTTCACCAAACCCTTCGAACAGCCTTCACCTAGAAGTAGTTGCACCAACTTTGAAGCAGCCTTCTTGAAGTAACTTCAAGCTCCCCCTTGAAGTAGCCTTCCTCTTGAAGTATCTTTCCGTTGCAACAACCTTCTTGAATTAGTCTGAAGTCCACCTTCTCCACCGAGAAGAACCTTCTCCAACCCGCAGCCTCCAATCCTAGGAGTAGCAAGGAGAATACAAAAGATAACAGGGAACAAGAAGGAAAAATAGAAATTACAATACCACTTGTAGCTCAAGGCTTTATTTGCCTATATCAAGCATATAGATCTCCTAACCAATGAATATTGGAATGTAGGTTTAGTGGATAGGAGATGCTGGCCTATAGGACACGAAATTTGGAGCAAGGAAAAGAATAGCCAATGCTAGTGTTGCTCAATTGCTCAAAACAGATTGCCAATTGTAAGTGTAAGCTCAAGTATATGCACAAGTGTATTTTGGTGTCCTATGGCTTGTCCTATTTATAGGAATGGCCTATGGATGCTTAAGGACATTCTAGATACTTTCTAGGGGGTTCCAAGTGCTCAATTAGCCATTAGGTATCAACTAGTTGATTTAACAACGGCTAGTTTAATTAATTCTGCAGTTGCTGTCAGAGTCCATCTCGGTCGAGAAATTGTCGACCGGGACACCTACTCGGTCGAAGTTTTGTCGACTGACAGGCTCTCTGGATCAAGTATTTGCAACGTTCATCTCCAACTGCCAACTACCTTGTGAGCTGTGTCTAACGGCTACCTGGGTCTTTCTCGGTCGAGAAGTTTGTCGACCGAGAGTGTCTCGGTTGAGGAGTTTGTCGACCGAGATTGACCCTGTTTCAATGTTTCAAATAAAGTGCTAAGTGTATGTGTGAGTGTGCATATGTAACACTAATGAAGGGGATGATCTATCTAAGTGTAGTGATTGGCTAGGAAAGATCTAATGCTTGATTTACATGAAGTCTAAGTACTTGTACATTATATACTTGTACAAGTTTACAATTAATTATATTTCATGAAATTTACAAGTATTCAAGCATATAGATTCCGTAGTACTTTGTCATCCACCTTATTCCTGCAATACTCAAGTAGCTCGTTAGATCGACGAGAATGAAATGTTTGTCATCATCAAAACAAAGGGATTTATCATAATGTCCAATTTAGCCAACAATCTCCCCCTTTTTGAAGATGACAAACATTTCCTAAATATAAAATAAGGAAATATAAAACATGTGAGTTTCATACCTGAAATTTACCTTTGTAGCCATCTTTGGTTTTGCAAGTGACTGCTGGCCAAGATATTATGAAACTCATTTTAATTTTATGTTTGTGATTTTATATTATTTCTCCCCCTTTGTCATTTCAAAAAGATATCTAATATAATCATTTAGTGTGACTTTGTGTCTTTCTTTTTATGCTTTGCTCCCCCTTAAAGAGACATCCAATTAAAATCAAGGGATTTTATTGTCAAATTTAGCCACAATTTGTTTCTCAATCATTTGCAAAGGATGTTAAGCCTTGAAATGATATGAGTTCCTTCTAAGTTTATGGCATATGTGTATTGATTTATCACCCATTTTACAAGGGATGTTAAGCTCTGAAAATGAAATGAGAATCCTTTAATCTTAGAGTATATAAAAATGTCTCTAACCAAATGCACGGGATGTTAAGCCCTGATTTGTTTAGAGAGTTCCTTTAAGAACAAGATATATCATTTTTATGAAATTTGTAGATTTCTTCATAACCAAGGGTAAAAATACTAAGGTCATAACAAGCTTCAAATGATGTTTACAATGTTTTTGTAATCTTCTTAATCAAATAATCAAATTTGTTTTTATGATCTCCCCCTTAATCTTATAATTTAAAGCAATTTAAAGCTTCTAAGGTCACAAATGATTTCTAAAATTTGATTTTGACCTTTATCAAAAGTACATTTTGATACTAAGATTAAGTACAATAAAATGATGTACAAGTAAGCATTTTGTCAAGCTTATTTTAGGTCGACCTTGACTACGACCATAGCACCCCTTGGTCAACTTGATTTTAACCAAGAGGCAATTTTGAGTGATACTCAATATGAAGATTGTAATTCTCCTAGAATATTTATATAAGCTTTGTTGTAGGTACATAAATATCAAATTCTATTTCTTCTTGTACCCTTGTTTTTATGTGAGATTCTCCAAGAAAATATATATCCTTGAAAGCAATATCTCACGTTCTTAATTGAGAAATTTTTATCTTATGTGTTGCAAGCCTTAAAGTTCTTTTTCATATCACAAATGAATCATTTTGCTTGCCAATGTGTCATCAAGGATCCATGCATACAATAATCATTTTCTATCATCTTTATGAGCTGAATAGTGAAAGCATGTCCATGATGTAATGAACAACATATAATAATAATTTCATAAAATACAGTGATCATTTATACTAGATGTCATAACACATGATGGTCTTCAACTTGTAAGATCAGTCATTAATAATAAATCGATAGCAATTTGATCAATTTGAAAACACATTCAGCAGATTTATTGCAGACTGGAAATCAGTGACCTTCTCGGTTGACAATTTCTTGACCGACTGTTTTCTCGGTCGACAGTTTCTCGACCGACAAGGTTTCTGGAATGTTTTCAGAACTGTTAATTACTTCCAAGTAAAAAAAATTATGCAAGTTAGAGCTCGATTATGTTGAGATATGACATTTGTATATCAAGAATCAGTTTAGGTCAAATCTCAACTAGTTAAATTTAAGCTTCTAAGTTTTAGGAATCCAAGCTAAATCATCATTCTTTTTCTTATATGGGCATGAGAATGAATAATGTCCAAGACGCATGCAATAATTACAACTAATGGAGTCAACTTCATTTCTCTTTATAGGAATTGTGTTCCTAGGTACAAACATAGTCTTAGTCTTGGATGTTTTAGCTCTTTTGGATTGATTTCTCTTTGGATCATATCCTAATCCTCTTCTTCCATTATAGATAGAGGAAATTTTCAGAATATTTTCAAGCATGTCATTTCCTCTTAACTCATTTATATTTCTTTGTAACTTAGCAATATCATCCATCTTCTTGTTTATATCTTTCTTTGCTTGATCCAAATCAGATACTAGAGAGTTTCTTTCTTTGACAACCTCATTATAATCTAAGTGTGAACATAGAACAGGTTGTTTCTGAAGATCATTCACTTGAGTTTGCAAGTTTAACTTTTCTAAGGAAAGAAGATTGCAATTAGCTTCTACAGATTTTAACTTAAGATCATAATCTTCATTTGCCTTTTTGAGATCTTCATTTTCAGATGCAAGAGCAAGAAGTTTGATGTTTAAATCATCATTTACTTTATTTGATTTCTTAAGTTTCTTTTTGCACTCAATATATTTCTCATGAGTGTCTTGAAGACTAGCAATTAGATCTTCTTTTGGTAGATCAAAAAGACTTACCTCTTCTTCTTCATTTGTTGTAGCAATGAGGCATTCTACTTCTTCTGTTCCATCATCACTATCATCACTTGAATCATCCCATGCAGCTTTATATGCTTTTTCTTTCTTTTTGTGAGATGATTTCTTCCCTTTCTTGAGTTTTGGACAATCACCTTTCATGTGTCCCTTCTTGCCACATTCAAATCACCTGGAAGAAGAAACACTAGGAGTTTTATTAGTTTTAAAACTTTTATATTGCTTACCATTTACAATGAGAGTTTCTTCTTCACTATCATCTTCACTTGTGTCATGATTGTCCTTCGTTGATGCTTTGAATGCAATGTTCTTCTTTTTCCCTTGTTGAAGTTCACGTTCTCTTCTTTCTTCCTCTTCTAACGTTGCCTCATGAGCTTCTAGGTTGCCAATGAGTTGTTCCATCTTTAGTCGGGTGAGGTCATTTGCTTCTTCAATGGCCGTCACCTTGGGCTTGTAGTTGGGAGGAAGTGATCTAAGAATCTTTGATACCTGATCTTCCTCAAGAACAACTTTACCTAAAGCATTTAAACCATTTACAATAGAAGAGAATTTTTCATACATTTCACTAATAGATTCAGTTGGATCCATACGGAAATGTTCAAACTTTTGTTTAAGCATACTAACTTTGGAATTCTTAACTTGAACTGTCCCTTCATAAGTTATAGAAAGTCTATGCCATATTTCATAGGCTATTTCACAATTTGATATTCTATTAAATTCTCCTATTGAAATTGAACAATAAAGAATACTTACAGCCTTTGCATTCATTTGAGCCGATTTTACCGTATTGGTGTCCCAAGCTGCATATTTCATTTGAGGAAACTCATAGGGGGTTGACACCATTTTCCATAGATCCCAGCTAATGCCTTGGAAGTAGAATTGCATCCTTCTCTTCCAGTAGGTGTAGTTTGTTCCATCAAACATAGGAGGCCTAGCCACAAGTGTTCCTTCAAGGTTGAGGTTGTTGAGCAACCCATCACCCATTCTTCAAGACTTGGTTAGAGTTCCTTGAAGCCTGCTCTGATACCAATTGAAAAACACTAGAGGGGAGTGAATAGGGTTTTATAAATATTTCAATAATTATTTAACTCAAACAACCAACCACAAAAATATTGGACAAGGGGACAAGGATTTAGAGTGGTTCCCACCTTAGCAAATACTAAGGCAGTCAATCCACTACCCAGTTGCTTACCCAACCGGGATTTTGAAAGAATCAAATTTGATTACCTCGCAAGGACTTTACATAAAATTACAATTCTTTCACCAAACCCTTCGAACAGCCTTCACCTAGACCAACTTTGAAGCAGCCTTCTTGAAGTAAGTTCAAGCTCCCCCTTGAAGTAGCCTTCCTCTTGAAGTAGCTTCCCGTTGCAACAGCCTTCTTAAAGTAGTCTGAAGTCCACCTTCTCCACCGAGAAGAACCTTCTCCAATCTGCAGCCTCCAATCCTAGGAGTAGCAAGGAGAATACAAAAGATAACAGGGAACAAGAAGGAAAAATAGAAATTACAATACCACTTGTAGCTCAAGGCTTGATTTGCCTATATCAAGCATATAGATCTCCTAACCAATGAATATTAGAATGTAGGTTTAGTGGATAGGAGATGTTGGCCTATAGGACATGAAATTTGGAGCAAGGAAAAGAATAGCCAATGCTAGTGTTGCTCAATTGCTCAAAATAGATTTCCAATTGTAAGTGTAAGCTCAAGTATATGCACAAGTGTATTTTGGTGTCCTATGGCTTGTCCTATTTATAGGAATGGCCTATGGATGCTTAAGGACATTCTAGATACTTTCAAGGGGGTTCCAAGTGCTCAATTAGCCGTTAGGTATCCACTAGTTGATTTAACAACGGCTAGTTTAATTAATTCTGCAGTTGCTGTCATAGTCCATCTCGGTCGAGAAATTGTCGACCGGGACACCTACTCGGTCAAAGTTTTGTCGACCGACAGGCTCTCTGGATCAAGTATTTGCAACATTCATCTCCAACTGCCAACTACCTTGTCAGTTGTGTCTAACGGCTACCTGGGTCTTTCTCGGTCGAGAAGTTTGTCGACCGAGAGTGTCTCGGTCGAGGAGTTTGTCGACCGAGATTGACCCTGTTTCAATGTTTCAAATAAAGTGCTAAGTGTATGTGTGAGTGTGCATATGTAACACTAATGAAGGGGATGATCTATCTAAGTGTAGTGATTGGCTAGGAAAGATCTAATGCTTGATTTACATGAAGTCTAAGTACTTGTACATTATATACTTGTACAAGTTTACAATTGATTATATTTCATGAAATTTACAAGTATTCAAGCATATAGATTCCCTAGTACTTTTTCATCCACCTTATTCCTGCAACACTCAAGTAGCTCGTTAGATCGACGAGAATGAAATGTTTGTCATCATCAAAACAAAGGGATTTATCATAATGTCCAATTTAGCCAACATCATCATGTCCCTCACTATAGTATGTTGTATTAACACCTAACTCATAATCCGTACTCTATTTATTTTACCAATCATTGAGTTTCACGTACCTCTTACCATGTGTAACTTCACAAGGTTTCATATATATGCTCCTCTGGTGGTTGTTGTAGTAAGTAACTCAATCAATCAGGTGGACATCCCTTGACTATCAAGAACTATAGGCATTAGAATATTTTCTAATCATTTGAATTGTTAACTGACCATCTCTCTACCATATAAGACCGTGTTGAACCTTCATTGTATCCTCATATCTTTTGGATCCTAATATTTCTTGTTGACTTGCTGAGAACTGTATACTTCACCATATTTGTGCTATACATTTGTGAATTTGTTGATACATCATATGTGTCGAAGATGAGTCGCCTCATGTACTATATCACTCAAATCATCAACATTTGGTACCATTATCTGATTGTGAATCATTCATTGTCTTGTCACCTGACCCATGGAAGATATCATGCTCCACAATGTGCTTTTGTGATATGATATCATGTATCATGGTATCTTCTACTTGTACTTCTCTATCTTGTTGTAGCATTTGTTTGACTTATAGTTGTATCCACAATCCTGCCAATTGAGACACTTCCAACTACACACCCTCCTTCTAAAGCGATGTTGGTATGTGATGTCTTCAAATGTTGACGAAGATGAATTCCTGGTTGACCATATATTGTACCGACATGTATTCCAAATTGTTCCTTTAAGCACTACATAAGGCGATGTTTCCTTCCCACTGTTCTGGAAACACTATCACTAGAACACTTGTCAATTTCTCCTCAACATCTAGAAAGAACGTTGACACCAGTTCTATTACAATGCATTCCATACAAGAAGGAACACTTTACCTAGTCAACCTTGTTAGGGTTAAAGCAATGGTTCTAGCCTTTTGAATGGACTTCTTGTAGTATCCTTCTAGGCTTTAGAAGACTTAGTTCTTATTCGGTGTATGGGGATGTTTCCATTAGAACACTAATTTCACCTTACTTGGATTCACCCGCACTAGTAGGAATATCATAACCCTGAGAAGACTCTTTATCAACCCCCAACTCAGTCTTTCTGAACTTGACACATAGCTAATCAAACTTGTCACAACTCATGAGGACATTGTTTGAGTTATTTTCTATCTATTCACTCCCACTTCTAGAGAAAATCTCCCATCCTATATCCAACAATTGTTATTAGAGTGGGTCTTCTCCAAGCATACTTCCACAAGTAGGAGAAGATGGGTGATTATCAAGGTGGGAGGTACCTCATCAACATTCCAATCTTTGATTGGAGCAACTTCCTCTATTGGAAGAGAAGGCTACAGTTCTAGGACCAAGGATCAAGTCTTGAGCTATGGCAAATGGTGGACTTTCTATACAATCTACCAGAGATAAAGATAGAAGAATCAGATGAGGCTACCATGAAGAAAGATACCTTGAATGCAAGAGCCATCAACATTCTCTATGACTCCATGTCCCCCACTGAGTTCATTGGATTTCATCTTGTATGACAGACAATGAAGTATGAAGAAAGCTATGAATAACTTATGAAAGAATAACACAAGTGAAGGAAAGCAAAGTCTACATGCTTAAATGACTTTTTGAAAACTTCAAGATGGGGAAAATGGTAAGGGTGGCATATATGTACTCAAGACTCAACACCATTGTAAATGGTCTTACCGTCCTAGGTCATCCTATGCTTAGAGGAGAGATCAACTCAAAGATCCTTAGAACTCTTCCCAAGAGTTGGAAATCCAAGGTAACTTCCATTGAAGAAGTAAATGTTGGGTTTTAGGGGAGACAGAGAAGGTAGCGGAAACAAAAAAATTCCTTCTCCCCAAACCAGTATCAAGGAATCACGTCAATGTCTATATAGTAGGAAGGATGGTTTGTAGAGACATACCTTGTCCCAAGGCGTGCTCGGCGATGTTACCTCACTGCTTGCATAGTCTTCACCACCGGTCTTGGATGGTGTCTGTGCAGCTCCTGGTCTCACCAGGACTATCAGGATTGATAGTTGTCCTCTGAGTGGCAGAAGTCTCCCGCCTCTGCAGTCGTCCACATGGACTACTGGAACTCTGATCGCCTTGTCACACAAGGCACCAGAAGGAGTTGTACCCTCCTATCGGAGTACTAGTCACCAACACACTCTCCTCCCACTAGTCACCTTTCTACAGTTGTCTTACCCTTGTTGTGCCTCCCTTGTCAGGTAGCACTTGCTCGGGCTCTCCTGGTTACCACAACAAGAGAGAATGACAACTTTGCAGAGCAACTAGTGTTCTCTGAGTTGTACTTGAGAAGCCCCCAATACCCCTATATATAGGAGGGTCATGGGACAGGGTTCTCTACCCCGGGCAATGCGGGATTAAAGCAAAAGTAGAAGGGTTCGGGATTTTTCCACAAAACAATCAACTGCGCCAGCTGAACTGATCGTTTCATGCATGAACTGGTCGGTTGGGGACCTGAGCCAATCGGTTCACACCTGAACTGGTCGGCTGGGGCACTTGAGCCGATCGGTTCACTTCTAAACTGGTCAGTTCACTGCCCTGGTCAGTTCCTGATTGACTTTTCTTCTTTTGTTTTGAATTGATCCAAATACCAATCTTTATTCCAATCAAATTGGACAAGGGAAACAAAGAGAAATTTCTCACCAATCTGACTTTCTCAACTCGCTGGTTTGGACTAGTTGAGTCGATCGGTTCAATCCTTGAACCGGTCGATTCAGCCTGTCCAGAGTTGATCAACTCACCAATCTGAGCCGATTGGTTCACCAAGCTGAGCTGATCGGTTCATCATATGAGCCGATCGGTTGGGAGTGCAGACGGTGCAAAATTAGTCAATTGCAAACTCAATCAATCTGATACTCTAATCAATCGGTCCAACACCTTGAACTCTATGATACTGAGCTATCAATTAATTGAGTGTTTAATTGAACTATTAAAGTCCTTTAGTAATCAATCTAAACATCATTTGTGGATAAACTCCTCTTCCAGGTTAAATCCTATGTGTGTGACCCTGCAGGCCCATTTCACGTTGGCAGTGAAGTCCATAACACTTATTACTTCAAAACCAAAGAGCGGTGCCTAGTTGCACATTAGTGCTACCCAAGTGAAACAGAATGTTCGAGAACAACTTTTAATCCTACAATCCGTGAATGGTGTTACATTGAATGCATAATTCCTTTGTCACTGATATCTCGAATGAACTCAAGGCATGGAACAGTCATCCTGTCAACATTTATTCACTTTCTTGATCTCAGAGTAGATTGGACGAGATATGTATGACATCAATATCACAAAATGATTCACACATGTGTGTGCACACCTATCTGAATCCTACTCATCGAGTGGCCATGGATATCAAACTCCCTCAAGAGGGACAAATCCCATATCTATCACTCACCCCTCAAAAGCCCCATGTGTCAAAGCCACCCAATCATCACCTTTATAACAACCCATGTTTGAGGATTGCGTTTGATGATGTCAAAGTGTACCCAATGACATGCGTTGAGTGTAGTGATTTCAGGTCAAAGAATCACACTCACTACCATCATTGTGAGAACTGACTGTGACTACCATGTCATGGTTCCATGTGTCAAACTCACGGTGGGTCTGTCCGGTACACTTGTTCTCTAAAAAGTACCTATGTGTTTGGTTTGATATCTCCATATCATGACTAATGAGATTCTGTCATCAACCAACACCACAATCTAGTCTTGTGTGTCATTTTTGTCTATCTACCTTCCACAATGACATTCGACTAGGGACATAATAAGAATGTACAAACTCTTAGCATTTGTATGATCTCATCGTTTAGGTCCTCAACCTAAAAGGATACGTCATTGAGTATTGTCATTCTCTAGACTTTCAATTTGTTCTATCATTATCTCATATGACTGAACCAGAAAGAATTGGAAGCTTTCCTTTGATGTTTATCAAATCAATCTTAATGTATCCCACCAATCATCCCGTGATTGGCTCTCATGGCATACATACCAATAGACTCCCACTTGCACTGTGAGGCAATCACCCTTGAATCATATTCTTAGTGATCTTCAAACATGTCCCACATGTTACTATACTCTAGTGCTTACGTAGTGAGTTATGGCAACACCTTGCCACAGTCAGTATTAATTGCATGTCTCTCATCTCTTTGTTTTACGTCATACGTATGAGATGGAGTTGTCGTAATATGCGATCTAGTATTCCTTTGCTAACCTTTAGCCACATTGCATGACCAAGTACTCCTTATTTGTCATCAATGACCAGAATAACTATAAGTTCATCTCATGAACTTCCAGATCCATATAGTATCCACTGTTGTTCTCTAACACACGGATACTCAGATTTTCCTTTTAAAATGGCTTTATTGGAATGTTTCCATTTATCAACAAACATTCACTTTTATATATCCCATATATATTTTGTGATTAATTTGCTGTCCTTTTCGGAAGTTTGCATCAATGTAACTCTTTATAGTGAACCCTTCCAGATCTTGTCTAGAAACCTGGACGCTTGCTAACCCACAAACAACAAACATGGGTCTTCACATCTTAAAAAATACTAAACACATCAAAAATCATATAAAAAAATGGATGATTCAAAATCCCTCGACCTTAACTGAAACTCAAAAAAACCTCGAAGACCAACTTCTCCTTGTTGAAAAAGACCCATCAGCAGATCCTGCTTTGGTCCTCTCAATAAAAGCTGACCTTGAACACATAAATAATAGAATTGATACTAAATGGAGACAAAGGGCTAAGATCACATGGGCTAAAGAAGGTGACAAAAATACAAAATACTTCCATAAAATATGCAACCAAAAATTTAGAAATAACGCTATAACTCACCTTATGATAAATGGAAGACTCACATCTCATAAACAATCCATCATAACACACATAAAAAACCATTTCAAAAAAATCTTTAATAATAATCACAACCGATCCGGCCTTAATAACCTTCAATGGAATACTATTTGTCAAAATAAAATAAAGAACCCCCACGAACTCATTAAACCTTTCACACTCGAGGAATTACAATCTGCCATCTCTGATCTTGGTAAAAATAAATCTCCTGGTCCTGATGGTATAAATGCGGAATTCTACTTGGCAAACTGGAACCATTATAAACATGACTTTCTTGCTTTTCTTTCTACCTTCCACGCAAGTCCAAACCCTCATAACATCATCAAATACATCAATAAAACCTTCATCTCTCTGATAAAAAAAATAGTAAACCAGAATTAATCTCACATTTCAGACCTATCAGTCTCATAAACACCTCTTACAAAATCATTGCAAAAACTTTGGAAAATAGGATCAAACTTCTCATGGACGACATCATTGCTCTTAACATATCCGCCTTTCTAAAAAACAGAAGCATTCAAGATGCTTTTTTAATGGTAAATGAAACAATCCATCTCTATCACACAAAAAGAAACCCCTCCTTGCCATCAAACTGGACTTTGAAAAAGCATTCGACTTTGTTAACTGGAAATGCCTGCTACAGACTCTCAAGGGTTTTGATTTCCCTGACAAATGGATCTCTTGGATTCATGTGTGTATATCTACAAATCACTTCTCCACAATCATCAATGGCGTTCCTTTTGGCTATTTCCATAATTCTAATGGACTTAGACAAGGGGACCCTCTATCTCCTTACCTTTTCATCATATTAACCACCATTCTCTCTCGCATGATTCATTTGGGAAAGCAAAATGAACTCATTTTGGCTCCTGATGTCTGCAAGGAGAACATTATTCAATTCGTTGATGACACCATCATTTTCTCCTCACCAGATATATCCTCTGTCCAGAATATTTTTAGGATCATAGGTATATTCTCTTATATCTTTGGGCTGAAAGTAAACATTCAAAAATCCTCCATTTTTGGGGTAAACATTCAACAATCGTCTTTGCAGAACCTAAAAGACTTCCTAAAATGCAGAACAGAAGATTTCCCGATCAAGTACTTGGGTCTCCCTATCACCCCATATAACATTTCCAATGCTATTTGGAAACCCATAATTTCAAAAATAAACATTAAACTCTCCAGCTGGGAAAACAACTTCCTAAATCTCTCGGGGAGGCTCACCCTGCTAAATAATGTCATCACACCTATAACAACCCACTTCTTAAGCTGCATACCCTTACCCTCAAAAACTAAATCCATAATACACAAAATCCGAAGATATTTCCTTTGGAACAATGACCAAAATCTAGATAAACCTAGGAAACACTATCATCTAGTTAATTGGAAAATGATTTCAACTCCACTTGATCAAGGAGGTTGGGGAATTATAAACATTGAAACACATTCTCTCTGCCTCATTGCCAAAATCATTGACTATCTTACCCAAAATAAAAAGAAAATCTGGACAAATCTCATCACTAACAAATACTACCATAACTCACCTCCTTGGCACCAAATCCAGCGGAAATCAGCTTCCCCACTCTAGAAATTCATAAATAAAAATATAAAAATGATTTCAAAAATCTTAATTACTCCTCCCCATTCTCACAAAAACATCTCCTTCTGGTCTGATCCATGGTATGAAAACAGCTTTGTTTTAAATCTCAAAACATCTTGGTCTATTCCAAAAAAACTCCTCAACCTAAAAATTGATAAAGCCCTTTCGCTCATCACTAGTAACAGATCAAACTCATTCAAAAGATGTATCCTTTCCCAGGTAAGTCAAAATGAATTCAGAAACCTCTCTAGTTCTTTGGAAAACAACACCTCAAAAAACATCTCTTGGAAGTGGGGGAAAGAGTATTCGGTCAAACTAGCTTACAACTTTCTCTCATTCAGAGGTATCTCCCCATCTTCAACTAAGCTTTGGAATAAAAAATGGCCACAAAAATACAAAACTTTCTTATGGCTTCTTTTACATAATAAACTTCTTACAGGTGAAAACATCACAAAAAAGGGTTTCATAGGACCTTTTAGATGTGCCCTCTGTGAAAAAAAATAGTGATTCAGTCAGCCACATCTTCTTTAAATGCACATTCTCTCAAGCAATCTTTTCACACTTCATGTGAAATTGCATTCCTGATCTCCAGGAACCCATTTTCCCCATCCAAATAACACCTTCAAGACATTATAGAAATTTCAAAAGCAACGATCTTTTCATCACAATCTACTGGAATCTTTGGAAAGAAAGGAACAATAGAACTTTCAACAACATCAAAAAGTTGGCAAGAATTATTATAACACAAATAGATGCCAATCTTCACATCCTTACTAAACTATAGGAATAATAGCAGAAGGAAAAATGGATGAATCGGAAGAAGGTGAATCTGAAGCAGCTTTTCTCTATGATCTTAAAGCTATGGTGGACGATGAGGCTGGGGTCAGCTTAGTGCAGCAACTTCTATGATTTCTTCTCTAATTCAAGGGCTAGTCAAATCAGGAAAATCTCTAGGATGCAAAAACATTATATTTTTATAGGAGGTTTGTCTTAATGGGTGCCTCCCCCCAGCTAGCTAAATTATGTCTCCTTATGCTTTTTTTTAGTTTTTTTTCTTCTTTCAGCTGCTATTTTTTTTTCTTCTTAAACTCTCTGTTGGTACTCCACATAAGCAGGTTTTTGCTTGCTTGATGTGTTTTTTAATTATATAACATTACCTTTCCTCAAAAATAGTGAACCCTTCCTTATTTCCATAGAACTATTACTTCTCAAGTACTTATCAAGTTTTTATGGTATTCCAGTAACCCTTACTGGAACTAGACAGACATCCACTCATCATGTCCCACATACAAGATATCAGAATGATCATATCATATTGTCACGTCCTACATAAAAGATGAATGCTTTTTATTCTTGCCATGTCCATACATGCAAGATAATGGGATGATTACATACATGATAGATCCATGTCTATTCTTAGTGTTCCCATTCTTGATAAGAATTGAGACACTTGGCTCTGGGATACTAACTCTAAGTTTTCTCCCACTGAGTCTCCTTATACTGAACCCTTCAATATAGATTGCCAATGTATGCTCTCCCCTTTTAGGTCAAGAGGTTTTCGAGAACTATCTCTATAGATATCTATTCCTATTACATAGGAAATGTCTCTATCTTCCCTAAAGATAATTTCCACTTTGGATTTCCATTCTAGAACATTTCCATTTTACATCAACATGTGGAATGCAAATACACTCCTACTAAATCACAAATCCATTCTTTATCTTTGGCATATCAGTCAAAACCTTTGACTATATTATCAAAGTAAACATTGCAGTTCTGAGTTGTTTGTACTCAATTAATCACATTGATTAGTCCATTGTAACTTATAGACTTTATTTGCATAAATGGATTCATAAACCTTATAGGTTGCGTCATGTACACATCCTTGCTTTATTCCTCATAGGAATGTAGTTTTAGTATCCATATGCCAAATCTCTTAGTCATTAAGTTGCAATCAACAAGCATCATCCTTCTCAAAATGTTATCCATGTGTCTTAATGCTTATGGATTTCAGCCCAATGGGTGCTACCATCAAGGTCATATCTTATGGTTCACATGAAGTCATTTAGCATGTAATGGTCATAAACCATAACTCAAAATCCAGTTCCTCATATTCATCTAGATGGTTGATTCATCACATGACCAACTCATCACATAGATTATCGAGGTGTATCTATCAAGGATATAAGAACACACAACTCCTTGTGATTCTTAATGTCCTTTATTGGTGTGGGGTATTCTTTATTTAAGAAGAAATTAGTTATTTGATAATCATCCTCTAACTCCTTAGAGTATGACTCCTTTTGATTTAGACATCACCATGCCTTAATCACGAGCTCACTATGATACATTATCATTATCACTCATAAGGATCTCAACATCTGCTTCAAGTATTTCATTCATTGATCTCATCAAGAATTAGCACTTTATCAAATTCGATATTCTTGAACACTCCAAGATATTCATATTGGTATTTCTCTAAACACCATTTGAAGTACTAGCATTAAGTCCAATAGGTATGTAAATACATCACATATATTATACCTAATAGGATAATCAATCTCCCACTATGATTAGTGAAGATTGATCATGTTCAAGAGATTCATGTCTCTTACTAGTTCTCTAACCAAAAATAGTCTAGACTCATCCATCATATGGAAACTAGAAATGAATTTCTCATGATTTATGCTAATTTGATTGTTTGAGTTATCAATAACTTTTAGGTATCATTTTATCTTATGCATACCAAGTACCCCAAGATAAACAAGGCATTGCCACAAAGATTGAAACATCAACTTTATTAATTGTCATCATTGTCATACAATATGCAAAAATTAAGGTGTTTATATCCATTGGCAAATATGAAATAGCAGTTCATAACTCTATTACATGCCTTCAAGATTAAAAACAAACTAAAGTACTCCTATCTATGGCGGAAACACTTGCCTCATTTATAGGGTGCTTTATACTTTATATCTTGGTATCATATACCTCAAAAATGTTACAAGTTTATTTCATGACACCTTCAGGTGGAGACGGCTGTTTCCTCCTTCTTCTTTAGTTCTTTTAGATAGAGAGGAGAATTCCTTTTCTAATGTCCTGGCTTTTGACAATGGTGAAAATTGCCTCTCTTGGTCATGCCTCCCTTGGCCTTGAGAGTTGAAGACGACTTGGGATGTTGGCTAGCATCAGAACCTTTCTTAGCCTTTCCCTTGCCCTTGCCCTTGCGCTTGGACTTGCCTTTCTTATTGTTGATCATCGTCACAGATTTAGGCTTGTCCTTCTTCATTTGTGGCTCGGATATCCTCAACATACCCAACAACTCTGTCAATGACTTGTCAAAGTTGTTTATGTTGTAGTTCATCACACACTGATTGTATGATTCTGGCAATGATTGCAGTATCACGTTAGTAGCCAACTCTTAGCTCAGGGGAAATCCCAGTCTTGTCAGGTTCCCCACATACCCAATCATTTTGAGTGTGTGTGGACCAACTGGATCTCCTTCTGTCATGACACACTTGAACAATGCCCTAGAGACATCATATCTCTCTTACGATGCTTCATCTTCATACATGTTATTGAGATGTTGAATCATATCAATGACACCCATGTTCTCATGTTGTCTCTGCAACTCGTGGTTCATGGAGCACAACATCAAGCACTTTGCATCAATGGCATCTTCAGAATGCTTCTTATAAGCATCCCTTTCTGCCTTTGGTGCGGTAGGAGCAGGTTCCTCTAGAGCTGGAGTATCTAGGACATAGAGCTTTCACTCTTGAGTGAGAACAATTCTCAATGTCCTAAACCAGTCATGGAAGTTATTCCCATTCAGCTTGTCCTTTTCAAGGACCGATCGCATTGAAAAGTGATTGTTGTTTGTTGCCATTTGTACTACAAAAGGAAATATATGCAATTTAGTCCAAAATTCAGTTGTGACTTATTTGATTGATTTGAAAAGGTTTTACGATATAATTAGGACTTTAATTAATTATCGCTCCCACTATTTTTGTTCAAATTGATAGCCCTCACCATCAATTCGGAAGATTGCAGCTTAGAATCTTCTAGTGGGTCAAGATCCTGAAATCCTCTGAGTCATGGACCGCTAGGGCTGTCACCCACAACTTAGATCTTCCAGGTAGGAAACTTTTGCCAATTGCATCATATGCAACTCTTGAAAGATGTCATGTGCAACTCTTTGTCATGATCACCTCCATGCCTCAAGGTGCTAGATCCTATCTAGGTCACCTTGTTAAGTCCGACCCAAAGCCAACACAATGAATATGCACCCTGCTAGGGCAGACCCACATATCCATCCTTCACGCTTCTACGAGATAGATGGTGCACCATGCTAGGGCATGCCCACACTTGGCCGATCAAGATTTTCACATGTGTTGCATTTGGAAGGCATCTAAAACTTTAATATTTAATAAGGGATTTGGTTTTATAGGTACATATACATATCCAATCACCACAATATATAGTATGTATCATATACATGCTATCTCCCATAGAAAACATGTGAAACTATAAAAGCGAAGATTATGGCCATCCTAATGTGATTCCTCAAGCCAAGAGGAATCACAGTCATATAGGTCTACATCACATGCAACATGTACAAGATGAACTCTGCGCTTTGCCGTTCTGGGTTTGATCAACTCATGTCCATGATTGATCGGCTCGCCATTAGGCCAGTCGTTTGGGTGCCACCAGCCAATTGATTGGCTCCTCCAACTGATCGGTTCACCAGTCATCGTGCATCTCCTCAGGTCACTACCCGTTCGTCTCACTCCTCGAACCATTCATCTAAAACGCCAACTGATCGGTTCGCACCTTGAACGGGTCGTCTCAGTTGTCATCAAGTTGTCTGCCATTCGTCGACATAACAAGAAATAAAATATATATCCTATTTTACATTTGAATTGAGAAACCCCAAGTTACATTCGGGGGGAGTAGAGGTAGGAAAGAAATCTCGAGTTATCTCGAGTTACATCAAGAAAAGGAGGTAAGGAATCGGTGCACAGATTGAGATGCAAGCAACCACATTCAACCATACACAGACATAGGGTTTATTGGCCATAACCACACTATACAACCACTACAAAACTCATTTAAGAGTGATGCGTATCGAGTGCATTCATATTATATATCATATATGTATATTGGGATATGTGGATTTAGGATTGGACATGCATAAAGCCAATTTTATTCGCATCGTATGCAATAAATAAAGGTGACAAACCAAAATTGATCACATTGATAATCCTAAAGTATAGAGCAGTTGGCGTGGCTCTGATACCACTGTTGGGTTTTAGGGGAGACAGAGAAGGTAGTGAAAACAAAAAAAAAATCTTCTCCCCAAACCCAGTATAAAGGAATAGCATCAATGTCTATACAGTAGGAAGGATGGTTTATAGATACATACCTTGTCTCGAGGCTTGCTCGGAGAGGTTACCTCACGGCTTGTGCGGTCTTCACCTCCGGTCTTGGATGATGTCTGTGCAACTCCTGGTCTCACTGGGACTATTGGGATTGATAGTTTTCCTCCGAATGGCAGAATTCTCCCACCTCTACAGTCGTCCACACGGACTGCCTGGAACTCTAATTGCCTTGTCACATAAGGCACCAGAAGGAGCCGTACCCTCCTGTCGGCGTACTAGTCACCAACACACTCTCCTACCACCAGTCACCTTTCTGTAGTTGTCTTACCCTTACTGTGCCTCCCTTGTCAGGTAGCACTTGCTCGGGCTCTCCTGGTTACCACAACTAGAGAGAATGACAACTTTGCAGAGCAACTGGTGTTCTATGAGTTGTACTTGAGAAGCCCCCAATACCCCTATATATAGGAGGGTCATGGGACAGGGTTCTCTACCCCGGGAAATGCGGGATTAAAGCATGAGTAGAAGGGTTTGAGATTTTTCCACAAAACAATCAACTGCGCCAGCTGAACCGATCGTTTCATGCATGAACCAATCGGTTGGGGACCTGAGTCGATCGGTTCACACCTGAACCGGTCAGTTGGGGCACCTGAGCCGATCGGTTCACTTATGAACCGGTCAGTTCACTGCCCTGGTCAGTTCCCGATTGACTTTTCCTCTTTTGTTTCGAATTGATCCAAATACCAATCCTTCTTCCAATCAAATTGGACAAGTGAAATGAAGAAAAATTTCTCACCAATCTAACTTTCTCAACTAGCTCGTTTTGACCCATTGAGTCGATCAGTTCAACCCTTGAATCAATCGATTCAGCCTATCCTGAGCCAATCAACTCACCAATCTGAGTCGATCGGTTCACCAAGTTGAGCCGATCAGTTCATCATATGAGTCGATCGGTTGGGAGTGCATACTGTGCAAAATCAGTCAATTGCAGACTCAATCAATCTGATACTCTAATCAATCGGTCCAACACCTTGAACACTATGATACTAAGCTATCAATTAAATGAGTGTTTAATTGAACTACTAAACTCTTTTAGTAATCAATCTAAACATCATTTGTGGATAAACTCATCTTCTAGGTTAAATCCTATGTGTGTGACCCTACAGGCCCATTTCATGTTGGCAGTGAAAGTCCATAACACTTATGATTTCACAAGCAAAGAGTAGTGCCTAGTCGCATATTGGTGCTACCCAAGTGAAATAGAAAGTTGGAGAACAACTTTCAATCCTAAAATCCATGAATGGTGTTACATTGAATGTATAATTCCTTTGTCACTGATATCTCGAATGAACTCAAGGCATGGAACAGTCATTTTGTCAACGTTCATTCACTTTCTTGATCTCAGAGTAGATTGGAGGAGATATGTATGACATCAATATCACATATTGATTCACATATGCGTGTGCACGCCTATCTCAATCCTACTCATCAAGTGGCCATGGATATCAAACTCCCTCAAGAGGGACAAATCCATATCTATCTCTCACCCCTCAAAAGCGCCATGTGTCAAAGCCACCCAATCATCACCTTTATAACAACCCATGTTTCAGGACTACGTTTGATGATGTCAAAGTATACCCAACGGCATGTGTTGAGTGTAGTGATTTCAGGTCAAAGAATCACACTCACCACCATCACTGTGAGAACTGACTGTGACTACCATGTCATGGTTCCATGTGTCAAACTCACGGTGGGTCTGTCTGGTGTACTTGTTCTCTAACAAGTACCTATGTGTTTGGTTTGATATCTCCATATCATGACTAATGAGATTTTGTCATCAACCAACACCACAATCTAGTCTTGTGTATCATTGTTGTCTATCTACCTTCCATAATGACATCCAACTAGGGACATAATAAGAATGTACAAACTCTTAATTTCTGTATGATCTCATCGTTCAGGTCCTCAACTTGAAAGCATACGTCATTGAGTACTGTCATTCTGTAGACATTCAATCTGTTCTATCATAATCTCATATGACTGAACCAGAAATAATTGGAAGCTTGCCTTTGATGTTCATCAAATCAAACTTAATGTATCCCACCAATCATCCCATGATTAGCTCTCAGGGCATACATACCAACAGTAAAGTCTCTTGGTGATATCCCCATTGAAGAGCTCACAGGAAATCTACAAGCCGATGAAGTCAAACTTAACAAGTAAGATGAATAAGAAAGAGAAGAAGAGAAAGAGCTCAAGAGAATGATGAAGGCTGAAATCATAGCTCAAATTGTGGCTATTATTGGTCAATCTTCTCCATCCTCTCAAGTTGAAGAAGATTCCATGTACTCCAAGGGTAGACTCTACAAAGGCAAGTCTTCCTTCTCTACTAGGTGCTTCAAGTGTGGAATGAAGGGTCACTTCAAGGAAGATTGCTCACAAGTAAAAAAAACCCATAATCACATGAGAAGAGAAGAGAAGTATAAGAAGAAGGAGAAACGGCACAAAACCTCAAGTGAATCTTCCAACTTAACCTCAAGTTACTCCTCCAACTCAAATGAAGAATCTAGTAGAGGATCTAGATCAAGATCAAGTAAAAATGGAGAATGCCATTTTGGATTTTAGGGAATCAACAAGTGAAGACCTAGGTGAGGTAAATCTAAACTCTTTAGATAAAGAACCTTTAATTGCAACTATCCATGCTACTTGTGCCTCTCTTAAGTTTTCTAAAAGGAAAAAGAAAAAGCTTTCTAAATTTTTTAATAATTTGCATGTAGAAAAGAATGATATTGAACATGATAATACTTGCTTGCTTGATGAAAATAACACTTATATTAGTCAAGTAGATTCGCATAAACTTGAAAAGGATAATTTACTTGATAAGGTTATATTTCTAGAAGCTCAACCTCTTATGCAAAGTTCCAATGAAGAGCATACTAAAATTATTAATTATCTCATGCTTGACATTAATGTTCTTAAATATGAAAATAAGAACAAAGATTTGGCTTTGCAAGGTTTAGAATCTGAAAATAGGATCTATCATTCTAAGATTACTTTGTTTGAAAATGAAAATGCTGCCTTGCTTGCTGAAATCAATGTCCTTGAATCTTTTTCTAGTTCTAGTAGTACAGTGAATAATATTTCTACTCTTCATATTGGTAAAGATTCTTATATGACCAAAGTTCTTTTCTTAGAAAATGATCTTTTGCATGCTAGAGATAATATAAATAAATTGTCTTCCACAATTACTTTTCTTATGCATGATAATCATAGTTTGATATCTTCTTTGAAAAGATTCTTACATGATAAAAAGAATATTAATTCAATATTAGATCATACTACTAAACAAATGGGTAGAGATGCTCTTAGACTTCATAGCAGACAAAGGAACAATAGAGATAAAGGACCTTCAATTCAATGAAGAATCCTCTAGTTCCATGGATAGGAGATCATGTAATTGTTGCAATGAAATTATTCATTATTCCACTTATTGCCCTTTTAGGAAAGCACCCAATAGTAATAGAATTTGGACTACTGAAATAACCCCTCCAAACCCAAAAATATGATTGCAGACCATTTCATCTTTCTTCTTGTAGGTCACTTGCTAATGGATTAACTTGATCTATTGGTTTCTGAATGACTTCTAAATCCACATAAAAGAAGAAAGGTGAGATGTGTAGGGGGTAGCAACAAGTGGAATAGAAATTGTTAGCACAGAGGTAATGTTATTGTTGCTCATATCCAATCACAATGTGTTTTTTCTAAGTTAGTATGCACTATACTTATGGTTTTTGAGACAAAAATGGTATATTGTGATTCTCATCACTTTCTTCCTCAAAACTATTTCTAGTGCTTTAATAGTGCATTACTAACTTGCTTACATATGTTTGGATATGGTTCATATTGTTATCATGCCTCTAGATATGTTATTCTGATATATATGTGCTTTTTTATAGTAGTTGTGTTGGCCAAGTTTGTCCTGGTGACAACTCGACCGATGGGCACCAATGGGTGTTACCAACAATTGTTGTCAATAGAGAAGTTGAACCCAGAACTTGACCGATAACACTGTGCACAAAATACATAAATGGCTTTTTGGATGAGAATTTCCCTCTCAACTAGACCTTCTTAACCAATTGTTTTATTCTATGCCACTCCCCTTGGTAGATTTATATGTGCACATTTTCATGCTTTAATTTGCCTATCCTTCGTGCATCTCTATTAATTTAATTGCTCTATATTGGTATCTCTATATTGGTATGTCTTTAATTGTTTTATATTGGTATCTCTTTAATTGATCTATATTGGTATCTCTTTATGTGCATTCCCCTTGGTAGCCACATATATCACAAAAAATTGCAAAAGATAGTACATACCATTGTCTACTAGCTAACATGCCCCAAACATGTCACATAGGATATCATGTTCACATATACATGTCATATCTATACAACCATGGATTACTACCAAAAACTCATTATTGATGTACAACATCTACAAAACTTTCCCAAGGACCTGAGAGTACAAGGATGACACATATGACTCTACTACAAAACATTAGCAGCATATCCAACCTTTAACGACTCCTGCTCCTCTTGCTGCTCAGCTTCAACTGCACGATCTCTATCTCATCGTGCACTACCACCTAAAATATGTTGAAACCCGTAGGGTGAGACCAAACATCCCAATAAGAGATATAACTCTCATTAACAACTATTGCAAGCATAGATAGGCTAAGCAAGTAGGTATCATTATTATTAAGATGAGTAGATTCAACTAAACAATATAAGAAAAGCAACTAACATAGATAAATTAGTTTAGGCATCTCTAACTGAGTAGTACATCATCTTATACTTTTAGAAGGAATAAGAAGAGCATGTATAATAGTTGATTTTGCTTACCACATTATAATTCAAGAAATAAGTACAAGAATCAAACCAAAGGTGTCATCTAATATGAATCACATTTGACCATAAGAAAATATACTACACGTTTGTATTATGTATTTTATTTACCCTGAGGATCTGAGTCATACCACTCAAATCCAACTGACCAATGCTAAGTTGAATGTAGTGCCATACAAGATCAATGGAAGAGCTGGAATCCATGATCTCACCACACAACTCCCAGTTAGTATGAGAGACAACATTTAGACATAACATTCAACTTGCAATAGTGACGTACAATCAAGATGAAATGAAAACAACTAGTACGACCGTGGTACAGGTCACGACACTAGAGAACAACTCACACATGGTCGTTCAAAAGAGGCAACATGTAGTTACACTACTGCCTTTCATATATCACAACACCACGAGGCATGACCACAATCATCCTCCAGACCAATAATCGTGAACGCAAGGATATATCATCGACTTGCACCATTGCATATTCAACAATGTGTGCTCTGAGTTTTCTGTAGGAATGACTTATTTCACCACCCAACAAGTTCTGACACTTGAATGGATCTATGGCACAGGGAATCTACATGGTTATGGTTTCACTTGATTTGTTAAGCCAATTGAATGTCTTTTAGCATCAATCAAGTTACAATGTACAAACCCTAAACAAACTCTACAAAGATAAGGGTAGGATAGAACTCCAGAAGATATAAAACGTATGAGGTATACACTTGTCACATCACCACTTGATATCTCTACCAGATAAGGCCATCAACATTATCACACTATTAGGGGATAGAAATCCCTCATCTTATCACTAGAGGATATCACCTCACAATAGGCATTGAGCCTCCACTAGGTCATAAGACCCAAATTACAGCATCATTTATTTCATCATGACTCAAAAGTCTCACAACATCACCCTATGACATATCGAGCACACCATAAAATCCACTATATAAGTTTTTCATTCCACCTACAAGGTTATGATTACACAAGTAGGAGAGAGAAAACATAATCACGAGCTATTCATTAAAACAGGCACAGCCATCACAACATACACTTGACAATTTAGAGTTAGGGTTTCTCATATATCCAATTAGGGTTTTTGTTTCAATAGTCATCATTAAACCCTAGATACATCATCATCCACTTTCAAGGAATGCATTGGGTTTAACATTTCTATCAAAATCATGTAGCATCATTATGTAGACAACAACATGTATCGACCATTAGGGTAATTTGTGTAATATTCAACACTCATGCATATGTAGTAGCCACCATGGGCAACATCTTGTAGAGACCCCACTAGGTCAATCCCTTGTTGCAACCGCAACACATAGGTATCTACCTCCAAGACCAAGGTACCTGTTGAGAGAAGAAGTCAGGTGTAATGACCAAACAATATAGTTGACACCTTATTGTGACTGCTTCCCAAGTTCACACCTTGTTGCAACCAAAACACACCACCAAAGGTAGTGATCCAAATGAAAACAAGATGTTGCGACCAACTGACTCAAGCATGCATTGTAACCAACAAAGTTATACATGAGTAGTAACCCTCAAACTACAACACATGTTGTGACTGAAACACACACATGGTGTAGCGACCATCCAAAGCAAACATGTGTGGCAACCCTTGGTGATTAGGGTTAGACATGTAGTGATCATCCATTAGGGTGAGGGTTTTTTGTAGAGAAACCAACTAGAGGTAAATGTTTCAATAACAACAAGGATGAGTAGAGACCCCAAACCCCAAGAAACCACATCGAAAGAAGGATCAAACCAGGGTAACATCCAAAACCAACTAAAGCAAATGTAATGACCTCCCAACTTGTTGTAATGGGCACAACATCAAGAACTCAAGCGTTGGCCGACACAAGATCCACATATAACAATTATCAATTTGTTCAAGATAGCTACCAGAGCATGTACAACCAAGGTGTATCAACCCAAGACACCAAGAGAACCATATGACCAAAACATGGGAGTAACACTAAGAAGTCCAACTATCACCAAGATAAAATATCACAAAGGCATGAACATCCACCCTATAATGATCATCAACAAGATAAATAGGGAAAACCAAACTAAGGGGGAGAAAGCCAAGACACATGAAAACCTATTTGAAGCCTCATTCAAAACATGATGATCAAACCATAACTCAAGATGATTGACCATCAACTAATATGCATGCAAGAACTACACTTCAATCACTTAGAAATTGTGTGCATGAAATTAGGGTTTAGGATAAAGAACAATCCATATAGGAATTGTTACGTCTATTTCGAGAAAACAAGATTAACTAATGCGGAAGCATTCACTAAGCATCGGATTACCAAAAATCACTAAAAATTTTAAACTTTTTACGAAGAGATCCTTTAAAGGTAAAGCTTTCTCATAAAGCAACATGATAAGTTGTTTACAACTGATCCATCAGTAAAACTCTGTAAGGCAAGATACAAAAGTCTCTAAGGACTGGACCAAAAACTCGAAAGCACTAACTATTACTCCGAGGACCTAAGAGTACAGAGACGACATATAGGACTCTAACACTATCTACACATGACATAGCAGCCAATGCCTCCACCTGAAGCTTCACTGTTGTCCTTGGTACTGCTGATGCTGCCCTTCACCTATTGAAGGATTTCTGCCTCCTCGCCCACGTCCACCTAAAGGTTGAAATCTACGAGGTGAGACAATTATAAAAATCGTCCCAGCGAGAGATATAACTTTTCGCCAGAAGCATAATTATTGCAGCATAAGAGAATAAATGTACACAAAGAAGTTATGTATATTTGGGAGTAGTTAAAACAATGTTTAACAGATTAAACTATTCTTTCTACTAAAAGCAATGCAACTATAAATTGATAAAATCACATGTCACTTATCACATCACTAACTCCCTTCAGACTTGGATCATATATCCATTGCCTGGCATTATTATTTGGGAAAGGATGGCCTATAGCCATACTCCTTCTCCCAAAGTGTTAGGATTCCAACTCCACAACATATCTGCATAACTTGTACATATGATATCAGACTTAACATTACTTATGTAATACAAGGGTTATTTACATTCATAACCCATTAGTCTGTAGTTAAGCTTTTCATAGGATTATTCTGTAATAGAATTTCACATAGAAACACTTTGGTTTAGGTCATACCTCATATTTTTAATATTGTGATATCAATCTCTAACCATCTTATTAATATGAAATCCGGAATGTGGGAGTTCAAACCCCTGGACTAATCATAGCATTTGTTACCAAGTAACATCTCATTTTATCTGGTTATCTAAATAATATGACCTTTGAAGATCAACAAAGCATATTACTCGTGGCTCATTCAACCTATCAAACTCTTATGTTATCACTTACCAGATAACATGACATTTAGTTATACTCTTGAATTATAGGTAACACGTGTTCTTAATGCAATTAGCATTATAAATCTTACCTGGATCTGATCACCTCTATATGAAACCTGTCAAGCTTAACTTTTATCAGTTATTCCATATACTCCCACATACTCTAAAGTATGTGATCCAGGAGTTCCCTTTGCAAAACCTGTTTCACTATTATTTAAATTCTAACAATGATGGATCTATGATCAGGGCTCTACATGGTATGATTATACTTGATTATTAGGTACATATCAGTATTCTTTTAGCATCATACATGTTTCCAAACATTCAAGTACTAAACATGGCTATAACAGAAGAATACTAAATGTACAAGTATATCTCATATCAGTTATCAACTGGATATCATTTCTTAATCATCTTGTCACTATGATTCAAGAACATGGGTTCTCACACCCTTATATCATCATAACACTTGCTATCAAGTGCCATATCAGCATCAAGTCATCTATTAGCATGACCTTGATTGAAGCAATGTATATACTTTTCACATATCATTACTCTAAAAGCTTATAATTTTTTTCAAGGAATATGACATCATAACTCATACCTGGCTATGATTACCTCATAATATCAACCTGTATGACTTATACAAATAAGGACATGCATATATAACAATGTTAGCACAATACCAAAACTTCTCAATTTCATAATAGGACACCACGGCCGTGCCACCTTGCACGGTCGTGCAAAGTAAGACTACCACGGCCGTGCTCCCTTGCACGGTCATGCAAGCTAAGGCTACCACGGTCATGCTCCCTTGCACGGTCGTGCTACAGCAGATCATTACATGATTCATATATATATATATATATATATATATATATATATATATATATATATATATATATATATATATATATATATATATATATATATATATATATATATATATATTCTAATTTCTCATTCTTTCAAATTGATTAGGTCACAACAACCCTTCAACCAAGCACATACTACTATGGTCAACATAGGGTATCAAGCTATTAATCCTATAAACAATTAAGAATTCTCCCTTTAATTGGTTCTTAAGCACTTAGGTATTATTAGGGTTTCAACCTTCACACCTTCATTGATTATCATTACTAATCATTATTGGATCAATCGAACATTCATCATCTTAATTCTTAAAGACTCAATCACATTGGACCTCCACTTCATAAGGTCTCCAAATGAATTAGGGTTTCCAATGTTGATTCCTTCAATCATCGAATTCATGGAACCAATCATCATTTGGACCTATACTCATACCTTAATTGAGTTTAATAGGTCAACCTTCAACTGATTTGTCCCTCACTTGACCCTCAATTGACCATCAGTTAGGGTTTAACTCAATCAAATTAGGGTTTGGAATCAATAACCCTTCAACATATTTCAATGTGGGTCTAATTGATTTGAACCTATTGAACCATCAATCAAATGTGACATGACCTGACACCAAACGTTCTTGAGGTCGTTTGGATGACCTCCAAACGGTCTTGAGACTGTTTGCCCATCATATCATCAAAATCCAAGTCAACCAATTAAGGTTTGGATCATTGGATTGATCACCAAAACAACAATTGATTACATTCCAACTTAGTATCATTGGATCATCAATTGCTTAACCATACTCACCCCTAGACCTCCAAACGGTCTTGGGTGACCTCCAAACGGTCTTGAGACCGTTTGGATGAGTTCCAAATGGTCTTGAGACCGTTTGGCTCACCCAACCCTTGGATTCTAGTGAAAAATAATTAGGGTGTGAGCTATTGAGTTGATCGTCAAATCAGCAATTGATTGCCTTGTAATTGTGTAACTTTGGACCTTCAATTGGTCAACTATACTTGACCCTAGACCTCCAAACGGTCTTGAGTGACCTCCAAATGGTCTTGAGACCGTTTGGGCCAATCAACCCCAAACAATCAACTCAATTCAATGCAAATCCAACACTTAGTCGATTAGGGTTAACACCATATCTTTTGTCCTTCAAACACTTAACCATATCCAACCCTAGACCTCCAAACGGTCTTGGGTGACCTCCAAAGGGTCTTGATACCGTTTGGATGATCCCCAAACGGTCTTGAGACCGTTTGGGCAAGAAAACCCAAAAAGTCATATCAATCAAGTTGAAAGTCAACACTTAATCCAATTAGGGTTTACATAATTGATTAGCCTTCAACTCACGATTCCTTTGGAGTTAATCCCTCAAATTTGGAGGGTTATTAAACAACATGATTATGAACAGGAATACCAAACGGTCAATGCTTGGTCAACTCACTCAAATGGTTTGAAACCGTTTGCCCAAAAAGTTCAAGTTAATCAGATTGGAAAATCAGCACTTAATTCAATTCGATTGCCTAATTGTTTAGACTTTAACTCATGATTCCTTGGGAGTTAACCTATCAAATTTGGTAGGTCATTAGTCCACATAATTAATAACAGTAATCGCAAACGTTCAACGCTTGGTCAACGCACTCAAACGCTTGAGACCGTTTTCCCAAAACGTTCAAATTAATCAGATTGAAAATCAGCATTTAATTCAATTCGACTTGCCTAACGGATTGGCCTTCATCCTACGATTCCTTTGGAGTTAACCCCTCAAATTTGGTGGGTCATTAGCCTACATAATTATAAACAGAAATCCCAAACGGTCCATGCTTGGTAAATGCCCTCAAATGGTATTTGAGACCGTTTTCTCCAACCAACCTTGTGAAACCGTTTGCCCTTCAAACGGTTTTGCAAACCGTTTGCCCCAAACCGTTTGGTCAAAGGGGGGAAAACAGGACCTTTTGATAAAGTAACATTGGTAATAATTCCCATCTTCTTCTACCTCCAGATCAAGGTCTGTTCTTCGTGGTTTTAGTTGCAGGAAAGCAAGGAAGGATGGGGAAAAGAAGAACAAGCTACTTTTGCAAGTACAAAGATATGCATAAGAAAGCAAAAGGTTTAGAGTTATAAAACCCGCCTTAAAAGTTGTTCCTAGAGATCCAAGCTTCCAAGATTCAGGCCTTTAATGGAGTCTTGAGATCCACAGGTTGGTCCAAGGTGATTCTCCAAGGAAAAGATGGAGATGATCGGCTAGAACAAGAAACCTAAGTGAATTAGCCATGAAACCAACCTTATACAAGAATTTTCACCATGAATTCAAGCTAGAAGGTGGTGTTCTCTTACCTAGAACAGGTTGGTCGCCCCCCCTGATCTCCAGAGATTCCTTATACTGTTTGAGAAAGATGAGAAGTGAGGAAGTGAAGGGGAAACGTTGGTTTGGTTTGGAAAGAAAGGTGCTTATATAGTTTAGGCTGATTTTCACCATAAGGACCTCTAAAGCATAGAATTCTCATCTAAGTCCCTCCTTCTTTCTAAGGCACGTCCAAGCATGATAATCCTATGCAAAGTCCATCAAACCTCAAGATCTAAGGGTAGAGAAAACCAACATGCATACTAGGATACATATATGAAGGGTCTTCTCACTCATACTAGGTGTTTTCACTACAAGGGTCATCCTTCTTATCCAATTATTCAATTGAAGCGCCCCTCTCATCATTTCTTATCTAAAAGATGTCAAGAGTCATAAAAGATATACTAGAAGGTATATTTTACAAGTTGCACCCCATATTTTGAGTAAATTGCACTTTACACCAAAGTCAGGGTTTTAAGCACAAGGACTGCTCCACAAGCTGCACCTTGGTGCCCAAGCTTGGAGAATCCATCATACCTCAATATATTCATTAATATGATGTTTCATCATCAAAGGAACATCTTAACATGTGAAATTTGCAAGTTAACCCTTCTCATCGGGTAATTTGCACATAGGTCCCTGCATAACAAAACAATATTACAACATTTTTTTAAAAGGACAGAAATGAAATTATAGATTCTTCTAAAGCTTAATGACATATCAAGGGGTAATCACAAGCCTCTAATTATATTTTAAGCAAAACATCTAGGGTTAGTTCATAACCCAGGTCAGGGATGTTACAAATTATATCCCCCTAACAAGGATTTCGTCCTCGAAATCTCAGATAAAAGGAAGCAGATATTATTTAAGTATCATATCTTGCTAATAAATTAATTTGGAAACATTCACTGAGAAGGTTCACTAAGAAATTTGTCTTGGAGGATTTCACTAAGTAAATTTACTAAGTGTATTGTTTCAAAGGCTTTTACTGAAAGAGTTCATTAAGTATATTCACTAAGTATATTCACTAAGTTTTCTCACTAAGTATTCACTGAATAAGTTTACTGAGTATATTCACTAAGTATGTTCACTAAGTTTGCTCACTAAGTATTCACTGAGTAAGTTCACTGAGTATATTCACTAAGTATGTTCACTAAGTTTGCTCACTAAGTATTCACTGAGTAAGTTCACTGAGTATATTCACTAAGTACATTCACTAAGTTTGCTCACTAAGTATTCACTGAGTAAGTTCACTGAGTATATTCACTAAGTGCATTCACTAAGTTTGCTTGCTAAGTATTCACTGAGTAAGTTCACTGAGTATTCACTGAGTATATTCACTGAGTATATTCACTAAGTATGTTCACTGAGTATTCACTGAGTATATTCACTGAGTATATTCACTAAGTATGTTCATTGAGTATTCACTGAGTATATTCACTGAGTATATTCACTAAGTATGTTCACTGAGTATTCATTGAGTATATTCACTGAGTATGTTCACTAAGTATGTTCACTAAGTATTCACTGAGTATATTCACTGAGTATTCACTGAGTATATTCACTGAGTATGATCACTAAGTATTCAGCGAGGAAGTTCACTAAGTATATTCACTAAGTATGTTTACAAAGTATGTTCACTAAGTATTCACTGAGGAAATTCACTGAGTATGATCACTAAGTATTCACTGAAGAAATTCACTAAGTATATTCACTAAGTATGTTCACAAAGTATGTTCACTAAGTATTCACTAAGATCCTCTCATTTAATTTTTCTTATACTCCTTAGATTGTTTCAAAATAATTACCTGATCAGAGTAATCAAAAGATAACAATCTAAGAGTTTCATACTTGCCTTATCTGCAATAACCATATACCTGGCCAGGGTATATAAGTATTGAGATTAGGTAGTATGTATTTTACTTATCATCATATTCTTTGCTTTTCATATCATTATACACGCAGAATTTATCATTCTAGGTTATTCTTCAGGTATAACATCTATATCTCATCCTTTTAATACACAGTTAAGGGATATTATAAATTGTTTTAAAGAATATTGAGTAAGATTTGAATTCTTATCTTTCTTGTGTCCTTCTAGGACTTAGTCAAGAAATTCAAAAGCAGCTAACTTCCATATTTTTAACACATAGAATCCTAATATGTAATAATAAAACAATACTTATTTCATCTGACCTGTATGGGATGTTTGTCCACGTCCTGTATTATTATATTGCCTCCCTTGTGGGCCTTGCAGACTCTGTCCTTGAGGTCGAGTCATTATTGCATTCATGTCTGGACAATCCCTTGCCAGATGTCCCAGTTGTCTACATAAGTAACAGATCTTGGGTGCAAGGTGTTTATACGATCCAGTTACCGATGCTGAGGCTATGTCGGAGGGTCTTCTTGGAATACTACTATGGTCCCTATTTCCACTTGACACCCATTGCGTTTGGGAAGGGAATTCTGATATTGCCGTTGGTGTAGAAAATCTTGGCTTCGTAAAACTTTCAGGCCTTTGTTCTTGAGGCTGGGTGTACATCTTCTTACTACTTGTCTGTTGTTTTACGGTTTCCGACCTCTCTATCCTTCTTACTGACTCCACAAAGGTGGCAAACCTTTCTCTGTTTTCCAAGGCAGACACAGGAGTGGCTAGTTCAGCATTCAATCCTTTCTCAAAACGCCGAATTCTTTCTTCATCACTAACTTCCATCTGTGGACAAAACCGTAGTAACTCCATGAACTTAGCTTCATATTCGCTAACGTTCATCAGTCCTTATGTGATCTTCTCAAATTGAGAGATCTTCTCATCTAGATACGTCTTAGGGAAGTATCTATTGACCAATTCTCGTCGGAAAACCTCCCATCCTATTTCTTCACCTGGTCTCTTATCTTCCTCTATCATCCACCAATTACCAGCACTTCCTTTTAGGAGGTATACTGCATGCTTAACCTTTTCAGCTTCAGGAATATCAAGGATCCTGAAAGCCTTTTCCTACTCTGTCAACCATAGATCAGCATCTACTGGATCAGATGTACCAGCATAGTCTATGGCTCCCACCCGGCGAAGTCTCTCGAAAGTCTTGCCGGTTCCATAACCTTCCTGATGGGCTGGTGCCCTAGATGCAAATGGTGGCACCCTATCTGCTATGTGTGTTATGGCTGCCAGAAACTTATCAAAAAAAGCATAAGTAGCTGGATTTTCTATCTCAGCTGGGTCAAACTGGGGCTGTTCAGGTACAGGCCCTTCCCTATTCTGGTCTCCTGCACCTCCTCCTGGTGCAGCAGAACTGCCCTCATCGGCATGCTCTTCATGTGGTCCAAACATCTTCAAGTTCTTCTCCTCCTATGTGAGCAGAAGATACTATCAGATAATCTGGAAAACACTTAGAACAGACTCTATAATCTTAGTCCTATGTCTCTGTAGACTCAGCGAACCTAGAGCTCTGATACCACTAATTGTTACGTCTATTTCGAGAAAACAAGATTAACTAATGTGGAAGCGTTCACTAAGCATCGGATTACCAGAAATCACTAAAAATTTTAAACTTTTTATGAAGAGATCCTTTAAAGGTAAAGCTTTCTCATAAAGCAACATGATAAGTTGTTTACAACTGATCCATCAGTAAAACTCTGTAAGGCAAGATACAAAAGTCTCTAAGGACTGGACCAAAAACTCGAAAGAACTAACTATTACTCCGAGGACCTGAGAGTACAGAGACGACATATAGGACTCTAACACTATCTACACATGACATAGCAGCCAATGCCTCCACCTGAAGCTTCACTGCTGTCCTTGGTACTGCTGATGCTGCCCTTCACCTATTGAAGGATTTCTGCCTCCTCGCCTACGTCCACCTAAAGGTTGAAATCTATGAGGTGAGACAATTATAAAAATCGTCCCAGCGAGAGATATAACTCTTCGCCAGAAGCATAATTATTGCAGCATAAGAGAATAAATGTACACAAAGAAGTTATGTATATTTGGGAGTAGTTAAAACAATGTTTAACAGATTAAACTATTCTTTCTACTAAAAGCAATGCAACTATAAATTGATAAAATCACATGTCACTTATCACATCACTAACTCCCTTCAGACTTGGATCATATATCCATTTCCTGGCATTATTATTTGGGAAAGGATGGCCTATAGCCATACTCCTTCTCCCAAAGTGTTAGGATTCCAACTCCACAACATATCTGCATAACTTGTACATATGATATCAGACTTAACATTACTTATGTAATACAAGAGTTATTTACATTCATAACCCATTAGTCTGTAGTTAATCTTTTCATAGGATTATTCTGTAATAGAATTTCACATAGAAACACTTTGGTTTAGGTCATACCTCATATTTTTAATATTGGGATATCAATCCCTAACCATCTTAGTAATATGAAATCCAGAATGTGGGAGTTCAAACCCCTGGACTAATCATAGCATTTGTTACCAATTAACATCTCATTTTATCTGGTAATCTAAATAATATGACCTTTGAAGATCAACAAAGCATATTACTCGTGGCTCATTCAAACTATCAAACTCATATGTTATCACTTACCAGATAACATGACATTTAGTTATACTCTTGAATTATAGGTAACACATGTTCTTAATGCAATTAGCATTATAAATCTTACCTGGATCTGATCACCTCTATATGAAACCTGTCAAGATTAACTTTTATCAGTTATTCCATATACTCCCACATACTCTAAAGTATGTGATCCAGGAGTTCCCTTTGCAAAACCTATTTCACTATTATTTAAATTCTGACAATGATGGATCTATGATCAGGGCTCTACATGGTATGATTATACTTGATTATTAGGTACATATCAATATTCTTTTAGCATCATACATGTTTCCAAACATTCAAGTACTAAACATGGCTATAACAGAAGAATACTAAATGTACAAGTATAACTCATATCAGTTATCAACTGGATATCAATTCTTAATCATCTTATCACTATGATTCAAGAGCATGGGTGCTCACACCCATATATCATCATAACACTTGCTATCAAGTGCCATATCAGCATCAAGTCATCTATTAGCATGACCTTGATTGAAGCAATGTATATACTTTTCACATATCATTACTCTAAAAGCTTATAATTGTTTTCAAGGAATATGACATCATAACTCATACCTGGCTATGATTATCTCATAATATCAACCTGTATGACTTATACAAATAAGGACATGCATATATAACAATGTTAGTACAATACCAAAACTTCTCAATTTCATAATAGGACACCACGGCCGTGCCACCTTGCACGGTCGTGCAAAGTAAGACTACCACAGCCGTGCTCCCTTGCACGGTCATGCAAGCTAAGGCTACCACGACCGTGCTCCCTTGCACGGTCGTGCTACAGCAGATCATTACATGATTCATATATATATATATATATATATATATATATATATATATATATATATATTCTAATTTCTCATTCTTTCAAATTGATTAGGTCACAACAACCCTTCAACCAAGCACATACTATTATGGTCAACATAGGGTATCAAGCTATTAATCCTATAAACAATTAAGAATTCTCCCTTTAATTGGTTCTTAAGCACTTAGGTATTATTAGGGTTTCAACCTTCACACCTTCATTGATTATCATTACTAATCATTATTGGATCAATCGAACATTCATCATCTTAATTCTTAAAGACTCAATCACATTGGACCTCCACTTCATAAGGTCTCCAATTGAATTAGGGTTTCCAATGTTGATTCCTTCAATCATCGAATTCATGGAACCAATCATCATTTGGACCTATACTCATACCTTAATTGAGTTTAATAGGTCAACCTTCAACTGATTTGTCCCTCACTTGACCCTCAATTGACCATCAATTAGGGTTTAACTCAATCAAATTAGGGTTTGGAATCAATAACCCTTCAACATATTTCAATGTGGGTCTAATTGATTTGAACCTATTGAACCATCAATCAAATGTGACATGACCTGACCCCAAACGGTCTTGAGGTCGTTTGGATGACCTCCAAACGGTCTTGAGACCGTTTGCCCATCATATCATCAAAATCCAAGTCAACCAATTAAGGTTTGGATCATTGGATTGATCACCAAAACAACAATTGATTACATTCCAACTTAGTATCATTGGATCATCAATTGCTTTACCATACTCACCCCTAGACCTCCAAACGGTCTTGGGTGACCTCCAAACGGTCTTGAGACCATTTGGATGAGTTCCAAACAGTCTTGAGACCGTTTGGCTCACCCAAACCTTGGATTCTAGTGAAAAATCATTAGGCTTTGAGCTATTGAGTTGATCGTCAAATCAGCAATTAATTGCCTTGTAATTGTGTACCTATGGACCTTCAATTGGTCAACTATACTTGACCCCAGACCTCCAAACGGTCTTGAGTGACCTCCAAACGGTCTTGAGACCGTTTGGGTGAACCCAAACGGTCTCTAACCGTTTGGAGGTCACTCAAGACCGTTTGGAGGTCTGGGGTCAAGTATATCCCCAACTGGTCTTGAGACTGTTTGGGCCAATCAACCCCAAACAATCAACTCAATTCAATGCAAATCCAACACTTAGTCGATTAGGGTTAACACCATATCTTTTGTCCTTCAAAAACTTAACCATATCCAACCCTAGACCTCCAAACAGTCTTGGGTGACCTCCAAACGGTCTTGAGACCGTTTGGATGATCCCCAAACGGTCTTGAGACCGTTTGGGCAAGAAAACCCAAAAAGTCATATCAATCAAGTTGAAAGTCAGCACTTAATCCAATTAGGGTTTACATAATTGATTAGCCTTAAACTCACGATTCCTTTGGAGTTAATCCCTCAAATTTGGAGGGTTATTAACCAACATGATTATGAACAGGAATCCCAAACGGTCAACGCTTGGTCAACTCACGCAAACAGTTTGAAACCGTTTTCCCAAAAAGTTCAAGTTAATCAGATTGGAAAATCAGCACTTAATTCAATTCGATTGCCTAATTGTTTAGACTTTAACGCATGATTCCTTGGGAGTTAACCTATCCAATTTGGTAGGTCATTAGGCCAATTAGGAACAGTAATACCAAACAGTAAATGCTTGTTCAATGCACTCAAACGGTCTTGAGACCGTTTGCCCAAAACGTTCAAATTAATCAGATTGAAAATCAGCATTTAATTCAATTCGACTTGCCTAATTGATTGGCCTTCATCCTACGATTCCTTTGGAGTTAACCCCTCAAATTTGGTGGGTCATTAGCCTACATAATTATGAACAGAAATCCCAAACGGTACATGCTTGGTAAATGCCCTCAAACAGTCTTCGAGACCGTTTTCTCCAACCAACCTTGTGAAACCGTTTGCCCTTCAAACGGTTTTGCAAACCGTTTGCCCCAAACCGTTTGTTCAAAGGGGGGAAAACAGGACCGTTTGATAAAGTAACATTGGTAATCATGCCCATCTTCTTCTACCTCCAGATCAAGGTCTGTTCTTCGTGGTTTTAGTTGCAGGAAAGCAAGGAAGGATGGGGAAAAGAAGAACAAGCTACTTTTGCAAGTACAAAGATATGCATAAGAAAGAAAAAGGTTTAGAGTTATAAAACCCGCCTTAAACGTTGTTCCTAGAGATCCAAGCTTCCAAGCTTCAAGACTTTAATGGCTTCTTGAGCTCCACAGGTTGGTCCAAGGTGATAATCCAAGGAAAAGATGGAGATGATCGGCTAGAACAAGAAACCTAAGTGAATTAGCCATGAGACCAACCTTATACAAGAATTTTCTCCATGAATTCAAGCTAGAAGGTGGTGTTCTCTTACCTAGAACAGGTTGGTCACCCCCCTGATCTCCAGAGCTTCCTTAGACTGTTTGAGAAAGATGAGAAGTGAGGAAGTGAAGGGGAAACGTTGGTTTGGTTTGGAAAGAAAGGTGCTTCTATAGTTTAGGCTGATTTTCACCATAAGGACCTCTAAAGCATAGAATTCTCATCTAAGTCCCTCCTTCTTTCTAAGGCACGTACAAGCATGATAATCCTATGCAAAGTCCATCAAAACTCAAGATCTAAGGGTAGAGAAAACCAACATGCATACTATGATACATATATGAAAAGTCTTCTCACTCATACTAGGTGTTTTCACTACAAGGGTCATCCTTCTTATCCAATTATTCAATTGAAGTGCCCCTCTCATCATTTCTTCTCTAAAAGATTTCAAGAGTCATAAAAGATATACTAGAAGGTATATTTTACAAGTTGCACCCCATATTTTGAGTAAATTGCACTTTACACCAAAGTCAGGGTTTTAAGCACAAGGACTGCTCCACAAGCTGCACCTTGGTGCCCAAGCTTGGAGAATCCATCATACCTCAACATATTCATTAATATGATGTTTCATCATCAAAGGAACATCTTAACATGTGAAATTTGCAAGTTAACCCTTCTCATTGGGTAATTTGCACATAGGTCCCTGCATAACAAAACAATATTACAACATTGTTTTAAAAGGACAGAAATGAAATTATAGATTCTTCTAAAGCTTAATGACATATCAAGGGGTAATCACAAGCCTATAATCATATTTTAAGCAAAACATCTAGGGTTAGTTCATAACCCAAGTCAGGGATGTTACAGGAATACTTCAAAATCATAAACCCTTGATCATGATAACGTCTTCTAACATCTTAAGGTCATGAATTACAGATAAAAACAGTATCATACAAGTAAATTAATGGTGCAATAATACTAGAAGGGAAACTTATATAATCCACCTTAAGAAACCAGACAAGCTCTAAGAAATAAGAAGAACTCCAACTTTACTGCACAGTCACAAGGTCACCTCAAGAAGAAGAAACATACCAAGGTCAAAAGATAGCTCAAGGTGAAGAGAACTCAACCCTAGGCCAAACAAGTGAGAAGAAATAGGAGAGCTTCTTATCACATAGGTACCACCATGGTCAATCCATAGTCTCTGACCTTAGTGAAGAGAAGTTCCTCAAAGAATAGCCACCATGGTTGCACCACAGTCTCGCGACCAAGGAAGGAAGAAGAGAGGTAGGGTTCCAAAGGAACAACGTGATCCAGGGTGTAGAATTACTTACCAAGAAGGAAGATCACCAAGAGTAACCACAAAGAAGATGATCAAGCTTAAGATCACCACATGCAAAGATGATCGGCCGCCACACACCAAGATAAATACTCTCTAGATACACCAAGATCCAAGGTTGCTCCAATAAAGAGATAGGGAGAAGAGAGAGCTAAAAGGATTACTTGCTTGTGGAGGAGAAAGCTTATATAGACATGGGTAGGAGGGAAGCAAAAGATATGAGGTGTCAAGATGTTAGAGCATAAAAAGGACACTTTCCCCACAAAGGACCAGCCATGCATGCACACATGTAAGAGAGACGTTAAAACCAATGTGGTGTAGCAACCACTTGATCCCCAAACACAACTTTGTTGAAGCAAACATAGTGTAGATGTCACAACACACAACTACACAAGGCATTGGACGCTACACACACAAGGAACCCTAGCAACCAAAAACAAAGGTCAAAGCACCATGGTCAAAGTGAACCCATCAAAGCATGGTCTATTAGTCGAAGTACTCTCAAGACTCAACATCAAGGTCACCACATTGATCACCACACTCAAGAACACACACAACCATCACCAACATCCATGCAACTCATGTAGAACCCTAACATCACCTCAAGATTCCACTTCACCAACCAAGGTCCAATAAGGAATCCTATAGCATCATTCTCTCTCTCATGATGCCAAGGTACGAAGGGAACAACCTACACGTGACAACTTGCAAGGTAAACCCTCAACATGGGTAAATTGCAACTTGGTCCACAACAAGCATAACTAGCTAAAACATGACCAAACTAAAAACATAAACTTGTCACATGTTATGAAGGCATCTCAAGAGATTAGATTAAGTTTCTAATCATATTATTTATAAAGGCAAGCACATCAAGTACTAAGCTAGGTTATGGGTCTTATAATCATAAACCCCTAACAAGGATTTTACCCCTAAAAATCCTATGTGAGAAGAGACGAGTACTTCCTACACATCTCTTCCTCAAGTTCCCATGTGCCTTCCTCAACACCACAATCATGCCACAAAACCTTAACCAAAATGATATCTTTGAACTTCAACTTCTTGATCTTTCTATCCATGACCAACATGGGATCCTCCACATATGACACATCCTCATCCAACTCAACCTCCAATGGCTGCAACACCAACTCAGTGTCAGGGTGACACTTCCTTAACATCTGAACATGGAACACTGGATGCAGCATGTGCAACTCAGGTGGCAATTCCAACTTAAAGGCCACCTTCCCAACACATGCCACCATAGGGTATGGTCCCATATACCTTGGATCCAACTTACCCTTCTTCCCAAACCTCATCACACCTTTCTTAAGAGAGAGCTTGAGATACACTCTATCTCCCACTAGGAACACCAATAGCCTATGATGATTATCATCATAAGACTTATGCATATCCTGGTCTGCCTTCAACTGTTGATGTATCATCTTAATCTTTTCTTTTGTCTGGTACACAAGCTCAGGACCTAGAACTTGATATTCACCAGTCTCAAACCAACACAATGGAGATCTACAACGTCTCCCATACAACACCTTGTACTGTTCCATGTCAATACTCCTCTAATAACCGTTGTTATATGCAAACTCTATCAAACTAAGATGTACATCCCAACTACCCAAAACCTATAAGACACAAGCTCTTAATAGATCCTACAAGTTTTGTATAGTCCTTTTAGACTGTGCATCTGTCTATGGGTGGAACGTGATACTAAACATCAACTACATACCCATGGTTGTATGAAGATTCTCCCATAAAGGACTGGTAAACTAAGGACCTCTATCTGACACGATGGTAGTTGGGATACCCTGCAAACAAACAATCTCATCAACATAAAACATGTCCTAACTTCTCTATTGTATATGTTGTCTTCATAGGAAGGAAATGCACTGACTTAGTCAGTCTTTTGATGATCATCCAAATGGAACCCTGACCTTTGGCTATCCTAGGAATTCCAATCACAAAGTCCATCATGATATGATCATATTTCCACTGTGGTATAGGCAATGGTTTCAAAGTTCATGTAGGTTTCTGATTCTCTACCTTAACCAGCTAACACACAAGGCACTTTGGTATAGACTCAGCTACGTCTCGCTTCAAACTAGGACACCAATATAGACCCTTCATATTTTGGTACATCTTGGTGCTACCTGGTTGCATATTGTACATCAAAGAGTGAGCCTCTTCAAGAACCAACTTTCTCAGATTATCAATATTAGGAACAACTACTCTACTATAGTAACAAATTGTCTCATCCTCTGACTCGTGGAAGTCATCATGCTTCTCACTTCTGAACTCTGCTTTTATTTGTTGATTCATAATATCATCACATTCTGCATCTATGATCTACTACCTCAGCATAGGCTTCACATATGATTGGGCTAATAGTCATGCTAACAATGACAACTCCAACTTTACATTCATCTAATGCAAGGAGACCAACATGTCTCTCTTATGGAACACCAAAGAGCATAATTGTTCCTTATCCATTGATGATTATGAGGACTTCATGCTCAAAGCATCTACCACCATATTATCCTTCCCTGGATGGCACTCTATAGTACAATCATAGTCTTTAATCAACTCCATACAACATCTCTTCCGCATGTTCAACTCATGCTTCAAGATGATGTACTATAGGTTCTTATGATCGGTGAAGGTCTGACACTTCTTTCCTTAAATATAGTAACTCCATATCTTCCAAGCATGGATCACCGATGCAAGCTCCAGATCATGTGTCTAGTAGATCTCCTCATGTTTCTTAAGTTGTCACGAAGTGAAAAAAAATCATGTTCTTATCTTGCATCTGCATGCAACCCAAACCATTCTTTGATGCATAATAGAAAACTATGTATCCTTTCACTTTATTTTGGAAGAACCAAACACTAGTGAACTGGTCATCTTCTCCTTCAAAAGTTGGAAAGAGCATTGATACTTTTCATCCTAGACAAACAACACATCCTTCATCCTCAACTTCATTAAGGGCAACGCCACTACACTGAAGTTCTTGATGAACCTCCTATAGTATCTTGCCAAACCAAGGAAACTACAAACTTTTGTTGGCATCTTTGGCTTCTCTAAATCTAACTCATATTGAACCTTATTGGTATCCACACGTACACCATCAACAGATATGACGTGTCCCAAAAAAGGCACCTCCTTCAACCAAAACTCACACTTGCTGAATTTAGCATATAGCTTGTGCTATCTCAACAGGGTCAATGCTTGTCGCAGATGTGCTCATGTTGGTGGATGTCTCTGGAGTATATCAGGATGTCATCGATGAACACCACCACAAACTGGTCAAGATAAGGCCAGAACACTATGTTCATCAAGTCCATGAACATTATAGGTGAATTGGTTAGCCCGAACGGCATAACCACAAACTCATAATGACCATATCGAGTCCTAAAAGTTGACTTGGGCATGTCATCCACCTTGATCTAAAACTAATGATATCCCGACCTCATATTTATCTTCGAGAATAGTGTGGCTCTGAACAATTGATCAAACAAATCATCTATTTGCACAAACAATACTTGTTGTTGATTGTTTCCATATTCAATTGTCAGTAGTCAATGAAGAACCTCATGGATACATCTTTATTTTTCACAAATAGCACTGGATCACCCCAATAGGACATTCTTGGTCTGATAAAGACCTTCTCAAGAAACTCCTGCAACTACTTGTTTAGCTCTTACATCTCAGTTGGTTCCATCCTATATGGTGTTTGTGCTATCGATTGGTTACCAGATACCATATTGATCTCAAAATCAATCTCTCTTGGTGGGGTAACACTGGGGAACTCATTGGGAAACACATCTTCAAACTCACAAACAACTAGCACTTCCTGAATTCTAGGACTCCTCAACTTAGTATCCACCACATGTGCCAAAAATGTGTCACAACCTTGCCTTATCAACCTCTTCGCTATCATAGATGACACCAGACATGTCGGAAGAATCTTCCTATCTCCTTAGAAGATCTACAAAACATCATCATCAACAAACTTTGCCACATTGGAGCTACAATCCAAGTCTACTTGATACTTCTCCAATGTTTCAATTTCAAGGATCACATCAAATCCATGCATGTCAAGTGGTATAAGATCCACTTGAATGTTGCATCATGAGAAATAAAGAATGCAAGATGGACACACATCCCACAACTCGACGGAACTAGACAAAGGGTTTCTAAATGAAGACTATGAACTCTATGACTAACAGGCAAATAAAAACTAGCTACTCACTTCTCTAGTGATAAAAGAGTGTGTCGCGCCCAGGTTAGCCAAAATAGATATAAAATAGGAAGAAGATAAATTAGAATGAAATAACTCCATTTGACCTGTCATGACCCTCAGGTTGACTACTCCTTTTAGCTAAATCCTAACATAGAATTGATTCGTTTCCTGTTGTCATCCCTATCCTCTGTTGGACTATCCAAAAGAACCATCTTGTGATGCCTGTCCACATCCTTGGCCACCAATAGTATTGAATTATCATTGTTGTGACCTCTTCATTGACATTGGGCAATACGGTCTTGTATGCCCAGTCTATCCACACTTGAAGTAGGTCTTGCTCTCATACCACAACCTAGACAACCCTATCACTGACACTGATGCAAAGTTGTGAGCTCCTATTGATGGAAAGGTACAACCTCTACCCTTGCTCCGCGACCACTATGATTAAACTCTTGACCTCTATTGTGACTGAGGTGACAATAAAATAGGCTTCTTGAAGCCTCCAGGCGACTATCCTTTATGATGTGCAGGTCTCTTGTTAGCATTCAACTCTCGCTTCTCCACAACTGACCATTCTATTCACCTTACAGACTCCACAAATGTGGCAAATTTTTCTCTATTCTCTAGAGTCGACATCGGCATCATCAATTTGGAGCTCAAACCCTTCTCAAAATGTATGATTCTTTCCTTAACTATAGCAGCCATTTGTGGGAAGAACCTCATAATCTCCATGAATTTCACCTCATACTCGTTGATCATCATAGATCCCTGTCGGATCTTCTCAAACTGCATGATCTTCTCATCTAGGTAGGTAACTGGGAAGTATCAGCTCAAAAACTCTCACTAGAAATCTTCCCAACTGATCACAACACCAGGCCTTATCTCCTCTTCAATGGCCCACCAGTGGCCAACACTCCCCTTCAACAGGTACGCCTCATTCTTCACCTTCTCCTCTTCTAGGATATTAAGGATCTTAAAGGCCTTCTCTAGCTCAGTCAACCACATGTCAGCATCAGCTGGGTCTGACGTACCCACATACTCTAAAGCTCCAACACGTCCAAGCCTCTCAAAGGTCTTCCCAGAACTCTGGGATTCAACATTGGGGACAACAACCCTATCTTGGGGTATGAGTATCCTATCCATCATATGCATCATTGTGGTCATGAATTATCCAAACAAAGACTAGAAAGTGGGATTTTCCATGACCATAGAGTCAAACCAAGGCTCCTTAGGAACTCCATCAACCTTTATCTTTCTTCTAGCACCACCACCTGGTGCATCAACACTACTCTCTATATGTTCTTCGTGTTCTCCTCACATGTCTTTTCTTCTCTTGTTCTTCTTCTGCATAAGTAGAAGTTACAATTAAATATGTCAGAGGACACAAGAAAAGAAAAAAACCTAGTCGTATGTCCTTGTAGACTCAACGAACCTAGAGCTCTGATATAAACCTCTTCATGTGACACCCAATGCCACACAGTACGAGATTACTCAAAACAATACACGAAAATAATACTAATCAACCATGTTACCAGAAAATAGGGTAAATTAAAATAGATTTCATATATCCACAAAAGTAGAAACATATTATATATGACTTAACAAGAAGCCACTTGTATCACAAAACTTTATAAAAGATAGTATATATCACTGTCCATTGGCTAACATGCCACCAACCTGCTACATAGGATATCATGTTCACATATACAAGCCATATATGTACAACCATGCATACTTCCAAAAACTCATTATCAATGTACAATGTTTACAAAACTCCCCCAAGGACCTGAGAGTACAGGGACAATACATAGGACTCTACTACGAAACACTAGTAGCATATCCAACCTTTAACGGATACTAGTCATCTTGCTTCTTAGCTTCGACTGCACGATCTCTACCTCATTGTGTATGACCACCTAAAAGATGTGGAAACCTATGGGGTGAGACCAAACATCCCAGCAAGAGATATAATTATCCTCCAACAACTCTTATAAGCATAGATAGGCTAAGCAAGAAGGTATCATTATTATCAGGATGAGTAGATTCAACTAAATGATATAAGCAAAGAAGATAACATAGATAAATTAGTTTAGGCATATCTAACTGAGTAGTAGATCATCTTATACTTTAGAAGGAATATGAAGAACATGTATAACAATTAATTTCTCTTACGGCACTATAATTCAAGAAATCAATACAAGAATAAAGGCAAAGGGGTCATCCAATGTGAATAACATTTGACCCTAAGCAAATATAGTACATGGTTGTATTATGTATTTTATTTTCCCTAAGGATCTGAGTTGTACCATTCAAATCCAACTGACCATTGCTAAGTTGAAATTAGTGTCATACAAGATCAATGGAAGAGCTGGAATCCATGATCCCACCACACAACTCCTAGTCAGTATGAGAGAAAACATTTAGACATAACAGTCAACTTCCAATAGTGGTGTACAGTCAAGCTGAAAAGAAAACAACTAGTCTGACCGTGGTATAGGTCACAACACTAGAGAACAGCCCACACATGGTCATTCAAAAGAGGCAACCTACAGTCACACTGTTGCCTTTCATATATCACAACACCATGAGGCATGACTACAGTCATCCTCCAAAATTGTAATTATGGATGCAACAATATATCATTGACTTGTACCTCTGCATATTCAACAATATATCATTGACTTGTACCACCCAACAAGTTCTAAGAGTGGAATGTATCTATGGCACAAGGAATCTATATGATCAGAATTTCACTTGATTACTCAATCCAATTGAATGTCTTTTAGCATAAATCAAGTTACAAGATATAAACCCTAAACAAACTCTACAAAGATAAGGGTAGGATACAACTCTAGAAGATATAAAACATATGAAGTATACACTTGTCACATCATCACTTGATATCACTGCCATACAAGGCCATCAACATTATCATATCACTAGGGGATAGCAATTCCTCTTCTCATCACGAAAGGATATCACCTAAAAATAGGCATCGAGCCTCTACAGGTCATAAGACCCAAATTACATCATCACTTATATCATCATGCATCAAAAGGCTCACAACATCACCATGTGGCATATCGAACACACCAATGCATTCACTGGCTATTTTTTCATTCATCCTGTAAGGTTAGTATTACACAAGTAGGAGAGAGAAAACATAATCATAAGCTATTCATTCAAGAAGGCTCACCAGTTCATCGTACACTTCACAATTTAGAGTTAGGGTTTCTCATATAGCCAATTAGGGTTTCTGTTTCAATAACAATCATTAAACCTTAGAAACATCATCTCCCACTTTCTTGGAACACATTAGGGTTTAACAATTCTGTCAAAAACCTATAAAATCACTATGTAGAGCATCATGTATCGACGATTAGGGTAATTCATGTAACATTCAACACGCATGCATATGTAGCAATTACCATGGGAAACATCATGTAGCGACCCCACTATGTCAACCCCTTGTTGTGACCGCAACACATAGGTACTTACTTCCAAGACCAAGGTACTTATTGTAACCAGACTAGGAAGGTGTAATGACCAAACAAAATAGCTGACACCTTGTTGTGACTGAAACACCAGGTTAACACCTTGTTGCAAACACAACACACCGACAAAGGTAGCGATTAAACCAACCAAAACAAGATGTTGTGATCAGCTGACTCAAGCATGCATTGTGACCAGCAAAGGTGTCCAAGAGTAGTGACCCTCAAACAAGAACAGAAGTTGCGACCAATACACACACAATGTGTAGAGACCAACCAAAGAAAACATGTAGGTTATTAGGGTTAGCCATGTAGTAATCGTCCATTAGGGTGAGGGTTTGTTGCGGTCAAACCAACCAGAGGTTAAGTGTTACGACTATAGAAAAGATGAGTAGAGACCCCAAACCCTAATAAACCATGTCGATCGAAGGATCAAACTAGGGTAACGTCCAAAACCAACTAAAGCAATAGTAACAACCTCCCAACTTGGTGTAACGGGTGCAACATCCAAAATAGAAGTGTTGGCTAACACAAGAGCCACATATAATGATCATTAGTTTGGTCAAGATGCTGACCAGAACATGTACAACCAAGGTGTATCAACCCAAGACACCAAGAGAACCATCTTTCAACCAAAACAGGTGTGTAACACCAAGAAGCCCAACTATCACCAAGATCAAAACTCACAAAGGCATGAATATCCACCCACATGAAAACCTTTCGAAACCTCATCCAAAACATGATGACCAAACCATAACTCAAGAAGATGGACCATCAACTAAGATGCATGGAAGAACTACACTTCCATCACTTAGAAATTTAGTGCACAAAATTAAGGTTTAGGAGAACGAACAATCCATATAGGGATACTTCAAAAGCATAAACCCTAGATCATGATAATGTCATCTAATATCTTAAGGTCATGAATTAGAGATGAAAATAGTAGCATACAAGTAAAGTAATGGTGAACTAATAGTAGAGGGGAAAGTTATATAACCATCCTTAATAAAGAAAACAAAGCTCAAAAGCTATGAGGTCCAATAAAGAAGAAGAACTTCAACTTGGATCAACTCCATGGCAACAAGGTCATCTCAAGAAGAAGAAACATACCAAGGTAAAAAGATAGCTCAAAGTGAATAAAACTCAACCCTAGTCTGAACAAGAGCGAAGAAAGAGGAGAGCTTCTTCTCACATAGGTACCACCATGGTGAGTCCATAGTCTTCGACCATTGTGAAAACAAGATCCTCAAAGAATAGCCACCATGGTTGCACCATAGTCTCATGGCCAAGGAAGGAAGAAGAGAGGTGGGGTTCCAAAGGAAAAACATGATCAAGGATGTAGAATCAGTTACCAAGAAGGAAGACCACTAAGAGTCACCACAAAGGAGACGATCAAGATCAAGATCACCACATGCAAAGATGATTGGCCACCAAGAACCAAGATCAGCAATCTCTAGCTCCACCAAGCATAACTAGCTCAAACATCTACCAAATAGGAACAAACTAAAAACTTAAATGTGTCACATGTTATTAAGACATCTCAAGAGATTATATTAAGGTTATAAGCATACTATTAATCAAGGCAAGAACATCAAGTACTAAGCTAGGCCAGGGGTCTTACATGAATAGCATATCAAGTCATTTTGAACTAATAAAGGAGTAAAACTATGTAACACTTGGAATTACATACCTAAAGAAAATGAGGATGTGATAGATTAAGCATTAAAATCTAATGAGTGTCACAATTATGGTTTTGAATGTAAATAAATATTTTGTGGAAATAAATCTTAGAAATATTCTAAGAGCTTTAGTAGGTGTCCAAGATAATACCATCTAACCCAGGGGATTTGTCGGGGTTGATGTGAAAGTTACTGAAAAATAATTTCTTCTTCATAGAATATTTTAGTAAGTTTGTCAACATAGAGATCTTAGAAGGGAAAATTAGATCCCAATCAAAATAGAACTTTCTAGATAATACTTGATTATGGTTGAATAGATATTTCAAGTGGCTGACAATGTGAAAGATAATTAGGTGTCAATCTGCAATGAGGACATTGAGAACCATGTGACTGAGGATAAGATATATCTTTTTTTGATGTTACATGTGTGATAGAAAATGATAGTATTCACGTCTCCTTATCTAATCCACTGAGCTTTAGATCTCTACTTTTAAAGGATTTCTTGTTGGGGTTTATGGTCTAACCTAGCCTTTTTAGGAGCAATAGCTCTTGAGTCTTATTTGAGATTGGTATCAAGAAAAAGTATATCCACTTCTAGGGCTTAAATATATCTATTTATTTTTCCATCATTGGACTTGTTGAAAGAGTACAATGAGGATTTATATTTCAAATGTTTTTGTACAAGGTGAAGCCCAACTCATAATCATTTGTGAAGACATTTTAGCAATTCTTGACAAAATATAGGAAAGAAAGATTTTTAGTCTAGAATCACTCAAAGAAAAATGGTTTAGATCCTCTAGATTCAAATACGGCATCGAGAAAAATGGGAAACAAGAAAAAAAATGGCATGCCAATAATCATTCAAGTAAGATAGTGGGTGGAGAGAGTCCCACTTATGTGAGCCTAGGAAGCAGTTAATCTTGGACCAAGAATCAACACACAAGTGAATTTTGTGTTGGTTATAAAGAGTTCTATGATATACTAGGAGGGGATGAAATTTCTTTACTGGCATGGAAGTTAACCAAGTTACATGTTAAACCTACTTTGAGACAACAGATATATCAGGCACAATAGAATGATATTGTGAAATAGAATATTCGATCAGGGATAGGCAGTGAGAGGCATGATGGCTTCCATGAGGATGATGATGGTATAGTTTGTTTCCATAATAGGATAATAGTTCCTGATTTTGATGGATTGAGGAAAATAGTATTGGAAGAAGCTCATTCTTCAATGTATGTGATGCATCCTGGAAGTACCAAGATGTACCAGAACTTGAAGGACTTGTATTGGTGGCTAGGTCTAAAGTGTGATGTGGAAGAATTCGTTTCTAGATGTACATTTTATCAGAAGGTTAAGGCTGAGTACCAAAAAAATGTAGGGACATTACAACCCATGCCAATACCACATAAAATGGGATCATATTACAATGGGATTTGTGGTTAGTCTTACTATGACATACAAAGGTCATGATTTCATATGGGGGATAGTGGATAGATTGATGAAGTCATCCCACTTCTTGTCAGTCAAGACGACGTTTACAACAGAGAAGCTGACACATATATATGTTGTTGAGATAGTCTATTTGCATGGCATTCCAGTGAGCATAGTTTTTGATAGAGGTCCATAGTTCACAACTCAATTTTGCAAACATATGTATTCAGTAGTGGGAACACAATTGAGGTTCAACACAACTTTCCATCCCACAAACAGATGGCCAGTATGAAAGGATTATTCAGACTTTAGAGGATCTTTTGGGGGCATGTGTCTTACAGTTTCTTGGCAGTTGAGATATACATTCAGTCAGATAGAGTTTGCATACAACAACAGTTATCAAAGTAGAATTGATATGGCTCCTTATGTGTCTCTTTATGGGAGACATTATCAGTCACAACTTTTCTAGTATGAAATTGGTGGTATCAACTTTTGGGTCTTGAGCTTGTATATCAGACTATAGAGAAGATTAAAGTAATACAACAACAGTTGAAAGAAGTCCAGGACATACAAAAGTATTATGTAAAAACCATCATAGACTACTTGAGTTCCAAGTAGGAGACAGAGTATATCTCAAGGTCACTCCTTGGAAAGGTGTGTTGAGGTATGGTAAGAAGGGTAAGTTGTCTCCTAGATTTATGGGACCATACCCTATCTTGGCTCGTGATGGAAAGGTAGAATACAAGTTGGGGATACCACAAGAGCTACACACATTGCATAATGTTTTCCATATTTCTATGCTGAGGAAGTGGCATCCAACACATAGCAGACAATCCCACCCGTAGAAGTTGAGTTAGATGAGGACATTTCCTATGTTGAGGGTCTTGTGTTGATCCTAGATAGAAGGGTGAAAAAGTTGAAGAAAAAAGATATAGTGTTAGTGAAGGTTTTTTTGGCATCATTATGGTGTAGAGGAATCCATGTGGGAACTAGAGGATGAGATGCATAGAAAGTACCCATCTCTCTTTGCGTAGGATTTTGGGGGCGAAATCCTTTACGGCTTTATAGTTGTAAGGCCCCTGACCTTGCTTAAATTTTTAAACATGCTTAATTACCAAAATTTAGTGTGTATAACCTTGTGAGATGCTTTGGTACCATGTGACACGCTTTAGTGTCATATTTTGTCCAATTTGAACACTACATGAGCAAGTTATGCAATTTATGCCATTTTGGACTTTTCTACAGTTCACCCAAATGAGCGGTTTTCTTTGAAATTTTTCATGTGAATTATGTTCCTTATATGTTATCTTAGCATTATTATTCTTATGGATCCATTGGGCACTTGTTTGTACCTTGGTTTATAGTTGATTCCTTTGTATGTTGAATTAGGGTCCCCCCCATGAATGAGCCACATTGAAGGCTAACAACAAATGGTTCCACTAGTTTCGTCAGCATCAAGTGGTCACCAACCAGTGCAACATCCCGTGATCATCTTGGGGTGGTCCTAGTTTGATGGTTTTGCTGGTTTCATTCCCTTGAACTGGTGGTTCACTTATAAGGTGATCAGTCGATGGTTCAACCACCTATTTACCTAGACATGAACAAATGATTGTTTAGGAGGGTCAACATTCGGTGGTGGACCAGGTAGGTATCAACCAATGGCCTAGCAGTCCACAACAGCTGGTGGAACTACTTCTTGCTCGTCCATGGAAGCTTTAAGACATGGACACATGAAGAGCTACTTAGACACCTTATGCTTCTTCTCTTCCTTATCCTCAAGCTTTATATACCTATCCTTAAGCTACCAAACAAAATTTTTTATCTCTATCAATTCCATCCTGCTTAGAGCTTTCTCTTTTCTCTATTTTCTATCGGAGTAGCTACCCATGGTTGAACAAGGTGACTGACCTTGTTCTCGACCAAAATGAGTAAGTTTCTCTTTCTTCTACCTCATTTTTTTTCTACTTCCTACTACCTTCCTCCAGGTCATAAATCTACCATTCCATGGTAAACATTGCTCTAGAGCTCAAGAACCTACCTTTCTTTCTTCTTCTATCTGGGGTTTACTTCTTTTGTGGAGAAAGGTGATACTTGGCCGAGTTTAGAACTTCTTCTTAGAATATGTACCTTTTTGCTTGAGTTTTCCTACTTCAATAAGTCTTTTCTTATCCCTAGATGTGATTTTTACAACCCTCTTCACTTATATTGCTTACTATAAGCTTGTCAGCTCATGTTCTTGCTTAAAAATGATGATATAAGCATTAAGAAGTTATGCCTTCTTATGATTTCGATTTTTATTGTGTTCCTTGTTTTGTTTCCAGTTCTAGGTGAACCTATAGCCAAGCACACGGTCTTCCTAAAGTATAATATGACTTAGGTCATGTTGGTATGACAACTGATGGTTCTAAGAACCTATCAAATGATGGTCCATATTAGGGTTTCTATGCTAATTTATCATGGTGATAACTGATAGTTAGCCAATGGTGTCAACCAATGATGAGAACCAGTGGCATCAACTGATGGTCACGCCTTAGGTAAGGTTTTGGCTTGTTTATAAGCTTAATGGTCAATGGTTTTGGTGCCCTAATGATGGTATCAACCAATGGTGACATTAGGTCAACACTTGATGGTGAAAAATGATAGTAGTGTTGATCCTATTAGCCAATGGTGGCCCAAGATGTCACAACTGATGGTGGATTAGGTTACCATAACTGATGGTGAGTCAAGGCTTTAAATGTAGCTTCAATTAATCCATTAACCAATGGTCTCTTCATTCAATTAATTTAATGGTTAGACCTATACTCAAATTGATGATTTTGAATAATGAACCGGATTCAATGGATGAGATTGGATGATTTAACAACAAATGTATTAGAATGAATCCCATAGTATTATATATTGGTTCTAGTAATGATAATTCAATGGTACAACACCCATGAACCTGTAGTCTTACCCTTTCCCTCGTATGGTTATATTTGACCAATCACTATAATAGGTGGATGTGTAACTCCAACACGATATAGCATGTTACATCTAACCCTAATGTAACTAGATGATAGTGATTGGTTATAATATTCCCTCTTGAATTATTAATGTGACAATATATTATGCTCTTATTGTGTTGAAATCTCAATGTAGTATTAATTGAATATCATAGTGCCTTTCCATTTTAAAATCTATGAGACACAAATGAGTTGATGATCTTTTGAGCCTTGTTTAAAGAAGATGATGGTAATGATGATCTTATAGGGATTGATTTCATGGTATTAATTGACATTTTGGCATGTTTTAGCCCTGATTGATGTGAAATCCTCTTCATGTTCCAATATGGGTGAAACCCTAGAACTCATGATAAGGAATGGGTACCTTATAATGGTATGATGAAAAATGTGGTCCATTAATTTGCAATAAATGATATCATGTGGTAATGTGACTAAGATTTATACCTTAAAAATTTATATATTCTGAAGTTGCACCAATTATACTCTTGTTATATATAAATTAAGGTTTTTATGTCCATTTGTATGATGAAGCCTTAATTACCCAATTGGCAGTAACTAATCAAGTGTAACACTAATCATGTAGTGCCCTGTGCCATAGAACCATCTTCTCTATCAAAATTTGTTGGATGGTGAAACAAGTATTCCTAAGGGAAACTCAGAGTGCATATTGTTGAGAATGCAGGGCATTTGATATACTGACCCCAGGTGTATACAGAGGATGACTGTGGTCATACCTAGCCCTCAGTTTGAGAATGGCTACGGTTGTCTCTCAATGTTTACATATGCGATGAAATTGAGGACAGTTGCAGTTGTACCTTAGATGGTAGGGTTTTCATACCCACCTCCTATCACTAGTGTCGTGACATGTACCAAGGATGGACTAGGCTATTAGTAGCTTGTCCTGATGTCTCGATGTGGCAAACTCGTACAGACTGAGGGCGGAGAAGATCTTAGGAATCTAGTTCTCCTAGATCTTGTATGGCACTAGTTTTGACTTAGTAGTGGTCAATTGGGATTTGAGTGGTATTCCTCAAATCCCTCATGGAAATATAATAAAAGATGTAATACAAGCTATGTAGTATATTTTCTAGGGTGTAACACATTTCACATCGGTTGATTAGCCCTTGCCTTGTCTTTATACAACAAAATACTTACAAGATGTTATCCTATGAAATCTAAGTAAATATACCTAATACTAAGTTTACTTGTTTAACTTGCATAGAATTCTTGAACTATTTGATCTTCTCGATTTCTGATTCAGTACTCCAATTGCTTAGTTTATTTACTTTTAACTAATCTTTTGTAGTCAATACCTGTTGGAGAGAGTTATATCTCTTACTGGGACTGGGTCTCGATCATGGGTCACCACATCTTTTTCGGTGGTCGCGGGCAACATGGTCGAGGTTGTGCTTTTAAAGGGGATCAACCTGGTGATCAATATATTCAGAAGGTTGGTTAGTTGTAGATTTTAGTAGAAGAGTCCTTGTGTCGTCCCTGTACTCTCAAGTCTGAGTATGGGATGTATTTTCTAGATGATATACTTGTATTGACATGAGTTTTTAGCAGTATGCCAGTGTTTATATGTATGACATGTACATGTGAAATGTCTATTGTATACAGGATGTGGTTGAGGCCATTGGACATACATGTAATTACCTATTATAGTATATGAGAATGGAAAAGATGGACCTTTATGTAAATGTTTCTAAACTGGTTTGTGATGTTGAAATTGGTTTTAATTATTTTACATTTCTGATTATGTGATCGTGTTTTGTGTTTCGAATAATCTTGTTTAGCGTGATGAGGTGTCACAATTAATTTGGTATAAGATCTCTAGGTTTGCTGAGTCTATAGGGACATAGGACATATGTTTGAGTCTGTTATTATGTATTCAACATATCTGATCATAGCTTATGCTTATGCAGATATGTTTGTAGGACATGAAGAACATGTTGAATCTAGCTATATTGCAGTAGGAGGAAGTTCAAGGAGGCAGGCACGTGATGAGAGAGTGCCAGAAGCGGGGCTAGAGCAGCCCACAATGCCTCAGATAGACCCGACAATGATGGCCAATCTTGATTTTTAGTCTATGTTTAGACAAATTATGGCCACAATTACACATATAGCAGACAGAATGCCAACACCTGAAGCTAGGGCAGACAACCCTAATGTGGAATCCCAAGGTGTCGAGAAGATGTTTGAACATCTTAGGCATGTCGGGTTGATTGAGTATGTTAGTACATCAGATCCAACAAATGTTGACATGTGGCTAACTGAGCTCGAGAAGGCATTCAAGGTTCTAAACATCCCTGAAGAGGACAAAGTTAATCATGTTGTTTACTTGTTAAAAGGTAGTCTTAGCCATTGGTGGGCCACAGAAGAGGATAAAAGGCCAGAAGTCACGATAAGTTGGGAAGAATTTTGGTGGGAGTTTGTCAACCAATACTTCCCAGACACATATCTAGATGAGAAGATCTCTCAGTTTGATAAGATTCTCTAGGGAGGGATGATTAATAATGAGTATGAATAAAAGTTTATAGAGCTTATGAGGTTCTTCCCACATATGGAAGTAGTAGACAAAGAAAGGATCTATAGGTTTGAGAAGATCTTGAGTATGGAGTTGACTATAACTTCATCAGCCTTGGAGAATACAGAAACGTTTTCTACCTTTGTGGAATGTGTAAGGAGGATTGAGAGGTCTGGAATAGAAAAGTGTGAGATTAACGCTAAGAAGAGACTAGCTCAGCTTTAGGGGAAAACATCTGGAGGCTTTAACAAGACACAATTTTTCCCATCAGAGTCACAACCAAGGTCAACCTTCAATGAACCAAGATCACATCCACCATCATAGTGGACCCCGAGTAGGGGTAGAGGTCATAGTTTTCCACCAATAGGAGCTCACAACTCATCATCAGTCTCAGTTATATGGTCTTTTAGACCACATAGTGATAACCGGGTGCGTCATTAGTGTGGACAGTCAGGGCATATTAGATGAAATTTCTCTATGAAGGTTGAGGAGGTGACTCAGCAACCAAGGCAAACCAATAGGGATCACAACAACAATAGTTTGGCACTAGTAGTGGAATAGGACGCGGTCAAGAATCACAGGAAGGTTCCTTTGGAAAGGATAGCAGAGGATGTGGGTGGCAACAGGCGACAGCTAGGTTCTATGCTATGAGCCAGCCAGAAGTAGTGGTCAATCCACCAGTTGTGACAGGTCAGATGGAGTTATTTAATTCTGATTCTTCTTCTTGTTTCATGTATGTATTAGTAGACCCAGGTGTAACACACTCCTTTATCACTACAGAAGTGATAAGTAGTTGTTATCTACATGTTAGTCATAGATCTGATAGGATACAACTAGAGACTTCATTGATGGGTTCTGTTGAGTTGTGGGAAGTGTGCTCTTCTTACATTCTTTCATTCTCATGACACAACATTCAAGTGAATCTATTTCTACTTGATATGCATGGATTTGATGGAATCCTAGGAATGGATACGTTGAAGATATATAGGGTGGTGTTGAACTATAGTTCTATGGTAGTGACATTCCATGATGGTGATGTCTCATGGACCTTTCAAGGTGACATGAAGATTCTTCCCACATGTTTGATGTCAGCTATGATATCAAAGAGGTTGATGAGATGAGGATGTGACTTTATTATCCCATGTTGTGGATACCAAGGTGAGAGACCCAAGTATCCAGGAGGTCAAAGTACTGTGAGAATTTTGAGGATGTTTTTCCTGAGGAATTTCCCAGAGTTCCCCCTTCTAGAGAGATTGATCTTGAAATCAATCTTGTTTCTAGGACACAACCCAGAGCACAATCACCATACATGATGGCACCAATAGAGATGTAGGAGTTAAAGAAACAGTTGTAGGAAATATTAGAGAAGGGCTTCATCAGACTGAGCACTCCCCCTTGGGTTGCTCCCATGTTGTTTGTCAAAACGAAAGATGATTCCATGAGGTTATGTAAAGACTACATATAGTTGAACATGGTGACAATAAAGAATAGTTATTTGTTGCCAAGGATTGATGATCTTTTAAATCAATTGAAAGGTGTCACTATGTTTTCAAAGATAGACCTTAGGTTAGGTTACCATCAGTTGATGATTAAAGTGAATGACATACCCAAGTCACTCTTTAAGATAAGGTATGGTCATTAAGAGTTTGTGGTTATGCCATTTGGGCTAACCAATGCACCTATTGTTACAACCCCAGTTTTGGGTTCATTTGGTGGGAAATTTGATTTCTCATATTAAAGATATTTGAACAAATAAAGATATGATTTGTTTTGAATAAATGGATTTCATTTACAATAGCCTTGATGATTATATTGTGGGCTTTATTGGCTATTGGGCCCAATAAGAAGGAAATTCAATTAATAAATGAATGATTGAGTTTTTTTTAGAAAAGAGAGATGTGGAAACCTCTAGAAGGCAAAAGAATGTAATCCAAAGGTGGATTTCGTGTCTCTTGGGTTCCTTGGGTCCCAAGAAGTCCAAAGTTGCAAATAAAATACAATAACAAAAGAAAAGATCAATTAAGTATTTCCTTATTAAGAAAGAAATTGAAAACAATGATAAAATGTGAAAAATAAGTGAAAATATGTATAATTGAATTATCCATGGTGGATTTTCGTATCCAAAGGATTCCTAAGGTTAAAAGGAATTCCAATGAGGAAAATAAAAAGAAATAAAAAAGAGAAATCCTAAAAAAGAGATATTTTAATAAGAAATAAACAAGATAATGTGAAATAATGAATATTGATGCATCTAGAAGGATAATCAGTATCCTTATGAAGGAATTTCGAAATCTTGGAGTTTCTTGGGATACAAGGAGCCCCAATGAAGAAAGAGGAAAGAAAAAATACCAATAATGTCAAATAAGAAGATAATATGATGCATAATGAATGATTTTGGGGTATTATTAAAAAAGGAAGTAATTTCTATTAAAAGAAAATAGAAATTTGTGCCAATGGATTAAAAAGCAAGAATAAAGAGAATAAGTGATACAATTTTTGAATTCCTAATACTCAAAGAGCAAGGAATATCTAAGAAGGTAATGAGGAGAAAGAATTTTTCTTCTTAGTTAAGGAATATGTTTCCTATTAGGATAGGGACTTGCTTCCTCTTGATGAATGTCTTGGGGCGTGGATATCCACCCCTATAAAAAGGGCAGAGCCCCGGTTCGAAGGGAAGAGAGATCCCACGTAGTCCTCTCTATTCTTCTCCTTCTTCTTCTTTGTTTTGTTCTTCAAACCCTAACCCCAAGTAGCATCATGAACATGATGCAACAAGGGGGACCAGAGGGGTTGAGATGGGAGCCTGGTGTACCACGGTGTCAAGGAGTTGTTTCGCCATCGAATTCGTGTCCTGGATCGCACGCAGCAACGACACCAAGGCTGCAGTGACGGCCGATGTGCATGGCTTGGCGAGTGGGAAAATGGCCACCATGGCCAAGGTTTGAGGGTGCCCCGTGTGCGCCAGGGAGCGGCGGAGGTGGAGGAGTGACTTCCGGCAAGAATCGCAACCCAGAGAGCGAGAGACGGAGCCCGTACAAGGCTGCAACGGCGGCCAGGTAGGGCTGCCCGAGGTTGAAGACAACCTGGAGGGCATTGGATGGAATTGCCCTTCGTGGGATTAAAGAATCGTCAACTTAACCAAGGGTAAAAACATCTTTTCGAAATGTTTTCCCAAAGAAAACGTGTTGCATGTATAGAGGCTGTGTGGCGCCTCCCTATTGGCCCAAAGTAAGTTTAATTTGAAAAATTCATATCTCTTTAACCGTAGCTCGGATGAATATGCATAATATATGAATTTTGCTCAGCAGAACATGAGGAATCCATTAAAAATATAATTGAAGCCTGATTCTAATTTCTATCCGAAATGTAATGGAAGTTATCAACTTTAATATTTTAATGATTAAGAAATCCTATTTTGAGATGATTAGTGTGTCTAGTAGGGTTTAATGGATGATTAAAGTTGGTATTAACCTGTTAATATTAAAAAGGAACATTAGGAACAAAAAAGATGAATTTTGCATGTAATTGGTTAATTTAGAGTTTCATGTGCATAAATATGCTTTAATGGGCCTTGAAACCCTAATGATGATAATGGTGACTTTTAATAGCTTTAAATGTTTAAAATCATGATTAAAATTTAAATATGATAATTCTAAGCTATTTCAAGTTTAAAGGTTCATAATTGTGGATAAATAACCTTAATGTAATAATTAGGGTTTTCTAATGGATAAAGGTAGAATTAATGACAAGTAGAGTTTATATGTGAATTAGACCATAATGAACTGTGAATTAATGATAAATGAGCATAATGATCTTTTCATGGACAAAGAGGATAAAAATTGTAGCTTTACTATAAAAGAGGCTCAATGGACTTAATTGATAGTTAATTATGCTTTTCCTGAAATCAGGGTTATATGTTAACCTTAATATCTTTCATGAAGAATAAATGAGATAATTAGGGTTTGTGAGAAATTGTATAAAATTGGGGTTTAAAATAGTAAAAGTGAAGTGGAACCCTAATTGCAAAGGAAACCCTAAAAGTGGACTAGAAACCCTAGGAAGCGAGCTAGGTTTAATGGATCTTGATGACATGAGTAATAATAGGAAATTGCATGATTATTTCAGGATCTTGATATGTGTGCTTGCTTGCTTGGATTTCTTACTTGCATAGATTATTCTATCTCAAAATCAGCCTGACAGGTATGTGGTTATGCTTATGAATAATCACTCTAGTTTCACGATGATTCCTGAATGTTTTATCAGTTGCTTGGAAATAACTGTTGGATGCCTATTTATTTCATGCAACTATAAAGTGACTATGATTATCACTATAAATGTGCATACATGACTGGCTCAGATCCTTGTCCACTTATGTGTCTTTACAAAGGCTAAAAAGGGGTAATCTAGAGCAAGTTCTAGGTTATCGTGAGTTAGAAGTTGGGCTACCCACATGTAGTGCCATGAGACTCTTTAGCATGCCATGAGTTAAGGAGTGGGCTACCTACGGGTAGTGCCATGTGACTCAACCCTAGAAACCAGTTCACCTGTTAGGTGGGATCATGAGGGGTTTAATGGGGAACTACCATAAGGAAGGTAGCATCCAAGTCCACTGCAGGGACATCGCAGAGGCTAGGGTATGTAGGGATTGAGCAGTTATGTAGAAAACGTAAAGTTGTTTGTTTAAATCATAATTGTCTGATTACATTGTTATCATAGTTGCATGATTATTGTTTCCCCCACATACCAGCTTTATGATGACCAATGTTTTATTTGTCGATGTTTTAGGTACAAAACAAAAAGGACAAACAGTAAATCATCATATTATGAAATACATGAATTAAAGTACAAGGAGGATTAATTAGAATAGAATTCATATGTGGATAGAAGTTTAGAGATCCAAGTTTTCAAAAGGAATGTAAATTTTTTATTTCATCATAGCTTTTCAATATAGTCTCATAGAATTTGATAATTATTATTGATTATTTGTCGAACCTTTGATCTGGAAATTCGGATAACGGCTCTGACCTTCTGGTCTCCCTTAATTGGGGGTTATCGGGAGGCGGGATTGTTACACCTATAGTCTTTATGGATCTGATGAATAGGGTGTTTAGACCTTATCTGGATCAGTGCATGGTTTTGTACATAGATGAAATCTTGTTATATTCCAAGGATAGTCAGCAGCATGAGCAACACCTTCGCCAAGTGATAACTTTGTTGAGGCATCACAAGCTATATGCTAAGTTTAGAAAGTGCGAGTTTTAGTTGTCTAAGGTGTTTTTTTGGGACATGTTATAATCTTATAAGGGAATTTGTGTAGACCCTAAGAAGGTGGAGTCTATTCTAGAATGGGAACAACCTAAGACACTGACAGAGTTGTAGTGTCCTAGGTTTGGCAGGGTACTACAGGATGTTCATTAAGTACTTCAATTTTGTAGTATTACCCATAACTAGGTTAACCACGAAGGATGTTCCTTTTACTTGGAATGACAATCCTCAGTGTTCTTTTCAACTGTAGAAAGAAAAGTTGACCAATCCACTAGTTTTAGTGCTTCCAAAGCAGGGGAAATGTAATATTGTCTTTCATGATTCTTTAAAGAATGGGTTGTGATGTGTGTTAATGCAGGATAAGAACGTGATTTCTTTTGCATCATGACAGCTTAAGAAACATGAGGACAAATAGCTAATACATGATCTAGATCTTGCAGTGGTGGTCCATGCCTTAAAGATCTAAAGACACTACCTTTATGGAGAAAAGTGTCAGATCTTCACCGATCACAAGTATCTAAAATATATCTTCTCGAAGCAGGAGCGAAATATGAGGCAAAGGAGATGGATGGAGCTGATTAAGGATTATGATTGCACGATATATTACCATCCAAGCAAAGAAAATGTGGTAGTTGATGTGTTGAGCAGGAAGTCATCTTTATCATCATCTACAGACAATGCAAAGTTGTATTCCTTGGTGTGCCATAAATGGGATATGTTAGTGTCCCTTCGACTGATGAATTTACAACTAGAAGTTTCTTTACTGGTAGGATTGTTATCAGAGTTACATGTTAAACCTACTTTGTGACAAAAGGTTTGTGAGGAACAACAAAATGATACTGTGATACATAATATCTGATTAGGGATAGGTAGTGAGAAACATGATGGCTTCCATGAGGATGAGGATGGTACATTTTGTTTCCATAATAGTATAGTAGTTCCTGATGTTGATAGGTTGAGGAAAATGGTACTAGAAGAAGCTCACTCTTCGATGTATGCGATGCATCCTGGAAGTGCGAAGATGTACCATAACTTGAAGGACTTATATTGGTGGCGATGTCTAAACTGTTACGTGGCAGAGTTCGTTCAGATGTCTAGTTTGTCAGCAGGTTACGACTGAGCACCAAAAACCTACAGGGACATTACAACCCTTGCCAATACCACAGTGGAAATGGGATCATATTACCATGAACTTTGTGATTAGTATTCCTAGGGCAGCTCAAGGTTATGATTCCATATGGGTGATAGTGGATAGATGGACTAAGTTAGCCCACTTCTTCCCAGTCAAGATGATGTTTATAGTAGAGAAGCTATCACAGGTATATGTTAATGAGATTGTCTATTTGCATGGACTTCTAGTGACTATAGTTAGGATAGAAGTCCACAGTTCACAAGTCAGTTTTGGGAACATCTGCATTCAGCAATGGGAACACAACTAAGGTTCAACACAACTTTCCATCCGTAGACATATGGCCAGTCTAAAAGGACTATTTAGACTTTGGAGGATCTCTTGAGGTCATGTGTCTTACAGTTTCTTGGCAGTTGGGATATAAAATTGAGTCTAATAGAGTTTGCATACAACAACAATTATTAGAGAAGCATTGATATGGCTTCTTATGAGGCTTTGTATGGAAGACGTTGTTGGTCTCCACATTGCTAGTATGAAACTAGTGAGTTTCAACTTTTGGGTCCTTTGCTTGTACAATAGACTATAGAGAAGATTAAAGTAATACAATAATAGTTTAAAGTAGCCCAAGATGGACAACAATCTTATTAAGGCAACTATTATAGACTGCTTTAGTTCCAAGTGGGAGACATAGTATATCTCAAGTTCTCTCCTTGGAAAGGTGTGTTGAGGTTTTCTAAGAAGGATAAGTTGGCTCCTAGATTTATGGGACCATACCCTATCTTGGCTCGTATTGAAAAGGTAGCATACAAGTTGGAGATACCTCCAGAGCTACATAGGTTTCATAATGTTTTCCATATCTCTATGTTAAGGAAACATCATCCAAACACAGAGCACACAATCCAACCAGTAGAAGTTGAGTTAGATGAGGATATTTCCTATGTTGAGGGTCCTATGTTGATCATGGATAGAAGGGGTGAAAAAGTTAAAGAAGAAAGATATAATGTTAGTGAAGGTTTTGTGGTATCACCTTGGCATATATTAAGCCACGTGGGAACTAGAGGATGAGATGTGTAGGAAGTATCGGTCTCTCTTTACATAGGATTTTAGGGGCAACATCCTTGTTAGGGTTTTATAGCTGAAAGGCCCCTGACATTTTTGAAAGTGTTTAATATGATTCATTACCATAATTGAGTTCTTAAAACCTTAATCTAACCTTGTGAGATGCTTTGGTATCATGTGACAAACTTAAGTTTCAAATTCGGTCCAAAATGGACATTATTTGAGCAAATTATGTAATTTTAAATACATTTTAGACTTTTCTGCATTTACCCAAATGGGAGGTTTTCTTTGCACTTTATCACATGAATTATATTTCTTATATTTATCTTATCATTCTTGAGCTTTTTGAGCCCTAGGGAACTTGTTTGTACCTTGGTTTCGATTTGATTCCTTTCTATGTTGAATTAGGGTTCCCCCCCATGGATGAGCCACCTTGAAGGCTAAGAACTGATGGTTACACTTGTTTGGTCAACATCCGGTGGTCACCTAATGGTGTAACATACGATGGTCATCCTGGGAAGGTCCTAGGTTGATGGTTTTTGCTGGGTTGGTTAACTTGAACTGATGGTTCACTTTTAAAGTGATCAACCAATGGTTAAACCACCTATTGACCTAGACATGAACAAACGATGGTTTGGGAGGGCCAACATATAGTGGTGGAACTGGGACGTCATCGACCTATGGCCTAGACATTCCCAACAACTAGTTGACATGTTGATTACTCGTCCATGGAAACTACAAGCCATGGACACATGGAGAGATGCTTAGACACCTCATGCTTCTTATCTTCCTTATCATCAAGCTTTATATACCTATCCTTAAGCTCCCAAACAAAACTTTTGATCTCTATCACTTCACTCTTGCTTAGAGATTCATCTTTTCTCTATTTTTTGGTGGAGGAGATACCCAAGGTTGAAGAAGGTGACCAACCTTCTTGCTGGAGCAAGTAAAGCTTAGATCTACCCATTTCTAGGGTTTGTAAAGCTACCTTAAGGTGTTCTTGACCAAAATGAGTAAGTTTATCCTTATCCTTTCTCCTTTTTCATTCTTATCTTCTTCCTCCTACCTTCCTCTAGGTCAAAACTCTAATTTTCCATGGTAAAAGTTGCTCTAGAGCTCAAGAACCTACCTTTCTTGCTTCTTCTATCTAGGGTTTATTTCTTTTATGGAGAAAGGCGATACTTAGTTGAGTTTAGAGCTTCTTCTTAGGTTTTCTACCTTCTTTTTCAATTTTTCCTACTTCTAGAAGTCTATTCTTCTCCCCAGATGTGAGTTTGATAGCCCTCTTCACTTATATTGCTTACTATAAGCTTGTTAGGTCACGTTCTTGCCTAAAAATGATGATCTAAGGATTAAGAAGCTATTCTTGTTTAAGATTTCAATTTTTATGGTGTTCCCTATTCTCTTTCCAGATCTAGATGAATCTGTAACCATGTTCACATTCTTCCTAAGGTATAAGATGACTTGGGTCAGGTTAGTATGACAACCGGCGGTGCTAAGCACCTATCAAACGATGGTCCATATTAAGGTTTCCAAGTTGATATCTTCATTAACACATGAACTGATGGTCAGACCATGGTGACAACTGATGGTCAACCAATGGTGGCAACCGATGGTGTCAACCAATGGTGACAACTGGTAGTGTCAACCAATGGTCACACCTTAGGTAAGGTTTTGGCTTGTTTGTAAGCTTAATGGTCAATGGTTTGGTGCCCTAGTAATGGTATCAACCAATTGTGACATTAGGTCAACACCCGATGGTGAAAATGATAGTTGTGTTGTTACTATAAGCCAATGGTGACCCAAGATTTCACAACCGATGGTGGATCAGGTCACTAAAATTGATGGTGAGTGAAGGATTTAAATGTAGCATTAGTTCAGCCCTTAACCAATGGTTTCTTAGTTGAATTAATTCAATGGTAAGACCTATACTCAAATTGATGATTTTGAATAATGAACCTGATTCAATGGATGAGATTGGATGCTTTAACATCCAATGGATTAGAATGAATCCCATAGTATTATATGTTGGTTCTAGTAATGAGAATTATATGGTACAACACCCATGAACCTGAAGTCTTACCTTTGCCCTCGTATGGTTATATTTTATCAATCACTATAATAAGTGGATGTGTAACTCTAATGTGATATATCATGTTACATATAACCCTAATGTAACTAGATGTTAGTGATTGGTTATAATTATCCCTCTTAAATGATAAATGTGACAATGTATTACACTCTTCTTGTGTTGAAACCTCAATGTAGTATTAATTGAATATCATAGTGCCTTGCCATGTTAAAATCTATGAGACACATATTAGCTGATGATCTTTTAAGCCTTGTTTAAAGCATAGACTGGTAATGGTGATCTTACAGGGATATATGTGATGGTCTTAATGACCTTTGGGCATGTTTGAGCCCTGACTGAGGTGAAATCCTCTTCATGTTCCAATAAGGGTTGAAACCTTGGAACTTGTGATAAGGAATGGGTACCTTATAATGATATGATGACAAATGTGGTCTATTAGTTTGCAATAAATGATATATCATGTGTTAAAGTTATTAAGATTTATACCTCAAACATTTTATATATTATGAAGTTGCAACACTTATACTCTTGTTAGAGATAAATTAGGGTTTGTATGTCCATTTGTATGATGACATCTTAATTTACTCAATTGGTAGTAACTAATCAAGTGTAACCCTTATTATGTAGTGCCCTATTCCATAGAACCATCTTCAGTGTCAGAACTTGCTGGTTGGTGAAATGAGTATTCTTAAGGGAAACTCAGAGTACATATTGTTGAGTATGTGGGGTACTTGATATCCTGAACCCCAAGTGTTTAGGGAGGATGACTACGATCATAACTAGCCCTCAGTTTGAAAACTACTACAGTCGTGTCTTGTTTTTTACATATGAGATGAAATTGAGGACAGTTGTGGTTTTACCTCAGATGGTAGGGTTTGCATACCCACCTCCTATCATTTGTGTCATGACCTATACCAAGGATAGACTAGGCTATTAGCAGCTTGATGTTATGTGTCGTTGTGTAGACTTGTACTGACTAAGGGTGGACAAGATCTTTGGAATCTAGTTCTCCTACATCTTATATGGCACTAATTTTGACTTAGTAGTGGTTAGTTGGGACTTGAGTAGTATTCCTCAAATCCCTTAGGGCAATATAATAAAATATGTAATACAAGTTGTGTATTATGTTTGCTAGGGTTAAATATGCTTCACATTGGTTAATTAGCCTTTGCCTTGTCTTTATACTACATAGTACTTACAAAATGTTATCCTATGAAATCTGAGTAATTATACTTATTATTAAGTTTACTTGTTTAACTTGCTTAGTATGCTTAAACTATTCAATCTGCTCAATTGCTTATTCTGTACTCTAACTACTTAGTTTATTTACTATTAATTAATCTTTTGTAATCAATATATGTTGGAGAGAGTTATATCTCTCATTGGGACTGGGTCTCACCGTGGGTTACCACGTATTTTTAGGTGGTCGCGAGAAACGTGGTCGAAGTCGTGCTTTTGAAGAGGTTCAACCTAGTGATCAATTGATTTAGAGGGTTGGTTAGATGTAGATGTTAGTAGTAGATTTTTAGTGTCGTCCATGTACTCTAAGGTTCGGGTATAGAATGTATTTTCTAGATAATATACTTGTATAGACATGAGTTTTTGGCAGTATGTCAGTGTTTATATATATGGCATGTACAGGTGAAATATCTTTTGTATATAGGATGTGGATGAGGCCATTGGACACAAATGTAATTACATGTTACAATATATAAGATTGGAAAAGATGGACCTTTATGTAAATATTTCTGAATTTGTTTGTGATGTTGAAATTGGTTATAATTATTCTGCAATTTTTTATTATGTGATTAGTTAGTAGTTGATCTTTTTTTTGTTTTGAGTAATCTCATTTAGCGTGACGACATGTCACAGTTTCACCCATTCAAATAAGAGTTTAAAGGATGGGGATCGTGACGATGTTGTATATTGGATCTTCGATTGCCAGCCAAATATGGTAAATTTGATGTCCTACACGGATCTTGAGTCTGGGTTGAACACGTGTGTCATTGGAAATACCAATGAAGTGAAAGTCTTGTGAGTAATTTAAGAGTAGACGGGTATCACTATAAAGATACTAAATCTTGCCCCTCTAGAGCAAGTGGCATTATCCTTGAAAGTATTTGTATCCCATAGAAAAGGAGGGAGACCAGATATAGAAAAAAAAAACTAGACACAATGTCTTCCGCTTATACATCCCCAATATCATGAGAAAAATGGTTGAGTGGGGCCTCAAAGGAACGAGCTTCATCTTGGGAAGTAATAGCTAAAGGCATCCCCTGCAAGTGTTGGATTGAAATATCTTTCATTATAATGTGTATAGGTTGATTATGCTAGAAGATTTTCGTCCTGGGAATGGTACTATCATGAACAAGATGGGTTAAGGCTCTAGTAACCTCAATGATATTTATTTTCTTTTTTCATTATTATCCATATTAATGGTGACAAGGGTGATTTTTCTTGCCATAACTTTTTCAAGACACATAGCATTTACAGAAAGGTCAAGAACATCAGAGTTGAAAAGTCTGACACCATCAAAGAAAAAAGAGTAGAGGTAGGGGGTGACAGGAAAGCATTGAAAGTGACTGAATGAAGTTGATGATGTTGAGTTTGCAAGGAGTCCAAGGGTTTCTTGAACTTAAAAGGGGATTTTTATAAGGATAATCATTTGAGCGACTTGAATGATCCTTACAAGCAGATAGTGTAAGGGCATGACAGTTCAGATCACAAGTCGTTGAAATAGTGACCATAATGCTTGAAAGAATAGAGAAACAATTGGTATTGAAACAAAGAGGTTTTTTGTGTTGCTACTCTTAGCCAAATTAAGAGAGGTGTCAGGGCGAGAATGGGGTTAACCAAGCATTTATCAACCCAACTCTAGGATGTTGGGGTTGAGGTCCTAGTAGATATGATATGAATAGGGTGTTTAATAGCACATTAAAGGGAGAAATGTAATGTTTGTTTGCAGATAAAGAAGATTTAGGAAATTGACAACCGTAATGTTTCTGGCTCAGTCCATTGCATTTTTTGCATCTAAATACCTTCTTGACGAACAATAATTTTTTTTTGTTAATTTTTTTTTCCATGAAGATTCATCACCAAACATACTTTAACATGTTTTAAAATAAGAAACAGTTGATTTGACTTTGGGTGATCTAACGAGGGCATCTAACAAAACTGTTGTTAAATACAACAAAAAAGAGTGATCTCACATGTTATCAATAATTTAGTTAAAGTTTTGAAATGTGACGAGACAAAGGACTCCTATCTTTGGCTGGGATAGAGATTGTGATTTTCTATAGACAAAGTACAAACCCGCAACAACAGATCCAGCCCCAGTTGCTCACGTCATATTCAGACTCGGATACTGCAGCTGCCAGGGCGGCCGTAACTCGGCACTCCCCTGCCGCACATCCACAGCGACAAGTCCTTGCGCTTCCTCCACGGGGCCGCGGTACCAAAGGCCCCACTCCCGGGCGTCCAGGCTCTCATCGCCACTGCCGCCACCGGCCCCAGACTCCGTGGACTCGGACGACGAGCAGCTGCCCCCAGAGGCGGAGCCGGAGCTGTTCGCCTTGTTCCTCTTGACACCCTTCCAGCTGCCCCCGCGGGTAGCAAGCGTCAGCTCAACATCGGAGTACACTTCCATCTCGCTGCAGTCGTCGTCGGCTGGGATCTCCAGGTCCAGCAGCGCCGCGGCTGGCTTCCTCAGGCGCCCGTCCGGCGCGTTCTGTCGCCTGGCGTGCAGCTCGTCGGCCGTGCTAGTGTCCCGCATCAGCAGCTTCTGCACGCAGTAGAGTCGGTGGAGGTCGTTGACCTGCGTCGGTGGACAGTCTATCAAGGCTTAATGGTGGTGGCGAAAGTTCTACCGCCCGCTAATCAAGCAGTAACGGTCTCCCAACAGAGCAAATGGAAGTCGCACGTACCTGTTCCCGGAAGGTCTCTTCCTGCTTGAGCATGGCCATCTTCATGTATTCCTTATGGTACTTCCTCAAGAGCTGGTTCATATTTGCAATCTAAAGGATCAGCTATTGTACCAGTCTCTATCTGATCTCCAGGTACAGGGTTCACCCAGTGAGATCTTCCAAGCTTCCAGCACCTGCAAAAGGACCCAAAACGAGGCATGTTGATGAGACGCAATATAATTACCATGTGTATCTGAACAACAGAAGCAACAACAGATATGTGGACTTACGCAGCGCAGGCTACTTTGAGCCCGGGGCTTCTTCTTCTCCGTATCCTGCCAGCCACCACAACCAATTAGGCAGTCAGTCCCTCACCGGAAGGAATAATATAGGTGGGACAAGCGAGGAATCTAGTGGGAAAATTATCAGGAATCCTAGTCGCCCACCAGGGGGCCACCATTCCAGCTCTATATATGCAATTCGGTGGGAAAGGAAAGATAGTACTATACAATTGCGACCTTACTCATCTCACGTATTTTAAGTAAGCGAAAGACCAATGAGTAGGTAGGAGATTACAGGCTTAATTATCCAGCCTCCTACGACAACATTATAACCAAGTTGCCAACAACTGGCCTGATATGGCAAATCACATGTTTCCCTAGAATGAATGGGATGATGAACCTGATTCTAGCTTAAGCTTTGCGTGGTTGTCGCGGTCCAGGGGCCTAAATAGTTTGAGAGCCCTGTCTGCCACCACCAGCCACTTGTTGCTGTGTTCAAGCGTTCGCGTCATCCTCATCCATGTTATACTTCTTTGTTGTATTTCAAACCAAAAGCAAAGGTTTAGTCCCATATTACTTGTGTAGATACTTCCCTCCTCCTTATATATGGACCCTTGTCTATGGTACAATTGAGGAATAAAAGGCAATGGTCCCTACACACGTGCATGGTGGGTCTTGCCAATGGGGTTTGGGCCGGCCCGATCCGGAAATGTTTTAATCGGGCGCGTCGGCGCACGTCGCATCCCGCGCGTATGGGGGTGCAAATGTGGCCTCCCGGAGCCCCTTGTGCGGTCCCAGCTTGGTTTTGCTCTTCGGTTCATTGAACCATTTTTTAACCGGGCCGTTGCTTCATTGATCCATCTCTAGGCTCCTATAAACCAAACGCTTTCTTTTGTTTTTTCGACACACGCAACAGAAACACTAGACGTTCGTTTCGTTTGCTGTTTTGCCGCTGCCGCTTCTCCGGTGATCGCTCGCTGCCGCTTCTCCGGTGATCACTGGAAGAACGATCAAAGATCTCTCGCCTGAGGAGGGATTTGCGGGTGCACGCTTCGCTCCTCTTGTGTAGCCGCCGTGGATTACTACTGCACCGACGTTCGTCGTTGAGTAAGGTGGAAATACTCTTAAGGACAGTGCATTCCTGCACGCCTCAACAGTCTGGTATACCTTCTTGTTTACATTTCGTCTGTTTATTATCACCGTAGAAAAACAATCCACACCCTCTACCCCCACCCCCCGGGAAAAAAAAGCCAACATCACGCTATTTTTTTTAAGAGATCTGCTATTGGGAGGCAAAATGGGGGACACTTCGTTGTTGTGTTGGGACAAAAAAACCAACATCACACTATTTTTTTTAAGAGATCTGCTCTTGCAAGGCAATATGAGAGATTTTGTTGTTGTGCGCACAACAACAAAGTGTCTCCCATTCCAAAATATTTTTTAAAATATTCAATGTGTTACTTTTTAAATAATAAAATGCCTATTTCGAGGGAAAATATGTTCCAATAGCTGATAATGCATCTCAGGCTACAACACATTACGCTCCAAATGTGTCCCCGATTAGGGGATTGTCACTTTTGGAATCGGAGACACATTGGTCCAATACAACTATGCTTCATATGCATTGATACAATGTGTCGGTGGATCCATATGTCCAAGTCCATCAACTTCTATTTTTCTTTATCTTTCACTTATACATTCTATTTTAATATTTTTGTCTTAAATCTATATGATTCATTGAATTTATCCAACATTCAAACTTGTAGCTCAAAGTCTATAATTTTGCAAACATTTATCCGAAGTCTATCATAAAAATCTCTATATACTTATCCTATTTTGCATGGATTAATCGTATTGTTCATCATTTTTTGTCCATGCAATGTCATAGTTAATATATTAAATGGTAATATTATTCCCCAAATTTGTTTGAGATGTGTGTAATACAATGAACATAACAGTTATATGCAAAACATACCTAGCTTTTTAATACTTTAGTTGATTATTGAAAAAAAAGAACAAACATCAATGTGAAAGATATAATCTTCACATACATAAGAAAAGTCCTCAATCATGATCGGGCAACACAAATCCAAGATGATGCACACTTAGACATCAACATAAGTGTTTGCCCAAAAAAATGAGGAACAAAATAAATTAGGAAAACACAAAAAAACTAAGCTCATAGAGAGAGAAATCAACTCCCAACCAGATTCAAATATTTATCAACTACTTTGGCAATTTACCTCTCCTCTATCCTTAAATGGCAACAAATAGGCATCCATACAATAAGGACGTAGGTGAGAATATAGGTCTTAGATGAAAATATCATGTACATACATGAAACAAATTTATACATGTTCATACTAAATAACATGGTATCATCAACACATCACTCAGCCATCTTACTATATAAGATTAACTACAACTACATATAAGAGAATTATCAACAGTGGGAATGATCTTGTTGTAGATATATGACCTCCTTCTTCTTTTTAGTCTGCAATTGTAGTACATATCAACTTCTTCACCTTGTGTGGGGTGAAATATTGATGAAAGATGGTTATGATTACAGTTTGGTGGTAGAAATTAAGTTGGAGATGTGATGAGAAAATATAAGGTCATAGGGAGACAAATTTTGTGAGAGGTATAATATGGTAGGTGGCCGCCACTTGATGGAATATATATTAGGTCTAGATGTGACTCATCAACCCTAATATGTGTGAGCCATTCTGGATATTTTGGTGGAAATTGGATGATGGGGGATGCACCATGGCCTTGGTGAGTGTAGAACAATTGGTGTATAAAAAGAAAATAGTCGTGGAACATGCCCACAATCATATGAAAAAGTTGGTGAAAGTTAGGTTTTTGTGGTTAAAAATGGTTGGGGCACCACGATTATTTTTGCCTGATGCACCAAGATTATAGTCTAGGGAAACTGTCATGGAAAAATGAGAAATTATACTACAAATATCTAATTTTGTGTGAGAGTTGTGCACATATATGAACAAATAAAATGGTCATGGTGGAGCTTCTGGTAAATGAAAGTATAATGGAATTATGGTCATTTTAGGTGGGTTGGTGTGGCTCTTAGAATTTGATGTAAAATATTATGTGAGTTAAACAACTATGAAATCTATCGAAAGGCTTAATCTTTATCTCAAAATTCATCCTTTAGCACTCCTTGCGTCCTTAAGATCTAGGGTGAGTTGTATGCATTGTTGGTGTTAAATTGAATCATCCCTACCTCCACCAAGTGTTGGTAAAGGGTATACATTATCATATAAGTTACAAACATCAACTACCACATGTTAACCTAAAAATGTGAAAAGAATTCCAATTAGTTCTCCTCAATCAAATTGGGATTTATTGGGAAAAAACTTATTATACATCTTTTTAGCATGATAAATAAGTAAAATGAAGACAGATGAAATGCATAATAGGACTCTATCACCAACCCAATCATGAAAAATAATTCTACCCATGTATGTTCCAATGAAATCCTCACAATCAGATCCCCAAAAGAAATGGGGAATAACCCTAAACACCAATTCACTAATAAAAGTGTTTTCTTATTAAGCAAGCTCAAAATCAACTTTGATCACCCACTTTAACAAACCAATCTACTTGTCTTTAGAGGATTGAAGTGTGAACATTCCCATAAACACATCAAAACTATAATGACAACATCAACAATGTTCTATGACACCTTACAAATCTGGAACAATACAATAAGAGAAGAAACTTAAATGATTGTTTCATTTGCTTTCTTTTATCCAAAATTGTTTTACACCAAATGGTTTGTACGAATGTGGCGAATGAGTTAAATAAATTAGTTTTGATATTTTGCAAGTCCATTGGATGAAAAATGGAAAAAGAAGTGAAGTAGTTATATTAAATATGACCACCTTATTCTTCTTTTCTTTTTCTTATGTGCTATTATGTGGGATAATTTTTATTTGTATTTTGGATTTTCCCTTATCATTTTGTCCCTTGGGTATTGATTTTGGGCTTTTGCTAGAAAAATGATAAGGTGAAGAGAATCATATGATTCTTAAGGATGAAAAAGTGTTGCCTTTATTTTAGTGGAGAGGAGACGTATGTGGTCATACACAAATTGGAGTAAGGGAAAGACCAATTGTGGTGGTGATGTCCTTATTGGGCTTGTTGGAAATAGAATACTTCAATCAACCTCTTCATTTTATATAGATAAAGTGTAATTGATATCACAAAGTCTCTCATAAAATATAACAAACCATACCATCTAAAATCTACGTGAAACACACCACAATTACTAAAGAGATATTTTAGATGACCAGTTCTACAAATGGATACTCAAAATCACCGATAAGAATCAAACTAACTAATAAATTTGGAAGAATTCACAAAATATTACCAAAACCATTTATAAATGGTGGATATCTTCTAAAGAAAACTTTTTGGGTACAAAATGATCAGTCCTGGGGCTGATAATAAGAACATATTTCAATTCATAAATTTTCTCAACAAGAGTGATAAACTAGTTACAATGTCGTGAATTTCTATAAAGCAAGAAAATAAGGTAATTAAGTTAAAAAAATACAAACATGCTATGGAAAAATAAACAACATGCATTATATATACCAAATATTCTTGAAAGGACTAAAAAAATGCAAGATTTGAAATCTTAATGCAATATAGTTATATGTATGTGTAATGAAACAAGATGAAATATATCATGTTATTGATCAAAGTAATACCACCCTACCACCCCAAATTTTTTTATCATGGTGTCTAGAATATTAAAATATTCTTAGGATGATAGGGGAAGAGTTCACTCTACTGGAGCGTCATATGCGGTTTGTTTCATATATCCTCAGCTGAATGTATATGAAATTATCCCCACATTACATTGGTATTTTCCGATATCAACTTAACCCTTATGTCACATCTGGAGGAAGATCAGACTTTGGGTAGGTTGGCATATTGATCAAGTAGTACCCAAGATAACGTGGTACTCATTCTGTTACGACCCCACCTTCCGGTAACCCCCAATTAAGGGAGACCGAGAGGTTGAAGCCACACCCATAATTTCCGGATCAAAGGTTCGGCATTTAACCAAGAACAATTATTAAATTTTAACAGACTATACTAGAAATCTGGAAGTAAATAAACTTTTACATACCTTTTGAAATTTTGGATCTCTAACTTCTATCCTCATATGAATTTCTACTCTACTAATCCTCCTTGTATTTCAATTCATGTATTTCACAATATGACGATTTATTGTTTGTCCTTTTGGCTTGTACCTAAAAAGCCGACAAACAAAACGTCAGTCATCCGAAGATGGTATGTGGGGAAAATAATAATTGTGCAATTATCCATAACAATGTATTGCAATCAATTACAATTTAACAAACAATTTTATAGTTTAAATATAACTGTGCGATCCATGAATATCCTATCCCCGTTATACCCCTCATGATCCCACCTAACAGGTGAATCTGTTTCTAGAGTTGAGTCACATGACACTACCCGTAGGTAGCCCACTCCTTAACTCATGGAATGCTAAGATTCTCATGGCACTACACAAGAGTAGCCCAATTTCTAACTCATGATAGCCTAGACCTTACTCTAGGTTATCTTTTTTAGCCTTTGCATAGCCACAGGGGTGGACCCGGATCTAAGCCAGTTATATGTATACATTTATAGTGATAGTCATAGTCACTCTATAGTTGCATGAAATAAAAGCATCCAATAGTTAATTTCAAGCAACCAATAAAACCTCGACAAACCCTCAGAAAACTAACTCAGAATATTCATAAGCGTAACCACATACCTTTGATTGCAGATTTGAGACAGAATTATCCAGAACAGAGAAATCCCAATCAAGCAATCAATTATGCACAGAATCCTGAAATAAATATACCAATTTCCTTTTATTAATATTTATCCAATATCATCATATCCCTTAGGATTTCTATTCCAATTTTTTGGGTTTCCTTGGAAATTAGGGTTTCACTTCATCTTTTATTATTCTAAACCCTAGTTTTTATACCATTACTCTCAAACCCTAATCATCTCATCCATTCTTCAATATTAAGGTTATCTTAACAAAATATAACCCTATCTTTGGATTAAAGGCACCATTAACCATTAATTAAGTTCATTAGGCCTCTTTTACATTAAAGCTACTATTTTCATCCTTTTAATCCATGACAAGATCATTATATGCCTCTATCATTAATTCAAAGTTCATTATAGTCTAATCACACATGAACTTGATTTACCATCAATCAACCTTTTATTCATGAGAAAACCCTAATTACTACATATAGGGTATTTATCCAAAATTAAGGATTTTTATGTACAAATAACTTAGAACCATCATTTAACAACATATTTTCACATTTTCAAATTAAATATGATCTTATCCTCTTTTACCCTAAATTACGGTTTCTAAATACTTAATCATTCTCATAGGAGGTAAAAACCCTAAATCATGCAATCTTACATCTAGATCAGGTTCAAATCTAACATTATCATTCAACAGGTTATTAATACTTCAATTATCCCATTAAGCATACTAGATTCAACCTTTAATCAAAAATATTGTTTTTAACTTAACTTTAATGCACTTTTCATCAACTTATAGTACTTTTGCAATTAGGAAAGGAATCAATCTTTAATATCATTTTTATTTGATTCGTCTCGTTCTCCTGATCAAAATACATATATTATTCATATTTATCCGAGCTATGGTTCATTTGATATGAATTTTGTAAGAAAATGTACCTTTCGGCCAATAAGGAGGCGCCACGTAGCCTTTATCCATGCAACGCGGCCCGCTTAGAAATTAGAATTGAATGACACTTCTTCCCTCCACCTAAGTGGCCCATACTTTGTTAAGCCAAGGGTAAAACCGTCCAAAGGCTCTTCTGGCTTCTTCAACCTTGCGAACGGTCGTTGCTTCCGCCGCAGCAACCCTAGTCGCGGCTTGCGCCGCCTGTTCTCCCTCCTCTGGACCCCGAAGGTCACCATCATTGGTTGCATTTGCTCCGCCACCTCCTTCCGAGCTTGGAGCTCCTCTCAACACGTGGTCTGCTTAGCTGGGTCGGGTTGGGTATCCCTGCAACCTGTGGCAGCCATAGTGCTTGGGTTAGGTCAGGGATACGATGGCAAGGTTGCCTTCCGGTGTCATGGGACATCGTGTTTCCCTCGCACTCCTTCTTTGAAACCTCATGTCTCCGTGATCACGTAGTTTCTCATTGGGTAGGGCTTTTGTATGAAATCGTGGAAGAAGAGGATAAAATGAGGTGTGGGATCTTCTGGGCTCTGTCCACGGTCTTTCCCTTATATAGGGAGGGTAAAGAAGCCCCGGGATGGCTTGCCCACGAAGAAACGCAACCCTTTTCCAAAAGGAATTTGATTTCTTCATTACTAAGCAAGTTCCTCTTTCTCTCTCTACTAATCATCTCTTTGATATACCTTATTTCGTGAATATTTTGGAATACGAAAATCCTTACTCTCTTTATTCTTGCCTTTTAGTTATTTGTCACGAAATCATGTTTTCTTTTAATAGAAAATACCACCTTTTGAAAAACAACACAAAATTCATTAATAATGTATCACATTATCCTTTTATTTTGCAATTTTGGTATTTTATCTATCTTTCTTCTTTATTGGGACTCCTCAGATCCCAAGACACTATATTATTTCCAAATTCCTTTTTCAAGGATACTTTTTATCCTTCTAGATGCATCTATATGCATTATCTCACATTATCTTGTTTATTTCTCATTAAAATATCTCTTTTTGAGGATTTCTCTTTATTTCTCTTTTATTTTCCTCATTGGTATTCCTTTTAATATTAGGAATCCTTGGGATACGAAATTCCACCAAGGATAACTCAATTATACCTCTTTTCACTTGTTTTCCACATTTTACCATTGTTTTCAATTTCTTTCTTAATAAAGAAATACTTAATTAATCTTTTCTTTTCTTATTGCTTTCTTTTTGCAACTTTGGACTCCTTGGAACCCAAGGAACCCAACAGGCATGAAATCCTTCTTTGGATTTTATTCTTTTTCCCTCCAGAGGTTTCCACCTCTTTCTTTTCTCAAAACTCAATTATTCGTTTACTAATTTAATAATTGAATTTCCTTTCTTCATTTCCTTGTTATTGGGCCCAATAGCAAATAAAACCCACAACACAATCATCAAGGTTATTGTAAACGAAATCCATTTATTCAAAACAAATTATATCATTATTTGTTCAATTATCTTTAATATGAGAAATTACATTTCTCACCAATTGAACCCAGAAATTGGGGTTGTAACACATTCTTTTCTACGATGTAGTGTACAAATGGTTACTTAGTATTCAAGATGTTGGTTATCCAGTACATCCATTCTTGATTTGCATGGATATGACCTCATCCTCAAAAAAGTGATGACACACCATAAGAGTTTGTCATAGCCAATGATACAAGTGTGGACCAACACTAGTTTGGCTACTTACTGATAATGGAATCTCATTTTGTGATGATCTCACCTAATCTTGTTTTGGTGTTCTAAGGGGATTTTTTTGGATACAAATATTAGGGAAGGATTGGAGTGCATCCTCAATAGAACTTGGGTTGTATACAAGATAGAGACCGACGGAGGTTAGTAAAATGCCTCTCATAACTCTTTTCATACTCTTGGGATTATCTTAAAATTTATCATGACCACATAACCTATATTGAATAGTTATGTCATGACCATATGGTATAGATCCGATAGTTTGTTAAGTGATCACAAGCCTTGCTTATCATTAAGTGTAAAAGCGATGTTAGACCACACTGTCTCGGTGCAGTGGAAAATTAGATTTAGAATCTTGTTCATATTTATGGTGCCTAATATAAACTTCTTCATGTTAATGAATGGATACTAAGGGACAATTATTTCAAAGGCATCACACTCATTTTTTGTGCGACATTGATCAATAGTATCAATTTCTTGTTGATTCTTGGCATATATAGTGTTTTAAGATTCTAGAGAATAGCATATGTGTGATACCAAACATCTTGAATAAGAGGACATCCTCAACCTCATGTATAATCTTCTCAATGGTAGTAATAACTACATGTTAAGTCGAGTGTAAATCATGTAAACCATGTATAGGAAATGTTACAACCCAAGATCCATGAGGGAATTTTGGACACATTCATGGATATCCAATGCTTCCATTGTAGAAATGCAAGTGAGCCTAGTGGCATGCATTGTCCAACTTACCAAATTATCAAACAATTATTGGTGCTTTCATCGAAGGATTGATGCAGATACCAGTACAATACATAAATCTTCAAATGTTGCTTCTTTTGCTTGGACTTCAACTGGGCTAAGGTATTTAGTTCTTCCTACAATTCCTCATCCTCAAACTCCATCTTAGATATCTCATAAATCTTATCACGAGGAACTTGAAAAAGTGAGTCATTAAAAGTTTCCATGATTAATCTCACTTGATTAGTATCGTAACCCTCCTTCTTAATACAAAGTTGACAATAAGCATGTGAAGTAGCATGATTCTTGGCTTGGTGCGGCCTACATGAGGAGAATAATGCTTATCATTGTGGAGTGGCATGTTTTCTTTCTTAGGACTAAGTATAAGGATTTTGTACTTCTTGTTGATTGATTTGTTGAAAGTTTCTTTCAGCTCTTCATCAAATAGATCCACTTCTTTATATCACATGGAACTTAGGATCATCTATTGAATAGTCCCTATGTGATGGTTGCAATAAAGGTGTTGGATTTTGAGGTAGAGTAGGGGGAGAGGGATCTGGATTAGTGGATCTCTTAGTTTTAGAGTGGGAAAGACTTTTTTACGGATCTCACCATTTTCTTCATTGTTGAAGCAAAAAATCAAGCAAGTTGTAAAAAAAAAAATATTGTAAGCTTGGTGACCATTTTAGAGAAAAATGGAAATGGAACACTACATAAGAAATGTATGACATGGGAGCAAGTTGGTGTAGATGATGATTCTAAAATTAGCACGGTTGGAAAATTTGAAGGCATCAATAACACACAATATGATTGATGGAAGTGAAAATGTGTTTGGGAGGTCAAGGGTTTGACCCTCGTCCTATTTTAGTTTGCTTCCACTTACATGAAACAAAATCATAGTGGTACAAAATAGCTATGGTGGTTATATACATGATGCTCATTGTGTTTCAAAATATTAGTTGTATTGATGGGTCATGGTTGGTTCACACAATAGTGGTGATTCCAGCCTTCAAAACCAGTCACCCTCTCTAAAAAAATCTTGTTTTGACATGGTAATATTTGAAGAAAATGTTCATTTTGACACTAATGCACCAGTTTTGCTTTGTGTGTCCAAGGCTATGGCAATTGATCATGAAAGCTAGATTTTCCTCCAAATGTTACTCAAAGCTTTCCAACTCATGGATAACCTTTTATTCCACAAATAGTCATGTTGTCTTGTTCTTATGCATTTATCATTTCAATCTAAAAACTTTAGTTTACTCTTTTCTGTTGGAAGGATTTCTACATGGAGTTATTTATTAAACCTTTCTTAGCTCGAATCAACATGAAAAACAACATATAAGATAGAACTTATTCATATAAGTGTTGAATGTTATTATGTAATACTAAGAAAAATGGTATAATTAGTAAAGATTTTTTGGTCTCCATCACATGGGTTGCCTCATAAGATTAGTAGTCAATATATATTTATCGAAGTATTGCTGCTTTTAGTTTGAGTTTGTCAATATATCAAGCATCATTAAATGAAAATCTTAGTTGACCATTTTAGGTTATATGTCAACTATTGGATTCAAATGCTATTCGTTCATGATAAATTCCTTTCTCCTAGCATTATGTCGGGTCACCAAATCTCTGAATGGATGCAAATGCACCACATGATATTAGCCATCTTAAGGTGATCTAATATTTCATTAGAAAAACTTCAAGTTATATATCTAAACAACCCAACATGCCCAAAAGTCTTATTATTGATCAACGTATTATGGAGAAATTGCATCCTCTTCTTGTACTTCTTGGAGAGATCACAAGCTTCACATCAAGCCTCAAAGGTTTATTCAATTGTAACTTCATTCTAATGGCTATTGTATAAACACCATGTCTGTATATTGTAATACTCAAAGATCTTTGTGTTGTAGCTCTACTAACAAGTGAAAACTCTTCCCATGGATAGAACTACATAAATTTGTAGTAATTGATCTTTATATTTGGTAAAATTAGTTGACAAAGCATTATTGGTCATTTGTGACCAAGCTTTCCCCTCTACTTGTGTTGTCTTTGTAATAAATGTTTTATCTCATTATTGGGAAAGCTCATCTTGTCTACTTATTTGTGGGTGATATAGAGTGATAGCTATATTCTTAAAGACATGAAATTCCATTGTACTTACAAAATCACCATGTATTAAATGACTTCATCCATCTCTAATAATGTGAATTCACACACAAAACTAGATGAAAATATTTAATATCAAAATTTTACAAAAAACATATGATCATTCATCCTCATTGCAATAGCTTCAGACTGACTTGGATACATAAAAAATTCAAGTAGGATGTAAAAAGGTCCAAAAGAGGGAGGAAATAGACCCATGAAGTCTATTCCTCAAATATCAAAGACTTCCACAACCAAGATTGGTAATAAAACATCATGTCTCTTTAGGGAAGTATACCCAACACAAGACTTTTATTGCAAGATATAGAAACTATGAGAATCCTAGAAGAGAGATGGCTAATATAATTCAACTCAATATCCTTGGTTGTTCTCTAGTTTCTAGAAAAATGGCATCCAAATGAATCAAAGTGACACATGATGAGAATATCTAGTTGTTCAGCATACCCTAATCAATTGATAGGATTAATACTTGACAAGTGGGAATCATCCCAAACGTAGTGTTTTGTGGTCACATGCAAACTAATTCTCTATTCTTGGCTCTATGTATAGAAGACATGTTCACTTTTCAAAAACCTGGCAATGTGCATATTTCAAGGTCTTTGAATTGTGTTCACCGTCACAAGCTGCTCAAGTGGAATGTTTTTTTATCTTTTATACTTCATAGGGCAGAGCTCTAATAAAGGACATATAACCAACCTCTAAGTTTTCACAACCTCTCTCATAACAAACTCTAAATCAATTTCTTGTAGCATAATAATCTATCTAATTAGACAAACCTTTAATATTTATTTGTGGTTAAATTCTTGGGATTGTATTTTGAAATCTTACTTTTGTATAAAGAAATAAGAATGGACTTAGATATAGTGAATTCTAGAGAAAGAAACCCTATATTAGTGATGGTGTAGTTGTGTTGAGCTTCATCAAGAGTATATCATGCATACTAGATAGCATGTGGTATCTTACCAATTATTTTGCCCAGAACAACCCACATAGTCATATTTGATGACCTATCAGGGAACTTAAATGTCGTAGCTAAATCAAAAGGCTACATAGTAGGAAAAGAAATTAGTATTAACTTCAACTCTTTATAACATATGGGGAACTTGTCATAAAATTCAAACGTAATGTCTTTCTTCACCCATCTACACAATTCTCATGTAAGTTTACTAAAGTGTTTATAGAAATGATGATCAAATATAATGTGCCCATAGAAGAAAAGATATGTATCAATTGCAATTGCAATACTCAAAGTAGAAGCCAATAAAAAAATGTATCTGTCCACTCAAATATAGGTCGTTTACACATAATGAATAAGATAATCCCCTTGGGTAACCATGATATGATTTTTGTATAATGTGAGGAGTAGGCTCAACTTCATGCATCTCTCAAGCACAAAAACAAGATATTTCAAGAAATTGTATAGAATTTATTCAAAAATAGTAAATTTGTCCATAAAGATTTGCAAATAAGAGTCATGAACATCATAAAAATCAGACGACACACATCTATGAGTTGTGGATGGTGTGTTACAATGACCAAATGACATATTCATTAAGTAAATGTCCCTTTGAAACATGTGAAATTGGTTTTCTCATGATATCCTAGGTGAATAGACATTTGGAAGTATCTAAAGTAACCATCAATATACTAATATTAAACCTCACTATTTAGTTTGTCAAGAATCTGTTTCATGAACAATACTAGAAAATGGTTTTTATTTGTCTTTGCATTTCTTCTTTGCTAATTAGTGAACATCCTCCACTTGGATTATTCTCTAAATAGAACTTTCTTAGCTTGAGCTTTTGAAGAAACAATGATCCCTCCCCTTTAGGGAACTTCTTAATTGGAACTCACCCATGAATTATAACAATAGGGTAAATAATACATGTGTCAGACAACTTCTTCACTTTTTTTAACTTCTTTTAGATTTGGATTTTTTTTTGCATTTTCCAAGAAGGGTGAGTATCATTGTCAAGATATGCATGGTGCAAACATTGGGAATGATCCACTCATTTCAAATAACCCATAGACCACTTAATGGGTGCTACACTTATCTGTAGGACAAACAATGGTCTTTTTCTTAGTTGAGTGAGAATAGAGGAAATTAGCGCCAAAATGGAGTCATATTCGCCAAGAAAAACATGTTTTAAGTCACTGGGTAGGATTTTGCACTCTAGAGAAGGTGGATCTTCAATAAACGTCTTGAGTGGATTTAAATCCAGAAATGGGAGATCTTACTAGTGGCAACTATCTGAGTTTCTTCTCCCTCTTTCGCTTTGTAGACTAGGTCTAAACTCAAGTGGGGTTTTATAGAACTCACTGGGTCTGTAAGTAGAAATAATTTGTATAGTTGTTGTGTTTCCAAAGTATGACACTAATTGTAGACATGGGATTTATGGAATAGAAGAAGATCCTAGTCCATAGCAGTGTGTCTAGTGGAGGTGGTGTGGTGTAAGGACAAAAGTAGGGCTTGCTCCACTACACTATCTGGACCTCCACCAACCTACTATAACTAAGAGAGAAAGGGGGAATTGAGTATGGTTTAGAAATATGAGTTTTCCTAGGAGTAGGAGTAGGGTCAAGAGTAGGAAAATGAGAAATAGTAAGAATAGGAGTAGGAGTTGATATTAGTAAGAGTGGGTTTGTTGAATAACTTCATGTGATATGCACAATAACACTAAAAAACTATCAAAGTATGACCCTTGGGTGTTGTAGACCTCATCCCTAATATGTGCATGTGCATTTTGCACATCCACATTGATGTGCAATTGTTTCTAACATGTTAGTAAGGTTACACATAAAATATAAATAATAAAAGACAAACATGAAATGCATAAGGTAAAAAGACATGTGAAGATAATATTCATAGTTACAAAGTCATGTTGCCTATAATTGGTTGGATAACATGTTGTCAGTTGCTGAGGTAGTGGTCCCACTAAGTATACTATCTGTAATGAACTTGTGGACTTAATTCTCCTAGTGGTGGATGGGGAACTAGATGGTCATGTAAATTGTTCAAAAGATGTACCTCCTTCCTATAGTGGTTCAACCAATCCTTACTAGCATGACCCCTCCCATATATCCTACTGAGATGTGGCAAGGCAATAGAAGGATTTACTTGAACAAATCCAAACTATTTAAGAACTCTATCTTGGAGGTTCTATTGTACTACTATGTAGCAAAGAAGAGGTACTCGGGCCAACCAAATCTCTTGACCCACTTGACATGTAGTGGAAGCGTTGGTAGAATCTCATTTGTGTAAGGAGTCACTTTCACCTATTAGTTGTGAAATCCCACATGTCATAAATATGACATGATCAATAATAATCAAGTAAATTGAAGTATTCTAACTAAAAGCCACTTGACAGGGCAAAATCTGGTCAAAGGAAACAACATAAAACTGGATAGGTCCTTGTACAGTCTCAACTTTTCAAACAATCTTTGAACACATGTTCATAAGCACATCCAAATCATATATATCTACTATAAGAAGTTTGTAAAACAATCATGTTGATCTTTTTACATGTATCCCAATGGGACATCATGTGGCCACTCTTACCAGTTCATAACCGGTGAAACTAAGCTTCTAATTCCTACCCTCTCCCAACACCACATTAGAAGTAGACACAAACAACTAGAAAATTGAGCTTTTGACTTTGAACGCGTATTTGTCTTGTACAGGTTTATATACAAGTATGCTAGAATTGAATCACCCAAACGAAAGGTGTAGAACTCTAAATGTTAGTCACAAGGGAATATATTGTATATGAACTTGGGTCTTTATTACAATATGGAATACGATAAGTACCCCAAAAATTAAGTAGATATGATCCAATATACAAAACCTTTTTCCCTTCTTAATTCTCTAGAGTCCCTAGGGTGGACTCATCCCAATAATAACTAAGGTAACCATTTTGAAGTAATGTGGCCCATGGACATCCCCTCTGGATAGCTCCCCAAGTAGTGCTCACAAAGGTGAGTCCATGTCTAGAATTGTCCCTCATTTGAGACTATTGGATATGATTCTATAATTGGAGCCTCATCTATCATAAAACCTAGAAGCATTGCTATGTCTTGAAGTGTGTCACTTAACTCAAAGTACATGAACCTAAATGTGTTTCAAAAGATGTCCCAATGATTTACTAGAGTAGTTATGAGTTTGGGACCTAGATAGTGATGTCCCAATGATTTATTAGAGAATCTTATGAACAAAACCAAAACCCAATGATGAAATTTTATATAATACACCTTGGTTATTAACTAGTCACTCTAACAAACCATAGTGGTGATGGGATATTCAGAATTGCACTTCTCTAGAAGCCATGTCTATTTAAAAAAATTGATAACATTACTTTTGCAAATTGAAAACATAACATGACCTCATTAAATTAGGAACATTGCATTACAAAATAAAAAAAAAACATTACATTATATTTAAACTTGAGAAGATTTCATCTCTAAATTTAAAATATTACATGACCTAACCATTTTGGAAACATTACATACATAAATGGAAGACATTACATGGCTTGACCAAGTTGAAAATATTACATTACATTACGTGACCAAATTACAAACATTACATTACATGACCAAATTGAAAACATTACATTACAATACATGATCAAATTAAAAACACTACATTACATGATATGAACAAATTAAAAAATCAACATGACATGAAATGATAAATTTGAAAATGTTTTCAGATTGACCAAATTCAAATAGAACTACAAGTGTCTTTATTATCATGCATCCTAATATGTAGCCTAATTTGTATGAATATCCATGGATGTGCAAAGTCATTTAGTCTTTGGTCTTATTACCTGCCTTTGGTGATTCAAGAGTAATAAGGGATAATTTTTTCTACTTCCATCAAATGGTGGTGAATACTTCTTGTTAGGAACACCATGAAATTCAACTTTTTATGAGTTATAATGCACCTTATATGTAAAATATGTGCTCACAAGTTCATGACAATCTTAGTTGGTAGAAGCATCATCTTGTCAAACATGAGATCAATGCATGTGCCACTTTTAAGAATATAGAACATTTTGATCACAACTAATATTTTAAAGTTGTACCCATACATGTCATCCACACTACTATAGATGTGACTTATGGCATTAGTTTGTTTTCAAGTTAAACCGATGGTGTGATATATCTTGTTGGTTCCTTAAAGAAAACAACCATGGTTGGTCAAGTGATTAAACATGTGTTGTGCTTTGTTTATCCAGTCAGTTGTTTCACAAAGAAGTCTACGAGATAGATCTGCCGCAAAAATAAAATTTCACACAAAATTTTTGAGAGACGTTTCATTTTCCTCCAAAATCCTATCTCGTTGATTTCTGGTATAATAACTAGTGAGATAAAGGGGTACATATCAAACATCTCCTTATAATTCTCATTTTTCCATCTCATTGGTGTTTCCTACACGGATAGATGAGAAAGGGGTACGTGCCAAACATCCTGTGGAGTTTTTTCCCTCAAATTGGATTGTCTCGTCGACTGTCATGTCCTAAGCCAATGATGTAGGTGTCGTTAGGATGCATCACTAGTCATTAATTTTTTTTGTATTTAACCGATGATATAGGTTAACACAGACACATATTTTTTGGTGGTTTGTCCATTTTAATCAATGACATAGGTCTATCTCGTCAGTTTTTTACAATCGCCAATGAAATATGTCTTATTAAACCCCGTGAGAAATCCCTTTTTCCCCTCTATGTGTTTCTCTATATCATAACAACCTCAATAATTACCTTCTATTTCCTCCACCACTGACACCCCCAGTCATGATTCTGATACTCAACAACCCCTACTGACGCCTCCCACTCCTCTGTTGGCCACCAGTGCTGCTACTACCCCCTTCTCCGCCACCAATCCCTTCTCTACTTCTTCCCTATTTTCCTCCGCCAACTGTGAGCCCTGCCCTTCTCCTCTGTCGAACACCCTTCTACTTCTCCACATCCACACTGACATCGACACCGACTCCAAACAAGTGTGAGGTACAGAGTTTGTGTGCCCTTGCCTTCTCATGTATCTTTTTTTTCAGTGAATGATCCCATTTTTCAGTGTATGCATCCCTTCTATTGCCTACTATTTTGGTCATTGATTTTATCATCTTAAGCATTTTCTTATTTTGTTAGCTCCATAGTCATTGTTCCTTATTGATTGACATGCTTTGCATATTCTAACTCCACTACCCAATTTCTTGAATTATGTTTGATAAGAACTCTTGAATTATGTTTTACAATAACTATGTTGATGTATGAATGTGATGATTGTACAAAATTATTATGTTGCATGATTGATTGATAAAACTCTACTTTGTTGTCTCCATAGTCATTGTTTGAATAATATGTAAGCCCAAAGAAATAGTTGGATGTTCTTAGTCTAGCATGAGTTTTGAATTTCGTATTTGGTTTGTTTGAATATTACATTTGAATAATATGTAAGACCTAATATATAAATCCTAATTTGTGAATTCTAAGATGAAAATCAATAATTTCTAAACCCTAATATGTAAATGATATTCTATAAAATCTAATCTATAAATCCTAGATCCTAAACCATGTTGTTGGGCTAGAAACCTATCCAATATTTACTCATTAGGATTAGACCTTGGATAGTCCCCGATTTGGGTTTATTTTTGAAAACTTCATCTCACTTAGGATGGAAGTGTATAATGTGTGTTCAGTTTAGTGAGAACTACGAGCATTTTCCCATCTACATCAGGGTACTTGGAGAAGTGTGGGGAAATGCTACTGAAATTTATTGAAATAGAACACATATTATACACTTATTAGTGAGATAAAGTGGACAACAATGGGATAGGTGATACATATTCATCAATGTAAATGCTAATAGATTATTAGGGCTCAATTTGAACATATTTTTTATTTGAAATTAACTTACTATCTAACACCTAATGAGATATTCATCTCCCATATGATCATAGAATGGATTGATCGTGGATGTCTAATCCATATCACTGCACTCTGGAGTTTATTAATGGTTACTATGAGTTTGTATGGTTTTTAGAGGAACATAACAAACAACTTGGAGATAGGTTCTATTTCCCCTATAGTAATTGTAGTAACAAGTTGAAAGTTGACACGGTTGACATGATCAAAGATCATGTCATGTACAATGGGATTGTACAGGGCTATACATAATGGTATTGGCATGGAGATATTCCTAGTATGAGATCATCATATTTTGGTAGTGGTAGTTGTGTCAAAGAAGAGATGGATGATGATGTCAATGAGAATGAACCAATTATAATAGACGTCGTTGGTGCAATTCTAATTAGTAGTAGGGTAAATGTTACATATTCACCTCCCTTCGAAATGTTGTGCATGATGCTGAGAAACCATTATACTTACGTTGTACTAAGTTTACAAAGTTGAGTGTTGTGTTGAGATTGTATACTATAAAGGATAACAATAGATGGAGCATTCTATGTTGACAAGTATGATGACTAGTCCATTCTCTGTTGGCTTACTAAGTGTAAATGTTGAATCTATCACTGATGAGTATACACATGAAGACCACATAGAAAGTATATTAGTTTAAGTTATACTACATGTTATGTTACATATATTATTTTCATTATATAACATGTTTCTTTCTTCATATGTGATCTGACTTTTTCATATTTTATTTGACTTTTTTATATGTGATCTGACTTTTTCATTTGTTTACTTTTGATTTTATAGATGGCACATGACCAAGAGAACAACAATCTCGATCTTGAGGATCCTGAATGTGAGGATCCTACTAGGCCTCCTAACCAGGGTGATGACGATGCTCATACATCTAAATGTATGAGAGGGATACCTTTTAAAAAATGCCTAAAATAGGGAAGGGAAGAATGGCGTTGTTGAATTTAATGATGTAGGCACACCGATCACTAAAGAGTTCATCAAATATTGTGGGGTCATTCGTCGAAGAAAAGTGCCTCTTCATGTTGAGGATAGGAGATATTGAGTAAGGACACTAAAGATCTCATTTGGAGGGAGTTAGAGGTGAGATATATGCATTTACAACTTTATAATCTTTTCCTATTCTTTTTTTTTTCACATTTCTAAAAATTAGTGAATGTTGAACCTTTTTGGGGGAAGTATAAGCTTGATGAAAAGTTGCATCGCAAGTCTGTTATGCAGTTTATTTAGAGAAGGCATAGATATTGGCAGACAATCCTCACATGACTCTACATCTTTGGAGACAAGAACGACAAGGGCCCCACTTTTAAATGGACCTATCTTTATAAAAAGATTGGCTGGAATTTGTTAAGCAGAGAAAGACAGATGCAATTAAGGTATTGAATTAAATACATTCTTATGATTTCTTATGACTAGTTAACAATATTTGTTATTGAATTAATTAGGCCATTCATAATGTTAAAAAATAAAGATGTGATAATAATGTGCACAACCACTGGTTGGCTTTAGGTAGTTGAATTATTTGCTGCCAGTTGAGAGAGCAAGAGAAAGGGCCTTCTGCTCCTTCTACTACTAGTCTTCTAATGCTTTTGGGTGGTTGTCTCACTATATTGAGTGGATAGATGTGAGGAAAAACAAAGACGGGGAAATCTCCATCCAAGCAACCCAGGAGGTGGCTGCAAAAATAGTAAATTTCTTAGTCTCAGCGTATGTCCATGTTCTTTTTTCCTAGATTGTTAAGTTATACTGATTAGAAAATTTTGATGATGAAGAGTTGGGAGTTGGGTGAGAAAATAAAGGAGGGAAATTTTACCCCTCAGGGCAGACATTATGAATTGAGGGTTCCTCTAGGGACATAAGAGCACCATAGATGTGTTAGGGCCGGAGTTAGGTTTGGGCTAAAATCTTTTTTTGGCTCATCCCAACAAAAGCACAAGTCTGCCAAGAAAGGGGGAATGGACCAGGAGGCATGTGCAAAGATTGATAGTTGTATCCTTAAAGGAGTTTAACACTTCTCAGGTGGCACAAGCTTCTTTAGCAGCCACATAATTGGTATAATGTCACACACCCACATAGGGGATTGGTAGTAGTCCTTCATACGTGCATGGCACGATAGAGGTAAGATTTAATTTTAAGTCAATTTATATATACATCATAATAAAGTAATCCCTCAAATCAATATATATGTGTGACAATTCGAATATTGTGTTTCATAAAATTGTAGGTGGCCAAAAAATGCTATCTTGCCATTGATGATGAATATAATATCATGGTAGATGGTGAGATTTTTCCAAACATTGAAACAATTCATGTTGTTCTCCTTTGCACTGATCATGTTCGTGTGAACGTCATGAATGTCGTTTTGACATGGAAGAAACACCATTCCCTTACGAGAACCTAGATGCCACTACAATTGGAGACGTACAATGCAGATTTATTGGGTATCTCAAATGGCTTGTCATATTGGTTGAGGTATGACAAATTCTATATTAAATTTATATATAATTTGAAGCTAATATGAGAATTCATGCATGCAGAGCGCAATAGCTATGAACCTTCTAGGGTTACAAAGCCTCCGCCCACATATTTTATTCCACATGAGTTGTTCAAATCCTTAGGATCTAACTACAAGGTGTTGATAGTATGGTTAGACAATATAAACCAATCAGATACCATGGTGATCAACCATCAGGAGCAGATCGTAGGTATAGATTGTGACAATGTTATAGTGTTGGCAGATGTTTCTAAGCTATTTATGTATCAATGTTGGACACAACAATGATAGAAATTTGGATATTGTGAGTCTGAATACCCTATCATATGTAAAAAATACATATTTTATAATTATTTTGTATATAATAACTGATTATTGTATATATTTATTAATTTGTATTATTCAGCTGCTGAGTTAAGAATATCAAATGTGAAATTTCTAATGCCATCAATGATTAGCAATGTAGTTAGAGATCTAAGTGACGTCAAAGATTACGTGACTACTATAATTAAGGTGTTGGTGCTTCCAAGACTGTGATCATAGCTCCCTTCAATGTTATTTAAGTTTTAGAATTATTATTTACATTTCTATCTTATGAATATACAATTGTTGTCGATTAGATTTTTATTTTATTTGTCTTCTATTCACTCAAAAATAAGCACTAGTAGTTGTTAGTGATTGTTCTCAAGATGTATGATGTGTATATGTTTGATCCTTCAGGTGTAAGAATAAAACCAAATGAGGGACACCCAATGAAATTGGTGATTCATGTGTAAGTATATTTTTTTCCATGATCAACATATTTTTTAATTTTTGCATCATATGAGAGTTTAATAATGCAACATATCTATTTATTTAACTTATAGGGGTATGAAAGAATTCCATAACAGTGGAAGAAAAGAAGATGTAAAAAAAATCAGTAGCTTGGAGGAGTGTTGATGTATATATTATACTCACTCCAATGCACATATATTACCATATATGCTTAATTACTTTTATTAACGTAATTTTACATCGACAATACCATGTACAAGATAATGATTGGGCATGTGCATATTACATGATGTTGTATACTGGAGACAATTGTTTTGCACGTGTCATAGATCAAATGTATAGCAAAGGTATAGTTATTAGTCTTGGATCATAACTAATGAAGTATTCTCATTTGATAATACAAACAATCAAATCTAATTAGAATTATGACTCATTTTCTTTACAATTTTTTGACACTATTGAAGCCTACACATACGAGTGACTGAATCACCTACGTGAATAATGGGTAGAGTACTTCATCAAATATGCAGACTTGTCAGCTAATTGGGAGGGTTGATTGATATCTTGTATTCAAACTTTGATGTGTGTATGTATTCATGCATTATGGAATTAAACTATGTGGAAACTAATGTGTATATGTATTCATTCAAATGTGTGTGTGAATTGAACGTGAAGTGCATGAGGAGACTGATGTGTGTATTTGTGCACATGTTTGAAACAAAATGTGAGGCTAATAAATGAATCAATTGAGGTGTGCTTTCCTGTATATGTCTGCATTTGAAGTGAAAAATGGATAGAATATTGAGGTTTGTTGGCCTATTTGTGCATATATTTCAAATGCATATGTGTATTTTTATACATATCTTTCTTCTTACATGTTTACTGGCTTGTCATTAAGCCGCAATGCTTGTAGAGGTCTACAATTCTGATGAACTCATTTAGTTATGATGAATTGTAGGCATCATACAAGCTAGCAACTGACAACAGGTCGATAGACCTACTATTAGAAAATAAATACATTTTTCATCGAATAATTCAAAATAACCAACTACATATACATACATCATCGGTTATTTGTAGAAAAAGAATGGGATATCCCTTAATTTTTACTATTTATTCATTGATGAAATCGACAACATAATATTAGTCTTCGGTTATTTCTTGAGAAACTGACTACATAATTAGCAATAGCTCAGTAGTTCTCATTCAATAAGCGATGAGGAAGGGTCAAGGGAAACCATTTTCATTACATAATTAGCATGATGTCATCCATTTTGTTATAAATAATCGATGATAAAAGGTCAAGGAAAATCACATTTTCATCGCATGTTGTGTGTTATGTTGTCGGTTTGACTATAGCATGGAACCAATGATATATATGTGTGTCATGATTTTGTTTTTCCATAATAATCGACTATGTATGTCTTGAGTTTTAGTGTCACTCACTTAGTTTTCGGTATAAATGACAACATATGCCTAAAATAATTGATGAGATATCTCATATTAGTACTAGTATTATAATAAACTTGTGATGTCAACTCAGAGTGTGACTCTCATATTGCATGCATCCTTATTGACTTTATCAAGTGCATTTTTAAGGTTCTAAGGAAATTAAAATACGTCATTTGCTAGTTTCATTGCTTAATTATGACTTTTCAACTACATCAAAGCATAATGATACTATGTGGAAATAGTAAGTTCATGTACTAGTAAATTTCTAAAAACTTTTAAGATACCATTTGTAGCTTCTTCATGATTGTTAAATTCAATTACCCATACTTGTAACCTCTATCAAATGTAATGGATCACAAGATGGGATTTTTCATGATTAATACTTCTTAGCAACTAGATTGGTGGTTTATAAATTAGACGTGAGATGATCAAATTCAAGTTTACATGTTATAGGGCCCATACACCACAATCAAATTCCTTTAACTCTTATACTTTTAAATTTTGTAGAAATTGTCCTGAAGATGCTGAAGATAGTACCAATGTTGGCCCCAATCAAAATTACTTCTAATAGCTTCCAGAAATTTTCTCATCCTATCACAGATAATAAGTAGACAAAATTAAAATTCAACATATGGATACAACTCTAAATAGAACCAAAGAACCATTCCCATGATTTAATGTTTTTTGCCCCCACAATGGCAAAAGAGATGGAAATATGCATTATCAACATCTATGACACATACTATATGAAGAGTGCCCTTGTATTTTCTAGTAAGAAATGTTCCATCAAAAGTAATAACAGGCCAACAATGTAACCCACCTGCAATAGCTACACAGAATCCTCCAATCACTGAGATGAATCTCTGAGTGCCCTATCTTTGCGTGGTATAATCATCCACAAGGTGGACTATGCAAGATTTTTTCAATCATAAGAACTTTGGATGAAAACAAAGAACCCTTAGAAAATTCATTGCTAAAAAGGGTGTAATTGATATGAACTTGATGGAGAAAGTGTGGGAATCCATTACACTAAATGAGATTACTCAAAAAATTAAACACGATTACTCATCAATTAAACACAAACCCAACAAACATGGTAAATTAAAACTGATTTCGACATTTCCCAATTGCTCAAAATATTTACATAAAAGCCTAGCAAGTTGTTATGTTTTGTGTAACAATCAAAATCTCTTACAATTGTTCCATGGCCTCGGCTACCACATATACATATTACACTAAAAACATTTCCACATTTATCACTTGAATAAGTATATAACATGCTAACAAAAACTTGATTCAATTAAAACATGTTTTACAAACTTTTCCCTCTAGAACCTGAGAGTACATAGACGACTCTAGGAGATACTACACAACTAAACAACCATCTCTAGGCTCCATCACCTCAGTTTCTACTTGCAGCCATGGTTTTGTTTCCACTATTTTCGATCACCAAAAAAGATGTGGTGACCCAGGAGGTGAGACCCAGTCCCAACGAGAGATATAACTCTCTCTAATATATATTGATTACATCAAATTAAATAGTAAATAACTGAGCAGTTGGAGTATTTAATAGTCAATTGAGCAGATTGAATAGTTCAAGCATGCTAAACAAATTAAGAAAATAATCTTAGCAACAAGTATGATTATCAATGTATAAATAGGTAACAGATAAACCCATTTATTTTATCAGATATCTACTCAGGTTTCATAAGATTGCATCTAATAACAATTGTTATCAGTAATCTGACTATCATCATATGGCTTACTAATAGTACAACTAATCTAGAAGCATAAGCATCTCTGACATCATGAATATGTCTAGTAGCATGACATAGTTATCAATATTGGCATGTTTAATAAAGTGAACTAGTTTACATAATAAGTAGAGCTAACATCATAGCACAACTAACTACATAAGCATAATTATCAGTTTAAGCATTTCTAATTACATAGGCATGGCTAGTAATATTAGACATTGGTAGCCACATAATCTTAAATATCAGTGTTAGTATACTTGACAACATAAACATGTTTACAGCATGAGCACATCTACAACATAAGTATATCTATCGTCTCTTATTGTACTATATATGATCTCTATATAAGAAGATCAAATAAGGGTCATCATCCAATGTGAGGCGTTCTATGTAACTATAAAAAGATATGCTACACGAGTGTATTACATCTTTTATTATGCCCTGGGGAATTTCACTACAAAAAAAGGGTCTTTAACTATAAAAAAAATTGTAGCAAAAACCCCATATTTTGTAGCTAAAGTCTTTAACTACATATTTCTTTACACATACAAGTTGTAGTATATGCTCGTATAGCTAAAGACTTTAACTATATTTTTCAAATATATAGTTAGATAATCCATTCGCTACAAATTGATATGTATCCGGAAGCGTAGCTAGATATTGTCCTTACATATTTAAATATAAGTATAATTATAGCTAAATGTATGACTACATTTGCATATATAGTCAGTATGTAGCAAAAACATGAAGTTAATACATTTTATATGTATTTAGTATGTAGGGAAAGGCAGCAGTTACTATATGCATATATATGTAGTTGATTATGCATCTAGCTACATATGTAGTGCCATTTGGTACACATACATATATGCTTAGCTCGACTATATATTCATATTCATATATATATATATATATATATATATATATATATATATATATATATATATATATATATATATATATATATATATATGAATATATAGTGTAATTTGTTAGTACATAAGATCATTTAGTAACAAAATTGTAGTATTTAGAGAAAGTTATGCTCATTATGCCAACAATCTTACTTTCATTTATAATGAAACTTCGAATGTACATGGGGAGGACGTATACCTTGTCCCTATTACACAATGTGTACAAAGAAAAGTATATACATATATCAATGATTTAGTGGTCTACTAACATCTCTGCGAAAGAGTTGTCTTTCTCGACTAGTTTTAACATCCTTATTGTCTTCTTCTTTTGTTTGAGCTCTTGTTGTTCATCCAGCATCGTCCAAAAGCACTCGAGATAAGAATATGAAAAGAACCTTCTAAGTAGAGATAGAAGGAATATCGTCCCTATGAAGTTGGTCACTATGCTTGCAGATGCTGACAGTGGCTGTTCAAATATATACATAGGTCTATGAAATGCAGCCTTCTCATAGCAGCAAAGAGCCATATCAAATTGCAACATATCATGATACATTGTTGTGTCTGTGGCTGTTGCTGCAGCTGTGAAGCTGGGCGGGCCTGGGCTTCAAATGGAGATGCATCATCATGCTTCACAGGAGAGAACCTGTTGCGTCGGGGCTGTCTTAGATGCTTCTTATATTATGTATCTGAATTCTTGATGTTGTTAAGCTCAATCTCTAATTCAGGTAACGGAAGTTGCTATGATGGAGAAACGTGTACTTCTCTTAATCCTGAAAATAAGGTTTTACAAATGGGGAGGCATTAAAATAAGGTAAAGATCATCCAAATAGTTTAATAAAGATATATAAGCATTCATACATGGCATAAATGAAGGTTCCTATGAGAATAAGATGACAGAATTAGTACCTTGAAGAGACGAGAAGTATCTAGGCAGCTCATCCATGTTTTGTTGCAGCCCAAGCATTGTATGGGAGAGTTCTAAGATAGTTCACTTGCACCATTGAGGCTTGTCATGTCCAGAATTTTCAATCTATAACCTGCACAATTAGGTCATTCATTTAGACCATTTGAAAGTACAACCCAATAACATTATTAGTTCTAAATTATACCAGATCTACAACCATCGTAGTACTCTATCATATTCATTTTTATATGTAAATGGCCTTCTCTTAACATATTACGAAAAGACTTATAGATTTAATATTCATAGTTGGAAGAAAAAAGAAATTACAGATCTGAACTTGGTCTTTCTTTGATTTGCGGTGGGTCAATTGTATCACTCATCCTACAATTTGAAACCTAATAAAATTGATTTAATGAACAGGATAATTTAGTACATGCACCAATATAAAAACATAAGCATATGTGACCATCCAACAATCCATTCCATACATTGTGCAATTTCAGTGGCTTGACAGTGATCACTACATGCGCAAAAAGCATCTGAGTGAAAATAGAAGGATAACCAAAAGCATCTAAGTGAATTTAAAAAAAAGCATCTAAGTGAATCAGAAATTAAGAACTCATAACATGTGGCATATTCTCAACAAATATCTTCTGTGTTACCTTAATCTGAATGATAATATCTAAGCACCACGTCCTCCCACACCTCTTCTCCTACTACCCCATATCCTTCCCTTCCTGTTGCTCCTCTCATCTACCCTTAGCCCCAGCTACTGTCTCAATCTCCAACCTGACCTTACATCTACCATTGGGACTGCCCCGAACACGACCTCTCCCGTAGAGGCATCACTTCTACCTCAAAAATGACCTCTTCATCTTGGTGGCCTCATCATTGATATTCAGCTGGCTCGGAGCTTTGAGAAAGACAAGTACATAAATAAAATGACAAAGATACATGCAGTACATGGAGCATATATAAACATAACAATAACTTAATTCAACTTTAAGGAGATTATGCAGTTGGGAACTGAGAACACAAAATTGATATGGGGTTGTTCGAATTCAAATGTGCTTTGTTTTGACCCATTTTAAATTGAGTTAACTAATAGTTGAAACTCAGAGCAGAATTGAAAATGTAATATGCATTTGCATATGAATGTTGTTATAATGAAAAGGTAAATGTAGATTTTATATATGGTAAAATTAAGCAACTATATGCAGATTTTATGTAAAATGAATATGTTGTTAATTTGAAAATCAAACTTGAGACATATCTCTTTAGCAGCAAAGACATATGTCTCATTTCCTATTGACAGTGACTTATTTGGAATTCTTGATTAGCTTGAAACAAGGTCATGTGAAAACAAAGTAACTAGCTGGGGAGTCAACTATCTCTACCTTGATGGATGCAAATTTGTTAACGGTTAGAGAGTGATCCTGAGCTTTGCTCGTAGAGCAAGGAAGAAAATCAAACTCGAGGTATGAGAACTGGAAAACATAAAGAAAATAATAAAAAAATACATAAAATAGAAAGTCAAACTCCTTTACACCTTCTTACCTTGATAGATAATTAAAGTTTGTTAGATTTGTTAGACTATCCAATAGAAGTAACTCAATAACATAGAGTGAGTATTTATGTGTCTTTGAAAATAAACATATGTTGTTCTTGTGGTTAGATGTTTCCACATTAATTATTAAAAAAATTATGAGATGAAGTTGAGAAGAAGTGTCCCTCCCAACATCTACAGCCATCCACATGCACTAGGAAGAAGTTAAAATGTTGATGGGAGACACAGAGTGCTATGTTGAACATGGAGGACTGTGGTGGGAAACAAATATTGAGATTGGTGAAATGCTAACTTTGTATATATAAATTGGGATTAATGTGAAGAAAACTAGATGCTACTCAATACTTTCCCAAGTATGAAACACCAAAAAATACTTTCTACTACCATAACAAATATTGAATATCAATGAGTTTATATTAAAATAGAATATTGCTTACTGACAAGGCCCAATACATATGTTTAGGTTGTACATGATTCACTTAATTTGACTGCATAATATTTAGATCTAGAACTAAGCCAAAAAAAAGTTTATTCATATCTTGAAACTTTGGACAGAAAAATGATGGTATGAAGAAGCAACTCCCCCATGACCTATACTTGAAAAAAGGATTATCTACTCAAACAAGGTAATACTGAATTTAAAAAGAGATAATGCATTTCCTTTACCCTCTTCAATTCCATTCTTCACTTCTACTCCCTCTTTAGTTGAAGTTTTAGTAGAAATTGCATCAAGTTTTTCAAGCAATGTTGTGAAGTCCTGACTACTACTTGATGATGGTACTGGAGAATGTGGCACAAAACTCATTATTCCTGAAAAAACTATTGCAAGGAACAAGGTGAATAGCAAGTAGATCTGATGGGTAAACCAATATAATGAAGCCATAATAACAATGTTTCCCTTTTTCAAAATACCTAGATCTTAAGGAGTCAACTGCAACCAATGATACATACACGTGCAAATAGGAACAATACTGTTGCAACACATGAACGGGGATGAGTTTAACACACACACATAGTTGTATACATAAATTGGACACTTACCACAACCATCAGGAGTCCAAGATATGGCATCTCATATGATAGCAATGCTTTTAAAATATGATATCCCATTCAATAATGTCGCTGATGCTGCTTCTTCTGGCTTTTGCTTTTGATAATTCTCCGGTTACATATTGGGCATTAAGTAAGCTCTATGTTGTCTTAGATTTGATTCAGTCTCCATTTGGATGGACTATCCACTAGTGGTTCTCCTGCTTTTGAATGTGCCTCAGTGTTGTCTGTGTGGTACTTGCTGATTGGTATCCAATTTTGATGCATATGCTTCTGTATTTTGTTAGGCATGCAATATCATGGGTGATGTATTAGTGACAATCTGTCTCCAAGTTATTATATTATCAGGTGGCTCATGCATTATCACGGTCTCTACTTAAACATAATTGTTGCATCATTTTTTCTCATCCTCTCCTCCCTATTTTTTACTAGTAGGAGACAACAAACCAATCGATAAGGAGAACTCAAGGCTGTAAGCACTCTAGCACTGCAAGGTTGTTAGCACTCTAAAACCAATGCCTTAAACCATAAGGATAAAAGAAGATAAAAGATCACATCAAAGAGAAGCAGCTGGAAAAAATCAATTCCTACTCAAAACAGATCCGAATAAGGCACCAAAACAACAAGGAGGTCATCAAATGCTCAAACACTTGGTTAAAATATTTCATCTTGAAAAGCATGTAGTCCAAGGCTTGAAGAAACATTGACTATTAGCTTCCAATGATCGTAAATCATGTCAAAGCATTATGAAATGCTTCTGCTGTAGACTAGGGGAAGTAAACTCTAGAAGAAGACCGCTGCAACTAGTGCAAAATTCTTCGATATGAAGTCATCATAGATATTAATCAAATTTCACAGGCTCGGGCTTCTATGCAAAATGAATTTCTACCTTCTGTAAATTCCATGATCCCTCATATGAGTTATATATGAATCTGTAAACTGAAGCACATGAACCAAAACAATGCATTGGTTTATGGACAGACCAGTTTTGCTCACTTTGATTGAAAAATACAAGATTGATTATGCCAAACCCCTAACCTGAGTCCAGGCTACTAGCAATTGTATTGAATGTTTTACAAACTAAAGTAGACCACCCTTCTCAGTAAACCAAACCATAGATACATCAGGTTTGGTTTGGCAATTTCATTCAGTTTTCTATCTAGTTATGGTTATTCTTAATCAATCACATTAGTAGAAGAATATATTTATCGAGCTTTGTTACATGGATACTAGTGTGGATATTGTACAACAATGGTTACAAGGATATAGCAATTTTGAAGACTTAAGGATGTAAATATACACCTATGAATCATGATTTGAAACATACTCAAATTGATAAACCAGTGTTAATAATTACAGAAAGCGTGCACACAGAGTCAAAATAGGTAATACATGTTATACCCAATAGCAATTTCAGTTGTCTATTCATTGTTGGTTGTTTAGATGAATGTTTAGTTATGCATCAGATCAATTAGATATTAAATTAAATTGGGCAAACGTTCACTAGAACTGGACTATCCAGCCATTCCTGTCTTATTTATAGGTAGCTTGTATTCAAAAATACCATGTAGTATCCACAATTGTATAGGTACAAAGGCACAACAGTCATTATCATAGATGGAGAGCCAGCTCCAACTGTGAGCATTAGAACTAACCAAAGCCTTACAGAAAGGTCTATTAGAGTGTTGAGTTGGATACCATCCAAAAATATATAGAGATTTTAGCACTTACTGCTTGTATAATGCTTGTGATGGAGATCATGTACATGAAAAAAAACTGATAAGGCTTTAATGTAAATCAGTTTTAGAAATATGAATAGGAAAAAAGGATCAAAATTTTGAAGAAGAAAAAGGACTAATCGTGGCTAGATTGAAATCAATAAGATAGCCTTTGTTAAGCACCCGAGAGAAGAGGAAATTTTCAGGTTTAACATCTCTATGTACTACATCCTGAATAGCCAAGCAATAGAAGTAAGGAGACTATATCTGAGGAAACTAAACTAAAGGAAAAAACATATGCTCTACCTGCTTATGCAGGCTGGAAAAGGCTTTGTACATGTGGGTGATTGCATACTATCTCAGACTGTAAGGTCAGAGTGGGATTCCACGAGTGAACTCTAAAATATCAAGCAGCCATGTTCTACGAAGAATAAGATATTCAATGGATCAACATAGTATTGATGAAAAATTCAAATTATATTGGGGAGTTTAAAATTTAAAATTAAAAGAAGCAACATACTAAATCTTAGCCATGTGAACTGTCAGCATTACAATCTGACAACTCATATTGCAAGGTATCTTTTTGGGTCACATAAGCCTGGGACTTTTATTGATACCAAACTTTAGGTACACCAGTGCACCCCATAAACATACAAGACATAAGCCCTGACTCCATATAGAGGAACTAAGAACACCTAAACTACTTAGTGGCTAACACACTGCAAGATAACCATCTCAGACTGCTTATGCAACTGACCGTACAAACAGGTCAGAGCTCATAAAAGACATACTATATCAGAACTCAGCAAGAGGCCACTCAAACAAAGGAGCCAAAAGGAACTGGCCAACTACAAATGAATGGCACAACAAAAATGACCGCCATCCTACAGAGAAGATGAAACCATCTATAAACCCAGATCAACTTATGGATCTCGTATAGCATCAATTAATGTGTCAAGATCACAACTGGATACATCCATGCACTTGGGTTTCTTCTTCTTCCTAAATTTAGAGCCCTCACCCCTAATTTTGTATAAATCAAACGGACCAGGTTTAGAAAATCGTGGGCCTTATGAAGCGTCTCCATCTTCCAAATAATACAGAAAATTATTGGGTCTTTAGAAGCCACTCGAACAGACAACAACCTACTCAAGGCTACCTTTGGGGCTCTGTGCTCAAATGTCACTGTGAAGGAATACCTCCATGGACAAATAGGAAGAGATGCTAGGGTACAAGCTTGAGTAGGCCGATCAATGCAATCCTGAGAAACAGGGAGAGAAAACAAGTAGTGGTCGACCATACTGATAAAGTATTAGAATCAAGTAATCCTAGGCAAGAATTCCATAACATGTTAAGGTTTCCTATGCATTATGTAAAATTATTACCAAGAATAATGAGATTGTCAAGAGATATAATGAATATTTAACCTGAATATAATAGATTTTTCGCTAAGTCTTGACATGGGTAGGTCATGCATTTCACACATGAATATTTAACCTGAATATAATAGATTGAGATGAACTCTAAAAGTTTCTTACAATGGTATTGTATCTTCATGCCAATTCTGCCAGCAACTATGTAAGTTGATGATGGTTTAACTATTGAATTTGGTCCTCAGTTTGAGTAGTTCTTCTGAATGTTAAATCCCTTTGACCCTGTCTCTATCTGTAGTCTTTCTTTTTATAATCTGCTTTCATTAGAGTGTGTGGTTACATTCTAGTGAATATAGGATCTTTCTGATTTCTGTGTGTAAAGGGATCTTATGGTGGTTGGGGGTGGTTTGACAAATCCAACTACTTTTCTTGTTTACATTGTGCAGATACAAAAACTGAAGAAAGAATCAACATGCTTCTGGATAAAAGAATTTGCCATTGGCAAACTGGTGTTGCAACAAGGTGAAATGAAGTTATAATTAAAAAAATTAGGACCTCATCTTAGATTGCGAAAAGATCTATTCAGACTGTAGGGCATTTTGATGTCCTATCTAGCTATTCTGTGCTTCTACCTCATTCAAGAAGTTGTAATTATGTATACAGAAGATGAGTCAATAAGAAATGCTAGACAAGATTGAAACGTCTTTGTAAAAGTATGTCATAAAAGACTTCACTAGAATAAAGGATGAAAGATACTTTTGAGATAATATAAAATAATATTCCCTTGAGCACAAGATATCAATCCCACATGATAAATCTAGAGATGAGTCAATGAACATTAGAGCTTAAAAAATTAAGAAAGAAGAAACTTATAGAGACTGAGCAGAGATTCAGAAATGAGCAATCTGGATAAATAACTAGCTGAAGACATGAAAATCCATTACCATAGTATGAAAGAATGAGATGACTGAACGTAACCATGGAAATAGAAAGCTCATGCAAATGAGATCCTTATCCAATGACTGCAAGGAATATTATAATTTCATACAGCTTGAAAAAAGTTTACATTGTTTTTGGACGTTTTGTTCATACACACGTGTATGAATCTTAAAAAATGTGGCATTATCAATGAGCATACTGCTATATCTCTATCCTACTTGGAAGAGACACTTACATATTACTTAAGTGTTCTAGTGGCCTTTACTAATACAAGTGTAAGGTTTATTATATTAGAATAAGCTTAACCAACTTTGAATAATGATTTATGTGCCACTGTGACCTCTTAAAACATTATTTAAATATTGCAAAAGTAAGTTACCTTGTCATTCGGCTCAACTTAACACTGAGTATTCACATATTTGTACCCAGAAAATAGAATAAGAGAATCAAAAAAATTGAGAAAGCTCGTGGACATCAATGTTTAGCTCTTTGTTCTGGTTTTCTGTACTCTACCATAGTTATGAAAAGAGATTCAATAAATATTAAATGTTTTGCATTAGTTTATTCAAGGTCAAATGTCCAACAATTCTATTATCTTAACATAGTTAACATGACTAAGTCCATGGAGCACGTGTCAGACTTACACCAAGAACTTTGTTTGTTAATTGTACATGTCTCATCTCTTCTCCAATTATGTTGCAAAGATGAAATTATAGATCTAAAAGAAGACTTAAGGAAGCATCATTGTAGTTGTATTCATAAGATTCTTGACAATTATCTAGCATGTCATTTCTATTAAGCTCATACCTTTTGGGAAATGAAATGAAATCCCCACAAACTAGCATAGGTATGTCTACACTAGAAGCACCAAAGAGCCAACTCCTTTTTGCATGGATTAGATTCCATTGCTTAGCTGTTGTGCAAACATCATGACACATTAGAAGAATAGATATAGCTTCAGAGTCTGAGCTTATCGATTGCTCCCTAAGTCTTGGAGAAGAGCTCGTCCATTATTACATAGAGCTCATTTTCTTTTCCAATAGTCGTAGTTATGATATAAAATTATATTTTTTGTATTTGATAGATCATCGATACACTAGTCTTATAATACTAAACTAGCTAATTGTGTAGATTTAACATGTATAAGACCTGTAGCTCACAACCAAAAAGATAAAAGAACTACCCAATTAGCGACAAGGTATGGAGTCTCATTATAGAAGTGCCTTTCAGCAATGAAATTCCCAAAGGTATTATACTTAACATCAACCTACTAAAGAATATCTTCAAGGCTATATCTTATAAAATTTATCTATAGGGAATGTAAAATGGTTGACCATATTTTTGGTTAACTGTCAGCTTGGGAAAACCATTGTACTAGTTATATAATTGAGAGTGTGATATTTGAGAAATAACCTTAGTAACATTCTTTTACCCATCTCCTGCACAGCTGCACTTGACTCCTCAATTTTGTATCATATTAGAAAGTATAATTAAATGCTAAGCCAAACATTTAAATGATAAAAATGCCATTCAATTTTTGGTGAAAACTTGACATCTAGAAGAAAAACAAAACACAACATGCATAGGTAAATAAAATGTCATAGGACTGTATTTTCTTCTAGAGGCTCACTGTTTAGAAGAAAATGTCATATGACTGTATTATCCATTTATGAGACTTATTCACAATAGTTTTCCACCACATTTACCAATAAGTAATTTGTTTGTGTCATGATAGCTTCACTTTGTAGATGAGAATTATGATATTGATCATATTCTTGCTCAAAAGGTTGTTCCTGTTTTAGATAAGGACACTGGGATTGTAATAGAACATACCACCGCAAACTATAACAAACATTAAGATGAGAACAAAATAGCAAGCATCAGGCTCCTTCCCATAACAAAGCATCACTTCAGATTTCTTCTAAAAAACTGCACCAACTCAGAGTAGAAAGAGTCCAGAAACATTTTTAGCTCATCAACAACATATAATAAGGTGAAAAGAAAATTAGAAAGAGAATATCTAAGGTAGTAGGCACATCTCTTATCATTTGGTATAAATGAACATCAGAGCTTAAAGGATAGAGAAGACCAACAAGAGGTTCACTATCAGGATACTTCCATAGATAAAAAACAAATCAACACAAATACATAGTAATACAGAAAATATATGAAGAAAGAGCAGAGATTTTCAAGACCCCAAAATGTAACAATAACATTCCATTTACATTGTCACCTCTCAATCAAGTTGTAGTTGTTAGTGGCCCGCCCTATCTTCTCTCTCACAAGAATCACCCCTTCAGAATTTTATGTTTCCATTGCATTGCTCCTTCCTTTCTTCCCGTTCTGTTGAAGCATGGGATGCAAATCATTTGCAACTTGTTTGAAAATTAATATGAATTATAGACATTAAGGTTATATATGCAAAAAATGGTTATTGGATAGATGGAAACAAACATTACAACTATGTCGAGTGAGATTATCTCAAAGTAACTAGTTAAGTTTTGGTTTAGAATTGCATATCACTAGATGTGGGGCGTCATTCTACTTGTGCATCACACATGGAACATCTATTTTCAATCTGGAAACCATACCAACCTCCCGGTGTGTATGAAATTAATACTTACCTGAATATATCATTCTCTGACTTTCCAGTCCATGTTCATTTTCAATATGAAATCACAATGTATCTGCTACACATATCAAGAAACACTGCACACGTGAGTCATGAAGCCAAGTAGTGTGCCTCCCACATTAACAATCTCCTGCATCAACAGATGTACATATCACTATTTAAAACTTATTGTTGGGGTTGGGGGTGGGGGGAATGTATCCCACATGCCCTGACCCTTTTTTCTATGTAGGAAAGTATCTTAGAAAATTAGGGTCATCTGTGTTTCAAAGTCCTTAGGACATTACCCAACCTACAAGGAAGTCACCCTTGCTTGCTATATCCTCTTGAGATGCATCAAAAGGGACTTCCTGGATATTGTTATATCCTCTTGAGTTTGGTCTTGCTAGATGCGTAAGCTGGATTTCTACTTGGATTCCTATCCCCTTCTACCTTGTTATGATCTCTAGCTATTATTATGCAGACTTTATCCTCTCTTTTCTCTGGACTCCTGGTTGATTTTGCTATTTACAGCTATGGATGGTTTTCAGTCTATGCACATATAAGTGCTTGATGCCCCTGATGCACAATTACATATAGACTGAGTCTACATTATTTTCTTGATCAGTTTGAATTATCCTAGAGACCGGCCTATTGGTTTTTGCTTCATTTTCTTTTCCCTATCAGAGGGGTGCACAGATGCCTAAGTATACCTTCAGCACTCTTGATAGTCTTTTTGTTCTTTCCTGCATATTCTTTATCTGTTGAATAGAGGATCAAAGGACAATTTCTGAAAATTTTGAATGCTTCATGTCTCTCAAAAGACAATAGATGATATCAGTTTAAATCCATATAAGCTACTATATTTACTATATTTGTTTAAGATATTCTTGATGTTGTCTAGGGTAAAAAATTCAATTTATGGTAAATCCTCTGGTTTCATAGATTATGGCTTATATACATTCAAAAAGCGTCTCATTTTTTGTGGGTTTTTCATCAATTGAACAAGGATTTTGAATGTCTAATGTATCCTGGAGGCCTTTATGCTCATTGGGTTAAAAATTAATTAACTAAATAGGAGATTCATGGTTAATTGAATGTAATTAACTTTTCTTTTGTTTCAGTAGTTCCTGTTAGTCCTATTAAGGTTGTCATTCTTGGTCATATATACTATGTGGATCAGTAGGTACAAATAAATATACCCAATGTCAGGCGTTTCAACATCCATAATGAGCTTATCAAAAATAAATACCAGACAATGTACTTAGGGAAAAATATACTCATACTTATGTTCTAAACAAAACATGACAATTAAATGATGAAATGAACCCACTTCAATTATCAAAAGATGGTGTTCTAATGACTGTAGTGAACCACTGAAGGATATTCTAGACATGAAGTGTTACAATATGAGGATGGAATTGTGTGTTGCTGTGTTTTTTGAAAAAAATGTGGAGCAGTAACTTTGATGATGATTCTAAATCCTTATTTTGATAAAGAAATTATCTCTAAGAAGAAGTGGTACAGAAAGTAAAGAAGCTTATTGAGCTAGGTGGTGGAAAAGGATGTTGCTTATCTACACAAATGGGTAGTGTCAAATTCTAGCGTTCAACTTCCAAGATTTATAATATCATTTACCAACAGATCCAGGCAGTCTTTACCTTTATCTGAGTTGGTGATAGCTATCACAAGAGAGAAGGAATCACTTTCTCAGATGATCCTTTGTATTAGAGAAGTCAATTGGGCGGGTATGAGCCATACCATGTCAGCTATACAAGGTTGTGGCAATAGCCTAATCACTAATGATTTCCTTCCATACTAAAATAGGTCTGATCATACAGATGCCTGAGCCAGACGAACTACTTAACTGCGAGTCAAATGAGGCAATAGTAGTAGGGAGTGGTTTAAATGGAGAAGCTAACAAAGAAAATGTGAACAACTGTTCAGTTAAGATTGTTGATGATGGGAATGCAGAGGATCCTACCAGTCCGTCCACATGTGTCTAATCTTATGATAAACCTAATGTGGTGGAACATCCGGGGTATTGGAAAGAAGGAAACACAGAGGAACCTCAGAGAGCTAATGTAAATCCATAAACCTAAAGTGCTTTCCATAGTTGAGCCTTAGCTGAGCGGATCCAAAGCAACACAAACGATTAAGAAACTCAACTTTGAGAAATCATTCCAAGTGGAGGTTCGAGGTTTTGCAGGGGGCATTTGGGTGTGTTGGAAAGAAAGAGACTGTGATATGTCTATCATCAACTATCATCGCCAGTTCATGACTTGCTGCATTAACAATTCCACCCTGGTGACTTTCGTTTATGCAAACCCTCACTTTACAGTAAAGCAATTACTATGGAAACATATGGTGCATATGGGGAACACTTTCACAAAACCTTGGATCATACTAGGCGACTTCAACACTACCTGTAATCCAGGAGAAAAAAGTGGTAGTGTACATTACAATTTCTCTGAAGCTAGGACGTTCCAGGAAATGCTGATGGAAGCAGGGTTGTCTGACCTTGGATTTTCAGGCCCCAAATTCACATTCAAGAGAGGAATCTTGCAACAACAATTAGATCGGGTAGTAGCCAATGCAGCTTTCTTACATGCATCAACAATTTCTTATCGAGCACCTTCCACGGTTGCAATTAGACCATAGCCCAATCTTAGTCAGATGTATTAAATAGCAACGAGAAGCAGCCAATAGATTTAAAGCCAAGGCAATATGGGCAACAAATGAAGACTTTCAGAGGATGTTGGCTCACTGCTGGGACCGCAGGGCAGACTTCAACACGGCTCTCAATCGAATCAAAGAAAGTATATGCAAGTGGGACCGAGATAAAACTCAACACCACAGAAAAAGGAAGACGACTATATTACGAAACATTCAAAAGCTAGAAAAGGAGCTAGCCATAAACTACAACCCAATCACTGATGGTATCTATGTGGACATGAAAGCTTCTCTGAATGAGCTTCTAAAAGAAGAGGAATAAGAATGGAAATTGATAAGTCACATTAATTGGATCAAAGATGGCGACACAAACACTAAATTCTACAACGCATATGTCAAACAACACAGTAGACAGAACACCATTCTCCAATTGAAGAACAAAGATGGTGATTGGATTACCAAAGAAGGACAGCTAAAGCAGTTGGTCAGAGCTCACTTTCTCACCATTCTAATTGAACCAGCTGAACAATGCCACGTGGAGAAGAAATATTTTACCAAGTTTGAGGAAGTTTGAGGAAGCTTCATGGCAATCCATCTCCATCACTAAGACACAAGTATAGTACTCTGTCTGCATGCCTAGATCTATGAGATCTAGGATAAAAAATGCAAATTCCAAGAAATTGAGGACCTGGGGAGATATTTAGGCATACCTATCATCCACTCCAGAGTGACCAAACATACCTATGCTAGTATCCTGGACAGAATGGAGTCCAGGACTAATGCATGGTCGGCAAGGACCCCCTCGTTGGTAGGCCGGTGTTGCCTGGCGAAGTCCACTTTGGAAGCGATCCCAACCTACATTATGCAAATAGAAACCCTTCCGTTAAGCCTGTGTGAGAGGATTGATAGCTGTATCAGGCACTTCTAATGGGCTAGGGGGGGCCATAAAGTGAATCCCATGTCTCTAGTGGCATGGCACAAGTTAACTAGCAGCAAACTTAGAGGAGGACTCAGCCTAAAAACCATGAGGGAGTGGAACACAACTCTTCTGGCCAAGAACGCATGGGACATAGCATGCAATAGAGATACCGTTTGGTGCAGAATCATGAAGAAGCGATTTGATGACTTTGTGGAGGGGAAAAGGGTGAACTTGTCGAGAATTGCCCAAGCTACACTCAAATGTAAACAAATAATTATGGATCACTCATACCTCGTGGTGAGAAATTGTAGACAGGTCAATTTTTGGTATGATATCTGGGTGGGACTAGGAATAAAGCTTGTATCAGAGGCATTACATGTGATCCCAAAAAGAAATTTCAGACTTGAAGGTGGCTAGTGTTGTGGTGGAGAATGGGGAATGGGATGTAGACTTCCTCTAGTACTAGCTTCCACTGAGGATGGTGCAAACAATTCTTAAACTGGAGACGCCGACCGGTACTGCACAACATGACATTAAAGTTTGGGCAGACACATCGAACATGACCTTCACTACTAAATCCTCATATAAAATACTAAGAAGGGATCGAGACATAAGTACAGACGGAGATTGGAGTTTGCTATGGGGTAGGAAGATAGCTACCAAGGTGAAGTTCTTTGCCTGGCTCGCTATGCATGGAGCACTCCTAACTAACCAGAGAAGGGTACATCATAGACTAACCAGTAGTGATATCTGTGAGAGGTGTTCAAAAGGAGAAGAAACTCTAACCCATGCCTTGCACGACTGCCCATACTCGAAGGATGTATGTATGGCTATGCATAATATCAATGGTGCAAAAAATTTCTTCCAAATCAATGCTGATGGATGGTTCAAGGAACGGATGAAAAATTGCAGGTCCAAACTGCCTAAATTCCTGACTTGTTGGATGTTGTGGGGTACAAGAAACAATCAGGTTTTCAAAAGAACCAATCTCCCGGTGCACATCCTTGTACAGATAATTGTACGAGAAGTCCAGCTGAATGAAATCGCTTGGGACAGTGTGAAACCAAAACAAGGAATGAAGAACATGGACAAACAATTATGGACAAGACCTCCAGAGGGATACTTGAAGATCAATACTGACGCAGCTAGGAAAAAGCATAAGACCACAACATATATAATTGCTCGGGACCATGAAGGAAGGTGGGCAGGGGGCACATGAGAGAAATGGATGCTGGCTTAGCTTTGCACGCTGAATTTCTAGCAGTAGACTTGGCTTGCGAAATAGCTCGAAAGAGTGAGATACCCAAACTGATAATAGAGACTGACTGCAAGGTACTTGTAGAAATGTACAATGCCACCCGGAAGACAACCCCAAGTTCTTGAGGCTTATTGAAAGAATACAACACAGAATTCGGGAGCAAGGAGATTGGGTCATTAGATTTGTTGTGAGGGATTGCAACAAGGCGACTGAAGCCTTAGCCAGGTTCCACCAAAAACACAAAATAGGTGCTTTTGATTATTCAAGACCCCCAGATTTCATCAAGGTTGTCTTATATGAAGATAAATGTAATGGTAGTAGTACTACCATGTTTAAGCTTCCATCAAATGTTGTTCCATGTACTTGTTTTCTCTATTGGCTTGCACGAGGAGGACGAGTTGAATAAATAGCCTCCTGGCTTCTAAAAAAAACTTGTATTTGACCTGTACTACACTAACTAGTCAATGTTGTTATGGATTTCATTGCATGAAAAATAATGGGGCTTATGATATAAAAGAGAAATTAGACTTAATCATACATAATGAAATTTTATATCAGAATGCACAGAATTCGTGAAATTTACAATCTAACCAACCAACATATTATCTACTCTTATCTCTCTTCAAACTCCTCAAGGAAACTGGAATCCAGTGGTTCATTACCATGTCAAGAAAGAAATCTGCACTTCCCTTATATTATTAAATGATACACTTTCACTACTTGAAAATAAATCCAAACAGTAGTTTTGTACAATGTCAAAGGAAAACTCTAGGTGCGACCTTATTGCTTGGTTACTGTCTTAAAAAAATTGCAAGAAGTTCTATCCAACGAGTATAACTCTTGTATTGGGAAAGGTTCCTACGGGTGTGAAACACATATATGGATCTGTGGAGATTTGACAAAAAAATGTTTTTGCAAACGTTCTATATAGTAAGTAAAATATTAAACATGAAAGCAAGAAGATTGAGTCTTCATTGGGAAAAATAAAGTCCAAATGAGTACACAAGATCAATCATTTGTAATCCAATGTAAAGTTAGGTTGTCACACCATAACTAAATTAAATCATAGTTATCACTAGGAGAGAGAATTTCAATAATAAAATAAGAGTGCTTTTGAATGATTCAGATTATGAGTAACAAAGTAAATAGAAAAGAATATATTAGGAAGAGAACATGAGAAACCCCTCATTACAGTTGATAGACTAAAACGAAATTTCCATAGCAGCCCTTTGATATCCATTTTCTACCACTTAGATTCATTACTTTTCCTCCCGATATTAGAATCTAGACTAATTAGCTACACATTCATCTGGGAGTCCTATACAAGAAATAAAAATTATTAATGTCTTAGAAGACTGAGATATTGTATATACAAATAGATATGGGAGATGGAGTTTAATGGTTCTTACCCACTCTTTGGTCCCCTACATTATTAGTACCAATTTAATTCTTTGGAAGATATCACATGATGTTTGAAAAGATGCATAATCAGCACGGTTCTCTACCTACTCCAGTAGCAGATTAATTTATCACTCACAACACCAAGCAGAAGTTGCCTTGACACGACTGCCATGGAGAAGGTTTCTATAGATCTGTTGGTGTGTTGTTCTCCTATCTTTTATTTCCTCATAGGCTCCGTCCCTATAGAACCTCCTCTCTGCTGGTTTGTGAGGCCAGGTGGGGACAGAGTGAAGGAGATCGGGGTGGGGGAGGAAAAAACGGTGAGAGGGAGAGGGAGGGATCATGCAGGGGTTTCGAGAAGAGGAGAAATGGAGCGAAAGGTAGAGAGCATAATGGGTGGGGGTTCTATCGTGGGGCAGGGGGAGATGGGGTTCATGTGTAATGGAGCGCCGTTGGTGATGGGGGGAAGTGGAAATTCTAACCGCTCCAATTGGAGGGAGAGTAGTACCGCACGTTAAAATTGAATTTTCCAGCGTATGGGATATTTGGGAAGGGGGAGGGGGAGAGAGGGGAAGAGGGTAGGAAAGAAAAATTTGTAATCACTAGTATTTTGTAGTCTATTTTGTAGTCATTGATATTAACTATATTTGTTTTACTATATTTTTATAATGTGTAAACAAAAGTACTTTTTAACTACAAATACATTGTATGTAGCTATGAAAATTGTAGTTAAATCATACTTTTTTTGTAGTGTTTGAATCATACCATCCAAAGTCCAACTGATCCCTGTGAAGGGCTCTTCGGTTCCATATAAGATCTATGAGTTTCGGTATCCTAAAATCTCTCCTCTACCCAGTTAGCATGGGACAAAAAGGCAGTGGCATATTAGTGAATGTTGCCACTACAATAACATATAGTCAAGCTGCTAACAACTAGTTCACCCTTGTTATAGATTACAACACTAGGGAACAGGCTCACTCATGGTTGTTATTTAAGAGGCACCCTGCAGTTATACTACTGCCTTTCACACATCACAATATCTGAGGCATGACCATAGACATCCTCAATTTCCTGATATTAGGGTACCAAAATGTCCCCGCATACTCAACATGTTATGTATGCGCTCCGAGTTTCTCTCAGGAATACTCATTTCACCAACAACAAGTTCTGACGCTAAAATGGTTCTACGACATAGGGAACTACATGATTAGGATTTCACTTAATTAGTTATTGCCAATTAAGTGAATTAAGGTTGCATCAAACAAGGGGACCTACAAACCCTAAATCATCTCTAGAAAACATTGCTATATATCAACTTTAGAAGATATAAAACATATGAGACACAATTTCTCATCTCAACATCACATGGAAGTATTCACCTATCAATCAAGAGAATATACTTGTCATCACATCATCATCACATGGTACTATTCTCTTGCCATTTATGAAACTACACTTGTCATCATACTATCACAGGCTATAAATCCTTAGCACAATATTATAGGGTATCAACCATTGTCAATATAAGAGGGTTACACCTCATTCAGGTCTAAACCATGCCCTAAGGTCATCAAGACCATCATATCATTTCATGCAAGTTCATCATTATCATTCTATGCCTTGTAACATGGCTCAACAAACATCACCACACATGTGATAAACATGCTCAACATAATTTGCATTAAAGAACTAAAAGATGTTCACATGATAACATTGCATGATTATATTAGCAATTAAGAGCATTCCTTTATTATATAAGCATATAAGGAAGCTAGGTATGATTAACCATCATCACATGTATAGTGCACACATTTAGCATAAGAAAGCATAAATCATGAAGCTATGATGACCACCAGTGAACACATCAGAGTTCAGTCAAACATTAGGAAGAATATTCCATCATTATATTCATCATTCAAGAAAGGATAACATGATTAACCACCATTCTCTAATTTTACTAGGGTTAGGTTTAGCAAGGAAAGTTACTTAAAGTTATAGTTTAGCATTCATTCACAAACCTTAACCCATAGCATCCCTATATAAATATTGGATGGATAAGACACAACATCATCAACACATTCCATACCTTTCTCAAGTATTGATCCATGCATAACTCAGGATGTTAACATCAGATTATAGTATACTAATGTTCCATAAAAATAAGAGAGACTCCATTGTTGTATTATTCCACTAAGGAAGGCTGATCATAATTATCCATTATCATCTGAGTTCATTAGGATTAAGTAAAATAAGCTATATCCCATTAGGGTTACATGTCAACATGATATGGTCATTATCCATTCTATTCATATGAGGGAAAAGGTAAGACTGCCTTATCAAAGGCAAACCTTCCTTGGTTCCATAATCATTAAACCCATATCACCATACCACAACATCATCCAGAACCATTGGATGTTGAAAAGGTAAGACCATTGGTTATTTACATAAATAAACACCTTAAACCAACCATATGTAAATCCATCGAGTTGTAACCTAGAAAGAGTCACCATTAAACCCTAAACTTCTCTTATTTAATAACACTAAGGGGCACCATAGGTTGTGGGATTAAAATCCATCATCAGATGCATATTTTAAGCGATTCATCATGTCAACAACCAATCTCCTTAAATTGATCACATAAGGGAATCCATCAAATTCCGATTATTAGAACTCACATGTAATACTTATAGGTTTCAATCCAAACCATTGGATGTTGAATCGTCCAATCTCAACCATTGGATTAAGTCCATTATTCAAAACTATTAGATGAATAAGTGTTAGATCCTAACCACTGGATCAAGTTCATATTTTAAAACCATAATTTGGAGTATATGTCTAACCCTTGAATCATTTGACCCAAGAAACTATTGGGTTAGGTCTTAATTGAAGCTACATATAAAGCCTTGACTCACCATTAGTTGTGGTGACATGATCTACCATTAGTTGTGATATCTTAGGTCACCATCGGTTGATAGGATCAACACTATATTCATTTAACACCATCATATATTAAGTTAACGTCATCATTGATTGATAGAATCATTCGAGAATCAAACCATTTCTCATTGAGATTCCAATAGAGCCTAACACTGACCTAAGGTGTGACTATCAATTCACACCATCGTTCAACTCCCTTGATCACCACCTTTGGTTGTCATGAAGACCACACCATCGGGTCATGTGTTAGAGAAGAAAACAACCTAGAAACCCTAATATGGACCATCAGTAGATAGGTGTTTAGCACCATAGGTGGTGATACCAACCTAAACTAAATCATATCCTTCCTTAAAAAGATGTGCAAATGATTATAGGTTCATCTAGAATTGGAAACAAAATAGGAAACATCATAAAAATCGAAATCCTAAACAAGATTAGCTTCTTAATGCTTAAATCGCCATTTTTAAGCAAGAACATGATCTAAAAATCTTATAGTAAACAATATAAGTAAATAGGGTTATAAAACTCACCTCTAATGGGAAGAACAGACTTCTAGAAGCAAGAAACTTGAGTAAAGAAGGAAAGTAAACCCAAGTTTCAGATCTGAACTCGTCCAAGTATGCACTTTTCTCCACAAAGAAGCAAAACCCTAAAAAAAGAAGCAAGAAAGGTAGGTTCTTGAGTTCTAGAGCAACTTCTACCAGAGAACAACAAGGTTTCAACCGGGAGAAAGATAGGAGAAAGAAGAAAAGAAAAATAAGCAGATGAAAGAAGGGGATACTTACTTATTTAGGTCAAGATCACCAAGAAGGTGCTTTAGAAACCCTAAAGGAAGAAAATTGTAACCCTAGATGCTTCTACCAAGAAGATCCACACCTTATTCTTCCTTGGACAGAAGATCCATGGCCAAACAGAGGAAGGATGATTCTATTAGTAGGAAGGAAGTGGTAGAGAGCAAAATTTTCATTTGGGTGCTTAAGGATAGGTATATAAAGCTTGGAGTATAAGGTAGAGAAGAAGCATGAGGTGTACAAGTAGCTCCCCATCTGTCCATGGCCTAAAAATATTAAGAATATACAAGAAACCACACAAGAAGCTACCTCAAAGTTCATGGAGACCTGATTAGGCACCATTTTTTGAATTTCCAAGCCAAACAAATAAACTATTGGTTGATATCTCCTAAAGGTAGCTCATCCATAAAAGGGTAAACCCTAAAATACCCTTCAAGAAAACACCTCCAAACCAATATTCAACTAGGCGCCCCATGGCTCAAAAAGCTCAAGAATGATAATATAACATATAAGGAACATAATGAATGTGACAAATTGCAAGTAAAACCTTTCAATTGGGTAAAGTGCATAAATGTCCAAAATGTGCATAAAATTGCATAACTTGCACAAACGGTGTCCAAATTGGACCAAATTTGATAGTTAATCTTGTCTTATGATTCCAAAGCATATCACAAGGTTAGATTAGGGTTATAAGAATTGAATTATGGTAATTAAGCTTGTTCAACACTTTAAGCAAGGTTAGGGGTCTCACAAGAAGTCATCAAGCCATTCGTCATCTTAGAAAGTTTCATAGTTATTAGTTATATTTTGGTCTACCCATAATTTTCAACTAATCTAGATATGGAACTGATTAAAACTACAATGTCAAGGATTACATACCATCAGAATTCAAACTATTCATGATGGGGTCATCATCAATTTAAATTGTTGAGTCACCTTCTTGTTCCATGTTTTCTTCCTCATCCTCCTCATCGTGATCACTATTTTCATTCTCACTAATAGGATTTTGTAAAGGTTTGGGCTATTCATTTGATATAAAGGTTAGGTTATTGTTAACTGTTTGAAATTAATGTAACTATAATCATGTTGGACATGTACTTGATGAAATAAGGCATAAACATAGGCATCATATGAAATTGAGAATAAAGTTCTAAATGCATCATTGTCCCCAACATATGTGTGCATATAATGTTCTCCAGGGAAAATAAATGATATATTGATAGATAACTGACTAGGGTTGATGTTAAATATTGTATGGACATATGACTAAACTTGGTGAGAGTATCCATTGCATCTAATAGACTGATTATAATAAGAATTATCAAAGAGAAATTGGTTGTTATAGTGTAGCTTCGTGACTTGTGCGTATAAACTAGATGTCATGTTCCTATCATTGTAAAAACACATGAATATATTATCAATCTATTTTTAAAACTGATTCCATTGATTCTTGATTTATGAATTCTTCATTACAAAATTTCTTTAATTACAAAGGTAGTCGATTGTAAGAAAATTGATTTTGTTGAATTTTATTATTAGCAACAAATGAAAGTTCAAATTTTACAGCAAATCTACTATGTAATTTTCTATATTTTTCTAATTGCAGTTTTTTCTTTAATTACAAAGGTAGTTAGATAATATTTTTCAAATTATTTTTATTAATAATGGAAGTTCAAATTCAAGAGCAGTAACACAGTGTATTTTTCTATGTGTTTATAATCTTAACAATGGTTATTTCCTTATATAAAGGCAATTATATATAAGAACAATGTAATTATTTTATTTTAATAAAAGTAATTTCATATTCAAATTCCTGAACAAGAGTGGAATGTATTTTTAGGTGATTATATTCTTAGTTGCACAGAAATGATACTTGTTAGATGTTTTATTGTTATTATATTTATTAGTTGATGATGTCTTATATTCAATCTAGTAAACTAAATGATGGCATTAGAGGCCAAAAAGAACACGTCTGAAGAGGAAGAAAATTCCTCATAGATCAAAAATCTAGACAGAATAGAAGAATCTACCAGAGGAAAAAAAGAGAAGCACCATAGTAGATGAGAACCCTAGCAGTACAGAAGATAAATTTGCAAATATAACAAATGGAATAATCTAGAAAACCTATTTTAGCACATCAAAGTTCACAACAACTCCAAAACACTTGGAGATAAGAAGAGTTAAAAAAAAAGAGAAAATGACATTGGAAGAGAGAATGAATTTCGACTAAAATATATAAGGGAGTATTGTGTCCTCCCTGGGATGCACCAACCCCCAAAGATCATTGTAGTCACAATGACTAGACAACTTTTGGGACGCAATGGTCAACTCTATAATAGAGCTAATGTGCCTACAGTGAGGATGCATTGCTTCTCTCTTCGAGCAATACATCCCGACTTAGGACGTATTGGTCCCAGATGTGAGCAATGAGTCGTGTCGGAGTTGCGTAGCTCCTTTCTAGGAGCAATGCATCTCCCATGACACATTACCCCTATGCAACTAACTGTGTCCCAGTCTGAAACACATTGCTCTTAGAGAGGACAATGTGTCTCTCAAATTGACGCCACTACATGCAATGTGTCAGTTATGAGAAACATTGCCCACAAATGTAACATTCCGCTATTTTTTTCAAAAACATGATAATATAGTAACTATATTTGTAAAAAATGATATTTAGTTTCTTTAGCCTTTTGGATATTCATCGGAGCTAATGGAACATGTAATCTAGTTGAACTCGACTTTATATCCCATCACCACCTCTTAGGTTGGATCGGGCTGAGCTGGCGCTAGTGGACGTGTTAACGTCCGAATAGAACCGATTTTCTTTTTCATCCAAACAGGGCCTCAAGGTTCCGTTTGACTATGGATCGGGTTTCTAGAGTCCGAATTGTGTTCATTCGGTCGATGGGACATGTGTAGCTTGGATTGGGATAGATCTACCTTTGGTATTACAGTTCATTACGATTCGGTTCTAATCAGAATATTGTGTCATATTAAAGTAAAGTCTGATTGGACTCTCTAATTTTGGGAAAAACAGGATTGTAAAACTAGGGTGAATCATGAATAGGAGAGTGATAATGGATTAACGAACCTTGTAAGTCCAGTCTCAATCTGTGTTGCCATACGCAAACTACATTTGCATCTCAATCAGATTACTGCCTAGGCGAGTATTCAAGTATGCCAAGCCACCCCTGCCTCGCATGTCCCAACTTCTATCGTAATTGCCGTGTGCAGATCCTTCATACGATGACTGATACTACTAACTACTACCCTACGGGTGATGACAAATAGAGTCAGGGGAATGAGGTAGCTGCTAGCAGCAGTTGACAGTGGTGGTGGGGATGGTAGGGAGTGGAGGGCTCTGGACTGTAGTGCTGTCCATATCTTATATTCTTCCTTTTTAATGTGGACGTCGTCATCGTCAATCTCTCCCCTCTCCTCTGGCCGCTCTCAGTACTCCCACTCTGCATTATTGCTGCATAATGCTTACAAAATTAGTTACTCCGAGCCCATTTCCTTGGGACCGAACAGCAACTGAAGCGTAGTCTTGGTTTTGTCAGTCCTTGGTGTACTGATGAGGCATGTTTGTTTCTTGGCAATGTGAAATGGGAGTCTTTGGCGTGGCAGAGGGAGCTTCCCTTCTATCATATCTTCTCCCATTTTTGGGAATGCAGAGGCTCCGGAGTTGATATACATCATCAACCATCAAGTTTCGGAGATCTTAACTCCGTGAATTTAGAAATTGTCAAGTAGCTTTGTTGGAGCTTCCAAAAATCTCACCAGAAGTTAGTTTTGTTAGATACGTGATTAATTACTGTACGTAAGTACTGTAGCTGCTGTTATATAGCAGCTGGTTAGTGTAGTGTATTTAATGTAGTAATCACTTATTTAGCATGGGTTAAGCCCAATGTAGTGCAGCAAGTACATGTGAGAATGTAGTGTTGTTTCTAGTGTAAATGGCAAAGAAGTTTTATCCCATATTGCTCACACTTAGAACTTTTGTGGTCCTCATATGTAGGATCACATGGGGCACTAGTGTCCAAAGGAGTCCTAGGAAGGAGGTATGCTCACCTCCTTGGTGGATGGGATTGCCACATCATAACGCACGCGCGCGCGCGCTCCACGCCTGGTCGGGCCGGGCCGGTCGGATGTGGACAATATTGATATGCTTCGTACTATTAATAAGGTCTAGCTATGAAAGCAGTAGTGCCTTGTTATGTCGATGTTCACGTTATTTGCAAGCTAGCACTTATATGTTATGGCCATGTTTGTTCGTCGAGTTTCTATGAAGAAGTAGTGCCTTGTTAAGTCGATGTTCACGTTATTTGCAAGCAAGCACTTATATGTTATGGCCATGTTTGTTCGTCGATACGATGCATACATATATAAATGATCTGCTTCGTATGATTACTATGCTTGGTGATGTGGGTTGGTGGGTTTGGTGGTTGATTGAACTTAGATTTACAAGGATACATAACGTTAGATACAATAGACTCCATTCAAGCTGCAACAGCAAGCTATTAGGATAAGAAATTTTTTAGCCACAACCGCCCATCCACCGCCACTCAGTTTTGGGAACCAGGGCTAGTCAACCCACTTTCTCTGACAACAATAATTCCTTTTCTGTAAAAATAAAAGAGAAGAGAAGTAAAGAAAAGAAGAGGAAAGAAAAAATTATTTTGTTTATAATTCTTCATCTACGATGCTTTTTTTCTCAAAATAAAAACCAATAAATTTCAATCACTTCCTAACAAAACTACTATTCACAGAGTTAAAAAAAATTGATATGATATATATGTATGTATATATATACATCTTTCGTACTGTACACATGTATTGTACATCTCATACTATACATATTTATTTTCGGTCCAAAATTAATGTATACTTCTCACTTCTCTATGTTGTATTTCTTTTCCTCTCTTATACCGTACGTCATAAAAACGTACATATTTGTTTCTTTACAATACTAATGTGTACTTCTTTTTCCTATATGTCCTACTTCTTTTACTCTCTCGTATCGTATATCTCGTACTGTACGTATTTGTTTCTCGTACAATATTAATGTGTATTTATCTCTTCTCTATTTCCTATTTCTTTTCCTTTCTCATATTGTATATCTTGTATTGTGTTTATTTGTTTCTCGTAAAATAATAATGTATATTTCTCTCATCTCTATCTCATGTTTGTTTCTAAAGTATATTAACATTAGTCTTGTTTGAACTTATTTTTTTAATAAGAAATTTATTATTTTTATTATGAGATAAGTACAATATGAAAGAAGTACAAAAAAGAACGAAGGTATATAAAAGAGAGAAAGTATAATACCCAAAAAACATGAGTATTGTGTTTCACAACATCTGATTTCTTATATAATTTTTTTGAAAATATAGGTAGTGTGCCCTAAAATTCGGATGTTGTACTAAAATACGAGTATTGTACCTAAAAACATAAGATTTGAAACTCAAGTTACAAATATGAACCCTCTTATTTATGTACCCGAGTACAATACTAACAATTTTAGTGCGATAAGAATGTTTGATTAAGTAACTAAGAGAGAAAAATTAAGTAAACATTAAAATTGTATTAAAAACATTGTATATTATGAGAAAAGTGCACATTTGTAACATCCCACTCTTTTTATGCAAATTTTCAAACTATTTTATTCCTTGTATACTCTTCTTCTAATAAGATAATTGTTGAGGGCCTTCATGCAAATTGCCCATGTTAGTTTTACAAATTCATTTTATTATGTCCAATTTCTCTCTTACCCTTATTTTATTTAAAGAAAATATTTTCATATATATCCATGCTCTTTTGTTTAAGAAAATGAGAATAAATACTTTTATGTCAAATTTTCTCTCTCATATGGTAATTAGTGATTTACATGTTTAATTTCTTGCTTAATGGCCTCCATCTTATTAATTGAAAAGAAATAATGTTAAGTGCACATTTTCATGCCTTGTAATTTTTATTTGAGAAATTAATAACTTTATATACACTAATCATAGCCATTTAAGTATACATGATGGTTTTGCTATATTACACCTAAAATGGGTACAAGCATGAAATATAATGGCATAGGAATATTCTAGACCTTCAAATCTACCTATGGTTCAAATTTGAACTCATTTGACCCACGTTTAACCCTTCTAATCGATGGGGGAAAAGTTGCATATAGTTTTTAATGTCATTGCATTCAATGTCCGAGTTAAGCCTAAGTTCCCGAATTTTATTGTTGTCACGCGTTACCTCCATTCACACACACACGCCAGCCGTTGATTCACGATCGAATGACAATCACCTCATCTTTTACCTCCACTTATCACACGAGCTAGTGGCCGTTTCACAGGTCATTTCCCCCCGACCTCGTTCTCACTCCACAATCCATCGTTACTCTTGATTCTTTCATCGGTGAAACTGCAAGGTCAAGATGAACCCAACGAGCCCTTACTCATCATCTCCTTTGACCTATACAAGAAATGCCCATTAGGGCATCGGTCTCCCTCTCTGCAGATTTCTAGTGCCGCCACCATCCCTCTTTCCATCCTTACTTCAGGGTTTCAAGAGACCTCCTAGACCCCGACTCATCCTCCTCCTCCCCCAATTTATGCTCAATAGCCTCCAAATGCCCTGAACTGTTCCTCCTCTCTCTCTGGTGACCTCCGTGGCCTGCTCGATCTCCAGAGCATCCCCTGTTAAATTGAGGATGTGGTAAGCATGATTGGACCCTTATACATCTTCCCTAGTTGTTCGGTTACCCTACGAGTGGCCCAGTCACAACGTCCTATAGATCCAGTTTTTGATCCTCGCCGACACCCGTCATCATGTCTCATCAGGCCCTCTTTGTCCACGGAAATGACTCGCTTCGACTCGTAATGCCTCAAGGATCGTGTATTGCATTTTATCGAGGTCTATTACCATGGTTTTCCCTGTTGCTAAGTCGACTTCCCCCTCTCTATTTTACTGGTTTCCCGATGAGCTCTAGGGCCATGCTGGTCCTTTCCTCTATGAAATTGCTCACCTGACTCCAGGATAGCCTCTCTAAGGCTTCTGCTTCGTTGTTGCGCCACCTTCGTAGCATTCTTTTGATCTTCTATTCTCCGAATACTCCTCAGCTATCGTCGGAGCAACGCCTACCCCTCTATGCACCTCCTGGCCTCAGTGAAGCACCTTTGACCTCGGGCTGATGAGAGGAAAGTAATGGGAATGTAGGTTTCCTCAAAACAGTCATGACCCTCGTTGGATTCCTTGTGCACGATCAAGCTTCCGCCTCCAGGTGATACTCTCGCCATGGAGCAAGCAGGGAGCAATGGAAAGGGGTGATATTACCCCTCTGCCCTAGCTTTTTTTTAATCGATGTATTTGTATCACAAGGGCAGTTAAGGAATTTCACACCCTATTTTATTTGATCACTAAGGCAAGCCTCGTTGCCGATTTGGCCATGCCCGATTGGGCCAAATTAGAAGCTGGCCCACTGATTCCAGATTTGGATATATATTTATATACGTGGCTTTATCTCGATTTGTGATTGGTCGATTCTTTAGAAATTCATATTAAATCGCCCGATTATCAGAAAAATCCGCAAAGATATGTTTTCGAAAGGATTTTCAACGAGGAATCTGATTTTCTAGTTTTTATTGATTGATTTTGCTGTTTTCACATCTTAATAAGTATATGACACAAATTAGGGTTTCACGTTGTATAATGAATGATAAACATGTTATTTTCAGGTGTTTAAGGGAACCCAATCAGTCAAACCATGTTTGACTTAGGTGATTTATCTCAAGGTAAGCGGGCCATGCCCTTGGCATAAGATAATAATTGATTTATTTAATGTTTATGATTTATGTTAAGCACCTTATATTAAAGTCATGATTAATGCATGTTTTCTTCAATGTATATGATTATTGGATGTTGATTGTTATAATCTAAGTCTAGGAATAGAAATCACATTAAGATTATGAATTATGATTAAGATACATGAAACCAAGGTTAAGAGGGAAGAAATTTCCCATTCATGCTTAAGAGGGAGAAATCCTATTATGGTTATGGGAAAAATCCCAATTATGTTAAAGAGGGAGAAATCCCAATTAAGATCAAGTTTAAGTTATTAAGAAGATCATTAAGTCTAAGAAAGACCATGGCTAATGGAAATTGATTTAGATTTATATGCACCTTGTTATGGGCTTTCCGAGCATTATGGGCTTTCCGAACATTATGGGCTTTCCGAGCAACTATGGGCTTTCCGAGCATTATGGGCTCCTTATGGGGAATTAAGAGAGGAGCATATACTTCTAGTCAAGTTCCTTATGTAAGAGATGTCAAGAAATGATTAATGTTAAATGTATGTCCATGTTTATGTCAAGTCACCTTTATAGTTTATTTCTATGCTTTATAACATGCCAATGTCGCTTACTTACCATGTTTGTTTTTCCTTTTCATGGCTGGGGACAAGATGTCCACAGACGTTGGAGTTAAAGGGAAGGAGACATCTTGAGAAGATTCCAAGGATCCAAGACCTTATAATTTGTTGCCTGGTGGGACGTCCATCTATGGATATCCTATATTTCATATGTTATCTAGAATATGTGTAGCTTTAGAACCATGATGTAGTTTTCTTTCTAAGAACTTATGTATGAACCTATGCTTCTATAATGCCAAGTGTTATTTGTTTCTTGAGATGAGATCATGCATGTGACAATCCCTCCCTAAAATGCCAAGTACCCCACATTATGGATAATGTTGGGGATTAGGATGTGCTTCCTCTAGTTATGTATGTAACCCTAGGGAGGGGTGTTATATTAATGGTATCAGAGCAAGAAATAGATGGCCACTAAGGCAACAATAAGGATTCATGCAAGTCACCCTACGATGAAGAAATCGAAGTAGAGAACATGATTATGTATTCTAGTTTGTCTAGAGAACCCTAAAGATGACTAGAGCCCTCACCTCATTAGAGAAGTACATGTTAGCATGCTCATGTAGTTGAAACCAAACCCTAGATGTGACATGTTTCTCCTTGTCTCAATGGTAAGGGCCACCCAATTGAGATTTGAGGAAAATGTCATTTATTGTGACTTTTTATGTGTCTTACCTTCTTAATTGTGTGTGTGGTATGAGACACATGTGAAAATAAGTTGGTGAGGTGTAGCATAAAAAGATCCAACATTTCTAAATATGTTCTTGATCACCACATATAAAGGACAACTATGAAGATGTAGTCATCGTAAGTGAGAGATAGATTCCCTAAGTGTAATACATGTAATGTTAAGGAGTAAGTATGAGACTTGGGAAGGGTAGTTAAGTAATTTATGTTGAATCATAATGCTTTGCTTATGTATGCCTCTTTTAATAATGAAAATTTGTATAAAAAATTGCAAGTTTATGTGAAACCCTTAAGGTGGGTAGAAACCCTAGGAAATTTTGAGGAAAAAATTTATTTAAGGTGGGTAGAATTGTAACATCCCACTCTTTTTATGCAAATTTTCAAACTATATTATTCCTTGCATACTCTTCTTCTACTAAGATAATAGTTGAGGACCTTCATGCAAATTTCCCATGTTAGTTTTGCAAATTCAATTTATTATGTCGAATTGCTCTCTTACCCTTGTTTTATTTAAAAAAATGTTTTCATATATATATCCATGCTCTTTTGTTTAAGAAAATGAGAATAAATGTTTTTATGTCAAATTTTCTCTCTCATATGGTAATTCGTGATTTACATGTTTAATTGCTTGCTTAATGGCCTCCATCTTATTAATAGAAAAGAAATAATGTTAAGTGCACATTTTCATGCCTTGTAATTCTTATTTGAGAAATTAATAACTTTATATACACTAATCATAGCCATTTAAGTATACATGATGGTTTTGCTATATTACATCTAAAATAGGTACAATCATGAAATATAATGGCATATGAATATTCTAGACCTTCAAATCTACCTATGGTTCAAATTTGAACTCATTTGACCCACGTTTGACCCTTCTAATCGATTGGGGAAAAGTTGCATATAGTTTTCAATGTCATTGCATTCAATGTCTGATTTAAGCCTAAGTTCCCAAATTTTATTGTTGTCATGCGTTACCTCCATTCACGCACACACGCCAGTCATTGATTCATGATCGAATGACAATCGCCTCATCTTCTACCTCCACTTATCACGTGAGTCAGCGGTCGTTTCACAGGCTATTTTCCCCCGACCTCGTTCTCACTCCACAATCCATCGTTACTCTTAATTCTTTCATCAGTGAAACTACAAGGTCAAGATGAACCCAGCGAGCCCTTACTCATCATCTCCTTTGACTTATACAAGAATCACCCATTAGGGCATTAGTCTCCCTCTCTACAGATTTCTAGCGCCACCACCATCCCTCTTTCCCTCCTTACTTTAGGGTTTCAAGAGACCTCCTAGACCTCGACTCATCCTCCTCCTCCCCTGATTTATGCTCAGTAGCCTCCAAATGCCCCGACCTACTCCTCCACTCTCTCCGGTGACCTCCGCAGCCTGCTCGATCTCCAGAGCATCCCCTGTCGAATTGAGGATGCAGTAAGCATGATTGGACCCTTATACATCTTCCTTAGTTGTTCGGTTACCCTGTGAGTGGCCCAGTCACCACGTCCTATAGAGTTGGTTTTTGATCCTCGCCAGCGCCCGTCATCATGTATCATCAGGCCCTCTTTGGCCACAGAAATGACTCGCTTCGACTCATAATGCCTCAAGGATCGTGTACTGCATTTTATCGAGGTCTGTTACCATGGTTTTCCCTGTTGCTAAGTCGACTTCCCCCTCTCCATTTTACTGGTTTCTCGATGAGCTCCAGGGCCACGCTGGTCCTTTCCTCTATGAAATTGCTCACCCGACTCCAGGATAGCCTCTCGAAGGCTTCTGCTTCATTGTTGCACCATCTTCGTAGCATTCTTTTGATCTTCTATTCTCTAAATACTCCTCAACTATTGCCGGAGCAACGCCTACCCCTCTGTGCCCCTCCTGGCCTCGGTGAAGCACCTTTAACCTCAGGCTGATGAGAGGAAAGCAATGGGAATGTAGGTTTCCTCAAAATAGTCATGACCCTCATTGGATTCCTTGTGTATGATCAAGCTTCCGCCTCCAGGTGCTGCTCTCGCCATGGAGTAAGTAGGGAGCAATGGAAAGGGGTGATATTACTCCTCTGGCCTAGCTTTTTTTTAATCGATGTATTTGTATCGCAAGGGCAGTTAAGGAATTTCACGTCCTATTTTCTTTGATCACTGAGGCAAGCCTCGTTGCCGATTTGTCCATGCCCGATTGTGCTAAATCAGAAGCTGGCCCACTGATTCTAGATTTGGATATATATATTTATATACGTGGCTTTATCTCGACTTGTGATTGGTCGATTCTTTGAAAATTCGTATTAAATTGCCTAATTATCAGAAAAATCTGCAAAGATATGTTTTGGAAATGATTTTCAATGAGGAATCCGATTTTCTAGTTTTTATTGATTGACTTTTCTATTTTCACATTTTAATAAGTATATGACACAAATTAGGGTTTCATGTTGTATAATGAATGATAAACATGTTATTTTCAGGTGTTTAAGGGAACCCAATCAGTCAAACCAGATTTGACTTTGGTGATTTAGCTCAAGGTAAGCAGGCCATGCCCTTGGCATAAGATAATAATTGATTTATTTAATGTTTATGATTTATGTTAAGCACCTTATATTAAAGTCATGATTAATGCATGTTTTCTTCAATGTATATGATTATTGGATGTTGATTGTTATAATCTAAGTCTAGGAATAGAAATCACATTAAGATTATGAATTATGATAAAGATACATGAAACTAAGGTTAAGAGGGAAGAAATTTCCCATTCATGCTTAAGAGGGAGAAATCCCATTATGGAAATGGGAAAAATCCCAATTATGTTAAAGAGGGAGAAATCCCAATTAAGATCAAGTTTAAGTTATTAAGAAGATCATTAAGTCTAAGAAAGATCATGGTTAATGGAAATTGATTTAGATTTATATGCACCTTGTTATGGGCTTTCCGAGCATTATGGGCTCCTTATGGGGCATTAAGAGAGGAGCATATACTTCTAGTCAAGTTCCTTATGTAAAAGATGTCAAGAAATGATTAATGTTAAATGTATGTCCATGTTTATGTCAAGTCACCTTTATAGTTTATTTCTATGCTTTATAACATGTCAATGTCGCTTACTTACCATGTTTGTTTTTCCTTTGCATGGCTGGGGACAAGATGTCCGCAGACGTTAGAGTTAAAGGGAAGGATACATCTTGAGAATATTCCAAGGATCCAAGACCTTATAAGTTGTTGCCTGGTGGGACGTCCATCTATGGATATCCTATATTTCATATGTTATCTAGAATATGTGTAGCTTTAGAACCATGATGTAGTTTTCTTTCTAAGAACTTATGTATGAACCTATGCTTCTATAATGCCAAGTGTTATTTATTTCTTGAGATGAGATCATGCATGTGACAATCCCTCCCTAAAATTCCAAGTACCCCACATTATGGATAATGTTGGGGATTAGGCCGTGCTTCCGCTGGTTATGTATGTAACCCTAGGGAGGGGTGTTACATTAATGGTATCAGAGCAAGAAATAGATGTCCACTAAGGCAACAATAAGGATTCATGCAAGTCACCCTAGGATGAAGAAATCGAAGTAGAGAACATGATTATGTATTCTGGTTTGTCTAGAGAACCCTAAAGATGACTAGAGCCCTCACCTCATTAGAGAGGTACATGCTAGCATGCTCATGTAGTGGAAACCAAACCCTAGATGATGACATGTTTCTCCTTGTCTCAATGGTAAGGGCCACCCAATTGTGATTTGAGGAAAATGTCATTTATTGTGACTTTTTATGTGTCTTACCTTCTTAATTGTGTGTGTGGTATGAGACACATGTGCAAATAAGTTGGTGAGGTGTAGCATAAAAAGATCCAACATTTCTAAATATGTGCTTGATCACCACATATAAAGGACAACTATGAAGATGTAGTCATGGTAAGTGAGAGATAGATTCCCTAAGTGTAATACATGTAATGTTAAGGAGGAAGTATGAGACTTGGGAAGGGTAGTTAAGTAATTTATGTTGAATCATAATGCTTTGCTTATGTATGCATCTTTTAATAATGAAAATTTGTATAAAAATTGCAAGTTCATGTGAAACCCTTAAGGTGGGTAGAAACCCTAGGAAATTTCGAGGAAAAAATTTATTTAAGGTGGGTAGAATTGTAACATCCCACTCTTTTTATGCAAATTTTCAAACTATTTTATTCCTTGCATACTCTTCTTCTAATAAGATAATAGTTGAGGACCTTCATGCAAATTTCCCATGTTAGTTTTGCAAATTCATTTTATTATGTCCAATTGCTCTCTTACCCTTGTTTTATTTAAAAAAAATGTTTTCATATATATCCATGCTCTTTTGTTTAAGAAAATGAGAATAAATGTTTTTATGTTAAATTTTCTCTCTCATATGGTAATTCGTGATTTACATGTTTAATTGCTTGCTTAATGGCCTCCATCTTATTAATTGAAAAGAAATAATGTTAAGTGCACATTTTCATGCCTTGTAATTCTTATTTGAGAAATTAATAACTTTATATACACTAATCATAGCCATTTAAGTATACATGGTGGTTTTGCTATATTACATATAAAATAGGTACAATAATGAAATATAATGGCATATGAATATTCTAGACCTTCAAATCTACCTATGGTTCAAATTTGAACTCATTCGACCCACATTTGACCCTTCTAATCGATTGGGGAAAAGTTGCATATAGTTTTCAATGTCATTGCATTCAATGTCTGATTAAAGCCTAAGTTCCCAAATTTTATTGTTGTCATGTGTTACCTCCATTCACGCACACATGCCAGCCATTGATTCACGATCGAATGACAATCGCCTCATCTTCTACCTCCACTTATCACGTGAGTCAGCGGTCGTTTCATAGGCTGTTTTCCCCTGACCTCGTTCTCACTCCACAATCCATCGTTACTCTTGATTCTTTCATCAGTGAAACTGCAAGGTCAAGATGAACCCAGCGAGCCCTTACTCATCGTCTCCTTTGACCTATACAAGAAACACCCATTAGGGCATCGGTCTCCCTCTCTACAAATTTCTAGCGCCACCACCATCCCTCTTTCCCTCCTTACTTCAGGGTTTCAAGAGACCTCCTAGACCCCGACTCATCCTCCTCCTCCCCCGATTTATGCTCAGTAGCCTCCAAATGCCCCGACCTACTCCTCCTCTCTCTCCGGTGACCTCCGCAGCCTGCTCGATCTCCAGAGCATCCCCTGTCGAATTGAGGATGCGGTAAGCATGATTGGACCCTTATACATCTTCCTTAGTTGTTCGGTTACCCTGTGAGTGGCCCAGTCACCACGTCCTATAGAGCTGCCCCTCGCCAGCGCCCGTCATCATGTATCATCAGGCCCTCTTTGGCCACAGAAATGACTCGCTTCGACTCATAATGCCTCAAGGATTGTGTACTGCATTTTATCGAGGTCTGTTACCATGGTTTTCCCTTTTGCTAAGTCGACTTCCCCCTCTCCATTTTACTGGTTTCTCGATGAGCTCCAGGGCCACGCTGGTCCTTTCCTCTATGAAATTGCTCACTCGACTCCAGGATAGCCTCTCGAAGGCTTCTGCTTCATTGTTGCACCACCTTCGTAGCATTCTTTTGATCTTCTCTTCTCTAAATACTCCTCAACTATTTCCGGAGCAACGCCTACCCCTCCGTGCCCCTCCTGGCCTCGGTGAAGCACCTTTAACCTCAGGCTGATGAGAGGAAAGCAATGGGAATGTAGGTTTCCTCAAAATAGTCATGACCCTCATTGGATTCCTTGTGCACGATCAAGCTTCCGCCTCCAGGTGCTGCTCTCGCCATGGAGTAAGTAGGGAGCAATGGAAAGGGGTGATATTACCCCTCTGGCCTAGCTTTTTTTTAATCGATGTATTTGTATCGCAAGGGCAGTTAAGGAATTTCACGCCCTATTTTCTTTGATCACTAAGGCAAGCCTCGTTGCCGATTTGGCCATGCCCGATTGGGCTAAATCAGAAGCTGGCCCACTGATTCCAGATTTGGATATATATATTTATATACATGGCTTTATCTCGATTTGTGATTGGTCGATTCTTTGAAAATTCGTATTAAATTGCCTAATTATCAGAAAAATCTGCAAAGATATGTTTTGGAAAGGATTTTCAATGAGGAATTTGATTTTCTAGTTTTTATTGATTGATTTTTCTGTTTTCACATTTTAATAAGTATATGACACAAATTAGGGTTTCATGTTGTATAATGAATGATAAACATGTTATTTTCAGGTGTTTAAGGGAACCCAATCAGTCAAACCAGATTTGACTTTGGTGATTTAGCTCAAGGTAAGCGGGCCATGCCCTTGGCATAAGATAATAATTGATTTATTTAATGTTTATGATTTATGTTAAGCACCTTATATTAAAGTCGTGATTAATGCATGTTTTCTTCAATGTATATGATTATTGGATGTTTATTGTTATAATCTAAGTCTAGGAATAGAAATCATATTAAGATTATGAATTATGATTAAGATACATGAAACCAAGGTTAAGAGGGAAGAAATGTCCCATTCATGCTTAAGAGGGAGAAATCCCATTATGGTTATGGGGAAAATCCCAATTATGTTAAAGAGGGAGAAATACCAATTAAGATCAAGTTTCAGTTATTAAGAAGATCATTAAGTCTAAGAAAGATCATGGTTAATGGAAATTGATTTAGATTTATATGCACCTTGTTATGGGCTTTCCGAGCATTATGGGCTCCTTATGGGGCATTAAGAGAGGAGCATATACTTCTAGTCAAGTTCCTTATGTAAAAGATGTCAAGAAATGATTAATGTTAAATGTATGTCCATGTTTATGTCAAGTCACCTTTATAGTTTATTTCTATGCTTTATAACATGCCAATGTCTCTTACTTACCATGTTTGTTTTTCCTTTGCATGGATGGGGACAAGATGTCCACAAACGTTGGAGTTAAAGGGAAGGAGACATCTTGAGAAGATTCCAAGGATCCAAGACCTTATAAGTTGTTGCATGGTGGGACGTCCATCTATGGAGATCCTATATTTCATATGTTATTTAGAATATGTGTAGCTTTAGAACCATGATGTAGTTTTCTTTCCAAGAACTTATGTATGAACCTATGCTTCGATAATGCCAAGTGTTATTTGTTTCTTGAGATGAGATCATGCATGTGACAATCCCTCCCTAAAATGCCAAGTACCCCACATTATGGATAATGTTGCGTATTAAGCTGTGCTTCCGCTAGTTATGTATGTAACCCTAGGGAGGGGTGTTACAACATTAGTACTATAAAAAAGTTCAATGTTGAAGATATTTTGGAAATGTTTGACAATATGGTTGGTGATAATATTTTTGTTTGATGTATTGGTCGCATTTATGTTGAATCTAAATACGTTGTTGATTCTAGCAATGTTGTTGCAGTACTTGTGGAAGTATTTGGTGTTTTCTAGTGCTCATATGATCTTAGCTATTTGCTTCCACATAGTATCGATGCAGTTATGGACGTGTTCCATCTCTGCTTTTTGATAGCAAGAATGGTGTTTGGGTCAACTTTGGGGTCACTGTCTACTTGGAAGTGTTGTTGTTCAAGATCGACTAATTTGTACATGATATTTCCATATTTTTATTTGTTTCCACGTTATGAGGACTGATTTGATATTTTTAGTGTTGTTGTGGATGTTAAACCCCGATTCTCTAGATCACTCCTACTAGTGTATCCAATTTAGTTTGTAGATTTGTAGATAGGAGTAGTCCAGAAGACCATAATTTTCAATTCTGATAGATTTGGAAACCTTTCATCATGCACAAATATTACAACAATAAAAACATATGGGCTTCCACACAAAAAAACCTATCATCTCCTCTATGAAAATTTATAAACAAACATAACAACATCATTATTCATATGATCAACACACCTCCCCACGTCTCTACCAACAACAGTTTTTGGACATTTCCATGGTATCACAACAACATGATCATAAAGGGTACAAATATTCACATCCCTAGAAAACAAAAAAAATGTTAACACTGCGACAGTGCTACACCTACTCACTAGTAACATATAAAATGTCTGCAAAACTCTTCTGAAGCAATACTTCACCACTGAGTCCATAGAGGATATCATTCACACTCAAATATAATGCGAGCAACAATATCTCATGAAAATGGGGTAACCAGTACAAACCAAACAAAGTCTATCACTTTCTCACATTTAGAGACCATATCACTGATCTCATACATTATTGGAAGACCAAGTATCCTCTCAAATATAAAATTTTATTTTGACTCATTTTGAATAACAAAATACTCACTGATCACAATCTCAAAACAAGGGACATTCCAAGACCATCAAGATGCTACATGTGCCATTAAAATGAAGAAACCACAAAACATCTCTTCTACACATGTCCAATCATTGAACAAATAGTAAACACCACTAAATAACATATTCAAGAGAAAACTACTTACTAAAACCTTTCCTGATTAGAAACTTCAAACCTTCACATCCACAACATGAACCACACACTCTCTCTCTCTGATGATAACAATCCTATGGCATATATGGATAGAGAGAAATTAAAGAAAATATAAAAATGTTACTCATTCTTTGACACACACCAACATAGAAATTGAGCACACAAATTCTATCTTTTTGCACTGTAGTACAACCATCAACATCTACTCAAGGGATTGAAGTTGATGACCCCCCGATGGCCATATTTAGAAACAATAGTAGTGAAGGTCACCATTTTAATTTGGATGAGATCCTTGTAGATGATTTAGGTTTCTAGACTATCACATGCAGGAGGTATATGATTGAGGATGCACTATCTTTTCTATTGGTTGAGGCCTATTGTTATGGGGTGCCTCCCACAGACACCATCTCATCTATCTTTTTTCAACATTTAATTCTTCACCCTAGCGCAGGTTCATTTGTATTTTGGACGCTTTCATGTTCTAGACACTATATAACACACTTCTGGTGATGTTATACAATGTTGCTTATAGTACTTATGCTTACAGATATTTTTTTGTTTACAAACATTTTAACTATATATTGGACTTTATATAAATAGAAATATTAATATAATACGTAAGAAGAATAAAGTATACATCTCTAATATTATTTTTTCCTAAATTAATGTCAATATTAGTGTTGTTGAAAAGTAGTTTTATAGAAATGTTATAGTTTTTATTTTCGAAGAAAATTCATTAGAATATAAAAGTTATGAGTAAAACAATTTTATCATTCTTCATATTTAGTGAATATATTTCTCGACGCAGTTTTATACGTATACTACCGGGGGATAGGGTCAAAATTGAAGTAAGTCATTATGATTCAACCAGAGGACGTATAATTTATAGACTTCACAACAAAGATTTTAATGATTAAGTTTTTTTTTGCATTCTTAGAATATATAGTAGAGTTAACAAGAGGGACCCTTTCATTTTCTCTATAGAAACCATGATTCTCTCTTTTTCTGCTATTTTTTCCTCTTTCCTCATAACTATTCCCATTAATATAGAAAAAATGATTTATTTTATACTGCAAACAACGTGTCCAATAATGAGTGGGAGATCGAAAATGTAACTGAGTGTCTGCTAATCAGTCGCGTTTCAATCTGAGTAATGCTACACATAGTCAGTCTATATCGGACCACACACCTATTTTTTCGGGAGTACATAAAAAGCCTGGTCCAACCCTTTTTTCTGGTATGAATTAACTCCACAAGAATTAACTTCATATAGAAGTTGTAGTGTCTCAAATTAACTCATATCTCGAGTCTCATTCTATCCCACCAGCGTTCCCACACTAGTACAATACGCTTGAACCTCAACTCTCGTCAATTCTGTCAGTTCGATTCGCTTGTACCGAGCCGAGCATCTTACTGTACTTCTTGTACTATACATTTTGTATTTTAATGAAATGTAAAATAAAACATGTGTAATAACTGCGATACTGTAATTTGTACTATAACGTCTGTATGTACTGTACCAAAAAAAAAAGGTTAGTTACATGTGTATGTCTTTTGGTAAATGTGATTTAGTTTATTTAGGTATCGTATGTAGCTATCGACATTCTCTTGTACATGATTTTCTGAGATACTGTAAGTAGTTTATGAAGGTATTTTATGTGGTTAGTATTGTACTTTTTGTACATTGTGTCTCTTAGTAATGTACCTTTTTATGTAATTTTGACAAATAATGTTATTGTTGTACGTCTCGTACAGTATGTCTAGTATTGTACATCATGTATTGTACGTCATGCACTGTACTGACACAATTTTTATTCAGATTTGAAAGTCATTCTTTAGCATTGTATGCATAAAGAAGATTATTAGAAGATATTACTATTATATGACTCGTACTATACATCTTGTACAGTACGTAAAAATCGAGTAAAAAATTATAATGACTATGCATGAGCAAACAACATGAATCGTATTGTTCTTGAGCAAAATGTATATATATTGTTGTGTATATGTAACGACATTAAACACAACATCTGAAATAAATTATAAATAAAAAATATCAGCAAATGTATGTATAGTGCGTGCGTATTTGAGAAGGAAGACTGAGAGAAATTGGGAGGCAACAGATCTTTTTGAAAAAAATAGAGGGAATAAAAAATTCTAAAAATTGAATGTAAGTGATTTCGTAATTTATGGTGGATTGAGATATCACAAGTACAATTCGTTTGGAAGTGTATAGAATATCTACATTTTGCGTGAGATTTTTACAACTTTTACATGAATAAGAATGCAAAAAGTCCTCTACAGTGTGTCACGCATTAAAACTCGCGTTTTTACTGTGGCTAGTTTCAATCCAGGGTAACAAGACAAAAGGAACACACCTTCCCGTCGGCCCCAAGCCCCACGACGGGCCATTACTCATACTCGCCACACGTCATCAACGAATTCAACATAATAGCATCACCACTTTCCCTTTTGTTCTCATCTGCTGGCTGCAGCCTGCCCCTCTATTCTCTGTGTTCTGCGAGGAAGAGAGGTCGTCAGGGTGGGTTGGCCGAGGAGGGAATAGCAGAGCGAGAGCGGCGCCAACACTGACGCACGCGCTGCCGGCTCCCGGAGGCGCAGCCACTGGCCCATTTCTTTCTCCTCCTTTACCACCCCATACTTACCCAGCAAACGACGAGGGGAGGAAAATTTATTAAATGAGTGGCATGCCATGCCCTGCACTAGAACACTAAGTACCGTTTGGCTTTTAATTAGCTGGGAAAGGCTATCCCGGCATATGACCCACGGCGTGGTGGTTAGGGTAGCCTCGACGGGGTACTCGTAGGTTAGGTGATGGAATCATGGAAAGCATGGTAGGGTTGTAATTACTTAATTAGTTGGGGTTAGTTTGAGGATGATGGTACAGCTTCTGCTATCGTTGTTGTTGTTGATGATGTTTCAGCTGAGTATGTACAAGCGTGCCAAGTAACTCTTGGTTGCAGCTACAACGGGTGTGCTGGTCCGTGTGGATGAAGACGAACGGATGGGACAGGTGTCTAGCATAATATAACCAAAAGGGAGCTAAGTGAGCACGACTGTAACTTTTTGGTTAATCACATTTTCCATCCCAACTATAGTGCGTGCCCACACTAATACAGACTCAAATCTGCTGTGATAGATCGATTGTTTGAAACCATCTTAATTGTACATCTACTCCAAAGACACAATTATAACACGATTTGGAACAACATCCCAAAACAGCGAATTTGGACATGAATGCTCACCACTTCGTTAGGGTTTGTTGCGCGTGCGCTCACACACACACATATGTGTCTCTGTGTGTGAGAGAATCCAAATTAAAACCAATGTACACCACTTGATATGGGTACAAGAGAAAACAAGAACACACATTAGTACACATGCACGAATGTACCAGCTGAAGTACAATAGAATAATTGCACAAAAACCCTTTCAAGATTCTCTAATAGAACAAAATACAATAAGAGTCAAGGTTGAATCTTTCACCACGGATACCTGAATTTTTGACACCAATTTGTTAGACAAGGCCTAGTCGCGACTTTTCTTCCTTAAGTGGAGGCTTGGTCAGAAGAAAGATCTGGTTAAGGCTTATTCCTGAGCATAAATATTTGAAAATTTTAAACTTTTCACCTAAAGGATGCATGCGGATGTCCCTAAAGATAAGTCTTTACTCGAGACTGAGGTCTTCAGCATAAAATATATTTTCAATAGATGTACCTTTTATAGCACTGGATTTAATACTGTAAATATACAATCAATAAATTAACACAACAATACACACTAATTTTCAAAAATTAATTATATATTACATATTCAGTTTTGACACACATACAAAGGCTTTCATGCACAACTCAAAGCATACATAAATGATTCTTGTTCCTTCAAAAAAATTTGAACACCCCATGTTAAAATAGTAAATTTACAATAGTCTAATATATGCTTTGAGTTGTGCTTGAAATAAGATCGACACATGCTACAATTTGGAAGAAGTTGTTTAGAATGGACCAACTAGAAATCATGTGCATGTGTTACTAAACAAAATGAGTTGTTTAGAATAAATTAAATAGTGTTTTCTTGTTCAAAGTTAATAAAGAAAAGAAAAATATATTTATCTTAACAAAATGATGGTTATAGTTTACACATAAAATATGTGAATTCGTCCATCAAACAATAATTGTTAGAACACTTAAATGTTAATATAATTAATACAGTTAAAAATTGTGGTCATACCTGGTTTCAAGAAGGTGTAATCCCTTCACATGTGTATCCATTATTCATGAATCCAAATTAAGTATGTTGTGAATTATTTCAACTCTGAGTAAATATAATATACAAAATTGAATAACAATTGGTAAATATAATGTCATCTGTTCTAAAAGTATCAATTAATAAAATCTCATACCTGAGTAGGTTGTGGTGATTGTGTTGGGCACACTCCAATATAAAGGAAGACAACGGTAGGGGTGACAACTCAGGTTTTCGGGTCATTTTCAAGTCGATTGTAGGTTTAATGTTCAGAACTCATGACATTAAATATTGTGATGGAATCAATGAAAAAAAGTATCAGGTCATTTCAGATCGGGTCAAAAATTGTATAGTATCAGGTCTGTCAGGTCAAGACTTTCCAGCTCTAGCCAACAACATGTGAAAATTATATATTTCATTGACCGAATCAAATAATTTAATGTGTGAATGACTTAGTCATTAAGACATTAACCTAAAATGAAAATGTATAAAACCTACTTGCATAGTAGATGGTGTTAGAGGTTGACCTCATTGATACTATTGGGTTTTTCTATTCTCTAGAAGTTCAATTACAAGTTATACAAAATCTTATATAATTTATTACTATTCAAACTTACTATAAACTTATTTATAATATAAAATTAATGTACTTAATGCTACCATCATTCTTTGCAACATTCCACCCACTATCTTTTGGGACATCTCATTGATCAACTATTATGTTTCTTTTCTTAGTTCTTGCATCTTACTTTGTATAATCTCAACAACTTTTTGTTAATATTGTAACATAGTTAAGACGTTAAAAATTTAGTAATTTTCAACCATGACAACCATATGATTTAACCTTATAGTTTAAAACATTCACCTTATCACTTTTATTCCTCTCCTATAAAATATCATTAGAGACCCCATCCTCTCATCTTATCATGTCCATACCAACTAATTGGGTGTGCTTAATTTTGATAACTTTGATAACTTGAAGAATAGCTCCGTTTTCTACATCTTTAGTAATAGTGTTGGATCATTCATATTGTAATTCGCTTCCTTTAGATTTATATTGATCCATAATTTATTCTTGAAACATTATAGTATAAGTGTGGACTACTTTAATGATTGAAATCCATAAAATTTACATTATTACATATTACAACATCTAAATCATTAATATAAATTGCTTGTAATAAAGCTAGTTTATTTAACATATATCAAAGTTTTATCTCTTGCATTAACTTGAGTAAAATGTATCTTAGGAAAGTATAAGGACACTTATATTCCTTATAAAAATCTTGGCATTTCCTTACGAATATATTTGATCCAGTGTAATAGTGAACATTTCCTTTGATCTATTAGCTTTGTTCTTTTTGATAATCTCCTAAAATGTGAACTCAAACATGTTATGTTCATAATAAAACAAAGTCTCTTCATTGAAAAAAAAAATTAAAATTTACCTATCTTCTAGGATTACTCCACATCTCAACCAACTATAAGAATTGATCAATATTTATGTTAGGGTCTTTTCACAGATTCCATGTCATTTTGATATTTGGATTAGTAGTTTACCTTCAACTCAACCCTCCAACCAATTATACTATAACGGGTGTGTGTCCATACATGTTCTCATCCCTTGGCATAGCCACTTAAATCAAAATCATCCTACATAGATTAAAACAAACGTAATCATCATATTAATCTAGTATTTATATATAGTTCATCATGCACATTATTATGCATGATTTCATTACCTCTATGATGGTCTTCGTATTAGCAAATCCAGATTCAGGCATTTGAGGTCAATTGAAATCTTTTGGCCAAATACTAGAATTCTGAGCTAATATGCCAAATATCAAGCTTAGATAATTGTTCTCTTCTCCAACAAACCCATTTTTATAAAAAAAACAACCTTATGACTATGATCCAATTTTGGCTTAATCTTTGCCATAGAATTAGGACCAAAATGATAATCAAATTTGATTATTATTTTTCTTCAAATCATATTATGGGCTCTAAAGTAATAATGTAACATTTAAGGCCTATTTTAAAACCAAGCCTAACATATGGATTTGAAGACTCAAAAACATAAATTTGTCCAATGTCACATTATGAATTGGGGTTCTTTCTTCTCTACCAACTCATCACTAAATATATCATTTTTTCTTTATTAGATATTATTTATATTTTATTTATACCTAAATTAAATATTTAACAAGTTTGAGAAATGGTGGAAAAACCAATCATGCAATATAAAAAGAGAATAAAATAAAAGCATTTAAAATATATAACAATCAACGTATACTTTTTAAAGTTGAATTAGAAGTATAGATGCCTTATGTTTGTGTTATTATGGCATGTAGAGTGAAAGAAATGCTTTATTAAATAATGTGTGGAAGTCGATCACATGAGACACCTTACAACCACAAATATCCCACCTTTTTGTAACATAATAAAATAATCGCATGACAAGTCATTCGTGTTTTGATTGCTAATTTCCTTACTTCATTATCATTATCCAATTAAAAAATCAATGAAAAATAACTAAAAATTATCTATGAGTAAATAATTTAATTTTGGATGGCAAGAAAAAGTAAAGAAGAAGAAGATGTAGGCGTAACAATTTGTGTAGTGTAGTCACTCTATAAAATATATTTGTTGACAAACAATAAATGATGTATAGTTAAAATTAAGAGGCTTTCTCTCTATCTTGTAAGCACCTTGTGTATAGAAATTAGTAAGAGCCACCATAATTTTTAAGATTCAACTTGAGTCAATCAATTACTATCACAAAGGAAGTCTACAATTGTCCAATCAAGTTGAATACGAATTGGGTATTTTGATAACTATAGATACAAGAAAGGTATGTGTGTGGTATTCAAAACTACAAATAGCATATGAGGGATGTTTGTCACTGAGATATTGTGGGAAGGATCTAAATTAATGCCAAGAAATATTAATAAGATGGATTAAAAATAAAAATAAATGTTACTTAATAAGACGGTACAATATGACAAAAGAGGAGAAAGAGGATTCATAGACATAAAGGATAAGTGGTGATGGGGAGATAAGGAGAGATCAATGTAGGTGTTAAAAAGGCTCCTGATTAGTTTTTGTAATAAGAGTTTTTGGGGAACTCATTCTACAAGAATGATATTTTATTTCCTAAAAATTGGATTCAGGTGATTGATTTGAAGTTTTTTTTGGATAAAAGTGACTTTTGTGTGATTGGTTTGTTGCAACTTAGACTCTAGTAGTAGTAGTAGTAGTAGTAGCAATAATAGATGATACATAAGATTGGAAGATAACCCATATGAGATATCAAAAACATTCAATCAAGTATGTAATATGGAACAAAATGATATGACTAGTGGACAAAAATATAAAAGTATAACTACTTAATAAAATGTATAATAGAGAAAAAGACAATGTATCATAATATATCAATAAAATAGTGTATGCTTGTTGTTCAAGGATATATAAGTATATTATCAACATATGATTAATATATTTGTAGAGAATAAAGGAGTATGATGATATTTTGATTCTTCTTAGAAAAGGTGTAAAATAGGTTATTCTTCCCAGAAGTTTCCTCAACTAAACATGTTTTAATGTCACTAAAATTAATGTCATCGTGATGAGAACAAATTGAAAAACCACTAGGGGGGGGTGAATAGGGTTTTATGGATATTTTAAAATAATTTAACTCAAACAACCACAGTTGAGATAATTAGAAGGAGACAAGGTGTTTAGAGTGGTTCCAACCTTAGCAAATACTAAGACAATCAATCCACTACCCAGTTGCTTACCCAACTGGGATTTTGAAAGTATTAAATTTTATTACCTCTCAAGGATTTTACATAAAATTACAATACTTTATACACCCTTTGGACAACCTTCACTTTGAAGTAGTTGCACCAACCTTGAAGCATCCTTCTTGAAGTAACTTCAAGCTCCCCCTTGAAGTAGCCTTCCTCTTGAAGTAGCTTCCCGTTGCAACAACCTTCTAGAAGTAGTCCAAAGATCTCCTTCTTCACCAAGAAGATCAAACCCTCTCCAATCCGCAGCCTCCAACCCTAGGAGTATCAAGGAGAGTACAAAGAATAAGAAAGAACAAGAAAGGAAATGGAAATTACAATTACCACTTTGAAGCACAAGGCTTGATTTGCCTATATCAAGCATATTGATCTCCTAACCAATGAGTATTGAAGTATAGGTTTAGTGGATAGGAGATGCTAGCCTATAGGACACGAATTTGGAGCAAGGGAAATGAGTAGCCAATGCTAGTGTTGCTCAATTGCTCAAAATAGATTGCTAATTGCAAGTATGTAAGCTCAAGTATTGAACAAGTATGTGTGGGGTGTCCTAAGGCTTGTCCTATTTATAGGAATGGCCTATGAATGCTTAAGGACGTTCTAGACACTTTCTGGGGGGTTCTTAGTGCTCAACTAGCTGTTAGGTAACCATTAGTTGCTTTAGCAATGGCTAGTTAATTAATCTTGAAAAGTGCAGACAAAACTCTTCTTGATCGACAAATTGTCGATCGAGAGTCCTTCTCGGTCGAGGATTTGTCGACCGAGGGACATCCTGGAGCAAGTGTTTACAACGTTCATTTCCAACTCCTAACCACCTTGTCTGCTGGGTCTAACGGCTACTTGGGTCATTCTCGGTCAAGGAATTTTTCGACCGAGAGTATCTCGGTCGAGGAGTTTGTCGACCGAGAATGACACTATTTCAACATTTTAAACTAAGTACTAAGTGTGTGTATGAGTGTGCAAATGTGACACTATTTTAGGGAATGACCTATCTAAGTGTTGTGAGTGGCTAGGGAAGATCTAACACTTGATTTACATGATGTCTAAGTACTTGTACATTATATATCTTGTACAAGTTTTTACATTTGATTACAATCATGAAATTAACACATTGTGAGCATTTAGATCTTCCAAAGTTGTGTCATCCACCTTATTCCTGCAACACTCAAGTAGCACGTTAGATCCACAAGAATGAAATGTTTGTCATCATCAAAACAAATGGATTATAATAATGTCCAATTTAGCCAACAATCTCCCCCTTTTTGAAGATGACAAACATTTCCTAAATATAAAGTAAGGAAATATAAATCATATGAGTTTCATACCTGAAGTATACCTTTTGTAGCCATTCTTGTTTTGCAAGTGGGGGTGATGGCCAAGATATTTATGAAACTCATTTTATTTTATGTTTTTGTTTTTATATTATTTCTCCCCCTTTGTCATTTCAAAAAGATATCCAAGATAATCATTTAGTATGACTTTTTATTTCCCCCACTTAATTTTATGCTATGCTCCCCCTTAAAGAGATATTCAATTTAAAATCAAGGGATTAATGCAAACCAAGTAATGTTAAATTTAGCCACAATTTATTTTGCAAAGGATGTAAAGCCTTGAAATGATATGAGTTCCTTTTATCTTCATGGCATATGTGTATTGATTTCTCACCCATTTTACAAGGGATGTTAAGCCCAAAAAATGATATGAGAATCCTTTAAGCTTAGAGTTCATGAAAAGTGTCTCTAACCAAAAGCACGGAATGTTAAGCCCTGATTTGTTTAGAGAATTCCATTAAGAACAAGATATATATCACATTCATGAAATTTTTAGATTACTTTATTTTCATAACCAAAATTAAAAATACTAAGGTCATACCAAACTTCAAAAGATGTTTACAAAGTTTTGTAAGCTTCATGATCTTATAGTTAAGATAGTTTGTGTGAGCTCCCCCTTAATCTTATAATTAAGACAATTTAAGGATTCTAAGGTCACAAATGATTTTTAAGATTTGATTTTGTCCTTTTATTAGAACTTTATGAACACATTTTTGAATCAAGATACTTAGGTTGAGTGCAGTAAAATGATGTACAAATAAGCATTTTGTCAAGCTTATTTTAGGTCGACCTTGACTTCGACCATAGCACCCCTTGGTCAAACTTGATTTCAACCAAGGGGCAATTTCCGCAGATTTCCAATTTGAATACTCATTTGTGAAGTATAATGTCTGTAGGTAACTTGATTAAATAAATATCAATTTGAAGCACTTTGAGTTATACCTATTATGAAGAAGTTTTATCAATTGAAAACTTAATATAGGCATCACAATGAAGTCTTTGTCCTTGATTTTCCTAGACTGTATGTTTTACATTCATTTTGAATGATGTCTCCTAAGCTTTGCTATACATGCATAAATATCAATTCCCATTTCTTCTTATACCCTTATTTTCAAATTAATCATAGAGACATATATCCTTGAAAGCAAGATTAATATCTTAAAGTCAAGATTTTGCTTGTGACTTCTTAGAACAAACAAATAGATAAGACATTAATATTTTTGTTCTAAGAGACATTATTTGGCTTGTCATAGCATCATCATTCATTTATTTCAAGCCATTCACACAATAATCATTATCTATTATGTCAAGATGCTTTTATGCCATAGAGTTTCACTGTTATGCAAAATGGCACTTTCAATGATAGCATCATCTATATTTGTAATGTGTTAAAACACAATGATCATCCATTTATGGTTTGTATATATAGATCAAAGATTATTTTAGTCAAACCAAGTTAAAAATGAAACATAATGATCACGGTACAATGATTTTGATAGAATAGTAGAAGAATATCCACAATACAGTGATCAAGATACGAGCATACAATGATCATGATTATTTAAACTAAATTTCAATACACATGGTTCCTATCCAGGGAATACTTGGAATAAAACCATGTGGATAAAATAGTAATTTCCTTGATTAAACCTATTCATAATTTTTCTATTTTAAGCCAAACCAAAAAAAATCTCAGTTATGGTTCATGGATTTTCAAATTTAAGATAAACCATGTAAATGAACAAGCTTAATAATTTTTTTCAATAAATGAATAAGATTTGTTCAAAATCATTCTTCATCTAACATTTTTGTAATATGTTTAAGAATTTCATATTCAATATTTTATACCTTAATTCATGATGCAAGAAGATCAATATTTCTTGTTTCAAAGACGATCTTCAAGATTTATTTTTGATTTGCATATTAAATCAATCATTAACAACAAATTGATAGCAAACTAGATTAATTAAAACAGGTTCAGATTTATTGCAAACTTGAAAATAGGAACCTTCTCGGTCGACTATTTCTCGATCGACAGTGTTCTCGGTCGAACAGTTTCTCGACCGAGAATGTTTCTGTATTGTTTTTCAGTAATTGTTTACAAGTAAATCATAGGTCATTTTCAATTCAATTATGCAATTTGAAAACTCAGTTTAGTTGAGATAAAACATATGAATATCAAAGTAATATTTATATCAAACTTCAACTAATCATATTTAAATCTTTAGGTTTTGGGGACCCTAATTAAGACAATTTTTCAAAGATGCAGATTTGTTTAAAATGTATATTTTCAAGTTAGAAATTTTAATTACTTGAATCTTTGTTATCTCATTATGTTAAGTTGAGATGGACATAGAGATATACAACTTAGATTCTTTGGTCATATCTCAACTTAATTTTGTTCATTTAGTTTGGAGGTTTTGGAACCCATACTAACTCAACATCCTTTTTCTTGTAGGGACATGAGAAAGAATAATGTCCAAGACGCAAACAATAATGACAACATATGGAATCAACCTCATATATCTTTCTATGATTTTGTTCTAGGTTGTTCTTGGGTACATATGTATATGTGCCTTTAGGTACATACCAAGATTGATTTTCTAGCGCTTGTGTCTTTCTCCAACTAGGTTTTTGATAAGATTTTCCTTTAGGATTATAACCTAGTCCTCTCCTTCCAATTTGACGATAAGAATCATTTAAATTTTTATCAAGGGTGACATTGTTACTCAACCTACTAACCTTTTGTTGCAGCTTAACAATCTCATCCATTCTTTTATTTATGTCTAACTTTGCTTGATCTAGATTAGATAACAAGTAATCTCATTCTTTCAAAATAGCATCACAATCTAGATGTGTACACAAGACAGGTTGTTTTTGAAGATCATTTACTTGAGTTTGCAAATTTATCTTTTCTAGGGATAGTAGATTGCAATTTGCTTCTACTGATTTTAGCTTAATATCATGATCTTCAATAATCTTTTTAAGATCTTCATTTTTAGATGTGAGAGCAAGAAGTTTAGCATGTAGCTCATCATTTGCTTTATTATATTTCTTTAATTTCTTCTTGCACTTAATATACTTTTTATGTGTCTCTTCAAGACTAGCAATTAACTCTTCTTTGGATAAATAAAAACGGCTTACCTCTTCTTCTTCTTCACTTATTGTAGCAATAAGGAAATTTTTGTGCACCTCTTCCTTCTTTTCTCTCCATGGGCAACTAAGTGTTGTGTGGCTTGTTCCTAGGCACCAATTGCAACTTGTTGAAGATTGGTTCATATTTTTCCTTTGCTTGCGGTTGTAGACACCATCACCCTTCATTCTTCAAGACTCGATTAGAGCTCCTTGAAGCCCGCTCTGATACCAATTGAAAAACCACTAGAGGGGGGGTGAATAGGGTTTTATGGATATTTTAAAATAATTTAACTCAAACAACCACAATTGAGATAATTAGAAGGAGACAAGGTGTTTAGAGTGGTTCCAACCTTAGCAAATACTAAGGCAGTCAATCCACTACCCGATTGCTTACCCAATCGGGATTTTGAAAGTATTAAATTTTATTACCTCTCAAAGATTTTACATAAAATTACAATACTTTCTACACCCTTTGGACAACCTTCACTTTGAAGTAGTTGCACCAACCTTGAAGAAGCCTTCTTGAAGTAACTTCAAGCTCCCCCTTGAAGTAGCCTTCCTCTTGAAGTAGCTTCCCATTGCAACAACCTTCTAGAAGTAGTCCAAAGATCTCCTTCTTCATGAAGAAGATCAAACCCTCTCCAATACGCAACCTCCAACCCTAGGAGTAGCAAGGAGAGTACAAAGAATAAGAAAGAACAAGAAAGGAAATGGAAATTACAATTACCACTTTGAAGCACAAGGCTTGATTTACCTATATCAAGTGTATTGATCTCCTAACCAATGAGTATTGAAGTGTAGGTTTAGTGGATAGGAGATGCTAGTCAGGACATGAATTTGGAGCAAGGGAAATGAGTAGCCAATGCTAGTGTTGCTCAATTTCTCAAAACAGATTTCTAATTGCAAGTATGTAAGCTCAAGTATTGCACAAGTGTGTGTGGGGTGTCCTAAGTCTTGTCCTATTTATAGGAATGACCTATGAATGCTTAAGGACGTTCTAGACACTTTCTAGGGGGTTCTTAGTGCTCAACTAGCCATTAGGTAACCATTAGTTGCTTTAGCAACGACTAGTTAATTAATCTTGAAAAGTGCAGATGGAACTCTTCTCGGTCGACAAATTGTCGATCGAGAGTCCTTCTCGATCGAGGATTTGTCGACCGAGGGACGTCTTGGAGCAAGTGTTTACAACATTCATTTCCAACTCTCAACCACCTTGTCTGCTGGGTCTAACGGCTACTTGGGTCATTCTCAGTCGAGGAATTTGTCGACCGAGAGTGTCTTGGTCGAGGAGTTTGTCGACCGAGAATGACCCTGTTTCAAAATTTTAAACTAAGTACTAAGTGTGTGTATGAGTGTGCAGATGTGACACTATTTTAGGGAATGGCCTATCTAAGTGTTGTGAGTGGCTAGGGAAGATCTAACGCTTGATTTACATGATGTCTAAGTACTTGTACATTATATATCTTGTACAAGTTTTTACATTTGATTACAATCATGAAATTAACACATTGTGAGAATTTAGATCTTCCAAAGTTGTGTCATCCACCTTATTCCTGCAACACTCAAGTAGCGCGTTAGATCCACAAGAATGAAATGTTTGTCACCATCAAAACAAAGGGATTATAATAATGTCCAATTTATCCAACACAAATGGATATTGACCTTGTGAAGCACCACAAGAGAAAGCAATAAAATGTGCAAACTCTAATAATAAAAAAGATTGCGTAATATCTATTTCTACTATGAGGGTATATTATAAAAATTTAATTGTGCATGTGGTACATTGACTTTTAAAAACTTTTGATCATCTTTTTTGATTTGTGATTTCAGTGAGCATGCTTCTATAACCTAGCTACAACTAGAACATGGTAAGCCTAACAAAAAGAGCCCACTTTTTTTTTCTAAAAAAGTTCCCAGTTTGTTCAGTGCTCATCAACTGGAAGCATAATCAATAGCGTGACGGGAGGCCTACAGGGCTAGTTAAGCATCAACCAGACTAGAACATGGAGGCAGCCACAAAAGGGAAACTGAGACTGAAGATAAGAAGCGGGATTGCGATTGGAGGCTATCGTGAAGGTGAAATGGGGATGGGGGTTTAAAGCAGAGGGGGAGAGTTACTCACTAAAATTGTGGGCTGGATAGGTATTAGAGTAGGCACTTGATTTTGAGCACTAGGAGAAATAGGGTGCGAAAAAAGGCAACTGGATTTTCAATGGAAAGTTTTTTTGTGGGAATTTGCAAAGTGGTTGGATTATGGGGAAAATAAGAGAGGAACATATATTCTATAAATCAAGGATCAAAATAAATACTAGTTATGGATATGCCTTCAAGAAGTAATTTGGTCATGGCTTTAATTCTTGACAAATTATTCTTGACCCCTACTATTTTCTGTTTTAAAGTGAAATCATGTACATACTAACAAAGTAAGAATTGGACTCTTCACCTCAGACAAAGAAGAAACATGAACACTACAAATAAATTCTTCCTTGATAGAGAAAATCCAAACAAATCTTATAACATGCTTCAACCACAACTTATGAGGAAAGTTGAGTGAGTGGATCGTGCATGTGAAACATACCACTAAATAGTAGTTTCTAATTTGAATAAGTATGGGACAAACAAAATAAAATTTAGATTAATTAAAATAACTCTTATAAGTAATAGAATGTAAGAATAAAATACGACATATAAGAAATAAATCAATATAGAGATTTTAATAAGGAATGACTATATGAAACTTATAACTAATCTTACCATCTTTCAGTAAGGTTTTCTTTGACCATACTTAATCTACATCTGACCAAGTAAGAGTTTTTACACTTGTTTATTAAGTCAACTACTCACCTTTTGAGTCATAGGTTTCTACCAATTCCCTAAGATAACTACTTAAAAGTCAGGGCCACATCTGAGTGGCCTAAAGTAGGATAAGATAAGAGTAGTGAGACTCTCTACCATCAAACATTATATTGTGTATATGATATAGGTTTTACCATAAGAAACTTATATTAGTCCATCAAGTGTGAGAAAATATTAATGTCTACTTCTATGGTTCCATTTCACAATATTTTATCTAAAATATTGGCTCTAGTTATTCGAACCATATCATTGGCCAAGTCAAGATAGAAGAACAAGAGTAGCATCAACATCGATGCACATACTAACATTTTGGGGAGGCACATATATTGACCCATATTTCTTTCCTTTACCACCTCATTATTGCCCTTGAAACAAATAATGCATACATACCTAGATAACCGTTATGCTAAGAGTTGCACTAGAACACTAAACCATCATGTTTTAGTTGGGAAAGGCTATTATTGCATATGATACACCATATGATCATTAAAATAGTTGTATAGGGAAAGGGATAATCATAGGTTAGGTAATGAAACTACTAAAATGGAAGGGTTGGGCTTTGTATACTTAACTGGATAGTGTAGGTTTGAAGATGATAAAATTGTTGATGTTAATGTTATCTAGAAGGGTAAGTACAAATGTGAAAAATGTAAAATCTATTTGCAAGTACAAGGTAGTAATGACATATGGGAAGGGATGACTATGTATTTATAAGATGACTGTGTCTTTATAAGATGGCAATGTCTTTATAATATAACTACAAGAGTAAGAATTAAAATTTTATTTTGAATGATTTGATTTGGGTATAGCTCTAAAAATATGGATAAAACTCATGGAATAAGTCATAATGAGTGAAACTTTGTGGGACTCAATGTATATACATATATGTAATATGGCATCCCTTATCAAGATGAAGCATAAAAGTTATCACAGAACTAAAACATTATATATTAGTGAAATACAAAACATTTTTCCTCAACTCTAGATACATGAATTCATTAACATAATTTTGGACTTGTATCGTGTAAGTTTACTCATTTGATTTTGGTACCTCAATCTAATTTACCACAATAAGTTGCACACACGTGTTCCCATTTTTGGAACTATGTGCCCATGATTTCTACTGCAGTGGACATTAATTGACATTGGGATGGCGATGATTTAGCATACATTTTTGTGATATACTATGTTTCTCTTTACTGAGGATATCTCTAGACCATAATTTAATATTATAATTTTCTATATATGCATAGTTGTAAATTTCCAGTACTTGAAAACATGGAATTAACCTATGCTCATTTAAAAACTAGAATATATGTAAATTATATGTTTTTTCATTAGATTAAAAAGGTTAAATATACAGCATGGCATGTATAAATCATATAAAGACAATTTTGACTAATATAAGAATCAAATAATCTTAAGATGAATTGATGGGACCTAACTACTTGGTGTGGAGCTTAACCTAATTCTATCGAAATCTATAACATCCCAAATTTCATAACTTATTAATCTTAAATGGGGTTTTTCCTGATAAGAGTCTTCGAAGGGACCTCCTAAACCATACCATGGCTAGTATGTAAATGAGTTTCTAAAACATGTAATATATGTCACTTTACTCATCGATGCACACATAATGTCTTTTTTATAACAAGGAACCCCTCCCGAGATCGGTCACTATTGGACCCCACCTAGCCAAGGGTAAACTCCAGAACCAGCCGCATACTTGGGGGCACCGCGGAGCACTCAATAACGTGGGGTATTTATTACACCCTGAGGGTTTTTGCCTAGAGTCGAACCCGGGTCCCTTCATTGGGGATTGCCGATCCGCACCACTTGAGCTACTCCCTTGCCCCCAATACACACATAATGTCTTAAATGAGTATGACTAGTAATTGAGTGTGAATAAATATAAATGAATGACTCATGTGGACAATAATATGACTGAAAGATATATTGTGATAACAATTGCATGCTTAATGTAGGTAGTGATAACTAATGGGCTTTATATAAGTTCATATTGAAAAGATGGAGATAATGAACTTAATGAGTAAAATATTGTAATTCATGTTAAATGATATCATGCAACTTTGATGAAAATAAGATGATGATAATTGGACCTTGAATCCTAAATATTGATAATCAATATGATACGTAAGAATTAATATCAAGATAATTGAGTAAACTATAAATTTAGTAAAACTCATGCAAGATGGTCCTCAAAGTGAAATATAACTCCAAAATTAGGTTGCTTGGGTCCTAGTTATCTTGGAAAAAAATTTAAGTTTAATTAGATAATCCTATATAGCTCAGTTACAATTAGAGAAGAGAATGTCCAAATATTTATCCTAATGTAAGTTGAGATATACTTGTTTCCAATTAATTGTTGATTTTTCATTGTCATGTATTTTATTTTTATTCATCCCCTTTAGGGATTGTTAGATGCAGATCCAACATGAACTTGACCATCTTCAACCTTGAGTCCTCTTTCCCCTTGAACTCCTATGATAATTATGACCCTCCTCCCATATTTCCTCTCTATCCATGTTGTCTCCGCCAAATCTTACACTCCCAATAAAATTGGGACTCTCTTCTGAGTATTTTAATCCCCACCATGAACCCTATCTCATCTTCTTCAAAAAATGCCCAAAGCTTTGTAGTTGCTCCTCCCCTACGCAAGATAAAGACAAGGGTTTTGTCTGCCTCAATTACCATGGCTGATTCTTGAAGCTTCCTGGGACTCGACTAGATTCTCCTCTAACATCTATTACAACTAATTTTCCCAGAGACATCATGGCAAATTTGAATTTCCTTGATGATGATAGTGATTTCGACCCCACAACTCCACCCATCTCCTTCAAATCCAAGCTAAAGTAAGATTCCTGGAACCATTTTCATTTGTTACCTAGTGTTTCTGAATGATGAGTTTTTTCCTATTGGTTAGAAACCACTAGCAACCTTGTCAAAGATGTTGGGCCCCATTGGGCCACTCCTGTCACACTTCCACTTTAGTTTTACTTGAGAAACATTCATGAGATCTTAATAAAGATTCTTCAAATCTCACTTGGATTTTATAGAGGATGATTCCAGACTCGTTATCGAGATTTGTTTTCTTTGCAATTTTTGACTAATGCACAAAAATTTTGAGGCATTGGGACACTCTGGTTCATTGACACTAGTTTTGTTGGCAATTACAAATTTATCCAGTGCATAAAGTCTCTCCCTTGTGTTGTATTTATCAATTTCATGTTTTCCATGTCTACCATCCCTGACGACATGTGCGAGATAGAGTTTTGGGACTCCATGGAACCCCATCCTTGACTCTTCGAGACCAACAAACACTAAGGAACCTTCTAGATAAGGTTTTGTTGCAAGATTTTGGTTAGGTTGTGAGCTTGATATGGATCTTCATGCTCTTGTAGAGAATCCCTACACCATGGTGACAAAGAATATGCCTAGTGTGGTTCTTACCCCTCTTCCCCTTGGATGGATATTAGATGTCATGCATATTCACGATTGTATAGCATTTTCTTGGTGTTTTATTTCCTTTAAATCGTGCAAAGATTCAATTAAAGTTGGACCATGTGTAACTGTGTGATGCCCTAGATCAAGATTCAATGTCAGGGGTATGTTTATTTTTTCACGCTCCTTGCATCGAGATTTTAGTATTTCAAGAAAAGAAATTATCTTGGTTCTGATGGGATAGATGGAGATTTATTTTTGAAAAATCATAGTAATGAAACTACAACCCTATTTAGGTCAACTCATATATCAATTTTGATCAATTTTCTTATATTTATATGATGGGAAGAGTTTCAAAGGATGTTTTAACTCTGAGTTCCCAATTATAGACAAGACAATCAAACCCTAGAAACTGAAGTGAATATTAATGATTAATGAGTTTTTGGTCAATATACAAGGTGATTAGGGCTTCACCAACCCAAGAACATGATTAAGGTTTCTTCAACCTAGGAAGAGAAATTAGGATCTTCTCTAAGAGAGAGGCTGGTGGTCCATGCCTTGGATTTCATTATATTGCATTGTCATGTTTTATTCACATTATTTAGTTTAAAGTTTATATTGCACATAGCATCATGTGAACACTTTAATGATTTAAGAGGTATATATTGCATGCATATTTTGTTAAGATTTACTGCATACATGTTTATATGTTAAGATTAGACCTAATAATGATTATACCTCTTCATGCTCAAGATCAGTAATGCAATTATGGGTGAAAACCCTAAGTAAGATAAAGTTAGATCATATGAGAATTAGAAATAATAATTACACCCTATCTCATGAACATATTATGGAAGGTTTTTGCCTAATGAACCCCCTTGAGTTTACATGCTGAAGCCCAAGCCTACACACCTAGAGTGTGTTCACTGATGGGTATGTTTATGAATTCAAGCCCCCAGACTACACACCATGTGTGTGATCAGTGAGATCAGATCAGATGTGGTTCATTGAGTAGGTTCCCTAATAAGAATACTTATTCAAGTTAAGAATGCATGCTAAACCCATTAATAATGTTGATGCATGATTATATTAGTTTTAAGATTTATGTTAAGTTATGTTCATATTATTACTAAAATCCAACCACATATAATGGTTTGTCAAATTCATGTGGGTGCACATAGGTTGTCTGCAACATGGGATAGCTTTCAAGAGCAGGATGTATGCATGAATGCAAGTATGGTGGGGTACGATATATAATATCCAAGGGATATTAACTAATTTACCTGTTATATCATGTATCACGTTCTATGTTGTTATATATGGATTACCCTGGGGGATACTGCAAAATCCTTACCCAATTCCTAACACTTCTATAAGGCATACCATCATTCTATTAATACTTTTTTATCTCTTAAGATCCCAATTTGGGGATACTCTTTGTTTTGATCAAGATTTAGGGTTGATATGGTTAATAGATAAATATACTCACGTATCCATTCTCATGCATCCTTAAACCTTATAAGTATATATCATCATCTAGAAACAAGTACTAGTATCAAATTTTTATCACTAATGTAACAAAATGATTATATCTTGCAATAAGTTTTGTGGTCTAGACCTAAAGACTAGCTTGACCTGGGATTTCACTTTAGCAGACAAACTAATACACGTTCCCTATATGTTCTCATTCATGCCAACATTCTTTTTTAATCCACCATGCACATTATCTAAACCCCCATGAAACCCAATTTTGTTTCTTCAACCTATGCTTGAATGTGCTCCTACAATTGTTACCCCTAGAACTAGTAGCAAAATAATTGAGGTTTCCGTTGTGGTTGTATACTTTAGAATCCTAGCAAGGAAATAATAGAAAAGAGAGCAAATAGAGTATCCACAAGTGTCTAACAAAGTAGTAGGATTCACCATTAACACCAACAACCCCACCATCCATCACAAACAACAACATTTTTGGTGGATTGTTCCTCTTTGTTTAATGAAGAGTGCTACATAAATCTTAGTTATATGGTAAAATGGTTCTAGTTAAATTTTTCTATCAATTATAATTCTTGTTGGTTATAATCAAATTTTACATTGAGCAGCTTGGGTGTAATAAACCAATGAGGAGCATGACATAAACCTCCTGGAGTTTCTAACTATAACCTACTTTGTTATATGATTCTATGTATTGATTTATATATATATATATATATTACTTAAAATCATGTGATTAACTTTACAAAAATTAATACATTTATTTAAACATATAAAACTCTTTATTTTGATTAGTAATTTATTAGAACTTAATTAGCACACAGAGAATATTAGTCACTGAATGTCTATACAACCTTTATAACCCATTTGAGGTTTACACATTAGATGAGAATCTTAGCAAGTCCAGGTTTAAAACTGTTCATGAACACTGGATGTCAATTTGTGTGTGGTTTTGCAGTGTATACTTTGATTCTAATGCTATTTTGATGAATTTTCCCTTTTGTTTAGTTTGTGTATAGGTAGGCAGTTCATTTGCCTACATTATTTCATTTAGTGAAGTATTGGGAGATTCTACCAAAATTTCATTACAAATATTAAACATTGGAAACTAAATAGTGGCCACAACTTTCCTAGAATATATTATGTTCTACGCATATGCATAAAAAATGTCTATATGAGATACTTTACAATCCCACATTACTCACTAGCAATTTATGTTTGATAGTTTACCTATTACAAATTTCCTTAAACACTTTGTGTCAGTTGACTTAGATTTGTATTGTTCTATTCAAATTTTAAGGAAATCTTGATAGCTTTTCTAGTTTTGTTCTTTGAGTACAAATGTTGCTATGTTCACTTATGTACAATGGATAATTCAAAGAACTATAGGAAAATCATACCTAAGTTTCCTTAGAAAGGGATTGCATATCTTAAAATCACTAGTGACATCTAGTGTTCAATAATGGGCTATGTGGTACACAAAAGAATACAAATCATCTACATGATCTATATACATTTATGATGTTTACTCGGTGGGATAAATCTTTGATAGTAACCATTTTTGGACTATTCTTAAACACTTGCTGTCACTTAGTATGTACTATTTATAATGCTATTCTGAGTTATAGGAAATTTGAACTACCTTCCTCTAATGTTCTCTTGTGACATATGTAGGTGAGTTCTCTTCTGCATCACTATACTCTAGTAAGTTTCTCAAAATATTGCCAACATTTCCCTTAAAATCATAATACACATCCTAAATTCAATAGTATTAAAGTGTTCAATTGTAGATTTGGGTGTACATATCAAATAATAAACACATATGATGTGGAGTAAGAGAAGTTTCAAATTTTTGTTGTTTGTTTTCATGATGTTTTTGATGAATAACAATGTGTTTAATATAAGTAGTATAAATTATGTGGTTCATGCATCAATTCCAGACTATTCTTAAACACTTGCTGTCACTTAGTATGTACTATTTATAATGCTATTCTGAGTTATAGGAAATTTGAACTACCTTCCTCTAATGTTCTCTTGTGACATACGTAGGTGAGTTCTCTTCTGCATCACTATACTCTAGTAAGTTTCTCAAAATATTGCCAACATTTCCCTTAAAATCATAATACACATCCTAAATTCAATAGTATTAAAGTGTTCAATTGTAGATTTGGGTGTACATATCAAATAATAAACACATATGATGTGGAGTAAGAGAAGTTTCAAATTTTTGTTGTTTGTTTTCATGATGTTTTTGATGAATAACAATGTGTTTAATATAAATAGTATAAATTATGTGGTTGATGCATCAATTCCAATCACATGAAGAAAGGCCACTAGTATTTTAAAAGTTGATTTACATTTTAAGAAGAAAGAGATTCTATGTGAGGTAGATGCATGTCATTGGTGGAATATCTATATTACTAAGAATAGGATATATGAAGTTTGTAATATGAGGCATTTCCTTGTTATATTTTTCATAATACTAAAGAGTTCTTCATTAGCATCATAATCATATTTAAAATAAATTAAAATTTGTAATCTATATTAGACTTATTTCTAACTATTCTATTGGATAAAGTTATAAGGTGCATCCCAATTTAGTCTATAAGATGAAATAGGAGGCGACAATGATGTTGGAGAGAAGGATAATAAGGAATGAATGGGGAAAAGGATTCAATGGCATTACCTTCCATTGAAGTGGTGACTTGGATCAGTGTTTCATACCAACCAATCAGTATCTCATCATTAAAATTAGTGGTGGTCTTTTAGACCAATTAGTGGTCCTACTATTACCATAAAAGTATATCTCGACACATGTATAGTGTGTCTTAGCTTCTTGAATAACAATGCGATTGAAAAAAGTTGTAAACATTAGTATTATTGGCTACAAATTTTCAATTACATGAATATTGAACTCCATTATTTCAAGAGTAAATTTATCACCTTGAGACAATAATATAATTTAGGTACATGACCATGATCCAATCTCAAATTCACTAATATTATGATAGATTATTTTCATAATAAAAGATCTTGACGTGGGTTTGAATACAGATAATCCTAAAAATGCAACTTCAATCACGAAGAGGGTTGTTACTAGTTGCATAAGTATGTGGACAAAGGAAGTAGGAATGAGTCAAGTGAAACATAAATAGAATAACTACATTATATTTGAGATGTATAGTGGATTCAATATGAAAAGTTGTACACCCGCTACCAAGTAGTTTATTCCATAGTTTTTCTAACTTGTAGCTTATTGTTTCTCTATTAGTGTCATGTTTTGTCAAAGAAAAAAATAACTTTTCTGACAAAGGATAACCATTGTTTTCTTAGTGGGGCAAGAAGACCATCCAATGTTTTTTTCCGCCAGCACAAGTTTTGAACCTTTACTTGTCATTTGTATATTGTATTTAGAGAACTTGTCATGGAGAATAAACATCTTATGTTCCTAGATCATGAAATTCTTATACAAGTATTATATAAATGAGAATGATATGAGGAGATGTAGAATCCTAAAATATGTGGAACCCACTTGGTGAAAGTACTGATGTAAGACCGAAAGGTCGCAGGTTCGAAACCCCCCGGCCACAGGATGAATGAATGGCCAATTTAAAAAAAAATGTTAATATAGCATTTGAAGCTCAATGGAAATGGTGTTCCTTGACAAAGAATGCAACTAGTACTAGCTTGACAATAGTACCTTGAAGTAAATCACTAAAAAGTAACAATAATTATGATTTCCCTATGATCAATTGAGAATAGAACTTTTATCTACTATTGGAAAAGTATTTTGTTAGGAGATCTCTTGATTATTGGGACAAGATAAATCTTGCACAAACATTTTCATAAATTCTACATGAAGTAATAACTATTTATCAAGAAGCATCTTAGCTTGTAGCATATTGTCTTAATTGTATGGTATCCAGATTATAATGTATCATTGTCCATATGAAATACTTAGAATTACAAGGGCTGAACATTAAGGGTGCTTTGAGGTGTTTGGTTATCAACTAGTTGTTCCAAGTCGGTGCAGTGTGTCTATAATGAGTATTTGCACATTCAACATATTTCCTGTAGGAACACCCTCATTCAAACTAGATTTTGGTAATTAAGATTTACTCAAACTTTACTCCAAAAATGTTATAGGAATGACTAATTTTTATCCCAATTTATAACACTCGATTGAAAAATTGTTTGACTGACAAAAGTATAGTAGAACTGTAATTTTGCCAAATGAGTGTATCTTGAAGCTATTATAAGTTTAATATTTTAGCCAATATCAATGTAAAAAATCATTAAAATATTTTATCTATAAATAGTAATGTTTTGGGTAAGTTTGATCACTTGTACTATGTTTTTATAATTGCTATCATTTACTACCAAAACTCAAATACAATCATCACACAACTTGTAAACAACATGGGATTGCAAAAAATTATTTCATTCTAGACATGGTACTCATCCACAATGCACTGAAATAGACATGTGGAACTTATTAGAAACACAAGTGAAAGATATTTTCAAAATAAATGTGGATTTGGGATGGTATGTGACCTTCTATGCCCATGTTGATAATATTTCAAATAAGACAAATTTGAATTATGTAAAAAAATCATACCTCCAATGTTTTTATTAGTTACCATATTGCACAAATTGTGGGTGATTGTGACAATCCCATCTTCCCGTTATCCCTTTTGAAGGTAGACCAAGACGGCACTCTACTTTTTCAAGATCCAAATCTTATGAATTACCAATAGTAATCAAGAATTTAAAAACATAACTTATATTTGATAGAAAAATTGGGAAAGAGAACCACCTCTAAGGAGTTTACACAAATTTCCAAAAGGAAAAGGAAACTACAACAAGGGAATACTAAATTTGATTATATGACCCTCGTTGTGTCTTTTTAAATAATATATTTTGATGCATTATCTTTATAGTTCATTTCTTCAATCTTCATAACAAATAACCATCCTAAAATGATGACAAACAAATACGGGGGTAGTATATTACTATATTGTATATGTGGGTACAAACGAAATATATGTATATATGTACAACAATATGTATATTCATTAATCAATTTCTTACACAAATAGAACTTATTCTTTGAATTTAAGTTCCTAACCCATATTTGTAATGCCACCTCGAGTGTATGAATTCTTCTTTCTAGCATTGGACTTTTGTGGATCACCCTTTAGGGTTTACTACTGGGTTGAGAATACCATGGCATTCATAGGTGATACACATAGGGAGTCACATTTCAAATGAAATTGAACCAAACTAATAGTTTAGGCATGTGACTAAGCAATCAGACAACATCCAAAAATCCTCAAAAGTCAATATCGATAGTAATTCATAACCACAAACCTTTGATTATGAAGGATGCAACCGATATCAATCTAGGAAATTTATGTCCAAGTATGGTGTAATCTAAACAATATGGATTACCACATAATTCTAGTTCTACAACACCCCTTACAATATGAATTAGGGTCTGGTCTAGGTTCTAGTGATCTTGGTTCAAGGTCAACTTAGGTTTAAGTTAGGGTAAGGTACCAAAACTCATAGTTTCTCATTTTAATTATCTATTGAAATGAAATCAAGATGCAGATCAATGTATTCATAGTCTTCTAATAGTCATGATATTTTATTATCAAAACCAAATTAGATTACATCACACGAATATCTTGTTCAACATGATGAACATCTTATTTTCATAATTAGGGTTTTCATATAAACATCATCTAATATTTATGCATCAAGATGAACTCTTCAACGAGAAGCATAATTAGGCATTAAAACTATTTTATTTGGATTTTACATAATAAATAATTTTGAAAAATAATTTGATATATTTGTACTTTCCAATAAATTGCTTGAATTATTATAAAATATAACTACTTAAACAATCATAAGTGGCCATGTCATCAAATTATCCTATTCCTAACAAAAGGTTGGACCAACACCTTTGTCTAGGGAAAGACCTTATTGACCATGCATAATGAATAGGAATGTCACATGCTTAAGAGGATTTTGGTCCCTAGAGTGATGACACAGGATAGAGCTTTGAGGATACACAAAAGACTATATTTCTCGTGGGTTGTGAATTGACTTGTCATTCACTCTATAGGAAACAAATACAAGAACAATTGGAGTTTCTACTTCCTTGCACAACCACCCCCACTATGAAAGGTCAACTTCATGTTTGACTTTCCCCTCCTAGCTTTAGGGGATTAGGCCAAGATCTAAGTACCTTTGCACGATATTTCCAAATATGGAAAGCCTCTAGGTAGGGGCTATGGTGGCGTCGACCAGAAAAACCAAGGCTAAGAGGGTAGGCTATGAAACATGGGCTAAAGAGTTTAGATAGGGGATGTAGGACCTTGTCTCGACATCTTGGTGGTTCTGGATGGAATTGGGGTCCTTTTGGAAAGATGGCAAGCTTGACATTGTGAACTAGGATCAACCTACAAGGTAAAATAGTACCATTCTTGAATGTGAAGGGGAAAGAGACGAAGAACAAGGCAGTGGGGTGTTTTCTAGTGCCTAAGTACTACTTCCAATTTCAAGGGATCCACTACATGATCTTAGTGCCATATGTAGGCATAGGTTATAGGGGAGTGATGGTTGTGCTCCTTGTAGAAGCCTAGTTTCTTATCAGAAATTTGGTGATAATCTAATTCCTCTTTGATAAGGGCTAATGTTTAGTTGGTTGGAATCACTCAACTTCTTGAACTGAATGGGAGTAAAATCACAATGGTAACTGTTAGAGATAGAGAGAAATAAAAGATAGAGGGGTTTTCCTACTCTTATATGTTATGTGGGATTTCCGGGAGAGTATCTATGGAGAGGGTAACCTTTGTGCCCTCAGTTCTTCCCAATTCCTACGACCTGGGTCATGGTCCAGGAATAGGAAGGCTTATCCTAAAATATAACCTCTTCATTTAATAAAAAATTATCATGCACCTAATTGAGTATGCAACATCATTACTCAGATTAGATCCAAAATGTATGATTATCAACATTTATCCATTATCCCAATCTGGGAAAAGGATCATACCAAAATTAATTTGTTAGTTATCCAAACTAGGCTTTGAAGTAAAAATAAGATACTTTTTTAATTAATTACCTAGCCTAAAGGATAACTAGGAAACTTTTGGAGTTTCACTTATGATCTCAAATTCATTTATCAAGAAACTAAAAATATAATTAGCATTTAATATGAGCATGAAATATTTAATTCTTAATCAATATCCCAACGACCTATTTTTTTAACTTCAAAGTAGTTCATTTGGGCTTAGATTGGATTCTAGGAACCATGGCTGGTACCTAGGATCTCTAATGAATCCAAAAGCTTCATTGTGTTCTTAATTCCATATTTTAGTCTTGGAACACCATAAGTATCTCATTTGATGTCTTATCTTAGTATTTTGTAAATTAATCTCTATTGTACTCTAATTGCTTGAATTAAAGACTCAGTCAAAGTCTTAAACTCGAAATTATAATCATGGTCATACCATTTCATTCTTTACTCAAGTTTTATTCTCAACTTATATTCTTTAATTTCTTATTACTAAACCTAAAACTTGCAAGTTGAGGTCATCACATTCACCCCACCTTACAAAGTGACTTTGTCCCTAAGTTTTAGAACGATTCATTTTAAGGTGATTGAAAACCCTACTATCATCCTGCATTGTGGGGATAACAACCCACCTTGATAAGGTTTCATCTAAGTCATTAAAAACAACTTTGATATATATATATATATATACATATATATATATACATATACATATATATATAAGGCTAGAACTAGGACAATTTAAAGTATGATCTAACATCCTCATTTATTGCATTACTATAACTTGGTGACTATACTTTCAGTTATGTTTAATACACATGAACCATATTTTAACTATATTCATGAGATAATCAGGTAAAATTGTTGTATATCAGATCATTAATTATGGCTCAAGATATCCATTTACATATAATATTTTATGGGTATCAAGGTGGAAGCCTAATCTCTAACACCTAACTAAGATGAAATAAATATTTAGCTACAATCCAAAAATAAAGTCACCTTATTTTATGTGTAGTGATGGTTCTTCCATATGTTGTCTTGCAATTCAAAAACTAGTTTGATTCATCCTCAAAAGTGACTCTAAAACATAGATACCTTTTAACTTCAATTAGTTTTTAAATTCCAATAACCCAAGCGTAAAAGTTATTTTCTCATGTCCTTGAGCTGTTTTCTTTCAACCATTATTATATAAGTGATTGTATTATATATGTCTACATCTCGTGTATCATTGTCCTTGGTCATTCCCTTAACATATGTACATGTATAGGTACCTATAGAGTGAATATATCCTAACCCAATGGTCTCCTGTACTTATGAAGTGCTTTTTAATGGACCTCTCAGAACTCATGTACTCATGGAGTGGCCTACTTTTGACCCCTCGATCATCTTGAACTTATGGGTGGCTTTCTCTCACCCCCACGGGCCTTATGCACTTAAGGAGAGATTCCCTCCTAACCCTTTGGGTCTCATGTACCATTATAGCATCCATAATTGACTCTAGGGTTGACTAAGGGATCTACCCTATATTGGGTTAATTAGTATGTTACAAACTTGATTTTAACTCTATCATTATTTATTCCTTACTCGGGACATGGGTCTCCAATATCATCATGATTCTATGTCACGTGACTTATCTTGAATCTCTATGGATTAGGTGCATTTTTGTAAAATTCATTTCAACGTGTTGGATTTTCATTCAACATTCATCAACCACTTCCCTCACATATTTATGTATGTTGGAGTCACTTTTCAATCATTAGAACAAATGTTTTCTAACTATATGGTTGTATGGCTTATATTCCTTATATCCATACCATCATCACACAAATTATCTATCAGTTAGGATCCTTTTAGGACATCCCAAGTTACCTCAATCTTCAAATAAAAACAAAATTAGGTAATTCAACTCTTCTTTTAGAGGAGGTTTATATTAGGATGATCTATTAGGTTTGCATTAGGATGTGAGGTTGTTTAACCATATGCCATGTCCCTATAGGCTTCAAAATATTCCTCCCCTATAAGATCTTTTCCCTCACTTGGATTGAACCTCAAAAAGATAAACCTGCCTCTATGAGAGAGTTTTGGGTTTTAATTATTTCCTTATATAAAAATGGGTCTTCTATCTATTTATACATATAAATTTGTGCATACTTTGCATACCTTCATGATTGCTTACTTGCTTGAATGCATGTGAGATTGTTGATACCTAGTATCGACAAACAGATTGACCAAGATTATTTGGATTTTATTTTTCTTTTATTTCCACTCAGGGTTTTGTCATTCATGGGTATATTCCCTCATGTTTCATACATATATAAGATTAGGGTGGTCATTAGGGTTTGAGATTAGCATCTATATCAAAGGGTCTATTTTTCCTCTAATCTACTTAGGTTTTTCATAGATAGTTGGGTTATCCCAACCCACCCCTAGATCATTCTAGGGTTTACCCTTACATGAGGAACACATTTTTTATGAATCACATTTCATATTTATTTCTTTATTTGGCATCACATATACTTTAATTGATGGAGGATGCCTTAGCCTTACTTCTTCTTCAAATCCTAAATTGAGATGAGTGAGTAGTGAGTGTTAAAATTAAGAAAGAAAATAGACGAGAAGATAAGACCTACAAGTATTTAATTTTGGGAAAAAATATTTAGGATTTTGCCAAGTCGGATTCATAGTGGTCTAGGAGTCCTCGTAAAAAACTAGTGGAGAAGAGGAAAATCTTGTCAAACCCTAGATTGTGATCTTTTCTAGACACCAATCCATTGTAAAATACCCCAAAAATTCCCTCATGGCTTTACGAATAATTGAAACTAATAAAATTTAATTATTAAATCTTTGTTGTGAAACCAATTTTGACGAACCCCTCCCCATGTCCTTTGAAGGTAGACAAAGGAGGCACGGATTGGGAGTACACTTGATGGAGCTACCACTCACGTGGAATTGCGTGCACCATAAAAAATCCTAAAGATGGTAAGTCTTTAAGTTTAGCCTTGCTTATACTAGATTGAGAACTCCACCCACGTATGCTAAGATACGTGGAAGTCTTATCGTAGTATAGTTAAGGGTCGAATCCACGGGACTACGGTCTTGTTGGGAGCAACAAGATGAAAAACGTTAGAATTTTACTTAATCTCTTAATAGTAGGTACTTAGATCAAAAGGTTAGTTTGGTTGTTTTTAAACTAAGAGCAAGTAAGTAAAGCAAATAAGTAAATTTAAGGATGTCAAAAATGATAGGGGACCAGTAGGATGTGATCGTCTTTCACCGCCACTACACATGGATCAAAACATGCAAAATAAAACATAACCTGCAATAAGAGTCTAAACAGTTTGTATCTTTGTAGATTTAGTTTCCTTTCGGAGAACTAACTACGATAAGTGTGGGAATGTTGCAACGCCAACCATCCCTGAACGAATGGTCACCTACTTTGCATCATTGCCTTCACAAAGTGTGTTCCTCGACTTTATCAAGGTTGTTCTTTCATACGTCAACTGATTCCATTTCATAGTATGAAAGTACAATGATGGAAGTGAGTTTACTCCACTTCTTGAACAACACTCCTAGATACCAAACCAGATGTATGGTGGATACATGCATCAAGAACCAACATTCAATCGAGATTCGAATCTAATAGTACAAACATAGACAATTCATACTAAAAGATAAAAGATAACACAAGTTGGTGATCAAGCAACAAGCACTCATTAAACGATTGATGTTGAGCTGAAAAGAAAGCATCTCTATATTGCAAACTATGGATTACATTACATGAAATGAAAACATGGGTAGCGGGGCTACTCCCCGCACCCTAGTGAAAAGAGACTACTCGCTCATAGCTAGGACAAAGAAGGAGGCGAGAAGAGAGAGAGAGCATCATCCCCAAAAAGGAGAGAGGAAAGTCAACCCCTTGGAAAGAGAGAGAGTGATGATCTTCAAACTTCACAGGTTGCTCGATGATGAGGTCTCCTCTTCCCGCCTTCTTTGACGAAGAGAGAGAAAGCAGCTTTAGGATGGAGTGTGGATCTCATACCGGCAGTCTTTGGGCGGAGGATGGAAGTTGGAAAAGCTCTGGAGTAGTAGAGGCAGCCTCTGGGCGTCTGAAACTTGATACCTTTTGGGAGGACCCATTGGGTCTTATTTATAGGCCTTAAGTGAAGTCCAAATGGTTTGGTCAGTTTTGGGTCCAAATGGTCTTGAAGACCGTTTAGGTCCTGAGACCGTTTGGACCCTGAGACTGTTTGGACTCTGAGACCGTTTGGACTCTGAGACCGTTTGGGCTCAGAGGCCATTTGGACTCTGAGACCATTTGGACTCTGAGACCGTTTAGACTCTGAGACCGTTTGGGCTCTGAGACCATTTGGACTCATGCGGTCTTGAAATCATTTGGACTCATGCGGTCTTGAGATCATTTGACTCCATGCGGTCTTGGGACCGGTTGGCTTCATGCGGTCTCGGGACCGTGTGAGTCTGTGCAGTCTTGGGACCGGTTGGTTTCATGCAGTCTTGAGATCGTTTGACTCCATGCAGTCTTGGGACCGGTTGGCTTCATGCGGTCTTGGGACCGTGTGAGTCCATGCGGTCTTGAGACCGGTTGGCTTCATGCGGTCTTGGGACCGTGTGAGTCCATGCGGTCTTGGGACCGTTTGAGTCTTTTGTGATTTTTTTGTGTCTTTTTCTGTAAGTAAAAAGGAGAAAAGTTAATCTAACAATATGTTTGCAATAAAAGAGGATAACTAGGGATTCTATCTAATTTATCTATGAAAGAGTGTGGAAAATTGAAGAAAAGCACTGAGATAACATCGCAAAATTGGAGGGCAGCTGAATGTGCCGGCCGGGTGAGTCCTTTATAAGCCTTTCATATATTTAGATACCTTAGGGTTTCACTATCGGGCATGACACATCTACCTTCGTGAGGGCAGTTGAATGTACTGGCCGGGTGAGACCTTCATTGGTCCTTTATATAGATCCTTATTTATGGCACAACTCTCATAGTTTTATTAAACTCTCTGGCTTTTGTTCGTAGACTCACAAGCTTAGGATTTGGGGTGTTTAGGGAATTTATTTTGGGAGGCCAAGCCTCTTTTATTTGAAGAGAGGAAAGATGTTCTTAGAATTTTTCAACATGGACTTATTTTAATGGTCCACTTGCGAGACTTCTTGATTTGGATGTCGCCTGATGCCTCTCTCATCCTTGAGAGCTTGGCTTATTTCGGTCTTGATATTGACCTATGGAGAGTCAGATGTAGAAGTGAAACAAAAACATGAAAATTAATGGTGGAGAGGCATTATTAAGTTATCATTATATGTCTAAGTGCTATTCTTGTTATTACTTTTGAGGACTAACATGATTCTAAAGTTAGAAGAGGGTGACTTTGTTCCAAAAGGGATGTTCTTGTTTATGTGCAAAGTTTATTTTAATAGGGAAAATACTTAAAAAAAAAAAATTAAATGTGCAAAGAAAACTGTAAAATTTTATACAGAATTGAAAGAAAATATAGAGAGGGAGGGGTATTGAAAATGATACCTCGCCCTTGTCAATGTACTCCCCCTAACTTATCACTCACTCTGGCCGCAGAGTGTCAAAGTGATAGTTTGAGAAGTACAAGGACAGGGGCATCAGGCTTCTATTAGTCCTTTATTGGCGCCATGTGTGCGGAGGGGATTAGCGGCGAACTTCCCTCGTAATGCGTAATAATCCACTTCTGTCATGTCCTCTACTGGTCTTCCAAGTACCATGATGGTGTACATCCAGTAGAGGACGTGGAAGTCGTAGTCATTTGATTCCCGAATCTGTTGGGGACATCTGTGACTGAAGGTTGGGTGGTGAAAGTGTTCTTTGCTGTATGCCCTTGTGTGCTGACTTAAAAGATCAATTAGGCTATCGGAACATTACTTCACCACCTCCTCCGTGGGCATCTTTGGTGTCACGACATATTTCTTCTGTCGTGGATTGAACTCGCTGTCGGAACTGTTGTAGATGATAGTTGTTCCTTCATGTAGGTTTGTTGTCAGAAGCATCCAGTGCTCTTGGTGAAGGAAGGGGAGCATAATAAATTTCAGTGTCGTATGTTGTAGGAAGGAAATTAGGGTTGTAGTTGTTCTGAAGTTCTTTAGCTTTAGGAGATCGTCCTTCATGTATGCAGATGCCATATAGGTAGTAGTGTGATTCTGTCCGAGAAGAAATTGATAGGCAACCATCAAGCTCACGGATAGAGACCCTTTTATCTGTACAATTTCCTGTAGTGCATCTGCCATGACCAGAATATCACCGGACATGAAAATGAGTTCATCTTTCTCGGCATAAAGCCTTGCCATGATGAGGCGAAGTTCGTTGTTAGAGAGACTCTTGCAAGCTGCGAGGTTGAAATCTAGAAAAGTTGGTTCTATGGCAGATAGGGGCCCCATTTGTGATGAAGATCTCCTGATGGTTGCCCCTGATAACAGATATATGTCCCCTTTATCCTGCTCCAGATCGAAATTGGAAGGGTCGCATTTTCTTTCCTTGGGGACTATGGCGGGGTGTTTGTTTTTCTCCAACTCTTTTAAAGTTTGTCTGAAAGGTCACTTTTGTGGACGTTGGATTGCTGAAAAGAGGTAGTGAGGGACGTCGTCTGGTGCCATTGTCGGGTCCTTGAAGAACTGTCTGTCACAAATAAGTTCCATGGTGTAACACCCTCGCAGGGAGTGAAAGTCTTCGACGACCACCTCGGTGAAAGGGATTTCTTGGTTTAGGGCTTGAATGTGACGGATAGTGCAAAAAGTGCAATCCCCAGATCCCTTGGTAGTTTGGACTTGTGGGTTGATGATTTGGAACTAGCGTTGGCTCCAATCCTGGCGGAGGGATGGGCGTGCATCCCAAATTAATTTAAGGAGTCGGAAAGGTATACATCTTGCTTCTCCAGCTTCTTCTCCAAAAAAATTTATCGTTTCGGCTGGTAACTCACTGGCGCAAAAATTGTACACCTTGGCGTCACGAGCCTCGGTGTCCACAATCATAAACAACCAATGGCCGAAAACTTGAAATGGCATGGTTAGGTATCGTTCTCTCCGTGCTAAACCAGCACGCAGCTGCTCTATGGACTTTGCTTGTATTTCTTTGTATAGAAATCCTATGGATAGGGCAGGTGAGGCGTTAAAAACTGGCTGCTACCTCTTTGAGCTTCTGTAAACTTCTATGCAGTTGGCGAGCAGGACACAGAACATTGCGAGCGAGATTGTTGACCGTGGTCACAGGATGTTGCGGAAATCTTTGCGTGTCAACTTGCGCTTAGTCTTTGTATTGTGGTAAATGATGTCCCCCCCCTCTTTGACATCGTCGACAATAGTGTTCATTATGAATATGTCCTGAGCATCTAGTGTAGAGATGGCCGCCATATCTAAGTCATGCATCTTATGAGGTAGAGGTGGTGGCGGGGGAAGCTCCTGTGGAGGGGGTGGAGGAGTTTGTTCCAAATCTTCTATAAAGCTTTGCAGATCCTCATCTGAATCAGAAGCAGAATCAAGTTCTTCATCTGTATCTAAACGTACTCATTTTGATTCTTCCTGTTCAGGGGGAAAGGGCATTGATTGGTCAAGAGCGGAAAAAAGTGGAGTGGTTGTAGCTGGTGGGCTTGTGCTAGTTCCTAGTATACATTGACGGAACTCAGCAAAAGCTGCATGTTTTGCAGCCTCCCCCAAGGATCCCAAGGCAGAGTAATCGATGAATTGATCCCCGTATGATATATTCACATTTTCGTTGTGGGCGGGGGACTTGGGATCATGCCCACCTTCTTGGTGGTGTTTGTTATATCCTTTCTGAGATGGTTCTGCTCCTTGGCTTGGGCCCTCCCCAGCATCGTCTGGGTCATCGGGTCTGTCATCTGAGGAGGTGGTGTCGTCGTTGGAATCTGCTGAGGAGTCGGAGTAATCTTCTTCTTCATCATCGTCATGTTTTTCAGCGGCTGCTTTGTCTGATAGTTTCTTCTGTGTTGTTTTTTTGCACTGTCGATAGGTGGCTTGTAGCTCGTCAAATGCCACTTGCACATGCTCATGTGTTTCGAGCAGTGTGTCATGTGTTTTTTGAGATCTGAGTATTGTCCCTCGGCAGAGAGGAGTCACACTGTAAGATCTATTACTTTAGCTCGTAATTGTTGGATTTCATTGTTTGTCGACTCCTCTTGGCGATTGTTGAGCTGTGTGAGAGTGTTACTGATGTCATCCAAGCACATGCTAAGAGTTGTTTGTTGCTTCTTGAGCTCACGGAGGGTCTCAGGCAGATGTTGAGTCTGCGTAGAGATCCTATCAACTTGCTTGGCCATCGCTTCTTGTTGGCTTTTTACTTCAAGGACCAACTCGGGCAAGTTGTTACAGCGGTTGTCAATGCGATCAACTTGCTGGGCTACTACATCTTGTCACTGCTAAAAACCTTGAAGGATGCTTGGCAAGGCATGGTTCTGCTCGTCGATCTTGGCGACCTGTTTAGATATTCCCTGCACACAAGAAAAAATAGAATACAATATGTTAGAAGGGTCGGTGAGGAGGTTTCAGATGGTGTCGAACTGACGTCCGAATTCCTCACCGACATTTGCAAAGGGGACCCCGATTATGGAAGGGTGGGGTGGTTGGGGTCGGAGTGGAAAGGTTGTAGTGTCTTGTGTAAGAGACACAGTTGATGGTTCTGCGAACTGCGTGGTGACTGTAGATGGGGTCACCAGCGATGTCAGAGTGGTGGTATATGGGAAAGGTGGTGATAATCCTTGTGAGAATGGTGGGATCAATAGTGTTGGGGAAAAAATGGTCGAAGAGGAAAAGATGGTGAAGTCATACGTAGGAGTGGGGAAAGGGATGCTCGAAGAGGAAAATGGTGAAATGGAGGACGCGGGTGGTGGTGTGGTTGTAGAGAAAGAGGATGTGATGGACATCATTGTGGAAAATGATGGGAGAGTGGTTGATTGCGGAAAGGTGGAGGGTGGTGGAGTGGCGGTGGAAGTAAGTTCAACATTTAGAGTCATAATGAAAGATTCTAGAGATGAGGTGGTGATTTGTTCTTTGGGGAGGGGGAGTTCTGGCTCTAGATGTGGTTTTGATGTTGGTGTCCCCGATAGCTGTTGTTTCTGTGAAAGACTTTTGGAAGGTCGTTTCACTGGAATTTTTGTTATACGATCTGCCGGGGCTGTGATACTGAGCTCAGTCTGCCCCACCTTTGCTTTTTTGTCGGTTTCTTTAACCAAAGCTATGAGTTTTGTAAGCTCCTTGTCAGTGAAGAGGAGTTTTTCCGTGTCATAATCTGCAAGTTCCGGGAGCGGTAGCAAAATTCTGGATGATTTGACTGTAGGGAAGAAAATGTAATATAACTTTGCATCCTTTTCTTTGATGATGTAGGAGTTTTTCAAAGTTTGTTTGTTGGTAAGGATGTCACCCTTTATCTGCTTGCATCTGGGTAGAGGTCTGTCCATTTTGAGATATTTGATAATAGATGTGATATGCCCCCCCATGCAAATTTCCTTCCCCAGGGCGTAAGCGGATAGCTTCTGGATCATGTGACATCCAATGTTGACTGGCATCCCATATAGGACTGACCAGAGAACAAAAAGATATGAAATGATGATATTCCCACCTTCTGTCTTGGGGAAGAGTGCACCGGTGAGAATTTTATGCAGTGTGCGCACTAATCCAGATTGTATGTTCGAGGCCTTGCATGTCTTTGCCTCATAGGTGGCAATCCCTGTTAGGGATTTCCAGAAGTTATGTCTATTGAATTTGGCATTCTCTGTTCCAACAGCTTTGGCTTTCTTGAACTGCTCCTGGTTGTCTATAAAAATTTCATTCAGCATGTTTTCTGTGATGACAACCTTGCTGCCGAAGAGCTTGGTGACCAGCCTACGGTCGCCTCCATCCCTTGATCTATCCATAATGTCGACAACTTCTTTGTTAAGATGAGTAAAGAATTCAGTTGTAGGTTCGGTGTAGGAGGTCTCAGGGGTGAAACACAGCCGTGAAAGATTTTCATTATCGAGCAAAGTGAAGATTCTGTCGTAAATCCCCATCTTCATTAGTACGTTAGGGCAGACGTACTTTGTAGGTTTAAGGGATTGATTAATGGATGGTAGGGTATGGATGTATAGGTTTTCTGGTGGTGGTGTTGTAGTGGTGATGAGAAGGAAAACAGAAATGGTGATGGTGGAGGAAGTGGCAGCAGATGTGGTGGTTGGTGGAATGTATCCTGCCAGGGTTTGTTCCCTTGCGATGGCGGGATGAACCTGCTTCCTTGCTCGTTTCTTTGGTTGTTGAGTTGTAGTGGCTTCCTGGGTCTTCCTCTTCCCATTTCTTTTTGTGGTGGGGGATTCTTCCTCAGGAGTTGGCTCATATTCTGATCCCTCATCACTGGAAGAGATTTCTTCCACTTCTTCATCGGGCTCCTCGGCTAGGGATTTGTTGATGCAGTCAATTTCACAAAGGGCCGCTATGATGCTGACCTTTGGTGGGGCCTTGCCAGTCTCATTGTAGTTATCGATGATCTTTTGGAGCCTGGCTCGGTCCTCTATCAGTTGTTCCCTTGTCCAGAAGGGAGCGTCGTCGATTCCAGTGGGTTGCTTTGCTGGTGAAGCCATTTCTAAAAATGGAAAATCATGTGTTAGAATAACAAGTTTATTATAAGAAAAATTGGGTTTTATTTATGTGTTTTTATTTTTAAACGAAAAACAAGCGGTTTTGAAAAGCCAAACGGGTTGGAGACCGTTTGGTTCCAAACGGTTTCAAGACCGTTTGGTCCCAAACGGTTTCAAGACCGTATGGTCCCAAACGGTTTGAAGACCGTTTGGTCCCAAACGGTTTCAAGACCGTATGGTTCCAAACGGTTTGAAGACCATTTGGTCCCAAACGGTTTGAAAACCGTTTGGCAGGTGAAGCGTCGGGGGTCGACCGGCGGTGATCAGGATGACGATGGCTAGGAAGGGGGGTTCCGCTGCGGCGCCGAATATGTAGATGGTGGTAAAGATGGTTGTGAAGGAGGAAAAGACAAAGGTGCGATAGAACAGGGAACCGTGGCGGCGTTGCAGGCGTCGGCGTTTAGCAAAGACGACGGCGGTGCACAGACGGAAGCGCCGATTGAAGCTGCGTGCTGAGCTACCTTGCAGAACTGATCAGGGATGATGATGGTGATGCGAGGAGAGGCGGCGACTAAGTGTGATCACCGAGAATACACACGGGGCCGGGAAGGAGGACGGCGGAGAGAAACTGGGTCGCGGGTCACGCGGGAAAGGGAGCAGAGATGGAACAGTACACCGAGGGTTTAAGTGAGTTTGGGAATCGAAAGAAAGAAGGAGGGGGGTTATATTTATAGGATTCGGGGGTTGACCTTACAAAAACCCTAGGTCAAATGGCTTAGCAACCATTTGACTCCAAACAGTTTCAAGACCATTTGGCTCTAAACGGTTTCAAGACCGATTGGCTCCAAACGGTTTCAAGACCGATCGGCTCCGAACGGTTTCAAGACCGATTGGCTCTGAACGGTTTCAAGACCGTTTGACTTCGAACGATTTCAAGACCGTTTGGCTCCAAACAGTTTCAAGACCGTTTGGGAGGGTTAGGTTATTTTGATTTTTATATTTTTATATTTGTTTTGGTTATATAATTTTTTTTTATATTTTCAGAAGATAATCCTAAGGTAACTTAAAGGAAAAAGAAGATCTTGGGTTAAATCCCAAGTAGCGCCTGGGTTTAACTTCGCTGGTTCGACGAGTTTCCGATGTTGTTATAATGATGTTGTGGCATCTATGATCTTAATGGTCTGTCTCAACATTTTATCTGCTGGAGTGTAGTATTTTTTCAATCGATGGCCATTGACTGTCCTTTCTCTTCCATTGTCGTCAATAATTATGACGGCTCCAGTCGGGTATATATGTTTCATGGTGAAAGGCACGGACCACTTTGTGCGAAGTTTTCCGGGGAACAATTTGAGCTTGGAGTTGAAAAGGAGTACTTTGTCACCAATGGCGATGTCTTTCCTTTTTAGATGACCGTCGTGCCACATCTTAGTTTGTTCTTTATAAATCCTGGCACTTTGATAAGAGGTCATTCAGAGCTCCTCAAGCTCTTACAATTAGAGTTGTCTGTTTTCTCCGGTACTTTTGAAATCAAAATTGAGTTGTTTAGTGGCCCACCAGGCCTTATGTTCCAGTTCTACTGGAAGATGACATGACTTCCCGTATACCAAACGGAATGGGGTTGTCCCGATTGGTGTTTTATAAGCTGTTCGGTAGGCCCAAAGGGCATCGGGAAGCTTGTTGGACCAGTCACTGCGGTGTCTATTAACTATTTTTTCTAGGATTGCCTTCAGTTGTCTATTTGAAACTTCAACCTGACCACTGGTCTGAGTATGGTAAGGCGTGGCAACTTTATGGTTAACTCCGTATTTCTTTAAGAGGGCTTCAAAACTTCGTTCTAGAAAATGGGTCCCTCCGTCTGATATGACAGTTCAGGGGACTCCAAATCTGGGAAAAATGATATCTTTAAACATCTTAATGACAGGTTTGGAATTGCTGGTTATTGTGGGTATAGCTTCGACCCATTTCGAGACATAGTCTACTGCAACCAGAATGTAGGAGAAACCATATGAATAAGGAAAGGGGCCCATGTAGTCTATCCCCCACACGTCGAAAAGTTCGATCTCTTGCCACATGGTGAGGGGCATTTCATTCCTTTTAGATATGCTGCCAGAGAATTGACATTTGTTGCAATATTTTACAAAATCATGGGAGTCTTTTGCTATGGTTGGCGAAAAGAAACCTTATTGCAGAAATTTTATAGCTGTTTTCTTCGCACTCATGTGTCCCCCCGTGGGACCAGAATGGCAATGCTCTAAGACAAGGGTAATTTCTTCTTCGGGTAAGCATCGATGGAAAAGTCCGTCTGCGCATAGGCAAAAAAGGTAAGGTTCATCCCAATAGTATTGCTTTACATCATGGAGGAATTTCCTTTTGTCGTGATGAGAGGTGGAAGGGTGAATGATTCATGTAGCTAGATAATTAACAATGTCAGCATACCAAGAGAATCCATTGGTAACTTTCATTAGTTGGTCATCTGGAAGGGAGTCTCAGATAGGTACTTTATCTTCATCATCGACTTCAATATGGCTGAGATGATCGGCGATGATGTTTTCCACTCCGCTTTTGTCTTTGATTTCCAAATCAAATTCCTGAAGCATCAACACCCAGTGGATAAGTCTAGGTTTTGCATTTTGCTTCTGAATTAGATATCATATGGTGGAGTTGTCAGTGTAGATGATGACCTTGGCTCCAATCAAGTAGGAGCATAATTTTTTAAACGCATAAATGACAGCTAAGAACTCCTTTTCTATAGTAGTGTAGTTCTTCTGTGCTTCATCGAGCGTTTTAGATGCGTAGTAAATTACATAAGGTTTCTTGTCGATTCTCTGTCCTAATACGGCCCCTATGGCATAATCGCTGGCGTCACACATGATTTCAAAAGGTTGTGACCAATCCGGGGCTCACAGTATGGGTGCAAAGATTAAAGCATATTTCAGAGTTGAGAAACTTTGTAAGAATTCTTGATTAAAATTGAACTCGGTGTCTTTGGTTAGAAGTTGGGTCATGGGTTTTTCTATTTTTAAGAAATCTTTAATGAATCTTCTGTAAAACCCAGCATGACCCAAGAATGCTCATACTCCTTTTATATCTTTTGGTGGTGACAACTTCGAGATAACATTGATTTTTGCCTTGTCTACCTCAATCCCTCTGTCGCTTACTCTATGTCCGAGGACGACACCTTCAGTTACCATAAAATGGCATTTTTCCCAATTCAGGATGAGGTTCGTTTCCTCGCATCGTTGTAAGACTTGTCCAAGGTTGAGTAGACAGTTATCAAAGGAATCTCTGTAAACTAAAAAATCATCCATGAACACCTCCATTATAGATTCTGTTAATCCTGCAAAAATAGCAGACATACATCTTTGGAATGTAGCAGGTGCGTTGCACAATCCGAATGGCATTCTTCTGAAAGCCTAGGTTCCAAAGGGGCAGGTAAAGGTAGTTTTATCTTGGTCTTCCGGGTGTATAGGGATTTGGTAGAACCCGGAATAACCATCTAGATAGCAGAAGTATTTCTGATGGGCTAAGCATTCTAGGACTTCATCAAGAAAGGGTAGAGGGTAGTGATCTTTTTGCGTTGATTTGTTTAGTTTCCTGTAGTCGATACACATCCTCCACCCTGTCACAGTCCTTGTTGGTACTAACTCATTCTTGTCATTTATCATGACAGTGGTTCCTCTCTTTTTGGGGACCACTTGGACGGGACTGACCCATTGGGAATCTGAGATTCGGTAAATTATGCCAGCTTTCAGTAGTTTGAGAACTTCAAGGCGAACTACTTCTCTTAGATTGGGGTTCAGCTTCCTCTGGTGTTCTCTTGATGGCTTGAATTCTTTGACCATGGGCAGTAAAGCTGGGTTTATACCTGTAAGGTCAATTATTTTGTACCCAATGGCTTTCTTGTGTTTCTTCAGCTCAACAAGAAACCTTTCTTCCTGGTTTTCTGTCAGGGTGGAACTGATGATGACTGGACATAATTTTTCTTTGTCCAAGAAGACGTTTTAAAGTCCCGATGGTAGAGTCTTCATCTCGGGGGCCTTGGGTTCTTCTGTTTCTTCTAAAATGGTGACAAATTTGAGCTCCTCAAAGGTGGCTGTCGACACTTCTTCAGCTTTCTCTAAGTGTTACAAACATTGTTGAACCAATTCATTTGCTGAAAATTCAACTTCTGGATTAGTCAGAACATTCTCCAACTCATCAGATGGCTCGGATATTTCCAATTGGGACATTTTGTGGATTGCATATAAGAGAAAAAGCTCCTCTTGAATGTTGGGGCCTTTCATGTTGTTGAGAACTCGGAATTGAATTGCTTCTTTTCCCAGTCTTAAGATGATCGTGCCAGCTTCAACATCAATAAGCGCCCTGGCTGTGGCAAGGAAAGGTCTGCCAAATATTATTGGGTATCTTAGATCCTCGTTGATATCCATAATAATGAAATCGCACGTGACATAGGCCTCTTTTCCTATTCTGACTGGAATATCTTCGATAATTCCTAGAGGTGCAGTGATAGTGGAGTCAGCTAACTGAATTGTCATCGTTGTGCGCAGCAAATCAGTGAACCCTAATCGTTTACACATGGAGTAGGGCATAATTGATATGCTAGCCCCTAAGTCAGCTAATCCATTTTAGCTTGAGGCATTTCCAATACAACACTGAATACTGAAGCAACCAGGGTCCTTCTTTTTCTTTGGCATCTTATTAAGGATGATATCGGAGGTGGTTTGAGCTAGATTGACAATTTCTTGTTCTTTAGTAATGTATTTCCTTGATAATAGATTTTTAGATATTTAGCCCAAGCCAATACTTCAGAGAGAGCATCGAGGAGCGGGATGTCGATATATAGTTTCTTCATCGCCTCTTTAAATCTTTGGAACCAAGTGTCCATTTTAGTCTCTCTCAATCTTCCCGGGTATGGTATCCTTGGTTTATACTGCGGAATTTCTGGCTCTTTGGAAGCTGTTCTGTTTCTTCGCCTCTTGCGTTCTCTACGGTCTTCTTAGTTCCTAGGTTCGGGTTTGCATTTCGAATAAGGACAAGCATATCATCATCATCAAGAGCGATTCATGTAGTTTCATGGAGGGTATGTCCAGATCTTGTAGTAAGGGCATTCAACTGTTTAGGTCTATTCTGGTCGTGTCTAGGGTTCGACTCAGGTTGTCCTGCAAAAGTGCCTGCTGGTGGCTTCAGTTGCGCAACAATTTGTGCTAGTTGAGCCTCCACTACCTTATGCTGAGCTTGCTGATTAGCGAGCATGGTTTGTTGGGACTGTAGCATCTGCCTTATCAAAGTCATCTCGTCCACTGGCTGGGAGGGAGCATTTTTCTGAGCGAGTTGTTGTTGTCCTTGATGTGGTTGCTGCGGAGGCGGTGCTAACTGAGGTTGCTTTAACTGAGGGTGCAGTTGTGGGTGTAGAGGAGGATGGGTATATTGATAGTAGGTGGAGGGGTTTCTAGGATAGTTGGATCTTGGGAAGTTATTTCTGTGCTTCCCTTGATTTTGATTAAAGTTGGTTTGGAATCCAGGTGGCAACCTATTTGAGGATCCGCCTTGTGTCTGGTGTTGTGGGTTGGCAGTCCCTGTAGGGTTCCCGTATTGAAAACCTGGGTGGTTTCTTGGTTTATTAGGATTATAGTAAACTTGTCTAGGTATGGAGTGAATGGAATTAACTTATTCGGGCATTTGCTCTTCAGTTTGTTCAATGATTGGTTCGTACTGCTGTTGTGATGGGTGCATATCCATCATCACATTGTAAAGCAGACTGCATGGTGATCGGATGCGTGACAGGCTTCACAGGTCCCTGTGGCAGCTTTAACCTGTTGAATTTGAGGGTTTTTCTTCTTATCGAATTCTCCAAGTGAAGTTTCAAGAGCCTGCTGTTTATGAGATATGATCTTTGAGGCTTCAGTAATAGCCTTCATTTCCATTGATTCCTCAACTTTATAAACTTTGAGGATTCCCTTACCAGATGATCGTCCCGAATTGGATTGATTCTCAGCTCCAAGTGTGACGATTTTCCAAGCATCCTCGTAGTTCTTTATCATAAAATTTCCTCCAGATGAGGAATCTAGAAATTGCTTGATGTCATCACTCACTCCCCTATAGAATTTTTCTATTAATTGATTTTGGTAGATACTGTGATGAGGACACTTTCTTAAAAGCTCTTTGAACCTTTCCCAAGCTTCTGCGAGTGATTCTCCAGGAAGTTGGGCGAAGTGGTTAATCTGCCCCCTAATTTCGTAAGTTAACGAAGGGGGGAAGAACTTCTCCAGGAACGTTTCTTCCAAGGGAGCCCATGTGGTGATTATTGGCTCCCTGACATGCGTAGAACGTGCGTGTAATATGTAAGTGTACGTGTCGAAGTAATATGGGATTATGAGTCCCGAGTTATCGAACACAAGAAGTTGTGAGGTTAAAGACTATTACTAATTAGGATTGATCAGCTAAGCCGAAAATAAGAGTTGATTGAAAAAGAAAATAAAAATAAAAGAAAACAAAAACAATCGATTAAATGGTTGGTTTAATCAATTAAAAATGGAATCCTTAGTATTGCGGTTTCAGCGTAGGTTCTCGTTGCACTAATTCCTACACAATTATCTTAATTTGTCTGGTATTTCGGGTAGTGGCCTGTAGTCAGAATTGCTCACTTTCGTGATACAATTCACTACCTAAATCTAGGTCGATTCCACGGTAGTAGTAACCTATACCCTAAACTAGGTGTATGAAGATCATACTCTAGGTTTCCACCATTAACTGTACATCACCTTGTTCAAAGGATTTATTAGTTAATGTGATTATCGTCTCTTTTCAACCGTTAATTCTTCTTTCAAAGTAATTAAAGGTATTAGATTATCATTAGGGTGTTCAATCATAATGATATAATGGAGAAAATGAAATCATACCACGGATTTGAGAGACAAATTATGATAAACTATGTAAAAAGTATCATACAACGATTACCCGGGCTACTCCTGGGTCCTAAGGAATTACGGGTTTTTAGCCGAAAATAGACGACATGGTATCACACTAAGTCGAAAAGATGTAAAACATGAATTTCGAGATACAGTAAATTGGAGAAAGGGTTAAAGAGTGGATCTGGAGAAGATGGAGAGAATTTGCCGTCGTTTCCACCGCCAAAACGCCTCTGAGGTCTTCCGTGTAGGGTTCCTCTACTTTTCTCTCTCCGTTCGGCTGCCGTATTGTCCCCCCGTGATAGATCTCCCAATTGCGGTTCTAATGGTGTCTTTTATAGCCGTCGTACATGTTTAGGCCAAGAGGAAACCTAAAATGTATTTTTTAATACAATATGTGTTACATTTAACACATTAAAATTTGGTCCACAGCGTCTGAGTCGATGGTATCGAGTTGCAAGTTGATGGTATCGACTTATTCAAAGTAAAACGTCCTTTTCTTTTTCAATCTGGAGCAAAAAATATTTGTACTCTGATGCCATGTTGCTACCATCGAGTTGCAAGTCGATGGTATCGACTTTGCTCCAGTAAATAATAATTATCTGCAAAAAAAATAATCAATGAATAAAATCAAATAATTATTATAATAATTAAAACATGTAAAATGCATGTAAAATACATGTAAAAATATAAGAAATGATGCACAAGTGATTTTTACTAATTTGGTAAAATATGTATTAAAAAGATATTCAATTAAGTACAAATGACACAGAAAATAACCAAATTAGATATCAAAATAATGACAATTTGTGCATACATCACACCCCTAAGCTTGAATATTGCTCGTCCTCGAGCAACACTACTCTTCGATTTGTTTTAAAAAGTCAGGAAGAAGATAGGTACCTATGAATTATTTTTTCTAACCGCCCTCCAGCAATCGGTCCCAAACCGATCCTTGCCAACCACTGAACAAGTAACTACTCTAAAGCGATCAATAATGTTCATAATAGATGTCCACAATAAGATTAATGAAAAACACTATCAATATGAAGTAGTTAATATCATGGCCAGTAGGACACATGCTTGATGCACCATGTGATCTCCCTATCTACATTGCTCTGATCTACCTAAATAAGCTACTTGGAAGCAGATCCCCAAATAAACATGGATGAGGGGATTAATTGTGATGGTGGCCTACCATACAGAGCAATGGGTGGAAAAGATGGGTGGTTATGAAAATAGGATTCACAAGAATCATCCAAATTATTTATGCAAAAAGTAAAAATATGATGCACCTATATGATTGATAAAATGTGAATGTTTGACTTCTAATGACTATTTTTTTATTTTGGTGGAATGACACATGCAATGGATGTCTCATTCTAATGATGAGTATAAGTGGAAAGGTGTTTACAACAAGATCCACAATCCCCTCCTTTGTTGCTTAGAGAGAATATGACATTGAACTTAAAATCCTTTTCCTCCTTTTCTCCTATTTTTTCTTTTTCTTTTTCAATAACTCTTTTGTTACCCTTTTTTAGCAAGATGAATAGTTCATGCTTTGGCTTTTTTTTTACTTTTTTTTATTTTATTATTTAGAAGGAGTAAGGATAAACACTTTTTTTTCACTCTTACATGAGAGAAGATCATAGAAGATAACAAATATGTAATACCTTATGAAATATGCAATGCAAATGAAACTATATGTGATTTTGTTATGCAAACTACAAATGCTCAAAAGATGATCTGAATTTTTTTCCTTTTCTAATGCATAATAAAATGAACTAACTATATGCTTCCTATCATACCATGTAATGCATAAAAGAAGAAAATAACTTGGATTAAACTTGATCATCCTATGGTGGTGAATGAAGATGAATGGAAAGTGGATGAGATCACATGACTAAGAGACAATGTCTTTCCCAACCATGATATGTCCCTCGTCTATCAACTTGTGTAATAGGATAACCTTAGAGTTTATTTCTAGAATTCACATTAAAGATCACATTACTGTTTGGTTGGTTTGGACTCAAACATCATCATCATAACACAAGCCATAGGGTTAAGTTAGGTTTTTCAATCAATCAGTATGTCTTCAAGCCGACTAATCCAAACAATTCCTCCAGTTATGTACTCTTAAACATAGCAAATTTAGCTTAAAGTGCAAAGCATAAAAGCACATTCAAATTTTTATTTAGAATTTTTAGAATTGATACCACATCATCAACAAATGGCTAATCCTAACCAAAATTTTATATTTTGTCCACAATTACACTAGATAGAAGTGGACTCTAAAAACAAAATAAAAAATCTATTTTTTCTGAAACAAAAATATGTAGATGTATGATAAAAAGAAAAGATGTAAGAGGTAAAGATAGAAGCACCATACTATTCCTCCCCCTAAGCTTGAATATGACATTGTACGCAATGTCAAAAGTAAAGGAAGACAAATGGAATGATTGTACCGACATGTGAGCTCAGATCTGGGAAAAAGATGGGTGGGTGGGATCCACATGAAGACATGCCCTCCAATAAGCACTCGAGCTCGGTGAAGTGTCGATGCTTGCTCGTCTTGTAAGATGTCACTAATGAGAACTCAGTACTACCGACAATGAAGTCGGTGGTACCGACTCAATGCGTCCCTGCACACTGATTGCACATATCAAGGCACCTTTTTTACTTGCATCAAAACTAGATATCACAATCTACAAATAGGAATGTAAAAATAGAATTGAAAGTTTAACAAAATAAACCTAATTGGTGGGTTGTCTCCCACAAGCTTCCTTGTTTAATGTCCTAGGATGGACACATGTCAATCAACAATAATCAGGTGGTCGTGGAGGAGGGTAAAGCTCTCTCCGCCTCTTCCTTCTAAACTTTTGGTTCCTTGCAACAAGGAGAAAAAATAAATAATAGTCAGAAGACCAACATGTATGGTTGACGTTCCATTTCAACATTAATTTATCATTGCAATGAACATGAACACGACACACAATCAAGTCTTGATGTGGGGGCACATGCAGAAATAGATAGCGATGAGGTGAAAGGTATAATGATGATTGATCCTTAATTTCTATGACCATCCCCAATGGATCACTCCTATCTACACATAATGGAGGGGTTATATCAAAGGTGAATTTTTGTGCCTCCCCCTCTTCTAATAATTCAATTCCCCCACATTCAATAATATCCTCACAAAAACTTTCAAAATTATAATCTGGATATATATCCCATATAGGATCCTCAATAAGGAAATGAAGAGATGGGTCTTGTGGTGAAGGAATTATGTGATGGGTAACGGTAAATTCCTCCACCTTTTCACTCTCAATATCCTCTTCCTCACTCTCTTCCTCCTCTATAAGATCACTATCAAATAAAGAACCTTCTGGATCTTCCTCTCCTTCACTCATATCCTAAACACATGTATCAAAATTGTCTTCCACCTTATTTGCATCATTCTCCTCATCTTCCTCATCAGATCCCCAATCATATTCAAGATCAATCCTAGGAGTCAAGGGTGTGGGTGTGGGTGTGGGATCAATGGAAGGACATGATAGAGGTGATTCTAAAACTTCTTCCAGTATGTTATCCTCACTTTCTAATTCCTTATCCTCAATCTCAACTTCTTCCATTTTCTCTATTCTACCCCATCCTCCATTAGAAATAGGACCTTTGCGATTTAAAACATATTGAACCATAATCCTAATATGCTCACGATGAATTTCCTTTGAGATTTTCTCATGATGTAATGAAGGTGGACTCAGACATCTATAACCTACATGTGCATTTCCACACTCAAAACAAATAGGGGCCATGCGCTTTTTTTATTTTTTTAATGAAAGAAGACTAACTACAAAGAAATATTTAGATGAGTATGTACAATGCCAAAACTAACAGTAAAGTTTTATGTAATGAAAAATGGGAAGAATAAAAAAAATTATATAAAAAAAAGAAAATAAATACAATGGCCTAGAGTGGACGATCCTAACTTTTCATAGTCTTAACCATGCCAACTCCTCGGCAACGACGCCAAAAACTTGACACGCGTATAACGTGTGTGTAATACGCAAGTGTACGTGTCGAAGTAATATGGGATTATGAGTCCCGAGTTATCGAACACAGGGAGTTGTGAGGTTAAAGACTATTACTAATTAGGATTGATCAGCTAAGCTGAAAATAAGAGTTGATTGAAAAAGAAAATAAAAATAAAAGAAAACAAAAACAATCAATTAAATGGTTGGTTTAATCAATTAAAAATGGAATCCTTAGGATTGCGGTTTCACCGCAGGTTCTCGTTGTACTAATTCCTACACAATTATCCTAATTTGTCTCATATTTCGGGTAGTGGCCTGTAGTCCGAATTGCTCACTTTCGTGATACAATTCACTACCTAAATCTAGGTCGGTTCCACGGTAGTAGTAACCTATACCCTAAATTAGGTGCATGAAGATCATACTATGGGTTTCCACCATTAACTGTACATCGCCTTGTTCAAAGGATTTATTAGTTAATGTGATTATCGTCTCTTTTCAACCGTTAATTCTTCTTTCAAAGTAATTAAAGGTATTAGATTATCATTAGGGTGATCAATCATAATGATATAATGGAGAAAATGAAATCATACCATGGATTTGAGAGACAAATTATGATAAACTATGTAAAAGGTATCATACAACGATTACCCGGACTACTCCCAGGTCCTAAGGAATTACGGGTTTTTAACCGAAAATAGACGACATGGTATCACAGTAAGTCGAAAAGATGTAAAACATGAATTTCGGGATACAGTAAATTGGAGAAAGGGTTAAAGAGTGGATCTGGAGAAGATGGAGAGAATTTACCGTCGTTTCCACCGCCAAAACACCTTTGAGGTCTTCCGTGTACGGTTCCTCTACTTTTCTCTCTTCGTTCGTTGCCGAATCGTCCCCCCGTGATAGATCTCCTAATTGCGGTTCTAATGGTGTCTTTTATAGCCGTCGTACATATTTAGGCCAAGAGGAAACCTAAAATGTATTTTTTAATACAATATGTGTTAGATTTAACACATTAAAATTTGGTCTGCAGCGTCTGAGTCGATGGTATGGAGTTGCAAGTCGATGGTATCGACTTATTCACAGTAAAACATCCTTTTCCTTTTCAATCTGGAGCAAAAAATATTTGTACTCTGATGCCATGTCGCTACCATCGAGTTGCAAGTTGATGGTATCGACTTTGCTCCACTAAATAATAATTATCTGCAAAAAAATAATCAATGAATAAAATCAAATAATTATTATAATAATTAAAACATGTAAAATGAATGTAAAATGCATGTAAAAATATAAGAAATGATGCACAAGTGATTTTTACTAATTTGGTAAAATATGTATTAAAAAGATATTCAATTAAGCACAAATGACACAGAAAATAAGCAAATTAGATATCAAAATAACGACAATTTGTGCATACATCACTCCCTATCAAGCAAGTTGTACCAGCTCAAAGCACTTCTTGATAGAGTGAAGTGGAAAAGATGTAGCATTATTGCGTCGAAAGCAACTCCGGCCTGTGGGACCGATCGACAATGTGCCTTGAACCTCTTCAAGTGATCCATACAGTCATCTCCAGAACCTCCAGAGAATGAGATGCCCTGCATGATCTGAATCTATTGTGTCCAGATCTTGAAGTTGGTTATGTTTATGATCGGAGGCCGAACTAGATGATTGTCTTCGTAGCTCTTAGGGACAACATAATCCCTCAATTGCTTGTTTCTTAGCTCTAACTGGGCAGCTTGGTTAGCTGCTTCATTTTTAGCTCAGATGCGGGCATGTTCTTCCGCTCGAATCTCCGCTTGAATCTGAGCACGGGTGTCAGCGATGAGTTGTGCTCTTTGAGCGACTATGGCGGCATTGACCCTTTCCATGACTAGTGCAGCTTGACGTTGATCTTCAGCCATTTTCCTAGCTCTTTGGCGGTTACGTCTGATGCGGCGGTGGAAGCTTATCTCTACCTCAGAGTCGTACTCTGGATCAGGGGAGAATCTGAGGTTATGCGATGATTGCATACATGTTTTCTACCTGAGTAGAGAAAAGAACACACCTTTTAGATGATGCCAAGGATATGATGAACTTAAGAAGATATGGACTGATGATTAAAGGAAAGTTTAAAACCCTAACCAACTAGCAATATACTAAATGAAATAAAATCGTTCTGTTGTCCCCGGCAATGGCGCCAATTTTTGATGGAGCTACCACTCACGTGGAATTGTGTGCACCACTAAAAATCCTAAAGATGGTAAGTCTTTAAGTTTAGCCTTGCTTATACTAGATTGAGAACTCCACCCATGTATGCTAAGATAAGTGGAAGTCTTATCGTAGTATAGGTAAGGGTCGAATCCATGGGACAACAGTCTTGTTGGGAGAAACAAGATGAAAAACGTTAGAATTTCACTTAATCTCTTAATAGTAGGTACTTAGATCAAAAGGTTGGTTTGGTTGTTTTTAAACTAAGAGCAAGTAAAGTAAAGTAAATAAGTAAATTTAAGGATGTCAACAATGATAGGGGACCACTAGGATGTGATCGGCTTTCACCGCCACTACACATGGATCAAAACATGCAAAATAAAACACAACCTGCAACAAGAGTCTAAACAGTTAGTATCTTTGTAGATTTAGTTTCCTTTCGGAGAACTAACTATGAGAAGTGCGGGAATGTTACAACGCCAACCATCCCCGAACGAATGGTCACCTACTTTGCATCATTCCCTTCGCAAAGTGTGTTCCTCGACTTTATCAAGGTTGTTCTTTCATACATCAAACTGATTCCATTTCATAGTATGAAAGTACAACGATGGAAGTGAGTTTATTCCACTTATTGAACAACACTCCTAGATATCGAAATAGATGCATGGTGGATACATGCATCAAGAACCAACATTCAATCGAGATTCAAATCTAATAGTAAAAACATAGACAATTCATACTAAAAGATAAAAGATAACACAAGTTGGTGATCAAGCAACAAGCATTCATTAAACAATTGATGTTAAGCTGAAAAGAAAGCATCTCTATATTGCAAACTATGGATTACATTACATGAAATGAAAACATGGGTAGCGGGGCTGCTCCCCACACCCTAGTGAAAAGAGACTACTCACTCATAGCTAGGACAAAGAAGGAGGCGAGAAGAGAGAGAGAGAGCGTCATCCCCACAAAGGATAGAGGAAAGTCAACCCCTTGGAAAGAGAGAGAGTGATGATCTTCAAACTTCACAGGTTGCTCGATGATGAGGTCTCCTCTTCCCACCTTCTTTGACGAAGAGAGAGAAAGTAGCTTCAGGATGGAGCGTGGATCTCAGACCGGTAGCCTTTGATCGGAGGATGGAAGTTGGAAAAGCTCTAGAGTAGTAAAGGCAGCCTCTGGGCGTCTGAAACTTGATACCTTTTGGGAGGACCCCTTGGGTCTTATTTATAGGCCTTAAGTGAAGTGCAAATGGTTTGGTCAGTTTTGGGTCTGAAGACCGTTTGGGTCTTGAGACCGTTTGGACTCTGAGACCGTTTGGACTCTGAGACCATTTGGGCTCTGAGACTGTTTGGACCCCGAGACCGTTTGGACTCTGAGACCGTTTGGACTCTGAGACCGTTTGGGCTCTGAGACCGTTTGAACTCATGCGGTCTTGAGATCGTTTGGACTCATGCGGTCTTGAGATCGTTTGACTCCATGCGGTCTTGGGACCGGTTGGCTTCATGGGGTCTCGGGACTGTGTGAGTCCATGCGGTCTTGGGACCGGTTGGCTTCATGCGGTCTTGAGATCGTTTGACTCCATGCGGTCTTGGGACTGGTTGTCTTCATGCGGTCTTGGGACCATGTGAGTCCATGCGGTCTTGAGACCAGTTGGCTTCATGCGGTCTTGGGACCGTGTGAGTCCATGCGGTCTTGGGACCGTTTGAGTCTTTTGTGATTTTTTTGTGTCTTTTTCTGTAAGTAAAAAGGAGAAAAGTTAATCTAACAGTATATTTGCAATAAAAGAGGATAACTAGGGATTCTATCTAATTTATCTAAGAAAGAGTGTGGAAAATTGAAGAAAATCATTAAGATAACATCGCAAAATTGGAGGTTATCAACACTTTCCCAAGATCCAAACTTAATAAGTAACAAAAAATAATCAATAATTAAATAAATGATTTTTTTTTATAAATCAAATTGGGAAAAAGAACCACCGCTAAGTAGTTTATTCAGTTTTCCATAAGGAAAAGGAAACTACAAGAATTGTGTACTAAATTTGACTATCTAATCTTCTTAGTGTTTATCTTTATATTTTTGTAATTCTCCTTATTTTACATTTCTTCAATCTTCATATTAAATAGATAATCTAAAATGCTGACAAATAAATACACGATTAGTATATTACTATGTTGTGTATGTTGGTGCAGAAAAAATATGTGAATATGTGTATAACAACATTTATTTCTCATCATTCAATTTCTTGCATAGATCAAACTTCTAATTTCAATTTATGATTTTAGTCCATATATATCATGCCATCTCTGGTATATCAATTCCTCTGCACAATATTGGACTTTCATGGATCACCCTTTGGGGTTTAATATTGGTTTCAAAATACCATGGCATTCATAGGTGATACACATAGGGCATTATAATTGAAGTAAAATTGGAACAACAAACAATATAAGAATATGATAAGAAATTCAACATATGAAGATCCTCGTAAGTCAAGATGAATGATTATTCATATAGTAACCACACATCTTTGATTAAGAAGGATCCACGCATTATCAATCCATGCACTTTTTGTCCAAACAAGATATAATAAAAAAATCTAAAAATTATTACATAATGCTATGGTGTTACAACACATGCATGTGATATGAATTAGGGCATGGTCTAGATCCTAGGGGTCTTGGTTCATGGTCAAGTTAAATTTGAATTAGGGTTAAGTTTAAAAACTCTAAGATTCTCATGTTAATAGTCTATTTAAAAGCAAAACTATATGCACATCAATGTATTCCTAAATTTACAATAATCATGAGATTTCATTATCATTAAACTAGACCAAATTATATCATAGGAAATATTGTTCAACATAATGAACATCTAATTTTCCAAACTAGAGCTTGTATATATACATCTTCTTATATTTATGCATAAGATATACTTTTGAACTAAGAATAATCAAACTTGAAACTATTCTATTCAGATTCTACATAATTTGTTGATAAATTTTACATATAATTTGACTATATTTGGACATTATGATAAATTACTAGGTTTATTATAAAAAACAATTTAATGACCAATTACAAGTGGCCACATCATCAAATTATCCTATTCCAAACAAAAGACTAGGGTGGCACCTACCCCATTGCCCATGCACAATGAATAGGAATGTCATGCACTCAAGGGTATTTTGGTCCCCTGAGTGATAACTTACAATAGAGCTTTGAGGATAGGCAAAAAACTATATTTTCTATGTGTTGTGAACTGAATTCTCACGCATTCTATAGGAAAATAGGTCTAAGCACATATTAGATTGATCCTTCCTTGTATGACCACTTCCTCCCACTATAAAGGGTCACCTTCATGGTTGACTTTCCCCTCTTGGATTTATAGGGATTAGGCAAAGATCTAGGTACCTTCACATGACCGCTTCGAACATGGAATGTCTCTAGGTGTAGGCAAGGGTGGTCTAGTCCGAGAGGACTAAAATTGTGATTGGTTATCTCTAACTAGGGGAGAAAGACTTTGGCTAAGAGACGAGGGACCTTACCTGGACACTTATCAAAAATTCACTGATAATCTCAATCCTATGTGATAAGGTATAATATTCGGTTGGTTGGAATCACGTCAACTTCTAGAAATGATGTGAGTGAAACGGCGATGGTAGGTGTAAGAGAGAGGGAAGGTCTCTTGCTCCAATTTGTTTTGTGGGCTTTTTGGGAGAATTGGGATGAAGAGGGTGACCTCAATGGCCTCAGTAGACGGAGGGTCTAGGTCTAGGAATAGAAGGGATCTTCTTCAAAAGATAACTTCTTCTTTTAATTAAAGACCCCAATGTTGAGGCCACATCACAGCTCTGATTAGATAGTAAATTTAGGCCTGTCTTTATTTAGCCATTATGCTACCCTAGGCAAAAAGACCTTGTTAATTAATTCAAGCTTCCAAGTAAAAACTAGATAATTACTTAGTTAATTATCTACACCATGAGATACTTAAAATTTTTCAGAGTTTCACTTATGATCTCAAAATCCTTTTATCAACAAACTAAAAATATCCTTGGCATGTCATATGAGCATGGAACACAAAATTATTATTTTGTATCTCAAGGACCTTTTTTTTTTAAAGACACCTCATTCATTACATTAAAGCCATACACCATCTACATGGAAAGGGAGATACACCAACCAAACACAAAAAGTAAAGAGCAGATACAATAACTAGAAACTCATATCGGAACGTGATAAGTACAATGATGTATTGATCTCTCTTCTATATCACTGAACAAAATAGCTTTTTATGAGAGATTCCTTCAACCTAATATTATATCTGATATAAAGTATATGTTCCAAACTAGTGACCGAAGAAGGGATCACCTTCGTACTTGCTTCCATATAACAAAGAAACAAAAGAGGACCTAACATGAAAGGAGGACACAAACCACACGACAACATAGAACCTATAACTCACTAAAGAAAATAGAAAATAGAGAGAGATAACAGATAACAAGCTGCACTACGACACCAGCAGAAAAAGCCACTTCAGATCCCTTTCGAGGATAAGCAAAGGAGCAGAAAAGGTCGGAGGAAGAACAAGGATGGGGGATAGAAAACACAACAGAACCCCACCACCCCTCACCAAGAATCCTAACTCGATCACAATCGAGAGAGGAATGGAAGCAACACCTCCAAACCTAAGACCCCTGATTATCCCCTACCCCAGCAAGCCAACAGAGAAACTAAGGGCACACCCACCAAACCTCATACGGCAGAACAGACACAAATAAGACACATAAAAAGGAAGACCCCAACAACCTAGACCTGCGAACAACACAAAATAGAAACAACAAGATGAAAAGAAAGGAAGAAGGAAAACCAGAGTCGAAGGAACCCAAAAGGAAAATACAAATCATGATATTATCAATATTTATTTTAAATCATAATTAGACATACCTAATGTAAAGAACGAGACCCGATAGGAAATCCACTCAAGTGGTACAATATAGAAGGCATGTAATAATAAAGAAACAAAAATAAAACTAACACAAAGTTACATTATCATTCATTTAAAATTATTCTGCGGCATAAAAGATGATATAACAAAGTAAAAAGATATACATATAATAAATTTAATCACTTGTAAGACCTATTGTAGTGGGTAATCTGACCATTCCAAGCTATCCTTAGGTCCATACCCTGTATATAATGTTTGTGCATCCTTGTCTTCTAATGTACCTACACCTGGGTCGAAGGGAACATCACTCAGGAAATAGGAAACAAAATAAGGTCGGCAAGGGATGAGTATGTACATATAACAAACACTTTGGGCATTACTTTGGATTAAAAGTACAAAAAGAAATGTTCCCACAAGAAGGAGGCTATTTACAATTAGGAAAGTTAAAAAGAATTACAACAAGAGAAATGAGACATATTACAATTCATATTATAAGCATGAGAATAAATATGTCTTGCCATAAATGTTTTACCACAATTTCAATTTAAAATAGGTAAACATTTGCATGCAAAACAATATAGAGTAAATATACCTAAAATAGGGTCATAACACCATACGATCATGGCCTAAAAGAAACAAGTGTGGAAACGCACACCCAGGGTGAATACTCGCGCCCTTCATAAGTATGGTTGTACATAAGTACCACTATTCTAGATATTCTAATCAAACATGTAGCATGCATAAATAGAGTGGCAAGACTAGAATTTTAGTCAATTTTACATAAAATGGTAATTATATAAGGAAGGGTTAAAAACCCATTATAAAAGAATGATTCAATAGCCAAAACTTGGATTTAAGTAAAAGTGATAGTTCAAGAGATGTCTCATGAAAGGAATCTAGGTTTAAGTAACGTAATGCCGAAAATAAGATAGAGTATGTACATACCTTATGATCATATCTAAGTATTCAATAACACTCCTTAGAATTAGGGTCATGGGCTTTCACAACCTAATCATCATATTTATACATTAAATTAATATTGATCCCATTTAATACACTAGTTACAAAATAACCCTACTCTAAGTTGGAAATTAGGCTTCAAAACAAATTCCATCAAATTAATCAAAATTTTCTGATTTCAAAAAGGTACTTATATGTGTTATGGACAAACCCATAATTACTTATGAAATTTATGAGTTAAATTCAATTATGAGTGAAATGGAAAAATAAAATGAGAAAAGACCAAGGTACCCTTGAATGAAATGTGGATATCAAAATGAGCATGACTCTGGACTTTAATAGAATTAGGTGACTATATACGTGGTCAAAGGTGAGTCAGAGTAGAATAAAAGATAGTTTTACCCTTTGAAGAGAAAGTTGATTCAACCCATGCTCCATGGGCAAGATAAGGATTTCACGTGAGGGATCAATCCAATGTCTCGTGCCACAGTTACTTACATAAGCTTGGGACCGTGAGTCCGGTAATCAATGTTGGTGATCTCATTCCTATGCTCCAGTAATTAGTCTCATTGTCCTCATCAAGGTTTTCTAGACCCAAGGTTCCCTTACTAGGGCACCACCATGGCCCAGGGCTAGCACATAGCTTTCCCTCCATGGCTAGGCACCACAGATGTCATGACCTCAAGATAAATGAGGTTTCAATAGTAACTAGTGTTAATGTTGAGTTTGTGGTGTCATGTAGAAGAAGAGAAAGTCAAAAATAGGGTTAAATGGAATGACGAGAGTGAGAAAACCAATGGGTCGTCTGGTCATAGAAAAGTAGTGAGAATGATAGATCATGACTAGTAGTGATATAAAAGCACAACAAAGTAATCTTAGAAATTCTGCCAAAAACCCACAATAGAATAGGGTGGGTTTCCAAGTTTTAGGACTTTGAGGTTCCTCTCAATAGTGAGGCAAAATAGAGTGCAAAGACGCTTGTCAACTAAGAAAAATACACCATGCAGCAACAAGATAAGCTCTTGGGAAGAAGGAAGAAGGGTCGTAGAAGGTGATTGTACCAATAATTGCTCTGTTGTGATATGAGTAACTGTAGCGGCCTCAAGTTTCTAGAGGAGAATATAGAGTTGGTAGTGGTGGCTCAGGGTGTGGCAAACTAAAATTGTGACACCCATAGCCACACAAAGCGAGATTACTCAAAACAAAGTGTGGAATTATCACTAATAACCACATTACCAAAAAAATGGCAAATTAAAACCAATCACATAAAGGCACCTCAAGCTTAATGCATCATATTTAAAGCCATAGAACTTGTGTCTCTTATATTTCATTCGTGCCAAAAGAGGTTACATATCATTGTTCACTGGCTAACTATCCACAACATGTTACATATGGTAACCTATTCACGTATACAGATCATGTTTGTACCACCATGGTATAGACCCAAAAACTCAAACTGATGTACAACGTCTATAAAACACCCCTAATGACCTGGAAGTACATGGACAACACATAGGACTCTATTACTACTACATATCTATGATTTAATAGATACAACTCCTCTTACTGTCAGCTTCAACAACATGATGTCTATCTCAAAGTTCATGTCCACCTAAAAGATGTGGAAACTCATGGGGTGAGACCAAACGTCCCAATGAGAGATATAACTCCCCGCCAACGTCTATTATAAGAATATGTAGATTTAAGCAAAAAGATAACAATATTATCAGGTTGAGTAGATTTAGCTAAAGGATATGTATCCAACAGATAAAGTAGATTAAGAAAACTAAGTAGTTATCACTGAGTAGTAAAACAATTAATACTTTACAAAGGAATATGAAGAACATGTTTAAAAGTTGATTTCTCTTACCACATTATAATTTAAGAAATCATTACAAAGATAAGGCAAAGGGGTCATCCAATGTTATTCGTATTTGACCATAAGAAAATACACTACATCATTTTTTATGTCTTTTATTATGTCATGAAGATTTGAGTCGTACCACTCAAATCCAACTGACCACTATGAAGTCAAAATTGGTTCCATACAAGGTTAATGGAAAAGCTAGAATCCATGACCTCCCCAACACCTCTTGGTCAATACAAGAGAAATACCACAGAGACATACCAATCAACTACAAACAATGACATATTGTCAAGCTAAAGGATTGGCTCACACATGGCCATCCATATAAAAACACCTAGCCCGCCTTAGTACAGGTCATGACGCTAGAAGAACAGGCTCATGCATGACTGTTTTAAAAGAGGCATCACATGCAGTAAAATTGTTGCCTATCACATATTACAAGGAGAACAACTCACACATGGCCATCTCACACAACCTATAATTGTGGATGGAAGGAGATACTCGACTTGCACCCCCTGCATATTCAAAAATATGCACTCTGAGTTTCCTGTAGGAATGACTCATTTCACCATCCAGAAATAATACTGACACTGGAATGGATCCATGGCACAGGGAAACTACATGATTAAGATTTCACATTATTAGTTATGCCAATTGGGTGAATTAAATATTAATCATACAAGTGGACATACAAAGCCCTAATTCAATCTAGAAAGCATAAATATGAAACAACTTTAGAAGATATAAAACATATAAGGTGTGGACTTATCGCATCATCATCACATGATACTTGTAGCACTGCCATTCACAATGCCGTCACAAAAGCCACACATCCATATAAGGCTTTCACCAAAGTCACATCAGTGCATGTGAGATATTAAACCCTCAATCACAACACTATAGCATATAACCTCACAATAGTCATTAACCCTTCACCATGTCATAGGACCCATCACATCAATATGATATCATCATGTCTCATCAAGGCTCATAGCCATCACCATGTATCATATGCTCAACACCATAACATACACAATCTATGACATTTATTCAACCTACAAGGTTAGAATCACAAAAGTAGGAGAGAGAAAATGTAATCACATGCTATCCATCCATACAAGCTCAACATGTATAACATACCCTAGGATTAGGGTTAGGGTTTCAAGCACATAGCCTATTAGAGTTTCATATCATGATTCAATCACCCCTTGTTATGTCATCTCCCATATTCTTGGAACCGATTAGGGATAAGCATTAATGTTTATGACCATCATTACTTAATCATGGTTAAGTAACCAAGGAACTAACAATCTCGATTGAAACAAAACATCAACCAAAGAAAGAGTATCTATGTTAGATGTGGTGACCTAAACACAGGATGTCATATGTGTAGTGACCCAGTACACTACACCATGGAACCAAAGCACTCAAAGATTGTGTCATGACCAAATCAAAGATGGGTGTCTCAACCATCCCACATAAAATAGGCACAGAACCATCATCACACAAGAGAGTCATGACCCAAGGTGCAAAATTCATGTGTTTCAATCGAAACAACACAAAGCATTATGACCAAAAACCAAAGTCAAGGATGTGTTGACCAAAACCAAAACAATAGGTGTAGTGACCACAAAGGTTAAGCTATCACAAAGGAAAATAACCACCTTCAAAATAGATATGAGACACAATCAAACCGAAGGTTATCATCAAGGAAACTCATCATTATCAAAGGAGACAACTCCATATAAGAGAAACTCCAAAACCTTGAAATTCGATCTCCAATCCTTTAAGAAACCAACTATATGGGAGAAGACAAAGCTTAAACTTTGGTAAAACCAACTCAAAACCTCAAGAAAAATATCAAGACTAAACTACATCATGATGACAAAACCAAGGATTGTAATACATACATGATCATCACCTCAACCATCACTTATCAAAACATGTATGTTGACTAAGGATAAACCAAAGGTGTATTGACCACCAAGGTCAAGCTACCACAAAGGAAAATAACCATCCTCAAAATTGGGAGGAACAATGATCAAAATAGAAGGTTAACATGATGAAAAATCATCATCCTTGAGGTGGAAAACTTCCATACCAAGGTGATCACTAAAACCCTAAACATGCACTATGGAAATCACCACAGAAGAACCTTATGTAAGAGAGAGAAACTCACAATCAACACATGAAAAACATAATCTACTCTCCATGATAAATCAAGGTACTCAAACCATTTGCATGTTTATGGAAAACCTTGATCCAGAAACAAGAGGAAAGCATATGTCTCATAACTTTCTCAAACTCATGTACCAAAATTAGGGTTTAATGAAAGAGGATAAACATATAGGATCATCATAAAGATTCAAACCCTAGGTTATGGAAACATCATCTAGTATGTTAAGATCAAGTTTTATATATACAAATAACAACATTCAAGCAATATTATAAGTGTTATAATAGACGAGAGTAAAGAGTTATGTAACCCGCCTTATGTGGATGACCAAGCTCTAAGATCTTGATCTCCAAGAAAGAAAAAGAACTCCACCAAAGAGAAACTTTTAGACACAAGGTTGCCTCACAAGGAGAAAACACCAAGGTTATGATATAGATCAAGGAAAGGGGATAAAAAACCCTAGTTCAGGCCAAAAAGATGAAGGGTGAAAGATAAGAAAGCTTCCTCTCACTTGGGTACCACTATGTCAAACATAGTCTACGACCCTTGTGATGAGGAGTTTCCCTCAAGATGACCACCATGGATGATCTATGGTCTCATGGATGATAAAGAAGAAGAAGGGAGGTAGGACTCCAAAGGAAAAAAAAGGTGATCAAGAAGGTAGAACCACTTACCAAGAAGAGAAGCCACCAAGAATCACCACAAGGAAGGTGACTAAGCTCAAGGACACCACATGCAAGGTTGCTCGACCTCCAAAACTCCAAGGTCAGCCCTTCTTTGCTCAACCAAGATCCAAGGCCGGCCACAAGAAAGTGGGAGAAGAAGGAGGGCTGAAACGATCACTTGCATAAAGAAGAAAGGGGTTATATACCCAAAGGAGGAGGGAGGTAAGGTAGGGGTGAGATGTCATCACAAGAGAGCACCCAAGGGACACTTGTCCATAAAGGAAACCAACATGCAACCACTAAACACATGCATGAAACCTATGGTGATAAAACCTAGGTGGGGTTTTGACCACATGGGTCAGCACCACTGTAGAGGTCGAAATAAACCTCAAGGTAACTTGTCTCCACCACTAAAAAAGACCACCAAGCATACCTGGTCGAAACACATCACTAGGAGACAACCATCTCGACCAAACCACATATAGGGAACCAAGGTCAAAAGAACATCATACAAAGAAGGTGTCTCGATCGAGACACACTCAAGACACACCATCAAGGTCAAAACATAGGTTGCAATACCCAACCAAGCTCAACATGGTCGACACCAAGCAAAACACTAGAAACGCTAGCATCACCACATGATACGATCTCATCAACCAAGGTCCAACAAGGAACCCCACAACATCATTCTCTCTCTCATGATGCTAAATCACTAAGGGAACACTCAACATGTGATAAATTGCAAGGTAATCCGTCAACATGGGTAAATTGCAACTTGGTCCAAACCAAGCATACAAAGCTCAAACATCATTAGAACATGACGAAACTGGAAACATAAGATTGTCACATGTTAACAAAGAATCTCAAGAGATTTTATTAAGGTTCTAAGCATCTTATTAAGAAAATAAAGCATACTCAAGAACTAAGCTAGGTCAAGGACTTTACAACCATAAACCCCTATCAAGGATTTCACCCATGAAATCCTACATGAAAAGAGATGGTTAAATCCTACACACCTCTTTCTCAAGATCCCACATGGCTTCCTCTATACCACAGTAATGCCAGAGAACCTTAACCAAAGGGATATCCTTATTCTTCAACTTATTGATTCTCCTAACCATGATCAAAACGAGATCTACCATACATGACACATCCTTATCTATCTCCATCTCCACCAGTTGTAAAGTCAACTCCATGTCGGGGTGACACTCCCTCAACATAGAAACATGAAAAATTGGATGCAACATTGGTAATTTAGGTGTCACCTCCACTTATAGGTTGTTCACCAGTCTCATACAAAAGTAACATATATCTACATTGTTTCCCACACCGAGCCTCATATGGTGTCATACCAATGCTCCCATGGTAGCTATTCTTGAAGGAGAACTTCTATCATTCTAAGGCAAATATCTTGACTCCCTGAAACTACAAACATAGTCTCTTAAACAGATCCCCAAGGTCTATATCATTCTCTTAGACTATTTGTCTATCAACAACACATGTATCAGTTATAAGGTTCATGAATGTTTCTAATATTACATCTTAACCTAGTGATGCACCACACACTTATTTACTATCCCAACTTCTTCATGTTTCAAATCTGGGCCACTAATATAGATTCTTCATATTTTAACACATCATGAGACTATTGGGATTCATGGCGTACACAGAAGAGCGAGCCTTTTCTAGGGCCAACATCTTTACATTATCACCTATGGAACAAATGTCCTTCTATGGTAATATACTTGTACCATCCTATGACTCATGGAAGCCACCATGATTCTGCTGTGCTACTCTGATCTGCTGACTCAACGTCAATTTTACTGGTGACTATGTCAATAGTCCTGCTAACAAGGATGCCTTCAACTGTTCATTCATCTGATGCAAGGAGACCATCATGTCTCTCTTATGGCACACTAAGGAACACAACTGTCCCTTATACACATATGGTGATGAAGAAGACTTCCCACTTAAAGTGTTTGCAACCACATTTGCCTCCCCTAGATGGTAATCTGTTGTGCAATCATAATCCTTAATTAACTACATCTGGTATCACTGTCTCAAATTTAGCTCCTGCTATGAGAAAATGTATTACATTCTCTCATGGTTGGTACAGATCTGACACCTCCCACCATAAAGGTAGTATCTCCACATCTTCAAAGCATGGGTCATAGTTGTCAATTCCACATCATGTGTTGGGAAGTTCTCCTCGTGCATCTTAAGATCTCATGAAGCAAAGGATATCATCTTCTTAATCTTGCATCAACACACAACCCAAACTATTTTATTTATGCTTCACAAAAAACTATGTATCCCTTCCCTATTTTGGCAGCATTAACACTGGTGTATATGTCAACTTCTCCTTCAAAAGTAGGAAAGAACGCTAACACTTGTCATCCTAGATAAATGACATACATTTTCTCATCAACTTTGTTAGGGGTAACACCACTATGCTGAAGTCCTCAATAAAATCTTGTACATGTCATAGGATGTTCCCACTCTAACACTGGATCCACATTCTTCTGGTCTTACATAGACTTCACAAGAAGATATCACATAACCACGAAAATCTACCTTTGGAATAGATCAAGATTTCATCCTCCTTGATCCATGACTGATGCTAAACCGACCTAAAGTCAGTCTTGGAGGAGACTGTAACACCTCACAACTAGTCAAATAGATTGTCTATACATAGAAAAGGGCACTGTTCTTAACCGTTACCTTGTCAAACTATTAGTAATCAAACCACAAGCACATTAATCCATATTTCTTCTTCATGAATCAAAATGGAAGCATCCCAACGAGATATACTCGGTCTGATAAAACTCTTTCATCTTAGCTAGTGTCATCCTATGTAGTATCTGTACTATTGGTTGGGTACTGGTGACCAAATTGATCTCAATAAGTCAAACCCTTCAGGAGGAAGAAAACATGTAAAATTACCAAGGAACACATCCTCGAACTTCCATACAACTGGCACTTCCTAGATACTAGGATTCCCCGCCTTAGTATCCACCACATGTGCCAAAATGCTTTACAACCTTGCCTCATCATCTTCCCCGCCACCATCACTGATACTAGACACATTAGGAGAATCTTCCTACCATGTTGGAAGATTCATAGAACATCATCATCCTTAACCATAGTCATCTTGGATCTATAGTCCAAGACCACCTGATTCTATCCCAAGTATCCATCCAAGGATCACGTCGATACTGTGCATATCAAGTGGTGTATGATTCACTTGGATATCACATTCCAAGAAAGAAGGAACACAAGGGAACACACCTCCCTTGATACCACAACACTACCCAAGGGTTTCTAACAAGAGGAAGGGGTTACCAACTCTCTTTCATTATTATACAAATTTACTACTTCTTATGTGTCATTTTACCTTTTTCACCTTGGTTTCCTTGCCATCAACATAGGAATTATCAAGATTAAGGCATCTCATTACTTCTTTGTATTTATTTTGTTCATCATTATCATGTATGTTTTCTTGTTTTTATCATGTTTTCCAACCCCTCATCAAGAGATAGACCATCATGTTTCACAATTATTTCAATAAATAGGGGTCAAATCTCTTTATCTCTTTTATAGGTAATGAAGGTTTTTATTTTACAACTTCATTAGTCACATAGGTTGGTCTGAGATTAGCTCCATTTATCATTGTTCTCATTTTCCTCCTCTTGTCATTCTTATTCTCAATAATTCTCTTTATCTTAGGTGAATTTTACACCTAGACTTACTTTATAACACAAAATTATCCATCTTTTTCTTTACAACCTTCTTGAGATAATAACTTCTAGGGCTTCTCATATCTTATTGGTGTTCATGTTTAGGATTTACGATGTCATATCTTTCTCTTATAATTATCAGATATTCAAGTTCAGATAAGTTACTATGTAGTTCTCTTCTTTTTTAGGGCAAGATGAAGGTATTAGATTCGTGATCCCTAATTTATTAGGCTCTTTAGATTGTTTTAGATGACTACTTGATCAGAGTAATTAGAAAGATAACAATCTAAAAGTTCCATACTTACCTTCTATTCAATAGTTGAATACCTGGCTATGACACTGAAGTACTGAGATTAGGCAGTATGCACCATGTTTTATGTCATGTTCTCAGCTTACGCATCATCCTAGTCCTAATTCCTAGTGTCCCTGTAGACTCAGCGAACCTAGAGATCTGATACCACCAAATGTGACACCCATAGACACACAAAGAGATATTACTCAAAACAAAGTGTAGAATTATCACTAATAACCACACTACCACAAAATAGGGTAAATTAAAACTGATCGCACAAAGGCACATTAAGTTGAATGCATCATATTAAAAGCCATAGAACTTGTGTCACTTATATTTCATTCATGCCAAAAGATGTTACATATCATTGTTCACTGGCTAAGTAGACACAACCTATTACATAGGGTAACCTATTCACGTATACAAATCATGTATGTACCACCATGGTTTAGAACCAAAAACTCAAACCGATGTACAATGTCTATAAAACACCCCCAAGGACATGAGAATACACAGGTGACACATATGACTCTATTACTAGATACTAGCTACATATCCATGATCCAATGGCTATAGCTCCTCTTACTATCAGCTTCAACAACATGATCTCTATATCAATGTCCACATCCACGTCCACCTAAAAGATGTGGAATCCCACATGGTGAGACAAAACGTCCCAGGTAGAGATATAACTCTTGGCCAACGTCTAATATAAATACATGTAGATTTAAGCAAAAATATAGAAATATTATCAGTTTGAGAAGATTTAGCTAAATGATATGTATCCAATAGATAAAGTAGATTAAGCAAACTAGGCATTTATCACTAAGCAGTAGAACAATTACTACTTTAAAAAGGATGTATAACAACTGATTTCTCTTACCACATTATAATTCAAGAAATCAGTACAAAGATAAGGAAAATGGGTCATCTAATGATATTCATATTAGACCCTAAGCAAGTAAACTACACGACTGTGTTACATCTTTTATTATGCCCTGAGGATTTGAGTCGTACCACTCAAATCCAATCAACCACTACGAAGTCAAAATTGGTGCCATACAAGGACAATGGAAGATCTGGAATCCACAACCTCCCCAACACCTCTTGGTCAGTACAAGAGAAACACTGTAGAGACACATCAATCAACTACAAACAACAACATATATTTAAGTTGAAGGGTTAGCTCACGCATGCCCATCCATACAATAACACCTAGACTGCCCTTGGTACATGCCATGGTGCTATAAGAATAGGATCATGCATGTCCGTTCTAGAAAGAGGTATCACATGTAATTAAATTATTGCTTATCATGTATCACAAGGGGAACAACTCATGCATGGCCATCTCACACAACCTGTAATTGTGTGCTCAAGGAGATACTCGACTTGCACCCCCACATATTCAAAAATATGGACTTTGAGTTTCCCATAGGAATGACTCATTTCACCATCCAACAATAATACTAACACTGGAATGGATCTATGGCATAGGGCAACTACATGATTAAGGTTTCACTTTATTAGTTATGCCAATTGCATGAATTAAGGCTTCATCATACAAGTGGACATATAAAACCCTAATTCAATCTAGCAAGCATAACTATGAAACACCTTCAGAAGATATAAACCGTATAAGGTGTGGATTTGTCACATCATCATCACATGATACTTGTAGCACTTTCATTCACAAGGTCATCACCAAAGACACATAGCCATATAAGGCTTTCACCAAAGTCACATCACTATGGGATTTCAATCCCTCAATCACATCAATAGATGATATCACCTCACAATAGGAATTAAGACTTCACCGGGTCATGGGACCCATCTCAATATGATCTCATCATGTCTGTTCAAGGCTCATAGACATCACCCTGTATCATATGATCACCACCATAGCATACACAAGCTATGGCATTTTTTCAACCTGTAAGATTAGAATCACACAAGTAGGAGAGATAAAGTGTAATCACATGTTGTCCATCCATACAAGCTCAATATGTATAACATACCCTAGGATTAGGGTTAGGGTTTGAAGCACATAGATGATTAGAGTTTCCTATCATGATTCAATCATCCAACTATAGTTATGTCATATCCATCTTCTTATAACTAATTAGGGTTAAACATTGAATGATTACGACCATCATTATTTAGTCACAGTTTAACTGTCATATCAACAACCCAAGTATCATCATCATTCACATGGACATGTGTAGCCATCTCATCATGTAAGATCTAGGTAGAGACCACATACCATGTATGTGTATCGACCATCCACCAAGACATGGTGTCATGATCGAAACACCCACATGTCTAGAACAACCAAGGAACTAACAACCTTGATCAAAACAAAACATCAACCAAAGCATGAGTATCGACCTTAGATGTTGTGACTAACACCCATTAGGGTTAGGGTTTCTACAAAAACAAAGGATGCCATATGTGTAGCAACACATTACACTACACCATGGAGATTATGCACTCAAAGATAATGTCACAATTGAAACAAAGAGGTGTCTCAACCATCCCACACAAAACAAGCACACAACCATCATCACACAAGAGAGTCACAACCCAAGGTGCAAAAGCCATGTGTTTCAACCAAAACAACAAAAAGCATCATGACCAAAAACTATGGTCAAGGATGTGTCGACTGAAACCAAAAAAAAGGTGTAGTAACCACCAAGGTCAGCTACCACAAAGGAAAACAACCACCTTCAAAATAGGGTTGAACCACAATCCAAATAGAAGGTTATCATCAAGGAAACTCATCATCGCCAAAGGAAACAACTCCATACAAGAGGAACTCTAATTCCTTGAAATTTGATCTCCAACATAATCCTTCAATAAACCAACTAAATGGAAAAAGACTAAGCTTCAACCTCAAGAAAACCAATTCAAAACCTCAAGAAAAACATCAGGACTAAACCATATAATGATGATAAAACCAAGGGTTGTAATACATGTAGGATCATCACCTCAACCATCACTTATCAAAACATATATGTTGACCCAGGCAAAAACAAAGGTGTAGTAACCAACAAGGTCAAGCTACCATAAAGGAAAATAACCATCCTTAAAATAGGTAGGAACCATGATCAAAGTAGAAGGCTAAATCATGAAAAATCATCATCCTTGAGGTGGAAAACTTCCATACCAAGGCGATCACCAAAACCCTAAACATGCACTATGGAAATCACCATGGAAGAACATTGTGTAAGAGAGATAAACTCATGATCAACACATGAAAAATAGAACCTAATCTCCATGGTACATCAAGGTATTGAACCATTTGCATGTTGATGGAAAACCTTGATTAGGAAACAAGAGGAAAACATCTATCTCTTAACTTTCTCAAAAGTAGGTACCAAGACTTTGGTTTAAGGAAAGAGGCAAAACACATAGGATCATCATCAAGATTCAAACCCTAGGATATGGCAACATCATATAGCATGTTAAGATCATGTTTTAGAGATAGAAAGAATAGCATGCAAGCAAGGTCAAAACACATCACTAGGAGACAACCATCTCGACCAAACCACATATAGGGCACCTAGGTATAAATAACATCAACCAAAGAATGTGTCTCAGTCGAGACACACACAAGACACACCATCAAGGTTAAAACATAGGTCACAATACCCAACCAAGCTCAACATGGTCGACACCAAGCAAAACCCTAAAAACCCTAACATCACCACATGATGCCACCTCATCAACCAAGGTCGAATAAGGTGCCCCATAGAATCATTCTATCTCTTGTGATGCTATATCACTAAGGGAACACTCAACATGTGACAAATTGCAAGGTAACCCCTCAACATGGGTAAATTGCAACTTGGTCCAAAATAAGCATACAAAGTTCAAACATCATCAGAACATGACCAAACTAGAAACATAAGATTGTCACATGTTAACAAAGCATATCAAGAGATTGGATTAAGGTCCTAAGCATATTATTAAGAAAAGCAAGCATACTCAAGCACTAAGCTAGGTCAGGGGCCTTACAAAGTTGATATAAGAGGAGACTTTGTATGGATCTGTCAGTACTATAGGGCTCAACAAATGATAGTGAGATCAATGGGTCGATCTGTGAGATCTTACCAAGATGAGAGGGCAGTTGGAGGTATTAGGACTTTTGTATCTAGGTCTTGAGAGAGAGTAAGTTAGGGCTCACTGCAATTGGCATGGAAAGGTGGATCCAAAGGCGAAGAAATTGTGAATATTCATTGGTTATGGTGAGAGAATGACGAGAAGCATCATTCCTTAGTTGAACATGTTCTTTGTGTACTGGGAAGTCGAAGTTGGACGACGAAGTCCACCTACTCGACCTGGATGACTCGTGTGGTAGGATGTGCATGAAATTAATAATCCAAGACTTAGCTAAAAAATGGGTGTAATAGTGCATAAATCAAATAAATGACATCTAGCTTACTTTCTATTTCCTAAATTGATTTTATGAGTCTATTTGATATTAAATAAATCCCAAAATAGGCATGTTAGCTAATTTGAGTGTGAGGAACACGAATCTAGATATAGTTTTACAATTTGAGATAATTCGCATTATATATACCTCATTATACACGTATTTGTCTAATTATTGTTTTAAGTTCATCTAAAGGTTCAAAAGGGTAAAGCCTTTGAAGTATCTCAAATTTTCTCTCATTAATATTCTAGGGTAATGCTATGGTATATAATTATGGTCAGTACTATGGTTTAGTATTATCATTCATTAATTCCTTATGATGTGATTATTGGCGTCATTACCCTCTAAGATTCATCTCCATGGCATAGTAATTAGTCAACTAGATCTATTAGGTCCCAACAAGGTCCACTATGTCCTAAGATAGGGAATTATACTTATTAAAAGGTGTTCATTTAAAAAAAGAGTTAAGGAGAGTGAAGGAGTTTGGATAAGAAAATAGTCGAGTAGGGGCCTAGAAGAATGGAGGATCAACTCATATGCCTAGAATTGAGTGTGTTACACCTAATCTGCAAAAGAATAGCAAGTAAAGTGACTCCTGCTTTAAGAACTTCTATATTTTTGAGAATTATTAACATTTTTGTTCATAAGAGCATTTATATATCTAGGTTTATAATATTGTCCACTACTAGCAACTTGTCTATGAGATGTATACAAAAGATAACAATTTTCCACCATTTAAAATAGAATAAAACAAATTATAAGTTTATAAAGATCCGTAGAAAGCAGTAAGTAATTTTGTTGTAGTAGATATCACACATTTTCTAGTATAGGAAAGTCATTTTCAAGGATAGATATTTCAAAAATTAAATCAATTTTCTCTTGAAAAATAACATTATAACCACCACAAGGAAAAACCTTATTTTGTCTCTATATACCATTCAATTATCTACAAGATTAGAAACTTGACATTGAAATGAAGATTTTGGAGCATCAAGATAATCAATCTCTTTCTTTTTGATAGCATAATGATCACCAACTTTATTACGATCTACATGTAATAAAACAATTCTTTTGGTAACTTCTTTTTCCTTTATTTGTATTTTAATTAAAAAGAATTATATTAAAATATCACAATAGTTTTTCTTTAAAATAATTTTGAAGAATGACCATTTCATTGTTATTACTAAGAGTTTAGAGTTTTGCTTCCCTTTCTTTTTTCACCATAATTGGGCACAAGGCAGTCCATGACATGGTTTCTTACTCTTCTTCTTAATCATTTGATCTCGATTCATAGATGGAGTCACCATTTTCTTGGTATGGCTTCACTATGTGTCATGAGTGATCTGTTTTCTTTTCATCCTCTTCTTAAGTCATGGGCAATCATCTTTCCAATGTACTTTTTATCTAAAACATTACTTTTAGCAAAACAATATTTACATTTTTTTGGAGAATACTTGATTTTTATATCTAGTACGACTATGGTGTATTTTTGGCTCACTATTTGAGCCTTTATTAGATGAAGAGGAGGATGATTTCTTCATTTTTTACATCATGTTTTTCTTTCTCTTCTTTCTCATCGCAAGATTGGACCATTACCTCATATTTCTATAATGTTCGTATGTGTTTTTTCATCTACATAGTAAAAGGATTCAACAATTCTTCTATAACAATAATTATTTTTTATATAGAGGGGTTAAAGAATATGAATTCGTAGTACATTTCACTTTTTCTTGTTTGTTTGAGGAATCATAAATAGGTCGTAGAAATTGTCTGTTCAATGTGTGATTTGGGTCCTAAGTGCTCCATATTAATTGACAACGTCTAGAATGGCCAGGGATGACCACTAGGGTGATTAGAGGTGTTTTAGAGCTCAACTATCAGTTATAGGTAGGTACAATGTGTGGTACGTCAACTATTTGTGTTCTATTTATTTCTTGATTTAAATATCCTAGTCAAACTACAACATACTCAGTTTTTGCTACTATATCTATGTTGAGATATTTTCCATTAGGTTGAATTTATTTAAAACATTGCTCTTCATCCAATTTCCACATATGATTTGATTAAAATATCATGGCCTTTGATGCAAAATAGTATTCAATTGAATTCCCTTGTGTATAACTTTATCGATTATCATTGCTTGAGAAATATTTTCAAACCAGACCCTCATAATTGTATCACTTATCATATTTGAGACCATTTACTTCAATTTGATGTGTTTGTGCCTAAATACCCTGATTTCATCTCAAAAGCACCCATTTCTCTCAATTGACCACTATTCCTTTGTAATTAAGGGGAAACATTAATCACAAAAGTACTAGAATTATGTATGGGGGCAATTAGGTTAGAGACATAAAATGATGGTACTAGTATTGTTTTAGATTTAGTTAAATAGAAATTAAACCATGGTCAATAACTATTAACTATTGGCCTTTTCATTTTAAAGGTTATATAATTTAAATGGAATGTGATGGTAACTGTACGCGTAAACTTAATATCCTATTAAAATAGGTAACACTTCGCTTACACATATCCCTGTCACACGAACCCTTGCGTTTTCCCCCAACATAACAATGGCGTCGACGTTTTTAGAGTACTGCGATCTCCCACTCCTTGCACTCTACTCCACAACCCTACTCATATAACTTTTCATGATGTTACCATCAGCAACGAAGGCCATGAATGTTCCCTTGCAAGTAATGGCAGTCGCCAATACAAGCAACGACAGACTAGTCGTTCTGGATTTAGACTGCATCTCGATCTATTCTCCTCTTCCTCACCCCCTCGCATCATTAACACCCTACAACCCTAGCAGCTAGTGCCACCACCTACATAAAGCCCTGACCCCTGCCCAACTTTCTCCATCACACCACTGGTCCCGAGTCCTCCCTGGATCTCAACCTCACACTACATCTGTGGCTCCCTCCTCCTTCTACCCACTAGGCTCTCATGCCCCAACAATTTTCGGCTGCAACTCAGAGTTCCAGAGCTAATGCCACCGACCAACCTTGCCAGCAACAAATTGCTTTGGCCTACTACAAAGTCAACTTGTATTGCGCCTCTTCAGAGACCATGGCATGCCCAACCACCATAACATCAACGAAACGACGCCACCCATATGCCATCATAGTAACCTAATTCGCCACCATTACTTGGTCTCGACAAAGCAAATGTCAACCTACCAACACCATGGAACCTACTACTTTGGACCATCCCACCATGTAGCCAATCTCGATCAGACCTGCAACCATCTCTCCGATGGCCTACACACACCCATCCTTTGCTAGCTATGGATTCTGTAACATCCCAGGATTTGAGCCTCGTATAAGTTGATCTTAAAAGGAATGATTGGACTACCCATATCACCAAGGTGCACCTCCTTTTTCAGGAGCCCATCACTAAAGAACTCCACAGTTAAGCGTGCCCAGCTTGGAGTAGTACTAGGATGAGTGACCAGTCGGGAAGTTGATCCTGGCTTGCACGTGAGTGAGATTAAAGCACGCAGTTAAGGCTAGTGGTGGTCTGTGGGGACATTCGTCATTCCTGAAACTCTACTAAAGCCTAGGGCAGTGAGCCCGGGCGTTACAAATGGTATCAGAGCCATAACCCCTCCACTAGGTGGGGTCCACATGGGCATGTAACATGCCAGTCTTGAGCCATACGGTCCAGGCATGTAGAAAAGGGTTGTCCATGGTTTACATAGCCACCCTTGCGCTGGTATTCCGTGATCGGGAGCTAGGTGTCCATGGGCCATTATGGGTCTGCACTGAAATGGGGTCAGATTATGAGGCCATATAGTTGAGACTTGACAAGGACGTCAAGAGTCTAAGTGGGGGAGAATGTAACATCCCTGGATTTGAGCCTCATATAAGTTGATCTTAAAAGGAATGATTGGACTACCCATATCACCAAGGTGCACCTCCCTTTTCAGGAGCCCATCACTAAAGAACTCCACAGTTAAGCGTGCTCAGCTTGGAGTAGTACTAGGATGGGTGACCAGTCGGGAAGTTGATCCTGGCTTGCACGTGAGTGAGATTAAAGTGCGCAGTTAAGGCTAGTGGGGGTCTGTAGGGACAGTCATCATTCCTGAAACTCTACTAAAGCCTAGGGCAGTGGGCCCAAGTATTACACATTCCCTCACCAACGATGAGCTATACAATATCTAGCAACCTCCCGACACCTAATTCCACACACACCTTGAATCCTGTCTTCTTCAGGCCATGAAACCCTCCATCAACCCCTCGCACAACTACAATCTCTCCCTCCAATCAACTGTTAGTCCGCTCTATCTCCAACTAGTGCATCTGCTTCGTGTAGCTTGAGGAAGACCAAGCAATGTCCTCCATCATTCCCTTATGACTCTGTCGACCATAGCCATCAAGATATCCATGACCCTATTGCTAAGGAAGGCTATAACCATGGATGGGATGCATACTAGTCTCCACCATCACATTCAGTAAATGAATAACTAATCTATGGAGAACCCTTGAAGTTGCATGAACTGTGTGTAATTTGTCTTACTTTGTTTGTAGTTTAGTTTGTTAACAAATAACCAATGAAATGAGGATAAGAGGGATATAACTCAAACTATGATATGGGAACTCACAAGTCAATGATAATATATCTAGGAATCAGGTTTAGTGAAGTCAGATATAGGCACACCACGTTGCATGTGTAATAGGAATTAGAGAATAAACATTCAGTAAGTATGCCTCATGTATACCTGGTATACTATTAAATAGTAAAAGTTAGATATATGAAATTTTGATAATAATGACATTATGTCTAAATTGTCATATTCTTTGTGGGAAGCATAAACCCTAGAAGTGGATAGAAAGTTTACTTTGAATAATCTATGATTGAATTACATTCCATTTGGCATGATCTTATCTGGAATGGAAGATCTTGTTGGGAAAATAGTAGTTTTGACATATACACATTTAAAATACAAGTTAGACCTCATGTGGAGAAGTGAAATAGAAAGATAATGTAGAACATGAGATGGAAGTCTAAAATGTGTTTTTGATAAATAAATATGTAATTTTGATAATGACATACACACCTAGTCTCTAACTAAATATCGATATGCGTATATGATCATGATGCTACATTAAAAAATGGATATAAACATACTTATGATTAGATGTCCACTTAATAATATGACAAACCTTGAGAAAGAATAGCATGGGATTATTAATAATACAATGTGGTGGTTATCTATAGTATAAGGCAAATGAACTACTAAATTGATTATATACTAAACTTAATTAGAAACCCTAGAAAGAGAGGGAATGGATGTATCATGAAATAGCAACAACACTAAATGGGAAATTAAAACCCTAAATAGAAAAAGATTGAAGGAAATTGATCCCAAGCCAAATGATATCCAAGTGTACCATACTTCATAGATTTCTTACTCTTAGAGCCATTCTTGGTCATTGTGCAATCTATGGAGTCTGGGATAGATTGAGGTACTAGATTCTCTATTTTTATATTGAGTTATTAATTTACCTCTTGAATTCCATGTACATTGTTTCATGGTGAACCCTATACTTTTGTAAGACTTTCCTGCCTCTTTAAAAGTTCACCATCCCAGATTGATTATTGTTTGACTGCATTGAATATTATTATAGCACTTGACTGGGTTTATTTGGAGTTTTGACTCCCTGGACTTTGGTCCCTTTGGGCTTTGGCCCCTTAGAGCTTTGGCTTACTTGAGGTAGGGTACGTCCCGCCACCCTGTGCACATGTTGTAATGGTTTAGTCAACCCCAGTCGACTGGTTAACATAGTAATTAGTCTTCTATGTCATTCTTTCATAGATGATTAAACATATGGCACTTTTTCCCTTGAAAGAAACGATATGAATGTGCTCAACCTTAATATTCAAAAGTTGATCATTGCAAGTACTTTGATAATTTCATATCTTAAACAATTTTGAATAGCCTTGTGGGTGATCTTGAAATACAAACATTGAAATATTTTTATCCTTACTTTGATAAATGTAGTCCACCAAATAGTCCCTACCTAGCTTTGGCATTACCTTGAATTATATTTAATATCTATATTTTGCTAATAGCTTAAAATTTGAATTTATTACCAGCTTTACTGGCCTTTATCTCCCTTCAATGGGGTCCATGTGTGGTTTCGTTCCCTTTGGAAACCCATGGACATGTGGTAGTTTGAAGAGCTTTAAGAGACGTGCATGGTTAGTCCTCTGTTGTAGACTAGAGAGGAATGAATTCTTATTCTTAAACTTTGTAATCATATTTTTAAGCTTCCGCGACTCTGATGTGAAAGCATGATTGTAAAATAAACTTGTTTATATTTATGATATTATTTTGTAACTATTCGACCTAAAGATTGAGTCTTTACAACATGGTATCAGAGCCATAAATGGTCGGAACACATGCATGTCTCATGGAAATTAGGTTAGTTAGAAACATAAATTGATTAGTGAGGACTTAGATAAATTGTTGACAATAAATCTCAGTCTTACTAGACCTAACTACCAATGATAGAAATAAAAGCATAAGTGGCCATATATGTACCCTATCCTAGAAGTACTTAGAATATAACTCCATCATCCAGTAGACTTTGAACCCTATATCAAATCTTGGAATTGTATTGAGTTATGGTTTAAGGGAAAAGAAAAATTGTATTTAGGGTATATGTGTCTACTTGTACAATGAGGTCTCGTAGGACATCACTTGCACCCCTAGGTATACAAATGTTGTAGAGTTCCCTAGATTATCTCCTTAGTTGGGACATCCACAAATAGTTATAAATATGGAAAATAGAATGAATAAATAATAGAAGTTCTAAAATCATTAGAAATTATTTTCACGCATGATAAATTCCATTTTGAATATTGAAGAAAGAAAAAAAATGTTGACAATCTGGAAAAGAAAATGATTAGTATAATCCCCTTTATAATTGTGTAGTTATACCTATCAAGAAAATAAGTATCTAGAAAACATATGACACTTGAAATAAATTCAACATTAAATTCACATTAGTATGAAATTTGAAAAAAAAATTGCAAGGGGATTAGACATAGTTGATATTATGTTGAATTTGGATAAAAATGATAAACTCAATATTTGTATGAACTTATAATTTCCATGTACATATACAACCTAGAAATCATTGAAACATAAAACCCTACCTTGAAAAAAATGAAATATATCAAAGGGCAGACAAATAATTGCAAAAATATATGTGATCGAACTATTAATTGTTTTTCCAAAAAAGTAATATTTTTTAGTTAGTTAGTAGTTGTGACATTGGTAAGTTGAATAATTAGACATAAAAATGTCATGGATACAATATTAGATACATAAAAAAAAGAAATAATAGGACATAAAAGAAAATCAGAATTTGAACCTAGTTGGGATTGATAATTTTTGGAAGACAAAAAAAATATAACTATTAGGACTGATATATTGTTAGTCCCCCAACTACATATATAGTTTTGTGGAATAATATGGTAAAGAGACCCTACCAACAAAAAGTATAAATTATGACACAAAATAAACATCACTCAAACATTACTAATAAGTATATTGGATTAAAGTTGATTAAGTATTAAGCTTGAGCTTGATAACTTTAGTTTGACCCATAAGATTGTGGCAAAATTCAAAATTTTAATAACGATGACCAAGACTCACAAATGGAATATTTCAACTCTTATATGAGAATACGATGATAGAACTTTTATAGATTAGTAGTCATCATTAAGTGCTAAATTCAATAATAGATATATTTTCCAAGATAGCATTTGCACATAAATCTGTACACTAACTCCAAGGTAGTGGAAAATAAATTGGTTAGCCACCCTAAATAGGACCTAAGATAGTGGGAGGAGAATTGGGATTGCATATGGTTTGAGGTGACACTTCAATAAGCAAAAGTATTGTGGTGGAATATTTTGTGGAACAAACTATAGTTGGACTATCACTATTAAGTAATACTCAATTTTGAGGACAAAATCTTTTTGAAGGGTGGTAGTGTTGTAACATACTCAAATTTTGATACTATATCTATGTTGAGCTATTTTCCCCTAGGTTAAATTTATTTAAAACATTGCTCTTCATTCCAATTTTCACATATGATTTGATTAAATTATCATTGCCTTTGATGCAAAATAGTCTTCAATTGAATTCCTTTGTGTTATCATTTATCCTTGCTTGCAAAATATTTGCAAACCAGTCCCTCATAATCGTATCACTTGTCATATATGAAACCATTTACTCCAATTTGATGTGTTTGTGCCTAAATATCCTAATTTGATCTTAAAACCACCCATTGTTCTCAATTGACTACTATTCCTTTGGAATTAAGAGGAAACATTAATCACACAAAAATACTTGAATTAATTATGGGGGAAATTAAGTTAGACACATCAAATGATGGTACTAGTATTGTTTTAGATTTAGTTAAATTGAAATTAAACCTTGGTCAATATCTCTTAACTATTGACCTTTTCATTTAAAGGTTATAGATTTTAATAGGAATATGATGGAAACTATACACATAAACTTAATATCATATTAAAAGAGGTAGCTCTTTGCTTACACCTCTCCCTCTCACGTGAACCCTTGTGTTTTCCCCCAACATAACAACGACGTCGATGTTTTCAGAGTAACACGATCTCCCTCTCCTTGCACTCTACTCTGCAACCCTGGTCTTGTAACTTTTCATTAAGTTACCATCAACAACGACGACCATCGATGTTCCCTTGCAAGTAATGGTAGTCACCAATACAAGAAATGGCAGACCAAAGGTTTTGGATTCAGACTGCAACCTGATCGGTTCACCTCTTCCTCACCCCCTCTCATCATCAACACCACACAACCCAAGCAGTTAGCACCACCACCGACACAAAGACTCAACCCCTTCCAAACTTTCTCCACCATGCCACCAACCTCGAGTCCTCCCCGGATCTCAATGTCATGCTACATCCATGGTTCCTTCTCCTTCTATCCACTAAGATCCCATGCCCCAACGACTGTCAGCTGCAACTCAGATTTCAGATCCAACGCCACTGACTTCCCTCATCAGCAATGAATTCCTTTGGCCTGTTGCACTGTCGACTTGTATTGGGCCTCTTCAGCCACCACAACATGCCCAACCACGATAATAGCAAGGAAACACCACTGCCCATCTTCCATCACAACAACCTAATCTGCCACCATTGCTTGCTCTCGACAAAGAAGACGACAACCTACCAACACCATGGTTCCTACTACTGCAAACCTCCCCACCGTCGCCCCAACCTCGATCAGACCTGCAACCATGTCATCGACATCCTACACACACCAATCCCTAGCTAACAATGGATTCCCTCACCAACGAGGAGCTACAAAATAGCTAGCAACTGCTCGACACCTGACTCTACACACACCTTGAATCTTGTCTTCTTCATGCCATGATGCCCTCCATCAACCCCTCCACAACTACAACCTCTGCCTCCAATCAACTGTTAGTCCTCTATATTTCCAACTAGTGCATCTGCTTCATGTAGCTTGAGGAAGGCCCAATATTGTCCTCCAACATTCCCTTATGACTCCATTAACTATATCCATCAAGATGTCCTCGACCCTACTGTTAAAGGAGGCTATCAGCATGGATGGGACGCATACTAGTCTCCATCAAAATACAGTAAATGAAGAACTAATCTATGGAGAACCCTTAAAGATGCATGAACCGTAGGTAAGTTGTCTTACTTTGTTTGTAGTTTAGTTTGTTAACAAATAACCAATGAAATGAGGATAACAGGGATAGAACTCAGACTATGAAATGGGAACTCACAAGTCACTGATAATAAATCTAGAAATTAGCTTTAGCAAAGTCATATATAGGTACACCACATTGCATGTGTAATAAGAATGAGAGAATACACATTCAATAAGTATGCCTCATATATACCTAGTATACTAGTTAATAGTAATAGTTAGATGCAATTTCTATAATAATGACATTAGGTCTAAATTGTCATATTCTTTGTGGGAATCATAAACCCTAGAAGTGGATAGAAAATTTACTTTGAATGATCTATGATCCACTTACATTCCATTTGGCATGATCTTATCTAGAATGGAAGATTTTATTGGGAAAATAGTAATTTTGACATATATACATCTAAAATGTAACTAAGACCTCATTAGGATCACATATGACGAACCTATAGTAATGAATACTCCATATAAACTCAAAATGAATGAATAACTATGATGGAACTTATGTGGAGAAGTGAAATAGGAAAAGAATGTGGAACATGAGATCAAAGTCTGAAATGTGTTTTTGATAATTAAATATGTAATTTTGAGTATGACATACACACCTAGTCTCTAACTAAATATTGATGTGCATATATGATCAAGGTCCTACCTTAAAAAATGGATATATACATACTTACGACTAGATGTACACTTAATAATATGACAAACCTTGAAAAAGAATAGCATGGGGTTATTAATAATAAAATGTAGTGGTTGTCTATAGTATAAGGAAAATGAACTAATAAATTGATTTTATAATAAACTAGAAATCATAGAAAGAGAGAGAATGGAAGTATCATGAAATATTAATGTCCCTAAATGGAAAATTAAAACCCTAAATAGAAAAAGATTGAGGGAAATTGATCCCAAGCCAAATGATAACCAAGTTGTAACTTTGTAGCTTTCTTGCTTTTGGAACCATTCTTGGTCATTGTGCAATCTATGGAGTCTTGAATAAGTTGAGGTACTAGATTCTCTATTTTTGTATCGAGTTATTAATTTCCTTCTTCAATTCCATGTACATTGTTTAGTGTTGAACCCTATACTTTTGTAATCCTTTCCTACCTCTTTGAAAGCTCACCACCCTAGATTGATTGTTGTTTGATTGCATTGAATATTATAATAGCACATGACTTGATCTATTTGGAGTTTTGACTCCCTAGACTTTGGTCCCTTTAGGCTTTGGCCCCTTAGAGCTTTGGCTCACTTGAGGTAGAGTACGTCATGCCGCCCTGTGCATAGGTTGTAATGGTTTAGTCAACTTCCAGTCGACTAGTTAACATAGTAATTAGGCTTTTGTGTCATTCTTTCATAGATGACTAAACATATGGTGCTTTAGCCCTTGAAATAAATGATATGATAGTGCTCAACCTTAAAATTCAAAAATTGATCCTTGCAAGTACTGTGATAATTTGATATCTTGAACTATTTTGAATAGACTTGTGGAAATTTGATCTTGAAATACAAACATTGAAATATTTTTATCTTTATTTTGATAAATTTAGTCCACCAAATAGTCCCTTCCTAGGTTTGGTATTACCTTGAATTATATTTAATATATATATTTTGCAAATATCTCAACATTTGAATTTAGTACCAGCTTTGCTGACCTTTATTTCCCTTCAATGGGGTCCATGTGTGGATTCGTTCCTTCTGGGAACTCATGGACATGTGGTAGATGAAAGAGCTTTAAGAGACGTACATGGGTAGCCATCATTTGAAGACTAGATAGGAATGAATTCTTAATCTTGAATTTTGTAATCATATTTGTAAGCTTTTGTGCATTTGATGTAAAACCATGATTGTAATATATACTTGTTTATATTTCTGATATTATTTTGTAAAAATTTGATAGTAAATATCGAGTCTTTACACAAACTCTATTTTGGCCAAGTGACAATTCCACCTCACATTTGATATAGTAGCTAGCTCTTGGTCAAATAGTTGTTCAACCAACCCAAGTCCAATTGAACTGCAAGTTTATAGAAAAACTTAACAACTATTTCAAACTTCAATATTTTGGCCAAAATGATTTCATAAGATATTTAGTAGTTCTAACAGCTTCATAAGGTTGTATAATGAGCATTTGGTAGGTTTGACAACCTGTCATCTTGATCTTACATAGTTTCTTTCAAGTAGTTAAGAAAAGCCAATTCATTGTAGAACTCCTATAAAACATGGGATATAAGTAAATTACATTCATTGTAATTGACTCGATCCATCCAAATATTTTTAACATCATGAACAATTTTAAAAGGTATTCTCAGGGTGTTACATATTTTGTTAAGATTGGGTATTTCTATGATATTAGAGAAGGTAGAAGGTACATCCCTCATTGGTTAAGGAGATGCTGGAGTAAATGGAAGGGATGGTGATAGAGAATAAGAAGAAAGGGATGGAGGGGGGATGGAGTAGAGTTACCTTTAAGCGAAATGTGAGTGTATTTTAGTATCTATCTCAAGGTACTTTGGATATTCTATAATGCTTCACCAGTTGCAGATGACTGACATGGTGGATTCAAGGATGTTTTAGTCATCATTATAATTCCATGAATTGGTATAGTGATATGTGTCCTGACATCACCAATAAGTTTTTAGTTGGTTCCTCTATAGTGTATCAATATGAACTTGTAAAGTTTTGACAATCTAGATGTCATATTCTACCAACACGATAGTTAGGCAACAACAATGGTGGGAGGGAAATAAGTTCACCAATGATGCCTATTTAAAAAAGAATGAAATGAAGTACGTGACGGGAGTTGCAAAACCTATCAAAGATGGTGTGTTTCATGAGAACCACATATCTGCCACATTTGAATTGGATAAAATGAAGCATGACACTAATTATGGCTTGTCTATATTACATTTAACAAATAAACACCAAAAGTCTAGATTTTCAGAGCCACATGTGGCCCTAGACTTTCTCCCTATGTGCGCCCCTTGTTTCCGTTATGGTGAAAATGAAATTGAAGATTGGACCTTTAATTTTAGGATACTTAGGCTATTAGAGGGTTGTTTGGCTCCATGATCCCTTTACTAACATGTAAGGGCACTTTCCTCCTACATTGGGCGGTGTGGTAAGGACATATTAGTCATTGAAGTTTAGGTTGCATACTAGTGGGCCAAGTGATGCACGAGTTTGGTTTTCCATATAATATTGGGATCACACATTGCCATCATTGAAGAAAAGTGGAAACCAAGGTTGAAGGGTAGGATCATCATCTGATATAATGGCAATCTTATAAACCGTTTGTCAGCAATGCAGAGGTTAATACCCTCAAGGGGAGTGATACCTTCATAGGGTAAACTTTTTATTGAAATCCATGCAACTATTCCAAGAATCCACAATCGTATTGATGTCTTAGAAGTAGGTCGGTTGATCTCTTATGTGAATTCATTTGTAAACAACATGAAGATGGGAGGTGGCTCCAGAGTTGGTCGTCAATTGACTTGGTAGACCCCTTCTTAGAAAGCATGCTAATCTTTCGGAAGTTAATATAGTAAGCAGACCAATAAGCATAAAGAACATATAGAATGCCCCTTGGGGAAAAGGCTCTTATAGGTTCTCCAATAATGTTGGGAGGAATATATGTTGGATGCATTTACTGGTGTCTGCTTCTTGCAACCATAGGTGGGTCAAGATTTTTTGCTGAAATTGAAATGAGACCATGATATTATAGATTATCAGAGTTTCAAAGGTGTTTTTTTTTTTGGAAGTGGGGAATTTCATTCTTCGTTGAGATTCGAACCCGCAACCTGCGCTTCACAAGCATGAGGCTTAACCAACTGAGTTAGTTGGCAAGTGTAGAGTTTCAAAGGTGGGAGCATGTGATTTTTGGATGTTGGCAGAAGGGAGAAGGTCGATCAGAGTTGGTGGCCTGGTGGTGATTGAGGTGAAGACGTAGTGACTTTAGATGTTCGCGTACTATTTCCATCGCTTTTAACTTAAAGCGGGATTAAGGATCACCAGAAGTTGGGGTAGATCTTGAGGGTCGATATAGACACCTACGAACATTGTTTCATGGAATTAAAGCCTTTTACATACTTCTAGCAACGACATTAACAAGAGACGGAGCCTCCCCAAATACTTGTCTGGTGACAGACTAACAGTCGTCTGATGTTTTTTTAAAGACCAAAACCATACGTTCGGAGAATTTGATTCTGATTCTCGAAGTACAACCACTGCCTAATACAATATACCCCAGCAACTAACAGCCACCGATTGTTTTTGTTCTTCTTCTACCCCTGTTCACGTCATGTTAAGACTCAGGTACTGCATGTGCCAGGACGGCCGTTGTTCGGCCCTCCCTTGCCGCACAGCCACCGCCACTGCCCCTTGTCCCTCCTCGACGGGACTGCGGCACCACAGGCCCCAGTCGCGGACGCCGAGGCTGTCCCCGCCACAGCCGCTGCCGCTTCCTTCCGTGGACGTCGAAGATGAGAAGCTGGCACCAGAGCCAGAGTCGGAGCTTTCCGCTTTCTTCCTCACACCAGCCCTGGTGGAACCGCTTCCGCCGGTAGCCAGCGTCAGCTCGACTTGGGCCGCATCTTCCTCGTTGTCGCAGCCGTCACCGGCTGGAATCTCCAAGTCCAGCAGTACCGTCGCAGGTCTCCGACGCTGGTCCCGCGAATTCTGCCGCCTAGCCTGCAGCTCTGCGACCCTGGTCACGTCTTGCATCAGCAACCTCTGCACACGGTAGAGCCGGTGGAGCTCATTGACCTGCGCTGGTAACCAAGCTGTCAAGCTGTAATCTTGGCAAACTAAAGTAAATTCCCAAGTTTCAGCAGTGATTAAAAGCTGTACGCACCTGTTCTCGGAAGGTCTCTTCTTGCTTGAGAATGGCCATCCTCATGTAATCCTTGTCGTACTGCCTGAAGAATCGCCCCATCTTTGATCTGAAAGATTGCTGTTGTCCTGAATCTTTGCGGACGAGGTATTCGTGTCGGGATCAGGGAATGAATGTGGTGCTAAGAACGGAAACCAGGCTCTTCGTCAGAGCTTGCAGTTGGATCTGGCCATGGCTTGGCCTCTATGGATAGAGTGGGCGTTCCACTGATGGACTAAACCAATCTGGTTGAGAATAACTCTGCCTATCAATTTGCTGCTAGGCGCAGTGAAAGACGAGGTTTTTGAGGGAAGAAGGGGACTTAGGTATTTATATAGAGCATCTCCCCTTGCTGCAAAGCCCCAAAGGAACTGGCTTGGACACTGATGAATGAGGTATACACATAAACTAATATGCCACGCTTAGAAGCTGGAGATGGGGGAAAGGAGTGAGCTGAAAAAGGTACACGGAGATCAACAAGGAATAATATGATTACCAACTCGTCCTTTTAGCTGGAAACTATGTTATCCGGTAGCCAACCATGCCTGTCATCTTAAACAACAGATTAACGTCTGAATCAGCCCCAAACTCCTGAATGGGCAGTCTTTTCCGTTGAGGCCTTGAGCCCGAGGCCTGGAAGAAAAGAACTCCCATGTTTGTTAACTGCAGAGGCGATAACCATGCGTGTCTGTACCTAAAGGTACCTTGGGCACACCTTGGGCGCTTTTCTAGAACTCGGTTGGTTCCCCCCATGCTTGAGTGGGCTCTTTAGGGATTAGAGGTGATCCAAGCAACACTTTGCTTTGTGAGGTTCACTTTTAGACTCTCAAAGATTAATCAGCTCATTATTTTTGTATTAAATTGATTCTCCTTGTCCCATATGCCCTTAACCTTGTAACAACATAATTTTGGATGGTTGCCTTGCTAAAATGAAATTCATCATAAAAGTATTGTGTGATTTTCATCATAAAAGTATTGTGTGATTTTTCTTTCTTATGCTTATCCTTTATAACCCCAAGGATACAAAGCATAATACCTAAACTTCCGTTTAGGACCTGTACAAATATATTTTACAAAAACTTGGTTGACAAATAAGTGACAAATTACATTACATATAATTGACTCACAGAATACACAATTTATTAATCTTCCAAAATTATTGTAAACATCAAATCAACAATTATGTAACTATGCAGTTGTGATTGATTTATCCTAAGTGGCTAAAAACATATGAATCCACATATATTATCTAAAATCATAGGAACTTAAATGTTTGAGATTTTTATAAAGTATTTATATAACGTCATCGATTATTTTTTTGGTCAACAACGTCATCGATTATTTGCCTATGAATGTAAGCAAAAATAAGTTTTTAGTCAACTAATGACATCCTCAATCCTCACTATATCCTATTCTATTTATTTACATAAATAATAAGTATGTCTTTTGTATTAATTTTTTTATTGTTAACAATCCAAATTTAGCTTAAGTGGTAAATTTAGGGTTATGGACACCCTACCGTATTCTTACTTCAGACTTTCATTAGAGATTTTCATAATTGCTTGTATTATCAATGATTGGTATATTGACGAGATGATATATTGATTACTAGACTTATTTTCAACATTAGAACGACAACAGAACAACATAATTGTTCATTCTAAATTTAATTGAGTAGAAATGATTGTTTGGTGTGTAAATTGAAATTTAGAGCAATAGAAGGTGGGAATCATATAACGAAAAACTATACATGCCAACTTTTTACCAAGTCCACAAAAAAAAAGATGAGTGTCGATCGGTGTGAAGATTGTTGTTGGGCTTCAACAACCAGTCAGGTCGAATGCTAGCTGAAGCATCCAACCAGTTTAGAATTAGCCTGCTTTGACCAACTAGAATGATCATGTCAAGTCGATATCATCATCTGTTGGTTGCAACAGTACCACACCACAAACAATGGACACATTGACCAAGCCATGCGACCAGTCTCATCGGCCAGATGTGTTGCTTCCAGCTATAATCGTTGATGCTTTACAATCCAATCACAAAAATGTTGATATCTCAATATTAGTTTAACATATAAGTATAAAATCTAAAACCTAGCATCATTTTATCACTTAACACCTAGTTCCAACCCTAAAGTCAACTATTGCAAGATAAGGGGCGATTTGGGAGAGAACATAAGAATGAAGATAAAAAAACCAAGAATGTGTATACCGAGCTGGAATCAACAAAGATAACATTTTGTGATCATTTTAGCATCCCTTATTTACCTACTTAATGGGAAAAATAGTGTCGAGGATGGATTTAAGATCTCTCTTCCCTTTCCATCGTAACTTGCTTTTGTAGTTTGACCTATATACATAAGAAAAACAATACAAAAGAAATGGATAGAAGATCATCAACAAAATTGGAAAATCACTTATAACCAAGGTTTAAAAGAACTGGAAAAAAAATGAAAAACAAAATATGTCACAAATTTGAAAAACAAAATATATCATGTTTTTCCTATTTTTTGTCTGTATGTTCTAATTCCAAAATTTATTATGTATGATTTAGTTATATCACAAGAAAAATAATGAAATATGATTGCATTCATATTTTACTTGAGCTAAATTTTGTTATAGTTCTGAGAGTCATAGTGAAAGGAACATGTATATTCATGTTTTCTTATATTTCATTGTGACATGATAAACCCTAAAAAATGTATCTTATCCAATTCTACTCATGATTCCAAGTTTATTTTGTATGAATAGTTTCAATATACCCATAAATATTTTATTTATTAGGTTCAAACAACACACTACATTGTTTTGTAAATTGCTTTCTAAAAAAAACTTAGAGAATGGAATGGAACAGTTTACTTATAAGAGCTAAGAAATGTAAAATGGAATTGATGGACAATATTAAAGAGAAAAGTATACTTTAGATGTCATGAATGTCATAAAATATGTTACATTGGTCTACACCATCATAAACTAGAAGTGTATACCAAGTGGCACGGTCGAGTGTGAGGTTTCTGAATTGTATTAATGGGTTACATGGGATTATGGCAGCAAGGAAAATCTCTTTATTACTATTTGGTTCCCAATAATAATCAGAAATTTTATCGGTATCCAACTATAAGTAGCAATAAATTGAAAAAAATGTCTGCTGTAATGTAAAAGAAGTTTGTTTGATATATTAATAAGAGGAATCCCCTTCCTTTATATATGGGAAGGGGGAAGCATACAAACTTTCAACTAAACCCGAATGGGACAAGAAAACTTGGACCCATATACATATAGAATCAATTTACTTAATTAGCTAAATTAACCAGACTCTCTAATACTCCTCCTCAAGTTGAAGCTTGGAGAGTCCCAAGTCATCTTGCAAATAGATAGATGAACTAAAAAGAAAGTAACCAAATAAAAAGATAACTAAGACACAACATGTCAGTGGCTTATTGTTGGTGATGACTTCTGCAACTACATCTACCAATGCATGACACCGTGTGTCCCTTCACTGAAACAACATGTCACTTGCTATTGATGTTACATCTTGACATGCTACATCATCTATAATGATTCTATTACATAACATAGGTTTCTAAACTTGAGCAGTCCCTATCTTTATCCTTACCGACAACACTTATCTTTCTTTTTTTGAAATTTTAGATTTCTCTTCTTCTTATACCCCCATCCTTTCGATCCCTACATACATATTTTCTACTTCCTCAATACTTGTACTACCCCTCATATACATATTGTACCTAATGATAATCAAATTTTAATTTTTTTTATATAGTCTAAAAAATTATGTAGGGACTTTTTAGGTTGTAAAAAGAACCATTCATTTCTCTATCTAGATCTATGTAATCGGGTCACATTGGAACTTGACTCGAGTTGCCAATTACTCCCTCCACATACTTGCCTACATATCCCTTGATTCTACTATTGTTTTTGACTTTCCACCCCAAACACTCTCTTGACTCTTTTCATGTTTGGCATGATGGGGAGAATAGAGGATGATGGTAGAGGGAAGTAATGAGAAGGAGGAGAGTAAAGAAGACTTTAGTTCTATTGCTCCATATTTCTATGGATCTTAATACTATTTGTATGAATCTTCATGCTATTTTTTGTTGTTGTAAGGAGTGGGGACCGAGAGGGATCCACTCCTTAATTAATTTTAGAAAATAATTACATAAGAACCCATTCATTTACAACTATAAAATAATAGCCTTTAAAAATCAAAGGAATGTACAATATATTCTCAAATAGATTGGTAGAAGAAATATAATTTTGTAGCAGTGCAAAAGTAAATGTAACTATCACAAGATTCTTGTCCAAGTTCAACATAGGGGCTTTAGAAAGGGCAACTAATATGATATGAAAACTAAACATGTAGGATTAGTTTACTATGAGCAACTTATTCATCTCACAAGTCTTCTTGAAGCTAGTTTTGAGCGAAACCTCCTATCTGTTGGTCCTCAAGTTGTGAAACCTCTAGGTGGGTTGAAAGCAACACCCAGAAGAGGAAACAAACAAAAGAACAGACATCAGAAAAAATTGAGTATGATCAATATATAACTACTGGGTATTACTATAGATCATAGAGAGTTCAATATAAGAGATTTCAAAAAAGGGATGTTCAAGAGAGATGAGTCCTAAAGTAAATAACATATCAAAAGATGAGGTATGTTTAATAAGAAGATAATTAATTAGGGAGTCTTACCTTATTAATTTTTGATCAACAACATCAAATCATAAGTTCTTCATGTAAACAAACATTACATTAAAGTTATTCATATTAGGGTCGAGACACCATATGATCACAACCTAAAAGTGGGTAGAAGAGTGCACCTTAGACGGAATAAGCGCACCCTATATATATTGCAAGTGAAAAAGCACACTCAGGATAGAAAAAGTGTGTCCTACATATGTTGTATTCATGTATAACTACTAATAAAATTAGTATAAACCATGTAACAAATAGAGACAGGCAAGTACTAGTTTAGTCAAAATTCTACATATTTCAAGAAAAGGATGAGAGCATCCGTATAAGTAGTAAATATAGGTCAGAGAACCATCAACTATTCACTCACATAACTTCATAACATTTCCAGGGAAATAATTCCACAAAGAGGTAAGAATTTCAAAAATATGCAAAAGTTGTTACGGGATATCAAAACATGCCTCACAAGGGAAATAATTGGTTAGTCAAGTTAGTAATGAAAAAATAATGATGATGTAGATACCTTGAATTTACTATTTATACCAGAGACCAAAATTCCACCCTCATCAAGTCTACAATCACCTCATACCTACATATAATGTTTACATATAAATTAGGGTTCAATTTGTTGCATATGAAGAAACTGTATAAATCTAAATGTTTAGAAAAATCCTAGACTAGTTCATGATATTAATTTATCAAGAGGGTTATATGTTACTAATTATATGCTTGATCCATGTTCTTAACTTGTTCATTATAATTGACCTGAATTATTAATAAAAGAGTAAGAGTGAGTAAAACCCTAAAAATCACATCTTCAAAACATTCAAATCAGGCTATGACAATAATACCAAAAGATAGAGAAAGTTTGTACGATTCCAGATCATATTTTTATAATCTTGGAGTCTCCAGTAAAAAGATATATATTTTACAAATTTATAGCATTACTTGATTTATTAGGAAAAATAATGTGCAAAAGATGATCTTATCCTTGTATTATCCTTCTAGACTAGGGAGCATTATACAGTGATATAGTAAATCTATTAGCGACAAAACTCATGTTTGAATAAAACAAGGATAAGAACGATGTAAAAATTAGCCTTGTGAGAAAAAACAAAGAAAGCGACGAGGGTGAGGGAAACACAGTGATTTGCCAAGAACTAATCTCCTTCTCCTCTCATATGCCATGGATGCAAGAAAGGAGCTTCCAACCATGAGAAAATTTTCGAAACGAGGAACAAAGGAGGGGACACCAAACAATATGGCCTAACACAAAGATAGGGGCCTCACAAAGCTTACCACAAGCTTTATTGGATGAAGGTGAAGAATGACGTCGACAATGGTGGTCTATGTGGTGGAGAGAATGTATGGCTTACAACAAGAAAGCACAAAGTCTGAACTCAATTGGAGTGAGGAAAAGATAGTTCTAGGGTCGACAGAGATATTAAAATAGTTAGGTATATGTAGTGTTGTGTATTAGGGTCTCTATGTGAGGAGGCTTTTAAAAGCCTAGAGATAGAATTGGGAAAAATTGTATAATGAGAAATAACCCTCGAGTAAACCCTTTGTGGTTGTAGAAACATGCCATCAATTTAATGGCAAAAGAATTGTAAAAAATCATCAACTAGGGAGGGAGATTTTGCTCGTGATAATTTCCCTAAGAATCCATGTTCAAACAAGCAGCTGAACTGGGGAAGAAGACGATCTTTGGGCTGTGGGATCATGTGTATCTAGCCTGGTTCACCCCCCTCTTGCCATATTATCTTAAAAATATCTTGAAGGTCTCATGAATTTTTGTTAAGTGCATTTATCTCTATTCACCCCCCTCTAGATCCCATCCTAGATCCAACAAGTGGTATCAAAGAGGGACTTCTCCAAGCATACTTCCACAAGTAGAAGAAGATGGGTGATTATCAAGGTGGGAGATACCTCATCAACAATCCAATATTTTATGGGAGGATCTTCCTCTATTGGAAGAGAAGGTTACAATTCTACATCCAGGGATCAAGTCTTGAGATATGAAGAATGGTAGACCTTCCATACAAGCTACCGGAGACAAAGATAGAAGAATGGAATGAAGCTACATTGAAGAAAGCAACCTTGAGTGCAAAAGCCATCAACATTTTCTACTCCGCCATCTCCCCCATTAAGTTCAAATGGATTTCCTCTTGTGAGACGACCTATGAGATATGGAGAAATCTATGTGTCACTTATAAGGGGACAAAGCAAGTGTAGGAAAGCAAAATCTACCTACTCAAAGGGCTTTGTGAAAACTTCAAGATGGGAAAGGAGGAGAGGATATCCAAGATGTACTCAAGGCTCAACACCATTCTGAATGGTCTTGTTGTTCTAGGTTTATCCTATGGCTAGAGGAGAGTTCAACTCAAAGATCCTTATAACTCTCCCCAAGAGGTGGGAATCCAAGGTGACTTATATTGAAGAAGAAAATAATCTTGGTGATATTCCTCCCGTAGGAAATCTACAAGCCCATGAAGTCAAACTTGACAAGCAAGAGGAAGAAGAAAGAGAAGAAGAGAAAGAGCTCAAGAGAATGAAGAAGGTTGAAATCAAAGGCCAAGTTGAAGTCATTGTTAGTCAAGATTCTCCATCCTCTCAAATTGAAAAAGATGCCATGTACTCCAATGGTAGACCCTACAAAGGCAAGTCCTCCTCTTTCACTCAGTGCTTCAAATGTGGAAAGAAGGGTCACTTCAAGGAGGATTGTCCACAAGTCAAAAAGACATATCATCATAGGAGAAGAGAAGAGAAGTATAAGAAGAAGGAGAAATGGCACAAAAGCTCAAGTGACTCCTCCAACTCAAGCTCAAGTGAAGAAACAAGTAGAGGATCTAGCTCTAGCTCTAGTGAAGATAGAGAATGTCATTTTGTTCTCATGGCCTCAACAAGTGAAGACTCAAATGAGATAAGTCTAAATTCTATAGATAAAGAATATTTAATTGATATTATTCATGATACTCGTTCCTATCTTAAGTCTTCTAAATAGAAAAAGAAAGATTTTGCTAGAATTGTTGATAATCTGCATGTAGAAAAAGATGATCTTGAACATGCTCATATTTTCTTCTTATATGAAAACAATGCTTATCTTAGCAAAGTAGACTCTCTTAAACTTGAAAATGCTATCTTACTTGATAAGATTAGATTTCTAGAAGCTCAACCTATGATGCCTAGTTATGATGAAGATCATAGTAATATTGTGTATTCTCTCATGCTTGATATTGATGTTATTAAAACTAAAAATAAGGACAAATATTTTGTTTTGCAATGATTAGAATCTAAAAATATGTCTATCTTTCTAAGATTACTTTTCTTAAAAAAGAAAATATTTCCTTGCTTGATAAAATCAATGTCCTTAAATCTTTTTCTAGTTATACTAATAGAGAGAATAATGGTCTTGCTCTTCATATTAATAGATATTCTTATATAACCAATGCTCTTTGCTTATAAATCGATCTTTTGCATGCTAGAGATAATATCAATCAATTGTCTTCTACTATCACTTCTCTTATGCATGATAATCATAATTTTAGATCTTTATGCAAAGATTCTTAGATGACAAAAAGAATCTTAATCAAATCCTAGATCATACTAATGGATAAATGGGTAGATATGGTTTTGGACTTGATAGTAGCCAAAGGAACAACAAAGGTAAAGGTCCTTCAATTTTCAATGAAGAATCCTCTAGTTCCAACGTTAGGAGATCATGTAATCATTGTAATGTAAATTTTCAATATTGTACATATTTTCCTTTTAGGAAAGAACCCAAGAGAAATAGGACTTGGGTTGCTAAGAAAACCCCTCTGGACCCAAAAATATGGTTGGGGACCATTTCATCTTTCTCCTTGTAGGTTACTTGCAAACAGATTGACATGAGCTACTAACTTGTGAATTGACTTCTCAATCCACATTAAAGAAGAAAGGTGAGATGTGTAGGGGGTGGAAACAAGTGGAAAAGAAATGGTAAGCACATTGGTAATGTTATTCTTGCTCATATCCGATCATAGTGTGTTTTTGCGAAGTTAGTACAAACTATACATATGGTTTTTGAGTCAAAATATCATATTGTGATTCTCATCACTTTCTTAATAAAAAATAGTTTCTGATGCTTTCATAGTGCATTACTAACTTTCTTACACATGTTTGGATATGAGAATATTTTTATCATGCCTCTAGATATATTTTTCTGATACATATGTGAATTTTGACAACAGATGTTGTCAGCCGAGTTTATCATGTAAGAAACTTGATCAAAAAGCACCATTGGGTGTTGCCAATTGTTGTTGTCATCTGAAAAGTTCAACCCAAAAACTCAATCAACAACACTATGCATGGAATGCAAATGGCTTTTTGGATGAGAATTTCCCTATCAACTAGACTTTATGAACCAATAGCCTTATTCTATGGCACTCCCCTTGGTACCTTTAGATATGCATATTGTCATGCTTTAATTTTCCTATCTTACATACAACTCTATCTCTTTAATTGTTTTAAATTGGTATCTTCATATGATACAAAACTATGTAGGTTCTGATGATGATCACTTTGGATCTCTTGGTTGTGTCTTAAATTGCTTTCATTGTGCTCAAACATACTACATCTATCTAGTTGTATATCTTGTTTGATACAACCTTGAGGTTATTAGTGGTAATCAAATTCTCTGGTAACTGATGCATATTTGCTAGTGAATAATATCTTTTCATGCTACTGAAGCTGCATATCTTTTTCTTTGGATAATCTCTACATCTACTCATAGCTTGTTTGTTTAACTTGTAAATCTTATGCTATGATCTAGATCCTATAAGTAGTCATAACATGTGATATCATCTACTAGTAGTCCATATACATGTATTTATATCCTTGTTCATCTTTTGATCAAGTTGTATTCTTCTATATGCTATGCTTGTATCTTGTTTCATACTAAAGCTTGTTCCTTGACTTGCATATCTACTATCTTGAGTTATGTGCTTGCATAGACTTACATTGATTATATTATAGAATTACATCTAGGGTGTTCAAATACATGTCTTGATTTACTTTAAATGCTATGCTTTGACAAGCCCCTTGTGTTGCTCTTCTACTCTCCTTTTTAACTTTTGGTATCTCCCTTTTCTAGCATGTTTTGTTTTAGCTCTTCAAACCACTAATTTTTGAAATGACAAAGGGGGAGCAGGCATGTCTTATGTTAGATAGGGAGAAGGCATGTGTGAGGAGAAATCATGTCTTATGTTAAGGGGAGAAGACATATATGTAGAACATATATGAGTAGAAGACATAATTTCTATAAATGTTACAAAAGCTAACCGTGCAGGAGAAATAGCATCAATTGAGGGGGCCTATGAGAACTCCATGAGAATCAAGGCTGTTGGTCGCGTTTGTCACAAGATAAAATGGCATTTCTTATGTTTGGCAGGGAGAAGGCATGTGTGAGGAGCATGTCTTATGTTAAGGGGTGAAGACATATATGTAGAACATATATGAGTAGAATACATAGTTTCTATAAATTTTATGAAAGCTAACCATGCATGAGAAATAACATCAATTGAGGGGGAGTATGAGAACTCTATGAGCATCAATTGAGAGAGAGAGCATATGAACTCAATTCTATTGGAATACTTAGTTACTCCAAAGGTATGACTTTACTTAAATTCTTTCAATACATTTATGGAATAGTTTTTCATGTTCAAGAAGGGGGAGAATGTTGACTCAAGGTCAATGTTAACTCAAGGTCTAAATTGACTAAACCCTTGTTTTTATGATGGCTAACCATTCCATTTATTTGTGCCTAATGTTTCTACTTGAGTGATTTTAGATTAGGTATAGACACACTCAAAATGCCCTAACTCGCACATCCTAACTTGGAGAAAAGACAAGTCAAAATCAATGCCAATGCACTTTTGTGGAATATGATGTATCTCTATTAGAATAATGTTATAAATCACTTTTAATTATTGAATGACTTGTAATTAATGTTATAAAAAAATAAGAGCACTTAAATTGAATATTTAAGCACTTTAATGACATTTTCCAAAATACATTACAGAGTGCCTATTTGGTCAAATTTCTCCTGTGACAAACTCGACCGACACCCATGATGCATTTTGAGAATATCTAGATTTGGTCAAGTTTCCAAGATATAAAATTGAACCAACACCCTACACTGGTAAATCAGATTTAAGTGATCGGTCGAGTTTATCCTTTCATCTAGGATAAACTCGATCGATACTTCAAATTGACTTTGTCACATAGTGCAATCATTTGAATTTTTCAAAAGCGTACTCGAATGATCACACTATACAGAAAGTGCAAAAAAAGTTTTTCTAGAAATGAGAGTGTTGTAAAACTTAAGAAAATATCCGTTGCAACACCCTTAACAACTAGTATTTGTGCTTAAGTGTTTCACTGGCTAGTAGGTATCCCCAACTATATATAGGACCCCTTAGTCTTCATCCCATGGTTAGCCAATGACTATGAAGGTCCCAATACTATAGTCAAGTGCCTCTAATAGCCTCCTTCTACTCTAAAGCTTAATCACTTGCTACATCCATTAGAGTGAGTAGGAGATTTGTAAGTGAACTAGTCCTACATGTATATCTTGTGAGGCCCTCACTTCCTCTACCTCCCAATATCTCTTTCTAACATTAAGATGAAGGATCTCTCTCTTGGCTAAGAAGGCAAAGAATAAGATGGGAATGAGTCCCTTGTTGAAAGCTTCTCCTTGGCAAAGGTGAAGTCAATGGCAGAAGATCCCAGAAGAGTGGGTAATTTTTTCAAGGCAGAAGACTTGTTGCAAGAGTGGGTAAGACCTTGGTGAAACAAGAAGACTCATTGCAAAAGTGGGCAAGTCCTTGTTGAGGTTGAAGACTCAATCTTCGATAGGTAAGTCCTTTGGTAGGTTTTTGGATCCCTTCTCATTAAAGGTAAGGCCAAGTATCCTTGGCCCGGAAAAGGAAGGTCATACATTGTCTGCATTATAATGGAATATAAGTATGCAATGGTTGCAAAATCCTAGAACTAGATCTCTAGGTAGTGGACTGACTTTCTCCTAGTTTATAGTTTGGAACCACTCTACATAGATTGTGTTCTTGTGCTTCAACTCTCTCTGCTTTTATATGTATGTTTTAGTTGCACTCAAAGGTCTATTTTCCATTTATCTAAAACATATCTTGAAGGTCAAATGAATTTTATTGAAGTGCATTTAGCTCTATTCACCACCCCTCTAGAGCCCATTCTAGATCCAACACTTCTCGTGTTTGAACACACTTTAGTCTACTTGTTAACTGTAGTGATTGATATGAAGACCATGAGGCCTACGTGTTGTTTTCGACTTCTGCTCCAAATGCCATTTCATTGTGATCAAGAAGCTCCTTCTACCTGCCTAACTACTTATTGTGAGATTATCTGCTTGTATGGGAGTATTTGAGTAATTTATTATACCATTAAGGGGGAAAACAATATTATATGTGCTTGGTTTATAATTTATTATTTTGTCCTAGTCTATTTGTCTATTTACAAGTTGACTTTGGATTCTCCCAAGATCTAGCTTGAGGGGAGTGTTAGAGAATCCTTTTACTTAAGTTTTTAGTCTATTTTACAACATGGGTCCAAGTGTTTCTTGGCCCATAGGGTTTTTCCTGAGTCTATATGCTGCCCCCTTATCTTATATGAAGGAGAGGGGGACTATGTTCTATCCAAAAACAAAAACCTCCACGAGGAGAATTCCCCACATATCATCTTTTACACAAAATAATAAACATTTTTCTATAAATTAGTATCTAACATGATGTATGATTTCTTAAATTTACTTATCTAAATAAGTATGTAATTATCATTATCTTAATGAATTTGTCTGTAATGAATCTAATCAATCACATATGGATAGTTGTGTCTTGTTGGTAACATTCCGCTTGCAGAGCCAATAGTTCATACTCTTCTCAAACGATGTCTTTGGTACATAGATCTATATTCAAGAGGATTCGAAAGTCAATTACTAGTTAATGCTTGAAAAATAGATTAATATGTACATTTAAAATTTAAAATTTATGTTTCTAGTACATAAAAAATTGATCTTGAAAGGAGGTAAACATGATATAGTAAAAGTTTACAATGCATATTACAAAATCATTTCATACTATAGGAAACAAGTAATTAACTAATAAATTATCTTTTTTAATGTTCAAACAATAATGCTAGATATTTGAGTTGTGAATCCAAAATAAAAAGAATGGGGAAACATAATTAAAATGAGAAATATATAACATTTTTAATAATAGATATACAAACCTACTTTGACCAAAGTAGTTTCTTCACCAGTAGCAATATATTCATCCCAAAGATAACTTTGTCCCCAAAACATTTGCATCAGCCAAAGAAAATACATCATACTTCCTGAAAATGCAACCAATCACTGGAACTAATATCTCAAGCTTTACTCAACAAAATGAGATGAATATAAATGTAACATTGTAATAAAAGAATCCACCTACCCAAACTGTAACGACCCACACTTTTGAGTGTCTAAAAGACCTTAAAGTCACATATCATTACTCATAAATTCCAGGATCAGATTCAAAAAATAATACAGAATAATAAACAATTTCTATTAATGAACAAAAAGTTATGTGTTTGCATAAAAAGCTCCTCTAAGGAGTTACATAAATTTTCGAAAGGGTTGACATGTACATTTATGATGATATACCATTATATGTAAACCTTCATGAATAACTTTAATGTCTTTAACATCTTTATCTGAAGCCTCATATCCATGAGTCAAGTATACCTGATACCTAAAATGCCAAAAAACAAATATGCGGTTAGTATATTTCTATACAGGTACGTGGGTTCATCCAATAATCACAAGTACACATATAAACAATCATATTTTAATTGAGCATAAGAACATAAACTTGCTTTCATATTCTAACCCATATCTGGTCTACTACCTCAAGTGTAATTAGTGTCCCTCTAGGGCTCGTATGCATTACCCTTAAGATCAGTCTAACCCAGGGTTCAAAATATTGTTATTTACTTTACATGATACTCATAGGAACTTTATAATTTGCAAGAAGTAAATAAACACGCAAGCAGTTTATCATTTATTCAATCTCATAGAGAAACCTTGGAAAACTCAGAATTTAATACATGTATTCATAAGTGTAACCAAATACATTGGTCATGTAGATTATTTAATTATACTACAAGCATATTGTCTCATCAAGTAAACAAATCAAGCAATCATCATATAATCTACATTACATAAATTTTAGAGTGTCATAAATCACATTAAATACATTATACCCTACTCAATCCTAATCTAGGGTTTAGGTTTTAGATAAGGAATAAGGGTATCAACCCTATTTCCATTGCATAATTAACATTATGTGAACCCTAGCTACTAGATCCAACTTATCCTTTCATTAAGATAACATATATCAAATATGTTCATTAACAACATAACAAGTTAGGATCTTCAGCCCTAATTCCACACATTAAATATTATCCACATTATATACCCTAATTACCTTATCATTATTGCCATCATTATATTTATTATCATTATTCTCAACTAGATCAGATAATAGCATAAAAGAAAGGCTTTTAATGTTTTCAACATTATTATACTCAAAACTAGGATTTCCGTGTGTTAATCACCACTTTATCATATGTTACCCTATTTTTGGAATTCATATTAGAATTAAGTCTCAATTACATTTTATTTGGATTCCTCTTGTTTTTATGATCATGTTGGTATATAACTTTGATATATTTGGACAATATTAGCATTTTCTTTGATTTTAAGAGATTTTCTTTATAAAAGAAAATATACCTTAAATGAGAGGTCGCATGACACCTTCCCATTGGCCCTCGGGCCTCTAGGTCATAGCCACACATTATATGAGGGTCCCTCACCCTTCTGGTCCAACTGCTTTGTGTTCCTGATTCAGTGAGCGGTCTGAGTGCGTTGAGTCGGTCGGGCCAAGAGGACTCAGTTCCGTTCTTCGTGTCCTCATCCCTGTTGGCCTCACAGCTTCACGTAGGCACAGACGTGTCATGCTACTGCCGATGTTGAGATCTATCTCTCTTACTCTATTGCACCAACTTATGTCTAGAATACATGCTTCAGTTTCTGGCCACCTTGCATCCCCATAGCTTGTCCTTCTACCATCACCCCGACGGAGGGAACCCTAGGCGGATCGTGTTTAGGGCACCATGGACGGCACCCAGGTCACTGGTAGCAGATCTTCTCATCAACATGATATCTCTGTAGTCTTCATGAAGTGTTATGTCCACCCTCATTTTTTCCTCCTTCTATCCCTTCTCCTATCAACCCCACCCTTCACCAAGCCTAGTAGCCTACCACCAACACCATTGCTGAGCATGGCGCTGCCCTATCCAACCATCTTTGGGGCCATTTTCCCCTCTAGGCCCTCCCATGGAAGAAGGACCTTCGAGCACCCTACTTGCATGATGGTGCCTCCTTAAAGGTAGCGAGGGTTTGTATATATCGCATTAGCCCACATCATGACGCAACGTCTACGCTTGGGGTTCGGAGCAGCCTAGAGACCCCAAGTAACCTACGACAGAGGCAAAATTGGTTGAGGGAAAAAAAAGAAGAATCATGTCGTCCTTACGTTCTTATAGGAGCACGATGAACCTTATGGTGTCCCTTCCATACTAGTTCATCCAATAAGGATGAAGGATGGGAGTCTACTCCCATATATATATATATATATATATATATATATATAAATCCATAGGAAACCCTAAAGGCTACTACAAGATGGAAAGCAAGAGGGAGAGAGAGGCCCTACTGTCTAGGATAGGAAGACTATGGTTCCTTACTCTAAACTCCCATCTTTCCATAAAATGTGGATTTGGGAACAATGAGCGATTAAGGAACAACCTATTAATATTACTTGCCACATATTAGATAATTGGTGATTTACTCTATTTAGAAACAACTTTATCATTGGTTTCTATATTATATTTTTATCTTTCTCCTTGGAATATTCCTTAAACCAATTATAAAAACTCATTCATATTTTTCTGCCTTTATCCACATCATGGGGTTTTATTGGAATATTTTTCCACTTCCAAAAACCTACTCTTTTCTAACATTATTTTAAAAGAAATCATAATCTTATGAAACATCCTATTTCTCCAAATTTCTAAAATTCTCTTCTTTTTCAATCATTAAATCAAGATAATGTTATTCGGTGCCACAACATTGTGTTGTCACTTATTGATAGATAATTACCCCTTTAATTATCTAAAACACCATGCATTTTATTTTCCCTTGGAAACTTGACATTTGTATCGTATTTCACTTATTCATTTATTCATAAAGCCAAAATCTTGTATTTATTTAACTTGTTTCACAAGCACCCATGCCACCAAGGTGAACAAGCTTATTATTTTACCAAAAATACCATTTGAAGAAATCATTTATCAAAACATACTTTATATTTATATCATTCAATTTCACTAAAATTGAGGATATAACACAAACCATAAAGCCTAAAAGGTGGTGGTTAAGAGTGAGATGCTAGGGAAATAAAGAGGAGAACACCATGAATAATGGAATAACAAAAAAATAATGTGTTATTCTTCAAGGTAATTTGATTTTAATAGTTTATTTTTCCCTTATCTACCTCATTCATGGACAAAATCAATTCTTGTAGATGATTCAAGCTTATGTATTCCCTTTCCATTCTTTCCCTTTTTGATGTAGGCTATCTATGTACTAGAAGAGCCAATAGTGAACCAGAGGGTCAAATGTGGAGATTTTTTTTTCCTAGATGTGGTCCATGTTAGCTTATATTAAAGATCAATATATATAACCCAAATAAAAGTGAGTGGAAAATAATATATTAGTCATGATTTTATAGAAAACTAGCCTAAAATTGAATAACATATATTACCACATTTTGTGAGTAATTCTTTTATGCTCAGTAAGCCTATATATCATATTTGAGTTGTGTATAAAATTGAATTAGAAAACTCATAATGGGTTAAAATTTTACTCTTCCCTAGATTGTTTGCATATAGATGACATAGTGTATTGGGATAATAAAACTTTAAGGGAGAAATATACCTAGGTTTTCTCTAATTTTAAGCCATTTGAAAACATACTAGGAAATATGATTATATCCTTAGTTGATTCTAGATGTGCATTAAAGACGGTATGTGAATTCAAAAATTTTAGTTAAATTAGTCAATTTGGTACACATACTACATAGTCTGGAACTCCACCAGCTTAATTTACTCCAATATGTTCTTTTTATTTTAGTATGAGTATCTATTACTTTAAAGGTTCAATAGTATTGTCCTTAGTATATTAAGGAATAAAATGGTTATTTAATTCAAGTGAAACATAGTGTTCAAAGTAAGCAACTAAATTATATGCCTATTAGTATATCCAAAATAGCAAGAACTTGTTTCAATATAATTTTTATTAAAACATATATAATATAGAATATAAAAAGAATATGTATAGATTGAATTATAGGCTTAATTTAAGAAAATTTTAGTAGATTATCATATAACGAAATCAAATAATCAATTATATAGATAGATACCTTGAATACTATACAATTCATATGGAGGTATGTTTTGTCATGGATGAAATGGTTTACCCACTGGAAAATGGCACATGTTGTATCTAGAGTGTGTCGGTTGGGCATGAGAGGATAATTAAATTGAGGATGATCTCTTGCATGATAGTAAGGGAATGTACCATAAACTAGATAACCAAGTGATTCTCAATGGTAGCAATAATTAAGTAAAATCCTTCCATAAAGATTGGTAAAATAACTTTTAGTGTCAGACTCAAACCTTGTGACATTGTTTAATGTTGGAGAGTAAGTGTAGAGATAATCAAGGTCTAGAAAATATAAATATCTCTTCTTTTATCAATATTTGTAAAAATATCCTTCATACTTTAAACATGTTGGATATATATAGTGATGAATAAGAACAACTCTAGTGATTTGTATAAATGTTGAAATTACATTTGACAATGATCTCATACTTGTTTGCTAATTAAGTGATGATAAAATGAAAATATTTATACATGTGTGTTAGCCATCTTGATCAATAGATATATTAATTCTATAGTATAAGAAACAATTATGGGTTTTGAGGTTTGACTTTGTAACTATGTCTTCTAGCCTTCACCTAGAAACACCCATGAATAGATTGTAGGGAGTAGTCCTTTGATCTCCTTGATCTTGCAATGAGGTAAAACAAGAAAGGGGTCACGATGAAGTACATAAAAATGAATGCATAAAACCATTCTCAAATAATGCCATCTCTATAGTTTGCTTGGTATGATAAACAAGTTGATCATGGATAAATATCACATAGTCAATGTTCCTTGTAGAGGTTACTAATGGGAATCATGCATTTGGATTTGGCCATACAGTGATCGTTATATGGTCATTTAGCCCACAAATATTGCTTACAACCTAAAGACTTTCCCCTTGAATCATGCATCTAGGACTGTGAGAACAACATGTCTCCCAATAGGCTGCAGAGTTGTGTGTCATTATTTAATAGTTTTCTAATTATATCTCACAATAAGTGAGTTAGGTCCTCAAATTATGGATGATAGTAATTATTGTATCATACAAAAACTCAATAATTTTGTCTAGGAAAGTCTTTGACCATATTTTCCTCACACAAACTTCCTACCATTCAATTTTGGTGCCAGAACTCCATTCCTTGGTCACTGAATCTATTCCTACATTTAGGGTCATATCTAGTAAAAACAATATCAAATAAAAGGAAGATGATCACCAAATGTAATAATCAATGTAGAATGATCATATTACATATCATTATCCATTATTCATCCATATGGATCCATGTGCATCACTAATTGGATACCCAACCTCATAAGTACTCTAAGTGGTTAATAAAGGAGGTTCAAGTCAACAGTTGAGGTCATCCACTATGCTCAAGTGTGACAGGGATATAAGCATGACCTTACATATATTTGATCATGGTCAACATCAACTTTACCTAGTTTCTCATTCTGGTACATCAATCCTAAAATTGGGGTTATCATATTAACCCAACCATAGAATTTCATATGTATAATTGAATAATCTCATCCTCAAGAAGATTTTAAAATAAAATCAACTTTCTGATACCACCATTCCCATGTATCAAACTCTTGATTAGCATGCATCATAATGTACTCTCAGATGACATCTTATGATATTTAGGATCCTAGGGTGTACCCACCCATCTTAAATAGATTGAAGCATCATCGTAACATCTTAATCATGTAATGAGATTTTTTATGATTATAATTCCTTGTTACCTAATCATTGGGATAATATCAAGGAAAGTTATTTTGGAAAGATTTAACTATATTTAACCCTTCACCTATATTGATCACAATATGGTGTTACCCATGTTATGTTTGTACTAATTGTCACACCATGTTAACCATGTCATGCATGAGTGTGGACACGAAATGAATGTATATCAATATGATGTGGGTTGTATTTATAAATCTTAGGGTCTCACACTTGTACAAAATTCCATGACGAGATTAAGATCTTCAATTTTTCATTAGGAAAAAATTATATGATGTAGATCCCCTCTAATGGGCTACTATTGATAATAGACTTGATGAGACCACACTCCATATTTTCTCTCTTATCTTCTTCTCCACCTCCTTGTTAAATGAGAATGACTTCGCACATGTTGCATCTTGTGAGAAAATACACCATGATCCTGGTTGTGAAGGAACCATACAAGCCTACCACTAGGTTTTTGGTGATGGAGGAAGATTCCTCGCTATTATTTTTGAGTGTTTCTCTGTATAAGATCCCAGAAACATTGAGGTAGTTGCAAACTCCATGGGTAAGTTGGATGTTTATTATATGTTATTATCGTGTCTCTTCTTCTACTCCAAAAAGCTTCACAAGGATGCATGAAGATGAAACACGCATTCAAACTTTGGTGGTAAACTATAATACTTTCACATTCTATCTACCTTCCTCTATGACATGGTTGAGATATTCTATCACCCTCTCACATTTTAGTTACAAATTGACCTCCACATCGGATTTTGTTGATGTTAAGATATTTTCCTAAAGATGGAACCCGCTTTTAAACCCCATTTCCTTCATTCTAGTTATCACCTACCAACACCCATGGATTATTCATAGGGAGCCGTTTCTTGATCACCTTACTCTTGCAACGAAGTGATGCAACTAAGGGTTATATGATAAGTACACAAACAGTCAAGATTAGGCATGAACCCGATATCATTCATGCACCCCCTTTTGCATTGTATTATAGAAAGGGAGGTCAACATTAAATATCTCATGATGTATAATCTATTGGGAGTTTCATGGTAATATCTATAAGATGGTAGTATCCCACATATGGTAACCATGCTTTAATGGTGCATCTGTTGGATTCTATATCTAGGGATGATATCAATCTAGGTATCCTAACAATATAAGTGTACTTGTGATATTGTTTAACACTTTTAGATTCTAGATCCTATCATCTATGAAAATACTCCTATTATATAAATCATATCAATGATTTTTCCTGATTAAAACCTCAATAACTTTGTGTAGTACAATTATATAATTCTAAAATTTTGAAGTTGTATTCATCAAAACATAGGATACCTTCCACAAAATTTTGGTTTGCAAAATCCATTATTGTACTATGCAATTTATATTCCAAATTAGGCCTTTATCTAGGTATAGTTAACCCAATATCATTGTGAATTGATTTACAAATTCAACCAAACAAGTATGATCAAAGTGTGAAAATATTATATATCATAGTCCACTATTTGATCTGGATGCACAAATACCTCTATTTGATTACTTGACCTCATAATACTTGATGGTTCATTAGTATTCATCTCCATATATACTCTATTCTATTGAATATTGACTTGATTACTTATGGAAATCTACAACATTTAAGGGTGTTCATATGTAAGGTTGACCATTTGTCATTCTAAAATAAAAGGAAATAGCAAGATATGATGAAAATAGGGCAAATGGTTGATGCCAAAATCCACATTGACATCCATTCTTGATCTATAAGAGGAAGGTGGAATCTATTGTTCTACATATTGTTGGTATGTATGCCCAGATAGACAATCATATGATGACTGTGATGGTATATCATGCAAAAGATTTGATTAATAATAACAAGTGCAAGATTCCAATTCATTATGCTTCACTCAGTTATGATATAGTGTGGAAATATAATGATGGTCTAAAGAATGACAATTACTCAATGATGTATGTCGTCAAGTACATGATTTGAACAATCAAATCATACAGATGTTAAGTGTATGTAAATTCCTATTATGTCCCTAGTCATATGTTACTATGGAAGGCAGATAAATACTAGTAACACTAAACACTAGAGTGCAAGTTGGTTGATAATAAAATCTCATCAGTCATGATATGTGACATAACACTAGGCACATAAATACTTGTTGGGAATAGTGTATCAGAAAGACCCACCTTGAGAGTGACACATGGAAACCATAATTGATGGTTATAGTCATATCTCATAGTGAAGGTGGTGATTTTGGTTCTTAGACCTGAAGTAACTACACTCATCACATGTCATTCAACATACTTTGACATCATCCAACATAACCCTAAATAAGGATTACCATAAAGGTGATGATTGGGTAACTATGACTGATGCACTGAATAATTGTTACTTTTACAGGCTATTTTACTACGTTTTGTGTGCACTTATGATTTATTTTCTTATCAATTATGCATGATTTATCATTAATAGCTTGTCATACTTAATTGCATGAAATATTCATTATTTTATTGTTCCCGATTGATTTATAATTATTTTGGAGCTTATGTTTGTTTTTGTTGAATTTCAGGTGAATCTACATGATATGACACATCTCAGTACCACCGACAAGCATGTTAGTGGTACCGACATTTGAAGAAAAGGAACAGAGTAGAATAAAGGAAACTTGATATTACCAACACAAGAATCGGTACTACAAACATTTTAAAAAGAGAGTTTAGGATGAATCTTGGTACTACTGATGCCCAACTCGGTGGTACCAACTTGTACTGAAAATCCAATAGGAAACTTGAGAGAAAATCTCGAGACTGCCGACAGACAACTCGATAGTACTACAACTTACAATTGATCACAACTAATGGAGGGTGTCGATACTACCGACACCAAGTTAGTAGTACCAACTTGACACGATAAGTCTAGATAAAAAATCACAATTAATCCAATGGTCGGGACTTAATGACGCCCTAAGTAACTTCTATGACTAAGGGGATTTGTGGCCAGACCTAGGTATCACGTTCTATTCCATTGCATGACAACTGAGAGTTGGGAGAGGAGAACGGAGAGAAGAGAGCCATGTTCCCCGAGATGGGAACCTCTGGTGGATTGATTTGTAGCCATATGTTAACAAATCAACATGTTTGAGAGAGGGAGTCATTCAGACTATCTTCTTCAGGGGTTAATTTAGTTTTCTAATGTTTCCCATGTATTTCTCTTCTTCTCCAATGTATTTGACAACATAAATCATGTGAAGCCAATCCCCTTTGTTCCTTAGGACCTGAGAGTAGCCTGGTTTTGCATTGTAATTGACATTGATGAATTAATATGCATATTTATCTTGAATTATGGACATGCCTCTATGATTGATTCATGAATCACTTGTTCTTGATTACCATAGGTGATTTCTTTGACCATTAATTTCTTTGAGAGAGGGATTAAGGGTTGGAAAACTCATAGATATACTCAATTTATGATGCACCTCGAGAGAGGGCCTACAATTGTGAAGGGATTAACCTAGGGAATTCGATAAGGAACCTATCTAATAATCAAATTGCTACAAGAGTGGAATTTATATTAGATTAGGTAGTGAATTACACTGTGAGAGTGGGTAATTCTTGCAACAGTTTCATTGGTCTAGGGTTAGAAGGAATAAATATTAAAGAAATAATGTTGATTGGAATGTGAACTTTGGTGAAATTGTAATCCCAAGAAACTCATTCCAATTGTGATCACAACCAATAATCTTAGTTTTACTTCCTACAATTTAGTTAATTAAAATACCAATCACTCTTCGGAGGTATAGCTTATTAGGTAATCATTAGTAGTACTCTCTAGATACATGTTTTCCCCAAGGTTGATATTCTGGCCTCTTTAGGCCTATATTACATTGATATGTGCCCTTGCATTTTAGACATGTAGTTTACACACATCATGTTTTTGGCACCGTTGTAGGGGAAAATAGTGTGTACAACACTATGAGTGTTATGACCAACCACTCTAGGCCACAATTTTATTATTATTTTAAAGCTAAGTTATATTATTTATTCAATCATTATTATCAATTTCTCACACAGATGTCATCAATTTTAGGTACTAGTGCATCGTGCAAATAAGAAACACTGATTACAGAGGCTCAACCCCACAAAGTGCATTGCATGATAAATTTTTATATAGAGTACAGGAGAATGGTAACTCCACACCAAGATTCATTCAAACTCCGCCACCTCTAATAGAAAAACCCGAACCAGTGGAGAAGGGTGATGCAAAAGAAGAAGAGTAGACCATATGGAAGAAGATAAAGGTGTCATCTACAATAGCTCAATTGGGCCCGACAAAAGGGCAGGCTATCAATGTGGGAAGCTATAAGATAGACCCTAGCTTTGTGGAAATTGTTAAGTCACAAGCGTTTCATGCACACAACACTGAGGATCCAATGACGCACATCAAACATTTTGTTGAGAGTTGTGATATGTGAAGATTGATAGAGTTCCAAGGACATCCATATATCTAAAGCTATTTCCATCGCTATTGGAAGACAATGTAAAGTCACGGTTCCTTAACCTCCCATCTGAGTCAATAGAAACATGGGAGGGGATGATAGACATTTTCTTTGAGTACTATTTCCCACCCGAGAAGACAAATGAGTTGGTTAGGAAAATTTACAACTTCAAACAACAGGAAGAAGAGTCATATTTTGAAGCATGGGAGAGGTTATAGAACATGTTGAGGAAGGTTCCTCATCATGGGATCGATCTTGATGGCCAAGCCAAGATCTTGTACTACGGGATGCATCAAGGAGAGAGGATCACACTCGACAGTGTAGGAACAAGATTTTTCCTCAACAACAAGCCATCCGGGTGTCACGAGATGTTGGAGAATATGGCTAAAAATCAGTCATGGGGTGATGAAAGAGAAAGTCCCACAACCATTAAAAGTGTTGGAGAGTCTAAAGTCATTACAACATTGAATGAAAAGTTGGACCTAATTGTCAAGAAATTATATCAGAAGCATGGAAATTCCTTTGGAGGATAGGAAGAAGAAAGCATGTATGTGTGACAACATAATTATAGGGGAGGAAATGACTACTCTTAGTGGAAGGTTCCTAAATTTTCTTAGAAGGATCCCAATAACTTTGAGCAGGGTTGTGACAAAGTGAGTTTTTTTCATTATTTTTCTATTTCTCTTACAAATTTATTATAAATAAGTTCTCAAATTATTGACAAAAGTACCCTCAATTATCTCAAATACTAATTCATCTAAAAGGGGTCACCGACTTCATAAAAATACAAACCCTACTCTCATATTGAGATGGGTTATATGTATTGGGTTCTATGGTCAATTTATATAATAAACATTTGAGTTTAAACCTCAAATTTGTACCATAGCTATATGACATCATAATGAAGCTCAATTTAAAATTTCACTTTAATTGGATAATTCATTTGGAAGCTATAAGATTTTGAATTTATGTACATTATTTCAATAATTTATCCCTATGACCTAAGTTTTAGGTTTGATTGATCATATGAGTGACATTTATATGTCACATGACCACAATATCACCTAATTGCGGACCTTTTTTGGTCTAACATTAGATTCGGGCCATCCAAAAAGGATCAGACGATGTGAACGTTGTCATCTACCTCTTTGCAGCTCGTGAGATTCCTGTAGAATGATTCAAGATTGCGATCATGCCTCAACCCAACAGACGAGGCTGATTCCTCTGAGATATTTGGAGGTGCAATGCCTCTCCCCTCAATGAGTCTAACAAATCCTAACACTGCCCCCCTAATCCTTTGATCGGAGGGAATGACCTCCTCCATTCTTGCACTACTCACTGGTGGTGCTCCCCCAATTGGGTGTTTTCAAACCTAACCTCCTCACAAAATCACACCTTCAATTTCTAGAAAAACCACTCTGAACACCCCCTCCACTCCCTTGCCTTCAACCTCCAGCTGTCTTGATGTACTAGAACAATAGCCCTGAATTCAACAATCAAACATCTCCATCACCTCCTCTTGACTTCAATGGATCACTACTGCATCTCAACCCCCTTACAACTTTCTTCCTCCTCTCAGACCTCCCTCCCTCTGATGACCCCACTATCCTCCACCACAACTCTCCATTCCAGGAGGAGCCATAACACAAGAGAGCATCATCCAGGCTCATAGATCCCCCGTGAAGCTACTAGCTCCACTAGATAGCTGCAAGCCAGAGTACTGATCATTCCAACCCTCACTGGAGTTGGAGTAGGCCACTAGTAACGAAGAAGGAGGAGTCGACAAGGCTTTGTACACATGGTCTCAGCTCAACCAAAGGGAGCTAACCATGAGTCGCCTCCTCAGCGAGCATCACTAGACAACCCAAGGAGGGCAGGCGGTCTACGTGGAGCCAACTCAGCCAGCCAGACCAATCACGTGACACCACGTCAGTAGATAACATGTGGGTTAGCGATCAAGCTGCGCCTAGACTCACAAGACCTAATAAATATGGGCCATTGATCTAGTCATATCTGACCATTGCTCAAGGTATATTCTCGACCCCTTTTATTTAATGAAATAGAAACCTATTTATCTTAGAAAAATAATAGAAAATGCTAGGAATATTGGACAATAGAAAACCTATATATCATTTTCATCAGAAAAATATGGGAAACCTAATAAAAATACTTTCAAAACCTAAATCTGTCCCCTTTTCTAAGATAGTATCCTAAATCATGAATGCTTATACTATTATTATTTTATTGTGTAATAATGGTTATTCATGATTTGGAATCTGATATTCATGACATTTAAACCCTAATAGAGTCTCTGATGCTCATACATCACAAAACCCTAATTAGGTAATGACTAGTAACCCAAAGATTATGGAAACCCAAATACTAAACTTTTCTCTCTAGTGAACCTTTGTGTTATTTGTCAAACCCTAATCAGAGAATGATCTATTATGAGTTATGTATGACTCCCAAAATGATAGATTCAACTCTGATTATTTTGGATGAAGTGAAAATTAAAATGAAGCTTATGATGACCTAGATCGTATGGAAACCCTATCCTAAATGTTCCTTTAACATAATAAAGGATATCATAATCTATGTGTAACCCTAAATCTGAGATATGATCCTATGACTCCAAAATGAGATGAACTCAATAAATAATACTCGATCTAAGCATAAGAGGATGATAATAACCTTGAGTAAAGAACAACCTCAAGTCTTGGGTCATATGGACTCATAGTAACATTATACCCTTCATTCCCTTTAGGGTGATCTATGTAATATTTCTCTTGAATCTTGGGAATCCAGATCTGATACAACAGGTACATGGGATTTATAAGTATAAGACTAGTTTTCATGGATGTTTAATATATGGAATACTTTGGATGCTTTATTTTTATATAAGTTCTTGGATGCATATTAGTAGTATATTCTTCGCCAAAACATAAAAGAACATAAATGAATAGATTGGTTGTAGCAACTGAAGTGAGATAAGTATTTCTACCTCTACTAAATACTAAGGTCAACACATCCCCATAGCCCTACGGACATGGATCCCCATAGCGCAAGGGGCACAGAGGGCCCAACATATAGGTTTGAGCATCGGGCCGGGTTATATCAGGTTTTTCCTGTCCCAAACCCAAACCCACATTTTAAAGTGGACCACGGGCCGGGTTTGGGCCCAGATAAAATTGAAAAATGTCAGCCCATACCCGGCCCATATAAGAATGATGGGTTTTGGGCCGGATTCGGGTTTGCCCATATAACATCGAATGAGCATACCAAATTTTGCTAGATCTAACTTCTAACATGAAAACTAAATTACTGTGATATGTATTTTGTGATAAACCTTCAAAAGAATGTATATACACTATATTGAAAGAGTAACAAATCATTTTCTCATACATGTTAATGTATGAGAAGTAAAAAATCAATGGAGTCCACAATGTGGTGCCTTTTTGCCTCCTCATCCTATATGTATATACAATGAAATGGGTTTTGGAAGGGCAAAAGATCATTTGTCTCCTACATGTGGGCATATGAGTAAAAGGATGAGCATGATCTACTATGCACTGAGCAAAAGATCATTTGTCTCCTATATGTGGACACAATGAGATCAACATAAAGAAATCAAGTATGTCTATTCATGTCAATGATGGTTATCTTACTAGTATGAATTCATTAATCATGTTTATTTATTACATAGTATCCATGTTGCCATTGGTTAGGTACATACTACATATTGCATCAAGAAATTTGTATGTTTTTATTTCAAGAAAAAGATAGATGTATAGGTATGTAATGTACATAAAATATAATCTGGGCATTCAGGTTTTTGGGCCTGGGTTTACCTCCGTCCGTACCCGACCCAAATAAAATATGGGTTTAAATTTTAGGCCCGGCCCACCCATAGTGTAAACCGGGTTCGGGTCTGGATCAGGTTATGCGGGCTGGGTCACGGGTCGGATCGGGTCGGCCCAACCCGATGCTCATCCCTACCAACATATATGTAAGATAAGGTGCTTACCCTCATAGTAGTACAACCACATATGAAGACATGTATAAAAGAATGGTTTACCTGATTCTCACCTTAAATAATGTTTTATTTTACTTTCTTTCTTCAAATATTTCATTATGCTAGTTAATATATATGTATTTGACCCACGTACACAACTTTTGTTGATTCATCTGTTTCATGTAATTTCTAGGTTCAAAGAGCAAGCAATGCACATAAAAGTACCAGAAGACATGTAATAAAGTTCCCTTGGAGATATTAGCTAGATGGATGTTCATCTCTATTTGCTTTTAACTAGTTGCATTTCTTTTCCTTATAAATGATGTATATGAAACTTTTCATTTCCTAGAACTAGTCTTTCTTTTCATTGAATAATGTAATCATGACTATTTATCCTTATGAATGATGGTGTTCTGTGGCATTATATATGATGTTTTGTGAACATGATATGACTTCTGTATATTCTAGATGAAAATCACAATCCCTTATATTTTCCCTCTTGACATCTTATAGATATGAGTGCATGCATATCTAGGAAATTCCATCATGGAAAGTATATATTAAGTGGCAACGTCACAGTTGGTATTAGATCCAATGTTCACACATCATGGCCACATGAAACATCATTCACCCTATTGTGATTCTAGGGTAGTCCTTCAATTAGGGATATGAAGGGTGGATGTGTCTAGGATATCAACTTCCATGGGTCTTACTAAAGTCTCTGAGCCACTTTGCTTGGCAATCATGAGGCTGCCTTTATGGTGGTATAAGTCTACCTGGCCTAGACCCTAAGGGTCCCTTACTTCTTGGGCATACCTTAATTAAGGACCCTTCTCATCTATACATCTTCTCTATATAAATTCCCTCTCATCTCTCATTCTCTCTCTATCTATTTTATAGGTATTTCCCTCTCATCTCTATGATATAAGATTAGGAATTAATCACTATAGTTAAAGTCCTAAGCATTTAATGATAAGGATTATTAGGATATCCTACAAAAAGTATAACACTAAGATCATGAATAACTAATAAAGAGGAATAATGAAATATAATGTAATTCAAAAAATAGGAAGAGAAAAAGAAATAAAATATCTAATCTATTTGACTTAATTTTTAGGATGCCTCCAAAAATCTATGATTCTAAGGCCTCTGAAGAATCATCCTCTAAAAAGAGAAAGGAATGTGACACCTCTAATGTACCTGATCCTGACACTATCTCCAGGTATAGGTGGGAAGAAGAAAAGAAAATCCTCTTAGACTTCATGGAGAACGTTTCCCTAAAAGGAAGCCCTGAACCCAGTTCATCTAGGAAAAAGAAATTGACTATGCTTGATTTTGTCAAACTCAACCCTGACACCTTTTGAGGGGAAGAACAACCTGAGGTGATGGATAAGGCCAAAGCCTGGACCCTGTCAGTGGAGAATTCTTTCCGTACCCTATAAGTACCCAATGAGACGATGGTCAAACTTGTCGCACACCTACTTAAGGGAGGGGCAAAGGTTTAGTGGGAAAATTACAATGGGAATACAAAATAAAAGGTAGATGCCATGAAATGGGAAGCCTTCAAAATATATTCCACTGACCATTTTATGCCTATAGATGAAAGGAAGAGGAAGGAGAGGATGTACATTGAACTTAAGCAGGGAAAACACTCTATGGCTAACTACACTCAGAAGTTTAGACTTCTGGAGCGTTATGCACTCATTAAGATTGAAGATCTCCTCTTAAAGCACTATGTTGACTGCCTAGATGCCAACCTAAAAGACCTAGTCATCAACTCCTATCCCAAGAACTTTGATGAAGCCCTAGATATGGCCCTTAAACTAGAAAGGGAGTAGGGTATGCAAAAACCTTTGAGCATGGGATACCTAGGGTTAACCACCACTGACAAATATAATTCTACAAAGTTTCACCCTGACCATAAAAAGGGATCAAGAAAGGGAGGTTCAAGTAACGGAGGACTAAGAAACAACCAGAACAAACTGAATACATATGAAAACAAATGTAAGACTTGTGGATGAGGACATGATGGACCTTGCCACTATGCCAAGCTTGTTTGCTACAACTAAAAGAAGGAGGTTCATTTCATTGCCAAGTGCCCTACTCTGTCTTTCTTTGGAAACCCTCCAGTAGGTACTCTGCCTCCTCAAAGGAACCACAATGCCAGAGTGTTTGCAGTAACTGCAGAAGAGGCTAAGGCAAATCCAAATTGGCTAGTTGAAGGAAACCTTAATTCTTTTCAATAATATAAATATCCTATTCAATCCCTTCAAATATTCATAACACATTATTTTATATAGGCATTGTATTCCTTAATGATCATCTTGTTAAAGCTTTGTTTGATTCCAGATCTACAAATACTTTCATATCATGAAATCTTGCATCTATGTTACATTTACAAATAAGGGATCTGGGATATATTCTTGATGTGACAACTCCTAGTCGTAAAATACTCTGTACATTATAGAAACTGATGTCCTGCCTATAAAATTTGAAAATCATGATATTCCCTTCAAATTCATCCTCTTGACAATGGAAGACTTTGATATTATACTTGTTATGAATTGGATATACAAGTATAATGCAAAAATTGACTATAGGGAAAAGATGGCAATCCTATCAACCTCATCCTAATCCTATGGTGATCCCTAGGGGAAGTAGATTATGTAATAATATTATAATATCCTCTAATCAAGATAAAATGCTCATTTCTAAAGGTTGTAAAGTCTTCCTTACATTAGTCGTAGAGACCAGTCCTAGTACTAGACTCGTAGAAAGATTGGAGGTGGTATGTGGTTTTCTTGACATATTTTCGAAGGAGCTTCCTGGCTACCTCCAGACCAAGACATTGAGTTCTCTATAGATCTTCTTCCTGGAACCACTCTGATTTCTAGGGCCCTATATTGGATGGCTCCTACTGTGATTTTGGAGTGGAAGAACTAATTACAAGAACTTCTTGATAAAGGTTTTATTCATCCTAGTGTTTCCCCTTCCGGTGCACCTTCTCTCTTCATAAAGAAGAAGGAAAATTCTATGTGTATGTGTATTGACTACTAAATGTTGAACCATGCCACTATTAAAAAAAGTACCCTCTTCCTCACACTGATGAGATCTTTCATCATCTTCACACTGCCAATGTTTTCTCTAAGATTGACCTTCATTCTGGCTACCATCAACTTAAAGTCAAAGTTTTTGATGACATTTCTAAGATTTCCCTCTGAACTCGTTATGGGCATTACAAATTTCTAGTGATGCCATATAGTTTATGTATCACACCTGGTGTATTCATGAACCTGATGAACAAAGTCTTCCAACTCTATCTTGATGAGTTTTTGGTCATCTTTATTGACAATATTCTATTCTCATCTAACTCTATAGAGAAACATCATGAGCACTTGAAGGCAGTCCTTGAAATTGTTTGATCTCAGAAGTTCTATGGAAAGCTCTCTGAATGTGAATTCTAGATTGATAAAGTCATGTTTCTTGCACATTTCATCTTTGAGGGTAACATATCTATTGATCCTGCCAAAGTACCTGTTGTTCTTGATTGGAAACCTCCTCAGAATCCTTCTAAAATCCAGAGTTTCTTAGATTTAGCCAAATGCTATTGTTGTTTCATCCCAAATTTCTCTAAATTTGCACTCCCTCTTATTATTCTTACTTGGAAGGATGAGCATTTCATATGGTCAGATGCTTGTGAGTCCAATTTCCAGGAGCTAAAGCAAAAATTGGCATCAACACATGTTCTAGTTTTACCCTGTGGCAATGAAGGGTTTGTGATATTCATTGAAACTTCAACGAATGTGTTAGGTTGTGTCCTACAACAGAATGGAAAGGTGGTGTCCTTTACATCCAGACAACTAAAACCTAATGAACTTAATTATCCTACACATGATTTGGAATTAGTTGAAATCATTAATGATTTCATAATCTGGAGGCACTACCTATATGGCACAATGTTTGATATCTTTTCTGACCATAAAATCCTGAAGTACATCCTGACTAAGAAGGACATGAACATGCGGCAATGCTAATGGATTGAGTATCTAAAAGACTACAATTTCACTATTGCCTATCATCTGGGAAAGACAAATGTAGTCGATGATACCCTTTGTAGGAAAAGGTGTGCATCTTTATCTGTCCTCGAGTGGAGGAACATGGAGGATCTGGTGGGATGGAAGCCACATCTTTTGCATGATCGTATCCATGCCAACAATATTTCTATCATGCCTGGTCTATAGTCTAAACTTCTCAAGGAACACAAAGCCAGTCCTAATCTTGAAGAACTCATATTTCTCTTGACAAAACCTCAAACACACTTGTATGTGGGTCTGGATGGTGTTCTTCGATATAAGAACCATATTTGAGTTCCTGAGGAGACAGTTGTAAAGATGAAGATTCTCAGTGAGGCACATGGGTCAAAGTGCATAGTTCATCTTGGAACAACTATGATGTGCAAAAACCTACAATGTTAGTTCTAGTGGAGAGGCATGAAGCGTGATATTGCTAAATTTGTGTCTGGATGTTTGATGTGCCAGAGGATCAAGGTAGTTCACCAGAGACCAGGTGGTCTACTACAAGCCCTTGAAATCCTAGAATGGAAATGAGAACACATCACCATAGATTTCATGGTGGGGCTACCCAGGACCAGAAAGGGATATGATGTTGCATGAGTTATAGTGGATCGTCTCACAAAATCAGCCCAATTTCTCCATGTGAAGACTATTGCAAAAGTAGCTGATCTTGTCAACCTCTCTATACAAGAGATAATACGTCTGCATGGAGTTCCAACGTCCATTGTCTCAGACAGGGACCCAAAATTCACTTTCAATTTGTGGAAGAAGGTTTAAGGGGAATTGGGCACAAAGTTGAACTTCAACACAACATACCATCTAAAGTCAAATGATTAGTTAGAATGTACAATACAGATTCTGGAGGATTTTCTATGAGCTTGTGTTCTCAATTGGGAAGGCTCATGGGACCATCATTTGTCCTTAGCTAAGTTTGCATATAATAATAGCTATTTGGTGAGTATAGGGATGCCTCCATATGAAGCCCACTATGAAACACCCTACCAATCTCCACTACACTAGGATGATATTGGGGAGAATTCCTGATGAAATTTGAGGAGATGTGGTTGTATACAGATAAATTTGCATTAATTGAGTAGAGAATGAAGTGACCACATGATAGGAAGAAATCTTATGAAGATGCTCACCAATAAGAATGTCAGTTCAAGGAAGGTGACCATGTTTTTATGAAGATCATACCTATATGAGCTTTAGACAAGGACAAGGGGAAGCTCAGTCCTTGCTTCGTGGGACCCTTTAAGATCTTTGAAAGGGTTGGTGAAGGTCCTTACCATCTTGCTAAACCACCTCAATATAATGACATGCACAATGTCTTCCATGTATCTAATATGAATACTTATGTCAAAGACCCCAGTCACATTCTGAATCATGAGGCTCTATAGCTGAAAGATAATCTTTCCTATGATGAATCCCCAATCAGAATTCTTAATTCGAAGACAAATGAGCTTTGTATTAATTGGTGCATAGATATGGTGAAAGTTCTCTGGAACCACCATGTTCAGTGTGATGCTACATGGGTTCTCAAGTCTGAGATCGAGCGGAAATACCCACATCTCTTTCAGGCTGCTTGAATTTTGATGACAAAATTCTTAAAAAGTAGGGGATAATGTGACAAAATGATTTTTTTCATTAATTTTCTCAATCTTACAAATTTATTATAAATAAGTTCTCAAATTATTGATAAAAGTACCCTCAATTATCTCCCTCACTAATTCGACAAAAGGGGTCACCAATTTCATAAAAATACAAACCCAAATCCCATATTAAGATGGGTTATATGTATTAGGGTCCATGGTGGTCAATTTATATAATCAACATTCGAGTTTGACCCCCAAATTTGTACCATATCTAGATGACATCATAATGAATCTCCATTTAAAATTTCACTTCAACTGGATAATTTGTTTCGAAGATATAAGCTTTTGAATTTATGTACATTATTTCAATCATTTAATTCTATGACCTAAGTTTCAGGTTTAGTTGATCATATGAGTGACATTTGTATGTCACGCAACCATAATATCTTCTAAGCATAGACCATTTTGGTCTGACATTAGATCAGCACCGTTGAAAAAGGATCTGACAATGCGTACGTCATCACCTACCTCTCCAAAGCTCACATGATTCCTATAGACTGATTCAATATTGTGATCATGCTGCAACCCAACAGACGTGGTTGATTCCTCATGAGATATTTGGAGGAGCAAATCCTCTCCGCTTTGTGAGTCCAATGAATTCTAAAACTAGCCCCCTAAGCCTTGGATTAGCAAGAACAACCTCCTCTGTTCTTTCACTTCTCATTGACGGCGTTCCCTGGGAATTTTGATCCCAAACCTCCTCACCCCTATGTTAGACCTCCCATATCTCCTCCATTGTTTCCTTTACCTAATCGCACCTTCAATTTCTAGTGAAACCACCCTACCCCCTCCACTTCCTCACCTTCAACCTCCAGTCACCTTGCTGTCCCTGAACCACAACCCTGAGCACAACAATCTAACATCTCCATCACCTTTGCCTGACTTCAAAGGATTGTTGTTGCATATCAACCCCCTTGCAACTTCCTTCCTTCTCTCAGACCTCCCTTCCTTCATTAACCCCTCCATCCTCCATGGTAGCTCTCAATTCCATGATGCAAGAGAGTGTCGGCCAAGCTTAGAGATCCCCAATGAAGCTACTAGCTCCACTTGATAACTGTGAGCTGGAGCACTGAATGATATAATCCTTTCCAGGGTTGGAGCAAGTCACTGGTAACAAAGAAGGAGGAGTTGACAAGGATTTGTCCATGCAGTGCCATCTCCGCCAAAGGGAGCCAACCACAAGTCATCACCTCAGCGAGCACCCTGGGCCAACCCCAGGAGGAAAGGTGGTCTGCATGGAGCCGACTCAGATAGCCAGACCAATCATGTGACACTACGTCAGTAGAGAAATCATGGGTTAAGAAATGCCTAGCCTCACAAGGCCTGATCAATTTGGGCCATTGACCCAGTTGGATCTGACCGTTGATCAAGGTCTATTCTCAACCCTTTTTATTTAATTGAATAGAAACTTGTTTATCTTAGAAAAATAACATATTATGCTAGGAATATCAAACAATAGCAAACCTATACATCATTTTCATCAAAAAAATATGGGGAACCTAATAAAATACTTTCAAAACCTAAACTTGTCCCCTTTCTAAAGATAGTAGCCTAAAGCCTTAATGATCATACTATTATTATTTTATTGTGTAATAATAGTTATTCATGATTTTGAATCTGATATTCGTGACATTTAACCCTAATAGAGTCTCTTATGCTCATACATCACAAAACCCTAATTAGGTAATGACTAGTAATCCAAAGAGTATGGAAACCCTAATAATAAGATTTTCTCTCTCTATAATAAACCTTTATGTATTATTTGTCAAACCCTAATCAAAGAATGATCTATAATGAGTTATGTATGACTCCCAAAACCCTAGATTCAACTCTAATTTTGTTGGATCATGTGAGCCTTAAAAGGAAGCTAATGATGACCTATATCATATAGAAACCCTAATCCTAAATGTTCCTTTTAAATAATCAAGGGTATCGTAATCTCTGTGTAACCCTAAATGTGAGATATAATCCTATGACTCCAAAATGAGATGAATTCAATACATAATTTCTAATCTAAGCATAAGAGGGTGTTAATAACCTTGAGTAAATAACAAACCCTAGTTTTTGGTCGTATGGACTCATAGTAACATTACACCCTTGATTTCCTGTCAGGGTGATCTATTTACTGTTTCTCTAGACTCTTGGGAATTTATATCTGATACAACAAGTACATGGGTTTTATAAGTATAAAACTAGTTTTCATGGATGCATAAGATATGGAATACTTTGGATGCTTTATTTGTATATAAGATCTCTAATGCATATTAGTAGTATTGCTTCACCAAAACATTAAGGAACAAAAATGAATAGATGGGTTGTAGCTATTGAAGTGAGATAAGTATTTCTCCCTCTACTAAATACTAAGGCCAACACATCCCCATAGCCCTAGGGGTGTGGATCCCCATAGCCCAAGGGGAGGGGAGGGCCCAAAATATATGTAAGATAAGGTGCTGACCCACTTAATAGTACAACCACATCTGAAGACATGTATAAAAGAATGGTTTACCTGATTCTCGCCTTAAATAATGTGTTCTTTTACTTTCTTTACTAAAATATTTCATTATTTCAGTTACTATATATGTATTTCACCAACATAAACAACTTTTGTTGATTCATCTATTTCACATAGTTTCTAGGTGCAAAGAACAATTAATGCACATCAAAGTACCAAAATACATGTAATAAAGTTCCCTTGGAGGATGTCAGCTAGATGGATGTGCATATCTATTTTCTTATAACTAGTTGCATTTTTTTTCCTTATATATAATGTATAGGATATCTTATGTCCTATGTACTTTACATTTCCTAGAACTAGTCTTTCTTTCAATTAAATAATGTAATCATACTATTTATCCCTATAGATGATGGTGTTTTGTGGCATTTTATATGATGTTTTGTGAACATGATCTGGATTTAGTATATTATTGATGACAATCACAATCTGTTATATTTTCCCACTTGAAATCTTATAGATATGAGTGCATATCTAGGGAATGTCATTATGGAAAGTATATAAGAATCAGGGACGTCACATGGACCTGTCTCACACACAATAGGGTATGCCACCAAGGCAATGCAGATCAACATGACAGGGCCCCCACCAAGATAGACTGCATTGAGGACATGATAGGCAAGTTGGCCAGTTAGAATGAGGTGATCATTGCCCAGACACAGTGGGAATTCTAGAGCCAAGGATCACATATCCGTAGTATAGAGAATCATATCTCTTAGATAGAAGTAGAAGTGGCTTCCATGAAGAAACCCATTCAACAGGGATTCCCAAGAAATACTGACATATCGTATGGAAACCATCAAGTGAAGGCAATGTTGCTACATAGTGCGGAGAAAGTGATAAATGAAAAGAGGATAGTGCCATAGGCTAAAGATAAAGCTAGTGACATAGGACCAGTGGTGACTACCGATCCAGTTGAGCTGGACACTGCAACACAAGACAAAGAAGTTGAAGAAGAAACTAATGAACTAAGGGAGACAAGGAAGGAGGCATATGTCCAACCTCACCAAAGGAAGTTGGTGACACCAATGCTTTTCCCAAGCATCTTGAAGGAAAAGAAAGTTGACCGACAATTTTAGAAGTTTCTGGAAAGTTTCAGAATGCTTCATGCCAACATCCATCTCATTTATGTAGTTGAACTAATTCCTTCTTACTAAAATTTTCTAAAGGACATAATCAATAAAAAGAGGATGATAGCTGATTCAAATGTAGTGGCATTGAGAGATAAAGTTAGTGCTCTCATTCAGATGAGATTTTCGTGAAAGTGGCAGAATCCAGGATGCTTCAATATACCATGATACATTAGGAAGACAATGTATAGAGAAGCTCTATGTGACTCAGGGGAAAGCATAAATTTCATGCCCTTGACTACTTCCAAGAAATTGGGTCTCAAGGAATCCAAAAAGAGCAACATGACCATACAACTAGAAGATAATTCAGTGGTTAGGCCATATGGTATATGTGAGGACGTTCTTGTCAAAGTTGACAAATTTGTGTTTCCAATAGATTTTGTAGTCATGGAGATGTAGGATGATCATGGAAATGAACTACTTCTAGGAAGACAATTTCAAGCTACTGCAGATATGATTCTAGATATGAGAAGAGGAAGATGGACATTGTGTATCAAGGATCACTACTTTGAAATGAAGATGACCTATTATGCACAACTAGTTCAGGAGAAAGTACAATGTCACATGTTACATCATGTATAAGAAGAGGTGTCTATACTGCTAGGGAAGCCATACCTAGACATCACTCATGTGATGACCAAGGTATAGAAAGGCACATTGGAAGTGAATATCATGGAGCATAGCAAGAAAGTTTTATTGGCTAAGGTGGTCAATATCCTAATGATGAAGAGGAGTAAGAGTGCCCAGTGATGATTGAAGAGGTGACATCTTCCACTCTTGTTCAAGCATATCCATAGTGACCTTTGGAGGTGTGCATTATGAATTTGATAGATGACTACACACGATGTCATTCTTTGGAGGAATGTGTCTTGTTTCTCAAGGCATTTCCATGTTACTACACTAGGAACTATGAAGATCGAGCACCACCTCCACCACCATTGATTCCATCTCTACAAAGTCCTGCAAATCTTTAGTTGAATCCATTGTCACTGTACTTGAAATACATCTTCTTGGTAGCAAATGAGAAGCTTTTGGTCATTATTTCAGCCTCCTTGACCATCCAAGTTGAGGAGAAATTGTTAGTGGTGTTGAAGAACCATCGGGGTGCATTTGGGTGGTCATTTGCAGATGTCAAGGGTATCTCCCCTAGCTTTTTCCAGCATAAGATCCCCATTAAAGAAGGATCCAAGCCGATAATGCAACCTAAGTGGCATCTCAATCCCATCATGACTGAGGTAGTGAAGAAAGAGGTAGTAAAGTTTCTGTCAAAAGGTACAATTTATGCTATCTCTGACTCAAATTGGGTTAGTCCAACCTAAGTGGTTCCTAAGAAAGGGGGATAATGATCAAAACAAACTCTACAAGTGAATTAATTTCTACTTTGGTGACTGGGTGGCGAGTTTGTATTAATTATCATGCTTTGAATGCTTCCACACTGAAAAATAGTTTTATGCTTCCTTTTATTGATCAAATTCTTGAGCAGCTTGCCAGACTCTCTCATTTCAATTTTCTTGATGGGTATTCTGAATATAATCACATTTCCATCGAGCCACATGACCAAGAGAAATCTACTTTCACTTGTCCCTATGGTACATTTGGTTACCGTCGAATGCATTTTGGGTTATGCAATTCACCATCGACTTTCTAGAGATGTAAGCTAGTCATTTTTTATGATACAGTAGAGCGATGTCTCGAGGTTTTCATGGATGATTTTTTAGTCTATGGGGAGTCATTTGAAGACTTCTTTGACAATCTTGACAAGGTTTTGTAGTGTTGTAAAGAAACTCACTTAGTGCTGAATTGGGAAAAATGTCACATGATGTGGGTAAGGGAATAGTCTTGGGACACAAGGTGTCCAACACGGGAATGGAGGTTGACCTAGTTAAAATAAAATTCATCTCTAATCTACCTCCACCATCATCAGTGAAGGGGGTAAGGAGTTTCCTAGGATATGCTAGTTTTTATCAACACTTTATTAAATATTTCTCAAAGATAGCAAAGCCACTTTCTGAATTAATAGAAAAAGACACCAAGTTTAACTTTGACGAGCGGTGTTTGAAAGATGTTGAGGTTTTGATGGAGAAAATGGTCTACGAACCCATGGTACAAGCTCCATATTGGAGCCAACCATTCGAGCTCATGTGTGATACATTTGAGTATTCTAAAGAGGCCATTTTAGGACAACCCAAAGACAAGAACCCCACTATTATCTACTATGCATATAAGACCCTAAATGATGCCCAACTTAACTATACAACAACTAAAAATGGCTGTGGTTTTTCTTTAAAATGTTTTTGCCAGTATTTGATAGGGGCAAGGGTCATTGTGTAGACTGATCACGCAACAATTAAGTATTTGTTGCAAAAGAAAGATGCCAAACCTAGGTTTATTAGATGGATCTTGTTACTGTAGGAGTTTGATATTGAAATCAATGATAAAGTAGGGATAGAGAATGTGGTGGAAAACCATTTGTCTAGGTTAGAAAGAGTGGATGAGAAGGACCTAGAGATACCTATAGTTGAAAATTTCCCCGATGAGTAGTTGTTCGCCATAAAGTCTAAGGTCCCATGGCAAACATTGTGAACTACTTGGCTTGTGACGAGTTTCTAGAAGATTGGGGTTATCAAGATTATAAGATTTCTCCCATTCCTTTAGATTCTATGTGTGGGATGATCCCATTTTGCTCAAACAATGTAGGGATGGGATTTTGAGGAAGTGTATCCCTGAATGTGATACAGAGAACATGTTGTCACACTGTCACTCCCTGCCTAGAGAGGGACACCATGCTAGCTCAAGGATAATGGCCAAAGTGTTAGAGTGTGAATTTTATTGGCCAAAACTTTCTAAGGATGCTTACAACAATGTGCATAATTTTGATGTGTGTCAATGTGTAAGAAATATATCTAGGAGACATCGCATGCCCCTAAATCCCTTTCAGGAAGTTGAGGTTTTTGACTTATGGGGAATAGATTTCATGGGTACTTTTATTTCTTCAAATTCCAATATATATATATATATTGCTTGCCATAGATTATGTATCTAATTGGGTGGAAGAAATTTGAACCCACACCAATGATGCTCAGGTGGTATGTAAATTTGTAAAAGATCATTTGTTTTGTAGGTTTGGGGTTCCAAGAGTGATAATAAGTTATGGGGGGTCTCACTTCACCAATAAAAAGTTAGGTGCATTGTTGAGTAAGTATGGAGTGAGACCTAGAGTAGGAACCCCATATCACCCTCAAACCCAAGGACAAGTTGAGGTGTCTAATAGGGAGATGAAGAAGATCTTATAAAAGACAGTCTCAACCAATAGGACAAATTGGAGCATGCAACTTAATGATGCTCTCTGGGCATGTAGGACAGCCTATAAATGCCTATACGAATAATTCCTTTTCGATTGGTCTATGGGAGAGCATGCCATTTACCTATGAAATTGGAACACAAAGCCAGACGGTCTTTGAGGAAATTGAATTATAATCTAGATGATGCAGAGATAAAAGAATGTTGGAACTCAATGAATTAGATGAGTTCAGGATAGATGCCTATGAAATCTCTAGGATCTAAAAAGACAAAACAAAGTAAATCCATGACCTCCACATATTGCATAGAGTGTTCACTCCAAGACAAAAGGTTCTTTTATTCAGTTCTAGGATGAAGTTGCATCCTGGGAAATTGAGTTCTAGATGGAGTGGTGCATTTGTGGCAGTTTAGGTTTTTCCTCATGGGGTAGTAAAGATTAGAAATGGAGCTGAGAAATTCCTTGAAAATGCCCAGAGGTTAAAACACTATTTTGGAGGAGACTTTCTAGGTGAGGGAGAGGAGTCAAAACTTCTTGACATTCACTGATTGTTTTGGATTTGATTATCGAGCCTATGACATAAAATAAGGGTGCTTGTTGGGAGGTAACCCAACTATCCTTTACTTTTTTAGGATTTTGTTCTTTACATTCATGTTCTTTACATTCTAATTGCATTGCATTATTTTCATTGTAAAAAGGTGTCTTGATCATTCTTATTTGGTGTGCAGACAGAGCAAAAGTTAGTAGTACCGATTGCATAGTCGGTAGTACCAACACAATCATAGGAACAACATGATCTAGTTTCATAAAAACTCAATACCACCGACACTCATGTCGTAGTACTGAGAATTCTCAAATGGGACAGCCAAAAATCTTTTCAGGAGCATCGACATTGAGGTCGTTAGCACCAAATTTTTGTACAGACAAGCCAAGTTAACCCAATAGGGATTGATACTTATCACACCCAACTTGCTAGTACCAAACCCACAACCATGCTCCAGGTTCAGGGTATACAGAGACTGCTCGAAAGAATCAAAATTTTAAAAATCTTGGTACTACCAAAACGCCAGTCGATAGTATCGACATCATTCGACACAAGAAAGCATAAATCATCTTAGTACTATTGACACACTGGTCAATAGTACCAACATCTAGAAAACTACAATCTATGGGTGCACCATCAACGACCACAATTGTCCACGTCCAACTGTCAATTGTACCGATCTGACATGTACCTTGAAATGTCAGTACTACCTACATTTGTCAGTACTACTAATGCGGGATAATCTGCATGCCTAAACTTCAACGAATAGGAGATGTCAGTATCAATGGTTGGTACCAACTGACGTGGATTGTGGGGGAGAAGTTGATACTACCGACACTCACGTCGGTACCACTAACATGATGCCTGAAGGCAACTCTTAAGCTATAAAAGGAATGGTTTGGGTTGTGTTTCAATCACAACCACGCCACATCCTTTCTAAGAAGAAGTGTACAAGTTCTTTCAGGCAATCAGAGTCTTCACCAAGATCTTCCTCCTCCATCCCTTTCTTGTACTGGGATGATGTCATATAGGCAACCAACTTCCTCAGTGATAGGGAACACCATGTTGGTACCTAAGCCAACACACATTTCTCACATCAACACTGAACAGAGGAAATCTATGCAGGCTTTATGAATAGAGAGCTCATCCTGAGACGGTATGGAGACTATGTTTTCCATGCCTCCATCAGCTTCACTGACAACCTACACCACGTCTGCACAGCCCAAGGCTTGGTGGGGGGATCACCCTTTCTTTGGTGATTGGGCCACTCACCTGGAAATTGTTTGTCAATTTTTGGTATCTTTGGAGATCTACTGCAACCTTGGCATGGGGAAGGATGGTGGGAAGGATGGGTGAAGTTCCATCTTTTCGACACCACCTATTGGTTGACATTGAAGGAGTTCAACACTATTTGTAGGTGGCCGCTTGGATATGTGCACTTCACCAACAGTGATTTCAACTACACAGGTGCATGGAGGCTTTGTACAAATTTGCCATAGGGCTACACGATCAATTGTCATAGGAACTCTATCGCCAACATTGAGAATCCATTTTCTTATATTCTGCATCGCTATCTCACAACACAATTTTTTCCAAGTCCAGTCAAGGATAGGGGAAGGTGTAACAGGTGGACCTTTATGCCCTTTGGTCTTTGTTGGCCTTAGGGAAAGAGACGTTCTAGTTTGTCTCCTTCTTCTGCAATACATGATGGAAATAAAGAAATCGGTGCAGAGGAAGCCTTCAATCCATTTTGGAGGGCTCATTAATCCCATTTCTATGCATCTCAATCTAGACCTCTCCACCTCTAAGTCTTTGAAGACATCCTCCAAGTTGAATCTGAAGCACTTCAAGAGAGAAAACCTCATCATCGAGCTCCATGGGAAAGTGTATGATGGTTGTACACTTAGTGAACAATGGTGAGAGAGGGAACTCCCAGACCCCATCTTCAACTTGTGAGGTATTTGACACATGAGGTGTCCAGAAGAGGATGCCATGGATGGATATGAAGAAGAATATGACAACTTCGAGCAGGATCAAGAGAATGAGCAAGATGAAGAAGAAGAGGAGGAAGAGGCTACCATGCCATTCACAAGGGGGTGCATTATCTAAAAGCACTCTAGAGGACATGGCTCTTCCAACTACTCTACTCCACCACCTTATGAGGATGATGAACCATACTTAATAGCAAGTATGTATGAGATATTACATGAAATACATCAAGGTAAACAACAATAGACAACAACATTGAAAGGCATTCATTATGTCAAAGGACGGCTATACCAGAACCAACAAGCCATTTTTTAGAATGAGCGACTTCTCCTAGCCAACTAGGAGAATATGCATACGCTCCTATAGCAAATGGAAAACTATCAGCAGTCGTTCTTTGACAACTACTAGAGCCTAGGTTATTTTGGCAGCTATCCACATCCTGTAGAGGCACCACAACACCCCCCCCCCCCCGACATTTTAGGACACTTTCTACCCCCATGACCCAACCATGCCGCAACCACCACCACCATCATTTTGATCGGTACCATTGTTCTACCTCTTTTTCTAGATTTTGACTATGAGGACATAGTCAAGTTCAATCTTGGGGGGTTGGAACATCTCTATCTTTATTTATTGTTTTAAGTTTTTTTAGGATCCACATATATCTAGTGTAATTGTGGACCAGTAGAAGCATGATTTCTATCTTTGTTAATCATAGAATGTTTTCTTTCACGTCTTTGTAAAGAATATTAAAAATTGAAAATTTTTGTCTTAGTTGCAATTTCTTGAGTGGCTTCACCTAGAGGAAGTGTGTGGATTAGTTAGCTTAAGGACATTTGATATGAATGGAAATCTCAATTATCCATGTAAAGTGGATGACGATGGGGCTTGAGCCTAAATTGATCAAACAATTAATGGGACCTATATTGAAGTTTAAGAGAGGAATCCTAAGGTTACCCTATACACAGGTCAGTAGTAGAGGGACATATCATAGCTTAAGAATGGCATTGTCTCTTAATTCTGTGATTCCACCCATTTTGATCCACCACTTTAAGATGATAAAGTAACACAAATTGTTTTGTTTTGAGTGAATTACATGGCATAATAGGTGAAACGATAGTTAGTTATGTTTAGTGCATTAGTTACAAACTGAAGAATTTTTTTTTGTTCTGATGCATATCATCTAGTTGCATAACAAATGCCATGTACATTACATATCTTTTGCATCATTCATTGTTCACCATGTACGCATGTATTTTCTTTTGAAATTTACCATGTAGGAATACACATCCATACCTCTTAAAAGTATAATGAAAAAAAAGAGATGTTTGATTAGTGTAGTGAAGCCCAAGCATACTCTTCAATCATGATAAAACATGGGATAAAGGAAAAAATAAGAAAGAAAATTTCAATAAAGAGGTGAGAAAGTTGCCTTTGCTCATCTCTAGACCATTCTTCAAAAAGAAGATGAACTCATGTCGATGATGTATTCTTTTTATTCCACTTTCATCAGTCCAATGAAGTTCTCAGTGCATACATCATTCCACCCACAATAGTAGTCATTAGGATTTATGCATTTGCTCTTTTTCACCATGTTAGGTTCATCATCTTTTATTTTTGCATAAATGATTCAAAGTTACTTGTAATTCTTCATAAGACACCTATTTTGTTCCATCCATTACTCTTATTGGTATTGCCACAAATGTGATTGATCTCCTCATTCATTCTTATAAGGGTAGTTGCTTCCAATTAGTTTGGTATTTAGGAAAGAGCAATGTAGATAGAGAATCATATGATGCAATAAGAAAATTCCTGATTGACTATGATATTAACTGCTCTACTGATAGTGTTTCATTGATATGAGGATGGACAACTTTTATGGATATTTTTGGTCACTTTAGAGTAGTTCATGTTTAGTGGTCAATAAAGGCTGGTTTGGGACTGCCATGTGGGATAATTTGAGAATGGAAATTCATATCCCTTATCCTTTTGCTGACTTGTCTCAAACTGATCTGAGGGTGTGTTTCTCAAAGATGAGAAACATTTATTCTTATGGGAGTTTGATGCACTGAATAATTGTTACTTTTACATGTTGTTTTACTATGTATTATGTGCTTATCATTCATTATTTATCAATTATGCATGATTTATCATTAATAGCTTGTGGTAGTTAATTGTATCAAATATTCATTACTTTTACTATTCTCAATTTATTTATCATTATTTGGGAGCTTATGTTTGCTTTTGTTGAATTTTAGGTGAACCAACAAGAAACGACATAACTCGGTACTACCGACAAGCATGTCAGTGGTACCAACATTTAATGAAAAGGAACAGACTAGAATCGAGGAAACTTGATAATAATGAAACAAGAATTGGTACTACTAACATTTTAACAGGAGCGTCTCAGGATGAATCTCGATACTACTGACGCCCAGCTTGGTGGTACTGACTTGTACTAAAAATACAACAGGGAACTTTAGCGAAAATCTTAGTACTACTAACAAAAAACTTGGTAGTACTGATAGCTTATAATGGATTGCAACTAATTGAGGGTGGCCATACTACAGACAACAAGTTGGTAGTACTCACTTGGTACGATCAGGCCAGATCAAAAATCACAATTAACCAATAGTCAGGACTTAATGACACCCTAAGTCACTTCCATGACTTAGGGGATTTGTGACCAGACCTAGGTATCATGTTCTATTCCATTGCACAACAATCGAGAGTTAGAAGAGGAGAAAGGAGAGAAGAGAGCCACTTTCAGGGAGATTTAGGCACCTCTGATGGATGGATTTGTAGTCAGAGGTTAGCAAATCGACACATTTGAGAGGGGGAGTCATCCAGACCGTCTTCTTCAGGGGTTACATTGGTTTTCTAATATTTCCAACATTTTTCTCTTCTTCTCCCATGTTTTTGACAATGAAAATCATGTGGAGCAAATCCTCTTTATTACTAATGACTTGGGAATAGCCCAGTTTTGCATTGTAATTGACAATTATGAATTAATATGCATATTTCTCTTAATTCCTAAACATGCCTCTATGATTGCTTCATGATCGCTTGATCTTGATCACCATAGGTGATTTCTTAGACCATTAATTTCTTTGAGAGAGCGATTAAGGGTTGGAAAATTCATAGATAGACACAATTTATACCGCACCTTATGAGAGGCCCTACAATTGTAAAGGGAATAACCCAGAGAATCCGATAAAGCACCAAACTAATAATCAAAATGCTAAAAGAGTGGAATTTATATTAGATTAGGTAGTGAATTACAATGTGAGAGTGGGTAATTCTTGCTACAAGTCCCTTGGTCCATGGCTAGGAGGAATAACTATTAATGAAAGAATTTTGATTACAATGTGAAATGTGGTGAAACTATAATTCTAAGGAATTTATTCCAATTGTGATCACAACCAATAATCCTAGTTTTACTTCCTATGATTTAGACAATTAAGAAACCAATCACTCTTTTTTATTAGGCCTAGCTTATTAGGTCATCGTTAGTAGTAGTCTCTTGATACACATTTTCCACTTGTTTGATATTCAAGCCTCTTTAGGCCTATATTACATTGATACATGCACTTGCATTTTATACATGTAGTTTAGACACATCAATGACACATGGGGATTGCCTATGAGTGTAGATGGGATTTGTCTATACTAATGTAGTTTGATATCCTGGCCACTTGATAAGCAAGATTGAGAAAAGCATTTGCATGCACATTTGAATCAATATGTGATATTCAGGTCAAATATACCTTAGACATTCTGATCCAGGTTCAATGAACATGTATGGAACATTGAGAGAATGACGATTACATGCCTCAAGTTCATTCTGTATATCAAAATCAAAGGAATTATACAATCACCATAACACCTTACACAGATTGTAGGTTGAAGTTGTTATCCAACTTTCCATTCAGTTGGGTAGCATTGACATGTGACTAGGCACCACTATTTTCTTGTGATTTCATAAATTAGTTATGTACATTCACTGCCAACGTGATATGGGACCTATAAAGTCACATGCACATGAATTCACCTAGAAGAGGAGTTTAATCATAAATGATGATTGAACTAATTATTGAAGTGTCTAGGTACTCAATTTAATCAATAAATCAACTAATTGGTCTCTCAACCTATCAGTTCAACGGTTGAACTGACCGGTTGAAGTGTCAGGTTGATTAGAAATTAATTTTGACCAAATTGTGCATGAAGTGTCAGGTTGATTAGAAATTAATTTTGACCAAATTTTGCAGAACCAAGGGCTCGAGCTGACCTATTCACCTAGTGAACTGATTGGTTGGGTTCATTAGATGACCGGATCGTAGGGAATGATGCCTGGTTTGTGGATCAATTCGATTGAATGAAGGATTAGTGTTGACATTATGTTGGGTATTAATTGGTTTAGAATTTTCAATTCATATGCGATTGGGAAACATGATGAAATGAATTATTTTCTCAGCTAACCGATCAGATCACATGTCAACCGATTGGTTTTCCACTCACAGGTTGTAAATTTTTTGATGTTTTGGTCCCTTCCAATCCCAGACAAACTGGGAACCCTAATCCTAACCCCTCCTATAAATAGAGGGGTAGTGGGGGCTTCTAAGACACAACTCAATTATCTCTGATAATTGTTGTCCTGTCTAGTTGTAGTAACTAATAGAGATCTCAAATAAGTCCTACCCGATAAAGGGAGGGATAGCAAGGGAGGACAATTGTGGGAGAGCAAGTTGGTGACTAGTACACCAACGTGAGGGAAAACGTCTTCATGTCTATTATAGTAGAATGGTATGAGTTCTAGGTGGTCCTTGTGGACAACCACAGAGGTGAGGTGGCCTTTTCCCATCGCTAGGAGGACAACATTAGCCTATAATATGTGGAGGAGCTACTACAAATATAGTCTAAGTCTGTTGTCCATGGTGGAGACCAGGAACTACTGCATATAAGTCCTAGTGAAACTAGGAGTATTGTACTACTGCAATGATTTATAATCGCTCGACTTACTCTAGAACCATGTATGAACTCATTAAACCATTCCTTGTGTTACATAGTTGTTGACACAGTCTTGCTATTCTAGGGAATAAGGATATATAAACTTTTATCTTTGCTGCCTAGTTTGTGCCTATATTTTCCTACAGTGGTATCAAAGTCACGTCAATTTGTTATGTTTTAGAATAATTGATATGATTATATTTTTTATTTTCATCATTTACTGATTGCATACAATACGAATACTTAAACTACTTAATGTGCATATCCGATCAAATATCATGTAACCCCAAACTAATATATATATATATATATATATATATACACACACATACATACATACACACACACACACACAGACACACACAAATATATATATACATATATATATGTATATATATATACATACACACACAGAGACATACACAGATCTATATATATATATATATATATATATATATATATATATATATATATTGTGTGTGTCTCTGTGTGTGTATGTATGTATGTATATATATATATATATATATATATATATATATATATATATATATATATATATATATATATATATATATATATATATATATATATATATATATATATGGGAATGATCCTCTGCGGACTGCAAACATGTGTGGACTCTGCTTCTGTTAAGCTCTGTAACAATTCCCATTCCGGTTCCCATCTCATAATAATCCCCTCCCGCTTATCTCGTTTCGTCGGGGGAGGTTTGGACTCGTGGAGGTCCCACCTCTCTAGTTTTCTTTTTATTTATTATTTTATTGTCTTCTACTTTCTATTCGTTCATCCTCGTGTCATAGATTGATCACCACGTGTCTCTCATTTCGAATAGACTCATGGGCAACGTAGCGACCCACCAGAGTCATTCCAAGAAAGAGAAGAAGGCCAGTAAGGCAGAACCGAGCATAACAATGTTAATGGTTGGTCATTGCTACTCCAATGCTTCAGTTGTGTGCCTCCTGTCTGCTGCTCACCATCTTTTCCTCAATGCTTCTCCATGCATCTACAACAACAACTCCTTCTACCTTTGCAACAACAAGCTGGGCGATGCCACCACCAAGCCTCACATTCTCCGACCACCTGGGCACCCATCTTTCATCCACAATTATGTCAAGGCGCCCACCAAAGCTAGCGACCTCGCTTCCTATTATTGCTCTACCCTCCACTCCATTGATTTCTAGTGCCTCTCTTCCAACGGAACCAGACTGCCCCTCCTACAAACAAAGGTCATAATTTCCTCTACTTCTCACCTGGATTTGTAGTAGGGGTCACTACTTCCCTGTTGATGTACATGGTGTCCTGCTGTGGAGTCCTCCCAGTAAGAAGAATATGAATGGTGTTCTCATGAATCCTGGACTCGCTACTGCTAGGCTCGAATGCCTATACATGGTGAAGCTACTGGACCATTGCAGGATGCCACACCGGTCCATGAAAAAGGCAAAGCCGAGAGCACCACCATGGGTGAAGAGTTTGTAGTAGCTCTTCGTCGCAGTTGTAGTCCTCACCGTACAGTCATGGTCGTAGGTATGATGTCTACAATCTTGGAAGAAATCCTTGATTGACTTCTTCACCATGTATTTATATAATTGCATATATATAAATGCATATATACATACATATATATAAATGCATATATATATATATATATATATATATATATATATATATATATATATATATATATATATATATATATAGTCAGGATAGAATACACTCAAGTAGTTTTTCATGATGTAATATTTTTTTCAAAAATCTAATCCATTGATCTTCTTAAATAGTTCGTGAATAGATCATACGTAAAATTTGAGCACATTTGGACATTTATAGGTCATGTTATACATACCACAAAAGTTAAGCATTTCAAATTAGTTTCGTGCGTCGATTTTGTTTCCCTTGGATGCGTGACTTACACTCATCCAAATGGGCTCAAAATTTGTATGTAGCCTAGTTATAGTAATACGGTGAAGATCATTGGTTTACTTTTTGCAAAAAATATTGTTGATATGCAAACACACTTGAGTGTATTTGTGCGATCTGTATACTCAAGTGTATTCTAGCCTATATATATATATATATATATATATATATATATATATATATATATATATATATATATATATGGGCCCATCTTTATTGCCCACACGAGTAGCTACCTTCCCACCCTTCCGACCACCTTTTTTCAAAAAAAAAAATTTACAATTGCAGAGGACCATTTTGTTAAGCTCACCAAAAAAATTCATCCAAAAATAATATCATTTGCCCCACCAAAATCAAAAAACCCATCCTTATATATATATGTTGTATATTTTGTACAGAGTTACTGTTTTATTCGTTTATTTACTTTCTTATCACCATAGTTACTTTTTTGACCAGGAGAGTTACTTTTTTGGCTGCCGGGTAGCGAAAATCCAGACTACCCATGCGGGCAATGAATGGATGCCCTATATATATATATATATATATATATATATTTGCAATTTACATACGTCACCCTAAAAGTGAGTTTTGATGATGGATGTGTAGCATGGTTATGGCCAAAACCTAAATATGGGTATGTGGATGGATGGTTTCTTTTATGCATATTTATCTTGGTTTGCATATCGAGCCTCTACCTTCTTCTTCCCAATGTAAAAGTATTATTCTTTCCTACCTTTTCTTCCCTCGAATGTAACTCAAGGTTTATCTTTACCATGTAATAAGTTTAATAGCAAATAGGATAGTTTCTTTTCTAGCAATGATGAAGATGATGATCAGCGTTAGGCGGGCCAATTATTTCATGTGATTAGTCGATCGACTAGAAGACAAATGAGGGCAGAACATAGGACTGTGAACCGACCACCTGGTGGACCCAACCAACCATTTGCATATGTACTGACATCGGTTGGGAAAGAGGCCATACGACCTCTATAGACGAACAACCGACAGGACAAGAGGCAAGCCGACCGGTTCAAGGGTTGAACCGATCAACCTGGATTGGCAAGCATAGATGTAAACCAACAAAAGGTTCATGAATGTGTGTTTGATCTAGGTTGTAGTAATTCCTGTTGTTTCCAAAGAATTAGAGTAGTATGGCTATAACCATCGCTGATGTTTTATATTGCATGTTTATATTGGGTAATATAGCATGTATATTATACATACTATATATATGCGGTGATTGGATAAAGTATATGTATTTAAAATACAAACTCCCTCAAATAAAATATTAAGTCTAAGATGCTTTCTATAAGAAACACACATGAAAATCTTGATTGACAAAGCATAGGTTGTGCCCAAGCGTGGTATGTTGTCCATCTTGTTGAAGTATGATGGTAGATATGTAGGTTTTGCCCAAGCAAAGTGTATATCTATTGTGTTGGATTTTGGGTCAGTCTTAACTAAGTGACCTTATTGAGACTAAGCACCAGAGGCATGCATATGAGTATGAAAAATAGTTGTGCATATCATTCATCTAAGAATTACATAAGATGCAATTGAAAATTTTTGTTTGTCGTAATAATTGACTATGGACTCAGGCGTTGGCTGGGTAATAGTTAAATTATTTTGAATATTGGCTCACTAGAAGATTGTACGCTGCAATATTCCAAATTAATATGTGAGTTCTATCAATTTGATTAAAATAGTGAGACAAATAGTAAATTAAAGACATAATAAACATCAACAAATTTTAATCAAATCAAATCAAATGAGTTTTTGAAAAAATTGCAAATTCTTTAATAGAATCAAAAGGTAACACACAACAACTTTTCTCTGTGATCAGTCCTTGGGAAGGACAAGTTAAATGGGAATAATTTCATGAATGGTTTAGGATTTTGAGAATCATTCTCACACAGGACTGCTAGCTCTATGTTATGGAAAACCCAAAGCTAGATGAACCTCTTCCCAATGCACCTAAGGGTGACATGGATGCTTACAAAAAGCATACTAAATGCCATTGATGTCAAGTGTCTGATACTATGATCCATGAACTATGAGTTTCAAACAAAGAATGAAAACATGATTGTTATTGAGATGGTCACACATCTTAAGAACATTTTCTAAGATCAGGCAAGACATAAGAGATTTAATGTCTCTAAGGTGTTGTTCAAATGTAACATGACAGAAGGAGATATAGTGGGTCCTCAAATGCTCAAGTGCATTGGGTATGTGGAGAACCTTTCTAGACTATGATTCCCCTTGGGTCAACAGTTGGACACTGATGTGATTCCACAGTCTTTGCAAGAATCATACATCTACTTTATCATGAACTACAACATGAATGACTTTGACAAGTCGTTGACAGAGTTATTAGGCTTATTGAGAACAACTAATGTACAAATGCAGAAAGACAAGCCCAAGTTTATGATGATCATCATCAAGACAAAGGGGAAGTTTAAAGTCAAAGACAAAGCTAATAAGAGTTCTATAGCTGGCCAAAACCTATCTCCTCAACACTCAAGGTAAAGGGAGGAGTAAAGAAGGGAGGCAATTGTCACCATTGTCACCGAGATGGACATTGGAAAAGGAATTTCCCTCTCTTCCTAGAGGAATTAAATATGAAGAAGGAAGGGGTAGAGACATCTACTTCATGTATAAATGTTACAATATAAATTTTATTACTTCTTCATCTGGGTATGTGATACTATATATAGATCTGACATACGTTGATGTGCATGATCTAATAAGAAGTAAAGCCTTTATGAAAGGGTAAGAGTGGATTGTGTGGAGCAAGAGTTGCTACAACTTTAGTCTACATTTAGAATTTATCTTAGCCCATTGTGCATGTAATAGAGTTAGTTGAACTATTATTTCATTTTTCCATAAAAAAATCATTTTACTTTATGCATCTTGTATGACAAGGATGATAAATAAATACAGAGTTGTTAATGCTTCTACTTCAAAGTTGTGATCTTGTATGGAGATGCCCTAACATCTAGTTATCTTTATATGAGAGGATCTAATGATAAATGGTAATAATGTAAATACCAAAAGGATTGTAATTGATGACTCAAACAATCTATAGTATTGTCATCTAGATCACATATATTAGAAATGCATTACTAGAATCCATATTGATGTTTATCTAGACTCTTTCGGTTATTGAAGAAACAAGACACATGCAAGTATCATTTATGAGAAACATGATAAACCACCTCTCACTAGGTGTAGTGGAGAGAGTAAGCATTCTATTAGGCCTTATACATATAGATGTATGAAGATCTTGTAGAATAAATGCTACAACTAGTTGTTTGTACATCATTATATTCACTGATGATCTCAATTGATATAGGATTTGTGTTTGGTGAAATACAAACATGATTTTTTTAAATTATTCAAGGAGATTATTAATGAAGTATATTTTTGATAAAAGTATTAAGAAATTTTGATATGATCAAATTTTGAAACACTTTATATCAATAGTTTGAGGACCTTCTAGTAGGATTGTGATAATGTATCACAAGTCAAATGCACCTGAAACATGATGATGTGTCAGAAAGATGGAATTACATCCTGATTGATCATGATGTGACTACCATTTAATATAATCTTATAATCTCCTCATGGGTATATACTTTACACTAAAACAATGTACCATCTAAAATGGTTTAAGAGACATCATATGAGATATGATATGGGAATGTCTTGATATGTCTTAAGGATTGAAACTTATATAAAGAAAGTAGTTTCTTAAAAAGGTTTATACACAAATCATAATTGTTGAATGCTACCTTTAACCATAATCACGCAAAAAATGTTTGTTTCTAGGATAACTGAGTTGTAAAAGAATTAGTAAGAGTTCAAGTAGAACTCAAAAGATTTGAGATCAACAAGGAGGTACAATGAGAACAATTGGGAATCACAAATTGTTGTGTAATCTCAAGTTCCTCATGTAAGGAAAAACCTCATAATTTCTAGTAGAACACATCTGAGATTGAAAGATTACGAATCTTATAAATCATATAAGTTTTGAGTTTGTCATAAGATGATGGGTCAACAAAACATACTAGAAACTATTGAGGAACAAAAATCTAAGAAATGGCCTGATAGCCATTAAGGAGTCCATGTACATTAACAAAGTATGACCTTGGTAGTACCACCTAAAGGGGTAATACCCATACATTGTAGTTGGGTTTTCATTGGAAAAACCAACATGGATAACCTAAAATGACAGATTGGATGCAAAGGTTTTCAAATCAGTAAACATTGTTAAACATGAAGAAACTCCTTTAGCAATTGTCATGCTTGTCATTACAACTTGTATAGACTATGAGATATGAAATATGAAGCTTAAAACCACATTCCTTAAAAGGAATAAATGAAAGGATGTGTACCTGACACAACCTAAAGGTTTTATAACTTCAAAAATGCAAATAAAGTCTATAAGCTACAAAGTTCAATTTGAGAGAATGGAACAAGCATATTAGATATGGGATCTTGTAACTTGACAAGATAGTCAAAGAGTTTGACTTGACCCAAGATAAAGATGGAATTTATTATTACAAAAGATTTAGTGGGAGCATATATAAATATTCTGCATATTGATGGGGAATAACATTTCAATATTGTAAACATTTAGACATGGCATGGAAAACACCTTCAACAATGAAGGATTAGGTGAAATCTCCTATATGATAGGGATTGAAATATATAAAAATAGTTCTTGAAAGTTTCATAACCTAAGTATGAGTAATAACAAGATGTTGAAAGAGTTTAGCAAGAAGGATTCAATGAGAGAGAATTTGACCATGATTCATGGGACTAGTCTCTCAAGAATCTTACTTTTTGATTGTTATGAATAATGGGAAAACATGAGCACTAGACATTGGATCTATCATGAATGCTATATAAAATGTACTCATCCTATAATCTTATATGTACTAGACATGACAACATGGTATTAGATTCCAATGAGGGTCATTGGAATGTCATTAAAGATATTCATTAGAGCTTGAGAAGCACTAAATGATTTGTTTCTAGTTCATGGCAATGAGGAAGAGTTGGGTGTAAAGGGTTACACTGATGCAAGATTATGAAATGATTTAAAGTGATCACAATATAAAATGTGTTTAATTTTAAGAAAATAGTTGTAAGATGGAAGGGTTTTGAACTACAAACCATTAATTCAATTCTATGATAGAAGTTGAGTAACCTGGTGTTATGAATACGTGAGTGGGTACTATATGGATGTAGAGTTCATAAGGATGAACTTAAAGATGTTCTAACCATTGATAACATAGTAGAAAGAAATACCAAAGCCACCAATTAATAGTAATGGAACTTTGTTCAAAGTTTCCTCCTATGATATTTGTTACTACCCCTTGATCACTTATAATGCCTCAAACATCTAATTGCATTATCCAATTGACAACAATGGAGCTACCAGTTAGGCAACGAGTATCAAATAGCATATTACGACAGTTTAATCTCACAGTGAAGAGATCAGAAAAATGCAATATACATACTAAAAGAAAAGTGTTGCTAACCTGCTGGATTAGCACTTTCATAACATAAACATGATGGACATGTTTAGATCACTAAGAATATGATTTTTGGGTGATTGTATCTAAGTTCATGTGGGAGTCTATTGGCATGTATTCCTGGAGAGACAATCATATGATGCTTGTGATGTCATATCATATAAAAGATTTGATTAAGAATAATAAAGGGAAGCTACCATTTCATTATATTTCACTCAATTTTGAGATAATGAGGAAACATAATGAATGTCTAAAGAGTGAAAATTTCTCAATGACGTATGTCTTCAAGTACGTGACTTGAACAATGTGATCATACAAATGTTAAGAGTATGTAAATTTTTATCATGTCCTTAGTCATTAGCTATTATGGAAGGAAGATAGACAACAATAACACTAAAGACTAGAGTGTGTGTTGGTTTATGGAAGAATCTCATCAGTCATGATATGCGCGATCAAACCAAGCACATAGATACTTGTTGGGAATAATATATCAAACAGACCCACCTTGAGAGTTACACATTAAAACCATAATTGGTGGTCATATTCATCTCTCATAGTGAAGGTGGTGATTTTGGTTCTTAGATCTGAAGCCACTAGACTCATCACATGTCGTTAGGTATACTTTGACATCATCCAACATAACCCTTAATAAGGATTGCTATAACAATGATGATTGGGTAGTTGTGACACATGGGGATTGACTGTGAGTGATGTAGATGGGATTTGTCCCTCCTACTAGAGTTTGATATCCTGGACACTTGATAAGAGAGATTGAGAAAAACATGCACATGTGAATCAATAATGATATTGTGGTCACATATATCTCAAACAGTATGCTCTAGGCTCAAGGAATACAGATTGAACATTGAGACGATGACGATTACATGCCTCAACTTCATTCTGAATATCAGAGACTGGAGGAATGTATCACTATAAACCTTATATAGATTGTAGGTTGAAGTTGTTCTCCAACTTTCTATTCACTTGGGTAACACTAGTGTGTGACTAGGCACCACTCTCTACTTTTAATTTAAAAAACTAGTTATGGACATTCACTGCCAATGTGACATGGGACCTATAGGGTCATACACATATGAATTCATCTAGAAAAGGAGTTTAGTAATGAATGATCATTAAATTTATTACTAAAGGGTTTAGGACTCAATTTAAGCAACAAATTAGCTATTTGGTATCTCAAGAGACCGTTCAAGGGTTGAACCGACCAGTTGGAATGTTAGGTTGATTAGAAATTGAATTGGTAGAATTCTACTGAACTAGGGGTGCGAGCCGACTGGTTCACCTACTGAAATGATCAGTTGGTGTCATTAGATGGCTGGCTCATAGGGCGAGACACCCGGTTCATGGTTTAATTCGAATGAGTCAAGAATTAGTGTTGTCGTCATGTTGTGCATTAATTGGATTAGAATTGATACTTCATAAGTGATTGGGCAACATGGAAAAATAACCAGTTCTCTCAGCGAACCGATCGACTCACATGTCAAAAAATTGATTCACACTGGCAAACCGAATGGTTCACCGCTCACAGGTTGAAAATTTTGTGATATTTTGGTCCCTTCCACTCCCACATAGACTGGGAATTGTAACCATAAAACCTCCTATAAATAGAGGGGTAATGGGGGCTTCTTCGACACAACTCAATTGCCTCTAACAATTGTTGCCTCTCTGGTTGTGGTAACCAATAGAGAGTTTAAGCAAGTCCTACCCAATAAAGGGAGGAATAGTAAGGGAGAACCATTGTGGGAGAGCAAGTTGGTGACTAGTACACCAACATGATGCAAAAATCCTTCTTGTCCATTCTAGTAGGACGATAGGAGGTATAGGTGGTCCATTTAGACTACAATAGAGGTGAGGTTCTCTAGGAGGACAAAGTTAGCATGCAGCCTGTAGAGGAGCTACTGCAGACGCCTTCTGAATCTATTGTCTGTGGTGGAGACCAAGTGGTACTGTAGATGAGACTCCGTGCAACTAGGAGTGTTGCACTAATTCAACGAGTTATAGTCACTAGACTTGCTCTAGGACTACGTATGAACCATCCTTTCTATCATAGTTGCTAAGGAAATCTTGTTGTTCTAGGGGATATGGATTGTTAAATTTTTGTTTCTGTTGCCTACTCTATGCCCATGTTTCCCTATACATATATCTACTTCCTTCTCCTCTTATCCTTCCCTTAGGAAGTTATGGCTTCTCATTAGTAAGGAAATAAAAGATGGTTATACTTCAGTGAAGGCGATTGACATCAAGGTTGAAGAAGTCAAAGTAATATATAGTAGATATGAATAAATAGAAAACACTAGTCACCAAAAAAACTGCCTTGTCGGTTTCATCCTTGTATTTAAACCACATCCCCCTACCCTTGAGAACCATCTAATGTGGATTTGAAATCATGAAGACTCCATTGAGGTGATAGGTAGTAAATGACTTCTTTCTTGTGAGGTTCATAGATGTCAGTGATGAGAATGCATTAAATGGGTGTCACTTCACTATGAAGATCAAATAAAGTATTATTCCAAAGTGGAAACTAGGAGATCCTTTAATGAAGCATAAAATCTTAGATGTCCCTATTAGGTCAAAATATTGTATATCCCACTAGAACTATCAGATAAGTGAGTGTTTGAGAGGGTAGGAACCTTCTAGCGACACTAATTTCAATTGATAGTTCTTTAGAATATTTCATATGTATTGAAATTAAATAACTCTAAGTTCTTATGCCTTTATCCTTAATTTCCATGAATATATTGAGCTAGAAAATGAGATTCTTGTGTGATACAATTGAAGAAAATTCTCCAGTAAAATATTGTCTTCTACTAATTCCTATGTTAACAAGAGCCTGGTCTCAATTGCAACTATGGAATGATGATGCAAAATATGAGGAAGTTGGTGCATTTCAATAATTTAGATCAAACAAGGAAATGATCATAAGTATAAATAGCATCTGCTTGACTTATAACATACCTATTTCAAATAGGCCATCTCAATTGTTCAAGGATGTTTCTCCCTCAAATACCTCTTGAAGTTCATAACATGAAGGTGAGGCTTCTATAATTCAAAAATTAAAGAATAAGAACAAATATCATCCAAGAATATCACCAAAACTATATCAGGATGGCAACATTCCAACCCAAGGTAACTAGTGAAAATGCCCATTTAAATTACTTCTTGGAATAACATGAGCTAACAAAAAATGAATGGCTTTAAAAAAAACTAATAATGAGAAGAATTCAAATAACATGTTGAGTGAAACCAAGACTGTTACACCCTCATACAAAAACTTGTCATAATACATGAAAATAAAATTGAAAATTGAAGAAATTAAAATTATACCTCATTTTTTTAACATAACTAATGTATTCATAAAACTACTTGAAAAACATACTATGTAGATGGTAATGGATATAATATTTTCTAAATATAGTGAACCATGTATATCATGCTCTATTTTCACAATTCAAATGCTATGTAAACAAAGCACCATCAAATTTGGTATCAATGCTAACTTCAAGCTTAGTTACCTTATTAAAATACAAACAATGGTGTTTTAATAACACTAGACTCCATAGATATCATAATGACTTTTATCTAGACTACATGCTTCTAATGTACTAGATGAAAAGATTATATTCAATGATGAAGAGCATATTAATCTTAATATAATATGGAACAAGATCTAAAATGAAACTAACATCCATCCTTCCTTTGATTGGATCTGGAAACATAAGGTTCCTAAAATATACCAATTTATGCTTGAAGAGTAGGGCATAATTGTCTTCCTACCACTGTTCATATTAGAAACATGGGTATCCAAACCACTTCTATCTACTTTCTTTTGGAAACATGTTAAGAAGATATTGAACACTTCATATTCAAATGTTACTGCTTGATCCATATATGTAATGAAGCTAAAACTCATTTTCTGCCCTGTGTTCCTGGTAATCAATAAAATCTAGCCACTTTCAAATACAAAAAGAGCCATCTTCCTTACCATGCATTATGCATTGATATAGAGAGAAAAAGCTATAACATCCCAGAATTTGAGGCCTTAGATAAAATGGTCTTAAAGAGAATAATTGGACTACCCATATCACAACAGTGGGCGTCCTTTTCAAGGATTCCATCACTAAGAACTCTAAAATTAAGTGTGCTCATTCCAAAGTAGTACTAGGATGGGTGACCTGTCAAGATGTTGATTCTAAGATGTATGTTACCCGCCCTCTGGCATTTGTCACATGATAAAACAAAGTTGTAGGCATCCTTGGATATGGTTGGCTAAAAGAATCCACATTGCAAAACCTTCAAAGCAGTTTTCTTAGAACTCATATGGCCTCCAACAGGGCCTGAGTGGCATTGTTCTAGAACAACATGGGCTTCTTCCTCAGTGATACATCGTCTGTAGAGAGCATCAACATAGAGCTTAAAGAGGTATGGCTCATCCCAGTGATATTGCCTCACATCATGCATGAATTTCTTCAGTGCATTGTCGGTGCATTCAGGGTGGATGACACCGGCTGTAAGGTAATTTACATAGTTTGAGTACCAAGGAGTAGCTTCTGAGACTTTCATGAGCTGGTCATCTGTAAGAGAGTCATTAATTGGGATCATTTACGACTCATGTGGTATACCACAACATTCTCTGTTCCTTTCTTATCTCTTATCTTTAGATCAAATTCTTGCAAGAGGAGGATCCATCTGATTAGCCTGGGTTTTGCATCTTTCTTTTTAGGAGGTAACGAATTGTAGTATGATCAGTGTAGACAATCACCTTCGAACCAATGAGTTAGGATCTAAACTTGTCAAAGGCATACACAACTGCTAAGAGTTAGTATTAGTTTTGCATTGATGTTATTAAGGGATATAGGCCTTAGGTGATTACATGTATTAGGGTTAGGGATCTTTGAGATTAATACCATAGTGTAGTGTGTAAGTTGGTCAGGCAAAGATGCTCCTTGAAACACCTATATAATCATTTTTATGATGGTTTTCTTAACCTACTTCCAGTTCTTCTATAAGAAACTTTCTTTAATATCATCTGGGCCAAGTGATTTGGAGGGTACCATTTTCATCAAGGCCTCACAGATCTCCTCTTTAGTGATATTGTTCTGTAAAGTTTGTATTTGGTTGACTGTCAGTGATTTGAAAGAACTTGTGTAGGCCCTTGCCAAGTTGTCTCTTCTCCTTGAGTTGGCATATGTTAATAATGAGGCATGACATGGCACACAACATAGAAAAAATATATAGAGAATAGATCAAAATGTCCTTGGGCTTAATACCTACATTAAATACTTATGAATACAATCATGAGATTCATAGGGGAGGTAGTCCCCTCCTCTTTATTATAAAATATCCATTGGATGTTGATACTAGGGATCAAAACTCACCCTCTAGTCATCTTTGTACCTATAAAATAATCTTAACATCCTCATGGGATCAAGATGGACTCAATGAGCCTATTCTAGGTAGTTTATGACCAATATAACAACAACAATGCTACTTGGACATTAAGTAGGGTGGAAAAAGGAAGTGGAAGACAACCAAACTGCATGCTCCAATGACATCACAAATGATTCCAAAAGTACCTAGGAAAGTTCCTAATTATAACACCAAAACAAACCATGAACAAGAGTGCCTAGTTTACACCACAATGAAAATATATGTTTGAACCACCCAAAATTTGTTACAACATTATTATCTCATAGATCCTTCAAGCAAGGAGAAAATTAATTACTAGGTTCACTAGTACCTATTCAAATAGATTGCATGACACTAGGTACAGTAGAACTCCTCACCATAGTCTATTCATGGAACTAGGGAAGAGGGATTTTGGGAAGATCTAGCAAAACACACAAGTATAGAAAAGCATCAAAAGAACAAGCATGGTATGGATATTCTTAGTATCAAGTGAATTAAGTTGTATATGTGTAATCAAACAACATCCTATCTTGATCAAAAATCAATAGGGTGAGATTTGGTGTGGCGGTATGGATAGTCTCATTAAATTTTAGTTGATAGGTGGATTCAAAGAAACTACTAAATCTTCCTATGAGGGTATAAGTAGATGTAATATCATGGGTTTTGAGGTTTCCACAAGTGGAATATAAGAAGGGGGTTTGGGTAATACTAGGTGGCTCGCCAATGCTCATGAAAAAGATCAAATTCATGGCTCAATAGAAGTGGGTTGATGAAAGGAGTTAGTTGAGAAAGAATCTCATGAAAAATCAATTGTAGAAAGAGAAAATGGTAATTGGTGTGAGAAATCATCCAAGAAATCTAGAAAACTTCTCCCTTTTATATATAATACTATTATGTAAAATATTTTTAAAGAAGAGAGACATGCAATTAAATATATAAATGGTGCCAAAATCAATGTAAGAACTAATTCAAAAACTTTTTCATCACAACAACACCTTTATTAGCTCCTTCATTGTCACTCATACAACATGAGAGTATCTAAATACAACCTTATAGAAGGCATAGATGACATTTAACTTATCATAGAGAGACATGGTTCCCCGTTAAACAATATCAACTGCTATTGGGTACTATATACAACCGTCACTTTGTATCAATACAACATATTAATCACTTCATTCATCAATATATTCCTATCATCCTAGGACATACAGATTCAGCTACAAATATGTCTCAGATGTAAAAGACAATTGTATATGAAGTTATTTTAGGTGAATTATACCTTCAATCACCTTTCTATCATCTGCAACATCTTCCACATGGAATGAGTAAAAGTTTCCTGTGTGCCTCTCTCAGTTGGGGGTCCCCTTCTTGGTTTTGTTGTCATTTTTCATGGTTATTACTGTTGATGTGATTGTTGTTCTATTGGTGGTTGAGATGGGATTGGTACTCTTTGAAGATGCATAACATTGTGGCTTGATATGCCTAGTCTATCTAAAATGGTGGTTGATCAGTTGTCTATCACTTCTTTATGCACCATGATTTCTTAGGGGACACCTTCTAGGAGTATTATGTTGGTGACACCTATTGCATCTTGCAGCCTTTTTGCAATATTTGTCCCTCAAGTGTCACCAACACCTTGTAGAAATGCTAGGTTTTTTTCTTATTAGGTTTCATTCCCCATGCAGTTAGGGATACCAATGATTGATGTTCCCAAGACAGACATCAATGCCATGAAGCAAAGATATTGTTATTCAGAGTGCCATGGTCTCATGCTTGAGTAAAAACTCTATAGGGCTATTATTTGTAGTGTAGAACTCATACATTGCTCTTTGGGTTCCTAGAGAGAACATTCCTTTTAGCATCTAAACTCATGAGTTGATAATCTTGCTTGTAGGATTCTATGGCACATGCTTTATCAATTATAGGTTTTAGGGCCAATGGTATCTAAGGTACTATATGTTGCTTGATGTTGAGTTTGAAACCTTTTACCAAGTATCTTAGTGTAGTTATCTTTTGTCAGTCCCTTAGTGTATCTTCCTAGAAACATGAGCTTTTGCATGTATTCAACTACTATAATGGAGTGTTTATGGGAAAGAACATACAAAGTGAGGGTCTATCAAGAACATACAAAGCGAGGTTGACCTTTTGGTTTTTTGGGCACCCTAATTCATGTAAATACACACTCCATATCTATTATCTAATCTTGGACATGGTCCACTATTATAGGTTTACTCTTGCCTTGGAATACGGTAGGTCACATTTTTATGAATAGGTAAACGTCAAGATTGACTCATTAGTTCTGCCCATCATGTCAACTTTCCCTAGGAGGTCTAACGAAAGCATCCATCATAGAGACAAAAACTGTTTCTTTAGAGAATATCCCATAGAGGGGACAGATGGAGATCATAAGGATATGACATCTTGGTGTTTACTCCTATGGGTAAAAGTAGTAGTAGAATTTTAACTAACTATTACATCTTGTGAAATTTTCAACATATTCACCCACATGGGCGGAATAATAGAAAGGAAACAAATGATATGTCTAACTAAGAACGGATGAAAAGAGCAACTTGAAAATCTAAAAAAGATCCTCAAATTCAATCTTGAGAAGATTCTTGCAAGGTAATTCCCAGAAGCTGCTAAATGTGTGGGTGGTTTGCAAACAACACCCAGCTAGGATAAAACAAAAAAAATGGTGAGCCTACTACTATATGTGCAGTATAAGAACCAGGACATTAAAGAAGAGTATAACTACAAGGTTGTTCCTAGTTAACTAAAGAGGGAAGTATAACAAGTAGATGGTTGAAGTCAAGAGTCAATGTTGTGAAAAGTGGTATGTAGCATGTTTTCCGTTAGTACGATTCATTGAGTATATGTGGAACCTAGGTGCATATATTGGGCATATGTGGTTTTGGATTTAATTGAGTAAATTATTTATATGAGAACAAAAATGTGTATTTGAATTGCATAATATTTCACCTATGCGTATGAATATGTAAACATATAAATATACATGTATAATATGTTATACATTAATTGTATATATATGTATAAATATGTGTAAGTGGGTGGGTGTTTGTGTGTATAAGTAGTTTGATGAATAACTAAACAAATAAACTAATAATATAGTACACACATACTCTCTCTATGAAAATCAGTTGCATATGCACCGCATATGTTGCTTGGACCGCATAATGTACTGCATTGACATATGAAATTTACAGAATTAACCATAATGCATGTGCGGACACATATGCGGTATCATGTAGGGCATATGAGAACAATATCAAGAGTAACAATATGAAAGGTCGCAAGACATTTTTTCAGGAAGGAGATTCATGAAGATGAATTTCTTTCTTTTTTATGTTTATAAATAAACTAGCCAAAATTATATATTATAAGTAGATTGAAGTGTTTAAAAGTAGAATTAGAACACTACCATATCATGAGCCTATAAAGGAGGATAGAGTAGATCAATCATTCATAAAAAGTGTGTGCAAGACAGGTGAGAGTAGTTGGGGCTAGGCAAGATCACCATCACCCACAAATGTGTTCTGTGAAATGCTTCTAAATCCCTAAATTCATTCATATATTTAGATAATAATGTACAATAAATTCCAATACCAAAATATAGTGGTAAGATCCATATTTTAGTCTTTTACCAATTCAAGTCTGAATGAGATGGTGCAAGTTCAAGGCATAGTAGGTGGGGTCAAGGACCTAAAGTAAATAAGTTAAGCAATTTCAATACTTCACAACATAAAATCAAATGTTAGCAATTATTACTTCTAAAGATTCTCAAAAAGGTTCCAAGAGAAGAGAAATCATGCCTTACTATATGTAAGCTTAGGTTTTAAATAATGAATTCCCAAGTATAAAATTTGTAGGATGCATATACCTCCAAAGTTGAGAGTAATATTCAAATCATACACTTTCAGACTAGCTTAAGATTTTCAATCACCTAGATGCCTTATATATAAACTCAAATTATTATTTTAGATAATTAATTAAACCCTAATATTCTATATTAGAAATCCTTAGAAATAGAATTTGAAAACTAACATACTTAGATATGCATATTTTTCTAATTCTTAACGTGTTAATTATAGTTTATGATAAATTAGTGATTTGTATGATTTCTTATAGGATTAAATCATTTATAGGTTTTTACTAAAATGAAAGTCCAATTAAAGGTTTGATATGCCCCCACACCTCATTTTTGACTAACTAGGGATAACAAGGCGTTCTTGTACTTACAATCACTTAAAAGGGGAAAACTTAGTAGAAAAAAAAACTAGAATGCCTTTGTGTGATCACCATATCAGAACCCCACAAGGGCACCCATGCAAACTCATGAAGGAGATTGTGGCATTGTTCTTTCCGTTATAAAAGATCCACTAGATCTTGGAAAGTGGTATTGGAACTCAGCCTCAATCCATCTTCACATCGAAGAAAGTGGTTTTAACATGCACATAGGACTGAGACAACACAAAAGCCTTTTTTAGTGGTTGAGGGTCAACTAAATAGTGAGAATGCTACCTACCATGACCACTTATTAGGGTACAAAAAGGAGAAGATAACCTAATTACATGCTCCCACAACTATACATATGAGACCAAAAGTACTTGTGAAGCTCCTCATCCAAAAACCAAAATAGAAATTAGACAGGAATGTTGAGTTGAGCCCTCGAACCAAAACCTGCAGACTAACCCAAAAATTGAAATCAAAAAAATCCTACCATAAATGGATCAACCAAGGAGTGGAAACAAATTCCCAAGGTCACTGATTCCTATTCATGGTGATTCAATGACAATAGGGCCACTAGAACTCAACCAAAAAGTCCACTTATAACACAATCAAAATAGGAGTTCGGGAGGAGTAACTAGAAAAAAGCATGAGGGCAAGAAATCATCAAAAGAACACATCTGGGTCGGAGATACTTGCTATTGAGTAAATTGAGTTGTAGGGTTGTGAGGAACATACATCATCTTTTTCTCTTCGATGAACATCGAGAAATTTTTGGCATAGTTGAGGGTCTCTCTTAAAATTGATGGTGTTAGATGCAAGGAAACTATAGAATCTTCCTATGGGGTTATACATAGATAAGATTTAGGTTATGGGAGTTTTGATGTCTCTACATGTATAGGTGTAGAAGGTGGTTTGTGTGAAATTGAGTTTTTCAACAATTAATAGCAAGAGGATTGAAGTGATTACTTTGTTGGTGTCGGTGGATAAGAGTACTTGTAGAGATAGAAGCATCACAAAAAGTTCAATCTGAGAGAGCGAGGATGGTGTCAGGGAAAGTAACAAATAGTGTGCTTGGAAGTAAAAGAAGAGAATAAGATGACACATATGGCATATGATTGGCTAGGAATAGTAAGGAAAATATGTATCAACCATTCAATAGGTTGTCCCACCCAAAATGAGTAAAATAAATCATGCTTGATAGGTATAAATGAGATAATCTCAGAAAACTATAGGAAATGGAATGTATTACATAAAATTCTAATTATTTTTTTGGTATTTTTAACTTCCTCTCTTTTACTAATATATTAAGAGTGTAAATCAAGTCTAGTATGAAAATAGACACAGACATGCTAAATAAGACATGTTGAACTCAATTATCTTAATAATTTCTACTCCTGAGTATTTATAATAATATAATTCATAACTTGTTACCCAAATCTATAATTAAAGTAACTATTATTCATTTTAGAATTATAGAGTAATATTTTTAGTCATTCACTTTTGTAATTATCTAAACCTAGAAAGTTTCAAAACCACTATTTAATGTTGAAATATATTAATATTTTTTTTGTATTTGAAGCCCTTACTTAACCCTATGTTTACTAATTTAGACTAACGCCTCCTAATATTTGACATTAAACTAAAACATTGCATTTCTATATTCTGGTTCTCTTATTATCATGTAATTTAGGGAAAGTGGATTGAAACCAAATGTATGGGGAAAAGTCAAATCAAGGACCTGTTTAGGATATATAACTAGATTTTATCATGTTAAAGATGTGCTATATTTTTATTTTCAAGTATGTAATAGTTCATATATGAATTACATTCATTTTAGATTTCTACAAGTACAAGTGGAGTTATGACATTAGTTTGGTCTATAAGCTCTTTTGTAGGTTCTAATGATTACAAAATAAATATTCCAAAAACATGATATTCCTTGGTTTTATTTACAAGTCTAGTCCCATGTTTTGTCCTAACCTACTTAATATTTAGTACGACTTTATCATGTATGAGCCTTTTTTATTGATATGTGGACTGCTAACTCTATATATCCTGAAATGACCTCATCACTAGCCCTAAATATTTGTCCTGACTTCCCTAACTAGATTACTTACTAAGATATACCTCCTACTAATAGTACCAAGAGTTATTTTTTTACTTACAATTTGTAAGTGTAAGAAAAAGTCTATAATGTATCTAAAAATGCCAAGTTCCACTTTTATAAATTCATTATTTAGACACCCGTCTATAGGTTGATGCTTGTAATAATAATAGAAGTGGGGACCATTTACATAGAGGGAATATTTTATGGGGCGAAATTTGTGTTGGTTTACAATTACGATAAGCAAGTATCAATCCATAGAAAATTGACAAACATTCTTCACCTATTGGGTATAAATATATGGTTGAGCAGGAAAATATGCATGTGGACATCTTTCGTACATTTTAGCTCCTTTGCAGTTAATAACATGTAGAGTGATAAGAAAAATTCACTAGAAGACTCTAATTATTAACCAATAGCTTCAACCAAATAGGAAAATATAAATACATAAGGGACTTCTCTCAAATAAATAAAATTGAAATTAGAAAGGTTAATCAAAAAGATTTTTATAATTCCATACAAACACAAAATTAATAGACTATAGAAGGAGTAAGGCAAGCATAACACGAGGAAGAAAGATAAAGTTGCACACACATGCAAACACACACACAGATATATATATATATATATATATATATATATATATATATATATATATATATATATATATATATATATATATATATATATATATATATATATTTCTGTGTGTGTTTGTGTGCACGCCATGTTTTGTGTGTATGTGTGTGTATTCATCTATACGTGTGTGAGTGTCAATGTGTTTGTGTGTGTCTATTTTTGTGTGTATGAGTTTGCATGATCATGATAAAATGCACAACCAATATATGAAGTAGCCTCATCTATATTTCAAGAAAATTGTACAAGCAAAAAATGTCCGAGCATCACCATTTTGGGTTTTATCACTCTCTCACTTAGCACCAATATAGATGTGGGGTAAGACATCCATCAATTTGGACTTATTTTATAGTCTAAATTCTGATGCCAATGTGAATACTACAAAAATTGGATCCCAAAGCATCAGTTAAGTATCTTTCACTTGAAGATTTGTTGTGATGGTCAAGAGAATTAACTATCATGTAATATGCTTAGTTGTGATAATCCTCATAGATGAACTCGGCCGAACTGATTTAAAACAAACTTTTCACAAACAAAATTTCAATGAACCTGTTGCACCAAACTTGCTAGTTATTGTTCATTTTACTCATTGGAGAAAGAGTCTTTTGATTTTATTCATTGCATCATATGTCTATATAAAAATAGTTATGTATCTCTATAAATAAATAAACAAGTAATGGACATGTACCAAATAAAATCTACATACTATAAACACTCTCAAATCAATTCAACACCTAAAAGTGTCTCAAAACTTCTAAGCCTCATCAACTATCAAAATGACATTAATAAATCAATCTTAAGCAGAAAAAGTAAACAAAATCAAACAATTGTACACTCCCTAAATGCTGCAAAAAGACGCATACAACAACAAACAATCTCCAATACACTCGAACCAAATCCATATAAATAAACACCATATATACCACATAGTTGGCATCATCTTGCATAACATGTCAAATCATAAAAAATGAAAATTTCCACTTCATACAAATGACATCATATTAGACAACCAACACATGAACATATGACCATAACATAGCAACAGAAAAAGCAAAAATACATTCATACCAATTTTATAGAGAAGACTTGCATTGCATATACAAATTGACCCTTGTTCAAAATATAACACTATGGAAACAACTAGTTATAGTGTTCATGATGCAATGCAAAAAGAGGAAAATTTATACACATGTCATAAGTTCCTCCTCATAGTGACTAGGTGTCACTTCAACACTTGTACTCTCCACCATTTACAATCTTCTCCTTGCAATTGTGGTCTTCAACTTATTAAACAATAACTGAGGAAATAATACTTATTTAATGATTAATAAGGACTACACTCAAACAATAAAACTGACTAGATATTATATAATGATTTCTTAAGAATATTGACATAAACATAAATATTTGGCTATGGAAACTTGAAAACCAAACTAGTGATCTATTTTTCTAAATCTTAAGAAAGAACCTTTGGGATTCTAAGTTAGAGGTCATGTGCAGTAAGATAGGATTTTGGTGGTAGCTGAAGAGGATATACTAGAAGGTTGTTGCAGAATGGGTCAGTAGAGAACTCATAATAACTTGAGATAATCAATTCTAACACAGTAGAATGAGAAACTATCTTGGAAGATTGTGTGTCAAAAAATGTCTAAAAAGGGTTTAAGACTATGAAACATGCCTAGTGGGAATGATAGATGAATTGTCTCCCCTCTCATCTGGCCAACTTGAGGTTATAATGGTATTATGAACGTGCTATCAGTGTACATAGGCATTAACCACCTCCCCTCATCTTTTAAATAACATATGAGACATATATGGAGATAGAAGAATCTATATGTGGTAATATTGATACATCCCATTGACCACAAATATAATTGACCAAAAAAATGTTGATATAGCTCATATTTGAGAAAAGGAGAGAGACATGAGAGAAGACTAAATAATTAAGTAGGGATATTTAGCATTGTGCTTAGAAGTGTCTTTAAGTCAAGAGTGGAGGAAAAAACTAGATGTCATGATGATAGTCACGGAGAGATAGGGAACCACCTCACAAATGCAACATGGAAAACAAGGAAGAAGGTGACCACCATGCTCATCTGTGGAACTCTACTAAAGTTTCTTATAAACATTTAATTATAACCAACATATGCTTTATTATTAACTTTTAATAAATATTTTATTCTTTAAATGATTGATATTCCAAAATCACTGTCGCGACTCTAAATTATAGAAGGAAAAAATAGTACTTTGTGGTAAGATACTAGAATTATTGAACCTCAAAGAAGAAAGTGAGCATAGTATTAAATGTTCTAAAATACTTGGGGGAGGCACCCCTTCACAATACTTTGATCTAAGAAAATATAAACATCTAGTAACATATGTGTCTACTATTGAATATTGGAAGTGTCATTACTCGTCATTTTTGTCCTTGAGGATTTATTATGCAAATATGAACTATAACATATGATTTCATCCCTAAATTGGATTACTTATGTAGCATTCACTTCGTGAATGATTGCTCCAATACATGAATCATCTATAAGAGGAGAGAATGTCATTGTATAAGAGTCTAATATCAACATGTAAATGATAACTAGGGTATTTTTAATGTTCTAACAATCTATTCTTTCTTTCTTACAAGAGACAAAAATTAGATCATAATGGATACGATCTTTAGGGTTATGATGTTTTCTATGTCTAGCATTGGAAATATGATTGATAGTTTCCCATTTAACACATATGTTTGTATTGACAAATGTGAAAGCTTAAAATCCAATGATTTTGGCAAAAGCACATTTAAAGAACAACTTTTTAGTAGATTCTTGTAAAGAACACTAAATAAAGAAAATATTAGGTTCAAGGAATCCTTTTTTGTTCAATTTTCATCGGTGAGTACTTTTTCATGTCCTGTAAGCCATACAAGTATATTAACTTTAGCGAATATTTTATTTTCAATTTTTATTTTATATTCATACATGATTCCATGATGAACAATATTGCAATATGTTGATTTGGATGTGTATTTGTTGCCCTCTTTCCCAAGTAATATGGTAAGAAAATTTGTCGGGAATGTGTTGGTAATTTGTTCGATCTCAAGGTTGTTAAATTGTTCATTAAAGAACTAGTTGAAGCAAGTTTTTCTGTTAGAAGATAGTAATAGAAGATCTTTTTCAATCTTGGATAAAGTGGAGGGATGTTGATATACAGTTGCATATAGTTGATAGTGAGCCATAGAGACAGGGTTTGTTCCAAACTTATAAGTTTATAAGGGTGTGGTGGAACTATGATGTTGTTATGGATGACATAAAGAGTTTTTGCTATATATCTCTACAAAGAAGAAGCTCCCTTTTGACTAACAGTGTGACATCGATTCCTTCAATTATAATTTATGGAAAGTATATGTGTTCGCCATACGTATTTGTTCCTAGCGTGACTGTGATTTTATATATAAGACATTCTGAGTGGATATTGATATATATAATCCCCCAAAACCTTAGTTGTCTAGGCTTACATAGAGTGTCCCAATCGAGTAGGTGTATCTTTTTTATGTTTGTTGTATCTCCCTATAGAAAGCTTTTGCATATTTTATGAACATATTTTACTAATTTGGATGTGAGAGGAATACAACTAAGATAATATGTAATGAGTGATGTGGGTGATGAATTTAGAAGGATAAGTCATCCAACTAAGCACATACAGTGAGAATTCCAAGATGCTTGTCTCTATTGAAAAGATTAGATAATAAGGTTCCAACATGTTGTGGGTAATGGATGGGTTGATAGAGGCAAACCAAGATGTCTCATAGGATATATCTCCTCTTCACATTCCAACAAGTGATTGTATCTATCTATGTCAGATTATTTAATATGTGTGTCTATAATGAAGAATTTTCTAAAGTTTATTTTAAGATCGGATAGATCTAACAATATGTGTAGAAGACGAATGGTGTTAATAACATTGATATTTTTAGAGTGAGAAAAGGATCACATAATCAGTGTATTGTATAACTATCTGAGGAAGTGGAGAGGAGGTTTTAATAATTCTTTTCCCAGTAGATAGTTGAAACACTTTAGTCATGATAGAGGTGACAAGAATGAATAATGTTCTAGAAAGAGGTATGCAATATGCATTTGGTCAGGGTGCTACATAGAGTATATGTGGATTGTGTGCGCATATGCAAGGAAATGAGGTTTTGGATTTTATTTAATAAGTTATTTATATTAGAAAAAAAACTATTAGTTTGAACTACATAATATTTCACTATGTGTATTAATATGTAAACATATAAATATATGTGTACAATATGTTGTACGCATGTATATATATGTATAGATATATGTATATGCGGGTGTGTGTTTATCTATATAAGTAGATTTATCAATAATTAAACATGATAATTGATAACAGAGTACACACACATACTATTTATATGCAAAGTGGGTGCATATTGTTGTATATGCACCACATATGCGGTTGGGACCCCATGATGGTCTGCATAGACATAACGGTTTGAGAGGTTGCCAAAACCATATGTGGCCTCATGCGATATATATGAGAGCACTAGAATGAATATATAAGGGGAGAGTGGATTGCCTTATTAAGTATGTTTGAACTGGAGAAGTATCCAAAAGATGAACCATTGATAGTGGTTGAGAAATGGCACGAGTTCATACATTACTTAATCTAGTTGTTTCATCTTGTTGAGAATCCATAGCCTTGGAGACAAGAGATCAAAAATTTCAAGGTAATTTTATCAAAGTATTTATCAAAGTCTAATTTAAGAGTGAAGTAGGGCACCCTCTATATGTGGAAAGTGTATATTATTTCGTTAACCATGATGTATGCATCTTGGATACTTCATCCTTTTCAGAAAGAATTTTGTTGGAGACCAACAATATATTAATTAAGCATTGGTTTAAATTGAGTTCTAAGGGTTTTTGCAATGATTTTATAGGATGGATTAATCAAACTAATTACAATAAAGTTCCTCACCAAGGGTAGTTGTCTAGTTCTTATATGAGAGAAATATTAGTTTGAGTTAGAGTACCCATTCGGTAAGTGATGTCATCGTGATAGTGTATGTAGGCAAATAGATCAGGAAAGGTTTTTTACTATTTTTTCATTATATGTGGTAGAAGTCAAGGATGAATCTGTTAGGCCATTATCATTTATCGTCTCCTACATTTCCATTTCTTTTTTGAGTTTGTCCTTTGATAAAGGATAGATTAGGGTTAGAGGATTTTCAATTTGGTAGGACATAGAATGTTACAATTGATGTGGAAAACTTTGGAATTATCTCAACCACGTTTGAATAGGGACTTGAAGAAAAGATCAAATAATTTTATGGTATGTGACTTATTAAAGGTAAGCACATTATTGATGTATATGATATGTATGTGATATTTACATTTTCTATTGTATCAAGTTTGAATTTGGTGTCTTTATCTCCTCCTTTTAGCCATTGGGTTTTGGTACGTTGTTTCCACATAACTTCATTGTATTTTTTGATAGACTCATATTCATATTTCAGATTGATAATATGTAAAGGGTAAGAATATAAGTAGGTGTCTTACCAAGTCTGTTCACAACAAAGAAATGTCATTTTTCTATGTGTTCAACATCCGTTCAGCTGTCAGAGTCTGTTGAGTCATGTTACAACTATGTTTGTCATGTTCAAGAACATTTGGACTATTATTTGATTTATTCGGTTCATGTATGATCTCAGATATGAGTAGTTCCAACATATCTCAAACATCCATGTTAGATGAGAATAGTTTAGTTTTAGGGTTACGATCCATTTTTGGAATGGGACAAGAATTATATTAGAGTTTTTCAATCTATGGGGTATGTTGGTGATATTTATCAAAATTTGTCGTCTGAGGAGGAGAGTAGTATTAATTTCTATGGGTGTTCATGTTATGGTGGTTGTTAGAGCTTTGCTGATTGGCATTCAAAGGGGGATTAAATAGGGGAAGCTTATCTTTCCTCATCTAAATGTGGCCTTTGTTAGGAGGGATGGAATTCTAATTATTAGAAAGATGAATCTTATGTAAGTCCTTGAGTTTGAACCAAAAGTGAAGTGGTTGGGTAGGTATGAAAAGATATAGGGGATAGCATGCGCATTTTCTCCTCGAAGTTTTATGGTGTAAATGATCTCACCTATTATAATCTATAGGACACTACAAAGATTAATTTCAATTTGACAAGGAAAATGCAAACAGATTTAGTGTAGTTGTTAGGATAAAGTGTTTAGGGTCAAATGGATTATAGTGAAGAACTTACCTTGCAACAATCTTCTTGAAACTTTCGACATCTCAAAGATGAGGTGGTAGGTCAAAAATGGAAATCCATCTTGAACCACCAAATGATGCACATTTTCCTAGGTTGTTCTTGATTCTAATTGGGATGTTGTGACTAATGAGAACCTTGAGAAGTCTCATGGAGTTAACTCAAATACCTTTGATAGTCTTTGTGTTATGGTTTCCAAAGTGTTGGTCCATGAATGAAGGTGTAGATGTATGAGGTTGGCGGGGAGGTGTCCTTGGGTAAGAATGGATAGGTATCTATGTGAATGTGGAGTGGATGGGGAGTGTATGCATGGATGGTGTGATACAGGGAAGAAGAGTTCTAATTTAAAGTCTTGTTGTATTTAGGAGATGAATGTGAAGGGTCGATGGCCCATACTACATGGGAGGTATGTATGATTGTTGGAGGTGGACAGTCCAGAATTCTTTGTATGATGGTGGTGTAGTAAGGAAAAAGGGTTGCACACGCTAGTAAGATCTACACACCACTACTTTTTCAAACTAGGTTGGGATTGTGAACTTTTTGTGTGCGTGGAATGATTGCCTATAGAATGTTTAGAGTACTTCTCTTATGGAGTTGGGACTATGTCTCATGTGACATAAGTCATGTTATAATCGATTGATATTGGTGGTTGTTCTCTTCTGCTAGTTTTGATTCAGTTGGTGTATTATGGTCCTCATGTGTTGTTACATTTGTTAGGTGATGATCATTAGTATATTCAGGAGTTACGTCATTATAATCTTGTCTGGTACCCTAAGAATATTCATAGGGCTGATCATTTGATCTATAAATGGAGCTCTAAGAAAATTGTTCATTTTCACTTGGAGGTATAGGGTGTAGTGAGTGGAGCATTTTGAATTTAACCCATTAAACGGTAAGAGGCCAGGTGAATCCTTGACTGTTAGAGGAAGAGGCAGAAGGTGTGCTTACCCATCAAAAACATATAGGTAGATATTGTTATCACCTGTGGTACAAAGATCTAGAATCCATCCAGGGATAAGTCCGAGTTCAGTGATGAGTGTAGTCTAGTCCCAAGTGGAATTTAGGTGCTATAGAGTGTCTTATTGAAATAAAACTCTTGGTGGTTTCCTATAATGATAGTAATCCATCTAGGATTGATATGGAAGACCAGTCATCACTGTGATTTAGATAAGGTGACCTGGGTGGTGGTAGAGTCATCCAACGTCACAAGGAGATGAGCGATAAAGAAAGACATGTGATCAAGAGCTTGTGATATGATGTTCTTCCCATGATTTTTCTTACACAATGTGGCTTTAGTTATGTGCTTCTATTTGACATTGCAATATGTGAGTATCTCCATTTGTGAATTAAATTGAGGCCTTATCATGGAGTAGGATTGTAGGTAGAGGAGAAGACCTCCCGTCCTCATACGAGGTTGCCAAAAATGCGGCTAGGAATACCTAATTTTGGGACAACATCATTGAATGAACCGATTGCAGGTATTATATATGATGCAGTTGAGGCCATGGAATTGTGTGAAAGATGGAGTGAAAAGTAGAGGGGAAAAGTGGAGATTCATCCAGTGATCGTCCATTAGCATGAAAACTTGCCGTAGCTTTTTTAAGTAGTGATTTTTGATATCTCTGTTGTAGTTCTTACGAGAGATTAGTTGCCTTTGCAGGGTAGAGTTGGATTGGAAGGAGAAGATGAGATTCTCGAAGCTGACAAGTGGTACTAGAGAGAAGTTGGAGCCATTCTAAATAGAGAATTCTTTTGATTGATATTATAAATTTATAAGGTTATTGCTTGCTTTTTCATACACATAAGGACTCTCCTCTATTCAGAATATAATAGATATAGGAAAGTATGTGATAAAATTTTGTGATGTATGTACTATTTCAGTGCATTTGAAAGAATTCATGTTGTGCTCTCATATTATAAAATTGGGGTTTAGACTACAAAATGTGGTCTATAATACAAGTACAAGTTTTGTTGAAAATGCTATACACAACCAATTGGGAGCTGATTAATGCATACTGAGATTTGCATCTTATCCTTACACACTGTGCTTTAATTGATAAAATAACTACAACTAAATTTTTGGCATACAACCAATTACTCTGGTTATCCAGTCTCGCACCATTTATCATGGAACATGTAGAGGAAGTTATATCATATTGTAAAACCATCTACTTTTAACGAACTTACAGTAAATTGGACATCACCAACATAGTACACCGTCATGATCTTATATCCCATATCAACCAAATGTGGCACATTTTCACTGTCGATTTTTGCTGAACTCGGCTGGGGTTTATGTAATCATCCCCGTGGGCAAGAAGAACTAAGATACAACCAGGTTGCGGCAACAACGCAGGCAAAAAAAAGAAGTCAGGATACTACAAAATGACGAACCACAGTCTGTTTAGAGGCTAACTTCCACTCAACCTTTCCGTTGTCCAAGATTCATTGTAACATCTAGTTTGCCTTGGTGTTGTATGAGTGAAATTCTAAATCTCACATAACATATCTATGATCATGCAAGTAAACCTATATTAGGTTATAACCAATCCATTATTCACCAATTCATCTTGAATTTGACTTACCTCTCTTGGAAACTATGAAAGTACCGCACACCCGTTTGGATGTACGCTGCTGAAGCATATGATGCTTCCTTTTTTATACAAAAGCTTGACATCATCTTTGTCTCAATCACGTATCTGGTTTTAATGTACCGGAAGGGCCGTGATTTGACACCCAATTATGTTTGAAAAGCGCTTGCAAATTCCATTGGACTGGGATTTACCCCTAAAATGGAAGCCATAGCCGAAGACGGGATTTTTTGCAGAATCAAGTAATCTGTGTGTGTGTCATATCCTGTCGATGTTAGTGCTATCAAGAATCAATGCTTCACAACCATTTTAAGAAAAGCTGTCTTCATTTGGTTATACGACTTCTGGATATCGACGGCGTCATCTCATTTCTCCATTTGCACCGGAGAACCTTCTTCAACATATTCGGCCACTTTTTAGATCATGGAAACACCCAACTTGACGATCCACAATTGGGGCATCTTACCGATACAGATATCCAATAACAAGACGACAGAAAGCTACATCCATCCCATCAAGCACTGCCCATCTGCATCTGAAACTTGTTCGATCAGTACATGTAAAGATCTCTTGGATCCATCTATCTGACCGTCCCCTCATTCATGGCACATTCTTTTCTAACAGGGGAACGACAAAGCGGCAGTGGACCAGCCAGGAAGTAGTAGATAGACATTAGTCTGGCCAACCGCGAGACGACGACCACTCGCGATCATACAAAAATCAGCAGGGAAAGAATCCAATCCCAAACCAATAGATGCTATCCATCCTTCTCCTTAACATGCCCTCCACTTGACGACATCAAAGATGCTCGCCCCACTTCAATCCCAGCAGCCTTAAAGGCAATGATCCGGCCAGGCTGAGGATGTGGTTATGCCAGCAAAGAAGGAGAGAGATAGAGGTAGAGAGAGCTGTCGAAGGCCTATTTGCCGCAAAGGGGCAAATCATCTTCCTGGACCACCCCGCTTCATGCATGCCTTGACAAGGTCATATATAATTGTAGGGAGAGAGTAGAACGAGTCTGTGTCTGGGTGAAGCATGTGTTTCTGGATGGAGAAAGAGAATTGGGTTACGACAAGGAACAGATATGTTCGATGGGCCTCGCAAAGGAAAGAGGGTCTTCGGTACAGAGAAAGAAGGCGGATCAGATTTGCAGTTGTGCATCAGAAAGTAAGAGATGGGGCCTTTCTGTCCCCTTGAATCAGCAACCGTCCAAACTCTGAAGCAGTAAGTACTGCTTTTTCTTTTGACGAATCAACAAAAGCTTACCTTACTAGGGATACCAACTTCACTGGAAACGGGAATCTGGGGTATCTCTGTTTCACCAGTGGTAAAAGTTGGACACGAAGTTGAGCACCGATCAGATTAACAACCGAAACTGGTGGATTAGGAGACTGGTGGATGATATCAGAGAAAGGGTGAGAAGGCTTCAGGTCTCGGTGGAGTTTATTGCTGGGCCTGTTAACCAGGTGGCTCGAGCTTCGGCTTCTTACGGAGGGGACCTTCAAGATGCTTACATATTTCATTGTTTGAGACAGATGCCACCGCCGGTTAGACCTTATTATTTTTTTGATGTCTATGGAGGGGTTTATACTACACATGTAAAAACGTCATAGTCTTCTTAGCTTGCGTTAGGGAGGCAAGGTAAATAATACTTCTCGCTCGTTTAATCAAAGAAAAAAAAACCGAAACCACACAAGTACGTGTATATCCCAGGAGCAGATGACTAGTAGAAGGCAGTAGCAGATGAGAGGGGCAGACCGTTGTCTGAGCTGCCCAAGCACTCAGCAGGACAGTTGACCCCTGACTCATCCGGCTATTTCACTACCAGCCTGAAAAATATAAACCATTCGTGAACATTTTCACGATTCTGATAAATAATGCCTCAACAGAACTCCAAGAGATATTTCCAACAGCCTTGATAAATTGTTTGATTGTACGTATACGCTAATAGGTATTACACACAAAGGGGTTGATATAAGAGCTCTCCTTCAAACCCGAGTGAAAGGTAAACATGACCATCAATGATTCTAGTAACAATTGTATAAAGTGTTCTAGAAGCCCATATGTTTAAGGGTCACAAAACAAGCAATGGTTGATTTTCTTCATAAGTTTGTCATGGCTCATTCGGGAAAGAGATAAACCACTTCAGGATAAGTGTAAACTAGCGCTCCATCAGGGACGCAATGGGGAAACACATCCCGTGCTGGCTTCTGCACTATATCTTCTCATCCAGTTTAGGACATGCGTCTTGGGTGAACGTTCTTAGATATATACTGATTCAGCTGAAATGTAGAGTATATGTGCCCCTGGGTAACTACTAGTATTGCTTGAATCTAGTACCATGGTGATATTTTATCAATTTAGGGGTAGCTAAAAACTTGTCGCTGGGAGTAAAACAAGATAAAGACAAAGAGGGGCATCTAAGGTGAACTAAAAGCAAAGAAGCACCTGTTAATTTTTTGACTGATCAATTTGAAGAAAGATTGACACTTCGATCGGCGAATGTACTGATTTTTAGTTAGTTGGGTTGAAGGTAAACATGCGTGTGTGGATCTAACAAGAGTTTCCCCATTGATGGGCTTAAAAGGTGAAAATTTTACTGTGGGACATGTTGTCTTGAAAGCTGTTGGTCAAGCATGAGAAATCGTAATACGCAATCAACATATTTTTATACCTTTCGGGTTAGATACTTTTGAGTTCTTATCACCAAAAGTTGTAGAGCACATTAACATCACGACTCCCTTGGATATATTATTTTGGAGAATATATTTTGTCATAAAAAAAGAGGTGGTAGCGCAGCTTGTTGCACATCTCCCTTCTATTCCATCTTGAATTGTAAATATATTTCCAATTAGTAATAATTATCTTCCATGACAAGAAAAAATGAAATATCACCAAGAAGGCTTTGTTATTGACCCAATCTCTTCCAATAATGTCTACTTCCTTAATGATGCACAATGTAAGATTTTTTTTCTATTTAAAAGGAAGATCTATTTATCCTATTCCCGGAGGCCTACAATAGAGGTTAGTACAATTATGTAGTATGCACTATAACAATGGGATCATCTAAACATGAAGCATTAGTCCAATTGTAATTGTAAGAGTATACTATGTGGGCTCTCTTATGATCATGAGTCTATGAAGTAAGACCATTTATAGTAGTTCATTCTAAAATTTCCCGTAATGGCATAAGGCTTCTCCACAAGACTTCTAACTATGAAGCTTCTAGTCATACTAGGGCCATTGCAACACCATATCAACAAGTTTTAAGGATACTCGCCTCTCTATAAATAACTAAATTCTCACTCTCTCTAAAAATATGTCAAATCCTACTAGACCATGTAATTGTGTTCCAAGGGTCAGGTTCGAACCCAACTATGCACTAACTCATCTAATGTCGTCGACGCAAATTGTAATCAGATAACTAGATGAGCTAGATCCAACCTCTAGTCTAGCTAAGCATCTCTAGGCCATGCTTGGCTATAAATTTGACTTTGTCTACCCAAGGTATGCTACCCCCTAGAACAACGGTAGCCTCATTTAAATATTATAGGAAACAAATAATTCCAATCATCATTTCAATCTAGACTAAGATTGACAAGTTGGACAATTGTATCCTATAGCATAGACTTTACCTAACTGGGGTAATGGCCTAATACAAGCGAACGGTTATTCTATTTTCCCAAATTAAAGGATTACAATGAGGATAACAAAACATTTAACTATTGATTTAGTATGAAACACCCAAATAACACTACTTTTCTACACATGGGAGAATATGCTAAATTGGCAAAGAAGGACAAGCCGAACTTGGGTTCAACCTAGTTTCAATTCATTTGAAACATCCCATAGATGTGTGATCTAGTCAGGATAGATAATAATTAAGACAAAAATATTATCTTGTTCAGTTATTGCAATCTCTAATAATCCCAACTATCTATCTTCCATCACATCCCTCACTTTCTAGCTTCCATTATGTGCATCCAATTTTGACCTTTATTATCCTCTCCTTGTTTTTCTCCCATCTAACTAATGGGAACTTGAATATTTAGTTTCTCATCTCAAGGGTGAAAATTCTCCTCTTCCAAATATCTTCAAGGATTGTGTAATCCCATCATCAATCTGTTGGTATATATATTCCCCGATAGCCAATCATGTGATGATTGGAGTGTGGTGTTAGACACCTAATTTGATAATTATAAAGGTAATTTTGTCTATTATGTATGTCTCACCATGAGATGATGACACATACATAGTAGATGTCTAAAGAATGATATTACTCAATGATGTATATCTTCAGGTCTGTGACCTGGACAATGAGATCATACATATGTTAAGAGTACATACATTCTTATTATGCCCCTGGTTGGATATTATTGTGCAAGAAAAATAGACAACATTAGTACATAAAACTAGAATGTGTGTTGACCGATGACAGTGTCTCATTAGTCATGATATGTGCTATCAAGTCAAGCACATAGGTACATGTTAGAGAATAATATAGCGAACATACCCACTATGAGAGTGATACATGGATACCACAAAATGGTAGTCAAAATAAACTCTCATAGTATAATGATGATTGTGGTTCTTGGACCTAAAATCACTACACTAATCACGTGTTGATTGATGTACTTTGACATCATCCATTGTGACTTTGAATAAGGGTTGTCATAAAGATGATGGTCAGGTGCGTTGTGACACAGTGGATTGAATGTGAGTGGTGTAGATGGGATTTGTCCCTCGTACATGAGATTGATATCTAGGGTATCTTGATAAGAGACACTGAGAAATGTATGGACATACTCATGTGACTTGATATGTAACATGTAAGCTCAAGTGCATCTTAGACAGTTTGCTCTAGTTCAAGGAACATGGATTGAACAATGAGAGGATGATGATTCCATCCCTTGAGTTCAATTCAAATATCAGATACAAAGGAACTATACGATCAAGGCAATGCAGGTCATGGATTGTAGGTTGAAGTTTCTCTCTAACTTTTGGAATTACTTGGGTAGAAATGATGTGTTACTAGATGCCACTTTATGCTTGTGATGTCATAATTGGTTATAGACATTCACTGCCAACATAATTCAGGACCTATAGGGTCACAAGCATATGATATACATGATTGGTTATAGACATTCACTACCACCATAATTGGTTATAGACATTCACTGTTTAAGTATTCAATTAAACAAGTGAGGTTCAAAATTCATTAATTGTACTCTGAACTGACCAGTTCAAGTGTTGAACTGATTGGTTAGAGTGTCAGGTCAATTGAAATCATCATTGGCTGCTCAATGGCTAAACTAGGGTGTGAAACGACCTATTCACATAGTGAACCGATCGGTTCATGAGATGAATCTCCTGGTTCAATTGTCAATTCAAATGGATCAAGGATTAGTGTTGACGTCATATTTTTCATTAATCGTGCATTGAATATCAATGTGATTCAGAATAGGAAACTACACAAATTGACTAGTTCATGGAACGAACCGACCGATTTGCACACAAACCAATCGGTTGGGTATGTGAACCGATTGGTTCACCACTCAATGTTTCCAAAAAAATTGTGAATTCAATTCTTTGACTCCCACACATATTTGGAACCCTAACCCTAGCCTCTCCTATAAATAGAGGGGTACTGGGGGCTTCCCAGACATGACAATTAACTCAAAAAATTGTTGTCCTCCTGGTTGTGGTAACCGATAGAGAACCTGAGCAAGTCCTACCACATAAAGGGAGGGATAGTAAGGGAGAGACAATTATGGGAGAGAAAATCAGTGCTAGTATATTGACATTTGAAGGGACAACTCCTACTTGTTGGCTCTAGAAGTGCAATGTGAAGTTCCCAGTGGTCTGTGTAGACTACTCTTAAGATGAAGAATTTTTCCTACTAGGAGGACAGTGTCAACTGTTGTATGTGGTGCTAGACCAGGAGGTCATTTGTGACGACTATCTTAGTGTTCCTGCTAAAGAAGAAGTGTGATGCTTCTTGGAGAAGAAGCATGTTGATACTACAAGGGTAATGCCACTGGACTTTCTCCAGGACTAGGTATGACTTTTCAAACCTTACTTCTTAGATACATTATTGTTGACACAATTTTGTTGATTGAGGAATCAAGTTTTACATTTTTTTATTTCACTACTTTATCTGTCGCCCCGATTTCCCAATAGTGGTATCAAATCCACGTCAATTTATAGTGTATCTAGATTCAAATCGATATGATAGGATTTTTTTTATTGCATACGATGCAAATATTAAATTGGTTAATGTGCATATCTGATTAATTACCATATATAAATTAAACAAACTATATATATATATATATATATATATATATATATATATATATGACATATATGTAATTAATGCACATCTCCCTAATAACTGGTTTTGATGGTGGATGTTAGCATGGTTATGGCCAATAACACTAGATTGTGTGTGCATAGTTAAAATTATTTATTCTTATTTAGATCTTAGTTTGCATAATGAGCCTCTCTCCTCCTTTCTAAATGTAAATTAATGCTCTTTTTTCTATTTTCCCTCAAATGTAACTCGAAGTTTTTCTTTTACAATGTAATATGTAACAAAATAGTTTTAAGTTATGTTTCATCATAAGAAGAAATTATGCATCATATGAACTGACCAGTTCGTGAGACAAACCGATCGAATGGAGGACCGTGGAGGACAAAAGATAGAGAGAATAAACCAATTGACTAGTGATATAGCCAATCAACTGGAGGAGTCTAGACATTAGTTGAACCTGAGACCAGACGACTGTTTCAAGAGCCCAACCGAGTGGCCAGGAGGAGAGCTAATCGGTTTAAGGGTTGAACCGATCAACCCAAATTGGTTTGAGCACAAATCTTCACCAACAACAGGTTGTACATATTCTATGGCCCTTAGGTGGTAGAAATTCCTTATGTCTCCAAGGAATTGTATTAGACTTGACATAACCATTGTTCTTATATTTATGATTGCATATTTTTGTTGTGGTTATAGAATGTATATGATACATATTGTAAGTATGTGGTGATTCGATATGTATATGTATTAATATATATCATCCCTAAGTTTAAGATGCTTTTAATAAGCAACACACATGAAAAGCTTGATCGGCCAAACATAGGTTACGCCATAGCATGGTGCACCGTCTATCTCGTAGAAGTGTGGTGATAGGTGTGCAGATCTACCAAAGTGGGGTACATACTCAATCATGTTGGCTTTTGAGTTAGGCTTAACTAGGTGATCTTAATAGGATTAAGCACCTAGAAGCATGCAGATGGACTATGGCAAGGAGTTGCAAATACCATCTATCCAAGAATTACATGAGATGCATTTAGCAAAAGTTGCCTACCTTGATAATTGATTATGGACACTAGCGTTGGCCAAGTAATAATTGAATTGTTTTGGATCTTAGCTCACTAGAAGATCTTATGCTATAATCTTTCAAATTGATACATGAGGGTTATCAATTTGAACAATATATTGGGAGTGATAATTAATTAAAATCCTAATTAATATCATCAAATTTATCAAATCGAACCAAATCAAAATGTTTTGAAAAAGTTGTAAAATTTCATTTGTAGAATCTAATGGCAAACAAAGTGATAATTCCTTGAGTAGGACAAATTAAATGGGATTTACTTCCACATCTGGTCTAGGACTTCGAGAAGTGAGCAAAAGTTGTATGTCCTTGAAAGATCAGAGGCTAAGGAACCCACTCTAAATGTGCCTAAGGATGAAATGGATGCTTACTTTAAGAATGCCAATGATGTCGTAGACATTGAGTACCTTATGCCATGTTGTCTAAACTATGAGTTGCATGAACAACATGAAAATATAGACATTCTCAAGAGGGTAGCACATCTAAAGAATCATGTAAAGCTAGAAAGGTATAATGTATCCAAAGTGTTGTTTGAGTGTAAACTGATAGAGGGAGATCCAGTAGAGCCCCATATACTCAATATGATTGAGCATGTGGAGAGACTGGGATTTCTTTTAGGTCAAGAGTTGGCCGCAAATATGATTTTACAAACATTGCATGAATCTTATAGACAGTTAATCGAGTGCTATCATTTGAGTAACTTGGTCAGATTGTAGCCTGAGTTGCCTGACATTTTGATTAATGTCGAAGCATGACTGAAGAAGGACAAATCCATGATGGTGATCAATGGAAATGATTCCAAGGGAAAAGGCAAGTGTAAGAAGAGTTTTGAGGCTAAGATAAAGTCCAAATCTTCTGCACTCAAGAAATGGAGAGCGGTAAGTGCAAAAGGAATATGTCCTTTTCACTTAAAGGATTCTGGAAGGAAAGTGCCACCACTATCACTAGTTGGACACTCAAAAAGGAACTATACTCTTTAAAGGATCTTAGGAAGAAGAAGGATATTGTGACGTCCCCAGATTTTGATTTCTCCAAACCCTATTCAGAATGAGATGTCAGAATCCGAAAACATCATTCAATCATATCAGAGAGTGATGTAGCAACAACATACGCATAAATGAACATTCAAATATAATGCATACACCATAAAAATCTCAACATTCAACATGCAAATTGTTACATCAGGTTTTATAACAACATACAATTACATATTGAAAGAGAATATGATACAAGTCTGAACATGTATGCTAGGATCTTCATACAATAGGTAAACCTGAAGAACTGCTCACTCCCATCTTTTCCTCCCATGCTATCTTTGAACCTAAAACATACGTGAAATAAACAAATCAACAAAAGTTGGTACGTGGTAAAAGATACACTAGTAAGGTAGCATAAAGGAAAATACATGAAGAAAGAAGAAAGAGAGAGAAAAACTATTTCTGAAGGCGAAAATCAAGTAAACATCCTTTTTATTATATTTATTTGATGTGGTTGTACTACACTTATCTGCACTTGACTTACATCCAGTATGGGTTACATCCAGTATGGGCAAAAATTATATCATCATACATCTAACATGGGCCAAAGCATCATACATCCATGTTAGGCAACATACATCCATACCAGGCTAGGTGCACTAGTAGCTACAACCCATCCATATCCTTTTATGTTATATTATATTTTGGCGAAGTCTAACTCATAATAGTTCAACCAAGAAATGAATATCCAAATAGTAGCATTCATGATATTACATATCATAAGCAACCAAGAAATCTAGTCTTATACTTATAAGACCACATACCTGAGTTCAGAGAATCATAGCCATCCTTGATCATCTAGACAATCTGGTCATCACCTGATTAATAACAATTAATCATCATTAATACAAGGTTCACCATTATTAATGGTATTTAGGTCTATTTTAGGTTTTGGCCAAATCTAGGTTCAAACAGCCTAGAACTTGTGTCTAATATTTTTCTACTGATCAGGAGGTTGTTATAGGGGTCTAGTTCAGATTTCATAATTTTCTGATGATAGGTCAATTTTATAGAATTAATATGAGGTTTAAAGCATCTAATTATGTATTTATGAGAAAAGACCTAGTATTGGATAATATTATTCTGATCAGAGTCCAAAAATAAATTTCAATAATCATTAGGGTTCTACAAGAATTTAATGAGAATTAATATCAACTGGATATCATTTATTATATTTAATGAACCCTAAAAAGGAGCATCATACTCTAAATTAAATATCATCATAAAACTGCTTCAAAGGTCTGATCTATGAGTCTCATGACAAAGTAAAGATTTTTCTAAGTTTATGGCTATTATTAATCGATTTTTTTTAGACATGTACAACATTTGATGTATTTACCTTTTTCGTTTTGTTGTGGCCATTAGATCTAGGGCTTGGACGTCCCAGATGAGTGCCATGCAGCCAACCAGTGTGTGGGCCTCCCATGTTGGCTAGATTTGACCAGGTGGATTGGGGTTGGACCGGTCCAGTGGGATCAAGGTCCCGACGCTGGGATTGGGAATCTGAGCTCCCATCCCGGTCTTCTCCCTCGCATGACAGGGCTCGCGAGGCACATCTCAGACCCGCCGCCACTGCTATTCTTGGACCTGATGGTGAGCAAATAGGTGAAACCTCCTCCTCCTCGCTCCTTCCAACCTCCACCATGGAATCTAGATGCCTCCCGATTGCTTCCTGCTGCTGATTAGAAGTATGGATACTCTCTGAGACACCACCACCCAGGCTCGTCGTTCTCTGCCCCACTCCTCTGTTCTTCCATAATGCAACCACCGCCTTCATGGATCTGCGGTGAGAATGCCAGGTCTTAGAAGGCTCCTTACGGCTTGACCCGTCATGGTGAACAACTCTGAGGCAGGTAGATGAAGCTCTTCGGCCAGGAAATCTATGCCCCACAATCATCCCTCGACCATGGATCTGAGCATCCCGATTAGTTCATTATAGGTGACGAATGAGCTGAGTAGCAGGAATCATGGGTCTTCTCCTATGGCAACCCTTGGATCTGCATCCACTTCAAGGATGGTTGTGGGTACCCTACTAGGTGGATGGCATCGCCCAGATGTGGTGCAGCTGGCAAAAACTCCCCCAAAATGCTCAAGCTCCACCAAAATGTTATAGGGTTTAATGGCTATCATTGTCCCTTCCACTGACAATCTAAGAGTGTTGCAGGTTATGGAAGGGATCTTTAATCACTTTGCTTGGTCAGTGAAAAAATGTAGTCGTGAAAAGAGGGAGGGAGGGGGAGTCGATCTCGAGACATAGGTCATTCTACACCCTCTTCAAGGGGTTAGGAAGATCCTCAGCATGTGGAGGTGTTTCCTTGGTTGGGAAGTTCTAAGATCCGTGATTTGAGGATGTGATAGTCAAGGCAAAAGGTCGCGGACTAATGTGTTGGCCTATCTGTGGGAATTAGAGGTGGTATGATAGATCACGTCATATACACCCAGATCGCCCTGAAGCCAACTCCCCAAGCCCCAGATAATTAGCGTGACACATCAATGTTGTGATCTTTAATATTACTCAACAACTATAATCCTTGATGCATAAATTTTGTGATTTGTTTGCAATATTAAAACCAAAATAACTTATTCTAGGAACCTCATATCTCCATCAAACTTTGACCATGAGTTCCTCAGAATGTGATCTAGCATTGAGACGAGTTCGTCACCAGAATTTTGACATTTTATCACTAAACATAATTCCTCAAATGTCCACATAAGTAAACGGGTAAAGACCTTGAATACACACCAATTAGTCACCAAGTTTGATGAAACAAGTATGATACAATTAGTTTCATCATTATGCATCCTATGGTCCATAATTTGATCATATCAATCCAATTTACATTGAACTTGTACTTAATTTCATACGTACTAAAAAACTATTATGTACTATAATCATTCACGTGAATATTAATTGCCATGAAAAACTAGCATAAATCTTTCATGGCATGTTACTCATATTTGTGTGTTCCATTTTCAAATGAAGTCACTCCAACTTGGTTTATACCACATTCATGAACTACAAATGCCATTTTGGTTATCAGAACCCTAAAATCAAGGTCATCACATTCACCCCACGTTATAGGGTATTTTGTCCTCGAAATTTAGAAAATATCATACTCAAGGTTATATCAAAGAGTTTCACTACCATCATGCCATAACTTCTAGGTACCAGAACTATCATAATCTTTGGTGAATCCTAAGTTATCACATTAGAAGTTTAGATTGTCAAGGGTGTACCCACCCCACCTTATGTAGGAGGAAACACCATCTTTTTTTTAAAGGAATTGTATCTTAATTTAGTGTCTTGGTCATCACATGACATTCTTACATTTTAGGTTTTACATCCTCATAGTCCCCTAAGAATAAGGGTTTATTCATACATATGAGGTTAAAAAGGTACCACTTAAGGTTTCATATTTCATTCTACTCACCTATGTAAGGTGATTTCATGTCATTTAATATTTGGAAGTTTCTCACATAGCACCATTATTGGGGTTTAATCAACATCATTCCAGCATTTCATCATTACAGGGAATAATTATTCATACGTACGTATTAGGGTTTTCACCCTATTCAGCGAGTTATCCACAAGAAGAAACTTAGATTTAGAAGGATTGATCTTAGGCACTATGTTTTGTGATTATTAATCTATAAACCAAAAAAAAAAATTTAGCTCATGATTTCAAACTTATATCTTTAATGCACATTATAGAGAGAAAGAGAATTTACTAAGGCAATCTTATCATTCTTTGAAACTTGAAAAATCGCATGTATGATATAGGGAGGTATGATAGAATAGGTCAAGCTTCTATGAGTGACTACTTATATATAAACCCTCTATATATCTCAAGTGAGGTTTCTAGAATCATATATTAAGAAAGAGAAGAGGACGGATCAACATATATGAGTATCTTATGCACATGGCATTTTACTCTCAGAACCCAAGTTTCATACATCACCTCACTTGCAACTAATGATGAGATTCACAAACGTACGTCACTCAAGATAGGACCTAACTCAATCAAAAAGATTGACCTTCTCATTATGAGTCACCTATCCATAACTTTTTTTTCCACTCAACTCTCACATATAGGATTGAATCATGCAGAAGGACTCAACTCATCTACTCAGGAGTAACCCAGCTTAGGAAACATCATTTCACATATATCTCATATTTCTCATATATCAGAGATTAGGTCCTATGGCCTTTTCTTTGTGGGTCTCACTCTTTATAGAGTTCACCACTTATCTCATCCTAACACTAGATGTCCTCCTTGTAAAAGAGCTTGAGGCTCATGCATATTCAACCTTATCTTAACTTAGCTCATCTTAAGTAAGGAAGAGTATTTTATCATCAAGACTTAGCTTAGATTATCCAAAATTGGATTCAAACCTCATTTACAACTTATATCTTTATAGAGAACTTAGACCTCAGAGATCGAATTTATATAAGATCATCTTTGCTTATATCATCTATCATTCTATTGTCTATCTATCTATCACATACCCTTATAAGGCTCTAGACATCTATTCTAGATATACTCACTCTTCTAGACTGATGTCACCCCCTTTCACTTAGTTTGCATGAATACTAACTACTCTCCAGTGTGAGGGACACATTTTCATATTTAAATATATAAAATATTATATAGCTATTCTCCGAGAAGGCAGATGTCAGAGAAAACTATCGAGGCTCGAGTCGATTTGAAAAACAAAACCAAATAAGAAAAATGAGCGTCCCACACATAATAGATAGTCTAGTGTCATGTAACCTAGTGAAATGGTGAGAACATGGTGTATACCAGTGCAGAAACCTTATACATACGAGCTCTATATGGATAGGGTTTCACACACTTGTCTAAACCTAGTTCTCCAACATCTAGGTTCTAACCTATAGGCTAAGCCAAACCTTATTCCTATAGAACAACTTACTAAGTTTCTAGGGTTTAAAGTGAAAGGTGAGAATTTAGTTTTATGTTTCATGGTGAGCAATTGTTAGGTGTAGCTATTGTTCATGCTCTGATACCAACTGTGACGTCCCCGGATTTCGATTTCTCCAAACCCTATTGGGAATAAGATGTCAGAATCTAAAAAGATCATCCAATCATATCAGAGAGCGATGCGGAAGCAACATACACATACATGAACATTCAAATATAATGCATACACCATAACAATCTTAACATTCAACATGTAAATTATTACATCAGGTTTTATTATAGCATACATTTACATATTGAAAGAGAATATGATACAAGTCTGAACATGTATGCTAGGATCTTAACACAATAGGTAAACCTGAAGAACTGCTCACTCCCATCTTTTCCTCCCATGCTATCTCTGAACCTAAAACATACGTGAAACAAATGAATCAACAAAAGTTGGTATGTGGTAAAAGATACACTAGTAAGGTTGCATAAAGAAAAATACGTGAAGAAAGAAGAAAGAGAGATAAAAACCATTTGTTAAGGTGAAAATCAAGTAAACATCCTTTTTATTACATTTATTTGATGTTGTTGTACTACATTTATCTGCACTTGACTTACATCCAGTATGGGAAAAAATTATATCATCATACATCTAACATGGGCCAAAGCATCATACATCCATGTTAGGCAACATACATCCATACTGGGCTAGGTGCACTAGTAGCTACAACCCATCCATATCCTTTTATGTTATATTAGATTTTAGCGAAGTATAACTCATAATAGTTCAACCAAGTAATGAATATCCAAATAATAGCATTCATGATATTACATATCATAAGCAACCAAGAAATGTAGTCTTATACTTATAAGACCATGTACCTGAGTTTAGAGAATCATAGCCATCCTTGATCATCTAGACAATATGGTCATCATCAGATTAATAAAAATTAATTATCATTAATACAAGGTTCATAATTATTAATGGTATTTAGGTCTAGTTTAGGGTTTGGCCAAATCTAGGTTCAAACATCCTAGAACTTGTGTCTAATATTTTTCTATTGATTAGGAGGTCATTATAGGGGTCTGGTTCAGATTTCATAATTTTCCGATGATAGGTCAATTTTATAGAATTAATATGAGGTTTAAAGCATCTAATTATGTATTTATGAGAAAAGACCTAGTATTGGATAATATTATTCTGATCAGAGTCCAAAAATAAATTTCAATAATCATTAGGGTTCTACAAGAATTTAATGAGAATTAATATCAACCGAATATCATTTATTATATTTAATGAACCCTAAAAAGGAGCATCATACTCTAAATTAAATATCATCATAAAACTGCTTCAAAGTTCTGATCTATGAGTCTCATGACAAAGTAAACATTTTTCTAAGTTTATGGTTATTTTTAATCGAATTTTTGAGACATGTAAAACATTTGATGTATTTACCTTTTTCGTTTTATTGTGGCCGTTAGATCTAGGGCTTGGACGTCCCAGATGAGTGCCATGTAGCCAACCAGTGTGTGGGCCTCTCATGTTGGCTAGAGTTGACCAGGTGGATTGGGGTTGGACCGGTCCAGTGGGATCAAGGTCCTAATGATGGGATTGGGAATCTGAGTTCCCATCCCGGTCTTCTCCCTCGTATGATAGGGCTCGCGGTGCACATCTCAGACCTGCTGCCACCGCTATTCTTGGACCTGATGGTGAGCAAACAAGTGAAACTACCTCCTCCTCACTCCTTCCAACCTCCACCATGGAATCTAGACGCCTACCGATTGCTTCCCGCTACTGATTGGAAGTCCGGATACTCTCAGAGACACCACCGCCGCAGGCTCGTCATTCTCTGCCCCACTCCTCTGTTCTTCCATAACGCAACCACCGCGGTCGGGGATCTGCGGTGAGAACGCCAGGTCTTAGAAGGCTCCTTGCGGTTCTACCCTTCATGGTGAACAACTCCGAGGGAGGTAGATGAAGCTCTTTGGCTAGGAAATCTATTCCCCACAATCATCCCCCGACCATGGATCTGAGCATCCCGATTAGTTCATTATAGGCGACGATCGAGAGGAGTAGCAGGAATCACGGGTCTTCTCCTATGGCAACCCCTGGATCTGCATCCACTTCAAGGATGGTTGTGGGTACCCTACATGGTGGATGGCATCACCCAGATGTGGCGCAGTTGGCCAAAACTCCCCCAAAATGTTCAAGCTCCACCAACATGTTGTAGGGTTCAATGGACATCATTGTCCCTTCCACTAACAATCTGAGAGTGTTGCAGGTTATGGAAGGGATCTTTGATCACTTTGTTTGGTCTAGTGAAAAAATGTAGTCGTGAAAAGAGGGAGGGAGGGGGATTCGATCTAGAGACATAGGTCATTCTACACCCTCTTCAAGGGATTGTTAGGAAGATCCTTAGCATGTGGAGGTGTTTCCTTGGTTGGGAAGTTCTGAGATCTGTGATCTGAGGATGTGATAGTCAAGGCAAAAGGTCACGGCCTAATGTGTTGGCCTATCCATTGGAATCAGAGGTGGAATGCTAGATCACATCATATACACCCAGATCGCCCTGAAGCCAACTCCCCAAGCCCCTGATAATTAGTGTGACACATCAATGTTGCGATCTTTAATATTACTCAACAACTATAATCCTTGATGCATAAATTTTGTGATTTGTTTGCAATATTAAAACCAAAATAACTTGTTCTAGGAACCTCATCTCTCCATCAAACTTTGACCATGAGTTCCTCAGAATGTGATCTAGCATTGAGATGAGTTCATCACCATTATTTTGAAATTTTATCACTAAACATAATTCCTCAAATGTCCACATAAGTAAACGGGTAAAGACCTTGAATACACACCAATTAGTCACCAAGTTTGATGAAACAAGTATGATACAATTATTTTCATCATTATGCATCCTATGGTCCATAATTTGTTCATATCAATCCAATTTACACCGAACTTGTACTTAATTTCATACATACTGAAAAAAACTATTATGTACTATAATCATCCACGTGAATATAAATTGCCATGAAAAACTAGCATAAATCTTTCATGGCATGTAGTCATATTTGTGTGTTCCATTTTCAAATGAAGTCACTCCAACTTGGTTTATACCACATGAGACATTCATGAACTACAACTGCCATTTTGGTTATCAGAACCCTAAAATCAAGGTCATCACAGATATAGATATCTCTACTTAAAGACTTGATAAAATACAAGCTAGAAATTGTGTGAGAGCAAGAGTTGCTACCACTACAGTTGGAATCTATCATTCATGGGCATGTAATAGAATTAGTGAATTGCTATTATGTGCTTGCCATTGATGAAAACATCATGTATCTTGTATGGACAAGTATATTATGAATGTTTCCTTTTAAAATTTGAGATCTTAAATTGCAATGCCCTATGTCTCATAATCTATACTTGATAGTTGTAGAGACAAATGTGTATGACACATATACTGAATTACTTGATGACTGAACCAATGGATACCTATATCATTGTCATCTAGAGTGCATAAATGAGATATGTATTTTTGGAATCCACAATGATGGTTATCTATGACTCTTTTGGTTATTGAACCAATCTAGGCATGCAAGCCTTATTTACTAGACAATATGACAAAAGCGTCTTAACTAGATGTAGTGAGGGAGTGATTATTCTATTAGTGATCATACATACTTATGCATATAGAGCTTTTAGAATAAATGCTAAACATAGTTACAAGTACCTCACTATATTTACTAATTCTATCAGTAGATATGGAAGTTTGTATTTGAATGAAATATAAGTATGAATCTCTTGAAATGTTCAAGGAGATCATTAATGAAGTACGTAACTAGCTTGGTAAAAGTATTAATATACTTCGATGTGATTGATGTTGAAATATTTTAAACCAAGAGTTTGAGGACCTTTAGGGGAGACTATGATAGTGTATCATAATGAACTCCACCTAAAACGTAAAGATGTGTCAAAAACAAGGAATCACACCTTGATTATGTCATGGTGTGATTATCAATGTATCTAGTTGATCTTCCAACTTCCTTTTTGTCACATGCTTTACACTAAGACAATGTACTGTCTAAAATGGTTCAAAAAGACACCATATGATATATGGCATGGGAAGTGTCCCTACATATCTTTTAATAGTGATAAAGGATGAAAGTTTTATCCATAAATCACATAAATCTTATTTTGTTAAAATATTAACTCTTATCCCAATCAAAAAACAAAGTTGCTTGTTGATCAGGATGGTTGTATTCTTGAAGGGGAATTTAGTTCAAAAGAATCAGTGGAAGTAAAAGTAGAACATGAAAAGTTTGATACAAACAATAAAACATTAAACCTAAAGAAGTAAAAAAGGAACAATGAGAATCACAAATTATTGTGGAATCTCAATTTCTTTACGTAATAAAATAACTCATAGTTATAGTAGAACACACCTTGAGTTTGAAAGTTTATGACATCTTATAACTCAAGAAGGTGGTGAGTTGATCATAGATGATGAGTCAACAACCTACCCAGAATCTATTGAGGTACCGTAATCTAAGAAATGTCTTGGGTCCATCAGATTTAAGATGGAGTCCATGTAAACCAACAAGGTATGACCTTGGTGGTTCCACCTGAATGGGTAAAACCCATAGGGTGCATTTAAGATTCTTGAGAGAACAAAGACATGGAAGCGTATATTGGTTACAAAGAGTTTCAAACAAGTTAAAGGTGTTGAACATGATGAAATATCGTCACTAGTTTCCATGTTAAATCCATTAGGATAATTGCTTGCTATTGCAGCTTAATATGACTATGAGATTTGGAAAAATGGATGTTAAAACCACATTCCTTAACTGGAATGTTATATAGGATGTGTACATGAAATGGCCTAAAGGTTTTATAAATCCGTATAATGCAAATAAAGTATATAAACTAAAAAGGTCAATCTTTAGATAGAAGAAAACATCTCAGAGTTGGAGTCCTCGATTTGAGAGGATAGTCAAAGAGTTTTCTTTTGAGTTAGAATATTGATGAAATCTGTGATTACAAAAGATTTCGTGGGAGCATATTTATGTTCACATAATGATGGGGATAACATCTCTATAGTGCATATATTAAAACATGAAAGGAAAGCAACTTCTCTAGGAAGGGTTTAGGGGAAGCATCCGATATGATAGGAATTTAAATATATAGAGATAGATCTAGAAATCTTCTTAACCTAAGAAAGAACACATACATTGGCAAGATGTTGAAGGGGTTCATCATGCAAGACTCATTGAGAGAAAATGTGTCTACATTTCATGGACGTAACTCTCAAGATTCTAGTGTCCCAATTCTTCAAAAGAATGGTAAAACATGAGTGAGATGCCATATATGTTTGCAATTGGATCTATCATGTATTCAATGTACTCATCCCATTATGTCGTATGTATTGGACATGACAAGAGGAAATGAAATCATCTAGTTGTCTCGTATGTATTGGACATGATGAGTGGATATACGTAGCATCCCAATGAAAGTCATTGGAATGCAATAAGAACATCCTTAAGTACTTGAGAATTACTAAAGGATTAGATCCTTGATTATGGTCATAAGGAAGAGCTGGATGTAAAGGGTTATACAGATGCAAGCTTACAAAATAACAAATAAAATTAGTGATTGCAATCTAAATTGTGTTTGACCTTAAAATGAGAAATGTATGCTGGAAAGGGTTGTGAGCTAGAGACAATTATTTAAATTCTAAAATACAAGCTGAGCATCTTGATGTTATGAGAACTTCAGAGGATACTGTATCGATCTAGAAGTTCATATAGATGAACTTGCGGGATATTCTCAAACCATTGATGACACAATAGAGATATTGTGACAATAATGGAGCTACTTCTTAGGCAATGAATCCCAAATAGCATGTTATAGATTTTCCATCTCATATGAGATGCCGTACAACAAAGAGATGTGAAACTGGGAAACCATTGACTAAAAGAAAATACTACTAACCCACTATAAAATCACTAGCAGAGAAGAAATGTGGTGGACATGTTAGGATCACTTGGAATGAGATTTGTGGGTGATTGTCTCTGAGTGCAAGTGGGAGTCTGTTGGTATGTATACCCAGAGAGCAAATCATGTAATGATTGGGTTATGGCATTAAACACCTAATTTGATAATTGTAAAGGTCATTTTGTCTATTATGTTTGTCTTGGCATGAGATGATGACACATACATAGTATATGTCTAAAGAATGATATTACTCAATGACATATGTCTTCAGTGCGTCACCTAAATAGTGAGATCATATGGATGTTAGTCGTATATACATTTTTGTTATGTCCCTAGACGGATATTACTGTGGAAGCAAAATAGACAAGAGTATTATATCCCTTTTGCTCTCTCCCATAAACTTAGATGGCTTCAACTTGATGAAGTCAGTGATGGCGGGGACCAGTTCATGGCATGAACCGACTGGTTGGGTTGGTGAACTGACTAGTTTGCCACTAAAAGTATTTAGAAAATGTGTGAATTCAGTTCTTTAGACTCTCACACTAATCGGGAACCCTGGTCATAGCCTATCCTATAAATAGAGGGGTATTGGGGCTTCACAGACATGACAATGAGCTCTGACAATTGTTGTCCTATTTGGTTATGGTAACCAATAGAGAGTTGGAGCAAGTCCTATCTAATAAAGGGAGAGATAGCATAGGAGAGACAATTATGGGATAGCAAATTGGTGCTAGTACATATATGTTTTAAGGGATAAATCCTTCCCTTTGGCTTTGGCAGTGCAACGTGAAGTTCTTGGTGGTTCGCGTAGACTCCTCGAGAGGTGAGGATTTTTTTTCACTAGGAGGATACTGTCAACCAATGTCTCTGGTACCAGACCAGGAGGTTGTTCATGATGAATATTCAAGTGTTGCTATTGTAGAAGAAGTGTGATGTTGCTTGGAGAAGAAGCACATTGCTATTGTAAGGGTAATGTTGATGGACTTTCTATAAGAATAGGTATGACTTTTCAAACCTTCCTTCGTAGATACATTGTTGTTGACGTGATCTTTCTAATTTGGGAAACAAGTTTTAAATTTTTTTGTTTCTATTGTCTCATCTATCGCCCTGATTTCCCAACTCTTTCATGGTTCTACATTTCAATCTAAACCAAAAATTTGGTGTGCACTTTTCTAGATCCTCTGACAATCCATCCTTCTCCCTTCATACCACTTGACACATCTACACACCTAAGCATACCTCAACACTATGAGAGTGATGATATTCCAACTAACAAATGCCATCTATTCATGTTCCTTCCCAACCAGTTCCTTATGCTTGAATCCAAATTGTTGCATGTGGTGAATGACATCCATTATAGCTCATTGTGTATGGACACTTTCTTATACACCCTCCCTCTATCTTGGAACCAATAAATAATATTTCCCTATATTCCATGTCACTTCTAATCTCTCAAAAATAAAATAAAAAAGTTACTGTAAGCAAAACTGTATCCATTTAGTACACTAATGATTTGATTGAAACACCCATGAAAACTTGGATAAATATTCTGCACATCCATAAATCTATTAGAAATTTATCCTCCATGTTATTATGGCTGCCATATATTTTCTTCACTGATATTACATGACTTCTGGTTTGCAGTGTGTATAACTTCATTCATCTTATGTGGATTTTAGAAATATTATTATAAGACCCCTGACCTAGATTAACCTCTTAAACATTTTTTGTTAGTTTAGCTATGATGGTTTAATTACATGCTTATTTTATATATACTTAGCTGGTTTATGTTCTTCTTATGAGGGTCTATGTACAAATTCTCCATGTCTAGAGGACCCTCTTGTATATTGCACATGGTATGCTCTCACCCTTGTTTTGACTTGTTTGGGTGAACCTATATCGTATAATAAAGCATTATGCCCTCTCATTGGTTGAGGACTAGATAGGTTTGCCTTACCATTTCATCATTTGGGAACAAATGGAAAATCCCTTCCTTACCATTGGTTTAAAATTGATGGAGATAGATGATCTTGATGATCTTTTATGCTTTCATCATTTGAGGATCAATTAGAGACACTTGGTGGCCACTTCCCATTCATTGGTTGTGGGCCAATGGGGAAGCTGAGTAGTTGGATTTAATCATTCATTACTTGAGGACTGATCGAAATTGGCTCTAGTGTCAACAACTAATGAAGATCTTCCCTGATGAAGAACCCACTAATAATAGTTCAAGGATAAGGACCAATGGTTAGTTGGTGCATGCAAATTGATGGGATCCTGGTGTGTTCCAATCAATGTGAGTAATGTATGCTTGGACTGATGATAGAGATTGATAATGGAAATTGTTAGAGCTTCCATCATCACCTATCTATGGAAGGGTTAAACCATCTTCTAATGGGGTTGTGAAATAATGAGGCCTAAAATATGATGATTGATGGCTAATAGCTTTAACCACCTTTTCTATCTTATCCAAGGATACATATACTCTCTCCTTCTCCCTCACATCATTTGCACAAATTGTCCTTGAAGAGATAGAGTAGCATTAGACACCATTGGTTAATGGAAACAATGAAAAGCATGTCCTCAATGACTCTTTCTAATGTTGTTATTTTCTTCTGTTCTCATTACCACATACAACCAACACTCTTTTCTGTATCTTCTAGACCAAGATCCATGTGATTTGAGTTCCCATCCTTTGTGATCTTGGCAATCTATCCTATTTTTCTGTAAACTATTTTCTTGATGGTTTTCTTTTTGGGTTTTGACTACAATAGATTTAAGCCATGTTTCCCAAATATTCACATCCTAGTAGTTCTTAGATCAAGGATTTAGTGCCAAAGGGAGCTTTTAGTGGAGAAAGCTCAGATCCTTGGAAAGATTGCATCTTTCCTGAAGAGGGATCATCTTGGAGCTTGAAAGGCAATGTTTGAGATATTCCTAAATTTTTTGAGTGGAATTTTTATGCTGTTAGTAAGGCATGTGATACAACTTTCAAAACATTTAGTATCTACCTTATACATGCAAATTGTAATCTTGTGGTAATGTTCTTTAAATTCCAAAATGATGGGATCTTGTATTATCCTAATCTACTATAAAGAAGATGAAATTCCATGCTTTATTTAGACTTCACAAATAGTTTTATTGATGCTAGAAACATGATTATTTAACATGTCTTTGTATGGATTTAGTTTATGAGGGATGAATGAACTAAAATGTAGTCCCTTTATATATGGTATATACTATGACTATATAGGTTTTGAACTATATGTCACCCAACTTGTTGGAACATTCCTAAGAATGTTTTAAGGTCTTTTCCTGACACAGATATTCTATCAAAATTATGTGAAAATAGATATTTATGTGGACTAATGTCTCCTCCATTATATTTCAAAAGTGTTGTCTTATTACACTAGCAAAAAGAGAAGTGATATTCTAATCATGTAATACAATGCCCTTGAAGGGATTCACCATGGTCTAGTCTTTTGCCTTTAGAACTCTTTGGTGCTCAATTCTTAGTGTTAGGCCATGATGTGGACAAGGACTATTATTGTATTCCTTGCCTTAAGAAGTTAGGTTCTTATAATGATATGTTTTATATTTTTTGAAGTTACGATGCCCTGATTAACTATAGAATTCTTTTCTAGTTGTTTATATGTAACTTACTTTATGCAGTCATAATAGAATAATGAGCCTAATTAATTAAGACCAATCATAATTGTATAGTGCCCTGAGTGTAAGCTTGGAAAAATAAACCAATATTGACCCAACCGAACAACCACCAAAACAAACCATCCAATTTTATCTGAATATCCACTTCCATGGTTGGTGTATGGTTCAAGTTAAAAAAACATCCAAAACTTTTGGTATGGTGGTTGTGTAAAAATCAATCTGAACCAAACACGTTCCTTCCTATAACATACCGAAATTTGGCTATCCTGATTTGAGAAACCCTAATTCCATGAAGAAGAGGTTAGTGTGCTCGAATCACTAGAAATGACCAAACAAGGTAAAAAAATTCATGCCCTGATTTGCTTGTTTATATGCTAATAAGCATAAAATGGGCATGTGATGAGTAGTTCACATGTTATAATCCTAATGAATATTTAATGCCCATAATATGAGTAAGTCACATTCTAACCCTAATTGTGAACATGCATGTGATATTGACCATGGCATGGGCCAATAAACCCTAATGTGACTATGAGTGTGATATATGGAACCTAACCTAGACATCATACATATGGGTAGGGTGTTTGAGAGTTATGGTAACCATGTTGACTGAAACCCTAGGTTGAAGTTGACTAACCATAATATGTACATCCTTGGTATTAATTATAATACATTAGTGACATTAAGTGCTATGATCATGTATCATATGTTAATACATATAAATGGTACCTAACCACCTAATCCTGGCTTATTATGTAATTTCGTTCATTAAAATTTAATTTGTGTCACCTTGTCCACTAATTTACATCTTAAAACTCAAATATGGGTAATAAATATTTGGGTTTACATAAATATATCTGAATAGATAATGTGGGGTTAAATGTGCATAATTGGTAACTTCATATAAATAAATATGAGTAGTTGATTCATTTAGTCAATAATGTGACTAATTTATATAATGTGATAATATTGGATGCTTATTGTAAGTGGGAGATAAATAATGCGACACTATTTGAGTGAAGGTTGGAAATATTGGACTAATGAGAAAATTAATAAAATACCTTATTTTGTGAAAGATAATTTGATATAACTCCATATAGTGATAGTATGGGATAATGAAGTCTAAATCCCAAATTTGGAGAATAATATCAATATACACCAATAGATATTGAGATAATTTACTTAAACCTAATTGTACTCAAACTCATTTAAGTTAATTTCAAAATCTCAAATATAAGTTTGTAATTGGGTTCTGTGTGTCCTAATTATTCTATGTATCAATTTTCAACCTAATTGGATAGTCCTAGATCTTTCATTAGAAAGGATAATTCTTGAAAATATAGTCCCTATGTGTAACACTCTTAGGCTTTAATTACATTTTCTTGGATTTTGATGTCACTCTTGTACTCCTTGATTTTCCAATTATCTTTATAGTTCATGTGCCATGGCCGCTTTGGTTTCTCAACTCTTATGATGTTGTTGGATAAGGATCCAATGTTGTCTAGATCATCTTCTTCATCAAGTTTGTATTTTCCAAGACCCTACTATCTAGCAATGACCTCCCTTATTTCTCTCTCTCTCTCTTCTTGCTCTTACTCACCCCAAACATCCCTTCCCTCCATGATCCTTGTATAGAGGCAAGTAGTTTGATCCTTGATATGATAGGGATTCTCCACCCCGAACTCCCAGTCAACAACTGAGTCTCTCCTCTCCCATGTTTCCCTTTGCCTTCGGGTCTCCCGCTGTCGCAGGCCTTCACAACTATATAAAGCCATTCCTACACCACTGTTGGTTCCCCATAAATTGATTTCTGTCTCTAGTTATACCTACCTTGGTCCTTCATATATTCTTCGAACTCCATCTATCTTTAGATGCCTCCCTGAGATATCTGACGACATTCTCGCCTTAATTGATATTTCACTATATTCTTAGCGAACAATGCTCCTCTGACCTATCTTTCTTCACTTATAGATTCAGCTTGATGAATTGAATTGGTTCCCATCACCAATTTTCTTTTCAGGAATCTAAAGTTTCATCTCCAAGTTCCTCCCCCTACCTAACACGATGGAGGTCATTCTTGGGTGTCTTCCCACCCTACATCCCATTCATGGGCTCTCTAGCTTTGGCCAACTATGTTGAAGGTGGCTAGCACCCTGGACTTCAATGATAAGGGTTGGATTTAGAGTTTTAGTCATGTTTTCCTCATGTTTTCCATGTTGAGGTTGCACAACGGCGAAGAAGAAACATGGACATGAGATGTCCCTGGTACCCCCGACTTTTTAATCAAACGATTTATTAGCCAAGGGAAGTTATGGTTTTTCACCGCACATATATCCCTCTGCGACCATGTGTTGAGGTCTTAAGGGACCTGGGCCCCTTTCTTGTGCCCAATTGGTCCATCTCGGAGTAGGGTCCAGTGTCTGCTGATCTGGATTTCTATGCCAATATGGATTTATGTTATTTGTGATTGGTGAGTACTTCCGAAATTGATATTGAATCAACCATTTATCTGAAAAATACCCAAAGATAGTCATTGGAAAGGATTTTTTGAGAGGCATATAATTCTAAGGTTTTAGATCCATGATCTGCCTTGCTATTTTGATGTTTTATTAGAAACACTAATTTGACTCATGAAACCCTAATTATGTATTACATATGCTTCATGTGACCTAAAACAGTAATCAACTAACCAAGTTTTCCTAATCTAATGATGTTGATCAATAAGCCTAACCGTAATGCACTCAAACCCTAATTTACCCTAATTCAACCTAGGATCAATACAAGGTATTGATTTATGATGCTTAATAATCATGAATAGGTGTTTAGTTAAGACAACAGAAGGTTGAATTAGATTTGACTCAAAATCAGAGTGACCAAGTTAGGATTTTCTCTGCTCCAAGGTAAGCAGGTCATGCCACTATACATATGTACATTGGTTGAATTGAATGTTATGTATGATTTATGGATTATGCTTTCAGTTTTAAGTTCAAATGCTCAAATCATGTTCAACATATAAATTGCTTGATGATTGATATATCCTATGTCTTATGGTTATCATGCTAATTAGGATTAGAGATTACGATTAATGATCAAAGATTAATGGATTTAAAGTTCATGTTTCGTGAGGGAGAAATCCATCATGTTAAAGATTAAAGTTCAAAATAAATTCATGTTTATGATAATTTTAAGAAAAATGGAATTCAATCAACTTTTATATGCTTCTTGAATCATGGACCTCAATGGGTCGTTATGGGCATTCATGCCAATTATGGGCTTTTATAGACAAATCATGGGCAATCGTGTCGTTTTGGGATTTCCTAGCATTATGGGCCTTTCTAGCAATCATGTGCTCTTAAGTGGGCAACATCGACATATGCATATCTTTATTGCTCAATTATTCATGTTATAAGATTTATGTAATCAAGAATGCTTAAGTCAAATTCATGTCAAGATTTTCACTCAAGTCAAGTGTATATGTTTATTTACAGTTATGAAAAATGTATAGTGTCGCTTACTGATGTGTGTCTATATTTGTGCATGGTCATGGGACGAGATGTCCCTAGATTAAGGATGAAAGGAATTTGAAGTTAGTGCTTCAAAGTAGAAGTTGTCAGGACATAGCTTGGTCGGGCACCATCTACACTTTAGAAGATCCAATATTAAGTTTCCAAAAAAGATTTATGCCATAGATTTTGTTCTACCTTTCATGTATTAGATTTTATTTCAAGGATGAGATAGTTTATGTTATTAGTTTTCTTTTTCAAAGAAACATTTATGAATTTATATTTTCAATCAATGCCTGGTGTTTCATTTATCTTTTTGCTATTGAATATCATGTTCTGTAATATTCTTCCAAGCCAAGTGACCCATGTTATGGACAACATAGGGTTTGCTTCTGTTGACATATATGTTCTTAGAGGGGCATTACAGCCCCATACATAGGTCTTGTGCCCCCTTTTATATATATTTGGGAGTATGGTTATTCTCTATACTCTATCAAATTAGGTCTATGTGCTCAATCTTCCATTATTTGTTATAGCTCAACAATATTGTGTTTATCTCACATGCATGATCTTTATTCATCAATGTTGATGGGTCATGTCCCCTAATTTATCTGCTTATGCTTTCGAGGCATACTTTTTCATGTCAAGTACATCTATTTATTTTCATCTTATTGTAATGTTTCTTATGATATTCACTTGGATGGTCCCTTTCCCTTTTTTTTTTGGGAAGTCTTGATTATGTTTGATGTCCTTTTTCCCATATAATTTCTCAATCATTGTTTATATGCACACATCGACATTGTTATACTCATAATATTCCACTTTGTCTTCTCTTGTGGGGTATGCTTACAACCCCTTGGTGGAGAGCGAGGTGTGGACCAAAGTTGACCAGGACATATCCAAGAGTTAGTTGATCTTTCTTGGGAGGTAGATTTAAGTAGTTGATTTACCCTTTGTGGCTTATGTTCCTTTATTATTATTTTATGCACACCCTATGTGGTAAAGAACAATGATAGACATACTCATTTTAATAGTTAGATTTAACATCTGTTGCTGCACTTTTGGTATTTGATACATTACATACTTGAATTACACTTATCATCTTTTTTGAAAAATTACTTATGATAATTGGCTTTGGATGGTTGTCTATTATTCCATATCGGGTAAGTTAGTGGATCCCCTCTCAGGTCCCACTCCTTATAATTATGGTATCAGAGCCAAGGCAGTTAGTTATCTAACTATTTCAATCTTTATCTAATTAGGTTTTACCTCTCCATAAGTTCCTTCTAGGAGCCATATCTTACGTTAAAAATCTCTAGATGAGATACATACATTAGTATCTACCTTCATTAATATGACAAAAGGATATTGAACTTGAAGAAGTACTATGATGTTCTCAAGTGAGTTATCCTTATGTTGTTATTTTGGACATCATGTGCGTTTTTCTTTAGGGTAGTAAGTTTGATACCTATATCTATGTTTTGGAGCTATGAGATCTGACTTAAGAATGGAATTATTTGATGAGGATGATGATGAATAACTGGACCCATATGTGTGGTTATAATATCTTGGAACTTAAACTTTGATGTTAGATGATATTAATGAGTAAGTTATGAGATGATATATGTTATACATGGTTTAGTTTAGACTCTCCCTTTTACTCTTTTTTTTATTTATTAGGTCAAACCTTTTTAAGTGGTGGAGGGGTAGTAATAGTACCTTGTAGTTTATGGATAACCTAGATTTCAGAACGAAATCTGTTCAAGGGTTGGAATCCTATAACATACCAGATTTATCTATCCTGACATGAGAAACCCCAATTCCATGAATAAGAGGTTAGTGTGATCGAATCATTAGAAATGACCAAATTAGGTTAGAATTATACCTTAGTGTGCTATTTTATATCTTAATAAACATATACTGGGCATGTGATGAGTAGTTCACATGTTTGAACCCCTAATGTATATTTAATGCACATAATATGAGTAAGTCACATATTAACCCTAATTGTGGATATATATGTGATCCTGACCATGTAATGGACCAATAAACCCTAATGTGACGATGGGTGAGATATATGGAACCTAACTTAGACATCACACATATGGGTAAGGTGTTTGAGTGGTATGTGAACCAGGTTGACGGAAAACCTATGTTGAAGTTGGCTAACCCAAATATGTACATCCTTGATATTAATTATAATACATTAGTGACATTAGGTGCTATGATCATATATCACAATACATATAAATGGTACCTAACCATCTGATCCTGGATTTATATGTAAATTAGTTCATTAAAATGTAATTTGTGTCACCTTGTTCACTAATATACATCTAATAACTCAAATATGGTCAATAAATGTTTGGGTTTACATAAATATGCAGAATGGCTAAGGTGGGGTTAAATGTGCATAATTGGTAACTTGATGCAAATAAATATGAATAGTTGATTCATTTCATCAATAATGTGACTAATTTATACAATGTGATAATATTGGATGCTTAGTGTAAGTGGTAGGTAACGAATGTGACATTATTTGATTAAGGTTGGAAATAATGGACTTAATGAGAAAATTAATAAAATACCTTATTTCGTGAAATATGATTTGATATTACTGTATATGGTTATTTAATATGGGGATAATGAAGTCTAAATCCTAAATTTGGAGTATAATGTTAATATACATTAATAGATATTGAGATAATTGTCTTAAACCCTAATTGTACTCAAACTCACATAAGATAATTTCAAAACCCAAATTTGAGTGTGTAATCAGGTTCCTTGTGTCCTAATTAGCTTGTGTCAACTTTCAACCTAATTGGATAATCCAATATTTCTTAATTTTATTAGAAATGATAATTCTTAAAAAGATATTCCGTATGTACATAAAACATAGGCTTTAGTTACATTTTCTTAGTTTTCAATGTAACACTTGTACTCTTTGATACTTTCACTTCTCTCTATAGTTCCTATGTCATGCCCAATTTGGTTTCTCGACTCTTATGATGGCAGTTGGATAAGGATCCAATGATGTTTGGATCATCTTCTTCATCGATATACATTTTCTAGGACTCTACAGTCTAGTGATGACCTCCCTTATTTCTCTGTTTCTTCTCTCTCTCCTCACCCCTAACTTCCCTTCCCTTCTTGATTTTCATGTAGAGGCGAGCAATTTGATCCATGATGCGATAGGGATTCTCCATACCAAACTCTCAGTCAACAATTTAGTCTCTCCTCTGCCCTGTTTCCCATCGCCTTCATGTCTCCCGATTGTCATAGGTCTTTGAGACTATATAAAGCTATCCCTACACCATTTTTCGTTCCTCATAAATTTATTTTAGACTCTAGTTATATCTATCTTGTTCCCACATATATTCTCCAAACTACATTTATCTTTAGATGCCTCCCTGAAATCTCCAGTGACATTCTTGCCTAAGGACTATTGTTTGACCCTATGCTTTTATCCTATGAGTCCAGGAAATGCTCCGAGAGGAATCAATATCTTTTGTAAAGGTGTGTCCCAGTTTTCTCTCTTTTGATATCATCCTTCACTAATTTACAATCCAGTTGGGTTTCTCTAGTTTGATTGTTATGCTTCTAGTTTTGGTTGTTATGCTTCTGCGAGTGATACCATATATGGGATTTGATGTTACTTCACTTGATTGGTTCTTTCTAGGGAGAATACTCATCCTGATCCCTGTCGGCCATAGAGGTATGTGTATCCTCATATCTTGTTGAAAGGTGAGCCTCTCTTTCTGTCGCTGAGTTAGGCATGAATCAACGACCATGTTAATCTCAATGCCTTGACAACAGAATCGAAGGATCGCAGAGCACATTGTTGATCAATGTTGAGGTAAACCTTGAAGATCCTCATGTGCGAGATGAGGAAGATGAATGCCTCACCTTTTACTATACAACCCATGTTCTAATTGCATTTGAGTCATGTTGATAATGGGTAAGATAATCTTTTCACCCCAGATTCCAGTGTCATCGCACGTTACTTTGATTTCAAATAAATGGCCCTAACATAAATGTTTTGATGCATGATGTGAGGGCATTGCAGTCTTTTGATTTTATCTATTATTTCATCGTTCGAGTAATTGATATAATCATTGAAAGTTCATAATTAATTATCTATTTCAAAAATTATGCAAAAAGATGCATTGGAATCATAAAAATAAACATTCTCCGATGGTATAGGTTTTATAAACTAAATCCAATGTAATAGGAACTCAAAATTTCTAGGGTTTGTAACACATTAATTAATTAATTTTTTACATCTAATATGTTAATAGGTGAAGAAATACACTGACCGGATCTATGGTTTTCACTCAAACCTATAACACACATCCTCGAGGTATGTTGCATCCGTCTGAGTCTATATTGAGAAATAATTCTATTTTCTCTCTCTTTTTACCTAGTATGTGAATTATCTTATTTGAGATCTATTAAAGTTCTTTTTAAGACTCTGATAATGAAATCAGTTATATATGAACACTTTATTTTTTATTTTGTACTTTGGAATCTAAAATTTGTAATCTAGTTCATGCTATCTCTAGTTGAGCCCTAACTGGTGGAATTGTTCTATATTGTGTTATTCGTGCATCGAAATCCTAATCTTCTCATAATGGATTTTTATGATTTGATGTTCTACTTTTAGTTGGACAATGTTGTTTAATATCATGACTAAACTTTACTTTCCTCCACATATCATGCTTATTGATTCGATAGTATTATGGTTTTATAATATGCTTTGGTTTTAAGGTTATGTGCCTTTTATGTTCTGGGATGGAGGTTATGAGCCCCATACCCCAGGTTTTGTGACCACTTTTATATATATTTGGGAGTATGGTTATGTGCTATGCTATATAAAGTTAGGGTTATATGCTCTAGATGCCATTGTTTATTATATTTCAATAGTATTATGCTTATGTCACATGCATATTGTTTATTCATTTATGTTTATGGGTCATGTGTCCTAATTTATCTTCTTATGCTTTTAAGACATACCTATTTTTATTCATGGCAAGTACCTCTATTGATTTTCATATTGTTTTAATGTTTCTTTTGATATCCACTTGGATGGCCCCTTTCCCTCTTTTTCTGTGAAGCCTTGATTATACTTGATGTCTTTTTTACCATATAATTTCTCAATCACTATTTATATCCACATACCGACATTGTTATGTTGATAATATTCCACTTTTTCTTCTACTATGGGCTACTCTTCCAACCCCTAGGTGGAGTCTTTCTTGGGAGGAAAATTAAAGTAGTTGATTTACCCTATGCAACTTATGTTCCTTTAGTTTTCTTTTATGTACACCCTGTGTGGTGAAGAACAATGATAGACCTACATATTCAAATAGTTAGCTTTTAACTTTCGATGCTACACTTTTGGTATTTGATACATTACATACTTGAATTATAATTCTCATCCTTTGCAAAAAATTAATTGTGACAATTGGCACTTGATAGTTTTCTATTATTATACATTAGGTAAGTGAGAGGCTCCTCTCTCGATTCTCACTCCTTACACTTCCATTACACTGTTACACCACATAATAACACCATCGGGACCAGTTGGAGTCAGGAAAGGAGGTGAAGGCCAACTCTTTCTCCGAAATCTTTACTAGGAAGGGGACTAGTAAGTTGAGGCATGGTTGTTGTCCTTGTTTTTGTAACGAAAATACCAAGTGGGTTGGTCAACTGGGAGGAGAGGCATATAGCAAGTAATGGAGATTGAGATGGCTGATGGCTCTCATTACTTCTAATGTTATATGTTGTATCAGCTTGTCCTTCTTTTCCTATGACATACTCTTTCTCTTAGAAGATCTATGTGGCCATTCTGATGGGCCAAAACAAGCTTTTAGTCCAACACCAAATCCTACACCCTTAATACAGAAATGATTCTTTATCCATTTGTCCCTCAGGGACAAACTTACCTTTTTTTCTTTGCTCATACAACTCTCTCTAATCATCATCAATAGAACTAGTCAATAAAACCTAACTATACAAATGAAAATAAACATGCATTGTGAGAGTTGAACTTTCTCATTTTCTGACCCACCTTAGAGGTTGTGGGGTTGGGAATTATCACCAAGCTGTTCATTCCAATATTCATCCACTCTTCACCACCCTTGAACTATTTCTTCAAAGCACAAAACTACTCCCACACATCAACGTCAAGATACCTACATTTCTTAGTGGTAGGCTTCTTCCTCTTGTTATTATTAATGTATTCCCTTACAAGATTAGTCTTAAAGTTCCTCCATGTTTTCTCATAAAGTTGTAGTACATTTTAAGATGAGCTTTTTTGTCAAGGTGAAAAACACCCTACATAAATAGTTATGCTATTTTTAGAAATGAGAAATGAAAGAATAAGATGAAATTATGAAATTTAGTATAAATGCATATAAATCATGCCTATATGCTTCCAAATGAGGCCTTTTAGGGCAGCATCAACTTTATAACCATATTTTGTGACTATTGTCTCTTTACTGTGAAAAGTATTACCACAATAGTGCTTGATAGAAATATGATTCTCTACTATTGGATTTCATATCTCATCAAAAGAAATGTGCAACTTGTCACCTTTTCCTTAATGGTTATTAATTTGTGCATGAGTAGGATGCCTCTACTACTTGAGGCAAGAGATTTTACAATATATCTAGTAGTAGCCTCCTCAACATTCTCATGCTCAACCTTCTTTGCACTTCTAAACATCTTGTCATGCTTGGCATCCTCATGTGCTTAACATCCTCCTGGTCAAAAGCCATGCTATAATAATTACAAAATAGCATATAAATTATGCATATTAGAAACATGCACATCTAGCACAAAACATACATACATGATAAAGAAACATGCATAGTATATATCATGTTAATAATGTATTGTTTGCATTATGAAAGGTGTTCCTCTAATATTGATTGGATTGCTCGTCAAGAAATATTCCTTTTGTATGATATTAATGCATGTAATATTCATCAATGTTGCTTCAACATTTACACTTGGAAAGTCCACTAAGAATCAACTAGACTCATCATACTTGTCATAATATTCTTCGTCATCTATATGATTTTCAATGAACTACCTTTCCCCATGAAGAATGTTAGACCATTTTTCATTTTCATGGTCATTGATATAGAATACTTGATTCACCTATGATCCATGATGAATGGCTCATCCCTTTTTCCATTATTTTAAAATATTCCCTAATCTAAAAACCAACTCATTCACTTGAACTCCTTTGTTGTTATCAACCCAACTAACCTAAAGATAACAAATCTAAACTTAGTGTAGCCAAATTCCCATATATCTTCAATGACAAATAATAAGACATATTGCCTTCTCATGGAGTCTTATGTTTGATACTAGAAAAACTCAATGAAGAAGCTTGAAGGGTGACCTCACTATTTTCAATGGCACTCTTATCATCTTGATGCTTTCTGTAGTGTGAAAATACATTTACGTCAAACCCTTTGTAAGAATACAATACTTTGTTTGTTTTAAGGATGTCCATTTGATATTCTCAGGAACAACATTTGGTGTTTGAGATAATTGATGGAATAATTTATCTTCAAACTCCCTAATAAATGTCCAATTATGTTTTCTAGCAAGCCACATTGAACTAGATCATGGATATTTTAACTTGATGAAATTTGTGTGTTCAGTGATATATATACCGTCTTCGTCAATGTTGTGAAAAATTTGCAAGATTCTTGTTTTCACAGCTCATGACTAATTCCTTTCACTCATGCTTGCAAAGTCTCTATTCCAGAATAAACATCAACATCATGGAACTTTAAATATACATAAATTTTACCGTAAGACAAAGATCCATTGTGAAATTCCATCACCTCCCTAGCCACATAAATGTTAATAATAGTGCCTTCAGGTTGATAAATGTTGAACATCACCTTTAAACACACTCATGTATAGTTCAAAAGGATACATTCAACGTAATAAAACAAAACTCAACATCATCAATTCCCCAGTCAAATAGAAAACAAGATGTACAATGACATAAAATAATGAAGGAGATAAATATATCTCAACATAGAACAAGGTAATAGTCATGTCTCTTTACAACTTATCAAGATTCTCAAGATCTATAGATTTGCTCCATAGAGTGTTGAAGAAGAAAGAAAGCCTAGTGGTTTCAAACTTTACATGCTTTGGCAATATACATCACATTGCCACATGCAATATTGTCTACATTAGGATGTGACAATATTGAGATTTAAGACCTATCAACTTCAAATCCTTCATTTATACCAATATATAGATATTGGAATAGTATCTATGTGATACTTAATATTAAGAAAGCAATTGCAAGAATATATTTTCTTCAATCTAGGCAAAGTGCAACAACCATGATTTATATATGTGCGGCAACCACCGATAACCTATGTTGTAATTATTTCATTATACCCATTTCACGTAGGTCCATTCTAGATTTGATGTTGTCTTTCCTCTTGTTTGGTGTATTCAGTCAAGTACCAATGATGATGTCACATACATTTTCCTAAACATGCATGACATTGGTATGTGCCTAATTGTCAAAGAACTCCAATAAGGAAGATCCTATAATATTGACATCTTCATAAATAAAGATTTATCATGTGTGAGGGTAGTACATTGTCTCTTACAAATTTTTTTGATAATGTCTTCTACCCTTCCATAAACATACTCCTATGACATAATTTTAATGGCAATACATTCTTCAATTGAGCCACTAAATGCTTATTGCAACCATTGATAAGGATGTTCTTTTGGGAGAAACCTTTGATGACGATGATGTATAGTTTTTATGCCATATTTTAATTGTATTGAATGTTTGTTTTCTTCACATGTAGGACACACTTTGGTTCTTTTTTGTTGAATCTAGACAAATGATTGTATGCTGGAAAGTCATTAATCGATAAAAATAACAAATCATTCATATTTTAGGTCTTTCCACATCAAATATCATAATTCATAATGCATTATAACCAACGTTCCTTTAAGTCATCAACTAAAAGTTCCAAGTAAACATTCATATTATTTCTAGGTTATTTTGACCCTGATATCAACATCAATAATAAGATGTACTTATTTTTCATACACAACCAAGAAGGGAATCTATGTAACAATCATACTAGGCTAAGTGTTCTGTTGGATGCTTAATTTGTCATATGCATTCATCTCGTCTCTATACAAAGTCCAAGTCTTAACTTCCTAACTTCTTCACCAAATTCATGGTACAATAAATCAATTTTCTTCCATTTTGGGGAAACAAATGCATGTCATAGGACCCCATCATTATTTTTATTTGTCTCTGATGGATAGACAAATTCTATGCATCTAACGGTAAGATCTTAAAATATGGTATTATAGGAGATAGTGAAAGACCTTGGTGGGACAACCCGTCTTGGTCTTACTCAAAGTTGTCATTTTGTACCTTGACGTCTCACATGTGGACAACATTTTTAATCATTATAGTACATTTAGAATTACATAAAGTCATCAAGATTGCATGTATCTTATTAGACTTATTTTACATTGGGAAAAACATTTTCTTTGTTTAATATTTTGAATGGAAAAGCATATTCCCTTCAAGAAGAATATCTTCTACAAAGACAACAATGACATAAACTTTTTTTTGGCTCCACCTATTGTTAACTTTTAGTGGATACAAACTCAAAACAACACTAAGCCTCATAACTTAGGACAATCTAAGTAAAATAATTTCTAAAAATCATGTAAAATGTTTATGTATAAGAAAGGTGAATCAATAAATTTAGCCCACAACTATCTAGAATCATAACAACCATGTCATTTGGAATTGGTTCGTTCACATCAATATCATTGGTCATTTCTTCTTACACACATGTTCTACAATAGACATCTAGTAATCTCATATTAGGAATCTCCTCATGCAAATATTGTTGTTTATAGTTGATAAATACATATGTACCCATTTTATTTACATCTTTTGATATATTTTTTGGATTTTTTTGTTAATTATTTTCTTACTTTTAAAAATAATTATATTAGCTTAATTTTCTCTCTTTAATTGGAGTTTAAAATTACATGTGCTTAGATTTTGTATGAAAATGGCCCAATTGCTCCAATAATTATATACTCTTGGTGTAATCACTTTTTTTATCTCTAATTATCTAGTATTTTCTTTTGTTCTTTATATTATGTCTGGGAATTTCCCCCACTAGGGCATGGGGGATAACCCTATACCCTGTTATTATTCGATATAATCGGCTCCTTGTTTTAATAAAAAAAATGATTTCCTTCCATTTTTTCTTTGATAATTGGATGAACTGATATACTCTTGTGGGGTGATATGATCATGGATCACCACAAGAACGAACCCATAATCCCTTAATTGAAATTGTTATCTTTTTATCTTTTGATCTCAGACTTGTTTTTCTTGTAGGATTATTATTGTAACACCCGAGCCCACAACCCAAGACTCTAGTAGAGTTTTAGGAATGATGGCTGGCCCCATAGACCACCACTAGCCTTAACTGTGTGCTTTATCCTCACCCACGTCCAATCCATCATCAACTTCCCGACTGTTCACCCATTCTAGTACTACCCCAATTTGAGTACGCTTAACTAGGAAGTTCTTTAGTGATGGGCTTCCTGAAAAGGAGGTCACCTTGGTTATATGGGTAGTCCAATCATTCCTTTTAAGATAGTTATATATGAGACCTCAAATCTTGGGATGTTACAATCTCTCCCACTTAGACTCTTGATGTCCTCATCAAGGCTCAACTATATGGCCTCATAATCTCTTCCCCATTTCAGTGCAAACCCAAAATGGACCATGGACACCTAGATCCCATCCACAGCTACTAGCGCAAGGGCGGTTCCATCTTGTCTCAGTGGATAGCCCTTAACAACTTGCCTGGACCACACAACTTATGACTAGCATGCCACATGCATGCCCATGTTGATCCACCTATTAGAGGGGAATTGTCTCTAATACCATTTGTAACACCTGAGCTCACTGCCCAATGCTCTAGTAGATTTTTAGGAATGATGACTGGCCCAAAGACCACCACTAGCCTTAACTTCATGATTTGTCCTCACTCACATGCAAGCCAGGAAAAACTTCTCGACATGTCACCCATCCTAGTTTTACTACTGTCATGGAACCATTCTTACCCAAGCACAATCCCACTGCCTAAATAGAGGTAAAAGGATTGAAGTGCCTATCTCTGAGTGGACCAAAGGGGTCTCACAAACTAGCATATACAATAAGAAATAAAAACTCATAAAATAAGAGATTTAAAGAATGAACCAACCCAAACTATGATTTTGCAAATTTGTCCTTATCATCAGAATTTGTCAAGAGCGGAAGCGGTCTAGTCAATTCTTCATAATAATTCGTCTGGCTTGCCTAAAATTAGGTAAATCAAGATGCAATCAATGCAAATGCATCTGTACACTTTGAAAAGAAAAGATATTGAACAATTGAAAACATTTATAACAAAATTTAGTACTTGGCAGGACTTATAAGCAAAATAATAAACAAGCGATTTTCAAACCAACATTTATCTGACAAGATTTTTATTACAAGTTTCCCATTATGTTGATATTGAGAAGCATGCTTATATATGTATGTGGCTCCATTGCCCCAATGAGATGGAGGAGGTCACCTGGATCCATCTCTCCATATGAGGTAGGAGGCCAATTTACATGTACAAATTTGAGATCAATCGACATGTACAAGTTCCACCCTCCGAGTGAGGAGGTCGCTTGTACTCAATATCAAGAACTATTACTGGCATTCATAATGGGAAATGTCATTTATGTTTTCAAGTTTGTTGCAAACTATAATATAGAAAATCGGAAGACTACTCAGTAGGGAACATTGTAGCTCAAACAAATACATATCCAAGATTGTTAAAAGGTACATACAAGTATCATTCAATACCACTAGTCAATTCAAGAAGAATTTGTATAAAACCATACCTTCTTGGTTGATATTCAGAATATGAATTCCAAGGAATAATATATCAACCCCTTGAGTTAGAACCTAGATCAACAAGATTGGATTAAGGGTCAAGATCCTGATGTTTAGAAGATCATGTTTTAACATTCAAGATTAGGGTTACTCATTCTTATTTAACCTTGGGTTTAGGTCATTCACTTATGATCAATAATATTTCAAGATGTCCAACATTATTCAAGTGTCAATAATATTTCAAGTATGAATGACCCACTTAGGTTTTTTGGGAACATATGTTAACCCTAATTATTATCATTGTTATTCAAGTCATTATCAAGATTCTAGATCATCATCAAGATGAATCAACATCATTTCTGTTCAAGATTAGATCAAGTTTTGATTGATTTAAAATTAAAATCATGGATCAGATATTAGGACAAATGATCAAGGATATCACAAGATTTAGATCAATCATAACATTAAGATTAAACATTATTTTAAGGTACATGATTCATATTCAAGGGTAGATAAGCCAACAAGGTAAGATCTAGATTCTTAATTAGTCAAGTATGCTTTGAGTGTTTCAAGATAATCATTAGAGTCAAATATTAGGGTTTCCAGAAATTGATCATTATTAATGAGTCATTTAGACAAACGTATAAGCAAGAGATCAAAATCTAGGTATATCATTAAAATCCATAAATAATTAGGCCTTACAAGTATTTTTTAGTCGATTCCTTAGGTTTTTCTGATCAAAATGGACTACTTATTCATAATTTTTGGCGCTAGGAATCAAAACTTAGGGTTTTTATAAGTTTTGATCAATTAATCTAATTATTTAGCAGAGAGGTTGGAAAAAATACCTTAACTAGGAAAATCCATGATCGTTCAATGGTGAGTGGATGATCATGATCATACCACATTGGCTCTAGAGAGTGGGGTAGTTTACTGAGCAAGGACCCGGTCTATTTCCTTAATTTGGCAAGTTCAAAGCATTTCGATCAGTTCTATTTGGTGATTTTATTTTCCCTTGGACCAGGACAAACCTCCCCTGAACCAGTGGTTCTCGGTCACTTTCCCCTTCGAACAAACCTCCATTCAAACCTCAAAATAATGCAGAGGGGCTTCCTGGAGTAAAGGGGTTTAGGAGAAGGAAGGGCCAAGGTCAGCTGTCACGCTCACATCCCATGATTACCACCAATCATGAGATGTGGGCATGAATTTGAGGATTATAATTAATACAAAGTTCACTCCTGATTTTTTTTTTCATTCATTTCAAGCTCTTTGTTTTCACACATCCAACACATAAACAAACTTTACAAGAGAATTAAACTTTGATTACTCTTATATGATCTCAACATTAATGATACACATCCATATATTCATTCTGTTTCTCACTCTTCCATGTACATACAACATGATAATCAGATACATTCTCACTTATTAAGGAAACAAAGATACAAAACATCATTTACAACTCTCCGACATCTATATAAGGACCTAAAATGTCAGGGACCGACTGAACTTAACTAATCTCATACTTAACTCATGTGGTAGATCTACTCTGATGCTTTGACCTTCTTCAAGTCCACATGATTTCCCTAAAAATTGTGAGTATAGGGGTGAGCCTACTCGCTCAATGAATGAGTACTTCAAAGAAATAGTTTAAAGCACTTATAAAATTACAGATATATTTTCGAGCAAATGATATTAATTATAACATCAATATGCTTTAAAGATTCTAATCATTCACAATCATAAATATGGTAGGATACTCTAGATATCTACAAGAGTGAATCAATATATGAACATGCTTGATTGATCATAAAGAGCACTAATAATTCAGAAACATACAATGAATAATTGAATAACTACACACACTTGTTTAACCTCTCATTCATCTTATTATGCCCATAACCCACATGAGGTGTACCACAACATGTGAAAGAATCGCAGCAAGCTACGAACTCACTGTACAAGGCTTAGAAGCATGCCCAGGTTCCTAAACCTATCTCTTGTGTAAGACCGCGCCTGTAGTGAGCCTCGACACACCTGCCTCTTGGCAGCTAACAGGAGCGGTTGGATATCTCAGACTCCACCTCTCAACCTGGGTACTCAGGCGGTGAGTCAAAGCCCTTAGGCTTATTGTGCATCAGTGGACCTATTGACCACTGATCACTCAACATGTAACACATGTACAATTGACATCCCCGGTTGGTGTTAGGTACCACAAAATTGTAAGGAGTCTGCCTTACTACTCAAGACCCCTGCACCCTATTGGTGCACTTCGGCTTACCTCGACCTGGACTACCTCCAGTCGGGAAATCATTTCCTCCTCACAGCACAGGCCTCATCCTATGACGATTCTATAGTGTTCATGGCATCTACATGTCTAATTCACTCTTTGAATTCACAATTCAATCATCACATCAACATATCTTTGTTTAGCTTTGTAAACTGTTCATTTCATAAATCATTTGATTACATTTACCACAACTGAACTATTAAGCATCACCACATCTCAAACTGAGAAACATTGATATCACAATACTCATTTCACTAAACACCCTATCCTTAGGGTTTCATTTACCTCATTCACTTATCACATGACTCGCATAAGGATTTAATACATAATAACATCATTCAATAAAGATTTCTCTCACCAATTCACATATAATCAAATATATATATGAAACTGTGTAATGAACTGAACTAGGGTTTCCATGCTCTTAATGATATATCAAACATACATTGTTATCATTAGATCAAATCCAAGATCTTATTTGATATATATATATATATACAAATAAAACAATCATTCGTAACCAAGGAGATTCAACTAGGCAAACTTCTTAATTCAATTATACAACAATTTCAGTCATAGCCGAAAATCTTAGATTTCAGTATAATCATGTAACCTCTACAATTAATTTAAGAATTCTCATTTAGATAGATTGCAATCATTTCTAAGGTAATTTTATAATCTAAAATTCATCACAATAGAGGAATAATCCATGTCATATCATCTTGCAAAAGCTAAATCAAAAAGGCAACTTAGGGTTTGTACTTGCATACTAAACAATTGAAGATTATTGATTATTTAACTTATTTTCATAAAATCTACTATTTAAAAGAAGTAACCACTCACCCTAAGGTGGGAAAACACCTTACAAAACATAGCTCATTTCTGAAGATCTCGAATCCATATCAAGACTCTAGGAAAATCTGCAGTTTCCTTCTTCCTTTCAACCCTAAATGAGGTCTGATGTAGGTAGAAGATGAAGGTCAGAGGCTAATCTAAACCTCAAATTCATTGGATCAGAGATTCTGAGCAAGTAGAAATGAGGAGGAGGATGGATCGACGGTTAAAATTACTTACCAAGTCAAATTTATAGCAACCCTTTTAGATTTCACCGTTCTTCACATTCTTCCCCAAAAGGCACCCCATAAATAGCTCTCCAGGTCACCCTATCATAGATCAAGATGTATGGGATGATATAGGATCGAATCATGGTTCCAACACACTTCGTTTTGTTGAAAATGGATAAGTATTGCTCGAGATATGATCGTTTTACGATTGGCTATCCTGGGTGGCGTCGGTCGTGGTCGTAGTGTCGACGCAGCGTCGTGGGTCACGGTGTAGACTGTGGTTGCGGTGTCGATGTAGCTTCATGGTCATGGTGTTGATGCAGCGTCGCAGTGTTGACGCAATGCCGGTCGTGCTATCAACTGCGGTCGCAATGCTCTATATAAGTTTATCAAAAAGAGCATAACTTTCTCATTTTAACTCTAACATGGTTCATTCTTTTTTTTGTTGGATTTTTAATTGAATTATCTACAATCCTACAACATTATTTTGATAATATTCTCAATGAAAAATCATTTATTAATTATTTTCTCCAATATCATTAACTCTCTTCTTGCATACATGTATGGGTTAATGCTATGTTAACTCCAACTTGAATCTTTATAGTATGCTTAAGTCATGATTATGAGTTTCCCAAACAAGTATTTAAGGTTACTAAAGTTAAGATAAAGCACAACATAGAATTTTACTAACAAAACATGATAAGCATTAAGATTATCTTAAAACTCTAGGATTACCAGCAAAGCTTGGAACAGGTTGTAACAATTATCCCCCTCTAATAAAAATTTCATCTCGGAATTTCTAAAAGAGGAAAAAATACTTGTTAAACATCACCTATTCTACTTTCCAAGTAACTTTTTCTATACATGATTCCTATGAAGAACCTTATCACAACTTTTAAAAGATATAAAATGTGTGAAACATTATTTCTCATCTCATCATCACATGGTACTATTCACTTACCATTCATGAGACCACACTAGTCATCATACTATCACAAGATATAAATCTTTTTCACAATATCACAGGGTATCAACTTGTAATGACCCCGCCTCCCAGTAACCCCCACTTAAGGGAGACCAAGAGGCTAGAGCCATTATCCCAATTTCCAGATCAAAGGTTCGATAAATAATCAATAATAATTATCAAATTCTATCAGACTATATTGAAATATGGAATAAAATAAAACTTAGCATAACTTTTTCAAAAACTTGGATACATAACTTCTATCCACATCTGGACTCTATTCTAACTAATCCTCTGTGCACTTTATTTCTTAATTTCACAATATGCCACTTTACTGTTTGTCCTTTTCAATTTGCACCTAAAACGCCGACAAACAAAATGTCGGTCAGCATATCGAAATATGTCGGTATGTGGGGACAACCAAAATTTCACAGATATGGCTAACAATCTAAATATCACAATCAAGTTAATTAACAAGCCAAATTTCTCTTTTACTGTGATATTCTCCACCGCTTTTTCCCTAACCCAGGCATACCCCTTTCGGGTTTCTCTTTTGCCAATGACTTAAGGCCACCTTCTCAATTCCGAGCTAGGTGCCTGGGATCACCTCTCATATTGCCCATTAGTCATTCTATAAAGACCACCTTCTCAATCCTGAGCTTGGTGTCTAGGGTCACCACTCATGGTGCCCATTGGTCTTCCCTCCTGGGCTTGACCTTTGGCATCATCCAGCAGGGTGGCATGTAGCTGTGAGAATACACACTTCCATTATTATTTTGATAATCATAGTGACTTTATGATTTGCAAGTATGAACATCCAAACTGATAAGTTGCATTCAATGCGATAAATCATTTGGGAAACTAATGTGATTAACCATAATTAACCACATATATGTCAGGCTGATTTGAGACAGAATTAATCCAATCAATGTAAGAAATTCAATAGGCAAGAAAGCACACAAAGAGATCCTGAAATATGCATACAATTTCCTATCATTGATCATGCGATCAAGATCTATTAAACCTAGCTTGCTTCCTAGGGTTTTTAGTCCACTTTTAGGGTTTCCATTGCAATTAGGGTTTCACTTCATTTATACTATTTTAAACCCTAATTTTATGCAATTACTCACAAACACTAATTATCTCATCTATTTATCATGAAAGATATTAAGGCTACCTTTTAACAAGACATAACCTTAATTTTGGATAAAAGGCACAATTAAACATCAATTAAGTCCATTATGCCTCTTTTACATTAAAACTACCATTTCTATGCTTTTAATTCATGACAAGACCATTAGACCTAATTATCATCTTTGGTTCCTTCCAGATTAACAACTCATATCTCATTTTGATCTAATTCACATATGAACTCTATTTATCATTAATTCCACCTTTATCCATTAGAAAACCCTAATTACCATATTAAGGGTATTTATCAACAATTAGGAACTCTTATACTCGAAATAGCTTAGAACCATCATATCTCAGCTTATCCATGAATTTGAACAATTAAAGCCATTAAGAGTCACAATGACTAAATATTAGGGTTTCAAGGCCCATTAAAGCTCGTTTATGCACATGGAACTCTAAATTAATCCAATTACATGTAAAGTTCATCCTTTTTTATCTTAATGTATCCTTTTATAATTAACAGGTTAATATCAACTTTAATCATCCATAAAACCTTTCTTAATACATTAATCATCTCAAATTAGGGTTTCTTAATCATTAATGCATTAAAGTTGATAACTTCTATTACGTTTCGAATTGCAAGAGGAATTAGCTTCTAAAACTATTTTTAATGGATTCCCCTCATTTTTCTAAGCAACTTTCATATTTTATACGCATTCATCCGAGCTACCAATAAAAAGATACGATTTTTGCAATAAAAACTTAATTGGACCAATAAGAGACTGACACGTCGGGAAACTCATGCAACGTAGCTCGTTGGTTTGGAAATATAACTGAATTATGGTTATACCCTCACATAAGCCACTGGCCCTTTAGCCTACGGAGGGGTAAAAGCATCCAACTCCACCCACACTTCTTCTTCCTCACGAAAACCTAACGGTGTTGCCTACAACGGCTCGGGGGAGGGTTTCCTCCCTCCATCCTTGGCTCCTCAGAACCCACAAACGTCCCACTACCTTCGCCGCCCTCCGCGAAACCTACAAAGGTCACAAAACATGGTTGAGGTGGCATGGATTGGGTTCAATAGTCTTCCACTCACAGTGGTCCTATGCAACTGAGTTGCAGCTGCTGCGCCTGCATTAGGGCACGACCACGATGGCGAAGCTGCTTCCTAGTTTCATGAAGCATCAGGCTTCCCTCGCAACTCCCTCTTGCCGCCTCGTGGCTTCATAATCACACTACTTCTTTTTAGTTAGGGTTTTTCAGCTGGTGCATGGCTGGAGATGAGTGGGAGACCAGGCAACTCAAGGCTATTGGGTTCGTCCCTTATATAGGGATACATAGCAGCGCCCTAGGGTGCTTGCCCACGAAGAAACAAGGCCCCTTCTCAAAAAGGAAATCTACTTTACTTAATCAAGTATAATATTTCTCTTTTTAAATAATTCCTTGATTATCTATGATTCTTGGCTATTAAGGAATTTGAAAATTATTTATTTTATCTTCTTGTTCTTGGCTTTTAATTCATTGGCCCCAAAAAAATATTTTCCTTTAGTAGAAAATACCTCCTTTTTAATAATACCAAAATATTCATTCATTATGCATCACATTATCCTCTTATTTTGTATTATTTGGTATTTTCTCTTTCTTTTTCTCCATTGGGGCTCCTTGGACCCCAAGAAACTCTAATATTTTGAAATCCTTTTAGTGGATACTCATTATCCTTCTAGATGCATCTATATCCATTATTTCTTATTATCTTACTTATTTCTTTTTTAAAATATCTCTTTTTGAGGATTTCTCTTTATCTCTCTTTTTATTTTCCTTATTGGAATTCCTTTTAACATTAGGAACCTTATGGATACGAAAATCCACCAAAGATAACTCAGTTATACCTCTTTCCCCTTATTTCCCACATTTTATCATTGTTTTCAATTTCTTTCTTAATAAAGAAATACTTAATTGATCTTTTCTTTTCTTGTTGCATTATTTTTGCAACTTTGGACTCCTTGGAACCCAAGAGGCACAAAATCCACCTTTGGATAGCATTCTTTTGCCTTCTAGAGGTTTCTACATCTTTCTTTTCTCCATTTTCTTATTTACTCATTTAATAATGGAGTTTCATTTGTCTTTTCCTTGTTATTGGGCCCAATAGCCAATAAAGCCCACAAAACAACCAACAGGGCTATTATAAACGAAATCCTTTTATCAATATTTTTTCAAATATCTTTAATAGGAGAAATTACATTTCTCACCAAAAGAACCCAAAAGTTGGGGTTGTAACATCCTTCCCCTCTTATAGGAATTTTGCCCCCAAAATTCCACCAGGCACACAAAATAAATAGGATCATCCTATTTTATGTCCATCATGGCTCCCATGTGGCCTCACCCTTTCCATGGTGCTTCCCAATAACCTTCATCATCTCATATTCTTCCATCTGAGTTTTTTCTTACCTTGGTATATCGTACCCTCATAGGTGACTCATGACATTTCAGCCTCTCATAAAGATGAATAGGTTCAGGGCTCAGCACATGGCTTGGGTACCTCACATAGTGCTCTAGATCAGACTCATGGAACACATTATACATCATGTTATCCTGAGCGGTATGGCTAAACACAACCATCTCCACCAATCCATCTCAAATGGACCATGCAGTCGGGACTCAACTCTCTCTTAGATATAACTTAGAGGGGTCAGATTTTCACATCACATACTCTCCCACAATGAACTACATGTCAGTCTGCTTTGCATCAGCTCATGACTCATGTCACCCCTGGGCTCTTTCTCATCCATTGCATGATCAAAGCAACTTCATGTGCACACACTGTGGTTCTTTTCTGACCTTCGTGTGGCCCCTTCACCAACATCATCTCAATGAACTGGTGACCGACACAACCTCCCTCGCATATCTTCTTTACATCCCAATACTGGCTATGGTGGTTATCATCACATCTCCTAGAGGACAAGAATGTCTCTATGTATCACCTTGAATGAGCACACATGCTCCCATCAAACCCTCTAGTCTGGATCATCCTATTAGTTAGGGGTGACAAATTGTACTAACATCGAGTTCTTCATGCATCTACTTCCACCGCATGGAGGAAAATCTTTAGGTTATAATCAAGAACTTTTAAACTCACATCATGGTGTATTTGAACCATCTCTCTCTCATATGTAGTTAAACCGGATCCGTCCCTTGACAATATTCTTTCTTTCTCATGTCATTTGGGTAAGGAGATCTACCATAACCCATATTGCATCTTGACCTTCCTTATTCTAGGGGAGACTTACCACAATATCCATAGTGATCAACTCCCAATCCCCTTCAGGGACTCTTCATCCTCTATACCAACTCAGTGGGTTACTGGTGTTCGTCCTTCACCTCTTGGCATGCATGGTGACGAGCCACATGCATCTTTGTACACTTTTCATCTTAGGCATCAAAGTACTGCTACCACTTATTATCTTAGTAGTACCATGGTGTATGGTGATCTTAAAATCATGATCTTCTGTATGTCATGATTCCTCAAGATTAAATCCTCAGAAACCCTAAACCACTCTAGTTGGGGTTACATCACCTTCTTTTCTAGAGAAATGCATATGAGGTTCTACAATCATCCTTTCATTGCATCAAGGCCTAGGCTGCCTAACCAAACAACCACTAACTTGTTCAACAGATCTCATCACATCTGAGTGTTAGCCAAACATATCTTCTTTCCCAAACTTAGGGCTAACCTAACAGCCTCTTCTAGCCTCTAGCTAAACTAGGCAGCTGCATCTCAACCAGAGCATCCATTACCACATCACATCCTTAGGTGTTAGGTAATGTTGAAGACATTCACCTCCATCTATTTCACTTATCATCTCATCTCAGACTCTAAGTCTACCTTCATAAAGAACACCCTGAGCTCATCCTCTTGGTTATCAAACTCAACTTTGTATAACTTGCAAATTCCACATAGCTCATGATAAAACATCCTCACAAGATGACTACCTTAGTTCTCTTGATGTTTGTAAACCATCTACATATCATTTACTCCACAAGGGTATGCTATCATCTCTATCCTCATACCTCTTAGCAATGTTTCCACTCACATCATCTTTATTCCTGGTGTATGGTATGCGTATTGTCCTATCTCTCACTCTCATAATAAGAGAAAATAAGCATTTAGCATCTGTCTAAACACAAAGTCCTTCCTTTTCCAAGAGTAGAGATGGTACATCCCACATTGCCAGTTTACCTTCAAATCTAAGTTGAAACATGCAACTTATGTCTCTACATCACAATCATCTCGATATCAAAGTGACTTCCATGGAAAACGGGTTTCAAACCTACTTGGGTCACCACACAATCCTTGGTCATCTCCTCTAGGTCTGTAGGGTGTTGACACTTTGGGGTCATCCCTCTTCCCTTATGCATCCAGAGAGTGCCCTCCTCATCTTCCCTCTAGGTCCCATGAGTTCATGAAGGTGATCAATCTCCTAACCCATGTCCCTCAGACAATGATATATGTTACCTCCCGACCCTATGGTCATGTGCAACTTGGGAATTAGGCAACTCCTACTTCCATCAGTCTTATCCCTACCTGACCCTAGGATAGACTTAGGATTCTAACATATTACATGTCCAACTTAGAACCTTACCCAAGTCTCCATCATCTCTTCCTGCATTCAAGGGTTGACTTTCACCTTTCATAAGGGTCATGGCGACCTGTCTACCTTGGTCAGGCCCCATACCGGTTACCTCCATGGTAACACCTCCACATGCACTTAGAGATGGTTATCTATGGGTATACAGATTCATTCACTTACCATGTACCCTTCACTTAACATCTCAAGATCCCATGAGACCTCTTTAGGTTACCTCAAAACCAATAAAAGTCGATTCATACCCTACAAAAGGGTCCCTATCCTAGGATGGGAGGAAACTACAAAGGTCACAAACGTCCTTGAGTCTAGGGTTTACATCCACATGAGCATGCTTAACCCAGCAAGATACTAAGGCACAAGAAGACCACGTACTAATCCATGCTAGGTCATATTTGTTCTCATTCCTCAACATTGGACCAAGATCATACCTTCCCATGTCACCAACTTAGCTGTGAGGGATTCATCAAACATACCTTAGACTGAAGGGGTTTCCCTTTCCTCTAAACATGAGGAGTGCCATGATTGAATCTATGGAATCTCAAGTCTCGTCATGAGCATCAGGTACACCACTTCCCCTCTTAGGTCTAGGAACCCTAGGTTCACTTTTTAGATGTCCTACTGCATGCTCAACCTTTAACCACAAACTAAGCATGTACAAGGTATGACATGCACTTCCCATTATCATTCCACTTGAACAACACTTTAGAGTGGAGTCCTCCTCAAGGACAACCAACAAGGTATAAGGCCTCACAACCTGTTATTAAACCTCTTCAGGGTCTAAGGAACTCTTCTTCCCATCTCAGAAGGTAAACACCTATACCATAGGAACATAGGTACCATCAACCTCATCTTCTCTCTAGGGTTTGGTTCCTCTAAGGACAACCAAGATACCATAAGTGTCCAAGGATCAAGAAATGAGGCAACCACTATCATCCACATAGGTCGCATCATCCTTAACTCCCACTATTCCTCATATCTCGGAGTCTAAGCTCCCAACCTTCATGCTTGGGTCCTGCTCTCTCTTTCTAGAGCTAACCCTACAAACAACCTTACTATTAGAGGTCCTCTCTCCAAGAAGGATCAAGCTCATAAGCATACCCCTACATGGGTGAAGCCTATGTTCAACTTATGTTTGCTCAAGATTATCCTTAGTCCTTTATGTTCATCTCATAAGCTATCAATCATACTCACCTGGCCAGAGTTTCAACCTACTACCCATACTACTGATGTACTTTGAGTGCATACTATGCCATTCTCATATAAGCTCATGGGGTTTCCGTAGGTTCTTCACTAACCTCATCATTGAAGGAGATATCCTTCGCTCTAACATGCACAATCCTTTTTAGGGTTGGGTCACCAAAGGTACTAGGTCATTCAACCTCACATGGCTCATAATGTCATGGGCATCCAAAAATATGTCCACACACCTGGTCTATCATGACATCTAACTCATCGTGTCATCTCTCTTTCTAACCACCACTTAGGGTTAGGGTTAGCATCATCCTCAAAAGATGTGCCAGGTCTCTACTTATAAGACTAACTTCCTCCATCCATCCTCCTAACAAGGAGGTCTAGTATCAGATCTCTCCTGAGGGCATGACAACTTATGTCATACAACCTAATCATGTATCTATTCTTTAGTTTACGCTTAATCTATTAAGCTTATGTCCATGACATATTATTTACATGCTTTTCATTAATTTGGTGGAGGATCCCTTAAACCTTATCAACCTTACCCATACCTCGAGAGGGTGAGGAAAAGAGAGAAAACCCTAGTCCTTAAGATCCTTAACAACATTTGAGTTGAGAAGGGATGAACAAGATGAGAGAGTCCTAAAGGTATCTTATTTTGAGTCAAATCCTGAGACATTGGCCAGGAAGTCACACAAATCCGGGAGTCCTCATATTCCGACTAGCGGTGCATAGGAAAAATCTTTTCTAGACACCTCAATCTTTCGAAAAATTCTCAAATAACTCTCTTGGGTTCTATAGAGTTTGTAAAATTTAATAATTATTAAAGATTAAATGAGGAACCTATGATATGATACCAAATGTAATAACCCGGCCTCCTAGTAGCCCCCACTTAAGGGAGACCAAGAGGTTAGAGCCGTTATCCCAATTTTCGAATCAAAGGTTTGACAAATAATCAATAATAATTATCAAATTCTATCAGAACATATCGAAAGTTGGAATAAAATAAAACTTTGCATACCTTTTTCAAAAACTTAGATACATAACTTCTGTCCACATCTGGACTCTATTCTAACTAATTCTCGTTGCACTTTATTTCTTAATTTCACAATATGACACTTTATTGTTTGTCCTTTTCAATTTGCACCTAAAACTCTGACAAACAAAATGTCAGTCAGCATATCGAAATATGCCAGTATGTTGGGACAACCAAAATTTCACAAATATGGCTAACAATCTAAATATCGCAATCAAGTTAATTAACAAGACAAATTACGCTTTCAGTGTGACATTCTCCACCGCTTTTACCCTAACCCTGGCATACCCCTTCGGGTTTCTCTTTTGCCAATGAATTAAGGCCACCTTCTCAATCCCGAGCTTGGTGCCTGGGGTCACCTCTCATAATTCCCATTAGTCATTCTATAAAGATCTCCTTCTCAATCCTGAGCTTGGTGTCTTCGGTCACCACTCATGGTGCACATTGGTCTTCCCTCTTGGGCTTGACCTTTGGCATCATACATCAAGGTGGCATGTAGGTGCAAGAATACAAACTTCTATTATTATTGTAATAATCATAGTGACTTTATGATTTGCAAATACAAACATCCAAACTGATCATAAGTTGCGTTCAATGCGATGAATAATTTGGGACACTCTTCTGGAAACTAATGTGATTAACCATAATTAACCACATACCTGTCAGGATGATTTGAGACAGAATTAATCCAATCAATGTAAGAAATCCAATAGGCAAGCATGCACACAAAGAGATCCTGAAATATGCATACAATTTCGTATCATTGATCATGCCATCGAGATCTATTAAACCTAGCTCACTTCCTAGGGTTTCAGTCCACTTTTAGGGTTTCCATTGCAATTAGGGTTTCACTTCATTTATACATTTTAAACCCTAATTTTATGCAATTACTCACAAACCCTAATTATCTCATCTATTCCTCATGAAAGATATTAAGGCTACCTTTTAACAACACATAACCTTAATTTTAGATAAAAGGCATAATTAAACATCAATTAAGTCCATTATGCATCTTTTACATTAAAACTACCATTTTTATCATTTTAATTCATGACAAGACCATTAGGCCTAATTATCATCATTGGTTCCTTCCAGATTAACAACTCATAGTTCATTATGATCTAATTCACATATGGACTCTATTTATCATTAATTCCACCTTTATCCATTAGAAAACCATGATTACCATATTAACAATATTTATCCACAATTAGGAACTCTTATACTCGAAATAGCTTAGAGCCATCATATCTCATCTTATCCATGAATTTGAACAATTAAATCCATTAAGAGTCACAATGACTAACATTAGGGTTTCAAGGCCCATTAAAGCTCATTTATGCACATGGAACTCTAAATTAATCCAATTATGTGTAAAGTTCATCCTTTTTTTATCTTAATGTATCCTTTTATTATTACCATGTTAATATCAACTGTAATCATCCATAAAACCCTTCTTAATACATTAAACATCTCAAATTAGGGTTTCTTAATCATTAATGCATTAAATTTATAACTTCTATTACTTTTCAAATTTCAAGAGGAATTAGCTTCTAAAACTATTTTTAGTGGATTCCTCTCATTTTTCTTAGCAACTTTTATATGTTATACACATTCATCCGATCTACCAATATAAAGATACGATTTTTGCAATAAAAACTTACTTGGACCAATCAGAGGCTGACACGTCGGCAACTCATGCAACGTAGCTCACTGGTTTGGAAATATAACTGAATTATGGTTATACCCTCACGTAAGCTGCTGGCCCTTCAGTCCGTGGAAGGGTAAAAGCATCCAACTCCACATGCGCTTCTTCTTCCTCGCAAAAACCTAACGCTACCGCCTGTAGCGGCTCAGGGAAGGGTTTCCTCCCTCCATCCTTGGCTCCTCGGCACCCACGAAGGTCCCACTTCCTTTGCCTCCCTCCACTGCACATGTAGAGGTCTCAAAACATATTTGAGGTGGCATGGACTGGGTTCAAAAGTCTGCCACTCGCGGAGGTCCTATGCAACCGAGTTGCAGCTACTGCGACTGCATTAGGGAACAACCACGATGGTGAAGATGCTTCCTGGTATCATGAAGCATCAGGCTTCCCTCACAACTCCCTCTTGCCACCTCGTGGCTTCATGATCACGCTGCTTCTTTTTAATTTGGGTTTTTGGGTGGGTAAATGGTTGGAGATGAGTGGGAGACAATGAAACTCAAGGCTATTGGGTTCGTCCCTTATATAGGGATAGATAGCAATGCCCTAGGGTGCTTTCCCACAAAGAAACAAGGCCCCTTCTCAAAAAGGAAACCTACTTTCCTTAATCAAGTATAAGATTTCTCTTTTTAAATAATTCCTTGATTATCTATGATCCTTGGTTATTAAGGAATTCAAAAATTATTTCTTTCATATTCTTATTCTTGGCTTTTAATTCATTGGCCACAAAAATTATATTTTCCTTTAGTAGAAAATACCTCCTTTTTAACAATACCACAATATTCATTCATTATGCATCACATTATCCTCTTGTTTTGTATTATTTGGTATTTTGTCTTTCTTTTTCTCCATTGGGGCTCCTTGGACCCAAGAAACTCTAATTTTTCAAAATCCTTTGCTGATACTCATTATCCTTCTAGATGCATCTATATCCATTATTTCTCACTATGTTACTTATTTCTTTATTAAAATATCTCTTTTTGAGGATTTCTCATTATCTCTGTATTTATTTTCCTTATTGGAATTCCTTTTAACATTAGGAACCTTATGGATACAAAAATCCACCAAAGATAACTCAATTATACCTCTTTCCCCTTATTTCCCACATTTTATCATTATTTTCAATTTCTTTCTTAATGAAGAAATACTTAATTGATCTTTTCTTTTCTTGTTGCATTATTTATGAAACTTTGGACTCCTTGGAACCCAAGGAACCCAAGAGGCACGAAATCCACCTTTGGATAGCACTCGTTTACCTTCTAGAGGTTTCTACATCTTTCTTTTCTCCATTTGTCTTATTTACTCATTTAATAATGGAGTTTCCTTTGTCTTTTCCTTGTTATTGGACCCAATAGCCAATAAAGCCCACAAAAAACCCAACAAGGCTATTGTAAACAAAATCCTTTTATCATTATTTTTTCAAATATCTTTAATAGGAGAAATTACATTTCTCACAAAAAGAACCCAAACATTGGGGTTGTAACACAACTCTTATCAACACAAGAGGATTACACCTCATTCAGGGCTCAAGCATGCCCAAAGGTCATTAAGACTATCATACTATTCCCTGCAAGATCATCGTTATCTTTGCATGCCTTATAACAAGACTCAACAACATCACTTACATATAATACACTGGATCAACACACTAATGCATTAATGAGTTAGGAGATATTCATAAACAATCATAGTAGGGTTATATTAACATTAAGAACATTCCTTTATTGCATCAACATGCAAGGAATGTAGATATGATTAACCCTCCTCATATTCATAATGCACATGTTTAGCATAAGAAAGTATCAACCATGTGTCTATGATAACCACCAATTAACTTATTAAGGTTATGATCATATTAGGTTATTCCACCATCATTCCATCATATAAGAATGTTAAACATGAATACTCATCTTTATCTATTTGTATTAGAGTTAGGTTCAACAAGATAAATTATACCAGTGTTACTAGTCAGCACTTATACCCAAAGCCTTACTCACAACATCCCCATTAGATCATGTATGCATAAGGTGAAGCATCACCATCACATTCCATACTATTCTCAAGTATGAATCCCACACATAAATCAAGGTGTAACCATTAGGTTATAGCATACTAGGGTTTCAACAATAGTAACAGAGTAGTCCACGATTGTATTAGTCATTAAAGGACTATAGATACCCAATTACCATCACTTAGTTATATTAAAGCTAGGTATAACAAGCTATACCTCATTAGGATTACATATCAATGCAATATGGCTATCATCCCTTCTATTCATATGAGTGAATAGGTAAGACTACCTTATTCAGGGTAACCCTCCATTTGTTCCATCATCATTCAACCCATATCATCATACCACAATTTTACAATACTAAGATGGATTACTGATATGAATGACTACAACTATCAGACACCTTTAATTAACATATTGCTTGCACAAGTACACTAAAATCATACGTAGAACCAATTTACATCCCTCATTATACCTTCAACAAATTACACTTCTAAAAACAAATTCACATATTACTGAAAGCAATTGTTTTCTCTTATTTCTCTCCTCATTCATTACTACTTACTTATTGTTACTTATCTTTCTCATTTCGATCATATAGAATAAACATCAATAACATTGAAACATTTAAGGTAAGAATAGATTAGACATCATTCTTTCTATCACTGCAAGAATTTGTTTTAGATTACACTTTTATCATCTTGCACTTCTCCTTTTGTTCAAATTACACCTCTTATATTTCAAATGTATTTCTTATCCTTTGCTCTAAATCATTTCCATATTGTTTATCTACCTTTCGGATTAGCTACCTTCAAACCCTGAATTACTATCAGTGCTAGTTTACTTCTCATAGTGAAAATCTCATCATCTTATTTTATATAGATGCTAGTATTCAAGGTCAAATCACTAGTGACATCCCTTGAAATACTACAACTCTAAACATTATAGGGTTTGGTCCTTATCAGTAGCATGACGTTATTGTGATGTGACTTTGCTCCCTTAATTTGAAATTTAAACCTTAGATGTCACAAGTTTTACTAAAGTCTTCCTTATCTTATCAATTGAATTTCCTTTCTCTTACTTGGCCATTTAGATAGATTACATTCTCAATTTACCCTGCTAGGGTTTCATCATCATATTGTGTGTCATTATTACATTCACTAGATGTCTCTAACATGGTGGTTATGCATCATATATGATTTGTTTTCTTATCACTACATCCCAAATTGCTCTCATTAAGGAATATATGAAAGAAAAGATGATTCTGAGACTTAGAATTTTTATCTTCAAACATTCCCTTATTACATTTCTCGTATGTAGGTTTAATTAGTTATCAACAAAGATACTTGACTAATTAGCACTTGCTTGAATGTTGCAATCTCTTTCTTTTGTAATCTATATTACTCCATCATGTTTCAAACCCTTCCTTACTATCCATAATCCTATTACCATACACTATTCTTCTACCTGTCATCTTTAACTTCTAATTTTTCTCCAATGATCATGTTGCTTATTCATGTGTATGATCATATATACCATGTTGCACATATTTCTTTTTTATCCTTCTTGTAATGTGAAGTTGAAATTCTAAATCAATAATCTCTCTACTAGTTTCACCTCATGTTTAATACATTACATATCCTTCATTTTAAATCAAATGACTCATGCATGGGTCAAGCTTAATTTCTCTTCTAGTCAAGTTTTTCCTTCCTAAATATAGTCTACCTTTGTATGACTTATTCATTTGTTAAGCTACACTTTTGTTCCTCTTTTAGAAACTAGTTTGTTGTTCTATAGAGACTTAGAATCCCAAGGTAGTAAGGATGAACGTATTAAGCTTCATAGTAAAGGTATACATTCCATGCTCTCAATTATATCATAACCCTCATTCCTTAATCAAGCTCATCATTTCTACATTTCTCTTTGTTTCAACTAAGTTTGTTATTCTAGTCTTATGATTTACATGTTCATCCAATTCTCTTTACTTTAACTATTTTGAAGACTCTTCACTTCTATGTACTTATTGAATACTCAACTCTTTTCTTCTATTTTGCCTTTGCTTTGGAGTACATAAAAACATTGTACTCAATTATATGATCCATTCCTCATGATTGATTCTTACTATCTTGGCCCTTACATACCTTTCTCATATTTTTTCCATATTTCATATTTAGAGTTCATATAATACTAATTATTAAACTTAATCTGAACCTTATGTCGTGTTCCTTTATTCCCAATTAAGGGTTTCTCGTATGAGGCCCCAAAGTTGGATCTCAGACATCAGTTCCAACTAATTCTTAGCTATTCTAATATTTTCCATATGTTTCAACATCTTTGTGTATGTACATTCTCATTATGATGTGGGTCTAATTTATCCAGAGTCTACTCTTATTATATTGTTAATAAGAGTCATTAGATCCTAGTAACACATCCTGCCAGCTGGACCGGGACGAACCTGTAGTCCTGAAGCCAAGAGCTACTCAAGATTAATGAACTCCTATTCATCTCAAACATGTGGAAAGAATATCCACTTAAGGTAGACTAATTTAAACAAAACCTCTGGTCTACTTGATACAAAGAATATAAACAATAACTAAATTACTTCATGATACACAACAATATAAAAAAAACATATATATTCTACAAATTGATAATTTGAATTCATACATATAAGAGCATTTCTATTGATCTCCAATCAAAGAAGCAGTATAAAAGCAAGAGTTATATCACATTCTATGTTTGATCCCTTACTCCTTCATTACTTTCCAGTCTCCTAACCATAAGATTTCTAGGGTTTCTCTCTATCCCATCCTTCCTCTACATACCTGGCCAGGGCATCCATAGAAGAATAGACAAAGTAGCTTGATATTGGTTAAGAAGCTAAGATAGTTGGACTGCCATTTTATCGTTGGATGTATTCAGTGGAAAGGTAGTATGCGTTTACTATTTGTTTCACTAAAATTTTACCAAATGTATTTTTTGATTTTAAACAAATTCTATTTATCATTATAGATACTTGAACACTTTAAAACAATATGTGAGGAATAAAGCTACTCCAGAAGCTTCCATAGCAGAATGTTACCTGGCAGATGAATGTTTAACATTTTGTTCAAGGTATCTCTCTGGCGTTGAGACAAGGTTCACAAAATTGGCTAGAAATGATGTTGAAGATGATGATATTGTTACTGATGATGAGTGGTCTATATTCTCACATAAATGATGTCAAATAGGAAAGAATATTCCTATTTCTCTTAAAAATGCAATGCTGAAAACTGCACATCAATATAATTTATCCAATTGTGTTATAGTTGAACCGTTCATGGAGTGAGTTCATTACATTATTAAGAAATATGAATGCTCACCATTAGATGTATGTGCACATGACTTATGTACTTGTTAGCAGGGAGAACATTCGCCATGTGAAGAAAATGAATCCACGTGCAAGATAGTGGGAAATCAGTAATATTCATATGAACACTTTTAGTGATTGGTTTCAGAAGCATGTAAGTATATAAAATTAATTTCATTAAATATTGTTAGAGAATTGTATTAATAACTCAATTCATAATATATACAGATTGTAGAGAAGGCCAAGTCAGAAAATGTGCCATCAAATCTACTAACTCTGGCTCTGGGACAACAAAATATGGCGAACAAATACAATAGATATGTAACAAATGGATATAGATTTTGAACCAATGAGTGGGAACATGGTAAAAAAAACCAGAATAGTGGGATAATGGTGAATGCCCAGACAGAAAGTTTTTCTAGTTCCATGGACAAAAATCCTAAAATGGGTCAAGTTACCTACTATGGGGTACTCAGAGAGATTTTTGAGATTAGTTACTATGAGGAACTGAAAGTTGTACTGTTCAAAGGTGATTGGGTTAATGCAAACAAGGGCGTCAAAAAAGATGAAAATGAATTTACAATGGTCAAATTAAAACTCATTGACTTAATTGAAAATGCATTTGTGTTGGCCTCTCAAGTACAACAAGTCTTTTATGTGACTGACATCAATCACCATGGGTGGAGCTTTGTCGTGCAGACAACACCACATGATACTTATGACATGGATGATAAGCTTAATGACAATTTCATGGATGGGACATGCGTACCTGCAGATTGTCATGTAGATGATTGGGAATCTATTTTTAGCAATGTTTGTGATGAATCTGATTTGGTTAGAGAAGATATGGAGGTGTATCTTTTTACGATGGAAAAAATGATGAGAAACTTGAATGAGATCATTGTGATCTATCATATGTAGTTTTTTTTAATATTTTGTATCTCAATGTAGAATTATAAGAATTTATTTTTTATTCATTTGTTAATAATTATGAATACCTTTGTTCTTCCTTTCATATTCAAACTATTTCTCTTTAAATTTGCAAACTTTTTTGGTTCTCAATAATCGAATCAACAACTATTTTATAATGTTTATATCAGGTAGTCCCTACAACAATTATTATTTAACTATATTTTTATGGTTATATACTTTTAATTTCTTAATATTTGTTATGCATTCTATTTTTAGGATGTTGAAAAGATGAACACAATTGTTGTCTGCATGAGAAACTGATGATGCAAACAATGAAGTAATGAAGTAATTAAAGGAAAAATGGTGGGTACGGTGACATACAATTTATCTATTATTATTTTGTACTTATAGTTAAAAGAGCTGACCTAATTATTTATCTTTGCAGGAATGTCTAAATGATTACAAATGAATGAAGTCTATCTTGGTTCATTTAATGCTGATTTGGTAATGAATGGAGGTTATCTTGGTTCTGTTAATGATGTTTGGGAATGAAAGGAGGATATCTTGGTTCAGTTAATGCTGATTTGAGAATGAAGGGAGGCTATCTTTGTTTAGTTAATGCTGATTTTGGAAGTTCCAAATCTGATTTGAGAAATAAAACTAATAAAAAGGGTGGTGCATCAACTATTTTCAGCAGCAAAAATGTTGAAGTAAACATCAGAAAAGAGAAGCAGTCACATGTGTCTATGATCAATCATGATGTTCCAATTGGTGGTAGGATGTCTCTGTTAAACAACTGTATGAGAACTGATCATTCTGTTGATAAGGCTAGTATCAACCATAAGGTTGCCACATGTGTTATGGAATCTTTGGCAAACAATGATACCAGAGTTGATCATTCAGTTGGTAATGCCAATATCAATCATGAGGTTGGAGTTTTTCATAGGTATTCTTTGACAAATAATGACATGAGAGATGATCATTATGTTGATAATGGAAATATAAATCATGAGGTCAAAACCAATCATGTAAATGATGAGCACTTTGAATTGGTTGATGATGATACTTCTGCTAATCATGATGAAGTAGAAGGTACATAAGTCTCTAATAAAAAATTAACTATTACCTCATATTTTAGCATATATATGTATATTTAAAAATAATTGCCTCATATTGTTTTCAATTTTTAGGTGGTACTGTGCATAATAAAAAATGAGGCTATTCTAAGTGTCTTCGATTCTGGAGTAAGATAGGGGATGCAAAATTACCCATCACATTGGATGAAAATGGAGAACCAATTGGACCTCATCAAAATGACTTGTCTTCTTATTTGGGAACAATTGCTAGAAATTCAAAACTGGCACCCTTGGATTACTTGGATTGGCTACAAGTACCAGCTGGAAAGAAAACTAAAATATGCAATTATGTCTTGGTAATATATTTTTGTAACATGTTATTTAAGTATGCATTTGTTATATTCATTTTATTTTTCATATAATAGAAGAAATTTACCATCAACCCAAAGGGAAAGAAATCGGTTCTACGCACAGTTAGGGGTTGTTGGAGAAACTACAAATCTGAAATCAAAAGAAAAAATTATATGCACCACAAAGACAAAACAGACAGACTTAATGAATGTCCTTCCCGTGTTGATCCATTGGAGTGGGCTTTTCTTGTGAATTTGTGGGACTCTAATGACGGAAAGGTAAGATAATTAGCTTTTTTTTAGAGTAGATAATTAGCTATATATTATGTTTTCTCTTAGTTTTCATTGGTGATAAGGTTAATTGTTCATGAACTGTAGTTACGGAGTGCAAAGAATAGTATGAGTAGAAAGTTTGTTACCACATGACATACATCGGGGTCGATGTCCTATGCTTGTGTGAGAGAGAATGTGAGTAATTTTTCCACATAATGATAATAATATCATAACACATTCACACTCTACTTATTCTTTATTTGTGTGTTAATAATATTTGCAACAAAAGAATAAAGGTGGTACTGTTAGTCGACTACAGTTGTTTATTGCTACCCATAAGAAGAAGGATGGTACTCCTATAGATGCAAAATCAGATGAACTAATTGTGAGTATAAATTATTCATGACATATTTGACTTTATATGCTCAATTTTTATCATCATTATGGTTATTGTTGTAGGACAAGTTACAATCAACAGTTGAAAACAATGATGCAAATCTTGATGAAGATGAAATTGCTGATCAAATATTGGGTGCAAAGAAGGCTCATGTGAACCATGAGACTAATGAGTTTAGTCAGGCATATGTGGAGGGTTTTTAAGGTACAATCAAAGACCTACAACAAGTATGCGAGACACAAAAAATAGAATTGTCAGATCTGAAAAAAAGATAAGAACATCTAGAAGCCATAATTTTGGGGAATTCAAGCCGGAGTGTTCCATTTCAAGAAAATGAAGTAATTATTTCAATTTTTAGTAATAATTATAAGTTATGATTTCATTAATTTGGTAAGTGTTTTGTATTTTAGAATATGGAAATGACCAGGAATGAAGGAACGCCCATGCCACAAAAATCATGTAGTGGAACCACCATTACAGAAAGACAAGTTATTAGAATAAAAAACTCCTAATAACTTTGATTCTTGATATCTAAAATTTTACATCATAATTCGTACAACTTATAGGTGGTGAGGTTGTTAAGTTTCGACAATGGAACATCAATTGTAGCTCAAGGACAAGTGATAGGCATGAATCCTGACCTTGTAATAGGAGGAGGAAAGTTAGGGTCTGCATTTACTGTTGTTTGCATTGGTGTGGCAATTAAACCTGAAGAGCAATTGGTTAGAGAATTTGTCAAGTATCAAATCATTGAAGATGCAATCGGGTCAATAATAGCTTGGCCAAAGAAGCTACTCATTGTTTGGTAATTTTTTATCACTGTGCTATAAGTGTAACATGTATATATAATGGTTTTAGATAATTATTTTTGTTATTGTAGGTAAACTGCTTGGAGCGAGGCAAACACTAAAAGTTCCTTTAGAATTCTCGAGATGCTATTTTCCCTCTTTTCTATAGGTTTAGAATAAAGTTTTTTATTGATCTAAAGCTTGTCAATTCATTGGATATAGAAAGGATTGTCATATGAATTATAGAGTTATTAATTTTTTTTAGATAGATGTAAAAGTTTTCATCTGAATTATTAGACCTTGTTTTCCATTTCTCTTGCTACATAAGACTGTGATATGAATATTCTATAGTATTGGTCAACAATTGGACCTCTTTTATGGCAAGGCTCGATTTCACACTTATGTGGATTTCTCTAGTATGCAACGATGCATGTGATGTTTCTTTTGGCTCTTTCTGGATTACTTGCTGATGTAGGTTCTTCAAGCAATTGCCTCTGATCTACTTGGTCCAACAAATCACTCTAGGGATCACGAGGAAAGTTACTATCATCTGCATGTCCATGATTAGTGTTGGCACTAGATTCTAAAGTGCTCTGCTTCTCCTGTGATGACTAATATGTTTTGAAGGTCCATTTATTAAATCTTCTGTGGGCTCCATTGATGTTGTAGGTCTATTTATTAAAAGGATGATGTTCATGATCTGATTTTCCTTATTGGTATAATTTTTCCAAGATTGACATGAATGCAGAAAGTTTAGTACTTGAGCTACTGCTGGTCACTTATGCATGCATGTATTATTCTGCTCCTAATCCCCTTATGTCCTGTCCATGATTTTTGTATATTTATTTTTCTATAAAATAAGTTTCCAATTAAGAATATCTAGTGTCTATGTCATATCCCTTCACTGTTGAATTTCTTTATGACACTTTCTTTCAATACATATAATATTGACTAGAATTTCTTTATGACACTTTCTTATTTACATCTTAGTGAAGTGAATATATTTTTGGATCTATCCCTAGTCACCTTTGTATTCAAACAAGCCCACAACATGCATTGGAATTATGAGGAATATGAGCTTAGTGATGAGAAATACACCCTATTTCTTCAAAAAGTTAATTATGACATATACCTAAGTATGGTGCTTATTATGTTTCTAAGCAATGACATTAAGTTTTATTATACATCTTCCAATAAAATTAATTATGGCATCAATCTATCATGTTGTCAATCTCATTTTCCCCTATTTTATTATGAAAGGTAATCATTAGTGATTAGGCAATTGCCACAACCTTGTATGAATAACTTGGTATGGCTCATACCCACCCAATTTACTTCTCTAATAAAAAGGATTTATGTTAATTTAATAACTTTAAATGGATCACTAAAGTAGATGCTTATTTGTTAAAGTTTTATTGACTAGTTCACTTTAGCGAATCTTCTTTTTCTTATTAGTTGAAGACCATACTTCTGTCCATTAAAAGGATGATATTCTGAAATCTTCATCTACCGTATTCCTTGCTTTGAAAGCATTTAGTTTATATAATATATCTCATGTATCCATTTAGCATTAAACTGACTCAATAGGAGTAGATTTATTCACTTTTTGATTTATTTCAATATGTTAGATTTTGAAAGTAGTTAGTTATGATGCTTGGTATTAAACACACATGGATATTCGTTTATACTGAAAAATTGGAATTATAAAACCAAATATTTGGCAAATATGTGGGAATTCATCAAATTTTGTACTAGGTGACTCAGAACTAGAGGTCACTCGATACCTTTGTAGAGCATTTTTGTTTTAGTCCTCGTGGTGTGTGCGGGTACTAGAGGTTATAATATAAGGGCATAGTGCATCCACCTACCATTAGACTATTGATTCCTTTTTCTAGAAGAAAATACAGACATAGTAGGATTGTCTATTTTTCATATGTATATCACTTTATGTATGTAGAGTTTCCATCACTTCAGTGCCTCAATTTCAGACATGTATTTTGTCTCATTAAATGTGGCATTCCCACTAGCAGGATTCAGATACTCGTCATCATTATAATGAGCTTCCATTGCCATATGTATTCTCATTGACTAAGACAAATGAATCATGGCACATACTTTCTGAATTATCATTAATTGCACTCATTTCAGTAGCTTGGCCACTTGTTTCCAATGAATTTTTTAATAGATTGGCTGAACATGAGCTAGTTTCCAGGGGAGTTGGAAGGAGAACTGATTTTTCATTAGTAGGATGCACTTGAGTAGCATCAACCATACTATCACACAAGATGGGACTCTCAACGTCTTTACCTATCTATCATTACCATTATCAAGCAACTCTCATCATGTTCAGTTATATGTCCTACAGACTTCTCAAGTTAATCTCACTACCAAAATTTGTAGCTCCATTTGCTAGTTGTTAAGTTAATAGCCTATGTTATGCCATATAGTGTATTTTTTTACAGCCAAGCAACCTTGAGATACAAATGACTTTCTATGTATAGGAAATATGTCAAAGAACTCATGCTACATAACACATTCTTAACTGGAACCATGATATCACTCAATGTTTGCTTTACTTGTTAGTGGAAGGTAAAAAAATTGAAATGGAAAATGCTTTCACTTCGATCAAAAATGCATATTATCACACATTTCCAATGTACAATCATTGATTTTTGTGTGTGTACTACAGCTACTACGACCTTCTTGATCATTGAGGAAGCAAGGAGGGCAACCCCCTCAATATCAAAGGATAGAATTGGATAATGTGTGGTATGCCTATTTTGTTTGACGTATCTCATTCAATATTTTTTGAAGATTTTTCAAGCCTCCAAACAGTATGTAGTGTCATATTTAATCATACTTACATATGGAGATGCATGTGAATGCTAGTTGTAGTAATATTCAATATGATTCTAGGTCTGTATATTCTAATTTTCTCTTGAAATCTTTCATTTTCACAGAAGTTGAGCTTTCTCATCTATTAAAAAATCACTATGATTTGCTCTTGAAATCTGTACCTATCTTTAAAAGAAATCTTACAGAAAGATTTTCTCTAGGGAGCTTCCTTTGTGGCCATCATGTTCAATATTATTACCTCTCAACAAGGTAACACTGGACCTTGGCATCCTTAGGGAGGCCCTGGAGATAGTGTCCTTGATCTCGGGCCCCGACATTGATGCAATGCCATCCAAGCTATATGTATCAAAGGTGATAGAGCACCATGTGGTAGATGTGCAAGATTGGCATAGTAATCACAACCGTAGATGGGTACTAGACCAAAATGGAACTTGCAGACCATGGGAAGAAGTCACATAGGGGAAAACATTGGATTCACATTATTAGAAGTCACATATTATACTATAGGCTACAATCCAACCATTGGATGTTAAAGCATTCAATCTCAACCATTGGGTCAAGTTCATTATTCAAATATATTGATTACAGTGTAGGTCTAACCCTTAATTCATTTGACCCAAGAAACCATTGGTTTGGACTTAAATGAAGTAACATAGAAAACCACTACTACAGAAATAGCATTCAGTGTCGCTTTTCTGGGCGTCGGTTATTAAGGAACACGGACGCCTTATATTAAAGGCATCGGTTATTTAGAAGAACCAACGTCTATATTCAAAGACCAGCCAAACACGGGTACCGCTTTGTATACAGCGTCGGTTGTTTATAAAAAACCGACGCATAATGTCATCCAATTTTCGAGCGAAAAAAATAATGTCACTTTCGGCGTCGAGTCTGTAGTTAAAACACCGATGCTTATGTGCGATGGAAATTTGCGCGAAAAGTGTCCTTTTCCGCATCGGTCGTCCTTTAATCACCGACGCTGAAGGTGGTTCCCGACAAACATTTTCACGAAAATATCGTCCAAATGGACGTCGGATGTTGCGAACGACCGACGGTAAAGATGTTTAGGCGTTGGTTTTTGTAAACAACCGACGCTATTTGGGAACTTCATAACCTTCGATCGCCCGACTCTTCCCCTTTCTTATGTTTCATTGCTACCCTATTTCCCTATTGCGGCGATTTCTCCGGCGATTTATCTGCTGCTGGTACTAGTTTTTCTCCGGCGCTTCTCTCTGGCGCTTCTCTCCGGTGCCCCATCTCCGGCGTCCCCTCTCCGGCGCCCCTCTCCGACGCATTTCTTCTCTGGCACCCCTGCTGCCCGCCCTGCTGCTCCAACTGCCTGCGCCGCCGCCACGCCTGACAACCGGCGCCGCCGCAATGCCTGGTGCCCACCTGCCTGCCACGCCTAAGAACCGGCACCGCCGTACCCCCTTCTCCTTCTCCTCCGCCTGGCCGCCTGCCTGCCTGCCTGCCTGCTGCAGCTGACGCTCCTGCTCGTCGGAGTCACTGCCGCTGGTTCTGGAGCTCGTCGGCCGCCACCCACGTACTCAACCAGCTCGACCTCACCCTACTCTTCTTGCCCAAGTACCTGCAGACCTACCCAGGCACGAAATTGGTTCTTTATGTGCTGACCTAATCTGCTTGCACGAAATTGGCTCCCTACTCTGCTTGCTTAATGTGCCTAATCTTCTTTAAGTGGTCCTAATATCATAACATGATAGTTTTATTATATGATTTGTGGCACTTTAGGGTGTATATACATGCAAATTATATAAGTGATAGATGTTGGATGTTTGTCAAGGTTTCTTGAAGATTGAATAAGTGATAGATGCTGGATGTTTATTTATTTCATCTATCCATGTTGCCTATAGTTTATAACATTGCATTGTGAATTATTGCATGTTTGAAACTATGAAATTCTTTATTTATTAGATGATATTCAAGAAAACCCTAGTTTGATGAGCATGTTGTTAATCATGTTAATTATGATTCTTCTATATATTCTGATGTCATTATATAATTATGTGATCCCAACATATTAAATTGAATTAGAATGATTTCATGAATTATAGGGTTTATATAAGAATGACAACACATGTATTTGTTGGCCTAGAAACCCGTCCAAGATTTACTCAGTAGGAGTAAATCTTGGATAGTCCCCAGTTTGGGACTGTTCTTGAACACCTAATCTCACTTAGGATGTAAGTGTATAATGTGTATTTGGTTTTCAAGAAAATTTCGGCAGCATTTCCCCGTTGTTCTCTAAGTACATATGTACTTAGAGAACAACGGGGAAATGCTGCCGAAATTTTCTTGAAAACCAAATACACATTATACACTTACATCCTAAGTGAGATTAGGTGTTCAACAAATACACATTATACTTAGAGAACAACGGGGAAATGCTGCCGAAATTTTCTTGAAAACCAAATACACATTATACACTTACATCCTAAGTGAGATTAGGTGTTCAAGGATGGGATAGGTGGTACACATTTATTATATATAAGATTGACATCAAATGTGTTTGTTGGCCTAGAAACCCGTCCAAGATTGACTAATATATACTTGTTTCCTAATATATACTTGTTTAAAAGGTTAACTGATGTTATACAACTTTTTCTGAAAATATATAACATCGTTATATGTACTTACACTTTGTTAATACTAATATTGTGCAGTCTCTGTCTTCCCATAACAATGACTATGAATTGGGCCTCTATGTCAATGTTAACGTTCCCTATTGAAGAACAATTGGACATCATCCTAGATGATCGTTCCTTAAACCAATTGGTCATACCCAAACATTGGTGTTTTCTAAAAGGAAGACACTACATGCCTGGTAAAGTGACCCTAACTTTTGGAAATTATTCACATGTAATCGAGGTTGAGTATGATTTGGCGGGAAATCTTGTATCAAAATCCGGTTGGCGTGATTGGATTGGAGAGCTGTATCTGGTCCGTTGGAATAGGCTTTTTCTCCGTCCAGTTGGCGATAATTCCATCAAAGTTTGGATAACCAACAACAACTGCGAGACCCCCGATCATCTTCTGCGGTATGAGCGCACGACGTCGGATATCATCTATGAGGAATCTGAATCTGAGGCGTGATTGGATTGGAGAGCTTCGTGACACAGCTTCATCATCAAAAAGAAGTTATTGATGCATGCGGGACCATGTTGGTGTAGTATTTAGTTGTCTATCTATCTAGACTTGTCTGTATTAATAGTTTTTTTAATTATGCGCATGTTTAGGGGTACACCAACCCCTTTGTTTAGTTATTGTTATAACTAAAGTGTGTGTTCCCATGAATGGAACTGTAAGTTGCTACATGAATGCTTATAACTGAAATGTGTGTTCCCATGATTGTTCCCATTTACATGATTACACTACTATTTTCTCATATTGTCTTGCCTAAAAAAAAAATTCTTTTATTGTTTAGTCTATTTTAATACGACATACTTGCTTATATCTTTCTTAATGATGAACTGTAATACGACATACTTGCTTATATACTTGTTTCCTAATATATACTTGCTTTCCTAATATATACTTGCTTTCTCTGATCATAGAATGGATAGATCATGGATGTCCATTCGTAATCGTTGCACCCCAGAGTTTATATCTGGTCTTGATCAGTTTATTAGATTTGCCGAGGAACATAGGAAAAAACCTACAGATAGGTTCTACTGTCCATGTAGGCATTACGGTAACAACTTGAAAGTCAACACTGGTGAGGAAATCAAAAGTCATGTCATGTGCAACGGGATTGTACAAGGCTATACAGAATGGCACTGGCATGGAGAGATTTCAAAATCGAATCCAGTAGATGTCAATAGCAGTGCTTGGGTGGAAGAAGAAATTGCCTCCGATGACGTAAATGTGAACGAACCAGTTCCAGCAGACATTGTTGATGCGATGCTGGATAGTTGTAGGGTAGAGCACACCGATCCACCTCCTATCTTTACAAACATTGTGCATGATGCTGAGATACCGTTATACACAGGTTGTGCTAAGTTTACGAAGCTTAGCGCTGTGCTGAGATTGTATAAGTTGAAAGCTAACAATAGATGGAGCGACAAAAGCTTCACTAAATTGTTGACTTTGTTGAAAGAAATTCTTCCTAAAGGAAACGAGCTGCCAATCTCAACATACCAGGTAAAGAAAATGTTGTGCCCAATGGGAATGGAGGCCAAAAAGATACACGCATGCCCGAATGATTGTGTATTATTACAAAAGGACTATGTAGATTTGAAAGATTGTCCAAAATGTGGTGCGTCACGATATAAATTGACGACTTCGGGGGAGTCCAAAACTGGTTCTCCTGCCAAGGTGTTGTGGTATCTACCTATAACATCACGGTTTCAACGCTTGTTTGCAAATCCGAAAGATGCGAAGAATTTGAGGTGGCATGCAGATGTTAAGAAAAATAATGATGGGATCCTACGACATGCGTCTGATTCCCCACAGTGGAAGAAGATTGATGTATTGTTCCCTGAATTTGGTGAAGAAGTCAGGAATCTAAGACTTGGGCTTTGTACAGACATGATGAATCCGTACGGGACATTGAGCAGCCAACATAGCACTTGGCCAGTCATGCTTGTTATATACAATCTTCCTCCCTGGCTGTGTATGAAAAATAAGTACGTTATGTTGTCATTGTTGATATCGGGCCCTAAACAACCCGGAAATGATATCGATGTTTATCTTGAACCTTTGATTGATGACTTAAAGAAACTTTGGGCTGAAGGTGTGATGACCTATGATGCTTCAGCAAGAGAGACATTTCGTTTGCATGCTATGTTGTTTTGCACTATTAATGACTTTCCGGCATATGGGAATTTGTCTGGATATAGTGTCAAAGGAGCTAAAGCGTGTCCTATATGTGAAGAAAACACTGATTCAATAAGACTAAAATATGGCGGCAAGACTGTATATCTTGGTCATCGAAGGTTTCTTTCAAAATTCCATCCGTATCGTAGGAAGCACAAAGCATTCAATGGATGGAATGATGAACGGAGTGCACCTAAACCTATACCAGGGGATGTTGTTTATGAAAGAGTAAAAGACATTGTCAATGAATTTGGTAAGAAATCACAATGTAGTATGGCCACACGGAGTGACAATTCTTCATTCAAAAAGAAGTCAATATTTTGGGATCTTCCTTATTGGAGTTCTTTGTCAGTCAGGCATTGTATCGATGTAATGCACGTTGAGAAAAATGTCTGTGATAGCATCATTGGTACTCTATTAAATATACCAGGTAAGACTAAAGATGGGATAAAATCCAGACTGGACCTACGTGAAATGGGAATAAGGTCAGAATTAACAGAATTACGTGAAATGGGAATAAGGTCAGAATTACGTGAAATGGGAATAAGGTCAGAATTAACAGAATTACGTGAAATGGGTAATAAAAGAACATACTTACCTCCCGCTTGTTACACGTTATCTAGAAAGGAGAAGAAAACTTTTTGTGAATGCTTGGTAAATGTTAAGGTGCCACATGGTTACTCATCCAACATCCGTAGATTGGTATCAATGAAAGATCTGAAGTTGATAGGTCTTAAATCTCATGATTGTCACACTCTAATGCAACAAATATTGCCCGTGGCAATTCGATCTATATTGCCGAAGCATGTAAGGTTTGCAATTACCAGACTTTGTTTCTTTTTCAACAGTCTATGCAGCAAAGTTATTGACCCTGATACTCTCGATAATTTGCAAAGAGAAGTGGTTGTTACCCTATGTCAGCTTGAGATGTATTTCCCTCCTTCGTTCTTTGATATCATGGTACATCTTGTTGTCCACTTGACTAGGGAAGTGAAAATCTTGGGACCGGTTTTCTTGCATTGGATGTATCCCTTTGAACGATACATGAGCGTTTTTAAAGGTGATGTTCGAAACCGTTATCGTCCTGAAGGGAGTATTATTGAAGGTTATGTCGCGAGAGAGGTTATGGATTTCTGCAATGACTTTCTCAGTGGTAATGACTTTATGGAGTTATAGTGGATGAATTGGGTTTCACTTTGGTGAACTTTGAAATGATTGGCGAGAAGGCTGAACCATTCATATTGGCATCACAGGCAAAACAAATATTCTATATCGATGATCCTGCAAATGATAAATGGTCGGTTGTTCTTCATGGTAAAAGACAGTTCATTGAAGATCCTATAGATGAAGAAGAGTACTATGATAAGTATGATGACTCCAGTCCATTCTTAGTTGGGTTGCCAACTCCACAAAATATTGAAGCTAATGATGACTTATATGTACGCGGAGATCACAATGAAGGATTGTTAATTGATAAAAGATCACAATTTTAGAGACATGTATGTTTATACAAATGGTAAATGTTTTCCTTTTTCTAATTTATACAAATGCTAAATGTTTTCCTTTTTCTAGTTGATACAAATGCTAAATGTTTGCCTTTTTTATGACATTTTCAGATGGCTGACCATGATGAGAATGATGTTCATGATGAGCATGAAGTCCATGATGAGCATGTTGTCCATGACGAGCATGGCGAGGATACCAATGTAAGTTCTAAAAACATATCCTGTATTTGTATAAAATTCATTATCTTCTAGTTATGTCATATATCCTATATTTCTATATTGGCCTAATTCAGTGTGTTTATTTTTGTCAAATTTTAGGTTGATGATGCACATGTACCCACTGTAGCACTGGAGCAACTTGATGCGCGGAGAGGACATTCCAACTCGAGATATCGTCTACCGTTTCCTCCTCCTCCGTAGTAATATCCTCATCTCTAAACGTTTCTCGTAGGATTCTGAACCCCTCCCTTCCCTCTACTACATCGAAGCCATGCCGCAGTTGAACCCTTTCGCCGAGCCCTACCCGGCCAAGCAGGCGTCGCCTGAAGCACCACCGTCGTCGTCGTCTCCACCTCCATCGCAACTTGCTATGCTAGTCCTGACAGTTTATCACCCCACATGCCTTCCTCCTCAGTTCCTGCCGCTAGACGACCACACAATGGATCCAAGAGGATTGCAGGCGTTCGCCAAAGACTATAGGCTGAGTTAACTCAATAGTTAACTCAGCCTATAGTCTTTGGCAAACGCCTGCATATCCTCTTGGATCCATTGTGTGGTTGTCTAGCGGCAGGAACTGGGGAGGAAGGCATGTGGGGTCATAAACTGTAAGATATAATTGGGATGTTGATAGTGATGATGAATGATACTTTGTAAATGAATGTTTCTGAATGTTAAAACATGTATTTGAATGATTCTATATGTGTGAACGTGACAATTGAATTGATGTCTGAATGTATCTACTTGTGTGAATCTTTTTATGTTAATTTTGCAGGTTTGTGGCCTGTTTGTAGGCTGATATCAATGGATGTCGTAAACCTGCAGTTCAGAAAACTGAACTGCAGGTTCTCATCCTGCTGACCAGCCACAGCAGGCCTGCAAACAGATTTATAAAAAAAAATAGATATAGGCGTCGGTTATTTACCGATAACCGTCAGCACAGACTTACAGCGTCGGTTTTTTGTTGAACACCAACGCCAAAAGTGTTCGCGCTACAGGAAATGGGAGTCATCTAGGACACTTTTCTGCGTCGGTTTTTTAGTATATAACCGACGCAGAAAGCGTCCTAGATGACGCCGTTTTCTGTGGCGCGAACCCTTTTGGAGTCAGTGTTTTATAATAAATCGACGCCTTGATGTTAAATAGGCGTCGGTTTTTTAACCGACGCTGAAGTGTCCAACCTTTTAGCGGCGCCCACATAGGCGTCGTTCAGAAACCGACGCCAAAGGGGGTTAAACAACCGACACTAAAAGGCACTTCTGTAGTAGTGAACCTAGATTCCCCATCAGTTGTGGTCTATTGGAATGCCATCGGTTATGGCATTTTGTGTCACCATCGGTTGAAGGGGTCAGCACTACCATCCGTTGACACCTTTTGGTGATGTACTACTATCACCATCAGTTCCTATCAACTTTAGGGCATTAAACCATCAATTGATATCATTTCAAAAAAGAATAAAACTGACCCAAGGTGTGACCATCGGTTGACATCTTTGGGTGATGTACTACTATCACCATCTGTTGCTATCAACTTTAGGACATTAAACCATCAGTTCATATGATGTCAAAAAAGTCTAAAACTGACCCAAGGTGTGACCATTGGTTGATACCACTGGTTGTCACCATTGGTCATCACCATACGTTTCCACAAAGGCAACACCATTGGTTCTAGTGTAAGGTCATCTATTAGTTCATGTATAAGGTATAAAATAGCCTAAACCCTGAGGATAAGCCATTAGTTGCTAGGTGCTTAACACCACTTCTCATGCCAACCTGATCTAAGTCAATCTTGTCTAGCATTTCTTATTGACTCATCTTCTGTATACATAATTACAACTGCTTGAATGAGTTAGAAATATAGAATAGCTAGATAGGGCATCAAAATGCCCTACATTTTGAATATATCTTTTAGCAATCTAAAATGAGGTCCTAATTTCTATAATTATAACGTCATTTTACCTTGTTGCAGCACCAGTTTGCCAATGGAAAAATTATTTTATCCAGAAGTGTGACGTACAAATCAACATCGACTAAGCGGAAGCAATCATTAGCAGCAGATTACTAAAAATCACTAAAAATTAAAACCATTTACAAAGAGATTCATACACAGGAAAACTCTTTCAAAGAGAACCAAAGTAATTTAAATACATTCTAGTTCACAAGTACATGTCATGTACCATCTCTTCTCGAGGATCACATACATCAACTGCCCTGTTAAAACTGTACATAGGCAGCATAAGAACCTCGAGGCATCAATCCAAAATATCAAATTGATTTATTAAACTAACTATTGACTCAGAGGACCTGAGAGTACAAAGATGACACATATGACTCTATATACAAGATATGGCAGCCAATGCCTCCACCTGAGTGTCATTGCTGTCCCTATTACTACTGTTGTTGCTGCTGCTCTTCCCCTGCTATATGGTTTCTGCCTCTTCTTCCATGTCCACCTAAAAAGTGTTGGTGACCAACAGAGTGAGACCCAGTCCCAACGAGAAATATAAAACTCTCTGCCAAAAACATTATTATTGCAGTTTATTAAAATAAAACTGAGCAAAGGAATCATATATATTCAACAACATGTAATCAATGTCTAAACAGGTTCGAGAAATATTCTTATTCAAAGCATTTAAGCTATAACTTGATAAAGCAGCATGTCACTTATCTAATAAGGAATATGAAGAACATGTATAACATTTATATGATATACTAAGAAAGATAACATCAACTAGTGATTCTTGTATTTCAATCTTAAGCAAATACACTACATGGCTGATTATATTTTACAATCATACTTAATGCCCTGAAGAGATGAAGTATATCGTTCATGCTCCAACCGACCACGATTACGTAAAGCATCGGTACCACACAAGGTCAATGGAATAGCTAGACTCCAAGACCTCAACCTTCTCGGTCAGTACGAGATTATATGGCAGAGACATCATGTGTCAAACTGCAATTAGCTTGCCAAGGTATAGTGGCATCTTCGCTATAGAGTTATAGCCCGCAGCATATACTCTCTTCAGGGTTATGGCCCATAGCCAATGTCTGGTATCATATCATGGAATCATGGCCCGTAGCCATACTCAAACTGGGGTATGGTCCGTAACCAATCCCGTGCATAGGACATAGCCCGCAACCATTCCTATGAGGCATAAGGATATAATTTCCCAATTACCCCAACATATTAAAAAATATGTACTCCGAGTTAAATTCGTTTCACCATTCAACAAATTCTAATGCTGATGGATCTGTGGTCAGGGCAACTACATTATATGATATCACTTGATTATTTAAGTGTTTTACCATATTCTTTTAGCATCAAACAAGTTTCCAAACATCAATTATTTTAACAATCACTACAAAGAATGTGTAATACTTTCATCAAGTACTGTTCAAATCTTTAATAAAGCATTGGGATCTCAATCCCTCATCTCATCAGGAGTATTCTCATCCTTTCACAAACTCATCATCTTGATTATAGAAAATGGGTATTCAAACCCTCAGTTTATCAAGGAACACTTGTTACCACTTATCAGGTAATTAATACGTTCATGTCATCTGACCAAGGTAAACATGATACTTGCTACACAAGCATCTCACATGGCTCACATGGCCCATTTCATCTCTTGTTACCTCTCACTAGGAAACAAAGAATGTTATGGCTCACAAGTCCCACTAACAATTTTCAAATAAATGAAACATCATAGCTCATACCTAGTTATGCTCGCCATCTCATGATACCTGCATGGTTAGTACACATGGTAACAATTATATCAATTTCATATCTGCACCCTGCCATATAAGGGTAAAACCACCAATCCTTTATTATGGTTAGGGTTTCCCATTTCATGTCAATTAGGGTTAATCATCCCTTTACACAAATTAGGTCTATGGTTAATCATCTCATTGCCCAAGATTAGGGTTTCATGCACTATAACCCAAAATTTGGGTTTCACATACCTTCACCCTATATTAGGATTAGGATTTCATATTAGTGTTTCACATAGTATTACATAGCATCACCCTGGATTAGGGTTTCACATCACATTACCCTGTATTAGGGTTTCTCATCACATCATTACCTTGAATTAAGGTTTTCTTATAACATTTCCCCAAAATTAGGGATTCATGTAACTTTACCCAAAATTAGGGTTTGCATAAAGCATCCTCTTAAATTAGGGTTTTTCATTAAATTACCCTGAATTAGGTTTTAGGGTTCATCAACATTCTCGATTAGGGTTTCATGATCTCACCATCATGGATCAAACCCTAATTCATACCCTAAACCTATTAAAGGTGTCAATGTTTCACATTGCATATTGATTATTCAAGTATGAGTTTCCCTCTCTCTCATCCTCTCTAGGATGTCGATTAATCCATACTTATTTTAGTTGGCTCAACCTTTCACTAAGATACCTACACCTATGATTATTATGGTGTATTGAATTCATCATATTCATAGGCATTAAACGACAATCACTCCAAGTGTACTCATTCACCTAAGTGCTTTAGAGGTACTTCCATTATAATCAATCTTGAATTACTTTAATAGTACTCATTAGGTTCTGAGATCAATTGAACCTTCTATAGTTTTGACTAATAACCCTTCAAATGGTTTGGATCCACACCTCCAAATAGTTTGAGAATGTTTGGACCTTCAAACGGTCTGAAACCATTTATACCTCCAAATGGTCTTGATGAACCTTTCAAACGGTCTTGACCAATTGTAAACCAAATCAACCCATTCGGTTTTGAAACCAAATCATCATCAATTGATTATGAAACTGAATCAACCCATTCGGTCTTGAAACTGAATCAATCTATTCAATCATGAAACTGAATCCATCCATTCGGTCTTGAAACCAAATCCATCCATTCAGTCTTGAAACCAAATCCATCCATTCAGTCTCGAAACCGAATCATCAACCATGGATTTGAAATCAAATCAATCTATTGGGTCTATGGTTTACAATCAATGGACCCTCCAACATTGAAACCATTGGAATTAGATCAAATTGAGACCATTGGATCATCATCCAACTTATGACATCCATTCGGTCTTGAAACCGAATCAATCTATTTGATCTTGAAACTGAATCCATCCATTCAGTCTTGAAACCGAATCCACCCATTCGGTCTTGAAACCGAATCCATCCATTAGGTCTTGATTCTTGAAACCAAATCCATCCATTTGGTCTTGAAACTGAATCCACCCATTCGGTCTTGAAACTGAATCATCAACCATTGATTTGAAACTGAATCAATCTATTGGGTCTAGGGTTTTCAATCATGGACCCTTCAACATTGAAACCATTGGAATTAGATCAAATTGAGACCATTGGATCATCATCTAACTTATGACATCACCTGACCTCAAACGGTCTTGAGGTCATTTGACCTAAAATGGTCTTGAGATCATTTGACCTCAAACGGTCTTGAGATCGTTTGACCTCAAACAGTCTTGAGACCGTTTGATGTCAAACGATCTTGAGATCATTTCATCTCAAGGGTTGAAACTATTTTCTTAAGATATTCATTGAGGTGTGTGCTTAAGATGATGTTATCATCATCAAGCTTCGATCCTTCAAAATCTACTACCATTCTTATGGTACTTTTATCAATTTGATCAAAGGAATTTCAAGAAGAACAAAATGATCAACAAGTGATGAAGAATTGAATGTAATAATAACATTTAACGGTTCAAGTTATATAACCCGCCTTCAAAGTTGTCACCAAAATTCAAGATTCACGCATTCAATAGTGAATGAAGCTTTCTAAACCTCCCAAGGCTCGTCCTCAAGCCTTTGAATGAAAAGAATGACCAAGGTTGAAGATTGAGTGAAGAAAAGAAGAAAATAAGCATTGAATTTCAATTTTCACCATGAAATCAAGGTTGAAGATGACTATGGAGCTTACCTACAGGTTAGGGCATGTCCTCTTGTTGATCCTAAGATCCCTTGTGTTCAAAAAAATATAGGAAAGAAAGAAGGGTCGATAAAGCCTTTCATTTGAGTTGGAAATGAGATGTTTATAAGGAAATTGCAATGACAGAGGAAGTGATATAATAATCTTTTAATTCCCTAAATTGGTGCCACTTATCCCCCTCAATTCCTTGCATGCGAAGCCATCATCCCCCCCTTCAAATTCCTCTTCTTTATCCATGAATTAAAAGAAAGCAAATTAAGCACCTTAACCATTATAATAATAATTTCCAAAATTAGTGGATATTACTTTTTCTTTTACTAATGTGAGTGGACTCTGCACTCACTTTTGATATTTCGTGGATATTTAAAGGCACAAGGACGTCCACACTTATACAAATTCAACCATCCCATTTTTGGTTGAAGGGCACTTCAAATAATATATTTATTTTTGCATTAAATTGAATTAGGGTTTCAATTATGCTTAAATCTTGATTATTTTAATATCAAGATTCTCTCTCCTCCAAAGTGATTCAAATGAGACGCCCCTCTCATTTTATTTTCTCTACATGTTTCCAAGAAACATTAGGGACTCTCTAGAGGTGGTATTTTGCATATTGAGCCCTAGGTTTTGGGTAAATTGCACATTACACCAAAACTAGGTTTTAATGCACAAACATTGCTTAACAAGCTCTGTCTTAGTACTCAAGCTTGTGGAAGCCATACCTATGCATCATTTTTCAATCTAATGATGCTTCAACATCTGAGGAACATTTATCATGTAATATTTTCAAGTTAACCCCTCAACCTGGGTAATTTGCACTTTAGTCCAAAACAGGCAAACATTGTTTCAACATTATTCAAAAAGGACTAAAATTGAAACATAAGTTCCTCTTGAGCCTTAATTACTTTTCAAGAGATAAGAACAAGCATATAATTAAATTTATTAAGAAAAACATCTAGGGTTAAGGCATAACCCATGTCATGGATGTTACAAATTATCCACCCCTAACAAGGATTTCGTCCTCGAAATCATCAAGAGAAAAGAGAAGGGTACTTCATCCTCATCTCTTCCTCTAGTTCCCACGTAGCTTCTTCAACACCATGATGATGCCAGAGAACTTTCATAAGAATTATATCTTTCTCTTTTAGCTTTTTGATTCTTCTGTCAAGAATCAACACATGTCCTTCAATATATGATATATCATCATTTAACTCTACTTCCACAGGTTGCAAAACTAACTCTGTGTCAGGATGACACTTCCTCAGCATGGATATATGGAACACTGGGTGCAATCTATGTAGTTTAGGTGGCAACTCCAACTTATAGGCTACCTTCCCAACTTGTTCAATGATTGGATAAGGTCCCATAAATCTAGGAGCTAACTTCCCTTTCTTCCCAAATCTAAGAACACCTTTCTAAGGTGAGACCTTGAGATATACTCTGTCTCCAACTTGGAATTCTAAAAGTCTACGTCGTTTATCAGCGTAAGATTTTTGCCTATCCTGTGCAGCCTTTAATTGTTGTTGGATTACATTAATCTTCTCAGCTGTATGTTGCACTAACTCAGGACCCAAAAGTTGATATTCTATAGTTTCATACCAACACAAAGGAGATCTACAACATCTACTATATAAAGCTTCATATGGTGCCATATCCATACTATGTTGATAGTTGTTATTGTAAGAAAATTATATCAAGCTCAGGTGTAGATCCCAACTTCCTATAAATTGAAGGACACATGCCCTAAGCAAGTCCTCCAAGGTTTGTATGGTCCTCTTAGATTCTCTATCTATTTGTGGGTGAAAGGAAGTACTAAAACTTAACTGCGTACCCAAAGCTTTATCAATTTTCTACCAAAAATGAGTCGTGAACTGGGGACCTCTATCGGAAACAATTGTAGCTGGTACCCTGTGTAAATGCACTATCTCATCTATATATTTCTATGCAAGCTTCTCAGTAGTGTAGGTTGTTTTGACAGGAAGGAAATGTGTTGTCTTAGTCAACCTATCAACTATCACCCATATGGAATCATGACCTTTGGTTGTTCTGGGCAAACCAACCACAATGTCCATGGTCACATGATCCCATTTCCACTACGGTATAGATAAAGGTTGGATTGTTCCTGTGGGGTTTTGATGTTCAACTTTACCCTACTAACACACCGGATACCGCATAACAAACTCATCTACATCCTTCTTCAATCCAGGCCACCAATACATATCCTTCAAGTTATGATACATTTTAGTGCTCCCTGGATGCATTGCATACATCGAAGAATGAGCTTCCTCCAAGACTAACTTTCTTAAGTCATTGGAATCAGGTACTACCATCCTACCATGGTAATAGACTCCCTGATCGTCTGAATCATGAAAGCCATCCCGTTTCTCACTACCATACTCTGACCTGATCTGTTGAACCACAGTATCAGCTTGCTGTGCTTCTATAATCTGTTGTCTCAGAGTAGGTTTCACTTGCATCTCAGCTAACAACCCAGCTAACAATGATACCTTAAGTTGTATATTGTTTTGCCTCAAGGAAATAAGCATATCTCTTTTAAAGAACACTAAGGAGTTCAACTGTGCTTTGTCTAGGGTTGGCGTTGATGATTTTCTACTTAGTGCATCAACCACTACATTTACCTTCCCTGGATGATAATAAATTGTACAATTGTAGTCCTTGATTAACTCCATCCAGGGGTGTTGTCTCATGTTCAACTCATGTTGTAAAAAGATATATTTTAGATTTTTATGGTCTGTGAAAATCTGGAATGTTTCTCCATAGAGATAATGTCTCCAGATCTTCAAAGCATGGACCACAGTAGCTAGCTCTAGATCATGTGTCAGATAATTCTCCTCGTGTTTCTTAAGCTATCGAGAAGCAAAAGAAATCACATGATTATCCTGCATCAACACACATCCTAGGCCATTCTTAGATGCATCACAGAAAACTATGTATCCCTTCCCTTGCTCAGGTAACACCATCACAGGTGCACTTGTTAACCTTTCTTTCAACAAGTGGAAAGAATGTTGACACTTGTCATTCCAGATAAAAGGAACCTCCTTCCTGGTCAACTTGGTTAGGGGTAAAGCTAAAGAATTGAAGTTCTTAATGAACCTCCTGTAATAGCCTGTCAGTCCTAGGAAACTACGTATCTCCATCGGTGTTTTTGGATGTTCCCATTGCAGGATAGATTCTACCTTCTTAGGATCAACACGGATACTTGAGGTAGATATTACGTGTCCTAGAAAAGAAACTTCTGGTAACCAGAACTTGCATTTGCTTAACTTAGTATACAACTTATGCTCTCTTAGCAAAGTTAAAGCCTGACTGAGGTGATGCTCATGTTGTTGAGCATCTCTACTATATATCAAGATATCATCTATGAAGACTACTATGAACTGATCAAGAAAAGGTTGAAAGATTCTATTCACGAGTTCTATGAATGCAGCTTGTGCATTAGTCAGTCCAAATGACATGACTATGAACTCATAGTGACCATACCTTGTCCTAAAGGTAGACTTAGGTAGGTCACTCTCCTTGATACACAATTGATGGTATCCTGACCTCAGATCTATCTTAGAGAAGATAGTTGCACCATGCAACTGATCAAACATGTCATCTATCCTTGGCATAGGATACTTCTTCTTTATAGTTACTTTATTCAACTACCTATAGTCAATACATAACCACATATATCCGTCCTTCTTCTTAACAAAGAGAACCGGAGCACCCCATGGGGAAGTACTCAGTCAGATAAAACCTTTCTCAAGCAACTCTTGCAGCTATTTCTTGAGCTCTGCCATCTCAGCAGGTGCCATTCTATACGGTGTTTGAGCTATTGGTTGCGTTCCCGGGATTAGATTAATCTCAAAATCAATCTTTCGGGGTGGAGGAATACCTAGAAGTTCCTCAGGAAACACATCTCTAAACTCCCTAACTATTGGAACTTCAGAAAGATTAGGGCTCTCCATTGTGGTGTCTACCACATGAGCCAAGAATGCAAAGCATCCTTGTCTCATCAGCTTCTCAGCTACCATAGCTGACACAAGACAGGTTGGAAGAATCTTTCTATCTCCCTGAAAGATCCATGTCTCACTATCATCTGTGAACACAGCCTGCTTGGAACTACAATCCAAGACAACCTTATACTTTTCTAGGGTGTCCATCCCAAGAATTATGTTGAACCCATGCATATCAAGTGGTATAAGATCCACCTGAATGCAATGTTCAAAAAAGGAAAGAGTGCAGGGGGAACACACCTTCCACAACACTGTAGAACCCATCAGAGGGGTTTCTAACCATAGACTATTCGCTCTATGACTAACAGTCATATTGCAGTCAAGGATCACTTTTGAGTGATAAAGGAATGTGTAGCACCTGGATCAATTAAAACAAATACGAAGCAGGATGAAGACATATCATAATGAAATAGTTCCATCTGACATGTCACAACTCGAGGGTTAACTACTACTTCGGGTTGATTCATCGCATAGAATCTCGCCATTTCTTGTTGTTGACCCTGTGCTCGGTTGTTGGGTGCCGACAAACCAATTTGGGATGCTTGTCCACGTCCTCTAGCACCACTAGAAAACTGTCTCCTCTGAGATCCTTATTGACTCTGCCTCTGGGGTTGAGTCACCATTGTGTTCCTGACTGGACTATCCTTTTCCAGATGTCCCATTTGTCTATACTAGTGACAGATCCTGGTCTCAGGATAGGGTCTATAAGGTCCAGTCACCGATGCTGATGTTGTTCTAGGGGCTCTACTCGGAATAGAACTATGGCCCCTACCCCTACTCGACGTCCATTGCATCCGGATATTGAATCTTGATGGTGTTGTCGGTGCAGAAAACCTTGGCATCTTAAAGCTCTTGGACCTTTATCCTTGGAACTGAGTGTACACCTTCTTACCACTAGTCTATCGCTTCTCAATCACAAACCTTTCTATCCGTCTCACAGACTCTATGAAAGTAGCAAACCTCTCCCTATTCTCTAAAGCAGAAACAGGAGTGGTTAATTCAACGTTCAACCCTTTCTCGAAACGCCGAATTCTCTCTTCATTAGTAGCTGCAATATGCGGACAGAATTGCAAAAGCTCCATGAACTAAGCCTCATATTCGCTAATGTTCATCAGTCCTTGTCTTATTCTCTCAAACTGAGATACCTTATCATCTAGGTAAGTCTTAGGGAAGTATCTACTGACGAATTCTCATCAGAATTCTTCCCATCCGACTTCGACACCTAGCCTCTTTCCCTCCTCAATTGTCCACCAGTGGCCAACACTCCCTTTTAGAAGGTACACTGCATGCCTCACCTTCTCAACTTCCGGAATATTGAGGATTTTGAAAGCCTTTTCCAGTTCAGTCAGCCATAGATCAACATATGTTGGGTCAGCTATACCAACATACTCTATGGCTCCTACTCGGTGAAGTCTCTCAAAAGTCTTGTCGGCTCCCTATCCCTCATTGTGGGATGGTGCCCTAGGTGTAGGTGGTGGCATCCTATCCGCCATATGCATCATAGTTTCTATAAACTTCCCAAATAGGGCACGGAAAGTTGGGTTCTCTATCATGTCTGGGTCAAACTGAGGATGTTCAGGGACTGGTTCATCCCTAGCTTGGTCCTTTGCACCTCCTCCTAGTGCAGCAATGTTGCTCTCAGCAATATGTTCTTCGTGTGATCTAGACATCTTCAAGTTCTTCTTCTCCTCCTGATGAGCAGAAGTCACTATCAGATAAACTGGAAGATACTAGAACAGACTCAACAACCTTAATCCTATGTATCTGTAGACTCAATGAACCTAGAGCTCTGATACCACTAAATTAAGACATACACATCAACATTGACTAAGCGGAAGCAATCATTAGCAGCAGATTACTAAAAATCACTTAAAATTTAAACCATTTACAAACTTATTTGATAGTTCCAATTGTATTGTTGCTACTATAAAAATGAAATGGTTCCTTCACTTAAGCATGGCTCTACTAGAGAGGGACAAACAATATATCCATTGTACTCTTAAGTGCTTGATATCTGCTTTCTCATAGACTACTTTTGCATGTTCCTTTCATGCTTAGTTTAGCACATTTAAAGCACAATCCTAATCTTTTTGAAAATTAGATATTCAATTATCAGTTTAATTAACATTTAGTTTATTGGAATCAATAGAGAAAAATATTCATGATTTTGTAGTTCATTCTTATTGGAATTCTATTTTGCTAAGTTTATTGTTCAACTAAGATTTGATGTTTGAGCTCTGTTTGTGCTTGAGAGTGTACCTTCATGGAATTGATGTTTGGGCTCTGTTTAGGCTCGATTTAATTCTTTGTTGCTTTGACATGGTTGCTGTCCAATATCAATGGCCGAATACTTGACCAAATACTTTGTATACTCGTGCTTAACCTAAAAAATGAATAAATTTATGTATATCCATGACAGGTTTTAATACTTGTATTCATGCCAACTTTAGGTCAACTACATGGAAAGGATAAATGTATTTGTTTTCATTCCTTCAAATATTTACATGTCCATCTAGTAACATGTATAACAAGCATGTGAAGGATGTATTAGGTATCTTACACATTTTGTTGAGCTTTTGAGATCACTTCTGAGAAAGGCTAGTGTAGATGAGCTTATCAAGTGCTCTGTTGTGTTCTTAACTAGTGGGACTATTTCTTGTTTAAAATAAATCTAGCAAACTTGTTTTTAATAGGTCTTTTTAGGAAACTTGACTTATACTTGATATTTCCCTCAATCTCTGTATGTAGTGCACTATGTTTGATATTTTGTAGGAACATTTGGTGGTGTTGAAAAGCTTTTTGTTTGAGTCAAGTGAAGCATGTTTGATGTTGTTATCATGAGGAGTCATGAGGTATGGCAGACTGATCAAGACATGGATACATATGTGATGCCCCTATATTTCTATAAGTCAACCCCAATGCAACATGTGGGATGATCTTGCACTGATATCCTACCAAACACTTTTTTGTGTTTAAAATAATATTCTAGTGTTTACTATAAAATTCTAGTAATTATATCAAAATCTATGTTAATTAGTTAGCTAATATGTTTTGTTATTTACCTAATTGGTCATTATTATTAAAAGGGAGCCTAACATATAAAGGCATGGAAGACAAGGGTTGGCAGAGAACATGAATAATCTTGAATGAAGTGTGACTTTGGACTAATCTCAAAAAGCATTTTGTTCCTCAAGGTTCCAATTTTTGGTATACAAATTAGATTCATTTTAAAATTTGAATTATTAGTACAATGATAGCTATTAAATTTGCATAATTAGGCATCTCCCTTACTCAACATTGTCCACTCTGGCAGAGACTGCTTGTTCAATTAACTAACAAAAACATCAAAGATTTGTGTTTATTTATCAGTCAATATGCCCCTATTGAGTTGAGAATAAGCCATAGCCATTTGAGATATAAAATTTGAGTAATCATTGCTTAGTAATTTCTCATATGCATCATACTATGTTTTTTCCTCATATAGGATTCATACTTTGTTGGAGGTTTTGTATCTAGCTCGAGAAAAGTTTAATTTCCAAGATAGAGTCATATGGGACAATAAAATTCTTCCAATTATGTGCACTATAGGAAGTAGTGGTGTGAATAATGTCTTAGCTCTCAGTATGTAAAGCCCTTAGGGTGGCAACATGTAAAGAAGGGATGGGGTAGGTATTTTATTTTTTGAATAATGTCTTTGATCTCATATGTAAAATTTACTAAATGTGGTACAATGATAGCTATTGAAATTTGTAACATTAGGAAACTCCCTTACTACTTTAACATTATCCACTGTGGCATAATCTACTTGTTCAAGTAACTAATGAAAACATCAATATGCCCCTATTGAGTTGAGAATAATCTCTAGCCATATGCGATATACAATTTGAATAATTATTACTTAATAATTTCTCATATGCATCATAATATGTTTTCATCATTCATATAGGATTCATACTTTGCTGGATGTTTTGTATCTAGCTGAAAAAAAGTTTAACTTCATAGCTAGAGTCATATGCTCGCAACCATGCTTATTTTAACTCAATGATCATCATCAGTGACATGTGGACTGCTGAATCACTCAGGGCTCTTGGGATTGGACCCAAACTGATATGTTGATTAGCAGTAATGGTCTAGAATTGATTCTAAGCTCTGTTTATAAGATTAGTGATAGCATAGACACTCTTTATGAATGATGGCAAGATTACAGAGTTGGTCGGTGATGCACAAAGGTAGGGTGACAAACATAGGGTGGAAACATGTAATGGAGGGAAGGGACATGTAGATTTAAACTTATCAGTGGATTTCACACCATATAATCCTCATCGGGATATTCATATGTTCATATACAACCACTAATAAACAAGTTCTCTTCACTGCTTTTCAATTTACTACATGAATAGTGCCATGCATTGACTAATCACAGCCTCAAGGCAGAGCCTCAACAAAGATGACAACATCTTGGGGGCAGGGCACCACCTTGGTAGTAGTAGTGGTTAATGATCACTTGAACATGAAGCCATTTGTGATTGATCTGTAGATAATAAAATTTTAATGAATGTTAGTGCTTCGCTTTCACACTTCGTATGGTGTACTGGTCCATGCTGGCTATAATACTCATTATGGTCATTATTACTATTATGTTCGCACCTCCAGTGATATGCGATATTCTTTGAATCACGATCATGTATGAATTTCTTGAAACATTAAGTTTCTTCATGTTCTTTTCAAGCTATTATATTGTCTATATTGTAGGTGCAAACATGGTTTGCATTGGTCTTTTTTATGTAGTACTATTTACGTTGAATGGGTATATTAATCTGAAGCACACAAATTCTAAAGTTATTTTCCATATTGGATTGTAAATCTAGTGTTTAGTACATATTTAGCATGTCCTCATATTGGTTTCCTATAACTTATGCTCCATGATTAATTGGCTACCTCATAAGTTATTCACATCTTTATGTTGCATGGTAAAAAGGAATGTTTAATGTTTTGATTACTTGAAAGTGATATCTTGGGACTTTTGACAACCCAATTCCATGCCATTTCAGATGTTAAAATGATGAATGGATTACCGATTTCTGTAGACATTTGATCATGATTAATCATTTATTCTCAAGTAAGTATATCCATTCTCCTATAGATAGTATATCATTGTGGTGGAGAGTAAATTTTTACATATAGAGATGTCAATGGGCCTGAACAATCGTCATTATTCAAGTACCTTGTAAGACTTCACTGCATAAGGAATAGTCTTCATTTCCAAAAATCACAAAATGTTGATAATGGTGATCACTATGTTCATATTAAAAGTAAATGTTTTGCTTCACTATTGTATCTTTGAGAATTATATTATTGTATAAGTTGTTTCTTCAAGGCTTCCAAAATAGCTTCGTTTACAAATAAACTTCATGTGATTGCATCACAACTATAAGAACACGACTTTTTAGCTATCACATCTCCTTTTCTCATGTAACTTAACCACATGTGTCTCTGCCTTGCAATCTAGTATTCATACCTTCATTAAAGTAATCATTTATACCAGTTTGGTTTCAATAAAATTGTTTGAAAATGCATCACCGAATTCATTTTCAATTTTTTTTGAAGTGAAGATTCTCTTGTTCATCATACTCTCATGATATGGATTTAAATCTTATCCTAAATCTAGTTAAAGGAGAAGAGGATATTTTCAATACCATTACATTATCTACGTATGCTAACTTAAAAATTTACTTTACTCAGTGATATGAGGGATGTAAAAATCCCCCTAGTCCAACACTTCTTATTCCTGATTACATAAGCAGGTGAGATGGTCTATACATAGCGTTTACTGCAACAAGTTTCATGGTATGTGTGAATGATTGGGGACAAATGTTTTATATGAGTGATTCACCACCATGTTCTATAGCTCATCATCATTGAAGATCTAGTGTCCCTCCTTATCTTTCAACATGGGAATCTTAATGTTGCTCTGTCTCTTCTTGACATATGTGTGGTAATATTTTGTGTTGTTGTCTCCTTTCTTAAGGCAATTTATGGGAGTTTGCTTGCTTCCAACACTCTTCTTTGAGAATTGCATTCATGTCAGATTTCAATCTGGAACATAAATAGTTTTTGATCATTAACTATGTTGGATGTATTTATGATTCATAGTAGCATTAGTATTTTCTTGGAGATTCTATTTTCATAGATCTAGAGGCATTGGATGATGATTCTTTGTTGATTTTCCCAATTCTTTAGGTTGTTTTGAATATGTGTTGTACTGGATGATTATATTTATGTGTGTAAGCCCTTTCATTTTTCTAATTTATCAACAAAAGCCCAACTTCATTACCCTATTATGAACTAATGGCTTTTCAAGTGATGTTGTTTTTGTGATGTTGGAGTACCAGCTTGATACCCTTATAACAGTGTCCCTAAATGGTGTATGCGCTACTTCAAAAATAGTAATCATGGCTCCTTCAATTGTGTACAAGCTGTTCAAGTTCGCATATAGGTAAAGATACACACTACATTCACATGCCTCGTTAGTCATTATAAAAAATACATACAACATTGGTAAAGAGGAGACCAAACCATCTTTTGAGCCTTATAAAAGGTTATAAGAGAAAACTCCCACCCTTGTGTCTAGCACTTGTGCTTTTAGTTTCTTCTTTTCATCTTGTGGTGCATATATGCCTAATTTTCACGATTTGAATATTGTACAAGTGAATCAAGTTGCTTTTACATGGGTGCTTCCTGATTTACTTGCTTTTCTCAATGGTGCTTGATAGAATAATGACAGAGTTCAAGACATACTTTTATATGATGTTCTATAATATAATGCAGCCATGCTATGTAGAATTCTACCTATGCTCACTACACAATGTTGGGAAAATGGAGACTTAAAAGTTTTGGCTCCTCTGGGAGCTTAACCATATCATGAATGGTTTCAAGGCATGTTAAAATTCAAATGCAATGCTTAGTTTCTCATGATGTTGTTTCTCGAAATTTTTGATGTTCTTTTCATGGATTAATGCCAACAGAACACTATGCCATCAACTAAGAACATATTATTTGAAGTCTTGAATAGGTTCATCATTGAAGGGAGGTTTTTCAAAGTTCAGTTGTTGACTCTTAGGAAGGCAGTCATAGTGTGGAGGATTAGTAAGTGATCTCGTTAACATGTATATACTGAAAAGTCAGAAGTTGCATGTGTCTTCTTACAAGTTTTTTATTTCATTTCTTCTCTTCACATTGTGGTTTAACAATTTGGTACATCAGACAGTACATATTGGGGGCCGCACAAGTGAATGAAGTTTCCTTTACTTCTCGTCTCTTCAAGGTACTAATTCTGTCATCTTATTCTCATAGAAACCTTCATTTATTCCATGTTTGAATGCTTATATATCTTTATTAAACTATTTGGATGATCTTTACCTTATGACATATATGAATATTAACTTCATCTCAGTAGATGTCCATATCTCTCTATTATACTGTTATACATAGAATTATTTTTGAAGAGCTTGCAACTACTCATGTCCTGGAGATGTATACTATTTGTGATTAATCTTGTAGTTCATTTCTCTTTGAAGCATGATGATGCAACTTCATTTGAAGCCCAAGCCTGCCTAGTCACAGCTGCAGCAATAGCCACAGGCACAACAGTGTATCATGATATGTTGCAATTTGATATGGCTCTTTGCTGCTATGAAAAGGTTGCATTGCATAGACCTATGTATATATTTGAACAACCATTATCAGCAGCTGCAAACATAGTGACTAACTTCATAGGGACAATATTCCTTCTATCTCTGCTTGGAGGGTTGCTTTCAGATTCTTATCTCAGGTGCTTTTGGACGATGATGGCCGAAAAACAAGATCTTGTACAAAAGAAGAAGACAATAAGGATGTTAAATTTGGCTGAGAAAGACACAACTCTTTCGCAAAGATGTTAGTAGACCATTAAATCATTGATATATGTATATACTTTTCTTTGTACACATTGTGTAATAGGGGCAAGGTATATGTCCTCCCCATGTACATTCTACGCTTCATTATAAATGAAAGTAAGATTGTTGGCTTACTGAGCATCACTTGTTCTAAATACTACAATTTTGTTACTAAAAGAACGTTTGTACTAAAAACATACACTATATATATATATATATATATATATATATATATATATATGTATATATATATATATATATATATGAATATATAGTCGAACTAAGAATACATCTATGTGTACTAAATGGAACTACATATATAGCTAGATGCATAATCAACTACATATATATGTATATAGTAACTGATGCCTTTCCCTACACATTAAATGTAACGACAGCCGCCAAACTAACAAACAAATCGTTACTAATTAAGCGGAATAAACATAAACAGCGGTTAACAAAAATCACTAAAATTTAAAACCATTTTTCAAGGAGATCCTTGTATAGAAAACTTTTATTGAAAGATCAAAAACTCATACATATCATGATTTACATTGTACAACATTGTTTCATCTCATCTCGAGGACAACATATAATAGTTGCTCTATCAAAACACATACTGGAGCAACATAAAACCTCGAGGCATTCAAGCCAAAATCTCATATTATTCATGAAACCAGTACGAACCAACTCCAAGGACCTGAGAGTACAGAGACGACACATAGGATTTCTATCTACCAGACTTGACAAATAGTACACTCAACCTGAGTTGTCATTGTTGTCCCTATTGTCATTGTTCTTTCTCTGTAGTACGGTCTCAATCCCCCTCATGCACGTCCACCTAAAAAAATGTGGATCCCACGGGGTGAGACAATTCTCCCAGCGAGAGATATAACTCTCCGCCAACAACGTTATTATCATAGTTAAATAGTATTAAACTGAGCAGAGGATAATCATTTTAGAATAATCTCATCTTTTAAAGCATTGCAACTATCTATGATAGAGCAGTAAATCATCTATTCACTTTATAAGGAATATGAAGAACACGTATATGATTTTCCCATCATACTATCTCAAGCTTATCCTTTGATGCTCATTATCATGGTATGTCATCAATGAATCATTCTCCTTTCTATCTGTTGGCCTCAGCTAATCTGCTAACCGGATATTGAATTGTACCAGTCCTGTGAGTATACACCATCATATTATATTCAGGCATTGGACTGTGCCAATCTTGTGCAAGTATCACTGAATACCACATCAATTTTACTAGGCATTATACCTTGGCCAAGCCATCATGCTTATTCACATCCTTTTTATAAACAAGTATCCCTCTCATATATTTCAAACACTATAGCCCTTATTTGGCTATAAGCATAAAGCATGTATGATCAAGATTTCATTACTATTATTGTATCCATTTATTATTATCATTATATTACTAATTTTCCACTTCTTAGTTTATTTTGAACATTATCATTTCTAACATGAGACTTTGATAAACACCTTGTTACCTCTCACTAGGAAACAACTATCCTTATAGCTCACAAGGCCCATTAAGTATCTTGTCACCTCTTATTAGGCAACAAATTATCACATGGCTCACAAGGCCATAACACATCTTGTCACCTCTAACGAAGCAACAACTTATTCACATGGCTCACAAAGCCATAACACATCTTGTCACCTCTCACTAGGCAACAACTTATTCACATGGCTCACAAGGCCCATAACACATCTTGTCACCTCTCACTAGGCAACAAATTATCACATGGCTCACAAGGCCCTTAACACATCTTGTCACCTCTCACTAGGCAACAACTTATTAACATGGCTCACAAATCCATAACACATCTTGTCACCTCTCACTAGGCAACAAAGCATATGAAATCTTATAAGGCATATAGAACATTTTCAATATACACAACATCATATCCCATACCGGGCTATGCTCATCTTCTAAACATATCTGCATGATTAGTAATCATGATACAATTACATATTAGTACCATGCAATACAAAGGTTATCTTATTACATTCATAAACCATTAGTCTGTATTTGAGCTTCACATAGGATTACTCTGTGTTAGAACTTCACATAGCATCACCCTGTATTAGGGTTCACATAGCATTAACTTGTATTAGGGTTTCACATAGCATTACCGTGTATTAGGGTTCACATAGCATTAACTTGTATTAGGGTTTCACATAGCATTACCCTGTATTAGGGTTCACATAGCATTAACTTGTATTAGGGTTTCACATAGCATTACCCTATATTAGGGTTCACATAGAATTAACTTGTATTAGGGTTTCACATAGCATTACCCTATATTAGGGTTCACATAGCATTAACTTGTATTAGGGTTTTACATAGCATTACCCTGTATTAGGGTTCACATAGCAAGGAATTGATATGGATAACATAAGTATTCAATCATACTTATTTATTCTCAACATTTATCCTTAAATGATTACCAACACAAGGTACAAGTTTCTCTCTCATCCTCTCTAGGATATTTATTACATCACACTTTATTGTTTTGGCTTAACCCTTTCTCAAGGTATGTTAGTCTACACTTATCAAAGCGTATTAAACTCATTACATTTCAACGTAACAATTGGCATGGCACAATTCATGTGTTGCTCATCCATACATATTGGATTTAAAATGCATGAAGGTGTAGCATCCTTAAAGTGTTGGATGTGATATTTACCATACCTTGGTGTATCACTTCCCTCATCACTTTTGACTTACTTAAGTTCATCAACTTATCTTGTATTAGGGTATTTCCCATACTAATACTTTATCCACTATCCCATCACATTAATCTTGTAAAGTATTGGCCATAAGTCATACACTTGAATCACCCAGCTATCATCAATGATATGGACTCATCTCGAGTTAAGGCACTGTTGATATAAGGTTGTCCATTATCAACCACTTTAGGTGTTTCACCTGTAAAGGTATTAGCCACACCATAACTTGGTGTTACTCTTATCACTCCTAAGAGTGTCTTTACCTCATCTTTACATGGTATCTCGGATTAGAAGTGTGCATATGTTCACCATATCAGGTTGTAAGTATATGAGCACTCACCATGTCGGGCTAGAAGTATATACACACCTTTCATATCGGGCTAAATGTGTTTGTATGAGTTACCCATGTCATGCATGAGGTATTAAGCCATCACCATGTCGGTCTAGACATCAACTAGGGTTGTGTATCGGGCTACCATATCGTGCAATAACACTTTCTATTCTTTACTCATATTTGGTTACCCAAATTAGGGTTTCACATCAACTTACAAGTATACAATTGACCTTGTATCGTGCATGGAGTCTATAATTGACTCCCTATGGTGAAAGAGGTGTATAAGACACCCCCATATCATGCAACAAGGTATACAATCATATCCATATCATTTTAGTGAAGTAGGTACATCATCATATCGGGTTAGAGGTGCTTGCTTGTATGCTTGCACCCGATATCACTTTTATAAGGTGATACCATCATCTTCAAGCTCTAGACCTTAGTTCTATTTGTTATAGTTCATGGAAACAGGTCTAAGAAAATACTAGAACTCATAATCTCATCAACTATTTCAGGAAATTTCGGAATTAAAAGTAATTCATTAAGTATAACAATTTAGGTGATGAATAATAACATGGCTGAGTTCAAGTTATATAACCCACCTTAAGAATAACTTCAAAGCTACAATCTCCAAAGCTCCACGTTCCTAAGGTTGAATATGACTTTATCAAAAGTCCAAGGCTCGTTCACAACTCCTTCATATACAAGGAATCACCATGGATAAGCAATTGGTGAAGAAGAAAAGAAAGGAAGATCAAAACCCTAAAATCTTACTTCAATCCAACGTTGAAGATGATCATAGCCTCACCTTAGGGTTAAGTATGAGCTCCTTATTTCTCCTTAACACCTTTTCATGATACCCTTGTGTCCTTGAACGATATGCCAACCTTCGTTCACGATATGGCACTCACTTGCATGATATGCCACTCAACTCATCACCCTATTGGCCGATATCACCTTATATGGCCAATTTTACCTACTTGGCCGATATGCTCTTGCCATGGGCGATATCCCAAGGCCTATGCACGATACCAAAACATCCCTTCACGATATGGGAGCTCTATGCAAGATACTTTAGGGTATTATGGTGTTAAGGGTCGCAAAATTGCACTAAGGGGTGAAACTAGGGGTATATATACTTGTTGCACATGATGCATGGAAGGTAAAAATGAGGTGTCATTATTTTGAACTAGTAGGTGCCACGTGTCCATGCATGGGTGACACATGTCCAAGCATGCATAATTATTTATCTTGTCCTGAAAAATAGTTGAGAATCATTTAGGGATAAAGATTCGTCCATTACATATCTCTTTGAATAAGATATATTGACAAAATCACCACTTTATTCACAACTCATCACAACTTTGCTAAGGAAGTTGTAACCCGACACACCTCACCTCCTTGAGGTGCTTTGCATGATATGGACTTTTCCAAGAGTCCAAAAAATGATATGGGACACCTCCTTGGGATCCATGACCGATAGGCACTCATATATAAGCTTTTCAACTTGATACAACTCAAGTTAAGCTTTCAAATTCAACCCTTTTCTTGGTCATTTCTTCACCAAGATTACCATCATTCATAATGGAATCAAGTATGGTGTATCCTACTTTATATCTCTTCTAAATGATTCTAGGAGGGAGTAGGAACACTCTAGATGTGGTAATTTTCATATTTACCCCACATTTTGGGTAAATTGCAATTTGTACCAAAATTGGTGCACAATGCTCCAACATTGTTCAAACAAGTTCAGACTTGGAATTTAGGCTTTGCAAAAGACACCACTTAACATCATTATCTCACTTATCATTGTAAAACACATGTGGTACATTCAACATGTGACATTTTGCATTACAACCCCTCAACTTGGGTAAATTGCACTTTGGTCCAAAATAAAGGAACATTGCTCAAACAACATTCAATCAGGACCAAACTTGAAAAATAAGTGTGTTTCATGATGAAAAAACTCCTTAAAGGAATATATTAGAGTTCTAAGCAACTTTATTAGCCAAAACAAATAGGGTTACCTCATAACCCAGGTCAGGGTCGTTACCTCACAGTGGTCTCCGAGTAAGGGAAGAGGATATGGTTCTTCACCGTTAAAGGCACATAGTAAAGCTTCAGTGGTAGTGACAGGGCCATCTAGGCCACAGTTTGAGGATATGACATGCAATATCTATGGACAGACAGGGCATTTCAAGTCGAATTGCCCAAGTAAAGATGTTGAAGTGACACAGAAGATGAGGCAGAATCAACAAGGGTCAGACCGACAATAACCCAGTAGTAGCAGAGGGCGAGGACGCAGTCAAGCGTCACAAGAAGGATCATCTGCTCAAGGAAGCAAAGGACGTGGATAGAAAGCAACGACTTGATTCTATGCTATGAGTCAGCCAGAGGCGATAGTCAACCCGCGAGTGGTGGCAGGTCTGATGGAGTTATCTCATTCTGATTTGTCTTCTTCTTGCTTTATATCTGTTTTGGTTGACTTGGGTGCTACGCACTCTTTTATCGCACGTCCTATGCTTGATAACTGTCTATTACCTGTTAGTTGTAAGAAAGATATCTTGTTGTTAGAAACCCCTCTTGATGGTTCCTTGATGCTTCGAGAGGAGTGCCCATCTTGTGTCTTATCTTTTTTGGGACACAACATACAAGTGGATCTTATACCACTTGATATTCATGGATTCGATGTGATCCTTGGGATGGATACCTTAGAGAAGTATAAGGTTGTGTTGGACTGTGGTTCCAAGCAGGCAGTGTTTGAGGTTTTTGGAGAGAAGTGGATCTTCCAAGGAGATAGGAAGATTCTTCCGACGTGTCTAGTATCAGCGTTGGTGGCAGAAAAGTTGTTACGAAAAGGATGTAAGGCGTTCTTAGCTCACGTTGTGGATACCAAGGCAAAGGGTCCTAGCCTTGAGGAGGTGACAGTTGTCTGAGAGTTTTCATATGTGTTTCCTGATGAGTTCCCCAGTGTTCCTCCACCCCAAGATATTGAATTTGAGATCAATCTGGTCCCAGGAACGCAGCCAGTTGCACAAACACCGTATAGGATGGCCCCAGTAGAGATGGTAGGGCTAAAGAAGCTGTTACAAGAGTTGTTGGAGAAAGGTTTCATCTGACTAAGTACGTCGCCTTGGGGTGCTCCAGTGTTGTTCGTTCAGAAGAAGGACGGGTCGATGCAGTTATGTGTAGATTATTGACAGTTGAACAAAGTCACGATCAAGAACAAGTACCCATTGCCAAGGATAGATGATTTGTTCGATCAGTTGCGTGATGCTACAGTGTTTTCAAAGATCAATCTACAGTCTGGATATCATCAGTTGAGGATTAAGGTAGATAACATACCAAAGTCAGCTTTTAGGATGAGGTATGGTCACTTCGAGTTTGTGGTTATGCCGTTTGGGCTAACTAATGCGCCTGATGCTTTCATGGATTTGATGAACAAGGTGTTCCGTTCATTTCTAGATCAGTTTGTTGTAGTCTTTATAGATGACATCTTGATCTACAGTCAGGATAGTTAGAAACATGAACAACATCTTCGACAAGAGTTGACTCTTCTTCGCCAACATCAGATGTATGCCAAGTTTAGTAAGTGTGAATTCTGGTTTAAGGAAGTAACTTTCTTGGGTCATGTGATATCTACAGAAGGAGTTAAAGTGGACCCCAGGAAGCTGGAGTCCGTTGCGGAATGGGAACAGCTGAAGACGCCGACCGAAGTTCGAAGTTTCTTGGGTTTAGAAGGATACTACCAGAGGTTTATAAAGGACTTTAGTGTAATTGCGTTGCCGATGATGAAGTTGACCCAGAAAGATGTACATTTTGTCTGGGATGATCGTTGCCAGGAAGCTTTCTAAAGATTAAAGGAGAAGCTGACTAGTGCTCCAATGCTAGTGCTACCAGCACCTGGAAAAGGCTATGTTGTTTTCTGCGATGCTTCCAAGAAGGGCTTAGGATGCGTGCTGATGCAGGAAGACCATGTGGTTTCTTTTGCTTCATGACAGCTTAAGAAATACGAGGAGAACTATCTAACTCATGACTTGGAGTTGGCAGTAGTGGTTCATGCGTTAAATATTTGGAGACACTATCTTTACGGGGAAGTGTGTCAGATCTTTACGGATCATAAGAATCTGAAGTACATCTTCTCGCAGAGTGAGCTAAACATGCGACAACATCGTTGGATGAAGCTAATCAATGATTACGACTGTACCATCGAGTATCACCCTGATAAGGCAAACGTGGTAGCTGATGTGCTTAACCGAAAGTCTTCTTCTCTCTCTACAAAGAAGGCACAGTTGAGTTCCTTGGTATGCTATAGAAGGGATATGTTTGTTTCCTTACGACAGATGAATGTCTAAATGGAAGTTTCCTTGTTAGCAGGACTTTTGGCACAGATGCAAGTCAAGCCTACGCTGAGACATCAAATCAAAGATGCACAACAAACAGATGATACAGTGCAGCTGATCATGTCAGAGATCGACAATGAAAAGCGTGATGGGTTCCATGAGCCTGAGGATGGATTAGTTTGCTATTAGGATAAGATGGTGGTCCCTGATGTTGATGATCTGAGGATGCTAGTGCTCGAGGAAGCACACACATCGATGTATGCTATCCATCCAGGAGTCACCAAGATGTATCACAATCTGAATGACCTGTATTGGTGGCCTGGCTTGAAGAAAGATGTAGCTGAGTTTGTGGCTAGATGTGTGGTATGCCAGCAAGTCAAGGCTGAGCATCAGAAGCCGGTAGGTACATTACAACCCATGCCGATACCAAAGTGGAAATGGGATCACATAACCATGGATTTCATAGTTGGTATGCCCAGGACAGCTAGGAATCATGATTCCATTTGGGTAATAGTGGACAGATTGATGAAGTCTACCCATTTCATATCTGTAAAGACAATGTATACAGCCGGGAAGCTCACTCAGGTATATGTAGATGAGATAGTATGCTTACACGGCGTACCAACAACGATAGTTTCTGACAGAGGTCCCCAGTTCACGAGTCATTTCTGGGAATAGTTGCACAAAGCTTTGGGAACACAGTTGAGGTTCAACACCGCTTTCCACCCACAGATAGATGGACAGTTTGAAAGGATTATTCATACTTTTGAGGATCTTCTTCGGGCTTGTGTTTTGCAGTTCCTAGGCAGTTGGGATGTACATCTCAGTTTAATAGAGTTTGCCTACAATAATAGTTACCATCGGAGTATTGACATGGCTCCTTATGAAGATTTATATGGCAGAAAGTGCAGATCTCCTTTATGTTGGTATGAGTCTGGTGAATATCAACTTTTGGGTCTAGAGTTAGTACAGCAGACAACAGAAAAGATCAAAGTGATACAGCAACAATAGAAATCAGCACAAGATAGGTAGAAGTCTTATGAGGACAATCGCCGATGACCTTTAGAGTTCCAAGTGGGAGACAAAGTGTACCTCAAGGTCTCACCTTAGGAAAAGGTGTGTTAAGATTTGGCCAGAAGGGTAAGATAGCACCCAGATATATGGGACCATACCCAGTAATAGCATGTGTTTGCAAGGTGGCTTACAAGTTAGAGCTGCCGCCAGAGTTGTACAAGTTACATCTAGTGTTCCATGTCAGTATGTTGAAGAAAAGTCATCCAGGTATAGGGATAGTGATACAACCAGTCGAGGTTGAGCTTGATGAAGATGTGACCTACGAGGAAGGTCCTGTGATGATCCTTGACAGAAGAGTAAATAAGCTGAAAAGGAAGGACCTGGTTCTGGTAAAGGTTCTTTGGCATCATCGTGGCGTTGAGGAAGCCACGTGGGAGCTCGAGGAAGAGATGAGGAGGAAGTATTCCTCACTTTTCTCTTCGGATTTCGGGGATGAAATCCCTTTGTAGAGGGTTATAGCTTGTAAGGACCCTGACGTCCATTTAGGGCTTATCCTATTTGCTTTGCTTAACCATGGTGCTTAGTTTCTTGCTAATCACCTTTAGTGGTGATTAGGGTTTGTTTGTGCTTTGATGAGAGCTAGAGGTGCTACTTGCAATTAACCCAAGCCTAGGGTTGTTGAGCAAGTTTGTCACCTTGAGAGTGTTCCTCTCTCCCCTTGCTTCCTCTAGTGTTGAGAGGAAGGGTTGGGCTCGTTGCTTGAGTTGCTTTGGGCTTGGATAAGCTTGTTGGGCCTTGAGATGCCTCTCTTGAACCTTGCCCTTGCTTTGCTTGATCTTGTGTCGGGAAGGAGTGCCTTGTATCGACTTGGGTGTGTCGCCTAGGGAGTGTGTCGGGCATGGAGTTGGGGTGTGTCTCCCATGGACCCCTTTGACCTCTTTGACCTTGTTTGTGTCACTACTAGTGGACACTTGGTGCTTGATGCTTGCATGTGGCAATGGCCTTGGACATGTGTTTAAGGCAAGTTGGAGTGGAGGCATTGCCCATGGACAAGTGTCCCTAGGAGGGTGACACCTTGCCTTGTCTTACCTTGGTTTCTCCTCCACCTCTCCTATATATGTACCTTCTTTCTCTTACTAAGGAACCCTTTAGTTCCTTAGTTTCCCCTCCCCTTGGTGCAGGACACCTCTCCCTTTGCAAGCTTGGTGGCCAATCCTTATCTTGGAGTCTTCTTATTCTTCCTCTTGTGGTGGCCGAAGGTGTGCTAGGAGCTTGGAGCTTTCTTAAGGCGGGTTACATAACTCCTAACCCTAATCATATTACCTTCTTCTATGTTCTTGTATGTTTTCTTATGACCATGATCGGCCATGTATGTTGCTAGTTAAGTTTCTTTCTTGGTTGTACCCTAGTTGGCCGAACCATGTTTTAGGGTTTCCTTGTTAAGAAACACTCCTTTCCCTCCTTGGTCTAGAGAAGTGAGATTGAGCTCTAGTGATCTGGGCAATACCCCTCTCTCGTTTAAGTTGAGAGGTGAGCTTGTGTTCTAGTTTCTTGAGCAACACCCTCCTCTCACCATGGATTCGAAAGGTGAGCTTTTTGGTAGATGTAGACCTATGTTATGGTTGATCCTTGTAGTTGCCCGAGTTGTGATAGAGGTTGTGCAAAACCCCTCTCTCTTGGTTGTTGAGAGGTGAGCCAATCTTCTTGATCAATCTAGGGTTTGGTGCCCTTGTGGTTGAGGTTGATGATGATCTTGTTGGGTTGTATCTTGCACGATATGGCTTTGGGTTGGTGCTGCCCGATACCCTCTCTTGATCTTGAGTCTTGGGTTGAGATGTTGAGGTTGTGTTGGGCAATACACCTTGGTCCTTGCCTTGTGTGTTGGTTGATAGGATGAGGTTAGTGTGGTTGGACGATAGGCTTTCCTCTACTACCTGTTTGAGTTGTACCTTTAGCCGTTGTGCCTAGAGGTGTTTGGTTGTTGGGAAATACCTTGTGTGTTGGGCGTTATACCTTGTTGAGTACCCTGCTCGATACACCTAGCTTGGGTAGTGGCTTGGTGCCCGATATACCTTGACGTTATGGAGCAGTGGGCTAGCTTTGTGTTGGGCGTCATGGGTTGGTGGTGATGCCCGATATAGTGATAGATGGTAACCCTAACCCTGGTTGCACGACACATAGGTGCACGATACACATGGATGCCCGACACCCATGGATGACCGATACAGGTGGATGCATGACACACTTGATGCACGACATGCCCCTTAGACTTAGCTGCACGATGTGCTTAGAGTTCTTCCTAGTTGCATGACACATAGGGTTGCACGATACACCTTGAGGTGGTAGACCGACATCCTTACTAAGTGTGTGGCCGATATGTAGCTAGATTGCTTGGCCGATATGAGGCTGGAGTGCTTGGGTGATGTGAGGAAAGTACCCTGCCTGATACCACCTCTAGTGAGGGTGCCCTGCCCATCACACTTCTTGTGAGGGTAGTGGGTACTTTTAGTGAGGGTCATGTTCCACCCGGAAACTCATCTTTTAGTTCCTTATCTTGCGATCACATCTTTTTTGATTAAGAGTTATGCTTTATGGTTCATGAACCTTTGACATGGTTGGTAGTAGTAAGGTGGTTGATATAGTAGAACACACATATGTAACCATGACATATCTAAAACTCTAATGGCATGATATTACATGTGTTTATGGTCATCTTAAATCATGTATATATATAATTATGAGTAAATGATAAGCTTGGAAGTATATGAGTTGCTTCACATGATGATGTGACCCATGTCTTTGGCCACAAGGTTGAGGCATGAATGATAAAAGCATATAATCATCAATGTTGGACTATGTTTGATAATATGATCCTTCTGTTAATCCATGATGATTGTGTATACTAACCATGCAAGTGTTTCATACAGATGCATAGCCAGGTAAAGGGCTATGAGGTATATATGTTTGAATAACACTATTTTGATGGTCACTCTTAATGATGAGATAACATGCATCACCTGTATGATGTGTTTCGGTCTGAGGACCTGAGTTTGGCTAAAGTGCCTAAGTCGAGGTGTTATCATCTGATGATGATCTGGGATTGTTATACCAAGTGATGAGAATGCCTTATGAGGTAGTGGTTTCTTGTGATGAGGGATTGAGATCTCGGAATAACATGATAGTGGTAACAATAATGTAGATTTATGTTATGCATGTGTTACAACCTAGTTGCCTCAACAATCCACTTAAAATATACTAACTAATCACAGTGGAACATATCATGTAGTTTTCCCTGGCCATAGATCCATCATCGTCAGCAGCTGGTGATGGTGAAATGGGTTCTCCTACGGGTTAACCTTGAGCATATATTGTTGAATATGTGAGGTTTCTCCTAGCCTAAAATAGTGAGGATTTGAGTGCAGCTGCGGTTGCAGAGTCGGGATAGATAGAGCATGGTGAACAGGCCCATGGCTCAGTGTGATAGAGCATGAATACGTTCATGGCTCAGGGAGCACGGTGAATTGGCCCGTTGCTCAGATATACTAGCGCCGAGACCTGTACCAAGGTGGGCTAGACAAAGGGGTAGCCTGGAGGAGCTGACGCTATGGCTGAGGTCACTTAAACATGAGACTACGATCCTGCTTTAGTTCTCGTACACAGACCACGAGGTGGGAGGTCGTGGAGTCCGGCTCTTCCATTTAACCTTGTATGGCACCGGCTCTGGGTTTCACAGCCGTCGATTGGATTTGAGCGATACGACTCACTTCCTCAGGGCATAACAATATGTAATCCAGCCAAATAGTATTTATTGCTGAAGGCAAAACATGGAACATTGGTTGAGGCCTTGCTTGTGTAGTTGATCTTGTTATATGTTTCAGTTACTTATACGTTCCTTATATTATGTGGTAAGATCTTATAAATCTTATCTTGTCAATCATGTTCCATAAAGAAATACTTGGTTATATGACTTCCGTACATCTTGGTAAGCTTGATGGTATGAATAGCTTTGCTTAGTATGTTTCTCTTATTCTACGCATTATCAGTTATCTGTTGTTATTGCTTTAATCTTACTAAGGTTTTTATGGTTTCGGCGGGGAGTTATGTTTCTCGCTGGGACTGTGTATCTCAACCCGTTGGTTTACAACCTTTTTAGGTGTTCGCTCTAGTCGTGGTGGTGGTCGCAGAGTGGCGGCCGAGCAGCAATAAGAGCAGTAGAAGGTAAGAGATGGATATGATGTTGTTTTGGTTGTTTTGTAGTAGAGTCTTAGAGTCATCCCTGTACTCTCAGGTCCTTGGAGGTGTTTGACGTTGTTTTATGATGAAGCTTTGTATATCCCGCCGTTGGCCGGATGTGGCTCGTTATGTATATAAATAGGTTATGAACTCATGTGATGACAATACAACTGATCTGATAAGCTGTGGACACATATCTAGACTTGTAAATGTTTACATAACCTATTTTCTTACAGGATGAGGATCTGAATGTAATAGTTTCTCAGTTTTTCTGTTTTCCGAAATTGGTTTTAATTAATCCGTGTTTTTTGTAATAAGTGGTTTATGGTTTTTTCCGCACATTTTCACATGGAACCTCGTTGTCTGTGTGATATCGGGATGTGTCGCCACAAAAACCCTAAAATCATGCTTCAATCCAAGGTTGAAGATGATCATAGCCTCACCTTAGGGTTAAGTATGAGCTCCTTCTTTCTCCTTAACACCTTTGCACGATACCCTTGTGTCCTTTCACGATATTCCAACCCTCTTGCATGATATGGTGCTCACTTGCATGATATGCCACTCAACTCATCACCCTATTGGCCGATATCACCTTATATGGCCAATTTGACCTACTTGGCCGATATGCTCTTGCCATGGGCGATATCCCAAGGCCTATGCACGATACCACAACATCCCTTCATGATATGGGAGCTCTATGCACGATACCTTAGGGTAGTAGGGTGGTAAGGGTCGCAAAATTGCACTAAGGGGTGAAATTACAGGTATATATACTTGTTGCACATGATGGAAGGTAAAAATGAGGTGTCATTATTTTGAACTAGTAGGCTCCACGTGTCCATGCATGGGTGACACGTGTCCAATCATGCATCATTATTTATCTTGTATTGAAAAACAGTTGAGAATCATTTAGGGATAATGATTCATCCATTACATATCTCTTTGAATAAGATATATCAACAAAATCACCACTTTATTCACAACTGATCACAACTTTGCTAAGGAAGTTGTAACCCGACACACCTCACCTCCTTGAGGTGATTTTCATGATATGTACTTTTACAAGAGTCCAAAAAACGATATGGGACACCTCCTTGGGATCCATGGCTGATAGGCACTCATATATAAGCTTTTCAACTTGATACAACTCAAGTTAAGCTTTCAAATTCAACCCTTTTCTTGGTCATTTCTTCACCAAGATTACCATCATTCATAATGGAATCAAGTATGGTGTATCCTCCTTTATATATCTTCTACATGATGATAGGAGGGAGTAGGAACACTCTAGTTGTGGTAATTTGCATATTAACCCCACATTTTGGGTAAATTGCAATTTGTACCAAAATTGGTGCACAATGCTCCAACATAGTTCAAACAAGTTCAAACTTGGAATTTAGGCTTTGCACAAGAACCACTTAACATAATTCTCTCTATTATGATTGTAAAACACATGTGGTACATTCAACATGTGTCATTTTGCATTATAACCCCTCAACTTGGGTAAATTGCACTTTGGTCCAAAATAAAGGAACATTGCTCAAACAACATTCAATCAGGACCAAACTTGAAACATAAGTGTGTTACATGATGACAAAACTCCTTAGAGGATTATATTAGAGTTCTAAGCAACTTTATTAGCCAAAAAAAATAGGGTTACCTCATAACCCAGGTCAGGGTTGTTACATTAAATACATATAAAATGTATTAACTTCATGTTTTTACTACATACTGACTATATATGCAATTGCAGTCATACATTTAGCTATAATTATACTTATATTTAAATATGTAAGGACAATATCTACCTATGCTTCCGGATACATATGAATTTGTAGTGAATGGATTATCTAACTACATATTTGAAAAATATAGTTAAAGGCTTTAATTATACAAGCATATACTACAATTTGTATGTGTAAAGAAATATGTAGTTAAAGCCTCTAGCTACAAAATATGGGGTTTTCGCTACAATTTTTTTTATAGCTAAAGACCATTCTTTTAGTGGTGTCTAGCAATTTTGTTGATTATTCAAATTTATGTTGACGATATTATTTTTGGTGGAACTAATCTTGATCTTTGCAAGGAGTTTAGTTCTATTATGCAAAGTGAGTTCGAGATGAGTGTGATGGGGGAGCTTACTTTCTTCTTGTCTTTCAAATCTAGAAAACAAAAAATGGGAATTTCATCAACCAAGTCAAGTACACTGATGAACTACTTAAGGGGTTTGGGATGTAGAACACCAAACCAATAGGACACCCCCACGTCAAACACCTCCAAGCTTGACAGAGATGACAAAGGAGAAAAGGTTGATGAGATGCTCTATAGAGGTATGCTTGGAAGTTTACTTTATTTAACTGACTCTAGACCTGATATTATGTTTAGTGGTGGCTTGTGTGCTCACTTTTAATCAAGTCCTAGGAAATCACATCTTATAGCAGTTAAGAGGATTTTGAGGTATCTAGGCAAAACCCAAAATTTTATACTATGCTATCCCAAGTCAAGGGACTTTACTCATACTTCTTATAGTGATGCTGACAACGTAGGTTGCTTAATTGATAGATAGTGCACAAGTGGCACTTGCTTCTTCCTAGGACCATGCCTAGTTTCTTGGTTCTCTAAGAAACAAAGCACTATGGCTCTTTCATCTACCGAGGCTGTTTGCAGCTGGGAGTTGTTGGGCATAAGTCCTATGGATGAAGCAAATTCTCCAAGAATTTAACATTCATTTTGAGGCTTCTCCTATCTATTGTGATAATACTAGTGCAATTAACTTGTCTTACAATCCTATATTGCATAGTAGCGCTACACATATAGAGGTTTGTCATCACTTTCTTTGTGACTACATTGCCAAGAAGGATATTTATGTCACACATGTGGATATAGAGAATCATCTTGCGAACATTTTCACTAAACCTCAAGCTAGAGAGCTATTTTCTTTTATTAGATCATAATTATGTGTAACTACTCTTGATGAAATTGACATGCCTTATAGCTAATTGTTCTCTTAACTATATGTTTCTTGCTTCAAATTGATCATCTCTTGCTTGCTATGTGCTATAATTGTTTTATTTCTATCCTTGTTTTGATTGTTGTGGGTATTTTATGCAAATGACTATTTAATCACAAAATATTACCCTATCATGAGTGAAATGTGCCTCAATATGTCTAAAATTCATAATAGGCTAAAGAAATAAATTTAATTAACACCGTAGAGGCTAGGAATTTAAATTTCATGATTTTGGACAAACTACCTATTGGTTGAGTTGCCAAACCGACCGATCCCTTGGATGAGGTCATGTAATGTGCTAATCGGTCAAATTTCCAAAACTCAAAACTCGACCGATGACCAGGCTAGACCAAACATAAAACAAGTTTTGGCCGACATTTCTCCCCCCTCAACTAGAGAAAATTCGACTGATCCTGTCTCTTAGCCCTCTTAACCTCCAACCCTAGGTTAGCACACCCTCTTCCTTACCTAGCTTAGCTTTCCTTACCTCTTCCCACACACATCTAGGTGGTTAAATAACCTATTAGTGATGATCTCTCTCTCTCTCTTTTGGTAGTAGTTGCTTCTCTATTTCATCTACATGTCAACTAACTATAGGAAAAGAGTTGTCCCAGGGGGAGCACCTTCCTCTTCGTCTAATCCTCATCTTCTAACCTATGATGGTACCTCTTTTGTCTCCTCTGAAGCCCTAAATTGATATAAAGAGCCCCTTCTTAGGAACCCTTTTCTATTTAGAGCCTTGTTGGAGCCTCGTCTCACCACAATGAAGGCTATCATGGGGGTAGCAGAGTTGTTTTCTTCCCATCACCTAGGTGCATTGTGCGTAGAGCATTGGTGCTTTCAAAATTCCATCACAAGCACTAAGGCGATCTGTGAATTTTATGCATCTTCAATGGAACTATGACACAATTGTGCCACCACCCAATAGCCAAGTAATTCTCACTTCCATGATTGTCAGGACAAAATTTACCATCTTAGAAGATTCCTTGAATATCTATTTTAATGGAACTGAGATCACCAACACATGGAGGCAGGACTACCCTGACTATTTTGACCCTCTTAACCATGACGCTCTCTAGAAACACTTTGAACTTACTTGTAAGGACCCTAACCTATATTTAGGGCTTATCCTGTTTTCTTTGCTGAACCCTGGTGCTTAGTTACTTGCTAATCACATTTAGTGGTGATTAGGGTTTGTTTGTGCTTTGTTGAGAGCTGGAGGTGCTACTTGCAATTAACCCAAGCCTAGGGTTTTTGAGCAAGTTTGTCACCTTGAGAGTGTTCCTCTCTCCCCTTACTTCCTCTAGTGTTGAGAGGAAGGGTTGGGCTCATTGCTTGAGTTGCTTTGGGCTTGGATGAGCTTGTTGGGCCTTGAGATGCCTTGCTTGAACCTTGCCCTTGCTTTGCTTGATCTTGTGTCAGGAAGGAGTGCCTTGTATCGGCCTGGGTCTGTCGCCCAGGGAGTGTGTCAGACATGGAGTTGGGGTGTGTCACCCATGGACCTCTTTGACCTCTTTGACCTCATTTGTGTCACCACTAGTGGACACTTGGTGCTTGATGCTTTCATGTGGCAATAGCCTTGGACATGTGTTTAAGGCAAGTTGGAGTGGAGGCATTTCCCATGGACAAGTGTCCCTAGGTGGGCGACACCTTTCCTTATCTTACCTTGGTTTCTCCTCCATCCTCTCCTATATATGTACCTTATTTCTCTTGCTAAAGATCCCTTTAGTTCCTTAGTTTCCCCTCCCCTTGGTGCATGACACCTCTCCCTTTCCAAGCTTGGTGGCCGATCCTTATCTTGGAGTCTTCTTCTTCTTCCTCTTATGGTGGCTGAAGGTGTGCTAGGAGCTTGGAGCTTGCTTAAGGAGGGTTACATAACTCCTAACCCTAGTCATATTACCTTCTTCTATGTTCTTGTATGTTTTCTTATGACCATGATCGACCATGTATGTTGCTAGCTAAGTTTCCTGCTTAGTTGTACCCTAGTTGGCCGAACCATGTTTTAGGGTTTCCTTGTTAAGCAACACTCCTTTCCCTCCTTGGTCTAGAGAAGTGAGCTTGAGCTCTTGTAATGACCGGGCCCACTACCCATAGCTCAAGTAGAGTTTTAGGAATGAAGAATGGCCCCACAAACCACCACTAACCTTAACTGCACACTTTGTCCACATTGACGTGCAAGCCAGGATCAACTTCCCGACTGGTCACCCATCCTAGTACTACTCCAAGCTGAGCATGCTTAACTATGGAGTTCTTTAGTGATGGGCTCCCAGAAAAGGAGGTGCACCTTGGTGATATGGGTAGTCGAATCATTCCTTTCAAGATCAACTTATCCGAGGCCTCAAATCCTGGGATGTTACAATCTCCCCCACTTAGACTCTTGACGTCCTCGTCAAGTCTCAACTATATGGCATCATAATCTGACCCCATTTTAGTGCAGACCCATAATGGCCCATGGATACCCAGCTCCCGTCCACGGCTACCAGCGCAAGGGTGGCTCCATCGCATCTCTACGGATAGCCCTTTCCAACTTGCCTGGACCGCGCGGCTCAAGACTGGCATGCTACATGCCCATGTGGGCCCCACCTACTGGAGGGGTTATGGCTCTGATACCATTTGTAATGTCCGGGCCCACTGCCCTAGGCTCTAGTAGAGTTTCAGGAATGACGAATGGCCCCACAAACCACCACTAGCCTTAACTGCGCACTTTGTCCACATTGATGCGCAAGCCAGGATCAACTTTCCGACTGGTCACCCATCCTAGTACTACTCCAAACTGAGCATGCTTAACTATGGAGTTCTTTAGTGATGGGCTCCCGGAAAAGGAGGTGCACCTTGGTGATATGGGTAGTCCAATCATTCCTTTTAAGATCAACTTATCCGAGGCCTCAAATCCTGAGATGTTACAGCTCTAGTGATATGGGAAATACCCCTCTCTCGTTTAAGTTGAGAGGTGAGCTTGTGTTTAAGTTGCTTGAGCAACACCCTCCTCTCACCATGGATTCGAAGAGTGAGCTTTTTGGTAGATGTAGACCTATGTTATCAAGAAAAGTGAGCTTTTTGGTAAATGTAGACCTAGTTGCTTGAGCAACACCCTTCCCATCACACTTCTTGTGAGGGTAGTGGGTACTTTTAGTGACGTTCATGTTCCACCCAGAAACTCATCTATTAGTTCCTTATCTTGTGATCACATCTTTGTTGATTAAGAGTTATGCTTTATGGTTCGTAAACCTTTGACATGTTTGGTAGTGGTAAGGTGGTTGATATAGTAGAACGTACATATGTAAGCATGACATATCTGAAACTCTAATGGCATGATATTACATGTGTTTATGGTCATCTTGAATCATGTATATATATAATGATGAGTAAATGATAAGCTTGGAAGTATATGAGATGCTTCACATGATGATGTGACCCATGTCTTTGGACACAGGGTTGAGGCATGAATGATAAAAGCATATAATCATCAATGTTGCACTATGTTTGATAATATGATCCTTCTGTTAATCCATGATGATTGTGTATACTAACCATGCAGGTGTTTCATACAGATGCATATCTAGGTAAAGGGATATGAGGTATATATGTTTGAATAGCACTGCTTTGATGGTCACTCTTAATGATGAGATAACATGCATCACTTGTATGATGTGTTTTGGTCTGAGGACCTGAGTTTGGCTAAAGTGCCTAAGTCGAGGTGTTATCCTCTGATGATGATCTGGGATTGTTATCCCAAGTGATGAGAATGCCTTATGAGGTAGTGGTTTCTTGTGATGAGGGATTGAGATCCCAGAATAACATGATGGTGGTAACAATAATGTAGCTTTATGTTATGCATGTGTTACAACCTAGTTGCCTCAATAATCCACTTAAAATATACTAACTAATCATAGTGGAACATATCATGTAGTTTTCTCTGGCCATAGATCCAACATCGTCAACAGCTGGTGATGTAGAAATGGGTTCTCCTGCGGGTTAACCCGGAGTGCATATTGTTGAATATGCGAGGTTTCTCCTAGCCTAAAATAGTGAGGATTCGAGTGCAGCTGCTTTTGCAGACTCAGGATAGATAGAGCATGGTGAACATGCCCAAGGCTCAGTGTGATAGAGCATGAATGCGTTCATGGCTCAAGGAGCACGGTGAACTGGCCCGTGGTTCAGATATACTAGCGCCAAGACCTGTACTAAGGTGGGCTAGAGAAAGGGGTAGCCTGCGGGAGCTGACCCTGTGGCTGAGGCCACTTAAGCATGAGACTATGGTCCTACTTTGGTTCTCGTGCACTGATAACGAGGTGGGAGGCTGTGGAGTTCGGCTCTTCCATTTGACCTTGTATGGCACCGGCTCCGGGTTTCGCAGCCGTCGGTTGGATTTGAGCGGTACGACTCTCTTCCTCAGGGCATAACAATACGTAATCCAGCTGAATAGTATTTATTGCTTAAGGAAAAACATGGAACATTGGTTGAGGCCTTGCTTGTGTAGTTGATCTTGTTATACGTTTCAGTTACTTATACGTTACTTATATTATGTGGTAAGATCTTATAAATCTTATCTTGTCATCCATGTTCCATAAAGAAATAATTGGTTATATGCCTTCCATACATCTTGGTAAGCTTGATGGTATTAATAGCTTTGCTTAGTATGCTGCTCTTATTCTACACGTTGTTCGTTATCTGTTGTTATTGCTTTAATCTTCCTGAGGTTTTTATGGTTTCAGTGGGGAGTTATGTTTCTCGCTGGGACTGTGTGTCTCACCCTGTTGGTTTACAACCTTTTTAGGTGTTCGCGCTAGTCGTGGTGGTGGTCGCAGAGTGGCGGCCGAGCAGCGAGAAGAGCAGTAGAAGGCAAGAGATGGATATGCTGTTGTGGTTGTTTTGTAGTAGAGTCTTAAAGTCATCCATGTACTCTCAAGTCCTTGGAGGTGTTTGACATTGTTTTATGATGAAGCTTTGTATATCCCTCTGTTGCCCGGATGTAGCCCGTTATGTATATAAATAGGTGATGAACTCATGTGATGACAAGATAAATGATCTGATAAGTTTTGGACACATATCTAGACTTGTAAATGTTTACATAACCTATTTTCTTGTAGGATGAGGATCTGAATGTAATAGTTTCTCAGTTTCTCTATTTTTCGTAATCAGTTTTAATTAATCTATGTTTTTGGTAATAAGTGGTTTATGGTGTTTTCCGCATGTTTTCACGTGGCACCTCATTGTCTGTGTGATATCGGGATGTGTCGCCACATTACTCTCCCTGATATTCACAAGTTTTTGAAGAATCCTCAAGTACCCTATAGGAAGAAGTCAACCTTGCCATCCTCTTCCCTAGATCTCAAGAATCATCTGATCTCATTAGTTATTGTAATGACCTTGACCTGGATTATGAGGTAACCCTAATTGTTTTGGCTAAAAAAGTTGCTTAGAACTTTCAGATAATCCTCTATGGTGCTTTGTTATCATGTGACACACTTATGTTTCAATTTTGGTCCCAATTGAATGTTGTTTGAGAAATTTTCCTTTATTTTGGACCAAAGTGCAATTTACCCATATTGAGGGGCTATAATGCAAAATGTCACATGTTGAACATACACCTTGAGCACTGATTTTACGAAAAATTGTAATTTACCCAAAATGTGGGGTTGATATGAAAATTACCACCTCTAGAATGTCCCTACTTCCTCTATGTATCATTTAGAGGAGAGAGAATGAATGAGACACCATGTTTGGATCAATTATGAATGATGATACTCTAGGTGATGAAATGACCAAGAAAAAGGGTTGAATTTGGAAGCTTAAATTGAGTTGTATCAAGTTGAAAAGCTTATATATGAGTGCCTATCGGCCATGGAGCCCAAGGAGGTGTCCCATATCATTTTGTGAACTCTTGGAAAATTCCATATCGTGCAAAGCACCTCAAGGAGGTGAGGTGTGACGGCCAACAAGTTTCCTTAGAAAAAGTGTATAAGCTTGACTTAAAATAGTGATTAAACCTAGATGACTTATCCAAATGGATAAGTAATGGACGAATTTGCATCTCTAGATGATCCTCAACCTTTTTGAATGTCAAGATAAATGTTGATGGATGCATGTACACGTGTCACCCATGCATGACACGTGGCACCTACTTGCTCAAAATGTTGACACCTCATTTTTGCCTTCTTTCATGAACAACAAGTATATATACCCCTAGTTTCACCCCTTGGTGCAATTTTGCGACCCTTACCACCCTCCTACCCTAGGGTATCGTGCATAGAGATCCCATATCATGAAGGGATGTTGTGGTATCATGCATGGGCCTTGGGGTATCACCCATGGCAAGACTATATCACCCAAGTAGGTGATATCGGCCATATAGGGTGATATCGACCATCGAGTGAAGTGTTTTGACTCCAAGTGAGTGCCATATCATGCAAGTGAGTATCATATCGTGCAAGATGGGTGGAATTTCATGCAAGAGAACAAGGGTATCGTGCATAGGCCTTAGGTATCGTCCATAGCAAGTATATCGATCATACCATGTTGATATTGCCCATAGAAAGTTGATATCAGCCAATTGAAGTGATTTTGGTCACAAGTGAGGGGGTATCGGCCACAAGCAAAGTTGTGTCGGCCAAGAGGAAGTCCATAACGCCCAAGAGTGGTAGGGTGTCTGCCAAGGAGCTAAGCAACTCAAAACTTAACCCTAAGGTAAGCTATAATTGTCTTCAAGCTTGAATTGAAGCAAGGAATTAGGGTTATGATCTACCTTTCTTTTCTTATTCACCAATTGCTTATCCATGGTGATTCCTTGTATATGAAGGAGTTGTGAATGAGCCTTGGACCTTTGATAAAGTCATCTTCAACCTTAGGAACATGGAGCTTGAAGCTTTGAAGTGGTTGTTAAGGCGGGTTATATAACTTGAACTCAACCATGTTATTATTCTTCACCTAAATTGTTATAATTAGTGAAATACTTTTAATACTGAAATTTCCTGAAATAGTTGATGAAATTATGAGTTCTAGTAGTTGCTTAGACCTGTTACCATTAATTATATAGGTTAGAACAAAGGTCTAGAGCTTGAAGAAGATGGTGTCACTTTGTAAAAGTGATATCGAATTCAAGTATAAATACAAGTAGTTATAACCCAATATGGGTATGACTTGCCCGATATGTCTTGCACAAGATGTTGCATGAGATTCTTGCATATGATGCTTGCATGATAGGGAGTCTAGAATAGACTCCATGCACGATACAAGGTTAATTCTATAGTTGTAAGATGACAAGAAACCCTAATTTGGGTAACCTGATATAAGTGAAGAGTAATAAGTGTTATTGCACGACACACATGGTTGCATGATATACATGGTTGCATGACATGGTTGCACGACATGGTTGCATGACATGGTTGCACGATAGGGTTGCACGATACACAAGACTAGATGATATGGTAACCCTAACCCATCATGGCTAACCCTAGATGGTGACTAGCCCGATAGGGTGAATGAATGTACTTATAGCCTGACATGGTGATGGGGTGATACCTTATAAGTATCATGGGTGACACATACATATACCTTATGCCCGATATGAGGTCAAGAAGGTACCTCATGCTCGATATGGAGATAGGTGCAAATCCTAACCCGATATGGTGAGTGTTCATACACCTCCAACCTGATACAATGGTATCTAGACACCTACAACCCGATATGGTGAACACATGCATATGATTTAACCCTATATACCTTGTAAAGGTGAGTGTAAGACACTCTTAGGAGTGATGAGTGTAACACCAAGTAATGGTGTGGCTAATACATTGATAGGTGAATCACCCAAAGTGGTTGTTAATGGACAACCTTATACCAATAATGCCTTAACCCGAGATGAGTCCATATCATTAGTGATGGTCGAATAATTCAATTGTGTGACTTATGACCAATACAATACATGATAAATGTGATGAGATAGTGCATAAAGTATTAGGATGGGACATACCCTAATACAAGATAAGTTGATGAACTTAAGTATGTTAAAAGTGATGAGGGAATTGATACATCAAGACATGATAGATATCACATCCAGCACTTCAAGATGCACCTTAAATCCAATATATTTGGATGAGTAACACATGAAGTGTGTCATGTCAATTGTTATGTTGAGATGTAATGAGATTAATGCACTTTGATAAGTGTAGGCTAACATACCTTGAGAAAGGGTTAAGCCTAGTTAATAAAGTATGATGTAATCATTCTCTGGTAAGGATGAGAGAGAAACTCATACCTTGTGTTGATGATCATTTAATGATAAATGATGAGAATAAATAAGTATGATTGAATACTTATGATATCAATGTTTGGTCCTAGATGTTTGGAGCAATGAATTAGGGTTTGATCATTGATAATATGACCTTGAAAACCTAAATTGTTAATAATGGAAAATCCTAATGAAGGGTAATGATATGTAAGAGAAACCCTAATCGATAAGAAAGGAAAACCCTAACCCTAATGATGGGAAGGTTGTATTTTTTTTATTGCATAAGTCTTGTAAGGCATGTTAAATACTTGTATAACAAGTATAATGATTAATGGCCTTGTGAGCCAAGTGAATAAGTTGTTGCCTAGTGAGAGGTGACAAGATGTGCAATGGCCTTATGAGCCATGTGAATAAGTTGTTGCCTAGTGAGAGGTGACAAGATGTGTGATGGCCTTATGAGCCATGTGAATACTTGCCCAACAAGTGAAATGAATACCTTGGTCATAGGACCTAGAGGTAATGGTTACCTATTATAGAGGTAACAATGTTATGTGATTATCTAAGGGTTTGAATACCCAGATCCAGCAATCATGATAATGATTATATGAAGGGGTGAGAATTTCCAGTAATGTGATAAGGGACTGAGATCCCAAGTATCATGTGTTGTAAAGATTTGAAAAGTACGTGATAGATGTATTATACCTTTCTTTGTAGCATTTGCCATAATAATTGATGTTTGAAAACTTGACTGATGCTAAAAGAATACAGTAATGTACTTAATTAACCAAGTGGAATCTCATCATGTAGTGCCCTGACCATAGATCCATTCGGCGCCAGGTCCCTCCTTGAATGGTGAAATGGGTTGCTCTGCGGCATAACCCGGAGACCACATTTTTTTGAATATGTCAGGGTGACGGGTGAAAATATGTGTACGCCCTAATGTTGGATTGACGTGAGATAAACACAAGATCTCTCAATCCTTCATTATATGTGTTGGGATGGATGTATCACAAATCTCCCGAAGATGAAGGCCGAGATGGATGTTAGATAAACATGAGATCTTTCTCTCCCGAAGAGAGTGTAGTTGACACTTTAGTTGTACATAGAGAAATTGCCAGTATACCCTAGAAAGCTATTTAGTGGTGACACGAGATGTCCTGCATGTGGTCTCGGACTGGTCGATACAGGTGAGGTCTTGGTAGGCGGCTTTGCCATTGACCTTGTATGGTACCAATTTCGACTTCACAATGGTCGGTTGGAGATGAGCGGTATACCTCATCTCCTCAGGGCATAAGTGTGATTGTAAAATGTAATCAGCCATATAGCATGTCTGCTTTAGGATTGAATACGAAAATCATTGGCAGATGTTACATTTCTTTTATGCATCCTTAGTGGATAGATGTTATTTATGTTTCCTTACATTCCCTGCAAGGTAGATAGATGATTGATAACTCTACCATGGGTAGATGCAATGTTCTCCTTAAGAAAGGAGATTACTACATTTTGTTCATATAATGAATTATCCTGCTTATTAATATAAAAAGAACCTCTGCTCAGTTTATAAATGTTTAATCTGTGATAATAATATGGTCGACGGAGAGTTATATCTCTCACTGGGACAATTACAATTGTCTCACCCCCGTGGGACCCACATTTTTAGGTGGACGTGCACGAGGAGGTGAAGACCTTTTTGTAGAGGAAGAACAACAGCTGAGGCAACAGTGACAGCTTAGGTTGAGTGTATTGTCTGTCATGTCTTGTAGATATGAGTCTATGTGTCATCTCTGTACTCTCAGGTCCTTGGAGTTGGTTTGTAATGGTTTTATGATCAATTAGTGATTTTGGGTTACGTGCCTCAAGGTTTTATGTTGCTCATGTATAGTTTGGTAATGCAACTATTATATGTTATTCTCGAGATGAGATGTACTGGATATGTGCAATGTGAATAATGATGTATATAAGGTTTTGGACCTTTCAGTAAGAGTTTTCTTTGGAATGGATCTCTTTGAAAAATGGTTTTAAATTTTTAGTGATTTTTGTTAATCTGTTGTTTATGTTTAATACCACTTAATTAATGATGATTTGTTTGTTGGTTTGGCGACTGTCGTCACATAGTTTGGTATCAGAGCTCAAGGTTCGTTGAGTCTACAAAGACATAGGACTAAGGTGTTGAGTCTGTGTTAGTGTCCTCCAGTATACCCAATAGTGACTTCTTCTTGTGTAGAAGAAAGGGTGAGGTTTAAAAATGACTGGAGAGCATGAGGAACACATTACTGAGGGCTATGTTGTTGCACCAAGAGAGGGTGTAAGGGATCGTGCAAGAGAAGAATGAATGCCTAAGAATTTCCATCATGACTCGATTAGGATAGAGAATCCTATGTTTATGCTCTTGGTGGGCAGGTTAGGACAACAGTGATGCATATAGTAGACTGGATACTAGTATTACAACCTAGGTTACCAGTCCTCAATGTAGAAACCTTGGGCTTTGAAAAGGTTCTTGAATGACATAGTCATGTTGGAATAGTGGAAAATGTGGGAAGGATTAGAATATGGCAAGAAAATAGACTCTGCCATAAGTATAGACAGATAGTATATCTGCGATGGTAATGCCCAAGATGGGGCAATAAGTTGAGAAATAAGGAAAGGTCTCTACAATTCTAGAGACATGTGCCTAGTTGTTCTAAAAATATAAAGTTTTTGGTGTCACCAGTGCAATAAAGGGGAAATCTGAGATGATCTCAGATCAAACTGTATGTATGAGGAAATGAAAAGTATAATCCTCATGATAAGAGAATGAGAACAAGGGATATGATCCTTATCAAATAAAGCATGTGTGAATAGTAAAGATCTTTTCCCATGATGTGGGAATGGGAAATGTGATAAAATCACAAAATGCTCATGAACATGTTAGACAATAACAAAGAAAGGAATAATGATACGTAATCATCCTTATAATTCCTATGCTGATGGCAAGGAACCTAGTATGAAATAAGAGTAAATGACTCATGAACAGTTGAAAGTTCATGCAATAATCAGAAAAGATAATAATCCTTTCTCTTTGATAAACAACCCTGGGTGATGATAGGGTGATAAGAGGAATATGTTCCTTTGTGTTATATCCCTTCAGGGACATGGCAATCAAGTGAGACTTATGACATTTGATGTGCATGAGTTAAAAATGTTCAATTGATGGATACATAGAAAAGTATCAATTTGTCTTGGACCTTGGTTCCAAGATAAAGATATGTGTAATAAATAATGTGCCAAGATGAAACAAAGATCCTTTTATATGTGTGTCTTTGGTAACAACAATAGAGGGATGGAAATGATGAGGATGTGATGTGTTTTCAACACATGTGATACCCAAGAAAGGAATTCTGGTATCTAAGAAGTGTCAGGCGGTATGAGAAAGTGAAAACATAACTCTTAACTAGATGATTTATGTTGGTTACCTAGAATGGCCAACTGTGAAATCAGTCTAGTCACATAAAATAGTATGGACATCATATGTTAGGGGTTTATGATCTGCGTAAACATGACATTGATAAGGATGTACTGATTGAAGGAACAATTGTAAAGCCATTGTGAAAAAGCTTATCAAGCTAAAAATAATTTCTTAGAATACCCCTATCTAGATCTATTAAGGAAACTTATATATAACATCTATAGATACCTCTAAGACAAGTTCTTAATTGATAAGTAACCTCCCCTTATGACAAGAGAATGTACAACTAATGAGATAGTTGGTAAAAGTAGTAAGAAAGATTAATGTTGTTTCAGCAGATTAGATGGCACAACAAATATATGATAAGACTTGTAGTCGCAAGTGGGTGACAGAACATAACTCTGGTCTTTACTTTAACAGTGAAATGTTAATGAGGAGTATGGGAGACTTCACAGAATCAAGAATCATGTCACATAAAGTTGTAAGTTGAGAAATGTGACAAATCAGTGAGGTTTGACACTTGAGTTAAATAAGGTATGAATGATGTTTCTCTGACTAAGAAAAGTATTACCTGACATAGAGTTGACTCTACATTCAATAATAATAAAAAAGACAGTGGAATATGTGTCCTGTGTGATAGATTCAATGATAACCCTGTGTGGAAGACCTTTGTGTTGATCAAAGTTATATAGCATCTCCATGACATTAAGATGTTATGTGGAGACTTGGTGATATAATGAATGAATAATATATGTCTCCCTGTACCTGGGATTTTGGGGACGAAATCCTTGTTAGGGGTTTATAACTTGTAACGACCCTGACCTATATTATGAGGTAACCCTAATTGTTTTGGCTAATAAAGTTTCTTAGAACTTGAATATAATCCTATAAGGTGCTTTGTTATCATGTGACACACTTATGTTTCACTTTTGGTCCCAATTGAATGTTGTTTCAGTAATTTTCCTTTGTTTTGGACCAAAGTGTAATTTACCCAAATTGAGGGACTATAATGCAAAATTTCACATGTTGAACATGCCTCATGTGTTGTAGCATCATTATAGAGATAATGATGCAAGGTGGTGGCTTTTGGAAAGCCTAAATTCCAAGTTTGAACTTGTTTGAACAATGTTGGTACCTTGAGCATCGATTTTACTACAAATTGTAATTTACCCAAAATGTGGGGTTGATATGCAAATTACCACCTCTAGAATGTCCCTACTTCCTCTATGTATCCTTTAGAGGAGATATAATGAATGATACACCATTTTTGGATCAATTATGAATGATGATACTCTTGGTGATGAAATGACCAAGAAAAAAGGTTGGATTTGGAAGCTTAACTTGAGTTGTATCAAGTTGAAAAGCTTATATATGAGTGCCTATCGTCCATGGAGCCCAAGGAGGTGTCCCATATTGTTTTGTGAACTCTTGGAAAATTCTATATCGTGCAAAGCACCTCAAGGAGGTGAGGTGTGACGGCCAACAAGTTTCCTTAGAAAAAGTGTATTGGCTTGACTTAAAATAGTGATTAAACCTAGATGACTTATCCAAATGGATAAGTAATGGATGAATTTGTATCTCTAGATGATCCTCAACATTTTTTAATGTCAAGATAAATGTTTATGCATGCATGTACACGTGTCACCCATGCATGACACATGGCACCTACTAGCTCAAAATGTTGACACCTCATTTTTGCCTTCTTTCATGAACAATAAGTATATATACCCCTAGTTTCACCCCTTGGTGCAATTTTGCAACCCTTACCACCCTCCTACCCTAATGTATCGTGCATAGAGATCCCATATCGTGAAGGTATGATGTGGTATCGTGCATGGGCCTTGGGGTATCGCCCATGGCAAGACCATATCGCCCAAGTAGGTGATATCAGCCATATAGGGTGATATCGGCCATAGAGTGAAGTGTTTTGACTCCAAGTGAGTGTCATATCGTGCAAATGAGTATCATATCATTCACAAGGGGTGTAATGTCGTGCAATAGCACAAGGGAATCTTGCATAGGCCTTGTGTATCGGCCATAGAAAGTATATCAGCCATACCATGTTGATATTGCCCATAGCAAGTTGATATCGGCCAATTGAAGTGATTTTGGCCACAAGTGAGGGGATATCGGCCACAAGCAAAGTTGTGTCAGCCAATAGGAAGTCCATATCGCCCAAGAGTGGTAGGGTGTCGGCCAAGGAGCTAAGTAACTCAAAACTTAACCCTAAGGTAAGTTATAGTTGTCGTCAAGCTTGAATTGAAGCATGGAATTAGGGTTATGATCTACCTTTCTTTTCTTCTTCACCAATTGCTTATCCATGGTGATTCCTTGTATATGAAGGAGTTGTGAACGAGCCTTGGACCTTTGATAAAGTCATGTTCAACCTTAGGAACATGGAGCTTTGGATCTTGACACTTTTATGTGGTTCTTAAGGCGGGTTATATAACTTGAACTCAACCATGTTATTATTCTTCACCTAAATTGTTATAATTAGTGAAATACTTTTAATAATGAAATTTCCTGAAATAGTTGATGAAATTATGAGTTCTAGTAGTTGCTTAGACCTTTTACCATGAATTATATCAGTTAGAACAAAGGTCTAGAGCTTGAAGAAGATGGTGTCACTTTGTAAAAGTGATATCAGATTCAAGTATAAATACAAGTAGTTATAACCTGATATGGGTATGACTTGCCCGATATGTCTTGCACAAGATGTTGCATGAGATTCTTTCATAAGATGCTTGTATGATAGGGAGTCTATAATAGACTCCATGCATGATACAAGGTTAATTGTATACTTTTAAGATGACAAGAAACCCTAATTTGGGTAACCTGATATAAGTGAAGAGTAACAAGTGTTATTGTATAACACACATGGTTGCATGATAGGGTTGCACGATACACAAACCTAGATGATATGGTAACCCTAACCCATGATGGCTAATCCTATATGGTGACTAGTGTGATAGGGTGATTGAATGTACTTCTAGCCCGACATGGTGATGGGTTGATACCGCATAAGTATCATGGGCGACACATACATATACCTTGTGCCCGATATGAGGTCAAGAAGGTACCTCATGCCCGATATGGAGACAAGTGCGAATCCTAACCCAATATGGTGAGTGTTCATACACCTCCAACCCGATACAATGGTATCTAGACACCTACAACCCGATATGGTGAACACATGCATATGATTTAACCCTATATACCTTGTAAAGGTGAGAGTAAGACACTCTTAGGAGTGATGAGTGTAACACCAAGTAATGGTGTGGATAATAACTTGATAGGTGAAGCACCCAGAGTGGTTGTTAATGGACAACCTTATACCAATAATGCCTTTACCCGAGATGAGTCCATATCATTAGTGATGGTTGAATAATTCAGTTGTGTGACTTATGACCAATACATTACATGATAAATGTGATGAGCTAATGCATAAAGTATTAGGATGTGACATACCCTAATACAAGATAAGTTGATGAACTTAAGTATGTTAAAAGTGATTTGGGAAGTGATACATCAAGACATGATAGAAATCACATCCAGCACTTCAAGGTTGATGCACCTTAAATACAATATACTTGGATGAGTAACACATGAAGTGTGTCATGTCAATTGTTACTTTGAGATGTAATGAGATTAATGCACTTTGATAAGTGTAGGCTAACATACCTTAAGAAAGGGTTAAGCCGAGTTAATAAAGTATGATGTAATCATTCTCTGGTAAGGATGAGAGAGAAACTCGTACCTTGTGTTGATGATCATTTAATGATAAATGATGAGAATAAATAAAGATCTTTCTCTCCTGAAGAGAGTGCAGTTGACGTTGTAGCTCTACATAGCGAAGTTGCCAGTTTACCCTAGAAAGCTATTTAGAAGTGACATGAGATGTCCTACCTGTGGTCTCGGACTGGTCGAGACGAGTGAGGTCTTGGCAGCCGGCTCTGTCATTGATCTTGTATGGTACCGATTTCAACTTCGCAATGGTCGGTTGGAGATGAGCCGTATACCTCATCTCCTAAGGGCATAAGTGTGATTGTAAAATGTAATCATCCATATAGCATGTTTGCTTTAGGATTGAATACAAAAATCATTGGCTGATGTTACATTTCTTTTATGCATCCTTAGTGGATAGATGTTATTTATGTTTCTTTACATTCCCTACAAGGTAGATAGATGATTGATAACTCTACCATGGGTAGATGCAATGTTCTCCTAAAGAAAGGAGATTACCACATTTTTTTCATATAATGAATTATCCTACTTATTAATATAAAAAGAACCTCTGCTCAGTTTAAAAATGTTTAATCTATGATAATAATATGGTCGGCGGAGAGTTATATCTCTCGTTGGGACAATTACAATTGTCTCACCCCCGTGGGACCCAAAATTTTAGGTGGGCGTGCACGAGGAGGTGAAGACCTTTTTGCAGAGGAAGAACAACAACTAAGGCAGCAGTGATAGCTCAGGTTGAGTGTATTGTCTGTCATGTCTAGTAGATATGAGTCCTATGTGTCATCTCTGTACTCTCAGGTCCTTGGAGTTGGTTCATACTGGTTTTATGATCAATATGAGATTTTGGCTTACGTGCCTCAAGGTTTTATGTTTCTCATGTATAGTTTGGTAAAGCAACTGTTATATGTTATTCTCGAGATGAGATGTACCGGATGTGAATAATGATGTATATAAGGTTTTGGACCTTTCAGTAAGAGTTTTCTTTGGAATGGATCTCTTTGAAAAATGGTTTTAAATTTTTAGTGATTTTTGTTAATCTGCTGTTTATGTTTAATTCCGCTTAATTAATGACAAAATGTTTGTCGGTTTGGCGACTGTCATCACAGTTATTAACTGCAATGCCCACCCAAAGAAAAAGTAAATAGACATTGTAGAATACATTATTGTGATCATGTACTGTCTCCTGAATAATGTTGGAGTCAAGTGTTCATGACACATTTTACACCACATGACCTACTTTGACTCTGGGAAGAACACCTGTGGTACCCTCCCCCAACCATCCCTTGATTTATGGTCGTTTCACTTTTGCTACTCCAAAATCTCTGTTCCATGAACTTCACTACAAATCTTATAAGAAAGGAGTTTGCATTAGTGAAACCACCATCAAGAAGGCTTTACTCCCTACCTCTTCTACAATACCTAGAGCCTCCACCTCTACCTCCACCCAGTCACCTCCACCTCCACCTCCACCACCACCCAGACTTAACCACACCTCTTTGTCAGTGTCAAATGAAGCCCTTATGGGTTACATGATGCACCAAAAAATGTGGAACCTTTAGGTTCAGGATCATCTCACCAGGACCTCTATCAAATCATGTCACACATGAACCTATCTTATAGGAATCCCTACCCCTCCTACCATCCCTATCCAGGTGGTGACTATGCTTTTTATTTATATAGTCATTTCTACCCAGCCCCACTACCTGTTGATTCCACTGCCACCTTTGTTGTTGATGGTGGACCCACCATGCTCCTAGTGTGCTTCCTCCTCTGGCCCTACCTACTGGTCCTACTGCCACCGTACTTGCTACTCTTGGGAATTCTACTCCCACCTTCCTACAAGCACATGAGTTACATGCTCTTGGCATATCTTCGGTTTTGCAGAATGCCAGATGGCCCAATCCTGGTTTCGATCCTCCTGATGAAGAGGAGATGCCTAACCAGGCTATTATTGAGGATGAGGTTGATGATGCTGATGCCACTGAGGATGATGGCTCTAAGGATGGTTATGATGATGACTTTGCCGGTTCCTCTACAGATGCAAGTGATGTTGCTTTCTCTGTTGCACCTTTAGATGGTGATGATGACTATGAGCCTGAGGCTAACGATAATGATGTTGATGATGATCCTATTGACATAGATAGCATAGAGGTATCTTAGATGTTTTAGTTCATTAGTCTTTAGGTTCTTATCATATCTATCTTTAAATACTTTTATGTATTAAGACATTTGGGTATTGTATATGAGACTTACTATTTTATCAACTTGTTGTTTTATTGTTGGTTTGTTGCTCATTCTATGAGAACATGCTTAGTGTTGTAATCTTAATCCTATGTACCCTAACTCTTTGGTTGACTTTATCTTATGTGTTTGTGGTATGTTATCCCATATTTTGATTATGACATTAGACTGCTTGTTCTCTATGCCTCATCTCAGTTTGATGTGTGCTATATGTGGTTGATTGCTTTAGCTTCTATTTGTGGAGAAGACATGTTTATCAGATTTTTTACCTCCCTACCTTTTTGCGATGATAAAGGGGTATAAGTGTTCTCAACCATATTGTCTTAACACTTATATGATCCCTTTCTTTTCAATTATCTACATATCAAGCGATTTGCTAAGAGGACAATGTATCATGTATATGTGATATGGTTATTTGTGGAAAGACTAACCATGCAAGCCTAAGTAAGCATGAATTGAGGGGGAGAAACTCACATTGTTCATTCATGTATCCCCTTGCAATCCACAAGGTAAACTTTTTAACTCTCACATCCTTTATCAAAGGTAAAGGTTTAATTTTCATATCCTTTCAAATATGTTGAGGATTGGTTTGTCATTGTTAAAAAGGGGGAGAATGTTGACCTAAGTGTTATAAATTGTCCATATTTTGATAATGACTTAATCATTACATTCATATGTATCTAATATGTTTGTTTAAGATTGATTTTTGGCTTTAGGTACATGAAAAAAATCAAATCAATCAAGCCCTAGCTTGTTTTAGTTCAAGTCAAAAGCAATGGAAATTCACAATTTGGGAAAACACTCCAAATCACCTTAGATCATTTTTGTAATCATTTGTACTGATGATATGACTTACAGCTATGATGAGAAAAAATCAGGGACACTTAATTCGAATGTTTGATCACTTAAAAATCATTTTGTAAAATTCATTACAGGAACTTCTTCAGTCGAGCTACAAACTTGAACGATCCTTAATGGATTTCGAGAATGATCTTGATCGTTTGAGTTTCACATAAATAGAACTCAATCGATCCCTCTGTAGACCAAAACTAATTTAAGTGCAGTCGGTCGAGTTTCCATTAGGATAAACTTGACTTATGGTTTAAATTGGGTTTGTTGTATAGTGTGATCGTTCGAGTTATCTTTATTGAAACTTGGCTGAATGCACTGTATGAAAAATGTAGAAAAAGTGATTCCAACCATTGGAGTGTTGCAATACTCGAATCAATATCTTTTGCAACCCTCTAAATGGCTAGAAAACATCCACAAGTGTTCCCACACTCTAGTGGACACCCCCAACTATAAATATCCTTGGAGTTCATTCCAAGTTTTCTTATTCATGCTATTGAAGGCCCTTTCCATATTTGAGTGCTTTTAGTCCACTTGAGCCCCTTTGTCTCTCTTGATTACACTTCATTTCATCCATATGAGTGAGATAGGATTTGTGTGAGAGAGCTAACTCATTGTACTCTTACAAATCTCTCAAAGCTTCTCCTTCCCAATCTCTTTCTTCAAGATCATTTTGATGAAGGATTCTCCAAGTGAAGGAGGAGGGAGGTGCCTGATTCTTTAAGTGAATGAGGAGGATAAAGCAGAATATCAAAGGAGCTTAGTGTGTAAATCCTTCAAGGAAAAAGACTTGGTGCAAGAAGTGGATCTCCTTGGTAAAGGCATCTAGCTGCTTACAAGAGTGGGTAAGATCTTGGTGAGGTAGAAGACTAGCCCTTGGATAGGTAAGACCTTGTTTGTAAGGTTGTTGTCTCCCTTGAACTTAAAGGTATTTTGAATATCCTTGTCCAGGAAAAGGAACATTACTTTTTGTAAACTCTTATAAGTGAATATAAAGAGCAGATAAGCTTAAGGAATCCTAGAGATTGACGTCTCTAGGTAGTAGGCTGACTCTCTCCTATTTTGGAGAGTGGAACCACACTAAAACAACTTGTTCACTTGGTTTCTTTAATTACTTTCATCATTGTTATGCATGTTTAGATTGCCATCAAATTAACTATTTGCAATTATGCCAAGTTGAAGTAAATTGAAGGTCTAACTATTCTTGTGCAAGTTTTGAAGATCTATTCACACCCCCTCTAGTGCCCTCTAATCCAAATAAGATTCTCACCGGTCACTGGCATATATTCTATTAGGATTGTAATCTCCCTTGCTACTCACATGGACTTGACTCAATCTCAGATTGACATTAACAATGTCTTCCTTCATTGTGATTCAAAGGAGGAAGGTATATGAAACAACCGCTAGGTTTTTGTACTCATGGAGTGTTTTCACAAAGAGATTGTCAACTCTAACACTCTGTGTATGGTTTCAAGATATCACCATGGGAATGATATATAAAACTAAGTGGAGTTCTTTGTCTCCTGGGGTTTTCCAAATCTTCTAGTGACCATAGTATTTTCTTTAGTTCTTCTCAAATTATAACCATTATTCTTTTCTCCTATGTGGATGATATAATTATCACCAATAGTGATTCCCATTGTATTTTAGCATTGAAATAGGAACAAAAAACATGTTCATACCAAGGATCTCAAAAAACATTGCAACTTCTTGGGTATATATGTGCTATACTATCATCAGGGCACTTATTTATTTTTGTGGAAGTACACCCTAGACCTCTTAAAGGACTCTGATATGCTAAATCATATGCATGTCTCTTTTCCTATGGAATATCACAATAATATTCTATCTTGGGGGAGTCTTTTTCCAAACTTGAACAATATAGACACACAGTTGGCTAACTCATGTATCTTGTAATCAACCAACCAAATATTTCACTTGTTGTAAGTGTTGTTAGTCAACTCATGGCTAAACCTCTTGCCTTCCAATAGAGTTAGGTACAATGCATCCTATTCTATCTAAAAAGTACACGTGGTCGAGGTCTACTCTATAAGAAATCAAAATTCTTAGATATCTCTTTGACCTATAATAAGATGCGGATTGGGCCAACGATGTAAATGATAGGAGATATATTTTCAGAATCTGTGTTCTATTGGGTAGTCAGCCCGTCAGATGGCATAGTAACTAGAAGTTTGTGTCTTGTTCCAACACTGAAGAGGAATATCATGACATGGCACATGCTTGTTGTGAAATTCAGTGGGTGATTTCTATTTTCTAGTATTATGTTTTCCTCTCTTATCTCTAGAAATTCTTAAGTGTGATAATTAGACACCTATTTTATAATCTAATTTTTCATGAACGTACAATGCAAATTGAGGTCAACTACCACCTTAAGAGAGAATTAATTCATGACAAGAAGATCATTATACCATATGTAAAGATTGGAGAACAGACTAATGGTATTCTCACCAAGGCTCTTCCATCTTCATCCTTCTCCTATATGTGTGGAAAATTGAAAATACACGATGTGAACTCTCCAACATAAGGGGGGTGTCAGTGGTATATTTTGGAATTTATTTTATCTTGTATTTTCTAATTGTTCTTCCTCTACTTACACCCATAGCATAGGTTTACTTATGTTATGTTGTATCTTCATCACATCATACCTCGATACATTATCATATACATGACTCCCATGTAATTCCTAATCTCAAAATAAGATAACTAGGTTTTTCTCTCTAACACATGTGTACAAAAACTTTGATATTCAATAACGCCCTACCAATTTCTTAGAATCAAATAATAGTAAACAATAAGCCAGTAGTGATGAGGGTTGATGGGAGTTATACTTGCAACTTGTAAATATGCTAGAAACCCCATATCATTAATTCAATCTTATACTAATGAGAAAATGTGTGAAGTAGAAAGGGTAATATTTTTCTCTTTACCATACTCGTTTAGGTGCACATAAAGTAGGTAAATTATAAACATATGGCATGTAAAAAATATCTCTACCCTGACCCCACCCTATAAGATATTAGTGGTTGGCAAATAAATCATACCCTTACCATTTATAGACTAAGCTATTACTGCCCACTGATCATGTTGAACTAATAAGCAATGAGTTGATGGATCCTCTAATTATACACTCTTCACTTCCCCTGACCATTACACTTCATTCATAACATTTATATTGTGTTCATAAATGATTTTCTTGATGTCAGTGAAAGTATTCTTAAACATGGATCTATTTTTCCATTCAACATATATGGGCTGACAACGGTGGGTTTATGCCCCCATTTTGACACATCATATAATCAAATAATGAATTCATGTCTAAGGTATTGACATGGATATCATATAGAAACAAGAAAAGAAAAAGAAAAAATGATTCAACATACACTGATAAAAACTCTTTTCTTCTTCATATCACACTATTCCTTAAAACCATTTATTAAAAAGTGGCCTACACGACCGCAAAAATGACCAAGGCCCTTAAGCACCTAATCTAGGTCCTTGGCACCTAGCTAGGCGTATGCAACTAATCTAGTCTACTTAGATGACCACATAGCCAACTTCATTTCCAATAAATGGACCCTTTTAGAAAATAGTGTATAACTATAGTATGCTTGTGTATGATCTATATATGTGTAATTTAGTGCTTATGTTATAACTTTGTATGTATAATACATGTAATAATGCAGCATATAATGCATAGCTAATATCAAACAACTTTAAGTATGCATGGTAAGAACTACATTTTGATGTGTGTTTATATCTAATTTGTAGTGTAAAAATTATCTTATTATTGATTTATAATATATATATATATATATATATATATATATATATATATATGTGTGTGTGTGTGTGTGTGTGTGTTTATATATAAATATAGTGTGATATACAAATACATATAACTACACACACATGGATATATATATACACACACACATTACGCACTTGCACATTAAGAATATAACAATATGTCACAAATAGTGCAACTAATGCATTGCTATGTATTTATCATTTATCATTAACTATGTTCTGACATTTACAAATGAATTAAAATTATAGTTACATGAAAAACACAGAACCTTTTAACATATGCTTTTTTTTAAATCACTTAAGCACTCATATGGTTCTTAATAGCCACAAAGTCATGTCCACCTGCTTCCCTGTAACATCCCAGGATTTGAGGCCTCAGATAACATGATCTTAAAAGGAATGATTGGACTACCCATATCACCAAGGTGCACCTCCTTTTCGGGGAACCCATTACTAAAGAACTCCATAGTTAAGTGTGCTCAGCTTGGAGTAGTACTAGGATGGGTGACCTATCGGGAAGTTGATCCTGGCATGCACGTGAGTGAGGACAAAGCGCACAGTTAAGGCTAGTGGTGGTCTGTGGGGACATTCGTCATTCCTGAAACTCTACTAGAGCCTTGGGAAGTGGGCCCAGGTGTTAGAAATGGTATCAGAGCCATAACCCCTCCAGTAGGTGGGTCCCACATGGACATGGCATGCCAGTCTTGAGCTGTGCAGTCCAGGCATGTAGGAAAGGGTTGTCCATGGCTGACGTAGCCACCCTTGCGCTGTTATTTTGTGATTGGGAGATGGGTGTCCATGGGCCATTATGAGTTTGCACTGAAATGGGGAAGAGATTATGAGTCCTTATAGTTGAGCCTTGATGAGGACGTCAAGAGGATAAGTGGGGGAGATTGTAACATCCCAGGATTTGAGGCCTCGGATAACATGATCTTAAAAGGAATGATTGGACTACCCATATCACCAAGGTGCACCTTCATTTCCGGGAACCCATCACTAAAGAACTCCATAGTTAAGCATGCTCAACTTGGAGTAGTACTGGGATGGGTGACCTGTCGGGAAGTTGATCCTGGCATGCGCGTGAGTGAGGACAAAGCGCACAGTTAAGGCTAGTGGTGGTCTGTGGGGACAGTCGTCATTCCTGAAACTCTACTAGAGCCTTGGGCAGTGGGCCCAGGAGTTACATTCCCTCTTTCTAGGATGTGGAATACCACTCATAATGATACACTACTATTCTACGATTAAGAGACATAATAAAGACTAGCAGTTTTATTAGTAGATAACCAAAACATTTAAAATTATCTAGAATGGTGTCTTTCAAATTGAATTGCAAAATATTTTGTCATAGGAGTTAGAGAGGAAATTATGTCGATCCTAATGTACTATATTCTTTTCCCTAGAAACACAGGTCCATGGAAAAAAGGTTAGGAGACATGGCCTAATGGTGCCTAATGTTTAAATTAAATGGTTGGACTTAAGTTTGCATAGTTCAATACGACTACACTACCACCTTAGGGTTTATTAATTATTATAGACTGCCAACAAGTCTTTGTCATGTACTTCCTCATGGATCCATTAGAGAATTTGTTGTATGTACTAATTTGTTTCCACTATATTCCAATAATCTAATGTAAGTTGTGTTTATATCAAATAGGGTTGACATTTTCCCCTTTCAATCCTCATATCTCTAATGACCACAAGATTACATTGACCCTAACCTATATTTCCCACTGACATCTCGTCTCCATTTATAGAAACATTTCAACCTTCCTCCTTGATTCCCCTTTCTACCACAAACTATATCCCCAACATATACTTTTAGCCTATCATGCTCTCATGTATCCATAATGCAAGTTATTGTGGCCATTTATGAATAAGGTCTTCTTGACACTCAACGTCAACTTACATAGATTGCATTTGTGGCATGGATCTGTATCTTTCCCCACAGTTTCAATAATTCAATAAAAGCTAAAAAAAGTTCAATTCATGTGAAGCTAAATTCCCAATAATAGAATTTTCACTTTGTGCTTGAGCTATTAGGTCTAGAAAGTTAGAATTCTTTCTTAATTTTTTGGTATGTTACCACTAAAGTGATCAAGAAGTTACTTCTTGCCCAAAGATGGGGCACAACCATCAAGTTTTGTAGTTAAATTGGCATGTCCCACTTTGCTAAGTATGCAGAATGTAAGAAGCAACCTTCATGTGATAACACCCATTTTATGGCTGCTAGAGCTTACATTTTATTACTGAAATAGCCTCCAAACCTAACTTCCTCTTTGTTTTATCTTATTTATTGTGAAGAAATTATGCCCACTATGCACCTGACAATATTTCCCATCCTTTGCAGGGTTTTTCTTATTTCTTCCAAAAAAGAGCACCAATGGGCCCATCAGTAATGAAGTCCCCATCCCGACCCAATAGCACACGATGTGACACGCCCTCTTACCCGTCATGGTCGATGCCCAATACGACGACAACCCGACGCAGGTGTGTCGCATGGGAGCCCTAGCCGCTGTAGCTTTCTACCCGATATGGTGCCTTACTCATCATGATTTGCCACTCGACGAGGTTGTTACACAATATGGGTACCCCTCAATGACGTAGCTCGACACAGTCCCAACCTACCATAGCTGTATGTAATGCACTCACTGCCTGAAACGTTGATGGCGCGACATGCGTGTCGGGTGACAGACGTATCAACCCCCTCCCAAAGCCTCGAGAACAGAGCTGGGATGAAGGACATGTGGTCCAATAAAAGCTACAACTCCCATCAACTCACTGCTTATAAATAGCAGCTACAAGCCTATGATGGGATGGGCCAGTCCCTATGAGAGCTAACTCACAGAAGTAAAGGAGCTAGTGCATCAAGTTCTAAAGATCCTGCTGGGCGATATTAGGTGAGCACACCCCCATCTCGAGAGCGATGGGAGGAGTTCACTTAGAAATCATTCTGGTAGTGACAAGCAACATGATATGATCCTCAAGGCCACTTCGACAATGTCAAGTTCCTATCTAGTCTTCAAATCGAGATGGTCTACCCACCTATACCTGACATGAAGAATCTGAGACCCTTAAGATAATGTTTACCTGATATGTATCCTACCAGACACAGTACCCAAATTGATATGGTCTGCACCTGTCATGGTTGTAGCTCGACACATCCAATAGCCAACAGCCCGACATGGCCATATCAGGTAGATGTCCTATCTCGATATGACCCTTACCCATCACGGTCCACAACCTGACATGGTCAAAGACCCGACATGGTCGTATCCCGATAGGGCCCTTACTTGGTACCAGGTTAGCATTATCTTATGTGTCTTCTTCTATGTACTTCGATCTCCTAAATCAGGGAAACTGATACCTATCTTCCCTTTACATCATTTACTTTCATTTAATTACAACATTGTAACTAAACCTTTATGCCTCTTTATGATTATTGGAATTTGTGGAGTTTACCTCATATCATTCTATGTATGGCTTTATTTCATTGTATGATTTCTTTTTAGCATCTGAGTTCTAGTTTCTCCTTTTTGATTCATGCTTTTGACTAGCTATCAAATCGTGTTTCTTGTTTTGACTCCTTCAAGAGGAGGACGTCGTAAACTTCGAGAGTTGGTCTGGTTTAGGTGTACGAGAGTACTCGGAACCAGAGTTGTGTCCGGTTTATCCTTTCGCATGAGCTAGCACCTGGTACCTTTGAGAGAAGGAACTTGGTGCATGCCTCGTTGGCATCTTCTTTGAGAGAGGAATGCGTTGGATGTAGACAGCCGCCGCTTGTTATGTTTATGTTTTCTTCCCTCATGTTGTGCCCCAAAGATAGTTTTATCTCCTCAGTTTCCTATATACAAAAACCATCATAAAAAACTACTAAATCTCAAAATACCCAAAGTTGTGATACTTCTGGTAATGCCCTTTAGAGATAGGTTTTTGTTTAATTCTTCGTGATTCTTTTGTTTCAACAAACCTTATCCTTTGACTTTTTGACGTACTTAGACAAGTAAAACTTGGGTTCCAAAGCACTATTCTTCTAAGTCCCTGTGTTCGACCCCGAACTACTTTGACCCTATCCTAGTTGCAGATGTCTTTAACATTCGGGTATTATAAATTACTAAAGTTCGATGACTTAGACATGTCTCCATTTTTGGACCCACGTTTAAGGCTTGTCAACTTTTTGGCATCGTTTGTAGGGACTTGACAATTAATACCATTCTATAAACTCAAGTTTTACTTGCACTTTGCCAAAAACCTTGTACATATGCATATAATATTGTAGATACTTATTTTACATAATTTATACAACATACTCACACTTTTATACCTTTTCTTTTCAGGTACTTATTCATCTCTCCAAACCCTCCCGTGTTTGACAAGCGATGCCTGAGGAAGCACCCAAAGCTAGGTCTCTTCGGTCTTTTGTCCAAGTTAGGGAAAATGAAGAAAGGAACCCAGTGGTGGAGTAGCCGCTCAACGTGGCTAACTTTGAGCTAAATCATGCCTTTCTCTAGTTGCTGCAACACAACCGGTCTGGAGGGAATACCAGTGAGGAGAACCCTTACAACAATCTTACTATGTTCAAGAGGGCTTGCAAGACCTTCAAGATCAATAGGGTCCCGATATCCTACATCTAAACCCAATGCTTTCCTTTCTCCTTGAGGGACAAAGCCCTGGAATGGTACACAAGTCTCCAAGATGGGAGACTCCCCGACTGGGAACATCTGACTAATGCTTTTATCACTAAGTTCTTCCCTATAGAGAGAACGATAAAGTGCCAAAACAAGATAACCCGATTCTCATAGAAAGTTTCAGAGAATCTGCATGAAACCTGGGAGAGATTCAAAGGCTATCAGATAGAGTGCTCACACAATGGTTTTTCTGAGCCCAAGCTGATCACCACCTTCTACAATGGGTTGTGCATAGGAGAAAGGAAATCCTTGAATGCTGCAGTAGGCAGCGATTTCTTGGGGGTCAGCGCCCAGAGAGAAAGGGACATTATAGACAATATGGCTACCAATTAGTAGGACAGTGAATATGACAAAGAGTCAACAAGTCACTCTGCTCCTGGAGAATCAAAAGTGATGGAGGAACTGTCAGCTAAGTTGGACAAGATAGTGACTGACGTTCAGGCCTTTAAGGACCAAAGCTATAAAGATAAGGTCTGATAAGAAGTGGTAAGGAGATTTGTCACATGTGGAGAGCCAAACCATCTTTCCAACTTTTTCCCACGTACTACCATGCAGAGCGAACCCGACGATGAAAGAACATAGAATGTGAGTTACGTCCAGTACCGACGTCCTGATCATCCCGGATATTTGTATGGAAACACCAGCATGGCTGAGAACTCTCACCAACTGGTAGGTGGAATGTAACGTCCCTGGATTTTCACCTTCTCAAAACCCCATGGAGATGAGAAGACAAAATCCAAAAATGTTAGGCAATTGTATCAGAGTGCATTGCGGAAGCAATATGCATACGTGAACATTCAAATATAACATACACCATGGAATTCTCAACATTCAACCTATATATTTATACAACATGAATTATTACACAATGATTTACAATTACATATTGAATGAAGATTTTACAATCTATGAACATGTATGCTAACAGGATCTTAGACAATAGGTACAACATATACATCTTTCTCACATCATATTATTTTATCCCATTCTAGCTATGGACCTAGAAAATACGAGAAACAAAATCAACAAAAGTTGGTACGTGGAATTAAAATCTATACTATGCTGGCATATAATATACTTGAAATTGAAGAAAGAGAAAGAAAACATTACTTAAAGGCAGAAAATCAGGTAATCCCAAGTTATTATCCACATTTAGAATGAATATGCATTACTATGGTGGACTTAGCACATACATAAATGGTTGGCCCTTCCCCGTGTACCTTGTACTCTAGGGATCTCCCCGTATACCGTGTACCCTAGGGAGGTGCTAGTCAACAGTAAAGCTTTCCCTCTCTAATAGGGAGTTTAAGGAGCACCACTAGTAACTACATTTCATTTATCCTCATTTATGTTCTTTTATGTTCAAGGCGGAAAATTGTCAATATACAATGTGAAAAGAGATGAAATGAATGGAACTGAATGTGAATGTAAATGACTTTGTAGGTTTATACATGTATCTGATCAATACATGTGTTTGAATGTGAATGACTTTGTAGGTTTGTGGCATGTTGTTGGCTGATATCAATGGATGTTGTAAACCTGTAGTTCAGAACTGAACTGCAAGTTCTGCATCCTACTGACCAACCATACAGCAGGCCTGCAAACTGATAAGAAAAAAAAATTAGAACATAGGTGTCAATTATTTGTATAAAACTCACACCAAAGACTTATGACGTCAGTTATTAGCAAAAAGATGACGGCTTTGTGCCCTCGCTGGCTTGGTGGCGGGAACAGTAATGGCGTCGGTTTTTGTTTAATTACCGACGTATTTAACCATGATATAGTGTTGGTTTTCTTTAATAACTGACACCTATAGTTCCCTTACTGGCACGTTTTTAGTGGTGGGAAGGGTTATGGCGTCAGTTTTTGTTTAATTATCGACATCTTTAACCATGATATAGTGTTAGTTTTCCTTAATAACTGACGCCTATAGTTCCCTTGCTGGCATGTTTTCGGTGGCGGGAAGGGTTATGGTGTTGGGTTTTGTTTAATTACCGACGTCTTTAACCATGATATAGTGTCGATTTTCTTTAATAACTACCCCTATAGTTCCCTTGCTGGCGTGTTTTCAATGGCGGGAAGGGTTATGGCATCGGTTAGAAACCCACGCAAAAGGTGTCAACTTTTAGAGGCACCCACTTAGGTGTCTCTTGGAAACCGACGCTAAAGGTTCTAAATAACTGACGCCAAATGCCTTTTTTGTAGTAGTGTTGTGGGTCACGGTACCTTCCCAACATGCAAGTTTGTCGCTTTATGACCGCAGGTCATGGCTTTTATCAAATGCAAAGTCAGTTTCATAATAATCGTGGTCACAGTTGTGCCCCTACTGATGTTCTTTTGACCATAGTCACGTTCGTTCTTGTTTGATTCTATTGATCGTGGTCGCTTCTTCTCTCATGTCTGAACTAACACTTTGTGGTCACAGTCCTCATTCATCTGTGAGTTAACAGACCTCGTTCGCGATGTGTTTTTTTTCACAAGAAGGACTCTTTGACTAAGAGATGCCTCAGTCACAGTCTGGACTGTGGACGAGGTCCACCTTCTGTTTAAGGGTTGTGGTCACGACATTATGAGAGAAATCAAAATGTACCATAATTATACATACACATGATAATAGAATAAAATAATTAATGAAGGTGGTTAAAAGTTGATATAACTATGCTAATGAAATGATTAATTTGAAACTTTTTAGGATGTCAACTTCAATTGGTGACTCATTGTTAAAGAAGGCAACATCATTGAAAGAGGTAGAACAAATCGTGGAGAAGATAACAGTCGCTCGGAGAAGTGATACAAGCCAGCCACCAGCAAGGAGATTACAACTATAGCTGATAATGGAGAAGTATTAGCACATTCTCGATCATCAGAGGCTAGAAGAGTTAGAGTCATCACACAGTACGTCTCAGACAGAGACTTTAGAGTACCAACCTACAGAGACCGAACTGAAAAGCTTGAGAAAAAGGAAGGCTTAGCCCAAGAGGGTCAAGCACAACAAGAAGATGAAGATAATTTTTGCAAAGGAAATAAAAAGCCAGGGGAAGAAACACTCTACACAGGAGAAGAAAAGACTAAGGGATCAAAGCTATATCAGAATGAGCTAGCATTTATGCCAAGGGATGTTGTGCACCCGTCGCATTTTGACTGAATGTTACAAGTCAAAGTGTTCAGGCCTACGGGGTATCTCGACGTCGATGACTTCAAGAGGATAGGAGTCTATGATAGAGTTGTCAAACTCCTTGAAGGTGCAAACCTACACACCCTATGCACCTAAGAAGCCCCATCCTGGAAGCTACTAACAATAGAATTTCTATCATCTTTGAAGAAAGTCTCAGTAAATGAAGAGGAGCGCCAAAAGGGGCAAAGACTTCAAACTGGAGGTGAGAGTAGGAGGAAAGTCTAACACAATTATAGAGACTATGCTCAACACTATCTTCACACGAACAACAGCAGAAGTAAAAGCCTTCTCTACCGCACTTGGAAAAAAGGAAACTATCAGATACAATAGACACAAAATGTGGGAAAAACTGACAGGAGAAGACGAACATAACTTCAAAACTATAAAGCAACCCTGATTACTTCATGCTTCATCAGGGTGATGCAGAAGATAACAACTAATACGATATTCATGAGGTCGGAGACAGAAGGAGTGATGAAGGGAGACCTTTTCATGATATGGTCTATGCTGAACAAGAAGCCAATAAACATAGGAAAATCCTAATTGAAAGGCTATCAGCAGTCATGGAAGGGGAATCCAAATAGATGAAAGATTTCTACATGGGAGGTCGATCACAAATATTGCCTACCACTTCATGGATGCAGACGTGTTGATGAAGTACAAAGTAACAAGGGGCATACAAAGATTGACACCACGTCCCTCATCAAAATGGGAATATTGGCACACAAGGGAGACAAACTCTACTATAAAAAAAAGATACTCCAAGAAACTCCTTCCCTCCTAGAAATGGCATATTATGACACCTACAAGCTACGACCCACCCAAGATGACATCGACAAAATGTACTCAGAGGCCATCCGCACTACTACGGAGAATCCATCAATAGTTGATGAAGAGGGTGATAAAGTTGAATCTATATAGAAAGAGAAGAAGAAGTAAGAGGAAAGAAAAAAGCTGGCAATAAGGAAGAAAAAGGAACAAGTGTTAGACGAGCCCACAACACTAAAGGCAACCTCATCTCTGATACCTGCAAAAACAACAGTGAGTGAGGGATGCCAACCTGACAAAGAAATATCAGAGTAAGATGTCCAAGTAAATCTTGATGACACGATGAGGGAAAGTCCATGCCTTCAAGTGGCCACAACAGAACAACAAGCGGAGGACAAACAAGAAACTGACCAGCAACACCAAGACTCTGAGCTGTAGCTGAACCGGTAATTCTGGAAGTAATTCTTCAAACGTTGGGACATCCAGAGGATAGAGTGCCCAGTCCGGCCTTACCAACTCCACAACCAGAGGAACACAGAGCATCCACAACACACATGGAGTCACAACCATCACATTCTTCAACCTTCAAAAATGTACTAGCTAACAAGTTTGATGTACGGTGGCAACACATGCATTAAACATATGAATTAAATTCAAACATAACCTCCACCCTATGTACGCCAACCACGTAGGTGCAGTCATTGAATAAGAGGACCAAAGCACTACCCCAATTCATGCAAGGGGTGTAAACACCCAGAATGAGATGATGGGAGTGCTAAAGACCATCACGGAGGAGATGGCAGCCATTAGGAGGGAGAGGGACACTCTACGGGCCGACAAAGAGCACATAATAAATGACGATGAGGCGGCAATGAACGACTTCCAAAGATAGTGTCAAAGCCAGGATGAAGACCGCCAACAATTAGAAGTCAAACACAGAGAGATCGACAACTGGTGGCAAAGGAAGAAGACCAAGTGTGTGGCAGGTCCCTCAACATTGCAAGCTTCATCGAGCCCTTCAAGCCCCGACAATAACGACAACAACATGGGTGGGATAGGTGCAGGCACAACATCAACACAAAAGAGCACCAATGTAAAAACTACCTCGACAGCTGAATTGCAAGGAAAGGAAGCACCACCGCAGTCAGACAATCACCAAGACAATGAAAAGAAAAAAAACTAATACGTTGTCAAGGGGCTCGATTTGAATAGCAACCCTAAAGAGAAAAAAGCAGAATCAGATAAGGGGAAGGGGGCACAAGAAGAAGAACAAACTACCCTGACTATAGACAAGGCTGCACTAGAGGAGCCCACATAGGTCGTCGTCACCAAAGCAGAGAACATAATGACAAAAAATCTCACGTCAAGAGAAATCAGAGATCTAAATAAGTTCTTGGATGACCTGATGTATGTGATGGACATGTGCAATGACTTCCTGCAATCCCAAGTCCATAATGAGTGGAATGACTATCTTTATGACTGGAAGATGGAGGCAACTTTAGCAGCACTGAACGTTTCCGAACTAGGACAACCGTCTGAGGAAAGCAATGCCAAAGACAATACAACTGTGGAGGCTTCCACAGACATTTCAGATAAGGTGACTGCCCAGATGTCATTGAGTACATGAATGCATGTATCTAACCAAGGAAGCACCCATCAAGGCAACACAGGATGGCACCTCAGACGAGAAGACGGGCTCACCACTTTCTTCACAAATAAGCCAGCCAGGAAGCAAAGCACACCAATCAAGGAAGCAGAATTAGGTGTGGCTCCTCCTCTCTCTTGCAAAATGGCAGATATGGACATAACTACACTATCAAGGATAACATGCAGGAATGTCCATATCTTGGTAGATATTTTGGATGACAGTCTGCTCAGAACCAACATTGTATACCATAACAAGGGCAGGCATCTAAAGAGAGAACACTTCAGAGGAATCTTCCTAAAAAGGGCACGAGTACACAAGAAGCTATTCAAAGTACTATGCGTCACTCTCATTGAAGAGTTCTTACATCCAGACAAGGTGCAACCAATGTTTAACGACACCAAACATCTAGAAGGGCTCTTATACAATGAAGACTACAAAGCTACTGATGTGATTGAGCTAAAATAGGTGGTGAGAAGGAAAGAAACATAGTCTGTGGTCCTACCCATAAGGAATGTAAAGCATTGGGCACTGATTTTTGTTAATTTATATGATCAAAAAATGACATTGTTCAACTGCTGCATGGCCGAGCTGGACAGTACTTCCTTAATATATAAAAAAAGAAGCCAGAGATATATTAAAAGTGCCACTATGTCTGTAGAGAGTGATACAATCAGCAGATGATAGATTTAAGAGAATATGGAAACTATTCTCACTTTGCAAGAAGGTCCCACAAGAAGAGGCTGGAATAGGAGATTGCACCTTCATCATATTATGAATGATGGAAGCCATCAATAAGGGCATCCCGTTGTAAGACTTAAGCACGGAAGATCTGTATGGGTTGCGCAGTATGTACGCGATGGAGGCTATCTATGACTGCTGCTTCTTCAGCGACCTAGCAATGCCTTCGGACGCAATACCGCATAGACTTCATCAAGAGATCCCTCTACCTGAAAAGGTAACTTGGAGGGAACAAATCAAAACCCTATGCATTGACCTGACAGAGCCAGCCAGAGTAACGACATGGAAAGAAGGTTGGAAAATTGACATAGGGTAGCTGCGGAAAGCATGTAAGAAACAGAAACTAAACAACCTCCAGTGGTAAAAGATAAAGAGGAATAGCCTATAGAAGGGCAGTCAGAGGAAGGCGAAGTAGAAGAGGATGATCTGCCTGAAGAAAAATCAGATTGGTTGTTTGGGGAGATAGTACCTACTTTCAAGGACTTCTACAGATGGAGTTGTGTAAGCCTATCTTCAGAATCCCTAAACATGATAATGAAATCCTTAAAAGAAGATGACATTCCGAAAGAGGTGATATTCGAAAGGGACCGAATTTGTGTGCTGAAGGACAACCTCTGCGATATGCTGAAAATAGGATTGTACCTATCAGCCGGCTCAATGTCAGCCTACTAAGGTCTGTTAAGCAACAACATGGAAAATGAATATATGGCATGCTTCCTGTTGGCAGATGACATTCTAAGGGATAAGAGATCATGTGAAAAAGAATGCCTACAACAACGCTTAGCGATGTCCCTCCCAGACTAAATATTCTTTCCTATACTTTACGACAATCATTAGACTTTGCTGGTAGTCAACGTTTTCAAAAGAACTGCAGTGTTATACAATAGGTCAGACACATCCTTCACACTAAATAAAAACACAAACATGACTAATGCAAAGACACCAACCAAAGAAAATGTTGTCACTTGTGCTAAAGCGATTGTTGAGATGTTGAAAAGCCACGACAAAGGGTACAAGCATATAACAGGCAAATACTTCAAGAAGATGTAGTTCTATCATAGAAGCCCTCAGTAGGTGCCTCTGTCAAATGATTGTGGCTTCTTCTTTTTATCCTAGATGATGACCCTAGCCAATTTGAATACAAAGGTGGAGGGGATGCAATACGAACAGTATCATCCGCTGTGAGGAGTGTACACAAGCATGCTCCTCGAGTCCAAGTTGTCCTCCAACACTGACAAACTAGAATGAAGAAAGCCTGTTTATACGTCTAACTCAAATTTTGACACCCCAGGTCGGGGTGAAGGATACGCTTGGGGGAGGAGTCATAAACGGGCTAGAAAGGTATAATTTTGCCACCATTTTACCACTCAATCTTTCAAAATTTTCAAAAACTTTACTTGTACATATTTTTGCACCAGCCAAACTGCTCTTGCTTTTTGTTCAAAGAAATCTGGTTATAAGCCATAGTTTTGTGTAGTTACCTTAGAAATTTGTCTATTTTACGGCTAATGGATGTAGTGCTATTATCTTATAGAGAGAAAAATATGAGCAACTAATGCATATAAAAGTAAAATGAGAAGCATAGCACTACAACTCTATCTCATTCTTGTAATAAGACATTGTGTGTGTAACAATCTTAAGCTTATGAAACCCTTGAAAACTAGAGAACTTCACAAAGCCATATTCGTGACCAACCACCCTAATCTAACGGCTCCAGCCAAAAAATCTTCATCTCCATCGAGAAGGAAACAACTACCCCTTTCAACTCTATCTATCCCCACTTTGGGACTAAAAGAGGCTTTGCCGCCTAGAAGACCTCATAAATACCACTCAACGAAGACATAGAGGAGATATAAAAACTGAAAAAAAAAGAAAAGAAAAAAATATAATAAGAGTTGCGCCCAAACGATACCAAAAGTTTCCTCACGGCCGGTGTATTGCTGCACTTATGAATGCAGATATGTCATGCCCATAAGTGGAAGTTCGAAGCCAAACTTACCCACCTCCAATCTTGAACAAAACTCACATAGCCACCTGACTTTATGTCAGAATCCCGAAGGGAAAGAGTGTCCCTACAATAGTAGTGGGTGAGAAAGTTCAGGAGAGGAAGAAAACACTTAAAGCTTAAATCTTACCCGAACACATTAGCATAGGGTCAATAGAAAATAAAGAAAGAGTGTGAAAGCTACCCCTCAGGGATATGTTGTATTGGTATGGTTGGTAACCTAACACAACAATGGGTGATACATTGAGGAGAGACCTTTTCTACCAAAGGCAATGATAAGAAGTCGAAGTTGTGCAACTCTGGTTATAAAGGGGGTGGAATGAGACTTTAGGGTTGAGCAAGCATACCAAAACAGTCTTGATGCAAGAATGAGATAATTCAGTAGTGTTAAGTTTTGCAAAAATTTTGTCACACAAATTTGCTCTTTCTGTGTATGTTTTTGAGTCTACACTTAGCCTGAGGACATGCTTGATTCCAAATTTGGGGGAGTTGATAACACCTCATTTTATACACTTATCGCATATATTTTATACCTCCCCTAGCATACCTTTTATACATTTTCTCCACTTATTTTAGCACTTTATGCGAAGTATCTCACTTACACACCTTTTCCATGGTTGTAGGGTCACATCAAGCCAAGGTCACGGTCTACACCTCGACTGTGGCCCATTCGACCATCAGGGACCATCTCACCATGGTTGAGGTCTCCAAGAGAACCTCAATGCCTAGCAACTGTGACCCCTCACACCCATGGTGCCTTGTACTTCTCCCAGTCGTGGTCTACACATCCGCGGAGTGAAGCTCGCCTCCATTATTTAGGCCATGGTCTGACCAAAGAATGCATCATCTAGACCACGACCGAGGGGGTGACTTAACCAACCTCAATCGAGGAGAGGATGGAAATAAAGCCTCGACCATGGTCAAGCTTTGTCCAAAGCTAGTCCTCGACCATAGTACAAGAGTTAAGTCAGTGGAGCACGCCTATAAAAAGGCCACCTACCCGTCTTGTCAAAGGATCAGAGCTGGGAGGACCATGAAGTGCTGCCATTTTCCAGATTCATTCCCATCCATCCAATCAGTCTTAGATCTCCAAAGGTAGAAGCTAAGGAGAGAGAATACTGAAGGCTCCATCTTCTTCGAGAGAAGGAGAATGTCCGTGCCATTGACCTCTTGGATCTAGATCTGAAGAAGTACAGTGTTGTATCACATTCTTCTCTCTCTATCTAGATCTATCACTTCCATCTCATTATACTTCCCTCCTCTCTTTGTGGAATTTGATGTATCTATCAGTTTGTGACGTTGTTATGCTTCCTGTGAACATGTGTAGCTAAACACTTAACTTGGGTTGGGAGTAGCCACTAAGGCTCTCCCAACTTGTATATTGTCTCTCCTTTTTGAATATATATACTCTTATCAAGATTATCTCCATGCACTGATTTTCATGCTTCACTAGTATACTTAGCTACCATCTTGTGATGTTTGATCATTGGTACCTCAAAAGAGTAGTATCACTAATATCTTGTGTTATGGAATAGTATGAATTCATGGAAATGTTGGAATGCTAAAGCTTATGGTCATATATTCTTCCTTGTAGTTTTTAGATAGTCATTGCGAGAGAGAGGCTACCCTCAGACTTAGATCTATCCTTATCTTGAGAGAGAGAGATGAATGGATACCTTTATGATTTCTTGTAGTCTTGATAGGACTATATGAGAGGGAGAGGTGATGTTTGTATGTTGGTGAGAGGTCTTGGTAGGTGAAACCCAATCCAATTTTCTCTCACATATCTTTGTTTCCATCTTATTTTGTTACACTTTCTTCTTCTTCTCTTTGGTTTATTTCTTTTACTTTGGTTTGAGAACACCCTATTTAAACCATCTGTTATCTAGAGTATATGAGTGTGAGACCCTGTGTGCTTAACACCTGCTAACCTTGTCCCTATGGTTTGACCCCGATTAGTACATTAGACCCCGTATAATAGTTGTGGGGAATTAAGTGTGGGTTACTATCTTAAGAGTCTGACTACTCTGGATCCACTCCTTTTTCGACACGCGATTTAGGCTGGTCAGATGTCATCACATATAGAAGATGCAAGTCATGCAGTTTTTGCCCGCTCAATTTTAAAGAATTACAATATCTATTAAGTATCAATGCAACATGCATGGAAACATAATTTTGTGGAGGCTCTCACAATATGTAAGAAAAGCATACCGTACATGTTCTACTTCTCTATCATATAGATATGATGTGAGGCATCCACATCCACATCATTGACATCATAAAAACCCTCTACGATGTCAAGACATGACTAAGGATTCTTATTATTATAGATCTAATGGCACAATAGTCTAGGGAATTCAATCTAATAGCGGATAATGTCCATTGTTATTCCCTATTTTATTGAGTGATGTTTGTTGCAACGTTCTTCATTGATTACCGCAACAATAACATGAAGCTCATAACTCCTTGAGACACACCCTTCTTCTCAATATTGTACATCATCCCATCTATGAAAATGTTGTCAATGCCTTACAATTTACTACCCCTAAGGAGTATGTTTCAACTTTCAAGTCCAAAGGAGAAAGTGAAGGCCAAGGATGGTCATGTGCTCCTGATATGGACCAAGGAGAGAATGGATGATATAAGAATGAGCACATTCTAGCTATTTATTGAGTGTGTAGAAACATGTTCAGGGTCTGATTGCCAAAGAATGTTGAGCCAAAGCATGTGTGAAGGTGTAATTTAGCCCTATTTCTGCATGGTGAAAATACAGTTGCTTCCACATGCCTTTACAATCCATGTTTTAGCATGATAAACATAGACCGTGCTCCCAAACTTCATTGGGTAAGATGACATTCTCAGTTCAACATTGCACTGCTAGGCCACCATCTATTGAGAGTGTGTGGTATCACGAAGTGGCCCGACATGATAGTGCTTATCTATCAACCGTAACATAAAACACCCAAAGGTAAAATTTTCTTTGATGTACTACTGATCTAAACAAATGAAATACATATCATGTGTAATCTTTTGAAGGTATATGTGGCACATCCTAAACTTATTAGGAAACTATAACATCCCAGGATTTGAGGCCTCGGATAAAAAGATCTTATAAGAAATGATTGGACTACCCATATCACCAAGGTGCACCTCCTTTTCCGGGAGCCCATCACTAAAGAACTCCATAGTTAAGTGTGCTCAGCTTGGAGTAGTACTAGGATGGGTGACCAGTCGGGAAGTTGACCCCAGCTTGCGCGTGAGTGAGGAAAAAGCGCACAGTTAAGGCTAGTGGTGGTCTGTGGGGACAGTCGTCATTCCTGAAACTCTACTAGAGCCTCACGCAGTGGGCCCGGGCGTTACAAATGGTATCAAAGCCAATTCCCCTCTAGTAGGTGGGGCCCACATGGGCATGGCATGCCAGTCTTGACCCATGCGGTCCAGGCATGTAGGAAAGGGCTGTCCATGGTTGACGTAGCCACCCTTGCGCTGGTATTCCGTGATCGGGAGCTGGGTGTCCATGGGCCATTGTGGGTTTGCAATGAAATGAAGAAGAGATTATGAGGCCTTATAGTTGAGTCTTGACGAGGACGTCAAGATCCTAAGTGGGGGAGAATGTAACATCCCAAGATTTGAGGCCTCGGATAAAAAGATCTTATAATAAATGATTGGACTACCCATATCACCAAGGTGCACCTCCTTTTCCGAGAGCCCATCACTAAAGAATTCCATAGTTAAGCATGCTCATCTTAGAGTAGTACTAGGATGGGTGACCAGTCAGGAAGTTGACCCCGACTTGCGCGTGAGTGAGGAAAAAGCGCACAGTTAAGGCTAGTGGTGGACTGTGGGGACAGTCGTCATTCCTGAAACTCTACTAGAGCCTCAGGCAGTGGGCCCGGGCATTACAAATGCTAATAACAGATGTAAATCCTATAATAATAGAATGTCATGATATGACTAGGTCATGAAATGACTCTTCAATTCCTTTTAAACAAAAATGTTATGCTTCAACCTATATAAAGGTGGGGTGGCTGCACCCTAGATGCTCTAGATCCTAAGATGTCGACTTGGGATGTATATATAAATATGAGAACTTAGAAACCTAGAAGTGGAGACCTATATGATGTTGGACCTTATTATTTCCACTTAAGTATGACATAAGATAAATTTCGAGGACAAAATTCATTTTAAGGTGGGGTGAATGTGATAACCCAGATTTAGGGTTTAGATACCCCATATAGAATTTGAAGACCATGAATGTTATGTAGATGATCAGTAACAAATTGACACATTAATTATTCAATTTGGACTCTTTTCTCTTAAAAGGGTAAGCATAGATGCAATAAAAGATTATTAGATCTAATTGAGTTCAATTACAATGAAACTTTTTATTCACCAACTTGGGTACGTATGAGTGCAAGATGTCCATTTAGTAGTCGTAATGAATTCAAGTGGTCAATTGATAAGTCTTGAGGTACATTATGATTATGAAAAGTGTTTTTAGACTTGTAGGATCAAGATTTGATGACTATATAGGTTGAATTCAAGGTTTATACACATATTTATAAGGTTGATTGAATAATTTATTTGCATGGCCAAATAATGGACTTTAAACTCAAACTTCATTGGAAGACACTCTAGGATAGTGTGAGCCTATGCTACAAGTTTCAAGATGTTTGGTTGTTCCTACAAAGAGATATAACTATTTGAAGATGAGGACATTAATGATCTTAATTTGTTTGGACTTTTCTCTTTTAATCATTTATTACTTAGGTTTGTGACAAATAGTGCCACGCAGCCAACCCACTCAACTGAGGGGCGTGACTTCAGGGGGCAACGCCCAGGGATGAGCGATGTGGCTCCTTGTGAGTTGTTCTTTAGTGATCTGAAGGTGGAGGCTTTGTCTCCTACCTCCTGATTCCGTGGAGCAGTAGCCCAATTAACGCCCCCTTGCTCCTCCGATCAATGAGGGTTGTTAGGTCATTCTAATTGTGAGGGTAGCTGCGTCTTGTTGAGGTCTACCCAACGAGTATGAGAACTAGGGGTGAGGTAGCCCAGAGAGGGAGAACCACCTACCAGACCTCACTCCCTCTCCACTCGCTATCACAGAAGGTTAGACTATGATGAGCAATGGCGTGGAGCAGGACCAGAAGGATGAAACCTTTAGAAAAATGACACCCGTGTCTTCGTGGAATCATCTGGGCGGGCATTTTCATCCCAAAAGCTCTGTCAAGAGATTCCAAGATCGCCATCTCTGGCCACACAGGACCGCCTGAAGACCAAACCTCCTTGTTGTTTCGTCCTTGTTTTTAGGGACACCATCAGGTTTATGGACCCTCATATAAGCTTAGGAGCTAGTTGGTGGAGGCGGGGAGGCCATAGTGAGAAAAGCCCCAATCCCACAGAGCCTTCTTCGCCTTGGATCCAATGTGGAGACCTGGAGAGTGAATCAAGCCTCGACGCTGGACATCAATAGGGATTTTGAGATCTTGGAGTCCAGTTGCTCATCCGCGACACTTTGTCTAATCACAACAATGTAGAGGGCCTTATTTTCCCTTCCTCATACCTGCAGCGACGCTCCACGTCGGCAAGCCTGACCTTTCCGAGATGTTGGTCACCAACCTAGCAGTTTCCGCAGCTGGGGGATATAGAGGGACGAAACGAGCTTCTAGCCTCCTCCACCATGACCGATGCACCCTCAACATCAGACTCCCCAGAGATACCTCTCCCAGCTACGACGCTCGAAGCGCAGAAGAACGGGATGAATCTGGAGCGTGAGACTGTGAGAAATAGGGAGAGAAGAGAGACCGGGCCCTCTTGACTCTCCACCTAGCCTGAACCGGGTCCAAACTGGATGAACCGGCCGGCCCAAGCCCTGCAAAAGGTAAAGCATTTATTAATTCTCAAAAATAGACTTAATCTTGCACAATTGGTTATAAATAGCTCCCTTGGCCTATAAATTATCCAAAAATACTCCTAGACTCAGAAAAATGCCATGTACATTACTGGACCCTTAGATCAGACCTTTGATGAACTAAAATTGACAATATTTAATTTAGATGAGAATGTTTAATTTAAATGATATAATTAGAAAATGGTCGAGGTTAAATCTGAGAAAAATAAGTTTGAACCCTAATATCATCTGAAAATTAAATGTGGACTCTGATCTTAATATTATTGAGAAATTTTAGGTCTTTTCTCATTATAATCCAATTCCATGTTTGTAACCTCATTTTAATTCTAGAAAATAGACCAGTTATTAGAAACATATAAAAATCATACCGGAACCTTAGAATGACATCTGGATCTCTATAAAAATACCAGAGACACATTTTAGATCAGTAACACCTAGATTTTATCTAAATCCTAAATTGGACCAAAATACCATTAATAACGGTGAACCTTGTAGTAATGATGAATATTTGTTATTAATCAGGTGATGACCAGATTGTCTAGATCATCAAGGATAGCTATGGTTCTCTGAACTCAGGTATGTGGATATAATTATATGATTAGATTTGCTGGATGTTAAATATATTTACTTGCTTGCTTGTATTTGAAATACATTGTTGGATGTAGATCTATATGTATTGTCATTTCCGCCTTGAACAATAAGATTACTAAGGAAAGAAAATGGAATGTAGTTACTGATGGTTCATTAATCTCCCTATTAGAGAGGGAAAGTATTAATGTTGACTAGCACCTCCCTAATGGTACAAGGTACGCGGGGAGATCCCTAATGGTACAAGGTACGCAGGTAAAGGGCCCAATATTTATGTTTGTGCTAAGTCCACCATAGTAGTCCATGTCCATTGAAATATGATTAATAACTTGGGATTACCTGATTTTCTACCTTTAAATAATGTTTCCTTTCTCTTTCTTCAATTTTGAGTATTTTATATATGCTAGCATAGTATAGCTTTTAATTCCACGTACCAACTTTTGTTGATGTTTTTGTTTCTCATATTTTCTAGGTCCAGAGCTAGAATGGGATAAAAAGAATAGGATGTGAGCAAGTTGTACAGGTTGTACCTTTTGTGTAGATCCTAGTTTAGCATACATGTTCTTAGACTGTAGAATCTTCATTCAATATGTAATTGTAAATCATTGTGTAATAATTCATGTTGTATAAATACACATGTTGAATTGTTGAGAAATGTTATGGCTGTATGTTCATGTATGCGTATTATGCTTCCGCATCGCTTTCTGATATGATTGGATGATGTTTTCAGATTCTGACATCTCATTCCCAATAGGGTTTGGAGAAATCAAAATCTGGGGATGTCACAGTTGGTAATTGTAACATCCCAGGATTTGAGGCCTCAGATAACATGATCTTAAAAGGAATGATTGAACTACCCATATCACCAAGGTGTACCTCCTTTTCCGGGAGCCCGTCACTAAAGAACTCCATAGTTATGCGTGCTCGGCTTGGTGTAGTACTAGGATGGGTGACCAGTCGAGAAGTTGATCCTAGCTTGCACGTCAGTGTGGACAAAGTGCGTAGTTAAGGCTAGTGGTGGTTTGTGGGGCCATTCGTCAATCCTGAAACTCTATTAGAGCCTAGGGCAGTGGGCTCGGGAATTACAAATGGTATTAGAGTCAATTCCCCTCCAGTAGGTGGGGCCCAAATGGGCACGACATGCCAGTCTTGAGCCGTGCAGTCCAGGCATGTAGGAAAGGGTTGTCCATGGTTGATGTAGCCACCCTTGCGCTGGTATTCTGTGATCTGGAGATTGATGTCCATGGGCCATTGTGGGTCTGCACTGAAATGGGGAAGAGATTTTGAGGCCTTATAGTTGACCCTTGATGAGGACGTCAAGAGTCTAAGTGGGGGAGATTGTAACATCCCATGATTTGAGGCCTTGGATAACATGATCTTAAAAGGAATGATTGGACTACCCATATCACCAAGGTGCACCTCCTTTTCCGGGAGCCCGTCACTAAAGAACTCCATAGTTAAGCGTGCTCGGCTTGGAGTAGTACTAGGATGGGTGACCAGTCAGGAAGTTGATTCTGGCTTGCGCATCAGTGTGGACAAAGTGCGCAGTTAAGGCTAGTGGTGGTTTGTGGGGCCAGTCGTCAATCCTGAAACTCTATTAGAGCCTAGGGAAGTGGGCTTGGGCGTTACAGAAACATAAGCAACAACACTAACATGAACCGATAGGTTGTATTGTATTGATATCACTTTCTATTAGTGAGATATATTGTTGAGAGGGTTATATTAGGAGACCATCTCTCACAAGAATATGGTATATATAATGCATATCCTCAACCTTTACAACAATGCTCTAACTTGTTATTCATGAGAAAGGTATCTCCACTTACCTGAAGAACTTCATACTAGTTCATGCTACATGTGAGGTTTTCCTTCTTCTTTTATTTTCTTATAATATAGCTTTTTATGGCGGCACTAGCACTGCTACACCAAACCGGACAACTATTATATTGTCAAGTTCATATATCGATAGAATGCATATTTGACAATGCATCAGATGCATGAGTCCTTTGGTTAATGGTGAATGACTATATCACCAAGGATATTTAATATCATCAAGATGTGTAATATTCATATTGATTTTATGGCAGAATTGGAACCAATTGTTAAATCCTTACAGGGAGTTTCATTTTTGCATTATGTTATTGCAAAAAACATAGTTTCTATACATTATATATTTTGCTATTATAGGAAGTTTGAGGAGGTAGGCAGCCTTTTCCTTTCAAGAAAATACCATTACAACTTTGTGTCCTCAAGTTGATGTTTGTCAAGATGTTCCTTTTTTATTGTGCGTATGATATTTGTCAAAGGGTTCAGCTTCAAGTGGTGCATATGTATCACTACAATGATATCTCGAGGCTAATCTCAACAACACATGATGTTATATAACACTTCTTTCCTAGACTAATTAATGATGACCCTTCTGGTGGTCAAACTTGTATATCGGTAGAAACCACAATATCCTTAAACTATATGGGGCATTAAATCTTATGAAAATTCAGAAAGAGTATCTAGAAGCAAACAACATTATAACCATTGAATTATCATTTATCTATTGGTTTAACATACAAAACATTGTTGTGTTGGAGCACCCTACTTAAGTAGTTCTGTTGCTTGTAGTCATATATGTAATTTTATATCCTCTATTTTAGTATTCAAGTTTTGGTTCAATTTTCCTATTTCTTGATTGCATAGGGAGGATAGGGTCTTCCATGGGGTGAGAGCACCTCCATCCCTATTGTCTTTCCCATGGAGTTTGGAGGAGTAAAGATACATTGTTTGAGATCATGTCTCACATGTTTCTACCAATGTCCCAATGAATACATTATACATGACATGTATACAAAGTGATTCATTTGATGTGGTCCTCATGATATATACGACACAGTCTCATTTACATGGACAAAATTTGACACAAAAACATTTGTTGAACATGAGAGGGCCATTCTGTCTATTTGATTTTGTAAGAAAATTTATGCTAGGGTGGTTTTTAAGTATCAAAGTGGATTCAAGTATTTGTCCAATATGTTTTGATTCCTAATTGCAAATATCTAACTTCTTTACCAACACTCATCTATGGTGTGGAATCCTTACTTGCCAGTCTACAAAATCAAGAAAAATTATATCAAAACCTAGTATTTATCATTGCATCCTAGTTTCGATGCAATGCTAGGTAGGGAAGACTCAAAAAAATCTAATTAGAATCTATGTCACAAAAATTGTGATAGAATTATATGATTGGGTTTCAATATATTATCAATTCTTCTCCTTTACCTTCTTTTTTACTCAGACTTGGGACTATATACACTCGCACGACATGTACAAATTATTATCTGAGTAAATACTATGCAAAAGCATTGATCTCTTATCATTGTTAAATAGTTCATGCATGGATTTGTACCTAAACCAAACTGGCCATTTGAACCATTTGGTCCACCACTAAACAATGTCTAGCAGTTGGATGGGGCAAAAACACATTTTTAGCATAGGCCCCACGTTGTTCTCATAACTTGACCTATTCACCCAACAAATCGATCACATGGTGTTCCGGTCATTAATAATGACCTACAATTCATTTTTGGTGGACACCCAACCATGTCCTGATAATCTAGCTCGTACAAACAACAAATTGGTTAGCTATATGTTTGCAGTAAGGATTTATTCTTTCTCATAGTTTTCCTTCAATTTTGATCTAACATATTAGTGACACATTGTAGCATTATTTATGGTCAACATACTTATAAGCAGCTTTTTTGTTTCTTCCATGAGGCACTTATCTAATAATTTCATGCTTCACAACTTGAAAATATTTATGTTCCATGATGTGTATCATGAAGTATTTGATGTCATTTTGAACTATATATGGTTGAGGGCTTTATACGCAACCTTCTAGAATTTTACCACCAAGACAAAGAATGATGATTGGAATCTGCATTTATTCCTACTATGAAAAAACAATATCAAACAAGGATCCCTTTATTTAAGAACCCATTATATTTGAAAAGAAGTCAGATCATGACCAAATCCCTTTTTTCATTTGAGAAAGAATGCATACATAATAAAGTGTCAATAATATAAATAAAAATAGTTCTATTTGTTTCATGTAAAGAATGCAATTTTCATCCACTATAAACTAGAAATGAAATCACACTATTGTTTGGAAATTAGTGTGACTTTCTTTTGCATTGTAGTTCCTTAAAATATCATTCGAAACTTTGGTGTTATATTTTTCTCTAATTTTTTTCTATTTGAAGTATAAATTAATTTTGTTATTTCTATATTTCAGGTTTCAAATTAAATATGGGTCAAGGTATGTTTTGGTACCAATAGGTTGAAGTGTTTTTATATATTCTTTGGTTACAATCTATCTAACCAAAGTAAAATGATTAAAAAATGTTACACATTTAAGAAAATGTATTGTGGAGGCACATGCAAATAGTTAAGCTTGTAGTTTGTATAATATCAATGTCATAGAAAATTTAAAGAAAATAAACATGTTTATGTTCTATTCTTTAGTTTCACATTGTAAAATGATGAATCCTAAATTGAGATTTTCAAGCTTAACTTCACTGAATGGTTTGATTTTCTAATTGTTTGTTTGGGATGAAAAATATAATATATTAAAAATAATATAGTAATGAGTGGTACATCGTCCAAATTATAATGTGTAAGGTTAATATTGGGAGAGGAAGGGAAGACATGGCTAAAAATAAATAAATTAAAAAAGAAATACATTTTGTTTTCCTTCCTTGTCTCCTCCACTGAATTACATGAATAGTTGGAAGAATATAAACCAAATTTCCCAATCATTACCCTTCTTCCAAAACATTTTTTGAATAATTATTCTTGTCCAAACATAATAATTTATCCTTTCTCCTCCTATTATATTTATTACAAGTATACCAAAGATAACATGTTCAGAAAAATTCAATCAACTAACTATTCATTAAAATATAACTTAACATTTTTGTTTGAGTAAGAAGGTACATATTTGTAATCATTTAGTCACATTATCAATATTAAATTATCCATATAATTACAATTTTTTTTTTGAATCTTACTCTGGAACTCAATATGTTTTTATAGAAAATAATGAACCTTCTGGATATTGTTTTATGTAGATTATATGAAATCTTTAATATGTATCATGGTTTGATCTCAAACGTAATTATAAGAATTATCAATAACCATCCAAAGAGTGATATGTCACTTTAGTATGATATGATAACCATTTTGCATGGTCCAATTTTGAAAACTTTGACTTCATTTTTTCAATTAAATTTTGATTACTAGTACCTAATTGAAAACCTTTCATCCTTTATGTATCAACTTTGCAAACACCTTAACTTTTAAGATATAAAATAGGTCACTTGTAAAGAGATCTTTGTATCTTCTATTTTTTATATTTTTAGGGTATGCCTTAACACTTAAAACGTTTTATATAATATACCTTAGACTTTTTGAATTACTACGGGTAGCTGATCATGCCTTTATTATTAGATATGTTTATCATTGAAAATTTACTTGCACAAAGACTCCTTTGAGGTTGGCACTACCACATGTTACTAATTTTCATTTTGAGAGTGGATTGGATGCATTACATCTGCTTTGTCACTAGAAATCTCTCATATCTACTCTTTTTGATAAACCTTTTGTTAGATTTTTTATGCCAATTTCTTGACTTGTGTGGTTTCACCACTATGTCAAAGTTTTTATCCTCATTCTCTTAGTTTATATTTGTTCCTGATAGTTCCATAACTTGATCTAAAAGCTTGCTTTAACTTGATATATTGATGATTATCATTATGAAGACCCTAGGGATATCCATTTTGCATCCAATATATCGAACTAGAGATGTATTTTTTATCTCAAGAAAGTGTTGCATCATGAATACCCTACTGTGTGTGTGTGTGTGTGTTTGTGTGGGGGTGTATGTATGACTTGTGATTCTTAATCATTTAAATAACATGTATTTTTCAAAATAGGTAAGGGTGTAACTTCACTTTTATTATATATATGTTTAGAAATATAGCCTATATATTAATTTTACACATAACATATTTCTTACGTGCAATTACTAGTTATCTTCTTATGACACACTTTCCATAATGCTTGTTTCCCATGGTCTCCATTTTATAATTTAGGTCTCTTCCTTAAGTCGTATACTACCAATATAATTTATGAATTCTTAATTAAATTACATTATCAAATTGACACTAATTGAGGTAGTTTCCACCACTATAATAGTGATTTAGATAAAGTTTATCTATTTTAGAATAATTAGATATGACATTTGAACGATTCATCTACATGAATTATCTATTATATGAACTTAATTCTTAGATAACATAAAGAATTATATTTTGAGACCCAAAGTCTATCTCTATCTATATTGTGGAGCATCAGATGATGGGATTTATAAATCATCATGTCCTCACACAAGATACAACAACCATGCTACAAAATTTTCCCAGTTCACATGTTGTTGTGCGTGGTATGAAAACCTCCCATGTGTTTAGATCTCCTACCCTATGGGAGAAGGCCCCATGGTGGAAAACACAAAACAAAAGGATGTGTTTGGCATACTCCACATCAATTTCATTCCATGTGCATGAAAACTCTATTATGACTCACTAAGTCATCTAGGGTGCCACCATATTTGTTGTGCATCCATGTGTTTCATATAGATTTTCTACTGGTGAGCAATGTGTTTATGTGCTTCAGCATGTACCAGCGGACCATATCTATGAAGTTTAAAGATTTTTTCCTCTTTATTAAATGGGAGGGTCATTCTATCCCAACTCATGGTGTGAGATGAGTTACCATACAAGAAGCTTGTGGCAATATAGTGCAGATGATTAAGCACACGGGGTGGAATGAACCCTTGCATGATCGGGAAATAAAACATCTTGAGAATGTTTGTCAAGAAACAAAGTATGTACTTAATAGGCTGAGTCAACTATCCTTTTCAGTCTATCCATGCATGTCCCATCACAGTTCATGGAGAAAATGAGGTAAGTGCATAGTAACATGTTCACCCTCATCCCAACAACATGAGAGAGGATGTTTGTGTGTGGGAGGGATGCCTTGTGGAGGAACTTCGATTATTTGCTTGGTTTAGCATGGGCCACATCCTACATCGAAATTTATGCATTGTTCCATATGTGTTCATGAATAATCAGATATCATCTGCAAACGTAAGGTGTGTGAGGACCCTTATGCTTCTAACTCCATGCCTCATCTTAATATTGAGTAACAAAGCAAAGTGTTTCATCACCAAAGTGAATAGTAAGGGTGACCGAGGATTGCCTTGACATAGGCGGTAGTTGTTGTAGAAGAGCCCAGTTGAGTAGACATTTACAAGGACAGAGAAAGAGTATGTTGTGAAACACTCTTTGATCCAACTCATCCACTTCTCACTAAGTGTGAAACTCTATAATATATCCCAAAGTCCTTCTCACTCAACATAGTAATAGGCTTTTGAAATATCCAACTTGATGCACACCTTTGATTTGTCTCTCTTAAAGTCAGAAGCATAATGGAACTCACCTATGAGTTCCATGCAGTCTAAGATATTACATATGAGAACAAACATCCTCAAATCATAGGAAATAAGGTAATGTCTCCTTAAACCTCTTGGATAGAATCTTAGACCAAATTTTGTAAAGTACCCCACAACAAGCCATGGGCCTAATTCATGCACGGTTCAAGTAGGATTAGATTTGTGTATGAGAGCAATGAGGGATGCATTGTCTAACCATTCTCTCTCTCTCTCCATGAGCTAGTGAATATCTACAAAAACATCCTTTCCAATGATAGACCAAGTGTGCCTGTAGAAAGTTGTGTTGAAGCCTTCGGGTTTAGTAGCCTTGTTCATGCCAACTGACGGAAGTGTATCACTGATAAGCACATACATGAATCTTGTGCATGTTAGAAAGTTTGTATATAGGGGGCACTGGCACTGTCTCATGTTGCATGTCCACTTTATTGTATAGGTATTGAGTAATTAGTAGCCTCACTCTCCATATTGGTTTAGGCATGAATCTTCTCTCTATTTGTATCAATAAGCTCATGTACTGACTAATTGATTGCCTTCATCTTCACAACACCCTAATAAAAGGATGTGTTCCTCTCAGTGTGTTTATTATATGTTCTGCAGATACATTAGTTGTAATAGCATGCTTCCACTTTGGAAAGAGTCTCAAACCTACTGAGAACCTATTTCTCCCTCAACATCAAATTTGCATACAAGGGATGTAACCATTGTGCCTTAGAAATATCAACAAATTCCTTGGAAGAATCAAGATTCAAGGAAAATATGTTGTTCTTATCACCAACCCAAGACTTATTGCCATTTTGGTAGCTTGAAGTTTCTTAGCTATGATGTACAATGGTTCACACTCAAAGTAGGCGGACCAACCATTAGCAATGGTGACATCAAACCCGTCTGAATCAATCTAGTACTTTTGTCTATGAAATGGTTTGGATCTCTTGTATTTCCTCTTCGGGCACTAGATATAGCACTAGAATGGCATAATCGCTCAATATAGAAGAGAATTATAATGCATTGATGTCTTTAGATAACAAGTCGGTGAAGGTGTAACTGACAAGGGTGTGGTCCATCTTGACACACACCTACCCACCTCCTACACACTGTTCTAGGTTAGACCACCTCGTGCATGGGAGGTTTAATCAAATATAAGGAGGCCAGATCAACATTTAAGTCAACAATCTCCTTCAGGCTCTATCATTTCCCCCTTTCTTCTCCCAAGAGAAGTGGGTGCAGTTGAAATTCTCTATCAAGACCCATGGGATGTTTATGGAGTAGGTGATGTTGAAAATGTTCACCCAAAAACACCTTTGTAGCGTACGGGTTGTGTATCCATAGACAGCAGTGGTAATCATCAGTGTGCCCACCCAATTTATGCATGAAGCCGTGAGCTTTTCAAGTATTTAATCTACAACATCCATAGTCCATGCACATGGGTTGTAACCCCAACATTGTCCTCTATCGAATTCTTCATGGTTAGAGAAATATTTCCATCCATATGGGAAAAGGTTGGTTACAATAGCGAATATGGTCTACAGATTGTTGTCTCTTATCAAAAGAGAAATACAAGCCTATGTAGATCCCACCACCCTTCTAATTACTCTTCAATGATACATGTGGAACCCCATGCACATTCCAAGAAATAATTTTATTTAATGAGCTGCTTCAATAGTGCATGATGCATGTATCCGTCTCATGTGTTGACATGGGATGATGGTGTGTCCTTGAGTCCTTCCTTCCTATGCATTGGCGATAGGGGTCTAGATCATCTGAGTAAACATGTACCTATAATAGATGGTTAGATTTAACATGCTTAGCCACATGTTTGTTTTAATCACTTGTAGTGAGATATTATAATATCCATGGGGTAGCTACATGCTCTATAAATTTCTGCATTTTTTACTTTACACGTGTGTAAAGTTACATTACCATTTAATTAAATAGTTACATTACATATGTAGTAGTTACAAGTGTACCGGATGTACATTACATACTTATTCCAGAATTTATGATATATTCTATCCATTTTTACCTTTTTACTCAAATAGTTTCTTTTAGAAAACATAGTTACTTTTCTGACTAAATAGTTACTTTTTTAGATGCATGGTTAGCAAAAACCTAGCTACTCCTGTGGGTAACAAATGAATCATATATTTAGTGTGGGCTCTCCAAAGTAGAGTGTGTGTAGTCTATCTTAATGTGATGTTATTGTATGTGTGGCTTTGCTAAATTAGAGTACATGACCTTCCTCTATTTCCTGATGTTCGTAGAGTTACTAGGTAATCTTTGAGGAATTACATGTCTAGAGGCTTACAGATTGTTCATTCTATTAGATAACAAATGAAGAAAATTTCATTTAAAAGTTATCTAAGTGTTGCATATGATGTGGCTGAAAAATGATTCCTTGTAAATAGTCAAGTTGTTGGTGATCGCCGAAATTGACCCAGTATTTAATTTATATGATAAAAGTGTAGTGGAAGGAGGGACCTTATTTGACCCGTTATAAAAGAAGCTTGATTAAGTAAGATTTGATCTCATGTTCTCTAGCTTACCTTGCTCACTAAAATGTTACGTACTATGGACTCTTGAATTATTAGTTAGGTAATATAATCTGAGATACATAAAGTGAAATGCAAATAATTTAATTTGCAATAACGTTTTATAAATCATAAATTCTAGATGCAACAACTTTACGTTGTAGTGTAATGGAAATAAGTGCAAGTTAACTTTTTATTAAGATTACCATAGATAAGAACAAGATCACCAACATTGACATTTTGAAGTGGTAACAACTTTAAGATCATTGACAAACACTTGAGCATACTCAGAGCACTAAAAAAATATTTCGCACCTAATCCCATTACCCAATCATGATTGAGAGGGATGCATGTAAGGTGTACTCAAGATAACTCCAATGATGTGTTGTCCTTCATCCTATCATCTATTGTGCCTAACATTCAAAAACAACAAAATGACATGTAGGCCCTTGAAATTATTTTGTATATGAAGCATTTATTTCAAATCCAATCTAAATATGACCTATGGATGTGAAGAGGAGTTTTGCTCAGACTTCCCAAAAGATTGAGAAACGTTTGAAATGTCATCTTGAACTTCTATCCATTTCTACAAAGAATGGTAATTCTTTGTAAGGTTGGACATAACTAAGGTGTTGGAGATGTTGTACCGATACTTTCTTAGATCTGATGAAAACTTATTGCAGAAGCGTTACCAACAAGCATATAAACCCAAAGAAGAAACACCAGATTTGATGTGGAAAACTCTCCCCAAGACAAGGAGAGAAAAATCACAAGGCAATACCAGCCAATAAGTATTATGTAATTAATATTACAATTCACACTACCTAGATTTAATTACCCCTTAATCTAGGTAGCCCTCCCCACATGAGAACAAAAATGAGGAAGAAGAGAATCACACCCAGTGTGTACAAAACCTCCCTCTTTACTTGATCTCCTCACGAGGCCGTTGTTAGTGCTGGAAACTGCTTGATGCCAGTATGAGCGCTGACTAGGTCGGACCATTTTTGCTATGGGAACACTGCCTCTAAAACTGACAACTGCTACTTTTCTTCAAGGCAAAGTCATTGGACCTCTCTTATCAACCAAGAGAGCTACTTTGTCAGTACACCCAATGAGTCACTGACTGTCAGCCGCTACTTCACTTCAAGGCAAAGTCGTTGACCCTCTCTTATTCAACCAAGAGAGCTCTGTCAGTTGTTCTTGTTCTCAGACTCTTCTACCACATAAGGCACCAACAAGCAACTGGAGGGATCACACATCAATCAGTAGGATGTCTCAATGGCCTCCCACGAGGCCTCTATTTATAGGCCTCCATGACACGTGGTTGCAACTAGGAATCTTTATCCAGCTCTAAGTCCAATTCTAAGTCCAATTCCTATTCCGGTCCAAACTATAATTAATGCCACACATAGGGATAGATCTTCTTTCATTCTTGGATTCAACTCCTATTAGGATTGGCAGCACAAACCAACTCCTATTAAGTCCATATCCCAATAGGACATGGGCCGGAACCTTCTGTATCCCAATAATGTCCCCCACCGGCCTATGAGAGAGACTTTATCTTCATCAATCATCTGGAATACCTTCTACACTCCATCATCACATGTGATCAATCCATTCTCCTCAAACATGTTAGCACCATGTCATCTTCATCCATCTTGTTGAAGTCACACAATGACTTCACTTTGTTCCCAGACAGCTAAAAAGTATCATGACAATGCAACTTCTCTCTCCATGTCTGCACCTAGAACATTGTAAGGTCCCCCTAATAAATCAATTGATCCATCTTGGATGAAGAACTGATTTCTCACCTTTTGTACTAAGGCTCAAAAACTCTTTGATGATGTTGCCAATGTCTATGCAACTCCACTTTAGAAGCTTGATCCTCAACTCTGGATGAAACGGTTGAACACCCACTACATTGCACTTCTTCCTCACATGTGTGTTGTCCTAAAGAAGGCTATGGAGTGACCTTGTCTAATTGGGATCTGTCATGCTGCATATTGTTGTCTTCCAGATTGAATCCTACATTCCAGACGTGTGACAATTCTCGTGATCGCTTCTTGTTGACGTTGTCCTTCCTATCTTCAGACACCATCTCACATTTCCCACTAAATCCTTCGAACCTTTCTCTGATACCACATGTTAGGAAATTATGGTGGGTAAGTGATGATGCTCTGCAAGATTGAAGGCACAAGATTTAAGGTGGAAAACTCTCCCCAAGACAAGGATAGAAAAACCATGTGGCAATATCGACCAACAAGCATTATATAATTAATATTACAACTCACACCATATGGATTTAATTACCCCTAAATCCAGGTAGCCCTCCCCACAAGAGAGCAAAGATGAAGAAGAAGAGAATCACACCTAGTATGTATAAAACCTCCCTCTTTACTTGATCTCCTCATGGGGCCGCTGTCGTTACTAGGAACTGCTTGATTTCGATATGACCACTGATTAGGTCGGAGCGTGGCCTCTATGGAAACATTGCGTCTATAATCACCAACCACTACTTTGCTTCAAGGCAAAGTCATTGGCCCTCTCTTATCAACCAAGAGAGTTGCTCTGTTAGTACACCCAATGTGTCACCGACTATCATCTACTACTTCGCTTCAAGGAAAAGTCATTGATGCTCTCTTATTCAACCAAGAGAGTTCATCCAGTTGTTCTTGTTCTCTGACTCTTCTACCACAGAAGGCACCAACAAGCAACTGGAGGGATCACACTGATGCGATGATTTTGAGTCGCATTTATAGACTTGTTTGATATGTGTTTTATGCATTTATTAGTCATTTTCATGGTTAATGTTGCATAATTCATTCATTTTGGTCTATGCTACTTCTTTATGTCAAATTCCCTTTATTTAAGCATTTTGAGTATTAATTATCAAAAATATATATTTTGTGTAAACTTATGTGGTTTCGTGTGTTAATTTCAGGAAAAACAAGTATCTGCTACTGTCGATACCATCGACGGTGGTCGATACCATCGACCAGACCACAGGTTGCCAGCCGCAAGGACCAGAAGAAAGTTGTTACTATCGACAGGGATGTCGATGGTATCGAGATACCATCAAGTTGCTGGCAAGAAGTGCGTCGATACTATCGACCAAAATGTCGATACTATTGACTGGTGGAGCTACAGCGACATAGAAAGAAAAAACCGTCGCTACAAGTTCGTCGATACCATCGACCCGCGTCGATGGTATTGAGATGACATCAGGCGCACATAGGAAAGAAAAGAAGGATTGTCGCTATCACGCTAGGTCGATACCATCGACGTGGGTCGATGGTACCAACACCGTCAGATATGAGTTGGTTTCAGATTAATCCTAATCGGACGGCTGTGGTTAATTGGCGACCTAATTCGGGAAATATACCTAATGACGGCGCCCTTGACTGGGAGGGGATGTCATTTAGTTGCTGCACGCATCCCAGAGAGGAAGGAGAGACGAACGGAGCCGAGAGCACGCCCCAGTCAATCCGAACACTGAAGAAGACGATTTCCACCACCGAAAGGCGGGAGAACGTGTATTCTACACCAATGATTGATTGGATCTTCTCCGTTCAGGGGTTTCACCACTCAATCACGCTTTTCTTCATGTTTCCCTCTTTCTTCTCCACATTGTACTCTGAGATGAACATGCGGGGCTAATCCCTTTTTTCTTTAGGACCGGGAGTAGCCCGATGATTTATTGTATGATGATTTTATTATAGTAATTCATATTTTATCTCTTCAATCCGTGGTATGATTTCATTTTCTCCATTATATTGTTATGCTTGATCTCCATAATGATAATCTAATGCCTTTAATTACTTTGAAAGAAGAATTAACGATTGAAAAGAGATGAAATTCACATTAATTAACAAATCCCTTGAATAAGGTGATGTAAGGTTAATGGTGGACACCCAGAGGTCGATTCTAATGCACCTAGTTTAGGGTATAGGTTATTACGACGGTGGAACCGACCTAGACATAGGTAGTGAATTGTACCACGACAGTGGGCAATTCTGATTTCAGGCCAAGAGATAAAATTAAATAACTATATATAATTTAATACAATGAAAACCCGCGGTGAAACCGCAATCCTAAAGTTCTCCGTTTGAATTGATTAAACCAACATTTAATCGATTGCTTGTTTTGTTTTATTTTTATTTTCTTTTAATTTTAACAACAATTCTCAATTTTTTAATCGGCTTAGCTGATCGTAAGTAGTTAGTAGGAGTCTCCGATGATTTCACGTATCCCTGAGTTCGACTCGGGCCTCACAAAGGCCTGTACTACTTCGATGCGTTCACTTGTGTTTTTGCGCACAGTAAATTTGCGTCAAGTTTTTGGCGTCATTGCCGGGGATACGGAAAATTGTCGGCACTTCGAGTGCTGCGAGCGGCCACTCTAGGACACATTTTTTTTATCATTCCAAAAAAAATTTATAATTTATTTTCTAAATATTTGCAATCGTCAAGCATTGTACTAAATTTAATTATTCTATTTGCAGGTACTGTGCATGGTGCAGACGCATAGTACAGACTACACGAGACAAGCACCAGAGGTTCCGCTGCCGGGATCGAAAGACGAAGGCTAGTACAATCAAGACCATCTGGAGGATATAATTTCTGAACCCAAACAAGAAGAGATGGACGAGCCACAGACAATATGGGAGAAGATCAAGGCTTCTTCCTCATCTGCTTCCAAGGGACCGATCAAGAAGCAAGCGATGAATATTCCGACATACAAGATTGATCCGGCTCTAATCAACTTGGTGAAGTCTAATGCTTTTCATGGACTCAAAAATGAAGACCCCGTCACGCACATAAGTCAATTCGTGGAGAATTGTGATATGATAAAAATCGACAGATTTCCACAAGATGTGCTCTACTTGAAGCTCTTCCCGAGTTCGTTAGCGAGAATCGTGCGAGAATGGTTACATAACTTGGACGATGAATATGTGGAGTCTTGGGACCACATGGTGGAGGTTTTCTTCGAGAGGTTCTTTCCACCTGAGAAGACCAATGACATGATCAGAAAGATCCACAACTTCACCCAACAAGTAGGAGAGACCTATTCTAAGACCTGGGAAATGTTTCAGATCATGCTCAGGCGGTGCCCGCATCACGGGCTTGATAAGGAGACACAACTTAATATCTTCTATTTTTCTCTCTCCGAGCATGATAGAAGCAACCTTGATTCAGCCGGTTCTGGATTCTTCTTGAATAACACGGACACTAGATGTTGGGAGATCTTAAAGAACATGGCCAAGAAACAATCATGGGGCGAAAGAGGCACAGTGGAGCAGGTTCGAGTAGTAGGTGAATCTAAAGCAATCAAGGAGCTGAATGAGAAGATGGATCTTCTCGCAAAGAAACTGCTTGCAAAGGAGGATACTGAGTTCGAGGATGAGGCTCAAGTGAAATTCATGAGGCAGCAGTAAGGCTACAGGAATAACGACTATTCATGGAGGAAAGACAAGAAGTTCTCCTGGAAGGATCCAAATAACTTCTTACAGGATCCGGATGCTAAACCCCAGCCAATAGCGGAGGATAAGAGCACAAAGCTGCTCAATCAAGTCATAAAGAAAAATCAAGAACTCGTGGCTACTTTCGGCCAGCAAATAAAGCAACAAGGGGAGTTCATGAACCAATTTGGGCAGACACTGCAGAGCCATGGGGCTCAAATGAGGACAATAGAGACATCTATGACACAAATGGCTCCAGAGATAGCCAGTTTAAAGAAGCCGGCACATCCAGGGTTCCCGGGAAATACTAATGTTCCAGGTGGAAACCAACAAGCGAAGGCCATCTTGCTAAGAAGTGGCAAGAAATTGTTAAATCCCAGGGCCGATGAAGCAAGAAAACCCCAATCAGAAGTTGAAGGTGAGGCTACTGAGGAGCTGCCCGTATCGGTCGCAGAACCAATTGATGACATAGTTGTGGATGCTACTGAAGACCCTATTGCAGAGGAGGAGGAGCCTCAGAACAGGACACCCTATGTGACACCACATCAAAGGGCACAGGCTGTCCCGATCCCTTATCCGAACAGTGCTAAGGCAAGGAAGGTAGATGCCCAATTCAAAAAGTTCTTAGACAGTTTCAAAAAGCTTTTAGTCAACATCCCTCTATTGGAAGCTATTGAGCAAATTCTGTCTTATGGGAAATTTCCGAAGGACATCATCACCAAAAAGAGAAAAATTTCACACACTGAAGTAGTTGTGCTTAAGGAGCAGGTGAGTTCCTTCATCATGGGCACGTTGCCACCAAAGAGGCAAGATTCGGGTTGTTCTAACATTTCATGCTATATCGGGAAAGTCAAATTTGGTGAAGCTCTATGTGACTCGGGAGCAAGCATCAATTTGATGCCCCTTTCTACATTCAAGAAGTTGGGATTAAAGGATTCAATTGGCGGATAACTCTGTGGTGAAACCATATGGGATTTGTGAAGATGTGCTTGTGAAAGTGGATAGATTTGTATTTCCTACAGATTTTGTCATCATGGAGATGCAAGATGAACAAGGTAATGAGCTACTACTCGGAAGACCATTCCAAGCTACAGCCGACATGATACTCGAGATGGGGAGAGGTCAGTTGACCTTGGGTATAGCCAATGACCGATTTGAGATGGTCATGCCTTCCAGCGCTACTTCACCTAAATCCAAGGAGCAATGCCACATGGTAAAACATTTTGATAATACCATCTCACTTTGTCTAGGGAAGCCATTTCTAGACATGGCTCATGTAATGACCAAGGTGGGAAAAGGGACTTTGGTTGTAGACATCATGGAGCAGACCAAAGTAGTATCCCTTTGCAAGGATGTCGGGTTCCCGAATGATGAGGATGAGGACATTCCTCCCTCTACGGAGGATGTTGCTATAGCAAATTCAGTTTTTGATGCATATCCAGAATTACCACTGGAGGCTTGTTTAGTCAATATCACTCATGATTGGATGAGAAGAAAATCACTCAAGGAGTGCGCCAAGATGCTTCCGATGTTTCCATGCTTCTATGTGAGGCACTATGAAGATTTAGGTGAACTACCCCCACCGCTTCAATCATCTATGATCAGCCCGCCAGAGTTGGAGTTAAAGCCACTGCCACCGCACGTCAAGTACACCTTTCTAGATGAGGAAGAAAAATTACCTGTGATCATTTCTGCATATTTGAGTGCGGAAGAAGAAGACAAATTGTTGATAGTGCTGAAGAACCACGGGGGAGCATTTGGGTGGTCTGTTGCAGATATCTAGGGGATTTCCCCTACTTTGTGTCAGCATAAGATTCGACTCGAGGAGGGAGCCAAGTCGGTGATCCAACCGCAACGTCGAATGAATCCGAGCATGATGGAGGTGGTGAAGAAAGAGATGATTAAGCTTCTCTCCGCATGTATGATATATCCGATTTCAGACTCGACATGGGTGAGTCCCACACAGGTAGTCCCTAAAAAGGGGGGAATAACTGTCACTCAAAATGTTTTAAATGAACCTGTCACCACCCTCTTGGTAACCGGGTGGTGAGTGTGTATTGATTACCGACGTCTTAATGCCGCTACGTTAAAGGATCACTTTCCTCTCCCATTTATTGATCAAATTCTAGAGCGCTTAGTCGGCCGATCTCATTTCTATTTTCTGGACGGGTATTTGGGATACAATCAAATTTCAATTGATCCTAAGGACCAAGAGAAATCTACTTTCACTTCTCCCTATGGAACTTTCGCGTATCGCCACATGCCCTTTGGATTATGCAATGCACCAGTGACTTTTCAGCGTTGTATGCTCGCCATTTTTTCTGATATGGAAGAACGCTGTTTAGAGGTCTTTATGGATGACTTTTCGGTTTATGGTTCTTCTTTTGATGAATGCCTTTATAATTTGGATACGGTGTTACAGAGATGTGAGGACACACATTTGGTCCTCAACTGGGAGAAATGTCATATGATGGTGAGTGAAGGGATAGTGCTAGGACATAAAGTGTCTAGCAAAGGTTTGGAGGTAGATCCGGTTAAAATTGAAGTAATTTCTAAATTGCCCCCACCAAATTCGGTAAAAGGGGTAAGAAGCTTCTTAGGACATGCCATATTTTATTGTCGGTTCATAAAAGATTTTTCTAAAATCACCAAACCTCTATTCGAGCTTCTTGAGAAAGATGTCGTTTTTGATTTCAATGACAAATGTTTACACGCATTCAACATGCTGAAGGAGAAATTGATTTCTGCACTGGTTGTTCAAACACCGGATTGGACTAAGCCGTTTGAACTCATGTGTGACGCTTCGGATTTTACTGTAGGAGTTGTGTTGGGACAGCGGGTGGACAATAAACCCGCCGTGATATTTTATGCCTCTAAGACTTTGAATGATGCCCAACTAAATTACACAACTACTGAAAAAGAATTGCTTTCCGTTGTTTTTGCTTTTGAAAAAATTAGGCAATATTTAGTTGGATCGAAAGTAGTTGTTTGGACTGATCACGCCGCTATTAAATATTTGATGGAGAAAAAAGATGCCAAACCTAGATTGATTAGGTGGATCTTGCTCCTACAAGAATTTGATATCGAAATTAAAGACAAGGCGGGGATTGAGAATGTGGTAGTGGATCATTTGTCTAGGTTAGAGAGGGTAGATGAAAAAGACTTACACATACCCATAACCGAGACATTTCCGGATGAACAATTATTGAAAGTGAATTCTAAGGATCCGTGGTTTTCCTATATTGTGAATTATCTGGCCTGGAAAATCATCCCAGAAGATTGGACATATCAAGAGAAGAAGAAATTTTTCCATTCTCAACGATATTATTTTTGGTTTGAAGAAATGCAGGGATGGTGTCCTACGCATGTCTGTACCTGAGGAGGAGTACGAGAGTGTTCTTCGCCACTTCCACACTCTACCTACGGGCGGACACCATGTGAGCTCTCATATGGCTGCCAAAGTATTGGAAAGTGGCCTATATTGGCCTACCTTGTTTAGAGACGCCTATGAGTTCGTGAGGCAATGTGATTCCTACCAAAGGACGGGTAACATTTCAAAGAGACAATAGATGCCCCTAAATGTTTTCCAAGAGGTTGAGGTATTTGATTTATGGGGTATAGATTTCATGGGACCCTTTGTGTCCTCAAATTCGAATTTATATATCCTCTTAGCTGTTGATTATGTGTCGAAGTGGGTAGAGGCAATACCCACACAGACTAATGATTGTACTGTAGTGTGCAGGTTTGTTAAAGAAAATATCTTCTGCAGGTTTGGAGTGCCCCGAATGATCATCAGTGATGGGGGTACACACTTTAGGAATCAAAGGTTCTCGGCATTGTTGAAGAAATACGGGGTAAAACATAACATTCGTACCCCGTATCACCCGCAAACTCAAGGACACGTGGAGGTCTCCAATCATGAAATTAAGAAGATCTTGGAGCGTACGGTGGCTTCCACGAGGAAGAATTGGAGTGCCTTACTACCAGATGCATTGTAGGCATACAGGACGGCATACAAGACACCTATAAGCACTACGCCTTTTAGGTTGGCGTACGGTCGGGCTTGTCATTTACCGGTGGAGTTAGAGCACAAAGCACACTGGGCGTTGAGAAAGCTCAACTTGAGTTATGATGAGGCGGGGAAGAAGAGATTGCTTGAATTAAATGAATTTGATGAGCTGCGAATGACTGCATATGATAACTCTCGGATATACAAGGAGCACACTAAGTTGATCCACGATCGCCACATTCAGATGCACACCTTCAAGAAGGGAGATCGGGTGTTGTTGTTCAATTCAAGGCTGAAGTTGCATCCCCGGAAGCTTAAATCCCGATGGAGTGGGCCATTCACGGTGGAAGAGGTCAAACCACATGGCGTAATCTTGGTGCGCGATGGTGAGACTACATTTTTGGTGAATGGACAGAGGTTGAAGCTATATTTTGGTGAAGACTACACGAAGAAGGTGAATGAGGTCAAACTCATTTCACTTTCGGATGCATGATGTGCTTCAAGTCGTCTAGCCTAAGACGTTAAATAAGGGCGCTTGTTGGGAGGCAATCCAACCATTGGTACCTTAGTTTAGTTCATTTACATTCATATTTTGATTTGTTTTCACTTAGTTTTTAGTGTAAAAAAGATAACGTGATCGTTTATTACATGTGTAGGGCTGAGGTAGAGTCGATACCATCGACCCTTGTGTCGATGGTATCGACCATGGTACAGGTTGGTGACTGTAGGAATCGCACTGCGTCGATACCATCGACGACCTCATCAATGGTATCAACATACCAACACGTAGATCGCCAGCAGAGGTCGATGGTATCGACATGGCTGTCGATACTATCGAGATCTCTGAAGATTTTCAGAACAAATCGTCTCAGTAAAGTTGATACCATCGACGGGCGTGTCGATGGTATCGACATATTTATGTAAAGAAGGCGGCGGCCGGGCCTCACGAGGGTTTGCCCTAATCAGATAGTCGATACTATCGACTCGCGTCGATAGTATCGACGCGCCACATCAATGATCCATGAGGAATGATCAACGGTGATCGCAGCAACAAGGAGTTTGATCAGGGGGACGCGTCGATACTATCGACCCGCATCGATAGTATCGACGAGTCAGCAATCTGGGCCCCGCAGATCCAGCCATCGACGACCATCGATACTCGAAGAGGACGGATCGTGCTACCCGAGTCGATACCATCGACTCACGTCGATGGTATCGACGGGCGGACAGTAGCACCGGCCACGGCTATATATGAGGAGTATTTGCGTCAGATGACATCACACCTTTAGTGCAATCTTCCTCCACTTGTGTCGAGCGTGTTGCAGAGTTGTCCAAGCCCGACGACGAGCAACACCGAGCTAGTTCTTCATCGAGCGGAGATTCGATTCTCCGATCTTCACCGAGCTCCCTTTCTGTTCTCCTTTCTCTCGCAATCATGGTGCACGTAGCTGGTGCGTCGTCTTCCCGTGCAAACCCGATGGACATCCCGGAGTTTGTGCCACCTCCGACCGCATCAGTTGCATGCCTGCGGCTGATTCATCCATCTGCGGAGGTGAAGAAGATATATGAGGAGATTCTAAAGAGGAAGATTGAGCCGACCTGTTATGTTGAACGGGAAACCATTAGCAACCTCAGGTTCAATGCGAACCTTGCCTACGTCTTGAAGGGACAGGCCCGACACACGGGAAGACGACCTGACGAGTTGGAGTTTCATGCTGATGGCCAGCCATTCTTCGGTGAGTGGCCTACTTACAAGGAGTTGGTGGCTGAGTTCATGGCGTCACTGGACGTCTGCGTCGTACCTAACGATGTCATCACCACCGACCGTGAGTGGACCAAGGTCTGGGTGTCTTTCCGGCTGTACAACATCGACTATACCCTTACACTCTGGCAGTTCAACAAGATCTTCAACTGGAATCACTCGCAACATGATTACCGACGACTGGACAACCGCACCGAATATGATGCCATTTTCGCCGAGCTGCTGACGGTGCCGCCGGGCAAGTCTGTGCACTACCATAATGCTGCGGTAGCTGATTTCGAGCACCCTTTCGTCTGGATACTTCACCGGATGCTCAGTTCTACATTGTTTGCTCGGGGTGATTTGACCCTCAGCAAGTTTCAGGAGATAGACTTATTCTTCTTGTATAAGCTCCTGAAACATCAAGAATGCAATTGGGGAGCCTTCTTTTTGCAGAGAGTTTTGGAGGTGAAGAGGAGTACACGGAAAGCGTCGATTCACTTTGGCAGGCTTATCACCAAGCTGGCCGCCTACCTTGGTTTGAACTTTCAGCAGCTTACTCCTCTATCTACCAGGAGCAAGGTGAACTTGTAACATCTGCACCGCTCCAATCTCATACTTCTTCGAGATGGTTTGGCGTATGCACACTGCCACGTCAACCACGCCTACCAAGAATGCTCGCTTCCCGATCCAATCTTCAACATCGAAGGGGCGCAACACTTCTGATGGCCTATCATAGCCATCGCCGACTTCGATGAAGACGATGGCAACGACGATGGCAACGACAATGACAACAAGGCTGGAGAGGAAGGGGAGGCTTTCACACCTCTTCGGGCTTGAGTGGCACCACAGAAGCGTCCTCGGATGCATCCGGGTGCATCTTCATCATCACAGCCTCCACCACCACCACCGCCCTTGCAGCCAAGCGAGGATGCCTACTCGATGCAGGGCATGTATGCTATGCTGCAAGACATACAGTAGATGCAGCAGCATCACATGGCGATGTACACCAGTATTCAAGACACTACAAACTGGTTACTGGACAATCAAAGGGCAATGTTCGAGAACGAGCATCTTCTCCTGGACAACCCGTAACAAATTCGTGATCGGTTGCAACAGATGGAGATGCAACAGGAGCCCTTTTACGACCACTATTGGAGCCAAAATTACTTTGGAGGCTATCCACAACCTCCACCTAGGGCCCAGTATGATCCAAGCTTCCTGGGGGAGTATCCGTCTTAGGACCCTATGGCTCCGCAGTACCCACCTCCACCTGAAGAGTAAAAGCAGTATCTCTGTTCCAACCTATAAGATTGTTTTTGACTATCGGGCCATAGTCGAATTCAAGCTTGGGGGGGTGTTGGAACAACTCTATCTTTCATTTTTTTTCTGTTTTTAGTTTTATTGCTTTTGTTTCTTGTCATTTGTTTCCTGCAATTTTAGTTTGTCTGTAGGATCCACATTCTATCTAGTGTAATCGTGGATGTCTTTAATCTTGAGTCATCTCAGTTGCATGTGCATGGGAATTAAGGGAAACTAAATTTTTTTTTGAGTGTTCGCAAGCTTGAGTGTTGTTTAACCCTGATCATCTGACTTAGAAAATGATTGGTTTTGTCAACTTTAAAACAGAAAATCACAACTATATATCCCTAAGGATTCTTGAAAGTGGACGGAATTGGTTGTTTGAGCCTAAACTGACCAAATGATAATGAGACTTTAATTTGAAGTAAGAGAGAAAAAACCTCTTAACTACTACACAGGTCAGTAAGGAGGGACACATAACATTTTTTTCAAAGGTTCAGTCAACTAGTCTTGTGATCTATCAACCTCATTGTTTTTTTTACAATCCACCAAGATTTAGAAGTAAGGTACGGTTTTAACCCTTTTTGATTGCATGGCATGTAGATAGGACTTGCATTGCAAATCTTCATATGTTTTGCATGAAAAAAATGAAAAAAAAATTATAGAATAGGTATACATGCACATTATCCTTAGGTGCATGTCATGTAGTGCATTCATAACTTTTATGCATTAAGTATATCATGTACCTCATTTCTTCTTTAATGGTGAATGAAACTGTTCCATACCTTGTAAATAGTGCAGAGATTGGAGTTATGTAGAAAAAGTCAGCCCAATAAAGTATTCATTGTCAATTATGGATATCAGGGTTTGAAAAGAAAAAAAATCTGAAAAAAAAAGAAAAAGAGAAACTATTTAGAAGCAACTAGAATAAGAAGGAGAAAGGAACATAATTTCACCTATATTTCAAGATGAGTGAGTACATGATGTAGCTTCATTAGATATCCATCTCGCTTTGAGATGGATGGTTAGTGCATGCATCATTCCACCTAATCTTAGGCATTAGGGCATTTTTCATGTGCATTCGCATCATTTAGGGCATTTTAGCTTTATGCATGTTGAAATCATATAATACTTCCACTTCTTCCATGAGCCACCTATTTCATCCACCTGTTGCTCGGATTGGTAGGCCACCGTGAATTTCTCCTCACTAATGAATATCAGGAGAAATGCTTCCATGTAGATGGTAGTTAGGGCGAGCAACATAGTATAGGAGATCACAAGATGCACTAAGTCTAGACCAGCGAAGTTTATTATGTTAACTGCCTTAAGTGATAGTGTTCATCAGTTTTGAGGTTAATATTTTTTATGGATGATTAATGTCGCCTTTAGGGTAATTATCATTATGTGGTTAGCGAGGGCCGGTATGTGAATGTCTGGTGGGAGTCATATGGGATGTTTGTTGTGATGCTTTATTCTTTAGTTGACTCTGGCAATTCTATTCTAAGGTTTAGTTGCTCGAGGGCGAGCAATGTTCAAGATTAGGGGAGTTTGATGCGATGATTTTGAGTCGCATTTATAGACTTGTTTGATATGTGTTTTATGCATTTATTAGTCATTTTCATGGTTAATGTTGCATAATTCATTCATTTTGGTCTATGCTACTTCTTTATGTCAAATTCCCTTTATTTAAGCATTTTGAGTATTAATTATCAAGAGAATATATTTTGTGTGAACTTATGTGGTTTCATGTGTTAATTTCAGGAAAAACAAGTATCTACTACCGTAAATACCATCAACGGTGGTCGATACCATCGACAGGACCACAGGATGCCAGCCGCAAGGACCAGAAGAAAGTCGATACTAGCGACAGGGATGTCGATGGTATCGAGATACCATCAGGTTTTTGCGGAAAAGTGCATCGATACTATCGACCAAAATGTCGATACTATCGACCAAAATGTCGATACTATCGACTGGTGGAGCTACATCGACACAAAAAGACAAAACCGTCTCTACAGGTTTGTCGATACCATCGACCCGTGTCGATGGTATCGAGATGACATCAGGCACACAGACGAAAGAAAAGAAGGATTGCCGCTATCACGCTAGGTCGATACCATCGACCCACGTCGATTATATCGACATTGTCAAATATGAGTTGGTTTCAGATTAATCCTAATCGGACGGCTGTGGTTAAATGGCGACCTAATTCGGGAAATATACCTAATGACGGCGCCCTTGACTAGGAGGGGATGTCATTTAGTTGTTGCACGCATCCCAGAGAGGAAGGAGAGAAGAACGGATCCGAGAGCACGCCCCATCCGATCCGAATGTTGAAGAAGATGATTTCCACCACTGAAAGGCGGGAGAACGTGTATTCTACGCCAAGGATCGATTGGATCTTCTCCGTTCAGGGGTTTCACCACTCAATCACGTTTTTCTTCATGTTTCCCTCTTTCTTCTCCACATTGTACTCTGAGATGAACATGCGGGGCTAATCCCTTTTGTCTTTAGCACCAGGAGTAGCCCGAGGATTTATTGTATGACGATTTTATAATAGTAATTCATATTTTATCTCTTAAATCCGTGGTATGATTTCGTTTTCTCCTATATATTGTTATGCTTGATCACCATAATGATAATCTAATGCCTTTAATTACTTTGAAAGAAGAATTAACGATTGAAAAGAGACGAAATTCACATTAATTAACAAATCCCTTGAACAAGGTGATGTAAGGTTAATGGTGGACACCCAGAGGTCGATTCTAATGCACCTAGTTTAGGGTATAGGTTACTACGACGGTGGAACCGACCTAGACATAGGTAGTGAATTGTACCACGACAGTGGGCAATTCTAATTTCAGGCCACTACCCAGATAGAGAGATAAAATTGAATAACTATATATAATTTAATACAATGAAAACCCGCGGTGAAACCGCAATCCTAAAGATCTCCTTTTGAATTGATTAAACCAACATTTAATCGATTGCTTGTTTTGTTTTATTTTTATTTTCTTTTAATTTTAACAACAATTCTCAACTTTTTAATCAGCTTAGCTGATCGTAAGTAGTTAGTAGGAGTCTCCAACGATTTCACATATCCCTGAGTTCGACTTGGGCCTCACAAAGGCATGTACTACTTTGACGCGTTCACTTGCGTTTTTGCGCACAGTAAATTTGCGTCACACACCTCAATAGGTGGGATGTATGAATGACCTCCCCCTTGCCTCTATTTATGGGCCTCCATGACATGGTTGCAACTAGGAATTCTTATCCAACTCTGAGTCCAATTCTTAGTCCGATCCAAATAGTAATTAATACCACACATAGGGAGCCATCTTCTTTCCTTCTTGGATTAAACTCCTATCAGGACTGGAAACACAAACCAACTACTATTAAGTCCAAATTCCATTAGGACATGGGTCAAAACCTTTCGTATCCCAACTCATCTTGAACTTCTATCCATTTCTACAAAGAATGGTAGTTCTTTGTAAGGTTGGACATAACCAAGGGTGGGTTAATTATTTCAATGGACAACTAATATTTGGGTTTGCATGGGAAAACAATAAAAATGCATAAACATAGGATCCCAAGAACATCTAGTGACTTCAATGGATAATATATGAACCCAGGAACCTTTGATAACCATCCTCAGTCATTAAGTCTCAATTAGAGAACAAAGAATTGCATTTTTATGAAGGAATACACCCTAATAAAGGAGCTAGGGTAATCCACCATAATTAATGTTCATATTTAGGAAATGATCTTTATAGGCATAATTCTTCTTAATTTCAAGATAACATATTGTCCTTGATTTTTATCCAAATTCCTTTCCAAACCTTCATTCAACTTCTTTGTCCCCTTCCATTTGATGTTCCATTGAGAATAGACCATAGAGTTGGATTTTAGGGTGAGTTTGGAAGTTGGTGGACTTTGAGAAAGGATTGAAGGTGTATTGGAATCCACATGTGTATTTAAAATTGGTGATGATGTCTAATATTTTAGATGTAAATATATTTTGATCCTAGTTACTCCAATGGAATGTTGATTGTGTTGAATTTTAGCTACTTTATAGAATTTTTAAACGACGAATGTGGAAATTGTTGAGGATTGCCTATTTATCTGAATTTGTATATTAATGAATACTTATAATAAATTCACCTAGTTTTATCTATATATTTTATTACTTCTTATTTCTAAACATATTCTACCTAGTTTAATGTGTATATTAATGAAATTGGCCAAAAAGGACATCTTGAGCATAATATATGTATTAATGATATAAATGAAGGATTTCATAATCTTAATAGTTTCTTTTACTATTATTATTATGTGTCATAAATTATAGTTGGTTATATTCGTTTAGACACATTCTTCTCGCTGTGGGCTAGTATTGAAAAATTGACTAAATGAGCCTAGTGAATGACATTTTGGTATGAGTGATTAATAAATTCAATTCATAATATGTTTTCTAACTATTATGAATGTCATAATTCGTAACTTAATGTTTCAATGATGTTAAAATATTACTTTATGTTGATAGAGATAATGTCATTCATCGGGCTAAGATAATCATTGATGACCCCAAAATATTTTTTAGGCTAAAGTTGAGGGATAAAGGGTAAAATATATGGAATGAATCACTAAGAATTGAGAAATACAATTTAGTTTCCTTTTGTACTTGTTTGAACATATGGATACAAATGATGGTGGTGCAACTCTAGTTATATGTTATAGAAATTGTAAGGTTGTAATGACTAAAGCAATCCAACTGCATGTTTTTGAGTAGGAGGCATACTACATTAAAAAAAGAGAACAATTAAAGTATTAATTTAAATAACCTATATCATCTTACTAATGATTTGTATGGTTTATTTAGAACAAAAGTTTATTAACTTAACTACCAAAATGGTGTGAAACAAATATACCCTTAATTCATAGGGTTTAAGGTAAAAAATTATATGGGAAGGTGCATTGAGTTGGTTAAAGGTGAGAAAGAAATAAAAATAACTTGAATAAATCAAATAAGTATTTAATGTGCATATTTTATAATTAATTCAACCTAATTCAAAACAAATGCATGTTATATAAGGTGGTGTCTTACTTTATTTGGAACTTATGAAGTACACCAATGTGAAGTCAATATTTCAATTTCGACCACAATAGTAGATGATTTGTGATTATAAGGAAATAATTTATTGGGTTGGTAGAGTTAAATCAGTTTAGAATTGAGTTCATAGTGTTGTCATGGATATGATATGTATGTTTGATATCATGATTGGGGATTTAAATCCTAATGGGATGTTTTGAGCCAGGGAGCGGTAGCTCAGGTTCTCGCAGCATGAGGCCCCTCACGAAGGGTCACGAGTTTGATTCACTCTGGTTGTGTTGTTTAGAACTATTTCTCCTATGGTGCAACCGACCTCTGTGTGACTAATTGGGGGTTATTTATTACGGGATGAGTGGACCCCCAGGTTGGGCTTGGCGCAAGCCTTACAGGTCAGTTATCGGCCTCGAGAGGGTGGTCGGACTTTAAATTTATAACCTGGAACCTTCAAGGACCCCCACAACTTTATTATGGGGTCGAAGTAGATATGTGTAGTCGAACACAGGGATGCGGGGATGTTTAGGACGCTTAAGATCTTGCTCTTAAGTCAGATAATCCAATTCGATAGTTGATAAAAGTATGGGGCTAGAAATAGTCTAGCAGTTTGTCATGAAATAATACAAAACAAAGAAAGTAAAACAAAACAGAGTCCTTTAGATTCTACTAATCAAAGAGGAGTTCCTCACTATGAAACCACAAGTTGGGTAGGTACGCATCTATTCTCATGTGTAGATAATCGTCGAACACCTCAGCAAGCAATCTACATCCAAACATAGTACGCATTGTGGCATCTGTTCCTATGGGGTCATCCCACTCGCTTTCATACAGTGTGACTAAAACCCATCAATGACATGAAACCTCTTTTGAGTTTGACAAATCAACACCTTAGAATATTCTAGATATCCTCTCAGGTCTAGAATATTCTGAGATGCTAGGAACAAGTGTGATTTGGGTAGAACCAAGTAGTGGGCCCAACCATGCTGGGTTGGGCCTGGCCGTGCCCAAGTCTGCAGTTCTCTACATATCACCTTGAACCATCCTCCTTTCAGATTTCAATACAAATTACCCTCTCTTATCTATTTCTACAATGAATCTCTTGATATAGGTAGAAATATAAGTTCAAGCAAGAAAGAGATTTATCAGACTATCAATCAATAACAAGAAAGAGAAGATAGAACAGCAAATGTACTAGATATGAAATAAAACAACTTGCTTAAGGTAAAAGTACATAAACATGCCCAAAATGGGCTACATAACCAAGAAGGAGCTCAACTAACCATGGACAAGCATAGTTGGCACCGAACAAAGATGGAAGAAAATCATTTGTATAGAAACAAAGGAGAATAGTAGAAGAAAGGAGAAGAAGAAGATATTTATCCCGTATAAGAGAGGTGGCTCTCTCTCCTTAGTCTCAATATAGGTCTGATCTCGTCTTTGGGTTTCCCTCCTTTATCTTCTGGACTCCTTGCCCTCCTTTCTCTTCAATTCCACCCCGAACAGTAGTTTGGTGGGTGTATGGAGGTGGAAGGTGGCTGGGAATGGTAGAATATGGGTGAATGGTGGTGGAAAATGATGGTGGATGGAAGAAAACTGAAGGAGTGGACATAGGGTGAGCACGTCATCCTTTTCAGATCATAGAACTCTCCCACGGGGCTTTGGGAACCAAAATGGGTCATAACAATGGAACGAGACCTACAAATCATAGAATTGTAGACTTCCCAAAATTCAAAACCCCTCTCCAGGTCGAGAGGGGTGGGTATTTATAGGTGAAGGTAGAAGTTGATCGTGGCACCTACCTCGGTCGCGGCCTTGGTCTTGGCCCGACTGTGTCGGGATGGGCACAATCATGATGAAGGTCGCGGTTGACACAGACGTCATGGTCGAGGAGGATCTCACGATCAAGAATGATGCCTCGGTCGATGCATGTCATGTCACAGTTGAGGTTGATGTGCCTTGATCGAGAATGATGCCTTGGTTGAGGCGTTCGAGCCGCAATTGCGGTCATGCCTTGGTCAAGGTTGACGTGCCTCTGTCGTAGTCATGTCGCAACTGAGGTGGTCGACCACAGTCGAGGTTGATGTGCCTCAATTGTGGTTGTGTCCTTGGCCTGACTGTGTCGAGTGTCGGTTGACACAACGTCCTGGCTGCGGTCATGGCATTGTCTTCTTGGTTGTGGCCGCACATCCTTTTTGGTCGTGGTCGTGGCATCATGGACCAAACCCCCCCGGGGGAGCTATTACTGGTGATCGATGGGCCCACGTGAATGAACCTTCTGATTGGTGAGGATGTATTCTGGTAAAGTACTGACACATAGAGGGACCACCATCTTCTAAGTTGGTGCACATAGTGTGATTCTTAGTCCACCACGGTAGTGACGGATGGAAGTCTAGCTGCTGCAAAAACCATGTGTTGGGGAGAAATCTTGGAGAGTAGATGTCTTTTCATGTTCAGTGCCTACAAGTCCCAAAATTAGCTAGTTGAGAAACTTTATCTATGAAAAGATATAAATTACTAAAAGATAAGTATATATGGTTATTTGGGGCATATTAAGGCTATAATGACACAAAACCATAAATAAGTGCTTAGCATAGATGCCCAAATTTGGGTGTTATCAGTCACCTAGTTTACCAAAACAATAAGGTAAGAAAAAAATTAAATGGGACTATAAAGACAATTATAATATGAATCTTTGCATACATGGAAACAAATAAAAGTTTTTAATGAATTGACAAGTATGAATAACCAAATACATCCTAACAGAATGTAGGAGTTATAATTTAAGAAATATTAGTGGAATCACAACTAAACATTTGAGAGCACCCAGAGATGTAGAAATAAAAAGATTTGAAAATTTATGCATTATAGTAACTTGGATTAAAATAGATAATAACTAAATGAGTTTCTACTTCAAGTTTGAAAATGGAACGTAATTTATGCATATTATGGTATACATATTCTTTGAATGAAATTTTTTCCATTAACTAGGAATTAAAAATAATTGCCCCTTTAGTAAGAATGCTAGAAGCATACCCTTAATATGGTAGAGAACTAAGGTTATAAATAAGTTACATATTTCTATGGAGATCCTAGAAGTAAAAAATGATAGATTACATGTCTATTTTCTCCATATAAATATGGTTGGATGTAATTTGTATTCCTTTGTTGCATAAAATTATTCAAGTTTTGAAGTTATCCGATAATTGCAATTCTAGACTAAAAGATGGCAAGATTACCAATGTAGTAACCATATTTAGGGTATCTTGAGAAACAAACATGAAGAATAAAATGTAAGTACATGGACTCGTTTATAATTGTGTATATATGTATGATGCTTCGTATAATTAAACCTTTAGAAATTGGATCTTCACTAAACAAAACTAGTTGGTATTGATAAATAGTATAGTATAAGGTGTAATGATGATAGATATATAAGTTGTTATGTTTAGCTACAATTATACACAATGAATACTTTAAGAGTAACTATGTGCATCTCGTTACTTATATATATATATATATATATATGTGTGTGTGTGTGTGTGTGTGTGAGTGTGTATGTATGTATGTATGTATGTATATGTATGTGTGTGCCTATATATATATATATATATATATATACAGAGAGAGAGAGAGTCAGGCTAGAATGCACTCAAGTGTACAGATCACACGCTACACTCAAGTGATGTTTGCATACCAAGACAATTTTTTTGTAAAATGTAAACCAATGATCTTCATTGTCATACTATCGTTAGGCTACATACAAATTTTGAGCCCATTTGGATGAGTGTAAATCACTCGTTCGAGGGAAACAAAATCGACTCACAAAACTAATTTGAAATGCATAATTTTTTGTAGTGTTTATAATGTGAGCTACAAATGTCCAAATAGGCTCAAATTTTATATATGAGCTATTCACAAGATGTTTAAGAAGATCAATGGATTAGATTTAAAAAAAAATTGTTGGATCATGAAAATCTACTTGAGTGTATTCTACTCTGAATACACTCGAGTGTATTCTAGCCTGACTCTCTCTGTCTCTCTCCCTCTCTCTCACTCTCTCTCTCTCTCTCTCTCTCTATATATATATATATATATACATATATACATATATATACATATATATATACAAATGGATGCTTACAAGATTAAAATGAGTTGATATAATAACATCAATTCTTTTATCATGAAATAATATTTGAAATATGAATAATTTAGAATAAAATTAATTTGAAACTTAAATGTATTATAGATCTAGATCAATGTGCATTGTATATCTTCCCTAGGCTTACTATTTTAGGAAATTGAAACATTTTAATTTTAGGGGAATTTGGATGAACTATGGTCTGAAAAATCATATATCCAAGTTGAGGGATAATTTGTTAGGATATGTGTGTGAGTTAATAAGAACCTCACTTGACTGGGGTATCATATGACTTCACTAGTAGACTTTTGAGTGTGTAAATACTGAGTGGAAACCTATATATGTTTCATTGATGTCTATATGCAATGTTGATAGAGATGTTTGGGGGTAGATGTCCATCAATCACCCATTCTTTTTGTTTAGTTGGGCTCCACTTATTTAACCAAGTTAGGGAGCTAGGAAATTTTGGTTGTCTAGAGAGCATTATGCCCCCAAGTACCAAACATGGAAGCCTTCTACAAACTGAGGCATCATTAATATGGTATGAGAATGATGAAAAGTCAAAGACCTTATGGTTGACTATAAGGATTCATTCATTTTGCCATAAATTTATAGGTAGAATCCAGGTTAATTAAGACATAAAATAACTGAAGTTCAGGGTGGAATAAACCACCAAGGTTCTTGTAGATGAAGGCACCACTACACATGTCACAAGGGTATATGTACAAAAGATGGTGGATGGGACTAAACCTAATACATTAGTACAAGAAGTCGATGTGAGTGTTCCTAAATCATCAAGAAATGTTGTTGATGAGGTATCCCAGGGGAGACCTCTACTAATCAGATGGTGTTGGTGGGAGTCACATCTACTATAGACAAAAATAAAGAATTGGTTGAACTTCAAAACTTCTTTGCCTTGCTAGATTAACTTGATATTGAGGTCAATGATAGAGTAACCTGAAGCACTTAGCTAAGAAGGAAACTGAAGGGAGATTGCTATTGGTAGAGGAGGTAGAGTTTCCATATCAAATTGGAGAAGAGGAGGAACCACCCCTAGACGGGTGGATAACATCATGCTTAACAATATGCATCCTCTCATGGTATGTGTGAGGTGCATTCCAACCTTGGAAGAAAACTATTATGAGGAGTATCATTGAGGAGAACAAAGATTCATTGGTTGTTTTCTTGAAGACACGCATACAAACATACATTGTTGATAAGATGAGGGGTCTCTTTCGCAATGGGTGGAAATTTGAATCAAATTCCACTTAGATGGAGGGTGTTCACATCACAATAGGATGGAGTACCAAAATTTGGGATGTAAATGTGATACATGCCATGGATCAAATGATCACATCTAGTTGCATTGATCATGATTGTTTCCATTGTGTGCTATTTACAGTCTATGGACACAATTCTAAAGTATGCATAAGAAACATATTCAAGTGATGGATAACGTCAACCAAGTGAAGCTCCCAAATATTGTGATTGGTTATTTCAACCATATTTAGAAATCCATTGAGAAAAAAGAAGGGAAATGTATCCAAAATTCTGACTTGGGAAGAGTTAATGAAGTCATAGATGTTGTCAATCTCATTGAGTTGAACATGATAGGAGGTGCAGTGACTTGGAACAACAACCAAGCGATATGCATTGCTAGTAACTTAGATTGTGGATTGGTAAATGCATTTTGCCCAAAGGTTTTTCTTGAGGAGAATTTCAAGTTGGGTAACCATCCATTTTGTGACCAGTCTTGGCTATGGTTGAATCTCACAAAGGAGGATAGAAAAAGAAGACCTTTTAGGTTATTGAACTGCTAGCATGAGCGGCCTAACTATGAGAAGACAGCGAGAAAATTAAGGTGGTAGGAAACCCCCAATATATTGTGGTGTAGAAGATGAAGAAAACCAAAGATTTGTTGAAACAATTATCTAGGGATTATGTTGATCTCCAGATGTTAATTGCTAAAGAAAATAAGGAATTCATAGAGGTTGTGGTGTATTTGAGGCATGTTCCCCTCTTCTATACATTCATGTGTAAGAAATCTGATAGAGTGAAGAAACTATAGCAAATGGAGAAGGTTTAAGAGTCCATGTACTTATAGAGGAGTTAAATGAAGTGCATTTGTGATGGAGACAAGAGCACAAAAATATATCACATTATTGTAAAAAGGAATGACATGAAGGATTATATTCATGATTTTATCAAATCTGATAGATATGTTGTGAGAGGAAGCAAAGAAGTGGGAGTAGAGAAAGTGGAGTTCTTTGACAATTTATACAATCATCACAACACATTGCAGGGATAGCATCATATACTTGATTGAGGAGTCATATAGTCTATGAACGTTGATCTACATTGAGTTTCCATTAATGTAGAAATCAAAGAATGGCATTCTGTATGGGTTCATCCAAGGCCCCTAACCTAATGGACTGAATGCAAAGTCTTCCACAAGATGTGGCACATCATGGGTGATTATGTATGTCATGTTGTCTGGTGGCTCCTGGTTGGGGGTTGCATGGTGAGGAGAACCAATCACTCTTTCTTATTCTTTCCCAATAAGAAATTTGTGGATAATATGAATGGTATGAGACCCATAGAGTGGTTCTTAGTGATGTAAAAAATCATTGTGAAGATACTAGATAAAAGGTTGAAGAATGTATTGTCCAAGATCATCACATATGCTCTGTCTATTTTAATCATAGGAAGGAACATTGTGGATGGAGATTTTTTGGCATATTAATTCATTTTGGATTTCAATATTAAGAATAAATCTAGAAAGACATGTGTGAATATTGATTTCTCTAAGATTTATAATAATGTCATCTAGTTAGCTCTTTGGAGGAGTATGGAGAGTATGGGATTCTCCTATATGTTATTGATCGTATGGTAGAATGTGTTGAAACCATGTCTTTCTCTATTATGATAAATTTGTCTGTCATATGGCCTCTTCAAAGCATCACATGGTGTATGCAAGGGTGACCCCCTCTCACCCCTACTGATCACCATCATTATGGAATTCCTCACCAACATGGTGAAGGAAGATGAGTTACATAAAATGATCTAGGATTTTAGTGTGGGGAATACTAAAGCCCTGACACATGATTTTTTCTTATGATAACTTGTTCTTCCTTGCGGGAAAGACTAGTTTACTCTATGTATAAAAGAAAGTGATGAATAGATTTGGAAAACTAGCATACCTCTTTATGAATGACGTAAAGTTTTGGTTTTACTTCTCTATACCATGCAACAACAGGAAGGGGAGATAGAAGAGGAGCATCAGGGTGTGGGAAGGATCCTTCCCTACCTGATATTTTAGCATACCTCTATCTGGTAAAAGGGGGAAGAGTATTGATTATGCAAAATGTGTAGACAATATTAGAGATATCATCAATAAGTGGACGGGCAATAACCTGTCCTTTGATAGAAGATAAGTGGTAATCATATTTGTGCTAGCAAGCAAGGTGAGATACAGGTGTAGCCAAGGTAAAATCCTACTTGTGATCCTCTACAAGATTAGAGTGTTAATGGGAGGATTCTTATGGTTAGGAAATTCACGTGCCATTTCCTAAAATTATATTTCTAAACCTTATAGGGAAGGTGGGATGAATCTGTTGGATCTGGTTGATAGTGCTACTTCTACTATGGTGAACATGATTGATACTTTCCTTAGGAATCAATCTTCCACATGGACCTACTAGATGTGTAGTAGGAATGGGGATGATCTTAGGTTCCTAGTAAGGATGTGTGACAACTCCTTGACCTAGAAAATGATGGTAACTAGGTAGAATGAGGTGCAATCCAGACTGCCTCCACAAAATGGGAACAAATTTGTCTATAATGAGAAGGCCAAGTCTTAGAAGATTTCCTACCACACCGATAGATTTCTTGGGACCAAGTGATTTGGAATAAGCTCCAAACTCCCAAATGGAACCTTTGTGCATATAGATGCATCATGGACAAGGTCTCAATCTATGATAGGATTAGTATATGGGGCTTGTATGTTTATCTGACATACCTTGTATGCAAAGTTGACTATGAGAGCCATGAGCTCTTATTCTTATTTGGTGCAAAATATACTTGAATATGGGATGGGGTGGCAACCCTCCCAAGTCCATCAAAGCCTCCCTACATTGAATTTTTACACAGACCAGGGGAGAAGACTGAGACCTCTTGTTGGCTACAAAATTTGGTAGGAGATCAATAATAGGTTCCATGGGGAATCACCTATTAAGAATTTGATTCTTTTTTATTGAATTGTACATAACCTGAAATGGGTCCTCTAAGTTAGACATAAATTAGGACATAAGATGCCCTTGATCCTTCAATAGTGTGATTTTGTAGTACATACCACTTGTATAATATATGGGATTTTTTTCATACCTATACTCTCTTTTTATGGTATACTAGTATTCCTTTTTGAAGGGAAAATGTTGACTATGATTACTATTGGTTTCCATGATGATTCATTGGTTTCATGCTATGTTATTTATCATTCACATTAATGACTATCTTGTTCTACTTTAGCTTATATGTATGTGTATAATGTATTATCTTGTTTGAATGATAAACTCCTACTTTACATATATTTTATTTAAAATGTCTAAATGTTTAAATTTTGACTTAACATTACTTATTAGTATTTTAGATTAGTCCATCTACTATGATAAATTATATAATTTGATTTTTAAATAGTTTCATGTATATTCATGAATATACCCTTGAAATATGAGAAAGTATATAACAATTAGTCTAAGATGTTTATTGTTATTTAGTTGGTTGGTTTAATGTAGTTATATATCAAACTAAATTTCATCTTTATATTGGTGACATGAGATTTTCTCATTTAATTAAATTTCATATCCTTGATTCACTAAAGATACATGTTTTATATATCTGTAGTGAAATTTTATCCACTAATTGAACATTTAAATCTAACATGAGTTCTCTCTCTAGGAAACGAGCTCCGGCTTCTCTCTAACCCAGCTCCTACCACCTCTCTTATCCACCACAACCTTCCCTCTCACCCCTGCTGCCCTCACGGCAACCGAGCTTCCCTGGCGATCTCACCCGTGTGGGGTCGCTGCTCCATGGGTGGGTGTACCTGCCTCCCCATCGTCTTCAAGGCAACACCTGACATGTGGCCTATAGGTGGAGTTAAGGCGACGTCTCTGTTTCACCTACCTCGGATCATCTTTACTCTGGCTTGCAGGCGCCTACGACACCAGGTCCTAGCTACCTGGGGTTTGTGCCTAACCCACGCTACGGTGTCCCTAAACCCCCAAAAAACTAGGGGAGGAGTTCGACCAGCCCCTACGGGGGTCTCGGTCCTCCAGTGATCCTACAGGGGTTCTGGCCCTAGCGGTGGTCAACGGTGCTTCCTCGACGGAACCTGAGCGGAGCCGCTGCTGCTAGTCCCTCGATGCTGGAGCTTCAACGGTGGTCTTGTCTCGGTCCTTGGCATGCTTGCGAGGTCAGGTTCCGAGCTACCTGACCCGGGTGGTTCATTTTAGCCTGGGTGGTGTTCACTGCTTCTGGTGACGTGCTTCTTCTAGGAGCTACATCACGGGCCCGACATTGGTGTTCTTCTCCATCGATGGTTCGCGCATCTGTAGTCCACCTCTCCTTTGCTTCCACAAAATGGGTGATAGGTTGACCAGCTCTCCGGAGTCTCGGTTCCTCTGTGAGCCCTGTCGGAACATAGGAAGGAGGCCTGTCTCACGAGGACCTATGGGTTCCTAGCTACCTGTCCCAGGTGCGGCGGTGCGTGCTTCACCAACGTTACGGTGCCTGTTGCGGTAGTGGTTTCCTCTGCGATGGTGGGAGAGGCGTGCTGCTGTGGTCGGGTTCTGAGCTACTTGACCGGTGAGATCCTGGCCCGACCTCTTGCGGCGGCAGCGGGTTCCTAGCTACCCAACCATGCGACGAGTCCGACTACTCCTCAGTGACGGTGTTTCCCTGGCGACCTCCCTGGCATGCTTTTTGTGGCGACGACGACACTCTATGGGTTAGGGTTTGCGTTATCCCACCGCGGTCATGTTCATGGCATCGTCTCTGGGCGATAGGGTTATCCCTTGCCACCGCTCTCCATTGTGGTTGCCTGCCAACCTGACGCTGTGACGCTCCCCTGAACCAGGCTCCGAGCTTCCTGGTGGGGTGCGGTCAGGACCGGATCCCTTACTTACGAATCTAGTAGCTTCTCCGAGCCGGGCGTGGGCGTGTGTTAGACCGGGTCCCTCATGCCGATTTGATCCTTCCTGCCCAGGTGGTTGCAACGGGGATCTTTTCAAACTTGCACGCCGATGTGCAACACGTGACACTCTTCCAGAAGCTTCACCCACAGTGTGAGTCGTAGCCTCGGTGCAGTCTGACGTCACTAGGGTTTGCGTCACTTCCCACTCAACTTCTCGGTGCGGTCCGGTTTTCTTCCTCATGACTCCAACTGTGGCGCGTTAGTGCTTCCTGACATCATCCAACTCAATGTGCTTCGACGCCATCATCCACTACGCCTCCAGGGTTCGAGCCTAGTTGCTTCGAGAAGACTCCAACACACCCTGAGATGCACTAGTGCTGTCTGGCGTCACCACGCTTAGTGTGTTATGATGTCAGCACGCACTACCCTCTTTCCCTCTCTTCTGCTTCCACGTGACCCAACCCCACCCTAATCGCCTATGACCAAAGGAAAGACAAGGAGGAAGTCTTTCTTCACCACCTCGGTCCAGCGTGAAGCTGTGGAGGAGCAAGCCAAGGGTGGGAGAGTGGCGCATGCGGCGCTTGCTCATGAGAAGGGAAAAAGCAAGGCGATCAGTAGCAGCTCGCCTCTTCCTCCTGCCCAACAACCTCAATCGGAGTCAAGGCGTCGTCCCCTCAGCGATGATGGGGGCTCAACCAGATGGACCAAGGATGACATGGGCGGCGAGATGCATGGGGACGATGATGATGGTGCTGCTGGGAGTCAACAATGCCCCTCCCAGGCACCTGCTTCAGCGGCTTGGCGCGGACAGAGCCGGCAGCACGGTGACCAAGGAGGGTCCAAGGTGTAGGCCACCTCAAACATGAACCAAAGACGACCTTCCCGTCCGATGTCTCGAGGCTTACAAGTGACTGGAGGGAGGACCTATGCCCAAGTGGCCTCGTCAGGGCAGGCTGCGGCGGTTTGGCCTATGTGCGAGGTCAAGACGGAGTGGACAGAGCTGGCGGTAAGGCAGTCTATAATAGCTACCATCCCTGACGACATGGTAATTAGCTTCATTGAGCCCACTGTGAACCCAGAGAGGGGTCCCATCACTGACATCCCACCAGAATTAATGGACTCTTATGCGGAGGCGTGCGCCAACACCGTCGTGTTCTATGTCCTGGATGCATCGCCACATGAGACTGTGATCAAAGGCTAGCTCCGAAGGGTGTGGAGGTCCCAGGGCATGTTCCAGCTCGCCCGAAGCGATGGTGTCTTCTTTGAGCTCAGATGCGACCTCAAGGCAGACCTGGAACTCTTCATGGAGGGGGGTCGTGGTTCTTTGATGATAGGTTTGTGATCTGCCGTAAGTGGACACCATCAACCAAGCTGGCGCGGGACTTGCTTGCCTCAATTCCATGCTGGGTCACCTTTGCTACCCTCGGGCACCTCCGCTCTCTAGAGATCTTGGTGCGGGTGGCAAGTTGTGTCGGGTAGCCGTCTCATGCGGGGGCTTGGGTGTTCGCTGCTTCAGGCGCTGCACAGGCCAAAGCCTTGGTGGACCTCCCTGCCAACCGCGACCCCCCAGGTGAGGTGTGGGTTCGCTTCCCGGGTGGAGAAGTTGAGTTGGTGCCGGTCCACTACGGGTTCCTACCGGCCCGGTGCTCTTCCTGTAAGGCATTTGGCCATGGCCTCCACAGGTGTCCCTTTGTCTCCAATAAGACCAGGGAGGAAGCCCAGCAGCGACAGGTCAGAGGAGGTGAGCATCCCACAAGCAGGCCACATGGTGTGTGACATGGTGATGGCCTGGGCGAACCACTTCGAGGTAGGAGCAGAACCAAGAGGAGCCGAAAGTAGAAGAGAGGACCAAGTGGTGGCGACAAGGTGGCGGCAGTGACGAGTGATCAGCCAGAGGCAGAGGAGCATGGTGCTGGAGGCGAGATGGACATCCACCCTAAGCCTGCCTGCCCTGGGGGGATGGGTGCAGATGCGATCCCCATCCCTCAAGCATCTAAGGCCAACCTCCCAGACCCTGCGGTGACGGCGGGCGACGACAAGGCTTCTGACGGGGTCTTCGAGGGTGTCCTGGGGGCTTCCTGCCCCTGTGACCGTGGGTCAGGGGCGGTGGTGGGCGAGCCAAGTCCTCGTGGAGGAGAAGGCACCCCCGCCACCAACCCTGACCTAGACCCAGCGCCTATGGAGGGACCAGATGTTACCACTAGAGACGCCTCGCCTACCAAGGTACCTTCTAGGAGAGGCAAGCACGCCATGTCCAGACCGAGCATGACAGGTACCAGAATCTTGAGATGCACCATCAACAGAAGGCATCTCCCCCCACCATCCAGGAAGCAGAAGTTGGGCATTGCACTCCCTGCCCTGGGATTCTCCATGGAGGGTGAGGAGGGAGGAGGCAAAGAGGAGGGTGGAAGTGAGACTGATGTGGTGGAGGAGATCACAACTCCCGCTGATGCTGATGCTGGATCCAAGCGAAAGCTTGTGAGCCTGAAGTGACCCAACCCCTACCATCTGTTCCCAATGTCAGTGGTGACATGGAACGTGTGCGGCATTTGTGAGCTGGAAAAAAGGAGAGCGGTGACCCTCCTTCTATGACAGCAAGGTGCTTCAATGGTTCTACTGATGGAGACCAAGTTGTGAAGGGATGTGGGAGGCGAGGCGGTGATCAAGGAGATGTTCCCGGGCGGATGGAGTTTCGTGTCCAACATTGAAGCCATGGGGAAAGCCCGAGTGTGCTAGGGGTGGGACCCCCGAGTGTGGTCTATGGTGGTCACTGCCTCCTTGGCACAGATGGTGACGGCTTGGTGCACCAACAGGGGTGGTGTGCGGGTCCTCATGTCAGCTATGTATGCCCATAATCAACCTCAACGACGACATTCTCTGTGGGACGAGTTAGAAGCAACCAAGCCAGCGGGCTCAGTACCCTGGTTGGTGGTAGGGGATTTTAATGCCATCCGCAACGATAGTGAGAAGGCGGGCGGGGGCGAGGTGTCCAGGAAAGTGATGAGGGATTTCAACATGGCGATGGAGAGAGCTGGCTTGCTGGAGTTGAAGACGTACGGGGGCACCCTCACCTGGTCCAATAGGCGGGAGGTGGGTGATCGGGTGTGTTGTCGCCTGGATCGGGTCTTGGTCAACGACAGATGGGTGGACCTCTTCCCTGCTACCCACAGTTGACCCTCCTTCTCCCATCTCAGTGATCACAGCCTGCTGATCACCTCACCATTCACCACCCCTACAAGGAGTCGAGTGAGGCCCTTCAGGAGTCTTAACTTCTGGGCCAGCTGGGATGGATTTCTGGATGTTGTGAGGAGCGCTTGGGGCTCTTCTATGAAGGGCAACCCACTCTACATTGCCGCCATAAAGCTCAAAGATGTAAAGGCCAAGCTCAGGGCCTGTGCAGCAAGACGGGGTGATGTCAGAATGGTGAAGAAGGTGATGGAGAAAGAGTACGCCACCATCCAGGAGGACCTACAACATTCGCCCTATTGCCCTGACCTGACTCAGAGGGAGAAGGAGGTCAGGGAACGCCTAGACCAACTCGGTTCCACTGAGGAGCTTTTATACTACCAATGCAACCACGTCAGATGGATCCAAGATGGGGAGCGCAACACTGCCTTCTACCAAGAGGCGATCAAGAGAAAGGATATGAGGGACACCATTCACTACCTCATCAATGAAGATGGAGAACAAGTCAGCAACTAGGAGGAGCTTGAGGGGGAGGCGGTAGCCTTCTACAGTGACCTGTACAACTCCAGCGACGGTCGTGCTCGAAAGATGTGCCTCCAACCTACTAGCATTCTAACGACGGCCCAGGGATGCCACCTCTGTAGGCCCTTTACACGTGATGAAGTGAGGGACGCAGTGTGGTTGATTGGGTCGGACAAAGCCCCGGGCCCTGATGGGTTCAACGCCAGCTTCTTTAGAAGTTGTTGGAGTGTCATCGGTGATGAAGTAACCAAAGCCATCCTTTGGCTTATGGGAGGGGGGCCTATGGTGCGGGAGGTCAACCACTACTTCCTGGCACTGATCCCGAAGATGGATGTCCCCACTTCTCCCTGCGACTTCAGGCCAATTGCCTGTAGTAACGTTCTCTACAAAATCTTCGCCAAAGTGCTGGCGGAAAGGTTAAAGGGGGTCATTGGGGGGCTAGTCTCACACAACCAAGGTGCCTTCATTCCAAACAGAACCATATCGGACTGCTCCCTCCTTGCAGCGGAGTTCCTCTACAGCTTCGACCTCAAACGTTCACGCCCAAAGGCCTGCCTAAAGATGGATTTATCCAAAGCATACGACCATGTCAAGTGGGAAGCCCTCTAGACAATCATGGATAGAATGGGCTTCCCTCCCACCTGGACAGATTGGATCAGACAATGTGATACCACTTGTTCCTTTTCGGTCCTTGTAAATGGGCTTCCGGTGGGGCTTTTTAATAGCTCGCGTGGGCTTAGGCAGGGGTGCCCTTTTTCACCCCTCCTCTTTACGCTCAACATGGAGTACTTCATTGTGCTCATGTCCGAGGGGGAACGTCAAGGCCGCTTCCGCACATACAAAGTTAAACGCATGACCGTCATGTCCCATATCACTTTTGCAGATGACGTGCTCATCTTTGTGGAAGCCACTAGAAAGAGCCTCTGGGGAGTTAAGAAGATCTTGGAGGAGTTTGGTGATATGGTGGGGGTCCGCGTTAACCTGACCAAGTCCAAATTTTTCTTATCTAAGGCTGCAAGGAACAACGCCACCCTTCTGAGTGGGGTTATGGGCTGCCCCCTGCATGCCCTCCCCACGCGGTATCTGGGCTTCCCGCTTGCTGCACGGAACCACACGACAGCCTTCTTTAACCCCTGCCTAGACCAGATGAAGAAGATGATATCCAAGTGGCCGCCAGATAAAATCACTATGGTCATCCGATGCCTTTTGACTAAAGTAAATCTTCAAGGCCTAATCATGTATTGGGTCTTGCAAGGCCATATCCCAGACAACACGTGTGACCGTATGGAAATGGTGCTGGCTGATTTTGTTTGGGGATCCAACCACCACAACATGAGGTATGAACGCCTGGCCAGACCAACTAAGGAGGGGGGCCTGGGGCTTAAAAGGGTCTGAGACATCAACCGTTGGGCGTCGCTGAAAAGGTTGGTCCATTTCCACACCTGCCTCCAATCACTGTGGATCCATTGGCTATGCAGACGCTATGGGTTCTCCCTTCCTGACCCAACACTACTGTGCCATGGAACATCCAAATCCTGGAAGAATATGGCCTGGTCCTGGGCGGAACATAGCCACCTTTTCGACCTGTCCAGTCATGGCCATGTCAAGCTCATCAATCCCAACAGCAACCATTGGAGAGTTATCCAACCCCAACAAGCCCCCTACGTCATCGGCAAGACCATTTGGGCTGGAACTCTTATCCACAGGTGGAGCTTCACAATCTTTAGGGCCTTCCATGGGGCCCTTGCCACAGCGGACCAGATCCACAAATGGTATAGTGAGGCCAGCGATAGATGCACATTATGCATACAAAGGGAGGATGTCCAACACATCTTCTTCCGTTGCCACTTTTCCAAACACATCCTTACGCATGTCATTGGCCTGTGTGGGCTGAGGGTCCCTATGAATGCTACCATCACCGAAATTGCCAGCCTTATAAAGGACAAAACCAGGGGCTGGAAGGGGTGGAAGTGGCTGGCCATTGCTGCTTGGACGTGTTCGGCGTACTTCATCTAGAAACAACGTAATGAGAGATGGAACAATCAGCAATCCCTAAGCTCTGCGGAGTGCCGGGACATGGTTGTCAAAACCACATGATGGCTCGTTGAGATACACAGATGGAGCTCGACTATCCCGGCCCAAATCAGCAGGATGTGGGGGATCTCCTTTACTTACTAGTTGTTTGTTGTTTAGATTTTGTACAGAGCCCATGGGCTTAGTCGGGGTTTTTGTAGAGTTACCCCCGTATACACATCCCATTTTGTAGTCATATAGGGATGGTGGGACGCACCCCACACCTTCGTTACCAGGTGAGCGGAGTGTCCTATTTACATGGGTTTTCTGTTTGAGGCTTGCCAGGAGCCTGTTCGACCTGGTGCCTCTCGCACCTCGGGGTCCCATGTAAAGGTGGTTCTCCATGGGCCACCTTCATCGTTATATTTACCTGTCTATCAATATAGACTATTCCAAAATCTAACTTGAGTTGTATTATGTGTCACTCTATACTACTATTGAGTAGGGATTCCAAGTAGGAGAATATGTTGGTAGATGTTATGTGTAATACTTTTACGCATGTATTGTCACATTTCTAGGATGGGTTTATATCAATATTTTTATTTGCATAGGGGAATTTATCAACAATTTTTATCTAGTATAACTAAATAGTTCTCTGGCTATACCTTTTGCAAAGAGATTGACCAACTTTCATTTTTTTCATAAGTAATGATATAAATATTTTCTTGGGATATATTATCACAAATATGGTGAACATAAATATGTTTATCTCCATTAATAATAACATTATTAGAGAAAAAATAAATAACAATAGGTATTACACTTGATAGGAGAAGCACTAACAATTATATCAAAATCAGGTAGCATTTGTTTCATGCAAAGGACTTGGACGTGAAAACCATCTACATATATGGATCCAATTTTCTCCATTGAAAGAGATATTGTTTTTTATTCTTAAAGAATTAAGGGACTTGATATGATCCAATGTTGGAACATGAGCCACTAATGCAATTTTAATCAACCAAGAAACCAATATAATGTGCATCAATATAGGGAGCTAAGGTAATATCTTTGATTCAGGTACCATAGACCAAAATTTGTAGTTTCTTCTACATACCTAGGAATTTGTTTAACATCTATTGGATGTGACTTCCTAATGTACAATTGAAACCTAGAATAGAACCCTACACAAAAAATAATACTAGTTCAATAGGCAATTAAATAATGTAAACTTTCTATCATACATATATAGAGCTTTCATCTACGTATCCATCTTCTTCATCTTTAATAAGATTTGTGCTATTTGACATTTTTGTATCAAGTGTCTTATGTTTTAACAACTTCATGTGGTAAACGAGTTGAATACATATTTTCTTTGGTTTAGGAAGTTCCCATGCATAACTTGTTTAATTTGGAATCCAAGGAAGAAGGTGAGATCTATGATCTTATTGATCTATAAATTTTTCTATATTAAGAAACTAATTCCTTCAGTTGGGAGATGTTAGAGAAGAAAAAGTATTATCATTAACATCAATTTGTATCGTAAGAACATTGCTAAAAGTGAAATTCATAGTAAGGATAGAATTGTTTTCCTCATGACATAGTTGTCATCTAGAAATATAGTTTTCAGTGCTCATATCAAAACTAGGGTGATTGTTTGAGACCATGTAAATAGTCATTTAATTTGAAGCAAGACTAGATATTTTGTCATTTTAAGTTTGGGGTACATAGGGTGAGTCTTCTAACTCTTCACTCAAAATGAATTTTAAAGTCCAATTTCATATAACAATAAATTCTCATTACTAAAAAAGAGAATAACCTAACTATAGGTTCTAGTATAGAAATGTGTGCATAAGTTTCATAAAAAAAGTACCTTGCATATTATTGTACACTTGTGAAATGAGGGGGGGTTGTTTCTAACATTGTTACCTTTCTCATAAAGATTGTTTGTGAAAACTACTAACAACAATTTTATGATCATGGAGTCTTAGCACAAGTATATTTATGTAATTATAGTCACATGATCTAGACTATCTCACATAGTGATTATCAAATCACTATTATCATGAGCCCCCTTGATGGACTTTGGTTGATGTAAAGGTACACCTGATATTATATTGCTCTCTAAAGGATGCTCTTTTTTTCACTTTCTCAAACGGTTCACCTAACATGAGCTCCTTTGTATTTTTTTTTTTGAAATCAACGGATCTAATATATTAGATGAGCAAATCTTCTTGAATGCAGTTTGTTACAACAGGTGGTAGGGAGCAACTATTAAGCAAAGAAAAACTACTACTAGCAGCCAATCGGGCTAGCTGATGTGCTATTCCATTCGCCACTCTACGACAGTAAACAAAAGAAATACTAGCAAAGAAACTTTTAAGAAAGCTTATGTCCTCAAGGATAGAACCCAGGAGATCCGCTCTCTTAGTCCCATTCACAATGAGCTTGATCACCGCTTCGGCATCCGATTCCACCATTAGCTGTGAGAGGTTCATCTCTTTGGAAAGGAGGAGTCCTTCTCTAATAGCAAGAGCTTCAGCGCATATAGGATCCTTGAGTGTCGGCTGTTGTTTCCCTTCTAGCTTTGTTGCTTCACCCGTAGTTGTCCGCCACACCATCCCCAAGCTGTCTTTTCCTTGGACGTTAACCGCAGCATCGTAGTTCAATTTGAGAACACCCTGCGGTGGTTTGCTCCATTGCACATGTGCAGCCGTCGTGCTCGGGCTGCAAGCATTGCTACTCGGCGCCGGGCTGCTACGGACCAATGGTAACAGGGTGTTCTTCATCATGTGGGGGTGCCGCACCCTGTTCCCAAAGATGATGTCGTTTCGCCTACTCCATATGGCCCAAAGAGCAGCAGCCATGTCGACATCTAGCTCACCTTGTTCTGGCCAAACCGCAGCCATGATGGCTGCCTTGACTGGTTTTGCGCCCATCTCTTCTATACGGTGTTGCACTTCCAACGGGTAGTCCTTCCATAGCTCCCATGCCTGGTCACATTTGAAAAACATGTGCCCAATATCTTCCTTCTCCCTCCTACAAATGGTGCATATTCCATCCTCATGGCAGTGCCTATCAAACAGCCTACCAACCGTGGCTAAGGAGCCGACGAAACAACGCCATAGAAAGTGAGCCGCTTTTGGATATAGACCCGTCTTCCATACAGCCCGCCACACATCCTTTTCCTCCTGGCTGACCGGTTGCCCATCTCTTCTCAGTTGTTAGGTTGCCAACCAATATTCCGACCTCACCGTATAATCCCCGCTCTTGCTTGGTTTCCAGAAAATTCTGTCCTCCCTTGCTGCGACCCCTAGAGGAATAGCTAGCACCATAGCAGCCATGTCATGTGATAGTAGCTCATAGACCAGCCCGCAATCCCACTGTCCAGTCTCTTGATCAATAAGTTGATTGACTTTTTGCACCGTCGGTGAAGATATACCCATCCTCCCTTCTATGCTTCCATTTAAATTTGGGATCCAACTATCAGTCCATATATTGATGTCTTTGCCATCACCCACTCGCCATTGCATGCCTTCGAGCACGATGCTTTTAGAATTCCAAATACTTCTCCACGTAAAGCTTGGGTTGTGACCCCTTCTAGCCTCTAGAACACTACATGAAGGAAAGTACTTGGCCTTTAGAACTTTGTAAGCCAGTGTATCTCGCCTGTGAAAAAGCCGCCATACTTGATTGGCAAGGAGAGCTTGATTAAAAGCGCTAATGTCTCGGAATCCCATACCTCCTTGGTTCTTCGGCTTACATAATTTTTCCCAACTGACCCAAGCTATCTTCCTTTCTCTGTCTTTTGCTCCCCACCAGAATCTAGCAATAGAACTGTTGATGGCGTCAAGAAGATACCCCGGTAACTGGAAAATGCTCATCATGTATGACGGAATCGCTTGGGCCACTGCCTTGATAAGAACCTCCTTTCCCGCCTTGGAAAGCAGCTTTTCCTTCCAACCTTGCAATTTGTTCCAAACTCTGTCCTGGATATATGAGAAGGCTTGCTTCTTTGATCTGCCCACTCCGGCTGGTAGACCCAGGTACTTCTCGTGCCTCTCCACCTCTTTGACTTGTAGTACTTGACATATCTCGTCCTTCCTCTCTCGGCTGACTCCTTTGCTGAAGGCCACCTTGGTTTTGGATAGGTTAATTTTTTGTCCGGATGCCTGTTCGTACTGGCTGATAATCACAGCTAATTTCAGACATTCCTCCTTGGTCGCCCTCGCAAAAAGAATGGAATCATCTGCAAAGAAGAGGTGAGAAATACGAGGCCCATGGCGGCTGGCTCGTACTCCATGAATATCATTTTGTAGAGAAGCAAGATTTAAGGAAGAAGAAAAAGCTTCAGCACATAAAATGAAAAGGTAAGGTGAGAGAGGGTCACCCTGGCGCAGTCCTCTGGAAGGTTGAGATCTCCTGGTACGTTCCCCATTGATGGCAAAAGAATGAGATACTGTCGACATACAGTTCATGACTTTTTTCCTCCATAGCTCTCCAAAGCCCAACTTCTTTTGTATATAATCAACAAAACCCCATTCCACCCTGTCATATGCTTTTGACATATCAAGCTTCAAAGCAATATGACCCTTCTTCTTCCCCGCTGCACCTTTCATACTGTGGAACAACTCATAGGCCACAAGGACATTGTCTGTGATCATCCTTCCTGGTATAAAGGCACTTTGCTGCTCAGAAGTGATTTTATCCATCATTGGGCGTAGGCGGTTGGCAAGGACTTTTGCTGCAATTTTATAGATCACGTTGCACAAACTAATGGGTCGGAACTCCCCCATCTCTTTTGGTGCTTTCACTTTAGGAATGAGAACTACAAGAGTGGTATTTACATCAGCTATATTGCCTTCGGATTTCCACCACCCTTTTATATAATTAGCTACATCATCTCCCACTATGTGCCAGTATTTTTGAAAGAACATGGCTTTCATTCCATCGGGCCCGGGTGCTTTATTTGGATGCATATTTTTCAGCGCTGTTTGGATTTCTTCCGTGGTGATATCCCTCTCCAGATCTTCATTGTTCGCACTCCCAATTTTCCTTTCAACCCCTTTGGTGGCTGTCTCCCATCCCGTTGGATTTGACATCGTGAACAACCCTTGAAAATAAGTGGTGACGACTTTCTCAATCTCCTCTTCCTTCGTATGCCATTGCCCCTCATCATCATGGAGTCCTTCTATCTTGTTTCTTTTTTTCCTTTGGGAAGCTTTGTGGTGAAAATATGCCGTGTTTCTGTCGCCCGCTTTCATCTCATTCATTCTTGCCCTTGCATGCCAATACTTTTCATCACACCTGTGCCATTCTTAGAGTTTGGCTGTCATGCGGGAACACCTGTCAAGGTTAATTCTATCCGGCGGTAGAAGTTGGGCTTCACCCAGCTGTCCTTCTAATTCTTTTATCCTTCTTCTCATTTTCCCAAACTTCTCGTGCGCCCAGGTTTTTAATTTTAAGCTGCATCTTTCCATCTTGCCATGCAAATCAATCGTTGCTCCACCATCCCATGATTCCTTGAATTGTATGGTTCTTTAATAACCTTGGGATTCAATGTTTTATTTTCTTCAATATATTTGTAATTGTTATTATATTCAATAATCACCTATTTTTCATTATCATTAATGTCTACTTCTTGAAGGTTTGGTGTTATTTCTCCTCAATCATCATCAATATAGATATATTTTCATAAGAAGGGGTTATTTCTCCTCAAGGTTGTTTACTATGTTTTTTGTAGGATATACTATATACACTATATCCATAAGGAATGATTTATAAGTTTTTAATGGAACTTCTCTAAGTTGGCATTAATATAAAAAAAATTTGAGAAACGAAAAAATTAAAGTAATCTATAGAAATATTTTACAATGTCATAAATTATAGTGGATTTTATATAAAAGATGATGAGTAGAATGCAACTTTGAAAATACCAAGTGGTATTTACAAGTTGATCCCAATTTAATTTGGTAGTATTATATTCCAATATCACGGTCCTATATGTTTCATATCCAATTTATATTCTTCCTCTCCGCAAACCCACTTTTCTGAGTTGCTTGGAGAAGAGAAGTTATGAACATAACAAAACTCATCACAAAATTTTCAAACATTTTATATTAAATGCCCCCGCCGTGATTGTTGTATATAATAAAAATTCTACTATTAGGTCCATTTTACATATGTTTGCAAAACGATAAATATATTCAAAGAGTGTCACTTTTAGCGACTAAAAGTAATGTCCATATAAATGTATAGAAGTAATTAAAATACAACAAAATTTCTACTTCTAAGTGATTTTGTGTATAGATATGAAAAGATTAACATCAATAAGTTTTAGAGCACTTTTAGTGATAAGTACTTCAAGTAAAACTTGGATGGCTTTCCTTGAGTACATGTTTGTCATTCCTCATATTTTTAAATCCAATTTATTAAGAAATTTCGTTATCTCCTTTTTTCCAGAGTAACTAATTTATATGTATTCACAAGACATGATAATTTATGATATATATATATATATATATATATATATATATAAATATAAATATATATGGGGCCAATTAATAAGGTATATATCAAGTATATGTAAGTGACTTGAAAACAAAAAAAGTTCATGGCTCTCATATGCAACTTTTAAGGTGAGGGCATATATTAGAAAACACTTAAGAGATCAAACAAAAAAACATATTTATTATAGAAAAAAAACTATATGAGATTTTCATGTATGATATTTAAACAAGAACAAAATCCTTTATGCAAAGATAATTGACCATATCACCTTCTCCAACTATATTTCCCTTACCATTATACCCAAATGTGATCTATCTAACTTTATCATTCTTGAGTGAATTGATAAATACTTTTATTTTGGTAAAAAATATGAGGATCTATACATAAAATCCATTCCTATGTTTCCTACAAAAAGAAAGGAAAAACTCCATTTATTTCATTGGGAATAAGGGTTTTAGTTGGGAAGTTGAACCATATTTCTCTTTCGTTCCTTCCTAAAAGGAAAATAAATAGAATAATGACTATCATTTCTATATAAGTTACATTTAATGGATCTATTGAAAGTATAAGACTCTCAATAATAGGATTGATCAAATTTGTTTAGCCATAGACAAATCATATACCACGTTTACCAATTTGTTTAGCATGGTATAGAATTTCATATAGATTCTTTCTCACAATAAGTAACTTCTTCAAAGATACCTCAAAAGATAATATCATGTTTAGGAGAAGTAACTGTAGAATATAAGCAAGTAAAATCATCTCTAGAAATCAATAAATCAACTTCTAAGCAATGATCTTTGGTCATAAAGAAATATTTAGTAGAGAAAGGGAAACAAATTGCTCCCCTAAACTAGAAAAAAAATATGTTTACATTATAAAGAATTCATATTATGCATCAAATTTCCAACTTTTAAGATATGAACACAATTTTTTTCATCTTGACCCCATTTAAATGTACTTTAAAAAAAGATCAAAATTCTTGTGATCATTACTATCATCATATAAGTTATAAAAAATTCTACATAATTTCTTATTTTGATATGAATTTATCTAAAGAAAAATAAGCCCCATTCAACATATCAAATAAATTCTTCCTTTGATAGTTAATTAAGGTTTATTCGGGTTTGTCTTTTCAATCTTCATAGGATTTATAATGAATAACACAATATATTCATCTTCTTCGCCTAATCTTCCAATATCCTAGAAAGAGACACAAGAAGATTTGTAAGAATTTTTTTCTCATTCTAGACCTTCCTCTCATACTTGCCATATATCCTCATTATGCCTTTATGCTAGAGTGACTTATTTGCCTTTGGTAATTAAAGTTGGAAGGGTCACTTTGTCTACATTCATGGTAATTAAAGTTGGAAGTGTCACTTTGTCTGCATTTGGTAATTAAAGTTTTTCTTGAATTTTTTCCTTTATGTAACATGGTGTCTTCATAACATCAGGAGGAGTATTCACTTGGTGATCACTCTAAAACTTTCAAAGAAACATCTTTTAGCATGTTTCCTACTCATCCTCTTCTTCTCATGCATTAATCTTCACTTTGTATTTATAAATGTTGCATTTGAGGTCTTTAGTAAGAATAATTTGGAGGTATCAAGAATCTTCAATGGCAGTAAGCTTCTTTAATAACTAGTAGGTGAGAGATTGAAGGATCTGATTCACTTGGTATTTCTCCTCTATGTGTTTCACTAGAGCTTTTAAGTCATTAATGAGGCTAGAGAAGCAAAAGTACATCTCATCGATTGATTCTGCCTTCATAATATTAAGGACCTCCAATTTGTGTTGAAGCATGTTGACCATGGAGTTTTTTAATTGAATAATACCTTCATGTGTGACCAAAATATTCCTCCATATGTCATAGGTGGTCTTACATCAGGATATTTGATCAACCTAAAAAGATATACAAATATATATAATTCTTACTACTTGGGCATTGAGGGAGGCATTCATGATGGTATCTTCATTCCATTCTACCATTAACCATGTGCTATCTTATAGGGAAGTGCAACCAATCTTCCTAATATGACATTTTTTATCTTGTATTTGTATTTGCATCCATATTTTATACTATTTATAGCTGGTGTTTCTAAATACTAGTGGATGCATGAGTAGTTTTCATCTAGGTTGAGCAGCCCAAGCGATTTCTTTCAGTCACCATCTAAGAAAGTTGTAAGAAATCATCTCATTTTCATGGGAGTATATGGCTAGTGTTATAACCTCAATTTTTGCTTGTATGAAGTGAAATCCAAATTTTCAAATAAAAGGTGTTGAATGGTTTGTTTTAAAAGAATGGATTCTTTTGTATTTTTTCCCTTGAATGCATGATTTAGTGATTCATACTAATTTGATAAAATCCAACAATGATAAAAATGGAGAGGAGCTAAAAGAAATCCTATAACAAAAGAAATAAAGGAATTGTGTGCATATATCAGAATTCTCTAGAAAGTGACATTGATGGCCACAATTGATTGGTGTTCAGTTCCACAATGTCTTTAATAAGAAAAGGAATTTAAATGAAGATAATAGAATAGAAAAGAAAGAGAAAATATGTGTTTTAATTAATAATGCATGCCTTAAGATTTCATGACTTACATATGAAGAAAAGTCTCTTTTAGTTTCAAATTTTGATTCCAAACTTGACACACACAAAATTTAAATCATTAGGGATTTTCCCTTCAAATTTGGAAGAAAAAGGATTAAAGGTTGAGAGATATGGATTTTCTTAGAAATCCTAATGTGACTTGACTATCAACATATATCCATAAATGTCATGATTTCATTAAACCAATTTTCTAGCTTTTTCGTTAGTGTGTGCGATGAAAACTGTTAGATCTTCAGATCAACGATTGTTGTGTTATCACTTACCTCGAGTAGGAAAAGAAAAAGAGGAAGAGTGGGTAGATAACTTTAGGATCAATTCTCTATTTTTATAATTGATGTGCGAATCTAGAAATAAGCCCGATGAGTTCGTGGCAAGAAATCACACAAACCCATCCCAACTTTCGTAAGATTTGGTGGGCTCAAGGACAATCGTGCAAATTATCGTGGAGGTAGATCCAACCTAGGGGAATCCCATACCTATTAAAGGGATCATAGACCCCTCTGCAAAGGCACAACCTATCCCCAAATCTTCGCTCAGAGCGTGCAAACTCCCCTGTACTATCAATTGCTCATTTTGCCTCATCCATCACCCATGACCGGACAAGCACCTCACTAGAGTTTCTCAGTCATTGGCCCATTGCTCCAGAGTAGCAAACGAGCAATTGAGGCAATCAATCAACTCGCCAAGGTCTGTCGGAGGCAACGACACCCTCGCACATGACTTGGGGAGCAAGGATCCTAGAGTCAACCATGGAGTTGAACGTGTGAAGGAAGAAGAAGATGGAGGAGTGAATTACCTCCTTTCCCCTCGACTACCTTCAGTCCAGGTAAGGTCTTTTGGTCTTTTTATGCTCTGTTTCCACGTTTAATTAGCCCGTCAACCACGAGTTGAGCCACTGAGGTGGAGGGAGCCGATAGGATGGCCCCGATGAGTTAATAGGAGGGGCTCAGTGGTCTTTTCTTAGGTGTCAGGCCCTGATTGGTTTAAAAATGATTTATTTAGGAAAATCATATATTTTTATAGGATTATCCGATGAATATGTGTTATATATGGTTTTTGATCAAAAACCATATATAACTTTTTTGATCAGAAAAATCCATAGAATCCACTAAAAATATAATTGAGGTTTGAATATGCTTGTAAATTGAAAAGTGTATAAATATACCATCTGTAATGGATTTTAGAAATTTAAAATGCTAAGTTTTTAGGATAAATAGATCTAATGATGTTCCCTGAGTATTTTGAGTTAAATATTAACTTTTTGACATAAAAAGGAGGGAATAGACGTGGATGAATAATCTTTGTGCATAATTTTCTTTATTAGGGTTCCATGAATATAAAAGTGCATTAGTGGGCCTAGAAACCCTAATTTTGATGCTTGTGAGTTTTAATGGTTTTAATTGTGAAAATCCATTAGTAAGATAGAGATATGATGTTCTTAAACTAAATTGATAAACAAGACCCTTAATGTGGAAAATTTTAGTAGTTAGGGTTTTTATGAATAGAAGAGTGATTTAAAGGTTTGTTGACCTAAAAGGGTAAAAAAATGGAATATCGAACAAAGAAACCCTAAGGAAACCCTAATAGGACTTAGAAACCTTAGAATGGAATCTGAACTCAATAAAAGATGTTTCAATGAGATTGTAAGGATTAGGTTTTATATATGCTTTTTAGGATCAAGGTTTTCTTGATTTATTTCTTGATTTGGTTGGTTGGACTTCTTGTTTGGATTAGTTGTCTTGCTTGGTTTTGAGACTTCCAAATCATGTATGTGGTTACACATACTGCTAATCACTCTAGTTTCATGGTGATTTTTGAGGTTTTACTAGTTGCTTGAAATTAACTGCATGGATGAACTTTAATTCTTGCAACTATAAAGTTACTATGGCTATCACCATAAATTTATGCATGACTAGGTCAATTCTAGTCGTCCTCTATAGCTTTGAGTATTTTATGAAATTGATGATATGGGTTTTGATCTGCCTGGGGTAGGTTCAACAAATTATCATGATTTGATGTTTGGTCAAACTTTGGCTAGGATTGTATGACTATACATCTCTATGTCTTGGGTCTACCTTTATGGTTGGATCAAATGGGGCTATTTGGGATCTACCATATGAGAAAGGTAGTATCCATTACCACTACAGGGACATCACAGAGGCTTGGATATGTCATATTTGAGTAGTTATGTTTAAGATGTAAAGTTTGATCTGTTAAGAAATAATTTGGTTGAAATATTTGTTACAAATAGACGCAAGCTTTTGGTTCCCCCAAATACCAGTATAATTCATTATACTAGCCGACCTTTTGTTTGTAAGCATTTTAGGGTTACTTGCAGTTATATGCTTACCATAAAGTGCATAATCATTTAAAGTGGCATTGAAAGAATAAAGCTAAATAAAGATTGGAGGATTGTAGATAGATAGATTCCTATCTGGGTTAAAGTTCTCAATTCCCATGTTTTGAAAGGTATGTGAAAAGAATTTTTTTATCATGTTTTAAAATTAGTTGTGGTAGGTTTTGTTAATTATTTTTTATTATTTGCAAAAACCATATGATCCTATTTTGGGATAATGGCTCTAGCTTCTTGGCCTTCCTTAGTTGGGAGTTTTTGAGGGGTGGGGTCATTACATTTGGTATTAGAGCCTGGTTTTCCATATAATCTCTAATAATTACTAAATTTTACAAATTCATTAGAACCAAAGGGAGTTATTAGATAATTTTCCAAAGATGGAGGTGTCTAGAAAAGGATCACGTTCCAGGGGCTGGTAAGATTTTCATCAGCCCCGCTAGTCAGTTTACGAGGACTCCCAGAATCCACGTGACTTCCTAGCCAAAATTTGAGCATTTGACTTGAAATAATATACATTTAGGTCTTCTCATCTATTTTCATCCCTTCTTTAAGGTTTTCTCTCTCTCCACATCCTCCTATGTTTTGGTATTATGAACAATAACACTTAAGGTATCCTCCACCAAATAATAAAATGCATGTAAACAATATGTCATGGATATAAGTCTAGGATACATTAATGTCCAGTTGAGATTGACAAAGTTGGCTTATGTGAAACAACATGGTCTGAACTAGGATTACCGTCATCCTTGACCACCCGAAGTGAAGGCCCTTCTACCAGGAGTATATGTATCCAAGTGAGATGATGGAAGACGTGGCTTCCAAGAAATAGAAGAGAGAAAAAGAGGCCACAGTCGAGGAAGGTCTCGACCCCAAAGTCTCCCCCTCTGACATTCTGAACCCTGAAGGCACCCTATACCTGAAGAGAAATAAGCCCAATGGAGACTCTGATTATGCTATTCAACTAGAAACCACAAACAGACACGTTACTACCTCTAATGATCCATGGTAGAGACAAGAAAAGCGACTCACAAAGATGGTCAGTGACCTTACACTCAGAAGGGTTGCCAGGGGTATGGATGGTGAACCCCTACCTGTCCACCCTCATCATGAAGTCACCATCCACGACTTCATCAACTTGGGTGTTCAAAAGTTCTGGGTCAAAGACGGTTGTGAGGTGGAAGCCTTGCTTCAAGCTATAAAATATGGCTTCCATATTTTGGGAGTACTAATCAACATAAAGGTCCTCTTTGCTACTCAGCTACTTGAGGGAACCGCAAAGCTTTGGTGGGAGGATTATCTTATCAATCGAGATCTGAACATTGCACCAATGGCCTGGAAGGACTTTCATACCATCCTCTAAGCTTACTTTTCCCGAGACATGGATAAAACTATTAAGACTATTCAGTGTCCTACCAAAGGATATCTCAGTTTCACTTATAAAAGTGATGGTCCAAGGAGTGATAATAGGAGAGCCCAGGGTCACTAGAGTGGAAAGAGTAGGAATGGAGGAAAAGTAAAACCATGCACCAAGAAGGACCCCCCAAAATGTTGCAACTGTGGAAGGATACATCGGGGCATGTGTCATTTTGAGAAGAAGGTGTGCTACTATTGTCATAAAGAAGGACATAATTGGGTTTTCTATCCCCTCTCCAATCATCGAAGACCAAGTCACATGATATCTCAACCAATGACTACAACACATCAAAGGATGGTCTCAGTTACTGAAGAACACCAACAGACTCATTTTTCATCATCAGTGATAGACAAGCTCAGAACAAAGCAAAGGACTCCTAGGGAGAAGCCATCTCTAAGAAGGTTATAGAACCCCTTGTATTAGGATGTAGGACATAACAAAAGGATGTAGATGAGGCATGTGGAGCATAATGTATCAGGATTCATATAACCAAATTAGAAATAAGGTTTTTTTGTGTGATCCAATTCTAGAATGATAGCTCACATGGTGTAATGATAATATTGATTCTAGGAATAAAATGTAGTATGCTTGCATTTAATGATATATGTTACTGGTTCAGGTATGATTTTGTGAACCTTAGCGTTGTTGAGTATTAGTTTTATCTTTTCCTAGAAGGGACCCTTCTTAAAAGAGTGAGTTCTAAAATTAACCAAAGAACTAGGGTAAGATTAAGGGTCACTTCAAGGAACGTGAGAGATTAAATGTGCAAAGCACAAAAGCATATTGATTAAATAGGATTCTTTAGAACCAATTATGACCATCTCTAAGGGACATGAAGAAAATTCACTATGGAAGTGAGCAGGCCCAGATGGGAAGGTCGCCATGTTTCCCAAGAAGGGCCATAAGGAAAAGCTATGAGTGTCTTTAGAGATGAAGGAAATTCAGGTGAGAACTCTAAAGGATACAATATGCTTGGATATCATCAAAGGAACCACAAGAAAAATATGTGAATCAAATAAAATAAAGTTATGATAGAACCCTAAGTCAATCCTAAGGTCAAGTCAGGATGAGACAAATGGGATTATGAGCTGATTTTTCCCTAAATGCACAATATCATAGGGTCAAGAGGTAACCTCTATGTTTGTCTGCAGCTCATGGGTTAGGAGGTTGGATGCCTTCATGAGTTCATGGGGCCTGAGGGGTAAATGTGAGAGGCACTTCGTAGATGCATAAGGGTAAGATCACCCTAAAAGTTCCAGTACCTTGAAGACCTTAAGGATATGACTAAGGAATTATGATAAGACTCCAAGGTTATGAGAAAAGTCTTCTTGCATGTGTATACATGGAATTGAGGGAATGGTGGTATTCATGGTATGAATTCATGTCGAGAATGATTCAACCTAGACTAGAAAATAAAATGGTGATGTGTGATGCACCATCTCTACTCTTGGAATGGGATGAGCTTTGTATTTGGACTGTAGCCAAATGCTTATTTCATCTTGTTATGGGTGTGAGAGATGGGGCAAAATGCATGCCATACCAGGAATAAAAGTGATATGAATAAATACTTAAGTTGAAATTTTTCTTGAGAATTGGAGGAATTACCACACCCTCATGAGTGAATATTGGATAAATAGTTTGGAAACCTAGATGAACAAAGGTATCTTCAAATTGAAATTCTAGATGATGATGTAATTTATCAAGTGTGGTTTGAATTCCATGAGTTAATATTGGGTTTGGAAAACAAAATAATGGATGCAAGAGCATGAAGTGCCTACTGACTCAAAATGAACTAAACCTAAAACGATGGATAGAGTATATGAAGGATTATGATTTCACCATTGCCTATTACCTTGTGTAGACTAATGTAGTAGCAGATGCACTTAGTCATAAATAGCTAAGGTGTGCAAATGTTTTGTCTAGTTGGGGGAGAGGACTAGAAGAGTTTCTTAGGTGGACTCCACAGCCGTTACAGAATCAGATCTGTGTGGCTAACATCCAGATAAAACCAGACCTATTAACTGAGTTGGTAGATGCCCAATTAGCCAGTCCAAAACTTGACAAGATGAAAGGTTTGTTAGAGAGACCTTAGACACATCTCTCAGTGGAAGTAGATGGTGGAATCCTCTACAAGAGTTGTATTTGGGTTCCTGAAGATTTGTCCTTGAAGAATCCTATATTGTACAAAGCTCATGGCTCTAAGTACACGGTACACCCTAGCACTACCAATATGTTGTCTCTTGATGAAATTGGAATGTTCCTCGATATAATCACTCACTTCATCGATGTTGTGTAAAATATACAAGTGACCTTGATCCAACTGCTCACGGCTGATTACTTTCACCCGTGATCCCAAAACTCCTTTGCCAAAATGCTCCTTAATATTCTTGTCATGCACGGGAGCGTCATTACCACTCAGAAAGTCATTACAAAAATCCATAACCTCTCTCACCACATAACCCTCAATAATACTCCCTTCAGGATGATAATGGTTTCAAACATCACCTTTAAAAACACTCATGTATCGTTCTAAGGGATACATCCAATGCAAAAAAACCGGTCCCAACATTTTCACTTCCCTAGTCAAGTGGACAACAAGATGTACCATGATATCAAAGAATGAAGGAGGAAAATACATCTCAAGCTAACATAGGGTAACAACCACTACTCTTTGCAAATTATTGAGAGTATTAGGGTCAATAACTTTGCTGCACAGACTGTTGAAAAAGAAACAAAGTCTGGTGATTGCAAACCTTACATGCTTCGAAAATATAGATCTAATTGCCACAGGCAATATTTGTTGCATTAGAGTGTGACAATCATGAGATTTAAGACCTATCAACCTCAGATCTTTCATTGATACCAATGTACGGATGTTGGATGAGTAACCATGTGGCACCTTAACATTAACCAAGCATTCACAAAATGCTTTCTTCTCCTTTCTAGACAACGTGTAACAAGCGGGAGGTAAGTATGTTTTTCGATCGCTACTAACTACTTCTGTTAATTTTGTCCTTATTCCCATTTCACGTAGGTCCATTCTGGATTTTATCCCATCTTTAGTCTTACCTGGTATATTCAATAGAGTACTGATGACGCTATCACATTTATTTTTCTCAACGTGCATGACATCGATACAATGCCTGAATGTCAAAGAACTCCAATAAGGATGATCCCAAAATATCGACTTCTTCTTGAATAAAGACTTGTCACTCCTTGTGGCCATCGTACATTGTGATCTCTTACCAAATTCATTGGCGATGTCTTTCACTCTTTCATAAACATCCTCCCCTGATATAGGTTTAGGTGCACTACGTTCCTCATTCTGTCCATTGAATACTTTGCACAACCTATGATATGGATGAAATTTTGGAAGAAACCTTCGATGAGCAAGATATACAGTCTTGCCACCGTGTTTTAGTCGTATTGAATCAGTGTTCTCTTCACATATAGGACACGCTTTAGATCCTTTGACACTATATCCAGACAAATTCCGATATGATGGAAAGTCATTCACAGTGCAAAATAACATAGCGTGCAAACAAAATGTCTCTCTTCGTGAAGCATCATAGGTCATCACACCTTCACCCTAGAGCTTCTTCAAGTCATCAATCATAGGTTCAAGATAAACATCGATATCATTTCTAGGTTGTTTAGGGCCGGATATCAAAGACGACAGCATAACATACTTATTTTTCATACACAACCAGGGAGGAAGATTGTATATAACAAGCACAACTGGCCAAGTGCTATGTTTGCTGCTCAATGTCCTGTACGGATTCATCCCATCCGGACAAAGCCCAAGTCTTAGATTCATGTCCTCTTCACCAAATTTAGTGTACAATAAATCAATCTTCCTCCACTGTGGGGAATCAGACGCATGTCATAGGATCCCATCATTATTTTTCTTAACATCTGCATGCCACCTCAAATTCTTCGCATCTATAGGATTGGCAAACAAGCGTTGAAACTGTGGTATTATAGGTAGATACCACATCACCTTGGTGGGAGAACCAGTTTTGGACTCCCCTGAAATCATCAATTTATACCTTGACGCACCACATTTCGTACAATCTTTCAAATCCACATAGTCCTTTTGAAATAATACACAATCATTCTTGCATGTGTGTATCTTCTTGGCCTCCATTCCCATTGGGCACAACAATTTCTTTAACATGTATGTTGAGATCGGCAGCTCGTTTCCTTCAGGAAGAATTTCTTTCAACAAAGACAACAATGACGTGAAGCTTTTGTCGCTCCATCAATTGTTAGCTTTCAGTTTATACAATCTCAACACAGTGCTAAGCTTCGTAAACTTACAATCCATGTATAATGGTATCTCAGCATCATGCACAATGTTTCTAAACATGGGAGGTGGATCGGTGTGCTCTACCCCACAACTATCCAGCATCGCATCAACGATGTCTACCGTAACTGGTTCATTCACATCTACGTCATCGGAGGCAATTTCTTCTTCCACACAAGCACTGCTATCGACATACACTGGTTTCAGGTTTGAAATTTCTCCGTGCCAGTGCCATTCTATATAGCCTTGTACAATCCCATTGCACATGACATGACTTCTGATTTCGTCACCAGTATTGACTTTCAAGTTGTTACCGCAATGCCTACATGGACAATAGAACCTATCTCCAGGTTGTTTCCTATGTTCCTCAGCAAATCTAATAAATAGATCAAGACCAGAAATAAACTCTGGGGTGCAACGATTGCGAATGGACATCCATGATCTATTCATTCTATGATCAAAGAGAAAATAAGTATATATTACAACAAGATTAGGGTCTAGGGTAAACAGATTAGAGTTTATAGTTAAAACTTTAGGGTTTATACATGTGATGTCATTCTTATATATAATAAATGTGTACCACCTATCCCATTCTTGAACACCTAATCTCACTAGTAAGTGTATAATGTGTATTTGATTTTCAAGAAAATTTTGGTAGCATTTCCCCGCTGTTCTCCAAGTGCATATGTACTTAGAGAACAAATGGGGAAATGCTGCCGAAATTTTCTTGAAAACCCAATACACATTATACACTTACATCCTAAGTGAGATTAGGTTTTCAAGAATAGTCCCAAACTGGGGACTATCCAAGATTTACTCCTAATGAGTAAATCTTGGACGGGTTTCTAAGCCAGCAAATACAACACTAGTTCCTTGTTCACGACCCCATTCAACACACAATTTTCTTATAAAAACACTTGTGGACAGCTATAACAACATATCAATGCTTCCTAAATTAATCAATGTATTAGGAAGAGAGAGCATGACACATTAATATCTTATGAATGTTTAGATGCATTTATACTATCAATTCCTAGAGTTTACTGAATTAGGTCAAGCATGAGGATTAGAAGCACAAATATATGCAAGCACAAGATTTATTCATATCCTAGGTTGGTTTACAATATCAACATCTAAATAAGTAAACTCAAAACATTAGATAAATAAATATAATAAGTAGATAAACAAATACAAAGCAATAGATAAAAAAGTACATCTCAGTTGATAAACAAATATAAATCAAGAGATGCTTAAATAATTTTATAAAGTAGATGAATAAATATAAAGCCATAAATTTAAATAATGTGATGAATAAAAAATCAATAGATGAATGAATGAGTAGATAAGTAAATACAAATTAGTATTTAAGTAAAATAAAATCAGAGCGTCTTGCTCTGGAGCTGGGAGAGAGGGCGACACAGAGGGTTTTTGGGGATGTTTACCTCTGTTTGAGCCCAGTTGGGCATCTTGCTCTGGAGCAGGGAGAGAGGACAAGACAGATGGGTGCACGTGGAAGTTGAACGAGTAGGCCGAGCAGGCAACCAGCGAGCGAGCAAGGAGGAGGGAGAAGGGCGGCGGTGAGCAGGCAGTAGGCGGTGAGCTATGGAGCAGGAAGCCAATGAGTGGCGATCGCTGGAGCAGGTAGAAGGCCAGCGACCTCTGGAGCAAGCGGTGAGCTCTAGAGTAGGAAGAAGGCTAGTGATCTCTTGAACCGGCGGCGGCAGTAGGGAGAACGGTGGCCGACGGTGGTGAGTAGGGAGAAGGGTGACGGTGGCACACAAGGAGGAGGGAGCAGACTGGATGACCTCCGGTGTTGGGAGCGGCGGAAGGGTCTATTTCTCATGATGAAACAAAGACGAATGGGGAAGAGTCTGTTTCTCACAGGGCCTATTTAGTTTACCAAGGCGATAGTTATCTAAGAAATCGACACGCAATATACATCAGTGTCAGTTTCCAAAAAAAACTGACGTCTATTGGACAATCTTAACCCTAAAATATTTCGCGGGGATGGCGCGAGAAACCTTATTAGCGTCAATTTTTCCACAAAAACTGACGACCTTTTTTGGTAATTTTTTTTTGTCTTTAGGCGTCGGTTATTAGGTACCAAACCGATGCCGTATGTGAAACTTTGAGGGTAATTTTTTTTCGCTCGAAAATTTGGATTTGGCGGGCTATTTTAGGTGTCGGTTCGTCTTAGGGAGCCGACACTTAATAAAAAGTGATACCTGTGTCTGGCCGGTCTTCAAATATAGATGTCGGTCTCTATAATTAGCCGATGTTGTAGGGTTTAGGCGTCCGTTTTAGGTAATAACTGACGTCTCTAAATGTGATGTTATTAGATATTTCTGTAGTAGTGGAAAGAGAATAGGGTGAGGGGCTAACATCTATTTTCTTGAGTGCATAAATCATATTTATAATGGATAAAAAGGTAGATTGATCCTAATATTGTTTTCTGACTTCATCATTCTTTTAGAAAAATTGACGTCGGAACTTTTTCTAACAAGCCCCTCAATTATTATTTATTTAAGAAAATAAAATTTTAAGATTTAAATTAATGTTGAAAATTTGGGATGTTACAAGCAGTGACCTACATGGCCTCCCATAAAGAGCTTCAAATGCAGGCACCCCGATACGTGACTCAAAGTTGTTATTGTAAGCAAACTCAGCTAGGGGTAAGTACTGCTCCCATGATCCACCCCAATCGAGCACACATGGTCTTAGCAAATCCTCTAACATACAAATTGTTCTCTCTGACTGTCCATCAATCTGGGTGTGATATGTCATGCTAAACTTTAATCTAGTGCCGAGTTATTCTTGCACTTGCGTCAATAACTTGGAAGTGAGCTTTGGGTTAAAATCAGAAATAATCAAACTCATAACACCATGCAGTCGTACTATCTCTCTAATGTAAAGCTTAGCTAGACCTGTCACTTTGGTAGTGGTTTTTAAGGAAAGGAAATGTGACGACTTGGTAAGGCGATATACCACAACCCATATTGCATTATGGCCTCTATTAGACTTGGGGAGACCCACCACAAAGTGCATGGTGATTTTCTCCCATTTCCACTCAGGAATTTCAATCAACAATTGCAATCTACTTGGTCACTAGTGTTCATCCTTCACCATCTAGCATGTGAGACAACTGGACACATATGAAACTATATCTATCTTCATTCTAGGCCACTAAAAGTACCGCTTCAAGTCCGATCCAATTCATTGTGGCTTGGTAGAGAGCATAACAAGACATTTATTAAGTGGTTTGAAGATAAAGTCTTACATCAACTATCTCAAACATCAGATAATCTTACTGAAACCATCAAATGCCTCGCCTTTAAACCAAAATTGAATGTTATGTCTTATGAAGGGTTTGACATAAATGGTTTCTCATATTACACAAAGCGTCAAGATGATAAGAGTGTCGTACAAAATAGTGGGGTCACCCTTGAAGCGTCTTCATTGTTTTTTGCAAGTGCAAAGGATAAAAGTCCACGTGAAGCTAAAATGTCATATTACGGTGTCATTGAAGACATATGGGAGTTTGACTATGTATATTTTAGAATGTCGCTCTTTAAATGTAATTAGGTTGACAACAACAAAGGAGTTATAGTGGATGAATTGGGTTTCATGTTAGTGAATTTTTGAAAAGATTGGCGAGAAGGGTGAACCATTCATATTGGCATCACAGGCAAAACAAGTATTTTATATCGATGATCCTGCAAATGATAAATGGTCGGTTCTTCTTCATGGTAAAAGACAGTTCATTGAAGATCCTATAGATGAAGAAGAGTACTATGATAAGTATGATGACTCCAATCCATTCTCAGTTGGGTTGCCAACACCACCAAACATTGAAGTTGGGGATCACAATGACTTGTATGTTTGCGGGGATCATAATGAATGATTGTTAATTGATAAAAGATCACAATATTAGAGGCATGGATGTTTATATTTTTATAATGTTCCCATGATGACTGTGTTGATGATCACCGTGAGGGTGAGGACGTGCTTGCACCGCCTAACAATGTAAGTTTTAAGAATATATCCCTGAGGTTTCTATCTATATGTTCATTTATAATTACATTATGTAAGTGTGTTTTTATCAAATTTGTAGGATACTAGTTAATAGAAATTCTATTTAATTTGCAGAGCATATTTGATCTGGATGAAAGGATGCATCGTAAATGTGTGTTGCAACGTTGTGGGAGGGTCCTAAGAAACTATAGGACCAATCTCACCCGAGATTACATACGCGATTCTGAGAATAGGTTCTTGATTGATTCCAATTCTAGACATTGATCAGTATTTCACTAACTCCACACTAATAATTTTTGTTTTTATTCTCTTTGAAAAATAAATATAGGAAGAAGGAAGCCACACATCAATGGAACTACTTGGACCCCAAAGACTGGGAGAAGTTTGTTACCCAAAGAAAAATAGATGAATTCAAGGTATTAAGCACCACTCCCAATTTAATTAATATACATTTTTATGTATTCACCTATTCAAGATTAGCCTTTAGTGTTACTAACTAAATCAATGTGCTAACTAATTAGGCTATCAGCGATGCTCAATGAGAAAGGCATGCACTGAGAGAAAGCAAGCATCCCAAACTAAGGTTATATAGATATATAGTGGGACTAAGTTGACGATCCCACTACGAAAATAGGTTACCAACAACTACATGTTACGACTAGGAGGTCATGATTTAGAAACTGTATGCATTAGCAGGAGGACAAACAGATTTCACCACGAGTTAACATTGAAGAAGGTCTACTAACCTACACTGATCTAAACAAGTTTATCAGTACTAGCCTAAGGCATAAGTATCATTCGTCGGGACAATGACGGTCGTGGAAGCTTAGTGGCCACCAGCTTAGTGGCCACTACACGTTCAACTGTAGAATGGTACTTGTGCCTTAGGCTAGTATTGATAAACTTGTTTAGCTCAGTGTAGGTTTGTAGAACTTCTTCAATGTTAACTCGTGGTGAAATTTGTTTGTCCTCCTGCTAATGCATACAGTTGCTTAATCACGACCTCCCAGTCATAACATGTAGTTGTCGGTAACCTGTTTTAGCAGGTGGGATCGTCACCTTAGTCCCACTATATATGTACTAAGCTAGTGTTGTATGTAAATTCGGCATTGCTGTTGGTATGCACTATATATGTGTTAGTCTGTCATGTTGTTATATGAATCTGAAACACTTGTGCATGATGCACTTTATGTATTGTATTTGTATCATGCTTCTCTTCATTGTGGCAAAAGCCCTGCTAAGAGTGGGAATTTTTCAATATTATTTTGTTGACAATGATGACAATGATGAATAAATAATAACTTTGTTCTCATAATTAATTTTGTGTGAATGTGAATGATTTTTTATGAATTGTCATGTATGTGAAAATCATCAATACATGAATGTTTCTACATGTATCTGAATGTGAAAAGAGATGAAATAAATGGAACTGTAGGTTGCTACTGGTTTCTACATGCGTGTGATGAAAAAATAATATGAATTAAATATTCTTATACATGAGTGTGAATCACATATATATAATATTGTCCATCATGTTAATTTTGCAGGTTTTTGGCCTGTTGTTGGCTAATATCAATGGATGTCGTAAATCATGTAGTTCATAACTGAACTACAGGTTTCTCATCCTACGACCAGCCACAGCAGGTCTGCAGACTGACAGAAAAAAAAAACATAAAATAGGCGTCAGTTATTCAAACAAAACTGACACCTAAGACATACGGCGGTGGTTTTTGACCTAAAACTGACGTCTATGTGACCAAGTACCACGGTCGTGCTGGGAAGTAGGGCAATGGTGCCAGGCAGGGGATATGGCATCGGTTGTTATCACAAAACCGACATCGTTCAGAATGATATGGCGTCGGTTACTGTTAAAAACTGACACTTATAATCCCTTTTCTGGCGTGTTTTTGGTGGCGGGAAGAGTTTTGGCGTCAGTTGTTGACTATACAACTGACGCCTATAGTCCCTTTGCTGGCGCGTTTTTGGTGGCCGGAAGAGTTTGGGCGTTGGTTTTTACTAAACAACCGACGCCGATATTCCCTTTGTTGGCGCGTTTTCGGTGGAGGAAAACATTTTGGCATCGGTTGGAATCTGACGCCGAAGGTGTCCCCCTTTAGCGGCGCCCACTTGGGTGTCACTTTGAAATCGAAACTAAAGAGCTTAAATAATCGACACTGAAAGGATTTTATGTTGTAGTGTTCCTAACCTTAAATAATGTTTAGGGGAAGTGAAAGAGAGAAATAAAAGGTTCCAAATTCAAAATTATACTTTGTATAACTTAAGCAAGAAGTAATTCTCCTTCCTTTCCTGGTTTTAATAAGAAGAAAATCCTTTTCTCTCTCATCCAAGAAAAGGTTCTCAAAAAGTCATAGAAAGTAAATGGTATGATCATGGAGTAATTAGTAAATACTTATCTCAAATTTTGACTCCAAGAAACACAAAGGAAGGCATTTAATGCATTAAAATCAAATGGAATAACATTTATTGAAATAATAGACAAAACATGTGAAAAAAAGAAATATAATTTTATAGGAAGAATATAGACACCTTCTTGGACATGTGATCCAAATTTTTACTCATTTTGACCGTGTTTGACCCTCAAAATCAATTAAGGAAGTTTAGAGTATAGTTGGATTAAGACTTAATCAAAATTTCATTTAATGCACCGAATTACTAAAGTATGGATTTTTTAGTGTTATCCATGCTTCTTTTTCAATTTTCCTTTTTAGGCACAATCAAATGGTCATCATTTTACTTTGCTCGCAATCTGATAGTCATAAACCCATCCCCTACCTCCTTCTTGTTCGTAAGTCTAAAACCAATTACCTATTATTCCTTCTGTGATCGTTTCTCTCTTGTCTTCCCACCTCGTCTTGTGACTTCTTCTCCATTTTATTTGTGAGACCTTCCTAATCCTAATGAACCACCGCTTTCCCTTCCCATCTCTATATTGACAATTTTCCGCCTTGAACATACAAGAACATAAATGAGGATAGATGAAATGTAGTTACTAGTGGTGCTCATTAAACTCCCTATTAGAGAGGGAAAGCTTTAATGTTGACTAGCACCTCCCTAGAGTACACGGTATACGGGGAGATCCCTACAGTACAAGGTACACGGGGAAGGGCCCACCATTTATGTATGTGTTAAGTCCACCATAGTAATGCATATTCATTCTAAATGTGGCTAATTACTTGGGAGTACCTAATTTTCTGCCTTTAAGTAATGTTTTCTTTCTCATTCTTCAATTTTGAGTATATTATATGCCATCGTAGTATAGATTTTAATTCCACGTACCAACTTTTGTTGATGATTTTGTTTCTCGTATTTTCTAGGTCTAGAGCTAGAATGGGATAAAAGAATAGGATGTGATAAAGATGTATAGATTGTACCTATTGTCTAAGATCCTGTTAGCATACATGTTCATAGAATGTAAAATATTCATTCAATATGTAATTGTAAATTATTATGCAATATACTTGTTGAATGTTGAGAATTCCATGGTGTATGTTATATTTGAATGTTCACGTATGCATATTGCTTCCGCAACGCACTCTGATACAATTGGCTAATGTTTTTGGATTTTGTCTTCTCATCTCCATGGGGTTTTGAGAAGGTGAAAATCCAGGGACGTTACAGTTAGTATCATAGCATGAACAATAGCTACACCTAAAATTACTCACCATGAAACATAAAAACTAAATTTCACCTTTTACTTTAAACCCTAGAAACTTAGTAAGTTGTTTTATAGGAATAAGGATTGACTTAGCCTATAAGTTAGAACCTAGATGTTCAAGAACTAGGTTTAGACAAGTGTATGAAACCCTTTCCATATAGAGCTCATATGTATTGGGTAGCTACACTATTCTACACCCTGTTCTCACCATTTCACTTGGTGACATGGCACTAGACTATCTACTGTGTGTGGGACACTCGATTTTGCTGATTTGGTTTTGTTTTCCAATCGGCTCGATCCTCGATAGTTTTCTATGACGGTCTGCTTTCTTGAAGAAAAAATATATAATATTTTATCATATATATATGTAAATATAAAAATGTGTCCCTCACACTAGAGAGTATTTAGTGTTCATGCGACCTAAGTGAAAGGGAGTGACATCAGTCTAGAAGAGAGAGTAGTATAGATTAGATGTCTAGAACCTTATCAAGATTTGTGATGCATAGAGTAGAACATATAATGATAGATGATATAAGCAAGGATGATCTTATCTAAGTTCTACCTCTAGTGATATAAGTTGTTTTATATGGATCTAAGTTTTATATGATTTGAATCCAATTTTGGAGAATCTAAGCTAAGTCTTGATGATAAAAGTACATACTCTTTCTTACTTAAGAGGATCTAATTTAAGATAAGGTTGAATATGCATAAGTCTCAATCTCTTTTACAAAGGAGGTTCCCTACATTAGGACAAGATATGTGGTGAACTCCAAAGAGAGTGAGACCCACAAGGAGAGGGTCATAGGGCCTACCCCCAATATATGAAAAATATGAGATAATGTGAATGATGTGTCCTAAGCTAAGTTACTCCTGAGCATATGAGTTGAGTCCATTTGCATGAGTTGGGTTATTAAAAAAATGATGGGTAGGCGACTCATAATGAGAAAGTCAATCCTTTTGATTGAATTATGTATTAGCTTAATTGACATATGTTTGTGAATCTCATCATTAGCTGCAAGTGAGGTGATACATGAACTCTAGTTCCAAGAATAAAATGCTTCGTGCATAAGATACTCATAAATGTTGTTCCTTCCACTTCTCTTTCTCTATATATGATGCTAGAAACCTTACTTGAGCTATTTGGATGATTATGTATGAAGGGTCACTTAGATAAGATTGACCTATTCTATATTCCCTTCCTATATCATACATGTAATATCCAAGTTTGAAATTATGATAAAGTTGGCTTAGTATATTCTCTTTCCCTCTATAACATGCATGAAACATATAAGATTGAAATCACGATACGTTTGACTTTAAAATATTCTCTTCCCCTTCATATGAAACAGGAATGATATGATGCTGAGATCATGGGATAAACTTAGTATATTCTCTTTTTCACTTCACATAATACATGCAAGACATAAAAAGTTGAAGTCATGAACTTGATATAAAGATAGTTTTGGATCATAGGGTATATGATCAGAAATATAGTTCGTAACTTTGATCCTTCTCAATGTATGCTTCCAAGTTGAGTATGAATATCACATCATAGGGTGAAACCCTAATGGTCACTCAGGGTGTTATGAGTTTGAGTTGATGCTCTTAACGTTTGAAAATAGGAGTTATGCGTTTTCTTGAGGTGAGAGCGGCCCGGGTGGTACTCCGGATTACCCCCCGCCCGGGTCCCCGAGCCGAGTCGAGTGGGTATAGAGTTGATAAGACCCGAAGGCTTGAGCGCTAGCGAGGGCATTTTCAATCCGGATTATAAACAATGAGCCCTTGGGGAGGTGGTGGTGGGGGTTGGTTTGGACGCCTACTTGTTCCAACAGCAACAAAAAATATTCGTCGTATTGTTACGTAAGACCTTCTTAAGTAGAAAAATTCTAATATCAAGGATGAAGATAAATCTACTCTAATGCTGAAATACTAGTATGATGTTGATAATAAACCACACTAATGTTGTTAAGCCTGATAATTCTAGTAAATGATGGCATGAAAGTTAACATTACCATATGATTAATTGGGTGAAGCATGAATCCTTGAGTAGTACCTTCTTAACTTCATATGTATGGATAAAATTATTGTACTTCAAGGACTAGGAGGATGCAAATCCTAAAATATAAGAATGTCATTTGATGACTAAGACACTAAGTGATGCTACAATTCCTTAAAAAAATGATGCTTCCACCTATATAAGGCGGGATGGGTACACCTTTTATGCTCTAAATCCTAAGATAACAACCTAGGGTGCTTGCAATATTATGACACACTTGTAAGTGGTGACTTAGAGAATGTAGAGACTCCTTGATATCACCTTAATTTTGAGACTAGTTGAATTTCGAGGACAAAATTCTATATAAGGTGGGGTGAATGTGATAACCCATATTTTAGGGCTCTGATAACCAATATAGTATTTTAAGACCATGTGTGTCATTTACATGATTGATCCAAAATTGAGAAATGGTTTTTAATTACTAGCTCTTTCACCCCAATATAACTAGATATGCAATTGATGATTACCAGACCAAGTTGATTTCAATTATGATGAATAACTTTTATTAGTGAGCATGGGTACTTATGAGGCTAAAAGTTCTAATTAGTAGTCACAACAAACTCAAGTATCCAATTAATGAGACTTGAGGTATGTTAATATCATAATACATGTTTATGGACATGTAGGATCAAGATTTGATGATTATTAGAATTGAGTTCAAGGTATGAACACCAAATTATAAGGTTCTTTGAAGAATTTATTTGCATGTCCAAATAATGGAGTTGTGTCTCAAACATTTATAGGAGTTGCTGTAGGTTATTATCACCCTATGTCTAATGTATTAGAACTTTTGGAGATTTCTGGAAATAGATGTACCTATTTGAATATGAGGACATTATGGACATAAATGTGATCAAATTATATTGTTTTGGTTATTTAGTACTTAGGTGTGACAAATTAGATGTCACACAACCTTCTGGACTTTGGGGGCGCACTGACTCAGCTGGCTGGAACTATAGCTCAGATGTGTGGCTCATTTTGGGCTATTGACCCAAAATCCAATGGTGGAGACTGTGTCTCCTACCTTTGGATCTTGTGGGGGTGGATGAACACAGCCACACGCTCTCCTTCTCTCCATGATTCCAGGGCTGATCAACCACTAATGTGTGACCCCAACTCTCCGGGAGGGTAGGATCTAGCCAATGACCCCTCAGTTGTGCCAAACCAGGGAGAGATGAGAGAGATAGAGCCACACCTCCCACACTGGTTGTCCATCTTTTCTGACAGCACTAAACCAGTGAGATAGGGTGGGGCAGAGGGTCGAATGAGAGAAGATATCTTGGGGCAAATGAACCTTAGATCTCGTAGAAACCCAGGAAACATTCCTTTCTTTGTGAGAAACCCGAGATGAGAGACTCCACCCCACCCTGGTCTGAGTGCATGAAGGCACCAGAAGGGGATGTTTTTCATCTTCCTCAATGTGTCCTTGTTGTGCTCCCAAGTTCCTACAGACCAGACGCAACTCGCTGTCACTTCAGGTGAAGGCGAAAGGGGTTCTATTGCAGATGCCCAATCTTTCTCGACGAGCTCTATCATTACTTGCACCTGCTAGACCGAACGAGGGCTGCTATGCTGCTTCTGTGTAGCCTTCGGAGATGGCTTGGAGGCGTCAAGATGGGAGGAAGGTGCTAGGCCGACGGCGCACAACAGGACCGACGACAGCGGCCTATGCAAGGAAGAGAGGCGGCAATCAGGCCTGAGAACGCTCAAGGTGAGGGAGAAGGAGGACCTGGAGAAGAAGGGCTCTACTATTTTTTTCCGCACTGGAGATCCATCGGTGGTGCTGGCTTTGATCGTACAGAGGGTATGTAGGTGTCAGGCTCTGGTGGTGGCGGCTCAATTACAGATTCCCGTAGACGTTGATGCTTCAAGCGGAAACACAAGAGGGAGGCGAGCAGTTCATAGGTCAACAGGGGGACCGGCTCACACAGATGAACCAGGTCTAGATCAGAGAATCAGCCAACTCTCCACTGAGCCAGGGTGGGTCCCCACCACAGACCAGCAAAGAGTTCCATAGGACATGTGGCGGCCTTGGATTGGCGGATTAAGGTAAATACTTTTCTATGATTCCAGGAAATGATATCAGTTTAGAAAATGCTTTATAAATAGCTCCGATGGCCAATAAATACGCATAAAATACCCACAGACTCAGAAAAACATTATCTTTATTACTAGACCCTTATATCATACCTTTCATGAATAAATAATGATTACATTTAATATATATGATAATGCTTCTTTTTGAGATCATATTATTGGTATAATTCACATATCATGAAGATTAAATCTGAGAAAAATAAGTTTGAACTGTAATATCATCTAGAAACTAAATGTGGACTCCTTTGTTGATATTATTGAGAAATTTTAGGCCTTTTCTCATTATTGCCTAATTACATGTTTAATCCTCATAATAATTATAGAAAATAGGCAAAGTATCAGAAAATTGTGAAATTCATACCATACCTTAATAATGACGTCTGGATCAGACTAAAAATATCAAACACAAGTTTAGATTAGTTTGAACCAAGGTTTGGCCTAAACCCTAATTTGGACCTAAAATACCAAGAATGTGGTGTACCTATATTAATGATGATTAATTTCTTTGAATCAGGTGCTGACCAGTTTATCTAGATGATCATGGATATGTGAGGAATATCTGAACTCATGTACATGGATATAATTATATGACTAGATTTTCTGGATGTTAAATATATATACTTGCTTGCTTGTATTTGAAATACATTGTTGGATGTAGATGTATGTATATTGACAATTTTCTGCCTTGAACATAAAAGAACATAAATGAGGATAAATGAAATGTAGTTACTGGTGGTGCTCATTAAACTCCCTATTAGAGAGGGAAAGCTTTAATGTTGACTAGCACCTCCCTAGAGTACACGGTATACGGGGAGATCCCTAGAGTACAAGGTACATGGGGAAGGGCCCACCATTTATGTATGTGCTAAGTCCACCATAGTAATGCATATTCATTCTAAATGTGGCTAATAATTTGGGATTACCTGATTTTCTACCTTTAAGTAATGTTTTCTTTCTCTTTCTTCAATTTCGAGTATATTATATGCCAGCATAGTATAGCTTTTAATTCCACGTACCAACTTTTGTTGATGATTTTATTTCTCGTATTTTCTAGGTCCAGAGCTAGAATGGGATAAAAGAATAGGATGTGAGAAAGATGTATAGGTTGTACTTATTGTCTAAGATCAAGTTAGCATACATGTTCATAGATTGGAAAATATTCATTTAATATGTAATTGTAAATCATTGTGTAATAATTCATGCTGTATAGATATACATGTTGAATGCTGAGAATTCCATGGTGTATGTTATATTTGAATGTTCACGTATGCATATTGCTTCCGCAACGCACTCTGATACAATTGCCTAACGTTTTTGGATTTTGTCTTCTCATCTCCATGGGGTTTTGAGAAGGTGAAAATCTCGGGATGTTATAGTTGGTATCAAAGCATGAACAATAGCTACACCTAAAATTGCTCACCATGAAACATAAAAACCAAATTTCACCTTTTACTTTAAACCCTAGAAACTTAGTAAGTTGTTTTATAGGAATGAGGATTGACTTAGCCTCTAAGTTAGAACCTAGATGTACAAGAATGAGGTTTAGACAAGAGTGTGAAACACTTTCCATATAGAGCTCATATGTATTGGGTAGCTACACTAGTCTACACCCTATTCTCACCATTTCACTTGGTGACATGGCACCCGACTATCTACTGTGTGTGGGACACTCGATTTTGCTGATTTGGTTTTGTTTTCCAATCGGCTTGAGCCTCGATAGTTTTCACTAACAGTCTTCTTTCTTGAAGAAAAACTATATAATATTTTATTATATATATATGTAAATATAAAAATGTGTCCCTCACACTAGAGAGTAGTTAGTATTCATGTGACCTAAGTGAAAGGGAGTGACATCAGTCTAGAAGAGAGAGTAGTATAGATTAGATGTCTAGAGCACAATATATGTGATACATAGAGTAGAAGATAGAATGATAGATGATATAAGCAAGGATGACCTTATCTAAGTTTTACCTCTAGTGATATAAGTTGTTTATATGGATCTAAGTTTTATATGATTTGAATCTAATTTTGGAGAATCTAAGCTAAGTCTTGATGATAAAAGTACATACTCTTTCTTACATAAGATGATCTAATTTAAGATAAGGTTGAATATGCATAAGCCTCAAGCTCTTTGACAAAGGAGGTTCCCTGCGTTAGGACAAGATATGTGGTGAACTCCAGAGAGAGTGAGACCCACAGGGAGAGGGTCATAGGGCCTACCCCCAATATATGAAAAATATGAGATAATGTGAATGATGTGTCCTAAGCTGAGTTACTCCTGAGAAAATGAGTTGAGTCCTTTTACATGAGTTGGGTTATTAAAAAAAATGATGGGTAGGTGAATCATAATGAGAAAGTCAATCCTTTTGATTGAATTAGGTCTTAGCGTAATTGACATATGTTTGTGAATCTCATCATTAGCTACAAGTGAGGTAATATATGAACTTTGGTTCTAAGAATAAAATGCTTTGTGCATAAGATACTCATAAATGTTGTTCCTTCCACTTCTCTTTCTCTATATATGATGCTAGAAACCTCACTTGAGCTATTTGGATGATTATTTATGAAGGGTCACTTAGATAAGCTTGACCTATTCTATATTCCCTTCCTATATCATACATGTAATATCCAAGTTTGAAATTATGATAAAGTTGGATTAGTATATTCTCTTTCCCTCTATATCATGCATGAAACATATAAGATTGAAATCATGATAAGTTTGACTTTAAAATATTCTCTTCCCCTTCATATGAAACATGAAAGATATGATGCTGAGATAATGGGATAAACTTAGTATATTATCTTTTTTCCTTCACATAATACATGAAAGACATAAAAAGTTGAACTCATGAACTTGATATAAAGATATTTTTGGATCATAGGGTATATGATCAGAAATATAGTTCATAACTTTGATCCTTCTCAATGTATGCTTCCAAGCTGAGTATGAATATCACACCATAGGGTGAAACCCTAATGGTCAAACATGTTACGTAAGCCCTTCTTAAGTAGAAAAATTCTAATATCAAGGATGAAGATAAATCTCCTCAAATGCTGAAATACTAGTATGATGTTGATAATAAACCACACTAATGTTGTTAAGCCTGATAATTCTGGTAAATGATGGCATGAAACTTGACATCACCATTTCATTAAATGGGTGAAGCATGAATCCTTCAGTAGTACCTTCTTAACTTCATATGTATGGATAAAACTCTTGTCCTGGAAGGACTAGGAGGATGCAAATCCTAAAATATAAGAATGTCATTTGATGACTAAGACACTAAGTGATGCTATAATTCCTTAAAAAAATGATGCTTCCACCTATATAAGGCAGGACGAGTACACCCTTTATGCTCTAAATCCTAAGATAACAACCTAGGGTGCTTGGAATATTATGACACACTTGTAAGTGGTGACTTAGAGAATGTGGAGACTCCTTCATATCACCTTAATTTTGAGACTAGTTGAATTTTGAGGATGAAATTCTATATTAGGTGGGGTGAATGTGATAACCCATATTTTAGGGCTCTGATAACCAATATAGTATTTTAAGACCATGTGTGTCATTTAGATGATTGATCCCAAATTGAGAAATGGTTTTTAATTACTAGCTCTTTCACCCCAATATAACTAGATATGCAATTGATAATTACCGGACCAAGTTGAGTTCAATTATGATGAATAAATTTTATTAGTGAGCATGGGTACTTATGAGGCTAAAAGTTCTAATTATTAGTCACAACAAACTCAAGTAGCCAATTAATGAGCCTTGAGGTATGTTAGTATCATAACACAAGTTTATGGACATGTAGGATCAAGATTTGATGATTATTCAAATTGAATTCAAGGTCTGAACACCAAATTATAAGGTTCTTTGAAGAATTTATTTACATGTCCAAATAATGGAGTTGTGTCACAAACATTTACAGGAGTTGCTTTAGGTTATTATCACCCTATGTCTAAAGAATTAGAATTTTTGGAAATTTTTGGAAATAGATGTACCTATTTGAATATGAGGACATTATGGACATAAATGTGATCAAATTATATTGCTTTGGTTACTTAGTACTTAGGCGTGACAAATTAGATTTCACACAACCTTCTGGACTTTGGGGGCGCACTGACTCAGCTGGCTAGAACTATAGCTTGGATGTGTGGCTCATTCTGGGCTATTAACCCAAAATCCAATGGTGGAGACTGTGTCTCCTACCTTCGAATCTCGCAGGGGTAGATGACCACAACCACACACCCACCTTCTCTCTATGATTCCAGGGCTGATCAACCACTAATGTGTGACCCCAACTCTCCGGGAGGGTAGCATCTAGCCAACGACCGCTCAGTTGTGCCAAACAATGGAGAGACGAGAGAGATAGACCCACACCTCCCGCACTGGTTCTCCATCTTTTCTGACAGCACTAAACCAATGAGATAGGGTGGGGTATAGGGCCGAACGAGAGAAGATATCTTGGGGTAAATGAACCTTAGATCTCGTGGAAGCCCATGAAACATTCCTTTCTTTGTGAGAAACCCCAGATGAGATACTCCACCCCACCCTGGTCTGAGTGAATGGAGGCGCCAGAAGGGGATGCTTTTCGTCTTCCTCAATGTGTCCTTACTGTGCTCCCAAGTTCCTATAGACCAGACGCAACTCATTGTCGCTTCAGGTGAAGGTGAAAGGGGTTCTATTGCAGGTACCCAATCTTTCCCGACGATCTCTATCGTTACCTGCACCTGCTAGACCGAACCATGGCCGCTATGCTGCTTCTTTGTAGCCATCAAGATGGGAGGAAGGGGCTAGGATGACGGCGAACAACAGGACTGATGACAGTGGCCTATGCAAGGAAGAGAGGCGGCAATCAGGCCTGAGAACGCTCGAATTAAGAGTATAGAGTCATTCACATTCACACAAAAATAATTATGAGAAAAAAGTTTAGAAATATCATTCTTTATTCATCATCGTCATCATTGTCATCAGATACCCAATTATATTTAAAAATTCCCACTACTTGAAGGGCTTTTGCCCATTCTTCTCTTACAACATCTAATTCCTCCCTCGTATAGGGAGTATGTACATCTAATAACTTTCCACCTGTACTGAAGTCAATTTTAAACACATGCAAAGAGAATGATGTATAAATATAATTAATAATATATAATAAGATTGATATATTTCATATTATCTAATGAGATTATATATAATACCTTATGTATAGTATCGATTTCCATTGTGTCATGTTTGATGATTAGGTCCATAAATCACATTGCATAGTAGGCACATGCCCAGCCGTTGTCTTGTATAGCACACTATAAATTGAAACACACAAAATATTCAAAAATACAAATAAGCACAGTTCACATAAATAATATATACATTGGAATCGGGAAATTACTTTCACATTCTCCCAAATTAGTGGCTGATTCTTTTTCCTGGGGACTTTTCCTCCAGCTTTTTTGAACTCTTGTAAAGCCCTACATGTTAACGTAACACATTAAATTGCATAATTAAATAGTAATGTAATAATAGATGTTAATGAATATAAAAATATTGAATATTTCTCACAGGAATAATGGCCTTTTCATTGTGTGTCCATATAATGTATTCAATTCCTTCCCCGTAGGATCTAGATAATAGACAGTGAACATCTTACGGACAATAACTAGTAACTCCCAATGCCTACCACTACAGGTAAGAAAGTTAAAAATTAATAACTCAAAATCTACAATAAAAATGTAATTTTCTTAAGTCCAAATTATAAGCAAAGTAAACTTACTCGACATTGAATGGAGCTATTATCATTATCTTCTTATTTTTACCATAATATTCAAAAGTAGCACAATAGTATGAAGTAACTGAAGAAGGGTTTGTATCTACAAGACTAATCAAAGATGGAACCAAAAATCCCACATGGGAAAATACAAAATTTGTGCATATCATGTGTAAGTGGCTTCAAAACATGTATTACGTATGCATTAATATATAAGAAACCAGATCACTGTATATAAAACAAGGTGTATGGATGTATAAATAAGATCTCACCATATCCCCAGCTCTATCATATATGTGTTCAGCCAATCATAACGAAACAACTCCAAAATATCTTGTATAAATAGCTTGTTATTGTATGATTGACCTGCATTAATACGTATGCATTAATGTGTAGCCAAAACTTGTATTACGTATGCATTAATACGTATGCAAAACTTATATAAATAGATTGTTATCATATGATTGACATGCAGCATCCTCCAGAATAGTAACATTTATAGGGAAATTTGAATCATGTTCGCCTATCCATACTACCATACCCCTACAATTAAGACCTAACGAGGTGTGTAGGTCCCCTGGAAGCCAACTTGGTACTTTAGGAGGTAGAGGTAGAGGCCGAGATGTAGCGGGTGTCTTTATTTTGACCTATATATATATATATATAATTTCAGATCAATTGACTCATAAATACACACTAACAAATTAACGTAATGTAAATTTACCATACAATATTAGTATAGACGACATCCACTTTGGGCCACATTATCAGTCCGCCTTCTGCTCACCAAGACCTGTAAATTTAACATATCATCTTGAAAAGACTAGCTACTATATATGTCATAAAAATACTTACAGTAGACTTGCTAGGTGGTGGGTCTACATTATTACTCCCAACCTCTATAGTAGGAGAAGAGCGGCCCGCTACAGGTACTATCTGAGTGGCAGATAGAGATGCCTACCACTTGCTAATTGCTTCATTGACTCTCTTATCAACTGTTTCCTCGACTCTTCTATCAAGTGCTTCCTCGACTCTTCTATCAATTGCTTCCTCGACTCTTCTAGAAATTAACTGATCTACCTATACATGGACAAAAGAAATGCTAGCTTCTGATTATTGAATTCTCTTTCGCAATAACATTCTAAAAAAATAATAAGTTACCTCAGCTTGTGAAAGTCCCACTTTTGGGACTGGTTTGCATTTTGATGGCCCAAAGAATGCTTTGATGCCCACACCAGCGCCTGCACCACTAACACGTCCAGGATGCTCTGGGTTACCCAGAGAAACTGGCAATTCATCCCTTATGCCCTCAGGGATGAACTTTCCTTCCTTCCTCTTCTCGTGTAGCTCCCGCTAATTGCCATCAAAAGAAATTGGTAAGTAAACATTACAATAATCAATATGGATCGATTGCTCTAAGAGTTGAATTTTACCATTTTTGCAGCCACCTCAGCAGTTGAGGGATTCATTATATCTCCCTTCTTGTTTTGCCTCCCAGCTATCCACATAGCATAGCGAGGTAGAGTTGCGGGACCAATAGTAGAGGACTCCTTAGTAGCAGCAGACTGAGCAGTAGACTCATCATGTTGTCTTTGGTGAACGCCTGCATAGCCTCTTGGACCCATTGTGTGGTCATGCACATTCAGTGCACACCTTACTCTTTGAGCATCGTTGATAGCCTTATTAGTAAGCACATTGATTTGGTTAGTAACACTAAAGGTTAATCTTGAATAGGTGAATACATAAGAATGTATATTAATTAAATTAGGAATGGCGCTTAATACCTTGAATTCATCTATTTTTCTTTGGATAACAAACTCCTCCCAGTCTTTGGGGTCCCTGTAGTTCCATTTCTCAGTGGCTGCCTTCTACCTAAATTTATTTTTTAAAGAGAATACAAATAAAAATTATTAGTGTAGAGTTATTCAAAAAGTGATCAATGTCTATATTTGGAAATCAATCAAGAACCTCTTTTCAGCATCGTGTATGTAATCTCAGGTGAGACTTTTCCTATAGTTCCTTAGGACCCTCCCACAATGTTGCATCATGCATTTACGATGCAACTTTTCATCCAGATCAAATATACTCTGCAAAATAGAATTGTTATTAACTAGTATCCTAACCATTAGTAATCTACAAAAATAGAATTGCAAATAATAATAACTCACGCATAGTTCCTTCCATACTAAGTCTTTCTTCCCCTTAGGAACTTTATTCCAAGATTCTACGTTAGGACTACAATGGTTGTGAGTAAGAACCCCAAGATATGAAATAAATGAGTTGTGCTTCACTCCAACTAGATGTCCTACATGATCGAAATCCACATCCAGTTTGGGTCCATTTCCCCTTTGTTGTAGTAACTTGTTCATCATTGTGATGCCCCTCACTTTCTCAATTTTTTTTGCTGCTCATCAAGTGCCCCAATTTCTTCAGGGGGTACATCACCAACCTAAAATTTGACAAAAAAACACACTTACATGATATAACTATAAATGAACATATAGATAGAAACCTCATGGATATATTTTTAAAACTTACATTGTGAGGCAGTGCATTGACGTCCTCACCCTCACGGTAATCATCAGCATGGTCATCAGGAGAATGCTCAGCCATATGAAAGTTCACATTCACATTGTAATGTTCACATTGTAAAGTAATTCACATGGTAAAGTTCACATTGTAAAGTTCACATTCACATTGTAAAGTAATTCACATTCTAAAGTTCACATTCACATTGTAAAGTTCACATTAAGAAAAATAAAACATATAAAAAATATAAACATGCATGCCTCTAATATTGCGATCTTTTATCAATTAACAATCCTTCATTGTGATCTCCGCACACATACAAGTCATCATTAGCTTCAATATTTGGTGGTGTTGGCAACCCTACTGAGAATGGACTGGAGTCTTCATACTTATTATAGTATTGTTCTTCATCTATATGATCTTAAATGAACTGTCTTTTACGATTAAGAACAAACGACCATTTATCATTTGCAGGATCATCGATATAAAATACTTGTTTCTCCTATGATGCCAATATTAATGGTTCACCCTTCTCGTCAATCTTTTCAAAGTTCACTAATGTGAAACCCAATTCATCCTCTATAACTCCTTTGGTGTTATCAAATCAATTACCTTTAAAGAGTGAAATTCTATAATCTATGTAGTCAAACTCCCATATGTCTTCAATGACACCGTAATATGACATTTTAGCTTCACGTAGACTCTTATCCTTTGACTTGCAAAAAACAATGAAGATGCTTGAAGGGTGACCCCACTATTTTGGATGACAAGCTTATCAACTTGACACTTTGTGTAATATGAGAATCCATTTATGTCAAACCCTTCATAAGACAAAACATTCAATTTTGGTTTAAAGGCGAGGCATTTGATAGTTTCAGTAAGATTATCTGGTGTTTGAGATAGTTGATATAAGACTTTATCTTCAAACCACTTAATAGATGTCTTGTTATGCTCTCTAGCAAGCCCCATTGAATTGGCTCAAGGATATTGTCTCTTGATGAAATTGGTATGTTTCTCAATATAAACACTAATTTCATCGATGTTGTGTAAAATATACAAGTGACCTTGTTCCAACTGCTCACGGCTGATTACTTTAATCCGTGATCCAAAAACTCCTTTGCTAAAATGCTCCTCAATATTCTTGTCATTAACAGGAGCGTCATTACCACTCAGAAAGTCATTGCAAAAATCCATAACCTCTCTCACCACATAACCCTCAATAATACTCCTTTCAGGCCGATAACAATTTCGAACATCACCTTTAAAAATGCTCATGTATCGTTCAAAGGGATACATCCAATGCAAGAAAACTAGTCCCAACATTTTCACTTCCCTAGTCAAGTGGACAACAATATGTACCATGATATCAAAGAATGAAGGAGGAAAATACATCTCAAGCTGACATAGGGTAACAACCACTTCTCTTTGCAATTTATTGAGAGTATCAGGGTCAATAACTTTGTCGCACAGATTGTTGAAAAAGAAACAAAGTCTGGTGATTGCAAACCTTACATGCTTCTGCAATATAGATCGAATTTCCATGGGCAATATTTGTTGCATTAGAGTGTGACAATCATGAGATTTAAGACCTATCAACTTCATATCTTTCATTGATAATAATGTACAGATGTTGGATGAGTAACCATGTGGCACCTTAACATTTACCAATCATTCATAAAAAGCTTTCTTCTCCTTTCTCGACTACATGTAACAAGTGCGAGGTAAGTATGTTCTCCGATATCTGCTAACTACTTTTGTAAATTTTGTCCTTATTCCCATTTCACATAGGTCCATTCTGGATTTTATCCCATATTTAGTCTTACCTGGTATATTCAAAATAGTACCAATGACGCTATCACATGCATTTTTCTCAACGTGCATGACATCAATACAATTCCTGACTGCCAAAGAACTCCAATAAGGAAGATCCCAAAATATTGACTTCTTCTTGAATAAATATTTGTCACTTCGTGTGGCCATCGTACATTGTGATCTCTTACCAAATTTATTGGCTAAGTCTTTTACTCTTTCATAAACATTCTCCCCTAGTATAGGTTTAGGTGCACTTCGTTCCTCATTTTGTCCATTGAATGCTTTGCACAACCTATGATACAGATGGAATTTTGGAATAAACCTTCGATGACCAAGAAATATAGTCTTTTCACAGTGTTTTAGTCATATTGAATTAGTGTTCTCTTCACATATAGCACATGCTTTAGATCCTTTGACACTATATCCAGACAAATTCCCATATGCTGGAAAGTCATTCACAGTGCAAAACAACATAGCGTGCAAATGAAATGTCTCTCTTCATGAAGCATCATAGGTGTCACCCCAGAGTTTCTTCAAGTCATCAATCAGAGATTCAAGATAAACGTTGATATCATTTCCAGGTTGTTTAGGGCCCGATATCAACAACGACAGCATAACATACTTATTTTTCATACACAACCAGGGAGGAAGATTGTATATAACAAGCATAACTTGCCAAGTGCTATGTTGGCTGCTCAATGTCCCATACGGATTCATCCCATCTATACAAAGCCCAAGTCTTAGATTCCTAACTTCTTCACTAAATTTAGGGTACTATAAATCAATCTTCTTCCTCTGTGGGGAATCAGACGCATGCCGTAGGATCCCATCATTATTTTTCTTAACATTTGCATGCCACCTCAAATTCTTCGCATCTATCGGATTGGCAAACAAGTTTTGAAACCGTGGTATTATAGGTAGATACCACATCACCCTCGCAGGAGAACCAGTTTTGGACTCCCCTGAAGTTGTCAATTTATACCTTGACGCACCACATTTGGGACAATCTTTCAAATCCACATAGTCCTTTTGAAATAATACCAATCATTCAGGCATGCGTGTATCTTCTTGGCCTCCATTCCCATTGGGCACAACAATTTCATTAACCGGTATGTTGAGATTGGCAACTCGTTTCCTTCTGGAAGAATTTCTTTCAACAAAGACAACAATGACGTGAAGCTTTTGTTGCTCCATTATTGTTAGCTTTTAGCTTATACAATCTCAACACAGTTCTAAGTTTTGTAAACTTACAACCTATGTATAACAGTATCTCAACATCATGCACAATGTTTCTAAACATGGGAGGTGGATCGGTGTGCTCTACCCCACAACTATCTAGCATCGCATCTACGATGTCTACTAGAACTTGTTCGTTCACATCTACGTCATCAGAGGCAATTTCTTCTTCCACACAAGCACTGCTATTGACATCCACTGATTTTAGGTTTGAATCTTTCCATGTCACTGCCATTCTGTATAGCGTTGTACAATCCCATTGCACATGACATGACTATTGATTTCATCACCAGTGCTGACTTTCAAGTTGTTACGCAATGCCTACATGGACAGTAGAACCTATATCCAGGCTATTTCCTATGTTCCTTAGCAAATCTAATAAACTAATCCAGACCAAAAATAAACTCTAGGGTGCAGTGATTTGGAATGGACATCCATGATCTGTCCATTCTATGATCAAAGAGAAAACAAGTATATATCAGAATAAGATTCGGGTATAAGGTTAAAAGATTAGAGTTTATGGTTAAAACTTTAGGGTTTAAGGTCTTATGTATAATAAATGTGTACCACCTATCCCATTCTTGAACATCTAATATCACTAGTAAGTGTATAATGTGTATTGGGCTTTCAAGAAAATTTCGGCAGCATTTCCCCACTGTTCTCCAAGTACATATGTACTTAGAGAACAAACGGGGAAACGCTGCCGAAATTTTCTTGAAAACCCAATACACATTATACACTTACATCCTAAGTGAGATTAGGTGTTCAAGAAAAGTCCCAAAATGGGGACTATCCAAGATTAACTCCTAATGAGTAAATCTTGGGTGAGTTTTTAATCCAAAAAAATATAACACCAGTCCCTTGTTCACAACCCCATTCAACACACAATTTTCTTATAAAAACACTTGTGGATAGCCATAACAACATAGCAAAAAACTCATGTCACAACAGAAACATGTCGTTAACCTAATATATAGATATTTGTAACAAAAATCATTAGGAAAACCATTCACATTGTTTCCTGCATGAACATCATGATCTCCCCATACCTCATCCAGGCTCATCATCATATGTGTGATACATAAGCTTAATACAACATTATTTAAAAGACATGATGTTCATGTGACATAAACTTAGGGTTACAACAACATAGAGAGGGAAAGTACACTATCATTATAATAATCACACAAGAGGTTATGTACCATCGTCTCTTACTTGCATTAGGGTTAGGTTAAGAATTATGAGATGAATTAGGTCAAGCATTGTCATCATATATGGAGTCAATAACACATGATGAACATATAGTCTAGTAATCTACATCAACCATTCAGATTTGGGGCTCAGGATGTGTGGGGGAGTGTTAATAACTGTGAAGCAGATAATAGGCACAGAATCAGAAGAGGAGGAAGAAGGTTTGAGGAAGAAGATGAGCGGCGGTGGCGAGCAGGGAGCAGGGAGTGGTGGTGGCGGCGAGAAGGGAGCAAGGACTGGCAGTGAGCAGAGCAGGGAGCAGGGAGCAGGCGAGCAGGGAGAAGGGACGGCGGCGGCAAGCAGGAGAGTAGGGAGAAGGGAGCGGCAAGCATAGTAGTAGCGGCAGTGAGCACAACAACAGTGACAGTGAGCGGCGGTAGGAATCATGCAAATCACCAGACCGAAGAGGAGTCGGCAATGAATCAGAGGGAAAGGGGAAGAGTCTTCTTCGTACGGGTGCTATTAAGTTATTAATAGACGTCGGTTATTAAAAACAACCGATGCTTATAACAATAGGCGTTAGTCACCACAAACAAACCAACACCTATGTTCAATGATAGTCGTCGGTTTCAACTAGAAAAACCGACGTCTATCTACATATGCCGACAAAAAAAATGTTCTCAAATTATGACCATAGTCGCCGGTTGTCGTACAAAACCAACACCAAAGGGGGGTGAAAATTTTCATGGGGACAACACGCAAAAACGCATCGACGTCGGTTATTACAAGAAAATCGATGATAAAAATGGGCCCAATTTTTCTCTCACAAAAAACCTTTAGTCGTCGGTTTATTTTTTAACAACTGACGTCGTATGTTAAATTTTGGAGGTAATTTTTTTTTACTGGAAAATTTGGATTTTGGCAGTCGATTTTAGACGTCGGTTTCTTTTTTAGGAACTAATGCTAAATAAAAAGTGATACCCGTGTCTGGCCGCTTTTCATAGATAGATGTTGGTTTGTGTATTCAACCAACATTGTAGGGTTTAGGCGTCGATTTCTTGTATACAACCGACGCTTATAAATGTGACGTTATAAGCCATTTCTATAGTAGTGCGGTCCAGGATACGGTACCGCTACCGCGATGATGGAGGAATGGTCCTATTCCATTAAAGATCATGATAGAACCAGAGGTCTAAAACCTCATTCAGTAAGTCATTGTCCATGGCCGGGGGGGGGGGGGGTTCACGCCCAAAACGGGTCTTAAACCCTAGTTTAGGATAAGCGGTGTTGTTGGAAAAATTGGTAGAGCTGCGGCAGTTCTTGAATTAGCAAGGTCACTAGATACGTGAGAGAAACAACGAGGTATAGAAGAATCAGCGATGGAAAATCGAGAGAAAGAAAAAAAAGATACCTCGGTGGAGTGAAAACTTTTGGGAATCACAGTGGAAGCGGGGGATGCAACGGGTAGCGGCGGCGGAGATGCTCCTTGTCGACGTCGGCTTGATGTGGCTACTTTGACGTCTCCTGAGGACTCACTCATCAAGGATATTTAGGAAATAGGTTTATTAGTTTGAGAATTCTAATTTGGGAAAGAAGAATGGTGTTTCGAAGGGTTTTAGTATATATAACATCGGGACCGCGACTCGTAGTGTGAGGAATGCCTCGACCTACGATCATCTTCCCAAATTTTGCATGCATCGACCGTGGCCTATAAAGACCTTGAGAGCAAGTGTCGCAGGTCACGATGTACGTCCTATTTGAGTAAGGTTGACCCCGCGACCATGGTCCTGACCGCGACCGTGGTCCTCCAAACCAAATCAACATGAAAACAAAACAAAAACTTGTACTTTCGAACAAACCATCTTTGGAAAAGATCATAAAATATTCACACTCTTTTTAGAAGTGGCAAACTGAAATATAGGGAAAACTAGAGGTACATAGCTCATAATACTAGAGTACAAAATAAAGGAAAACATGAATCATGAGAAACAATAAAACTTGGGTTGCCTCCCAGGAAGTGTTTGTTTAAAGTCTTTAGCTCAACTTTCTCTCTCATCCTGTCTTCATTCTCCTTCCAAAGATTCAGTTGTTGCCTCATTCATTCCATTTTTTGCTGAGTTGGCCTCCCCCAAACTGAGTTATGTTCTCCTTACAAAGGCTTGGTCTTCATATTATCTTTTCACTCTTTGCCCATTTACTTTGAACGTTCCTATGTTTTCACCTGGTATCTCCATTACTCCTGACGGGTTTATCTTCACTACAGAAAAGGGACATGACCACCTGATTCTCAACTTCCCCAGAAATAACCTGATGCTAGAGTTGAACAAAAGGATGTTGTCTTCTTCAAGCACATCTTTATTCTTTAGGTTAGAATCATGCTAGACCTTGGTCCTCTATTTATAAATTCTTGCATTCTCATAGGCATGCAGCCTCATCTCTTCGAGCTCCTAGAGCTGAAGGAACCTTTTTTGACCAGCCTTATCAAGGTCCATATTTAGAAATTGTATGGCCCATAAAACCTTGTTTTCTAGTTCGAGTGGTATATGATATGGCTTACCATAAATCAGCCTGTAGGGAGTTGTCCCTATAGGTGTTTTGTAAGAACTTTAGTAAGCCCAGAGTGCATCATCTAGCTTCATTGACCAATCTTTCCTTGTGCAGCTCACAGACTTTTCTAAGATTTTCTTGATCTGTTTGTTCGATACTTCCACTTGTCCTAATGTCTGGGGGTGATAAGGAGTCGTGACCTTGTGTTTCACCCCATATTTCCTTAGAAAAGCTTCAAATTATTTCTCACTAAAATGCGATCTTCCATCACTTATGACTGTGCGTGGTATTCTGAAGCGTGGGAATATAGTTTTCTCAAAAAGCTTTATCACAGCCTTAGAGTCACAAGTTTGAGTAGTGACTGCTTCAACCCACTTGGAAACGTAATCAACATTGATGAGAATGTATTGATTCCCTTTTGATGGTGGAAAAGGTCCCATGTAATAAATTCCCCAAACATCAAAAATTTCAACTTCTACCCAATCTTCCATGGGCATCTCGTTCCTCCTGCTTATATTTCTAGTTAACTGACATTCATTGCATGATTTGAAAAAAGAAGTTGCATCCTTGAAAAGTGTGGGCCAATAAAATCTAGACTGTAGGACCTTTATTACTATCCTATCCCCACCATGGTGCCCACCATAAGGAAAATAATGGCACTCTTTCAGGATCAATGGCACCTCCTCTTCTGGTATGCACCGACGATATAGATTGTTAGAGCATCTTTTAAAGAGCAATCGGTCGTCCCAGTAGTAATTCTTCAAATCATAAAACAACTTCTTCTTCTGGTTGTACGTGATCTCTAGTGGAAACTGCCCATAGGCTAGATAGTTACAGATATCTACAAACTAGGGTAGTCTCTGCTCATCAGACTGAGCCATTAGTAGGGCTTCATCATCATAATTGTCGTTCACTAGTAACTGATTCTTTTCATCAAAGACTATTCTAGACAAGTGGTTTGCAACCACATTCTCCTTCCCTTTCTTGTCGATGATTTCATGATCAAACTCTTGCAACAACAGTGCCCATCTTAAAAGTCATGGTTTCATATCCTTCTTCTGCATTAGATACTTAATTGCCCCATAATCTATATATACCTTCTCCTTCGATCCTATTAAGTATGATCTAAATTTATCAAAGGCAAATACAATGGTTAGCATTTCTTTTTCCGTAGTTGTGTAGCTTACTTGTGTCTCATCAAGCATCCTGCTCGCATAACAAATTACATGGCATTTCTTGTCCTTTTTCTATCCCAAGATAACACTTATTGCATAGTCATTGGTGTCACACATGATTTCAAAGGACAATTCCCAGTCTGGTGCTTGAAGAATTAGTGCCATTGTTAGTGCTCTTTTTAGTGTATTGAAGGCATCTAGATATTTTCTGGTGAATTCAAACTCGTCATCTTTGAGCAAAAGATTAGACAAAGGATTTGAAAATTTTAAGAAATCCATTATAAACTTCATGTAGTATCCTGCATGTCCCAGAAAAATTCTCACTCTTGTTACATATTTTGGTGGTGGAAGCTTTGAGATGACCTCAATCTTACTCAAGTCCACTTCAATTCCCTTCTTCGAAATCTTGTGACCTAGGATGATTTTGTCTTGTACCATGAAATGGCACTTCTCCCAATTCAGAACAAGATGCTTTTCCTCACATCTTTGCAGCACTAGAGATAAATTTCTTAGGCATGCATCAAAGTCTGTTCCATAAATAGAGAAGTCATCCATAAAGACATCCACGATGTCTTCTAAAAAATATGAGAACATCAAGATCATACAATGTTGGAGTGTTGCAGGTGCATTGCACAGTCCAAACGACATTCTTCTGAACGTATATGTGCCATAGATGCATGTGAATGTCATTTTCTCTTGATCATCCAGGTGAATAGGAACTTGATAAAATCATGAAAATCCATCTAGAAAACAAAAATAGTCATGATGTGCCAGCCTTTCTAGAACTTGGTCATTGAATGGCAAGGAGAAGTGATCCTTCTTAGCGGTTGTATTTGGCTTGTAGTAATCGATACAAATGTGCCAGCCTATCACTGTCCTTATGGCGACTTCGTCTCCATCCTCCCCTCGTATGACTAAAGTTCCACCCTTTTTGGGTACCACATGGATAGGACTAACCCAATTGTTGTCTCTTATTGGGTAGATGATTTCAGCATCTCGTAGCTTTATAACTTCTTTCTTCACAACCTCTTTCAGCATTTGATTTAGCTTCCTTTGTGGTTGAGCCAGTGGCTTGGCTGTCTCTTCAAGGTGAATTCAGTGCATGCATAAAGCCAAGTTAAGACCTCTAATGTCTTCTAGAGAATATCCTATGGCTTTTCTACACAGCCTCATCTCATCTAGCAACTTCTTCATATGGTAGTCAGTTCAGTTGGCATTTACAATAACTAGATTCCTTTCTTCCTTATCTAAGAATTCATATCTCAACCCTTCTAGAAGAGCTTTTAACTCTGGCTTGGGCTTCGACGTTTCCTTCTCCTCGGTTATCTGCTCCAACGAAGCATACTTCACTGTTTCAATTATCTCTCCATTGTCTCCGAATTCTTCTTTTGGTTAGTTAAGGTAATCTAAGATTTCCACAACTTCTTGACTCTCCATGGCAGGCATTGGTACATAAATGGCTTATAACATCACATTTACAGGCGTCAGATGTATCCAAGAAACTGATGCCAAAACCCTACAACATTAGCTGAATACACAAACTGACATCTATATGTGAAGACCGGCCAGACACGAGTATCACTTTTTATTTAGCGTCAGTTGCGCAATAAGAAACCGACCCCTAAAATCGCCTGCCAAATCCAAATTTTCTAGTACCAAAAACTTACCTCCAAAATTTCACATACGGTGTCGGTTGTTGACCAAGAAACTAACGACTAAAGGTTTTTCACGAGACAGAAATCGGGTCCATTTTTTGTCGTCTGTTTTCATACAATAATCGACGTCGATGTGAGTTCACGTGATGTCCTTGTGAAAAATTTTACCTCCAAAATTGCCCAATTGGCGTCGGTGTTCGATAGCAACCGACGACTATGGTCGTAATTCAAGAACTTTTTTTTGTCGGCATATGTAGATAGACGTCAGTTTTTCTAGTTGAAACCGACGACTATGATTGAACATAGGTGTCAGTTTTTGAAACAACCGACAATGATGATTAACTTAATAGCACTCATGAAACAGACTCTTTCCCATTCTCTATTTCACATCGTGATTTCACTAGGTCTCTGGCGATTGTAGTGATTCCTTTTCCTACCGCCTACTACTCTTCTACCGCCTGCTGATCCTCCACCACATGTTGCTCCTCTTCCAGTTGTCCCTACCCTCCACCGTCTGCTGGCCATCCTCCGCCATCTACTGCTCCTCCACCGGCCGTCCCTGCCCTCCGCCGCCTGTTGGCCATCCTCTGTCATCTGCTGGCCATCGTTGTCGGTCTGCCTTCCCCACTGCCGGTCCTCTTCCTCCAGCCACCATCCAGGCCTCTTCCTCCAGCCGCCAGTTGTTGCCACTTTGAAGGACATCGTAGTTGTGAAGGTCGCCTGAGGAGATTCTATACTGTCAGAGCTCGAGCCTGAGGTCGCTGGAGCTAGCCTCTACTTCCCCTACTACTAGGTAGGTTATATATCCACTAATTTGTATTTATGTATCTACTAATTTGTATTTACTTATCTACTGATTTGTATTTACTTATGTGTTGATTTATATTTACTTATCTATGGATTTGTATTTACTTATCTACTGATTTTTTCATCTAATGATTTTTTATTCATCACATTATTTAAATTTAGGCCTTTGTATTTGTTCATCTACTTTTTCAAATTATTTAATCATCTACTAATTTTTCAAATTACTTATCTACTGACTAGTATTTACTTATCTACTTATTTGTATTTATAATCTATTAGTTTTTATTCATTTATCTACTAATTAGTATTAATGTACTTTTTTAACTTGTTTAATCCTCATTCTTGACCTAATTCAGTCAATTTTGATGCATGTTGAAATAAGATTCAAACTTGTCCATTCTAGCATCCTAATTTGATTTGATTATGTGATTTGAACCTTGAAACATGCGTGTTAAAGATACATTTATGTTAAATCTCAAACTTAACTCACATGTGGGTCTTCTATTTCTAAAATGATTATGTGAACTCCTAAATCAGTTACATATATTATTCTTTGTGCACCCAAATACCTTGTGAATCATGTATGTGCCCTAAGGGGATTAAATGCCTAAATCATGACTTGAAATATGACCTAGTATGTATGTTGATAGATGAAGCTCTAGTTAAAAGTTCAATATTTACCCCTAATTAATACATTATAACATAATGGAATCGTGCATTTGTGTTGTTATAGGTGTTGTTGACTTGCTATTGATTTGCATATATTTCTTCTTCAACCTTCAAGTGAGGTATAATATTCTCACTCTCCCAATGTGCCATTAGGCTTAATTTTGATTCAAATCTTTGATATATGGAATCATGGTTTATTTTCTATTTAGTATTTACTGACAAGCATGATTACATGATGTTACACAAAACTTAGGATATGAATGATGTAACTAGGATTGTAGGTATAAGAATGACAACATACATGTATTTGTTGGCCTAGAAACCCATCCAAGATTTGCTCATTAGGAGTAAATCTTGGATAGTCCCAGGTTGGGGACTGTTCTTGAACACTTAATCTCTCTTAGGATGTAAGTGTATAATGTGTATTGGGTTTTCAAGAAAATTTCAGTAGCATTTCCCTATTTGTTAATTAATTGATAGTGCTTTCTTTATTTCTTTTTTATGATGACGATGATGATGATGATGAGCGCTCCAGTCGTTGCCACTGGCCACCGCCTGCACCTCCTCTGCTTCACCTCCAGTGTCAGCCACGTTGACCTCCATCCCAGCCACCTCCACCTCTGGCCACTGCCACCACAACCTGCTCGATCCACTAGTGCGGTGAGTGGTTAATTAATCTGTATTAGATTTAAACTTAGGATTAATGATGCCACCATATAGTTGATTACTATTGAATATATAGGGTTAATGATGCATTAATGAACTTAATTAATTAGATTTTTACTTAGTTTCTCTAAGATTGTGTAGTTGATTAATATTTATTAATCAGAGTTAATTATGCATGAATGAAGTTAATTAATTGATAGTGCTTTCTTTATTTCATTTTGATGAGGATGATGATGATGATGATGATGATGATTGATGATGATAATGATGATGATGATGATGATGCTCTAGTCGCTACCACTGGCCACCGCCTACACCTCCTCTTCTTCACCTCCAGTGCAAGCCACCTTCACCTCCAGCCCAACCACCTCCACCTCCGACTGCCGCCACCACAGCCTGCTCGATCCACCGGTGCGGTAAGTGGTTAATTAACCCGTACTAGATTTGAACTTAGGATTAATGATGCCACCATATAGTTGATTGCTATTGAATAATTAGGGTTAATGATGCATTAATGAGCTTAATTAATTAGATTTGTACTTAGTTTCTCTAAGATTGTGTAGTTGATTAATATTGATTAATCAGGGTTAATTATGCATGAATGAATTTAATTAATTGATAGTGATTTATTTATTTCTTTTTTATGATGATGATGATGATGATGATGATGATGATGATGATGATGATGATGATTATGATGAGTGCTCAAGTCTCCACCACTGGACACCACCTACACCTCCTCTACTTCACCTCCAGCCCAACCACCTCCACCTCCGTCTACTGCCACCACAACCTACTCGATCAACTAGTGCGGTGAGTGGTTAATTAACCTGCACTAGATTTGAACTTAGGATTAATGATGCCGCCATATAGTTCATTACTATTGAATATATAGGTTTAATGATGTATTAATGAACTTAATTAATTAGATTTGTACTTAGTTTCTCTAAGATTGTGTAGTTGATTAATATTGATTAATCAGGTTTAATTATGCATGAATGAATTTAATTAATTGATAGTGCTTTCTTTATTTCTTTTTGATGATGATGATGATGATGATGATGGTGATTATGATGATTGATGATGATGATTATGAGTGCTCCAGTCGCCGCCACTGGCCACATCCTGCACCTCCTCTACTTCACCTATAGTGTCGGCCACCTTCACCTCCATCCCGACCACCTCCACCTCCGACCCCCGCCACCACAGCCTGCTCGATCGACCAGTGCAGTAATCCGTACTAGATTTGAACTTAGGATTAATGATGCCACCATATAGTTGATTACTATTGAATAATTAAGGTTAATGATGCATTAATGAACATAATTAATTAGATTTGTGCTTAATTTCTCTAAGATTGTGTAGTTGATTAACATTGATTAATCAGGGTTAATTATGCATGAATGAATTTAATTAATTGATAGTGCTTTCTTTATTTATTTTTTATGATGATTATGATGATGATGATGATGATGCTCCAGTCTCTGCCACTGGACACCGCCTACACCTACTCTGCTTCACCTCCAGCATCGGCCACCTTCACCTCCAGCCTGACCACCTCCACCTCCGGCCGCCGCCACCATAGCCTGCTCGATCCACCAATATGGTGAGTGGTTAATTAATCCATACTAGATTTGAACTTAGGATTAATGATACCATGATATAGTTGGTTACTATTGAATAATTAGGGATGATGCATTAATGAACTTAATTTTTGTTTGGTGTTGTTAGTACTTACATTTATATTACTTTTTATCAACATTTTACATTTTTGTAGGCATAATGGCTTGGGCCTCTACCCCAATGTTACTATTCCCTGTTGAAGAATAGTTAGACATCATTCTAGATGATTGTTCATTAGCACAACTCACTATACCTAAACATTGGCATTATCTAAACGGAAGACGCTACACGGCTGGTGAAGTGACCCTAAATTTTGGAATTTCAACTTCTGTTATCGAGGTTAAGTATGATGTTGATGGGAATCTTATATCCACATCCAGTTGGTGTGAGTGGGTTCGAAAGATTCTATTGGGTCATAGTGATAAGATTTTTCTTTGTCCATTTGGCCATAATACCATCAAGGTTTGGATAACCAACATCAACAATGAGATGCCCGATCATGTGGTCTGATTTGAGTACTCCACAGAGGATAGAGATGATGATGATGATGATGATGATGATGATGATGATTGTTGATTTTAGACCATGTTGTTGTTCTTTAAGTTGTGTATCTAGTCTAGTGTCTCTCTCTTCTCAGTTATTTTACTTATGTGCATGTTTAGGGGTACAACAACCCCCTTGTTTAGTTACTATTTTGGACAACAACACTGCTGCAAGTTCATAACTATATTATGATGATGATGGAACTACATGTTTCTACATGTGTGTGATGAATCATGTGATTAAATGTGCTTATACATTTGTGTGATGAATCATATGATTAAATGTGCTTATACATGTGTGTGAATCACATGATCCATATATAATATTGTCCATCTTGTTAATTTTGTAGGTTTGTGGCCTGTTGTTGGTTGATATCAATGGATGTTGTAAATCTGTAGTTCAGAACTGAACTACAGGTTCTGCATCCTGCTGACAAGCCATACAGTCGACCTGTAAACTAATAAGAAAAAAAATCAGAACATAGGCGTCGGTTATTAGTATAAAACTGACAACAAAGACATACAACATCAGTTATTAGCAAAAAAAAGACGTCTATGTGGCTAGGTAGTGACGGTTATATATAAAAACCAACACCGATGATGCCCGAACTAGCACATTTTATTGGTGGGGGGAAGGGTTATGACGTCGGTTTTTGTAAAACACTGACATCTTTGACCTGGATAGAGTGTTGGTTTTATTAAATAACTGACGCCCATAGTGCCCTTGCTGGCGCATTTTTGGTGGTGGGAAGGGTTATGGTGTTGGTGTTAAAATTGACCCTGAAGGTTTCGCCTGGGTGTCTCTCTGAAACCGATGCCAAAGGCCTTAAATAACTAACACTAAAGGTCGGTTCTATACTAATGAGGATCTTGGATTTATAGGGCTCACATTAGTGGATCTACTATTGCTTTACCTTCTTGCACCTCTTCACAATACTAATTATAGTTGTCCATGAAGTAGGCTGACTCAAATAGAGACGGTCCCCTCATGGCATCTTGTACCCTAAAATCCAATTGAGCATTCCCTACTTGTAGTGTGATGATTCCTCTAGCAACATCTATCAAGGCTCTCCCCATTTCTAGGAAAGGCCTTCTAAATATCATAGGACATTTGGAGTATTCGACTGTGTCTATTACCACTATATCACATAGTATAAAAAAATTTCCAACTCGTACCAGAACGTCTTCTACTTTCCCCACTGACCTCATGAAGGTATGATCAGCTAACTCAATCCTCATCCATGTATTTACCATGTATGTTAGCCCAAGCCTTTGGGCTAGAGTCAGGGGCATTAGACTCATGCTTGCTCCTAAATTAGCTAATCCTTTCCTCCCCATGTTATTTCCAACACAAAAAGGTATGTTGAATGCTCTGGGGTCTTTCATTTTGGTAGGTAGCTCTGCTTGAACAAAAGCACTAGACATCGTTGCTAGTTGGACAATTTCAATGTGATCACCTCTTCTTCTCTTCATAATCAGGTCTTTGAAGAACTTTGCGTAGGTTGTCATTCGTCTATTGCAACAAGAAAGGGCACATATGGGTGAAGCTTCTTTACAGCTTCCATGAACTTTTCGTATCTCTTCTTTAAGTGTGCTTTTATTAACTTATAGGGGAAAGAAATTCTTGGGGCGTATGGATTTTTTTTTAAAAGAACATCTCCCAGAGGGTCTGAGTCCTTTTCCTCTCCTTCCTTCTTCTTTTCAAGTTTTCCTTCTTCTTTGCCATGGATAGCTTATTCTTTGCCTCTTGATTCTTTAGTTGCCTTTTCATTCTTATACTGTTGATTAACATGACTTCTTTCTTCTTCTGTGTTGTTGATGTTAGCATTCTCAATCATTTTTCCAGATTAGAGAGTAGCCATTATAGCAATCTCAGTATTCGACGTGATCTTTCCTGAAGGATTTTTCATGAGCTCATCCAGCTGTGCAAGTTGTTGATCAATCTATCTCTGATGAGTTTGCATTTCCACCACTTGAGTTTGAATGTTAGTTAGCATTCATGTGGACGTGAGAGCAATTTGATCCAGTTGATCATTCACTGACGCTTGTCTCTTTGTGAAGTCGAATAGTTGAGCAATCATGTCAGCTTGGTTATTGTTTTTTGCTTGGCTCGGCCCTAGACCTTGCCCTTGTCCTTTCCTGCTCACATTTTTGTTCTATCCTTGATAGTTGTTTTTGTTCTGCTGGTAGCTGGTAGACTTGGTGTATTGTGTTGGCACTCCTTTCTTCTCAAACTATGGGGGGGTAGGTGAACTACCTAATTGATGTGCATTCTCTGTAGCTTCTTTGTTGTTGTAACTAAACCCAGGGTGGTCTTGTCATTTGAAGTTAACATAGGAGACTTTCTTCATTTCTTCTTCACTTTCAGTTTCATCACTTTCCTCAGGCTAGGTATAGATATAGTTATTTATTCCATGCCCTCCTTCTCCACAGGTGACACATTTCATGACTTTCTCAGTATGCTTCTTTCCCTTGGTTCCAGTGCCTTTCATTTGTTTGACATCAGTGGCTATTTTTTGAATTTTTATTGTTATAGTCTTCAAGGCTTTGGCTTCAATAGACAGTCCTTCAGACCCTACTTTCTTCATTGATCCCCTATCATTCCTATAATAGTCCATGCCTTCTTGTAGCACAACCATGTTGTCTATTATCTTCATGGTTCTGCTTGGTTTCTTTCCAAGAAAGTCACTACCAGCAGCTGCGTTCAACGAAGTCCTATCAGTAGGAGTCATCCCATTATAGAAGGTGCTCATGAGGAACCCCTTATGGTAATTATGGTGCGGACAATCCCTCTGGTACTCTTGGAAGCATTCCTATGCTTCGTGCAAGTTTTCTCTCAGCTTTTGTGCAAAACAAGTGATCTTTTGCATGTTGTGGATAGTCCCCTCGAAAGGATAAAACTTAGTAATGAAGGCATCTGCCAGGGGTCTCCACCCATCTATGGACTCGTGAGGGAGATTGAGGTACCAGGATAGAGCCTTATCTTTAAAACAAAAGTTGAAGCCCTTACAATATATCACTTCTTGAGGGACTCCCCTCATTTTGATGGTATCACAAATATGTTTAAAGGAATCAAGGTGATGGTATGATTTTTCACTTCTCGAATTCCCATAGAAGGGTTTATTCTAGATCATCGCTGATTTCAACTCAAAGTTTGTTGTGTTGAAGTGTGGGATGACGACCTGGCATCTATATTCATTGGCCCTAGTTGCTTCTAGTTATCTAAGAGTCTTCCTCTCTTCATCATCCTCGTTGTCGTTGTCCCGACCATCGCACTCACGTTCATTGTCATGGTGATTGTGATGGTGCCTTATACGTAGTTGGTAGTGTCGTTCTTCATCACATTGGTCCTCTTCGCAACGATCTTCCTCCCGAAGTTCTTCTTCATGTTGACGACCGTCTGAGTAACGGCCATCTCTGGCTTTGTCCGTCCTTGGCGGTGGTGGTGGGTTATGTTGAATTCTCACATTCTGCTCATCCCCAGTGAGAGTACCATCCACGTGAGGAGGCATGGTGACTCAAGATTAAGGAGAAAATTTGAACGAGTCTACTTCCCTCCGGGTTTTGTGAATAGACCACACAGTCAAGTTAGTAAATTAGACGTGCTAAACAAACTATTCTACGCAAATGCAGGGTAGTAGATCTAAGGTTTTTGTGCAGTCAAGCTTATTACTAAGCTTGAGGCACATGAGTATATTAAGTGGACTTAAGTTCTTAACAATGTCGTTTTGCCTTGTCCCAGGAAAAGGTGCCAAAAAGTTGACTGGCCTAAATCGCATGTCCAAAAAGGAGAGGATCCAATGTAGTCAGACTCATAAGATAGTAACCCAACACTTAAGCCCCCACAACTATTATACGGGGACTGATGTAGTAATCGGGGTCGAACCAAAGGAACAAGGTTAGCATGTGTTAATTGTGTACAGTCTCGCACTCATATACTCTATATAATATATGGTTTAAAAGGAGTGTTCACAAAGGAACGACAATGCACAAACCAAAGTAAAAGAAATAAACCAAAGAGAAGAAGAAGAAAGCGTAACAAAATAAGATGGAAAGAAAGATATGGGAGAGAAAATTAGATTGGGTTTCACCTACCAAGAGCTCTCACCAACATGCAAAATCACCTCTCCCTCTCATATACTCCTATCAAGACTACAAGTAATCATAAAGGCATCCATTCCTCTCTCTCTCAAGATAAGGATAGATCTAAGTCTGAGGGTAGCCTCTCTCTCAAGATGACTATAAAAAAACTACAAGGAAGAACATATGACCATAAGTTTTAGCATTCCAACATTTTCATGCATTCATACTATTCCATAACACAAGATATTAGTCATACTACTCTTTCAAGGTACCAACAATCAAACATCACAAGATGGTAGCTAAGCATAAAAGTGAAGCATTAAAATCGGTGCATGGAGATAATCTTGACAATAGTATATATATATTAAAAAAGGAGATACAATATACATTTTGGGAGAGATTTAGTGGATACTCCCAACCCATGTTAAGTGTTTAGCCACACATGTTCACTGGAAGCATAACGACGTCTCAAAATGATAGATACAAAAAGTTCCACGAAGAGAGGAGGGAAGTATAGGGAGATGGAAGTGATAGATCTAGATAGAGAGAGAAGAATGTGATATAACACAATATTTCTTCAGATCTAGATCCCAGAGGTTGATGGCGTGGACGTTCTCCTTCTCTCAAAGAAGATGGTGCCTTCAATCTTCTCTCTTCTCAGCTTCGAGCTTTGGAGATCTAAGATTGATTGGATGGATGGGAATGACTCTGAAAAATGGCAGCACATCATGGTCCTCCCAGCTCTAATCCTTTGACAAGATGGGTAGGTGGCCTATTTATAGGTGCACTCCACTGACTTAACTCTTGGATCGTGGTCGAGGCATAGCTTTGGACGAAGCCTGATCATGGTTGAGGATTTATTTCCATCCTCTCCTCGATCGAGGTTGGTTAAGTCACCCCCTCGGTCGCAGACTAGATGTTGCATCCTTTGGTCAGACCATGGTCTAAATAACGATCACGGGCTTTACGCTATGGATGTGTAGATTGCGGGTGTGAGGAGTACGAGGTACCGTGCATGTGAGGGGTCACGGCTGTGAAGCATTGAGGCGATCTTGGAGACCTAGACTATGGTGGGATGGTTCCTGATGGTCGAAAGGGCCGCGGTTAAGGTGTCGACTGCGACCTTGGCTTGATGTGACCCTACAACCATGGAAAAAGTTTGTAAGACACTTCACATAAAGTGCTAAAATACGTGGAGAAAATATACAAAGGGTATGCTTGGGGAGGTATAAAATATATGCGAGAAGTGTATAAAATGAGGTGTTATCAACATCCTCTGCCAAGATTGTTTGTACAACATGTCCATAGGACAGGAACAGTAGATATACATAGAATATCATAAGATGACATGCATCACCTACAAAAGTCTGGTTAATTATGCTAAATAAGAAAGGATAGAGAGGAGAGTCCAGCTATTTCATAGGATTAGGAGAGGATGGAGATGAGTGGTGGTGTTTAGTATCGCAGAATATTAGATTATAGGAGAAAAAATACCCAAAATATAGACAAGATATATCAAATAGGATAATAAATATAAAGATAATATCTTTAAACCCCAACAAATCCAAAATTTGATTGGTATATAATGCTAAAGAGGAGTTGGAACGTTTTTAATGAATTGACAAGGATGTTGAATTCATAAATAGTCATAAAAAGAAATAACATAGATTAGTAAAGTGTTAGTTCGATCCTAGTGAATAAAAAATACACTAAATGATTTTATATGGAAACTTGAATAAGTTCAGGATGATAGTTGGAATAGGTTTTGGAAGGTGTTTCATGGAAGGATAGATTATAAAAGAACCAATTCCTAGATTATTAGAGAAAGGTATTAATTAGAATAATATTCATAGGAGTAATGTCATTAAACTAAATTTGTAAAATTTCTAGATATAAGTTCCCAAAAGGAGACACTAACTGCAAATGAGATTCTACATGCAAAGATTTGTCTATATGTACACTTTCATATTGACTGAACCTTGTTTGAGACCTCAAGTAAATTAGGAAAGGAAAGGGTTGAGAACTCAATCAAACTATAAGTTTACTACTTTTAGCATTTCTAATTTGGTATAGTATTTACTGATCCAATAACTATGTTTGCATTCACTATTTTATCACTATAGTTGAGCATATCTAGTATTTGTTGCCTTCTCTCTCCCACCTGATTGTTCACCTTCTACCACACATAGTCACCCTCTTACTCCATTACATCTCTATCTCTCTTCCTAATCTACCAAACCTCCTACCTCTTTCTCCATTGTATATTTTACATCTTGTTGAATCCAAAGACCCTAAACATTCTAGATTTTTTGAGTCCTACACCCCTAGTCATACCTTGAGTCCATTTTTTCCCCTATTTTCACATAGCGCATGTTTCACTGTTATGTTAAGCCCTAAAACTACTATAAAAGGCTTTTGTAACTCCTCCATTATCCTTATGATGGTGCCCAAGCACCTTCCTAGACTTGTTCCACCTCATGCATGTACAACCAATCCTCTAAACCTCCACTCCACTCCCAAGGTTTGACTTAAAGTTTATGACCAACACAAGGTCTAAAATTCATCCATAATCCTTCATGGAGGTCGTGAGATGACACTTTGCTCTCCAATTGGCCCTTTATCTGAGCTGTGTGAGTTTCCCCCTTCTCAATAGGAGTTTGTATCTTAATTCTATTTTGTGTGAATAACCTATTTCTTATGAAATTTTCTTCTGGTTACCTTTTCTCAGAGGGTAATAGCAACATATGACCCTTAGTTTTACAAGTTACTTGGTTTTCACCAATTTTTGATGAGCTTCATCACATACTACTGTAGTGAATGCTCCCTATTGAATGTTAGCCACCAAAAGCTTCCAAGTTTGGGATGGTTAGCTATGAGATGACCTTCCAAGTTTAATGTTGATGTTCTTTATTGATGATGGATGTTTGTTTTTATGAATTGATCTCATTTTGTTCCTCTATAGAATTTTTAATCACACGATTGAAGGGATGAATCATTCATAGGAGTTTTCCTAGTTTATCCTTCATCCCAATTCTATGTTTGTCATGCAGGTGAGGAGAAGTATTGAAATTCCACTTTCATCTAATTTTTGTGACTGTTAAGAGTGAGTTGGTCTAATTATTGGTATACCCTATCCTTCCACTTTTATTTAGTGCATATTATAGGGTAAAGTGAGTTATTTTTTCAGACTCCATGTATTCATTTTAAATAAACTATCTCATAGTGTCAAATCTGTATCTAATATTTGCAACTCAAACTATACAATCTGGAATAAAAAAATGTTTTCTACTAACTGATGCCCTTTTATGACCTAATAATAATATACTAAAAATGTTATGTTCAAAGTTTTCTAAATGTTTAGAACCTATAAAATTTAACCAATTATGCAAATTCAGAAAGATGTATATATATGTATATAATCATTGAAAAAATTTCATTTACCTATTATAAGTTTTGTAAATTTATTTTATTACAATAGAGATATCAATTACTAAGATTAATGTAATAAATCATTTTGATATTAAAAAAAATCATTTTGATATTTAATTTTTATAATGTGTGGCTTGTGACCCCATTGTGAACTATGGGTTTGGCTGGGATCTTTGAATATGGAGAATGGTTTTTGTTGCATTCTTTCATTCATAATTGGGCAATCAACTAATTTTCTCTCCATTGATCTATTTGAGACTTAAAACCCTAATCTTCTAAATGAATCTTACCCTTATATTGGTCTTATTGAAGGATCTTTTTTGTTTTTTTGTTTCTATCACATCAAGTAATGAAATGGTTGGATCATTATTATTGGTATTTTGATGACACTTGTTATGTAGATGACGGTTTCATCCCTTTTTGGTACATATTATCTAGATTGAACTCTTGATTTTTCCAATTCTACTATGCACATGTGATTTTTGAAGTCATATCTAGAATTAATTACCCATATTTTAAGCACTCATTTTATTCCCCTGTCAATTGGGTTTCATTACCCTTTTACATATGATATATTAGGGCACTGGGGTTTTATTCCATCTATGAGGAACTTAGGTTTTTAGTCCTCCTAACATGCATTGAGGTTCTACTTTTCCTGCAATACTTTATATTACTTGACACTAAGTTTTATTCCTCATGCCCCTAGTTTGGAATAAATAGGTTTCCATTTCTTCCTCTTATAACTATGATAGTCTTTGTTATTATAACCATGTAATTGTTTTATCTATTTGCAATTGTAAATTTGTTTAAATTGTAAGAATTTCTCTTACCGATTACCTTCTTTAAATGGATAATCAAATTGAAATGATTAATATTTTCATCATCCATTTGGATGATTTCATATATCTTTTTATTAGGAATCTTCATATGTTATTTGTTGTTTTTAATTTTTTACCTGATTCCCCATTATATTCACAAACCAATTTCACCTAAACAATTTCACTTATCTTCTCTTTTCAAGTTTTCTTACAACCTCTTAGGTAAAGATGACATTGAAAGTATGATGAAATTGACCTAGACATGAACATGTGTAAGTGTTGATCCATAGGTGATACAACTTAAGTGGTTGGATTACCCTCTACATCGACTATTAGTAATATATCTTGTACCTCATGTGATCAACCATATGTGTGTTAATAAATTAATTTTATAATGTTGTGTTGTCAGAAATTTTTTCTTCTACTTCTATCTTTTGTGTTTCTTACATACTAGATTGAATAAATTGGATCATATTCCTGTGTAAAAGTTTGAGCTAATTTTTGTCATTGGGATTGTTCCTTTTAGTTGAATGAGTAAGGAGTAAATCCCTTCCAGGTCTCACTCTTATGGAACTATTGAGGTGGAATTGGCCAAAGTGGCAATAGTATGTGATTGGCAAGCACCCAAGTCACCAACTAAAATTTGTGGATTTCTGGGAATAGAAATTTATTATCAAATTTTTACCTTGACTTTTCCAAGATCACTCTTCTTCTTAAAAATCTTATACAGAAGAATGAGAAGTACTTTTGCTCAGATGTTTATTAATCTATATTCTAGGAACATAAGGTAAATCTTACTTCTTCTTTACTGTTGATCCTAACCTTGGCTAAAGTATGTTCACCATTGCATGAAAGATCAGCCTAGGATGCATTCCAGAACAACACAAATTTGTGGTCACATTTTCCTCATGGCATCTCAGAGTTAACAAACTGAATCACCTAACGCAATATGGAGCTTGATAAAATCATTTATTGCCTTAAGTATTTGGTGACATTACTTATATATAGAGCCACTTTTGATATCTTCAATGACCATAAGAACTTGAAATTTCTTTTGACTCAGAAAGATATAAATATACATCAAAGATGATGGATGAAATATCTTAAAAACTATGATTTCAAAATAGCATACTATCCTAGTAAGTCTAACATGGTGCGACAGGCACTCAATTATAAGTGTCTCACTTATGTTTATGGACTAGCCACACAGTGGAGGAGACTAAAAGAGTTTGCTAGGTAGATCCTTAAACCCCTACCTAATCGGATTCATTGAGACAATAATCAAATTGTCCCTGAATTACTCATTGAGTTAATTACATATCATATGTCCAGCTTGACCCTTGAGAAGATGAAAAACCTCCTTGTCAACCTCAAACCCACCTTGGTGTGGGTGGTTATGGGAGAATTTGATACAAACAATGTATTTGGGTCTCCAAAGAACCACCTATGAAGGTCCACATCTTACAAGAATCTCATGGATCAAAATAAATTGTCCACCCTAGTACCACATGAATGTACAAAGCTCTAGTGATGCTATCGATGGTGAAGCATGAAGTGTGACATGGCCCTTTTTGTAGACAATCGCTTTCTTGTCAAAAGGTGAAGGAATATCTCCAAAGGCCAGGTAGTCTATCACAACCCCTCAAGATTGCTTAATAGAATTGGGACCATATCACCATGGATTTTGTGGTGGGTATTCCTAGAATGAAAAAGGGATACAACATCATATTTGTTGTGGTAGACAATCTGACAAATTCACACACTTTTTGGCCTGCAAAATAAGCAACAAGGTATTTGATTACACTAAGCTTTCCAAACTACAAATAGTATTACTTTGTGAGATTCCAATATAAATAGTCTCTGACTATGATATGATGTTCACCTCCATGTTGTGGAAGTAGTGCAAGAAGAACATTGTACACTTTGAAATTTAGTGGTGCAAGTCACTCTCAAACCAATGGGAAACATGAGTTGATAACTCAAACTTTAGAAGACATGTTAAGGGATTATGTCCTAGACCAGAAGGGGTCATGGGATAAGTTCTAACCACTTTTTGAGTTTGAATACAATGATAACTACCAAGAAGTATTAGATTGGCCCAGTATGAGGCTCTCTATGGAAATCCATGCCTCTCACTAATTAACATGGATGATGTGGGAGAAAGGACCTTGATGATGTCTGAAGAACTACAATTGTATGCTAACTAAGTCACCTTGATCAAGAAAAGGATACAAACTTACAAATACCAAAAAGTACTATGTTGATGCAAAGTGCATGGACTTACACTTATACATAGCAGATCATTTCTTCTTATAAATATAGCACATCCATAACATTTCCAAGAATCATGGAAAGTTGAGTCCAAGTATGTGGGGTTTCTCAAAACATTGGAGCATACTAATGAGAGTACTTAGTCATCATGTCTTACCACCACAATACATCCAAATGAAAGATGTGTTATATATGCCCAACTACAATTGATGTGTGCACAATCCTTCTCATGTGTTTAATGTCAAATCTTAATAGATCTAATGTAGCTTGACCTACCTGGAGGCACATGTAAGGATATTTTATTTAAAGGTGAAGGAGATATGAAACAATAAGATAAAAATTGTTAAGGTTTTGTAGAAATGCCTTGGACAGGAGGGAAGCCACATGAGAGCTGAAAGTTGATATGGATGAACTGAGCCATACTATTTTACTTGTTGAGACAAATGTTGTGGGGAAAATTCATATAATGGGGAAGGATGTGAGGATGTGGAATCTCCCTCCTTTTTGTAGAAGTCATAATTTAAATATAAAGATTTTTTGATAAATAGTGGTCATTGTATTTTGGTTTATGAGTCCACTGGGACAAGAATTCAAGAAATTTTGGTTAGATGGTGTAAGCTTAATCAACAGAGATCCTATTTTCTACAAATATTTGCTTGATAAGCTATCAAATAATTTTAAACATAATGAGATTTCCAATGTTAATTTGAGACCATTAGTTTTTTAGTAAAACTTTAACTTAGATGCAAATATATGGACACTCAACATGTTTATTGTCTTTTATCATTTTTATTATATATCAATAGGAGTATAATGAGTAGTACTCCCAAAATTATAAAGCTCAAGGACTTTTCTAGTGGCCTAAGAAAATTGAAGTAGTTTATATCTTTTACTAAAATTATAATAACATATTAGGTAAGTTTTAAATACATTGATTCAATATGTCATAGACCATAGATCAGGCCCCTGGTATCACACACATGGTGGTGACTATTGGACCATAGATCAATGGAGTTGCATCCATACCCTACATAAAACCCATTTGGGAAACTCGAAATAGTGATCCTGAGTTTCCATCCCCCTCTCTTTCCCTCATGGAACTACAACTATTGATCCTTTCCCTTCTAATCACCCCGTATCTCCATCAGAGTCACGTTAAGGATGGATTGAAGTCATGTGATGCATTTTCTCCCAATAATAACCCCTTTCCATATTTCCCATCTCACCCTAAGAAACACTATCCCTTAAAGCTCTTGCCTCTCACCCCCACAAGCTATAGAAAGGATATCCCTTGCTTCCTCAAACCCAAGAACCATTGTTAAAACTTTATCTAGTGATTTTTGGAAAAAATAGTAGCTTTATTACTGTTAAATGACTAGTTGTAGAATATGAATTTGATTGTTTAGATTAATAGATTTGGTTATCTTCTTCTCTCCTAATAGGTATGTGGATACTTATGGTTAACCTCCTTAATTGTGCAATGTTTCCCACGAGTTCTTCTAAAGTTGTACTACTCTAACAAATGCCTTTATTAATTTGATTCTAAGAATGCTAAAATACTATGTGTATCATTCTAATGATGATTGAAATAGGTAATCAAAATATCAAATGGTTTGAAATGGGCCCTAAAATAGTAAACTAAAATAAGTGTGAAACGAAAGTAGAATCTATGAAGGAACATTGAGAATGAGAAAGAGTCCCTTGAGGTAACATACACTGGTTCACATGTTAATAGTCCCTTGAGGTAACATTCTTTATGTGAACTTATACTAGTGCACCAAATGACATGTCTGATTTTTGGTTGAAAGCATTAGTTGAAACTCTAAAGTTATTTCCTTGTAAATATTGGATCATTTATTGTCATATACATTTCTATTGTCATAAGTGTTGTTGTGGATGCACCCACATACACATCATAAAAATACACTAGCCCGTTATTTTCTTGGAATTTCATGTTAATTTTAAGATATCGATATGAATTTGTGTCTAAAGAAAGACAAGGAAAATAATGAAGATCAAAAGAATCCTAGAGGATTATATAGTAGTTTTTCCCATTCAAATTCTTAGATATTTGGGGTGTCATTATGCACTTTAAATTCCCAACATGTAACTCCATTATGGATACAACTTTTGTTAAGACTTTTATCTCATTTCGTGAATGGAGTTGTTGGTTATTTTTTGGTGTGTTACTATGGAGCTGATCTTGGAAAAATGAGTGAAATCTCATGCCTCTATAGCCTTAGTTCTCGATTATCTTAGGGAAGAGGGTCATTACACATACACACTAATATATTATCATTATGTTCATTTCAACTTATTCAGTCCCCCTAGGAAAATAATGATCAAATACCTTAAATAAATAAATTCATAATTTTCATGTATACAGTGATATATAAATACTCAATTTTCAGTGTGTATGGATCATCGTCATATCCCAACACAAACTATATTAGTGGTGTGTGGCAATTAAGATATTGATGTGAATAAAAAGTATCACATATATTATTTATAATTTTCAAGGAGGATTTTGAAGTGATATAATGAATCTTGAATTTGAAGATAAGTGCATATTCTAACCCTTTCAATTTCACATCTCTACAATCTACATTTCAATCGCGTGTTTTGGAAAAATTAGGTAAATATATTCCAACCCAATGAATTGGGAAAAGGTACAAGTTACAAACCATACATGTAACTTACATCAAGTCCAAAATTATGAGATCATGACAACAAACAAGCAAATAACAATGTTTAGCAACTAATCAATGTTCTAATTCATTATAACAATGGAAGGAACATCAGTTAGCTTGCTTTTATATAGATTGTAAAGAATCTTCATGTTTCTTTCAATCTTGCCAAAAACATTGACAAAGACGATTTCAATACCTCCATGCTTCTTGATATTGCATTCAGACCATAGGGTATGGACACAGCCTATGATAGACCATAACTCAAGGGTACCTAGGGTACATCCCTTACTTCGAATCTCTCTGAGACCTTGTGAAAGGGAGTAAGATCTTAATATGTTAAGCTTGAGCTGAGCTCAACCCCAAAGATATTTCCAATAGGAAGAAGTATTAATTAGGTGATTGACAAACTCATAGTCAGCTTTACATAGGCAGCAAGTGGTATCCACAATAGGAGAACATAAGTATATTTTGTCCACAGTAGGAAGAAACATTTCCATTTCCTTATGAGTAGTAAGACTCCACTTCGGTTGATGCATGGTATGCCACAAGTTGTAAAATGCAATATCATTTGTTTGGGTATGTCTACATATCTCCCATAAGCATCTATCATCAAGGTTGCTAAATCTGGGCCAGACTCCTACCATTCTTCTCCTCAAGGTTGAGAAACCCTATAACATGATTGGGGGGAACGTTGACAACTTCGTATCTTCTATGCATCCATAAGCCTCAGGCAAAGTAAATGTATAGATGTTTTCATATTCTTCTCATGTATGGAAGTTGGCCAGTTCAACAAGGTTTTTCAGCTCAAGCCCTCCTTCTATCTTGGGAAATGGCATTTTGGACCAGCTAGCAGGATGTACTGGGATACACCATAAGAAATCGTTCCTCATGATTTCCATATGATGCAAAGTGGATTGAGGAACTTCTCCGTGCCTTAGCCAATACTTAATCAAACCCATAACAAAATGTTTAATAAGAACTAGTCTGCCAACCATATATATTTTATAACCTAATCATTTGATCATCATGTCATTCAGATTATCGAGGAAGTCATGAAAATGCCTGTGTGTCAAGTTGCCACCACGTAGAGGGGATCCCAATTACTTCATTGGCCATTCACCTTTCTATATGTCCAGAGTTACAATCAATTCATCTGTGTTCTTGCATGACTTGGAGAGAAAGATGTGGGTTTTGTTAGGAATGTATTTCATGCCTGATAACATGCCAATTAAGAGAAGGATAAGCTTAATATTCAGCAAGATACATTTCCTTCCTTCCACCATAATAAGAATGTCGTCAATAAACATTAAGTGCCTTATGACCTAGGTTCCTCTAACTAAATAAGTTCTAATCAGACATTTAGAATGAGCCTTGTCAATCATCCAACTAAGCCCTTCCATAGCAATTGCAAATAGTAGGGGTGATAAAGGATCTCCCTTCCAGATACCATTAGTATTCTTAAAGAATCCCACTGCACTCCCATTAATCAGTGATGGGAATGAAGGTGTTTCCACACATTGTTTCACTAAGTTTTTTTTTCACAGAATCCCATTCTTCTCAAACAACTCCATAAATATGACCATCCAACTGAGTCAAATTCTTTGGTTACATCTAGCTTCACACAAGCTGAAGGAATGATCCTTTTAAAATTAAAATGTAAGGTCAATTCTACTACTATAAGGGAGTAGTCTTCTACATTTCTTCATTCGACGAAGGCCCCCCTGGTTAGTAGATATTAGTTTGGGCATAATACCAACGAGTTTCTTGTTATAATCTTTGTGATAATTTTATACAACATAGAACAACAAGATATTGGATGAAGGTAAGTTGGGCTAGAGACTGTGTCCTTCTTGGAAATGAGATCAAGAAAGACATGATTAACCTATCTGACCATACTTCCACCAGTGAAGAACCAAGAAATTGCTCTATGCAAATCTTCTTTAATATGTTCCCAATTCTTCCTATAAAAGTAAACATTGAATCCATACAGAGCATGAATTTTTTTGGGGTCAATACTCTAGATAGAATCTTTAATTTCCTAAAGATCGAGGCTTCTACAAAGAGCGGTGTTGTCCTCCTCAGAAACCTACTCGATCCAGTCAAAATTGGGATTGGCTTCCAACTCACCCTATAGAGGCTGATTGTAAAGATTTTCAAAGAAGGTAATGGTATCTTGGGAAAGGACGTCTTGTTATCCACTCTATTGCCATATTCATCAAATAGCTCATTGATAGTGTTAATATCATCTCTCCTTTTGATAGTAGAATGATATATCTTGGTATTCTTATCACCAATGGCAATCCAATCCAGCCTTCTTCATTTCCAGTAGTATTTTTCTTTAGCTCTAGACAATAATGAGACTCAATCATTAGTTTTCTTCTCAACATGAATAAGTTCAACATCAAGGGGATTCCTTCTGAGAGCAGAAGAGATGTTAGACATTTCCATCATTTCTTAGCTATTAATTTCTACAAGTTGACATACTTCTTTTCCCATCTTTTAAGATATATTTTAACAAGTTTAAGTTTCCATGAAAATTAGAAAAGTGGGTTACCTTGACAATCAGAGGCCCAAGCCTTGTTGATCACATCCTTGCATCCAGGCCAATCCATCTAAAATATGAGAAAGAAGAAGGGTCTCCTTTTCATATTCAACTCTTTCAAGTTGATTCTACTAGATGGATGATCCAAAAATTCACAAGTAACCAATTTAGATTTTGTTCCAGGGAATTTCCCAATACACTACCATTGAGGAGAGCTTGATCAAACTTACTAGAAATCCTTTTAGAAACACCTTACTTGTTATGCCAAGTACATAGTTCATTTCCTACTGAGGGAAGTTTGGTAAGACCTGATTTGTTAATTGCAGTATTGAATGAGCTAAGGATGTAGGCAGGAATCTCACATCCACCAACTTTTTCTTCACTCTTCCTTATATTGTTGCAGTCACTGATTATAAGACATGGATCATGAATACCATGATTAAGACTTTCAAGTGCAGTCCACAGAGAGGTACATTATTGAGCTAGGTTTCTAGCATATACAACAATGATGATTAGTATTAGACCACCTTTATCAGTACAATTCATAGTAACCTACTGATCATCCATGTCATTACATGCAATGTCTCGAGTTTTCAGATTCCATACAATGCAAATCCATCCATTTTCAATGTGTTCATGATTGGAAATCCATTTCCATCCACTGGGGCTCAATTTCTCAAAAGTATTCTTCATATAGATTTTGATCTTCATCTCAACTAACACAACAATAGAAACTTGTGCCTCCATTATCAATCTTCTCACCTCCCTCTTCCTTCGTGGCTTCCCAGAGCTACGAATGTTGGTCATAAGGATGGTCATTAATGACCCCTACTAGAGGATCAGGTTCTATGTGACACGTCCACTCTAGTAGTCTTTCTCTTCTTTGACCTAGGAGTTTTTCTCAACTCTCCCTCTTCCTTATCCTCCTCGACCTCCTTGCTAGCATCAGGATTGTTAGTCTCATCATGAACAACTAGTCCAATTGAATCATCCTCAAAATCCTTATTATTGTCATTGTTGAGATTCTTGAATTTGTTGCTGATAGGAATTGAATCTTCATCAGTAGTCTTTGAGCCACCTGAACTCAGGATACCTCCTATATCTTTCTCAGTAGTCTTCGAGCCACCTGAGCTACCTCCTACTTTCCTTTTCCCGTTATTGACCTCCTTCTAGACCTAAGTGGGCATAGGAGTCTGGAAAGAGCATCGACCTTCTTCTTTAGTGGGAAGTTTTGGTCGTCATAGATAAAAACCTTATTGTCAGGACATCATTTAGGAACATGTTCATAATTGATGGCGACCAAAGATAATTCGTGTTTAGGCATGTTGACCTAGATCTCCTCTGGAGGACCCCCCTCAACTTCTATCTCTACCAAGGCCCATGCCTCACCCAAGGACTCTTAGTTGATGGATTAGTATTCAATGTGCATGAGTTTCCCAATGCCACTCACAACTGTACCAACAACTTTGAGAGACCAATTCCTACCCACACTGGGAATGATGATCCAAAAGGGTATAGAAATGAAGAAGTATTTTTGTAGATCGTCGATGGTTTTGTTGTTCTTGACTATGAATAACATACTGTCAAACCATCGAGGGCCTCCATTAATGATGCTAGTTTTATCTTTCGTGGAGTTAAAACATAGCAGGAAGAATTGGTCAGTTTTAGAGAAGATATCTAATCCACCTTTCAATTTCTAGACTCTCTTGATCCATACTAATGGATGGTGATAGTATGGCCATTTACCCATGACATACATGATCACTATGTGTTTCGATGACTTCTCCATGGCTTCATAGGTGTTGCCATCTATGGCAACACACCTTTTACCATCCTTATTCTCCAGTGGGGTGAATTTGTGATGCTTGAGTGTGTTAGATCCACCCAGGACTTGACATCAGGCCTTGCATTTGACAGCAAGAGTCTGATTCTCTAATGGGGACACCAGTCTCAGCCATAGGGTTGGGGATCTCCCCCTCCACAAAGGTTGGAATCATCTTCTCGATTTCCTAGTGAGTCGCCTTAGCTAACCCTAGGAGTCTAGGTCTATTGCAAGTTGTAGACTTGTTCAATCACTATATTTCATACAAAAAACTATCTCTGATTGATTCACATAGCGTTCACAGATGTCAAAACCCATGTTGGTTGGCAAGAATGCTGATACACCACCAATTTTGTTGTAACCTATGCTTGGAATATAAAATCAACATAGATCAAAAAATTAGGTGATGAACACATTGAATGAATGGGTTAAGTCATATCTCATAGAAGTTCAGAAATTTCCACATTTCACTTATTATCATCACATATGAAGATTCTATTGGCAAGAAAATAATGTATATAGTAGAACAAAATGTTTGAAATTAGTCATTTTAGATACCTTTTTGTTGTAGATTTATTGTTTATATCATAACCTAATAAGTGAAGGAAATTAATTTATTTGGATCTAAACCTATGAATTTATAATAATCTTTGTCAATTTCTTGATTGAAAGGAGGAAGTCTTTACGAAATGGAAAAACTTGAACATACCTAAGGGATATTTGAAATTATAATCATCATATGCAAGTCTAGAAGAAACTAATAATTCAATACATATGTATCTAGATGTTCTCTAACCTCCTCTAACAATATTCTTATATCCATTAACGTGAAACATGAATTGTATTTTACCTTTGACACCAAGGATGTCCAATGTATAGTGGAGGGGGCATTCACTCAAATATTTCAGTTGTAAACACATGGTACATATGGACTCAAGGGTACTCTATGTATAGTATATATCCTTTTGAACACCTTCAAACAAAATGATATTAAGTCCAATCAGTTGATGAATAAAGTACAATGTAAGTTGAAAAACAAGAAGTCACAAAGAAGATACAAGTACTCAAAATTGGTTATGAAGTAAAACCACAAGCATTGAACTACAAGGTGATGTCAAATCACTAGGAATTTGGGAAAATGTTGAATTACTTGGGGGTGTTGATGAAAAAATATCCCTATTACAAGATCAATAATAAGTTGTACATACCCCTACATTAGTGATAAACATAGTTCGCTAGTGAGAAAAGCATGTCCCACAATTCTTCCTCTAGCTGAGATTACCTCCTCTTTATGGGATGAGTAGGATCACCCACTAAGAATAGCAATACTAGAGAATCCAACTCGATTTCAATAACGACCACAACAAGAGGATTGAAGAGAGGTGGTTAACAACTTTGCATGTGAAACATCTTCTCAACATAAATGATCTATATGTAGCCACTTAGATGACAAATCTAGTTTTAGTATAACTTGATATCTATTTAATTATAAGTGATGTTTCATGTAGAATACTACGTTTGATGAGGAATATGATAATGGAAGAGTTTCCTACTTTGATACTTATATCAGTGTATTGAAAAGCCTCTTATTTTTTGTATATACATGATGTTAGTGGGATATGAATTGGGATTCCAAAGTATGTTTAATTGATATTATAATATTTATTTAATATTTAACAATTTGGGGCACACAATTTAAATTGGAAGCATAAAATGAAGGAATGTAACTTATACAGTATATAAGAAAAACATCATATTCATATTGATTTATTTTATATAAGAAATATATTGTTAGCCATGTGTGGATGCAAAGGTGAATATAAATGTGTGCAAGGACAACAATTTAATGCAAATAATTATTTAAGGAATAAATGGGTGGAAGAATATTGAGAATGAGCAATATGAAGAGTTGTAAAATAATGTCTGTACATGTGAAAAATGGATCCATAAATGCACCAATTCAAATGATATTGAGTTGATAGAAATAAAAGGAAGAAGATGAAACCCAATTAACTTGGGAAGTACTGTGTGGAGAGATACATAATATGTATATCCTAATGATAATACAACCCTTACAAATTTGAATTATAAACATGGATCAATGTATCCGACAACAACATGGGAAATATTGAGTTTTTTTTATGATAGTGATGATGAATTATATCTCACTTTGTCAAATTTCAACAAGGAAAGAAATGATGACCGTTCAAGACATCAACCAAACATGTTATTACATCACGAAGTAAGATCATAAATTATCATTTTTCTATTAGGGTGTCAAGCCGATTGTAACTCAAACTTGGATCTTAGTTGGGGTGTTAGGAAGGCCACGTTCATCAACCTCAAGAAAGTTCACCTTAATTAAAACATATCAAATACACCACAAGTGATCATAGTGTTTCCTATGCTAGAAATTGCATCTAAAAACTTGGTTGTGTTTAGACACCCTGATGTACTTATCTTAGAAAATGGATTGACCATGATCATTCTTACTTGGGTGCACATGCATCTTTCATCAAGAATTTTAATCACCACATTGGGTCAAATTTGACTCTATGTATTCAATTTCATTTACTAAATATCAAAATTTGCAAAACTACTAAATTGGTCCAATTATCACGATTTTAACTAAAATTATGTTGATTTGATGCAGGTCTTGATAAAGTTGAACAATCAGCTGGGGCCCACCTTCACTCACCCTTGGTTCTGACCAATCGATCTAACCAAGCGATTTCATCAATTCGGTCTCAAGACCGTTTGAGCCCATTCGGTCTCAAGACCGAGAGACAAGTAGAGACCGTTTGGACGCCAAGGTCGCAAGACCATTCAGCCGCGAAGACCGTTTAGCCACCAAGACCGTATGGACACAACACTCTCAGACCGTTTGGAATCGGTCTGCGAGACCATTTAGAGCTGGGTCAGTGAGACCGTTTGGAAAAGTCACGATCTTGGACCATTTGAATGGCCGAGCGATGAAGAATGTTTTCTGCATGCAAACTGTATGGATTACCAAACCAAATGAAGTTGAGGGATCGTTTGAGCTAGATATGTGTGAAGACCGAATGGACCCAGCAGATCGTGAAGAGCAGTAGTCTGTTTGCCGAAGCAAAACCATATGAGCATGCGAACCAGTTAAACAAATTACGTAGTGTGAAGACCGTTTAATGAAATCAATACAACAGCAAACTGTTTGCATTGCAAACCGTATGAATTAAGAACATGCATGAGTCCTCATGCAATACCAAGACCGGTTGTTGTGCTAATGCATAAGACCGAATGAAGGGATCCGCTGTGAAGACCGAATGGCAGCATTATACAAAACTGTTTGCTCAATCCGCATGCAAACCGAATGAAATGTGAAAGCTGTAAACCCGTATGGACAAAGCTTCTAGCAAAATCCATTTGATAAAATCACGTGCATGACTTTAGCCTGCATGTAGACCGAATGAGAGATTAGCATGAAGAGCGTTTGCTGATTAGAGAAGCAAACCGAATGCTATGAGACTGAATGCTTCACTGTTGCAAACCGTTTGAATAAAAAAATAATAAACAATGAAGACCGTATGGATGGAAGCAATGCAAACCGAATGACCAAGTAGATGAAGACCGAATGAGCAATGTGGACCGTTTTCTCTAGCATGCAAGACCGTTTGGGTCATTAAGAAATGAAGACCGTTTACTGCTGCGTAAAGACCGAATGGAAAAGGCACTTTGCTGCCAAACCGAATGAATATGTGCATGAGACCAAGACTGTTTGGTCATTTGCACAAGACCGAATGGAATATGAAACCAAATGAACCGAATGTGAAGACCATTTAAGCCAATTGCATGCAAATCGTTTGAAGAAAAAAAAATATGTACAAGACCGTTTGGACTGGAATCACACCAAAAACGTGAGGGCCAGTCATGTACCTATAAATAGGATCAGCAGGGTCCCCATTTTGGGCAATCGGTTCCGGGACACCGACAGGCTTCCTGTACACAGGTCTGATCCAGATCCAGTTCCGTCCATGCCAGTTTCACTCCTCCTACTGCCCATGCCGCAACCAAGGAGACTGAGAAAAGAAGGAAGACAGAGCGAGAGAGATTGTCTGGTCTGTCTTGGCATCTCCTGTTTCGCGTTCAGATCAGCTCCGACACGACGTAGAAGACCGCATCATCTTCACCGAGCTGTGACTACCTTCTACACTGAGTTCATGGAGGATTTCTGTCTCATTCTCATTCTTCTAGTTTCTCGCATCATGAGCGAGTAGTTCCCTTTCTCCGGGGTGTGAGGACTAGCCCTGCTGCCTATGCAATCATGTTTTTTTGTTAAACTTTCCATGACAATTGATATAACTTTTCATTTCATTGTTAATCGTTATGTTTGTAGTTAGATTAATTGCTTGCTTTCATCTTTGTTTTTCCTATGTTGTGGGAACTTCTATATGTAGGATTGAATTTCGTTTAACAAGTTGACTCCCAAACTAGAAATATAATGGGATTCCTTGAGGTCGTAAGTGTATGATCCGCGAGGGGATGATCCATCTAGCCTTCAGTGACACTTATGTCTACCTAACTCCTGTATAGGGGGTTCAAAACCTTAGTTGGATTTTGTATCTTCTTGTTAATTGTCGACGTTTGCTCGTATATTAATCATCTACTTACTTATTGATTAATGCGGTTGACTCCTAAACTAGAAATGGAATGAGATTTCTTCGAGGTCGTAAGTGTATGATCCATGAGGGGACGAGCCATCTTGTTACAACCCCAAATTTTGGGTTCATTTGACGAGAAATGTAATTTCTCATATTAAAGATATTTGAACAAATAATGAGATAATTTTCTTCAAATAAATGGATTTCGTTTACAATAGCCTTGATGATTGTATTGTGGGCTTTATTGACTATTGGACCCAAATAACAATGAAATTCAAATAGTAAATGGATGATTGAATTTTTTGTAAGAAAAGAAATATGTAGAAACCTCTAGAAGGCAAATCTAAAGAGGATTTCGTGCCTCTTGGGTTCCTTGGATACCAAGGAGACCAAGGTTGCAAAAAGAAAGCAATAAGAAAAGAAAAGATTAATTAAGTAATTCTTTATGAAGAAAGAAATTGGAAAATAATGATATAATGTGGAAAATGAGTGGAAAGAGGCATAAATGAGATTTCTTGGAGAAATTTTGTACCCATGAGGTTGCTAATATTAAAATGAATGCCAATAAGGAAAATAAAAAGGAAATAAAGAGAAATCCTCAAAAAGAACTAATTTAATAGGAGATAAACAAGATAATGAGGAATTATGTGAAATAATGCATTTAGATGCATCAAGAAGGATAATGAGTGTCCCATAAAAAGGATTTCGAAATAATAGAGTTCCTTGGGATCCAAGGAGTCCCAATGGAGAAAAAGAAAGAGAAAAGGCAAATAAAACAAAATAAGGAGAAAATATAATACATTATTAATGACATTTTGATAATATCAACAAGAAAGATATTATTCAAGAAAGTGGATTTCATGGCCAATGATTTAAGATGCAAGAATAATGAAAATAAAAGAGAGGTTTTTCGTATTCCTATATTTTTCAGGTAATAAAGAATATTAAGAGGAAAGTAGGAAAGAGAATCTTATTTCCTCATGAAGGAATTGGTTTTCTAATAGAAAAGAACATTGCTTCCTTCTTGGGAAAGCACGTTTTGGGCGTGGATGTCCTCCCTATATAGGGAGTTGAATCCTTGCCCAGGTCTAGAGGGACCTTACGCGGCTATCTCTCCTCCATCTTCTTCTTCATCGTTTCTATCCTCAAACCCAAACCCGACTATACCTCTACCCCTGGAGTAATGAGGGGGTTTGTTTATAGTCTTAAAGGAAGTTGGATGTTCCCACGATGTCCCGGAGGAACACCACTATCAACTCAGTGCCCTGGCTCATGCACGACGCCAGCAGGAGGGCCATGGGACCTTCACGTGTTGCGGGGTTAGAAAACTCAAACCAGCTGTCATGGCCACGGGCCGGAAGCACCCTCGCCTGCGCGGGGGCACGCCGAAGCCAGAGGAACCTCCCTGGGGGCCGTCGGGGTCCGGGAGGGTGGCATGGCCGGGTCGGATCACAGCTGCAGCACCGGCCCTAAGTTGCAGGCCACCCCGCCTGAGCCGACCACCCTGGCCACGAACGAAGGTCTCCTCTGGGTGCGCGAGGGTTTGGTGGAGTTAGTGGGAGCATCGCCGGAGGTCGGCGGGGTGTAGAGAAGGAAGGAGAGGTGGTGTAACTCGCTTCTAGGGCGACAGTAATCGACTGTCGCGAGGTTGAAGAAGGAAGGGAGCCGTTGGACCTTTCTGCCCTCCGCAGGCTAAAGAAGAAATCGACTTAACTGAGGGTAGTATGGTCTTTCCGTTATGTTTCCAAAGAAAGCAGCCGCAGTGCATAAGATCAGCCATGTGGTGCTCTCCGATTGGTCCGGGTAAGTGAAATCTTACAAAAATCATATCTAGCAAACCGTAACTCGAATAGACATAAATAATATATGAATTTTGATCAGGAGAACGAGAGGAATCCAATAAAAATGGTTTTATATCCTGAATCTGATCATAGTTCGAAATGTAGTGTAAATTATCATCTTTAATGAATTAAAGGTTAAGAAACCCTATTTTGAAATGAATAAAGTGTTTAATAGGGTTTAATGGATCATTAGAGTTGATATTAACCTTTTAAATGTAAAATGGTACATTATGTTCAAAAAAGAAGATCTTTGCACGTGATTAATCTAATTTATAGATTATGTGCATAAATATGCTTAAAAGTACATAAAGTTATAATCTTTAATGATTTAATTAAGGGAAAACCCTTAGTTTTGATGATAGATGGACTTAATGACATTAATTGGATAATTCAAGCCAATATTAACATGTGGTTAATAAAAGTGAAAATGGGATCTAAAAAGATGATCTTTTTATATAATTGGCTTAGTTTAGGGTTTCGTGCATGATTATGCATTAATGAGCTTGAAAATCCTAATTTAGGCGAATATGACATTTAAATGTTTTAATTGTTCAAATCCATGAATAAATAGGGATATGATGATGATCCTAAGTCAATCTGAGTATAAAAGACTATTAAATGAATAGTTTGAGCAATTAGGGTTTATATGAGAAGAAAAGAGTATTTTAGGGTTGTTAACCAAAAAGGGATAAAGTGTGAGAAATTGATCTAAGAAATCTTAATGAATATCAATGAAACCTTAATGCAGATTAGAAACCCTAGAAAGTGAATCCAAGTCAATAAAGTAGATTCTTGATAAAGTGTGTAATAAATAGAGTACATATTCTTTTCAGGAATTATGTGATGATTGAATTACTTGCTTGGATCTGGTGATTGGCTTGATTGTATATATATGAAGTATATGTTGAATAATCTGCATGACTCATCAAATCAGGTATGTGGTTACGATTATGAATAACCTCTATAGTTTCCCGATGGATTCTCGGATTTTTAATCGCATTGAATGCAACTAAATTGTTGGATGTTTATTTATTTCATGCAACTATAAAGTGACTATGATTATCACCATAAATGTGCATATATAACTGGCTAGATCTGGGTCCACCTCTGTTACTTTGAAAAAGGGCTAAAAAAGGGGTAATCCTAGAGCAAGGTCTAGGTTACCGTGAGTTAGAAACTGGGCTACCTACGTGTAGTGCCATGAGACTCTTTAGAATACCCCGAGTTAAGGAGTGGTCTACTTACGAGTAGTGCCATGTGACTCAACCCTAGAAATTGGTTCACTTATAGGTGGATCATGAGGGGTTTAATGGGGACAACACAGAAGATAGGGTACTCTTGGATCGCGGAGTTATATCTAAAATGTAATATTGGTTGTTAAATGATTAATTGAATGATTACATTGTTATCATAGTTGCGTGTTTATTGTTTCCCCCACATACCAGCTTCGGCTGACCGACATTTTGTTTGTCGGCGTTTTAGGTACAAGCCAAAAGGACAAACAGTAAATCATTAAAGTGTGAAATACATGAAGAAAAATATAAGGAGGATTAGTTAGCGTAGAATCATTACATGGATAGAAGTTAGAAATCCAAAATTTCAAAAGATATGCAAAGTTTATTTTCTTACAGCTTTTCAGTTTAGTATGTTAAAATTTGATAATTATCCTTGGTTAATTGTTGAACCTTTGGTTCAGAAGTCATGGGTGCGGCTTCGACCTCTCGGTCTCCCTTAATTGGGGGTTATCGGGAGCTGGGGTCGTAACATTTGGTATCAGAGCTTGGGTTCCTCAGTTAACCATTGATAATTATTAAATTTTACAAACTCCATAGAACCCAAGGGAGTTATTAGAGGATTATCTAAAAGACTGAGGTGTCTAGAAAAGGATCACGCCCGGGGGCTGGCAATATTTTCCTCCGCACCGCTAGTCGGAATACGAGGACTCCCAGATCCATGTGACTGCCTGGCCAAAGTCTTAGGGTATGAATCGAAATAAGATACCTTTAGGACTTCTCATCTTATTCATCACTTCTCATCACAAAAATTCTGATAAGGACCTAAAGGATTAGGGTTTACTTTCTTCTCCTCACCCTCTTGAGGTATGGGTAAGGTTGATAAGGTTTAACAGATCCTCCACCACATTAAAGGAAATGCATGTAAATAAGATGTCATGGACATAATCTTAATAGAGTAAGCATGAATTAAAGGATAGATACATGCTTAGGTCGTATGACATAAGATGTCATGTCCTCAGAAGTGACCGGAGGCTAGACCTTCCTATCAGGAGGATAAGTTAGTCTTAGAGATAGAGATCTCCATTGCAAGTAGAGACCCAGCACATCCTCTAAGGATGATGCTAACCCTAACCCTAAGTGATGGTTAGAGAGAGATGAGTTAGACCTGGGTGTTCGCATGGACATGCCTGAGATGCTGGATGACCGAGTACCTTTGGCCACCCAAGCCTGGAAAGGGGTCGTGTAGGTCAGGATGAAGGATATCTCCTTCCTTAATAAGGATAGAGAAGAACCCATGGAAACCCCACGAGCTGATATGAGCATGGCATACCTAGTAGGCATCAGTGGTGCGAGCAATGGGTTTAAACCTTGGCTGAGGGGGTTTGATGGATAGCTTATGTGATAAGTATAAGGAGCTATGGATAACCTCGAGTACATGAGTTGAACATAGGCTTCATCCAGGTAGGGGCATGCTTTTGAGGTTGAACCTTCTTTAAGAGAGGACCTCTTCTGGTGAGGTTGGTTTTAGGGTTAGCTCGAGAGAGAGAGCAGGAAACCCAGCAAAAAGGTTGGAATCCTAGACTCCGAGATGTAAGGAAAAGTGGGGAGTCGAGGAAGATGTGACCTAAGTGGATGATAGTGGTTGCCCTATGCTTGACCCCTGGAGGCTAATGATATCTTGGTTATCTTTAGAGGAACCAAACCCTATAGGAAGGATGATGCTTCTGGTACCTATGGTATAAGTGACTCCCTGCTCGATGAGATAAAGAGTGCCTTAGAGGAGGTTTAAGTAACCAGTGGTATTGTTCATATAAAGGGATTGTGGAAGTACATGACATATCATGGACATGCTTGATTCATGAATAAGAGATTGAGCATGCAGTGGGACACCCGACAGTGAACCTAGGGTTCCTAGGCTGAAGAGGGGAAGTGGTGTACCTAATGCTCATAACGAGAATTAAGTTGTTATAGTTTTGAGCATGGTACTCCTCATGTATAGAGGAAAAGGGAAGTCTCTTAAGATTAAAGGTATGTTTGATGAACCCCTCACAGCTAGGTTGTTGATAAAGAAAGGTATGATCTTGATACAACATTGAGGAAAGAGGACAAGTATGACCTAGCATGGTTCAATAGGTGATCTATTTGTGCCTTAATAGCTTGCTAGGGTTAAGTGGACTCTTGTGGATGTAAACCCTAGACCTAAGAGCTTTTGTGACCCTGTTATCAAGAGATAGTTTTCCTCCCATCCTGGGAGAGGGACCCCTTTGGTAGGGTGTATATCAGTTTTGTTGGTTTCAGGTTACCTAAAGAGGTCTCATAGGATCTTGAGAAGCTAAGTGAAAAGTACATGGTATGAGAATGAACCTGTAGACCCATAGATATCCATCTCTAAGTGCATATGGATGTGTTACCATGGAGGTAACTAGTATGGGGCTTGAACAAGGTAGGAAGGTTGCCATGATCCTGATGAAAGGATTAAAGCCAGCCCATGAATGCAGAAAGAGAGATGATGAAGACTTGGGTAAAGTTCTAAGTGAACATGTACTATGATGGAGAATCCTAAGTCTATCCTAGGGTCAGATAGGGATAAGACTGATGAAAGTAGGAGTTGCCTAATTTTCCCAGTTGCACATGACCATAGGGTCGGGAGGTAACAACTATCATTGTCTGAGGGACATGGGTTAGGAGATTGATCACCTTCATGAACTCATAGGACCCAAAGGGAAGATGAGTAGGGCACTCTCCTGATGCATGAGGGAAGAGGGACGACTCCAAAAGAGTTGGTACCCTATAGACCTAGAGTAGATGACCAAGGATATAAACCTCAGTAGGTTCTAGATTAGTTCGTTATCATGATGTCTGTGATGTAGAGACATATGTGGCACGTTGCAACTTAGATGTAAAGGTGTATTGGCAAGGTGGGATGTACCATCTCTACTCTTGGAACAGGAAGAACTCTGTATTTGGACTGCAGCCAAATCCTTATTTCCTCTTGTTATGGGGGTGAGAGATAGGACATTACGCATGCCATACACCAAGGATAAGAGATAATGTGGGTTGGAACGTCGCCACGAGAAATAGGGATAGAGAAGATAACCTACCCAGGTAAAGTGAGTGATACATGTTTTGCAAAGACTAAGAGGAATGAGGTAGTCACCTAATGAGGATGTGTTTATCCTGCGCTAAGTGGAACTTACAAGTGATACCAGGTTGAGTTTGATCACTGTGATGATGAAATCAGAGATTGTTCTTAATGAAGATAGACATAGAGTTTGAAGTGAGATGATAAGAGAAATACATGGAAGTGTATGTCTTCAGTGTTACCTAATACCTACGGATGTGAAGTGGTAATGGATGCTCTGGTCGAGATACATCTGACTTGTTTGACTAGAAGCTAGAAGAGGTTGTTTGGCTAACCCTAAGTTTGGACATGAGTGGTGTTTGGATAACACTCAAATGTAACAAGATACGTTAAGAAGTTAAGGGTTGTTTGGTTAGCCAGTCTAGTCATTGATACGATGAAAGGATGGTGATAGAACCTCAAGTGCACTTCTTTGGAAAAGAACGTGATGATACCCCGACTAGGGTGGTTTAATTAGGGTTTCTGAGGAATCTATCTTAAGGGATCATGACAATACAGGAGATCATGACTTAATACCATGGTACTACCAAGATAATAAGTGATAGTGGTATCTTAAATACTTAAGATGTAGTTTCATGTGGTATATGGCCATGCAAGCCAAGGGTAAGGGACGAACACCAGTAACCCCATGCATTGATATAAAGGATAAAAAGTCCCCGAAAGAGAAAGGGAGTTCATCACTATAGATGTTGTAAGTCTCCCCTAGACCAAGGAAGGTCAAGAAGAAATGTGGGTTATGGTAGTTCGCCTTACCTAGATGACATGAGAAAGAAGGAGCTCTGTCAAGGGACAGATCTGGTTGACCTACCCATGAGAGAGAGATGGTTCAACTATGAAGCGAGTTCAAAGATTTTTGAGTTTGACCTAAAGGTTCCCTTCCAAAAGGTGGAAGTGGGTACATGAAGAATGTGATGGTACAGTTTATCACCCCTAACTATGGTTAGTATGATCCAGACTAAAGAGTCTGATGAGAGCACATGTGCTCATCCAGGGTGATAGCTAGAGATAGTTCTTGTCCTATGAAAGATGTGATGATGACCACCATAGCTAGTGTGGGATTCTAAGAAGCTCTGTAACGGAGGTTGTGTCGGTCACCACTTCAGTAAGGTGATGTTGGTGAAAGGACCACATGATGATTAGAAAAGGACCACAGTACATGAAGACGAAAGTCACTTTAATCGTGCAATGGCTAAAAGGAGCCTAGAGACGACGAGAGTCGTGAACAGATGCAAAGTAGACTAACATACAGTGCATTGTGGGAGAATATAATGTGAGAGTCCAACCCCTCTGAGCTGCAGCTGAGAAAGCTGAGTCCCTGATACATGGGTCCATTAGAGATGGATGGGTGGAGATGGTTAGGTTTTGACCCTACCCCTCAGGATAGAGTTATGTGAGATGTTTTCCATGTGTCCAATTTAGAGCACTATGTGAGGTACCCCGACCATGTGCTGAGCAAAGAACCTAGTGATCCCCAAGGGAGGCTAAAATGGCCTGAGTTACCTGTGTAGTTTATAGACGCCAGGATGAAAGAACTCAGAGAAAAGAATATGTGATGATAAAGGATCTTTGGATGCGCCATGAGTACGGTAAAGCCACATAGGGGCCAACGATGGACATGGAAAAGTCTTATCTTGAATTGTTTGTTTACTTGATAGAATTTTGAGGACAAAATTCCTATAAGAGGGGAAGGATGTTACAACCCCAAATTTTGGGTTCATTTGACGAGAAATGTAATTTCTCATATTAAAGATATTTGAACAAATAATGAGATAATTTGCTTCAAATAAATGGATTTTGTTTACAATAGCCTTGATGATTATATCGTGGGCTTTATTGGCTATTGGGCCCAAATAACAATGAAATTCAAATAGTAAATGGATGATTGAATTTTTTTTAAGAAAAGAAATATGTAGAAACCTCTAGAAGGCAAATCCAAAGAGGATTTCGTGCCTCTTGGGTTCCTTGGGTACCAAGGAGACCAAGGTTGCAAAAAGAAAGCAATAAGAAAAGAAAAGAATAATTAAGTAATTCTTTATGAAGAAAGAAATTGGAAAATAATGATATAATGTGGAAAATGAGTGGAAAGAGGCATAAATGAGATTTCTTGGGGAAATTTCGTACCCATGAGGTTGCTAATATTAAAAGGAATGCCAATAAGGAAAATAAAAGGGAAATAAAGAGAAATCCTCAAAAAGAACTAATTTAATAGGAGATAAACAAGATAATGAGGAATTATGTGAAATAATACATTTAGATGCATCAAGAAGGATAATGAGTGTCCCATAAAAAGGATTTCGAAATAATAGAGTTCCTTGGGATCCAAGGAGTCCCAATGGAGAAAAAGAAAGAGAAAAGGCAAATAAAACAAAATAAGGAGAAAATATAATACATCATTAATGACTTTTTGATAATATCAACAAGAAAGATATTATTCCAGAAAGTGGATTTCATGGCCAATGATTTAAGAGGCAAGAATAATGAAAATAAAAGAGAGGTTTTTCGTATTCCAATATTTTTCAGGTAATAAAGAATATTAAGAGGAAAGTAGGAAAGAGAATCTTATTTCCTCATGAAGGAATTGGTTTTATAATAGAAAATAACATTGCTTCCTTCTTGGGCAAGCACGTTTTGGGCGTGGATGTCCTCCCTATATAGGGAGTCGAATCCTTGCCCAGGTCCAGAGGGACCTCACACGGCTATCTCTCCTCCATCTTATTCTTCATCGTTTATATCCTCAAACCCTAACCCGACTATACCTCTACCCCTGGAGCAATGAGGGGGTTTGTTTATAGTCTTAAAGGAAGCTGGACGTTCCCACGATGTCCCGGAGGAACACCACCATCAACTCGGTGCCCTGGCTCATGCACGACGCCAGCAGGAGGGCCATGGGACCTTCACGTGTTGCGGGGTTAGAAAACTCGAACCAGCTGTCATGGCCACGGGCCGAAAGCACCCTCGCCTGCACGGCGGCACGCCGGAGCCATAGGAACCTCTCTGGGGGCCGTCGAGGTCCGGGAGGGTGGCGTGGCCGGGTCGGATCACAGCTGCAGCGCCGGCCCTAAGTTGCAGGCTACCCCGCCTGAGCCGACCACCCTGGCCGCGAACAAAGGTCTCCTCTGGGTACGCGAGGGCTTGGCGGAAGTAGTGGGAGCATCGCTGGAGGTCGGCAGGGTGTAGAGAAGGAAGGAGAGGCGGTGTAACTCGCTGCTAGGGCGACAGTAATCGACTGTCGCGAGGTTGAAGAAGGAAGGGAGTTGTTGGACCTTTCTGCCCTCCGTGGGCTAAAGAAGAAATCGTCTTAACCGAGGGTAGTATGGTCTTTCCGTTATGTTTCCAAAGAAAGCAGCCGCAGTGCATAAGATCAGCCATGTGGCACTCTCCGATTGGTCCGGGTAAGTGAAATCTTACAAAAATCATATCTAGCAAATCGTAACTCGAATAGACATAAATAATATATGAATTTTGATCAGGAGAACGAGAGGAATCCAATAAAAATGGTTTAATATCCTGAGTCTGATCATAGTTCGAAATGTAGTGTAAATTATCATCTTTAATAAATTAAAGGTTAAGAAACCCTATTTTGAAATGAATAAAGTGTTTAGTAGGGTTTAATGGATCATTAGAGTTGATATTAACCTGTTAAATGTAAAACGGTACATTATGTTCAAAAAAGAAGATCTTTGCACGTGATTAATCTAATTTAGAGATTATGTGCATAAATATGCTTAAAAGTACATAAAGTTATAATCTTTAATGATTTAATTAAGGGAAAACCCTTAGTTTTGATGATAGATGGACTTAATGACATTAATTGGATAATTCAAGCCAATATTAACATGTGGTTAATAAAAGTAAAAATGGGATCTAAAAAGATGATCTTTTTATATAATTGGCTTAGTTTTGGGTTTCGTGTATGATTATGAATTAATGAGCTTGAAAATCCTAATTTAGGCGAATATGACATTTAAATGTTTTAATTGTTCAAATCCATGAATAAATAGGGATATGATGATGATCCTAAGTCAATCTGAGTATAAAAGACTATTAAATGAATAGTTTGAGCAATTAGGGTTTATATGAGTAGAAAAGAGTATTTTAGGGTTGTTAACCAAAAAGGGATAAAGTGTGAGAAATTGATCTAAGAAATCCTAATGAATATCAATGAAACCTTAATGTGGATTAGAAACCCTAGAAAGTGAATCCAAGTCAATAAAGTAGATTCTTGATAAAGTGTGTAATAAATAGAGTACATATTCTTTTCAGGAATTATGTGATGATTGAATTACTTGCTTGGATCTGGTGATTGGCTTGATTGTATATATATGAAGTATATGTTGAATAATCTGCATGACTCATCAAATCAGGTATGTGGTTACGATTATGAATAACCGCTATAGTTTCCCGATGGATTCTCAGATGTTTAATCGCATTGAATGCAACTAAACTGTTGGATGTTTATTTATTTCATGCAACTATAAAGTGACTATGATTATCACCATAAATGTGCATATATAACTGGCTAGATCCGGGTCCACCTCTGTTACTTTGAAAAAGGCCTAAAAAAGGGGTAATCCTAGAGCAAGGTCTAGGTTACCGTGAGTTAGAAACTGGGCTACCTACGTGTAGTGCCATGAGACTCTTTAGCATACCCCGTGTTAAGGAGTGGTCTACTTACGAGTAGTGCCATGTGACTCAACCCTAGAAACTGGTTCACTTATAGGTGGATCATGAGGGGTTTAATGGGGACAACACAGAGGATAGGGTACTCTTGGATCGCGGAGTTATATCTAAAATGTAATCTTAGTTGTTAAATGATTAATTGAATGATTACATTGTTATCATAGTTGCGTGTTTATTGTTTCCCCCACATACCAGTTTTGGCTGACCGACGTTTTGTTTGTCGGCATTTTAGGTACAAGCCGAAAGGACAAACAGTAAATCATCACAGTGTGAAATACACGAAGAAAAATATAAGGAGGATTAGTTAGCGTAGAATCATTAAGTGGATAGAAGTTAGAAATCCAAAATTTCAAAAGGTATGCAAAGTTTATTTTCTTACAGCTTTTCAGTTTAGTATGTTAAAATTTGATAATTATTCTTGGTTAATTGTTGAACCTTTGGTCTGGAAGTCATGGGTGCGGCTTCGACCTCTCAGTCTCCCTTAATTGGGGGTTATCGGGAGGTGGGGTCGTAACACATCTAGCCTTCAGTGATGCTTCTGTGTTCCCAACGCCTGTATAGGGGGCCCACAACCTTCTTTGGATATCTGTATCTTCAGAGTCATAAGTAAGTGATTCGGATGGTGACGAAACATCGAATGCCTAAGGTGATGTTTACGCGAACCTAACACCCGTATGGGGGGTTTTGCAGCTGCTCTATTTGGATAGTTATCTCTTTCCTGGATGTTTGATGTTTAGATGTGTTTGTATGTGTAGCGGTGGTGAAACCCGATACTACCCGAGCGATTCCATATCATTGATCTAAATCCAACTTTAATTCAGCTTTTACTTTCTTGCAATTAGTTTAATCAAAATCAAATCAACCAATCGTTTTAAATATTAGTCTTAACTCGAACTAGACTAGACTGACAAGGATTCTTAAAAATGTTGTCCTTTTGGTTCGATCCTTAACTATTCTACGATAAGACCCGTCTGCTTGTGGGTGGTATTATTTCACTTTGGTTTTGGTAAAAGCTCGAGGATTTCAACCCCGAGTGAGTTTGTTAGTGCGATAAAATCTCACGTCAAATTCTAGCACCGTTTCTAGGGACAACGAAATCAGTTAGTCAAATCTAGTTCTTTTAAGGCGAATCTAGGATTTTTGTTTTTCTTTTGATACAATCAATCATCTACTTGAGTTTCACTCTACTCCATCAATCTTACTTAAAATCTTTGTATTTTAGGTACAACCCAGAAGCATTAGTGCATGCACCATTTGAACAGTCCCGGACTCACCGCCAGCTTTGATCCAGAGATTGACAGAACCTTCCACTAACAAAATAGAGAGAACCAAGCAAGAATGGCTCAAGAGGAGGAGATAGTTCGAATGGTGGCTCAAGCCCTAAATGCATAGAGAGAAAGATTCATGCAAGAATCTAGAGCTGTGGTTAAAGAAGAAATTCAAGCAGCACAGGCAGCAGCACAAGCAGTTGAACTACAAAAAGATCTTAGAGAATTCTCATTCCCGAAATATGCAAATGTTCATCATCCAGTACAACCTCCTCCCATCAATGCTGCCAATTTTGAGATTAGGGCACATTGGATCACATTGCTTCAAAACAGCCCATTCTATGGCAAACAAGGAGAGGATAGTTAGGAACATATTTTGAGGTTTATTGATCTATGTGCCATGACAAAGAAAAATGGAGTATATGATGATGCCATTCAACTCCGTCTCTTCAAGTATTCCCTTGCTGATAGAGCTATAGCTTGGTATAATTCGTTGCAAAGTGAAATACCCATCACCACTTGGGAACAACTCCAAAATGTGTTTCTGGAAAAGTTCTACCCTCCATCTCTCACATATGAAATTAGAGGCTGAATAACAAATTTCACTCAAGTCACTAGAGAAACCCTTGCTGAAGCTTGGGACAGATACAAAGAGCTTCTACACAAATGTCCACACCATGGAATTCCTAAGAATCAACTCATCGAAATTTTCTATAGGGGCATGGACGACGATATCAAGAGATTCTTAGATTCCTCATCTGGAGGAAACTTCATGCGTTAAAGTTATGACAGCGCATGGAGGGTTGTGACCCTTGGAGCTGAAAATCAAGCTAATTGGGGTATATTTGTAGGTAAAGGTGTCTTGAAGCTACTCCCGAGTACAAATCTATCGCTGAAACCCTAAAACTCTTAGTTGCTAAGCAAGACCATATTGAATCATCTCTTGCTGCTAGTGGAAGAGGATGTTCGCCCACTCGACAACAAGAACAGATCAAGTCAGCTTCATTGTTTTGTGAAGCATGTAAAAGTACTGATCACTCCACATTAGCATGTAATGTTCTCTACGATGTTGTTCTAAGCAACATATGTGGAAAAGGAGATAATAGTCAAATGGAAAATCTTAATGTTGTTAATACCATCCCTGGTCAAAGTTACTACAATCTGAATCAGAATAGGAATCATCCAGGATTTCAGTATGGAAACCCCTCTGGAGCAATGAACTCGTATCAATTTGGTTCGAACAACCAACCATGAGGCCCACTAGGATTTCAGTACAATCAACAACAAAATTTTGGAAATCAAGGAAACTTCCAAAATAGAAACTTCAATAATTATCAAAACAATTGCCAGTACCAGAGTCTTAACCAAGTTCCTTATCAACAACAAGGACAACAAGCAAGTCATGTATCACCTGATGACAAGCTATTAGCCATTGAAAAGATGTTGCAAACTCAACAAACTATCATAGCTAACCAACAAGCTCAGTAGAAGTCTATTGAATCTCAACTAGCTCAACTTGCAGCTAGCATCAAGCCACCAACTGGGGTTTTTGCTGGCCAACCCAAGAATAATCCTAAGCATCCTGAACAATTGAAGGCAGTCACCACCAGATCAGGAAAAGACTATTCTGATCCTCCTATCAAGACATATGTGGTTGTTACAGATGAGGATGAACCTGTGATTGTCCAAAACTCAACAACACTGAAGTCTCAATCGAAAGAACCAGTAACTACTGATAAGACAGACAAGGAAAGTCCTGAGAAACCTATTGATGAAGAAACTGAAACACCAAAACCTAATATCCTGGTATACAAGCCTCATATTCCTTTCCCTACTCGTTTAAGGAAAACCAAGCTTGATACTCGGTTCAATAAATTTAAGGAAGCTATGAAGAAACTTCATGTTGATATACCCTTTTTGGATGCGCTGGCTGAGATACCATCTTGGACAAAATAATTAAAGTCACTCCTCACCAGGAAATATATAAATGAATAATATGAGACAGTCATGTTAGCTAAAACCACTTCGGATATCATCCAGAGTAAGATGCCAAAGAAACAGAAAGATCTAGGATCTTTTGGGAGTTCCTGCCATATCGGTGATTCTTCATGCAAGAATGGACTAGCAGATCTTGGTGCTAGCATCTCCATCATGCCACTTAGCCTTTTTAAAAGGCTAGGGTTTGTTGAACTTCTTCCAACTGGCATGACCATACAACTCACAGACAATTCGATAAAATGCCCGTTAGGAATTATTGAGGATGTACCTATCAAGATAGGAAAAGATTCCTATGCCCCGTGTGATTTTGTCATCATGGACATAAAAGAGGATGCCATATATCCTCTCATCTTTGGACATCCATTCCTCACCACCAAAAGAGTTCTAATTGATGCTGAAGCAGGAACCTTGCTACTTAGATTAGGCAAGGAAACACTCAAATTTAAAGTTTTCGAAAGCATGAGAAGACCAAGTATGCACAAAGAAGTCTATCTAATTGATTGCATAGAGCAGATGTCACTTCTGACTCAAGATAATCATGAATCAGACGATCCATTAGAAGTCACTCTAATGGATCCATCAGTTGATAAACCTATTGACGAACGAGTAAAGGATTGCATCAAATCCCTTGACTCTGCAAAAAGAAGATGTTGAAGCCACATGTGAAGTACTCAAAGTTGTGGAAGCTATTGTAGAAATATGTGAAAAACTAGAAACTCCAGAGATGAAGCCCCTGCCTGAGGGACTGAAATATGTGTTTTTGGATGACCTCAAGGTTTGTCTAGTTATAATAAATTCTGATCTTACGACCGAATAAGAAGATAAACTCCTGAAAGAATTGAAGGAGAGGAAGAAAGTGATTGGCTACAAAATGAATGACCTCACTGGGGTTAGTCAAGTGTTGTATATACACAAGATCCCTATGATGGAAGATCACAAGCCAACCATTGAACATCAACGGAAACTGAATCCAAATATGAAGGAGGTAGTCTGTAAAGAGGTCATTAAACTGCTCACTACTAGAATTATCTATCCAATATCAGACTCACCATGGGTGAGCCCAGTGCATGTAGTCCCGTAAAAAGGTGGAACAACTGTAATATGAAATGAAAACAATGAACTCATCCCCACTCGAAAAGTCACAGGGTGGAGGATGTGCATTGATTATAGGAAGTTGAACAAGGCAACTCGAAAGGATCACTTTCCAATGCCTTTTCTTGATCAAGTATTAGAGCGGCTGGCTCATCAAGAATACTTATGTTATCTTGATGGTTACTGTGGATTCTACCAAATACCTATACATCCAGATGACTCAGAGAAAACCACTTTCACCTGCCCATTCAGAACATTCACATTCAGAAGAATGTCGTTCATCCTCTGCAATGCACCTACAACTTTCCAGCGTTGCATGGCTGCCATATTTGTCAGTCTTACCGAAACTATTATGGAAGTTTTCATGGATGATTTTTCTATTTATAGAGATTCATTTGATTCATGTCTAAAACACCTCTCCCTGGTCCTCAAACGATGTGAAGAAGCACATCTTGTGTTGAATTGCGAGAAGTGTCATTTCATGGTAAAGGAAGGCATTGTCCTGGGCCATAGGGTCAATAACCAAGGTATTGAAGTAGATAAGGCCAAGATTGAAGTGATTTCCAAGTTCTCTATCCCTATCAATGTAAAGGAAGTTCGAGCATTCCTAGGCCATGTAGGATTCTATAGACAATTTATAAAGGACTTCTCAAAGATAACCAAGTCAATGACAAATTTGTTACTAAAGGATGTTGAATTCAATTTTGACGGAGAGTGTGTTAAAAGTTCCAACACACTGAAGCATGCCCTTACAACCACACCCATCATTAGAGCTCCAGATTGGGATCACCCTTTTGAAATCATGTGTGATGCAAGCGATTATGTTGTAGGTGCTATCTTGGGCCAATGTATAGAAAAGAAACATTATGTGATCTATTATGCATCAAAGACCCTCGATGAAGCTCATAGGAATTATGCTACTATTGAGAAAGAACTTCTTACAGTCGTATATGCCTTGGACAAGTTCAGATCCTATCTAATTGATTCAAAGGTCATTGTATACACATATCACGCTACCATTCATTAGCTTTTGGCAAAGAAAGATGCAAAACCCAGGTTAATTAGATGGATTCTCCTATTGCAAGAATTTGATTTAGAGATAAGAGATAAAAAGGGTACGGAGAATGTGGCAGCAGACCACCTCAGTCGTATCCACACTCTAGATACAAAGAAGATCTCGATTAATGATTCCCTTCCAGACAACCAACTAATGAAGGTCTCAGTAGCCACACCATGGTACTCAGATTATGTGAACTGCCTTGCTGCTGGGGTTATTCACCCCCAATGCACCGGGAATGTGCTGAAGAAATTCATACATGATGTGAAGCAATATCACTGGGATGAACCATACCTCTTTAAGCTATGTGTTGATGGTCTTTATAGGTGATGTATCACTAAGGAAGAAGCTCAATCTATTCTAGAGCACTGTCACTCTAGCCCAGTCGGAGGCCATATGAGTTTGAAGAAAACTGCTATAAAAGTTTTGCAATGTGGGTTCTTTTGGCCAACCATATCCAAAGATTCCCATGGCTTTGTCCTATCATGTGACAAATGTCAAAGATCTGACAATATAACAAAGAGAGATGAGATGTCACTGAATATATGGCAGGAAGTAGAGATATTCGATGTTTGGGGGGTGGACCACATGAGTCCATTCCCATCTTCTCATGGATTTTCTTACATTCTAGTGGCGGTAGACTACGTCTCAAAATGGGTTGAAGCCATACCAACTGTCACTAGTGATTCCAAACCCGTAATCAAATTATTCGAAGATATTATCTTCCCCCATTTTGGAGTACCACGAACTATGATATCTGACGGAGGGTCACATTTTCTAGAAAGAAGCTTTGCAGCGTTACTGAGAAAGTATGGTGTAACGCACAAGGTAGCCTCACCCTACCATCCAAAAACTAGTAGATATGTAGAGGTTTCTAACGGTCAACTCAAGACTATTCTGGAAAAAAATGTATGCCGCAATCAGAAAGATTAGTTAGTGAAAATCAACGACGCATAATGGGCCTATCGATCTGCTTATAAAACTCCCATCGGGACTACACCTTTTCGATTCATATATGGAAAGGCTTGCCACCTGCCAATAGAACTGGAACACAAGGCATGGTGGGTAATAAAACAACTGAATTTTGATATGAAAAAAGTTGGCCAAGCTAGGATTCTACAACTCCAAGAGCTGGATGAACTCAGGTTGATAGCTTATGAGAATGCTCGAATCTACAAAGAACACACCAAACTTTGGCATGATGGTCATTTGAAAAGAAAAGACATACATGTGGGAGACCAAGTTCTGCCATTCAACTCAAGGTTGAAGTTATTCCCAGGGAAACTCCACTCTCGCTGGTCTGGACCGTACATTATCAAAAGCATCTCCCCACATGGTGCTTTCTCTTTATGGAGCGAAAAGTTAGGTGAATTCGTGGCAAATGGTCAACGTTTGAAAAGATATTTAACCACAACCGACATAAGCATTGAAGCAATAATAGATCTCTCTAATCTAAAGGGACCACTGTGAAGATGAAAATATCACATCGAGCCACCGACGTAAAACAAAGGCGCTTGCCAGGAGGCAACCCGATAAATAAAATTCATTTTAACTTTAAATTAGAAATTTTTCTCAATTTTGTTTTTACTTCTTAATTAATTTTCCACCAAATAAGAATCACATCGCGAGATGCTATTTTGAGTTCTGATTAATCTTCATTTTTGAGATTTTTAGATGGAGGATGCACGTTGATTGGTATTTAACCACATCCAGCGGTCCAAATGGCATGAACTTCCCCCTCCATCTTGGATTTAGAGTTTGCTCAGGACGAGCAAATTTCTAAGTTCAGGGTGGAGGGTGGGTGGTACGTATCTTAATTTCCACCTTCACCCATATAAATCAAACTTAAGATTTCATCGTCGCATTTTTGACCTAAATTTTCAAAATTTTCAAATAAATTTTTCAAAAGAAATATGAACATATACTGGATGAATTTTTGACCTTTTTATTTCTCTTCATATTTTGAATCATTATACCCTCCTTATCTGAAGCAAATCCTTAAAAGGACCTTATTCTGAAAACTAGCCTTTTGATTGAAATCATCTTGTGAAGCTTATGAATCCTAACATCATGATACTTATGTGAAAAAATGACAAGTGTCTGTCAAACAAATAGGGATCAAACACGTCGTGCTTCCTAACTGAGTAGTGGAAGAATAACATGGAATCCCCATCAGATCCGCACCAAGTCATTATTTGAGCAGAGTATGATAAAGAGATTGACCTGGTACACTGAATTGTAAATCAAGTTGCATTCTGATCTGAGCTCTCTTCTACACTTCTTCTATCATATTTGTACCCCTCAATCCATCAAAAAGAAACAAAAATAGCCAAATAGTGTCAAACCCTAAGTTCGGGGTGGCATGCCTCTTCCCTCTATTTCTGCTTCTTCCATACCCCTCACAAATTAATAGGGGCGTACCACCAAAAATACAATCTTGAGTCGAATAGAGGAGAGATTTGCACACAAAAAGATGCCAAATCACACACAAAAAGAAATCCAATCTCGAGTCAAATAGAGGAGAGATTCGCACAAAAAATGCAATAAATGAAATTGCAAAAACAATAAAAATCTAGAGTCGAATAGAGGAGAGATTTATTTCTTCCTTCCATACCACCCTTCACTCCATCTTCTACCTATTGGCACAATGAATGCCTACCCTATCCTGAAAAACACCAGTGTCAGATCAAATGCACACTTGTTGTTCTGCGGGTATCTCTGGACTCTTAAAAAACTCTCTGACATGCTTGTTGTTGGGAAAAGTGAAGAGGAAGTGATATTGGAAAGCAAACTCAGGAACGAAGATATGGTAAGATGTGTTCAGTGGTCTCAAGAGGTTGAGATACTGAGTCATACTAAGCAGAAAGAAAACAATCGTGATGTGAAGATGAGACAATCACACAAATTGAAAGTATTCATTTGGCAACTGTTTCAGATTTTGTGTTACTCGAGGACGAGCAACGTTTAAGTTCGGGGTATTTTGATGAATGCATATTCATCTGGAATTTCAACCACCACATTGGGTCAAATTCAATATGCATTCAATTTCATTTACTAAATATCAAAATTTGCAAAACTACTAAATTGGTCCAATTATCACAATTTTAGCTGAAATTATATTGATTTGATGTAGGTCTTGATAAAGCTGAATAATCATCTGGGGCCCACCTTCACTCACCCTTGGTTCTGACCAATCGATCTAACCAAGCCATTTCATCCATTCGGTCTCAAGACCGTTTGACCCCATTCGGTCTCAAGACCGAGAGACCAACAGAAACCATTTGGGCACCAAGGTCGTAAGACCGTTCATCCGCGAAGACCATTTAGCCACCAAGACCGTATAGACACAATACTCTCAGACCGTTTGGAACTGGTCTGCGAGACCGTTTATAGCTAGGTCAGCGAGACCGTTTGGAAAAGTCACGGTCTCACACCGTTTGAATGACTGAGCGATGAAGACCGTTTGCTGCATGCAAACCGTATGGATTACCAAACCGAATGAAGCTGAGGGATCATTTGAGCTAGATATGTGTGAAGACCAAATGGACCCAGTAGATCATGAAGAGCAGTAGTCCGTTTGCCGAAGCAAAACTGTATGAGCATGCGAACCGTTTAAGCAAATTACGTAGTGTGAAGACTGATTGATGAAATCAATACAACAAACTATTTGCATTGCAAACTGTATGAATTAAGCACATGCATGAGTCTGCATGAAATACCAAAACCGGTTGCTACGCTAATGCATAAGACCGAATGAAGGGATCCACTACGAAGAATGAATGGCAGCATTATACAAAACTGTTTGCTCAATCCGCATCCAAACCGAATGAAATGTGAAAGCTGCAAAACCGTATGGACAAAGCTGCTAGCAAAATCCATTTGATAAAATCACGTGCATGACTTTAGCATGCATGCAGACCGAATGAGAGATTAGCATGAAGACCGTTTGCTAATTAGAGAAGCAAACTGAATGCTACGAGATCGAATGCTTCACTGCTGCAAACCGTTTGAATAAAAAAATAATAAATAATGAAGACCCAATGGATGGCAGCAATGCAAACTGAATGAGCAAGCAGATGAAGACCGAAATGTGGACCGTTTGCTCTAGCATGCAAGACCATTTCGGTCATTAAGAAATGAAGACCGTTTGCTGCTACGTAAAGAACGAATGGAAAAGGCACTTTGCTACCAAACTGAATGAATAGTGCATGAGATCAAGACCTTTTGGTCATTTTCACAAGACCAAATGGAATATGAAACTAAATGAGCTGAATGTGAAGACCGTTTAAGCCAATTGCATGCAAATATTTTGAAGAAAAAAAAAAATATGTACAAGACCGTTTGGACTGGAATCATACCAAAAATGTGAGGGCCAGTCATGTGCCTATAAATAGGACCAGTAGGGTCCCCATTTTGGGCAATCGGTTCTGGGACGCTGACAGGCTGTCTGTACATAGGTCCGATCCAGATCCAATTCCATCCACGCCAGTTTCACTCCACCTACTGCCCATGCTGCAACCAAGGAGACTGTGAAGAGAAGGAAGACAGAGCGAGAGAGACTGTCTAGTCTATCTTGGCATCTCCCGTTTCACATTTAGATCTACTCCGACACGACGTAGAAGACCGCATCATCTTCACCGAGCTGCGACTACCTTCTGCACCGAGTTCATGGCGGATTTCTCTCTCTTTTTCATTCTTCTTATTTTCTCGCATCATGAGCGAGTAGTTCCCTTTCGCCGAGGTGTGGGGACTAGCCCCGCTGCCCATGCAATCATGTTCTTTTGTTAAAATTTCCATGACAATGTATATAACTTTTCATTTCATTGTTAATCTTTATGTTCGTAGTTAGATTAATTGCTTGCTTTCATCTTTGTTCTTCCTATGTTGTGAGAACTTCTATATGTAGGATTCAATGTCGTTTAACAAGTTGACTCCCAAACTAGAAATAGAATGAGATTCCTTGATGTCATAAGTGTATGATCCACGAGGGGACGAGCCATCTAGCCTTCGGTGACGTTCTGTCTACCTAATGCATGTATAGGGGGTTCACAACCTTAGTTGGATTTTGTATCTTCTTGTTAATCGTCGATGTTTGCTCGTATATTAATCACCTGCTTTCTTATCGATTAATGTGGTTGACTCCCAAAGTAGAAATAGAATGGGATTTCTTTGAGGTCGTAAGGGTATGATCCATGAGGGGACGAGCCATCTAGCCTTCGGTGACGCTTCTGTGTGCCTAACGCCTGTATAGGGGGCCCACAACCTTCGTTGGATTTCTATATCTTTAGAGTTGTAAGTAAGTGATTCAGATGGTGCTGATGCATTTGATGCCTAAGGTGATGCTTACGTGAACATAATGCCCATATGGGGGGTTTTGTAGTAGCTCTATTTAGATAGTTATATCTTTCCTAGATGTTTGATGATTAGACATGTTTGTATGTGTAGTGGTGGTGAAACTCGATACCACCCCAACGGTTCCATATCATTGATCTAAATTCAACTTTAATTCAGCTTTTACTTTCTTGCAATTAGTTTAATCAAACTCAAATCAACCAATCGTTTTAAATATTAGTCTTAACTTGAACTAGACTAGACTGACAAGGATTCTTAAAAACATTGTCCTTTGGATTCGATCCTTAACTATACTGCGATAAGACCCGTCTTCTTGCGGGTGGTATTATTGCACTTTGGTTTTGGTAAAAGCTCGGGGATTTCAACCCCGAGTGAGTTTATTAGTGTGATAAAATCCCATGTCAGCATCCTAATCTCCTTATCTTTAAAATGGGTTTGACATGTTAATGCTCACCTAGATACATTTGAATTTTTCTATGAGCATACTATGATGAGATTACACTAGAAGTCTTAAGTCATGAACATTAATGTATCTCCTACTTGTCATATAAAAGGTAAATTGAATAAATTATAATTCAATGCAACTTAAATTTAAGTACTCCCCTATACAATCATATAGAACAAGCCAAATATCATCACACACAAAATATCACTCATGTAATTAAGCACTTCATACATCAAAAGAATCTGAGATATTTATAAAACTTTATAAATTAGAATGTAAATGAATGTGCTTATTGTTAATATAAATTCATCAAACCTTGAGTTTAACAAACTCCTTCACAATATTTAGCACATTCTTATTGTAGCTTGCTTACATCTCTACATTTCTACCTTGTTTGAAAGGACTATCTTGGTATAATATCAACCACTTAGATATGCATTGTATTGTGTTTGTATATATTGTTAAATAGTTGTTGCAGTTAATATACAAATGTCATTGATTCAAAATTCCCCTTTGACATTTTTTTCAGAATGGTTTGACACCTAGAATAAAAGTTATTATTAAAGTTATAGCATGAATATCTATAAAAACAAGTATAACTAGGGAAAAAATCATTTCCTTTCACATACAATGTCATCTTGCCCTTCTTGACATAATTATTATATAAATTGTATTCGACAATTGCATGTCATGGATAAGAAACTAGCTATACTTGCCTACTTGATGATAGATTACATAAATAGTTCAACAAATAAAAGTTAATATGGTTTTGACAAAAAGATAGCTAGTACCGATTTTGAATATCTCAAAGGTTTAACTACTATAAACATCATCATATAAAAGGGTCTCCCTTTTCTATGAAATCAGACTATTTGAATTAACATAACATCATAATCTTTAGAATAGCACGTGATTTCAAAAATAATCTCCAAAACAAAACTACCTCTTATGTAGGGACTTTCATGAGTTCTAAAGTCATCAAATTTATTTGACAGTTTGCATATTTATTTGTAAATAAAATTCCATTTTAACTTACATTTATATTTCAAGAATAATGTTAAAGAGCTTTGATCATGTGAGTATTTCTTTCTCATTTTCCATAGTGTCTTAAATTGTAAAATGGTCTCTATAAATCCCTTTTTTGTAGTTTTTTCCTATTATAATGACTACTTCTCAAATACTCTCAGTTAAGAAATTTCTTACCAAGTGTTGATTTTTATGGTACAAGAATGTCCATATGGACATTTCTCTTCTATTGATTCAGTGTTGACCTAGACAAATTATATTTTAAATATTTAATCAAATATTGGTTTCTTTCATAGGTGTTTCTTGTTTGTATATGAGATGCCCTCAAATACTCCCAGGTAAGGAATTTCTTACCAAGTGTTGATTTTTATGGTACAAGGGTGTCCATATGGACATTTCTCTTCTATTGATTAAGTGCAGACCTAGACAACTTATATTTTAAATATTTAATCAAATATTGGTTTCTTTTGAAGGTGTTTCTTATTTGTCTATGAGTTGCATGAATGTGTTCTCGAACCCTTCCTTTCCTTCCTTCTACTAGCATCCTAGTAGTTGTTCTTATTGAGAATTTGAGTGGCTATCTTCAAGCATTTTATGTATGAATGTATGTGCATTAAGTTTTGTTGAGATCACTGATGTATTTCACTAAAATCCCTCCATAATATAGGGGTTGAATTTTCAATAATTGATATAAAAGTAAGTTGTAACAAAAATTGCATCTACAAGTTTTAGGTTCATCAATATTTTGGAATACATTATATGATTTACAATTTTCCAATCATGTTATGAATTGATTGATTTCATTTGTCTCTCATAGGCCCACAATTAGATTTGGTGTTAAACATGAAGGATTTAAGACCACCAAGCTCAACAAAAAGTCATATCATTACACTATATTTTTCATAAATGATTCTCTAGATGCAAACTCAAGGTGAGTCTTTAGAGTAACCATGCGCACTACAAAATAAGTTAACAACTTTCACACTAATATACACAATGGGGAAATATTTTAGTTGTTTTGTAAAACTTCCCCAAATATCAAACACTATCTTTGTATATAAATGATTTTCTTTCGTGATTTTATAAAGGATTTGGGTAATTTTCATAGGCAAAAACCCATTTGAGTAGAAGAAGCGCCATTTATACACACATATTTCAATACCCTTCTTAGACATTAGATCCACATTTTTCATCACATTGCAATAAAAAAATATGTATCTTCATCAACTAAATAGGTACACTTTTAATAATTATAATGCCTCTAAATCTCAAGGGTATGTAAAGGAATGTTGTATCGTTATATGTTAAGTCATGATATGGATCCAATAACATGTATCAAACATGGATATAATTTAAAAAATTACCTTCCACTAGTAGAACTACCTATCATGGACAACATATATGTTTTATTATGTGAGATCTAAAAAATGTTTCCTAATCGTATCAATATATTATTAGTTATATGCTCTATTATTACTTGAATACTACTAATAGAAGGTTATCTTCCCTTTCTAGGTTGGTCTAGAATATCATCTTGGTTTTACAATTTCATCAAATCATTTTGTTGACGTTATTAACCTCTTAACCATATGAATGAAGAATTATGAAATATTTAAAACTATAAAAACCAAGATAAATATATATAATATAAAAAGAAATAATATATACAATTCTATGATCTAACTACAGAAATATTTTTCTATTAATGAAAAACTGAAACCAATACCTAACAACAACACTAAAAAAAATGTATGTAAAGACTAACCTTAAGTATATAGATGAAACTATAGTATATGAATAATGAATGTAAATTTCATAGTAACATAGACATTGTAATATTAGTAAGTTAAAATTATTGGCCTTAATATTGTAGAGATCGAGTGAAATAGTAAAAATTAAATCTCACAGTTGTTTACATTAAATCGAAAGTAATGCAAGAAAACACTACAAATATTTTTTTAGGAAGTAACTTTGCATATTGGATCTAAGTTACTATAAAACTCCTCTCAACCCTAAACGTTAGTTATCTAAGGTTTTATATCCTCAGATGAGTACAACATATTAAAAAAGGTTGAAAGTTATGATAAAAGAAAAAATGGGATAACACTATGCTAGGTGTGGTCATAAGAAAAATGGTAGTGAGAAAACCTATCTCACCAAAGTTAGAAACCTACAAAAAACAATGAAAAATTCAATAATATGTTGGAAGAAATTGGTTTAGGGGAAAACTAGGGTGAGAAGCAATTTTTCGATGGAGGTTAAATTTTTTAGGGAAAACATAGAAAATATGGGAGACCGGGTTAGAATACGCTTTTGGGGTGCAACTTATAACACCATAATTTGGATCTCACTAAAAAGAAGTATTATTGACAATGGTTCTCTTAGACATGAAGATTTCTTAGGGAGAACAAAGTTCTCACACATATTTCTAAAATAAGAAGAAAAGTCAACAAGATTTAAAATTGATAATGATGCTTCAATAGAGTCCCCAAACACTTCCATTATAATCCTAATGGACTTCATATTCCACTACACTATGTAAACAAATTAAATGGATAAAATCAATGAAAAATGGAACACTGGTATTGCCCCCAAGGGTTTGGGTGGGAACTGAAATGCCTAAACAATATTTCAAGGTAATGTATAAAAAATCACAAGCTAAAGGCATGGTTAACATACATTATGTAGTCATTTAGAAAGGTTTAAGCATTTTGTATTACCACAAATGTGGTTTTATTATCTACTAAAAATTAAAAAAAAATCACAAAATATACTAAAAGTAACGAAAATGGAAAAGATAATTTTCAAAGTAAGAAATATTAGATGCTTACCCTAAAAGAGATGCATGTAAGGACTTTGGATCGTATCATTTCCATCAACATGATTGATATACATGAAGGAGAAAATATATGTTACAAAATTTATGCCAATTTTACACCATAACCTCAACTTCATATTGGTCAAACTAGATCAAAAGAGATATTTTCTAATATGATTTTTTAATTATATGGTTAATTATGTCATGTGTTGATAGAGGTTAGTCTAGGGATAGTCGTACAAATTGAATATTTTGTCCTTACTCAACATTTAGAAGGTTATCAATGTTTGTTTAGGGTTTTTGTGTGTGGAACAGTGTCTAGGAGTTGAAAAGTGTTGCTGACAACAAAATTCAAGTTTGGCACAATACAAACACAATTAGAAAGTGAATTATGAGGATGCATGACAACTTAGTGTGAGTTGACTGTACAATTGGAATATGTGTTAAAAGAAATTCCATGCCTTAAATGTGGGTCCAAAATTGGAGACATGTCTAGGTCATCGAACTTTAGTAATTTATAATACCCAAATGTTTAAGACTCCTGCAACTAGGAAAAGGTCAAAGTAGTTCGGGGTCAAACACAGGGACTTGGAAGAATAGCACTTCAGAACCCAAGTTTTACTTGTCTAAGAATGTCAAAAAGTTGAAGGTTAAGGTTTTTTGAAACAAAAGAATCATGAAGAATTAAACAAAAACCTATCTCCAAAGGGAGTTACCAAAATGATTAAAGCTTTGGGTATTTTGGGATTTAGCAATTTTTTATGATGGTTTTCATATATAGGAAACTGAGTAGATAAAACTATATTCAAGGAATAGCACGAGGGAAGAAAACATAAACATAACAAGTGTGGGCTCGTGCTAAAGGATAAACCGGGCACATCTCTAGTTTCGAGTACTCTGGTACACATGAACCAGACCAATATCTAGAAGTTTATGACGTACTCCTCTCGAAGGAGTCAAAACAAGAAACATGATTCGATAGCTAGTCAAAAGCATGAATCAGAAAGGAGAAACTAGAACTCAGATGCTAAAAAGAAATCATCCAACGAAATAAATCCATACATAGAATGATATGAGGTAAACTCCACAGATTCCAATAATCATAAAGAGGCATAAAGGTTCAGTTACAATGTTGTAATGAAATGAAAGTAAATGATGTAAAGGGAAGATAGGTATCGGTCTCCCTAATTTAGGAGATTGAAGTACATAGTAGCAGACGCCTAAGATAATGCTAACTCGATATCGGGTAAGGGCCCTATTGGGATATGGTCATGTCAGGTCTTTGACCGTGTCGGGTCATGGACCGTGATGGGTAAGGGTTGTATTGGGATAGGACCTCTACCTGATATGGCCATGTCGGGTTTTTGGCCATGTCGGGCTGCAACCATGATGGGTGCAGACCATATCAGGTTGGGTACTGTTTTGGGTAGGATACATATCGAGTAAACATTATCTTAATATTCTCAGGTTCTTCGTGTTGGGTATAGGTGGGTAGGCCGTATTGGGTTGAAGACTAGATAGGAACTCGACATTGTCGAAGTGGCCTTGAGGAACATATCATGATACCTGCTGCTATCAGAATGGTTTCTAAGTGAACTCCTCCCATCCCTCTTGGGATGGGGGTGTGCTCACCTAGTATCGCCCGGTAGGCTCTTTGGAACTTGACACACTAGCTCCTCTACTTCTGGGAGTTAGCTCTCGTAGGGTCCGGTCGGCCCCATCGTAGGCTTGTAGCTGCTATTTATAGGCAGCGAGTTGATGGGAGTTGTAGCTTTTATTGGACCACATGTCCTTCATCCCAACTCTGTTCTCAAGGCTTTGGGAGGGGGCTGATACATCTGTCGCCTGACACACGTGTCGGTCCATCAACGTGTCAGGCAGCAAGTGCATCACGTACAGGTGTGGCGGGTTGGGACCGTGTCGGGCTGTGGCACCGAGGGATCACCATATTGTGTAACGACCTCTTCGGGTGGAGAATTGTGATGAGTAAGGCACCATATCGGGTAGAAATCTACAACAGCCAGGGATCCCGTGTGACACACCCACGTTGGGTTGTCGTCGTATCGGGTGGTGACCATGACAGGTAAGAGGGTGTGTCACCTCGTGTGCTACTGGTCCGGGACGGGGACTTCATTGTTAATGGGCCTGATGGACCCATTGGTGCTCTTTTTGTGAAAGAAATAAGAAAAACCCTACAAAGGATGGGAAATATTGTTAGGGGCATAGTGGGCATAATTTCTTTACAATAAATAAGATAAAACGAAGAGGAAGTTAGGTTTGGAGGCTATTCTGATAATAAAATGTAAGCTCTAGCAGCCATAAAATGGGTATTATCTACTCCCCCAAACTTAACATTTTGATTGTCCTCAATCAATCTGTACTTATTTTATAACTTTTGTGTGTGGTACCTTTAAAGATAGGTGTAGTCTTTGGACAAAGGTTAAGTGGATTTTTGGAATGTCCTAAGGAAAATTACGTCTAGCCACGAACAATGGAATTTATTGTTCTTGCCTTATTAAATAAAAGTTTATCCCCATCTTTTGTGAGACTTTGGTGCATGATGTTGAAGTTAGCTTTCACACCAAACTGCTTGAATCTTAAGGGTAGAAGGTGGGGTTTTCGGGAAGGCTTAATGCTTTTTGGGTTTTTCTTGTTTCCCTTTGGTCCATCCAGGTACGGGTCCGTTAACGGGCGAGTGGTCCCTACAGTCCAAGCCAGTTGGCTTAGAGCAGTGATTTTACATCCTACGTACCACTGCCCCGGATCTAGCATGCCTAAAGATGGGTACTTTTGGGAAGACAAGTGTGTTTTTTTAGGCACAACTCTCATGATTTTGTTCACTCTCATAAGGTTTTCCTTTCTTTTGAGATTTTGGTGGATAGGGAAAAGGGAGTTTGCTGTTTGGGCAGCTTTTTCCTTCTCATCCACATCTCTTAGCTGGAATGAGATTATTTTTCAAAGTTGGCATAGAAAAGTTATAGAGTTTGTCGTTTAAGAATATGTTTTCAAGAGAGCATAGAATAAATGTATACAGCCTTAGGCATGGATAGAACCAACTGGAAGTCATACAAAGTATTTACAAAAAAGTAATTTTTACAATTTTGACGAGCAGACAGTGTATAAGTATTGTGTATGTATTGCTTATTATCAAACATTTATATACATATATACACAGTGTATGATGAAGGAAGGAAAGAAAAGGGAAAGGAGGAAACATTTTAGAGTATCTCCCTCATTGATGCTATGGAGTCCCCCCCAAACTTACCCCACACTCTGTCCCAGAGTAGTGAGATGAATAGGAGAGAGTAGTCATAGATCAGTGAGAGTTCAGTGGATGCATGTGCCTTTAGCAGTTAGGAGCTCCATGACATATTCTCCTCATTTGCTATGGTAGTCAATGTCATGGAGCTTCTCTGGTGCCTTCTTTAGTGCTGCTACGTGGGATATCCAATGAAGCATGTATATTTTGTAGTCATTTGATAGAGGAGCTTGTTGTGGACTGCAGCGGAAGAAATAGAAGTCATTCCAGGTTGTCGTCGGATCTTCAAGATGTGGCTTTATCATGGCCACCACCTCGGTGTAGTATTTCTTTACTAATCGTTCGAGGGGTGTTTCTAGTGTTGTAGAAAACTTTGTCTGCCAGTCAGTGTTGGTGTCTGAGCCATTGTAGAAGATACCAATGTGAGCATTGGTGTATATCATGATAAGCATATAGTGGTTGTCGTGCAGTAGATGAAGGAACATTATGCATGGCAGGCGCTTCTAAATTTGAAGTTAAAATAGCTCACGCACCCCAGAGTCATCGACTAGGCATAGATCGTTGAACAACATCGAATGTGCTATGTAGAGCTATCCAATCTTCTCTTGTAAGATAAAAATGTAAGTGAATGCCACTGCCATTGTTAGACATCCTCTAGCCTTGACTAGGTCCCGTAGATCATCGATGGGGACCACTACACTATTCTTCTCATAGATGATGTCTGCAGTATTAGAATCAGCAAGTTGTAGAAGTATATGATTGACCTATTCCTAAGATAGAGAGCTACAGGCTGAACGGTCAGAGTTGTTGATGGCATAGTCTGAGATGACAGGTGAGATAGAAGTGCCTTCAGTGGTGAGTAGGGCTTGTAAGTGTTCTATCTGCTTGCCTAGTCTGTAGAAATCAGAGGAGCCCTCAACCATATTTCTTGGAGGACTGTTGGGTAGAGAAGAGTGAGAATTAGAATTAGAATCTGTCTCCAACAGATCCTCAGGGAGCTCTGAATCTTGGAAATAGCACTTATCCTTTATTAGCAGCAACTCGTAGATGCTCCTGACGTGATAGAAATTTGTGTCCTAGAGCTATAGTGTGTATCTGAAGATGTTGAGAAGCAATATCGCATGTAAGATGATGAAGGTGTTATTCCTGCTTCCTGGGTCTTCCTGGACTAGGAAGTCTTTGATCGTATAGAAGTTCCAGATGTCATTGTGGCATTGGACTCCTTGTTTGATGACCCGGTGAAGGTGCAGAGGTAGAAGCTTGAGGTCTGTATCTTCAGGGTGGATGAATACTTACTCTAGGTGGGGGACCTCCACGGTGTAGTAGTTGAATAGAATGATGTCGTGGTTGTAGAGGTCGGCCATGTAGAGGAACCAGTACCCCCTATGCTTGTGAGGGGCTAGCACTAGGTCAGGATTATGCTCTTGTACATGCCTTAGCATATCAACCACCGGTCGTGAGCTATCTTCCCATGTTAGCAATTTCCTGGCTAAGGTTGGCGTGGCATTGTAGATTATCTATTGGCTTGTCCTAAGCATGATATTCTCAATCATTGCACTTTCCAGTTGTCTGAACATGATCTTCCCTATGACTACTTCTGAGTGGAACATTCCTTTGAGTGTTTGACGTCATACGGAGAAGAATCTGTTGCTCTAGAGGATAGCTTCTTCTTCAATCTGCGACCTCAGGACCATGTTTAGCAGTTGTTGGTCATGGATCGTCAGATATCTGATGGCCTATCTGTCGAAGTTGGCCATCGCGAAGGCTAGAATCTCATATGGTGCACATAATCTATCTACCACTAAGGTCTTCACTCTTGGGGGTTGCTCTACAAGAGATTTGTGCGAGTGATCCCCTTCTCCTTCAGAGGAATCATCTGTTAGGCCTTCAGACATTCCTTCTGTTTCTTTAGTCGGCTCTAGCGGTTGTGGAGGAGCAGCTGTGTTGACACTATAGGTACTCCCTTGTTCTGCGGGGGGCCCTTCAGTGGGTTTCTTAGTCGCCTCCTCCTCGGGCATTATTGAAGGATTTGTCATCTCACTGGCATTGGAGAGGATGATGAGTTGGAGGAAGAGGGTGATAATGAGGATGGTGAAGACGAGGATGCCGGTGGTGATGGTGACCTTCTAGATTGCCTTGAGCGGTGACAGGAATCCCTCTCATCGAGCCTCTACTCAATGATGTCTATGCGTTGGAGAGTCACCAGCATTGTCTTATTTATTTCTTCCAGTTGGATGGGGAGACCAACTAGGCTCAGCAACTGGTGATCCTATTCTTCTAGGCATTGCTGGAAGACCTAAAACTTGTAGGTCAGGGAAGAGAAAGTAGCACTATGGTTGCGTGTTACCTCCTACAAGTTGTCGAACTTGAAGCTGAAAGCATGTCCTAGAAAGGAAGGGACCACCGATCGGCTTCAGCTCTTCGTATTGCTCCTCCGTTGGCGGCGCATCTTGTTGAATGTGCATCATCTGTCAGGGCTGAGTCCACCGAGATGGTACGCGAGGGTGTGGCCTCTGGGTGCGGCGTTGGCACCTTTGTGGTGGAATCTACCGCCTCAGCATGGTGCTGTCGAGAGGATGGCGGAGTAGGTAGGTGTTGATCTATCACCTAACTCTCAGCCTCATCTTCCATAATGACCGATGTCATTGCGGCTGGCGGTGTGGGGGTCTGTTGAACATACTTGAGCTCAACATCCAAGATCTCGTTGAAGACCTCATCATTGTTGTGAGAGGCATCCAGACCCACCAAGGGAGTGGGTGCAGTCACTGCCATTATCGGTAGGGTTGAAGCTTGCAGCGCCATGAAAACTGCTTCTGAGGCTACGACCATTGTAACAACCTCGGTTGTGTCGACGACCTCCACAATGGTCGGCACTTCTTCTATATTCACGGCAGGTGTTGTTTTGGTCATCGTGGCTAGCTCAGTGGTGGTAGTAGTGGCCAATGGAGTAGCGTCTACTGGTTTGGCGGTGATGGAAATGAGCTCGACGGTGGTGGTGACTGGCTCAATAGTGGCAGAGACCGGTGAGTCTTTGAGGATGACCACTGATGACTTGTCTCATCGAGCTTTCGTTGGTGTGGGCCTCCTTGTGGTGTCCATCCTTTCTGGAATGGCCGTTGTGGTGGCATAGGATGTGTCAACAGTCATAGCTTTGACATTTGTCATCATGAAGACCTACTTCTCTGCATCATAGTTGACACAACTTAGGAGGGGTAGGAGGATGTTGGTTCTCGCAAACCTGTAGAAAAGTTGGTGACCCTCCTTCTTTATGATGCTCACCCTGGTTAGGAATTTGATATATATTTTATCATTACACGTAGTTCGCGATAGGTTGAGCGGCTCCTTTGGGTACCCAAGCCTGACCACGATCAGGTTGATGATTCATCCCATGTTGTACTCCTTGGTGGCATCCTTTATCGGGTGTAGGCAGTTGAGCAGGAAGCACCCCAAGTTGATCGGCTTGCGATCGGCCTAAAAGGTGAGTTGGAACTTTGAATTTATAATTTGAATCCTTCAAGGATGCCCACAACTTTATTACGGGGTTGAAGTAGATATATGGGGTCGAACACAGGGGCGTGGTGATGTTTAGGATGCCAAGGATTTCATTCTTTAGTCAGATAAGCCAAAACAATAGTTGATGAAAATATGTGCTAGAACTAGTTTAGTGGGCTGTCATGAAATAAAACTAAACAAAGAAAACAAAACAAAACAAAACAAAACAGAGTCTGTGGGATTCTACTAATCAGAGAAAAGGAGTTCCTGGCTATGTAACCACAAGTTGGGCTGCCTAGGCACCCATTCTCAGGCATAAACAACCCTCGAACACCTGAGCAAGAAATTTATATCCAAGCATAGTACGTACTGTCGTGTCTGTTCTTATGGGTCGTCCCACTCATCTCTCAAAAAGTGTGACTAAAACCCATATATGATTGTTCCATCAAACCTCTCTCAAGGATGATACATCAACATCTCAACATATTCTAAAGGTCCTCTCAGGTCTAGAATGTGTTGAGATGTTAGGAAAAGACAACCGTTGGACCATCCTCCTCTCGGACTCTGGTCCAAACTATCTTCTCGCATCTATTCCTACATAGATCTCACGATACAGGTAGAAATAGCAGTTCAAACTAGGAAGAGATCAACCAAACTAGCAATCACAACTAGAGAGAGAAGATAGAACAAGCAAACATACTAGATCTGAAATAAATCTACTTGCTTAAGGCAAAAGTACATAAACATGCCCAAAATGGGATACATAGCCAAGAAGGAGCTCAACTAGCCATGGACAAGAATAGTTGGCACTGAACAAAGATGGAAGAACATCATTGTATAAGAAACCAAGGAACACAGTAGAAGAAAGGTGAAGAAGATAAGATTTAGCCCGTGGAGGAGAGGTTGCTCTCACTCCTTTGCCTCCGTATAGGTTGGATCTCATATTTTGGTCCTCCTCCTTAATCAGATCTAGACTCCTTAGTCCTCTCTCTCTCTAGATCTGCCCCAAACAGTGGCTCAGTAGATGAACGAAGGTGGAGGATGATCTAGATCTGGGTTTCCACCATAGATCTGGGTGGAAATAGGCACATGGATGTAGAGAGAATGGAAGCCTGCTATAGAGGGCAGTGTGGAGTGAGCACCACAGTATGGTAGGAGTGGGGGTATTTATATGCTTGGATCACTATTAGGGGATTGTTTGGAGTGTTGGACCTCGGTGGAGGTCTATGCACAAACTGTGGGGCCTTCATTCAGGAACTATGTCCTGAGGTCACGGTACTTGAACATTCCTCACCATGGGTTGCTGAAATTCTGATTGTGGGTGCGGTGTGTGGTGTTGGGTGTGGCGGCTAGGCAGGTGTAGCACCGCGGGTAGAAGGTTCAAAAGGTGGACCGCAGGCACGGATAGAGAAACCGCGGGTTGCTGTGAAGTTGACCACGGTCGAGGTGGAGATGATCGTGTTGGGTCTAGAGGAAGTGAGGAAAGAGGCCGCCATGGATGGTTGCTGTGTGGAGAAGGCATGAAGGGCACCGTGGGGAGGAGTTGATAATGCAGCACAGCTGATCGTGGTGAATTGTTGTAGGTGGATAGAGACCATCGTGGGTCATGGTCATGGACACTGCGACTGTGGTGTGTGGGTAGATGTTGTCACGACTGGAGAAGGTCAAGCATAGCGAGGTTGAGTGGCAGTTGTCGAAGGAGGTGTCATGGTTTGTGTTGATCGTGATCGGAGGTAGCAGGCGCGATGTGCTACCGTTAGGGTAGAAGAGCAGCAGTGAAGGTGTTGGAGGTTGTCGCGACGATGATGGCGACACGTATGTTGGCTTGATGTTGACAGTTGGCGAATGAATTGGAGAGGAGGTCGCGGTGTCAACAACCGTGATCATAGCTTGACGGGGGCAGTAGGGAGGCGAGCGTAGAGGGAAGGTAGTCATGGTTGATGACGGCATTGTCAGAGTCGATCACGATAGGAGTTGTGGTGGAGCAGGTTGCTAGTTGGAGATCGCACTTTCGTGGGTCGAGGTCACTGCCACGGGAGGTGAAGAGGACCACTGCGGTCATGGTAAGGTTTAAGGGCAGACCGCAACCGGTGGAGAAGATCGCGGTTGGAAGAGATTAGAGTGGAACCGTGGGTCGCAGTGTTAGGAGGGAAACCGCGGGTGTGATGTTGGGGAGAGAAGAGGAAGATGGGAACCACGGTCATGGATGGGACAAGATAACTGTAGTCACAATTTAGGGTTAGAGGAAAGAAGAAAACCATGATCATATGGATGAGGAACCATGATCGCGGTGTATTAGAAAAGAGAGGAAAGGAAAGGAAAGAGAGGGGATTGACCCCGGTTGCATGATGGGCCAAAGATATTGGGCCTTTGTGCCCACTTTGACCTGCACATAGGTGCAGAAATCTCAATTAAATGAAGATAAATCAATTAATCTAGGTAAATTTTCATATTGGAGGATAAGCCAATAAAAGTGATTAGTCATATCAAAATTGGGCCCACGATGTGACTCATACAGTGATGAATATGTGTTCATCATTAGAAGATATAGCAGATAATACAGTTTTACTAGGCCTCAGTTGGAGAGAAAACATGGAGAAAGATGTCATCACAAGTTTGGTGCATGTTTGTCCCAAAACTGGCTAGATTAGATACTTTATTGGCTAGCAAGTTACTTTATCTATTAAAAGATAAAAGGTAATAAAACATAAGCATTCTAGGGAAAATTAAGGCCAAAGTGGTGCAAAACCATAGATAAGTAGCAAAGAGGATAAGCGCTAATTTGGGTGTTATCAACTACCCCAAGCTTAAAACTTGCTTGTCCTCAAGAAAGTCTGTGATCAAAGAACAAAAAGATAACATCCAAATTAAGCTTGGAAATATATGCTAAGGCTAAGAAAAATAGTTTAAAGCATCAATTCTCTTGATTCATGTCATTTCAGAACAAACACCCCACCAATCAGGCATAATCCTGCCAAAGTAAGATCAAAGAGTTTCCAGGCAAGATTGAGAAAATTCACTTCAACCTGTCGATACTCATGAGGGTTTGAATCATAATTATTAAACATGAAAGGATTGTCACATAGGTGATCATGCGGTCAATGATCAATGAGCCATCACTATGAATTCATGCATACCAATAGGGAAACAATGCGCCTCTCACTTATTCAAGTCCTAAGAAACAAAGCAAAAAGACTCTAATGACTTCTGAAGATCCCGATCTGCGTCAGGTTGGCCCATGTAATGAGCAACAGTCCATGCAGTCTGAGACAGTTGGCCCAAAGCAGTGAGATAAACTCCTCGTTCTGTGCCCGAACTAACCCTGCTACTAAGATGATCTCATAGGCCTCCTAGGGGTTCCTAGTGACTCTCTAATGAGCTTTTGGAGTGATACTACCATGGATGACACTTTTGGAGTGATAGTACCAGGGACGACATACATGCATTCATGAGAATAGTCATACACTGACTAGGCACCATCCTCAACTCTCCAACAAGAGAAAACAAGCGCTCATTTGTTCACACTCAAGATTTTATTCCCTGCATTCTAATTTTATAGGCTTGGGTGAGAACTAATACTAATATTTCTAGGATTTTGTGGGGGCCAAGCCTCTTTTACACACTTTTATATTTTTCATTTTTCTTGACTCCATCTAATGTGAGAAGGCATGTAGTCCATCAAGGAAAACAATTCATCTTGATTATATCTCAAAGTCAGTCATGATCTGCTTGACACCTATGGGAAAGGTTGAAATTATGATTCTAGAAACCTTAGAATAGAGGCAAGCTCATGAAACCGCAGATAGGATTCTTTGATCGTGTTTTAGCTCATTCCAATGGTCCCTTACCGTGGATTTGTCATTCACAACATAGATCAAGGAGATAAAGCTTTAAGCTATGAAAAAGATGCATAACCTTAGATTTATTACCAAACTCAAGGAAAGAGTCAAAGAGCAAGTGAAGGGAAAGGTCAAGCAATGTTTTAAGATGAAAACTGTGCATTTAGGCATAAAGTCAAGAAGTTATCTATTATATTCGCACCATATAGCCATAATTGCAAAGCTAAAAAGCTAAAAAATTAGAAAAAATTATGCTAAATGTAGGAAGTAAACGTGCATGCTTGAAGAATGAAGAGATAGAAGGGACAATTTCCCTACCACCCCAAGCATAAAATTTTGCTCATCCTCAAGAAAGATCTAAGCTTAGAATAGTAGGGTGGGTATGCATGGAAGTTAGGGTGTGTAACACCCCAATTTTCATAACACATGAGAGGAAGCTTTTTTTTTCTTCGTCTGGGAGTGTCACAAACACGATAATCATTGCAATTAAAGAAAATGAAACACTTTGCATAACTGGAAAATTGATTCATACATAGTTTGACAAAGAAAAGCAAGTCATCTAATCTACTATGATAACAAGATTATACATAATAAAAGATGTCTAAACTCTAGATCATCATGGTAGATGGCACCCCACTAGGCAAGCTTGAAAAATCTCCTAGTCCTTTGCTTGTTCTTTTCTTCTTCAATTACTCCAAATCCTATGGACATCGCGTCCCCAGCCATGCATTGGAAAAGAATTGTTAGAGTAAGTGCCATGAGTATTGTAAAATATACAATGCTAAAGAACTAAAATTGGATATTATAAACATGAAACTAACATCAAACTCTGAGTAAAATATGTAACATATTCTCTCTTACTACTTAATCTGAATTCTTATCTTTCTCTGGAGATATGTACCCTGGTACATGGATCTCAAGACCTGCACCATAGTGCATGGGTCATACTTATCTTATCTAATTCCCTATCATCATACTTATGGATGAGATTATGGAATACTCTAGTCTAAGGTATATTTTACTTATGATATTTATCTTATTGTGGCCACCATTATACAATAAGTCCTCATGAATTGGTGTATCTACGCCCTGAATTGGTACAGAAGTACCCTGAATTGGCACTACATGCCTCTAAATGACACCGAGGTGTCTCTAAATTAGTGTGGCTACACCCTGAAATGGTTCTGCAACACCTCTGAATTGGAGTAAACACTCTTCTGAATTGGCAACAGATGGCTCTGAATCGTCTCGGGACTACTGAATGAGGACTTATCATATAATGTATTATGTGAAGGTTTCAACTTAATTATCTTAAGTCTGAACTTACTTAATTCTTAATCTGAAATGAAGCTAAATACTGATAGCTTTACTGAATTCTGAATATGAACTTATCTTATATTAAAATTGAACATTAATAACTAAACTTATCTGAAACTGATTACTGAGCACAGAGCATGTACTGATTTCTAAATCTGAATCTGAATCTTTTATTCTTAAGTGATAAACTAAATCTACAACTGAATGTGAATATGGATATCAATTACTTCATAATTGAGATTGGGTCTAAAACCCTTATCATGTATCTTTATTCAAAATCTAGCTACGCACACCATGAGTAGTCTAAGTTTGAATCTAAATCTAATATTATTATTATTATCTGGATAAACCATATTTTGAATCTCTGATTTGATAGTATAACTTCATTGATACTAAACATAACAACTGAGTCTCAAGGCTTAGAAAGGAGGACCTTATCTGAATATATATAATAAGGATACAAATAATAACTTTAATAAAGTCTATGAGAGTAATTTAAGCATAGAATATCTATAATCATACCATCTTCCAGGATGATTCAATCTCTAAAAAGACTCCTTATAATAGATCTTGCCTTGAATCTTAATGTCTTCATATGAACTTATGTATTAAATCTTAAGTCTTACAAGAGGAATCTTATAAAATAATACTTTGAACTTAATCATAACTTAATGCACCATAATATTATATCTATTATCACAAACTCAAATTACAATACACTCTAATAGAGCCCTTCTATTGAAATAGATCATGTCTAAAGGCATTCAAATCTCACTTTGTATTTTGCTTCTAGATGTTGCTCATTCTATGAAATCTAATAAACTCCTTAGTTCTTAAATCTTTACATATATAAGAAAACTTTGATAACATGTTTCTACCTAAAATCGTAATATATGGTTATATCTATATATAATAATATTTACAATTAAAATTTCAATACAAAATTATCCCAAATCATCCACTAAGTTATGACTATATATCTTATTTTGAAGTCTCATTCATTAATATGAATCATAGTAAGAAATCTTACAGAAGCATGATCCTTTAAATCTTCTCATGGACATTGTCCATGAATTTCAACCATTTTGAGCAATATATTTCTACTTGAGATATGAATTATATGAGAGAACATCACCTTGAGGTATGAAAAGTTGAATTGCATATCTTACTTAAGATCTTAGGATATTATAACACATGAATATAAATGCCTTATATGAGAAACATGTAGAGGTAATGAGCAAAATAAATATGAATACTCATGGGCATGGACCACTTACCTATGGTAAGTCAATTGTTATATGAAGATACTGCTTCAATACCAGCTCCTAACCTTCTCTTGAAAACCAAAGGATCTATCAGCCTTCATGTCTCTTCTTAGAGTTTAGTCATCTAGGGTAATACTCATGGTCTAATGCTCTAGTGATTATTACATTGTATTTTCTTACCCTTTGAGTTATATGAGTTAGGGTTAGAGTTTAAGTGATTTTCAACTTTCTACTTTTCACTCTATATACCCTTTTAATCTTTAGATTAGTGTTTATTTATACTGACCCTTGTATGTAACCATATAGATATTAGGAATTTGTGTTTGGGTTCTTAAAACGAATGGAAGGGTTCTTATTAAAATCCCATTTATTCATGCACCTCTATGTTTTTATTAATAACATATCCATAATTAGGATCGTACTTGAGATAACATTATCATATTTTAACATTGTAATTAGAAATCACTTATCTTAAATCAAGGTGGTATGGATTACTGGCTTAGCTATTGGTTCGGACTATGACCAATTCATATAAGTTCATCCATCATATTAATAATATGTAAATAGCACGCATTTGCTTGAATAGTTGATTATACAATGTTAGGTGATAATATGGTTCCCCTAGGATCAGTACATTTTCTGAGTTTGTGACTATGTTTTTTGGAAATTTTCGGATGAATGGATTAATTATTATATTCTTCCTATGCTCGTACCATTAACCACCCATTCTAGAATGTGATACTTAAATGAATCAAGAACAATTATAAAGGGAGGTCGTCGTCTCATCCAGGAACCCTTGCGGACAACAAAAGCTTTATTATATAAAAACCAAAGTAGTAACTATCTCTGCTCCAAGCCATGAACATGGATCCAAAATTCATGCTCCCAACATTATCTCAACATAGGTTTAATGTGGACTGATGTAAAGCCTTCGACGTACAAACCGGACTCAAAGGTCCCTTGTTTGAACACAGGAAACAATGACAGCGGCTGGCTCATCATGCCGAAGCAGGTAGCTAGAAATAAGAAAAGAAATAGGGAAAACATCACTGGAACCAAGTGCAAAGAGAGGAGTGAGACTTGTACCCTTAAAACCATTTAAAAGAAAACTCTGGGTGAATACAAGGTCAACTAACAGGTCGATATGCCAAAGCCAAGCGAAGCAGCTCCATAGCCTAGTGAGACAGTACTTTGCAAGTAGGAAAACTGGCTTACCTCAGGAGTTGATCGACGAGGGGTTGGGGAAGCCTTGTTAGGTCCTCTTGAACCTCTTCATCAAGTTCATGTGATCCTGGTGTAATAAGAGCTCTATCGCGGCGAGACTCCATGCAGATCTGGAGACATTTTGTCGAGGGAGGACGTTAGTGAACTATAGACTAAAAGATGATCAGGCTTGGGTTCGGACATGCAGGAAAATTGTTCAGGTACAGAGAATCGGATGGAGGTGGCGCAGAGGTGAAGAACAACATTAAGTACCAGTGGTGGGGAAACTGAGTAGGTCAGGGTGTTTCAGAGGTGTAGGGGACAAATTGACGGGTGGGGGATAAAGGGGAGGTCTTCTCGGAGCTTTTCCTTACTCACAGATTACTAGATTTCATTCATCGTAAGTCTTCCTGGGACAACGCCAAAGCACGTTGGGGGTGATTTTGGGTGTTTCTAATATTGTGAGATCTAGGATTTATGTAAGGGCATGAAAGGAGTGTTGTTAATATAGGTTATCGTCGTTCATGCAACAGCGACAGGTGTAAAATAATTAACACTGTAGGCAGATCCAAGATAAGAATCGAAGAACAAACAAATCAGGAGAATAGAAAACAGGAGTTAGATTCGCAAACCAGATCGTTCGTTGAGAAACAAACGTGTTACTTAAAGAAACCAGTGCCCGGCAATCCTCGCGGATAGGCACCGTTCTCCCAGTCTTGATCCGGCACGAACCTAGAAGTTGCACGTCTTGCTCGCGCAGGTCGCACTGCTACCAGTGCAGTACAGTCACCGCAGGTACCACCGCCTGACAGCTTCGTCTGAAGGAAAGGACGAGTCTTGCTTTGCATAGGAGGACAACTCCGCAAAGCAACTCCGGGGATGACGACTCTCGCACTCGGGATTAGGGCTCACAAAACACACGGCGGCAGAAAACTATTTTCGGTGTGTTTAACCCTAATGACCGGAGTCATATAAATAGTCATGCACGTCCCTAATCCTATTCCCAGTTAGACGCAACACTCGGTTGCTCTCATACACAATACGGAATAATCTCTTTTCACTTTCTAATTAGGATTTAAGAAATCCGAATAAGAAAGCAACAATTAATTACACGAGTAATTAATTACGTAGTTGTATCCTAGTGCAAAAAGAAGACGGAAGACGGAAGACACAATCCACAATCCACAATCCACAAGCCACAAGCCCGAGCCCGGCCCAGCCAGGCCAGGCCAGGCCAGGCGTGGCGTGGCGTGGCACGCGCGCGCGTGCGTGCGTGCGTTGTGATGTGGCAATCCCACCCGCCAAGGAGGTGAGCATACCTCCTTCCTAGGACTCCTTTGGAGACTAGTGCCCCATGTGATCCTACATATGAGGACCACAAAAGTTCTAGGTGTGAGCAATATGGGATAAAACTTCTTTGCCATTTGTACTAGAAACAACACTACATTCTCACATGTACTTGCTGCACTACATTGGGCTTAACCCATGATAAATAAGTGATTACCACAATAGTCTAGCTACAGTAACGAGCTGCTACAGTAACTAACTAATAGCTACAGTAGCTACAGTAGCTAACAACTACCGTAATCAGTTATCTAACAATCCCCCACAAAGTCCAATGTGTAGTGTGCTCTACCATTTAGTCCTCCATACTATGCTTTCAGCAGATACCTTTCGGTTTGAATCTACCTGAGTTATCCAACTGTGACCCTCGTAGGAACTAGGTGAACAAAAGTCTTGAACCTAAACCTTGGGTACAAGAGTATAGGTTGGTAACAACACAATAAAGACATGGTAGAAAAGAAAACAATGCATTAAGGCCATGCATACAAAATATAAATCATGATTGATAACAGAGAACAACCCAATTCTCCTGTTGCGGCCTACACAACATCAATCACTTAGCTGGAGTCTCCAAGGATGTACTGCTTACATCCTGTCCTAAGACTTGACACCATTAAGAGACTACTCTCTTACTAACTTGCAATCATGACACTAACCGGTTTCCCAGGGAATAGACACACAGATGCAAGAAGCATCACACAAGAATACATAGTGTCATCCGATTTACCCGACAGCTTGTTATTACCACATTGAACCCTATTTGTGGGATCTCCACTCTTTTGGGTTGGGTTGCTACTGCCTACAAATCTATAGGGGTTTCAGTCCCATTCCCAACCTGGATTTTTCCACTAAAGCCAAAGTAAGACCTTTAGTGAAGGGATCAGCTGTATTATCTTTGGTACCGACGTAGTCCACAGCCACGACCCCATTAGACACTAACTCCCTTATAGATTTCAATCTGACTTGGATGTGTCTACGCTGTTTTTGATTGTACTTGGAACTCTTTATCTTAGCAATAGTTGTAGTGTTGTCACAGTGAATTGAAATTGCAGGAAGCGGCTTCATTACCATAGGTAAACTAGACATAAGTCCATGTAGCCATTCAGCTTCCAATCTAGTTTCATCTAAAGCACATAACTCTGCCTCAAAAGTGGATCGAGACAATATGGTCTATTTCTTAGACCTCCAGGAAACAGCTCCTCCTCCCAACAAGAATACATATCCTGAGACACCATTACTCCCAGAATTCACGGCAATCCAGCTTGCATCACTATATCCTTCGACTACGGAAGGATGTTTACCATAATGCAGCCCAAGGGAACGTGTTCCCTTGATATACCTCAGAACTCTGTCAAGAGCTTCCCAATGGGTCTTGTCGAGACAACTGGTGTATCTACTTAACTTGTTCACGACAAACGCAATGTCTGGACGTGTACAGTTCATAAGATACATCAAACTTCCGATAATCTGAGAGTATTGTAATTGAGATACTGGAACCCCAGTCTCATTCTTGAACAAGGGTTTGGATGAATCATATGGAGTCTTAACAGGTTTACGTGATGTGTACTCAAACCTCTCCAGTATCTTCTCAATGTAGTGAGACTGAGAGAGAGCTATACCATCAGTAGACCTTATGATTTTAAGCCCTAAAATCACATCAGCGACACACATATCCTTCATCTCAAACTTGCTACACAAGAATGACTTTATCTCTTTTACTACTTTCATATCGGAACCAAAAAGAAGGATATCATCGACGTATAAGCATAACAAAATGAATCCATTATCGAAAACCTTGCAGTAGATACACTTATCAAATTCATTAGAAATAAAGCCAAACGATGATATCACAGAATCAAACTTCTCATGCCATTGCTTAGGGGCTATTTTCAAGCCATATAATGACTTAACAAGTTTACACACTTTGGACTCATTCCCACGACCCACAAATCCCTCAGGTTGTTCCATATATATCTCTTCTTGAAGATCACCGTGTAAGAACGCAATCTTCACATCCATCTGATGGATATAGAGATTATAAATGGAAGCCAATGCTAAAAGCACTCGGATTGTGGTCATACGGGAAATAGGTGAATAGGTATCAAAATAGTCTATTCCTTCCCTTTGTGTGTAACCCTTAGCAACTAACCTAGCCTTATACTTATTGATTGTCCCGTCTGCATTAAGTTTCTTCTTAAAAATCCATTTGAAACCAACTGCAGAACAACCAGGAGGCAAATCCACCAATTCCCAAGTTCCATTCGAGAGAATTGATTGGATTTCATCATTAACGGCTTCTTTCCAAAACTTAGCTTCTGGAGATTCCATAGCTTGTTTGAAAGTAACAGGATCATCCTCAACATTGTAAGTGAGAAACTCACTTCCAAAGTCCTTTGATGTCCTAGGTTGTTTACTTCTCCTTGGTTCAACTATTTCTTCAGAATCATCAGATTCAGAAATAGCTTGTTCTGAGTCACCCCCCACATTTGTCATCCTTTCCACGTGCTCGGGAATGGAACTTGTGGTAAATGAATCTTCTTGAGAAACTTCATTGGGCACACCAGTTTTCATAGGAAACACATCCTCAAAGAATGTTGCATCACGTAATTCCACAATTGTATTGACCTCAATGCCAGAGATATCTGATTTTACAATCAAGAATCTATAAGCATAACTTGTCTCTACATAACCTAAGAATATGGCATCAACCGTTTTCGGTCCTAATTTCTTCCTTTTGTGTTCAGGGACAATTACCTTAGCAAGGCACCCCCACACTCAAAGATATTTAAGACTCGGTTTCCTTCCTCTCCATAACTCAAACGGACTACTTTTTGAATGTTTATGGGGAACTCTATTCAGAATATGGCAAGCCGTATTCAAAGCTTCCCCCCACATAAAGTTGGGTAATCCATATGTTTGGAGTAAGGTATTTACCATATCTATTAAGGTTTGAATTTTATGTTCAGCTATCCCATTTGATTGTGGTGAATAAGGAGCAGTTACCTCATGAACTATACCATGCAATTGGCAAAATTCCAAAAACAAATTCGAGGTATACTCTCCTCCCCTATCAGACCTTAATCGCTTAAGTACTTTACCGGTTTGAGTTTCAGCTTCTTTCTTATAAATTTGAAATTTATCCAATGCCTCATCTTTACTTCTAAGTAAATAGACATAACAGTATCTACTCGCATCGTCAATAAAAGTTATAAAATAACGCTTTTGATCTCTCGTAGCAACACCATTAAATTCACAGATATCTGAATGAACTAAATCCAAAATTTCCGAATTCCTATTCACAGAATGAAAAGGCTTCCTAGGCAATTTAGCTTGTACACAGATTTCACATTTATTGTTGCTAACTTCAGATTTAGGGATCAAATCTAGATTCATCATACGCTTCATTGAGGCAACATTAACATGTCCCAAATGTGAATGCCATACATCGAATGAAACAAGATTCATGCAAACAGAACTATAATCATTCAAATTTAAAATGGAATTTGAAACAGGTTCAACATGAATCTTAAACAAGTTCTCCACATCACATAAGTACCCCTTGCCAAAAAACAAAGAATCACGAAGGCGTGTAATAATAGCCTTATTACATTTACAGTCTACTCTATAACCTTCTCTAACTAATATGACGCCACTAAGGATATTGCGTCGAATGGTTGGAACATGTCTGACCCTGTTAAGAGTCAAAACCTTCCTCGAAGGGGACTTCAAGTCCACCCGTCCTTCGCCTTTGAATTCTGCAGAGCTGGAATCGCCCAAAGTCACGGACCGACCTCGAGAGGCCTGATACGACACAAACAGGGATTTATCAGCACACACATGTACATTAGCCCCAGTGTCAATTATCCAATAAAGTGGTTCAAATATAGAAAGAATTTCAGGTTTAATAGACATGTACCCATCATTGAGGTTCAAGGATGCAGTCATCATGTTGACTACAGCCTCCTCAATTGCATATGTGGTAGCTTTCTTTGCCTTCTTAGTAGGACAATCCTTGTTCCAGTGGCCAACCTGTCCACAAGTCCAACAAGGTTTGTTCTTCGATTTCTTTTGGATCTTTGCCTTGGGTTTATGTGCATTCTTAGATTTCTTATCTTTGGTGTTTTTCGTCGAAGTAAGATTAACAGTTGGATTCGCATCAGTATGCACCTTGACCCCTTTCTCCTTTAAGTGTTCTTCTTGTATATTAATATCCATCATTAATTCATCCATGGTGTGTGTCCCTTTGTGATGCTTCAGAGACATACCAAACGATTCCCATGACTTAGGGAATTTTTCTATGATAGACATAACAACGAATTTCTCAGGCAACACCATCTTGGCATCTGAGAGTTCATGAACTAGGAGTTGTAAATCGTGTGTTTGATCAGAAACCGACTTACCCTAAACCATCTGAAACTTAAGAAATTTAGACACACAGTATTTTTCAACACCCTGATTTTTAGTACTAAAATTTTTAATTAACAATTCCCATAAAACATTGGACGTAGTGACTAGCGGCTTTGAGTAAGAATCATACAGTTTGTTACGTAAACCAAACAGAATCAACCCGCGGCACGTTTTATCACCCTTCTTCCAGTTAGCAATAATGTTTGCATTATCAGGAATTGTGTCATCAGATACAGGTTCAGTTTCAATTAAATACTGATCATATCCCGCAATATTCAGCCAAATTTCCATACGACTCTGCCAACGGGCAAAGTTCGTACCAGTAAACTTTTCAGGTATATTGGTTGTATCAATCTTACATACCGAACTACCCTGACCGGCCATGTTAATTAACGACAGAAAATGGTTTCTTTAAGACTGTTGTTAATATAGGTTATCGTCGTTCATGCAACAGCCACAAGTGCAAAATAATTAACAGTGCAGGCAGATCCAAGATAAGAATCGAAGAACAAACAAAGTAGGAGAATAGAAAATAGGAGTTAGATTCGCAAACCAAATCGTTTGTTGAGAAAAGAACGTGTTACTTAAAGAAACCAGTGCCCAGCAATCCTCGCGGATAGGCACCGTTCTCTCAGTCTCGATCCGGCACGAACCTGGAAGTTGCACGTCTTGCTCGCGCACGTCGCACTTCTACCAGTGCAGCACAGCCACCGCAGGTACCACCACCTGACAGCTGCGTCTGAAGGAAAGGACGAGTCTCACTTTGCACAGGAGGACAACTCCACAAAGCAACTCCGGGGACGACGACTCTCGCACTCGGGATTAGGGCTCAAAAAACACACGGCGGCAGAAAATTGTTTTCGGTGTGTTTAACCCAAATGATCGGAGTCATATAAATAGTCACGCACGTCCCTAATCCTATTCCCAGTTAGACGCAACACTCGGTTGCTCTCGTACACAATACGGAATAATCCTTAAAAGAGAAGCACTTTCTAATTAGGATTTAAGAAATCTGAATAAGAAAGCAACAATTAATTACACAAGTAATTAATTACGTAGTTGTATCCTAGTGCAAAAAGAAGACGGAAGACATTCTCCACAATCCACAATCCACAATCCACAAGCCCAAGCCCAAGCCCGTCCCGGCCAGGCCAGGCCAGGCCAGGCCAGGCCAGGCGAGGCGTGGCGTGGTGTGGTGCGCGTGCACGCGTGCGTGCGTGCGTTGTGATGTGGCAATACCACCCACCAAGGAGGTGAGCATACCTCCTTCCTAGGACTCCTTTGGACACTAGTGCCCCATGTGATCCTACATATTAGGACCACAAAAGTTCTAGGTGTGAGCAATATGGGATAAAACTTCTTTGCCATTTGTACTAGAAACAACACTACATTCTCACATGTACTTGCTGCACTACATTGGGCTTAACCCATGATAAATAAGTGATTACCACAATAGTCTAGCTACAGTAACGAGCTGCTATAGTAACTAACTAATAGCTACAGCAACTACAGTAGCTAACAACTACCGTAATCAATTATCTAACAAGGAGTCGAGAAATGTCCTGATGGCGATGGAGAAATTGGCTTCCAGAAAGGATTAGGAGACTGCGAGAAATATGTGATTATCGAGATGAAAACTGGGGTCGAAAATGTCATAAGTTGAAGAAGGAGGCTGACGGATGAGATTGAGAAGATGACATCATACATCCACATCAGACGACCCAAGTTAATCCAGATTCAAAGAAAATCCTGGGAAGAACAAATAAAATAGAAATAAACCCTTTTCTTACTATTATCTTGTGAAAATCTTTTACCTTATCAAAATGGACCCAATTAATCCCAAATTTTGACCACTTGTCTTATTTAATGTGTAGAATATTTTAAAAGTGTTTGTTTTGCAATAAATTGGCTAGAAATATTACTATAATTAAAATATGGTAAAGCTTTAATATTAAGTAACTAATTAACAAAATACAATTAAATCTTGAGATTTTGTGTAGTACTATATTATTACGTGTTCTCTTAATAAAACAAATTCCTTGTGGATTATTATTATCAATATTACAGATAATGACTCTTTTTTTTTAATGACGACCATGAATAACATGTATTTAACGAATTTTAATAAAATACTAAAAAGAGAATGTTACAGTTCTACCCACCTTGGACAAATTTCACCCTCGAAATTTTATTTAGGCAACTACCCACCTTAGGGTTTTGCTTATCTCTTTATTCTTTGATAATTAGCATATCAAGATACACTTATGTTCAAAAATTTCATGAAAAAGATATGTAAAGTATTTCATAAAATATTTATGTGAACGTTATCTATTGTCTTGGTCTACTACTTGACTCGTATTAGGGTTTATATAACTAAACTTGGCACTATACTTAAGGAATCTGCTTCAACCTTGTCATGACTTTTTAAATTAGGTGCACATGATTGTCAAATCGTAGGTTCTTTAGGTAACCCCTACATTCCTAGATATGTGGTGATCAGGCACATATCCAGAGATGTGGGATCATGACATGTCATCTCTCACTAACCTACCAATACATGTGTCCCATACCACATGGATCAGTAAGAAAGGAGAGACACATCAAAATCTAATTCTTATGACATCCCTCTTAAATTCTCAATTGGCTGGCCATAACCATTGAGAATGGAGAGGCTATATCATTTGCTAGGGTTAGCTTGAGAGCTAATCAATTAAACATCTACTTATGACACATCTATCTCTTCTAAGGTGAAAGCTCTTGTTGTTCTAGGTCATGGTAGCTTTCCTTGGGAATCTATTCCTAAACCCTTATCTCATATATTCATTCTAGTGTGACTATGAAAATCATCCTCGCCTAGTGGCCATTTACCAAATTGCTCTGATACCATATTGTAACACCCCAATTTTCATAACACATGAGCAGAAGCTTTTTTTTCTTCATCTGGGAGTGTCACAAACATGATAATCATTGCAATTAAAGAAAATGAAACACTTTGCATAATTGGAAAATTGATTCATACATAGTTTGACAAAGAAAAACAAGTCATCTAATCTACTATGATAACAAGATTATACATAATAAAAGATGTCTAAACTCTAGATCATCATGGTAGATGGCACCCCACTAGGCAAGCTTGAAAAATCTTCTAGTCCTTTGCTTGTTCTTTTATTCTTCAATTACTCCAAATCCTGTAGACATCGCGTCCCCAGCCATGCATTGGAAAAGAATTGTTAGAGTAAGTGGCATGAGTATTCTAAAATATACAATGATAAAGAACTAAAATTGGATATTATAAACATGAAACTAACATCAAACTCTGAGTAAAATATGTAACATATTCCCTCTTACTACTTAATTTGAATTCTTATCTTTCTACCTTATCTTTCTCTGGAGATATGTACCCCGGTACATGGATCTCAAGACCTGCACCATAGTGCATGGGTCATACTTATCTTATCTAATTCCCTCTCATCATACTTATGGATGGGATTATGGACATACTCTAGTCTAAGGTATATTTTACTTATGAATTTTATCTTATTGTGGCCACCATTATACAATAAGTCCTCCTGAATTGGCGTATCTACACCCTGAATTGGTACTGAAGTACCCTGAATTGGCACTACATGCCTCTGAATGACACTGAGGTGTCTTTGAATTGGCGTGGCTATGCCCTAAAATGGTTCTACAACACCTCTGAATTGGAGTAAACACTCTTCTGAATTGGCAACAGATGCCTCTGAATAATCCCGGGACTACTGAATGAGGACTTATCATATAATGTATTATGTGAAGGTTTCGACTTAATTATCTTAAGTCTGAACTTACTTAATTCTTAATCTGAACTAAAGTTGAATACTGATAGCTTTACTGAATTTTGAATATGAACTTATCTTATATTAAAATTGAACATTGATAACTAAACTTATCTGAAACTGATTACTGAGCACAGAGCATGTATTGAATTCTAAATCTGAATCTGAATCTTTTCTTCTTAAGTGATAAACTAAATCTACAACTGAATGTGAAAATGGATATCAATTACTTCATAATTGAGATTGGGTCTAAAACCCTTATCATGTAACTTTATTCAAAATCTAGCAACTCACACCATGAGTAGTCTTAGTTTGAATCTAAATCTAATATTATTATTATTATCTAGATAAACCATATTTTGAATCTCTGATTTGATAGTATAACTTCATTGATACTAAACATAACAACTGAGTCTCAAGGCTTAGAAAGGAGGACCTTATCTGAATATATATAATAAGGATACAAATAATAACTTTAATAAAGTCTATGAGAGTAATTTAAGCATAGAATATCTATAAGCATACCATCGTCCAGGATGATTCAATCTCTACAAAGACTCATTATAATAGATCTTGCCTTGAATCTTAATGTCTTCATATGAACTTATGTATTAAATCTTAAGTCTTACAAGAGGAATCTTATAAAATAATACTTTGAACTTAATCATAACTTAATGCATCATAATATTATATCTATTATCACAAACTCAAATTACAATACACTCTAATAGAGCCCTTCTATTGAAAATAGATCATGTCTAAAGGCATTCAAATCTCACTTTGTATTTTTCTTCTAGATGTTGCTCATTCTATGAAATCCGATAAACTCCTTAGTTCTTAAACCTTTACATATATAAGAAAACTTTGATAACATGTTTCTACCTAAAATTGTAATATATGGTTATATCTATATATAAGAATATTTACAATTAAAATTTCAATACAAAATTATCCCAAATCATCCACTAAGTTATGACTATATATCTTATTTTGAAGTCTCATTCATTAATATGAATCATAGTAAGAAATCATACAGAAGCATGATCCTTTAAATCTTCTCATGGACATTGTCCATGAATTTCAACCATTTTGAGCAACATATTTCTACTTGAGATATGAATTATATGAGAGAACATCACCTTGAGGTATGAAAAGTTGAATTGCATATCTTACTTAAGATCTTAGGATATTATAACACATGAATCTAAATGCCTTATATGAGAAACATGTACAGGTAATGAGCATAATAAATATGAATACTCATGGGCATGGACCACTTACCTGTGGTAAGCCAATTGTTATATGAAGATACTTCTTCAAGTCCAGCTCCTAACCTTCTCCCGAAAACCAAAGGATCTATCAGCCTTCATATCTCTTCTTAGAGTTTAGTCATCTAGGGTCATACTCATGGTCTAATGTTCTAGTGATTATTACGTTGTATTTTCTTACCCTTTGAGTTATATGAGTTAGGGTTAGAGTTTAGGTGATTTTCAACTTTCTACTTTTCACTTTATCTACCCTTTTAATCTTTAGATTAGTGTTTATTTATGTTGACATTTGTATGTAACCATATAGACATTATAGAATTTGTGTTTGGGTTCTTAAAACGAATGGAAGGGTTCTTATTAAAATCCCATTTATTCACGCACCTCTATGTTTTTATTAATAACGTATCCATAATTAGGATCATACTTGAGATAACATTATCATATTTTAACATTGTAATTAGAAATCACTTATCTTAAATCTAGGTGGTATGGATTACTGGCTTAGCTATTGGTTCCGACTATGACCAATTCATATAAGTTCATCCATCATATTAATAAGATGTAAATAGCACGCATTTTCTTGAATAGTTGATTATACAATGTTAGGTGATAATATGGTTCCCCTAGGATCAGTACATTTTCTGAGTTTGTGACTATGTTTTTTGGAAATTTTCGGATGAATGGATTAATTATTATATTGTTCCTGTGCTCGTACCATTAACCACCCATTCTAGAATGTGATAATTAATAAATCAAGAACAATTATAAAGGGAGGCCGTCGTCTCATCCAGGAACCCTTGCAGAAAACAAAAGTTTTATTATATAAGAAACCAAAACAGTAACTATCTCTTCTCCAAGTGATGAACATGGATCCAAAAGTCATGCTCCCAACATTATCTTAACACAGGTTTAATGTGGACTGATGTAAAGCCTTCGACGTACAAACCGGACTCAAAGGTCCCTTGTTTGAACACAGAAAACAACGAGAGCGGCTGGCTCATCATGCCGAAGCAGGTATCCAGAAATAAGAAAAGAAACAGGGAAAACATCACTGGAACCAAGTGCGAAGAGAGGAGTGAGACTTGTACCCTTAAAACCATTTAAAAGAAAACTCTGGGTGAATACAACATCAACTAACAGGTCGATATGCCAAAGCCAAGCGAAGCAGCTCCATAGCCTAGTGAGACGGTACTTTGCAAGCTAGAAAACTGGCTTACCTCAGGAGTTGATCGATGAGGGGTTGGGGAAGCCTTGTCAGGTCCTCTTGAACCTCTTCATCAAGTTCATGCGATCCCGGTGTAATAAGAGCTCCATCGCGGTGAGACTCCATGTAGATCTGGAGACGTTTTGTCGGGGGACGACGTTAGTGAACCGCAGACCAAAAGATGACCAGGCCTGGGTTCGGACAGGCATGAAAATTGTTTAGGTATAGAGAATCGGATGGAGGTGGCGCAGAGGTGAAGAACAACATTGAGTTCCAGTGGTGGGGAAACTGAGTAGGTTAGGGAGTTTCGGAGGTGTAGGGGATAAATTGATGGGTGGGGGATAAAGTACAGGTCCTCTCGAAGCTTTTCCTTACTCACATGTTACTAGATTTCATTCATCGAACGTCTTCCTAGGACAACGTCGAAGCACGTTGGGTGTGATTTTGGGTGTTTCTAATATTGTGAGATCTAGGATTTCTATAAGGGCTTAAAAGGAGTGGAGAAATGTTCTGATGGCGATGGAGAAATTGGCTTCCAGAAAGGATTATCAGACTGCGAGAAATCTGTGATTATCGAGATGAAAACTGGGGCCGAAAATGTCAGAGGTTGAAGAAGGAGGCTGACGGATGAGATTGAGAAGATGACATCATACATCCACATCAGACGACCCAGGTTAATCCTGATTCAAAGAAAATCGTGGGAAGAACAAATAAAATAGAAATAAACCCTTTTCTTACTATTATCTTGTGAAAATCTTTTACCTTATCAAAATGGACCCTATTAATCCCAAATTTTTACCACTTGTCTTATTTAATGTGTAGAATATTTTAAAAGTGTTTGTTTTGCAATAAATTGTCTAGAAATATTACTATAATTAAAATACGGTAAAGCTTTAATATTAAGTAACTAATTATCAAAATATAATTAAATCTTTGACATTTTGTGTAGTACTATATTATTATGTGTTCTCTTAATAAAACAAATTCCTAGTGGATTATTATTATCATCAATATTTCAGATAATGACTCATTGTTTTAATGATGACCTTGAATAACATGTATTTAAAGAATTTCAATAAAATACTAAAAAGAGAATGTTACAGGGTGGGAATCTTATTAAAGTCCTAAAATGATGCATGTATGCAAGGAAATATAAAGCAGCTAGAGGAAAGCAACTATCTAAGCAAGATCATGAAAAACTAAATTTTATTTTAACAAAAAGAGAAAAGCAAGAGGTAAAAGAAAGGGGGTGGCTGTCCCACAATACTGACACTGGGGTCCCAAATCCTAAGTTTTGGGACCAGTTCCACCTGTGTCTTGCCAACGGGTTCCGCCACATAATAGGAGTAGAATAGGTGGGGATGTGGGCCCTCCTGAGTCTAAAGAAGAAAAGTAAAATTCGGCAACTCAGTGAAGTCATCTCTGTGCTGGTATTGACTTGAACTGCACTGGGATGAATTCTTCAGCAACCCATCCTCAAGGTACCTTCCAAGATATGAATCCAAATAGGAAGGCCCAAGGATGTCAACACAGGATGAGATAGAGGAGAGAGGCTGAAAGTTTTCTAGAGGACTCATCTCTCCTCCCTCCATCTCTAAACTTGAGGTTGAGTGCTCAGATAAGTCAACATGTACTATCTGAGTCATCCAATCATCTTCCAAGCAAGAAGTGTCCCCAGAAGAGTATGTTTGTTGTTCTTCCACCCCAAGCTTGTCGCCTTCTATGGGGTCTAGGGTGTCTTCATGCTCAGCAGCCATGTTGTAGTGGAACTCCCATCTTGTTCCCTTGAGTTCCACCAAGCCTTGTAAAGGGTTGGTGGTGAATGTCAGGTCATGCTGCTCCAACTTATTGTCGTCAATATATTCACTCCATTGAGAGGAATAGTCGACGTCATCCTCATCAAACAAATTGTTCCAAACCATGATTGACATATTGCTCGAAGCTAAGTGACATGTCTCAATATGAGAGATATCACCCTAGTTTGGGTCAATGTCAGAATCAGATTCCTCAAACCAACGTTTTGTGTGCGAGGTTGTTTGGCCATCATTGTGAGGATAAGAGTCTTCGTCATTGTCATCATAGAACCATTTATGTCTATGACTCATATCTTCCATTGGTTCATCAGCTAGGTCATCTGGATAGAATGAAAGGCTTCCCCAAGTGGGTTGGTCTTCACAGAAAAATCTCGGTGAATCCAATTGATGGTCTGAATAGGATGGTGAGACATACTCTGCTTCAGATCTAATGGAATGGTCTTGATGACTAGAGTCTTCATTATCTTGTGATGGCACTTGTAGCCGGATTGTAACCAAATCAATGAGCTCTTGGAGCCTCCTGCCTTGTTCAACATATTTATCATGAAGTTGTTGTACTTGAGCAACAATGCTTTCGAGACCCATCGATTGTGCCATACACATCTGATGGGAATTCGCTATATCAAACTAATGTTTCCATACGAATCCTTGTTCAACAGTTTGAAGCATACTTCTACTGCAGTATGCAATCTCTGTTGCTATTTGGAGTTGACGCTCCTACTTATCTAATAATTCCTAGAGCAGATAAACATATTCTTGGAGATGAGGGGTTAAGGGGGTGAGTGTGTGAATACTTTCCCCAACTAACTCCACCGCCTTAATCAGTTCTTGATCCCATGATAGCATGGAAGTTGAGGGCTGGCAAGCAGTCTCTGTTGTTAGAATTTCATTATATGACGATGGTGGAGGAGAGTATAACTCGACTAGCTGTACAACACAACCTTCAATTATTTGCCAGCAATTGGAACTATGGAAAAACTCAGGAGGATGGGTGGACAAGATGACTTGTCTCGCCAAAGCAAGATCCATGGATAAAAAAGTATAATAAAAAGAAAAAGGTATTCAATATAAATGAACAAGTATGTTTCAAATAAAAGAAAAACTATGCATATATATACAGGCCTAAAAGTGATAGAACAAAATCTTTTAGGCATGTAAACGTGGAAAACCTTGTCCCCGACAATGGTGCCAAAAGTTGATCGGCCTCAAAAGTGAGTCAGAACTTTGAATTTATAACATGAATCCTTCAAGGACGCTCGCAACTTTATTACAGGTTCGAAGTAGATATATGGGGTCGAACACAGGGACATGATGACATTTAGGATGCCAAAGATTTCATTCTTTAGTCAGATAAGCCAAAACAATAGTCGATGATAATATATTCTAGAACTAGTCTAGCGGGTTGTCATGAAATAAAACAAAAAAAAAACAGAGTCTGCAAGATTATACTAATAAGAGAGAAGGAGTTCCTGGCTATGTAACCACAAGTTGGGAAGCTTATGCACCTGTTCTCAGGCATAGAAAACCCTCGAACACTTGAGCAAGCAATCTATATCCAAACATAATACGTATTATCATGTCTATTCCTGTGGGTCATCCGACTCGCTCTCACAAAGTGTGACTAAAACCCATCTATGATTGTGCCATCAAACCTCTCTCAAGGATGACACATCAACATCTCAACATATTCTAGAGGTCCTCTCAAGTCTAGAATGTGTTGAGATGTTAGGAACAGATAACTGTTGGACCATCCTCCTCTTAGACTCTGATCCAAACTATCTTCTCGCATCTATTCCTACACAGATCTCACGATACAGGTAGAAATAGCAGTTCAAACTAGGAAGAGATCAACCAAACTAGCAATCACAACTAGAGAGAGAAGATAGAACAAGCAAACATACTAGATCTGAAATAAATCTACTTGCTTAAGGAAAAAGTACATAAACATGCCCAAAATGGGCTACATAGCCAAGAAGGAGCTCAACTAGCCATGGACAAGCATAGTTGGCACCGAAAAAAGATGGAAGAACATCATTGTACAAGAAACTAAGGAACAAAACAAAAGAAAGGTGAAGAAGATATGATTTATCCCATGGAGGAGAGGTGGCTCTTGCTCCTTTGCCTCTGTATAGGCTGGATCTCATCTTTTAGTCCTCCTCCTTGATCAGATCTGGACTCCTTGGTCCTCTCTCTCTCTAGATTTGCCCCAAACAACGGCTCGGTGGATGAACAGAGGTGGAGGATGATCCAAATCTGGGTTTCCACCACAGATCTGGGTGGAAATAGGCAGATGGATTGAGAGAGAATGGATGATTGTTGTAGAGGGTAGCGTGGAGTGAGCACTGTAGTCTTCTTGGACCTCTGTGCTCTCCCACGACACTCCAGGTCAAGGTCCTCCTTGGGCTGGACATAAGAGGGCAGCCTTCCGGTCTAGCCTTGATTCCCCCCCCCCTCTTTGTATGATAGAAGTGGGGGTATTTATAGGCTTGGATCACTGTTTGGGGACTGTTTGGAGTGTTGGACCTCGATAGAGGTCTATGCACAGACTTTGGGGCCTTCACTCAGGAACTAAGTCCTGAGTTCATGGTACTTGAACATTCCTCACCACGGACTACTGAGATTCTAACTGCGGGCGCGATGTGTGGTGATGGGCATGGCGGCTAAGGCAGGTGTAACACTATGGATAGAAGGTCCAGAAGGTGGACCGCGGGCACGGCGAGAGAGACTGCAGGCCATAGTGAAGTCGATCGCCGACTGCGTTCAAGGTGGAGATGATCGTGGTGGGTCTGGAGGAAGTGAGGGAGGAGGCCGCCATGGATGGTTGTTGTGTGGAGAAGGCGGGAAAAGCACTGCAAGGAGGAGTTGATAATGCAGTGTAGCCGATCGTGGTGAATTGTTGTAGGTGGATAGAGACCACCGCGGGTCGCGGTCATGGACACTACGGTTGCGGTGTGGGTTTTGATGCTGCCGTGACTGGAGAAGGTCAAGCATAGTGAGGTCGAGGGGTAGTTGTCAAAGGAGGTGTCGCGGTTTGTGTCGATCGTGATCAGAGGTACCAAGTGAGACATGCTGTCATTAGGGTTGAAGAGCAGCATCAAAGGCATTGGAGGTTGCCGCAATGATGATGGCGGCACGTCTGTTGGCTTGATGTTGATCGGGGGTGGACAAATTGGAGAGGAGGTCGCGGTGTCAACAACCATGGTCATGGTGTCAACAACCGCGGTCATGGTGTCAACAAACGTGGTCGCGTCTTGACGGGGGAAGAAGGGAGACGAGCGTAGAGGGAAGGTGGTCACAGTTGATGACAATGTTGTTGGAGTCGATCACGGCAAGAGTTGTGGTGGAGCAGGTTGCTGGTTGGAGGTCGCACTTTTGTGGGTCGAGGTCACTACCGCAGGAGGTGAAGAGGACCATCACGGTCGCGACAAGGTGTAAGGCTGACCACGACCGATGGAGAAGATCATGGTTAGAAGAGATCAGAGTGGAACCACAGGTCATAGTGTTAGGAGGGAAATTGCGGGCGTGATGTTGGGGAGAGAAGAGGAAGATGGGAACCGCAGTCGCGGATGGGAGAAGATAACTACGGTCACGGTTTAGGGTTAGAGGGAAAGAAGAAAATTGGGGGTAGATGGATGAGGAACCGCGATCGCGGTGTATTAGAAAAGAGAGGAAAGGAAAGGAAGGAGAGGGGATTGACCCCGGTTGCAAGATGGGTTGAGGATATTGGGCCTTTTTGCCCACTTTGACCTGCACATAGGTGCACAAATCTCATTGAAATGAAGATAAATCAATTAAGCTAGGTAAATTCACATATTAGAGCATAAGCCAATAAAAGTGATTATCAGAGAAAAATTGGGCCCACGATGTGACTCAGACAGTGATGAATATGTGTTCATCATTAGAAGATATAGCAGATAATACAGTTTTACTGGGCCTCAGTTGGAGAGAAACATGGAGAAAGATGTCATCACAAGATCGGTGCCTGCTTGTCCCAAAACTGGCTAGATTGGCTACTTTATTGGCTAGCTAGTTACTTTATCTATGATAAGATAAAAGGTACTAAAACATAAGCATTATAGGGAAAATTAAGGCCAAAGTGGTGCAAAACCATAGATAAATAGCATAGACAATATGCGCTAATTTGGGTGTTATCAGCTTGCCAGCAATGATATACCAAATGAGGTGCAACTCTTCAGTGTACAGGTTGCTCGTCTCACACTTACTGAAGAGCATGCTGGACATGATCTTATACACGATCCGCCAGAAGTAGGAGTGAACTACCGCTACTTTTCTTCCTGGCTTGAAGTAGGACTCGCCCATCAGTTTCTTTCACAGCTTGACCGGGTCAAAGCCATCATTCTCACTGATGCGGGCCCCATTATTGAGCAATTCTTGCTTGACTGCACTGGTGGAGAAGATCTCATTGAGAAACCTCTCTATTATTTCATGCTCCACATTATAGAGGCACCCTTGCAGCCTATCCGCTCTGCCATACCTCTGGCTTTCATCTGGGGTGTTTGGAACTCAGCGTAGGGATGAGATGAACTCCTTTGTCAACTCTGTATATGATTGGGAGAAGCTGAAGTAGAGCTTCTCGAGATCGATGGCTTTGATGACATTTTCCAACCTATCAAAGATATTGATCTGCCAGAAGGAAGCATGATGGAAGAATCTGGTCAGACGGAAAACCTTCACTGCCAGCTCGGTGTGGAACTTTTGGTGGTCTGCGTACCTTGGCACAAAGCACCCTGGAGAGTGGGCAAGAACTTTGGGTTCTTTCGCTATAGCTGGGGCTGTGATTGACTCAACTCAGGGCCACTTCTCGGCCTCAGAAGGCCCATTTGTTGCTAGGTTAGGGTGTTTCTTCCCTACGGTGGCCATGGCGGTGGCCTCCAGATTGATCCTCCGGCACTACTCATCAACCTAGACAACAGTCTCTTTGGTGCATGCCATTTTCTGAAGAGAAAAGATATATAAATTAAATAAAAAAATGTTAATTAGGTAAAATTATGTCTGCCCGATACTTAGGGTCGTTATAACTGAGAGTTTTATAAGAATGGTATCGCCCGATACGGTTTGGGTGATACCCACAAAGAATCAATATTGGGTTGCATAAAGAAGCAAATCTTTATGAATTCGGGCGTGCGACACACAAATGCACGATATTGAGAAACCCGACACGTTCTTTAAACGATGCTCATTGTAAAGTGATATCCGGTAAAAGGGAAAATGATGCACTTGTGAAGTCGGTAGCAAAAGAGCACGACACGGTTACACGATACGTGCATCATGTGGCACCTGGAGGGTGTCGGCAAGCTCCCCCAAACTTACTCAGCATGATAAGAAATGTGTGATATGTGTGTCACGCGATACTTGTGTCGCGTGAAATAGGTAGAAATATGACACATTCTTTAAATGATAGAGAAACCAATACACACTTAAAACCTTGCCCAACATGGATACACGATACATGTGTCGCACGATACACGTGTCGCGCAGCATGGATGAAAACCTGATACAAATGAAGTGATAGGAAAACTGATACGCATTTAAGACCTTGCCCTACATGGGTAGGAACACGATACGTGATGTACCACACAGTCTAAGTGTTATCGGCATGCGATACATATGGGTGATAGTTCAGCACAATAGAGATTGTGCGACACAGGTCATTACCTTGTTCGACGGAGAGATGGTAAACACGACACAGATGGGCGGTAGGCAAGAAACCTGGTATGGGAGCTCGGATGTCTTTGGGTGATACGAGAGATTGAGCAATACAAGAGTAGAAGTTAGGTAAACCTTAGTAACCTGACATGGTAAATCTCGAGTTTCTTATATAGCCATCTACGAGAAGGGTTAAACGATGAAAATGGGGACACACATCACTCATGCACGCGAATCGCCTTCCAAATTAAGGTAAAACATATCTAATCATGTCGCGTCATGAGGCTTTAGAGGTGGTGGTGCATCGCACGGCATGCGTGTCGGCCAACACGCATGTCGTTAACATGCATGTCACCCGATATACGTTACTTGGCATGCCCCTTACGCGCCACAGGTTCGTGCAATGCTTCTGGACACGGTGTGGCACGAGCACTTAGTTAATTGAGCAATACACAGTCTACCTGACATGCCACTGCCAAATACTCTTGCTCGACATGGTAACCAGTTATGCTAAGCATGAGTGATAAACATGGTTAACATGTCTTGCATGCCATGCATTGCACTCAAACACCATAAAAACTTAGTGAAATTTAAAACGGAAGTAAAAGATGCTTGATATGTAAAACATCTCTAGCGTAGGTGTAAACATCATCCTCAACTAGTATTACACATCAAGGCGATGAAACTAAGTCGGTGGCCTAGAAATGCATGAGTCAGTGTGTGTGGCACATGCATAGACTCGGGCCTTATTACAATGAAAGTGTTCATAATGTTCTTTGTAGGAAAAGGAAATAACATCCTATGCTAGGAAATTAAAAGCTTGGGTTGCCTCCCAAGGAGTTCTATGGTTTCTATCGTTAGCTCGACATCCTCCATCTTTGGTAGGCTTCTTCGGAAGGTGCAGCTTCGGCATCGTCCAGGGGCAACTTGGATCTCCTTGTGAAAGCTTCATCTTTGAAGAATCTTTTCACTTAGTGTCCATTGACTGGAAAGACCTTTGTAGGATCATCCTTTTCATACAGCTCCATCATTCCCGACAGGTACTTCTTTTCTACAACGAATGGTCCTGACCATCGAGTTTGCAGCTTCCCTAGAAAAAATCGTATAGAAGATTTAAAAAGCAAAACTTTGTCACCTTCCTTGACATCCTTCTTCCTTAAGTGAGAGTCATGCCAGACTTTTGTTCTCAGCTTGTAGATTCTTACATTCTCATTGGCGTGAAGACTAAGTTCTTTGAGTTCTTGGAGCTGGAGGAACATCTTCTTTCCGGCTAGGGAGGGATCCATGTTGAGACATTTAATGGCTCAGAATGACTTGTGCTCCAATTGAAAGGGCAGATTACATGCTTTCCCATAAATAAACTGATACGGCATGGTGCCAAGTAGCTTCTTGTATTCTATTATGTACACCTAGAGAGCATCATCAAGCTTGGTGAACCAGTTCTTCTGAGATTTACAGCTGTCTTCTCTAGGATCTATTTGATTTGCCTATTCAAAACTTCAACCTGGCCAGACGTCTGGGGGTGATACGGGTTAACAACCTTATGTTGAACCCCATACCTTTATGGAAGTGACTCAAATTACCTTTCAGCAAAGTGAGATCCACCATCACTGATGACTATTCTTGGGACTCCAAACCTTGGGAAGTTGATCTTAGTAAAGAGCTTTATTATAGACTTGGCATCACAGGTGGTAGCGGGTATGTCTTCTACCCACTTAGAGACATAGTCCACCACAACAAGAATTTACTTGAAACTGTATGATGAGAGGAAAGTTCACATATAGTCCATTCCCCATACGTCAAAGATCTCGACTTCAATCCATTCAGACATGGGCATCTCATTTCTACGGGAAATATCCCCGATTCTTTGACACTCGTTGCAGGCTTTGACAAAGGAGTGAGCATCCTTAAAAAAGGTGGGTCAAAAGAAACTAGACTGGAGAACCTTGGTTGTGGTTCTTTTAGCTCCCAAGTGTCCTCCATAAGGAGAGGAGTGACACTCAAACAAGATATTTGGGGCATCATCTTCAGGGATACATCTCCTGTAAAGGCTGTCGGCACAACGCCTAAACAACAAAGGGTCATCCCAGTAATAGTACTTCAAATTAGAGAAGAATTTCTTCTTCTGATTATAGGATATTTTCGGGGGTAGTTGTTTGCAGGCTAGATAGTTATAGATATTGGCATACCATGGCCCTTCTGGATTGGCCATCTGGGCAACATAGATTGTCTCATCAGCATAGCTTTCGTTGATCGGCAGTAGGTGGTCGTCTTCCACTCTAATCCTCGATAGGTGGTCTGCGACCTCATTCTTGGAACCCTTTTTGTCGATTATTTCATGATCAAACTCCTAATCTACATCATAGTCAACAATTTCTTCTTCAACATAAGTATTTCTATCCACATCTATTGACTTCATAGTAGGAATCTCTCCATTCCATTACTATTCTGTATAGACTTGTACAATCTTGTTGCACCTGACATGAATTTTGACTTTATCAACCATGTCTACTTCAAGTTGTTACTATGATTCTTACGTGGATAATTTAACCTATCTCTAGGTTTCATCCTATGTTCCTCCACAAATCTTATAAATTGATCAAGACCAGTAATGAGCTCTGGATTGTAGCAATTTGAAAGGGACATCCATGATCAATCCATTATATGATCATAGAGAAAATGATTATTGAATCAAGTATTTGGAGAATAGGATTTAAATAATTAGGTTTAGATATTAGGTTTTAAATATTAGCATTTATCATTTAGGGTTTATTGTTGAGGGTTTATAAATTAAAGGATTAGGGTTTACAAATTAGGGTTTAGGGTTCCCTAATAAATGGGTACCACCTATCCCAGTCTTAAACACCTAATATCACTAGTAATTATATAATGTGTATTCAGTTTTCTGGAATATTTCAGTAGCATTACCCCATAATTCTCCAATTACACCAATGTATATGGAAAATACCCACCTACATATGTACTTATAAAACAAATGGGGAAGTGTTGACGAAACATCTTGAAAACTGAATACACATTATGCACTTACATCATAAGTGAGATTAAGTGTTCAAGAATAATGTTAAACCAAGGACTATCTAAGATTTTCTACTAATATGGAAATCTCAATTGAATTTCTAGGCCATCAGATAATATGGCAAACAAGGTTAAGGTTCATCAAGACATGATAAATAGACTAGTTATGAGTGGATAAGAGCCAAAAACCTCCATAGGCATTAAGTTCACAAACATCACATATTTTTTGATTTAACGATCTAATAGAGTTAGGCACACTAGTTAGGTCAAAGAATTTTTTATTAAAATGTGATCATGCATCACTATAATTGTATCACATTAATGCATTAAGTATTATCTAGCACATACCTAGCATAAGGGGATTATTCATATTCTAGAGAGGGGCACAAAATTACTAAATTTATGGTTAGGGTAAGGTTTGATATCAAATAGGAGTAAGATTACAACAATAATTATATCATACGTTTAAAGTCCAAACAACACATAAATGTGCATTAGAGTCAAAAAATTAGCACAATAGAGAAACAAAATAAACTACCTGGAGGGTGGTGGTTGTGCTAGTGGTGGGTGGAAGTTGTGCTAGCGGTGGGTGGTGGAGAAGCTAGCGTAGTAGGTTCCACTGGTAGAGGTGGAGCATCGGTGAAGGAGGTGGTAAGCAGTAGACTAGAAAAGGAAGTTTAGCAGACCAACAAACTGGTAGTGGTAACAAATAGACTAGCTGGTGGTAGAGAAGCAACAATAGTAGAAGAGAAGCAGTATCACAATAGCCGCAGAGAAGTGTCCAGCGGTGATAACAATGGTAGCGCAACAATGACAGAATAGTGTAGACAATAAATTTCCAGACTGAGGACGAATTTGATGCACAATGAAATAGAGAATGGGAAAAAGTCTATTTCATGGATACTATTAAGTAAGACTTAGTCATTTATTGCTATATAAAACCAATGACTAATACTTAAGTCATCAGTTATAGTAAAAAATCAACACAATAGGTCAATCTCTACAGTCAGTTTACCACTAAAAAATCAACGAAACAAGTATGTATCCCTAATAAAAATACCAACCTCGTTAATACTTTAGTCGTCAGTTGCTACCAAAAAACCGATGACATAACTTACTCTATGTTTTTATTTGCCTACTGAAAAAATGACACCACATGTACTTATCCCTAATATAAAACTCCAACATCGCTAAGACTTTAGTCATTGGTTTCTAGCACAAAATAGATGACATATCCAATTTGGAGGGTAATATTTTTCTCAATGCACATGGTAGGAATCCTTTGTTGTCAGCTCTGTTAGAAAGAAATCGATGAAAAGGGGCTATTGAAGGTAAAAAATCACAGTGTACTTGAATTAAAACACCGATTTCTATGGTAAAAACCAATGTCACAGTCTTTTTGGAGGCAAAGTTTATTCCTCAGAAAAGACTTTGTCATCAGTTTATTAAAACTGATGTAACAAGCCTATATCAAACTATTCCACTAAAATATTGAATTCCATAGTCTTTTTAGATTTTGTTTCATCAAAAATAAACCAAAGTTATAATAAAAGAAGTACTTCTATGTTTACTTAATTGGAAAGACTTGACACTAGTGATGTTTGTATTATATCAACTGACGCTATAGCCTGTAACGTCTGTTTGTGTAAAAAATAATGTTAAGAAGAGTGATACCAGGGATCAAAAATGTACTAGTGATTTATTAATATGGATTTTGGTATCAACACTCTTCATTTTAATGATAATTTTCTAAATTTTGAAGTCTTTACAACCATGCAAAGATCTCCTCTTACTAAAGAAGAATGCCTCATGAGTCATGGGGACACACTTGTGGAGGATTGACATTCATATCCACCACATACACCATTGTTGGACCCACCATAACCTCATATACACATATGAAATGTCCCCTTTTATTCCTATATTATATTTACTTAGGATGAGTAAAATTATAAATCTAGGGATGGAGAATGGTAAGCTAACTTATGTTTCCTTTTTGACATTGCAAATTTCCTTGAAATTTTGAAATTTTCTTTGTTTTTGACGTTATTTGTAGTTGCTTGTCAGGATTGCATGTTAGGATTATTACTTATCTTAATACTAGCTACACTTAGTCAATTGTTTAGTAATATGGTATTGACTAGTTGATTTCCATGTTTCTCATCGAAATCAAAGTAAAAACATCTACTTTTTGGATTGACATGTTTTTAAAATGATGTAATAAGTGTTATATATGTATTTGATGAAAACCCCATAGTTACCTTTCTTTATAGTTGGGAAACAACTCCTAGGAGAACAAGGAAGGAGAGAATTGTTGTTAATTTTCAACTCTAATTTTAGCTTGAAACTAACAATGTTTTATTTCATGAAATCGCACATGCTACTATTTTCACTGCTTAGCCAAGGGATGTACAAAATCTCTTGAAATTAGTCATGTTTGATGACCAAGATGATGAAATGACACCTCTATATAAAAGAAGAGAAAAATAAAAGAGAAAACTAAAAAAAATCATTTGGAATACCTTATTAGCATGAAAATTTTGGTTTATTAGTATGTAGAAGGTTCACCACTACTCTAATCCAATTGTGTTGGGTTGTAGGGACCAGTTTCTTGTTAAAAAGTACATAGTCTGAGAAATCATAGAAAATTAAGTGAAAGAAAAAATGTCTTATATAACTTTCATTAAAAATGGAGAGGTGTTTATTTCATATTTGTTATGTAATATTATGAAAAGTTTTCTATTGTTTTGTGTCTTTCATTTGAATTGGACATGCATTATGCTACATTGTAAGGTCATGTGTAATGATAGAACTCTATTTTTTAAACTTCTTTCTTAAACTTTTAGTTTGGATTTTTTGATTAATTATTAATTGAATGAAGGAGGAAGGTGTTGTTTGAATTTAATTTTGATTTGATTATATATGGGGTTTGATGTTGAACATATCTTTATGAGTCCTAAGATTCACAAATCAATTGGCATCAGAAGTTAATATCATGATGATGAGGCTCTAATCTATCTTAAGAACAAGCAAGAAGCTAAGTACCGGGGAGTTATATATGTACCCAAATTCCATATTTTACATGATGAATGATTTCCTATTTGTTATATTACATTGTGCACAATGACTATATTTCTTATTATTATTTAGGTTATACATGTTAGACATTAATTCATGTGATTTTAGGAATTCATGATGAAGAATTAAAGCAAATACATTAATGGATGTGAACCGATCTTGAAAGACACCACTATAGGGTTCCCCACGCATCTAACAATGATAATGTCAAAATTGAGATTCATCCTAACCACTTGAAAAAGTCAAAAGTATGATAAAACACACTTTGTAGGGTTAGCCAACCTCCAATAGATTGATTGGATCTTCAAGTAGTCGATTGGTTATAAAGAAAACACATGAAAAACATACACCTCTTGTCAATTGATTGACCATAAAATAGTCATTTGGAGACTCCAATACATCGATTGGCCACCAATTGGTAGAGTAGAGGGCATGGGTAGTGAGACGACCTGATACCAAATCAGACCGTCACAGCATAATTAATTGTGCAATTAATCGTAACCAGCGGAATTACTGAAAATCACTAAAAATTAAAACCATTTGCAAAGAGATCCAAACACAGGAAAACTCTTTTATCAAGAACCAATGTACTTTATTTACATCCTGGTTCATATGTACATATTTTGTACCGTCTCTTCTCGAGGATTACAAGCATTGACTGCCTTGTTAAAACTATACATAGACAGCATAAAAACCTCAAGGCATCAAGCAAAAATCTCATATTGATTCATTAAAAGTACTGACTACTAACTCCGAGGACCTGAGAGTACATAGACGACACATAGGACTCTCTATATAAAACATGACAACCAATGTCTCCACCTGGAATATCACTGATGTCCATGATGCTATTGTTGTTGCTCTTCCCCTGTAGTAGGGTTTCTGCCACTTCTTTTGTGTCTATCTAAAAAGTTAGATCCCACGGGGGTGAGACAATTGAAATTGCCCCAGCAATAGATATAACTCTCTGCCAGAAATATTATTATTGCAATTTAATGGAATAAAACTGAGTAGAGGAATCATAAGTGTTCAACAGTAGATAAATCAATTATCTAAGCATATAAGAGCAATATTCCTCTTCAAAGTATTTCAACTTGTAACTTGATAAAGTAGTATGTCATTTATTGAATAAGGAATATAAAGAACATGTATAACATTTATCCATCTAGGATATACTAAGCAAGATATCATCAACCAATGATTCTCATATTTCAACCTTAAGCAAATACGCTACATGGTTGATTACATTTTACAGTCATACTTAAGCCCTGAGGAGATGAGGTATACCACTCATACTCCAACTGACCATTGTGAAATCGAAATCAGTACCATACATAGGTCAATGGAAGAGTTGGATTCCCATGACCTCATCTTTCTCAGTCAGTGTGAGGACCAAATGCAGGACATCTTATGTCTCTGCTAAATAGCTTTCATGGTATTCTGGCCACTTCTCTATAGAGTTACAGTGGCAGTTGTACTCTCTTCGCAATCAAGAGATTTCATGTTTATCTCACATCAATCCATCGGGAGATTAGTGATACATCCATCCTGAAATTTGGAAGATTAGTGATACATCCATCCCGGCATATATAATGAAGGATTGAGAGATTTAATGTTTATCTCACATCAATTCCTCCATTAGGGTGTAAGGCTATTCACGCCCATGACCCCCACATACTCAACAGTATGCCCTCCAGGAGTTCCCGTAAGAAAACCTATTTCACCATCACCAATTATTAACGATGATGGATCTATGGCCAGGGCTCTACATGATAAGATTTCACTTGGTTAATTAAGTGCATTCACTACTATAGAAACAACATTCAATGTCGCTTTTTTGGGCGTTGGTTATTTACAAAAACCGCCACCTATAACATTCCACGTCAGCTATTTAGTAAATCTGACGTCTATATTTGAAGACCAGCCAGACACAGGTACCGCTTTGTATTCAGTGTCGGCTAGGTAAACCAAACTGACGCCTAAAATCGCCCGCAAAATCCAAATTTCGAGCGAAAAGAAAAAGTGTCACATACAGTGTCAGTTTGTTAGACACAAACTGACGCCTATGTATGATGAGCATTTGCACGAAAAGTGTCACATACAATGTCGGTTATCCTTTGATAACTGACGCTGATAATGGTTCCCGCCAAATAATTTTAGGGAAATATTGTTCAATTGGACGTCAGTTTTTATGATCAACCGACGTTGAAGATGTTTAGGTGTCGGTTTTGTTGACAACTGATGCCTTTTATGAACTTAATACCCCCGCGATCACCTGACTCTTCCCCTTTCTTCTATTTCATTGCGAGAATTTCTCCCCCGCTGCTGCTGCCACCCGACTGCAACCCCCACCCGCCGCTGCTGCTGCTTGTGCGCCGTCGCCGCTCCGCCGCTGCTCCCTTCTCCTTCTGCGCCGCCGTCTCCGGTCCTAGTCGCCACGCCCTGCGGCTACCTCCCTGCCCTACGTCGGCGGTCCTGGAGCTCTCTGTGCCTGCCCTGCACCAGTGGTCCTTTGCTCGACCTCACCTCGCCGCCGACCTATCGACCTCACCTCGCCACTGACCTGTCGACCTCACCTCGCCTCGACCTCGCCCTGCGTGCTTGCCCAGGTACCTGCCGACCTACCCAGGCGGCACCCAGGCGCGCCTAGCGGCCAGGCATTCACCTAGGGTCCCAAACCCAGGCGCCCAGCCTAGTTAGGCCTTTGGGATGCCTGGGCGATGCTTAGGCTATGCCAAGGCACAATGATGTTGTGTATTTTTTTTAAATTAAGTTATTTACTGATTTGTGTTTATTTATGTACTGATTTGTATTTATTTATGTATTGTTTTAGGAATTAATTGATCATCTACTACTGCCTACTCGCCTACCCTCCGTCTCACCCAAACAGAGGTAAACCTTGTTTTATTACGCTTCTTGATCTTTAATCACATAGAATTAATCAACATTGTAACTTGTATGATCCTAGTGATTAAAAGCACTCTTTCATGGTCCCTTCAGTAACTAATGTTCCCTTGAGATGAGTGTTAATTGATCTAGTTTTCTTACTTTCCTTGTAATGCCATCTTTTATGTGCTATGACCTAGTCACCTTTAGAGTATTAAAATGATGCAACTTGTACACTTGTTAAATTTGAATCTATAAATCCTATGAATTGATATCACCCCACAAAATCAGTAGTCAATATTATGTCTTGTACACTCTAGAATCAAGATCTAATACTCTTATGCTATTTTAACACCATGAGACATTTTTTGCTCATTCTAGTGGATTATTATGACCTATGATGACCTAACATGAAACCATGCTCTTAATGATATGATTTACATATCTATTATTGTGTTTGTTGGCCTAGAAACCCGTCCAAAATTTACTCATTAGGAGTAAATCTTGGATAGTCCCCGGTTTGGGACTGTTCTTGAACACCTAATCTCACTTAGGATGTAAGTGTATAATGTGTATTTGGTTTTCGAGAAAATTTCGGCAGCATTTCCCCGTTTGTTCTCTAAGTACATATGGACTTAGAGAACAATGGGGAAATGCTGCCGAAATTTTCTCGAAAACCCAATACACATTATATACTTACTAGTGAGATTAGGTGTTCAAGGATGGGATAGGTGGTACATGTTTATTATATATCAGAATGACATCACATGTGTTTGTTGGCCTAAAAAGTGAACAATCATTGTTCTTTATATTACTTGTACATTGGTATAAATTAGAAAGAACAATCACTAAATTATATACTGTTTGTATGGAGTATAAATTAGAATGAACAATCTTATGCTATTTTAACACCATGAGACATTTTTTGCTCATTCTAGTGGACTATTATGACCTATGATGACCTAACATGAAACCATTCTCTTAATGATATGATTTACATATCTATTATTGTGTTTGTTGGCCTAGAAACCCATCCAAGATTTACTCATTAGGAGTAAATCTTGGATAGTCCCCGGTTTGGGACTGTTCTTGAACACCTAATCTCACTTTGGATGTAAGTGTATAATGTGTATTGGGTTTTCGAGAAAATTTCGGTAGCATTTCCCGTTTGTTCCAGCGGGGAAATGCTGCCAAAATTTTCTTGAAAACCCAATACACATTATACACTTACTAGTGAGATTAGGTGTTCAAGGATGGGATAGGTGGTACACATTTATTATATATCAGAATGACATCACATGTGTTTGTTGGCCTAGAAAGTGAACAATCATTGTTCTTTATATTACTTGTACATTGGTATAAATTAGAATGAACAATCACTAAATTATATACTGTTTGTATGGAGTATAAATTAGAATGAACAATCTTATTCTCCTATACATTGATAAAAGATCACAATTTTAGAGGCATGTATGTTTATATTTTTTTATTGAAGCTAAATGTTTGCTTTTTTAATATCAATATCATTTTTAGATTTGATGTTTCATTATCTTCTAGTTAATACAAATGCTAAATGTTTGCCTTTTTAATGACATTTTCAGATGGCTGACCATGATGAGCATGATGTCCATGATGAGCATGATGTCCATGATGAGCATGAAGTCCATGATGAGCATGGAGAGGATACCAATGTAAGTTCTAAAAACATATCATGTATTTCTATAAAATTCATTATCTTCTATTTATGTCATATATCCCATATTTCTATATTGGGCTAATTCAGTGTGTTTATTTTTGTCAAATTTTAGGTTGATGATGCACATGTACCCACTGAAGCACTGCAGGAACTTGATGCGCATCACCAAAAAGTTAACAAGAATAGGGACATCACTCTGTTGAACAAGTTAATAGCGCTAAGTGGCAGTGGATCCAAATTGGTTGTGGAGTTTGATAATGGAGGAAATGCAATTGGAGTGAACCGCAATAATTTTGTAAACTATCTTGGGGTTGTCACTCGAAGCCATTGTGGTGTTAAGTATGATAATTGGCATAAAGTTCCTCAGCTGAAGAAAGACTTGATATGGAAGGATTTATGCGTGAGTTATTATTATTTGCAATTCTATTTTGTAGATTACAAATTCTATTATTTACAATTCTATTTTGGGATACTAGTTAATAACAATTCTATTTTATAGAATCTATTTGCATTGGATGAGAATTTGCACGTAAAAGCGTGATGCAATGCGCTGGAAAGATGCTTAGGAACTATAGGATAAATCTCAACAGAGAATACATAAAAGATGGTGATAAGAAGAAGAAGTCAGCCCTTGAACAGTGGAACTTCTTGGACAAAGAAGATTAGGACAATTTTGTTGCTTCAAGAAAATCTGAAGAATTCAAGGTATTAGGCGTCACTCCCAATTTAATTAATATATGTTATATTCACCTATTCAAGATTAACATTTAGTGCTACTAACCAAATCATTAATGTTCATACTAACTAGGCCCTCAGTGAGGCGCAAAAAGCTAGGCGTGCACTGGATGTGCATGACCACACTATGGCTCCAAAGGGCTATGCAAGCATTCACCAAAGACTATAGGTAGAGTCTGCTACTACTCAGGAGTCCTCTACTATAGGTAGCACACCTCTGCCTCGCCATGATGTTTGGATAGGTGGGAGGCAAAATAAGAAGGGAGAAATAAGGAAGCCCACAACTGCTGAGGCGGATGCAAAAATGGTAAAATACAACTCTTAGAGCAATCGTTTGAATATTGATTATTTGTGGTGTTAACTTACCAATTTCTGTTGATGGTGATTAGCGGGAGCTGCACGAGCAGAGGAAACAAGGCATGTTCATCCCTCCGGGTAGAAGGGATGAATTGACAGTTGATCTGGGTAACCCAGAGCATCCTGGATGTGTTAGGGGTGCAGGCGCTGGTGTGGGCATCAAAGCATTCTTTGGGCCATCCCAGCGCAAACCCAGAGTGGGACTTTCACAAGAAGAGGTAACCTATTCTTTTTTTAGAATGTTATTGCAAAAGGAAATTCAATAATAAGAAGCTAGTGTTTCTTTTATCCATGTATAGGAGAATAAGAGAGTTGATGATATAGTTGCTAAGAAGGTCAATGATATAGTTGCTGAGAAGGTCAAGGAAGAAATAGTGTGGTGGTAGGCATCTCAGGATTCCAATCAGCCTACGGCGACCAACTCTTCTCCTGATGTACAGATTGAGAGTAATCCTGTAGACCCACCACCACCTAACACGTCTATTGTAAGTATTGTTTATGACATTGTAGCTAGTCTTTTCAAGATGATATGTTTTCAAGATGATATGTACATATGTATAATATTCTTTACGTAAATTTGTAGGCATTGAAGCCATGCCGCATAAAAATGCAAGACTATGTTGTTGCAGAGGCGTAGGCTTACCCATCTCTTCTTGGGGCAATGTTTCATGGGACTCCAATGCCACATGGCTACGTTCTTGTGAGCCTGATACGTGTATTACCCGATTGGAGGGAAGCTACATTGCCATATACCCACCCAGATATTGATACACTTACTGAGGTAGAAGGCGGGGTGATATTGTGGCCCAAAGCAGATGTCGTCTACACTACTAAAATTGTAAGATAAATTTACATCACTTTAGATTGTTAATGTGTATATATGAGTTCAACTGATCTGAAATTATATATACAGGTTAAAAAGAAGACACTTGGAGCACCTAGGCCTCCACCTCCACTTCCTGCATTACCAAGTTGGGTTCCAACTGACCTAACATACCCGTTAGGTCCTGCTTGTAGGGGAATGGCATGTTGGCTATCGGAACATAATATGCATTGCCCTATAATTGTTTCTTTAGAAGAAGATTATGCAGGTCAATCATACGAAAGCTCTTTATTTATACAAGATATTATTGAGTTGTTTATGTATGATTGGCTGAATACATCAATGATAGAGACATGGATAAGGTGAAATCTTGTTTATACATCCATATACCTTGTGTAAGATCTGATGATCTAGTTTCTTATATATTAATGCATACGTAATACATGTTTTGCACCGACTTAGTCGAAGATCAATGCAAACAATTTGCATTTGATCATGTGGGATTTTTTATTCCATCATTGATTAGTATGGTAGCTAAAGACCCTGATAGTGTTCAACAATACTGTATAGATGCTTTTACAATTTTCGGTCAGTAAAAGAAGATGATAATAATAGTTCCATTCAATGTCAGGTAAGTTTACTTTATTTATAATTTGGACTTAAGAAAATTACATTTTTATTGTGGATTTTGAGTTATTAATTTTTAACTTTTTTCCCTCTAGAGGTAGGCATTAGGAGTTACTAGTTATTGTCCCCGGGACGTTCACTGTTTATTATCTAGATCCTGTGGGGAGTACATTGAATACTAAAATTGGACACGTAATGAGAATGCCATTATTCTGGTGAGAAATATTTCATTTTATATCCGTTAACATCTATTATTACTATTTAATTACTCAATGTACTGTGTTACATTAACATGTAGACATTTAGATGAGTTCAAAAAGGCTGGAGGAACGGTCCCAAGGAGAAAGAACCAGCCAATAATTTGGGAGAACATAAAAGTAAGTTCCCGACTCCAATGTATATATTATTGATGTGAATTGTGTTTAGTTTTATTTTTTAATATTTTGTATGTTTCAATTTATAGTGCGCTACACAAGACAACAGTTGGGCATGCGCATACTATGTGATGTGATTTATGCAGATGATTATCAAACATGCTGCATTGGACATCAATACCATACATGAGGTATTATATATAGTCTCATTAGTTAGTATGAAATATATCAATCTTATTTTTATATTATTACTTATATATATACATCATTCTCTTTGCAGGTGTTTAAAACTAACTACACTATAGGTAAACGCTTAAAAAATGTACATGCTCCATATATGCTAGAAGTATTAAATGAAGTAAGATAAGAATGGGCAAAAGCCATACAAGCAGTGGCGATTGTAAAATATAATTGGGATGATGATAGCGATGTTGAATGATATTTTGTAAATGAATATTTCTGAATCTTTATACATGTCTGAATGTTTCTACATGTTTTGAATGTTTCTATATGTGTGAATGTGAGAATTTAATTGATGTCTGAATGTATCTACTTGTGTGAAAAAATATATGTTGATTTTGCAGGTTTGTGGCCTATTTGTAGGCTGATATCAATTGATGTCGTAAACTGGCAGTTCAGAAAACTGAACTGCAGGTTCTCATCCTGCTGACCAGCCACAACAGGCCTGCAAACTGATAAAAAAAAAAAAAACATAGTCGTCGGTTATTTATAGAACACTATCATCAAAGGCCTACCGCGTCGGTTATTGGATAAAACCGCCGCCTAATGTGACCACGGCCGTGGTGGAAATGGTGTCGCTTATTCATATACAACCGATGCCTATAGGCTTTATAGTGGCAGTTTTTTAGTTGATAACCGACGTAGAAAGTGTCCTAGATGGCACCCTTTTTTGTGGCGTGAACCTTTTTGGCGTCGTCTTACTATATACAACGGACGCCTATAGGTTATATAGGCGTCGGGTATAAAACCGACTCCGAAGAGTTCGACCTTTAGCGGCACCCACATAGGCGTCGCTTGAAAACTATCACTAAAAGGGGTTAAACAACCGACGCCAAAGGCGTGTTCTGTAGTAGTGATTACCATATTCATTTAGCATCAGGAAAGTTTACAAACATAAATCATTATAATAATTGCTACTCAGAATATGTAATACTTCTATCAAATACTTTTTGAAGCTTAATAAAATCATTGGGATCTCAATCCCTTGTCACATCATGGACATTCTCATCCCTTAGTATCTCATCATCATGATTATGGAATATATGTATTCAAACCCTCAGTTCATCAAAGAACACTTGTTACCACTTATCAGGTAACTAATACCTTCAAGTCATCTGACCAAAGTAAACATGATACTTGCAATACAGGCATCTCACATGGCTCTTCAAAGCCCATTTAATTTCTTGTTACCTTTTACTAGGCAACAAAGCATATTATGGCTCACAAGGCCCATAAAACAATTTCAATAATCAAACAGTATAGCTTATACCTAGCTATGTCCAACATCTCATGATACCTACATGATTAGTACACATGATAACAGTTATATCACTTACATACCAGCACTATGCAATGTAAGAGTAGCATCACTATTCACTTATTAGGGTTAAGATTTCCAAATTTCATATCAATTATGGATACTCATCCCATTACCCAAAATTAGGGTTATGGTTTATCATCATATTACCCAACATTAGGGTTTCATGCACTATAATCCAAAAATTAGGATTTCATATACCTTCACCCTATATTAGGGTAGGATATCATATAGCATTACATAGTATCACCCTGGATTAAGTTTCACATCATATCTCAGTGTTTGGGTTTCACTTGACATCACCCTTGATTAGGGTTTCACATGACATCACCCTTAATTAGGGTTTCACATGACATCACCCTTAATTAGGGTTTCACATGACATCACTCTTAATTAGGGTTTCACATGACATCACCCTTAATTAGGGTTTCACATGTCACCACCCTTAATTAGGGTTTCACATGTCATCACCCTTAATTAGGGTTACACATGTCATCACCCTTAATTAGGGTTACATCATTACCCTAGATTAGGGTTTCATGTAGCATTTCCCTAAATTATGGTTAGGGCTCATCAACCTTTTCAATTAGGGTCTCATGATCTCTTTCTCAAGAATCATACCCTAATTACATATTTTATTCATGTTGAGAGTGTTGAGGTTTAACCATTACATGATTATTATACATGTATGGATTTCTCTCTCTCATCCTCTCTAGGATATTAATTACTTCAAACTTGATTAAATTAGGTTAACCCTTCATTCAAGTGTATACATTTAGGGTTAGCATAGTGTATTGAGGCATTGCTTTCATAAGCATCAAAGATTAACCACTCAAAAGGTACTAATCACTTAAGTACCTTGAAGGTACAACCATTGTTATTACCTTTGATAAACATCATCAACAATCATGGGGTTGATTGTACTTACAAGATTTGAATCAATTAAACCTTCAAATGGTCTTGGTGTATTTGACCTTTAAACGGTCTTAAAGTATTTTGTCCTTCAATTGGTCTTAAAAAAATTTGACCTTCAAATGGTGCTGAACCACACCTTCAATCAGTCTTAAGACCATTAGACCATCAAACGGTCTTGACATCAAAGTCCCTAAACAGTTTGAGACTGTTTGAATCAAATATAATTAATCTGAAATGGTTTTGAAACCGAATTAGCAACTTATTATTGAAACTGATTGAACATCAAACGGTTTGAGACCATTTTCCCTCCAAACGGTGTGAGGACCGTTTGATCCCAAATGATTTCAAGACCATTTGGACTCAAACGGTCTCAAGACCATTTGGTCCAAACCACCTTGAAACTGATTGGATCAATTAGGGTTTCCTCCAACCAATCAATTGATTTTAGGGTTTGCTTTATTGGATCAATCATCAATGAACCATTGAGAGTACATCAAATTACAGCCCTTGGATTTCCAACCATCCATTACAGCCCTTGAACTCCAAACAGTCTTGAGACCATTTGGTCTCAAAGGGTCTTGAGACCGTTTTCCTCCAAACGGTCTTGATACTGCTTGGACCATCAACCAAGAAATTGATCAAATTCAATTAGGAATTCTTCAATCAATCGATTAGGGTTTGCAATCCATGGATCATTCATTCTAGAATTCATTAAAATTAAATCAATCTGATCCATTGGATCTTCATCATTCACATCAGCAATTAACCCCAAATGGTTTTGGTGTTCATTTTATCCATTCAATCTTGAGATCTGTTACCCATTTGGTTTTGAACTCAATTACCCATAAGATCTTGTAGTTAATTACCCATTTGGTCTTGTACTTAATTACCCATTTGGTTTGAAGTAAATTACCATTTGATCTTGGGTTAAACTACCCATTCGGTCTTGGGTTCAACTACCATTCGGTCTTGAACTCAATTGCCCATTCGGTCTTGAAACTGAATCAATTCAATCGGTTTTGAAACTGAATTAGCTCAATCGGTTTTGAAACCCGTTTTACCATTCCTTTGTTGTGGTGTGTGATTAAGATGACATCATCATCTTCAAGCTTCAAACCTTCGAAATCAATTGTGATTCTTATGGTGATTTCAACAATTAATCAAAAGGAAATCGATAAAGAAGAAAGGTTCAACATATAATGAATAAATTGCAAGCAATAATGACATTTAAGGGTTCAAGTTATATAACCCTCCTTCAAAATTGAATACAAGATTCAAACTTCACGTCCTCAATGGTTACTGAAGCTTACTCAACTTCCAAAGGCTCATCCTCAAGTCTTTGAGTGAAACGAAAGGCTAAGGTTGAAGATTGAATGAAGAAAAGAAGAAATTCAACATTGAATTTTGATTTCCACAATGAAATCAAGGTTGAAGATGACTATGGAGCTTACCTACAGGTTGGGGCACGTCCTCCTACTGCTCCTAAGCTCCCTTGTGTTCAACCAAAGCAAGGAAAGAAAAAAGGAATCGAACAAGCCTTTCATGTGGGTTGCAAATGGGATGTATATAAGGAAATTTCAATGAGAGAGAAAGTGATAATTGATTCCTTCAACTTCCCAAAATTTCTGCCACTTACTCCCCTTAATCCCTTGCTTATGAAGCCACCTCCACCACCTTGTAATTCTTCTTCATTATCCATGAATTAAATAAAACAAATTAAGCACCTTAACCATTATAATAATAATATCCAAAATTGAGTGGATATTACTTTTTAGTTAACTAATGTGAGTGGGCTCTCCACTCACTTTAGATATTTCGTGGCCTTTTCAAGGAAAAAGGACGTTCACACTTATACAAATTCAATCATCTCATTTTTGGTTGAAAGGCACTTCCATTAATATATTAATTTTTGCATTAAATTGAATTAGGGTTTCAATTATGCTTAAATCTGGATTATTTTAATATCAAGATTCTCTCTCCACCAAAGAGATTCAAATGAGATGCCCCTCTGATTTTATTGTCTCTAATTTATACCAAGAAACATTAGGGACTCTCTAGAAGTGATATTTTGCATATTGAACCCTAGGTTTTGGGTAATTTGCACATTACACCAAAACTAGGTTTTAATGTACAAACATTGCTCAACAAGCTCTTTCTTGGTGCCCAAGCTTGTGATAGCCATACTTCTGCATCATTCTCATTATTATTATACTTCAACACTTGAGGAACATTTTACCATGTAACATTTGCAACTTAACCCCTCAACTTGGGTAATTTGCATATTAGTCCAAAACAGGCAAAACATTTATTTCAACATTATTCAAAAAGGACTAAAATGAAACATAAGTTCCTCTTGAGCCTTAATTACTTTTCAAAAGATAAGAGCAAGCATATAATTAACTTTATTAAATAAAACATCTAGGGTTAAAGCATAACCCAGGTCAGGGATGTTACAAATTTATCCACTCCAAACAGGGATTTTGTCCTAGAAATCATCAAGAGAAAAGAGAAGGGTACTTCCTCCTCATCTCTTCCTCTAGCTCCCACGTAGCTTCTTCAATGCCACGATGATGCCAGAGAACTTTCACAAGACATATGTCTTTCTTTTTCAACTTTTTAATTCTTTTATCAAGGATCATCACAGGCCCTTCAACATATGATATATTATAATTTAATTCTACCTCTATAGGTTGCAAAACTAACTCTGTGTCAGGATGGTACTTTCTCAACATGGAGATATGGAACACTAGATGCAACTTATGCAGCTCAGGTGGAAATTCCAACTTATAGGCTACCTTTCCAATCCATTCAATGATTGGATAAGGCCTCATAAATCTAGGAGCTAACTTTCCTTTCTTTCCAAATCTAAGGACACCTTTCCAAGGTGAGACCTTGAGGTATACTTTGTCTCCAACTTGGAATTCTAAAGGTCTTCGTCATTTGTCAGTGTATGATTTTTGTCTATCGTGTGTATTCTTTAACTGTTGTTGTATTATTTTAATCTTCTCGGTTGTCTGTTGCACAAGCTCAGGACTCAAAAGTTGATATTCTCGCATTTCATACCAACATAAAGGAGATCTACAACGTCTACCATATAATGCTTCATATGGTGCCATATCAATACTATGCTGATAGCTATTATTATAAGCAAATTCTATCAAGCTCAGGTGTAGATCCCAACTTCCTACAAACTGAAGGACACATGCGCTAAGAAAATCCTCCAAAGTTTGTATGGTCCTCTCAGATTGTCCATCTGTTTGTGGGTGAAAGGATGAACTAAACCTTAATTGTGTACCCAAAGCTTTATGTAGTCATTCCCAAAAATGACTCGTGAACTGGGGACCTCTATCAGAAACAATCGTAGCTGGAACCCTGTGGAACCACACTATCTCATCTATATATATGTGCCAGCTTCTCAGTAGTGTAGGTTGCTTTGATAGGAAGTAAATGTGTTGTCTTAGTCAACCTATCAACTATCACCCATATGGAATCATGACCTTTGGTTGTTCTAGGAAATCCAACCACAAAGTCCATGGTCACATGATCCCATTTCCATTGCGGTATAGGCAAAGGTTGCATTGTTCCTATGGGATTTTGATGTTCATCTTTAACCTGCTGACACATCGGACACTGCATAACAAACTCAACAACATCTTTCTTCAATCCAGGCCACCAATACATATCCTTCAAGTTATAATATATTTTGGTGCTCCCTGAATGCATTGCATACATCGAAGAATGAGCTTCCTCCAAGACTAACTTCCTTAAGTCATTGGCATCAGGTACTACCATCCTACCATTGTAACAGACTACCTAATCCTCTGACTCATGAAAGCCATTCTATTTCTCACTACCATACTCTGACCTGATCTGCTGAACCACAGTATTAGCTTGTTGTGCTTCTTTAATCTGTTGTCTCATAGTAGGTTTCACTTGCATCTCAGATAACAGCCCGCCTAACAATGATACTTTAAGCTGTATATTATCTTGCCTCAAGGAGATAAGCATATCTCTTTTAAAACACACTAGGGAGTTCAACTATGCTTTATCTAAGGCTGGTGATGATGATTTCCTACTTAGTGCATCAGTCACTACATTATCCTTCCCTGGATGATAATCAATTGCACAATCATAGTCCTTGATTAACTCCATCCAGCGGTGTTGTCTCATGTTCAACTCATGTTGTGAAAAGATATATTTTAGATTCTTATGGTCTGTGCAGCTAGCTCTAGATCATGTGTCAGATAATTCTCCTCGTGTTTCTTAAGCTGTCGAGAGGCAAAAGAAATCACTTGATTATCTTGCATCAACACACATCCTAGACCATTCTTAGATGCATCACAGAAAACTATGTACCCCTTCCCTTACTCAGGTAACACCAACACATGTGCACTTGTAACCTTTCTTTTAACAGCTAGAAAGAATGTTGACACTTGTCATTCCAGACAAAAGGAACCTCCTTCCTGGTCAACTTGGTTAGGGGTAAAGCTATAGAACTAAAGTTCTTAATGAACCTCCTGTAATATCCTGCCAGTCCTAGGAAACTATGTATCTCCATTGATGTCTTTGGTTGTTCCCATTGTAGGACAGATTCTACCTTCTTAGGATCAACACGGATACCTGAGGCAGATATTACGTGTCCTAGAAAAGAAACTTATGGTAACCAGAACTCACATTTGCTAAACTTAGCATACAACTTATGCTCTCTTAGCAAAGTCAAAGCCTGAAGGAGGTACTGCTCATGATATTGAGCATCTCTACTGTATACCAGGATGTCATCTATAAAGACTACTATGAACTGATCAAGAAAAGGTTGAAAGATTCTATTTATGAGTTCCATGAATGTAGTTGGTGCATTAGTTATTCCAAACGAGATAACTTTGAACTCATTGTGACCATACCTCATCCTAAAAGCAGACTTAGGTATGTCACTCTCCTTGATACACAACTGATGATATCCTGACCTCAGATCTATCTTAGAAAAGGTAGTTGCACCACGCAACTGATCAAATAGGTCATCGATCCTTGGTAGAGGATACTTGTTCTTTATGGTCACTTAATTCAACTATCTGTAATCAATGCATAACCTCATCAATCCATCCTTCTTCTTAACAAAGAGAACCGGAGCACCCCATGGTGAAGTATTCGGTCAGATAAAACCTTTCTCAAGCAACTCTTACAATTGTTTCTTGAGCTCTTCCATCTCAGAAGGTGCCATTCTATATGGCATTTGCGCTATTGGTTGCGTGTCCGGTATTAGATTAATATCAAAATAAATCTCTCGGGGTAGAGGTACACCTGGAATTTCCTCAGGAAACACATCTTCAAACTCCCTAACTATCATAACTTCAAAAAGATTAGGGCTCTCCATTGTGGTATCTACCACATGTGCCAAGAATGCAAAGCATCCTTGTCTCATCAGCTTTTCAGCTACCATAGCTGACACAAGATAGGTTGGAAGAATCTTTCTATCTCCCTAAAAGATCCATGTGTCACCATCATCAAATAACATAGCTTGCTTGGACTCACAATCCAAGACAACCTTATACTTTTCTAGGGTGTCCATCCCAAAAATTATATCAAACCCATGCATTTTAAGTGGTATAAGATCCACATGAATGCAATATTCAGAAAAGGAAAGAGTGCAGGGAGAACACACCTCCTGCAGCACTGCAGATCCCAACAAAGGGGTTTCTAATAATAGACTATCTATTCTATAACTGACAGTCATGTTGCAGTCATGAATCACTCTTCAAGTGATAAATGAATGTGTAGCACCCAGATCAATTAAAACCAATATGAAGCAGGATGAAGATAAATCAGAATGAAATAGTTCCATCTAACCTATCACAACTCGAGGGTTGACTACTGCTTCGGGTTGATTCATCGCATAGAATCTCATCGTTGCTTGTTGTTGACCATGTGCTTGGTTGTTAGGTGCCGACGAACCAGCTTGGGACGCTTGTCCACGTCCTCTAGCGCCACTCAGAAACTATCGCCTCTGAGAGCCTTGCCGACTCTGCCTCTGAGGTTGAGTCACACTTACTTCTCTAGCTCGACAATCTTTCATCAAATGCCCCATCTTTCCGCATATAAAACAACCTATGTTCCCCGACTATGGCCTGGGTGGTCCTGTTACCGACACTGATGCTGAGCTGTGAGCTCCTTCTGGTGGTAAACTATAGCCTCTACCCCTACTCGACATCCATTGTGTCTGGGTATTGAATCTTGGGGGTGCTATTGGGGCAGAAAATCTCGATTTCTTGAAACTTTTGGACCCTGGTCCTTGAAACTGAGTATACACCTTCTTAATCTTAGAATGTCGCTTCTCAATCACCGACCTTTCTATCCGTCTCACAGACTCCACAAAGGTGGTGAACCCCTCCATGTTCTCTAAGGCAGACACAGGAGTGGTCAAATTAGTGTTCAACCCCTTCTCAAAACATCGAATTCTTTCTTCATCAGTAGCAGCCATATGTGGACAGAACCACAAAAGCTCCATGAACTTAGCTTCATACTCGCTAATGTTCATTGGTCCTTGCCTTAACCTCTCAAACTGAGAGATATTCTCATCTACAAACATCTTAGGGAAGTATCTACTAATGAATTCTCGTCAGCATTCTTCCCATCTAATCTCAACACCTGGCCTCTTGCCCTCTTATATTGTCCACCAGTGGCCAGAACTCCCTTTCAGAAGGTACACCATGTGCCTCACCTTCTCAACTTCTGGGATATTAAGGATTCTGAAGGCCTTCTCCTGCTCAGTAAGCCACATATCTGCATCTGCTGGGTCAGTTGTACCAGCATAATCGGTGGCTCCAACCTGGCAAAGTCATTCAAAAGTCTTGTCGGCTCCTTGTCCTTCATGGTGAGATGGTGCCCTGGGTGCATGTGGTGCCATCCTATCCACCATATGTGTCATGGTTGCCATGAACTGCCCAAACAGATCATGGAAAGTTGGGTTTTCCAGTGCAGCTTGGTTAAGTTGGGGATGTTCAGGTTCTGGTTCATCCCTATTCTGGTCCCTTACACCTCTTCCTGGTGCAGCAATGCTGCTCTCAACAACATGTTCTTTGTGTGATCCAGACATCTTTAAGTTCTTCTTCTCCTCCTATATGAGCAAAAGACACTATCAGCTTACTAGAAAACACTAGAACAGACTCAACAACCTTAATCTTATGTCTCTGTAGACTCAGCGAACCTAGATCTCTGATACTAACTAAACTGAGACGACCCTATACCAAATCAAACTATCATAGTATAATTAATTGTAGAATTTATTTGTAAGAAGCGGAATTACAGAAAATCAATAAAAATTAAAACCATTTGCAAAGAGAACCAAACACAAGAAAACTCTTTTATCAAGAACCAAAGTACTTTATTTACATCCTGGTTCATAAGTACATATTTTGTACTGTCTCTTCTCGAGGATTACAAGCATTGACTGCCTTGTTAAAACTATACATTGACAGCATAAAAACCTCGAGGCATCAAGCCAAAATCTTAGATTGATTCATTCAAAGTACTGACTGCTAACTATGAGGACCTGAGAGTACAAAGACGACATATAGGACTATCTATACAAAACATGATAGCCAGTGTCTCCACATGGAATATCATTGTTGTCCCTAATGCTTTTGTTGTTGCTCTTCCCCTGTAGTAGGGTTTCTGCCTCTTCTTTGTGTCTACCTAAAAAGTTAGATCTCACGGGGGTGAGACAATTGAAATTGCCCTAGCGAGAGATATAACTCCCCGCCAAAAATATTATTATTGCAATTTAATGGAATAAAACTAAGCTGAGGAATCATAAGTGTTCAACAACAGATAAATCAATTATCTAAGCATATAAGAGCAATATTCCTCTTCAAAGTATTTCAACTTGTAACTTGATAAAGTAGTATGTCATTTATTCAATAAGGAATATGAAGAACATGTATAACATTTATCCATCTAGGATATACTAAGAAATATATCATCAACCAATGATTCTCGTATTTCAACCTTAAGAAAATACGCTACATGTCTAATTACATTTTATAGTCATACTTCAGCCCTGAGGAGATGATGTATACCACTCATATTCCAACTGACCATTGCGAAATCAAAATCGATACCATACATAGGTCAATGGAAGAGCCAGATTCCCATGACCTCATCTTCCTCAGTCAGTGTGAGGACCAAATGCATGACATCTTATATCTCTACTAAATGGCTTTCCATGGTATTCTAGAAACTTCGCTATAGAGTTACAGTGGCAACTGTACTCTCTTCGCAATCGAGAGATTTCATGTTTATCTCACATCGATCTGGTATTAACATTATCAGGAGATTAGTGATACATCCATCCCGACATTCGGGATATTAGTGATACATCCATCCCGGTATATATAATGAAGGATTGAGAGATTTAATGTTTATCTCACATCAATTCCTCCATTAGGGCGTAAGGCTATTCACACCCATTACCCCCACATACTCAATAGTATGCCCTCTAGGAGTTCCTGTAAGAAAACCTGTTTCACCATCACCAATTACTAACGATGATGGATCTATGTCCAGGGCTCTACATGATAAGATTTCACTTGGTTAATTAAGTGCATTACCATATTCATTTAGTATCAGGCAAGTTTTCAAACATAAATCATTATAATAATTGCTACTCAGAATATGTAATACTTCTATCAAATACTTTTTGAAGCTTAATAAAATCATTGGGATCTCAATCCCTTGCCAGATAATGGACATTCTCATCCCTTAGTATCTCATCATCATGATTATGGAATATAGGTATTCAAACCCTCATTTCATCAAAGAACACTTGTTACCACTTATTAGGTAACTAATACCTTCAGGTCATCTAACCAAAGTAAACATGATACTTGCAATACAGGCATCTCACATGGCTCTTCAAAGCCCATTTAATTTCTTGTTACCTTTTACTAGGCAACAAAGCATATTATGGCTCACAAGGCCCATAAAACAATTTCAATAATAAAACATCATAGCTCATACTTTGCTATGTCCAACATCTCATGATACATGTATGATTAGTACACATGATAACAGTTATATCAATTACATACCAGCACTATGCAATGTAACAGTAGCATCACTATTCCCTTATTAGGGTTAAGACTTTCAAATTTCGTATCAATTAGGGATACTCATCCCATTACCCAAAATTAGGGTTATGGTTTATCATCATATTACCCAACATTAGGTTTTTATGCACTATAATCCAAAAATTAGGATTTCACATACCTTCACCCTATATTAGGGTAGAATTTCATATAGCATAACATAACATCACCCTGGATTGAGTTTTACATCATATCTCTGTGTTAGGGTCTCACTTGACATCACCTTTGATTAGGGTTTCACATGACATCACCCTTAATTAGGGTTTCACATGACATCACCCTTAATTAGGGTTTCACATGACATCACCCTTAATTAGGGTTTCACATGACATCACCCTTAATTAGGGTTTCACATGACATCACCCTTAATTAGGGTTTCACATGACATCACCCTTAATTAGGGTTTCACATGACATCACCCTTAATTAGGGTTTCACATGTCACCACCCTTAATTAGGGTTTCACATTTCATCACCCTTAATTAGGGTTTCACATGTCATCGCCCTTAATTAGGGTTACACATGTCATCACCCTTAATTAGGGTTACATCATTACCCTAGGTTAGGGTCTCATGTAGTATTGCCCTAAATTTGGGTTAGGACTCATCAACCTTTTCAATTAGGGTCTCATGATCTCTTTATCAAGAATCATACCCTAATTACATATTTTATTCATGTTGAGTGTTGAGGTTTAACCATTACATGATTATTATACATGTATGGATTTCTCTCTCTTTCATCCTCTCTAGGAATTAATTACTTCAAACTTGATTAAATTAGGTTAACCCTTCATTCAAGTGTATACATTTAGGGTTATCATAGTGTATTGAGGCATTGCTTTCATAAGCATCAAAGATTCATCACTCAAAAGGTACTAATCACTTAAGTACCTTGAAGGTACAACCATTGTGATTACCTTTGATAAACAACATCAACAATCATGGGGTTGATTGTACTTACAAGATTTGAATCAATTAAACCTTCAAACGGTCTTGGGGTATTAGACCTTTAAACGGTCTTGAAGTATTTTGTCCTTCAATCAGTCTAAAAATTCTTTGACCTTCAAACGGTCCTGAACCACACCTTCAAACGGTCTTAACACCGTTAGACCATCAAATGGTCTTGACCTCAAAGTCCCTAAACGGTTTGAGACTGTTTGAATAAAATATAATTAATCCAAAACGGTTTTGAAATCGAATTAGCAACTTATCATTGAAACTGATTTATAATCAAATGGTTTGAGACCGTTTACCATCCAAACAGTCTGAGGACCGTTTGATCCCAAATAGTTTCAAGATCATTTGGACTCAAACGGTCTCAAGACTGTTTGTTTCAAACCACCTTGAAACGGATTGGATCAATTAGGGTTTCCTCCAACCAATCAATTGATTTTAGGGTTTGCTTTATTGGATTGATCATCAATAAACCATTGAGAGTACATCAAATTACAGCCCTTGGATTTCCAACCATCCATTACAGCCCTTGAACTCCAAACGATCTTGAGACCATTTGGTCTCAAACGGTCTTGAGACAGTTTGCCTCCAAACGGTCTTGAGACCGTTTGGACCATCAACCAAGAAATTGATCCAATTCAATTAGGAATTCTTCAATCAATCAATTAGGGTTTGCTATCCATGGATCATTCATTCTAGAATTCGTTATAATTAAATCAATTTGAGCCATTGGATCTTCATCATTCACATCAGAAATCAACCCTAAACGGTTTTAGTGTTCAATTTATCCATTTGATCTTGAGATCCATTACCCATTCAGTTTTGAACTCAATTACCCATTCGATCTTGTAGTTAATTACCCATTCGGTCTTGTACTTAATTACCCATTTGGTTTGAACTAAATTACCCATTCATTCTTGGGTTCAACTACACATTCAGTCTTGGGTTCAACTACCATTCGGTCTTGAACTCAATTGCCCATTCAGTCTTGAAATTGAATCAATTCAATCGGTTTTGAAACCGAATTAGCTCAATCGGTTTTGAAAAATGTTTTCCCATTCCTTTGTTGAGGTGTGTGCTTAAGATGAAATCATCATCTTCAAGCTTCAAACCTTTGAAATCAATTGTGATTCTTATGGTGATTTCAACAATTAATCAAAAGGAAATCGAGAAAGAAGAAAGGTTCAACACATAATGTATAAATTGCAAGCAATAATGACATTTAAGGGTTCAAGTTATATAACCCGCCTTCAAAATTGAATCCAAGATTCAAGCTTCACGTCCTCAATGGTGAATGAAGCTTCCTCAACTTCCAAAGGCTCATCCTCAAGTCTTTGAGTGAAATGAATGGCTAAGGTTGAAGATTGAATGAAGAAAAGAAGAAATTCAGCATTGAATTTTGATTTCCACCATGAAATCAAGGTTGAAGATGACTATGGATCTTACCTACAGGTTGGGGAACGTCCTCCTGATGCTCCTAAGCTCCCTTGTGTTCAACCAAAGCAAGGAAATAAAAAAGAAATTGAAAAAGCCTTTCATGTGGGTTGAAAATGGGATGTATATAAGGAAATTTCAATGAGAGAGAAAGTGATAATTAATTCCTTCAACTTCCCAAAATTGGCACCACATAGTCCCCTTAATCCCTAGCATATGAAGCCATCTCCCCCACCTTGTAATTCTTCTTCATTATCCATGAATTAAAGAAAACAAATTATGCACCTTACCCATTATAATAATAATATCCAAAACTGAGTGGATTTACTTTTTAGTTAACTAATGTGAGTGGGCTCTCCACTCACTTTAGATATTTCGTGGCCTTTGCAAGGAACAAGGACGTTCACAATTATAAAAATTCAACCATCTCATTTTTGTTTGAAAGGCACTTCCATTAATATATTTATTTTTGCATTAAATTGAATTAGGGTTTTTTTTTGGAATTGGGTAAATATATTCCAAGAAAAAGCTAAGCAACCAAAGTGGCATAAGCCAACAACTGTAAAGGATGGGTTATACAAAATCCCATCACCCTACTTTACCGATGGGTTTTACAAAGACCCATCTACCTACTCGTATATACAGGGTTAGTAAAAAATCCCCAATATATCATAGAAACTCTTAACAGACCTTTATCAAGGTTCTTCTTTACAAGTATATGATACGAAAAATCTACAACAATGTTTTTGATGAGCTCTCCTTCTGTCCGCTGTCTGCCTCCATGGATATGCGTATTTCTTTCATCTCAAAGGTGCTAGCAGAAACCTGCCAAGCACAGTCCAGCAAACTCTTTGCAGTACTTGTTTTGGATGTTATCATTCATCCACATGATGATCTCGATCAGGATGGAGTGTTGGTTAGGTCCCCACTGATTTTTCAAGCATATCGTCGCCCACACCAGCTTAGAGTAGATGCACCCAATGAATAGATGTTCGTGGGTCTCCATTTCCCTGTTACAGAGGGAGCACACACCATTGATGTGGATACCCCAAGAGATCAGCCTATCCTTTGTGGGGAGCTTACGTAGCAAGGCTATAAAGGTAGCGGTGCTTCATTTGGGGCAATGGCGCTGACCCCAGATGATCTTGGCCCAAGCAACGTTTGGTTCATCAGCTCTATTAATACAAGGTTTAATCTGCTGGTTGATAAGGTAGCACAAACCTTGCTCATCAACTGAGTACAAAAGACGAACCTCCTCCCACCTATGGAACAAGTTCTTCCAAACCTTAGACGAGTGCTGGTCAGCAGCAACCGGCAGCAGGCCATAGCACCTTGTCATCCAATTTGTCCATACATTGTTCTTCTCAGTTAGGAACATGTGGAGTCTCTTGAGCTTCTCATTATGGATGATCGACTCCAACTTAGTCACGTTCAAACCACCTTTGGTGTAGGGTCTGGATATAACATCCCAAGCTACACTATGATTTCTTCCTCCCCATATGAAACTAGTAATGATTTTATTCATGACCTCCAAGACCGAGTTAGGCAAGTGACAGACCTCCCCCCAGAACTGGACCAAGCTTTGAAGACAGGACCTCACCAACACAAGTCTCCCTGCAAGAGAAATTTTCATACCTGCCCAGCTATCAACCTTCTCTTGCATTCTATCGAGATAGGCTTTATAATCCTTGGACGAACCTCTCCCTCCTACAATAGGTGCTCCCAAGTATTCTGTGGGAATACAACCCTCCTCCACCCCGAAAGCAACTTTAAGTCTGCCTCTCCTGACATCACATGATTTGGAAAAGAAGATCATGGATTTAATAGCACTTATGTAAAGGCCAGTAACCTTGCAGAAGCAAATAAGTACTTTCTTGTACTCCTTCAATCTCCTTGCATTCCCAACCGAGAAAAGCATAACATCATGAACAAACACTAGATGGGATTTAACTTTAGTGCCCTTCACAGTGAAAGTTTTGATCTTGCCTTCATCCTCTGCAGCCTTTATCATATTGGTGAGGCCCTCCATGAGAATAGTGAATAGGAGGGGGGAGAGTGGATCCCCTTGACGGAGACCATTAGAAGCTTTAATCAGACCAACAGGACCCCCATTGATGAGCACAAAAAAGGAAGTGGTTTGCACACACTCCTTCATGATGCAAATCCATCTATCCTCAAAACCCATAGCCTTCATCACTTCCCATAGAGCATCCCACATGATGTAGTCGTAGGCCTTAACCAAATCCACCTTTATGCACGCCTTAGCATTAGCCTTAGCCATATTGAAGCCAGTTAGGAATTCGGTAGCTAGCAAGGTACTATCTGATTTCTTTCTACCTTTCACAAAAGCGCTTTGTTCTTCCGAGATAATGTGGGGGAGCACATTTCTAAGCCGCCCAGCAAGGGGTTTCAATTATGTTTAAATCTTGTTTATTTTAATATCAAGATTCTCTCTCCTCTAAAGAGATTCAAATGAGACGCCCCTCTGATTTTCTTGTCTCTAATTGATACCAAGAAACAACAGGGACTCTCTAGGAGTGATATTTTGCATATTGAACCCTAGGTTTTGGGTAATTTGCACATTACACCAAAACTAGGTTTTAATGTACAAACATTTGCAAGTTATCCCCTCAACTTGGGTAATTTGCATATTAGTCCAAAATAGGCAAAACATTTATTTCAAAATTATTCAAAAAGGACTAAAATGAAACATAAGTTCTTCTTGAGCCTTAATTATAAGAGCAAGCATATAATTAACTTTATTAAACAAAACATCTAGGGTTAAAGCATAACCCAGGTTGGGGATGTTACAAATTTATCCACCCCTAATAGGGATTTTGTCCCTGAAATCATTAAGAGAAAAGAGAAGGGTACTACCTCCTCGTCTCTTCCTCTATATCCCACGTAGCTTCTTCAATGCCACGATGATGCCAAAGAACTTTCACAAGACATATGTCTTTCTTTTTTAGCTTTTTAATTCTTTTATCAAGGAACATTACAGGTCCTTCAACATATGATATATCATCATTTAATTCTACCTCCATAGGTTGCAAAACTAACTCTGTGTTACGATGACACTTTCTCAACATGGAGATATGGAACAGTGGATGCAACTTATGCAGCTCAGGTGGCAATTCCAGCTTATAGGCTACCTTTCCAATCGGTTCAATGATCAGATAAGGCCCCATAAATCTAGGAGCTAACTTTCCCTTCTTTCCAAATCTAAGGACACCTTTCCAAGGTGAGACCTTGAGGTATACTTTGTCTCGAACTTGGAATTCTTAAGGTCTTCGTCATTTGCCGGCGTATGATTTCTGTCTATCCTGTGCAATCTTTAACTGTTGTTGTATTATTTTAATCTTCTCAGTTGTCTGTTGCACAAGCTTAGGACCCAAAAGTTGATATTCTCCCATTTCATACCAACATTAAGGAGATCTACAACGTCTACCATATAATGCTTCATATGGTGCCATATCAATACTGTGCTAATAGCTATTATTATAAGCAAATTCTATCAAGCTCATGTGTAGATCCCAACTTCCTACAAACTGAAGGACACATGCTCTAAGAAAATCCTCCAAAGTTTGTATGCTCCTCTTAGACTGACCATCTGTCTGTGGGTGAAAGGTTGTACTAAACCTTAACTGTGTACCCAAAGCTTTATGTAGTCATTCCCAAAAATGACTCTTGAACTGGGGACCTCTATCAGAAACAATTGTAGTTGGAACCCCGTGCAACCGCACTATCTCATCTATATATATTTGTGCCAGCTTCTCAGTAGTGTAGGTTGTTTTGACAGGAAGGAAATGTGTTGTCTTAGTCAACCTATCAACTATCACCCATATGGAATCATGACTTTTGGTTGTTATAGGCAAACCAACCACAAAGTCCATGGTCACATGATCCCATTTCCACTGCGGTATAGGAAAAGGTTGCATTGTTCCTGTGGGATTTTGATGTTCAGCTTTAACCTGCTGACACATCGGACACCGCATAACAAACTCAACAACATCTTTCTTCAATCCAGGACACCAATACATATCCTTCAAGTTATGATACATTTTGGAGCTCCCCGGATGCATTGCATTCAACGAAGAATGAGCTTCCCCCAAGACTAACTTCCTTAAGTCATTGGCATCAGGTACTACCATCCTACCATGGTAACAGACTACCTGATCCTCTGACTCATGAAAGCCATCCTATTTCTCACTACCATACTCTGACCTGATCCATTGAACCACAATATCAGCTTGTTGTGCTTCTTTAATATGCTATCTCATAGTAGGTTTCACTTGCATCTCAGCTAACAGCCTGGCTAACAATGATACTTTAAGTTGTATATTTTCTTGCCTCAAGGAGATAAGCATATCTCTTTTAAAGCACACTAGGGAGTTCAACTATGCTTTATCTAAGGCTGGTGATGATGATTTCCTACTCAGTGCATCAGCCACTACATTAGCCTTCCATAGATGATAATCAATTGTACAATCATAGTCCTTCATTAAATCCATCCAGCGGCGTTGTCTGATGTTCAACTCATGTTGTGAAAAGATATATTTTAGATTCTTATGGTCTGTGAAAATCTGAAATGTTTCTCCATAGAGATAATGTCTCCATATTTTCAAAGCATGGACCACAGCAGCTAGCTCTAGATCATGTGTCAGATAATTCTCCTCATGTTTCTTAAGTTGTCGAGAGGCAAAAGAAACCACTTGATTATCCTGCATCAATACACATCCTAGACCATTCTTAGATGCATCATAGAAAACTATGTACCCCTTCCCTTGCTCAGGTAACACCAACACAGGTGCACTTGTTAACGTTTCTTTTAACAGCTGGAAAGAATGTTGACACTTGTCATTCCAGACAAAAGGAACCTCCTTCTTGGTCAACTTGGTTAGGGGTAAATCTATAGAACTGAAGTTCTTAATGAACCTCCTGTAATATCCTACCAATCCTAGGAAATTGTGTATCTCTATCAATGTCTTTGGTTGTTCCCATTGTAGGATAGATTCTACCTTCTTAGGATCAACACGGATACCTGAGGCAGATATTACGTGTCCTAGAAAAGAAACTTCTGGTAACTAGAACTCACATTTGCTAAACTTAGCATACAGCTTATGCTCTCTTAGTAAAGTCAAAGCCTGACGGAGGTGATGCTCATGTTGTTGAGCATCTCTACTATATACCAGGATGTCATCTATAAAGACTACTATGAACTGATCAAGAAAAGGTTGAAAGATTCTATTCATGAGTTCCATGAATACACCTGGTGCATTAGTTAGTCCAAATGAAAAAACTATGAACTCATAGTGACCATACCTTGTCCCAAAAGCAGACTTAGGTATGCCACTCTCCTTGATACGCAACTGATGATATCCCAACCTCAAATCTATCTTAGAAAAGATAGTTGCACCACGCAACTGATCAAATAGGTCATCAATCCTTGGCAGAGGATACTTGTCCTTTATGGTTACTTTATTCAACTGTTTGTAATCAATACATAACTGCATCAATCCGTCCTTCTTCTTAACAAAGAGAATTGAAGCACCCCATGGTGAAGTACTCGGTCGGATAAAACCTTTCTCAAGCAACTCTTGCAGCTGTTTCTTGAGCTCTGCCATCTCAGCAGGTGTCATTCTATACGGTGTTTGTTCTATTGGCTGTGTGGTCGATATTAGATTAATCTCAAAATCAATCTCTCGGGGCGGAGGTACACTTGGAAGTTCCTCAGGAAACACTTCTTCAAACTCCCTAACTATCAGAACTTCAAAAAGATTAGGGCTCTCCATTTTGGTATCTACCACATGTGCCAAGAATGCAAAGCATCCTTGTCTCATTAGCTTTTCAGCTACCATAGTTGACACAAGACATGTTGGAGGAATCTTTCTATCTCCCTAAAAGATCCATGTGTCACCATCATCAAAGAACACAACTTGCTTGGACACACAATCCAAGACAACCTTATACTTTTCTAGGGTTTCCATCCCAAGAATTATATCAAACCCATGCATTTCAAGTGGTATAAGATCCACATGAATGTGATGTTCAGAAAAGGAAAGAGTGCAGGAAGAACACACCTCCTACAGCACTACAACTCCCAACAAAGGGGTTTCTAATAACCGACTGTCTGTTCTATGACTGACAGTCATGTTGCAGTCATGAATCACTCTTCAAGTGATAAAGGAATGTGTAGCACCCAAATCAATTAAAACAGATATGAAGCAGGATGAAGACAAATCAGAATGAAATAGTTCCATCTGACCTGTTACAACTCGAGGGTTGACTACTGCTTTGGGTTGATTCGTCTCATAGAATCTCACTGTTGCTTACTGTTGACCATGTGCTCAGTTGTTAGGTGCCAATGAACCGGCTTGGGACGCTTGTCCACGTCCTCTTGCACCACTCGAAAACTGTCGCCTCTGAGAGCCTTGTTGACTCTGCCTCTGAGGTTGAGTCACACTTACTTCTCTAGCTCGAAAATCTTTCATTAAATGCCCCATCATTCCACATATAAAATAGCCTCTGTTCCCTGACTGTGGCCTGGGTTGTCCTGTTACTGACACTGATGCTGAGTTGTGAGCTCCTTCTGGTGGTAAACTATGGCCTCTACCCCTACTCAACATCCATTGTGTCTGGGTATTGAATCTTGGTGGTGCTATTGGGGCATAAAATCTCAGTTTCGTGAAACTTTTGGACCCTTGTCCTTGAAACTGAGTATACACCTTCTTACTCTTAGTCTGTCGCTTCTCAATCACCGACCTTTCTATCTGTCTCACGGACTCCACAAAGGTGGAGAACCTCTCCCTATTCTCTAAGGCAGACACAGGAGTGGTCAAATCAACATTCAACCACTTCTCAAAACATCGAATTCTTTCTTCATCAGTAGCTACCATATGCAGACTAAACCGTAAAAGCTCTATGAACTTAGCTTCATACTCGCTAATGTTCATTGGTCCTTGCCTTAACCTCTCAAACTGAGAGATCTTCTCATCTAGAAATGTCTTAGGGAAGTATCTACTGACGAATTCTCATCAGAATTCTTCCCATCCAATCTCAACACCTAGCCTCTTGCCCTCTTCTATTGTCCACCAGTGGCCAGCACTCCCTTTCAGAAGGTATACCGCATGCCTGACCTTCTCAGCTTCTGGGATATTAAGGATTCTGAAGGTCTTCTCCAGCTCAGTCAGCCACATATCTGCATCTGTTGGGTTAGCTGAATCGGTGGCTCCAACCCAGCGAAGTCGTTTAAAAGTCTTGTCAGCTCCTTATCCTTCATGGTGAGTTGGTGCCCTAGGTGCAAGTGGTGGCATCCTATCCGCCATATGTATCATGGTTGCCATGAACTGCCCGAACAGATCATGGAAAGATGGGTTTTCCAGTGTAGCTTGGTTAAGATGGGGATGTTTAAGTTCTGCTTCATCCCTATTCAGGTCCCTTACACCTCTTCCTAGTGCAACAATGTTGCTCTCAGCAGCATGTTCTTTGTGCGATCCAGACATCTTTAAGTTCTTCTTCTCCTCCTATATGAGAAAAAGACACTATCAGCTTACTGGAAAATACTAGAACAGACTCAACAACCTTAATCTTATGTCTCTATAGACTCAACGAACCTAGAGCTCTGATACCAACTAAACTGAGACGACCCGATACCAAATCAAACTATCATAGTATAATTAATTGTAGAATTAATTATAAGCAGCGGAATTATAGAAAATCACTAAAAATTAAAACCATTTGCAAAGAGAACCAAACACAGGAAAACTCTTTTATCAAGAACCAAAGTACTTTATTTACATCCTGGTTCATAAGTACATATTATGTACTGTCTCTTCTCGAGGATTACAAGCATTGACTGCCTTGTTAAAACTATACATTGACAGCATAAAAACCTCGAGGCATCAAGCCAAAATCTTAGATTGATTCATTCAAAGTACTGACTGCTAACTATGAGGACCTGAGAGTACAGAGATGACACATAGGACTCTCTATACAAAACATGATAGCCAGTGTCTCCACTTGGAATATCACTACTGTCCCTGATGATGTTGTTATTTCTCTTCCCCTGTAGTAGGGTTTCTACCTCTTCTTTTGTGCTACCTAAAACGTTAGATCCCACAGGGGTGAGACAATTGAAATTGCCTCAGTAAGAGATATAACTCTCCGCCAGAAATATTATTATTGCAATTTAATGGAATAAAACTAAGTCGAGGAATCATAAGTGTTCAACAGCAGATAAATCAATTATCTAAGTATATAAGAGCAATATTCCTCTTCAAAGTATTTCAGCTTGTAACTTGATAAAGTAGTATGTCATTTATTCAATAAGGAATATGAAGAACATGTATAACATTTATCCATCTAGGATATACTAAGCAAGATATCATCAACCAATGATTCTCATATTTCAACCTTAAGCAAATATGCTACACGACTGAGTACATTTTATAGTCATACTTAATCCCTGACGAGATGAGGTATACCACTCATAATCCAACCAACCATTGTGAAATTGAAATCGGTACCATACATAGGTCAATGGAAGTGATGGATTCCCATGACCTCATCTTCCTCAGTCAGTGTGAGGACCAATTGCAAGACATCTTGTGTCTCTGCTAAATAGTTTTCCAGGGTATTCTGGCAACTTCTCTATAGAGTTATAGTGGCAGTTGTACTCTCTTCACAATCGAGAGATTTCATGTTTATCTCACATTGATCCGGTATTAACATTATTGGGAGATTAGTGATACATTCATCCCGGCATTCGGGAGATTAGTGATACATCCATCCCGACATATATAATGAAGGATTGAGAGATTTAATGTTTATCTCACATCAATTGCCCCATTAGGGCGTAAGGATATTTACACACATGACCCCCACATACTCAACAGTATGCCCTCCAGGAGTTCCCGTAAGAAAACCTATTTCACCATCACCAATTACTAATGAGGATGGATCTATGGCCAGGTCTCTACATGATAAGGTTTCACTTGGATAATTAAGTGCATTACCATATTCATTTAGCATCAGGAAAGTTTTCAAACATAAATCATTGTAATAATTGCTACTTAGAATATGTAATACTTCTATCAAATACTTTTTGAAGCTTAATAAAATCATTGGGATCTCAATCCCTTATCACATCATGGACATTCTCATCCCTTAGTATCTCATCATCATGATTATAGAATATATGTATTCAAACCCTCAGTTCATCAAAGAACACTTGTTACCACTTATCAGGTAACTAATACCTTCAAGTCATCTGACCAAAGTAAACATGATACTTGCAATACAGGCATCTCACATGGCTCTTCAAAGCCCATTTAATTTCTTTTTACCTTTTACTAGGCAACAATGCATATTATGGCTCACAAGGCCCATAAAACAATTTCAATAATAAAACATCATAGCTCATACCTGGCTATGTCCAACATCTCACGATACCTGCATGATTAGTACACATGATAATAGTTATATCAATTACATACCAGGACTAAGAAATGTAAGAGTAGCATCACTATTCCCTTATTAGGGTTAAGATTTCCAAATTTCATATCAATTAGGGATACTCATCCCATTACCCAAAATTAGGGTTATGGTTTATCATCATATTACCCAACATTAGGGTTTCATGCACTATAATCCAAAAATTAGGATTTCACATACCTTCACCCTATATTAGGGTAAGATTTCATATAGCATTACATAGCATCACCCTAGATTGAGTTTTACATCATATCTTTGTGTTAGGGTTTCACTTGACAACACTCTTGATTACAGTTTCACATAAAATCACCCTTAATTAGGGTTTCACATAACATCATCCTTAATTAGGGTTTCACATGACATCACCCTTAATTAGGATTTCACATGACATCACCCTTAATTAGGGTTTCACATGACATCACCCTTAATTAGGGTTTCACATTCACCAACCTTAATTAGGGTTTCACATGTCATCACCTTAATTAGGGTTTCACATGTCATCACCCTTAATTAGGGTTACACATGTCATCACCCTTAATTAGGGTTACATCATTACCCTAGATTAGGGTTTCATGTAGCATTTCCCTAAATTATGGTTAGGGCTCATCAACCTTTTCAATTAGGGTCTCATGATCTCTTTCTCAAGAATCATACCCTAATTACATATTTTATTCATGTTGAGAGTGTTGAGGTTTAACCATTACATGATTATTATACATGTATGTATTTCTCTCTCTCATCCTCTCTAGGATATTAATTACTTCAAACTTGATTAAATTCGGTTAACCCTTCATTCAAGTGTATCCATTTAGGGTTAGCATTGTGTATTGAGGCATTGCTTTCATAAGCATCAAAGATTAACCACTCAAAAGGTACTAATCACTTAAATACCTTGAAGGTACAACCATTGTGATTACCTTTGATAAACATCATAAACAATCATGGGGTTGATTGTACTTACAAGATTTGAATCAATTAAACCTTCAAACGGACTTGGGGTATTAGACCTTTAAACGGTCTTGAAGTATTTTGTCCTTCAATCAGTCTTAAAATTCTTTGACCTTCAAACAGTCCTAAACCACACCTTCAATCAATCTTAAGACCGTTAGACAATAAAACGTTCTTGACCTCAAAGTCCCTAAACAATTTGAGATCGTTTGAATAAAATATAATTAATCCAAAATGGTTTTGAAACTGAATTAACAACTTATCATTGAAACTGATTGAACATCAAATGGTTTGAGACTGTTTGCCCTCCAAATGATCTGAGGACCGTTTGATCCCAAACAGATTCAAGATCATTTGGACTCAAATGGTCACAAGACTGTTTGGTCCAAACCACCTTGAAACTGATTGCTTCAATTAGGGTTTCCTCCAACCAATCAATTGATTTTAGGGTTTTCTTTATTGGATCGATCATCAATGAACCATTGAGAGTACATCAAATTATATCCCTTGGATTTACAAACATCCATTACAACCCTTGAACTCCAAACGGTCTTGAGACTGTTTGGACCATCAACCAAGAAATTGATCCAATTCAATTAAGAATTCTTCAATCAATTCATTAGTGTTTGCAATCCATGGATCATTCATTCTATAATTCATTATAATTAAATTAATTTTAGCCATTGGATCTTCATCATTCACATCAGAAATTAACCCCAAATGGTTTTGGTGTTCAATTTATCCATTTGATCTTAAGATCCATTACCCATTCGGTTTTGAACTCAATTACCCATTTGATCTTGTAGTTAATTACCCATTTGGTGTTGTACTTAATTACCCATTTGATTTGAAGTAAATTACCCATTCGGTCTTTGGTTCAACTACCCATTCGGTCTTGGGTTCAACTGCCATTCGGTCTTAAACTCAATTGCCCATTCAGTCTTAAAATTGAATCAATTCAATCGGTTTTGAAACTGAATTAGCTCAATCGGTTTTGAAAACCGTTTGCCCATTCCTTTGTTGATGTGTGTGTTTAAGATGACATCATCATCTTCAAGCTTCAAACCTTTGAAATCAATTGTGATTCTTATGGTAATTTCAACAATTAATCAAAAGGAAATTGAGAAAGAAGAAAGGTTCAACACATAATGAATAAATTGCAAGCAATAATGACAATTAAGGATTCAAGTTATATAACCCACCTTCAAAATTGAATCCATGCTTCATGATTCACGTCCTCAATGGTGAATGAAGCTTCCTCAACTTCCAAAGGCTCGTCCTCAAGTCTTTGAGTGAAATGAATGGCTAAGGTTGAAGATTGAATGAAGAAAAGAAGAAATTCAGCATTGAATTTCGATTTCCACCATGAAATCAAGGTTGAAGATGACTATGGAGCTTACCTACAGGTTGGGTCACGTCCTCCTACTGTTCCTAATCTCCCTTGTGTTCAACCAAAGCAAGGAAAGAAAAAAGGAATCGAAAAAGCCTTTCATGTGGGTTGAAAATGGGATGTATATAAGGAAATTTCAATGAGAGAGAAAGTGATAATTAATTCCTTCAACTTCCCAAAATTGGCGCCACATACTACCCTTAATCCCTTGCATACGATGCCATCTCCCCCACCTTGTAATTATTCTTCATTATCCATGAATTAAAGAAAACAAATTAAGCATCTTAACCATTATAATAATAATATCCAAAATTGAGTGGATATTACTTTTTAGTTAACTAATGTGAGTGGGCTCTCCATTACCTTTAGATATTTCGTGGCCTTTGCAAGGCACAAGGACGTTCACACTTATACAAATTCAACCATATCATTTTTGGTTGAAAGGCACTTCTATTAATATATTTCTTTTTTGCATTAAATTGAATTAGGGTTTCAATTATGCTTAAATCTTGATTATTTTAATATTAAGATTCTCTCTCCTCCAAAGAGATTCAAATGAGATGCTCCTTTGATTTTCTTGTCTCTAATTGATACCAAGAAAAATTAGGGACTCTCTAGAAGTAATATTTTGCATATTGAACCCTAGGTTTTGGGTAATTTGGACATTACACCAAAACTAGGTTTTAATGTACAAACATTGCTCAACATGCTCTTTCTTGGTGCTCAGGCTTGTGGCAGCCATACTTCTTCATCATTCTCATTCTTATTATACTTCAACACTTGAGGAACATTTTACCATATAATATTTTCAAGTTAACCCCTCGACTTGGGTAATTTGCACATTAATCCAAAATAGGCAAAACACTTTTTTCAACATTATTCGAAAAGGACTAAAATGAAACATAAGTTCCTCTTGAGCCTTAATTACTTTTCAAAAGATAAGAGCAAGCATATAATTAACTTTATTAAACAGAACATCTAGGGTTAAAGCATAACCCAGGTCAGGGATGTTACAGGTAGCATTTAGAAAGAACCAAATAATTGGCTTTCCAAACGATTGATTGGTCCATCAGACAACAACAATTGTGAATTAGGGTTTCCTACAAACACCATAAACATGCACCTAAAGCCACAAAATATTATACATACACTCCCCATAAGATGATGGAGTTGATCCAGTGTCTTGAAGTCAAAGAAATTTCTTAGGAGGATAACATCTGACAATGAGTGAGGATCGAGAAGGAGAAGAGGCAAACAAATTCTATACTACCCACTACCTAGTATGTTAAGAATTTAGCAATTATATCCCTCCCACCTTGGATTTCTTCTACATTATTTTTACACCATCCTTATATGATGTCTATGCTTATTTCATACTTTTTCTCTACTGCAGTCATGTATAAGTGTGAGTCAATCATCTAGTTAGGCATACATTGTAACCCCCATAGACAAAGTTTCCCTTTTTGTATTTTCCATAAACTGACTAAACTATTCTGTATATTTCATTTCCCTTATTCTTGATGGTAGTGTGGATGAGTGGCCATCATCTCATCTATTTAAGTTACATAAACCACAACATGATAGGGTGAGTTTGGGTTAGATTAAGGAAATGAATAGTTTTCTTAGATACAAAATTAGAAAAGAGAACCATAGAGAGATTTGCATGCAAAATGGATCATTGAGAATTTTAAACATCTTGAGAGTGCATATTTCTATTTAGTGATACATTTTCTCATATAATAATAATGGAATTAGAAGCTACCTAAGCAAATCTCTATATATCAATAATCCATGTCTTTAATGAGTTGTTTGATTGACATCACATGTTTCATGGTGATGAAACTCCAAACCTAACTCTTCTTCTCATTTATTTGAATCCTAAAGTTACTTCATTTTTGGATTTTTATTTAATCACATTAGTTTATAGTTTTTGTAACAATCCATCTATATAATATGGTAAATATTTAATATGAGTCCTTGTCCTCCGTGGGATGGAACATGAAGTGATACATTGTAACCATTATCTTGTGAGAGATTGAGGTTGTGTACATTGTTTTACATTTATATTATGATATATTAGGATCCACAGTCTCAGTCTTATCAACACTGAAATATAGTATTGCTGATAAAACTGAGGCAAAAATGAATAGATTTTCCTTGTAAATTTAGGTCGGACAACTAAAACATATAGATAAATGTAAATGCATGTTAATTTCTCAAGAAAAGAGCTAGTATAATAAGAGGTAAAAGAGATCATCATTTTCAACTGCTTATATAATCTCAACTAGTGGTATCAGAACTGAAGGTGGAAAGGGGGCTCCATTGTGCTTAGACATGGTTTTCCTTGATTGGAGATTTTAGGATGTGAAGGAGGGATAGTTCCCTTTTTCCTTTTCTAAAGGAGAAGTTTAGTATCATTGAAGATCTAATTTAACTTTCTTAATCTTTAGGTCCCTAAACCTAGGGAATTTTTGGGGTTTCCAACCTCGAAGATGGAGTTTGGTGTGATATCAAATGGTGGATAGATCTACTCAATATGCATATGTTGTAGTCACTATAAATGATGATTTTGAGGTCATTTTGTAGAGGTTTGAGACTTAACTTAGGATAAGAGTTTTGCTAAACCGTGCTTCCAATGAAATTAAGCAACAATTCCCTAAAAATAGGCGGAGCACGCACTTGATGTGTGCCCCCATTTTGTAGAGACTTTTAGAGCAGCAACATAATGCCCCCATCCTGATAGAATGTAAGATGAGGATAAGTGGGGTTTGAACTTGGAGGGAGGTCCACTTTCTGACTCCCTTTAAGGGTTTCAAAAAGGTAAACTATTAATTTTTCCATGATGGTTATTGACACTCCAAACACACTTTCTTTTTAATCATCTGATTCCAGTCTTCATGAAGTCTTAGTCGGATTGGGGCGTTCGCTGGATCCCAAATGTAACCAAGAGCATGAAATGGATGCATGTCTAGGGTGCACCCACTTGGTTGTTTGCAACATGTTCTGGTCGAAAATGACCTTTGTAATGCGGATGATACTTCTTTGCTTGCTAGAGGAGCAAGATGAATAAGATGATCCTCTTTATATATATAAAAAAAACTTGGAGTGCATTTTGGGACTTTGAATGATGTCTTCAAATTAGAGTATTAATTGCAATGTCCAAGAAAAGTAAATTATGATAAATTATTATATGTTTATTCTGGCCAACATCTTCCAGTATGGAATTCTATCATCTGAATTGTAAGATTGTGATCTTTAATCATGAGATAGATCAAGATCATTTACAATCAATTTAGTTGGTGACTATCAATCATCACAATTATTGAGTCGTATTTGATAATTGATCATATATATAATGTTCTATTGGTTTATTGAACATACCATAGAATTTATCTCATAGTGTCCTAACATCGCTCTAGATGTTACTCGTTGACTAATGTATTGGATTTGTTGATCATAACATATAATTAGCTCATATTATCCTGACATCATATACTGACATCCTATGAGATGTTACTCATAGACTTGGGATGTTCATATCTATTTATCTCACTCCAATTTAACGTTCAATGCCTTCTAGCCATATTTTAGTAACTAGGTTATGCAGATAGTTTAAATTTGCCCTAATTGAAATTTTGTTCACATTATTTATCTGACTCGTTATCACTTCAATTGACATTTATCATTATTTTCTTTGTGTTCGTCTAGTTGTTTGGGCAGATCGTAAATGGATTATCAACAATTTTTCCTCTAAGGAAAATGTATGAATCATGGTTGGTGAACCCACCCATGGTTAGGGGTGAAGTGTTGATATTAATTGACACATATTTTTGGTCAATTGTAGTTCAATTTAATAACTATAGATGGCCATTGTAATAGGATTTTATCATGCTCATGGTGGGATTATAATTGATCCCAATAGTTATCAATTACTTACATGATTAAGGTCTTGATATATGCTTAGTAGGATAAGACTTGTTGGATTGTGTTTGTCACAACAAAATCTTGATGAATTAATATGTGTTACTTGCCTTAGAAAAGATTAAAGTGAATTGATTATAGAAAAGGGCTTGAAATTAAGTTGCTCATATCAATTAAGCTTGATTGAGGGTGAAGTGGTGTCTGAAATAGCTAAATTCAAAGATTTAGAGTATTTTTAGGCTATTAAAGGCCACAATGGACAAGAAATGCCTCTAATAATGCTGAAAATAGTGTTTTGGGCCTTCCATTTACCCGACTAGTCTTGCAGCATGCCCAACATTAGTGTGGTCCACTAACCCGACCAAGTTGAAATATTTGGGTAGGGTGCGTGCTCGGTCCATGTCCAAGCACATTAGCACAAGGGTTTGGGCGAAGTGTGAGCTACCATCACTCAGCCGTAGTAAAACATGGAACACATATGGCTTTCTCCCAACTTTGGGAAATACCTATAAAAGGCCCGCATCACCCATGGAAATCGAAACACAATTCACTTTCCATTTGAGCAAATTTAAGAGCTTTTGCAAGCTGTAAGAAGTCTACTAGGATGCCTAGGAGTTGTCTGCGAGTGTCCGATGTGTATTGCAACTCTGGTGTCGCGCTTATGAAGCAGCTATGAGCTTCTTTAGCGTGTAGTAAAATGTAATACATGAGCTGTTTGATCCTTGTTTTGATCAAGGAACAAAGGTATGGTATCTTGTCTATTCTTTTCATAAGTTCTTTTTGACGCCTTGTAGCTGGTAGGAACTTTTTTAGAATTTTTCAATAGAGACACCCACCATTTTGTCTGATTTTGGCACTTCTTAACGTCGATATTTATGCAAAACTTCTAATTGTTCTTTAGCGTCATCTTTGCAGTATTTCGTACAGTATATGGAGTGTATATCCAAACTATCTCTTTTTTTATTTATAGACGGCCTAAAGAGTGTCTGCACGTTCTTGATTTCATCGACTCTGTTATACTTCTACATAATGTTTGCCCATTCTTGAAGGTTTTGACATAATGGTAGAATATATTCATGCCATGTTTGGGACTATTCTCAAAACTCATCTAAAATTTTCTCGTTAGGATTAAACCTTGGATAGTCTTTGGTTTGAAATTATTCTTGAATACTTAGTCTTCCTTAGAATGTGAGTGTATAATGTGTGTTTGGTTTCTAAATATATTTTGATATTCAATTCTTCATTTGTTCTCCAAGTACATTTGTAGGTGAGTATTTTTCCATCTACATCAGTGTACTTGGAGAACTGCCGAAAAATACTACTAGGAGGCATTCAGATGAGTCATTTGTTAATACCAGTATTTTATGTATAAAATGCGGCGTTTAAATATATTTGGTCTGAAAGTTACGCTCGTAACAATGCGGCACTTGAAAGCATGCCATGTTTAGTTGTACTGCAAACGGGTCCAGATTCCCTATTTCATTCATTCTGTGCCGGACCCTATTCCAACAAATAACATGCAGTCATATATAGAAACAAACCACCGGCGTGTAATAGTTGCAGGGGTTTAGGATGTAGCTAACACCAGATTGATGTAATACGCAGTGCATCGGTGTAGGCCAAAATAGATCGGCGTTGGATTTTCATTGAAAACTGATGCACCAATAGTCTTGATGACTTTATAAGATTTTTGGAGGAAAATAGAAGATGAACTAGAGATAAGTTCTATTTCCATTTAGAAATTGTTGTAACAAGTCGAAAGTCACATTGTGGATGAAATTAAATGTCATCTCATGTGTAGTGGGATTATATAGGGTTATTGATGTGTGTCGTTTCACACCAATCACTAGGAAAAATCCTAGAGTATAACCTTCTAATCAGGTTGTCAACTTGATGCAAGAACCAAGTTGACCTTAAAGTATCGATCCAAGTGACGACGAAGAGAAAATAGTTGAAATCCAAAATGGATCCCGAGAACAAGAAATGAAATTCCAATTTGTTGAGAGTTTGATCAATGCTAAGAACAAAATAAAAGCATACAAATAAAATAATCAAGATCAAATGATAAAAGAACGGGTTCTGAGGGGTCAACGCTAATAGCCATACTTTTACTCAACAAAAACAACTACTAAATCTCGATAACTAAATTAGGATCATTTAGTGTTGTGTCCTTGTAGATCACAATCACACAAGAGTTGGACTTTGCACAAACCTATTGATCCTGACGTTTACGGATCCCCGTCCCACCATCCAACATATAATTATCTGAGATCTTATCGAGATATACATGATTCCTATCTGATGTTCAAACACATAGACCAGGTGATCGTGTCACCATGGTCTGTAACAAACAAGTTAAACAGGTAGAATAGATCATGATCTAAATCAGTTGATCATGTCGAAAGATAATGGGTTCATTCTCGTAAAGGCCCGAGATCTCAACACCCCAAAAGAATTTATTCATCTTTTCAGAAAGACAAGCACGAGATCAAAAGATAACAATCTCAATTAAAGGGATTATGAGTTCATTCTTGTGGGAATTCACCATCATATCATCCCACAAAAATATATCAATTCATCCAATGATCAAAGTAGAAATTGAAAGAAATCATTCTTTTATTAAAATAAAGAGTCAATTACATCAAATAATAATAGGATATGGGGCTAGTCCCCATGCCCCAGTAGGAAATTACACAAACATAATGTATAAAACAGAAGCAAAAACTAGATAACCAGAGATAAAACAAGTGAATACAAGCTATGATAGAAGAAGATATCTCCTTTGCTTTGCAGTCCTTCCTCCTTTGATAGGGGAAATGAGTGAAAAAATCAATATAGGAATGGTTGTTGGTGGCATCTAGATTTCCCCCTCATTGGGGCTAGTTGGTCAACTATATTTAATCACTTGCTTCAGTCTAAAGTCACCTTGATCAAAACTTGACCGCATTTATGATTTTATTGTTTTGACATTTGACTGAGTCTTTATTTGAATTCTTTCCACCACATAAAAGTATATGGAATTGGACAACTTTCCTATTCAAATGGGTAAACGTTTATAATATTAATTATTTTTTCACAAATGGGGGGATTTATTGAGTTGTCTTCTTTTAATATTTTGACCATGTGACTTTCATTGTTGTTGATTTTTGAAATGACGAGTCGATCAACTCGTAAGGCCAGTCAAGTATTTGAAAAGTCATCCAAAATACATTTTTCATGTAGAGCATTGAATTTTCTTTTCAGCTCATACTTGTGTATTAAATTATGCCATAAGATGCAAAAGTTATGATTTTTTTGACGTGGGGTATATATATCAGGACTACTGGAAATTGTGCAAATATATTTTAAGAATATTTAATGATTGGATTGATTGTGTCATCTTCCTACAAAATCCGAGCACATATAATTTAAAACTCCAATTAAAGAGGAAAAATATAAACTAATACAATTAATTGTAAAACTAAGAACATAATCAACAAAACAATTCTAAAAATATATCTAAAAGATGTAAATAAATTGGATAAATATTTATTTATCAACTATCCCAAACTTGAACGTTGCTCGTCCTCGAGCAACATTGAATTAAAAACACTGCTACATAACACTTTCAGCCTGTCATCCTCACTTATGTAACACCACATAAGTCCTAACTTTTTATGACAAAGCAACCTTAACTTCCCGGTTTCACAAAAACTAATGTTCATATCCCATGATTAAAGATTATCTTACAACTTGGTTCCATTTCAAAACTTATAATAAAAAGATTTCATAATTCCTTTGCATTTGGTACATCCTACATATTATTATGATTCATTGCACAAGAATAGGGCTCAAGCATTTGATGGGGTCATGTCGATTCCCATGATTGCACAAGAATAGAAACCTCTCCTCTATCCAAATTGAGGTCTTTTATTTCTTTATTTGCAGTTACATTGATTTCATGTTTTGGTGTGATCCTTTTGGCATCTTTTTTTATGGTATGCCTCTAATAAGTTTAGGAGGGGTATGGAAGAAGTGAAAGAGGAATGGGGGTGTCACATCAAACTTAGAGTTTGGCACAATGGGTTTTTGTTTTTATTTTTCTTTGCAGATGGAGAGATAAGAAGGTAATGGAAGAAGTGTAGAAAAAAAATTTGTTCATTGTGCAACTCATTTTTCTGAATATAAGTGCATTGGGAGTGTCATACATTAGTTCAATTAACTTTTGGGTTATATAAATCAAGAAATCTTTCAAATCAATCTATAACTCTAAATAACGGATCATTGTTTCTTAATTCTATTAGTCCTCTACGACCTACCATCTATTCCAAAGATAAATTTTAATTAAGATCCTAGGTGAGAAGATAAATTCTATCAATGGTAGGTTTATAAATTATGTTACAAAATTAGTTGCATCATTCAGGGGGTATATCGATAAATATGCATATCATCATGGCCTACTAGATAAAAGTATGACCGACTAGATAAAGTTCAAAACTAAAGAAAAATTCTTGAAAAAAATTAAAACTAATCTACCTGACATAATGGATATTATAAAACATTTTGAGATAGATTGGGTGGAATTAGTATGTACCACCCACTTCCACCTCAAATTTAAAATTTTGCTCATTCCAAGCCAAACTTGAATCCAAAGTTGCGGGGGGGAGAAAAGTGCGCAGATCACCAGGGGGTCTGGTAGCTCTAAGAATGTGCAACTGAATAGAATGTGTATGAGGATTGGAACCTTGATTACTAGAGCTTCATAGTGCACCAAATGGTTGGGTGGATGTGGAAGATCAAAAGGCCATTCATTTTTCCTTTCTCCTTGCTATCCCTCAAATAATATCCACATATCTTTTTCTCGACAGTGAATGAAGTGCTGGAGACGGATGTGGATTGGGGGAGATTGATTGTTACCCAACGGGTAACCTATGTAGTGTCAGTTTCCGATGTGAGAGTAGGCGGAAGATCTGGCTCCAGTTTTTCCCCATCATACTGATCTACATATATGTGAGTTGATGCCAAAATGAAAGGAACAATTAAGTTACAATTAACAACGTAAATATTTTGTTTTCCTCAAAAAGTCAGGCAATAAGTATTATGGTTAAAAGGATTGACAGGTTCTACTTGATATAGCATGTGGTTTAGGTTCCTCATTGCAAGAAGTCTGGGTTTAAGATGGATAAAATAGGGACATCTTCCTTGTAAACAAATAAAGGGGGTACTTGGACTACTAAGGGTGGTGTCCCCCCTTCTAGATCAGCCGTTTGTGAAAAAAAATGGTTGTGCCAGAGTGTGATGATTTGTTTCATCATTAGAGGGTGGTAATTTATTATCCAAGATAGATTCAACCAATGCATATTGGTCATTGATAGCACCTAGATTTATGTTAGTGATAGGAAGCGTTGTTAGAGCTTCAGAATAAGGACGACTCTCCTACTTTAACTTTTCATACTTAAGTAATAAAGCTTCTAAGGGGAAGGGTTAGAATACCAAAAATCTCATCACACAAAGAATGTAACTCCTTAGTAGAATGTGACATAAATGACATAAACATGGGATCATCATCGTCATCGTCAGAAAAAAAAACATAGATTGTTCTTATTTCTCCGGGAGTTTATGTGATTGGGCCTCCAATAAAGTAGCTAATAGGACTTGTTAGTTTTATAAAGTTTCTTGTTGCTATGCTACTATTTTTTGTAGTGCTCTGATCCATTCCTCCTCCCAGGGTGTATATTGATTTTCACAATAAGGTTCATAATCCCTAAGAATTTCTTAGTTATCCTCACCATGCCCTCCATGTATTCTTGATCATAGCACCCCTTAACGTGATATGAGTATCATTGTTCCTCATAATAGTCTTCAAAAGGTTGTGTATTGTAATTTTCATTATATCCACCTTGGTAGGAAGACTCAATATTACAATTTGCTATAATAAAATGAGGGGAAACATTTGGACAATCTTGTGACGTATGGTTGTAATAATCACACAATTGACATTGTGAACCATAATGTGTTGACCTCTCCATTTGAAAAGATTTTAAAAAAAAATCAATTACAAAACGGAATCTAAGATATAAAGAAAATGTTTATACTAAAATAAATTTAAAATTTATTTTACAAAACTACAAATTGTAGAAAAACTAACATTACAAAGATAAGCTAAGAAACAACACAAAAACAAACTAAGGAAAACATTACTGTCAGAATGAAAACTCGACAGAAGGAGGAGATACATTATTGGAATGGGACTTGATAGGAAAAATAAATTATAAAAATCTAAGAAAATAAATTATTAAACAAGACTAAAAATTGTGAAATTTAACTAAAGGAAGAGATTTTAACCAAAATAATAATTATGGAACAACTAAAATTACAAAATAAAATATTTGGAAAGAAGGAACAAATTATAGAACAAGTTTAAAATTTATAAATAAGATAATAAATAATGAAATAAGATTAAAATTATCGAACAACAAAAATTATAAAACAAAAACCATTCATATATATACAAGTGATACAATTTGAAAAACAACTTCTTTGTAATGGTAGAAGTTATACCAAATTTTATTTCTCAGTAGGATCAATCTGTAATCACCAGTTTATCCCTGTGCGAGGAGGGCATGTTGAATAAAATTACCTTCTAACTTTCACCCTCCCAAAAAAAATGTTCCATCCCTGCAACGATGCCAAATTGATGTGTGTTATTTTACACCAATCACTTTGAAATGTCATAGAATTTAACATTCTAACCACGTTGTCAACTTGATGTTAGCACCAAGTCAAATTTATAATAGTAAGTATCAATCTAAAGGATGACAAAGATAAAATGGTTGAAATCCGTAATCGATCGTGAGAACAAGAAAGGAAATTCCGATTTGTGGAGAGTTTGATTAATGATAGGAACAAAATCAAAGCATAGAAACAAAATAATCAAGATCAAATGATAAAATGGAGGGTGTGAGGGGTCACGACCAATATCCATACTTTTACTCAAGAAATAAATCTTAAATATCAATAAATAAATCAGGAACATGTGGGTTGTATCCTTTCATAGCACAATCACACAAGAGTTAGACTTCCCATAAACCCATTGATCCCAATGTTTACAAATCCTCATCCAATAAACTACAACATATAACTATTTGAGATCTCAATGAGATATACATGATTCCTAACCAAAGTTCTAACACACGGATTAGGCTATTATGTAACCATGGGTTATAATAAACAAGTCAAATAGGTATAATAGATCATGATCTAAATTGGGTGACATGCTAAAAGATCATGGGTTCATTCTCAAAAGGGCACAAGATCTCAGCACCCCCAAAATAATATAATTGTCACATAATCGTTCTTACCCCAATCCCAATCCCACTACCTAAATAGTAGTAAAGGGATTGGGGTTAAGAATAGTTCTGTGATAGTTGGTATTAGAGCATACACACTCTCATATGCATTAAGTATATAACGTCTCGAGTCCCTTGAACCCAGAAAACCCTAAAGTCCATAATGGTGAAAATTAAGGTGTCTGGGCTCGGGGTTCTAGCACAATCACCTCATATCCTTCCTAATAGTGGGTAAGGTTCCCCACTCTACCTGGCCTTAATTGATCCAAAATTGGACCTAAAAGTTCTCTTTTGAAACCCTAGAGAGTCTTCCAATTATCTTATCTTCTCTCTAAGGATTATGTAGAGAAAACCTATTAGTTTGAAGTAGGGTGACTCCTCATCTCTTCCTTTCTATGTATCATGACTAGATATGCACTCTACCTATTTTTTTGGGTAGTATGGGAATCAATGAAATTGTGAAATAAATTTTGAAACTATATAGATGCATATCCTATAATTTGATATACTCCTAACTTGACCTATGTGATTAAAAAATGGATGTACCTTTCAGATGGCCCCACAAACTTGTAGTCAAAAGGAAAGACCCTTTGGAACCAATAATGATCGAGAAGGGATGATAGATAAAAGGAAGACAACAAAGAAAAGACATGAAGAGAGGGAAAAGACCATTGACAATAAAAAAGTTCATGATCAATAATGTTGATGGTGATGAGGATGACCCAAGAAAGTCAGCCAACGATGATGCTTGGGAAGTACAAAACAAGATACTAATGGATGCTACGATGAAATGGTAAAGATACACAACATCGATAATTCCTAGAGGAGTCCAAATCCCCATGACTGCCTTTGCCCCTACATCCAAGCATGTAGTCATGGTGATAGAGAAAAAAATAGAGATTGGAATTGCAATGGAGGATGTGTTCAATAGAAAATCTAGTAATTGGTCAGAAGACCGTACCAAGACTCACAAGCAATGAAAGAACCAATGAAATCATTACTAGATCTATATTATGCTCTGTTGATTATGCAACTCTTTGTAACTTTTTGAAACGAACCTTGTACTCACCATATCTTTGAAAATGGAAATTTGATGCCATGTTGTATTGGCTCGCCAGCCTATGATTCAGAACCTATTAATGGATTTTAAAATTCACATCTAAATTGGATCCATTTAATCATCTTTATCTTGAACTTCAATACTCTCAACCATGTGACTTATCATAGAATGATAATGAGAACAGTTAGACATGGATGGACCCTTATCGAATCATGCATGCTCGAATAATTGAATTGTACTTTCTAAATTTGACTCCCCTTAATCCAAATCACATCCCTATATATGACTACCTCTAAATTATCATCATGTTGATTATCTAGAGTTGGAAAGGTAATCCCTTACACCTGATTTTGATTCCTTGACCTAAGTCTCCGATAAATCAAGATTATAAAAATAGTGATTTTTTATCTTGACCCTTGATTTAAATACAATGTTATCTATAGCTTGAGGCTAAATTCCTAGGAAGACCTAAGTCTAGGTCATTCATCAAATCTCAATACCATGGTAATAAAATTGATGATTGATATCACAAATGTTGCTCAAATGTTGCTTGAATATTGCTCAATTGTTTCACGTATATTGAATATGGATGAATGATCTCCCCTAAGGTCTAAATTGGAATCTAAATCCTGAAGTTTTGAAATGATTTGACCTACGATCTTGATGTCCAAACTTTGACTCTTGATATTGATGTAAAAAATCTTGAAACTTGATTATAGTCACCCATGTGGATCTTGAAATCACCCATGATATGCCTAGCATCTTTCATATCCCTAAAAAATCAAATCTTGAAGATGTTGAGTCGATAATGATTTTTTAGGACGGTAATGTTGGTTATATGCATAGGGTTAATTCCTTAAAAATGACCTAGGTTTGGATCATTCACCCAACTTGAATATACTTTATGAATAAATTAATATTGAAATGTTGAAATATTACTAGATTGTTATTATGGGTGGATGACCACACCTATGGTTTGGACATGAATTAAAACCCTAGACTTGCTTGTTTAGAACCCAAAATTCTGATGTTTGAATCTTGAATCTTGAATTATGATATTTTTAGTACATAACCCAATTTAATTCATGATGTATAATCTCGACTTTTGATCCCAATTCTCCCTTAATATGGAGGCATGACTTGAAAGTGAATTCAATTAGTGGACTGTGACCTTTGACCTCTTAATTGATCAATACAAGCTTATTATAAACTATTGATGTGGTTATAATGTTGAGGAAATAATTTTGATTATATATTTGAGTTCCAATATTTAAGGATATGGCTTGGGTTGTATAGTCCAAATTTTGAGGATGTTTATGAATTTTGGGGAAAAAATCCTCTTAAGGAGGAAGGATGTGATAAAGTGAATTTTCCCCTATTTTTGCTTGATTTCATTTTTTTTCCTCATTATATTCACTGATGAACTCAATTTATTATTACTTGGCTACTTGATCAATATTGATACTTAAATTTGAAATATAATGATCTCTGTGGATTTTTATACACATTGTGACACTACAAATTAAGTTAATTCATCACCTTATCTTTTGTTTCTCAAACTTTTTCTAAATGTTTCACACATTTTTGTGAACTTATGATCCATATTTCATCTCATTTGGACATTCCTACAGTTTTCTACAAATTCTTGAAGTTATATACTAAAAACCCCTTTATTTTTCCCTTTTAATTGACCCTTTTTCCAAGTCAGTAATCTGTGGCATAGTCAGGGGGAAAACCTCATCCCTTAGATCTAACCCCCATGGATCCTGGCCTGGTTGTGCACTCGGGCCTTCATCTTCTACCTGCCGCAATCAGCGGGGAGGAGTTAATGAGGGAAAAATTATGCAATCTCTCATTTACAACCAAAGTTTGAAATCCCAAGTAAAGAACTTTGGTCTCGCGATTTAGTTCCTAACAAGCCCTACTTTGATCACCCTTGATGACCTCTTTCACCATCAAAATGTTTACCTTGATTCCCCTTCTCACTCTGGTGACCATGGGTTTCAACCATGGAGTGATCTGGTCCTAACTCTAGCTCCAACACTATAAAAGACCCCCCAAGGACCACTACAATCACACTTTGCTAGAAATCTCACCTTTGCTCACTCTATCGGTCCCTAGAACCATGTATTTGCCTTCCTGATCACCTATTGTTCTCAAAACTCTGCCGCACAGCCCAGATTGGGCATTCTTTCTCCTTGTCTTTTTTCCCCAATCGACCACCTGATACCATCTTGCGAGAGCACGGTGAGTTTGGGTGGGAACTTGGTTGCTGATGTTACAACTCATTCCTAGCTTTATTGGTAATCTTAGAGTTTTAAGATAATCTTAATGCTTATCATGTTTTGTTAGTAAAATTCTATGTTTTGCTTTATCTTAACTTTGGTAGCCTTAAATAATTGTTTGGGAAACTCAAAATCGTGACTTAAACATACTATAAAGATTCGAGTTGGAGTTAACATAGCATTAACACATACATATATGCAAGAAGAGAGTTAATGACAATGAAGAAAATAATTAATAAATGATTTTTTATTTGAGAATATTATTTTGAGATTGTATATAATTCAATTATGAATTCAACATAAAAAGAATGAACCAAATTGGAGTTAAAATGAGAGAGTTATGCCCTTTTTAGTTATCATATACAGAGCACCGCGACCGACGCTGCATTAACACCACAACTGTGACACTGCGTCGATACCGTGATGCTGCATTGACACCGTGACCACGGTCTACACTGTGACCCACGTCGCTGTGTCGACACCGTGACCGCGACCACCGCCGCCCAGGATAGCCAATCGTAAAATGATCATATCTCGAGCAATACTTAATCCGTTTTCAATGAAACAAAGTGTGATGGAATCAAATTTTGATCTTCTATCATCCCAAACATCTTTGTCTATGAGAGGGAGACCTGGAGGGTGATTTTTGTGGTGATTTTTTGGGAAGAATGTGAAAAATGGTGGAAATATAAAAGGGTTGCTATAAATTCGACTTGGTAAGTAATTTTAACCGTCGATCCTTCCTTCTACTCATTTCCCCTTGCTCAGAATCTCTGGTCCAACAAATTTGAGGTTTGGATTAACCTCTGACCTTTGTCTTCTACCTACATCAGACCTCGTTTAGGGTTGAAAGGAAGAAGAAAACCACAGATTTTGCTAGAGTCATGATATGGATTCAAGATCTTCAGAAATGAGCTACATTTTGTAAGCTATTTTCTCACCTTAGGGTGAGTGGGTACTTCCTTCAAATAGTATATTGCATGAAAATGAGTTAAATTATCAATAATCTTCAATTGTTGGTATGCGAGTACAAACCCCAACTTGCCTTTTTGATCTATCTTTTGCAAGATTATATGATATGGATTATTCCTCTGTTGTGATGAATTTCAGATTATAAAATCACATTAGAAATGATTGCTATCTATCTAAATGAGAATTCTTAAATTAATTATAGAGGTTACATGATTATACTGAAATCTAAAATTTTCAGCTATGACTGAAATTGTTGTATAATTGAATAAAGAAGTTTGCCTGGTTGAATCTCCCTGGTTACGAATGATTATTTTATTTGTGTGCATAATATATATATGTCAAATAAGATCTTGGATTTCATATGATGATATCAATGTTTGCTTGATATATCAGTAAGAGCATGGAAACCCTAGTTCAGTTCATTACATGATTTCATATATATATTTGATTATATGTGAATTGCTGAGAGCAATCTTTATTGAATGTTGTTATTATGTATTAAATCCTTATGTGTGTCATGTGATAAGTGAATGAGGTAAATAAAACCCTAAGGATAGGGTGTTCAGTGAAATGAGTATTGTGATATCAATGTTTCTCAGTTTGAGATGTGGTGATGCTTAATAGTTTAGTTGTGGTAAATGTTATAAGATGGTTTATGAAATGAACAGTTTACAAAGATGAACAAAGATATGTTGATGTGATGATTGAATTGTGAATTCAAAGAGTGAATTAGACATGTGGATGCCCTGAACAATGTAGAATCCTCACAGGATGAGGCATGCACTGTGAGGAGGAAACAGTTTCCCAACTAGAGGTAGTCCAGGTCGAGGTAAGATGGAGCACACCAGTAGGGTGCGGGGATCTTGACCAGTAGGGCAGACTCCTTACAATTGTGTGGTACCTAACACTAACCAGATATGTCGGTGGTACCTATGTTACATGTTGAGTGATCAGTAGGTCCACTGATGCACAATAAGACTGTGGGCTTTGACTGACTGCCTGAGTACCCAGGTTGAGAGATGGAGTCTGAGATATCTGACCGGTCCTGTTAGCCACCAAGAGGCAGACGTGCCGAGGCCCGCTACTGATGGGGCCTTACTCAAGAGATAGGCTTAGGAACATGGGTGTGCTTCTAAGTCTTATACATTGATATCATAGCTTGTTGTGATTCTTTCACATGTTGTGGTACACCTCATGTGGGTTCAGGGCATAATAAGATGAATGAGTGGTTAACAAGTGTGTGTAGTTATTCAATTATTCATTATATGTTTATGAATTATTAGTTCTCTTTATGATCAATCAAGCATGTTCATATATTGATTCACTCTTGTAGATATCTAGAGTATCCTTCCATATTTATGATTGTGAATGATTAGACTCTTTAAAGCATATTGATGTTATAATTGATATCAGTTTCTCGATAATAAATCTGTAAATATATAATTGCTTTAAACTATTTCTTTGAAGTACTCATTCATTGAGCGAGTAGGCTCACCCCTCTTCTCATAATTTTTAGGGAAATCATGTGGACTTGAAGAAGGTCAAAGCATTATAGTATATCTACCACATGAGTTAAGTATGAGATTAGTTAAGTTCAGTCGGTCCCTACCACTCTAGGTCCTTGTATAGATGTGAGAGAGTTGTAAATGATGTTTTGTATCTTTATTTCTTAATAAGAGAGAATGTATCTGATTATCATTTCATATGTACATGGAAGTGTGAGAAACAGAATGAATGTATGGATGTGTATCATTAATGTTGAGATCATATTAGAGTAATCAAAGTTTATTTCTATTGTAAAGTTTGTTTATGTGTTGGATGCGTGAAAACAAAGAGTTTGAAATGAATGAAAAAATAATAATCAGGTGTGAACTTTGTATTAAGTATAATCCTCAAACTCATGCCCACATCTCATGATTGTTGGTAATCATGGGATGCAGGCGTGACATATTTTGGTATCAGAGCTTAGGTTGAGTTGTCAGGGACCATTAGGATGGAAAGTCAGAGTTATTAGTGTTGCAGTTAGGATTTGATGTGTCTTTAGCTCTGAAGATAACGGGCCAGGGTATCTAAATACTTAGACCTACAATTTTCTTTCTTTGATGCTTGCATGTCATGAGATATTGGAGGAATAACCATCTGGAACCCGTACAGACTTCAAAAACTTACAGAATAATTCTTTTTCCTCTTTTTTCAAAGTAAAACAAGAAGGTAGAATAGTATTGTTACAACCCCAGTTTTTTTATTCTTTTGGTGAGAAATGTAATTTCTCATAATAAAGATAAATGAACAAATAATGATGTAATTTCTTTTACAATAGCCTTGATGATTGTGTTGTGGGCTTTATTAGCTATTGGGCCCAATAACACGGAAATTCAATTAATTAATGAATAATTGAGAATTTGAGAAAAGAAAGATGTGGAAACCTCTAGAAGGCAAAAGAGTGTAATCCAAAGGTGGATTTCGTGCCTCTTGGGTTCCTTGGGTCCCAAGGAGTCCAAAATTGCAAAGATAAAGTAATAAGAAAAGAAAAGATCAATTAGATATTTCCTTATTAAGAAAGAAATTGAAAACATTGATCAAATGTGGAAAATAAATGAAAAGAGGTATCATGGAGTTATCCTTGATGTATTTTCGTATCCAAAGGATTCTTAATGATAAATGGAATGCCAATGGGGAAAATAAAAAAAAAATAAAGAGAAATCATCAAAAAGGAGATATTTTAATAAGAAATAAACAAGATATGGGAAATAATGGATAAAAGATAAATGAAAGGCTAAGGAATATTACAAAGATGGTATTTCGATCCATTAAGGTTCCTTGAGGTTCAAGGAACTCAAAATAATAATTTAATGACGAGGGGAAGAGAAAATATGTGAGAAATATGTATAATTAAGAGATAACTTGCATATAAAGGAAAGTATATCATACTTTCGATTTTGAGCCCCAAATTTGGTACACACGAGGATTAAGTCTTTATAGATTTTCCTTTAAAATTTGGGATCATTTGGATGTACAGTTTAAGAGAAACGGATTTTTGAAAATCCCTAAAAGGAATGGATAATCTCTAAATATCACAAAGTTTATTTTGACTCAGTGTTATTGTCGTGTGAACTTATGATCGTGGGATTGAGATCCGATGATCAGGAAACCATCTCCTACCTTAAGACAGATCAAGAAAGTCAGAATACGGAGCATGATCTTTCCAAAGCTGATCTCTCACGGTTAAGTGCGTGAGCAAATTTGGAAACCGGCCAGCTGGATTCGTGAGATCCTTGCGGCCATCCCTACCCTAGGTTTCGCCTATCTTGGGGGCATCTAGAAGAACCCCCAAACTAGTAGGACTCTCTCTGGCTGCCTACCCTAGCTATAGGCTATAAAAGAGGATGTAACCCCTCAATGAGATTGAACATGATTCCACGAGATCCTACAGGAACTACAGACCAAGTTCTAGCCCTCAATTCTTCCCTCTCAAACCTCCCTTGAACCGTAGTCCCCCCTTGGTGGCCGTCGGAGACCCCTTTAGTCATCTCAATGACTCTGGCCATGTCAGGAGCAATTAGAAGCACCCATGACTTCGTACGGGTGTGACAGAGGTCATGGAAGCTTAGACATTTGCTTCAGGAAGTTGGATCTCAAAGTCAACATTGAGTTTGACCACGGCCTGACACTGCATCGCGAGCAAGAGTGGGATCACGAGCTTGATGAAGTGACTGACGAAAAGACATCTATGCCCCTGAGTAGAACGCAGCAAGGTAAGGGGTACAATTGTCTTTTAGTTTTCTTTAGTCGTTGCCGCTTGCTGACGTGTCAATCAACCATTGCTTGGAAATTATTAAAATAACATAATTCGTAACTTATTATTGGTAGCTCCAATGGAAATGTGCAAAATATGAAAATTGATCAGGGGAATGTGTAGAGTCCAATAAAAATACTATTACATACTAGTTTTGTTCCTAGTTCGAAAAGTACACAAAGTTAGTAACTTTAATACTTTAAGTGCAATCAAAACCCTAGATGATGATTAGGGATGAGTTCAATTACTTAAGTTGATATTATGAATCAACATTTAACCTTTTGGAATACAATGGATAATATGAATCTGATTTGAGTTTAAAAACATGCGATTTGCGTAATCAGGGTGTTATGACAAAGAAAGTGCAATAATGGGCCTAAAAGCCCTAATGATGAGTAATATGACTTTAATGAATTTTATTTCGAGGATATGAATATCTTAAATAGACATATATTGACCTAAAGTTTAATTAAGAATCCTTGGAATAGATAACTTCAAGAGATAAAGTTTTAATATGTAAAAAGGAGGTTTTAAGGTCTCATATGAGTGAAGATACACTTGAAAATCTAGAAACCCTAATCTAGGTGTTTTTGACTTTAATAAGCTATGATTTGAAATCTTATGTATAAGATGAAGTTAGAACTAATCGTAAGCCATATTGGTAATAAAGAGGCTTAGATATGAATGACTAAGTAATTAGGGTTTTGGAACATGGAAACAGTGGTTTAGGGTTTAGTTGACCTAAAAGGTAAAGGTTAAGAGACGAATATAAAGAACATTAGGAAAAACCCTAATTCAGCTTAGGAACACCCTAGAAGGGAATTCCAATTCAATAAAGTAAGAGCATGATGAACATATGAGTAATTAGATTGCACATGTTTTCCAGGTTTCTTGTTGTTCCTGTTTGATTGGGATGATTGGTTGCCTGGCTTGGTTGGCTGTTTGATTAATTGGATATTCTGCTTACAAACTTTGAGACTTCCAAATCAGGTATGTGGTTAATTATGGTTAATTACATTAGTTTCCAGAGGGTTTTCTGAAAGTTTCCTCGCATTGAATGCAACCTAAATAGTTGGATGTTCATACTTGCAAAACTATAAAGTCACTATGGTTACCACAATTATAAATAAGTGTGTATTCTCGCACCTACATGCTACCCTATTGGATGATGCCAAAGGTCAGGCCCAGGAGGGTAGACCAATGGGCACCATGAGTGGTAATCCCAGACACCAAGCTCGAGATTGAGAAGGTGGTCTTTATAGAATGATTAACAGGCACTATGAAGGGTGACCCCAGGCACCAAGCTCGGGATTGAGAAGGTGGCCTTAAGTCATTGGCAAAAGAAACCCTAAGATGGGTATGCCAAGGTTAGGGCAAAAGCGGTGGAGAATGTCATACTACAAAGCATAAATTGGCTTGTTAATTAACTTGATTGTAATAATTAGCTTGTTATCCATATTTGCAAAAAACTTTGTTGTCCCCACATACCAGTATATTCTGATATGTTGACCGACGTTTTGTTTGTCGAAGTTTTAGGTATAACTATGAAAAGAACAAATAGTAAAGCATCATATTGTGAAAATAAGAAATAAAGTGCAAGGAGGATTAGATAGAATAATCCAAGCTGTGGATAGATAGATTTCCAAAGTTTTTAAAAGTATGCAAAGTTTTATTTTATACCAGTTTTCAGTTTAGTTGGTAAACTTTGGTAATTGTTATTGATTATCTATCGAACCTTTGATCTGGGTTATTGGATAACGGCTCTGACCTTTCGATCTCCCTTAATTGGGGGTTACTAGGAGGTGGGGTTGTTACAATTGGTACCAGAGCATAGGTTCCTCATTTAATCTTAATAATTATTTAATTTTACAAACTCCATAGAACCAGAGGGAGTTATTAGAGGATTGTTCGAAAGACTGAGGTGTCTAGAAAAGGATCACGTCTGGGGGCTGACAATATTTTCCTCCGCACCTCTAGTCGGAATACGAGGACTCCCGGATTGTGTGACTGCCTAGCCGATGTCTTAGGATATGACTCAAAATAAGATACCTTTAGGACTCTCTCATCTTTTCATCCCTTCTCAAATCAAATTCTCTAAGGACCTTAAGGATTAGGGTTTTCTCTCTTCTCCTCACCCTCTTGAGGTATGGGTAAGGTTGATAATGGTTAAGGGATCCTCCACCAAATTAATAAAAACCATGTAAATAAGATGTCATGGAGATAAGCTTAATAGAGTAAGCGTAAAAGAGTAGATACATGCTTAGGTTGTATGAAACGAGTTGTCATTTCCCTCAAGAGAGACCTGAGGATGGACCTCCTTGGCAGGAGGATGAGTAGAGAGAGTTAGTCTTGGAGGTAGAGACCTCCATTAAAAGTAAAGACCTAGCACGTCCTCTGAGGATGATGTTAACCCTAACCCTAAGTGGAGGTTAGAGAGAGAGATGACATGTTGAGTTAGATGTCATGGTAAACCAGGCATTTGGATAGACATGCCTTGGATGCCATATGAGCCATGAGAGGTTGGATGATCGAGTACCTTTCGCAACCCAACCCTAGGAAGCGTCGTGCATGTTTGCACAAAAGATAGGTCCTTCATGGATGAGGTTAGAGAAGAACCTATAGAAACCTTATGAGCTGTTGCAAGTAGGATATAGCATGCACCCAGAGTACATCAGTGGTACGAGCAGTAAGTTAAAACCCTGGCCAGAAGGGCACGATGGATAGCTTATGAGATAAGAATAAAGAACTAAGGATAATCTTGAGAAAACATAAGTTCGAGCATAGGCTTCACCCATGTAGAGGCATGCTTGTGAGCTTGATCCTTCATGGAGATAGGACCTCTAATAGTAAGGTTGGATGTGGAGTTAGCTCTAGAGAGAGAGAAAGTAGGAACCAAGCAAGAAGGTTGGAAGCCTAAAACCCTGAGATATGAGGAACGGTGGGGAGTTGAGGATGATACGACCTAAGTGGATGGTTGTGGTTGCCTCATGCATGACCCGTGAAGGTGATTGATATCTTGGTCACTTTTAGAGGAACCAAATCCTAGAGAGAGGATGAGGCTTCTGGCACCTATGTGCTTGTGGTATAGGTGTTTACCTTCTAAGATAGAAAGAAGAGTTCCTTAGACCCTGAAGAGGTTTAGTAATGGGTTGTGAATCCTTATACCTTGTTGGTTGTCCTTGAGGAGGACTCCACTCTGAAATATTGCTCGAGTAGAAGGATGATAGGAAGTGCATGTCATACCTTATACATGTTTGGTTCGTGGTTAAGAGGTTGAGCATGCAGTTGGACACCCAAAGGTGAACTAAGGGTTCCTAGGCCTAAGAGGGGAAGCACTGAACCCGATGCTCATGAGGAGATTTGAGTCTCTATAGTTTTGAGCATGGTACTCCTCATGTGTAGAGGTAAAGGAAGCCCCTTAAGTTAAGGGTATGTTTAATGAACCCCTCACAACTAAGTTGATCTAAAGTTGAGGAAAGAGAACAAGTATGACCTAGCATGGTTTAATAGGTGGTCTTCTTGTGATTTAGTAGTTGTTGGGTTAGGCATGCTCATGTGAATGAAAACCTTAAGGACGGTTGTGACCTTGTGATAACACCAAATTTTTGATGTTTTTGGCCCTTATTTTGTTATCAAATCTGCCCTTTTAAACTATTTTCCTCTCCTTTTTGTCATGTTTTTGAATAAACAGGCCTCGCTATGCTCTTAACTCGATTTTATCATCTTTTGTAGAGTTTTCCTTGATTTTTAACTCATTTATCAGCAAAAAGGCCCGTCCCGTCCCACGAACATGTTCCACCGGCATCAGCCCACCATACCAACCAACCGGCCGATACGCTCAGTGCCCGACAGGGCCGTATGATACACTACCATGCGACACGACGGTGCTGCGTAAGAGGAAGCGGACAAGTGATACGCCATTTACCCGACAGGGAGCCGAACTCGCCATGACTGCCGAAGCGTGTTGCGCGATACAGGCCACCCACCGGCAGGCGCCACTCGTCACGTTGACCGACACGCTCCCAGCCTGACATCCTTGTGACGGGTGACGAGCATATCGGGCACCCCTGAATCCGCGATAATAAGAGTTGATGAAGAACACATGGCGTCCGGAGCACCATAACTTCCCCCAACTACTGCCTATAAATAGCAACTACAAGACTCCGATGGGACGGGTCGGAATCTCTCGAAAGACAACTTAGGAAAGCATCTGGAGCTAGCGTGTCATGCCTCAGAGGTGTGTCGGGTGATTCTAGGTGAGAACTTCCCCATCCCGAGAGGGAGGGAATGGTTCACTTAGGGTCGGCCTCGGGCACCGCTGCAGGCCGATATCGGCCAACAAGGATGCTCGATAGGAGTACCCGATATTGGAAGCAACACTCTGGCCCGACACGATACCAAGCCCGATACGCATCACCAGTCACGGCGTGTCGCCTGAGATGGTGCCACCCGAAATGATCATATCGGGCATGGACGCCTCGCACGATACATCTTCCCATCATGAGCGTGTCGCCCGAGAGGGTGTGCCACTTGACACGGGTGTATCGGGCAAGGCTCCTGCCCGGTATCGGGCTGGAGGGTCTGCTACTGCCTGTCGCCCTTCTAAATCAAGAAGGCGGCATTTATCTTTATTTATTTCAGTCATTTACTTTCCTTTACTTATGCAATGTAACCAAACCCTTTTATGCTAATGGAGTTAGAAGAGTTTTAATTACCTGCTCCTTTATGTTTGGCCCCTTTTGTTGGATGATTGCTATGTTTAACATCTGAACTCTAGCTTGTACGCTTGGATCGCATTTCGATTAGCTACCTAATCGTGTTTCCCGTTGCAGCAACCTCGAGAGAGGTGTTGTGGCTCTAGTGTTTGGTCCGATACTGGAGTACGAGAGTGCCTAGGATCGGAATTGCTTTAGTGACCTTTCCACCTTAACCTAAGCCCAGCAACCTCAAGAGGGGTGTTGACGCTTAGTTAGAGGTACCCGCTTCGAGAGGAGGGGTACAGGATGTTTCTACTGCCGCTTGTTTTACCAAAGCATTCTCCTTTGTTCCTTACTAAAGCGGTAGTATTATCTCTCTGTTTCCGTTGCACGAAAACCCCTAAAAACTGATAAACCTCTAAAATCTTAATTTTCCTCGTAGCTCCAGTTGGAGATAGTTTTCTTTTGTTTTATTGATCTTAGCATGTTGTTCCCTTGGGGAACTTTATCATCTCCTTATCTGTACCAGACTGTAACGTGTCGATTCCGTGTTCCTAACACTACAACCCTTGTCCCTTTATTCAACCCCGTATATCTACTTTGACCCCGAAAATAAAGTTGTGGGAGCCTAGAAGGTTTCGGTTTATTAATTTAAAAGTCCGACTACTTCAAATCCGCTCCACTTTTCGGACGCGCGATTTAGGCCAATCAACTTTTTGGCGCCGTTTCCGGGGACAAGGAAAAATGGTACTGTTGACGAACCTGAATCCACTAACTACACTCCAGTGCCTCAAGCTTAGAAATGAGCTTGACAGCACTTTCTTTTTCCTTTTTTTATTATTAACACAGGTTTTCTAACTTGATTTTTCATGCTATTCAGCTACTCAGAAGGGAGGCGCTCTGCTCAAATGAGCACCAACATCACCAGACATGCAGCCTCGCATTGAACAACCTCATTCAGAAGGTGAGCGACACAGGAGAGCTAGGCCTCATTTGCCTCCACCTGAAGATAATGACCGGTATGATGGCGATCATCAACCTGAAGATCCTGAAACTGAATAGTTCGAGGATGACCATCGCCGGGATAGACGTCGTCATCACCGGAGGCACAGAAGGAATCAAAATAATCAAGATCAGAATCAGGGAGACAGTGACAGTGATGATTCTAATGAAGAAGAAAAGACCCTAAGGGAGTTAGCTTCCACCAAGGCTAACAATTCCAGATACCATGTTGTCGTCCCGAGATTCAATGCAGCCAACTTCGAGCTAAAGCCATCAGTCATCTCTATGATCCAGAACAAGAGCTTTAGAGGGAGCTCAAAGAATGATAATCCCTATCACCATTTAGATGCTTTTAAGAACATCTGTGAAACCATCAAGATGCGGGGAGTCCCACAGGAGGTGATCTATTGCAAGGGTTTCATCTTTTCTTTGGAAGATAAGGCTCTATCATGGTACCTGGGGCTGCCACACCAAGCTCTTAACGGATGGAGTGCACTGGCGGATGCCTTTGTAAACAAGTTTTATCCTACCGAGAAAACTGTCTGGAATAGACAGAGGATCACATATTTCATGCAAAAGCCAAACGAGAATCTCAACGATGCCTGGGAACGATATCAGGAATATCAGAGGGACTGCCCTCATCACAACTATAAGAAAGGTTTCTTGATAATTACCTTTGACAATGGTGTAACCCCTGAGGAAAGGGTTTCGCTAAATGCAGCAGCAGGCAGTGACTTTCTGGGGAAGAATCTGAGCAGATCTGAGAAGATCATCAAGAACATAGCTGAGTTGCAAGCCGACACTTACTACAATAGATCAGACAGGGGACATGCTAAGAAGGCTAGTGAAGGACCTTCATTTGAATCCAAGTCTCTGGAAACTATCACCTCTCAGATCCAGAGGATAGCCACTGATGTGAAACAACTGAAAGAATCTAGTGGAAAGGGGAAGAAACAAGTCGAAAAGGTCATGAAATGTGTCACCTGTGGAGAAGGTGGACACGGGGTAGATAACTGTATCTACACCCGACCCGACGAGTCGACCGAAAGTGAATCTGAGGCTGAGGAGACTGAGAATGTCTCTTTTGTTAATTTCAAGAGGCCAGATCATCCTGGTTTTAGCTATGGCGACAAGGATGCACCTGAAAACTCGCATCAGCTGCATAATCTCACCAAGCGGCCCCAAGTTTTTTAGAAAAGGGGAGGACCAAGTCAATTCACTAGAACCACTTCTTTCTAGTCAAACAAAGGAAATTTCCAAGGACAAGGAAAGTACCAAGGCCGCTAAGCGGCGAACACCAGTCAAGGACAAAGTCAAGCCAAGGAGCAAGGTCAAGACAAGGTTTCGAACCAATCAGACTTGGTTAGCCAGTTGTTTGATTTTGTAAAGAGACAAGATACCATCAATAACCAACTGGCGCATAGTGCACTTTCAAATTCGGGAGTTTTGAACTCAATGCAATTCCAGATGGCGGATATGCAGATGCATCAACGCCAACTCGATCAACAGTTGGCCCAGATGGACGAATTGATAAAGAATCCCACGAGAAAGATACTCTCCGACATTGAATCTGCTAGAACGGCAGTGCTGAGATCTGGAAGGACAGTGGATCATCATGAGGAAGCCAGACTAGAACTTGAATCGAGGACTATGGATGCAAATCCCACAGAAGGTGACAATCGACAAGATGATGGTAGAGAACCAGAACAGAGATCCTTTGAGGAGTTATCTGGTAGGAGAAGCCCTTACTCTCCCAAGCTTCCTTTTCCATACAAGTTGATAAAGGCACACCTTAAGAAGCACCACAAGAAGTTCATGGAATCAATCAAGAAACTTCATCTCGAATTTCCTTTTTTGGACGCCTTAGAAGAGATGTCGACTTATGCTAAGTTTCTCAAAGACTTGATTACTAAGAACAGAAGAGGAGGAAGGATTGAAACTATGCATCTAGCAAATATGTCCTCTGCTTTCGTAAAATCAGATTTGCCCAACAAAAAGAAAGATTATGGGGCTTTCACAATTCCTTTCGCCATCGGAGATAACGTCGAACAAAAAGGTCTTTCCGATTTAGGGGCTAGTATTAGCCTTATGCCCCTAAGCTTCACGCAGAGATTAGGTTTGACTGATATGGTCAGAACCAATATGAGAATTGAATTAGCAGATCATACCTTTAAAAGGCATGTTGGCATTGTTGAAGATGTACCAATCCGGGTAGGAAGTTTCTTCATTCCGTGTGATATAGTTTTCATTGATACCATGGAGGACCCCCGCTGTCCCATCACCTTTGGACGTCCTTTCTTGGCTACAGGAAGGGCGTTGATCGATGTTGTTGAGGGAATAATCACCCTAAGGGTAAGAAATGACCACTTAGACTTTAAAGTAAAGGATGCGATGAGAGGACCATACCTGTCGGAGTCTGCTTGCTTTGCGGACAGCTACAACCAGTTCTGCGAAGAGGTAGAAGAAGACATCTTGATGGTGGATCCTCTCGTGAGGGCGATAAGCAGTCAAGATTCTGACTTTGAAAGTCCAAAAGTTGTGGAGTTTCTCAACTTTCTTAACCAGTCTGATGAAGACTTGAGCAACGGGGATGAGGTGGTGGAAACTGTTAAGTTTGCCTCTCTTGAGGAGGTGCCGCAAGAAAGGTCACCCAAGGCCAAGCCTGAGTTGAAGCAGTTACCAGAAGGGTTGAAATATGAATTTCTTGATCGAGAGGAAAGGAACCCTATCATCGTCAACGCCAATCTTATAAAAGATCATTTGGACAGACTTATTAAGGAGTTAAGACTCCATAGGCGGGCTATAGGATACTCGGTAGAAGATATCAAAGGCCTTATCTCTGCTTTGTGTATGCATCGCATCAATTTGGAGGAATCCACCAAACCTCTGGCTCAACCCCAGAGAAAGTTGAATCAGATGCTGAAATAAGTCATCAAGAAAGAGGTAATCAAGTTGAGGGATGTTGGGATCATTTACCCAATCAGCGATAGTAACTGGGTAAGCCTGATCCACGTAGTACCCAAGAAGGGTGGTATAATAGTGGTAAAGGGAGATAAAGGCGATGAGGTGGTGGTTAGGACCGTCACAGGATGGAGAATGTGCATAGACTACAGAAAGCTAAACCAGGCTACAAAAAAAGATCATTTTCTGCTACCTTTTATTGATCAAGTTCTTGAAAGACTAGCGCATCATGACTTTTTCTATTTCTTGGATGGTTTTTCAGGATTTTATCAGGTCCCCATCCTGCCAGATGACCAAGAGAAGACAACTTTTACCTACCTCTAAGGCACCTACGCCTTCAGGAGGATGCCCTTCGGCCTGTGCAACGCTCCCGCTACGTTTCAACGCTGCATGATATCAATGTTCTCAGATTTTCTGGAGGATATCGTGGAAGTTTTCATAGACGATTTTTCTGTCTATGGAAAAGACTTTGATACCTGCTTGAAAACCCTCTCTTTGGTTCTACAACGATGCGAGGAGAAGAGTTTGGTTTTAAATTGAGAGAAGTGCCATTTTATGGTATATGAAGGCATCATACTGGGACATAAAGTTTCAAGGTGTGACATCGAGGTGGACGTTAGCAAGGTTGAACCATATCCAAGCTTCCTCCACCAAAGTCTGTGACGGGAGTGAGGAGCTTCCTCGAGCACGCCGACTACTACCGAAGATTTATAAAGGACTTCTCATGGATTTCAAAACCGTTGTCCAATCTTCTGGTAAAAGATGTTGAATTTGTTTTATCTGATGATTGTCTAATCACTTTTCAAGCTTTAAAGGATGCTCTTGTCTCACCACCTATCCTCCAAGCTCCAGATTGGGATTTACCTTTCGAGCTTATGTGCAACGCCAGTGACTATGCAATAGGAGCGGTCCTGGGGCAAAAAAAGGATAAAAAGCACCATGTAATCTGCTACGCTAGTCGCACGTTGGACGAAGATTAGGTAAATTATACAACTACAGAGAAAGAGATGCTCGCAATAGTCTTCACTTTTGATAAGTTCAGATTGTACCTCATTCGAGCAAAGGTCAAAGTATACACAGATCATGGGGCTATAAGATACCTCATGCAGAAGAAAGATACAAAGCCCAAGCTATTGAGGTGGGCCTTGTTGTTACAAGAGTTCGACCATAAGATAGTCGATAAGAAGGGTGCAAAAAATGTGGTCGCTGACCACTTATCAAGGATCGTTGTAGAAGGACAGAGGGAATTGCCCATTAATGACATTTATGCCGACGAAGCTTTGATGATGATTGAAACCAAGGAAGAGAACTTACCCTGGTTTGCAGATATCTATAACTATCTTGCCTGTGGATAACTGCCCCCTGACATAACTTATAACCAAAAGAAGAAGTTGTTCGCGGATGTGAAGAATTACTATTGGGATGATCCTCTCCTTTTCAGAAGATGTGCTGATAACTTGTACCGGAGATGCATTCCCGAAGAAGAGATCTCGAACATTCTGAAAGAGTGTCATGACTCCCCTTATAAAGGACATCTGGGCAGCGAAAGGACTGCTGCCAAAGTGCTACAATTAGGTTTTTACTAGCCCTCTTTATTCAAAGATGTTGTACAATATGTAAAGGTCTGTAAAGAGTGCCAATTGACGGGAAATATTGGACGAAGAAATGAGATGCCAATGGAAAATTGGGTTGAAGTGGAGATCTTCGATGTATGGGGGATTGACTACATGGGACCGTTTTCCCCCATTAAGGGGGTATCATTACATTCTAGTGGCAGTAGATTATGTATCAAAATGGGTAGAAGTTGTTGCGACTCAAACGTGCGACGCTAAGTCAGTGATCAAGTTGTTCAAAAAGACGATTTTCCCTCGATTCGATGTACCCCATACTGTAATAAGCGGCGGTGGGTCGCATTTCGGATAAATACAGTTGGAAGTGCTCCTACGAAAGTATGGAGTTAAACACAAGATCGCTATGCCCTACCACCCACAACCTTCCGGGCAGCTAGAGGTTTCGAATAGACAAATCAAGCAGATTCTGGAAAAGACTGTCAATCGGACGAGGAAGGATTGGTCAATGAAGCTTGACGACGTACTTTGGGCCTACATGAATGCCTATAAAATGCCCATTGGAACCACCCCCTATAAGTTGATCTACGGAAAATCCTTTCATCTACCCCTTGAGCTGGAACACAAGGCCCTTTGGGCAATTAAATTCTTGAATATGGATCTGGAGAAGGCGGGAGAAAAATGATATTTGCAGTTGCAAGAACTCGAAGAATTACGGATGCATGCTTATGAGAATGCAAAGATCTATAAACAGAGGACGAAGGTGTGGCATGATGCCCACCTGAGGAGGAAGGACGTATGTGAAGGTGATAAAGTTATATTATTTAAATCTTCCATCCGTCTTTTTCCAGGAAAGTTACAAACGAGATGGTTCAGACCGTTCACTGTATCAAAGATATACCCATCCGGAATGATGGAGCTATTTGACAAAGATGATCCATCCAAGGTTTTTAAAGTGAACGGGCATAGGGTGAAAAGGTACTATGAAGACAATGCTTTTGTTAGGAGGACAGAGATCAACTTGCAAGATATGGATACTGCTGAAGGCGGGAAGTGAAGGACCTAGAGTGGTCGAGCTGGCGAAGCAAACTATAGCACCCCTTGGGAGGCAGCCCGAGCTTTTACTTTTCCTAGAATAGGATGTTATTTACTTTCTTGCAAGAAAAACATTATTAACATTTGGACTGTAATAAGGCCCGAGTCATCGCATGCACCACGTGCGCTGACTCTTCTGTTTTATGGGCCACTGCTCTATTTTATGAAAGCATTTATGATTAATACTATCTGAGGCCGGGAACTTAACCTTAGGCCAATGATGTTTTACCCATCAATTTCTTTTTCCTTCGCTTTGTTTTTAAGTTTTTCATCTAGATTTTTTCCCTGAGGACCTTGTATCAGGCAAAGTATCTCCTTTTTTTTCCTAATCATATCGGGCAGCAACTCAGCCGGCACGCAGAATGCGCTCATATCGGGCATCGCATAAGCCGTGTCGGACGACACGCCAGGGCGGCAAGCACCCGTATCGGGCAAGATTAGTAATTAACCTTGATTAGACGGATGGGACCGCTTGTCTCGGGAATGGCTTGTCTCAACGGCCGACACGCACCCCGGATTTGCCCATTTTACCCCCGGTTGGGATTGCTATATATAGTACGGAGGTTTTACCGTGTTGGGCTACTACTTTTACTCTTCTAGCTACCCGTATCATGCAGTAATTTCTTTCCTTGCTCGTGTGTCATCCAACTAGTTTTTGCTCTCGTGTCGCGAAAGAGATTCAGATAGTAAAGGTATAGCCCGACAACCTGCTTGCTCGACACGAGTTTCATATCGCGTGCAGCGTATCGAGTTGACGACTTTAGTTGATTTTTCTTGTGTCGCCCGACACATGAGTCGTGCGACACATCTCTAACTCGCGCTTGCCCGACACCCTATTCAAGCGATAGCCATGTCGCCCATCCTTGTGTTGTTCTTGTTGTCGGGCGACACGTTTTTATATCAGGGAAGACCCTATCGAGCATTTTGTTTCACGTGACCGTGGCCCGACACACCTGTGTCGGGCAACGGGTTTGACGCGCAGTTTTTCTCCGTATCGTCTAGTTTTGTATTGCCTAGATCTTCTTTCAACGGATGACACAATGTCTCGTATCGGGCGTGAGCCTATGGTGATTTCTTTGAGAACTTCATATCGCCCGACACGAGCGTATTGGGCAAACATCATATCGCCGAGTGTGACGCGCGGTATGGTTGTGTCGGGTAGTTTTTGTATCGGGTCAACTTTGGGTTTATACCTACTTAATATCGGAAATTTAAATGATCAATGAACTTGTTTAATGATAACAGATATGCCCCATACAAAGCAGACCATCATTCGAGTTGAAGAACACGGCAGAAGAATCGACACTGAGGCCGTAGCTAGAGCAACAACGGTCAGGCAGAAACGCCCAAATCTCGAGGTGGCTGGGCCATCAACTGCTGAAAAGAGAGAGAGGACAGACGGAGTAACGGTTCCAGTAACAGCTTCAACCACAGCGGAAGAACCCTTGGATCACACACCAAGAAGGATCTTGCTAAGAGATAACGAGCATGGACGTCGGTACTCAGAACTGGTGACTAAAATATATAGGATGAGTAGATTCTACCACCAGTCTTCCTTCATTCAATTGGGTATTTTCGAAAGATTGGAGAATGTCCTCGTCACAGCAGGACTGAGGAAGATATGCCTCAGCCACTCCACCTCCTACACCGAACTCACAAACGAGTTCATGTCGTCCCTCCGCCGAGTAAAGAATATAGCTGAGGATGTTGAAGAATATGGCGGGGCAGACAGACTGCAAGGGCGGCTGTACAACTCGGAGCACGTCATCTCCGAAAAGTTGTTGAATGAGATCTTCTCTTCCAACGAGGAGGAGAAGAAGCTGCTGAATAACAGTGAAAGGATCACCGAAGGAGACGGGTTCAACCCCGTGGAGCTCTGGAAGAGGCTAACCGGCGAGTCATCATACAAGCCAGGAAGCAAGGTGGCGGTAGTGCACTCCTGTTTCTGGAGGATAGTGCACAAGCTGGTAGCATGCCTGCTTTTCAGCAAAAATGAGTCCAGCAACGTCTACACTGAAGAACTCCACCTAATGTGGAACATGATGTAGGGAAAGGTGATCAATCTGGGGTGTTTCTTACTGAACAGGCTGCACCCGATAAAGGATGCCACCAAGGAAAACTGCATGGGTGGCGTCGTCAATCTGATCACGGTTGGGTTAGGATACCTGAGGGAACTGCACAGTCTTTCGAGGACTAGGGACGACGAGTTGATCAACCTCAAGTACCTCATGAGGGTCGGCATCATAAAGAAGGAGGGGAGAAGCTACTTCTTCAAGTTCGCAAAGACAAGCACCCTCCTTCCACTCCCTCACTGCGCCGCCTATGACACAGAAAAGATGGTCTTCACCGCAGCAGAAATCGAAGCTGTGGCGGTAGAAGCAGCTTATGCTGCCACCACCGGTATTCAAGAAAGGGTGGCTACGAGAGGAGAATCAATCCCTCTCGACCCAAGGCAGGACAAAATTTCAATGACCTTTGCCGAGTTGGCCGCCACTCCAGAGCCACCGACGATAGTAGTTGATAGAGTTGTCATCGCTCCTGCCATCCCAGCCACGATCATGACAATACCTGTCGTGGCTGAAGAAAGACCGGCAATCGTTGAGATTGTCAAGACAACCAGGGCAGAAACAACAGTACAAGCCCCGGAGGGAGCTGTCACGGAAGAGACAGCCACATCTTCCGAAGCTCCTGTGGTGCCTTTAGAGGCAGAAGAAGAAGCACATCTGGACGCCAGTAACGAGGTGTTCGCCGAGATCCTTGAGATGGAGCTTGGAGCTGCACAGCTAACGCCGACACCGCCGTCAGTGCCCCCTATAGCAGTGGCTAAAGAGATCGTCGACAACATAGAGGTGGAGCAGCATCCACCCAGACCGTGGCCTTCTCCACCATGACAAGATGGCGAGGCAGTGACGGCCGCAAGGGCACTAACGCCTCGCCCAGCAACATCCACCCTGCAGACAATCGAGATAGGTTCTACCTCGTCGGGTAGACCCTCGCGCGAGAGGAGTATAGTGAGGACGAGAGGAAGATCTATGGGAGCCCCTCCATCACTCGGGAAAATGTTGGGGCATGAACTCGACCACTTGCGGGAGGTAACAGAAAGCTACTCCGCTACATTTACTTCTCTAACCCGCAAGTTTTCATTTTTCCAGCAGAGGCTGAATAGCTAGGAACGAGAATTGCTGACTCTAGTTGGCCTTCCCGGCCAACTAGAGGCACTCAACGCCACGCTTCAGCAGGCGCTCCTGTGTCTTGACGTGATCGAGGAGAGGTTGAATAGGGGAGACGACCATCCACGCCCAAGGCAGCCGAGAAGGTCTCTGTCACCTCCTGGCTCAGGCTCTCAACCTTCCTCGTCAACAGCCTCCTCAAGATCATCATCCTCTTCCTCCTCAAGCATGCCATCCCCAACACCCGACGAAGGGACACCACAAAGATCGGCCAACGGAGCTCCAACAGGACAGGAGAGCTCCCGTTATCTGGAAGAAGCAACTCCCTCAGTCCCCCTGGATGAAGCTGAAGATGACAACGAAGACATCAACGTCGGTGAGGACTCTTCTGATAAATCAGAGGGAGAAGGGGGGGGGGGGACATATGCGCTGCCAATGAAGGACACCCCCCCAGAGGAAGACGCTCGGCGGAAGATGAATTCTCTGCACCGTCAAAGCTACCTACCTTTGAGATGACCAACTTCGACAGAAGGGTCATCGGCTACCTGTCGATCAGGGACCAGAAGTTGTTGAATAAGGTCTTGAGGTCACATAGAGATGAAGAAGACGTCGTCTGGAGTGACTGCTACTTCTCCGTACGATGGGGAGAACTCAGAAGCATATTCCGCTCACCAGCTGTCGTCGGCAAAAAGTTGTTTAGGGTCCTATAAGGTGCAATAATATAGAACATCAGCACCGGGACAGGTCGGGGAACAATATACAACGCCACCCCAACCTTGGCAAGAAGACTAATGATGGGAGTGCCAGACTCAATTGCAGTGGCCAACATGCTACAAAACATCGAAGAGCACAATACAAACATCATGTTGGCCCCGTACAAGCACTGAAACATGTGGTTTCTGTGTGTGGCAGACCTCCGGAATCATGACGTCCAGCTGCTCAGCTGCTGCAATGAGGAGGTGCCACGCTCCAGGCATATCTTCAGCCGCCCAGAAGACAAACATCTCAGGCTTCTACCACTGCGTCTTCTACAAACCATCAAGCAAGGTGTCCAACATCACAGAGGCATTTGGAACTTCTTCTCTATCGGAGACTTCCCCGTCTAAGCAGAAGAGGGAAGCGGAAACAGCGCCTTCGTCGTCTTACGCGCCATGGAGTTGCTCAACATTTTCAGATACATAAGGCATATCCAGGGCCAAACCTTTTACCACCTCAGGAGCATATACACCATGTTGCTGATCAAAGACAGGCGCTACTTCCAAGACGTAGGGGTACCAGAGAGGTTGTTGGACACAGACCTAGAAGGTGAATCTTCGCAGCCCAGCAGCACTCCAGAGAAAGAAGCTGAGATAGGAACTGACGTCTATGGGGTAGGCAAGCAGTTAGAGATCCTGTGGGAGGTGCACGGATTCGAAGACCATGCTTTGCCTGAAACATCATAAGGATTGATCAACAATTTTGACTGCTTCTCGTGCCCTACTCTCACGTAGGAGAAGGTTAATGAAATTCTTCTAAAGTTAGCTGATTCTACCCCGGCGGATGTCATCTACGAGGCAGGCAGTGTCATAGTCCCAGTTGATGACTTAAGAGACATGGTAAAAGATGGAGGATGATTGGCGATATCTGTGGCGGCCGCCTACATCCAAACGCTACAGACAAAGTTTGAACATGCATACATTTCTCATCCAATGTTGTTCAACGACACCTGCCTTGTTGATGAATCAGGAGCAAAGCAATCATTTATGGCAGAGTTGGAGCGTAGGGTTCCACGCACAATCTTCCTGCCAATCCTGCATTACCACCACTGGATGCTTCTGACGATGTACACTCGCCAACGAGCAGGAATCTTCTACAATAGCTCAGACAGCAACAAATATCATCTAGTGCAGTGTACATCAACAGCGTTGACCTCCCTCTAGCGCTTAGTACAAAAATACTCTGACGAGATGGCAGTGCTGATACAACCATTCCTGGAGACGACAACAAGCAAATGGCACGAGCTCTAGTTCTGCCACCGTAGTCCGCAACAAATCCATCTATCCAACGACTGCGGGATCTTTGTCTTGGAATGGATATCAAATGAAGAGACACCTGACCAGCTCCACCACATCGACTACCACAAAAAACAAGGAGAATATGTGTGGGAGCTTCTATCTGGCGCAGGCGTGCTCACCAGCTAACCCTCACTGGGTTAACATTACCCTACCTTATCCACTTCACAACTCTGGGACAGAGTGTGGAGTAAGTTTGGGGGGTACCATGTACCAGTGAGGGAGGTATAAAAAAAATTCTTCAAACTCCATCCTTTTTGTTCTTTTGTTTTTCTCCTATATCATGTGTACTTATACATATACATGCTCATACAAAAAAAATTGCTTATTTTGTCTCCATACATATGTACAAAGACACTATATAGTAAAAACCTGATACGACTTCTTTCCAGTTTGTTTTCTATGTGCCCAAGGAGATGTAGGTTTTGTTATGTCTTTATGATAATGCAGCCTCAAACAAAAAAAGACTACGACTTTCCACGCCAAAAATTTCAAAAAATAATCTCGCAATAGCTAAGAGACGTGTATGCAGAAGGAAAAAGCTGCCCAAACAGTAAAAATTCCTCTTGTTTTCCTTTACCCAACAAAAATCCCAAAAAGAGAGAATAGCCTTATGAGAGTGAATAAAAGCATGAGAGTTGTGCAAAATTAAAAAAAAATTATACACACTTGTTTTCCAAAAGTACCCATCTTTAGGCATGGTAGATCTGGGGCAGTGGTACGTAGGATGTGAAATCACTTCTCTAAAGCCAACTGGCTTGGACTGCAGGGACCACTCACCCGCTAACGGACCCGTACCTGGATGGACTGATGGGAAACAAGAAAAACCAAAAAATCCTTAAGCCTACCCAAACACAAAACTTTCTGTCCCGAAAAGGTATTTGGTGTGAAAGCTAACTTCGAAATCATGCACCCAAGTCTCGCTGAAGCTGTGGAGACAATTTTTGCTTAAATAAGGTAGGAGAAGTAAAGTATGTTGTTCGTAGTCGGGTCGTGTTCTCTGTAAGACATCTCAATGCTCGCTCAAACCCATGGTCTAAAAACTATACCGGCTAAGAAGAAGCCTCACAAAACAAAGTTTAAAGATTGATTGAGGACAATCAAAATACTAAGTTTGGGGGAGTTGATAACACCAAATTTTGTGATGTTTTTGGCCCTTATTTCGTTATCAAATCTACCCTTTTAAATTGTTTTCCTCTCCTTTTTGTCATGTTTTTGAATAAACAGGCCTCACTATGCTCTTAACTCGATTTTATCATCTTTTGCAGAGTTTTCCTCGATTTTCAACTCATTTATCAGCAAAAAGGCCCATCCTAGCCCACGAACGTATTCCACCTACATCGGCCCACCATACCAACTAGTCGGTCGATACGCTCACTGCCCGACAGGGCAGCTGTGACGTCCCCGGATTTTCGAAAACTTAATCTGATGTTTGACGTCCAAATTGAAACCCTCACCTCAGTGAGAATCCCAATTTAAACACCCCACACCAGGCTAAGAAGAAGAAAATCAAGGGATTCAGAAGGAAACAATCAGTAGCACATGTACATGAACAACAATAAAACCATACGCACATGTTCACCATTCAACTTATAATTACAACATGAATTGTTACAACATTTGATATTACATATTGAACAGCAAACTTCTACATATACATGCACTACATCTAAACAACAGGATCTTAAGACAACAGGTCCACCTGTACATCATCTCACCACACAACTCTCACTATCCTGGATCTCCAAGAGCATAACCACAACCTAAACAAAGGATTACATGCGGTACACGTCAGCACAATATTTCAAGAATATTGTACTGAGTACGCCTACGTGTCTTTTATATACCTCTCATCATATCTTGGCAATAAGATAAAACTAATACTTGGCAGCATTAAACAAAATATAAGAAAAGGCGTATAGTTGCACAAAGATATTTGTTACCAGAAGAGAACACATATTTTAGGCACATTTCCATTATATGTAAACTTGATCAACCACATGCACTATTCTACCAAAGAGATTTAGTGCTCACATGTACTATTCTGCCAAAGAGATTTAGTACTTCATAAATGCACTGTTCTACCAAAGAGATTTAGTGCTCACATGTACTATTCTGCCAAAGAGATTTAGTACTTTCATCAATGCACTATTCTACCAAAGAGATTTAGTGCTATCATATAATGGACCAGATATCTTATGTTTCATGTGTTCATAGCAATAAGAATGGAAAATCATGCAACATATCATACCAGAACAATCATTTCAATCAATACCATATGCCAAGTATTTTACTACTCATATAACACAAGCATATTGTATAATAAGCCAAGTAAGAGGTAATGGCGTACCTTGGTCAAGAACAAACCTAATCACCACATATTCCCGATGTCAACCATATCTTTTCTAAACCTAATCAAGACAAGATCATATATTATTATCAGGTTCTCATCCTCTTATATCTCATCTTAACCCTAATCATCTTCATTTTAGGGTTCACTTAAATCTTTAAGATATGTGCATCATTACTTGTCTTATCTCACTGATGTCATTTTCCAGATTACATCTCATTATCAAAGTTCATCATCTGAACATTAGGTTCCATATCCTTTTTGTGCACATATTAACCCTAGGTTACATCGATCATTAACCTAGATTAGGGTTTTATAACATGTATTAATATTCATCTTCATATAACATGGATTTTGTTCATCATTATGATCTCATAATTAAAACTGAGGTTCAAAATACTGACATGAGCTTTCTCTATAAATTTCATCATTTATTGAGCATGTATGCATTAATTACATATTATTTAGGGTTATTAGCCCTAATTAGCCATATTAATCAAATTATATTCTTTTTTGCATCCACATGACCATAACTAACATCATATGCATTAAAGACATGGTTATGGACTTACTGGCATTTTTCCATAATTTTATGTCATTGTTTGCTATTTATTATCCATTAAACCAACATTTCACTAATTACATAATATCACCATTATTAGTGCATCAAAACCTGATATTATACTTCCATATTGTTCTATGCAATTTTTCTGAGAATTTTGGTACCTTGTTTATAATTTTCTGATAATCAAGCTATTTACTAGGAATTTTGGAAGATCTGGACATTTTCTTACCTTTTGGTCAATCGGCCGTTGACACGTGGCAACTTGGGCAGGCGTACGTCTTTTGCTCGGTCTGTTGTGAGCTGGGAAGTTTATGGCTTAGGTCTTCCTGGTTTTGGGGGCGGTCTGCATTTTGAACCCAGTTCCTCTTCTTTTCCTCCCTCTCGTGCATCGCGTTCGTCGCCCATCGCTTGTGAACTTCCGCCGTCAGGCATGGGAGCAGTAGTAGATTCATCTCCTCATCTCACGTCGTGCAACCCCATCCATCAGTTCGTCGTTGCCTAAGACCATCACCGCCCGTTCTACTCTCCCGATCCATGCCTCTAGATCACCTCCTTCAACGACTTGGAAGGCAGGTTGGGACTCCAGGAAACCGCCGCCGCTGGGAGAGTCTGGCGAGGGATCCATGTGGGTTGGGTTCCGCATTGAAAGCTTGCACCCCCGCCAATAGATTCATGGTGGTCGTATGTGTGTGTGCCCTGGTCTCTCTATAACCCAAGGTGTCACCGTGATTTCTTTGTCAGAGCAGCTCTGACACACCAAAAAGCAGACCCTTTTTCTCTTCTCGTCTACCTACGTGAACGCCTGGGCATGAGTCGTGCCTTCGAGACAGCCACCGCCATGGAGCTCTACCCTGTATAGCTATCAGCCACCCTATCGTGCGCCTCCCTAACTTCTGATGCCTCCGCAATCTCAGTGATGTGCCCACGAGCGTGGGCTTCTTAAAGCTTCAGCCGCCGCTGTGAGGTTCTACTCCGGTGTCGGAGCAGCAGGTGCCGCCTCCTCCTCACGGCTTGTTTCTCCATCCTGGTATGGTTGGCGGTGATTCCTGCTGACTCGGCACCGCCGTGAGACTGGTCTCCAGACTAAAAATGATCTTCCTTTGGTCCTCTCTTCAGACCTCTAGTCTTTGGCGTGCGATTGACCGCCAGAGTCTCCCCTCCTTCTTGTTCCTGCCTAGTGTCTTTAGAGTGCTCGGGTGAGGGTCGACCAGTTCCTCTCCCCGTGGCAAGACTATTCAATCCCTGCGTGGGTTTTCCTTCTCTCCCACGATGGGTGATCATGGTAATGTGGAGCGCGATGCCTTGCAAGTACTCCCACGTCCCCGTTTCAGACTAAAGGTAGGGTAAGGTTTCTGCTCCATTGGATCTAGCCATTCAAAGGGTATGATGATGCCACATAGCCAATATGTGGCTATGCATCAACTACACATATTCAGAACAGTTCTACCCACGCGACTTGTCTACTCATGGACAACATAGGCTATAAGGGTATAAGACTTTGATACATTGTACTTGGAATGAATATTATTCACTATATTCATGCCTAAACAACCCCATTTAGGAACATTGAAATATTATGAAACTTTAACCACAACTTTAATACAACTGAAGGTACTTCCTATCCAAATTTGGTGCCAAAATCATTCGTTTGACCTATCCAATATATACCTCAACATGGCATAAATTAATAGATCTTAGTCACAAAGTCAACATCAATCAACACTCAAAGTTACCAAAAATACTTGAAACTTCTCAAAACAAACCAAGATGCATGAATCCACTTATGTGATTGGACGTCTAAGGAATCTAAAAGTCCACTCCATCCCATCCTACACACCTTAAAAGAAATTCCATCCTCGGAATTAAGCCAAAAATCCAGTCTTTCACATCATATACATCTAAAAAGAAATTTCGTCCTCGAAATTAAGCCATACTCATACTCCAAGGGCAACTCAAGGTCCTCCTCCATATGTAGGATTTGCATCCTTGTTTTACTCAAGCATTAGGGTTCCCACATCATATTACCATATTATAAAGGAGTTAACGAAACTAACCCATTATATCAAGGTGTTGTCAACATTTATTTTAGCTAATTTTTTTTGAACATGTTCAACATTAACATATGCCTTTTAGGAGGGAGTTAACTATTATTAACTCACATCATCCATCTAGATCATATCAAGGTGTCATACATGTTATGTTGTGCTAACCGTCAAACTATATGTTTCATCTTTATTAAGCACTAAGATTAACACCTCATGTAACATGTTTCATTCATATGATCTTATTTCATTGTTCATACTAAATTGCATCATTTACCAGCGAATTCATTACAAGATTAAACAAAAATTTCACATTAATCATCATTATTCATGTACATGGTTAACCATTTATGCATTGCCATCTATTAAACCATCTCTAAGTTTCCATCTTATCATGTCTATATATCATGTCTCAAGATTAGATCACATCTTACATATATATATTATGATCGTGCTAACAAACTTATGTGAGTGGCTCATTAAACATATATTTATCTAGCCCAATTGAGGTTCTCCTATCCCATATCATGAGTTTAGTGCCATGCTCAGTCTCTCTAAGCTAACTCAACTCTACGAGTATCTCATAAACAAAAACTTTATCTTCCCTCTTTCATCTAGGGTTACCAGGTCTACCTCATTGGCACTAGTGATAGCTTCATTATCTCTAGCCACATAAGCACGTACCAAAACATGCTACAACATACTATTCATAGGTTTTCTACTCATGAAACATGCTTACCCAAAACTCTCTTATACATGCAACCACTAGATTCCTATATGGGAAACCACCAACCCGAGCATGAGGCTTCTCAGAAGCTAAGACAGCTACCTCCTCCAGGGTCTTGGGCTCTGTCCCTCACCCAGATGGTAGGCACTCATATATTATTTCCACTTTCACACATACATCGAGCCTCTCTCTCTATCTCTAGGGTTTGGTCCTCCCAAGGACATCTAGGGTTCAAGAAAACTATAGGAATCATGCGTAAAGCAACTCATCTCAATCACTCAGGAGTAGTCTAGTTTAGGACATATCACATATCTCATATTTCTCATATCTTGGAGTTTAGGTTCTCTAACCTTCTTCCAATGGGTCTCACTCTCTCTGGAGTTAACTCCGAAACTGGTCCCAACACTAGAGGTCCTCCTTTGTAAAAGAGCTTGAGGTTCATGCTGACTCACATCTTGTCTCATCTTAACACATCTTATCTCATAAAAGCCTATTTACTTGCATCATCAAAACTTATCTCAAAACCTCAAAACTGAACTTAAGTCCCCGAAGACAAACATAGATCATCATAACCATCTTATGTCATCTATGTAAGACTTACATCATATCATCAAAACTTATATCATCTATTCCATCTATCATATGTATCAAAAAGGCTCTAGACCTCTAATCTAGAACTACTCTCTCTTCTAGACTGATTTCATTGACTTTCACTTAGGTTACATGACCACCTCCTACTCGTACATGTGTGGGGACACATTTTTGTAATACATATACATAATAAAATATTATATAGTTTTTCTTTGATAAAAACAAGTGTCATAGAATACTATCGAGGTTCGATCCGTTTGGAATCAAAAACCAAATCCTGAAAATGAGTGTCCCACACATAGTAGAGAGTCCAGTGTCATGAAAACTAATGAAAAGAGTGAGAACATGGTGTAGACTAGCATAGCTGCTCTAGACAATGAGCGCCATATGTCTAGGGTTTCTCTTCCCTTGATGCACGTCATTTCCAAATAATGCAACGTCCCATACCGCTGCACTATAAGGAAAGAACGACATCTAAGGACTTGCTACTCAACAAGCACCAGTCTAGACCTAGTTCTCCAACATCTAGGTGTTAACCTAGAGGCTATGTCAGATCTAGTCTCTAAAGGATGACTAATCTAACCCTAAAAGATTATTAAGTTCATGGTTCTTTAATTTTGGGTTGTATAATGAGCAAATGTTAGGCTTTGCTATTGTTCATGCTCTGATACCACCTGTGACGTCCCCAGATTTTCTAAAACTTAATCTGATGTGTGACGTCCAAATTGAAACCCTCACCTCAGCGAGAATCCCAATTTAAACACCCCACACCAGGCTAAGAAGAAGAAAATCAAGGGAGTCAGAAGGAAACAATCAGTAGCACATGTACATGAACAACAATAAAACCATACACACATGTTCACCATTCAACATATAATTACAACATGAATTGTTACAACATTTGATATTACATATTGAACAACAAACTTCTACATATACATGCACTACATCTAAACAACAGGATCTTAAGACAATAGGTCCACCTGTACATCAGCTCGCCACACATCTCTCACTATCCTGGATCTCTAAGAGCATAACCACAACCTAAACAAAGGATTACATGCGGTACACGTCAGCACAATATTTCAAGAATATTGTACTGAGTACACCTACGTGTCTTTTATATACCTCTCATCATATCTTGGCAATAAGATAAAACTAATACTTGGAAGCATTAAACAAAATATAAGAAAAGGCGTATAGTTGCACAAAGATATTTGTTACCATAAGAGAACACATATTTTAGGCACATTTCCATTATATGTAAACTTGATCAACCACATGCACTATTCTACCAAAGAGATTTAGTGCTCACATGTACTATTCTGCCAAAGAGATTTAGTACTTCATAAATGCACTATTCTACCAAAGAGATTTAGTGCTCACATGTACTATTCTGCCAAAGAGATTTAGTACTTTCATCAATGCACTATTCTACCAAAGAGATTTAGTGCTATCATATAATGGACCAGATATCTTATGTTTCATGTGTTCATAGCAATAAGAATGGAAAATCATGCAACATATCATACCAGAACAATCATTTCAATCAATACCATATGCCAAGTATTTTACTACTCATATAACACAAGCATATTGTATAATAAGCCAAGTAAGAGGTAATGGCGTACCTTGGTCAAGACTAAACCTAATCACCACATATTCCTTATGTCAACCATATCTTTTCTAAACCTGATCAAGAAAATATCATATATTATCATCAAGTTCTCATCCTCTTATATCTCATCTTAACCCTAATCATGTTCATTTTAGGGTTCACTTAAATCTTTAAGATATGTGCATCATTACTTGTCTTATCTCACTGATGTCATTTTCCAGATTACATCTCATTATCAAAGTTCATCATCTGAACATTAGGTTCCATATCCTTTTTGTGCACATATTAACCCTAGGTTACATCGATCATTAACCTAGATTAGGGTTTTATAACATGTATTAATATTCATCTTCATATAACATGGATTTTGTTCATCATTATGATCTCATAATTAAAACTGAGGTTCAAAATACTGACATGAGCTTTCTCTATAAATTTCATCATTTATTGAGCATGTATGCATTAATTACATATTATTTAGGTTTATTAGCCCTAATTACCCATATTAATCAAATTATATTCTTTTTTGCATCCACATGACCATAACTGACATCATATGCATTAAAGACATGGTTATGGACTTACTGGCATTTTTCCATAATTTTATGTCATTGTTTGCTATTTATTATCCATTAAACCAACATTTCACTAATTACATAATATCACCATTATTAGTGCATCAAAAGCCTGATATTATACTTCCATATTGTTCTATGCAATTTTTCTGAGAATTTTGGTACCTTATTTATAATTTTCTGATAATTGAGCTATTTACTAGGAATTTTGGAAGATCTGGACATTTTCTTACCTTTTGGTCAATCGGCCGTTGACACGTGGCAACTTGGGCATAAATTAATAGATCTTAGTCACAAATTCAACATCAATCAACACTCAAAGTTACCAAAAATACTTGAAACTTCTCAAAACAACCCAAGATGCATGAATCCACTTATGTGATTGCACGTCTAAGGAATTTAAATGTCCACTCCATCACATCCTACACACCTTAAAAGAAATTCCATCCTCGAAATTAAGACAAAAATCCAGTCTTTCACAGCAACACCATACACTGTCGCGCGACACGAGGGTGCCGCGTAAGAGGAAGTGGACGAGCGATACACCATTTACCCGACAGGGATCCAAACTCGCCACGACTGCAGAAGCGTGTCACGCAATACATGCCACCCACCAGCAGGCACCACTCGTCACGTTGACCGACACGCTCCCAGCCCAAATTCCTTATGACAGGCGACGAGCATATCGGGCACCCCTGAATCCGCGATAATTATAGTTGATGAAGAACACGTAGCGTCCAGAGCACCATAACTTCCCCTAACTATTGTCTATAAATAGCAGCTACAGGACTCCGATGGGACGGGTCGGAATCTCTCAAAATCCAACTTAGGAAAGTATCTGGAGCTAGCGTGTCGTGCCTCAGAGGTGTGTCAGGCGATTCTAGGTGAGCACTTCCCCATCCCGAGAGGGAGGGAATGGTTCACTTAGGGTCGGCCTCGGGCACCGCTGCAGGCCGATATCGGCCAATAAGGATGCCCGATAGGAGTACCCGATACTGGAAGCAACACTCTAGCCTGACACGATACCAAGCCTGATACGCATCACCAGTCACAGCGTGTCCCCCGAGAGGGTGTCGCCCGACATGATCGTATCGGGCATGGGTGCCTCACACGATATGTTCACCCATCATGAGTGTGTCGCCCGAGAGAGTGTGCTTCCCGACATAGGTGTATCGGGCAAGGCTCCCGCCCGGTATCGGGCTGGAGGGTCTGCCACTGCCTGTCGCCCTTCTAAATTAAGAAGGCGGCATTTATCTTTATTTATTTCAGTCATTTACTTTCCTTTACTTATGCAATGTAACCAGACCCTTTTATGCTAATGGAATTAGAAGAGTTTTAATTACCTGCTGCTTTATGTTTAGCCCCTTTTGTTGGATGATTTCTATGTTTAACATCTGAACTCTAGCTTGTACGCTTGGATCGCGTTTCGATTAGCTACTGAATCGTGTTTCCCATTGCAGCAACCTCGAGAGAGGTGTTGTGGCTCTAGTGTTTGGTCCGATACTAGAGTATGAGAGTGCCCATGATCAGAGTTCCTTTAGTGACCTTTCCACTCTAACCTAAGCCCAGCAACCTCGAGTGGGGTGTTGATGCTTAGTTAGAGGTACCCGCTTCGAGAGGAGGGGTACAGGATGTTTTTGCTGCCGCTTGTTTTACCGAAGCTTTCTCCTTTGTTCCTTACTAAAGCGATAGTATTATCTCTCTGTTTCTGTTGCACAAAAACCCCTAAAAATTGATAAACCTATAAAATCTTAATTTTCCTCGTAGCTCCAGTTGGAGATGGTTTTCTTTTGTTTTATCGATCTTAGCCTGTTGTTCCCTTGGGGAACTTTATCATCTCCTTACCCGTATCGGAGTGTAATGTGTCGATTCTGCGTTCCCAACACTACCACCCTTGTCCCTGTGTTCGACCCCGTATATCTACTTCGACCCCGTAAATAAAGTTGAGGGGGCCTAGAAGGTTTCGTGTTATAAATTTAAAAGTTCGACTACTTCAAATCCGCTCCACTTTTCAGACACGCGATTTAGGCCGGTCACCTTGTTGTCAGGAGTTGTAGTTTCCTCCCATCCTGGGAGAGGGACCCTTTGGTTGGGTGTTTACCAGTTTTTTGGGTTTAAGGAAACCTAAGGAGGTTTCATAGGATCTTGAGAAGCTAAGTGAAGAGTACATGGCATGAGAATGAACCTATAGACCCATAGTTAACCATCTCTAAGTGCATGTGTATGTGTTACCATGGAGGTAACCGGTATGGGGCCTGACCAAGGTAGGCAGGTCGCCATGACCCTTATGAAAGGATGAAAATCAGCCCATGAATGCAGAGAGAGATGATGAAGGCTTGGGTAAGGTTCTAAGTTGGACATGTATTATAATAGAGTCCTAAGTCTGTCCTAGGGTCAGGTAGGGATAAGACCGATGGAAGAAAGAGTTGCCTAATTCCCTAGTTGCACATGACCATAGGGTCGGGAGGTAACAACTATCATTGTCTGAGGGCCATGGGTTCGGAGATTGATCACCTTCATGAACTCATGGGACCCAAAGGGCAGATGAGTAGGGCACTCTCTGGATGCATGAGGAAAAGGGATGACCCCAAAAGTGCCGACACCCTATAGACCTAGAGGAGATGACCAAGGATTGTGTTTGGACCAAGTAGGTTCCAGATTAGTTTTCCATGGAAGTAATTTTTGATATCGTGATGTTTGTAGAGACATATGTGGCACGTTTCAACTTAGATTTGAAAGTGTACTGGCAAGGTGGGTTTTACCATCTCTACTCTTAGAATAGGAAGAACTCTGTATTTGGACTGCAGCCAAATGCTTATTTCTTCTTGTTATGGGAGTGAGAGATAGGACAGTACGCATGCCATACACCAAGGATAGAAGACGATGTGAGTTGGAATGTTGCTATGAGGTATGAGGATAGAGATGATAACATACCCTAGTGGAGTGAACGATACATGGAGGTATTACCAACACTAAGAGGAATGAGGTAGTCATCTTTGGATGATGTTTTTATCATGAGATATGAGTCATACAAGGTTGAGTTTTATCACCAAGAAGATGATCTCAAAGTGTTCTCAATGAAGATAGACATAGAGATTGAGTTTGAGATGGTAAGTGAAATACATGGAAGTGTATGTCTTCAATGTTACCTAATACCTAAGGATGTGAAGTGGTAATGGCTGCTCTGGTTGAGATATATATGCCTAGTTTAGCTAGAGTCTAGAAGAGGTTGTTAGGCTAACCCTAAGTTTAGAAAAGAGATATGTTTGGGCTAACACTCAGATGTAACGAAATCTGTTGAACAATTTAGTAGTTGTTTGGTTAGCCACCCTAGTCCTTGATATAACGAATGGATGGTAATAGAACCTCAGATACACTTCTTTGGATAGGAAGGTAATAAAACCCCGATGAGAGTGGTTCAGGGTTTCTAAGGAATCAATCTTGAGGAATCATGGCATATAGGAAATTATGATTTTAAGATCACCATACACCATGGTAGTACTGAGATAATGAGTTGTAGCAGTACTATGGATGTTGGAGATGAGGTTGCATGTGGTATGTTGCATGCAAGGCAGGAGGTAAAGGACGAACAACAGTAACCCAATGAGTTGATATAAAGGATAAAGAGTCCCCAAGAGGGAATGGGAGTTCATCACTATGGATGATGTGGTAAGTCTCCCCTAGACCAAGGAGGGTCAAATGCAATATGGGTTATGGTAGATCGCCTTACCTAGACGAGATGAGAAAGAAAGAGTATTGTCAAGGGACAGATCAGGTTGAACTACACATGAGAGAGACGGTTCAACTACACCATGATACGAGTTCAAAAGTTCTTGAGTATGACCTAAAGGTTCACTTCCATAAGGTGGAAGTAGGTACATGAAGAACTCGGTGTCAGTACTGCTTATCACCCCTAACTGATGGTTTGTATGATCCAGACTAGAGGATCTGATGAGAGCATGTGTGCTCATTCAGGATGATACATAGAGACAGTTCTTGTCCTTTGTAAGATGTGAGATTAACCACCACAGCCTTTATCGGGATGAAAGAAGTTCTAGAAGGAGGTTGTGTTGGTCACCACTTCATTAAGATGATTATGGTGAAGGAGGCCTCACGAAGGTCAGAAAAGAACCACAGTGTGTGCAGATGAAGTCACTTTGATCGTGCAATGGCTGAGAGAGAGAGCCTAGTGGTGACATGAGTCATGAGCTGCTGCAAAGTAGACTCACATGCAGTTCACTATGGGAGAATATGTGATGTGAAAATCCGACCCCTCTAATCTACAACTGAGAAAGCTAAGTCCCCGATATATGGGTCCATTTGAGATGGATTGGTGGAGATGGTTGTGTTTAGCCTTACCCCTCAGGATAGCATGATGTGTAATGTGTTCCATGAGTCTTCTCTAGACCACTATGTGAGGTACCCAAGCCATGTGCTGAGCCTTGAACCTATTCATCTTTTGAGAGCCTGAAATGTCCTGAGTCACCTACGAGGGTATGATATACCAAGGTAAGAAAGAACTCACACAAAAGAATATGAGATGATGAAGGTTCTTGGGAGGCATCAATGAAAGGGTGAAGCCACAAGGGAGCCCTGATGGACGTATGAAAGGCTTATCCTGAACTGTTTGTCTGCTTAATGGAATTTTGAGGACAAAATTCTTATAAGAGGGGAAGGATGTTACAACTCCAATTGTTTGGTTCTTTTGGTGAGAAATGTAATTTCTCATAATAAAGATAAATGAACAAATAATGATGTAATTTCGTTTACAATAGCATTGATGATTGTGTTGTAGGCTTTTTGTCTATTGGGCCCTATAATAAGGAAATTCAATTAATTAATGAATAATTGAGAATTTGAGAAAAGAAAGATGTGGAAACCTCTAGAAGGCAAAAGAGTGTAATCCAAAGGTGGATTTCGTGCCTCTTGGGTTCCTTGGGTCCCAAGGAGTCCAAAATTGCAAATATAAAGCAATAAGAAAAGAAAAGATCAATTAGATATTTCTTTATTAAGAAAGAAATTGAAAACAATGATAAAATGTGGAAAATAAGTGAAAAGAGGTATAATGGAGTTATCCTTGATGTATTTTCGTATCCAAAGGATTCCTAATGATAAATGGAATGTCAATGAGGAAAATAAAAAGAAAGATAAAGAGAAATACTGAAAAAGGAGATATTTTAATAAGAAATAAACAAGATATGGGAAATAATGGATAAAAGGTAAATGAAAGGCTAAGGAATATTCCCAAGATGGGATTTTGAGCCATTAAGGTTCCTTGAGGTTCAAGGAACTCAGAATAATAATTTAATGACGAGGGAAAGAGAAAATATGTGAGAAATATGTATAATTAAGAGATAACTTGCATATAAAGGAAAGCATCTCATACTTTCAATTTTGAGTCCCAAGTTTGGTACACATGAGGATTAAGTCTTTATAGACTTTTATTTAAAATTTAGGATCATTTGGATGTACAGGTTAAGCGATACGGATTTTTGAAAATCCCTAAAGGGAATGGATAATCTCTAAATATCACAAAGTTTATTTTGACTCAGTGTTATTGCTGCGTGAACTTCTGACCGTGGGATTGAGATCCGATGATCAGGAAACCATCTCCTACCTTGAGACAAATTAGGAAATTCAGAATATGTAGCATGATCTTTCCAAAGCTGATCTCTCACGATTAAGTGTGTGAGAAAATTTGGAAACCAACCAGTTGGATTCGTGAGATCCTTGCGGCCATCCCTACCCTAGGTTTCGCCTCTCTTGGGGGCATCCAGAAGAACCCCCAAATCAGTAGGACTCTCATTGGCTGCCTACCCTAGCTATAGGCTATAAAAGAGGATGAAACCCCTCGGTGAGATTGAACATGATTCCGCAAGATCCTACAGGAATTACAGACCAAGTTCTAGCCCTCAATTCTTCCCTCTCAAACCTCCCTTGCACCGCAGACCCCCCTTGGTGGCCGTTGGAGACCCCTTTAGTCATCTCAGTGACTTCGGCCATGTCGGGAGCAATTAGAAGCACCGACAAGTTCATATAGGTGCGGCGGAGGTCATGGAAGCTTAGTCATTTGCTTCGGGAAGTTGGATCTCAAAGTCAACATCGAGGTTGATCACGGCCTGACACTACATCGCAAGCAAGAGTGGGATCACGATCTTGAAGAAGAGGCTGACAAAAAGACATCTATGCCCCTAAGTAGAATGCAGCAAGGTAAGGGGTATAATTGTCTTTTAGTTTTCTTTAGTCACTGCCGCTTGCTAACGTGTCAATCAGCCATTGGTTGGGAATGATTAAAATAGCATAATTCATAACTTATTATTGGTAGCTCCAATGGAAACATGCAACATATCAAAATTGATCAGGAGAACGTGTAGAGTCCAATAAAAATATTATTACATACTAGTTTTGCTTATAGTTCGAAAAGTGCACAAAGTTAGTAACTTTAATACTTTAAGTGCAATCAAAACCCTAGATGATGATTAGGGATGAGTTCAATTACTTAAGTTGATATTATCAATCAACATTTAACCTTTTGGCATACAATGGATAATATGAATCCAATTTGAATTTAAAAACCCATGATTTGTGTAATTAGGGTGTTATGACTAAGAAAGTGCAATAATGGGCCTAAAAGCCCTAATGATGAGTAATATGACTTTAATGACTTTTATTTCAAGGATATGAATATCTTAAAAATATATATATTGACCTGAAGTTTAGTTAAGAATCCTTGGAATATATAACTTCAAGAGATAAAGTTTTAATTTGTAAAAAGGATGTTTTAATGTCTCATATGAGTGAAGATACACTTGAAAATCTAGAAACCCTAATCTAGGTGTTTTTGACTTTAATAAGCTATGATTTGAAATCTTATGTATAAGATGAAGTTAGAACTAATCATAAGCCAGATTGGTAATAAAGAGGCTTAGATATGAATGACTAAGTAATTAGGGTTTTGGAACATGGAAACAGTGTTTTAGGGTTTAGTTGACCTAAAAGGTAAAGGTTAAGAGATGAATATAAAGAACATTAGGGAAAACCCTAATTCAGCTTAGGCACACCCTAGAAGGGAATTCCAATTCAATAAAGTAAGAGCATGATGAACATATGAGTAATTAGATTGCACATGTTTTTCATATTTCTTGTTGTGCCTATTTGATTGGGATGACTGGTTGCCTGGCTTGGTTGGCTGTTTCATTAATTGGATATTCTGCTTACAAACTTTGAGACTTCCAAATCAGGTATGTGGTTAATTATGGTTAATTGCATTAGTTTCATGAGGGTTTTTTGAAAGTTTCCTCGCATTGAATGCAACCTAAACAGTTGGATGTTCATACTTACAAAACTATAAAGTCACTATGGTTACCACAATTATAAATAAGTGTGTATTCTTGCACCTACATGCCACCCTTATGGATGATGCCAAAGGTCAGGCCCAGGAGGGTAGACCAATGGGCACCATGAGTGGTGACCCCAGACACAAGCTCAGGATTGAGAAGGTGGTCTTTATAGAATGACTAACGAGCACTATGAAGGGTGACCCCAGGCACCAAGCTCGAGATTGAGAAGGTGGCCTTAAGTCATTGGCAAAAGAAACCCTAAGATGGGTATGCTAGGGTTAGGGCAAAAGCAGTGGAGAATGTCATACTGAAAAGCATAAATTGGCTTGTTATTTAACTTGATTGTGATCATTAGCTTGTTATCTGTATTTGCAAAATTTTTGGTTGTCCCCACATACCAGCATATTCTGATATGCTGACCGACGTTTTGTTTGTCGATGTTTAGGTATAACCCTGAAGAGCACAAATAGTAAAGCGTCACATTGTGAAAATAAGAAATAAAGTGCAAGGAGGATTAGATAGAATAATTCAAGTTGTGGATAGATAGATTTCCAAAGTTTTTAAAGGTATGCAAAGTTTTATTTTATACCAGTTTTCAGTTTAGTTGGTAAAATTTGGTAATTTTTATTGATTATCTGTCAAACCTTTGATCTGGGTTATTGGATAACGGCTCTGACCTTTCGGTCTCCCTTAATTGGGGGTTATCGGGAGGCAGGGTCATTACAAATATTCTTACTTTCGTTCTTGATAATGTGCAGTCTAGGTCTTATTCCCATCTCTATAAGGTCATAACAAGATTTTTCATTATCCTTTGACTTATCCATCCCAAGTAACATGTGCATCAAACTCTCACATACATTCTTTTCAATATGAATTATGTCAAGATTATGATGAATAAGGTTGTACTTCTAGGATGGCAACTCAAAGAAAATGCTTTGTTTTTTCCAATTGTAAGGCATATTGTCAATGTAACAACCTCGTCTCCCAGTAACCCCCAATTAAGGGAGACCAAGAGGTCAGAGTCGTTATCCCAATAAATAGGATCAAAGGTTTGACAAATAATCAATAATAATTATAAAATTCTACCAAACTATATTGAAAGCTGGAATAAAATAGAACTTTGCATACTTTTTAAAAACTTTAGATATCTAACTTCTATTCACAGCTTCAATCTATTCTAACTAATCCTCCTTGCACTTTAATTCTTATTTTCATAATATCCTACTTTACTATTTGTCCTTTTTAATATTGTACCTAAAACACTGACAAACAAAATGTCGGTCAGCATAAATGAATATGTCGATATGTGGGGAAAACCAAAATTTCACATATATGGATAACAATCTAAATATCACAATCAAGTAAATTAACAAGCCAATTTACACTTTCAATGTAACATTCTCCACCACTTTTTCCCTAACCCTGGAATACCCTCCTTAGGGTTTCTCTTTTGCCATTGACTTAACACCACCTTCTCCATCCTGAGCTTGGTGCCTGGGGTCACCTCTCATGGTTCCCATTAGTAATGCAATATCATAAGGCCACCTTCTCTATCCTAAGCTTGGTGCCTGGGGTCACCTTTCATGGTGCCCATGGGTCTTCCCACTTGGGCTTGACCTCATTGCATCTTACATCAGGGTGGCATGTAGGTGTGAGAATACACACTTATATCTTAATTGTGATAATCATATTGACTTTATGATTTGCATATATGAACATCCAAACAGATAGGGCTTGACCTCAACAATGTCAACGCCTAATGAAGATGTTGCTCATACTGCTAACTATCCCTTGAGTATATCAAGATATCATCTATGAACACAACCATGAACTAATCTAGATACAATCTAAACACCATGTTCATCAAGTCCATGAAATCTACCAGTGTGTTATTTAAGCTAAATGACATAACCACAAACTCTTAGTGATCATACCTAGCCCTAAAAGCAGTCTTAGGTATGCCATCTGCCTTGATTCTTAGCTGGTGATAACATGTCCTCAAATTTATCTTGGAGAACATTATATCACCTCTCAACTGATCAAATAGATCATCAATCCTTGACAATGAGTACTTGTTCTTCATTGTAACCTTACTCAACTATCAGTAATCTATGCATAACCTCATAGAACCATCCTTCTTCCTCCCAAAAAACATGAGAGCACCCCCCAAGGGAAGTGCTCAGCTTGATAAAACCCTTCTCCAACAAATCCTATAACTATTTATTCAACTCCCTCATCTCTGTTGGTGCCATTTTGTAAGGTGATCGGGCTAAGGGTTGAGTTGCAGGAACAATATTGACCTTAAAATAAATCTCAATAGGAGTGGGAACACCAAGAAACTCATCTAGAAAGACTTCCTTAAACTCACGCACTACATGTACCTCTTAGATACTAGGACCTCTCACCTTGGTATCCACAACATGTTCCAGGAAAGCATCATACCCTTATCTCATCAACCTCTCTACTATCATTGTAGACACCAAACACATAGGGAGATTCTTCCTATCTCCTTAGAAGACCCACAAAACATCTCCATCACAAAATGTTTCCATCTTGCAACTATAGTCCAAAACAACCTTGTACTTCTCCAAGGTATCCATTGAATCCATGAATATCAAGTGGCATCAAATCCACTTGGATGTTTCATCCCAAGAAAGAAAGAATGCAATATGGTCACACCTCGCACAACTTGGTGGAACCAACTGAAGGATTTTCAAGTAAATGGCTATCAGATCTACTACAAATAGGAAGACTAAAACTACTTATCACCTCCCTGGTGATAAAAGAGTATGTCGCACTCGGGTAAACCAAAATAGATAAGAATGAAGAAGCAGATAAGTCAGAATGAAATAGTTCCATTTGACCCATCACGACCCATGGATTGACCACTCCCTATGGCTAACTCATATCATATAATCTAGTTGTCTCTTATTGTCATCCTCATCCTCTGCCAGCTATCCCAAAAGATCCTTATTGTGATGCCTGACCATGTCTGCCTCCACCACCACTGATATACTATTCCTTTTGCAAACCTTGCTAACTCGAACTTGATTGTTGTGCCATTTCCTCATCCTTCATAGGGAACACCCAATTCATATGCATGACTTGCCAACACTTCTAACAAGTCATGGTATGGTATTGTGACCTAGACAACCTTGTCACTGACACATATGTTGCACTATGTGCTCCTACTGGTGGAACGTTGTGACCTTTGTGTTTGCTTGGGGACAACTGTGACTGTACTTGTGGTCTCGACTTAGAAAATTTTGATCTCTACTATGAATGTGGATATGAGAACCTTGGATTCTTAAGCCACCAGATGATTGCCCTTGAAATTGTGTCAGCCTCTTCCTAGTTTTGGCTTCATGCTTCTTGATAGTAGCCTCTCAATCCTCCTTACTGACTCCATAAAAATAGAGAACCTCTCTGTATTCTCCAAAGTAGATGTTGTTGTAGAACTCTATGCTTAGGCCCTTCTCAAACCTGTGGATCCTCTCCTTCTCTGTCGCTACCATATGAGTACAGAATCTCATAATCTCCACAAACATAGCCTCATACTCATTGATGGACATCGAACTTTGTTGTAACTTCTCAAACTGAACATTTTCTCATCTAGGTACGTCTTTAGAAGTAGCGAGTTGTGAACTCCTTCCAAAACTCTTCCAATCCAATCACAACTCACGATCTCTTCTCTTCTCTTCCCTTATGTCCCACCAGTTTCCAGCACTGCCCTTCAATAGCTAAACAACATGCTTCACCTTGTCCTCTTCTAGGATGTTCAAAATCTTGAACGTTGTCTCAAGCTTTGTCAACCACATATCTACATCTATCAGGTTTGTTGTACCCACGTACTCGATGGCTCCAACATGCCACAACCTCTCAAACCTCTTCCCAGAACCCTGAGATTCCACATTAGGGACAATTTCCCTAGCTTGAGGTGTGTGCACCCTATCCTCTAAATGCATAATCATCACCATGAGCTGTCCAAAAATGGAATGGAAAGCATGGTTTGCCATGGCTATAGGGTCAAACTAAGGCATCATGGGTTGTTTCAGCCCCATCACAAGCACTATACCATCATGTGCCATCCTCCTACCACCACCTCCTAGTGCGACATAGATACTCTCTACATGCTCTTCACATTCTCCATACATATCTACATGAGCATAATCTATGATCAGATATGTTGGATTATGTAAGAACAGACACAAAACCTAAGTCCCATATCCTTGTAGACTCAGTGAACCTAAAGCTCTGATACCAACCTAACTTGTGACACACTGTCACGCTAAACAAGATTACTCAAAACAAAGCACACAGTCAACTGCTTGTTTGCCACACAACAGAAGAGAGGGTAAATTAAAACTGATTAAACATTGCATCATGTTCATAAATATTTACATATAGGTCACCAACAACATTCATATTAACACATACCATATCAGGTGTTTACATGTATGTAAATGAACTCAGATACAACTTGTATACAAATTCATTTGTTCCACATATACATGCCATATACAAACATCAACACACTTCCAAAATCTTGAATCGATATATATATCATCTACAAAACATCCCCAGCCCAGACCTGAGAGTCTAGGGACGACTGTAGGTCACACTAACTACTAGCCAACCTTTTGTTATTACCACTCTTTAGATTGCTTTTCTTCACCACCACGATCCTAATGATGTCTCTAACAACCACCTAGAAAGATGTAGTGACCCATGAGGTGAAACCAATGTCCCCGTGAGAGATATAACTATCAACTATGGTTATTGATTACACCATCATATATTATTAAACAAGTTAAGCAGGTTAAATAGGTTAAACAAGTTAAACATGTAGGCATAACAACAAGTAAAATGAGCAAGTACATGTAGAAACAAATACAACTATTATTTACTAAATATTACTACATTATATAATAACTAAGAAGTATAAGAAATAATGCAAGGGTTATCAACCAATGTGAATTATGTTTAACCCTAAGCAGATAAGCTATAGGATTGGATTACGTCTTTTATTAAGCCCTGGGAAGTCTAAGGTATACGACTCAAATCCAAATTACCTTCACTTCATCACAATCAATTCCATACAAGATCAAGGAGATCTGGAATCATAAGATCTCACCCCTCAGTCAGTGTGAGTCAACTACACTGACATATCAATCAACCTTCCAGTAGTGACATATTGGTCAAACTACAAACCAGCCTAGTCCACCCTTGGTATATAGGTCATGACACTACTAACCAGCTTATACAAAACCCTATTGTCTGAGGTACAACCACATTTGTCCTCAAACACATCACAAGTATACATGTATCAACTGTTCATGAACTGAGGCATGACTGCATCCACCCTCCAAACCTTGAGATTAGTACGACAAGGACACAATCACTTGCACTCGCACATGCTCCACGGTTATTATCCAACTCTGAGCATCCCATAGGTATACTCGTTTCCTCATCCAGAAAGTCCTAACACTAGAATGGTTCTACGATACAATGCACTACATGATTAGGGTTTCACTAGATTAGTTAACACCACTTGGGTGAGTTAAAGATGCATCAATCAAGTTACCTACAAACCTTAAAAGAGTCCTACAAAAACATGGGTAGTTTGCAACTTCAAAAGATATAAAATGCATGAGATATAATTCTTATCACATCATCACATGATACCAATCTGTGTCACATCATGAAGGGTAATATACCTGTACAAGGGATCAACCATGCCCAAATGTCATTAAGACCATCACATCATTATCTTTCCATGCCTCATCAAGGCTCATCTCACAATCACCATACATGTGACATATAAGTTTCACATAACATTGGATATAAGAGCTTATGATGTTCTTATGGAAGCATACTAGAGTTTACAAAGCATTGAGAGAAGGTGTTTCTCATCTTACCAATCATACATGGAATCTAAGTATGAAATACCATCATCACTGATTTGTATTAGGGTTAGGTTCAACAAGATTTGACTTAATGGCACAAAACATCACTCAAGGATAAACCCTAATTCTTAGAGTTACCATCAAGTTATGAATGCATAAGGTTTAACATCACCATATCCTTTCATACAACCAAAATCATGACCCATACTCATAGGACCAAAAAACCCATCGATCATAAATCCAAAAATCATAATGACCACATAGATCATAAATTCTCATTGAACACATAGGTTAGGAGCCTCATCAATCGCTAGGGTTAAGACCACTAGGGTTAGCTATCTCAGTGACCACTAGGGTTAGAGATCGTAGAGATCATTAGGGTTATCTATCTCATTGACTACTAGGGTTAGAGATCTTAGCAACCACTAGGGTTAGCTATCTCATTGACCACTAGGGATCCAAAAACATAGAGACCACTATATATTAAAGCTTAGTGACCATCATGAGGTACAAAACTTCATCAACCACATAAGAGTAAAAAATCTTGGAAACCACTTTTGGGAATCAAATTTCATCGACCACACAGAGTGAAAACTTGGTGACCACATGAAATACAAAATCTTGGTGACCAATCATGAATTTAATCTTCATCAACCATCATGGAAAACAAGTCTTAGAGACCACCAAGAATTAAACACATGTGAAACATTTAGGGTTCACTATCATCAAGGACGAAACATGAATCAGGTTTAGAGGTATATTAACATGGATTATCTACTATAGATATATGATCTAATCTCAACCCTAGGCAAAGATATCAACTTTCTACTTGGAACAACATTTTGAACCAAGATCACATGCATGCAAGATAAGATCAAAATCATGGAGTAAGTTATATAACTCACCTTAGAGAAGATGAAGAAACTCCAAATAGTAAGGTAGCTCAAGGATGGAAGGTAGAAATCCTAACTTGAGCACTCCACTTGTCCAAGCTAGCTCCTCCACCAAAAGGGAAGAAAACCCTACACTAAGAAAGCAAGAAGGAGGTTTTCCTCAACCACTAGTTCAATATCCACCATGGACATGACCAAGAAGAAGAGAGATGAAGGTAAGAAAACAAGGAAGATGAAGGAAAATGGAGGAGATCTCAGTTACCTAGGCTAAGAAACCAAGCAAGGAAGCACCAAACAACTGCAACTAGGGTAGATCCAAAACCTTAGGTGCACATGCAAGCTAGATCGGTCACCTTCTTCAACCTTGGTTCCTTCTTCTCCAACAAGAAAATGTGGGGAACGAGATCCAAGTACATGGAAGAAGAGAGAGTGAGATAGGTGTGTAAAGAACTTACTTACATGCAAGGAGGAAGATATATATAGGATTTAAGGATAGAGAGAGGAAAGTAAAGGTGTCTAGTAATGCATGTCATGTGTCCAAGGTCAAACATCTCACCCATGCAAGCATCTCATCCATGCAACCAAGTGACCACAACACCAAACAACCACAACAAGAAAACCTAGTGACCAAGAGGCATCAGAAACCCATCGAACGCTAACCCCAGAAATGTTAGCGATCAGTGTGAGTTAGAAGTATCATCCACTTCCAACATTAGGTGGACACAAGAAAACTTAGTGTCTTCCAACACCAATAGACCGATTGGGTCCAACACTCAAAGTCAACCATGTGAGTTAGGGCATCCATGACGGAAAACCCTAATCTCAACATCTGACTAGGTGCCAGCACTCAAATCAAGGTGTCACAAGGCACCTCAAAGCACCACTAGCTCAAGAATGATATGAAAACATGTGACACAACAATCATGTGACAAGTTTCAAGAAAAACTTAGATTTGGTTAAATTGCATAAAAGCCCAAAACAAGCATATAAATACATAACTGCTCAAATAGTGGTCAAACTAGACCAAATGTGAAACTTAAGATTTTCACATTATATGAAGGAACATGTTATGTTTTAATTAAGGTTCTAAGCATGTAATTATCATAAGAACACATGTTCAACCATAAAGCAAGGTTATGGATCTTATAATATTGTAATGCATTTGGGAGTTTTGGCTAATTTTTCTAGGTGGGTTTTGGAGGAAAGATTGAGTGTATTGGTGCGAAAAATTGGTTCTTATAGTTCTAAATGGTGACATCCAAGCAAGGTGGTTTGGAATGGAACATCACATGGCTGGATCTCCATCTTGGTTGATAGTCTTCCCACTAAGGAAGTTTTTATTGAGTTCATAAGTGTGATCATAATTATAGGAGAGACCAAGATCATTACTTGAAGAACTCATGGGATGATTATCAGCTGTCAAGAGTTGGAATCATTTTAGGTATGTGATTTTGTGTCATTCAAGAGTCTTGTGGTCCGTCAGAAATATTGAACACTATAAGGAATCATCTTTTCGTGTCTTGAAATATTTCAAGATGTAAGTCACAAACATAAAACATCCTTATTGGTTTTTTCTCAATCCAGTGCAAAATTTTGTGCCATGTGACCAGATTTTAGGTATCTAAGGTTATGCCCATATCTTACAACTAACTTTTTCTTAACTTGAGCATGTTTTGAATTTGATTCACTATCACATTTCATTGACGATATCATCTTAAGAATAATAAATAAAATAAATTTAAATGAAGTATATAAGAGATTAAGTACACAAAAATGGGGTGCCTAGAGTTTCCCATCCTGAGATACAATTTGGGCATGGTTGGTGAATGTACTCATGGTGAGGAGTGAAGTCTTAAAACTAACTCATAGATAGTTTTGTTCAATCTATGTATGTCGTTAAATTGCAATTAATATCAGCATTGATAGTAGGGCTGAACAGAATTCACTCAATAACCAACTAGCCAAATGGTATGATTATCTTTTTCAAAAAATTATTTAGTTCAGTTAATGTGGTTAATTCATTTTGTTTAATTGGTAAAATGATCAATTTGTGGGATAAAACTATTTTTGTTTTTTCTTAACCAAACTAAATGAATCGCCATGATTTATTAGGAAAAACCAACACATAAATATTTATATGTAGTTGTAATTTTATTTCAAAAAAAATCTCCACATTTTTATAATATTCTAGTTTCCTTGAACTTTGTAGCACAATATTCATATGCAATATTACTATAATATAACAATTGTTCAAAATATTATGAGTATTTTCATACAATATTATTATAAGAGTGTTATTTGGTTAACCAAATAAATTGACTGACCTAACCATTAACTGATTACCATAAATGAATTAATTTATACTAATTCAGTTGTCTAGTGCTTAAAATATCAAACGACAAGTTAACCATTTAACCAAAACAAATTAACCTTAAATGACAAAATTAATAGAATGACCACTCCTAATCACTACGATACAATCAGACACATGAATGGAGTCAAACCAATCAAAATCATAAGTTTCTTAGTAAGGTTTGTGCAGATTATTGTCGCAATAATACTCTAAGAGAGATTCTTGATGAAAGAATTTTTTTGTGAATTGATTGTACTTCTTAGCTTAAGAAGTTTTTCAATTAAATCTCTTATTGAAATAAGGCTTTATCAAATTTCTTTTCATAATAAGACTTGATTGAATTACGTATTTCAATAAGGATTGATTGAATGGGTTGTTACTTATCTTAGCAAGTCTTTCAAATGAAGTGCTTGACACAACAATCATTCAGGATCAATTATTACCATAGTAAGTCCTTTTTTTTGTTCATAGAATTAATATAGTATAAGTTGGATGATTTGGTTAGTATTCAAATAGTTTCAAAAAATGATTGATATTTCAAGCATCTTTTCATGGCTTTTAAGGGAGAGTTGGTCAGATGAAATGAATTCACAAAAGATATGCCTCCCTACTTTATGAAAAATTGGGTTTTGGGGATAAATAATGGACGCATGGGTTGATACAACTTGCTCCAAATAGCCTTAGGTATATTACTTCAAAAAGGCTTTAAGTCGTTATTATTTTAGTAACACTTAAAATGGTGATTAACTTGGTAGGGCTTGAAGTAATTGTTATCTCAAGGCTTGGATCAGTGCTTATCTTGGAAAGGTTTGAAATTGTGTTGAACCTAGTGAGACATAAGGTCATGCTCACCATAGTGAGAATTAATATCGTGCTTACCATAATGACACTTTAAAGCATGCTCACTGTAGTGAGACTGGAAGATGTGTTCATTATATGGAGACTTGGAATTATGCTCACATGGTGACATTTGAAGATGTGCTCACCTTAGTGAGACTTGAAGCCATGCTTACCATGGAAAGATTTAAATTTGTGCTCACCTTAGTGAAACTTGAAGTCCTGATCTCCATATGGATGTTTGAAATTTTACTCATGATAGTGAGTGTTGGATTCATGCTTATCATGGTGAGACTTGAAGTTATGCCCACCTAGGTGAGACTAAATATCATGCTCACCTCAATGAGTCTTCAATCTATTCTCATTGTAATTAATGTTGTGCTCACATTAGTGAGTCTTAGAGTCATTCTCACCATATTGAGAGTTTACGTCATTCTCACCTTGGTGAGTCTTAATGTCATTCTCACCTCACTAAGGCTTGGATTTGTGCTCATTGTAGTCATAATTGAAGTCATGATCACCCCAGTGAAACTTAATGGTGCGCCCATTGGGGTTAGACTTGGAGTCATGGTCACCATGGTGTTACTTGAAGTTATCCTCACCTGGTGAGACTTGGACTCATTCTCATGGTGTGATACTTGGAATTGTACACACCATGGTCAGGCTCGATGCTATGCTCACTATAAAAAAGAATCAGAATTATGATCACCATGGTGATAGAGGAAGTTTTTCTCACCATAGTGAGCTTGAAGTTGTTCTCACTATAATGAGACTTGAAGATATGATCACATGGCAAGAATTGAAATTATGCTCATGGAGGTGAGACTCAATATTGTGCTCACACTATTGTGGTTTTGAGTCTTGCTTGTCATAGTGACACTTCATTTCATGATCACTTTAGTCAGGCTTGGGTCAAGCTCAATGTAATTAAACTTGAAGTCATTCTCACCTAGGTGATGCTAAATATTATCATCACCCCAATTAGTGTTGAAATTGTTCTCACCATGATGAGGCTTGATGTTATTCTTGCTATGTTAAGATGAGGTGTCATGCTCATTGTCGTGAGACTTCAATTTTTTCTCACTATTAGAATGCTTCATTTTATAATCTCTTTATATTTGCAAATTTTCTCAACTTAGCTAGTCATGGAGTTGTGTCCATCGTAGTGAGACTCAGATTTACAGTCACTAAATTGAAAGTGAATGTGGTATTTCTCTTAGTTAGTCTTAAAATCATGCTCATCATAGTAATTCTTAATTTCATTCTCAACTAATGGGAGTTATGGTTACCTTGGTGAGACGTAAAGTCATGATCACTATGGTGATACTTGGAGTCATTCTCACCATAGTGTTTTTCCTCACCACAATGAAGCTTGGTCATTGTGGTAATACTTGAAGTCATGCTCACCTCCATGATTCATGGAGTTATTATCACCTCTATAAGGCTTGAAGTTCTTCTCACTACAGTGAGACTTAACGTCATGTTTGGTGAGAGTTTGGAGTTTTACTCAATATGGTAAGGCTTGACATTGTGCTTATAATAGAAGTACATGGAGTCATTCTTTCCATGGTGTGACTCAAATTTGATCTCACCATAGTGAGATTTTATGTTGTAACCTCCTTAATGATTTGAAAATGTGTTCACCTTAGTGAGTTTGGGTGTTTAACCCATTGTAGTGAAACATGGATTTTTGGCCACTTTTCTGAAACCTAATGGCATGCTTATCTGAATAGTTCTTTAACTCATTCTAATTGTAGTGAGTCTTAATGTCATAATCACCTGAGTGAGGCTTGAAGTTATGGTCACCTAGGTGATACTTAAAGTTATGTTAATTGTGGTGAGACTGGGAGTCACATCGGGATGAGTCATGAAGTTCTTCTCACTACAAAGAGATTGAATGTTTGCTCAATCTAGTGAGACTTGGAGTCTTGCTTAACTTAGTGATGCTTTGAGTCATTGTCACCTTAGTGAGGCTTGAAGTTTATCTCACTATAGTGAGACTTAATACCATTCTCACTTTGATGAGGCATGGATCCATACTCACCATAAGGATGCTTGAAGTTTTACTCAACATAGTGGGATTAGGAGTTATGCTCACCATAGACTAAATGTCATTCTCATTATTGTCAGAGTTGGATTTATACTCCTCGTAATGAGGCTTCGTGTTTTTTTAACACAATGAAACTTAATGTCGTGCTCACCTAAGTGAGTCTTGGATGTATGTGTGTTCCATAGTAGGAGTTAAAATATTCCTACCATGGTAGTTTGGATCCACTTTTAAGGAAGTCTCCTACATCAGTTTGACTTTCTCTTATTGGAGGAAACAAGCCAATATTGTCCCAGGTTGAGGGATTTTGAAAATTAAGCCTTGTATGTTATGTGCCTTTATGAAGGTATTGAAGGTTGTGAAATAATATCAAATTGGATATGTAAACACAAATGTGTCGATTGTGTCCCTAATTCAACAAGGATAGGGCTAGTCATGTAACAAAGTATGATTTGAAGACATTATTGTGATTGATTCAACAATGTCCCAACTTTCATAAAGGACTTCAATGAGAAATGATGTTTTCTCCATAGTTCATGGTGAGAACAAAAATTGTTTATCCTACATGATTTGACTCCTTGTCTCTTCACTACAAGGTCATTTTGTATGATATTTACATCATTGGGGTAGTTTGTGATCTTGGTATTTGACAATATATTGTGATGTTAATATTTTTTTTAATATGTGGAATTTTAGAATAAAGGTGTTTGATATCTTGTAAAGACAAAAAATGATCCAATTTTTATTATAAATTTGGTCCTCGGAATCCCAATAAGTACCAAAATGTTATTGTCTCAACCTTCACCAAACATGGCTACTTGAAATGGTTAAGTGGATATGAATGCATTTTATGTAAATGTGATATCAACACTAAGTTATGTCATGTTTGGGTTGACACAATCAGCTGGGTGCATATGGCTCCTATGAATAGTAGGAATTCCCTCTTCCTAGTTTGAAAATGAGTTAGTCAACATTTTGAGTATAGCTAGACTCTAGTTATTGATATATATTAGCCTTGATGGAGGCATTCCTATAGTATTTTTTAACTCATGTGGGAGAAGGGAGACTTTCTGTCTTGTTCTCTCTTAACAACATTTCTATTGATACATATATGGCCACTTCTTTTTGGTATAATCCATGTTGTGAGCATGATTTTATGTGTGTGTGATCCATCATAAGAACATATCATGTTTCTCCAATATGATTGGTTCACGTTGTGTTTGTTCTCAACATTGTAGGAGGGGGCTTGCTAGCATCACATGAAATTGAAATCACACCTCTTTAATCGATGTTGTGGGCTCATGCAATCTGACATAAGCACAAGTCTCATTTTCCAATTCAAATGGGGTCGTGAGGAACTATTTCCCACAACTGGAGGGTGGATATTTTGAACCTCAAAGATTGTTGACATCATGCTTTTACAGTAGTTTTTCATATTGGCAATGTGTCAGAAGCACATGCCCCTTTTGGTGTCTTTATGTTTTGGAACATTCATGATTAGGCACTTAGTATGCATGGGGTTCTATAGATACATAATTCATGGGCTTTGTCTAAGAAGTATATTATTTTACTATTAATATCTTAGTAGGACTACATCTACTTTGTTAGAGGGAAGTGTAGGTCTTGTGAAAATAGACATTTACCAATCACTCTTCCATCCACATTCCTTTTGTATCCCATTGGTAGAGTGATATGTGATTGTTATCGTGATGAGTGACATGATGGAGGTTGAAATCATGAGTGTCCACATAGTTAGTTGAAGAATTTTTATTAAACAAGACCTTTTAAGATGATTTTTTTTTGGAAAATGGGGTGTATATTCTTTGCCCATTGATGGTAGGTTTCCGACACGATCAAGAACTTTCTTTCCAAATTTCCACCTTGATCATAATATAAAGAGATATGATTAAACATGATATATGCTTATAGTATGTGTTGTTTTTGATAGTATCTATGATGAGGATACATTAAACACATTAGTGTAGGAGTTAATAATTTCATGTAAAATTTAGGAATTGAGAAAAACTTCATAGATGTTGTTGAGAAGTAAGTTCACCTTCCATAACAAGGGGGCATGAATGCTAAGCCAACCATATGTGATGAGAGAAATGCACATTTGTTTCTTATCAATGGACTTTGGTGATGATCATGCTCGAGTAGTGGAAGGAATTTTTGTTGTTGTGTTTAAAAGTGTCATATATGACATTTTCATTATTTTATATCAAAAGCGAGGATAATGCAAAATGAAAAAAGAGAAAAATTCACTCCTTGTGTGATAAGGATAAATGAAAGGGTAAAAAGATATGTTCATGACCCTTTTTTCCTCCAAATTTAGTTGGAACTAAGAGCAAACTTCAGATAGGTAAGGTCCTCTATTTTCCACCATTGGTTCCCCGAAGAAAGTTCTACATCTGACCGCTACCCAGCACAGGTTATTGCGGTGTTTTCATTTGATCTAAGAACCTATATGGGATATAATAACCTTTTTATAACATATTATTAGTCTATGTAGAGGATTTATCTCAATGAACGGGGTTTGTTCAAGCTCCTATTTTCTTCTAACACTAAAGGCACATATCATATTCCTTACAATTTAGGGGCCTCAAACTAATTTCAAATGGAGATATTTTGCTTTGATACAATGATCAAAATGAGGCCTAGATGATGTGGCATGGTAATGTTGTTGTGATGTGTTGAATTAAAAATTCAACGATTTGCATTAAGAATGTTTGATCAAATTCAAAGATGGAGCATGTTTGTACATGTTTAGCTAAATTCTAGCATAAGGTACCTGACGCTTGTTGAATTTATTATAATTTGAACATTAACAAGAGTGTTGGTGTAGTTCTGTATTGAATGAAGGATTTTGACTGAGTTGCAACTTGGGTAGAATTTATGTGTGGCATAGTTTTTTGAAAAAGAGATGGTTTATTTGGGTCATAATTTTGGTATAGCTCCAATTTTTGAACCAAAGATGATTCAATATTACACTCTAGAAGAGTATCCTATTATTTAGTAAACCAGTATTGTGAGTGATCATAGAAGGTTAAGATTCCAACTATAGGTTTTTGAGTTGATAGTAGATTCTTTTGTGACTACAGGAGATAAGGGATTCATCAGTGGAGTTGACTTTTGGATGCATGCCTGATGGTGGAGGTACATGTAGCATTATGTACACTAATTTTAGGGATTATAAGATAATTCAAGATAGCATACCAATAGTCGATGCTAGTATGCTTTATAAAATATATTTCCCCTTTCATTGTAAGGAAATATAGAAATTTATTGCAAAAAATTCTTACAAAAAATTATGGCTTGCATGGAAATGGGGTATTAACACCAACGTGCTTGAGCAAAGAAAAAGAAGTAAAATGGACAAATTTCCCCCAATTATAATTCTCTATTGTTTTCATAAACTAGAAAAAAAGAGACTTCTCTTTGTTAATAATGAGTTATACAAGGGAAGATATTTGGTGATGTGATACGAAGAGACTTCTCATCACTTTGTCTCAATTTGGTTGAATAAGTAGAGTATGCACATTTATGTTTTGATCAAATAATTTTGCATTGTAGACCACCCCATATGATTCTTAAATATATGATGTTTATCCTTCAAATCATTATATCATGGTAAAAAAATATGAATTATCTAACTAAATGAATTTTCATGTGGATGAATTGAATACTGAGTGAGATTCTCTTTTAAGGAATTATATCTATTAAACCTTCAGTCACTTTTAGATATGTGGACATATCACTTCCCTTTTTGTGTAAGGTTATTTTTTGAGTAATTAACAAGTCAGAATCAAGAATGAGGAATCCATTTTGAAATGAATTATGAGTGAAAAATGAAGGAAAATCTTTTGATGTGAGCACATTCAAGTAGTTCATAATACCTTATTATTAAAAAAGAATCATATCTTATTATAAACTCTGGCATGTACTTGAATGTTATTTGAGGTGTATTTTTACCAGTACTAGTATGATATTGTGTTTTAATATGGTTTTTTCATCTTGAAGTTCTTGAAGATTGTAAGAGTATTTTTAAATGGTTAGATATATTTTGAAATTTGCACTACATTTTGGGGTGTGGTATTGTTACAAAATTTCAAGATTCTAGCATTATTTAGACACATTTTGCATTTTTTTAATTGTTTTAAATAAATCATATCCTTATGCATGTATGATGTGTCTAGGGTTCTAAGAAATTGTTGTACCAAAAGGTTGAATGTTTCTTAATTTTAAATAGATTTGGGTCTGAAAATATATTGTCACAAAAAAGGTGAATTTTTGGTGGTATTTTGACACTATGTTGGGTTTTACAAATTTTGGTTCATCAAAATTGAATCCTTATGAGGGTGTGATGTACATGGTTTTGGGGAAAAAGATTACACCAAAAGATTGAAATTATTGAACCTTTTTGGGGGTAAGTCAAGAAGATATTCTATTCATCATGCCTTCCTCTTACAAGAAAATTCAAATCCAAATTATATTCACCTATAATTCTTGCAATAGTAAACATGGTAGTAATACTAACATTACAGACATCTTGGTCCAAGAGATCTATGATCTCAATGGGTGGATTTACATATTTAAAAATTCAATCAGTGTTTTTTAAGAACTATAGGTAGCAAGTCAGAAACCCTATTATTTTCTGTAGATACATATTTGACTTTCCCTTGCTTCTTTAACAACTACTATATTTTTAGTGTCCAATAAGAAAACGTAGGTTATGAGTTGATTTTCCCTTCAATAATATTTTCCACCACCAAAAGATGATTTTTGTTTCCACAATAGTGTTGTTTAAACCTTTCATATATGCATAATCAAGGGCCATATGAATCTATTCTAGCTCGGATGTATTCATGGTTATCTTGATTCACTCTAGATCATGAGGTTCCAATGAGCCCAAACTACACTCGATCATGGCCTTGCCCCTTCATGATGTATCATTAAAAAATATTTCCTTCTTAATGTAGGAACTTGATTCTCTCTCATCTTTTGTTGGCTCTCAAAGATATGTTGATCTCTATATTTTGTATCTACAAGTAATATGAAAATCCTTAGCCTTGATTTCAGTGTTGCTTATGTGTTTCTTGAACCAGATAACCATTTTAGACATTTTGAAGATTGTATTCAGTTCATGAGTCTTCATGACACCTCTTGAAACTTCCTGAGAAAATATATAGTCTCACAGGGTGTGCATAGTGAGCTCTTCATTAAGTTTTCACCTTCCACACAAAGTGTCATCTTTCAAGTGTCTAATGTTTTGTCTCTTGTTTGTGAACAAAGTGACATGATGAAAAATCTAAGAGAACATCATCACACTACTAACCACTTTGGTTTTCAATATCTCTCCACTCCACTTGACAAGCTAACATCCTTAAAATCCCTCAAGATAGCATATACTAACTTAGTAGATAAGTTACATCCACAATGTGATTCCATACACATATGTCTTTCTGGTCATTATCACTCCGGTGAAGGATCTTCATGATATCATCAACAATTTCTTTACCAACCATTCTTCATGGAACCTTGTGTTCCAATTCTCTTCATGATTGATAATAGTGCTTACTTACATATCTAAAAGATCCCATGGTACCTACTTTTTAGTACATTACCTTAGAAAGAGGCCTATGTTCACCTATCATTTATTCCATATGTTAGTCCTCATTCTACTTAGAGGAATTATAATGGAATTATTAGTAATGAACTTCTTTCCTTCAAAGGTAGATTTCCCCAATCATGAGATAGTAGAAATTTTTGTGTTGTCAAAGGCATCAAAAAGTTCCTATATTCCCTTATTGGATAGTGTATCCCTATTAGTCATCATGTCCCAGTAGTTCCTCATCAGGAGAGGTCGATTTCATTCATACACGGATTTGATCCCCAATCCTCCATTATCCTTTTGGCTAGTAAGTTTTTTATATGTGACCAGGGACATACAGATAAAATGATGGATAGATACATCAAATATGTCACATAGTTTGAGTGGTATTACTATCATTTTCATAACATAAGTGGGGATAGCCATGTAGGTATCCTTGTCCATGCATACTCGACTTGCAAGAGATAAGAATCTCAAAGACCAGGCATTCACTTTGTTAGCTACCTCATCTACTTAAAATAGGGTTTTTCATTTATTCTTGAGTGGATGATAGGTACACCTAAGTTCCTACCCAGATCCTTGGTAACTTGTACCCACTAATGGATCAAATACTAAGATTTCCATTCTTGGGACACTTGTTGAGAAGAATATTCTAGTTTTGGATACAAATTTTACAAGTCTCGATGCTTCCTCAAACAGTTTGAAACATTTCTTGATAATACTAATTTGATCTTTTCTCGCATGTAAGAACAAAATTAAGTCATCGACCAAACATACATGGGCTATTGAGGGTAGTGAAGCCCCCGATTTTATATGTTTTCATTTCATCTTGCTAACACTTTCTTGAATCAACTAACTTATCCTCTCTAAACATAACATCAAAAGGTAGGGGAATAGTGAATCCCCTTGCCCAAACCCTCTAATTTCTTTACATTGCCTCAAAAGTCTTTTCGTACCACACTAATAAGGTCGATCCACCTCTAATAGAATGTGTGACGTGATGTTTGATATTTACTTGCATACATATTCATTTAATAATTTCTTCTATGAATCTATAAGACATTTGATCTTAGGCCATAGTAAAGTTGACCTTGATAGACATAGTCTTCACTTCATTCTTCCTTTTTGTGTTTTACTAGTTCTTTGACAAGAACAATGTTATAATTTATTTTTGTACCTTGAACAAAACTACTCCGTTCTAGAGATATCCAACCCATCAAGTATGTCTTAAGTTGTTCTAGTAGTAATTTAGAAGAAACCTTGAGAACAATATTGTTGAGAGAAATAGGTCTAAATTGATTAGATTTTGAAGTTTGGAAACTTTAGGAATTAGAACCATTGTGAAGTTACAAACCTCATCTACAAGAGGCCTTCCTTAAGTAGCCTTTTTCATTGTGTTAGTCACTCGATTACTAACCCTATCCCAATTTTCATTTAAGAAAAACACATTGAGTCCATCTACCCTTGTAGCCTTATATGGGTTCATAATTTTAAGTAAACTATGAACTTCATTATTTGAAGGATTTGTAGAAATACTACAATTTTCATCTAAAAATAACATCTTGATATGATTGTAGTGAGTTCTTTGATCAATTCTAAGATCACTCAATGCATTTTTGAACTGGCTAGCCATGATCATTTAGCAGTTTGTTTTCATCAATGGTTCATACACCCTCATTGTTATTTAAGGTGGTGATCATGTTGCCTTGTTTTCTCTAATTAACGAACACAATATTAAATATGGTGTTATTGTCACTAGTTTTCAACCAGTTGACCTAAGCTTTTTGTTTTTTGTCTTCCTCTTCTTTCCTCAATAGTTGCTCATGTTCCATTTGAATATCCATGCATAGACTATTTTATTTATCATAGTAATGAGTGAGCATAATGGATTGGAGTTTGTTGATGTTTTTAATGTGTCTGTATTTATGATGTCTGCTCTTTCCTTGTAGACTCATATCACAACTAGTAGTACTTTTTTTTGCTAGTTGTACATCAATGTTGAAGTACAAGTTGTCATTCCAACTGGATTCTTGTATTCTTGTGAACTCCCTTTCCTTGTTCCATGAGGCCTTAGTCAAGAATTTTTTAGGCTTCTTTCTTTTATTGATGTGTAGAAAAAGGGGCAATGATCAAAATATATCTGTGGTAAGTGCTCCACTACCAAAGTGGGGCATTGTTGAATGAAGATATCATTAATTGTTTCCCTATCTAGTCATTCTTGATGCACACTATGCTTGTATGTATATCTTTCACCCAAGAAGCCAAATCTAGCAAGACCAAATTCCATCATGGCATCACTAATGATCTTGTCTTCATTGAGGTTGTAATGATTTATTCCTAATTTCTAGCTTGTGTGGGTTATTGTTTTCAAATCACTACTAACCATGGTTCTAGGAATCTTTTTCCCATATCCAAATTGTGTTCCCAAAGAAATTTCCAAATATATATATGAAGATTTGTATACACAAAATTTGCAACCCATGATTTATGAATTTTGTAGGTAATGAATTGACTAAGGCTTTTAAGGATATTTAGTTTTCACTAAGTATCATCCCAAAAAATCCATATACCTCATAATAATCCTTTCCTCCACTCGATATGAGTTCTTGATAGTGTTTGTAGCTTCTTGGCACCAATCTGTGGTTCCAATATTGTCACCACCTTAACCGTTGCGTGGAAATGGTATCCCTCAGGATATTGTGGGTATAAATATTGCAATTTCCTCTTATATACAACATAAGAGATCCAAAATAATGATGTGTAGAACAAGTGTGGCAGAAACTCTTTAAGAAGAATTTAATGACACCTAGTTCTCATTATCTATGTTATCCTCATATTTGTTTTAGACTCCTTGATATTTTGTGTTGTTCTCTTTTTTTCTGTCTAGGGCTCATTCTACTTTGTTTTGGTGGGACTATAGGTCTTCCCTTTCCCTTCCTCATCCTTTTGGTACCACTTCTTTTTATCTTCCTTCCTATTAAATTGATAGAGTCCACTGACTGAACACTGGTCTAGTTAACCATCTTTGTAGCATCATTTTTTGGATGGGTATTATCAATTTTAGTTAATATATGATTCCATTTATTTAGGGACATATATTACCTCAATGACCTCACAAACCTCCTGATTTACCAACATGTATGTCTCTTTCTTAGTCATTTCTTTCTCTTTAGCCACTGGGTTAGCCATGCTCATGCTATGATTGTTAAATATATCTCCCAAATCTTCCTTGTAGGCTCTATATTTCCACCACTTCCCATGTTCTTCTTCTTTCTCCAGACATTGGTAAGTTGCTTATTGTGTTCCCTGGCTTCTTTGACAGATTGAGTGTCTCAAGGTCCTTTCTAGCGATTCCTCTTTCTTTAGTCCAAAAATTTTATTATTTAGGTTAGTATTTGTTGTGGCTTTTGGTTGTGAATCTCACTTTCTTCTAGTGCCACTTCTGGTCTTCTTGGTTTTCCAAGTTTTTTCCATTGTCTTATGCTTCACTTTTTACTCCTTTTGATGTTCACCGCTGGTACGAGTCAAGATTGGGACTTTATCACTCATTTTCATTCAACTTTTATACGTGTTCCCCTCTTTTAAACATGATGTGCATCACCAAGGGAACCCTTTGTATTCAACTTCATATTCTACCATATTGATGACTATTTATGGTAAGAATTTTCACATGGTGTATACTTCAAATGATATCTTGAAAATTTACTTTGAGTACTACTAGTAGTATGAGTGTCCACCTTTATCAATCTTGCAAGGGCCATCCCAATATTTTCAAGCATTATGGGAATGTACAAATGGAGGGACAGCCTTGGAATGCATAGCCACTATACAATGTAGTTTGGGTACTCCTCTTTTGGATGGAAAGTAGGATACCATTCCTCGACTACAATGTTCCACCCAAAGAGCTTCCATGGACCACTTATCAGGGTCATTTCATCATCATGTTTGCATGATAACTAGACCACAAAGTGTCCCATGTTGATTTATATCATATTGAATATCCCCTTCAATCTCCACAACATCTTCAGTTGATCTCTTCAAATCAAGTATCCAAATTTAGTTCCTATCAAACAAACAATAATAGTATTTCCACAGACTAAAAATATTGTCTTCTTCTTCTCAAACAATTGCAAGAGAAGGTTTACCCTCTATCTCCCCAGAGTAACATATTTTATAGAACGTTTGTCTTCAATGATTTTTTTCCAAGGAAAATGCATACTATCAAATTTTCCATCATTGGATACCAACATACTAAAAGTATATGATCCTTTTGTCACCTCCTCTATCCTCTCAAGATAGGCTTTGTATTATCAATTTGGTTTCATTTCACTAATCATGTATCTTCTCTAGACTTGTTGTGTTGGTTATTATTTTGGAATGTCATTATATTAAGTAGATGAACTAGTCATGGGGGCATACCTCTCATTCCCATGTATCTAATGTGAAACCCTATTGCTAAGATTGATATCCCTACTCCTTATTACTACATTTCTTTAGAGATTCAGGGTCTACATTCTTTGTTCCTTGATCTCTCAGATCTTGGATTTATCTTGGTCTCAGATCATGATCTCAACCCATGCAGAGATTGTACCCCTTCAAGTCCATGTTTCCATCTCTTTCCCCTTGTCCCCTTGGTTTCCACATTGAATTGAAATGTTTGAACCTAATTAAGTTTGAAATTTACCAAATAAGTTGAAATTTTGACAACCTTTTGATGCTATTTTAGGTTTATAAAAAACTAGGTTTACCAAAAAGAAACCATACACAATATGATGTACTTTGGATTACAAAGAAAAATTCATCAAAAGGTACAAATATTTAGGAAAACTAAATCTGTCACTATTAGAAAAAAGGTTGTTACTAAAAAATACTAGCACTTTGACACTATTTTGAGTTTTAAACATTATTGGTTTACTAAAACATTAGCATAATATAGGGTTGATCGACTTTAGTTTTAAAAAAAGGTTGCACCAAAGTATTAAAATATTTTACAAGTTTGGACCTTTTGGATTTTATAAAAAGTATTACCAAAAAGCAAAAACAATTGACACTAAGTTGAGTTTAGAAAATTAGTTTACTGATGAGTCAAATATCTGGTAGTGATTTTATGTCATGTTTTGGATTTTAAAAAGAGGTTCATGTGATTGCTTTCAAAAAATATCACCTATAATTTTAGAACCCATGAGTTTTAGTAGTTTTATCATCATCATCTCCACACATGTACCTACAAAACGTGAAAATGTGGATCTTTACCTTCACTAGGAATCCAATTTGATTCATCCTAGTTAGGACTCCTATTTCACCATGGTAGGATGCTAACCTCGTTATAGTCCTAATTATGGTGAATGATTGATTGTCAATACAAGGGAATGAGAATGCTCTAGACTAAGAATGACCCTCTTGTACTAGATCCCTACCTTTACTCATGTTCTAGTATCTTTTACATGAGCTAGCATGAGTGCTACTCTTTCCTACTTAACACCTTATATGAGGTAGGGTGCATAGTGATAATATTGAATTTTAGTCCTAAAAACTCATGGAATCTGTCATATGATATATGAGAGGAAGAAAATATACATGCAAGGTAATAAAAGTATAAAGGGACAAAACATAGTCGAATAAACTTTTGATAAAATATTATTCAATTAAGTAATGATTTCCTATTTAATCAACATGTGACTATTGTATAGTGGCTTCCTAGTGAGAGGGAACCTCTTTTTTTTTGTAAGTCAGAGGGTTTTTATTCATCTCGCCCCTCTCATGCAAGCAAAAACCTTGGAACCATTACAACTTATTGACTCATTTGCTAAAAGAAATTTGGTAGTACTACTACCATTACAGGACTCTAAGTTGATAATATCAACTAGACTATTAGGGGGTACCTTATAGACAAAGGAACCACCCTTGGTTTTTTGATGAAGTTTTGCAAGACTATCAGCAGCCGTGTTCATCTCTCTGGGAATATTCCTGCAATTCCAACCCTGTCTCCAACCAACTTGAATACCTGTTAACCATATAGCCAACCTTGGGTAATCTTCTACTCTTCCCTCCATAGCCTCTTTTGCCCTTTTTGAGTCTGTCTCAAAACTGAGTTTTTTGCATGAAAGATGTTGTCCTATCTCAACAACCCAATGAACTGCTCTCACTTCTGCCTCAAGCACACTGTTGACATGAATCTTCTTGTCCAAACCACTTATCCAGTTGCCCTTACAATCTCTACACACGACAGCAATCGATGATGGGGTTGTATCATTTCTGAAAGTAGCGTCAGTGTTTATTTTCCACCAATTAAGTTCTGGTGGCTGCCAAAGTCCAGCATTGGGTTGCAGGATTCTACTCTCCTTTACCTTTGGGATGAAGGCTAGGCTCGTGAGATTACACTCCTTTCTGATGAGATGGACTATATAGTTGCTTGAATATTTAGTACCCTCGAAAACCTGAATATTCCTTCCTTTCCATATTTTCCAGAATCCCACCATAAACATAGTGCTTAGGTTCTTCTCAGTCTTAATAAACTTCACCATCCACGTCCAGATGTCAGTAATGGAAAAGAATTCGCTCCAGATTTGGTTCTCTAAGATTGCTTTCCATGTTTCCTGTGCCCTTGGACAGTCTCGTAAAGCATGAAGGATGGTTTCCTCCTAGTTTTCACAGATGGGGCAAGTGGCAATTGTATCTAAGCAACGATTTACTCTCTTCTTGTTCGTTAGGATCGCATTATGGCCTACTAGCCAGAAGAAAAAATTCACCTTCATAGAGACCTTCATCTCCCATGTCATATTCCAGATTCCCTGGACCTTAATATCCTTGTTTTGTCTCAGGATATGATAAGCGCTCTTGATAGTGAATTGACCAGTGTCCGAGTGGTTCCAGGCTAGAACATCATTCTCCTCAGATTTTCTGGGGACATCTAGCTTGGTAATCTTCCTTGTGATATGTTGCGGTAGCCAATCCTTTAGGAACTCAGTGTCCCAGTCATTATCTAGGTTGACTAGACTTGACACTTTCAGATCTTTCAAATCTTCAGGTATGGAGCGAGAGCTACACTGTTGTAAGCAGCCCTCGACCACGCACCATCTATCCAACCATACATTGATATCTCTTCCACTAATAGGTATCCAAGTTGAGTTTTCGGTTATGAACTCCTTGCACTGAAATACTGATCTTGCAAGTCTGGAGGTGTTCATACTCTTCCTTCCATCATGGCCTATATACTTGAGATTGAGACTTTCACACCAGCTCGATTTTCTCTGCGTGGCAATTTCCCACACGTGTTTAGAAATGAGTGATGTGTTAAGCTCCTTCATGCTTCGTATACCCAGTCCACCATGTTCTTTACTACTGGTTACTTTGTTCCATACAACCAGGGAAAGCAGGTGACTCTTATGGTTGCCACCCCAAAGGAATCTTCTGACTGTGCCATCAATGCGGTCACAAACTTTGGTAGGAATAAGGGCGGTCTGCATAACATAGCTAGGGATCGCCGTGAGTGTAGATTTCGCGAGACATACCTTGTCGGATAAGTTTAAACACCTCGCTGGCCAAGCTTCCATCGATGCTTCTAATCTCCTCAAAGTGTTGCTATATGTCTCTTTATTCACCTTTCCATGAATAATTGGGACTCTAAGGTACTTCCCCAGATTGCTTGTGACCTTGAATCCGCTAATGCAACCAATCCTAATTCGAGTACTTGGACGGACATTCCTCGAGAAGAAGATAGAGGATTTCTTCACAGATATAGCCTGCCCAGATACTCGACTAAAATCTTTAAAACAACTTAGGATTGTCCTCATTTCTTGCACATCATCCTTGGCAAAAAGAACCATGTCATCAGCAAAACAAAGGTGGGAGATTCTAGGACCTGCTCTATAGAGTTGGAAAGGGGTCCATTTCTTCTTGGCTACCAGCTTCTCGATAGATTGACTAAGTCTTTCTAAGCATAGGACGAATAGGTAGGGTGACAGAGGGTCACCCTTCCTCAATCCCCTAGTTTCCTTGAAGGACCCAACTTCCTTCCCATTCCATATGATGGAGCTTTCCCCAGTTGAGATAGAGTTCATGATATAGTTGCAGATGGTGATAGGCATTCCAATTTTCTCGAGGGTATCCCGGATAAACGGCCATGTCATCTTGTCATAGGCTTTGGACAGATCGATCTTGATCGCCATTGTCTTCTTACTCGAACACCTTCTTCTCATAATGTGAATTATCTCCTGAGTTACAGTAATATTGTCTGAGATTTTTCTGCCAGGAACAAACGCACTTTGCATTGGGGATATCCAATGTGGGAGGTAGGATTTAATCCTCTCCACAATGATCTTCGATGTGAGCTTTAGACTGAGGTTATTAAGAGAGATTGGGCGGAAGTGTTCACATTGTTCAGGTTTTGGGATCTTCGGTATCAGCACTACACTGGACTTACACATGTTCCCACTTAAGGTTCCTCCTTGAAGCACATCATTTATAGTAAGTAAGAGGGAGTGTTTGACTGTGTGCCAATTCTTCTTTATGAAGCTACCATATGCACCATCTAGGCCAGGCACCTTGTGCGGGTTAATCTTTGATAAAATGTTGTGGAGTTCTTCCAGTGTGACCTTTGCACTCAGTTTTTGTTTCTCAACCTCAGACAGAAATTTAAACTCTCCCGGGTACTCCTTTATGTCCTTCGCGTGGATGGTGACCGGTTCTATAAAAGGTTCTTGAAATAATTAAGGATTATTTTCCTGATTTCCTCCTCATTGCTGGTCCAGTCTCCGTCAGTATTTCTTAGCATAGTGATTGTGTTGTGTCACCTTCTCATCTTGACATAAGCATTGTAGAACTTTGTATTCAGGTCTCCCTCAGTTAGCCAGTTGATGTGGCTTTTTTGCCTGAGGTCCGCTTCCTCCTGCTTCAAAATCTTACCGTATTGGGTCTCCATGCTAATGATCATGTTAGATGTGATTTCATCATAGTTTTCTGCTAGAGTTTTTTGTAAAAGTTCAATGTTCCTTAGGACTCTCTTCTTCTCCTGCAATATGCGCTTCCTACTCTCCAGAGCCCAGTTATTGATGGCTTCACATGATCGTTCAAGGGCTTCATTGAAGTTGAGAATCGGGTTCCAGTTCTCCTTAATCATATTTTGGAATTCTTCTGAAAGAGACCAAGACTCCCTTATGAAGAATCTTTTTATAGTACTTGAGCATCTCGTATCGCCAATCACAATAGGGCAATGTTCGGAATACACCGTCGGTAGGTGTTCCACTGTGAAGCTAGGGTATGCATTGATAAAGTCATTGTTTGCCACTGCTCTATCGAGTCTTTCCTATAGTGTACCATGGATATATGTGAATCTTTGTCCGTTGAAGCCAAGGTCAGTCAGACTAGCTTCCATCAGAGTGTTGGTAAAAATAGCAGCCTCATTAAAGTTGTAGTGTCTGCTCCCAGATTTTTCCTCAAGTAGCAAGGTCTTATTAAAGTCGCCAATTGCAATCCATGGGAGTGTGAACTTCTTACCCATTGCGACCAAGTGTTTCCATAACAACTTTTGAACAGAAATATGAGGGTGTGCATATATGAATGTGATCAGAACATTGTTGTTTACTTTACAAGTGACAAATTGGAGATGGAAGTTTATGATCTGAACAGTACAATCACCTTCTTTCTAGCACACCCAGATGCCCCCTGAGAAGCCCCTCGCTTCACACCGGAAGGACCTGTTGAAGCCTAGCGTCTTAATGGTGTTCTCCGCCTTGTTTCCACTTATGCGGGGTTCAATAATTCCCACAATTTGAGTTTTCTTCTGTAAGATCATATCTTTGAGGACACGGCAAGTATCTTGATTGCCGATTCCTCTTGTATTCCATACAATTGTGTTTAACATTAACAACTGAAGAGGTTGGAGGTGAAAGAACAACCCTCTAAGCATCCATAGCTGTCTCTTCCTTCTCGTCATTCCTCTCTATTGCACCCTCGTCCACCTCCTTTTGAATGCGTGGACTCTTCCTCCTATTCTCATAAGGAGGTTTTATTCTAGCTGCCTTCATTTTTGGCCCCGATCCTTTCAGTTTCCTCCCTGGTGTTAGTCGAGTGGTTGTGGAGTTGGAGTCTATTTCTTTCAGCGGATCTCGTTCCTCCATCTCTTCCCCCTCCTTGTTCCCCATACTCACTATTGTTCTCCTCTCATTGCCTCTCTCATTCCCCGTACTATTAATGTCCTCCGTTATCTGCCTTGTGGTTTCTATGCTTGTTTCTTTTTCTAGAGTTGCATCTTCAGCCTCAAGATCAATAATCTCATCCACCTTCGGGTTGACTGCCACGTGAACCTCATCGCTAATGTTTTCATTATTCTGCTTCTTGTTGATCTCTTCCAAAACTTCTCTTTTGTCGTCCACCGTCTCTATGGTTTTCTTCTTCCATGTCTTCGGGGGGGTTGTACCTGATGTATTCGCCCTTTTGTCTACTTCACTTTGTCTCCTTTCATTGTTGTCGTTGCTTTGATCCTCATCTTTCTCCTGAGCTTCAACCAGGTTAGAAAATCTATTCTGATTATTCACCTCAGTATTCTTTCCCGTGGTCTGCGTTTTAGGTTTTGATTTGTGGGCGGTCCTCCTTTATGTCTACCATTTGTTAGAGTGAATTTCCTCCTTGTTGGTCATGGGGCTTCCTCACTCCTTAAATGTATTCTCCTGTTATCATTCGGCCTTCTAGTTTTCGGGTTGAGTTGGCATTTCTCCTCTCCATGTCCTATCTTTCCACAAAAATTGCATGATTCAGGGAAAACCTCATATTCAACTTGGTAGATCTCATTGTTGATGTTGATGGTGTTAATCAGAGGTTTTGATGTATCCACCTCGATTTCCAATCTAGAAAACTTACTTCTTGTCCTAGCCATCGTGTGATTGTCGACTTTAACAAGACTTCCCAATGCCAACCCTATGTAGTCGAACAAAGTTGATACATACAGGTGAAGAGGTAGGTCTAGGATACGAACCCACGTAACCAAGTATCTGGGTAGCTCGATGGATGGGCAGAATGTGGGATCCCATTGACACACAGCTAAACAATTGCCGAATAATTTCCATGGTCCTCCAAACAGCGTCGTTTCAAAATCCCTTCTACAGGAGAACTGCACCACATAGTGGCCCAGATCTACCTCATAAATGTTGAACCTTCCTATGGGATTCCATAAGGTTTTTAATCGATCTCTCATGGTCATAAATCCTACATTAGATCCAATCAATCTAGCAACCACGGTATACATCCATGGCTTTGCGAGTTCCTCCTCGGCATCTGGGTTGATTTCTAGCACTGGTTGTTCGTTCAAAGCCTTCAGGGTCACATCCGTCGTTGCAAGTCTATGCTCAAAAAGTTTTTCTAAGAAACAGTCTGCATCACCTTTTTTTCCATCTCCCGTGGTGTAATCATCCAAATATGTAGCTTGGTTGCCCCCATTTTCCGGTGGCTCTTCGTTTGTTCGGTCTCCTTTTGTTCCTGCCTGGCTGCTCCAGTTTACCTTCTCCATCCTTCCCCTGTTGTTTCCACTCAACGGTGGAAAGAGTGATTCATAATCTTTTTCTTGGTTGCTCCCTTTCCCAGCCACTTCGTTTCCTTGTTGTTTGTCATGGCCCCTCATCCCAGCGTAGTGAAATTCAAAGCCCACATTCGGTATGATGACTTTGACCCCCTTCCCGCTGCTCGAGTTGTCGTCCATCATGTTCTATTTTTCTGACCTTCTCCTCGTCCCTTCATATGTAGCCCCATGTAGTAGATTATCTGTTGAGATCTCCAGATCATTTTGTGTTGTTTCTCCCTCACCAGCGCCTCCTCCCTTCGAGGTGCCATCATCTTCTCCCCTTCGTCCCCCCCGTTCGCCAGCACCCCCAGAAACCCTAGCCGCCCCCACATTCGTCATCTTTTTTCTTATGCCTAACCCTATAGGGAAATGCACATTCATGATCAATTACTAATAATTAGAGAAAATAGAAGGGGGCACTCTAGATGGGCACCAATTTTTAATCTTTTCCTAGCATTAAAGAATCACTAAATGAAAAAAGCACATGGGGATTAAGTAGATGTGCATCCACTCTAGAACTTTACTCTTTACAAGTTAAAGGTTCTTAGAGATAAAAAGCAAAACTCATATGGGTGCCCATTAAAATTTCTTTTATTAAAATTGTTGGTCAAGTTTAGTCTGAAAAAGGATAAATAAGAAAGATGTAACCTAGATTGATGCTCTCACTGAAAAAATGACAAGAGGACTAACATTTAAGATAATTATTTCTAGACTAAATGATCATAAGAAACAAGCAATAAATGTATGTTATGAAGATACATCTCACTCTTAAATTGGTCAATAAAAGGAGGACCACCCTGACTTCCATGTGGACATTCTTGAGGAGTGTTCCCCTTTAGCATCCTTTTTTCTATCCCTTCATATATTCTCTTAAAAAATCGATTAAAACTAGTCTCACATATTACCTATCCCTCGTTGAGCATGTTTGTAGTAAAATGATCATCAAAAGTCAATGTGACCATGACCATGACATCCAGGGGAGTGCACCGGAAGGGCGTTCACTTTTAGTATGGATTTAAATCTTATATATGTGACACACTCTCATCATAAGGGTCCATGGATGTAGTGTAAAATGGGGTGCACATCTAGGAGGTACCCTTGACGGTCTTGAAATATGTGAGAATTGGTGTAGAAAAGTCAGTCACACTAAAGATACAAAAAACCCAAAACAAAGGGGGCTCCCCTTATCTATCATTTTTGGTGTGCAAGAGGAAACCATGTAGTCCCACTAATGATGGTAAATTCAAATTGAGGAGGAACTTTCAAGATGTGGGCCCACCAGAGTTGTTAGAAACTTGGTGCTAATTATCATGAAGCAACAATGATTTTTTAGTCATTTTTTAGAATTTAATGACCAGGCATCTCGACTTTTGCACAAACTGTAGAGAACAAATTAAAATATGGATTTGACACTTATAAGAAAAAATAAGGAAAATCATATGAAAGATTCATAAAATATCTGGATAAGACATACTTGTTGTTGAAAGATCATGGTCAAGTAGAAAGTTATGCGTGAGGAAGGTTTTAGGAACCTCAATCATCCAACCTCAGTATTGTCAACCCAAGAGAGGTACAAAATAAACTTTAGTCTATAAATCAAGGCATAACTAAAAAGTTGATGTCAAACTGTGCAAGCATGTAAGTAGAACAAAAGGTGTGTTGGTATAGAAATATATTATGAGGAATCATAACTCTAGGTACCCCTATCATCACATCACAATGGGATCAATAAATGGGGGAGAAGGAGATGTCTACATTTTTTTCATACCTATTTACCTTTCATATTGTGGATTGTTTTCAAGATAAAGGGGGTGCCACCCAATATACTGAATTGATTAAAGACATGTATGATAGCTCAACTACAATTGAGAAGAATCTTGGAGGAGAGACACAACATTTCATATTACAATTGGGGTGCACCAAGGATCCACACTTAGCCCATATCTATTGTTTCTTGTCATGGATGAGTTGACAAAGAATGTTCAAGATGATATTCCTTGGTGTATGTTATTTTTTGATGATATTGTCTTGATTGACAAAACCAAAGATGGATTGAATGACAAAGTTGAACTTTGGAGAAAAGCATTCGAACCAAATGGATTGATGATTATTAGGAGAAACACTGAGTATATCCCTCTCATATTAAAAACCAATTTTATAGAACAACTATACAGCCAGCCAAGCTCTATGGGAACAAATTTTGGGCGGTGAAGAAATAAGGTTTCAACAAGATGAATGTGGCTGAAATGTGTATGCTGATATGAATGTTGGGAAGACAAGAAAATATTACTTGAGAAATGATTATATTGGGGATAAAGTGGGGGTGGAAAAAATTGAGGACAAGTTGTGCGAGGGTCGTCTCAGATGGTATGAGCATGGGCAAAATAGACTGAGTAATGCGCCTCTACAAAGCAACGCTATTGAGTCAACCATAATCAATAGAACAAGAAGAAGGCCTAAATTAGCATGGGAAGAACTTATAAAGAGAGATTTCAAATCTTTACATTTCAACTAGAATATGACCCATGATAGCTCTAAATGGAAATGAAGAATCCATGTAGCCGAACCCAACATGGTTGGGACTGAGGCTTATTTCATGATGATGAAGATGATTCTGTTTTGATATTGAGGGAGTGAAGGAGGGTCATTATCCTTTGTTGTTCACCAAGGGAGGTGGATAACAAGCACATGTTGGTTTTATGCCCTGATATCCAACATGTGATGATTGTAATAGGGATACATTGCATATGATTTATATTGTTAATAAATGAAATTCCACTTTTTGTGTTTTGATATTGATATAAGAATAAATGCAATAATGTCCTAAGAATTTTTTTTATTTGATGATACATGGTTTGGGTTGAGGACCTAAATATGAGATCATTTGCATAATCAAGAGTATTCTTTCTCATTGTGTCCTTAGTCAATTATTATTGGGTATATTATAGGACAACAATTACACCTAAGAGTAGAATTTAAGATGAATGATGACTATGTATCTTTAGTCATGATATTGGATATCAATTTAGATACACAGGTACTTGTTAGAGTAGAAGTTTTTAGGGATAATACCACTTTGAGAATTTGTGATAAAGTGGGTTTTCTTTACTTTTTTTATACTTGTTCCTTTATATTACCTTAGCTCTAAACCCTAATTCATAGAAAGGTTATTTTATCAACCGAAGGTTGGAATCTCAATCTCAAACTTGGCCAACATGTAGGGGTAGCTATTATGAATCTATGGTTCAAGTTTCATGCCAATCGGACATTCCTAGCTCCCTCCACAATTATTACAAGTTTGCATGTAGTCTTAATCGAAATTACCATAATTCGAATCATCTAATAATAGTTTGTGATTATTTGGACCCTCTTAACCCTTGTCACGTGGAGTTGAGGTCAGCGATCTATGGCTCTCTCTCCCTGACCATCTGATGGTGCGTCCATAGATCCTAGTGGGATCGAACGGCCATGGGGTCGTCCCCAACCTCTGCTTGACCCGATGATCATGGCTACAGCCATGAGGCTCGAAGCCAGATCATGTCCTCCCTCTCCATCCCACTTTGTGAGAAAATAAATGAGTAAACACCTCCACCTCATCCCCACAAACACGTCAAGCTCTCACACGACACCGCAAACTGTCTAGAACCACCCCCACGAACTACGTCAGCCACCTCCCTCTCTAGGCGTACCCAAACTAAATTGTGCATCTCACACCTCTGTCCTCCTCCCACCTATTTAATCACCCCACAAACATCGTCAAGGTCTCTTTGCCTCGTACTTTCCTTCAATTCGACCGAACTGACCTCCGATGACTCCACACACATCGCCTCTTACTCCAGTGACCTTCTCCATGGAGTAACTAGCCAATAGGCCATCACCACCATCGCCCCTTCAATTAGAACCCTCTTTCATCCTCGAGAAGCTCTCAACAACCTCAGCGGCACCTTAGGGGATCTTGAAACCACATGCAGCTCGTCCGCACCACCTCCTCTACCGCGAGCTGTTAGCTTCTCCTTTTCTCTCTGCGGCACAACTGTTCCAAGGGGAGTCAGGCTCTGAGACTTAGCCGCCTTGATCTGGGAGAGTTCCCCGAGGGTGAACCCGACCTCATCTTCATGCAAGAAGTAGCCCAGCAATCGATCGAGCTTGTCGCAGTTGGAGCTGAGCAACCTGCTTTGCAAACGACCAAGGAGGGAGCGAGACCCACTGAGTCCATGCAGACCAGTCAGGTAAATCCAAGTCACCGGTCCCAGCCTTCCTTTTTGATCTCGTGGTCAAAATGCGACCGTTGGATTTGAACATCCAAGGGCCCACCTTTTTCCATCTCAGCCTTTTATCACTAATTTTTCAATAATCGCCAAGTAAATGTCCTGATCTTTGTAAATTCATTATAAATAGTAGGAGTGTCAAAAAAATATTAAAAAGTACTCTATTTTGATCAAAAAAATATAAGGATCATGAATATGATATTTGTTGACCCTAAATCTGACTCGTAGAAGTACTCATGCTCAAATATTTCTTTATCTTATTTAATTATTTAGAAAATGCTCGAACCAGATTAAATCACCAACATCCTATGATTATCTAATTTTTGTTCCTAGACAATTATGGAATGCTCATTTCCAATTAATGTGACTCAATTATCAGTAAAGTTGAATTACTACTCTTTTTCCCTATTGTTTTGGCTTACCAAATTATTATAATTATCCATCATGATCTAGAGACCACCAAATTGATTTAGAAATCCTACTCTGACATGATACTATAAAATGTGGACTCAAATCTATACTCAATGACACATACTCTACTCTCATGACTCTAACCAAGAAAAAGGGCCTTGTATATTCTTTTAGAACTAATTGATGAATTTGCCAATATATCTAATTATTACCAAATCCCTTATAATTTTAGGAGGAAAAAGGTACCAGTGAGGAGTATCTTTGGACTCCCCACTTCTGAGTAGAAGGTACGCCATTACCTCCCACTTGGCCAAACTACTTGTGCTTGTATTATAAGTGTAGTAATGTACCTAGCAAGTAATGATGAATGGTTTGGTGGTACTTGAATAATATGTTGCTTGATTTCCGTACCTATGTATATATACACCTGAAAACATAATATATATGTTCCATTATATTTAAGCACTTCAACTCTTTGGTAGTCAAGTGTTGGAAAATAAAGTACTTCAACTCTTTGGTAGTCAATTACTTGAAAGTGATCCAACTCTATGGTAGTCTGATCACAATGAGATATGATCCAACTCTTTGGTTGTAGATCATAAAGGCCTTAATGCATTCAACCTTTGGCGGTTAATGCATGGATGATATAATGGAAAATATGTTTAAAATGTGCTTTTATATTATGTAAACAAACATTCTTGTTCAAGTGTATGGGTTTTTGATATATTGTTATTTTCTGTCAAAAGGTAGTCTTATTCTTTTTCCATGTTTAAATGTGAGGTATGATTTAATACATGTAGGCGTACTCGGTACAATATATTTATATATTGTGTTGATGTGTACCAATTGCAAATGTTTTATAGGTACCTTTTTCTTATGATGATGATAATGCAACTCAATATGTTGGCTCAACAAAATCATATCTTTCATGGGGATGCTAAATTTAAATGGGACTCTTAGTTTAAGTTCTTTTTCTTCTGCAAGTAGTTCTCTCATGTATTAAGTTTTCTTCTGTAGAACTCCTATGCCTCCGGCCCCCTATGTAATTAACATTTGGTTTATTTAAGGAAGCTTATTATTTGGTGCATGTATATACTTGTGTGTTTGATCCACTCAAGGATGGGCAACATTAACCCTTTTGTGCACCTTATTTTGGTGCCTAAGGTGTAGAGTGGGGTTAGGTTGTTAACCCATGATAGATGGTATTAGAGCGGGTACATAGGTCAATATATGTGTATCAAATACCTAGTAACCTTATTTAGACCTAAGGTAACCCATATTTAACATTATATTGTCGAGGTGTCTAGAAGGATACTTGTGGAAGGTTTTGGCATAATCACTCTTGATCCGTTTTCATGGTGGTAGGGTTTCCGCCACAAGTTATCTACTTGGCTAATGCAATTATTGTTAAAGTGGGCACCCTTACCTTAGAGAAATATATCTTTTCATCTTTTCTAAATTAAGGACTACCCCAGCCACCTATTTAGTGAATGATACACACTAGACTTCTCATCTATTTCTCTCTCATGACTATTATCAATGAAATCCTCTCTCTATTATGTGGGTAGATTAGGAGAAATGGGAACAACTAAAATACATGGAAAATTGGAAAACATATGTTTATGATTGATAAATATTTGTTGATTGCACTATGATCTGCCTCAAATAAATCTCTAAACTATCTTTTATACAAACTTGCAAATGCCTCCAAAACTAGATCCAAGAGAAAGAGAACTAATGATGACTCTGGTGATGAATCTAGCTCAAACCCTAATAAGTACATGGCTACTAGTGAATGGGAGGAACAAAAGAAGGTGATGTTGGAATGCATGCATGCCCTAGCCCTAAAAGAAACCAACAATACTGCCTCTTCATCTAGGACCAATCCTAAAACTACCATTAGTGACTTCCTCAAACTAAAACCCGAAGCCTTTCTTGGAGAAGACATAGGTGAAGTCCTAGATAAAGCTGATGCATGGATCCTATTTGTTGAAAATTCCTTTGGAGCCCTTAAATGTGCTGAAGAAGATAAAGTCACTTTTGCAAACTACCAACTTAGGGGGTCTGTGAAGTTGTGGTGGGAAAATTATTACCATACACGAGAACTTCCAGATGCCCCTATGAGTTGGGAGGAGTTTAAGGTGATTTTTACCAATTGTTTCATGTCCATATCTTCTAGGAAGGAGAAGAAGAAATAGTTCAATAACCTCACCCAAGGAGCCTTATCCATTGTTGACTATGTTAGGGCCTTTAGACTCCTAGAGTGTCATGCTCATCACCTTGATGAAGATGAAAAGATTGAACACTTCATTTGATGGCCTTTATCAAGAAATAAAAGTCTACCTTTGCACCTCCACCCACACTACCTTTGAATCTACCATCAATAATGCCCTTACCTAAGAAAGAACCTTAGGGAAGAATAAGGCACCAAGTTTGGGATATCTAGGATTTATTGATGCATCCATCACCAAGGGAAAGGATAAAGAGAGGGAGAAGGATAGGAAGAAGCCTAATAGCCATGGCATGGGAAGAGGAGGAGGAAATCACCATAGAGGTCAATCATATTGAGGAGGACCAAATAAGGGAGGTTGAGGCTGAGGTGGGCCACATCGAGGGCCGCTGGTAGAAATGAACAAATGCAAGATCTGTGGAGGGTTCCATTGGGGAAAATGCAAGTTTGAGAGGCCAATCGATTTCTATTGCAAGAAGGAAGGGTATATGAAGTTCAATTGCCCAAGCCTGGTTCAAGGGGCACCTCCGAGCCACCCTGCCCTATTACCTCAGCCTGGAGATCCATCTATCCAACCAGCTACTCCCATAGCTCAAGCTCAGCCAGAACATCATCAAGGCTGAGTTTTGGCAATTGATGCAGAGCAAGCTAAGGCTAATGACAACCATCTAATTGAAGGTAATAATGTTAATAATTTCTTTATATATGAAATCCCTTGTAAACCATGATCTCATATAAAAATCATAATGTAGGTATGATAAGTCTCCAAGATCATCCTGTTGTGGCCCTATTCAATTTAGGATCAACACATACCTTCATTTCTAGAAATCTTGCTTCCATGATCAAGTTAGAAATAAAATATCTAGGTTATATCTTGAATGTAACAACTCCCAATGGAAAAATATATACCTCTCTTCAGAAAACCGAAATCTTGCCTTTTTCTTATGGTGGTCATCAATTTCATTCTGATTTCATTCTTCTTGATATTGAGGATTTTGACCTAATTTTGGGGATGGATTGGGTTTTTGCCAACTATGCCATGCTGGATTGTCGAGCCAAGAAAGTAATCATTTTTTCACCTAATTCTAAACCTTTGATAATACCAAGGAGAAAGGAAAGAAACTGAAATATGATTATCTCTTCTCTTAAAGCTGAAACCTTGATAGCCAAAGTATGTAGAGCCTAGCTTGCAGTTGTGTCTATTTTTTATTCTAAGGTGAGACCTTTAGAGATCTTGGATGTGGTGAGAGATTACCCAGATGTATTTCCCAAGGAGCTTCCAGGGCTGCCTCCAGTACATGAGATTGAGTTCTCAATTGAGTTAGCATCGGGCACCACACCAGTCTCAAAGGCACCTTATAGAATGGCACCTGTTGAGCTTGCAGAGCTCAAGAAACAATTAGAAGAACTTCTTGATAGAGGCTTCATCTGTCCTAGTACATCTCCCTGGGGTGCTCGTGTCCTTTTTGTTAAAAAGAAAGATGGGTCAATGCGAATGTGTATTGATTATCACATGATCAACCAATCCATCATCAAACATAAATATCCTCTTCCAAGAATTGATGACCTATTTGACCAGCTTTGTACTGCCACTATGTTCTCCAAGATTGACCTTAGATCTGGCTATCATCAATTATGAGTGAAGGATTGTGATATTCCAAATATAGCTTTAAGAACTAGATATGGACATTATGAATTCGTGGTGATGGCCTTTAGGTTGACCAATGCTCATCGAGTATTTATGAATCTGATGAATATTGTCTTCTAGCCTTTTCTTGATAGATTTATTGTTGTCTTCATTGATGACATTCTTATATATTGAAACTCTGTTGATCAACATTGTGAGTATCTCCAAAAAGTACTTGATGTATTGAGAGCCCAGAAATTGTATGCTAAATTATCCAAATGTGAGTTTTGGATTGATCAAGACATGTTTCTTGGCCATGTTATTTTGGGTGGGAAAATTTATGTTGACCCTGCCAAAGTCTTAGGCATCCTTGATTGGAAAGCCCCTACCAATGCCTCTAAAATTTGTAGCTTCCTTGATCTAGCAGGCTACTACCATCGTTTCATACTTAATTTCAGTAAAATAGCCCTACCCATGACCAAACTTACCAGAAAAGATGCCAAATTCATTTGGACTTCTGAATGTGAATCTAGCTTCCAAGAATTGAAATCCTATTTGACTTCTGCTCCTGTCTTGACCCTACCTTCTGGTAATGATGGCTTTGTGATATTTTTTTATGCCTCTAAAATAGGTTTGGGTTGTGTCTTAATGCAAGATGGTAAAGTTGTTGTTTATGCCTCTAGACAAGTGAAACCTAATGAGGTCAATTACCCAACTCATGATTTGGAATTAGATGTCATTGTCTATGCTCTCATAATCTGGATACATTATCTATATGGTGCTACTTTTGATATATTCACTTATCACAAAAGTCTCAAATATCTCCTAACTCAGAAGGACCTCAGCCTTAGACAAAGAAGATGGTTGGAATATCTTAAAGACTATGATTTCACTATTGCTTATCATCCATGCAAGGCCAATGTTGTAGCTGATGCTCTTAGTCATAACAGGCCAATTTGTGCATCTCTCCATGCTTCTGAATCAATGAGTCTGAAGCCTTCAACATCTAAGTCACTTCAAGCAAAATATGCCACTATTATTTTGGAAAATATCAACATAATTCCTAGTCTTCTTTCTGAACTCTTGACATCTCAAAAGAACAGCCTTAGATTGGAGGAGATGACAGCTCTTTTGGCTAAACCCCAGACACATCTATCTATTGGTATGGATGGTGGACTAAGGTACAAGCACCAGATGTGGGTACCTAAGGAGTCGGAGATTAAGAAGTGTATTCTACAAGAGGCACATGGGTCTAAGTATTCTATACATCCTGGATTTACTAAGATGTATAAGGATCTGCAGAGACATCTTTGGTGGAGAGGTATGTAGAATGATATAGCAAAATTAGTCTCTAAGTGTCTCACTTGTCAGTAGATTAAGGCTGAACATCAACGGCCAGGTAGTCTATTGCAACCTTTACCAATCCCTGAATGGAAATGGGAAAATATCACCATGGATTTTGTGGTGGGATTACCCAGGACCAGGAAGGGATATGATGCGGTATGGTTCATAGTGGACTGTTTGACCTAGTCTGTACATTTTCTACCTATGCAGACTACGACCAAGGTTCCTGAGCTTACTGAGTTGTATATAAGGGAGATTGTACGGCTGCATGGAGTGCCATTGTCTATTGTTTTAGATCAGGATCTGAAGTTTGCGTCACATCTATGGAAGCAGGTATAGAATGAGTTGGGTACATAGTTGAATTTCAGCACATCATATCATCCCCAAATTAATGGTCGGTCAGAATGCACTATTCAAATCTTGGAGGATCTTCTTAGAGCATGTGTTTTGGATTGGGGAGGATCTTGGGATTACTACCTTCCATTAGCATAGTTCTCTTCTAAGAATAGCTATCAGTCCAGTATTGATATGCCACCCTATGAAGCTCTCTATGGTAGGCCATGTAGATCTCCTCTCCATTGGGATGAAATCAGAAAAAGGAAGATTCTAAAGTCTGAGGAGTTGCAACTCTATGCGATAAGGTGTCCTCGATCAAGCAAAGGTTGAAATGGGCTCAGGATTGTTAGAAATCATATGTAGATGCACATAGGTCAGACAGGTAGTTTGAGGTTGGTGACTATGCTTTCTTGAAGATCAGACCCATCCGTTCCATACCCAAGAACAATGGGAAGCTTAGTCACACGATATGTGTGGTCCTTTTGAGATTTCAGAGTGCATTGGTGAATGTGATTATCGGCTCGCCCTTCCTCTGCAGTACAGTATGATGAACAATGTTTTTCATGTGTCCAATCTGAAGCATTATGTGAAGGATGATAGTCATGTGCTGAATCATGAGCCTCTTGAGTTGCGAGAGAATCTCTCTTATGCAGAACAACCAACAAAGATCCTTGATTCCAAAGTCAAGGAGCTCAGGAACATGTAGATCCAGATGGTGAAAGTGCAGTGGAATCATCATGGTGCAGATGATGCCACTTGGGAATTGTATATGGCTATTGAGCAATGTTTCCCTCACCTCTTCCAAAAAGTTTGATTTTGAGGACAAAGTTTCTTTTAAGGTGAGTAGGATGTGATAAAGTGGGTTTTCTTTACTCTTTTTTACTTGTTCCTTTATATTACCTTAGCTCTAAACCCTAATTCATAGAAAGTTTATTTGATCAACCAAAGGTTGTAATATTGATCTCAAACTTTTCCAACATGTAGGGAGATCTATTGTGAATCTATGTTTAAAATTTCATGCCAATCGGACATTCCTAGCTCCCTCCATGATTTTTGCAAGTTTGCATATAGTCTTAATAAAAATTACCATAATTTGAATCATCTAATATATAGTGAAAAACACTAGAGGGGGGGTGAATAGAGTTTTACTTAATTTTAACAATTATTTAACTCAAATAATCAACCACAAGAATATTGGACAAGGGGACAAGGATTTAGAGTGGTTCCAACTTTAGCAAATACTAAAGTTGTCAGTCCACTACCTGGTTGCTTACCCAACCGGGATTTGGAATTACCTCGCAAGGACTTTACATAAAATTACAATTCTCTCCCTAAACCCTTCAAGCAACCTTCACCTAGAAGTAATCGCACCAACCTTGAAGCAGCCTTCACCTAGAAGTAATTGCACCAACCTTGAAGCAGCCTTCCTCCTGAAGTAGCTTCCCGTTGCAATAGCCTTCTTGAAGTAGCTTCCCATTGCGATAGCCTTCTTGAAGTAGCTTGAAGTCCACCTTCTCCTCCGAGAAGAACCTTCTCCAATCTGCAGCCTCCAACCCTAGGAGTAGCAAGGAGAATACAAAGAATAAAAGGAACAAGAAGGAAAACAGAAATTACAACTTATCCTTTTAAGCACAAGGCTTGATTTGCCTATATCAAGTGTATTGATCTCCTAACCAATGAGTGTAGAAGTGTAAGTGTTGTGGAAAGGAGATGCTAGCCTATAGGACACGAAATTAGAGCAATGGGAATGAATAGCCAATGTTGGAATTGCTCTATTGCTCAAAACAGATTGCCAATGAGTATTCAAGCTCAAGTATAGCACAAGTGTAGCTTAGGTGTATTTAGGTGTCCTAAGGCATGTCCTATTTATAGAAATGACCTACAAGTGCTTAAGGACGTTCTAGACACTTTCTAGGGGGTTCTTAGTGCTCAACTAGACGTTATGTGTCCACTAATTGCATTTGCAACGGCTAGTTAATTGACCCTGAAAAGTGCAGACAGAACTCTTCTCGGTCGAAGATTTGTCGACCGAGAGTCCTTCTCGGTCGAAGATTTGTCAACCGAGGGACTTCCTGGAGCAAGTGTTTACAACGTTCATTTCCAACTCCCAACCACCTTGTCTGCTGGGTCTAACGGCTAGTAGGGTCTATTCTCGATCGAAGATTTTGTCAACCGAGAGTTTCTCGGTCGAAGTTTTTGTCGACCGATATTTTCTCGGTCGACGATTTGTCGACCGAGAATATTACTGACTCAATGTATTCATTTACTAAGTGTGTGTATCAATGTGCAATTGTGATACTATCTTGGGGAAAGACCTATCTAAGTGTTGTGAGTGGATAGGGAAGATCTAAACGCTTGATTTACATGATATCTAATTACTTGTACATTATATACTTGTACAAGCATTTACATTTGATTACAATCATGAAAATAAAGCGATTTTATCAAATTGTTCTTCCAAGTCTTTGTTATCCACCACCTTATATGCTTGTTCCTGAAATACTCAAATAGCACGTTAAAACCACAAGAATGAAATGTTTGTCATTATCAAAACAAAGGGATTAACATAATGTCCAATTTAGCCAACAATCTCCCCCTTTTTGAAGATGACAAACATTTCCTAAATATAAAATAAGGAAATATAAATCATATGAGTTTCATACCTGAAGTTTACCTTTTGTAGCCATTCTTGTGTTTTGCAAGTGGGTGTTGGCTGAGATATTATGAAACTCATTTTATTTTATGTTTTTGATTTTATATTATTTCTCCCCCTTTGTCATTTCAAAAAGATATCCAAGTTTACTTTGTATTTCTCCCCCTTAATTTTATGCTATGCTCCCCCTTAAAGAGATATTCAATTTAAAGTCAAGGGATTAATATAAATGTAAGCCATTTATTGTCGAATTTAGCCATAATGTTTCTCTAACCAAATACACGGGATGTTAAGCCCAAATTTGTTTAGAGAATTCCATTAAGAAAAAAATATATGTCATATTCATGAATTTGTAGATTTCTTTATTTTCATAACAAAAATTACTTTCAAGAATACTAAGGTCATAACAAGCTTCAAAGCTTTGTAAACTTCTTAATCTTATAATCAAATTTGTTTTTGTGAGCTCCCCCTTAATCTTATAATTAAGACAATTTAAGGATTCTAAGGTCACAAATGATTTTTAAGATTTGATTTTGACCTTTTATTAAGGCTCCATGTTTTCAATATGATAAACTCATTTTGAGTCAAGATACTAAGATTAAATGCATTAAAATGATGTACAAATAAGCATTTTGTCAAAGCTTATTTTAGGTCGACCTTGACTTCGACCATAGCGCCCCTTGGCTAAATTTTATTTCAACCAAGAGGCAAAAATCTGCAGATTTCACATGTGAAGTATAAATTTTGCAGGTAACTTAAAGAGATATCAATTAAATTACTTTGAATAAAACTTATTATGAATGATGTCCTTTTTACTATGAGTGCATAAATCAAGTCCTATTTCTGTTCATATTAATCATGTGATTCTTCAAGAAAAGACATATATCCTTGAAGGCATGAATGATATCTCAATTTCTTATAGATACCAATTGAGAAAGTTTTGCAAACCTTAAAGTTATTTTATGTATCATCAAGGATCCACGCATACAATAATCATTAAAGTTATTTGTACATAGCATCATCTTTATGAGCTGAATGATAAAATAGTGAAAGCATATCCATGATGTAATGATAGAACAATAAAATGATAATTCCATGAAATACAGTGATTGTGATCATTTAAACTAGATGTCATAACACATGATTTCTATATAGATAGACCAGGAGATGCTTAAAGAATCATGTAAAACATTATAAAATAGTGATTTCTAAACATGATTTTCAGTTTTTCCTTATTTAGAGGATCAATAGAAATGATATCATTTATATTCAAAAATGATCTTCAACTTGTTTTGCATGTAAAGCAGTCATTAACAGCAAATAGATAGCCACTTGATCAATCAAATTATTCAGCAATGTTACTGCAGACTGAAATCAGTGACATGTTCGGTCGAAGATTTCTCGACCGACTGACTGCTCGGTCGAAGATTTCTCGACCAAAAAGGTTTCTGTATTATCTTCAGAACTATTTATTGATTCCAAGTAAAATATAGACTATATTTCATTCAATTATGCAATTTAAAAATCAGTTTTAGTTGAGATAAAGCATATGAATATCAAAGTAACATTCATATTCAAATCTTTAAGTTTTGAGGACCTTAATTGAGATAAATTTTTAAGTTAGAAATTTTAGTTACTTGAATCATTTTGTATATCTTTATGTTAAGTTGAGATAGACATAAGGATATGCAATTTAAAGTCTTCGGTCATATCTCAACTTAGTCTAATCAATTCAATTTGGGGGTTTTGGAACCCATACCAACTCAACATCCTTTTTCTTATATGGGCATGAAAAAGAGTAGTGTCCAAGACGTAAGCAATAATGGCAACATATAGAATCAACCTCAAGTCTTTTTCTATGGTTTTGTTCTAGGTTGTTCTTTGGTACAAAAGTATTTGTTCCTTTAGGTACATATATAGATTGATGTTCTCGTGTCTTTTTCCAACTAGGTTGTTGATAAGATTTCCCCTTAGGCTTGTAACCTAGTCCTCTCTTCCCAATTTGATGATAGGAATCATCCAATATTTTATCAAGGATTCCATTGTTACTTAACCTACTAACTTCTTGGTGCAACTTAGCAATCTCATCCATTCTTTTCTTAATATCTAGTTTTGCTTGATCTAGATTAGATGATAAAGAATTCCTTTCTTTCACTATATTATCATAATCTAGATGTGTACACAAGACAGGTTGTTTTTGAAGATCATTTAACTTTGCAAGTAATCCAACCTTTTCTTGAGATAGAAGATCATAATTTGTTTCTAGAGTAAAAATCTTCACATTACTACTACTTAGAGATGATTTCAAAGTATGATTTTCAGAAATAATGCTATCTTTTTCAAAACCAAGATCATTTAATTTAGCATATAAATCTTCATTTTCAGATGTAAGAGCAAGAAGTCTAGCATTTAACTCATCATTTTCTTTAATAGATTTCTTTAATTTCTTCTTGCACTCAACATATTTAATATGTGTTTCTTCAAGACTAGCAACTAGTTCTTCTTTAGATAAATCAAAAAGACTTACCTCTTCTTCTTCTTCACTAGTTGTAGCAATAAGACAATCTTTGTGCTCATCTTCCTTCTTTGATCTCCATGGGCATCTAGTTGTTGTGTGGCTTGTTCCTAAGCACCAATTGCAACATGTTGTAGTTTTGTCCAAGCAGCACCTTTTGTTGTGATTGTAATCACCATTACCCTCCATTCTTCAAGACCTGGTTAGGGTTCCTTGAAGCCTGCTATGATACCAATTGAAAAACACTAGAGGGGGGGTGAATAGAGTTTTAAATTAATTTTAACAATTATTTAACTCAAACAATCAACCACAAGAATATTGGACAAGGGGACAAGGATTTAGAGTGGTTCCAACTTTAGCAAATACTAAAGTTGTCAGTCCACTACCCGGTTGCTTGCCCAACCGGGATTTGGAAACAATTTAATTTTATTACCTCGCAAGGACTTTACATAAAATTACAATTCTCTCCCTAAACCCTTCAAGCAACCTTCACCTAGAAGTAATCGCACCAACCTTGAAGCAGCCTTCACCTAGAAGTAATTGCACCAACCTTGAAGCAGCCTTCCTCCTGAAGTAGCTTCCCGTTGCAATAGCCTTCTTGAAGTAGCTTCCCGTTGCGATAGCCTTCTTGAAGTAGCTTGAAGTCCACCTTCTCCTCCGAGAAGAACCTTCTCCAATCTGCAGCCTCCAACCCTAGGAGTAGCAAGGAGAATACAAAGAATAAAAGGAACAAGAAGGAAAACAGAAATTACAACTTATCCTTTTAAGCACAAGGCTTGATTTGCCTATATCAAGCGTATTGATCTCCTAACTAATGAGTGTAGAAGTGTAAGTGTTGTGGAAAGGAGATGCTAGCCTATAGGACACGAAATTAGAGCAATGGGAATGAATAGCCAATGTTGGAATTGCTCTATTGCTCAAAACAGATTGCCAATGAGTATTCAAGCTCAAGTATAGCACAAGTGTAGCTTAGGTGTATTTAGGTGTCCTAAGGCATGTCCTATTTATAGAAATGACCTACAAGTGCTTAAGGACGTTCTAGACACTTTCTGGGGGGTTCTTAGTGCTCAACTAGACGTTATAAGTCCACTAATTGCATTTGCAACGGCTAGTTAATTGACCCTGAAAAGTGCAGACAGAACTCTTCTCGGTCGAAGATTTGTCGACCGAGAGTCCTTCTCGGTCGAAGATTTGTCGACCGAGGGACTTCCTGGAGCAATTGTTTACAATGTTCATTTCCAACTCCCAACCACCTTGTCTGCTGGGTCTAACGGCTAGTAGGGTCTATTCTCGATCGAAGATTTTGTCGACCGAGAGTTTCTCGGTCGAAGTTTTTGTCGACCGAGAATATTACTGACTCAATGTATTCATTTACTAAGTGTGTGTATCAATGTGCAATTGTGATACTATCTTGGGGAAAGACCTATCTAAGTGTTGTGAGTGGATAGGGAAGATCTAAACGCTTGATTTACATGATATCTAATTATTTGTACATTATATATTTGTACAAGCATTTACATTTGATTACAATCATGAAAATAAAGCGATTTTATCAAATTGTTCTTCCAAGTCTTTGTTATCCACCACCTTATATGCTTGTTCCTGAAATACTCAAATAGCACGTTAAAACCACAAGAATGAAATGTTTGTCATTATCAAAACAAAGGGATTAACATAATGTCCAATTTAGCCAACATATAGTTTGTGATTATTTGGACCCTCTTAACCCTTGTCACATGGAGCTGAGGTCAGTGATCCATGGCTCTCTCTCCCTAACCATCCGATGGCGCGTCCACGGATCCGGGTGGGATCGAACGGCCATGGGGTCATCCCCAACCTTTGCTTGACCCGCTAATTGTGGCTACAGCCACGAGGCTTGAATCAAGATCATGTCCTCCCTTTCCAACCCTCTTCGCAAGAAACTAACTGAGTAAATACCTCCACCTCATCCCCACAAATGCGTCAAGCTCTCACACGACACCCCGAAGTGTCTAGAACCGCCCCCATGAACCACGTCGGTGACCTCCCTCTCCAGGCATGCCCAAACTAAATTGGACATCTCACGCCTCTATCCTCCTCCCGCCTATTTAATCACCCCACAAGCATCGCTGAGGTCTCTTTGCCTCATCCTTTCCTTTAATTCGACCGAACTGACCTCTGATGACTCCACACTCATCTCCTCTTACTCCAGTGACCTTCTCCATGGTGTAACTAGCCAACAGGTCTTCACCACCATCGCCCCTTCAATTAGAACCCTCTTTCAGCCTCGAGAAGATCTCAGCTACCTCCGTGGCACCTCAGGGGATTTCAAAACCACCTACAACTCATCCGCACCACCTCCTCCATCGCAAGCTGCTAGCTTCTCCTTTTCTCTTGGGGGCACAATTGTTCCAAGGGGAGTCGGGCTCCGACACTTGGCCGCCCTGATCCGAGAGAGGTCCCCAAAGGTGAACCCAACCTCATCTTCGTGCAAGAAGTAGCCCAGCAGTCGATCGAGCTCGCTGAAGTTAAATCTAGGCAACCTACTTTACAAACGACCAAGGAGGGAGCATGACCCACTGAGTCCACACTGAACAGTCAGGTAAATCCAAGTCATCGGTCCCAGCTTTCCTTTTTGATCTCTTAATCAAAATGCAACCATTGGATCTGAACATCCAACGGCCCACCTTTTTCCATCTCAACCTTTTATCACTAATTTTTCAATAATCGCCAAGTAAATGTCCTAATCTTTGGAAATTCATTATAAATAGTAGGAGTGTCAGAAAAATATGAACAAGTACTCTATTTTGATCAGAAAAATATAAGGATTGTGATTATGATATCTGTTGACCCTAAATCTGACTCATAGAAGTACTCATTCTCAAATATGTCTTTATCTTGTATAATTATTTAGAAAATGCTCAAACCAGATTAAAACACCAAAATCATGTGATTATCTTCTTTTGTTACCTATACAATTATGGAATGCTCATTTCCAATTAATGTGACTCAATTATTAGTAAAGTCAAATTACTACTCTTTTTCCCTATTATTTTGGCTTACCAAATTATTATAATTATCCATCATGATATAAAGACCACCAAATCGATTTAGAAGTCCTATTCTAACATGATACTATCAAATGTGGGCTCAAATCCGTACTCAATGATTCATACTCTACTCTCATAACTCTAACCAAGAAAAAGGGCCTTGTATATTCTTTTAGAACAATTGATAAATTTGCCAATATATCTAATTCGTACCAAATCCCTTATAATTTAAGGAGGACAAAGGTACTAGTGAGGAGCATCTTTGGACTCCCCACTTCTGAGTAGAAGGTACACCATTACCTCCCACTTGGCCATACTACTTGTGCTTGTATTATGTGTAGTAATGTACCTAGCATGTAATGATGAATGGTTTGGTGGTACTTGAATAATATGTTGCTTGATTTCCATTCCTATGTATATATACACCTAAAAACATAATATATATGTTCCATTATATTTAAGCACTTTAAATCTTTGGTAGTCAAGTGCTGGAAAATAAAGTACTTCAACTCTTTGGTAGTAAAGTACTTAAAAGTGATCCAACTCTATGGTAGTCTGATCACAATGAGATATGATCCAACTCTTTGGTAGTAGATCATAAAGGCCTTAATTCATTCCACCTTTGGCGGTCAATGCATGGATGATATAATGGAAAATATGTTTAAAATGTGCTTTTATATTTTGTAAACAAACATTCTTGTTCAAGTGTATGAGTTTTTGATATATTGTTATTTTCTATCAAGAGATAGTCTTATTCTTTTTCCAAGTTTAAATGTGGGGTATTATTTAATACACGTAGGCATACACAGTACAATATATTTGTATATTGTGTTGATATGTACCAATTACAAATGTTTTATAGGTACCTTTTGCTTATGATGATGATGATGCAACTCAATATGTTGGCTCAACAAAATTGAATCTTTCATGGGGATGCTAAAGTTAAATGGGATTCTTAGTTTAAGTTCTTTTTCTTCTGCAAGTAGTTCTCTCATGTATTGAGTTTTCTTCTGTAGAACTCCTATGCCTCTGGGGCCCTATGTAATTAACATTTGGTTTATTTAAGGAAACTTATTATTTGGTGCATGTATATACTTGTGTGTTTGATCCACTCAGGGACGGGCAACTTGAACCATTTTGTACAGCTTATTTTGGCACCTAAGGTGTAGAGTGGGGTTAGGTTGTTAACCCGTGACAGAATTACACTTGGAAGCCATGTCATGGCAATCAGAGTCATCTCTCAATGTGAAAGTGGTGACTGTGATCCTTAGACATAAATACACTACAATGATAACATGTTGTTTTGTGTACTTTAACATTATAAATTGTGACTCTAAGTAAGGGTTTGTTGCATCTAGTGATTGGATGCACTTTGACACTTGTGGATTATCATGAGTGATGTAGATGAAATTGGTCCCTCGATTGGAGTTCTTTCCCAATCCACTTGATAAGTGAGAGTATGAAATGCATGACCATTCTCATGTGAGTCAATATATGATATTGATATCACACACAATCTCAATAGTCTACTCTAGTTCAACAAACATAGATTGAATGTTAAGGGCATGTGACCTTCATGCCTTGTTTCAATTTGGATTACTGTGAAAAAGGGATAATATTGTCATGGTAACATTGATAACTTAATAGGTTGAATTTGTTCTCCAACTTATTCCTATTACTACACTACAACTGATTGATCTCTAGATAACAATCTTTCCTTATGAGTATTGAACATCACTGCCAATGTAATGATGAACCTATTGGGTCACATGCATAAGGATTCTCAAAGATATTTAATTTTACAATCACACATGCTATGAAATGGTTCTAAGACATGTATAATATGGTTTATTCCCTACCAGGTGACAGTGAAAGCTAGTCGAGTGACTAGATGGTTTAGATGAGCCAGATAGTCAAGTGTCAATTGACCGAGTGATCATCAATAGGGCAAGTAGATAATCAAGAGATAGGGTGAAATTAGGGTTGAATTAGGATTGGAAAGACTCAATTAATTTGAATCAGAATGGGACCTACTAATCTAATGAATTGGGGGACTGCATAGTCTAGTAGGCTGACTTGGTTAGCAAGTTGGCTGATTTATTAACAAACTGCCCACTACGAAGTCAATCTGATTTTTCCAATTTGAGTTTGATTGTGATTTGTGATTAAGGAACAAATTGTTTTGTTGAGAAATTCAAGTCCATGACACTCCTATATAAAGGGGTGGATACCAAAGGGAGAGACACACATGGTGAGACAATTTTTCAAAGAGTTCTATCTCTTGAAGAAAGAAATTCTCACTCAAAGACAACAACCTACGATAGGAGGAGGAAATAGAGTGGCACTAACACATTGACGACTCCACGTTTTTATTCCTCTAGCCAAACAAGGTGGTTCACCAAGAGTTCCTGCATCCATGGGGACAACATGGAGGTTGAGGTTGTTGGGAGTAGGCTTAAGGAAGAATAAGTTCTTCAAATAGAATAAAAGGTGTTTCTATGATGAAAATGTAGAAATAACAACAACCACTTCAAAACAAGATCCATAAGTTCATGTTCTACACCAACACAAGATGTGTCTAGTTGTTGGAAAACTAGTATGCACCAAGATATATTATATAACCCTTCTATGTCTTTGATATACTAATGTTTCATGGTTATAATGGATTTGTTGTCTAAAGTTTTGTTTTGGATACTTTTGTATTATTGTGGGAGGCCCTTCACTCAAACCTTATGTATAAGAGATGTCATTGATAGAGTTATTGGGCATGCTGAGAAAAGTTGAGGCACAAATGAAGAAAAACTAGCCTAAGTATGTGATATGATCAACAAGACAAAGGAAAAGTCTAAAGGAATAGGAAAAGCTTAGAAGAGTTCTATAGCTAACCAGAAGCCCAAGTCTTTAGACCTCAAGAAAAAAGGAAGAATAAAGAAGGGAGGCAAATGTCACCAATGTCACTAGGCTAACACTTGAAGAGGAAGTTCCCCCTCTGGTTGAAGGAACTAAAGAATATGAAGGAAGAGGTAGAGGCCTATACTTTAGGTATAAGCATTATAAGATAATTTTAAATTTACTTCTTCATCTTGGTATATGATATCAGATGTGGATCTGACATACGTTGATGTGTAGGATCTGATAAGAAGTAAAGCCTTTATGAATGGACAAAGATGGACTGTGATAAGAAAGAGTTATTACAACTTCAATCAACATTTAGAATTTATCTTATCCCAAAAGGAATGTAATATAGTTGGTAGAATTGCTATTTTGTTATGCCAATAAACAGAAACATTTATTTCCTACATAATGACAAGGATGATTATGAATAAAATATTGAGTGTTCTTTTTTGAAGATGTGATTTTATATGGCAAATTCCCTGAGTATCCTATGATCATGGATAAGTGTCTAACCATGTAAATACCTACTGGATTATAATTGATAACTCAAACAATTAACAAACTATATCATTATCATCTGGAGCATGCATGTGAGAAATGCATATCTAGATGTTTATCTAGACTCTTTTTGGTTATTGGACCAATGAGAAACATGCAAGTCTTACTTGTACGCAATGCGATAAAGCATCCTTCACTAGATGTAGTGGGAGGATAAGCGTTCTATTAGACTTTATACATGTTGACGTATGAGGATCTTACAAAATACTATTGATAGTTACTTGGACTTCATAGTATTTGTTGATGATATAATGATATGCACTCAGCAAAATACAAACATAAATCTCTTGAAATATTAAAATAAAACTATAAATGAAGTATAACTTTGATAAAAGTATTAAGAAACTTTGATATGATCAAATGTTGAAATACTTTGCATCAAAAATTTGAGGTCCTTCTAGAATATAGTGATAGCGTATCACAATCAATTCTATTTGAAGATAATGATGTGTTAGAAAGAAGGAATCACATTATGAGTAGTCAAGATATGATTATCATTTAAACCAATCTTCTAAATTTCCTTAAAAGAAATATGATAAACACTAAGATGATATACCATCTAAAATGGTTCAAAGGACACCATATGAGATATGGAATATGGGAATGACCCAATGTGTCGTAAGGATTATAACCAATATAAAGAAAGTAGTTTCTTAAAAGGTTAATATACAAACCATTATTACTAAATACTACATTTAATCCCAATCCAATGACAAAAGTGTTTTGTTACCAGGATAACTGAGTTCCAAAAGAATCAATGGGAGTAAAAGTAAAACTCGAAAGGTTTGAGGACGACATAGAGGTACAATGAGAACTAGTGAGAATAACAAATTGTTGAGGAATCTCAACTTTGTCATGTAACACATAACCTCATAATTCAAGTAGAACTAATCTAAGATTAAAATATTGTGAATACAACAACTTAGATAGGTTAATCATAAGATGATGAGACAACATATCAACTAGAAACTATTGAGAATCAAATTCGGGAAATGGCTTAACACCATTATGGAGTCCATGTAAGCTAACAAGGTATGACCTTGATAGTACTACCTGAAGGGGTAAAACCCAAACAATGAAGATGGGGTTTTCATTTAAAACACCTACATGGATAACATAAAAGGACAAATTGGTTATAAATGTTTTTGAAGTCAGTTCAAATTGTTAAACATGAAGCAATTCCTTAACCAATAGACATGCTTGTTGTTGTAGCTAGAACAGACTATGAGATTTCGCAAATGGATATTAAAATTGGATTCCTTAAAAGGAATATCAAAAGGGATGTGTGTGTGACACGGCCTAAAGGTTTATAACTTCATTAAAGAAAATAAAGTTTATAAGATACAATGTTTCAATGTAAACATTAAAATGAGCATCTTAGATGTGGGACCTTCTATCATCACAAGATAGTTAAAGGTTTTGACTAGATTCAAGATTAAATATGAAATTTGTGATTAAAAAAGATTTAGTGGGAGCATATATGAATATTCCACATACTGATGGGGATGACACCTCAATATATGATATTGAGATCTGGCATGAAAAACACCTTCACCAATGAAGGATTAGGTGAAACACCCTATGAGATAGGGATCGAGACCTATGAAGATAGTTCTTGAAAGTTTCATAACCTAAGTATGAGCACATATAAATAGCAAGATTATTGAAAGAGTTCAATATGAAGGACTTAATGAGAGAGAATATATCCATTATATATGGGATTAGTCTCTCATGAATCCTATGTTCTGATTCTTGCAAAGAATGGAAATACATGAATGAGATGACATATGAACTAGCAATTGGATCTATCATGTATGCTAAATAAATGTACTTATTCATTATTTGTGTATGTATTGGACATGAAAGGATGATTTTAGCTTCCAATAAGGGTTATTGGAATGTCATTTAAATACATCGATTAGTACTTGAGAAGCACTAATGGATAAGTCACTAAGACCATGGCATAAGGAAGAGTTGAGTGTAAAGAGTTATACTAATGCAAGCTTCCATAATGACAATAGATGATCTCAAAATTAAAGTTGTGTTTTTAATCTTATGAGAAGAGTTATCAGATGAAAGAGTTCCAAAGTAAAAGACCATTAATTTACCATTCTACAATTGAAGTCAAGTATCCTAGTGTTACGAACATAGGAGTAATTACTATATGGATCTAGAAATTCATATGGATGAACTTAAAGATGTTCCAACCACTGATGACACAGTAGTGATATTGTGACAAAAATGGAGATACTTGCTAGGCAAGGAATATCAGATAGCATATTACAATAGCTTCATCTCATACGAGAGATAGTACAATGAAGAGTCAAGGAACATGCAATATACAGACTAAAAGCAATATGTTACTAACCCGTTGGATTAGCATTTATGCAGAAGAAACATGGTGGACATGTTTAGATCACTAAGGATGAGATTTGTGGGTGATTGGCTCTAAGTGCAAGTGGGAATCTATTGGTAGGTATGCCCAGAGAGCCAATCATATGATGATTGTGCAAGCATATTACATCAAGGATTTGATTCATTATAACAAAGGCAAGCTTCAAATACATTCTAATTCACTTAGTTATGATATAATGAGGAAACATAATGAATGTCTATAGAATGAGAATTACTCAATGACATAGGTCTTGAAGTACGTCACTTGAATAGTGAGATCATATAGATGTTAAGAGTATGTACATTCTTGTTATGTCCCTGGTCAGAAGTTATTGTGGAAGGCAGATAGACAAAAATAACACATAAGATTGGAGTGTGAGTTGGTTGACGAAAAAACTCATTAGTCGTGTTATGGTATATCAAACCAAGCACACATATACATGTTAGATAATAGTGTATCAGAAAGACCCACCTTGAGAGTGACACATGGGAACCATACTTGGTAAGTCATAGTCATCTCTCATAGTGAAGGTGGTGATTGTGATTCTTAGACATGAAGTCACTACACTCATTACATGTCATTTGGTATACTTTGACATCATCCAACACAACCCTAAAACATGGATTGCCATAAAAGTGATGATTGGGTAGCTGTGACACATGGGAATACACTTAGAGTGATGTAGATGGGACTTTCCCTCCTATTGGAGTTTGATATCCATGTCCACTTGATTAGTGAGACTAAGAAATGCATGTGCATGTAGATGTGAATCAATATATGATATTGAGGTCACATATATCTCATATAGTCTACTCTAGGTTCAAGGAACATGTATAGAACATTGAGAGGCTAATGATTCCATGCCTCAAGTTCATTCCGGATATCAGAGACGGAGTAATTATACAATTACTGCAAAACCTTACACAGATTGTAGGTTGAAGTTTTTCTCCAACTTTCCATTTACTTGGGTAGCATTTATGTGTGACTAGGAACCACTCTTTGCTTGTGATGTCATAAGCTAGTTATGGACATTCACTGCCAATGTGATATGAGACCTATAGGGCCACGCACATAGGAACTCTCCTAGAAGAGGATTTTATCATGAATGATAATTGAATTGATTACTAAAGTGTTTAGGTGGTCAATTCAAGAAACAAATTAGCTGTCTGGACTACCAGTCGATTGGTTCAAGCATTGAGATGGTCGGTTGGAGCATCGGGCTGATCAAAAATTGAATTGGCTAAGTTCTACCCACATTGAGGAGCAAAACGACAGGTTCACTCAGTGAACTGACCGGCTCGGCTCACCAATCGCCCAGTTGGGTGAGTGAGACAACCAGCTCACGTGAGTGAGTTCACTTAGTTTGTGGAGAAATTTGATTGCATCAAGGATTAGTTTGACTTCATGTTGTGCATTAATTCGATTCAAATTGGCAAATCATATGTGATTGGGATACATAGTGAAATGACTTGTTCGGTACTCGGAGGTTGTGAAAATTCATAATCTTCCGGTCCCTTCCAGTCCCACATTGACTATGAACCCTAAACCTAACCCCACCTATAAATAGAGGGGTACCAAGGGCTTCCCAACATAAACAATTGGGAATCAGTTGCTCTGACAATTGTTGTCCTCTCTGGTTGTGGTAACCAAGAGATCCCAAGCAAGTCCTACTCGACTAGGGTGGGATAGAGAAGGATAGAATAACTGGGGATTATTATGGGAGAGCAAGTTGGTGACTAGTTAAACAATGGGAGGGACAAATCCTTCATGTTCATTCTAGTAGGATGATAGGATTTCTGGGTGGTCCATGTGGACTTCTATAGAGGCAAGGTGGTCTTTTCCCGTCACTGCGGGAACGTCATCAGCCCATAGTTCATGGAGAGACTATAGGAGGTGTTGCAGACATTGTTCTACTCTATTGTCCATGGTAAAGACTAGGAGCTACATAGACACAGACTAAGAGAAACTATAAGATAGTTGCACTAAAATGAGTTATAGTCATTGGACTTGCTCTAGGACCAGGTATGAATGCTTTGAACCATCTTTCCTATTTCATAATTATTGACACAATCTTTCTATTCTAGGAATATGGATAGATAAATTTTTTGTTTCCACTACCTTACTTTTTTCTTGTATTTCCCAACAGAGCTAGCTTGGCCAAGACTAGTGCTCAAGCTAGGTTTTCTACCCAATTTCCTTCCAGCTCCCTTGTTGTTCGGAGTCTTTCATCATCTCCAAGGTGAGTTATATAACTTTATTTATGTTTATTTCTTACATTTACCTTGAATGTACATGATCATACCCTAAAAATGTTGTTGTTCCAAGAAGAAAGATGACACTTTTTCTTAGAGTTGATCTTAGATGATAGATCTTGAGTAGATGATTCTTCTTGAAGTACCTCTAAACCTAGTGCATGTTTCTTCCTTTATGATGGAAACCCTAGATCTTGCACATGTGTGCAATGCTTTATGGTCGCCAATATTTGTTCTCCATGATGGTCGATGAAGTCTGAATCAATGTTGGTCACCAAGTTTGATTTCCGTGTTGGTCTCTAAGTTTGAGATTTTAAGTGGTCGCCAGGTTTTATGTGGTTGATGGGTTTTTGATCTATAGTGGTCACCAAGTTTTTGAGGTATAATGTTGCCAATATTTTTAGTCTTATTTGGTTGATGAATTTTTGTACCCCATGATTGTCGCCAAGTTTATGAGCTATAGTGGTCTCCAAGATTTTATTCTTATGTGGTCGATGAAGCTTTTTACCTCATGATGGTCGCCAAGTTTTTAATATATAGTTGTCACTATGTTGTGGACCCTTATTGTTCGATGAAGGTTTGAACTCTTAGTGGTTGCCAAGGATCTTAAACCCTAGTAGTTGCCAAGGTTTCCTGACCCTTGTGATGGATGAAGATTTTTTATCTAAGTGGTCGCTATATTTTCCAGATTTGCGATTGATGAGTTTTATAATCCTTTGTGTATTGGTTATGAGTTTAGTTATATGAAATCATATGATGATGTTTAATCTCATGCATTCATGATCAGACGGAAATATTAAGGATTAGGTTTATCCTTGAATGGTGATATGTAACATTGACTTAACTTATTTTGTTGAACCTAACCCTAATTATAATAGGTGATGATGGTTAATCATACTTAGCTTTCTTATGTGTTTAGTATGATGAGGAAATACTTTTCTCACTCTATGTTGTTGTAACCCTAATTTATTGTTACATGAATATCATAGGATCTTAAATACAATGTTTTGTTGAACATATGTGTCACATGTATGGTGATGGTTGATGAGCCTTAGCAAAGCATGCATGGAAATATAATGATGTTCTTGTAGGGAACAATGTAAATGGTCTTATGACCTTTGGACATGGTGTTGTGCCCTAATTGAGGTTTTATCCTATTCATGTTGTGACAAAGACCAGTACCATGTGATAAAATTATGTTTCATATGTTTTATATCTTATGAAGTTGCAACATACCATGTTTTTATAGAATTCTTTTAGTGTTTGTATGTAACTTGATTGCTGCAACCTTAGCTCACCTAATTGGCATTAGCTAATCAAGTGAAATACTAATCATGTAGTGTTCTGTGTCATAGAATCATTCGAGTGTCAGGCATGGCTAGATGGGGAAACACGTATTCCTAAGGGATGCTTAGAGACACATACATAACCGTTGAGTATGCATGGGTGAAAGCGATTATGTGTCCTTGTCATCCGGATCTCATGGTTTGGAGGATGGTTGTGGCCATGCCTCAATTCAATAACAGTTTATACATGTATACATGTGGTGTGGTTGAGGAAAATTGTGGTTTTACCTCGGATGTTAGGGTCTTATATACACTGGTTACTAGTGTCATGACCTATATACCAAGGGCGGACTAGGTTGTTTTATAGTTTGACTGATATGTCACTATGGGAAGTTTGACGGGTATGTCACTACAGTTGACTCGTACTGACAGAGGGGGTGAGAACTTCATATTTCATCTCTCCTAGATCTTGTACATAACTGATTGCGACCAATTGATGGTCAGTTGGAATTTGAGTGGTATACCTCAAACTCCCCAGTGCTTAATAAAAGATGTATACATCCGTGTAGTATATCTATTTAGGGTTAAACATGATTCACATTAGTTGATAATTGTTGCCTTGTTTCTCATATTGCTTAGTTCTTACATAATGTAGTAGGATAAGCCAATTGTTTAGTAGATGATAGTCTTATATGTTTCTTTATATACTTGTTAATCATGCTTGTTGCTATTCCTATCTATTTAACTTACTCAATATATGTAATCTACATACTTAGCTAAATTTATTTATTCTGCTTGTTTGGATTACTCGTTGTAATCAATAACCATTTTTGAGAGCTATATCTCTCGCTAGGACTTTGGTCTCACCTTTTGGGTCACCACATATTTTTAGGTGGTCCTCAATGACATTGTCAAGATCCTAGTGGTGAGGAAGAGTAGCCTGAAGGTCAGTAAAAGCAAAAGGTTTCCTAGTAGTTAGTAGTGTCCTAGAGTCGTCCATGTACTCTCAAGTCTAGGCAGGGGATGTTTTGTAGATGATATGTATATTGACTCGAGTGTTGGTAGTATGTAGATGTTGTATATGGCATGTATATGTGGAACAATATCTTTTGTATATAGGTCGTGGCTAAGTCCACTGGACATCCATGTAAGTACCTGGTATGGTATGTGTTGATATACAAGTTGTTGGGCCTTTATGTAAATGTTTCTAAGCATGACAATAATGTTCAAATTGGTTTTAATTTACCCTCTATTTTGGTGTATGGTAAATTGGCAGTTGATCATGTGTTTTGTTTTGAATAATCTTGATTAGCATGATGGGGCATCACACCTTAGGTTGATATTAAAGGTCTAGCTTTGTTGAGTATATAGGGACACAAGAATTAGGTTTTGTATTTCTTCTTACGTAATCCAAGATATATGATCATATCTTATTATTATGCAGATATGTTTTAAAAATGTGAAGAGTATGTAGAGAGTAGTTATATTGCACCAGAAGGTGCCAGTGGGAGGCAGATACATGATGGAAGAGTGTCAGTGATAGGGCCAAAACATCCTGTGATGCCTCAACTTGACCCAATAACCATAGCAAATCCTGCTTTCTAGTCCATGTTTATATAGCTCATGGAAACTATTATGCATTTAGAGGATAGGGTGCACATTCCTCAGGATAGGTCAACATTCCCTTGTGTGGAATCTCAGGGTGTTGAGAAGACGTTCAAGAGGTTAGACATGTAGGGGTGATCGAGTACGCGAGTACAGTAGACCTCGTTGAAACAAACATGTGGTTGCAAGAGCTTGAGAAGGATTTTATGATTCTAAACATCCCAAAAGAGGATAAGGTGAAGCATGATATTTACCTATTAGAGGGTATTGTTGGACATTGGTAGGCCATAGAGGAGGAGAAGAGATCAGGATTTGCAATAGGTTAGGAAGAGTTTTAGAGAGAGTTTGTGAGACACTACTTCCCATAGACGTACTTGGATGAGAAGACAATGTAGTTTGAGAAGTTACATCAAGGTTCAATGTCCATCAATGAGTATGAGGTGAAGTTTATGGAGCTTTTGAGGTTCTATCCTCATATGGAAGCAATTGAGAAAGAGAGGATCCACATGTTTGAGAAGGATTTGAGAACAGAACATACTACAATAGTGTCTGCTTTGGAAAATAGAGAGAGGTTCTCTACCTTTGTGGAGTCAGTAAGGAGGATTGAGAGGTCTGATATTGAGAAATGTGAAGCCAACACTAGGAAGAGACTGAATCAGTTCCTAGGATAGTCATTTAGTATCTTTGATAAGCCAAAGTTTTTTCCTCCACAATCATAGTAAACACTGACTTTTTCTTAGCTGAGACTACAAGTACAGTTACAATGGTCCCCGAGGAAGGGCAGAGGTCACAACTTTCCACCAATAGGAGCACACAACACAACATTTGTGTCAGTGATAGGGCTTCTAGGTCGTAGTATGATATGAGGACTTGTTACCAATGTGGGCAAGTTAGGCATACAAAGTGGGTGTTCCCTATGAAGGATGAGGAAGTTATGTAGTAGCTGAGGCAAAGTCAGGGAGGTTCACTGTAGCAACAATATAGAAGTGGTGGTGGTAGAGGATGTAGACAGGTGTCACATGTTGGATCTTCTGGGCCAGCTGAAGAGGATAAGGATGACAATAGGCAACAACTAGATTCTATGCTACGAGTCAGTCAGAGGGAGTTGTCAATCCATGGGTCATGACAGGTCATATGAAACTTTTTCATTATGACATATCTACTTCTTCTTTTGTATCTAGTTTGGTTGAGATGGGTGTGACACATTCTTGTATCATCAAAGAGGTGATAAATAGTTGTAATGCTTATTTGTAATAGATCTGATAGTCTTTGGCTAGAAACCCCTTTAGTTGGTTCTGTTGAGTTGCGGGAGGTGTGCCCATCTTGTGTTCTTTCTTTCTCAAGACACAACATTCAAGTGGATTTTATGCCACTTGACATGCATGGATTCAATGTGATCCTAGGGATGGATACTTTGGAGAAGTATATGGTTGTTTTGGACTATAGTTCCAAGGTGGTGACATTCCAAGATGAAGATGTCTCTTGGACTTTCCAAGGATATAGGAAGCTTCTTCCTACGTGTTTGGTGTCAGCTATGATAGAGGAGAGGTTGATGAGATGGGGTGTGAGGCTTTCTTAGCACATGTTGTGGATACCAAGAAAAGAGTTCCTAGTATCTAGGAGGTTTTAGTAGTGTGAGAGTTTAAGGATGTCTTTCCTGAAGAGTTTCATGGTGTTCCCCCTCTAGAGAGATTGATTTTGAGATCAATCTTGTTCCTAGAACTCAACCCATAGCCCAGTCACCTTATAGGATGGCACCAATAGAGATGTAGGAATTGAAGAAATTGTTGCAAGAGTTTCTAGAAAGGGTTTCATTAGACTGAGCACTTCCCCTTTGGGTGTTCTAATCTTGTTTGTGAAGAAGAAGGATGGTTCTATGATGCTTTGCATAGATTACCGATAGTTGAACAAGGTCACCATAAAGAACAATTATGATCTATTTAACCATTTGAGAGGTGATATAGTGTTCTCGAAGATAGATCTAAAATTGAGATATCATGAGCCGACGATCAAGGTGGATGACATACCTAAGATAGCTTTTAAGACTAGGTATGGTCACTATGAATTCATGGTTATGCCATTTGGTTTGACCAACACACTAGCAACTTTTATGGACTTTATGAATAGGGTGTTTAGATTGTATCTAGATCACATCATGGTTGTATTCATAGATGATATCTTGATATACTCTAGAGATAGACAGCAACATGAGAAACATCTTTGCTAGGCGTTGACATTGTTGAGGCAGCACAGGATGTATGCCAAGTTCAGCAAGTGTGAGTTCTAGTTGATAGAGGTATCTTTTCTTGGTCACATCATATCTACTAAACATGTTTGTGTAGACCCAAATAAGGTACAATTAATGTTGGAGTGGGAGCAACCTAAGACACTGATAGAAGTTTGAAGCTTCCTAGGTTTTACAGGTTACTAAAAAAGATTCATCAACAATTTTAGTTATATAGTGTTGCTCATAAAAAAGTTGACTAGGAAGGGTGTTCATTTTATCTGAGATGACAAGTGTCAGTGTTCTTTCTAGTTGTTGAAGTAAAAGCTAACCAGTGCACTGGTGTTAGTGCTTCCAGAGCAAAGGAAAGACTACATCATCTTTTGTGATGCTTCAAGGAACGGGTTGGGATGTGTGTTGATGCAGGATAAGAACATGATTTCTTTTGCTTCATGAAAACTTAAGAAACACAAGGAGAACTACCTAACACATGACCTGCAGCTATGGTTCGTGCCTTGAAGATTTGGAGGCACTACTTATATGGGGAGAAGTGTCAAATCTTCACCGACCACAAGAACCTTCAATATATCTTCTCAAAGTAGGAGTTGAACATGAGGCAGAGCATATGGATGGAATTGATCAAAGACTATGACTGTAGGATAGAATACTATCTAGGGAAGGTGAATGAGGTGGCTAATGTGTTGAACATAAAGTTATTTTCATCATCATCTACAGACAAGGCACAGTTACACTTTATGGTATGTCACAAGAGGGGCATGTTAGTATCGCTTCGCTAGATGAACATAAAGTTTGAAGTATCTTAGTTGGCGGGGTTTTAGCATAGTTGTAGGTGAACCCTACCTTGATACAGCAAATTGTAGACACACAGTAAAATGATACAATGATATAGAACATCAAATTAGAGTTTGGCAGCAAGAAATGTGATGGTTTCCATGAGTCAAAAGATGGGACAGCTTGATTTCACAATAGGACCGTAGTTCCAGATGATGAGGGTCTTAGGAAGATGGTACTTGAGTAAGCTCATTCCTCAATGTATGTGAAGCATCCTGGAAGTAAGAAGATGTACTATAACCTAAAGGATATGTACTAGCAGCCAGGTATGAAGCGTGATGTGGTAGAGTTTGTTAACAAGTGCCCAATTTGTCAGTAGGTCAAGGAAGAGCATTAGAAGCCTAAAGGTACGTTGCAACCTTTGTCAATATCATAATGGAATTGGGATCATATGACCATGGACTTTGTGGTTGATATTCCTAGAACAAACAAAGGTCATGATTCCAATAGTTGATAGCTTGACCAAGTCAACTCACTTACTTCCAGTTAAGATGATGTATATAGCAGAGAAGCTACCACAGATATATGATGATAAGATATTTTGTCGGCATGGTATTCCAGTGATCATAGTATTGATATAGTTACATAGTTTATCGATCATTTTTGGGAACGTCTGCATGCAACTATGTGGATGCAACTAAGGTTTAGCATAACTTTTCATCCATAGCCAGATGGTCAGTCTGAGAGGACCATTTAGACTTTAGAGGATTTGTTGAGAGCTTGTGTTCTATATTTTTTGGGTAGTTGGGATGTGCATCCGAGCTTGATAGAGTATGCCTACAACAACGGTTATTAGAGTAGCATAGACATGACATCGTATGAAGTGTTGTATGGGAGGCGTTGTCAGTCACCTCTTTGTTGTAATGAGACAGGTGAGTATCAACTTTTGGGTCCTGAGTTAGTATAGTTGACTATAGAAAGATCAAGGTGATACAACAGCAGTTGAAGGCAGTCTAGGATAGACAAAAGTCATATGCCAATAACCATCATAGACCATTGTAGTTCCAAGTGGGAGACCATATTTACCTCAAGGTTTCTCCTTGGAAGGGTGTGTTGAGCTTTGGTAAGAAGAGTAAGCTGGCTCTGAGATTTTTGGGACCATACCCTTTCTTGGCACATGTTGGAAAGGTGTCATAAAAGTTGGAGTTACCCACAAGAGTTGCATAGGTTACATAATGTACTTTATGTCACCATGTTGAGGAAGTGTCATGTTGATATAGAACAGACATTGTAAATAGTGGAGGTTAAGTTGGAGGAAGATGTGTTGTATGTTGAGGGTTGTGTGTTGATCCTGGATAGGAGAGTGAAGAAGTTGAAGAAGAAGGATATATCCTTGGTGAATGTTTTGTGGAATCACCATGGTGTGGAGGAGGCCATGTGGGAGTTATAGGATGATATGTGTAGGAAGTAATCATCTTTGTTTATGTAGGTTTTTAGGGAAGAAATCTTTGTTAGGGGTTTATGGTTGTAAGACTCATGGCCTTAATTTATGCATGAAAATGCTTTCTTATCATAATTAGATGCTTAAAACCTTAATATAACCCTAACATGTTCTTTGATATCATGTGACAGGCTTCAGTTTCAAGTTGGGTTCAATTGGGAGACTATTTGAGTAAGTTATGCTTTTATATGCTTGTTTTGGGATTTTATGCAATTTACCTATATTGAGGGTTTTCTTTCAAATTGTCACATGCTTGTTGCACCTTACATGTTTTCATATCATTCCTAAGTTATTTTTGCCTTGGGATGCCTTGTTACATCTTAGTTTGAGGTGTCTTGAGATTAGGGTTTGCTCTCTTTGATGACTTAAACCTACGATTGACCTTGAGTGTTGAGCCATCTAGTGTTGGTAGTCTCCAAGGTTGTTCTCATGAGGTCTCTAGGGTTCACAGTCACCAAGGTTTCTTGAACCACCTAGGGTTGGCGATCGGTAAGAATTTGGACTCATCTTGGTCACCAAGAATCATATGTGATCGCTAGGTTTTCTTATCACCATGGTTGCTAAGAATTTCTATGTGGTCGCTATGATTTGTAATCATCTTGGTTGATGAGTATTATTGTTGTGGTTGTTGGTTTTATGGGCCACATGTTTGACCCAGTTGCATGTGTGAGATGCTTGCATGAATGAGATGTTGGGACCTTGGACACATCGCATGCATGGCTTGACACCTCTCCTTTCCTCTCTCTCTCACCCTAACCCTATATATACCTCCTTCCTTGCATGAAAGCAAGTTCTTTACACACCTAGATCTATCTATCTCTTATTCCTTATACTTGTATCTCATACCCCTTTGTTTGGTGGATAAGTAGGAGCTCATGGTTGAAGAAGGTGGCCGATCTAGCTTGCATGTACACCTTGGTTTTAGATCTACCCTAGTAGAGGTTGTTTGGTGCTTCCTTACTTGATTCTTGGCCTAGGTATGTGGGATCTCCCTATTTTCCTTCATTTTTCTTGTTGTCCTACCTTCCTCTTTCTTCTTTTTAGTCGTATTCGTGGTGGAACTTGATGAAGTGGTTGAAGAACACCTCTTTCTTCCTTCTTTTATCTAAGGTTTGCTTCTTTTTGGAGGAGGAGCTAGCTTGGCCAAGAGGAGTGATCAAGCTAGGGTATGTACCCTCTTTCCTTCAGTATCCTTAGTTGTTTGGAGTTCTTCATAATCTCTAAGTCCAGTTATATAACTTTCTTCATGATTATTCCTTACATTTACCTTACATGTGCATGATCATACCCTAAAAATGTTGTTGTTCCAAGTAGAAAAATGATATGTTTACCTAGGGTTTATCTTAGATGATAGATCTAGAGTAGATTATTCTTCTTGATGTTCCTCTAAACCTTGTGCATGTTTCTTCCTTGATGATGGAAACCCTAGATCTTGCACAAGTGTGCAATGCTTTGTGCTTGCCAAGATTTATTCCATGATGTTCGATGAAGTTTGAACCATGTTGGTCACCAAGTATGATTTCCATGTTGGTTTCTAAGTTTGAGATTGTATGTTGTCACCAAGTTTTTGTATCTTATGTGGTCGATGAATTTTTGATCTATAGTGGTCGCTAAGCTTTTGAGCTATAGTGTTGCCAAAAAACTTACTCTTATGTGTTCGATGAAGTTTTGTACCTCATGATGGTCCCCAAGTTTCTAAGCTATAGTGGCCACTAATATTTTTACTCTTATGTGGTCGATGAAGGTTTTTACCTCATTATGGTCACCAAGTTTTTAATTTGTAATTATTGCTTTGTTTTTGGACCCTTAGTGGTCAATGAAGATTTGAACTCATAGTGGTCGCCAAGGATATTAACACTAGTGTTGCCAAGGATCTCTAACCTTAGTGGTCGATGAGATCCTCTGACCTAGGTGGTCGCTAAGGATCTCAAACCCTAGTGGTTATCAAGGATTCCTGACCCTAGTGGTAAATGAAGATTTCTAATCTAAGTGGTCACTATGTTATCCTAATTTGTGATTGATGGGTTTTCTAGAACTATGTGTATGGGTTATGATTTTAGTTGTATGAAATTAGATGGTAATGTTTAACCTCATGCATTCATGTCAGATGGAAATATTAAGTATTAGGGTTTATCCTTGAATGGTGATATGTAATATTGACTTAACTTATGTTTTTTAACCTAACCCTAATGATAATAGGTGGTGATGGTTAATAATACTTATCTTGCTTGTATGATTAGTATGATGAGGAAATACTTTTCTCTCTCTATGTTACTATAACCCTAAGATGTTGTTATATGAATATCATAGGCTCCTAAATGCAATGTATTGTTGAACATATATGTCACATGTATGGTGATGGTTGATGAGTCTTGGCAAAGCATGAAAGATAATGATGTTCTTGCAGGGAACAATTTGTATAGTCTTATAACCTCTGGACATGATGTGCCCTAATTTGAGGTGTTATCCTCTTCATGATGTGACAAGGATTGGTACCCTGTGATAATATGTTGAAATTATACTTCATATGTTTTGTATCTTCTGGAGTTGCAAAACACCATGTTTTTGTAGAATTGTTTTAGGGTTTGTATGCAACTTGATTGATGTTGCCTTAACTCATACAATTGGTAATAACTAATCAAGTGAAACCCTAATCATGTAGTGCCATGTGCCATAGAACCATTTCAGTGTCAGGACTTGTTGGATGGGGAAATGAGTATTCCTAAGGGATGCTCGTAGTCACATAAATAACCATTGAGTATGTGTGGGTGCAAGTGAATGTGTGTGCTTGTCATCCTGATCTCAAGGTTTGGAGGATGGATGCAATCATGCCTCAGTTTAAGAATAGTTGATACATGTATACATGTGGTGTGGTTGAGGACAAATATGGTTTTACCTCGGATGTCAGGGTCTTGTATACCCTGGTTACTCATGTCGTGACCTATATACCAAGGGCAGACTAGGATGTTTTGCAGTTTGACTGATATGTTAGTATCGGCAGTTTGACTGGTATGTCACTACAGTTGACTCATACTAACCAAGGGGGGTGAGATCTTAGGATTTTGGCTCTTATATATCTTGTACGAAACTGACTGCGACCAAGCAGTGGTCAATTGGAATTTGAGTGGTATACCTCAAACTCCCTAGGGCTTAATAAAAGATGTAACCCAATTGTGTAGTATATTTGTTTAGTGTTAAATAAGATTCACATTGGTCAATAACCCTTGCCTTGTTTCTTATATTGCTTAGTTGTTATATAATTTAGTAGGACAATTCAACTATTTAGTAGATTATAGTCTTATATGTTTCTTTTTATAATTGTTAATCATGCTTGTTGATATTCATGTCTGTTTAACTTACTCAATTTTTTTTAATCTTCTTACTTAGCTAAATCTATTTAATCTACTTATTTGGATAACCCGCTATAGTCAATAACCATTGTTCAGAGTTATATCTCTTGTTGGGATGTTGGTCTCACCTTGTGGGGCACCACATCCTTTTAGGTGGTCATCAGGGATGTCATCGAGATCGTGGTGGTGAGGAAGAATAGCCTAAAGAGCAGTAGAAGTAGAAGGTTGGCTAGTCATTAGTAGTGTCCTAGAGTTGTCCTTGTACTCTTAGGTCTGGGCATGGGATGTTTTGTAGATGATATGTATATCTACTCAAGTTTTGGTAGTATGTTGATGTTATATATGGCATGTATATATGTAACAATATATTTTTTATATATGTTGTGTCTGAGTCCATAATACATACATGTAAATACCATGCATGGTATGTGTTGATATACAAGTTGTTGGGCCTTTATGTAAATGTGAGCATGAGGGTAATTTTTAAATTGGTTTGAATTTACCCTCTTTTCTGGTGTATGGTAAATTAACAGTAGATCACATGTTTTGTTTTGAGTAATCCCAATTAGCGTGACAGGGTGTCACATCAACTATATTTAGGTTTTTGGATTTTTTATATTTTTGGGCTATTGTGGATGTTGCAAACTTTTAAAATTTTACAATGGAGAGAAGGGATGTGGTAGTGCATGATTGCAGGAGCTTACCTAGTCTGCAAGATGTTATAACTATTTGCACACTAGTTCTAGACTTTATCAGCGCTCTTCACCAATGAATCAGGGCTTTTAGGTTTTCTTCAACTTTTGAGTAGAAGATGGTGTTGACCCCCATCATGTAATCATGTTTTAGGCATCATCATAGTTGTCCTACAAGACTTCATATCATTCCTCCATGTCCTTGGGACCTGCAGTCGTGAAGTCATCTTGACTCTAATAGTTGGGAAAATTCCAAAGGGGATCATATCTAGCTACATTGAATGGTTCCTCCATCTCTTTAAAGGTTAGTTCGGCATTTTTGCCTTGCCAACATGATCATCACAGTAATGCTCATTACTTTCTCAAGTTTCGAGGTGCGCTAAGAATGGCTGGTCAATGATGAGGGTAGGCATGAGCTTGGTTTCTTCTTTGGAGGGATATCTTGTTTTCCGACTGATGGTTGTTTTGGGAAATCTGAATGCCTTAAATGTCTTTAGTGATGAGGGTGATATCCCCAATGCTGCCTCCATTCTCTGGGTAGTCATCCTAGTTGTCATCAATGACCTCTTGCACGAGTTAGGGCATTGTTGTAGGGATGATAGTCTTAAATATGTCAACATCTTATTGGGTTACAACTATGGTACATAGAAATTATAGACGGGGACCCTTACACTCAGGGCTGAGGTCCATCTGTACAGTACCCTAAGTTGATGTTCTTCATCTAGATGAATGTATCTGGCTTCTTTACTCAAATCTCAAGTTAGAGGTAGACAGTTGAGATAGCCTCTCCTAGATTCAATCCATTATAGTGGTCCACAACACTATGTGATTCCAATATGGCGGTCACATGGCAATCCTAAAGTCATGTATAGGAAGGGCTATAGAATTATAGGCCCAATCCATTTTGTCTAGAAGAAATTTGGATGATCTCTATATGCCCCTGGTATCTGGCTCCCAGACCTTGGTATGGATGTATTAGCATGTCCTACAAATGTTGAGAAAATATTCCACGTTCATACAGAATATGGAGGACCATATTCTTCATGGTGACACCCACCTAATGTTGATAATATGTAGAATCTTGAAGTGAAATCTAAGATCCTCTTCTTTGATGCAAGCCATGGTGCCAGGGTTATTGTCCTGGACTGTGACAATGGCTTGTCCCAGCCGATACTTTAGTCTTTGATGTAGAGAAGAGCAAGACACCTTATTGTGATGAATCCACAACCTTCCCAAGAGAAGGTTAAAGTAGGGACTCAACTTCATGACCATGAATGCTATTGTGAAAGAGTATTGTCCGAACTGTAGCTCGACAGCGATCTCTCTAGGGCATCTTTATATATCCCATCGAAGGAGGTTGATTTATTGTTGGGATCCCTTTGTAAGACGATAAGTGTCATGAAGGGGCAAACATTGAGGCATGTGTTGTTGTTGATGAAGCAATAAGGGATTTTGAAGCCCTTGTAGATGGAAGACATTAGAAAGGGCTTGTTGTGACTTACTTTGGAGGGAATCTTGTCTTTAGAAAATGAGATCAGGTACAGCAAGCACTCTGGGTCTTATTTCTTTGGAGATGTACACCCCTTCAGTCATCTTTATAAATACCTCTCTGTGTGGGGGTAACTTTGCATCACTTCATTTAAAAACACTTCCCATTTAGGTTCTTCTAGAAGTTGAATTATGTCTAAGCCTTCTCGATTGGTTTCTCTACAATGCTTAGGAGTTGGAGGTACTTTCATGGTGTTGATTGTTGGAATGGAGATGTTGCGTGTCTCACCTTCTGGTGTTCTACATATGTAGTTACCTTCTCTTTTGGATGTGTTTTTTTGGGATAATGTGTTGATCTATCTCTAGTTTGGTTGTCATGGATATTTCATATTGTACTACCATTGTGGGATAAGGAACCACACTCTATTGAGCCTTTATTAGGACAAGCACCTTTATAATCTACATCTTCCACCCTTTTTACCCCTAGCAAGCCTTGTGTATGCTTATGGGATTCTTGGTGCTTAATAGAATCATTATATTCCTCTATTGTATAAAAATGATGATTCATGTGCTTTGGGATCAATTCTTAGGGCTTGTTTTGAAGTAAGGATAAACCTCTATATTGGAACTTCTAGTGATGATATGACACAATCTTGGAATATGAGGACATCTCCACTGATGTGACTATGTTGACCTCACCAAACTCAATTTAGTCTTGTAATGCATGCTTGATGAGGTTGGAATTCGTCTTTTATCCCTTAATCCAATGAAAGTCACAAAAAGGCATTGGCATTGTAACTCTTAGTCAAGGGGTTAGGAGGTTCCCTAATTGCAAAAAACTTCACTAGATGCTTGATGTCTCAAAATATGGTGCTAAGGAAAGCTCCTAATGGAGTGAACTTCCTTTTTGGATTGGAAGGATCTTTTGATGCTAGAGTAGAGTCTTATAGCTCATCTTGAGGTGTAAGGTTATTTTTTGTGTGAGGGGTGTTGGTATGTATGCCCATAGAGCAAGTCATATGATGATTGTAATGGGATACTTTGTAAATGATTTGAATAATAATAAAGGCAATTTCCGATCTATTGTTTAAACTGTTTCTGAGATGATGGTGTAACATGATAGATGTCTAAAGAATTGTTTTACTCAATGACGTATGCTTTTGGGTTGAGGACCTAAACGATGAGATCATACATATGTTAAGAGTGTACATTCTTGTTAAGTCCCTAGTCGGTTGTTATTGTGGAAATAACCATAGACATCAATAACATTGAACACTAGATTGTGTGTTGGTTGATGACAGAATCTCATTAGTCATGATATAGTGATATCAAACCAAGCACATAGGTACTTATTAGAGAATAAGGTACCGGACAGACCCACCATGAGAGTGACACATGGAACCATGATTTGGTAATCACAGTCAGCTCTCACAGTGATGGTGGTGAGTGTGATTCTTAGACCTGAAATCACTACACTCAACACATGTCGTTGGGTAAACTTTGACATCATCAAACGCAGTCCTAAAACATGGGTTGTTATAAAGGTGATGATTGGGTGGCTTTGACACATGGGGCTTTTGATGGGTGAGTGATAGATATGGGATTTGTCCCTCCTGAGGGAGTTTGATGTCCTTGGCCACTTGATGAGTAGGATTGAGAAAGGCATGCGCATGTACGTGTGAATCAATATGTGATATTGATGTCACACACATCTCACCCAGTATGTTCTGAGATCAAGGAAATGAATGAACATTGACAGTATGATTGTTCCATGCCTCGAGTTCATTCAGGATATCAGTGACAAAGGAATTATACATTCGTTGTAACACCATTCATGGATTGTAGGATTGAAAGTTGTTCTCCAAATTTTTATTTCACTTGGGTAGCATTGATGTGTGACTAGGCACCGCTCTTTGCTTGTGAAGTCATAAGTGTTATGGACTTTCACTACCAACGTGAAATGGACCTGCAGGGTCACACACATAGGATTTAACTTGGAATAGGAGTTTGTCCACAAACAATGTTTAGATTGATTACTAAAGGAGTTTAGTAGTTCAATTAAACACTCAATCAATTGATAGCTCAGTATCATAGTGTTCAAGGTGTTGGACTGATTGATTAGAGTATCAGATTGATTGAAATTGTGATTGACTGATTCTGCACAATATACACTCCCAACCGATCAGCTCATGTGATGAACCGATCGGCTGAGCTTGGTGAACCGATCGGCTCAACAAGTGAGTCAATCGGCTCATGGACAGGGTGAAATGATCCGTTCAAGTGTTGAAATGATCGGTTCAACTGGTCCAACCGAGCAAGTTGGGAAAGTAAGATTGGTGAGAAATTTCTTTTCATTTCACTTGCCCAATTTGATTGGAACAAGGATTAGAATTTGATACCAATTCAAAACAAAAGAGGAAAAGTCAATCGGGAACTGATCAGGACCACGAACCGACCAGTTCAGAAGTGAACCGACCATTTCATGAGTCCCAACCGATCGGTTGAGGTGTCAACCGACCGGCTCAGATCCCCAACTGACCGTTTCAGTTGTGAAATGATCGGTTCAGGTTACGCAGTTAGTTGTTTTTGTGGAAAATCTCAAACCCTTCTATTCCTACTTTAGTCCCGCATTGCCCAGGATAGATAACCATGTCCCATGACCCTCCTATATATAGGGGTATTGGGGGCTTCTCAAAGTACAATTCAGTGCAACCAGTTACTCTGTAAAGTTGTCATTCTCTCCGGTTTTGGTAACCGAGAGAGCCCGAGCAAGTGCTACCCGATAAGGGAGGCACAGCAAGGGAAAGACAACTGCAGAAAGCGAATGGTGGCAGGAGAGTGTGTCGGAGACTAGTATGCTGATAGGAGGGTGCGACTCCTTCTTATTCCTTGTGGGACAAGGAGATCGGAGTTCCAGGCAGTCTGTGTGGACGACTATAGAGGCGGGAGACCTCTGTCGCTCGGAGGACAACTGTCAATCTCGACAGTCCTGGTGAGACCAGGAATCTTCAGTCCTGGTGTGACCAGGAGCTGTACAGACACCATCCAAGACCAGAGGTGAAGACCGCGCAAGGCGCGAGGTACTGTCGCTGAGCAAGCCTCAGGACAAGGTATGCATACACAAACCATCTTTCCTATTATATAGACGTTGATGCGATTCCTTTTATTCTGGGTTTTGGGGAGAAAATTTTTGTTTCCACTACTTCTCTGCCTCCTCTAAAACCCAACAAGGGGTGCTTGCCCCTATTAGTTGCACATGCAATTGAAATGGTGGAGATGCATACCCATAGAAGTTGTTGGGCGACCACGAGTACTACAGAGGCATGTATTGAGGCTGATAGTGTGACAATGTTGTCTAAACTTTGTGTTGACAAGGCACAGTAAGGTTAGTTGCTTGAGCTACTAGAGCCTAAATCGGCAATACCTAGATAGTTGGCTATTGTCACTTGTTGTTTCTAACTAGAATAAGTACACCTCCCATCTCTGAGTCTTCAGTCTTAGCCTTGTTCCATTTGGAATTTTGATTGATCATTGTAGAGGTGGAATGAGTCTCAAAAGTGAGGCCTATGCTTTGATAGATTCCCCTTTTGATTGAATTCTTGATCCAAAATCCTTCCTATATTAATTCTAGGAAGGTATTATATCTTATTAGGGGTAACATGGTCATGAGGGCCAGTTTGGTTGCTCTGATCACCATGTCTAAGTTCTCTTTATCTATAGACTTTAATTCTAATTGAACGGTCAAATCTCTCCATCATCCAATAGACTTGGAGAAGATTTTTTCTGCCTTCTGTGGGTAACCCCTTCAAGTCTTCCTGGGTGGGGACTTGATCTAGATTCCAAGCATATTGGTCAATGGACTTCTCATCCATTTAGGCCGAAGTGGTATTGTTTACATATCTTGTTTGTAGTACCACACTAAAGTGGGGCCTGATAGAGTCCACATAAACCATCAGATTAATACCTTGTCATAATCTTATACAATTACCATGTTTGAGTAGTATGCCTTGATGTGGGCCATCAGGTCCCCCTTTCCAAAGTACTCATGGAACTTTGGCATGATGAAGTTGTCCTGTAGATTTGCATATGGGAAATGATAGAAGTCATTGAATATCTTTTCATTGTCCTTCCTTCCAATTTCTTCATCTTATGTAGGATCTCAAGAATGAGGGAGTTCATGGTGATGGTCTCTAGGACAGTAGCTTCCTAGAAGGCAGACACCACAGGCATCACTAGTAGTTGATAATAGTTGGTGGTGTTGTGTACACTGGTCTTAGAAATCCATACACTCCTCCTACATACGGAGTATACGAGGAGCATGGTGGTGGATAAAAGGAACGTAGACTGAGGATGGGTCCTTTGGAATTCATGTATTGCACTTGAATTGTAACTATGGTGCTGACCTTCTTAGCCTCATTATGATCTTCTTTTGCGGTTATAACTTTTTCCTCCTTCTTTTGTCCCTCAGCTTCACCCTTAGGAATCAAGAGTATGCCATCACTACTAGAGTTATTGGGATTGACTCAGTGTTCACTAACGATGGATGCTGGTAGGGCCCTGGTTGAAATAATTCTAGTTGAGGCTAGTGGGTACTCCACACACCATACAGAAGAATAGCATTCATGAGATGGATTATGAAGCTCCCAATATGGTGAACCATGGGTATTTCCATCCTCCCACATATCCAATGATTTGTGGCGAGATAAAGGGAACATTATCCAACAGTTTTGATGTGCATTGTTGAGGGCTTTCTCGAGAAAGGGGACTTCATGTATCACTATACTCTGTTTGTACTTCTCCCTCTAATTGGCTTGTCTTGCCTTTTGCTATTGGAACCCCATTCAAGGTTGTTATCATATTATCAATTTGAATTGTTGTTTTCAACCATTTGAGTCGATCATCTGTGAGACCAAGTGAAGTAAGGGCTCCTTGATCTTCCTTTGAAATCCTAAAATTTAGATAAATGGGATTCAAAAGTAGTGTGTAATATGAAACAAAAGGATAATTTTTGTTTAGTTATGAGTCCCTCCACATGCATTATATTAGCCAAAAAGTTTAGAGGATTTACTCCTTTGTTTGGGGTATTCAAAAAGGATATTCCTTGGTCCTTCTCCTCATGATGAAAGATACTTGTAATAGTCTCTTCTTTTTATTTTTATGATTGATTTTAAGTGATGGAACCTACCCCTACCTAGAGAGAGATGGACGGGTTATTCAATTTTTGCACGAGATGTACTTTCCAACGCCATGATGGGAAAAAAAGTAAAGATGGTGAAAGTGGAATGATTCATCTAACTTGTTAACATGGTATGAAATTTCTTAGGTTGTTATTCAAGAAGGTTATCCAAACAAGGGGGGAAGGATGAGGTTTGAGTGGTTGATCAAGATTAAGGTAGACCCTTATAGACTAGTGATTGTTTTCAACCAATCACTTTCCTCCCTATGGTGCCCTCATCCACATGGTTTCCCATATTGAAATCATGGGCATCATCCATGGAGGCTTAATTTCCTCCTAATTTGAGGAGTTTATCCTGGGGGTTCTTCCCCTTAGGAAGCAGTGAGCAGTCAAGATGGAGAAAGCCTCAACTTGGCCTCTTCAAATTGATCACAAATGGCTATGGTGGTAGTCTAGGTATGATTCATAGTCCAAAAATGTAGATATAGGCATGAAAAGCAAAAGATGGTCTAGTTTTAGGTCATAGTCTAGGACTATAAATGTAAGAATGAAAGAATCGAGTTGTCCAACTTTTAGGTCGTAGTCCAGAACTACAGTGATGGGAAGACCAAACATTGATAAGTGCATCTTAGTTTAATTTAAGGATCCATCTGGCTCAATGATGTTTCAAAGTGGGATACATAGAAAAGTCATTTTTCTCTTCCAGAGACCATTCAAAAGGTCTTTGAAGAAGATGGTTTGATTTTTGAAAGGTAGTTAATTTTGGAGTACTATTTTTTAAGATTATAGAGCCTATGAAAAGATTTTTTATCTTTAAAAAGACCATTTGTGTCCAAACCAAATTTTTGTTCTTTGAAATATTGTTTGCTATGAAGAGATTGTTAATATTTAAAAAGATTATTTGATTTGAAATGGTTGTATATCTATAAAATGAATGCCTGATTTGAGAAGATGTTTCATCTTTACAAAGATTGGTTGGTCTTTATAAAGATTGTTTGATTAAAAGATATTTTTAATGTTAAATAATATTATTGGTTTTTTCAAAGATTGTTAATATTTAGAAATATTGTTTGGTTTGAAATATTATTAACTTTTACAAAGATTATTTTCTTTGAAAGATTGTTAATCCTTAAAAAATTATTGTGTTTTATAAAGATTGTTAATCTTTAAAAAGATTGTTTGATTTGAAAAGGTTGTTAATCTTAAGGAAGATTGTTTCATTTAAAAGGATTGTTAATCTTTAAAAAAACTATTTGATTTTGAAAATATTGTTAATATTTAAAACATGGTTTGGTTTGAAAAGATTTTCAATCCTTAAAAAGATTGTTTGAATTGAAAATATTGTTAGATCATAGATGGGTTTGAAAAGATTTTCAATCCTTGGTAGTCACTCATCTTCTCCTACTTGTTGAAGTATGCTTGGAGAAGCCCACTCTGATACCAATTGTTAGATCATAGATGGGTGATTAGATGCTCTAGAGGGGGTGAATAGAGTTGAATGCACTTAAACAAAATTCAATAGACCTTCAAGATATATCACAAGATAAGGTTTCTAAATAGGAAATTTGTGTACAACTAAAACATGCATAGCAAGGGAGAGAGAGATTTAACATACACCAATTGATAAGCTATTTAGAGTGGTTCCACACTTCAAACTAGAAGTGAGTCAGTCCACTACCTAGAGAGGTCAACCTCTAGGATTTCGTAACCTTGCACCTTCATTATATTCATTATAAGAGATACAATACATGACCACCAAAGGAGTTACCTATCCAATACAAAGAGTCTTCAACCTTACCAAGGACTTACCAACTTTGCAAGAGTCTTCCACCTTCTTCCAAGGACTTACCTACTCTTGCACAAGTCTTCAGCCTTCAAGGAATTACCCACTCTTCTTGGATCTTCTGCCTTTGACTTCACCTTCACTTGGAGAAGCTTCCATTAAGGACTTACCCACTTGAGCAAGGAGTCTTCTGCCTTCACCAAGGGCTTACCCACTCTAGCTCCAAGTCTTCAGCCTTGATCTTCACCAAGGGATGCCTTCCCTTGTTCTTCTTCACCTCTCTTGGGCAAGAGAGAGAACCTTCATATTCATGGTTGAAAAGAGAGATGGGGAGGTGGTGGAAGTGAGAGCCTCATAAGATATACATGTAGGATGAGCTCTCTTATATATTTCCTACTCACTCTAACGAATATAGCTAGTGATTAAGCTTAGTGAGAGAGAGAGGAGGCTATAGGAAGCACTCAACTATAGAATAGGAACCTCACATAGAGTTTTGCATTGAATGCTCAACCTTTGAATGAAGCCCAAGGGGTCCTATTTATAGATGGGGATGCCTTTTAGCCTTTGGGAATACTTGAGAATGAAAACTATCCATTTTGTGGCTTTCAATGGATATATTTTCACTTGTTGCAACTCCACAACGGCTAGAAGCAATTTTCTGCACTTTTTCGTACAGTGCAATCGGTCGAGTTTCTCTAAGGGTAACTCGATCGATAGAGTAAAAGACAAAGCTGATATTCAGACCATCGGTCGAGTTTGTCCTGGAAAAACTTGACCGACCAATGAAAATCGAATTGGTCAGGTACTCCATCAGTCGAGTTCTGTGAAGTGTAAACTCAACCGATCAAAAGTCGTTTTCAAGATCCAATCAGGATCGGTCAATTTATGTGTATTGACAACTTGACCGATGAACAGCCTGATGTGAATTTTGGAAAATGGCTTTTGAGTGCTTAAACATTCGATCTAAGTGCTCCTGATTTTTTCCAAGCTTAATTACAAGTCATACACTCATTACAAGTGATTTACAACATGATTCTAATGGATTTACATTATATTAAAAAAACATGCACTTGTATTGACTTTGACTTATCTTTTCTCTGATTTGATATGTGCAAGTTAGGGCATTTGGAGTGTGTCTATACCTAATCTAAAATCACTCAAGTGGAAGCATTAGAAACCAATATGTGGAATGGTTAGTCATCATAAAAACACGGGTTTAGTCAATTTAGACGTGAGTCAACATTGACCTAATTGACCTTGAGTCAACACTAATGTTTAGATGATGAACCCTAATATGTAACATAATTGGAAAATAACATCAGTAAGATAATTCCAAGACAAGAAGGCAAGTAAAAATGAGAATATTTCTATGAGCTAAGTAAAACCCTAAAATGAATCATAATTAGGGTTAAGACGAGATGTAAGATGATGAGAACCTGATGGTGATATGTGATCTTATCTTAATCAGGGTTGACTAAGGTTAGAGTTGACCTAAGGAATATGTGATGATTATGATATATGTGATCAAGGTACGCCATTACCTCTTACTTGGCTTATTATAGAATATGATTGCATTATATGTGTAGTAAAATACTTATAGAATCGACGATCTGGTGCAAGATGAAGAAAATCCATAAAGAGCTGGGCACGTTGTATCAACTGTAGCAACAACAAGAGAACAATGACCCGATTAGCAAACCGTGGAAGATTGGGAAGTAGTTGTCACAGGTCATGTGGTATGATATTTTCTGGATTAAGCCCAAATACCCAAAATGGAGCTTTAGATCCTATAGGGCTATCATGAGAAACTGCCCACTAGAGATTGAATCATTAAGTGGGGTTTAAATTTCGATCCAAACTGCCTCCTATGCAACAATGTGAACAAATCACACAAACACATCTTTTTTAGTGTGATTTCTCGGTCTACTTGTAGAGAAGAGGTTGCCTTTAATGCGGTTGGGGTGTCCTGGCGCCTCTAAACCTGGATGAGGCTGTGGAGTGGATGATTGAGAAAATAGGGAACAATACACATAATAGAATTTGGTGGGGATCTTCATCACTTCACTCATCTTCCACATATGGGGTGAGCGAAATCACAGGCTACATGGCAAGAGACCAAGGGATAACACAAACATTTTTGATGTAATAAGTGATAGCATTTTGTGGTTTTTCAAAGTTAATCCGAAGAGCTTGGGCGGGATAGACAGTATGGCTCTAAGGATGTGGGGTCTCTTATAAATCTTGTATAGTATACGAGGTTTTTGTTGTGTCCCCGATACTTTATTTTGAGATAGTAATATTTTACCTTATCCAAAAAAAATAATACTTGGCATATGATATTGGATGAAATGATTGTTGTTGTATGATATCTTGCTTGATTTTCCATACTTATTTCTATGAACACATGAAACATAATTTATTTGTTCCATTATATCTAAGCACTTCAACTCTTTGGTAGTCAAGTGTTGGAAAATAAAGCACTTCAACTCTTTGGTAGCCTGATCACATTATTAAATGATCCAACTCTTTGGTAGTCAATCATAAAGGCCTTAATGCATTCAACTCTCAGATAGTAAATGCATGGATGATATAATAGAAAATATGCCTAAAATATGTGTTCTCTTTTGTTAATGAATATCTTTGAGTAAGTGTATGCTTTTTCTTATATTTGTTTCTTACTGCCAAGTTCTAGTTTTATCTTATTGCCAAGCTTAGTAATGAGAGGTATATAAAAAGACACGTAGGTGTACTCAGTACAATATTCTTGAATATTGTGCTAACATGTCCCACATGTAATATTTTGTTTAGGTTGTGGACATGTGTTCTTGAAGAACCAGGATAGTTGAGAGTTGTGTGACGAGTTGATGTACAGGTGGAGTTGTTGTCTTAAGATCTTGTTGTTTAGTGGTAATACAATTATATGTAAAAGTTTGTTGTTCAATGTGTAATATCAAATGTTGTAACAATTAATTTTGTAATTATATGTTGAATGGTGAACATGTGTTGTATGATTTTATTATTATTCATGTGCATGTGCTATTGTTGTTTTCTTCTGACTTCCTCTGATTTTCTTCTTCTTAGCCTAGTGTGGGGTGTTTCAATTGGGATTCTCGCTGAGATGAGCGTTTCAATTTGGATGTCAGACTTTAGATTAAGTTTTAGAAAATCCTGGGACGTCATAGGTGGTATCAGAGTATGAACAATAGCAAAGTCTAACATTTGCTCATTATGCAACTCAAAACTAAAGAACCTTGAACTTAAAAACAAATCTTTAGGGTTAGATTAGTCATATTTTAGAGACTAGATCTGACCTAACCTGTGCCTCTAAACGTATGTATCAACCTAAAGTGAAGCAATGATTCACCTTGTTCCTGATATAATCCCCCTAAGAGTGGTACATATATGTTTCTGGATATCTTATTTGTGGGAATATTGCACCTAGACTGGTTCTCTATATGTGGTTGAAGATCTTTTGTTTTGTTTCTTGGAATAAGAGAATATCTTAATTTTAAGGATGAAATTTCTTTTAAGGTGTGTAGGATGTGATAAAGTGAGATTTTGATATTCTTAGTTTTCCACATGATGATGATGTGATGGTAGCCCCTAAAGTATATTCAAATCATGTGAAGAAACTCCAATATGTTTGGCAAGCTTTGCAAATCTTTTGATGTTCAAATGATGGTTAAGATCCCTATATTTATGTCTCTTGAGGTATTTATTTGACTACTGAAACAAATGAGTTTTGGCACCAACTTGAATAGGAAGTACCTTGAGATGTATTAAAGTTGTGGTTAAAGTTTCATACTATTTTGATGGTCTTAGAAGGAGATATCTAGGTTTTAATATGGTAAAATAATGTGCATTTCATGGTTATGGACCTAAGTATTCTAATTACAAGACTTGGGCTTGGATCAATAATGTACCCGTGCCCTTTTGATTTCTGGATAGGCAACAGGCTGAGTTTGACAAAGGATCTTTAATCTCTTTGGTTTGAGGGTACCATGGATTGATGGCGTGGCCCTGTCCTGGCTTTTAGATGGTTAGATCGGACGACACAATCTCCTCCTCCTACCTTCACTTGAACGGAGAACGTGGGGGAGGACGAGGCAGCAAACTTCCTCCCCACCACATGATGTGATCATGGCTTAAACTGGAAAACTAAACGAGCAGTTGCTCTCAGCAAGTCGGCACGATCCGTCTGACCTTTCTTAGGCCTCTCACAGTAACCGGACTAAAGAAAGTAAAGAAGTACAGACAGAGCAGGTCCCAGTTTCCCTCGTCTCTTTTCTTGAGCACAGACAGAGCAGGCCGGAGGAGGAACAATGAAGTAGAGGAAGAGGTACTTCAGAATAGGTAAAGAAAGTAAAGAAGTAGCCTCACACCTCCGCAAAACTAAAGGGAGGTTAGTTTGGCATCAAGGAGGCGATTAGGTAGAAACGAACTCCATCTTCCCTGATGTAGAAGGAAGCCTCGACTGTGGTGAATCAGGCCTTCCCATCTTTCCCAGTGATCATGTGTGAGTCCTTCTTATGTGGATAGAGCTTCTGATAGCATTCACTTTTGGAGAGAGACTTTGAGGTGAAGAAGCCTATTTTGCTCCTCCACGGAAGCAGCCAAAAGCGGCAAGCTCCACAATCCACGAAGAGGAGTTGCATTAGCTGTAGCTTGGAGGCCGGTAGTGCTGGGAGAATGCATGAAGAATGTTGGGCGGCAGTTTTCCCGATGATGAGAAGTAGTTGGGGGACCGATCGCTCGCTAGAGGAGAGCCCAGGCGGCGGCGGGCGGCTGCCTTGCAAAAGAACAGAGTCCGTTGGGGACTTGGACGCAAGTCAGAACACAGAGAGAAAGGGGGGAACTCCGAACCGGATCCAGAGCCAACAATCGACCAATCTTAGACCGGGTTCAATCCCAGACTTTGAGACTCCCAGGACACGACCCTGGAAGGAGTTGCGCAAACCCCTACTGCCATGTGGCAGCATTTGGTTGGCCACAAAAGGTATTTATGCCTCAAAACTCCAGAAAATATCTAGATCTTGTATATTTCATAATAAATACATCTAGTTTTAAAAAAATACAAATAAATTACCAAAATTCTCAAAAACATCTGTAGAACAATATGATACTATAGTATCAGTCTATTGAAGCTTAAATCTCAGTAATATCATGTAAGATGTTATATGCTTGTTTCATGAATAATAAATATCAAACGATGGCCTAAAATTATGATAATATGTAAGTAGATTCATATTCATGTGTATAATCCATTTAAAGTCAGTGACTATGATGTTGATGCACAAAATCATATAATTAGCTTAATATGGCTATCTAGGGCTAATAACCCTAAATAAAATGCAATAAATACATACATGCTCAATAAATGATGGAGTTTATGAAACACCCTCATATCTGTAATTGGAAGATAATATGTAAGTTTGATATCACTTAGATACACATAGTTCATGTTATAATGATGATGACTCTTAAAGTGACATAAACCCTGATTGGATTAGTGTATATAATCTAGGGTTAATTCATGCAAAATGATATGGAAACTAATGTTCAGATGATGAATCCTAATCTGTAACATAATTGGAAAATAACATCAATAAGATAATTCCAAGACAAGAATGCAAGTAAAATGAGAATATCCCTACGAGCTAAGTAAAACCCTAAAATGAATCATAATTAGGGTTAAGATGAGATGTAAGATGATAAGAACCTGATGGTGATATGTGATCTTATCTTAATCAGGGTTGACCAAGGTTGGAGTTGACCTGAGGAATATGTGATGATTAGGATATATGTGATCAAGGTACGTCATTACCTCTTACTTGGCTTATTATAGAATATTCTTGCATTACATGTGTAGTAAAATATTTGGCATATGATATTGGAGAAATGATTATACTTGCATGATATCTTACTTGATTTTTTATACTTATGTCTATGAACACATGAAACATAATATATTTGTTCCATTATATCTAAGAACTTCAACTCTTTGGTATTCAAGTGCTGGAAAATAAAGTACTTCAACTCTTTGGTAGTCAAGTACTTGAAAGTGATCCAACTCTTTGTTAGTTGATCATAAAGGCCTTAATGCATTCAACTCTCAGGTAGTAAATGCATGTATGATATAATGGAAAATGAGCCTAAAATATGTGTTCTCTTTTGTTAATGAATATCTTTGTGCAAGTATATGCTTTTTTATATTTGTTTATTACTTCCAAATTCTAGTTTTATCTTATTGTCAAGCTTAGTAATGAGAGATATATAAAAAGACACGTAGGCGTACTCAGTACAATATTCTTAAATATTGTGCTGACGTGTACTACACGTAATCTTTTGTTTAGGTTGTGGACATGTGTTCTTGATGAACCAGGATAGTTGAGAGTTGTGTGGCGAGCTGATGTACAGGTGGACCTGTTGTCTTAAGATCCTGTTGTTTAGTGGTAGTACATGTATATGTAAAAGTTTATTGTTCAATGTGTAATATCAAATGTTGTAACAATTCATTTTGTAATTATATGTTGAATGGTGAATATGTGTTGTATGGTTTTATTATTGTTCATGTGCATGTGCTACTGTTGTTTCCTTCTAACTTCCTCTGATTTTCTTCTTCTTAGCCTAGTGTGGGTGTTTAAATTAGGAATCTCAATGATGTTAGCGTTTCAATTTGGACGTCACACATTAGATTAAGTTTTAAAAAATCCGGAGACGTCACATTTGTAAAAAAAAAAATTGAAGAGCAAATGACACTTTGACTCTGAAAAGAAGATCTCATCATAGAAATGTTAGAAAAAGTAGAATTGGGTGAAAATAATTAGATTAAACAGATGATAAAATGTGAAAAATCTGTAAAAAAAAAAGGATAATTATGGGAAAATGTGGAAATATGTGGCAAAATGAAATGAATTGTATCATTAGCAAGACAATTAACATTAATCATGAACTTATGTTGAGTGACTAGAAATAGGGTGTCAACAGCGTGCATCTAAGACATACCTGAGATGGTATCTTGTCTCACAAATATCATTCTGGGGATAGGGTTTTAAAATCTCAAAAATATTAAAAGAGAGAATGTGGCCATCCTCTTGCTAGAGATCCATGTTATAAGTTAGTTTTAAAGCTCAATCCGATGTATGTTTGTCCTAAAAATTTATATAGGTAAAGGGTCATATGGGTAGGTTACTTTGATAGAAAATGTATAGAGTATGTGTGAATGAATTTGTGTGTTTTGAGTAGTTTTTTATAGGAATTTTAGTGGTATGGTTGAGTATGTTGAGAATGGTGTTTTGGGTTCTTGTGATTCTCTATGGTGATGTCCTAGAAAAGTAGTCTGCAATAGAATATCAATTGATGAGGTACCCAACTCGGTTGGTAGCCTTCCCATTAGAAGAGTTTGTTATATGAGTTCTCATGTGTGGTCTTAATCATAAAAGGGGCTAGGATTGTTTCCCAAAGAACTCATGGATTAATTGTTACAACCCCAATTTTGCATGTGTTTTCATAATTAAAATATAATGATTTTGTGAATTTGGACTTAATTGAAAAGATTGTACACTTTGCTTCAAAGAAGGGATTTCTTTTCAAATCTTCCTTACACCAGGAATTTCGTGGTTCCTATTATAATATTAATCCAATAATGGATATAAAAGAGAAGAAAATAAGAAAAGTCCAAGTAATGGAAAAAGATACATGATAATGGATATTAAGCAAAAGTATATATGATTAATACTTGGAAATATCTAGAAAGTGGCATTAATGGCCACAATTGAGTAAATTTGTTTACATATGATTTCTAATAAAAGAAATATGAAAAGAGGAAAAGGAGATGAAAGATAATGAGAAATCCTTGCAAAAGAATATCTTAATAAAGAAATAATTAAGAAATGGAGAAAAGAAAGATGTAGAAACCTCTAGAAGGAAAAGGAATATTCTCCAAAGGGGGATTTCGTGCCTTTTGGGTTCCTTGGGTTCCAAGGAGTCCAAGTTGCAAAGATAATGCAGCAAGAAAGAGAAAAGAACAATTAAATATTGCTTTATTAAGAAGGAAATATGAGATGATAATGAAATTACAACAAATATGTGGATATATAGATAATGGATCCATCTTGGATAATATTTTGGTTCCACATGGTTTCTAATGGTAAAAGGAATCAAAATAAAGAAAATAAAAGATTATGAGAGAGAGAAAATATGCTTAAAATATGCCTTATTAAGAGATAACTTGAATATAGAGAAAAACATCTCATAATTTCGAGTTTGAATCCCAACTTTGGTACACGCGTGGATTAAGTCATTATGGACTTTACCTCAAAATTTGGGATCAATTGGATAAACGGTTTGGGAGATATGAATTTTGCAAGTTTCCTAAAGTGTAAAGGATAATATTAAATGTCACGATTGATGTTCTAATATGAGGCTTGCTATCCGTTGGATCAAGATCCAACGATATCTGGTTTTCATCTCAGATTAGAAAAAAGAACAGTAAATGAGACTTGCAAATCAATTTTACTTGGCACACAAGGCACGAACGGATATGAGACTTGTCCCATTGGGTTCAGGAGGCAAAATCGAATCAAACGGTCCTAATATTACGCTAGTTCCATGTGAGAACAGGTTTTGCCCAAATCCCAGTTGCTTCTGGACTCCATGGACTAAAGACCGGATCTATATAAGGGGTTGTACCCCATTTGCGATAGAGTAGTTCTTACGGAAGAATTCGCTCGAGGAAGAGCATACGAAGTCAAGGAATGCTATGCTTCTTTCTTTTTCACCCAACAAGCAGCAGCGCAGGTGGAGGTCGCAGTCCAGGTAGGCACCTCGGCGCTGTGGTCGACGTCGGGACAACACCTTCTTCTACGAGAGGGGGCTTGATAAATCTGGGTTGAGCCAACGGAGGCGAGGACAACGTCCAATCTGCGCCAAGAAGGTGCCGTGGGGAAGAGCCGAGGAGGACACCGCCAACCTGGTTTTCCATCCTCTGTTTTACAGAGTAAACAAAGGAGGCAGTCTGCATCCCGCGAGAAGGAAGGGGGTGACCACTGGTCCAGGACACATGGCGCCTTTTAATTGGTCCGCAGGTAATTATCGTACAATAATCATGAGTAAATATTAGTAACTCAGATGAGAAAACTTTATATATGAAAGTTTCTTAGAAAAATATGAGGAACACACTAAAAATGGTTTGAGAACCTAATTTCGTTCCTATTTGCAAAAGTGTGCTAATTTAATGAAAATTGCTTTGACATTAGGTTAGAAACCCTAATTAAGAATTATGGTTAAGTTCATGATGTTTAATTGATGAAGTTGAGTAATTGTAACTTGTTGAATAGTTTGAACCTGATCTAGATGTTTTATTGTATGGTTTAGGGTTTTGCACCAATTATGAATGATAAAGCACTTAGAAACCCTAATTTAGAGTAAAAGAGGAAAAGATCCTATTTAAATTCGAAATATGTGATAATATGTTGGTAGATGATGATCTTAAGCCTGTTAGGAGTGATAAGATGAGAAATTTAAGGTTTCTATGTAGTTTTGTTGAATTAGGGTTTATGATGATACCAGTGGAGGCAAAATCCTAATTACAAAAGAAACCCTAAAATTGGAATAGAAATCCTAAGAAGCAAGATGGGTTTGGATAAATCTTGATAAAAGGAAATTTGTATATTTATTTTAGGATTTATATACATACTTGCTTGTTTGATTGGATTTCCCTTATTGGTTGATTCTATCTCAAAAATCTATAGTACAGGTATGTGGTTACGCTTATGGTTAATCACTTTAGTTTCACGGCGATTCACGAAGATTTTATTGGTTGCCTGAAAATAACTGCTTGGATGACTTTTATTTCATACAACTATAAAGTGACTATGATTATCACCATAAATATATATACATGACTGGCTCAGATCCTGGTCCTCCTCTGTGGCTTTGTTAATGATAAAAAGGGTAACCTAGTACATGGCCTACTTGTTAAATAGGACATCAGGTTATCAAGAGTTAGAAATTCGGCTACCCACGTGTAGTGCCATGAGACTCTTTAGCACACCATGAGTTAAGGAGTGGGCTACCTATAGGTAGTAGCATGGGACTCAACCTTAGAAATTGATTCACCTGTTAGGTAGGATCATGAGGGGTTTAATGAGGATCTACCATAAGGAAGGTAGCATCCATGTCCACTGTAGGGACAATGCAGATGCTAGGGTATGTATGGATTGAGCAATTATGCTAAAAATATAAAGTTATTTGTTAAATCATAATTGACTGTAATATGTTGTTACAGTTAATTGCACGATTATTATTTCCCCCACATACCGGCATATTTATTTATGCTGACCGACGTTTTGTTTGTCGGCGTTTTAGGTACAAGTGAAAAGGACAAACAGTAAAGTGGCATATGTGGAATTAAATAAGAATTAAAGTACAAAGGAGGATTAGTCAGAATAGACTCCAGATGTGGATAGAAGTAGATATCCAAGTTTTTGAAAAAGGTATGCAAAGTTTAATTTTATTACAACCTTTCAGTTTAGTTGGTAGAATTTGATAATTATTATTGATTATTTGTCAAACATTTGATCTGGAAATTGGGATAACGGCTCTGACCTCTTGATCTCCCTTAATTGGGGGTTACTGGGAAGCATGTCGTTACATTAATTATCAACCTTCATGATTTGATCATTTCAAGTATCATGTTCTTATGTTGATTGAAGAGTCTATTGTTTTGTTATATTTATTAAGCACTGCATAAAATCATGTTGTCATGCCCAATGTCCCTCAGGATATAACTTGTTGAATTAAGATGTTACATTGCTTTCTCTAAACCTAGTATAATATTTAGTGCCTCGCTATCAAATTCAGGCACCAAACTCGTACCTCATAGCTTATATTGTCATTACTTGAAGATGCGTTAGACATCTTAAGATGATTCACTATCACATTTAAATGTTTATTATTATATTAAACATAACAAATAAATTTGTTTGAAAACAAATTATAAATGTTGTTAATACCCATGAAATAAAAATTGTGGTGTCAATAGAAAAATAAATATTTAACAACATTTCACCTTTTAATGTATATACTACCAGATATCATCCTTATGCAACAATAATACTTACAAGGCACTCTAGTTTAAACATAGTGTGCCTACATATAGCAGAAAGTACCTCTTCACTTAGACTAACTACCTCAAATGTTTGTTATAATATGCATCATGTATGTGATATAGTATAATTGTTATTTAACCGAGTGCTTAATTGACATTAATATAATCAGACGATAAAGTACCATCCGAATAAAATAAACAACTGTCTTTAAGTACCAAGATTGTCTCTCTTTATTATACAAATAACTAGCAATAAAAGTACACATTATGCACAAAAGTACCTCGTATAATGCATCACTAATACTACCTTACATTGTAACAAAATACCTCACTTTTATTTACAAAGTATTCTGAACTACACAAAAGAACTTCATTACCCAAATAAAGTACCCCGTGGGTGACAGTCAGTCTACCTAGAAGGGTCCCGAAGTGGGCGGTATGTCGTCAAGGGCCGATGAGTTTTTTTGGGTGTATTCGAAGTGGTGCTGTGAATACTTTTCTGTATAAATATGTAGTGTTATTAACAATAATATTGCAGGCAGCATCAGTTTCACCATCACAGGGCCATACAATATGGCAGTGCCGGAACTCAATGCTACTTACAATGGGTATATGAACAAATATTACTATGTATAGTGTGTAGCAATGCTCATAATGTTTTATCAGTTGAAACTTCTTTGACGTGGTGCTACCGTGCGACCCACGGGCCACGGCCTTGCTGTTGGTACGAATAGTCCTTGCAGTTCTGGAAGCGATCTTGGGCACGTATTTACCAGGCTTGAATTGGTGGAAATTTAGCTTCGTGGCTGTATGGTTTCTGTTATCGGAGCGCTTTCTAACGTTTCTAAGGCCTTTTTATGGTCTGTAAAGCCCGTACTGTAAGCTTTGGTGAGAATACTATAGGGCCATGCCCTTCGTGGCCAGAATGCACGGTCTTCGGCCCAATGCGGTGCATGGAGTTGATTTGGTCCAACCAAACTGGCCTGAGTTCTCTCATTTTTCCTATAAAAGAAAAATAAAGCGATGATGCGATTACATTTACCTCACAAAGAATTTTTTTCTCGACTCCTTCATCACCACCATATATTTTGGGGCTATTTCTGCTGTGTTATGTACTCGTGCAAGAGACTGATTAGATAATCGTTAAAGCTTTCAATGGCTCCTAGATAATTTAAGATTTTTGAACCTTCAGGTCATTTAAGCACTCATTTCTAACATTCATTTGTTAAGGTTATACAGTAGAACTCAGAATTTCTCGTCATGATCTTGGTCACTGTTTTTGTTTTCATTTTGGTCATCCAATTTCTTTTCTACCCGTATTCCCATGTAATATCAAACACCCATCATCAGGCGACACAGTCAGAAAGTTATAGCAATCATGGTAAGAGCTTGGCAACGATAATAGGGCATACGGTTGACACCCAGAAATATAGACACCATGTATAGGAGACTAGGAGTGGCTGGGTCTGAACTTAGGGCTTATTACATTATATAATTAGGAACAGTTCAAATTATTTGAAGAATATATCTCCACAAGGATGGCAGGTGAAAAGTGTTGAACAAAAAAAAATCACCAAACACTTCTACATAATTGAAAAACCAAATAAATTTCATACCAAATTTTCTTGTTGGTAGTTACAATCAAACTAGAAGGCCAACCAAGCAAGTCATTAGCAGCATAACCTATGCCCTATCTTTGGCAAGAATTGGTGTAATTTCATCTCAATCGATACTGAACACCTCCGGATAGTGCCCAGAGTAGCTTTGATGCATCACATTCCCAAGAACAAGCTAGAAGCCACAAAGGACTCACATGCTGAAATATATAGAGACGAATCAGAAATATGTCGACACAAAACAAAACATTTACGCTTCAATTATTAGTAAGAAACAACACCTGGACGCTACCTACGCCTACAGTCTAGACTTGGTTTCACATCCCGACGTGAAGTAGTGGATTCTTCATTGTTGTTTTTGTCTTCCAGTAGCGGAGGCAGAAGTTGAATGTGAGCGAGGCAAACTACAAAAGGGTCTGCTTTTCACGGTTATATTTTGTGATATATAAGAATGAGACATATATATTTAAAAAAAATCAAGGTATAGATAAGGAGATATGTATGCTAAAATCCGTATACAAAATAGATTAGAACGATCATCATGAAGGTCGTATGTCGTACCATGTATATTTAAATCATGCTCAACGGTACAACTTCAAGGTTCAAGTTTATAAATTGCTCGAACGTCACACACTCCGACACAGGTTGTATTTTCTTTTTCACTGGCGTTGTAGAACGTTTTGAAATAGTTGCATATTTCTATCATATATATGAAGGTGTTTGCTACACGAACAAAAAATGAGACCAAAAATGAGACTGTTTTTGTCCTCATATATGCATAACAACAAAATAGAGGAGAGAATCAAAGTACTTCCCTCATCTATTTTGTTGTTATGCATATGTGGGGACAAAAAAAGTCTTATTTTTAGTCTCATTTCTTGTATATGTAGCATTATTCATATATGAATATCAAACAGAAGCCTAAAGGTACAAAACTAGCCTAATTGAAGCTATATAAAAATGAGAAGAAAAAAAGAAAAGCATGAAAGAGATGGATTAGGATATATGTTGGTGAAGACGCAGAGAAAATGCTCTGCTAAAATGAAAATGTGTGGCCGCTAATCTTCACGTTATTATTTTGTACGAGAGACCTTGGACAGTCTGTGTCCGAGATTTTCCATCGCAAAGATATGCTGCGGTGAGTCCAATTATCACTATTGAAATGCCCTATAAACCACGCGATTTCATCTCGAGAAACTGGACGAGGCACTGGCCTCATGAGGCCCAACTGTGGTTCCGCCAATGTGTCTAACATACAATATTATTATGTCATTTTCTAGAAGTTAGTTGAATGTGTACTAGCAACAATAATAGTAATTATAGTTAACGATTAAGCTAGAAGTTGCAGTCATCATTTGGCTAACTCAAACAAATTCATATATGTACATATACCGTCAATTTCTTTCTTAATTTTTCCACAATAAACATTCTACGGGAGAAAGCATATTTTTGCAATCAATATAATTCTTTATCATGAATATCAAATGTGTATTAAAAATAGTAATAGTAATTATAGTTAATGATTCAAGTTATTAAGTTTTAGTCATCATTTTGCTAAAGAAAACAAATTCATATATGTACTTTTACATTCACTCTCTTTGTTAATTTTCCCATAACAAACACTCTATGAGAGAAAGCATTATTTTGGAATCAGTGCATTTCTTTCTCATGAATATCCAATATCTTGTGTTGTAAATTATTAGTAAACACGCAAATGCCATGCATGTGTACAATTGAATTGGTTCCACTTTTAGTAGATTTAATTGTTTAAAATGATTATAAGGTAAAACTTAAAAAAATCATTTTGTAAAAAAACATGAGATTATGTTATAACTTGTTAATCTATTTACATGGTAGTCACCTAGAACTAATTGAGAGTGATCTTACTTCTATTTAAATTACTAAAAAGTTAGCATTCATCTAATGTTATACATGAAACAAACATGAATACATTCTAGAGCTGCTATTTGGTACATAGAATATAGGATTCTAACAAAATTTCTTAATATTTTTGCACTTGATATTGGGAAATTTGGTAGAAGTAACTTTAGGTCATTTATAATTTGGTTTTCATTTACAAAAGCAATTAGAAATGATGAGATAGGTTAGCTCTAAGACATTTGAGCATTTGGAAAACCAATATACTATGTAACATGAATAAAATTGGGCAATTAAAAGTCATAAAACAAATAATTATTCAACTGAAGTTATGGTTTTAAGCAATAGGATTACACAATGCGATCCACGACCAATAAAGGTTCAACTAGGTGTACTACTTACCTATAGATTATTTGTAAGTAAATGCATGGGTGACAAGGTTGTGCATGTCATTTTCTTAATAACTACATGATGTAATGATGATCTGGGGACCATCAAGTAAATTTGACATACTGAGAATTATTTGAAATTAATTTAAAGATAACATAATAATAAAAGAACTAAAACATATCCATGTATATACAATTGGAATGAAAAGAAAATTTGTTTTTAATATGTCCATTTACATAAAGTGTAAGATTCAAATATAAGTGGTAAATAATCCCTCATGTTCATTATGTGGGATTGGGTAAAGTAAACAGAAAGACTGCAAACTATGCACTTTATTACTTTAACATCGTGAGTATTTATAACTTCTAGAGACACACCATCATTATTGACTTACAAACACTATAAACAAATTATTTTTTATTTCCTTATTAGGATGGGGTATAGTAACAAAGTTGAGCTATTACTTTACACCATTTTTTGAGATGGGCGTACTGTAATGAGATTGAATTGTGCCCATAAAAACAATCATGTGCTGACAAGTGATTCAAAGATAGGTTTGACAACAATCATGTATCCATACAAAACTATAGAAGGTGTAGTAGTATATGTTTTTATAAGCCTATCATCCTAACTTTTACTTCCCTTGTAACGTCCCAAAATCTTAGAGCTTATCCTATTCCCGTAATTAGGACATTAAATGTTTGGTTCCTTAGATTTGACCAAACAAGAATAAAATTTTACTCTAATGAATAATGTTAGTGCATATAACATATTTTGTGGAAATAGGTTCTGAAAACAACATCACACATTTATATAATAACTTATCTATATGCAAACTTATAAATAAATTCATGAAAAATGTTACATGCATTCTCTTTGTTAACTAATATTCAGATTATGGTTAAATAAGAGGACAATATGCTTAATACATGTATTATAATAACAATTAGACTTTTCATGTACAATAATCTAACTTAAAGTGGGCTAAATATGTTAAATGAGTAAAATGTGGAATTTCCTGCATAATAATATGTAACTCTTTTTGTAACAATGTGAAGATAATAGGACACAATTTAATATAACTCAATAATTATGAAGTAATATTGTAATACATATAATGGTGAAGATCCTAAAATCTAATTATATTAGAACTCACAAAAAAAGGAAAGCTCAAAAGTGAAATATTATGGTAAAAATGTGTTACTTGGGTCCCAAATACCTTAGGTGCCAAGTTTCGCATCATTTAGACAATAATAACTATCCTAATTTTATTTAGAGAAGAAAATACAGGGAATAGACAAAAGTACTAAATAAATTACTAAGCATGTTAAAAAGTGAAAATGAACTTTAAATTCAAAATCCACAAACCAAAATTAGTCTTAGCTTGAATGATCACATTAATTGGACAAACTTATCTAACATCGTGTAGTTTAGGAGTGAGAATATGGCTTATAGTATAAAGATATTAAATAAGAGAGTAAATATTTCCAAAGGGGGAAAGTAATGGAAAAATTGTACTCCTCATGTTTAAGTTTGCTTGTAGGCCAAGTTTCACATATTTTGGGTGTCTCTAAATGCCTCAAATTCATTAAAGAAAATAAAATAAAATTAAGTGCTAGATTTTTGAATTATTTAAATGATATTTTTGATTTCCTTTTTGTTTCCTCAAGTCCTGGACTAAATCTTGTCACACTACTTTCCAAATCTGGATTTGACTTGAACCACTTGATTCAAATCGTGCGGTCTTGCGCACCGTCTTCTTCCTCCACCCGAATAGGAAAGAAGCACTAGTAGTCACCCCATTTCATTTCTTGACACGATCTCTCTCTCCTTCCATTCTCACCTCAATTTTTCTTTCCCTATGCATTTCTCATGTGTGGTCGAGTCATATAAACATAGGTCTGATGGGGTTTTATTTCCCAACCCAATTCAAAGATGGATTGTTGTAGTTTCCCTATTCTTACTTTATTTCACCTTCCATTATCTCCTCCTATCCTCTCTAGGTCTTCAGACACCCATAAAACCTATCCAACACCCAGGATCCTTCCTTGGTCTATTCCTTTCCTAATCACCATGAGTAACTTTTACCAATCCTCATTTGTTTGCCTATGACCTTCAACACATGGATGACCATGGAGGCAAGTCTCCAGGGTTGAGTCAGTTACTATGCTTGTTATTAGATTCAATAAGGCTTGGCAGAGCTTTAACTTTCATTGATTTTTCCTAGGAAGATGAGCACTCATGTTCCACCCTCTAACACTTTTGATTTCTCAGTTTGGGTATAGTCATGCCAACGTCTCACCTTGTAGTAGTTTGTCTTGTTCTAACTACTCTGTGATGATTTGGTTCAAGTAGTATCTCTTATTTTCATTAGTTATTCTCACAACAATGTTCTTTTGAGCCGCTTATCGTATAGACCATGGTGGATGGCCTAGTTATAGGTAGATAGACCTTGAGGACCTATGTTTGGTCTCTCTAAGTTCATTTGAGCCCCACAAATCTTTTGTTTATATTGGAGCTAAGATTCATCGACTGAAAGTTAGATTTCACTTCTTGAAAATTTGAACTATGTCAAATTGTAGTGTTCTCCGCGTGATAGTGTTAGAAAGGAAGATGACCCCTTGGTATTATATATATATATATATATATATATTGGGGAGATGTAGTGTGCCATACTGTAACAGGTTTCAAGGTTGTGAGCCTTGGATGTCATTGTTATATATATTATTCTAGTGCTATACTTATCTCATAATGCATGCATGTTTATATTCTTGTGATGGGTTTTGTGCCCGAAATTAATGTGTGCTTGTGTGACAGATGGGCTTTGTGCCCGAAATTTATGTGTGCTTTTGTGGCACAACTTTTATGTTTGTTTATGACAAGTAGTCTTCTTGTTTATCATCTTTTGAAATCCATATTCTTTTGATAACCAGTTGGGTTATACTTCCCTTAGCTATGGGATGCCTTGTTTATTTGATGTCCTTTATTTCCTATATTTCTCATTCTTAGTTTAATATCCTCATACTGGCTTGTATGTTGATAGTTTCCATTTTTGTCTTCTCTTCTGGAGTATGCTCCCATGTGTAGGACTTGGAAGATTGGACATGGTGACATGAACATGCTAGGTGGAGCTCTTAGGGAGATAGAGTTGAGATAGTTGGATACCCCTCTATGTGGATCCTTATGTTGTAACTTACATGTAAAACCTTTATGGGAGATGATAATGTACTTTTGTAAAATTAAAAATCATCATGAGATATTATTCCGGTGCTATACTTTGGTCTTTTTGAGTACCACTATTTGAGAAGCAAAAGATTTACACTTATTCCAACATTGATTTTTTAGTGTGTCTAGAATGGATGAATTTGTTCCTCAAATTGCATAGGGAGTGGATCCCCTTTTGGGTTCCATTCCTTACATCCCTCATAACATAAAGAGTAAACAAAGATTGCTGCAATTTGGGTCTAGATATAGAATCTTATCCAATATCTCCCTTTTTGAACTAGCACTCAATAAGACCAACTATCGATTTAACAAGAGAGTGTGGTTTTGATGATTTTCTAAAGTTAAAATGGATGGTGTGTAAATGGACCTGATACCACATAAATAAATGAAATGAGGAAAAAAATTCCTAAAAACTTTAGGAAGCAAACAAAAAAGGTATATTTGATGATCAAAGATCAAGGTAAGGCATCAGGTTATGCATGCACATGGTGTTAGGCACTCCCATGCACCTAATATATGCCTCAAGTTCCCTATTTTACATGACCATTTACCTCCAATATTCTATATCAAATCATGCAAATTTGCTATATCTCTTATTGTTATTTCAATTTTTCCCGTGTGATACATACTCACCTCGTTTCATGTGATTTTAGGGTTTAATGATGAGGGATTTAAAAAAAAAGATGAAAAATGGGAACTGGCCTTCAACAACACTACTCTAGGGTTCCCCACACCTACAACAATGATAACATGAAGATTTGGAATATTTCCAACCACTTTGGATGTTAGAATAATGATAAATATACTCCATAAGGTCTCTGAACTGTCAATCAATCAACTGGAAAGTTTAGTGGTTGACTTGCTATAAAAAATCAAAGACAAGAGCAGAAAAAATCTCCATTCAACCTATTATCCACCACAAGGTCGTTTGGTGCCCCCAATCTATCTATAGACAACCAACCACTTTACTGGAGGGTCTTTAGACCATTCTACAACAACCATCATAGAAACTATAAATTAGGGTTTCCTCCAAACACCCTAAACTTGCACCCAAGCCATCAAATCATAGGGATTTATGTCTTGAAGACAAAAGGAAGTGATTTATAATAAGAAACAACCAACAACAAGAAAAGAACAAGATGAAGCAGATACAGACAAAATTTTAGACTCTTCACTGGTTGGAATGAGAGTAATTGGGAGATCCACTCCCACTCCAGGATGGCCTTTCTTCAAAATTTTTGTCCTATCATCCTTTTGTGATGTTTTTCTCAAAATCATATATGTTCCTGATTGTAATCATGTCTAAGTGTGAACAGATCATCTCATCAGGCATGAGGTATAATCCCATGGAATATTTTCCCATTTGGTGTAGATTTCCATGTTTGGACTTTCGTATTGAATGCATTTTCTTCTTCGTATGACATATGATGTTTTGTATGTTTGGACATCATATGTTATTTATCAGTAATGTAAATAATAACTTGATCGGGTGAGATTTTCTTAGATTAAGTGAGCAAAATTCTCTCTTTGATGAAAGTTGGAGAGACATTTGTGGAATGATTACCATTTCAATGCATTAAAGAGTTGGACCATTACAAGAGTGTATCTTTCTCTTCAATAATATATGTTTCTTATATACTCAAAAGAGAATTGAAAACTTCCTAAGAAAATCTCAATATATCTATAATCAATTTTTTGTATAGTTGTTTACTTAAAATTACAATGTTCCTTGTTGGTGACCCCCATACCTAACTCTTTCTCCTATTGATTTGAAACCTTTAGTTACTTTCTTTCCTTATTTAAATTTCATCAAATTAGTTAATAAATTTTTCTCATATTTATATTCCTATAAAATATGGTAAATTTTTACTATATATTCCTTCCTCAACATGGGTTCATTCATAAAATTTTCCACCATGAGGCGTAGGTAGGAAGGAAAGGTAGTCCTTTTAAATCTTCAATGTGCTATTTTAGAAAGTCCCAGACTGAAGAAGGAAGAATATGGAAGGGAGAAAGGCTAAGAGGTGGAGACAAAGAGGGAATATGGAGGAGGGGAGGGTGGTTGGGAGAGGTAGGGTGGATGGGGTGAAGAGGTGGGGTGGGAGGAGTGAAGAGGAGGGGAAGAAGGCTGTGGCAGGTGGGAGGGGCATCGACTAGTTGGCAGGAAACAACAATAGGTGGGAAGGTGGCGGTGGGAGCATAGGATACGTGGAGGGGTGGTGGTGGCAATATTAGGAAGGTGGGGGGGGGCTCTGGCGGCAGAAGAGGGAGGGTGTACGGGTGGTGGAGGGTTGAGTGGTGGTGGAGGCTGGGTGAAGGAGCGATGGGTGTTGGCGGTAGGCTGTGGGTGAAGGAAATGAGGGTTGGAAGTTAGGGTGAGAATATGGTGGGCAACATTAGGATTACATAAGGGCAAGATTATGGTGGATCGTAACCATCTGATACCATATAGAAATAGAAAAAAACATTTGATGTGTTTAAAGCAAATACAATTGACTCCCTTTTATAGGATAAGAGAGTAAGTGGAAAATAGAAGTAGGAAATATGAGATAATGGAAAATTGAAAGACAAGACAAGTCTAAAGCACACAATAAAACATATATACTAATAAATATATAAGCACCATGACACATATATTAATTGTAACATCCCTGACCTGGGTTATACCTTAACCCTAGGTGTTTTTCTTAATAAAGTTAATTATATGCTTGCTCTTATTTCTTGAAAATGAATTAAGGTTCAAGGGGAACTTATGTTTCAATTTTAGTCCTTTTCGAATAATGTCGAAACATTGTTTTGCTTGTTTTGGACTAAAATGCAAATTACCCAAGTTGAGGGGTTAAATTGCAAATGTTACATGATAAGATGTTCCTAATGTGTTGACGCATCAGGAGAATGAAGATGATGTAGAGGTAAGGCTTGTGGTAGCCTGAGTACCAAGAAAGAGCTGAAAAAGCAATGTTTGTGCATTAAAACCTAGTTTTGGTGTAATGTGCAATTTACCCAAAACCTAGGGTTCAATATGCAATTTACCACTTCAAAATAGTCCCTAATATTTGTTGGCATCTTGTAGAGCAAATAAAATGAGGGGGCGCCTCATTTGGATCACTTTGGAGGAGAGAGAATCTTGATATTAAAATAATCAAGATTTAAGCATAAATTGAAACTTTACTTCAATTTAATGCAAAAATAAATATATTAATTGAAGAGCCATTCAAACAAAAGTAGAGGGATGATTTTGAAAAAGAATGGACGACCATGTGCCTTGCAAAGGAACGAAAATATCTCAACCAAGTGGATAACCCACTCACATTATTAAAAGAAAAAGAAATATCCACTAACTTATGGATATTATTATTATAAGGATTAAGGTGCTTAATTTGTTTTCCTTTAATTCATGGATAATTGAGTGGAATATGAGGCAAAGGGGATATCCTTGTAACCAAGGAAGTGAAGGGGGAAAGTGGCAAGGAAATGGAGGAGATAATCCCTACTTTCTCTCTCTTAAATGAATTTTCAATAAAATTCATATATATGCTCCTTTATCCATGAGTTGAAAGGGAATTTCGAATCCACTTTCACTTATTACTTGCAAAAATGACCAAGGGATCTTGGAGCAACAGGAGGATGACCCCCAACCTGTTGGTAAGCTTCTTGACCTTCGTTTACCTTGATTCCATGGTGGAAATCGAAAATCAATGCATGATTTCTTCATATCTCGATCCCATCTTCAATTCTAACCATTCCTTTTCACTCAAAGCTTGAGGATGAGCCTTGGGATAGTGAAAGGAGTTGCATCCACCATTTTGGAAGTGAGGTTGAAGCTTTGAAGCTCAATTGGAGGCGAGTTTTATAACTTGATCCCTTGAACTTTGTTATTGATTCCATATCTTTATCAATTGTTGATTCCTTCATTATTCTCAAAATTTTATTTGAATGACTGGTGAAATCACCATGGAAATTACACAAAGTTTCGTGGGTTTTTAGCTTGAAGATGATGATGTCATCTTAAGCACACACCTCAACATGGGCAACCGGTTTTCAAAACTGATTGAGTTAATTCAATTACAAAATCGAATGGATAATTGATTTCAAGACCGAATGGGTAATTGCTCTCACGATCAAATGGGTAATTGATCTTAAGACCAGTTGGAGATACTTGCTGATGTAGTTGGAAGTTGATCCAATGGTCCTAATTGATTGGTTGAAGGAAACCCTAGATGCCCAAACAGTTTCAAAACCATTTGGTGTTGAAATGCCAAAACCGAATGGAGATCTAAAGTGATCAAATCGTTTGGAGATTTAAGGTGATGATTGATCCATTGATCCGATGGTTGATAATAATGATTATCAATGATAGGTACACAGGTTGAAATCCTAAAGTACCTAGATGATCAGTACCTTTATAATGGTTAACCCTAAAAGCTTATGAAAGCAATGTCTCAATACACTATGTCAACCATAGTTGTACATATTAGATTGAAAGGTTGATGTAACCTAATCAAGTTGAGTGGATGATAGAAAGGAATTCATACATGAGTATTCATTATGAAGAATATGTGATTAGGGTATGATCCTTAGTAAAGAGATCATGAAACCCTAATCGAGTGGGTTAATAAGCCATAATCCTAAAAGTTGGGCAATCCTGAGTGAAACCCTAGTCTAGAGTAATGATGTAACCCTAATTCAGGGTGATGATATAAGAAACCCTAATTATGGGTAATGGAAGATGAAACCCTAATTGGGATAAATAGTAAACCCTAATTATGGGTAATTGAATGGAAACTCTAATTAGGATGAATAGCAAACCCTAATTGTGGATAATTGAATTTAAACCCTAATTGAGGGTGATGTCATGTGAAACCCTAATTGAGGTGATGCCATGTGAAACCCTATGCAATGGTATGATGAGGTTCCCTAATACAGGGTGAAGGTATATGCAACTCAAATTTGGAGTTATAATAAGTGAAGCCCTAATCTTAGGCAATATGATGATAAACCATAACCCTAATAAGAGAACCCTAATGATAAAACAGTGGGTATTACCTTATAAAGATGAAACATCTCAAATGGTTGATCATAGGCAACTTTATAGTAAGCAATTCCTTAACCTGAAATGAGTCCATATCATTGAAGATAGTTGGACCATTCTTGTGTGTGACCTATGCACTTCATGGTAAAAGTGATAGGTTAGTGGATGAAAGCATTAAGATGGTAAATACCTTAATCCAAGATAAGTAGATAACTCAAGTAAGTTGGAAGTGATGAGGAAAGTGATACATCAAGATATGATTGATATCACTTTTAGCATCCCAAGGTTGATAAGCATTGATGTACCTCAAATCCAATATACTTGGATAGGAAACACATGAAGTATGTTATGTAAATTATTACAATGAATTGTAATGAGTTTGATATACTTTGATAAGAATAGACTAATATACCTAGAGAATGGGGTAAAGCTAAACTAATGAGTATGATGTAATCATACCATGATAAGGATGACAAATGAACTCATACCTTGTATTGATAATCATTTAATGATAAATGTTAAAAGTAATAAACATGATTGAATACTCGAGATGTTAATGGATGCTCCTAGAGGTGTGGAGCAATATATTAAGGTTGATTTGATAAATATGAAATCCTAATTAATTTCAGATGGGAAACCCTAACCCTAAATTGGGTAATGGGACATGAGAAACCCTAATGTGACGTGAATAGTAAGCCCTAACCCTATTGAGGGAATAGTGGTGTTACTATTGTATTACATGAGGTGATATGTTATTGTTGCCTAGTGAGAGGTGACAAGATGTGTAATGGCCTTGTGAGACATATCATTAGATGTTGCCTAGTGATAGGTGACAAGATGCTTAATGGCCTTGTGAGCCATATGATTAGATGTTGCCTAGTGAGAGGTGACAAGATATTTTATGGGCCTTATGAGCCATGAGAACAATTGTGGCATAGTGAAAGGTACCAAAATGATTATAAAAGTTTATTGCAAGAAATGATAAGGTTTTAATAAACTTAATAAAGGGAACAATTGTATTCAATAAAGAATGTGAAAAACTATGAAGGCTAACCTTAGGGTTCAGAGCCTAGAGAAGGATGTGATGATCAATGATGAGTTAAAGGACTTTATATACCATGATCTGTGTAATCATGAGTGGTTAGAGTCCACTGCCTAGCTATGTAATCAGGATTGGTTAAAGTCCAATACCTGGCAGAGGCATGAAGCCAGTAATTAGGAGTGGTTAGAGTCCACTTCCTGGCTGTGTAATCAGGAGTGGTTAGAGTCCACTGCCTGGCTGTGTAATCAGGATTGGTTAAAGTGCAATACCTGGAAGAGGCATGAAGCCTGTAATCAGGAGTGGTTAGAGTCCACTGCCTGGCTGTGTAATCAGGAGTGGTTAGAGTCCACTGCCTGGCTGTGTAATCAGGATTGGTTAAAGTCCAATACTTGGCAGAGGCATGAAGCCTGTAATCAAGAGTGGTTAGAGTCCACTGCCTGGTTGTGTAATCAGGATTGGTAGAGTCTAATGCCTGGCGGTGTAATCAGGATTGGTTAAAGTCCAATACCTGGCAGAGGCATGAAGCCTATAACCAAGGGATTGGCATAGTCCAATGCCTAGATAGAATATGATGATGTATACTCTTATGTCTGGAATAATTCAATATTTGTTTAGCAGATTGGCTAAGGCCAACAGATGAAAACAAGAATGAATCATGGGTGACATATTAGGATAATAAGGAAAAGCTTGAGATGTTGAAATGATATGGTAGATATATGATATACATGTTCTTCCTATTCCATATTAAGAGGATATATGATTTATTGTTCTATCATAAATAGTTGCAATGCTTTAAAAGATGAGAATGCTTTAAACTGCTTATCCTCTGCCTAGTTTTATATCATTAAATTGCAATAATAATGTTTTTGGTGGAGAGTTATATCTCTCGCTGGGGCAATTACAATTGTCTCACCCCCGTGGGATCCAACATTTTTAGGTGGACAAGCACAGAGGAGACTGAGAATATCTTGTAGAGGAAGAACATCAATAGCAGCAAGGACAGCAGTGCAACTCAGGTTGAGTGTACTGTCTTTCGTGTCTTGTAGATAGAATTCCTATGTGTCGTCTCTGTACTCTTAGGTCCTCAAAGTTAGTAGTTAGTTCTTTTAATGTATCGATCTGAGATTTTAGCTTGATGCCTTGAGATTTTGAGTTGCTTAAGTATAATTCTGACAAAGTAATTGTTGTATATAATTCTCGAGAAGAGATAGTACATGTGATATGCTTATGAACTAGGATGTAGATGATATACATTGGTTCTTGATAAAAGAGTTTTCCTGTGTATGGACCTCTTTGCAAAAGGTTTAAATTTTTAGTGAATTTTGTTAATCCACTGCGAATGATACGCTTCCACATTAGTTAATCTTGTTTTTATGAGTTGGATACCACAATTTAGTGGTATCAGAGCTCTAGGTTCGCTGAGTCTACAGAGACATAGGACTAAGGTGTTGAGTTTGTTCTAAGTGTACCCCAATGTATCTTATAGTGCCTTCTGTTTATGCAGAAGAAGATATATAACTCCAAGATGTCTGGAGAACACGAGAAACTTGTTGATGAGAGCAATGTTGCTACAACAGTGGGAGGTGCAAGGTATCAGGAAAGGGAGGAACCAGTGCCTAAAAATCTCCATGTTGATGAAGTCATGAGAGGAAACCCAGATGTTCATAATCTTTTTGGGCAACTCATGACTACACTGAAGTATATGGCAGACCGGATGCTAGCACCAGCACCTAGGGCACCAATTTCCAATGAGGGATATGGGTCTGGTATGACCTTTGAATGACTACATCATGTAGGAGCCATAGAATATGCTGGGACATCTGACCTAGCAGATGCTGATCTCTGTCTCACTGAATTAGAAAAGGCTTTTAAGATCCTTAGTATCCCAAATGCTGACAAAGTTAAACATGTTGTGTACCTTTTGAAGGGTAGTGCTGGACATTGGTGGGCTATAGAAGAAATAAAAAGGAATGATGAAGAGGTTGGATGGGAGGGATTCCGTAGAGAATTCATCAATACATATTTTCCAAGGACTTATTTAGATGAAAAGATCTCATAGTTTGAGAAGATATGACAGGGATCCATGTCAATAAGTGAATATGAGGTTAAGTTCATGGAACTTTTACGATTTTTTCCTCAGATGGATACTACTGAGGAGGAAAAGATTCGACATTTTGAGAAAGGATTGAATACAGAGATGTCTATTCCGGCATCTGCCCTAGAAAGTAGAGATAGATTTGCCACATTTGTGGAGTCAATTTGAAGGATCGAAGGGTCTATGACAAAGAAACATGAGACAAACCTTAAAAGGAAGTCTAAACAGTCACAGGAACAATGAATTGGTGGTACTAAACAATCAAAGATTTCAGTAGTACCGACTCAACCAAAATGTAGTGCACCCAAGCAACAGTCACCTAAAAGGCTCAGAGCCTGCTATAGATGTGGACAGAGAGGACATCTGAGGTGGCAATGTCCAAATAGAAAGTGATGGGGTGACCCAACATACTAGACACTAGATAACTAGTAGAAGGTAGACTTGTCAAGATAGAACTTTCTATTTTGAATTATCTTCTGTTCCCTACTATAAGAAAGGTAGTTTTTATTTAGTTTATCTGTATAATCCTTTGAGGATATGAGGAAGAGATAAGTAGAATGAAAACTTGTGTTCAGTTTAATATTCTTTTATATGTTTTGAAATTTCTCTTTCTCCTTTAAGGAAGGGAAGAGATGAAAAAGGAACTCAGAGAAAAATCTGAGATATTAAGTATATCAAAATTTAAAGAGATGAAAACATAAAATAAAATAAATACATACTACCTAATTTCTGTTCTTGAATACCCTGGCCAGGTATTCATTTATTGAAGGCAAGGTAAGTATGACATACCTAGATTGTTATCTTTCTGATTACTCTGATCAAGTAATCATTCTGAAACAATCCAAAGAAGCCTAATCAAGAAGGAGATGTGGCATGGAAATTTCTACCACATTCTAATCGATATACGGAGGAATTTGATTTAATTATAAATCAACTTATAAACAAAAATGAAGATGAGGATATGATGTATTTATTAACACATGTGTTATATACCAAGGTAGGGGATTCTGGTATCTGAGAAATATCAGGCTATTTTATGATGGTTACCTAGAATGGTTAACTGTGGAATCAGTCCAGTTACCTAATGTAGCATGGACATCAGATGTTAGGGGTTTATGCTTTGCATAAACATAACATTGATGAGAATGAACTATTTGAAGGAATAATTGCAAAATTATTGCAAGAAAAGTTTATCAAATTAAATTAAAAAATAACCTCGATCTAAATAAGAAAAGTGTTACATGACACAGAATTAACTCCACTGTCAATAATGAAAGGATAGTGGAGTATGTGTCTTGTGTGTTTGATTCTATGAGAATTTTGTGTGGAAGAACTTTGTATTGATCAAAGTTATATGGTGTCTCCATAACAATGAGTTGTTATTTGGAGACTTGATGCAACAGATGAATAATATCTGTCTCCTTTTTATCTGGGATTTTGGGGACAAAATCCTTGTTAGGGGTTTATGATTTGTAACATCCCTGACCTGGGTTATGCCTTAGCCCAAGGTGTTTTGATTAATAAAGTTAATTATATGCTTTCTCTTATTTCTTGAAAAGTAATTAAGGTTCAAGGGGAACTTATGTTTCAATTTTAGTCCTTTTCGAATAATATGTTGAAACATTATTTTGCTTGTTTTGGACTAAAATGCAAATTACCCAAGTTGAGGGGTTAAATTGCAAATGTTACATGATAAGATGTTCCTCATGTGATGAAACATCAGGAGAATGAAGATGATGCAGAGGTAAGGCTTGTGGTAGCCTGAATACCAAGAAAGAGATGAAAAAGCAATGTTTTGCATTAAAACCTAGTTTTGGTGTAATATGCAATTTACCCAAAACCTAGGGTTCAATATGCAAATTACCACTTCAAAATAGTCCCTAATGTTTATTGGAATCATTTAGAGCAAATAAAATGATGGGGGCGCCTCATTTGGATCACTTTGGAGGAGAGAGAATCTTGATATTAAAATAATCAAGATTTAAGCATAAATTGGAACTTTACTTCAATTTAAAGAAAAAATAAATATATTAATTGAAGAGCCCTTCAACCAAAAGGGGAGGGATGATTTTGAAAAAAAATGGACGACCATGTGCCTTGAAAAGGCACGAAAATATCTCAAGCAAGTGGATAACCCACTCACATTATTAAAAGAAAAATAAATATCCACTAACTTATGGATATTATTATTATAAGGGTTAATGTGCTTAATTTGTTTTCCTTTAATTCATGGATAATTGAGTGGAATATGAGGAAAAGGGGATACCCTCATAAACAAGGAAGGGAAGGGGGAAAGTGGCAAGGAAATGGAGGAGATAATCCCTACTTTCTCTCTCTTAAATGAATTTTCAATAAAATTCATATATATGCTCCTTTATCCATGAGTTGAAAGGGAATTTCGAATCCACTTTCACTTATTACTTGCAAAAACGACAAAGGGAGCTTGGAGCAACAGGAGGATGACCCCCAACCTATTGGTAAGCTTCTTGACCTTCGTTTACCTTGATTCCATGGTGGAAATCAAAAATCAATGCATGATTTCTTCATATCTCGATCCCATCTTCAATTCTAACCATTCCTTTTCACTCAAATATTGAGCACGAGCCTTGGGATAGTGAACGGAGTTGCATCCACCATTGTTTACATGAGCTTGATGCTTTGAAGTGTTGACTTAAGGTCAATTAGGTCAATGTTGACTCACGTCTAATTTGACTAAACCCATGTTTTGATGATGACTAACCACTCCACATATTGGTGTCTAATGTCTCTACTTGAGAGATTTCAGATTAGGTATAGACACACTCCAAATGCCCCAACTTGCACATCTCAAATTGGAGAAAAGACAAGTCAAATTCATACAAGTGCAAATTTTTATAATATGATGTATATCCATTAGAATCATGTTGTAAATAACTTGTAATGATTGTATGACTTGTAATTAAGCTTAGAAAAATATCAGGAGCACTTAGATCGAATATTAGAGCACTTTAGATGCAACTTTGAAAATTGATTACAGGCACTTTGTCGGTCGAGTTTCCCAGCCTGAAAACTCGACCGATCATCCTTGATCAATTTTCTGAAGATTGCATCGGTCGAGTTGTGTTTACACAGAACTCGACCGATGGAGTAACTGACCAAATCAATTTTCATTAGTCGGTCGAGTTTCCTCAGGACAAACTTGACCGATGGTCTGAATATTGGCTTTGTCTTTTACTCTATCAGTCGAGTTACCCTTATAGAAACTCGACCGATTGCACTGTACGGAAAAGTGCAGAAAAGTGCTTCTAGCCGTTGTGGAGTTGCAACAAGTGAAAATAGATCCGTTGCAAGCCAAAAAACGGCTAGTTTTCGTTCACAAGTGTTCCCAAAGGCTAAAAGGCATCCCCAACTATAAATAGGACCCCTTGGGCGTCATTCCAAGGTTGAGCATTCATTGCAAACTCTATGTGAGGTTCCTATTCTATAGCTGAGTGCTTCCTACAACCTCCTCTCTCTCTAAGCTTAATCACTTGCTACATCTATTAGAGTGAGTAGGAAATCTGTAAGAGAGCTAGTCCTACATGTATATCTTGTGAGGCTCTCACTTCCACCACCTCCCTATCTATCTTTTCAATCATGAAGATGAAGGTTCTCTCTCTTGTCCAAGAGAGGTGAAGAAGAACAAGGGAAGGCATCCCTTGGTGAAGATCAAGGCTGAAGACTTGGAGCTAGAGTGGGTAAGCCCTTGGAGAAGGCAGAAGACTCAAGCTCAAGTGGGTAAGACCTTGGTGGAAGCTTCTCCGAGTGAAGGTTAAGTCAAAAGCCAAAGATCCAAGAAGAGTGGGTAATCCCTGCAAGGTTGAAGACTTGTGCTAGAGTGGGTAAGTCCTTGGAGAAGGCCGAAGACTCTTGCAAAGTGGGTAAGTCCTTGGTAAGGTTGAAGACTCTTTGTATTGTATAGGTAAGTCTTTTGTTTCGTCATGCATTGTATGTCTTATAAATGAATATAAGAGTGCAATAGTTTGGAAGTCCTAGAGGTTGACCTCTATAGGAAAGTGGACTGACACACTTCTAGTTTGAAGTGTGGAACCACTCTAAATAGCCTGTCTAATTGGTGCATGTTCAATCTCTCTCATCCCTTGCTGTGTATGTTTTAGTTTCACTCAAATTACCTATTTAGCAACCTTATCTTGTCATATATCTTGAAGGTTTAATGAGTTTTGTTTAAGTGCTTTCAGCTCTATTCACCCCCCCTCTAGAAAATCTAATCACCCATCTAGGATCTAACAATTGGTATTAGAGCGGGTCTTCTCCAAGCATACTTCAACAAGTAGGAGAAGATGGGTGACTACCTAGGAGGGAGATTCTCGACCAACCTTCCAATCTTTGATGGGAGCAATTTCCTCTATTGGAGAAGAAGGCTTCAATTCTACATCCAATGATCAAGTATTGATATGTGGCAAATGGTGAACAACCCATACATGCTACCAAAGATAAGGATTGAAGAATGGGATGAAGATACATTAAAGAAAGCAAACTTGAATGCTAGAGTGACGCAAATTTACCGTGCGCAAAAATGCAAGTGAACGCGTCGAGTAGTACAAGCCTTTGTGAGGCCCGAGTCGAACTCAGGGATACGTGCAATCGTCAGGGACTCATACTAACTACTCGCGATCAGCTAAGCTAATTAACAAGTTGAGAGTTGTTGTTAAAATTAAAAGAAAAATAAAAACAAAACAAAACGAGCAATCGATTAAATGTTGGTTTAATCAATTCAAAAGGAAATCTTTAGGGTTGCGGTTTCACCGCGGGTTTTCATTGTATTAAATTCTATATAGTTACTCAATTTTATCTCTCTATCTGGGTAGGGGCCTGAAATCAGAATTGCCCATTGTCATAGTACAATTCACTACTTATGTCTAGGTCGGTTCCACCATCGTAGTAACCTATACCCTAAACTAGGTGCATTATAAATGACCTCTCGGTATCCACCATTAATATTACACCACCTTGTTCAAGGGATTTGTCAATTAATGTAAATTATGTCTCTTTTCAACCGTTAATTCTTCTTTCGAAGCAATTAAGGGAATTAGATTATTATTATGGTGATCAAGCATAACAATATATTGGAGAACATGAAACTATACCATGGATTTAAGAGATAAGATATGAATTACTAGTATAAAATTGTCATACAATGAAACCCCGGGCTACTCCCGGTCCTAAAGATAAAGGGGATTAGCCCCGCATGGTCATATCAGAGTACAATGTAGTAGAGAAAAAGGGAAACATGAGAAAAACGAAATTGAGTGGTGAAACCCCTGAACGGAGAAGGTCCAATCGATCCTTGGCGTGGAATCCGCGTTCTGCCTCCTTTCGGTGGTGGAAATCGTCTTCTTCAGTGTTCGGATCGGCTGGGGCATGCTCTCGTGCTCCGTTCTTCTCTCCTTGCTCTCCGGGATGTGTGCACCAACTAATGACGTGATCCCCCAGTCCAGGGCGCCGTCATTAGGTATATCTCCCGAATTAAGTCGCTAATTAACCACGGTCATCCGATCAAGATCATTCTGAATCAAACTAATATATGACGGTGTCGATACCATCGACGCGGGTCGATGGTATCGAACTAGCGTGGTAGCGGAAATCCTTCTCTTCTTCCGTCTGAGTGCCTGATGTCATCTCGATACCATCGACGCGGGTCGATGGTATCGACACTCTAAGGCGTCAGTTTTGTCGTTATGCATCGCTGTAGCCTCCGTGCGTCGATGGTATCGACTTGGTATCGATACTATCGACTGCTTTCTCACCAGCAACCTGATGGTAGCTCGATACCATAGACATCCCTATCGATAGTATCGACTCTTTTCTGATATTTGCGGCTGGCAACCTGTGGTCCGGTCGATAGTATCGACTTCCGTCGATGGTATCGACGGAAGCAGATACTTGTTTTCCCTGCAATTCAAACACAAAACCACATAAATTCACACAATTAATAATATTTTGACAATTAATGCTCAAAACGATGAAATAAAGGGGATTTGACATAAAATAGTAGCAAAGACCAAAGTGGATGAATTATGCAACATTAACCATAAAATGACTAATAAAAGCATAAAACACATATCAAACAGGTCTATAAATGCGACTCAAAATCATCGCATCAAACTCCCCTAAGCTTGAACGTTGCTCGCCCTCGAGCAACTAATCCTTAGAATAGAATTGCTAATGTCAACTGAAGAACAACACACCACAACCAACATCCCATATGACTCCCACCGGACATTCACATACCGACCCTCTCTAACCACGGAATGGTAATTACCCTGAAGGCGACAGTAATCATCCATAAAAGAAATTGACCTCAAAACTGATGAACACTATCACATAAGGCAGTTAACATAATAAAACTCGCCAGTTCAGACTTGGTGCATCTTGTGATCTCCTATACTACGTTGCTCGCCCTAACTACCATCTACATGGAAGCATTTCTCCTGATATACCTTAGTGAGGAGAAATTCACGGTGGCCTACCAATCCGAGCAACGGGCAGAAGAAATGGGTGGCTCATGGAAGAAGTGGAAGTATCATACGATTGCGACATGCATAAAACAAAAATGCCCTAAATGATGCAAATGCACATGAGAAATGCCCTAATGCCTAAGATTAGGTAGAATGATGCATGCACTAACCATCCGTCTCAAAATGAGATGGATATCTAATTAAGCTACATCATGTACTCATTCATCTTAAAATGTAGGTGAGATTGTGTTCCTTTCTCCTTCTTATTCCACTTGCTTCTAAATAAACTTTCTTTTTTTTCAGTTTTTTTTTCTTTTTTTTTCAAGCCCTTATATCCATAATTGACAATGAATAATTTATAAGGCTTATTTTTTTCTGCATAACTCAAACATTTGAATTATTTAGAAGGTATGGAACATTTTAATTCACCATTACGGAATAAATGAGGTACATGACATACTTTATGCATAGAAGTTATGAATGCAACTAAATGACATGCACCTAAGGGTAATGTGCATGTATAACTATTCTAATCTTTTCTTCATTTTTCATGCAAAACATATGAAGGTAATTACAATGCAAGTCCTGACTACATGCCATGCAATCAAAAAGAGTTAAAACCATACTTTACTTCCAATTCTTGGTGGATTGTGAAAAGCAATGGGGGTGGAAAGATCACAAGTTTAGTTGACTGAACCTGTGAAAAATACTATGTGTCCCTCCTTACTGACCTGTGTAGTAGTTAAGAGGTTTCTCTCTCTTACTTCAAATTAGAGTCTCATTACCATTTGGTCAGTTAAGGCTCAACAACCAATTTCCATCCACTTTCATGAATCATTAGGAGTACAGTTGTGAAATTTTGTTTTAAAGTTGACAAAACCAATCATTTTCATAGGATATGTGCCCAAGGTTAAACAAGACAAGCTTTCCAAACACACAAAAATTTTAAATTTCCCTTGATTTTCCCATGCACAATTAATGAGATGACACAAACTTTATGACATCCACGATTACACTAGATAGCATGTGGATCCTACAAAAACTAAAATTGCAAGAAACAAATAACAAGAACAAAAACAATAAAGTTAAAAACTAAAAACAATAAAAGATAAAGCTGTTCCAACTACCCCCCCAAGCTTGAATTTGACTATGGCTTCATAGTAAAAAACAAACTTAAAGATTGGAACAGTGATACCGGTTTACTCTTGTGGTGGAGGCGGGTACTGTGGAGCCGTAGGGTCCCAAGAAGGATACTCCCCCTGGAAGCTTGCATCAAACTGGGCCCTGGGTGGAGGCTGTGGATAACCTCCAAAATAATTTTGGCTCCAATAATGGTCGTAGAAGGGCTCCTACTGCATCTCCATCCGATACAAATGATCATGTATCTATTGTTGGTTGTTGAGGAGAAGACGCTCCTTCTCGAACATCGCCCTGTGGTTGTCCAGTATTCGGTCCGTAGTGTCTTGAATACCGGTATACATTGTCACGTGCTGCTACTGCGTTTGCTGGATGTCTTGCAGCACGGTGTACATGCCCTGCATGGAATAGGCATCCTCGCTTGGCTGCGAGGGCGGTGGTGGTGGCGGCGTAGGCTGTGATGATGAAGATGCACCCGGATGCATCTGAGGACGCTTCTGTGGTGCCACTCATGTTCGAAGAGGTGTAAATGCCTCCTCTTCCTCCTCAGCCTCATCGTCATTTCCGTCGTCGCCACCGTCGTTGCCCCCTTCTTCATCGGAGTCGGCGATGGCTATGATTGGCCACCGGAAGTGGTGTGCCCCTTCGATGTTGAAGACTGGATCAGGCAACGAGCACTCCTGATAGGCATGGTTGACATGGCAATGCGCATACGCCATTACATCTCGAAGAAGTAGGAGATTGGACCGGTGTAGATGTTGCAAGTTCACCTTGCTTCTAGTAGATAGAGGAGTGAGGGTTTGGAAATTCAAGCCGAGCTATGAAGCCAGCTTGGTGATGAACCCGCCGAAGTAAATCAACGCTTTCCTCGTACTCCTCTTCAGCGCCAATACTCTCTGCAGAAAGAAGGCACCCCAATTGCACTCTTGACGGTTCAGGAGCTTATACAGAAAGAATAAGTTCGTCTCCTGAAACTTGGTGCGCTCCTTGTATACCACGCAATTGTTGTCCGGCGCCACTATTGACCCGTCGATACCATCGACGCGAGTCGATGGTATCGACTCAGGTAGCACGATCCATACCTCCGCTAGTATCGACAGTTGTCAATGGCTGGATCTGCGGGGCCCAGATTGCTGACGCGTCAATACTATTGACGCGGGTCGATAGTATCGACCCATCCCCCGGATCGACTTCTTTGTTTTCTGCGATGCCGTTGATCTTTCTCGCGGATTGTTGACGTGGCGCGTCGATACTATCGACGCAAGTCGATAGTATCGACTCTCTGATTAGGGCAAATCCTCACGAGGCCCGGCCGTCGCCTTTTTCACTTGAATGTGTCGATACCATCGACTGGGCCATCGATGGTATCGACTTCACTAAGACGATTTGTTCTGACAATCTCCAGAGATCTCGATGGTATCGACTGGCATCTCGATACCATTGACCTTGTCTTTGCGATCTGCCTGTAGGTATGCCGATACCATCGACGAGGCCGTCGATGGTATCGACGCAGTCTGATTTCTACAGTCATCAACCTGTACCACGGTCGATACCATCGACACAAGGGTCGATGGTATCGACTCTGCCTCAGCCCTACACAAGTAGAAAACAATCACGGTATCTTTTTTACACTAAAAATTAAACCAAAACAAATCAACCTACGAATGTACATGAACTAAACTAAGGTACCGATGGTTGGGTTGCCTCCCAACAAGTGCCCTTATTTAACGTCTTAGGCTAGACGTCTTTTGGGAACCTTATGCATCTGAAAGTGAAATGAGTTTGACCTCATTCACCTTCCTCTTGTAATTTTCACCAAAGTAGAGCTTCAATCTTTGTCCATTCACCAAAAATGTGGTCTCACCATCACGCACCAAGATTGCGCTGTGTGGTTTGACCTCTTCTACCATGAACGGCCCACTCCACCGGGATTTGAGCTTCCCGGGATGCAACTTCAGTCGTGAATTGAACAACAATACACTATCTCCTTTCTTAAACATGCGCAACTGGATGTGGTGATCATGGATTAACTTGGTGCGCTCCTTGTATATCCGCGAGTTCTCATATGCCGTCATCTGCAACTCATCCAACTCATTCAATTCAAGCAATCTCTTCCTCCCCGCTCCATCGTAATTCAAGTTGAGCCTTCTAAGCGCCCAATGTGCTTTGTGCTCTAACTCTACCATTAAGTGACAAGCCCGACCATACGCTAACCTAAAAGGCGTGGTGCCTATAGGTGTTTTGTAAGTCGTCCTATATGCCCACAATGCATCCGGCAGTAAGGCACTTCAGTTCTTCCTCGTGGAAGCCACCGTACGCTCCAAAATCTTCTTAATTTTGCGATTGGAGACCTCCACCTGTCCTTGAGTCTGCGGGTGATATGGGGTACCTATGTTGTGTTTGACCCCATATTTCTTCAACAATGCCGAGAACTTCTGATTCCTAAAATGCGTACCCCCATCACTGATGATCATTCGGGGCACTCCAAACCTGTAGAAAATGTTTTCTTTCACGAACCTGCACACTACAGTGGAATCATTAGTCCTTGTGGGTGTTGCTTCTACCCACTTCGACACGTAATCAACTGCTAAAAGAATATATAAATTTGAATTTGAGGACATAAAGGGTCCCATGAAATCTATACCCCACAGGTCAAATACCTCCACCTCTTGGAAGACATTCAGGGGCATATCCTATCTCTTTGAAATATTACCTGCTCGTTGGCAGGAATCACATTGCCTTACAAACTCGTAGGCGTATCGGAACAAGGTTGGCCAATAAAGGCCACTCTCCAGAACTTTAGCTGCCGTACGAGAGCTCGCATGGTGTCCTCCCGTAGGTAGTGCGTGGCAATGACGGAGAATGCTCTCGTACTCCACCTCAGGCACACACCTGCGTAGGATACCATCCCTTCATTGCTTAAGAAGAACCGGGTCATCCCAAAAATAATATCGTAAATAATGGAAAAATCTTTTCTTCTCTTGATATGACCAATCTTCCGGGATGATCCTGCAAGCCAAATAATTCACAATCTCAGCGAACCAAGGGTCTTTAGAATTAACTTTCAAAATCTGTTCATCCGGAAATGTCTCGGTTATGGGTATATGTAAATCTTTTTCATCCACCCTCTCTAACTAGACAGATGATCCGCCACAACATTTTCAATCCCAGCTTTATCCTTGATTTCGATGTCAAATTCTTGTAAGAGCAAAATCCACCTAATTAATCTAGGCTTTGCGTCTTTTTTCTCCATTAAATATTTAATTGCGGCATGGTCAGTCCAAACGATTACTTTAGATCCAACTAAATATTGCCAAAATTTTTCAAAAGCGAAAACAACGGCTAGTAATTCTTTTTCAGTAGTTGTATAATTTAATTGAGCGTCATTCAAAGTCTTTGAAGCGTAGAAAATCACGGTGGGTTTATTGTCCACCCGCTGCCCCAACACGACTCCTACCCCAAAATCAGAAGCATCATACATGAGTTCGAACGGTTTAGTCCAATCCGACATTTGAACAACCGGCGCAGAAATCTGTTTCTCCTTCAACACATCGAACGCATGTAGACATTTGTCATTGAAATCAAATACAACGTCTTTCTCAAGCAGTTCGGATAGAGGTTTCGCGATTTTTGAAAAATCTTTTATAAACCGACGATAAAATCCAGCATGTCCCAAGAAACTCCTTACCCCTTTAATAGAATTTGGTGGGGGCAATTTGGAAATAACTTCAATTTTTACCGGATCCACCTCTAAACCTTTGCTAGACACCTTGTGTCCTAGCACTATCCCCTCAGTCACCATCATGTGACATTTTTCCCAGTTGAGGACCAAATGTGTGTCCTCGCAGCACTGTAAAACTTTGTCTAGGTTATTGAGACATTCGTCAAACGATGCACCATACACTGAAAAGTCATCCATAAATACCTCAAGACAGCGTTCTACCATGTCAGAAAAGATAGTGAGCATACAATGCTGAAAAGTCGCAGGTGCATTGCATAAACCAAAAGGCATTCGACGATACGTGAAAGTCCCATAGGGACAAGTGAAAGTAGATTTCTCTTGATCCAAAGGATTAATTGAAATCTGGTTGTACCCCGAGTACCCATCAAGAAAATAGAAGTGCGATCGGCCGGCAAGACGCTCTAGAATTTGATCGATAAAAGGTAAAGGAAAGTGATCCTTTAGCGTAGCGGCATTCAGACGGCGGTAATCAATACAAACTCGCCACCTGGTTACCAATCGAGTGGTGACATGTTCATTTAAAATATTTCGGGTGACAGTAATTCCCCCCTTTTTAGGGACTACCTGTGTGGGATTCACCCATGTCGAGTCTGATATGGCGTAAATGATACCTGCAGCAAGAAGTTTAATAACCTCCTTCTTCACAACCTCCATCATCCTTGGATTGAGACGTCATTGAGGTTGGATCATGGGCTTGGCTCCCTCCTCGAGCCGAATCTTATGCTGACACAATGTAGGGGAAATCCCCTTGATATCTGCAACAGACCACCCAAAAGCTCCCCAGTGGTTCTTTAGCACTATCAACAATTGTTCCTCCTCATCCGCACTCAAATAAGCGGAAATGATCACAGGTAACTTGTCTTCCTCAGCTAGAAAGACATATTTGAGATGCGGTGGCAGCAACTTTAATTCTAACTCCGGCGGGCTGATCAGAGATGATTGAAGCGGCGGGGGAAGTTCACCTAAATCTTCATAATGCCTCACATAGAAGCATGGAAGCATCTGAAGCATTTTGGCACACTCCTTGAGTGATTTGCTCCGCATCCAATCATGTGTAATATTTACCAAGCAAGCCTCCAATGGTAATTCAGGATATGCATCAAAAATAGAAATTGCAATAACATCATCTTCCGTAGAAGGCGGAATGTCCTCATCCTCATCATTAGGGAACCCTACAACTTTACACAGAGATACTACCTTGGTCTTTTCCATGATTTCCACAGCCAAAGTTCCATTGTCCACTTTTCTCATCACATGAGCCATGTCCAGAAATGGCTTCCCAAGACAGAGTGAAATATTATTATCCAGATGTTTTACCACACGACATTGTTCCTTTGCTTTAGACGACACCGTACTAGAGGGCATGACCATCTCAAATCGGTCATCAGCTATACCCAAGGTCAAACGACCTCTCCCCATCTCTAAAATCATGTCGGATGTAGCTTGGAAAGGATGTCCAAGTAATAGCTCATTGCCATGTTCATCCTGCATCTCCATGACTACAAAATCTGCTGGAAAAACAAATTTGTCCACTTTCACTAACACATCTTCACAGATTCCATATGGCTTTACCACCGAGTTGTCTTCCAATTGAATAGTCATGTTGCTTGGCCGTGACTCCTTCAATCCCAGCTTTTTGAATGTAGAAAGGGGCATCAAGTTGATGCTTTCCCCTGAGTCACATAATGCTTCACCAAATTTGACTTTTCCAATATAACAAGAAATGTTAAAGCAGCCTGGATCTTGCCTCTTTGGTGGCAAAGTGTCCATGATGAAGGCACTCGCTCCTTGAGCACGACAACCTCTGTATCCGGAATTTTCCTCTTCTTAGTAATGATGTCCTTTAGAAATTTCCCGTAAGACGGGATTTTCTCAATGGCTTCAAATAGAGGAATATTGACTGAAAGCTTCCTGAAACTGTCTAAGAATTTCTTAAATTGCGCATCTACCTTCCTTGCCTTAGCACTGTTTGGATACGAGACCGGGACCGCTTGTGCCCTTTGATGAGGTGGCACATAGGGTGTCCTTTTCTGAGGTTCCTACTCATCTGCAATAGGGTCTTCAGTAGAATCCACAACTGTGTCATCGACTGGTTCTGTGACCGGTGCGGGCAGCTCCTCAGTGGCTCTAGCTTCATTTTCAGCTTAATTGGGGTTTGCTTGCTTCATCGGCCCTGGGATTTAACAATTTCTTGCCACTTCTTAACAAGATGGCCTTAGCTTGTTGGTTCCCTCCTGGAACATTAGTATTTCCCGGGAAACCTGGATGTGTCGGCTTCTTCAAACTAGCTATCTCCGTAGCCATCTGTGCCATAGATGTATCTATTGTCCTCATTTGAGCCCCATGGCTCTGCAATGTCTGGCCGAATTGGTTCATGAACTCCCCTTGTTGCTTTATTTGCTGACCGAAAGTAGCCATGAGTTCTTGGTTTTGCTTTATAACTTGATTGAGCAACTCTGTGCTCTTATCCTCTGCTACTGGCTGGGGTTTGGCATCCGGATCCTGCAAGAAGTTGTTAGGATCCTTCCAGGAAAACTTCTTGTCTTTTCTCCATGAATAGTCGTTGTTCCTGTAACCTGGCTGCTGCCTCATAAATTTCACTTGAGCCTCATCCTCAGGCTCAGTATCCTCCTTTGCAAGCAATTTCTTTGCAAGAAGATCCATCTTCTCATTCAGTTCCTTTATTGCCTTAGATTCTCCTACTACTCGAACCTGTTCAACAGTGCCTCTTTCACCCCATGATTGTTTCTTCGCCATGTTCTGTAAGATCTCCCAGCATCGAGTGTCCATGTTATTCAAGAATAATCTAGAACCGTCTAAATCTAGGTTGCTTCTATCATGCTCGGAGAGAGCAAAATATAAGATCTTCACTTGGGTCTCCTTATCCATCCCATGATGCGGGCATCGCCTGAGCATGATCTGAAATCTCTCCCATGTCTCAGAATAAGTTTCTCCTGCTTGTTGCGTGAAGTTATGGATCTTTCTTATCATGTCATTGGTCTTCTCAGGCGGGAAGAACCTCTCGAAGAAGACCTCCACCATGTGGTCCCAAGACTCCACATATTCATCGTCTAAGTTATGTAGCCATTCGCGCGCAATTCCCGCTAGTGAACTCGGGAAGAGCTTCAAGTAGAGCACGTCCTGTGGAAATCTATCGATCTTTACCATATCACAATTCTCCACAAACTGACTTATGTACGCGACGGGGTCTTCATTTTTGAGCCCGTGGAAGGCATTGGACTTCACCAAGTTTATCAAAGCTGGATCAATCTTGTAGGTCGGAATATTCAGCGCTTGCTTCTTTATAGGCCCCTTGGAAGCGGACGAGGAAGAAGCCTTGATATTCTCCCATATTGTCTGTGGCTCGTCCATCTCTTCTTGTTTGTGTTCAAAAATTATATCCTCCGGCTCGTCTTGATTATAATCACCCGCGTCTTCTGGTCCCGGCTGCGGAACCTCTGGTGCACGACCCGTGTAGTTAGTACTACGCGTCTGCACCATGCACAATACCTGAAAATAGAAAGATTAAATTTAGTACAGTGCTTGACGATTGCAAATATTTAGAAAATAGATTATGAATTTTTGGGAATAAAAAAAAATAAAAATAAAAAGGTGGCCTAGAGTGGCTGCTCATAGCACTCGAAGTGCCAACAAATTGCCGTATCCCCGACAACGGCACCAAAAACTTGACGCAAATTTACCGTGCGCAAAAACGCAAGTGAACGCGTCGAGTAGTACAGGCCTTTGTGAGGCCCGAGTCGAACTCAGGGATACGTGCAATCGTCGGGGACTCCTACTAATTACTCGCGATCAGCTAAGCTGATTAACAAGTTGAGAGTTGTTGTTAAAATTAAAAGAAAAATAAAAACAAAACAAAACGAGCAATCGATTAAATGTTGGTTTAATCAATTCAAGAGGAAATCTTTAGGGTTGCGGTTTCACCGCGGGTTTTCATTGTATTAAATTCTATATAGTTACTCAATTTTATCTCTCTATCCAGGTAGTGGCCTGAAATCAGAATTTCCCACTGTCGTAGTACAATTCACTACCTATGTCTAGGTCGGTTCAACCGTCGTAGTAACCTATACCCTAAACTAGGTGCATTATAAACGACCTCTCGGTATCCACCATTAATCTTACACCGCCTTGTTCAAGGGATTTGTCAATTAATGTAAATTCTGTCTCTTTTCAACCGTTAATTCTTCTTTCAAAGCAATTAAGGGCATTAGATTATTATTATGGGGATCAAGCATAACAATATATTGGAGAACACAAAACTATACCACAAATTTAAGAGATAAGATATGAATTACTAGTATAAAATTGTCATACAATGAAACCCCGGGCTACTCCCAGTCCTAAAGATAAAGGGGATTAGCCCCGCATGGTCATCTCAGAGTACAATGTAGTAGAGAAAAAGGGAAACATGAGAAAAACGAAATTGAGTGGTGAAACCCCTGAACGGAGAAGGTCCAATCGATCGTTGGCGTGGAATCCGCGTTCTGCCGCATTTCGGTGGTGGAAATCATCTTCTTCAGTGTCCGGATCGGCTGGGGTGTGCTCTCGTGCTCCGTTCTTCTCTCCTTGCTCTCTGGGATGTGTGCAGCAACTAATGACGTGATCCCCCAGTCCAGGGCGTCGTCATTAGGTATATCTCCCAAATTAAGTCGCTAATTAACCACGGCCGTCCGATTAAGATCATTCTGAATCAAACTAATATCTGACGGTGTCGATACCATCGACGCGGGTCGATGGTATCGACCTAGCGTGGTAGTGGCAATCCTTCTCTTCTTCCGTCTGAGCGCCTGATGTCATCTCGATACCATCGACGCGGGTCGATGGTATCGACACTCTAAGGCGTCAGTTTTGTCGTTATGCATCGCTGTAGCCTCCGTGCGTCGATGGTATCGACTTGGTGTCGATACTATCGACTGCTTTCTCACCAGCAACCTGATGGTGGCTCGATACCATCGACATCCCTGTCGATAGTATCGACTCTTTGCTGATACTCGTGGCTGGCAACCTGTGGTCCGATCAATAGTATCGACTTCCGTCGATGGTATCAACGGAAGCAGATACTTGTTTTCCCTACAATTCAAACACAAAACCACATAAATTCACACAAATAATAATATTATGACAATTAATGCTCAAAACGATGAAATAAAGGGGATTTGACATAAAATAGTAGCAAAGACCAAAGTGGATGAATTATGCAACATTAACCATAAAAATGACTAATAAAAGCATAAAACACATATCAAACAAGTCTATAAATGCGACTCAAAATCATCGCATCATAGAGCCATGCACATCCTCTATGCCTCCATGACCCCCACCGAGTTCAACCAGATTTCTTCATGTGAAACATCCTATGAGGTATGGAGAAAGCTTTGCATCACTTATGAAGGGACAAATGAAGTGAAGGAAAGAAAAGTCTACATGCTCAAAGGGCAGCTTGAGAACTTCAAGATGGGAAAGGAGGAGAGCATAGCCAACATGTACTCAAGGCTCAACACCATCTTGAATGGTCTTTCTATTCTAGGACATCCTATGTCTAGTGGAGAGATCAACTCAAAGATCCTTAGAACTCTCCCCAAGAGGTGGGAACCCAAGGTGACTTCAATTGAAGAAGCATGGTCTCTTAAGGGTATTCCTATTGAAGAGCTCATTGGATATCTACACGCACATGAAGCCACAGTTGACAAGAGGGAGGAAGTAGAAAGACAAGAGAAGAAAGAGCTAAAGAGAATGAAGAAGGCTGAAATGAAGGCTCAAATTGAAGCTATCATGGAACAAGTCTCTCCATCCTCTCAAGCTAAAGAAGATGCCATGTACTCCAAGGGTAAACTCTACAAAGGCAAGTCATCCTCCATCTGGTGCTTCACATGTGGAAAGAAGGGTCACTACAAGGATGATTGCCCACAAGGCAAAAAGACCCATCTTCACAAGAAGAAATGGCAATCAAGCTCAAGTGGCTCCTCCAACTCAAGCTCAAGTGAAGATTCTAGTGAAGGATCAAGCTCAAGCTATAGTGATGAAGGAGAATGCCATTTTGCTCTTATAGCATCAACAAGTGAAGACTCAAGTGAGGTAAATCTAAACTCTTTAGATAAAGAATCTTTGATTGCTATTATTCATGATATTTGTGCCTCTCTTAAGTCTTCTAAAAGGAAAAAGAAAAATCTTGCTAAAATTGTTGATAATTTTCATGTAGAATTAGATGATCTTGAACATGCTAATTGTTGCTTGCTTGATGATAAAAATGATTGTCTTAGCCAAGTAGACTCTCTTAAACTTGAAAATGCTAGTTTGCTTGATAAGATTAGATTTCTAGAAGCTCAACCTCTTATGACTAGTTCTAATGAAGAGCATACCTTAATTGTTGATTCTCTCATGCATGATATTGATATTCTTAAATCTGAAAACAAGGACAAAGATTTTGTTTTGCAAGAATTAGAAATAGAAAATGCCTCCTTGATTGCTAAAATCAATGGGCATGAATCTTGTTCTAGTTCTACTAGTAGAGAGAATGATGTTGATTCTCTTCATATTGATAGAGATTCTTATTTAACTAAAGCTCTTTTCTTAGAAAATGATCTTTTTCATTCAATAATTTATCTTCTACTATTGCTTCTCTTAAGCATGATAATGAAAGTTTGAGATCCTCTTTGCAAATATTCTTAGTTGGTAAAAAGAGTCTTAATGACATCCTACATCATACTACCAAACAAATTGGTAGACATGGTTTAGGGTATGATAGTAGTCAAGGGAACAACAAAGATAAAGGACCTCCAATATTCCATAGAGAATCCTCTAGTTCCAAGACTATGGGCACATGCAACTATTGCAATGAAATTGGTCATTATTCTACTTGTTGTCCTTTTAGGAAAGCACCCAAGAGTAATAGGACTTGGGTTGCTAAACTAACCCCTCCGGACCCAAAAACATGATTGGGGACCATTTCATCTTTCTTCTTGTAGGTAATTGCAAATGGATTGACTTGAGCTATTGAATTGCAAATTGACTTCTCAATCCACATGAAAGAAGAAAGGTGAGATGTGTAGAGGGTGACAACAAGTGGAAAAGAAATGGTAAGCACAAAGGTAATGATTTTATTTCTTGTAACCATTCCTAACTTGTTTTTGTCAAATTATTGTGCACTATGCATATGGTTTTTGAGTCAAAAGTGATATTTTGTGATTCTCCTCACACTCTTGCTCAGAAACTATTTCTAATGCTTCTATAGTGCATTACTAACTTGCTTAGACATGTTTGGATATGGTTTGTATATTTAGCATGCCTTTAAATATGTTTTTATAAAATATACGTGATTTTTGACAGCTGGTCTGTCGGTCGAGTTTTCCCTATTTGAAACTCAACCGATAGGCTCCAATGGGTGTTGCCAACAGCTGTCATCGGTCGAGTTGTCAATGCACAGAACTCGACCGATAACACTGTGCACAGAATATACATTTGTCTTATTGAATGAGAATTTCCCTCTCAACTAGATTTTCTCAACCAATAGCCTTATTCTTTGGCACTCTCGTTTGGTACCTTTATATATGCATATTGCCATGTTCTAAATTGCCTATCTTTCTTACAACTCTATCTCTCTAATTGCTCTAAATTGGTGTATCTATATCTTGTAATTACTTGCTTTGAGTTCTTTTGCAGATTTTGATGATGATCTCTTTGGATCTCTTGGTTGTGTCTAAAAATTGCTTCCTTTGTGATCTAACTTGCTACATCTATCTAGGTGTATATCTTGTTTTGATACAACCTTGAGGTTCTTAGTGGTAATCATCTTATGGTAAGAATGCATATCTAGTGAGTTATATCCTTTCATGCTTCTAAAATTGTCTATCTCTTTGTTTGGATATATCTCTACATCTACTCATAGATTGCTTTATCTTGTGTATATTTTGGCATATCTTGCTATGATCTAGATCCTACTAGTAGTCCTTACTTGTGATATCATCTACTAGTAGTTCATATACATGTAGTTCTAGCCATGTTTATAATTGGCATCTTTGCTCATCTATATGCTATGCTTGTATCTTGTCTCATACATGCTCAAGCTTGTTCCTTGAATTGCATATCTACTATCTTGAGTTGCTTGCATAACATTGTGATGTAGGGTACATAGATCTACATTGTATGTAGAAATTGGAGTATTTTTGGATTTTATGTAGATTTTTCTCCAGTTTTAGTTTTTAGTGAAAGACTAGTGTTTTTCATGTAGAAACAACCTTATGAGAAAGACTCATTGCTTTGCAATGAGCTCCGATGGTTTTTGGTCAAAATCCGTCATCTTGAGGGTCAAATATTATTTTTCTACAACACTTTATCTTGCTTTTTGGGTTGTTCAAGTATATGCTTTAACTTGCTTTTCTTTCTATGCTTGGACAAGCCCCTATCTGTGCTCTTCTACTCTCCTTATATAACTTTGTGTTATCTCCTTTCTCTTTAACAAGTGATGTTTCTTATTTCTTCATAACCCCACTTTTTGAAATGACAAAGGGGGAGAAAGGTATGTCTTATTTTAAAAAGAGGAACAAGGCATGTCTTACATGAAGAAGAGAAGTATGTCCATGTAAGGGGGAGAAGGTAAAAAAAAAGATAAGACATATATGTATAGAACATATATGAGTAGAAGACATAGTTTCTATAAATGTTATGAAAGCTAACCATGCAGGAGAAATAGCATCAATTGAGGGGGAGTATGAGAACTCCATGTACATCAATTGAGGGGGAGCATATGAGCTCAATCCTTTTGAAACCCCTAGGTTTCTCCAAAGGTATGATTTTACTTTAATGCTTTCAATACATTTATGGAATGGTTTGTCATCTTCAAAAAGGGGGAGATTGTTGACTCAAGGTCAATTAGGTCAATGTTGACTCACATCTAATTTGACTAATCCCATGTTTTGATGATGACTAACCACTCCGCATATTGGTGTCTAATGTCTCTACTTGAGTGATTTCAGATTAGGCATAGACACACTCCAAATGCCCCAACTTGCGCATCTCAAATTGGAGAAAAGACAAGTCAAAGTCATACAAGTGCACATTTTTGTAATATGATGTATATCCATTAGAATCATGTTGTAAATCACTTGTAATGATTGTATGACTTGTAATTAAGCTTAGAAAAATATCAGGAGCACTTAGATCGAATATTAGAGCACTTTAGATGCAACTTTGAAAATTTATTACAAGCACTTTGTCGGTCGAGTTTCCCAGCTTAAAAACTCGACCGATCATCCTTGATCAATTTTTTGAAGATTGCATCAGTCGAGTTGTGTTTACATAGAAATCGACCGATGGAGTAACTGACCAAATCGATTTTCATTGGTTGGTCGAGTTTCCTCAGGACAAACTCGACCGATGGTCTAAATATCGACTTTGTCTTTTACTCTATCAGTCGAGTTACCCTTATAGAAACTCGACTGATTGCACTGTACGGAAAAGTGTAGAAAAGTGCTTATAGCCATTGTGGAGTTGCAACAAGTGAAAATAGATCTGTTGCAAGCCACAAAATGGCTAGTTTTCGTTCACAAGTGTTCCCAAAGGCTAAGAGGCATCCCCAGCTATAAATAGGACCCCTTGGGCTTCATTCCAAGGTTGCGCATTCATTGCAAACTCTATGTGAGGTTCCTATTCTATAGATGAGTGCTGCCTACATCCTCCTCTCTCTCTAAGCTTAATCACTTGCTACATCCATTAGAGTGAGTAGGAAATCTGTAAGAGAGCTAGTCCTACATGTATATCTTATGAGGCTCTCACTTCCACCACCTCCCTATCTATCTTTTCAATCATGAAGATGAAGGTTCTCTCTCTTGTCCAAGAGAGGTGAAGAAGAACACAGGAAGGCGTCCCTTGGTGAAGATCAAGGCTGAAGACTTGGAGCTAGAGTGGGTAAGCCCTTGGAGAAGGCATAAGACTCAAGCTCAAGTGGGTAAGACCTTGGTGGAAGCTTCTCCGAGTGAAGGTGAAGCCAAAAGATAAAGATCCAAGAAGAGTGGGTAATCACGGCAAGGCTGAAGACTTGTGCTAGAGTGGGTAAGTCCTTGGAGAAGGCCGAAGACTCTTGCAAAGTGGGTAAGTTCTTCGAAAGGTTGAAGACTCTTTATATTGGATAGGTAAGTCTTTTGTTTGGTCATGCATTGTATGTCTTATAAATGAATATAAGAGTGCAATAGTTTGGAAGTCCTAGAGGTTGACCTCTCTAGGCAAGCGGATTGACACACTTCTAGTTTGAAGTGTGGAACCACTCTAAATAGCTTGTGTAATTGGTGCATGTTCAATCTCTCTTATCCCTTGCTATGTATGTTTTAGTTGCACTCAAATTACCTATTTAGCAACCTTATCTTGTCATATATCTTGTAGGTTTAATGAGTTTTGTTTAAGTGCTTTCAACTCTATTCACCCCCCCTCTAGAGCATCTAATCACCCATCTAGGATCCAACATGAAGCTCAATTGGAGGCACATTTTATAACTTGAACCCTTGAACTTTGTTATTGATTCCATATCTTTATCAATTGTTGATTCCTTCATTATTCCCAAAATTTTATTTGAATGATTGATGAAATCACCATGGAAATTATAGAAAGTTTCGTGGGTTTGTAGCTTGAAGAAGATGATGTCATCTTAAGCACACACCTCAACATGGGCAACCGATTTTCAAAACCGATTGAGTTAATTCGGCTACAAAACTGAATGGATAATTGATTTCAAGACCGAATGGGTAATTGCTCTCAAGATCAAATGGGTAATTGATCTTAAGACCAGTTGGAGATACTTTCTGCTATAGTTGGACGTTGATCCAATGGTCCTAATTGATTGGTTGAAGGAAACCCTAGATGCCAAAACAGTTTCAAAACCATTTGGTGTTGAAATGCCAAAACCGAATGGAGATCTAAAGTGATCAAATCATTTGGAGATTTAAGGTGATGATTGATCCATTGATCCAATGGTTGATAATAATGATTATCAATGATAGGTACAAAGGTTGAAATCCTAAATTACCTAGATGATCAATACCTTTATAATGGTTAACCCTAAAAGCTTATGAAAGCAATGTCTCAATACACTATGTCAACCATAGTTGTACATATTAGATTGAAAGGTTGATGTAACCTAATCAAGTTGAGTGGATGATAGAAAGGAATTCATACATGAGTATTAATTATGAAGAATATGTGATTAGGGTATGATCCTTAGTAAAGAGATCATGAAACCCTAATCGAGTGGGTTCATAAGCCATAATCCTAAAAGTTGGGCAATCCTGAGTGAAAACCTAGTCTAGAGTAATGATGTAACCCTAATTTAGGGTGATGATATAAGAAACCCTAATTATGGGTAATGGAAGATGAAACCCTAATTGGGATAAATAGTAAACCCTAATTATGGGTAATTGAATGCAAAACCTAATTAGAATGAATAGCAAACCCTAATTGTGTATAATTGAATTTAAACCCTAATTGAGGGTGATGTCATGTGAAACCCTAATTGAGGGCGATGCCATGTGAAACCCTATGCAATGGTATGATGAGGAGCCCTAATATAGGGTGAAGGTATTTGAAACTCAAATTTTGAGTTATAATAAGTGAAGCCCTAATCTTAGGCAATATGATGATAAACCATAACCCTAATAAGAGAACCCTAATGATAAAATAGTGGGTATTACCTTATAAAGATGAAACATCTCAAATGGTTGATCATAGGAAACTTTATAGTAAGCAATGCCTTAACCTGAAATGAGTCCATATCATTGAACATAGTTGGACCATTCTTGTGTGTGACCTATGTACTTCATGGTAAAAGTGATATGTTAGTGGATGAAAGCATTAAGATGGGAAATACGTTAATCCAAGATAAGTTGATAACTCAAGTAAGTTGGAAGTGATGAGGAAAGTGATACATCAAGATATGATTGATATCACTTTTAGCATCCCAAGGTTGATAAGCATTGATGTACCTCAAATCCAATATACTTGGATAGGAAAAACATGAAGTATGTTATGTAAATTGTTACAATGAATTGTAATGAGTTTGATATACTTTGATAAGAATAGGATAATATACCTTGAGAATGGGGTTAATCTAAACTAATGATTATGATGTAATCATACCATGATAAGGATGAGAAATGAACTCATACCTTGTATTGATAATCATTTAATGATAAATGTTAAAAGTAACAAACATGATTGAATACTCGAGATGTTAATGGATGCTCCTAGAGGTGTGGAGCAATATATTAAGGTTGATTTGATAAATATGAAATCCTTATTAATGTGAGATGGGAAACCCTAACCCTAAATTGGGTAATGGGACATGAGAAACCCTAATGTGACGTGAATAGTAAGCCCTAACCCTATTGAGGGAATAGTGGTGTTACTATTGTATTACATGAGGTGATATGTTATTGTTGCCTAGAGAGAGGTGACAAGATGTGTAATGGCCTTGTGAGCCATATGATTAGATGTTTCCTAGTGATAGGTGACAAGATGTTTAATGGCCTTGTGAGCCATATGATTAGATGTTGCCTAGTGAGAGGTGACAAGATATTTTATGGGCCTTATGAGTCATGAGAACAATTGTGGCATAGTGAAAGGTAGCAAGATGATTATAAAAGTTTATTGTAAGAAATGATAACATTTTAATAAACTTAATAAAAGGAACAATTGTATTCAATAAAGAATGTGAAAAGCTATGAAGGCTAACCTCAGGGTTCAGAGCCTAGAGAAGGATGTGATGATCAATGATGAGTTAAAGGACTTTATATCCCATGATCTGTGTAATCAGGAGTGGTTATAGTCCACTGCCTGGCTGTGTAATCAGGATTGGTTAAAGTCCAATACCTGGCAGAGGCATGAAGCCTGTAATCAGGAGTGGTTAGAGTCCACTGCCTCGCTATGTAATCAGGAGTGGTTAGAGTCCACTTCCTGACTGTGTAATCAGGATTGGTTAAAGTCCAATACCTGGCAGAGGCATGAAGCCTATAATCAGGAGTGGTTAGAGTCCACTGCCTGGCTATGTAATCAGGAGTGGTTAGAGTCCACTGCCTGGCTGTGTAATCAGGATTGGTTAAAGTCCAATACCTGGCAGAGGCATGAAACATGTAATCAGGAGTGGTTAGAGTCCACTGCCTGGCTGTGTAATCAGGATTGGTAGAGTCCAGTGCCTGGAGGTGTAATCAGGATTGGTTAAAGTCCAATACCTGGCAGAGGCATGAAGCCTATAACCAAGGGATTGGTATAGTCCAATGCCTAGATAGAATTTGATGATGTATACTCTTATGTCTGGAATAATTCAATATTTGTTTAGCAGATTGGCTAAGGCCCAAAAAACAAGAATGAATCATGGGTGATATATTAGGATAATAAGGAAAAGCTTGAGATGTTGAAATGATATGGTAAGTAAATGATATACATATTCTTCCTATTCCTTATTAAGAGGATAGATGATTTATTGTTCTATCATAAATAGTTGCAATGCTTTAAAAGATGAGAATGCTTTAAACTTCTTATCCTCTGCCTAGTTTTATATCATTAAACTGCAATAATAATGTTTTTGGTAGAGAGTTATATCTCTCGCTGGGGCAATTGCAATTGTCTCAACCCCGTGGGATCCAACATTTTTAGGTGGACAAGCACGGAGGAGACTGAGAATATCTTGCAGAGGAAGAACATCAATAGCAACAAGGACAATAGTGATAGCTCAGGTTGAGTGTACTGTCTATTGCGTCTTGTAGATAGAAGTCATATGTGTCGTCTCTGTACTCTCAGGTCCTCAGAGTTAGTAGTTAGTTCTTTTAATGTATCGATCTGAGATTTTGGCTTGATGCCTTGAGATTTTGAGTTGCTTAAGTATAATTCTGATAAAGTAATTGTTGTATATAATTCTCGAGAAGAGATAGTACATGTGATATGCTTATGAACCAGGATGTAGATGATATACATTGGTTCTTGATAAAAGAGTTTTCCTGTGTATGGACCTCTTTGCAAAAGGTTTAAATTTTTAGTGATTTTTGTTAATCCGCTGCGAATGATACACTTCCGCATTAGTTAATCTTGTTTTTATGAGTTGGATACCACATTAATTATCTTAACCACTCAATGCAAGTAGGTATGAAATGGTATCTTATATAGTTACTCATCTTGCTAATAATAATCTAAAGTAGCTATTGTTAGTTGTTTCAATATCATCTAATCCTTTCCTAAAAATTGGTCCTACCCATATGTATTCTAGTGTGTGTGTGTGTGTGTCGTATATATATATATCCATATTAACATATTTACTACATGGTAACTACACATGGATAATTTTCATGAAAATTTATTAATACAAAATGGATGAGGATGGTGCTACTAGGTAATAGGCAAGATACTGCTAATCCGAGTACTTAGTTTGATTATGCTAACCTAACTCGTTGTTTATACAATTATGCATGCACATGTACAAGTGCATGTACATTACTAAGTGAGAAGGAATGTAGTTTGTGTAGGTATATATTATGAATTCTAATACATAAATAATTGGTTAAGTGATAAATGGAGTATGTCGATATACATTAAATGTGGTTTTAGTGATAACCCTAATTGGATGATATATCATTTTAGTAATTTACACATTATTATTGACGACAATATTTATAGGTGAGCAAACTCTTTGGTAATAGTAATTTAGTTAAATCAATAACTGTTAGTTAGAAAATTATTACATATATATTATTTCCTCTATATAGAATAAACCTTAGGTACTTATTACCCACATAGGTGACTAGTTGAATCCCATGACATTATAATACCAATAATCATAATTTTGATCATGTCCTTAAGTATCCAACTAAATGAACTCTAATATGCCACTAGGTTCTCAGAACTAGGATAAGAAGTATATAAATAACCATATTAGGAGTGAATATGCATGTTCATCTGTATTTGTAATGACATACCTAATATGTTTCTAGGGAGAAAACTAGTTTTGGTGGACCCAGAATACTAGTAGAATTAATCTTTTATCATAAGAATCAGGTATGTGCATATTCATAATTTATATTTGGCCATATAATGACTGAATCCTAATTTTTATCCATGATACATATTTTGACTTAATCTCTTCTTTTTGAATATATTGAATGCTTTTTAGAATCTCATTTATAATTCATATGTTTCCTCATTGATGATTCTTGAAACCCTTCTACTTCATATATATGGGTCCTTTGACCCCAATTGTTATATGATGTATGCTTTCATCCATTTTGTACTCATTATACTTTGGAATGGCTTGCCTACTATATTATACATGTTTGATTTTGACTACTCAAATCTAGAAGTAGGTACACCATCTTTTATTGGCACTGAGGTTTTAGTCCTATTGCCATAACACTAATGTTTTAGTCCTTCTGCCAGGCATTGGGCTTTCGTTCCCCCTACCACAAATTATATATATATGCACTGGGGTTTTAGTCCTCCTGCCAAGCACTATGATTATAGTCCTTGTACCATTCTATATTTATTTGGCACTGAGGTTTTCATCCTTCTTCCTTGGTTTGGAATATATGGGTTCCATCCATATTTTTTAGATTATGCTAGTCTTTGTAGTAATCAACATGCATTTCCTTATTTACTATTGTTTGTGGATTTGTTCAAGAATCTTTATTTTATTGTCCATCCCATGTCTCATTCTTTTGATTGTCATCCTCTTACTATGATCTTTTGTTTTACTCACGCTTGAACTTACCCAAATGTTATAGCTCTTTTTTTTACTGGGAAGACCATTACTTTTGTCCTTATAATACCCAATTGTTTTTAACTATGCACATATACCATTTTTATCTGACATATACATTCTCTTTGTTTTTTCACTTCTAGGTGTTGTCCCCAAACTACTCAAGTGATAGGTGACTTAGAAGACTATGATTCAGGAAGATCATGATGTGGGCATGAGGATAACTTGGGATGGCTATGTTGCCGTCTGCAACTAGTTTTATATACAGATAGTTGAAAGTTTATATTTTGTAATACAACCTATTAAGGTGAGGAGAAATGTATTCAAATATTTGTGATAAATGAAAGTGTTATATTTCCTACTGCTTCATCATTCATGGCTTATGTATCAATCCATTTGAATGGATCCCCTATCATGCCCTAATCTTTATTAATCTCTTCCCCTTGCTCAATATAAGTGACAATGTAGTGTCACAATAGATGAATCTACCAGTAGGGGTACAACAACTATCAAACTGAAACATCGTCCACATCGGGCACACAGACCATGACACTGAAAACCAGGGTCTACAACCCTCCAATCCGAGTTATGACCACATCTACTCTCTATCAAATAAAATCTGAGACAAGGACTCGATCTTTCCCAATAACCTTGAAATTAAGATGAAAAAAATAAACCCTCCCCACACCCAAATTTACCCAATAATATATGACTTGAAGATCCTTATCATAGTTAAAATTATTACAAATATTACTCATTTCACTATACAGTAAGTTCTAACACTAAAATAGTTTGATAGTCACATGACACTACAAGATTAATGTTACACTTGAATAATTAATCCTATTATGACATAGAATACTTAGATGTGCGTGTAAAACAACTTAGATATTACAATTTTAGATGATATACACGTGCAAAATAGTTCCAAGTTACTCAAGTATGGTATACCTAACCCTAATTGTCTATAAAGTGGATTGAATCATCAAATTTCAGCATATGAAAGTCGCATTTAAGGCCATTACATGGATAACTCTTCATAAAAAATCTCATAACCATCTTATGTTTTTCACATAAATTCCCAAGGTATTTATATATAAAATATAAAAGTTTAGAATAAAACTACAACATATACAAATTCTATGCTATTTTCAAGGTTTGGGTTTGGGAAGATTGGTACTAAGCACAGATGGGCGACCTTTACTAATAGTATCATTGTTGAACATCCCTCAAATAGTAACCATGCAAGAGTATGCAAGTCTATTTCTCACCTTATGGTATAAAGACACCATAAAAATGACATTTTTAGGAACATTTACACATGTATGTTGATTTCAGCCTATGCATGTTTTAAGGGAGCACTTAAAATAAGTAGATTTAAGGGTTATCAAAAGACATGAAATTCATATTTCCATATTAGTCATATAAAATAGTCTATCAAAGATCATATTTTAATATATGAAGGAATATATAAGACATTTAGTATTATTCATGTGGAACGTAGGTAATAATATGTCAAAAGTAACGACACTCGCCTTAGGGGTGTAACAACATATTTCACACAAGGGACAAACAAATTAGCACCAATGAACCAAGCTTTTTCCTCCAAAATATTCAAGAAATCTCATTTCCTTAAGAACTATGTTTATCTCAAGCAAAGGGAGAAGAAAATAGAAGCCATTTAAATATATTCACAAGTTCCCAACATGAACACCAAAGATTTTGAAATAGTAGTAGAAGAAGAGTGTAACAACAAGAAAACAAGTTTAGGAGATAAGATCATATGTGTTGGTGGAAATGAAATAATATAGAAGGCTTGGATGTGACTTAGGAAAGCTTGATCTTAGGCATGTAACAACATGCATGAAGTATCACAACCACTTTAGAATTTTCACTGACCAACAAACTTCTCATCGACATGTGGAGGCTTACCATCAAGTGGTTTGGCAAAAAGGATCATTGGATGGGAGTGGGGAGGGATATTTATAAGTGGAATAGAAGTCAAAAGGGATAAAGTAGAACTTCAATCAGTCAAGTGGGCAGTTTCTCATCAGTGGACATGTCTGGAACATTCATTGATTTGGCATTCAAGAGTCTCATAACCTTACAATATTGTTTCTTACATCGATTAGTAACTTTGACATTTCCATTGGTTAGTAGCATCAACATATCCATCAGTTGTTAGAGATTCCATTGTCATCAATTTGTTGCATTGGCATGTCCATCAGTTGATCAAAATGTCATTTCCATTGGTTGGTAGCATTGGTATTCCATTAGTATAAAAAATACTAGCCCTTTCATCAAGGGATAATTAAAGTTTCTCATTAGTTTGAAAGCCATGTCATTCCATTAGTTTCCATAGTGTAGAATTTCCATTGGTTGCACAATACTAACTCTCGTCGATCACCATAACAAAGATTTCATCGTATGTTAAGTTATAAGAAGTTCATCAATTTCTTTAATCCAAAATTTGATATGTTAACATACTTTCATTTACATAGGTCTTCACCTACTTCTACCATTGTTTGCAAACAAAATCATTCATACAAGTACAATGATTTTTTGACTGATGAAAAGCCATTGGATGTGGCTTATTCCAAATCTATCGATCTACATATCAGCCACCACCATAATAGTCTAATATAAGGGGTTGGTACCCATGCAACAAATTTCAAAAAGACCAAAAAAATATACATGACCATGAATGACATCGTATGTCAAAATATACATGCATTTAATTTACAGGTGGATCCAATAGATTGGGAAATTTGCATGTAAATGAACAAACACATAAAGTTAAAAAGATAGAGAAAATAAAGTTCAAATTGGATCAAATTGGAAATGTAAACTTATCAACTAATATGAAAAGACAAGCTAATATTAAATGAAGGAACTAACAACTAAAATAAGAGAAATAATATGTTTAAGGACTAACCCATGTTAGGGGTGTTACGATAATACTTATAAGATTGAAGATGTATCAACCACCTCTCTCTGAGTGAATGTATTTCTCTTTTCTTTAAGAAATTGGGCATACCATTTGTGAACCATCATCCCCAAGGAAAACTTACAACCTGGGAGGGGCTCATCAAGGAGTTTCACATTAGGTTATTCCCACCAAGCATCACAAACATATCTGAGAAAGAAAGTTATAGACTTAAGAAAGAGGAAAAGAACCTCTAGACGAAGCTTGCTAGATATTCAAGGAGAAGCAGTAGAAGTATCCTTGCCATGGGCTAGAGCAATGTTTCATCTTATATAACTTATACAATGGGCTACAATGTTGTAAAAATCAACTTCTAAACTCACTAGTTAGTGGTGGTCTACTACAAAAAAATATGATGAAGGCACAAAGATTGTCAAGGACATGAACAAAAACCATGCCAGTTGGGGATGAGGGAGGAAATTAGTTTCACTCGTGAATGTAAAATCCAATTTTATAGCTCATGGAGGATTCAATGAAAATTTTAATTAAATAATTGATTTCATGAAGAACTTAGATCTTGATTTGAGAACCTACATGGAGAAATTAAAAGTGATGATTCAAATGGGTCAGTCTAGTTATTTTTATAAGTTCAAAGATTTTATGGTGGATCAAAGAGAGATTAATTATAATGTTTCTCAAGTGTTTATGAGGCATGGCATACTATTGGGTCAAATTAAAATATCCATTCAACACATTCACGTGCAAATTTCTATAGTGAAAAACCACAATCAATAAGAGAAATGCAAAATCATCACTATAAGAAGTAGGAAGCATCTTCCCATGGTGACACAAGGAACAAGGAAGGAACCACAAGTCAAAGGTAAGACTACACTAACTTAAGACAATGAAAAGGACTCTCTAATATATTTTGACTCAGCTCAACATCAGAACCAAGGAGAAAAGTTCAATCCTATGTGACCATACTAGACACACACTCCTTTCTATGAACAACTAGTGAAGACTCATCTCGAGAAGTAGTCTACAAGTTCATTGACATCTTAAAGAAGCATCATCTCAACATTCCCATTGTGAAAGAATTGTTTGAGATGCCCACATACTCAAAGTTCTCAATGAGATGTTGATGAGGTAAGTACATGACTGATTACTATGAAGTGGTCAAGATTTCACTTACCACCAATGAGATAGTGCAAGCAAAGATGTCAAATAAGAGTAAATATCCAAGTTCTTTTGAGCTACCATGCTATGTTGGAAATTCTACATGTAAAAATGGGCTTGCAAACCTTGGTACTAGCATAGGCATTATTCCATTATCCTTATTACAAAGTCTTGGCATCACCAACGTGAATTCTGCATGGAAGATGATATAGCTTACAAATCTCTCCATGACCACCATCATGGAAATTTTTGAAGATGTACTAGTCTAGATAGGGAAATTATATTTCCCTTTAGAATTTGCCATGATGGATAGTGAGGATAACCATGGATAACAATTGATCTTTGGGCATCCATTCTTAACCATGGATAGAGCCTTCACTAGTACATATACCACCTTTAGCGTCACTTAAAATATCCCTATATTGTCAGTTTTTTACCGACACCTAAGTGGGAGACACTACAACTAAGGAACTTCTGTGCAAGTTTTTGGGTGATAAAGTGTCATGCAATCACTCTGTGTTGTTGGTTCCTGGAAAGCACCTGATGCTATAGTCAAACTTTTTTGTCAGTTTTAGTCTAAAAAATCGACAACATAGAGCAGCATGGCCGTATTGGTAGCACGGTAGTGACAAGCTGCACGACCATGTTGCGGGCTGAGTAGCACTGTTGTCAGTTTTGGTAATAACAACTGATGCCATAGGGTAATAGTGTCAATTTATTTTCAAAATAATTGATGCCACATGCGATCTATTGCGTTGGTTTGATCATCAGAACTAATGTTGTGCTTCCTTATCAAGTAGAATTTTAATAGGGAAGATGTTGGGAAATATGACACTAGATAAGGTAGCAGAAAAAATCTTTTTTACTTTCCATATTGCCCTTAAATAATAGATCTTTTCAACAACTATGTAATGGGAAATAGGTTTGCAAGGTTTATACGTAGTCTTGGAGCAAGTCCAATGACAATCCCTTGCAGTACATGCACCTTTCTTCAAGTTGCAGCCAGACGACTGCCATCGGTGGCCTCCTGGTTGATCACCATGGACACTGCATCTGCTAGCGGGTTGCAACAAAATCCTCACCTCTATAGTAGTCCACACAAACCACCAGGAACTCCTATCATTCTAGATGAACAGACAACAAGGAGTTATCTGTCCTAGTCAATGTGTTAGCACTAATTTGCTCTCCCATTTATCTATTCCTTGCTATCCCTCCCTTTGATGGGTAGGACTTGCTTAAACTCTCTCAGTTACCACAACCAGATAGGACAACAATTTTAGAGCTTATTGTTCAGTCTATGGAAGACCCCCAATTCCCCTCTTTTTATAGGAGGGTTAGGCTCACGACTTGAAGTTGATCTGGGAGTCAAAGAGACAAAATTTCATTAATTTTCCAGAACCTACAGATGTTGAACCGGTCAGTTCACCAGTGAACTGGTCAACTCATACATGAGACAATTGATTCTACACTTGAACTGGATGTGTCACTATGTTTTCTATTTGAAATTGTTTTGGCAATTAATATTCAATTAATGCACAACATGACGCCAACATTGATCCTTGATCCAATCATATTGATTAACCAAAAGGTCGGTTCAAAACCTTAATTGATCATTCCACATATGCAAGCTAATCAATTCACTTGCTCAATTGGTTGTCTCATGGATCTGATTGCTAATGATGGTTCAATTGACTAGACACTTGAATGGATTTGTTCAACTATAAGACCCCTGACCTTACTTTTTGGTTGAACATGCTTCCCTATCATAACTAGGTGCTTAAAAAGTTAATTAAACTCTATTATATGCTTTGATATCATGTAATAGGCTTATCTTTCAAGTTTGTTCTAGTTTGGACATTGTTTGAGCAAGTTATGCATATATAGGCTTCTATGCAATTTACCTATATCTAGGGTTTTTCTTGTAATTTGTCACATTCTTGTTGTGCCTCACATGTTTTCATATCATGTTGGATATAGTGGTTCTTTGGGGCACCTTGTTACACCTTAGTTTGAGTGGTGACATCTAGCCTTGTGTTCACTTAGGGTTTTCTCTCATGGATGCCCTAACCCTACGGTTGATCTTAAGTGTTGGGACCCAATGGACCATCTAGTGTTAGTAGTCTCCAAGATCCCTTGTGGTCTCTAGTCTTGGTGGTCGATGAGCTTTTAGACACCTTTTGGTTGCTAACATTTCTAGGGTTGGCGGTCGTTTGCTTTCCTGACCACCTTGGTCGCCAAGAAAGTGGACCATTTGGGTTGCCAAGCTTCTTGACGGTTGATGGGTTTCCTATTTCCTCTTGGTCACCAAGTTTTCTTGTTGTGGTTGACCTGGTTGTTTGGTTGATATGTTTGCATGGACAAGATGTTTTGACCTTGGACACATGGCATGCATGGTTAGACACCTCTCCTTTCCTCTCTCTCACCCCAAGTCTTATATATACATCCCTTCTTGCATGAAACCAACTTATTTACACACATAGCTCTCTCTATATATCTCTCTCTATCCCCTTCCTTGTGCTCCCCCTTACTTGGTGGAGATGAAGGAGGTCAAGGTAGAAGAAGGTGGCTGATCTTGCTTGCATGTGCACCTATTGTTTGGATCCACCCTTGTTGAGGTCGCTTGGTGCTTCCTTGATTTTCTTCCTGGTCTTGGTAAGTGAGATATCCCTCTTTTCCTTCATTTTCCTTTTTGTCCTACCTTTCTCTCTCTCTCTCTTCTTCTTGGTTCTCTCTATCTTCTTCTTGGTTATATCCATTTTGGAGCTTTAGCTAGTGGTCGAAGAACACCTCTTTCTTGCTTCCCTGACCTAGGGTTTGCTTCCTTTTTTTAGAGAAGGAGCTAGCTTGGCTGAGTGGAGTTCTCAAAGTAGGGCTTATACCTTTTTTCCTTAAGATACCTTGTTGTTTGGAGCTTCATATTCATATCTAAGGTGAGTTCTATAACTTTATCCATGATTATTTCTTACTCTTATCTTGCATGTACATGATCTTTCTCTAAAATGTTGTTCCTAGTAGAAAGATGATATCTTTGCCTATTGTTGAGTTTAGATTATATATTTTTTGAATAGATGATCCTTCTTGATGTACCTCCAAACGTGATGTATGTTTCTTCTTTGAAGATATAGAAACCCTAGATCTTGTACATGTGTGTGATTCTTTGTTTTTGCCAAATTTTTTTTCCATGGTGGCTGATGAAGTTTGAACTCCATGTTGGTCGATGAGTTTTTGAACTTGATGGTCACTAAGGTTTTGATCATGTTGGTCGCCAAGTTTGATATCCATCATGGTTGTGAAGGTCTTGCACTCTTGATGGTTGTTGATATTTTGAGCTATGTTGGTCGATGAGATTTGAACTTTTTTTGGTCACCAAGTTTTATGTCTTTGATGGTCAACAATATTGGTAACCCTAGTGGTCACCAAGATTGGTAACCCTAGTGGTCTCTAAGAGTGGTAACTGTCACGCCCCGATCTCACACTAACCACAAACCACGAGATTAGGGTGCGACGGAGGGATTAACACACACGCCAAACCATTCATCACTTTTAAAAAACATCTTAAAGACATTAAGAAGATAACCTGAGTTATGCTGTAAACTAAAGCCAAACAAACTGCAGAAGCATTTCTATTAAACTGACAAGAGATATATACAAAGTCTACAGCAAATTACATTGTTTGACATAAAATAAAGCATAACAGGTAAATTACATCTTTATACACATTCCACATACGCACTCTCTCTATCTCACCCACGCCATGTTCTAAGGATCGAGGGGAAAGGACTAAGAGACCTCTAACTAAACTAACTACATATACCTTCTACAGACTAAGCGTTAGGATGAAAAGATCCTTCCGATTCCTGTTGCTGTTGTTGACCTGAAAATGTTTGAGTAGAGGGATGAGCCTACTCACTCAGTGAATATCATTTCATTTAGCTATCACTAAACAACTCATCAGATAGATAAAATTAAATAAATGATAAGTGCAGTACTAACAGGGCAGTTCTAATGTCATAGCAGTTTTATAGATAACAATCTCATTTCTAAGCAACATCAGATATTTTAACAAATAAACAATTATAGAGAATTGGCACAAAAGTTCAAATCTCTTAACACATTAAATTTACTGTGATCCTATATGATTACATATTTATAATATTATTATGCCCTAATCATATGCAGTGTACTCTGCATATAAAGATCCGTAGCGAACTACGATCCCACCGTACAAGACTTAGCGACACACCCGGGAAATGCTAAGTCTGACGCCAGCCCTATTCTGCCACAGGACTACAGGCTCTCCGGCCTCAATGCACTACTCCGAGTGCTCTAGACTCCTCCTCTAACCTGAGTACACAGGCGGAGAGTCTCACGGGGTTACCACCATGACTCCACACGGATCTTGTTGCAATAACCCCTATTTTCTCCAGTGCCACCGTGACTCCGCACGGATTATTGTTGAACACTGCCTCTCTGTCCTCGTGCCACCATGACTCCGCACGGTTAATGTTGCAACACGAGTTTCACCCATAAGAAGCAGATCTCTCGAAGGGGTTCTACGGTGTTAGGGCACCTAAGTCTATTAACTAATTAACATATAAACATTTAAACAGGAATATCACATTTCAAACTTATTTCACATTCTAAATATCACTTGAAACCACATATATATCATTTGTCATCTTTAAACATAACTCAGTATCACTTATTCAGATTCAATGCTAAACAACCGTCTTTAATCAGCATATACATGCAACTGTAATACATAAAAATTCCATCATTTTCATCAATCATACTACGTATTTCAAGTTTCAATGAATCTATCATACACTATTGTATGTGCTACACTGTTTAGGAGTTATACCAACTAATACCGAAGCAATTAAGAACTTAATATTGAGTTAAATAATGATTTCTGAATGAACTACCACTCACAGCTCAGAAACTCGACCGATTGGTCGGAAACTCGACCGATCACTGCACAACTCGACCGATCAGCTACAAACTCGACCGATCAACCTGCTGTTCGGTTCCTTCTCAAGAAAACTCGACCGAATCACATATAACTCGACCGAACGACGAACAGACTGAAAACCTAAACCGACTTAGTGATGTCGATTTCACTCGAATCAGCAGACAAGACTACGGATTTGTGCAGCAAATCACCTGCAAAAGATGCGTACACCCACGAACTAACTGTAGGAGAGGAGAAAAACGAACTAGGGCTGCTCTTCGCGCCCTTTCTTTCTCCTAGCCGCCGCTGCTGCTAGTGCAGCTCCTGCTGCAAGCGTAGCTCCATCTACTGCTGGTTCAGCTAGCGAAGAAGAACGGTGAGGCGAGGATGGAGGGCCGCAGCTGCTGGCCGGAACCAAGCTAGGGCTCCAAATCATCTTCTCTCCTTGGTCTTTCTCTCTTTCCCTCTCACACGAAGAAGAGAAGAAACACTCTGCGTTTCTCTCATTTCTGATAAATGAAACGAGTAAAGGGGAAAGAAAGGATAAGAAGGAAAAACCTAGGGACCAAAACGTAAAGTCTGAGAACTTTTAAGAACTACAAACAGGTCCCTGAAAGCCCAAAAACATACAACTTTTGGCTCGAAAGTCGGTTTCAGATGATTTCTCTAGCAACGCCTCAAGCGCAAGATCTTACACGTTTTAAGGGCTAGGATTCACACTACGCACATATCATATCTGTTTTAAATGTTATTAACAAAAGCAAGCTTATAAATTAGCAAAGCAGCTAAACACATGCTTAGCAGCATACTTACAGGGTAAGCTCAACACGGGTCGTAACAATCTCCCTCCCTTATAAGAATTTCGTCCCAAAATTCCTAAAAGAGAAAAGGAAACTTGCTACGCATCTCAGACTCAAGCTCCCACATAGCTTCTTCAAGGTTATGATTCCTCCACAGAATCTTTACTAAAGGTATTTCACGATTCTTAAGCTTCTTGATTCGGTGATCAACTATCTGCACTGGTCCTTCCACGTAGGACACATCTGTTTTAAGATGTGCCGGTACTGGATCTAAAATCTTTTCTATACCGGGATGACACATCTTCAGCATAGACACATGAAACACGTAATGAAGATTTGCCAATTCATACGGCAAATCCAACCTGTAGGCTACAGGTCCAATCCTCTCAACAATAGGATATGGGCCCATATACCTAGGGGTCAATTTGCCTCTTTTGCCAAACCTTAGCACTCCCTTCCACAGTGAAACCTTTAGATAAACCTCGTCACCAACCTCAAACTCAAGAGGTCGACGTCGTCTCTCTGCATAACTTTTCTGTCTATCCTAAGCAGCTTTCAACTGCTCCCTAATCACATATATCTTCTCTGTAGTTATATCAACTATCTCAGGTGCAAGAATTTCTTTCTCACCAACCTCGTACCAACAAACTGGTGATCTACACTTCTTGCCATATAGAGCTTCATATGGGGCCATTCCAAGGCTAGAATGGTAGCTGTTTTTATATGCAAACTCCATCAGGCTTAAGTGTTCTTCCCAGTTACCTCTGAACTGCAGAACGCATGCTCTCAGCATGTCTTCAAGAGTCTGAATGGTCCTCTCAAATTGACCATCTGTCTGCGGGTGAAACGCTGTACTGAACCTCAGCCTTGTGCCCAACGCACTATGTAACTGATTCCAGAACCTAGATGTAAACTTTGGATCTCTATCAGAAATAATGGAAACTGGAATCCCATGTAATCTGATTACCTCGTCCACATAAATCTTGGCTAGCTTTGAAACATCAAAGGTTGACTTGACAGGGAGAAAGTGAGCAGACTTAGTTAGTCTATCCACAATCACCCATATCGAGTCCGAACCTCTAGGCGTCCTGGGTAACCCTACCACGAAATCCATCGTGATGTGTTCCCATTTCCATTCAGGTATAGGAAGCGACTGCAAGGTACCAGCAGGTTTCTGATGCTCAACTTTAACCTGCTGACACACTCCACATCTATTCACGTACTCAGCCACATCTCTCTTCATACCAGACCACCAGTACAACTCTTTGAGATTCCTGTACATTTTTGTGTTACCTGGATGCATAACATACATAGAAGCATGCGCTTCTTCAAGAATTTGCTCTTTCAGCTCACTGTTTTCAGGTATACACAACCTGTCATGAAGATACAACACACCGTCGTTAGAAAACCTGAATTCTGACCTTTTACCTTCCGACATATCCTGCATAACCTGCCACAACTCGTCATCATTCTGTTGCAACTCCTTAATCTGTTCATAGAAAGTAGGTTTGACCTGCATCTGAGCAATCAACCCACTCTGTCCGGTCACATCCAAGTCTAAGTTCAACTTCCGCATATCTACAAGCAAGTCTCTCTTGAAACATGCCATAGGAAATGCATCAGCTGTTGAACTTGACTTCCTACTCAAGGCATCTGCCACAACATTCTCTTTACCAGGATGGTAATCGATTGTCACCTCATAATCCTTGATCAGCTCAAGCCATCTGCGCTGTCTCAGATTCAAATCCTTCTGAGTGAAGATATACTTCAGGCTCTTATGGTCCGTAAATACCTGACATGTCTCACCGTACAGGTAGTGACGCCATGTCTTAAGAGCATGAACTATAGCAGCTAACTCCAGATCATGAGTAGGATAGTTCTCTTCGTTCTTCTTAAGCTGTCTAGATGTGTAAGCCACAACTTTGCCTTCCTGCATCAGCACACAGCCCAAACCTCTCCAGGAAGCATCGCAGAACACTGTATAACCTTTGTCCGCCTCTGGCAAAACCAACACTGGTGCTGAAGTCAACTTCCTTTTCAAGATCTGAAAACTTTTCTCACAGTTATCAGACCAAACAAACGGTGCATCCTTCCTTGTCAAGCGAGTCAAGGGTGATGCTAGCACACTGAAGTTCTGTATAAACCTTCTATAATAGCCTGCTAATCCCAAGAAACTTCTAATCTCAGTAGGAGTCTTAGGCCATTCCCACTGAAGCACAAAATCAACTTTCTTAGGATCAACGCTAACTCCATCTCTTGAGATAACATGTCCAAGAAATGCTACCTCATCCAACCAGAACTCGCACTTGCTAAACTTAGCATACAGCTGATGTTGCCTCAACAACTGCAACACTACTCTCAGGTGTTGCTCATGCTGTACATCATCTCTGGAATAGATCAGGATATCATCTATAAAGACCACAATAAACTGATCTAGGAACGGTTTGAAAATCCGATTCATCATATCCATAAAGGCTGCTGGGGCATTGGTCAGCCCAAACGACATGACCAGAAACTCATAATGCCCATACCTGGTTCAGAAAGCTGTTTTGGGAATATCAGAAGCCTTTATTCTAAGCTGATGATATCCAGATCTCAAATCTATTTTAGAGAAGATCGTTGCTCCACGCAACTGATCAAAAAGATCATCTATTCTCGGCAAAGGATACTTGTTCTTAATAGTGATCTTGTTCAATTGCCTGTAATCTATACAGAGACGCATGGTACCATCCTTTTTCTTAACAAACAGGACTGGAGCACCCCACGGTGAAGAACTGGGTCTAATGAAACCCTTATCCAGTAATTCCTGCAACTGCACCTTGAGTTCCTTCAACTCTGCAGGTGCCATTCTATAAGCTGGCAGTGCTACTGGATGACTACCTGGATATACCTGAATCTCAAAATCAATGTCTCTGACAGGAGGTAAGCCTGGCAACTCTTCTGGAAAAACATCAGAAAACTCACGAACCACAGGCACATCATAAACACTGGCGGTACTCTTCTCTTCTTTAGTGTCAACCACATGAGCAAGGAACACTTCACATCCTTTCTGTAGCATCTTATCAGCTACAACAGCTGATACTATGCAAGTAGGAAGAACTTTCCTGTCTCCAGTAAAGACACAAGAAAATTCACCATGTTGAAAGGTAGCTTCCTTCTTCCAACAATCGAGTTGCACTCGATATGTCATAAGACAATCCATACCCAAGATGACTTGAAAAGTATTGACATCCAGGGGTATGAGATAAGCAGCAAAGGTGTAACCTCCAAAAGATAACAAGCATCCGGGACTGAACTCAGTCAGAACTGTTGGTCCACCTAGTGGAACCCTCAACACTAACTCATCTACTAACCCTTGAGTTAACAAATCAAGTTCACCAACTAAAGAGCGTCGTATGAAAGAGTGAGTAGCACCCGGATCTATCAAAACTGAAACTGGTATACTATTAAACAAAAACATTTCTCCTGTAACGACTTGTGAAGAGATTATACCTTCCTGAGGTGTCAAAGAGAAGAAACGTGCTGAAGCTCTCCCTCTGACATGCCGTCCTCTGTGACCACTCCTGCCACTAGGCACTCCACCACTTCTGGAACCAGAAGCCACAGAAGAACTCGGAACATCATGGTACTGAGGTTGGAAAGCTTGTGATGCTGTTTGTTGAAGCTGAGGACATTCCCTTTTGAGGTGTCCTACTTGTCCGCAGACAAAACAACTTGGACTCCAACACCGACTAGAATGTGGTTTTCCACATTTGTCACATGGCGGTATCCCTTGTCCCTGGGGACCTGTCACTGACATTGACAACCCAGAAGACTATCCACTAGCAGCACTGCCCCATCTCCCTGGGTTGTATCCCCCTCTGCCTCTAGAAGAAGTAACATCCTCAGATCTCTGTCTGCTGAAACAGCTAAAGCCACACCCAAGTTTAGAAAAGAAACCTCTACCTCCACCTCTATATCCACTACTGTACTGTCCTCTACTGAAATCTGCAGATCTCTTCTTAGACTCAGACACCTTGTCAGCATTCACAGATTCTTCAACCTGTCTAGCAGCCTCAACAAACTCACCAAAGTTCTCTCTGTTCCTTTTACTAGTAGCAGAAACTGTATGCCGAATTTCTGGCCTGAGCCCTTCTTGAAACCTTCTGCATCTTTCTATGTTATCGGGAACAAGCTACGGACAGAAGTTCGCTAACCGGGTGAAAAGCGCTTCATACTCAGTAACTGTCATGTTCCCCTGCTTAATGTTCTGTAACTGCCTGATTTTCTCATTAATGAAAGTGGGTGGATAAAATTTAAGATGAAACTCTTCAGAGAAGTCCTGCCAAGAAAGCTCTGTACCTCTCCTCTTTTCCTCCACACCACGCCACCACAACTCTACATCACCTGTCAAAAGATAGACTGAATGATTAATCTTTTTCTCTTCTGAAAGCTCCATCAGGCAAAAGACCTTCTCTATCTGTCTCAACCACTCATTAGCCTCTGCTGGATCTGTAGTACCACTGAATTCTGTACCACCAAGCTTCTTCACAAGCTCATAAGATCACATCAAATCCTTACTGCTGGTAGAAGTAGAAGCTCGCCTATCAGCCTTATACCTCTCCCTGGTCTCCAGAAACATCCTGTACATACGGGATGCTTCATCCACATGGTCACCACCACCTGGACCCAAGTACAGTGGATCAGGGCCAACATGGCTCTCAGCCTGATCATCACGATCAAAGCCTCTTTCTGCCATCTGCAATGATATAACATAATATTTCCTGTTAGAAAACTACAGATAGAAGAAAGACTCCTAAACCTTAATCCTATTGGTCTCTTATCATCCCCTGACTTGGACTCTGAGTAACTATGTACTCAACCTAAGCTCTGATACCAAAAGATGTCACGCCCCGATCTCACACTAACCACAGACCATGAGATTAGGGCGCGACGGAGGGATTAACACACACGCCAAACCATTCATCACTTTTAAAAAACATCTTAAAGACATTAAGAAGATAACCTGAGTTATGCTGTAAACTAAAGCCAAACAAACTGCAGAAGCATTTCTATTAAACTGACAAGAGATATATACAAAGTCTACAACAAATTACATTGTTTGACATAAAATAAGGCATAACAGGTGATTTACATCTTTATACACATTCCACATACACACTCTCTCTATCTCACCCACGCCATGTTCCAAGGATCGAGGGGAAAGGACTAAGAGATCTCTAACTAAACTAACTACATATACCTACTACAGACTAAGCGTTAGGATGAAAAGATCCTTCCGATTCCTGTTGCTGTTGTTGACCTGAAAATGTTTGAGTAGAGGGATGAGCCTACTCACTCAGTGAATAGCATTTCATTTAGCTATCACTAAACAACTCATCAGATAGATAAAATTAAATAAATGATAAGTGCAGTACTAACAGGGCAGTTCTAATGTCATAGCAGTTTTATAGATAACAATCTCATTTCTAAGCAACATCAGATATTTTAACAAATAAACAATTATAGAGAATTGGCACAAAAGTTCAAATCTCTTAACACATTAAATTTACTGTGATCCTATATGATTACATATTTATAATATTATTATGCCCTAATCATATGCAGTGTACTCTGTATATAAAGATCCGTAGAGAACTACGATCCCACCGTACAAGACTTAGCGACACACCCGGGAAATGCTAAGTCTGACGCCAGCCCTGTTCTGCCACAGGACCACAGGCTCTCCGGCCTGACTCATAGGCTCTCCGGCCTCAATGCACTACTCCGAGTGCTCTAGACTCCTCCTCTAACCTGAGTACACAGGCGGAGAGTCTCACGGGGTTACCTCCATGACTCCGCACGGATCTTGTTGCAATAACCCCTATTTTCTCCAGTGCCACCGTGACTCCGCACGGATTATTGTTGAACACTGCCTCTCTGTCCTCGTGCCACCATGACTCCACACGGTTAATGTTGCAACACAAGTTTCACCCCTAAGAAGCAGATCTCTCGAAGGGGTTCTACGGTGTTAGGGAACCTAAGTCTATTAACTGATTAACATATAAACATTTAAACAGGAATATCACATTTCGAACTTATTTCACATTCTAAATATCACTTGAAACCACATATATATCATTTGTCATCTTTAAACATAACTCAATATCACTTATTCAGATTCAATGCTAAACAACTGTCTTTAATCAGAAGATACATGCAACTGTAATACATAAAAATTCCATCATTTTCATCAATCATACTATGTATTTCAAGTTTCAATGAATCTATCATACACTATTGTATGTGCTACACTATTTAGGAGTTATACCAACTAATACTGAAGCAATTAAGCACTTAATATTGAGTTAAATAATGATTTCTGAATGAACTGCCACTCACAGCTCAGAAACTCGACCGATCACTACACAACTCGACCGATCAGCTACAAACTCGACCGATCAGCTACAAACTCGACCGATCAGCTACAAACTCGACCGATCAACCTGCTGTTCGGTTCCTGCTCAAGAAAACTCAACCGAATCACATATAACTCGACCGAACGGCGAACAGACTGAAAACCTAAACCGACCTGCTGATGTCGATTTCACTCGAATAAGCAGACAAGACTACGGATTTGTGCAGCAAATCACCTGCAAAAGATGCGTACACCCACGAACTAACTGTAGGAGAGGAGAAAAACAAACTAGGGCTGCTCTTCGCGCCCTTTCTTTCTCCTAGCCGCCGCTGCTTCTAGCGCAGCTCCTGCTGCAAGCGTAGCTCCGGCTACTTCTGGTTCAGCTGGCGAAGAAGAACGGTGAGGCGAGGATGGAGGGCCGCAGCTGCTGGCCAGAACCAAGCTAGGGCTCCAAATCATCTTCTCTCCCTGGTCTTTCTCTCTTTCCCTCTCACACGAAGAAGAGAAGAAACGCTCTGCGTTTCTCTCGTTTCTGATAAATGAAACGAGTAAAGGGGAAAGAAAGGATAAGAAGGAAAAACCTAGGGACCAAAACGTAAAGTCCGAGAACTTTTAAGAACTACAAACAGGTCCCTGAAAGCCCAAAAACATACAACTTTTGGCTCGAAAGTCGGTTTCAGATGATTTCTCTGGCAACGCCTCAAGCGCAAGATCTTACACATTTTAAGGGCTAGGATTCACACTACGCACATATCATATCTGTTTTAAATGTTATTAACAAAAGCAAGCTTATAAATTAGCAAAGCAGCTAAACACATGCTTAGCAGCATACTTACAGGGTAAGCTCAACATGGGTCGTAACAGTAACTCTAATGGTTGCCAAAAGTTTTTTGGCCCTAATGGTCGATAAGAATCCTAACCCTAGAAATTCCCAAGGACCTCTAACCCTAGAAGACTATGGGGATCCTAACCCTAGTGGTTGCAAATATTTCCTAACCTATGTGTTTGATGAGAGTTCCTGATCTATGTGGTTGCTATGTTTTCCTGATCTATGATCGATTGGTTTTCTGATCCTATGAGTATGGGTTATGAATTTGGTTGTATGAAATCAGATAGTGATGTTTAACCTTATGCATTCATGATATAATGGTAATGATAAGAATTAAGGCTTATCCTTGACTATTGTTTTGTAACTTCAATTCAATTCATCTTATTGAACCTAATCCTAATGCTAATAGGTGATAGGGGTTAATCATATTTAGCTTGCTTATGAGTTTAGTATGGTGAGGAAAAACTTTCTCTCTCTCTATGTTGTAATAAAACTAATATGCTTCCATATGAACATCATAATCTATTAAGTGTAATGCTAAGTTGAACACACATGTATGATGATGGTTGATGAGTCTTGTTAAGGCATGGAAAGATACTGAATTTCTTGCAAGGAACAATGTGAATGGTCTTATGACCTTTGAACATGGTTTTGTGCTTTAATTTAGGTTTGATACTCTTCATAATGTGACAAGGATTGATATCTTGTGATGATGTGATAAAAATTATACTTTGTACATTTTATATCTATAAATATTGAAATATACCCATGTTTTTGGTAAAATTCTTTTAGGGTTCGTATGTAACTTGATTGATGCAGCCTTATCTCACTTAATTGGCGTTAACTAATGAAGTGAAATCCTGATTACATAGTTCCCTTTGTATTAGATCCATTCTAGTGTCAGTATTTTCTAGATGGTGAAATGACTATTACTCTAATGGAAGCTTGAAGTCATATATTATTGAGTATATGCATGGTTTTGAGGATGGTTGCGGTCACACCTCGGTAGGAGAAAGGTCAAGGCCATATCTTATATGATTATGATTCAGTTTATGTGATGTGATTAAGGATAGATGTAGTTGTACCTCAGATAACATGATTTGTATACCCTGGTTACTAGTGTCGTGACCTATATACCAAGGGCGGACTAGGCTATTTTGTAGCTTCGCTATATATGTTATTGTGGATGACTCGTACTAATAGAGGGAGGATGAGATATTAGGATTCTAGATCTCCTATATCTTGTAAGCCACAACTTTGCCTTCCTGCATCAGCATACAGCCCAAACCTCTCCTGGAAGCATCACAGAACACTGTATAACCTTTGTCCACCTCTGAAAAAACCAACACTGGTGCTGAAGTCAACTTCCTCTTCAAGATCTGAAAACTTTTCTCACAGTTATCAGACCAAACAAACGGTGCATCCTTCCTTGTCAAGCATGTCAAGGGTGATGCTAGCACACTGAAGTTCTGTATAAACCTTCTGTAATAGCCTGCTAATCCCAAGAAACTTCTAATCTCAGTAGGAGTCTTAGGCCGTTCCCACTGAAGCACAGAATCAACTTTCTTAGGATCAATGCTAACTCCATCTCTTGAGATAACATGTCCAAGAAATGATACCTCAGCCAACCAGAACTCGCACTTGCTAAACTTAGCATACAGTTGATGTTGCCTCAACAACTGCAACACTACTCTCAGGTGTTGCTCATGCTGTACATCATCTCTGGAATAGATCAGGATATCATCTATAAAGACCACAATAAACTGATCTAGGAACGGTTTGAAAATCCGATTCATCATATCCATAAAGGCTGCTGGGGCATTGGTCAGCCCAAACGACATGACCAGAAACTCATAATGCCCATACCTGGTTCTGAAAGCTGTTTTGGGAATATCAGAAGCCTTTATTCTAAGCTGATGATATCCAGATCTCAAATCTATTTTAGAGAAGATCGTTGCTCCATGCAACTGATCAAAAAGATCATCTATTCTCGGCAAAGGATACTTGTTCTTAATAGTGATCTTGTTCAATTGCCTGTAATCTATACAGAGACGCATGGTACCATCCTTTTTCTTAACAAACAGGACTGGAGCACCCCATGGTGAAGAACTGGGTCTAATGAAACCCTTATCCAGTAATTCCTGCAACTGCACCTTGAGTTCCTTCAACTCTGCAGGTGCCATTCTATAAGCTGGCAGTGCTACTGGATGACTACCTGGATATACCTAAATCTCAAAATCAATGTCTCTGACAGGAGGTAAGCCTGGCAACTCTTCTAGAAAAACATCAGAAAACTCACGAACCACAGGCACATCATAAACACTGGCGGTACTCTTCTCTTCTTTAGTGTCAACCACATGAGCAAGGAACACTTCACATCCTTTCTGTAGCATCTTATCAGCTACAACAGCTGATACTATGCAAGTAGGAAGAACTTTCCTGTCTCCAGTAAAGACACAAGAAAATTCACCATGTTGAAAGGTAGCTTCCTTCTTCCAACAATCGAGTTGCACTCGATATGTCTCAAGACAATCCATACCCAAGATGACTTGAAAAGTATTGACATCCAGGGGTATGAGATAAGCAGCAAAGGTGTAACCTCCAAAAGATAACAAGCATCCGGGACAGAACTCAGTCAGAACTGTTGGTCCACCTAGTGGAACCCTCAACACTAACTCATCTACTAACCCTTGAGTTAACAAATCAAGTTCACCAACTAAAGAGCGTCGTATGAAAGAGTGAGTAGCACCCGGATCTATCAAAACTGAAACTGGTATACTATTAAACAAAAGCATTTCTCCTGTAACGACTTGTGAAGAGATTATACCTTCCTGAGGTGTCAAAGAGAAGAAACGTGCTGAAGCTCTCCCTCTGACATGCCGTCCTCTGTGACCACTCCTGCCACTAGGCACTCCACCACTTCTGGAACCAGAAGCCACAGAAGAACTCGGAACATCATGGTACTGAGGTTGGAAAGCTTGTGATGCTGTTTGTTGAAGCTGAGGACATTCCCTTTTGAGGTGTCCTACTTGTCCGCAGACAAAACAACTTGGACTCCAACACCGACCAGAATGTGGTTTTCCACATTTGTCACATGGCGGTATCCCTTGTCCCTAGGGACCTGTCACTGACATTGACAACCCAGAAGACTGTCCACTAGCGGCACTGCCCCATCTCCCTGGGTTGTATCCCCCTCTGCCTCTAGAAGAAGTAACATCCTCAGATCTCTGTCTGCTGAAACAGCTAAAGCCACGCCCAAGTTTAGAAAAGAAACCTCTACCTCCACCTCTATATCCACTACTGTACTGTCCTCTACTGAAATCTGCAGATCTCTTCTTAGACTCAGACACCTTGTCAGCATTCACAGATTCTTCAACCTGTCTAGCAGCCTCAACAAACTCACCAAAGTTCTCTCTGTTCCTTTTACTAGTAGCAGAAACTGTATGCCGAATTTCTGGCCTCAGCCCTTCTTGAAACCTTCTGCATCTTTCTATGTTATCGGGAACAAGCTGCGGACAGAAGTTCGCTAACCGGGTGAAAAGCGCTTCATACTCAGTAACTGTCATGTTCCCCTGCTTAATGTTCTGTAACTGCCTGATTTTCTCATTAATGAAAGTGGGTGGATAAAATTTAAGATGAAACTCTTCAGAGAAGTCCTGCCAAGAAAGCTCTATACCTCTCCTCTTTTCCTCCACACCACGCCACCACAACTCTGCATCGCCTGTCAAAAGATAGACTGCATGATTAATCTTTTTCTCTTCTGAAAGCTCCATCAGGCGAATGACCTTCTCTATCTGTCTCAACCACTCATCAGCCTCTGCTGGATCTGTAGTACCACTGAATTCTGTACCACCAAGCTTCTTCACAAGCTCATAAGATCGCATCAAATCCTTACTGCTGGTAGAAGTAGAAGCTCGCCTATTAGCCTTATACCTCTCCCTGGTCTCCAGAAACATCCTGTACATACGGGATGCTTCATCCACATGGTCACCACCACCTGGACCCAAGTACAGTGGATCAGGGCCAACATGGCTCTCAGCCTGATCATCACGATCAAAGCCTCTTTCTGCCATCTGCAATGATATAACATAATATTTCCTGTTAGAAAACTACAGATAGAAGAAAGACTCCTAAACCTTAATCCTATTGGTCTCTTATCATCCCCTGACTTGGACTCTGAGTAACTATGTACTCAACCTAAGCTCTGATACCAAAAGATGTCACGCCCCGATCTCACACTAACCACAGACCACGAGATTAGGGCGCGACGGAGGGATTAACACACACGCTAAACCATTCATCACTTTTAAAAAACATCTTAAAGACATTAAAAAGATAACCTGAGTTATGCTGTAAACTAAAGCCAAACAAACTGCAGAAGCATTTCTATTAAACTGATAAGAGATATATACAAAGTCTACAACAAATTACATTGTTTGACATAAAATAAGGCATAACAGGTAATTTACATCTTTATACACATTCCACATACGCACTCTCTCTATCTCACCCACACCATGTTCCAAGGATCGAGGGGAAAGGACTAAGAGACCTATAACTAAACTAACTACATATACCTTCTACAGACTAAGCATTAGGATGAAAAGATCCTTCTGATTCCTGTTGCTGTTGTTGAACTAAAAATGTTTGAGTAGAGGGATGATCCTACTCGCTCAGTGAATAGCATTTCATTTAGCTATCACTAAACAACTCATCATATAGATAAAATTAAATAAATGATAAGTGCAGTACTAATAGGGTAGTTCTAATGTCATAGCAGTTGTATAGATAACAATCTCATTTCTAAGCAACATCAGATATTTTAACAAATAAACAATTATAGAGAATTGGCACAAAAGTTCAAATCTCTTAACACATTAAATTTACTGTGATCCTATATGATTACATATTTATAATATTATTATGCCCTAATCATATGCAGTGTACTCTGCATATAAAGATTCGTAGAGAACTACGATCCCACCGTACAAGACTTAGCGACACACCCGGGAAATGCTAAGTCTGACGCCAGCCCTGTTCTGCCACAGGACCACAGGCTCTCTGGCCTGACTCATAGGCTCTCCGGCCTCAATGCACTACTCCGAGTGCTCTAGACTCCTCCTCTAACCTGAGTACACATGCGGAGAGTCTCACGGGGTTACCTCCATGACTCTGCACGGATCTTGTTACAATAACCCCTATTTTCTCCAGTGCCACCGTGACTCCGCACGGATTATTGTTGAACACTGCCTCTCTGTCCTCGTACCACCATGACTCCGCACGGTTAATGTTGCAACACAAGTTTCACCCCTAAGAAGCAGATCTCTCGAAGGGGTTCTACGGTGTTAGGGCACCTAAGTCTATTAACTGATTAACATATAAACATTTAAATAGGAATATCACATTTCAAACTTATTTCACATTCTAAATATCACTTGAAACCACATACATATCATTTGTCATCTTTAAACATAACTCAGTATCACTTATTCAGATTCAATGCTAAACAACTGTCTTTAATCAGCAGATACATGCAACTGTAATACATAAAAATTCCATCATTTTCATCAATCATACTATGTATTTCAAGTTTCAATGAATCTATCATACACTATTGTATGTGCTACACTGTTTAGGAGTTATACCAACTAATACTGAAGCAATTAAGCACTTAATATTGAGTTAAATAATGATTTCTGAATGAACTGCCACTCACAGCTCAAAAACATGACTGATTGGTCGGAAACTCGACCGATCACTGCACAACTCGACCGATCACTGCACAACTCGACCGATCAGCTACAAACTCGACCGATCAGCTACAAACTCGACCGATCAACCTGCTGTTCGGTTCCTGCTCAAGAAAACTCGACCGAATCACATATAACTCGACCGAACGGCGAACAGACTGAAAACCTAAACCGACCTGCTGATGTCGATTTCACTCGAATCAGCAGACAAGACTACGGATTTGTGCAGCAAATCACCTACAAAAGATGCGTACACCCACGAACTAACTGTAGGAGAGGAGAAAAACGAACTAGGGCTGCTCTTCGCGCTTTTCTTTCTCCTAGCCGCCGCTGCTGCTAGCGCAGCTCCTGCTGCAAGCGTAGCTCCGACTACTGCTGGTTTAGCTGGCGAAGAAGAACGGTGAGGCGAGGATGGAGGGCCGCAGCTGCTGGCCGGAACCAAGCTAGGGCTCCAAATCGTCTTCTCTCCATGGTCTTTCTCTCTTTCCCTCTCACGCAAAGAAGAGAAGAAACGCTCTGCGTTTCTCTCGTTTCTGATAAATGAAACGAGTAAAGGGGAAAGAAAGGATAAGAAGGAAAAACCTAGGGACCAAAACGTAAAGTCTGAGAACTTTTAAGAACTACAAACAGGTCCCTGAAAGCCCAAAAACATACAACTTTTGGCTCGAAAGTCGGTTTCAGATGATTTCTCTGGCAATGCCTCAAGCGCAAGATCTTACACGTTTTAAGGGCTAGGATTCACACTACACACATATCATATCTGTTTTAAATGTTATTCACAAAAGCAATCTTATAAATTAGCAAAGCAGCTAAACACATGCGTAGCACCATACTTACAGGGTAAGCTCAACATGGGTCGTAACAGTAACTCTAATGGTTGCCAAAAGTTTTTTGGCCCTAATGGTCGATAAGAATCCTAACCCTATCGATTCCCAAGGACCTCTAACCCTAGCGGACTATGAGGCTCCTAACCCTAGTGGTTGCAAATATTTCCTAACCTATGTGTTTGATGAGAGTTCCTGATCTATGTGGTTGCTATGTTTTCCTGATCTATGATCGATTGGTTTTCTGATCCTATGAGTATGGGTTATGAATTTGGTTGTATGAAATCAGATAGTGATGTTTAACCTTATGCATTCATGATCTAATGGTAATGATAAGAATTAAGGCTTATCCTTGACTATTGTTTTGTAACTTCAATTCAATTCATCTTATTGAACCTAACCCTAATGCTAATAGGTGATAGGGGTTAATCATATTTAGCTTGCTTATGAGTTTAGTATGGTGAGGAAAAACTTTCTCTCTCTCTATGTTGTAATAACACTAATATGCTTCCATATGAACATCATAATCTATTAAGTGTAATGCTAAGTTGAACACACATGTATGATGATGGTTGATGAGTCTTGTTATGGCATGGAAAGATACTGAATTTCTTGCAAGGAACAATGTGAATGGTCTTATGACCTTTGAACATGGTTTTGTGCTTTAATTTAGGTTTGATACTCTTCATAATGTGACAAGGATTGATATGTTGTGATGATGTGATAAAAATTATACTTTGTACATTTTATATCTATAAATATTGAAATATATCCATGTTTTTGGTAAAATTCTTTTAGGGTTCGTATGTAACTTGATTGATGCAGCCTTATCTCACTTAATTGGCGTTAACTAATGAAGTGAAATCCTGATTACATAGTTCCCTTTGTAGTAGATCCATTCTAGTGTCAGTATTTTCTAGATGGTGAAATAACTATTACTCTAATGGAAGCTTGAAGTCATATACTATTGAGTATATGCATGGTTTTGAGGATGGTTGCGGTCACACCTCGGTAGGAGAAAGGTCAAGGCCATATCTTATATGATTATGATTCAGTTTATGTGATGTGATTAAGGATAGATGTAGTTGTACCTCGGATAACATGATTTGTATACCCTGGTTACTAGTGTCGTGACCTATATACCAAGGGCGGACTAGGCTATTTTGCAGCTTGGCTATATATGTTATTGTGGATGACTCGTACTAATCGAGGGAGGATGAAATATTAGGATTCTAGATCTCCTATATCTTGTACGGAACTGATTTCGACTGAGCAATGGTTAGTTGGAGTTTGAGTGGTATACCTCAATGTCCCTAAAACTTAGCAACGTGCCGAGTGTAGTTTATTTGCTTAGGGTTAAGCATGATTCACATTGGTTGATAACACTTACCTTGTTTCTCATACTGCTTAGTTGTAATATTATGGGGCAAGAGAAATTAACTGTTAAAATGATGAGATTTTTACCTATTCCTTGTTGATCATGTTTGCTGCTATGCCTATCTGTTAAACTTGCTTAGTCTATGTAATATGCTTCTACCACTTAACTTGTTTAATAGTATAACCAACTAAAATCAATAATCATTGTTGAGAGTTATATCTCTCTCTGGGACGTTGGTCTCACCTTTTGGTTCAACACATCTTTTTAAGTGATTGTCAGTGACGTCGTCAGGATTGTTATGGTGAGGAAGAGAAGTAAGAGGAGCTATAGGAGTAGAAGGTTGGCTAGTAGTTAGTGTGTCCTAGCTAGAGCTGTCCTTGTACTCTTATGTCCGGGCAGGGAATGTTTTGTAGATGATATATATATATCAACTCGGGGTTTTGGCAGTATGTCGATGTTTTCATATGGCATGTATATATGGAACAATATCTTTTGCATACAGGTTGTGGCTGAGTCCACTGGTCATACATATAAATACCTGATATGATATGTGTTGATATGCAAGTTGTTGGACCCTTATGTAAATCGTTTTGAACATGATGGTATGTTTAATCAGTTTTAATTTACCATTTATGGTTATGTGGTTAATTAACAATTGATCGTGTGTTATGTTTTGAGTAATCTCATTTAGCATGACATTATTTAACATCAACACTTGAATCGGTCAGCTCAAAGTCCAATCAATCACTTTTATCCATTATTATTTAAATTGAATACCTAACACTTTAGCAATCAAGCTTGAACTATGATCATGAATAAAGTCCTATTCCAAGTGTATCCTATGTGAGTGACCCTATATGTTCCAAGTTAGGTTGCAATGAATGTCCAAAACTGATTTGTGACATCACAAGCGATGAGTAGTATCTAGAAAGACATCATTGCTACTCAAGTAATTGGAATGAGGGAGAATAACTTCAACCTACAATCTATGATTGGTGTTATAGTGATTGTATAGTGCCTTTGTCTCTGATATCTAGATTGAATGTGAGGAATGGAATCATCATCCTCTTAATCGTTGAATCCATGCTCCTTGAACTAGAGCAAAATGTCTAAGATATATGTAAGCACAATATCACATATTGAATCACACCAGCATGGATATGCATTTCTCAGTTTCAGTTATCAAGTGGCCATCATATCATACTCCTATAGGAGGGACAAATCCCATAGACATCACTCACAGTCATCCCCTTGTGCACAATGCACCGGAGAACCACCTTTATGGAAACCCTTATTTAAGGTCACGATTGATAATGTCAAAGTACACCGAATGACATGTGATGAGTGTAGTTATTTAGGTCTTAGAACCAAAATCACTACCATCACTATGAGAGATGACTCCGACTACCAATCATGGTTTCCATGTGTCATTCTCGAGGTGGGTCTGTCTGATAAGTTGTTCTCTTACAAGTATCTATATGTTTGGTTTGATATCACATATCATGACTAATGAGATTCTATCTTCAACCAACACACACTCTAGTGTTATGTGCTATTTATGTCCATTACCCTTCCATAATAACATCTGATTATGGACATAAAAAAATGTATATACTCTTAACAACCATATGATCTCATTGTTTAAGTCCTCAACCTGAATACATACATCATTGAGTAATATTTTTCTTTAGACATTTATCATGTTACATCATTATCTCATTATTGAATAAAACACAATAAAATGGAAGATTGCCTTTATTATTAATCAAATCATTTACAAGATATGGCATTACAATCATCATATGATTGGATCTCTAGGAATACATACCAACAGACTCACTTGTACTTAGAGCCAATCACCCATGAACTTAATCCCAAGTGATGTAATATAACCTTCATGCTTCTACTGTGGAAGTGCTTTTGTCAAGAGGTCAACCACATTGCTCTCAGTTGGTATTCTACAATTTCCACAACTCCTGGTTGTATGATTTCTTGTATGAGATGGAACTTCCTTTGTATATGCTTGGAACGCTAATGCGATGTGGGTTCCTTATATTGTGAAATAGCTCCATTGTTGTCATACTATACTCAATTGCATTATTGATCCTTGGAACCACCCCAAGTTCTGAGATGAACATCTTAATCAAAACAACCTTCTTTGCTGCATTGGATGCAACCATATACTCAACCTCTATTGTAGAATCTACAACTATCTCTTACTTGGATCTTTTCCATCATATAGATCTTTTATTAAGGAAAACACAAATCTAGACTGCAATTTATAATCATCTTTGTCAATTTGGAACCTTTCATTGGTGTAACTCCTTACACCTAACTCTTCCTCACTTTCATTAATAAGAAACTGGACCTTAGTTTTTCTGAAGTACTTAAGGATGTTCTTTATGGCAACCCAATGACTCGCACCAGGAACAAATTGATATTCTACTCTTCATGCTCAATGCATATGAGACATCAGGATGAGTGCATAAAATTACATATATGATATATCCAACTACATACACATTTAGATTCTTACTTATGCATTCCTGCTCTTCACAAGAACTGGTGCATTGGGCTTTAGAGAGGCTAATTCCATGAGACATGGGAAGATTCCCTCTCTTAGAGTCCTACACACTGAACCTCTTCAGCACTTTGTCAATGTATGTACTCTGGCTTAGGCCATGAAGCCTTCTAGATCTATCTCTATAGATCTTGGATCCTAAAATTTAGGATGATTTGCCTAAATCCTTCATAAAGAAGGTATTTTCCAACTAGTTCTTTACCATCTGTAAAGTAAGAATGTCATTCCCCAACAATTGTATGTCATCTACATACAATATGTAGAATACAATTATGCTCCCACTAAACTTCTTGTACACAAGGTTCATCTTCATACTGACTAAAGCCAAACTCTTTGACTACCTCGTCAAAATCAAGATTCCACAACAATTTGTGAGTCTCCTTGTTCCTCTTATACCTCTATAGGTTCAATGTTTTCTTTTTGGTCATGAATCCCTTTTAGTTCTACTGTCCTCCCACTGATTTCATTGGAAATAAATTCATTTTCAAGAAATACACCAGTCTTGGCAACAAATATTTTGTTGTTAGATGGAGTATAAAAGTAGTATCCCCTCATTTTTTGGGATATCTAACAAAATAACATTTATATAATTTGGGCCCAAGCTTTTCAGGAAACATTTGTTCTAAAAGGGCTACATGCATTAGAATGTATGAGTATTTATAGATTACCAGCCCTCTCACTATTTCCAGTGAAGGGAATCTTTGTCATCTTGCCCAAGAAACATGTTACGACCCCACCATCCGGTAACCCCCAATTAAGGGAGGCTGAGAGGTCGAAGCCGCACACATAATTTTCAGATCAAAGGTTCGACAATTAACCAAGAACAATTATTAATTTTAACAGACTAAACTGGAAAGCTGTAAGAAAATAAACTTTGCATACCTTTTGAAATTTTGGATTTCTAAACTTCTATCCATGTATAAATTCTAGTCTAACTAATCCTCCTTGTATTTTACTTCATGTATTTCACAATATGTTGATTTACTATTTGTCCTTTTGGCTTGTACCTAAAACGCCGACAAACAAAATGTCGGTCAGCCGAAGCTGGTATGTGGGGGAAACAATAATCTTGCAATTATTCATAATAATGTATTGCAGCCAATTACCACTTAACAAACAATTTTATATTTTAAATATAACTGCCTACTTTCCCTATCCTCTGTGTTGTCCCTGCCTACTTTCCCTTTAGTAGATCCCCATTAAACCCCTCATGGTCCCACCTATAGGTGAACTAGTTTCTAGGGTTGAGTCCCATGGTACTACTTGTAAGTAGCCCACTCCTTAACTCATGGCATGCTAAAGGGTCTCATGGCACTACACTTGGTAGCCCAGTTTCTAACCCACGATAACCTAGACCTTACTCTAGGTTACCCTTTTTTAACCTTTACAAGCCACAGAGGTTGATTTGGATCTAAGACAGTTATATATATATATATATATATATATATATATATATATATATATATATATATATATATATATATATATATATATATATATATCTTTATTGCCCGCGCGGGTAGCTACCAGCCCACCCTTCCGACCACTTTTTTTCAAAAAAAAAATTTGCAATTGTAGAGGACTATTTTGTCTAGCTCTCCAAAAAATTTTAGCCAAAAATAATATCATTTGCCCCTCCAAAATCAAAAAACCCGTCCATATATATATCTAATGTATATTTTGTACATAGTTACTCTTTTATTCGTGTAGTTACTTTCTGATCACCATAGTTACTTTTTTGACAACAGAGTTACTTTTTTGGCCAGGAGAGTTACTTTTTTGGCTGTCAGGTAGTGAAAAATCCAGGCTACCCGCGCGGGCAATGAATGAACGCCCTATATATATTCATGGTGATAATCGTAGTCACTTTATAGTTTCATGAAATCAAAGCATCCAACAGTTAATTTCAAGCAACCGATAAAACCTCGAAAATCCTCAAAAAACTAGCTCGGGATATTCATAAGCGTAACCACATACCTGTTCAGTAGATTTCTCAAGCTAATATCAATTCTAATTAAGAAAGCCATCCAAGCAAGTAGTTCAACCACACAATCAAGAATCCTGAAAAACACATGTACTTTATTTACTACACACTTTATCAAGATTCTTTCTATTCAACTTGAAATTGCTTCCTAAGGTTTCCGTATCCATTTTAGGGTTTCCTTTCCATTTAGGGTTTCACTTCATCTTTTATTATTCTAAACCCTAATTTTATACCATTACTCATAAACCCTAATTATCTCATCTATTCTTCAGTATTAAGGTTATCTTAACAACATATAACCCTATTTTTGGATTAAAGGCACCATTAACCATTAATTAAGTTCATTAAGCCTCTTTTACATTAAAGCTACTATTTTTATCCTTTTAATCCATGACAAGATCATTATACGCATTTATCATCAATTCAAAGTTCATTATAGTCTAATCACATATGAACTCGATTTGCCATAATTCTACGTTTTATTCATGAGAAAACTCTAATTACTACATTTAGGGTATTTATCCAAAATTAAGGGCTTTTGTATTCAAATATCTTAGAACCATCATTTAACAACACATTTTCACATTTTTCAAATTATATATGATCTTATCCTCTTTTACCCTAAATTAGGGTTTCTAAATGCTTAGTCATTCTCATATGGGGTAAAAACCCTAAATCATGCAATTTCACATCTAGACCAGGTTCGAATCTTACATTATCATTCAACAGGTCATTAATACTTAAATTAACCCATTAAGCATACTAGATTCAACCTTTAATCAAAAATAGGGTTTTTAACCTAACTTTAATGCACTTTTCATCAACTTATTGTACTTTTGCAATTAGGAACGGAATCAATCTTTAATATCATTTTTATTGGATTCCTCTCGTTCTCCTGATCAAAATTTATACATATATTATTCGTATTTATCCGAGCTACGGTTTATTAGATATGATTTTTGTAGGAACTCATTTACTTGAGCTAATAGTAGGCCGCCACGTCACCCTTGCCATGCAAAGCGATCGACTTTGGACATTTTGAAATGTCACTTATACCCTTGGTTAAGTAGATCAACTCTTCAACTCGTGGAGGGCAGAATGGTCCAATGCCTCCTCCTTCATCTCCTACCTCACACCAACTACCCTAGCCGCCGACAGCTGCTCTCCCGCGGCCTGCCTCATCTTCCTGGAGGCTCAAGGACCTCCGCAAGGCGGGCCCCTAGCTCCACCACACCTTGGCGCGTACGGGGCATCCCCAGGGTGCGGCCAGGATGGCTGCTCCCAAGCGCAACCAACCCATGTTTACTGCTGTGCCGGATGCACTTTTGCAGGCCTACAGCTGGAGCTGTGCGGAAGCCAAGGCATTGGGTTGATAGCCGATCATCTTAGGGTTTTCGTGGGAGCTTCCTGCCTCCAACATGACAACTCCACCACCCCCTAGTTGCTCTAAGGTCGTTCTACGCTCTTGGTTAGGGTTTTGGATGGAAACAAAGTAGAGAAAGAAAGAGATGCGTGGGATTTCTCTCCTGGACTCGGTCTAGGGCTCTTTCCTTTTATAGATGAAGGTAACAATGCCCTATGATGCTTGCTCACGAAGTAATAAGGTCTTTCCTTCTAGGAATTTGATTCCTTCATGAAAAAGCAAGCTTCTCTCTCATCATTATTCCTTTAAACATATTTTGTTATTTGGATATTAGGAATTCGAAATTACTCTCACCTATTCTCTTTATTCTTGGATTTTAACTTATTAGCCACGAAATTAAGTTTTCCTTAAGTAGAAAATACCACTTCTTTAACAATACCACAACATTCATTAATTGTATATTCACATTATCATCCTTTTTTTGACATTATTGGCATTTTCTCTTTCCTATCTCTTCATTGGGGCTCCTTGGATCCCAAGAAACTCCAAGATTTCGAAATTACTTTTTAAGGATACTTATTATCCTTCTAGATGCATCTAAATGCATTATTTCTCATTATCTTGTTTATTTCTTATTAAAATAACTCTTTTTGAGGTTTTCTCTTTATTTCTCTTTTATTTTCCTCATTGGCATTTCTTTTAACATTAGGAATCCTTGAGATATGAAAATCCATAAAGGATCACCCAATTATACCTTTTTTTCACTTGTTTTCCACATTTTACCATTGGTTTCAATTTATTTCTTAATAAAGAAATACTTAATTAATCTTTTCTTTTCTTATTGCCTTTTCTTTGCAACTTTGGACTCCTTGAAACCCAAGGAACCCAAGAGGCACGAAATCCCTCTTTGGATTTGACTTCTAGAGGTTTCCACAATTTTCTTTTCTCAAATATTCAATTATTCATTCACTAATTGAATTTTCTTATTATTTGGGCCCAATAGCCAATAAAGCCCACAAAACAATCATCAAGGCTATTGTAAATGAAATCCATGTCTTCAAAACAAATTATATCATTATTTGTTCAAATATCTTTAATATGAGAAATTACATTTCTAACCAAATGAACCCAAAAATTAGGGTTGTAACATCCTTCCCCTCTTATAAGAATTATATCCTCAAAATTCAATCAAGCAAACAAACAATTTAGGATAAGACTACTCCATGTCCATCATTGGCCCCTATGTGGCTTTACCTTACCCATGGCACTTCCAAAGAACGTTTATCATCACATATTTTTTTCTTTGAGTTCTTTCATCCTAGCATCTATAAACTGCACAGGGGACTCAGGCCGTTTCAGCCTCCCTTGGGGCTCACTAGGTTCATTGCTCAGAACATGGCCGGGGTACCTCTCATAGTGCTCTAAATTGGACACCTGGAACTCATCACACATTTATTTATCCTGAGGGGTAAGGTTAACCTTCTCCACCAATCCATCTCAATGGACCCATGTATCGGGGACTCAACTTTCTTAGCTATAGCTCAGAGGGGTCATATTTTCATGTCACATATTCCCCCACAGTGAACTGCATGTTAGTCTACTTTGCATCTGTTCACAACTCTCATCGTCTCTAGGCTCCTTTCAGCCATTGCACAATCAAAGCGACTTCATCTACACACACCGTGGTCCTTTTCTAACCATCATGTGGTCCTTTCACCAACATCATATTACTAAAGTGGTGACTGACACAACCTCCCTTACATAGCTTCTTTAAATCCCGATACTGGCTATGGGGGTTATCATCACAACTTATAGAAGACAAGAACTATCTCCATGTATCACCCTGAATGGGCACACATGATCTCATCAGACCTCTTAGTTTGGATCATACTAACCCTTAGTTAGGGGTGATGAACTATACTAACATCGAGTCCTTCATGTACCTACTTCCTCCTTACGGAAGTGAACCTTTAGGTCAAACTCAAGAACCTTTGAACTCGCATCATGGTGTTATTGAACCATCTCTCTGATGGGTAGTTCAACCAAATCTGTCCCTTGACAGAACTCTTTCTTTCTCATGTCATTTAGGTAAGGCGATCTACCATAACCCATATTGCATCTCGACCTTCCTTGGTCCAGGGGAGACTTACAACATCCATAGTGATGAACTCCCTTTCTCCTTTGGGAACTCTTTATCCTTTATATCAATGCATTGGGTTACTGGTGTTCGTCCTTCTCCCTCAGCTTGCATGGCCATATACCACATACAACTTTATCTTAAGCATCAAAAGTGCTATTGTCATTTACTATCTTTGAAGTATCACGGTGTATGGTGATCTTCAATCATGATTTCCTATATTGTCATGATTCCTCCAGCATTGATATCTCGGAAACCCTAAACCACTCTAATCAGGGTTTCATCACCTTCCTATCCAAAGTGGTGTATTTGAGGTTCTATCACCATCCTTTCATTATATCAATACACTGGGCTGATTAACTAAACAACCACTAACTTATTCAACAGATCTTGTTACATCTACGTGTTAGCCAAACATATCTTTTTTCTGGATCTTAGGATTAGCCTAGCAATCTCTTATAACTTCTAGCCAAACTAGTCAGATATATCTCAATCAGAGCATCCATTACCACTTCACATCCTTAGGTATTAGGTAATATTGATGACATACACCTCCATGTATTACACTTATTATCTCATTTCAGCTCCAAGTCTATCTTCATTGAGAAAACGTTGAGCTCATCCTCTTGTTTTTTTTTGAATTCAACCTTGTATCACTTGCAAATTCCACATAGCTCGTGTTCAAAACATCCTCACAAGATGATTACCTTAATACTCTTACTGTTTGTAACCCATCCATGTATTATTAACTCCACAAGGGTATGTTATCATCTCGGTCCTCATACCTCATAGCAACGTTCCAACTCACATCATCTTTTATCCTTGGTGTATGGCATGCGTATTATCCTATCTCTCACTCCCATAACAAGAGGAAATACCATCCTCCTTTTGAATTCCGATCCAAACTATCTTCTATTGTCTATTCCTATAATCAATCTCTCAATATAGGTAGAAATAGTAGTTCAAGCAAGAAAGAGATCAACCAAACTAGAAATCATAACCAGAAAGAGGAGATAGAACATAAAATGTACTAAATCTAAAATAAAACTACTTGCTTAAGGTAAAAGTACATAAACATGCCCAAAATGGGCTACATAGCCAAGAAGGAGCTCAACTAGCCATGGACAAGCATAGTTGGCACCGAACAAAGATGGAAGAACATCATTTGTATAGAAATAAAGGAGAATAGTAGAAGAAAGCAGAAGAAGAAGAGATTTATCCCATAGAGGAGAAGTGGCTCTCCCTCCTTGGCATCCATATAGGTCGGATCTCGTCCTTTAGGTCATCCTCCTTGATTGATCTCCTTTCTCTCTAGATCCGCTCTGAACAACAGCTTGGTGAGTGGTTGGAGATGAAAAATGATAGTGGATGGTAGGAAATGCGCGGAAATGGGTGGATGATGGTGGAAAATGGTGAAGGATGGAATAACAATGAAGAGATGGGTGTAGGGTGAGCACTTTGGCCTTTTCAGACCTCTAGAACCTCCCACGGGGCTCTAGGAACCTCCAAAATGTCAGAACCTCCCTTCAGGTGGAGAGGAGTGGGTATTTATAGGTGAAATGTTGGGGTGTTGATCTAGGTCGCAGTCCTACTCACCCCGGCCGCGGTGATGACCGCAGTCACAGTGCATCCCGTGGTTGTGATGGATGGAAGTCTAGCTGCTAAAAAAACCATGTGTTGGGGAGAAATCTTAGAGAATAGATGTCTTTTCAGGTTCAGTTCCTACAAGTCCCAAAGTTGGCTAGTTGAGAAACTTTATCTATGAAAAGATATAAATTACTAAAAGATGACAATCTAGGGTTATTTTGGGCACATTAAGGCTATAATGACACAAAACCATAAATAAATGCTTAGCATAGATGCCTAAATTTGGGTGTTATCAATGCGTTGTTCCTTAGATCCAGTCTCATACCTAGTGAAAGCCATGAGAACTCTTCAATCAGTGAGGTCCTTGAGGTGCAGCTCCACCACCTTGATAGGTGCCACATATCCAAAAGTTCAAGGTGTTGCACACCATATCTATATGCTGATTATTGCGAAGCTCCTTTGTCTTTAAATCAAGGATTTTGACTGGTGACTCAACATATGACAGATCATCTTTCAGTTCGAGAGGCTCATGATTCAGAATGTGACTGGGGTCTTTGACATAAGGCTTCAGATTAGATACATGAAAGACATTATGCATGGCACTATACTGAGGTGGCAAAGCAAGACGATAGGCACATTCTCCAACCCTTTCAACGATCTCGACGGGTCCCACATAATGAGGACTGAGCTTTCCCTTATTCTTGGACAAAGCTCGAATAGGTCGGATCTTCAGAAAGACATGATCACCTTCCTTGAACTGACGTTCTTGTCGGTGAGCATCTACATATGATTTCTGCCTATCCTGTACTCACTTCATTCTCTACCTGATTAGTGCAACTTTATCTGCATACAGCTGCATCTCCTCATATTTCATCAAGGTGTGTTCTCCAACATCGTCCCAATGTAATGGAGATCTGCACGGTCGGCCATAGAGAGCTTCGTATGGTGGCATCCCAATACTTGCCTGATAGCTATTATTATAGGCGAACTCAGCTAAAGGCAGGCAATGGTCCCACAAGCCTTCCCAGTCAAGCACACAAGCTCGTAGAAGATCCTCCAGAATCTGCACTATTCATTCTGACTGTCCATCTGTCTACGGATGATAAGCTGTACTGAAGTTCAACTTGGTGCCCAATTCTTCTTGAACCTATTTCCATAGCTTTGAGGTGAACTTCGAGTCCCGGTCTGAGATAATGGATGCCGGAACTCCATGTAGACGTACAATCTCCCTTATATAATGGTCGGCCAATTCAGAAACTTTTGCAGTAGTCTTCACAGGTAGAAAATGAGCTGACTTGGTGAGACGATCCACGACGACCCATGCATCATCGTATCCCTTCCTGGTTCTGGGTAGCCCTACCACGAAATCCATGGTGATGTGCTCCCATTTCCATTTTGTAATTTCAAGGGGTTGTAGTAGACCGCTTGGTCTCTGGTGTTCGGCCTTGATCATCTGACATGTCAGGCATCTGGACACGAATTCAGCAATATCATGCTTCATGCCTCTCCACCAAAATTGACGTTGCAGGTCTTTGTACATCTTCGTCGTGCCAGGATGGACTATGTACTTTGACCCATGTGCCCCACTGAGAATCTTCATGTTTTCAGCTGACTTCTCTAGAACCCACATACAGTTCTTGTATCGAAGACCACCATCAAGACCTATCGACAGATGTGATTGAGGCTTAGTCAGGAGAGAGGAGAGTTCTGCAAGCTCGGGGCTAGCTTTCTGTGCCTCCAGAAGTTCAAAATGTAGGTTGGATGTGATAGAGATGTTATTGATATGCATACGATCATCCATGAATTTTGGTCTCCACCTTGCTAGATCCTCCATGTTCCTTCATTCAGGTATGGACATGGATGCACAAATGACTCTTTTCCTGCTAAGAGCATCTGCAACTACATTGGCCTTACCTGGATGGTAGCCAATGGTGAAGTCATAGTTTTTATGAAACTTGTTGTTCATACAAACCAACATGAGGTTTTTGATGTCTATGACATCATTAGAATGCTTCAAGTACACATCCATTTCAGCCTTAGGTGCATATGGAGTAGACTTCACTAGCACTAGTGTTTCATGACATAGAGAGGACTTCTTAAAGTCCTGAACTAGTTACATAAGTTTATCTCGTTTAGATTGTGCTTCTCAAATACCGATCACAATGATTGTGCGTTCTCCATTTATATTGAGAAGAGTAACATTTTCACTTTGTAAAAAGATTGATAGGATTTTATAATATTGAAAATATTAATTAGGCCTTTTAATTAATTATCACTCCCACTATTTTCTTCAAATTGATGGCCCTGACTACCAATTTCAAAGATTGTAGCATACAATCTTCTAGTGAGCCAAGATCCAAAACAATTAAGTCAATACCCAACCAACATTAGCCCTCATGACAATAATTAAGGTAGGCAATGTTTGCCAATTGTATGTCATGAAATTCTTGAATAGATGGTATGTGAAATTCCTTTGCATTTTCAATCTCTATGCTTCTATAAACTTAATCCTATTGAGGTCACCTAGTTAGGTCTGACCCATAATCCAACACAATAAAATATTCACACTACTAGGGCATACCCACATATCTACCATCACACTTCCATGAGATAGAGGGAGTGTAACTTACGAAATTCTAGAATTTAGTCTTTTGACCCTCATTCCCATCTTTTCCTTTCATTTCTATCCTTATTGGCCTTTCTATTTAATTAGTGGAATTTATAGTGGTTTAGTGAACATTTATTCACTAATTGTACCAATATAAGGGTTTATGCACAAATACATCAGTGAAAGCTTAAGTACAATAATTAAGTTCTCTAAACCTTAATATAACTTTTTTATATGATTTGAAAACATCAAATGAGCCTAAGTTTCAAATTTGGTTCGATTTGGATGTTGTTTGTGCAAGTTATGCAATTTTAGGTACATTCTGGAATTTTATGCAATTTACCGAATTGGGAGGTTTTCTTTGCAAATTATCACCTGAATTTTAATCCTTAGATATTCCCTTACGATTCACGAGATTTTGAACCATGGGGCACCTAGTTGCACCTTGGTTTGAAGGTGTTACTTTCCAAGGGCATTATAGGGATTACCCTCTTTATAAATGTGCTTATTTTTAAAAGCTATCAACCAATGGTTTTTTTTGTTTGTTTGAAGGACGGTGGGGATGGCCTAGAAGTCTCTAGGGGATCTTATAACCGACATTTGATATTCAAGAAGAGTCAATGAGCTGTCCTCTTGCATGGCCATGAAGCCTTAGCCTAAGGACACATGGAAAGTCACATAGACACCTCATGCTTGGCCTTTCTTTATAAAGCCATGCCTACCCCTTCATTTCCCAATCCATGAAGAAATCCTCTCCTTATATTTCCCACAGGTTAGAGCATCATCCCTTCTATGTTTGTCCATGAAGTTGCTGTCCCAGGGTAAAAGAGGGTGCCTACCTTGGTGAAAAAGGCTCTTAGGGTTCCAAATTTCTCTATTTAGGATTTCTTAAGCTCCTCCTTGGTGATTTTGACCAAAACTAGTAAGAATCCTCCTTTCCTTCCCGGTTTTCATGTTGTTATTATTCCTCCCATCTTCTTCCAGGTCGGAACCATGACCTTCCATGGTAAAACTCCACCTAAGAACCCTAAAACATCTCATCTCCATGGTCTTTTGCTAGGGTTTGCACCTCTAAAGTGGAGAAGGTGATCTTTGCTCAAGAAAGGAGCTTGGCTTGGAGCAACCAGACCTTCTAATCTTGGAATCCTTTCTGTTTGAACCTTATTACCTTCCTAGAGGCAAGTTTTGTTAACCCCCTTCTCATATATTGCTTAGTACATGCTTAAAACTCATGCTTCTATGTTTAAAATCGATGATTTCCATCTCTTTTTACCATATTCTTATAGGGTTTTGGGTTCTTGCTATTTTACCTTCTCTAGAAGCTCTAGTTTGGTTACCTATGAAACTTCAAACCTGATCTTGGGTCAAATGGTTTTTTCTCCCTCTCCCTCTCTCTTTAATTATCTCGATCGGTTTGATGATGTGGCAATTTCCTATTGGTCAGTATTAAAAAATTCATATCTTCTAAACAACTTATCCAAATTTGACAAATAAATATGTTTTGTAATTGGAAAATTGATCTCTATCTAATAAAAATATTTTCAAGGTCTGATTTTATGGTTTGACGAAGGGTGATTTTTGTAAAATGAATTTAATAAAATCCATAAAAATTACATCTCAATCATCATAACTCCAAAATTAACATAAAAATATGTTTTCTTCATCAAGAGAACCTAATAAGTTCATTGGTGATATTTTCAAAATCTAAATTTGAGTTTTGCTAAAATGTTCCGAAATTAGGGTTTCTATACGTTAATGTGCACTATGTACTCTAATACATGTTAATACATTGAAAATAGCAAAGTGGAACTTGGACTCAATTAAAGTTGTAAAAGTTAGTAGTTGATATCAGTAAGAGAGATATGTGCATTCCTTACACAATATGTTGGGATAATTGCAGCTAAACCCTAGATTTCCCTAATGAGGCTTAAATGAACCCTAAATATTCTATTCTTGAATCCTAATGTTGTTCATTCCTCAAATTAGATTATAATTTCTTCTTGTTTGGGTCTTATACCCCACTGCCATGCTTATTGAATATTATGACTGCTCTTTCCATTACTACTTTTCTATCATGTGGATTTATGTTCTATTTAATTTAAAGTAGCGGTACTTATGTACAACCACCCACAAAGGGCATGTAAATAATCAACCTGGGGAATGTCTTATTCTCCCCATAATATTGTAGGTGACTGGGAATGTCTTATTCTCCCCTCACCTAAGGTTAGAGGTCTGGTAGGTGCCTCAACCCTACTTAGTTAGGTAGACATAATTTTCTTACATGCAAATCCTTTTTAATATAATTGTTAGTGGCAAGTTTCTTTTGAATATAGCCTCATACTCTTGTTTTATTCATCTTATGATGAAATCTTAGCCTTTACTTTCATGTTATTTCCTTATCTTTTATTCTTATTCATTATTTGACACATACCTTGCATTTCTCTCTCTTGCTGGGTGATTTCCCAACCACCCAGGTTTAGATCGAGGTGTTGAACATGACCAAGAAGAACATAGCTTCCAACATGGACCTAGCTCTTGGAGATGTTTCTTTGAGACAAGATTGTAGTAGTCTATACTTCCCTCTATCTAGATCCTGATTGTGTGTCTTGATGTAAACCCTAATGGGAGAATTTGATGTATTTTTATAAACCTTTTATGAAATTGAATATAGTCAGTTATTTTTTATTCCGCCACTTTCTAATGGTCTTTTGTATACCAATGTTTAATACATTTGGAAAATTTATGCCCATTCCATCATACCTATGAGAGGGTTTGGAATGGATGTCAATTCTTCAAATTTTTAGTAAAGAGGTGATTTCACTCTTTTACAACATGGTATCAGAGGAATAATTTATATGTTCAAACCCTAATGAATAGCTAATGCACATAATATGAGTAACTCACATATTAATCTTAATGGATACGCATGGTGTTGCCCATGTCATAAACTAATAAACCCTAATGAAATAACAAGTAAGATAATCGTAACCTAATCTTGGACTTAATACATGTTAAGTAAAACATAATGATCATATTAACCTGAACCCTAAGTTGTAATAATCTAACCTTAACATATACATCCTTAATGCCTTTCATGATACATTAATGACATTAGGTGCCATAATCAGTTAACATACTTTGATACACATAAATGATATATATAATAATCTAATCACATATTAATAAAGTCATCAATATGAAATGCATGGTATGTTACCTTGTTATCTAATACACACACGATTAGTCACTTAATGTGAATCAATTTGTAACATGTCCCACCTTGATCACTAAAATACATATAATGACTTCAATATGGATAAGTAGTAACTGATTCACATAAAAGTGCATAATCAATCATAAGAATTGAATAAATATGAAGAAATGATTAATGTTGACATTAATGTGAATAAGAAAGTTAATGTGACAATGTTAAATATAGACATAAGTGATTAATGTGACATTATCTGGATTACTTGTAAAAAGTTGGATAAAATGTATTAATTCATGCAAAACAATTTGTTATAATTCAATATGTTGATAATTGAGACTAAATCCAATTATTAAGGATAATAATCAAGTATATTGATAATTGAGTAAACTCTAATTGCCTTAAAACTCATAATGAGGTAAATAAGAAATATATATGGTGTCAAGCATAATAATCAAATATAACTCTTTTTGAAACAAAGTAAATATGACATGACACAATTAAAAGAATAATAATGATAATGTGATATCTTAATAAATATAATCTTAATAAGCCAAAAATGGAAATAATGTTAAATCTCCTAAAAAGAATATCTAAATAATGGAACCTAGGTATTCCTTGAGAATCTAACCTATGTCGAGATGCTTGTGGAGTATATGTTGATGAGTAATTTGGTGGAAGTTAAGGTCTGAGAAATAACCTGAAGTTTTGTGATGAGATGTTGCACACTCACCCTTCCCTTCTTTCTTGTGATTTCGGGGACGAAATCCTCTAAGGGGTCGTGTTATAACATACCAAATTTTGAAATTTTATCTTTTGGCCCTATTTCCCATCTTTTCCTTTCATTTCTATCCTTATTGGCCTTTCTATTTAATTAGTGGAATTTATAGTGGTTTAGTGAACATTTATTCACTAATTGTACCAATATAAGGGTTTATGCACAAATACCTCAGTAAAGGCTTAATTACCATAATTACGTGCTCTAAACCTTAATCTAACTTTTTGATATTATTCTAAAACATAAAATGAGACATAGTTTCAAATTTGGTTCGATTTGGATGTTGTTTATGCAAGTTATGCAATTTTAGGTACATTCTGGACTTTGATGCAATTTACCCAATTGGGAGGTTTTATTTGCAAATTATCACCAGAATTTTAATCCTTAGATATTACCTTACCATTCATGATATTTTTAACCATGGGACACCTAGTTTCACCTTTGTTTGAAGGTGTTTCTCTGCAAGGGCATTATAGGGATTACCCTCTTTACAAATGTGCTTATCTTTAAAAGCTATCAACCAATGGGGTTATTTCTTTGTTTGAAGGACGATGGGGATGGTCTAGAAGGCTCTAGGGGATCTTAGGACCGACTTTTGATATTCAAGAAGAGTCCATGAGATGTCCTCTTGCATGGCCATGAAGCCTTAGCCTAAGGACACATGGAAAGTCACATAGACACCTCATACTTGCCCCCTTCTTTATAAAGCCATGCCTACCCATTCCCACCTCCCAATCCAAGAAGCAATCCTCTCCTTATCTTTCCCACAACTTATAGCATCGTCCCTTATATGTTTGGCTATGAAGTTGCTGTCCCAAGGTAAAAGAGGGTGCCTACCTTGGTGAAGAAGGCTCCTAAGGTTCCAAATTTCTCTATTTAGGATTTCTTAAGCTCCTCCTTGGTGATTTCAACCAAAACTAGTAAATTTCCTCCTTTCCTTCCCTATTTTCATGCTGTTAGTATCCATCCCACCTTCGTCCAGGTCGGAACCATGATCTTCCATGGTAAAACTCCACCTAGAACCCTAAAACATCTCATCTCCATGCTCTTTTGCTAGGGTTTGCATCTCTAAAGTGGAGAAGGTGATCTTTGCTCAAGAAAGGAGCTTGGATTGGAGCAACCAGACCTTCTAATCTTGGGATCCTTTCTGTTTGGACTTATTAGCATCCTAGAGGCAAGTTTTTTAACCCCCTTCTCATATATTGCTTAGTACATGCTTAAAACTCATGCTTCTATGTTGAAAATCGATGATTTCCATCTCTTTTTACCATGTTCTTCTAGGGTTTTGGTTTCTTGTTGTTTTACCTTCTCTATAAGCTATAGTTTGGTTACCTATGCAACTTCAAACCTGATATTGGGTCAAATGGTGTTTTCCCCCTCTCCCTCTCTCTTTAATTATCTCGATCGGTTTGATGATGCGACAATTTCCTATTGGTTAGTATTGAAAAATTATATCTTCTAAACCGCTTACCCAAATTTGACAAATAAATATGTTTTGGAATTGGAAAATTGATCTCTATCTAATAAAAATATTTTAAAGGTCTAATTTTATGGTTTGACGAAGGGTGATTTTTGTAAAATGAATTTAATGCATAAAATCCATAAAAAATACATTTTAATTATCATAAATCCAAAATTAACATAAAAATATGTTTTCTTGATTAGGAGAACTTAATAAGTTTATTGGTGATGTTTTAATAGTCATAATCTGAGTTTTTCAAAAAAGATATAAAATTAGGGTTTCTATACATTAATGTGCACTATGTACTCTAATACCTGTTAATACATTGAAAATAGGAAAAGTGGAACTTGGACTCAATTAAAGTGGTGAAAGTTCATAATTAATATTAGTAAGAGAGGTATGTGCATTCCTTACACCTTATGTTGGGATAATTGTAGACAAACCCTATATTTCCCTAATGAGGCTTAAATGAACCCTAAATATTCTATTCTTGAATTCTAATGTTCACTACAAAAATGTTACATTTCACGACATTAAATTTTAGCATTTTTTAAACAAGTTGCTAGTAATCCAATTTGCATACCCACACAGGTTTTTTTATCACCACATTATCCCAACTGCCTCTCTCTGTCACACATTCTCTTTCCCCTTTCCCCTTCTCTCATGCATTCCCTCTCTCACGCTCCACCAATGACGCCGACCCCCCTACTCCCATCCTTGTGCTCTTTTCACTCCCCCGACGATCCCCCTGCCCCGATGTATCCTATCCTGGCACTCTTTGCGCTCCACTGCGCACGCCGTTCGTAGATATAGATCTCCTAGATGCGTGCAATCTGCTTCTTCTAGTCTCTACGCATGCTCTCCACTCATGCCAAATTCCTCTCTCACGATCTCCCCCCTCTTCAAGTGCTGGTGCAAAGGGTACGAGAATAGGTTGACAGTGCCTGGCTACAGGTTCAGCTGCAACGATGACTCAATCAAGCCAGACTGTGGCTCCCACTATTGGTTTTACTGCGGCGACGGGTCCATCAGACCTGAATGCGGCCCTAAATCTGGATGCGGTTGGCCGGGCTGATAATTGGACTTCTATCTGAAGGTACACAATCTCCCCCCTCTAATAATTGGCCACTGAGCCCTACCCCATCATGCCCCCTACTTCTCACCCTCTTCTCCCCCAGATCCCTCAGTCTCTCCCTCTCGCCATTTTCTCCTTGCCCACCACACTCGCGATCTTTTGTTCTCTGTTAGCACCTAACAACGAGAACAACTGGATAGGAGGTGCCATATGGGCCGAGCCGTGCTAGTAAACAAAACATAGTAGAGGTGGGGAGCTACGATGAAGATTGTTGATCCCATGCCATTCATTTACTGAATTTGTGTTCTTAGATTTACTTTCTTCTAAAGCACGCCTAAACATCAAACAAGTTCATCTTCTGCAAATATTTCTTCCTAGTTTTCTTATTACAAAAATTATATAACTAGAGTATCCTCTTACAAATCCTCTCTTCATTTTTGATGCCCTTGATCCTTCCACTACATTTCACATCTTAGAGGTTGGCAATCTTCATCATCACATAGTATATACTACATTGGTCTTTCAATTGTAATTTTGGGCTTCAATTCTTGTGGTCTTGAAGTAACACTCACTAATTCTTTCATGGATCGTTCAACCATTTGGTAAAAACTCTATTTACCAACCACATTTTAGTTTACTTTTAGTTTAAATGTCTTGTTAGATTGATTTTATCCAGAAAAATTCTAGTTTGGACATATTGGGATGCCCTTTCCTGCATTTGTTTGTGATATGACTGGATGTGGGTTTATCTCTAGAAATTAGACATGCTTCTTAGGTAGTTTTATGCCCTCTGATCGATTTCACATAGTATTCATAGTTCATGTTTCTCACGACAATTATGTGAGATATTTTGAGGGTATTTGGTATTAGTATGTTAAATGTAATTTTATTATTTTTCAATCTGTTCAGAATGGTTTATTCCACATTGCAGGACTGGAGAGACTATTCTCTTTTCTAAAGCACACATAGAGATAGAAACATGTTCACAAATCAAAATCAACTACTTACAAAAAAATTTAGCAGTCTTGTACAATCCTTGCTTCATTTTTATGATGGCCTTGATCGTTCCACCAACTTTTCACATCATAGGGATTGGTAATCTGTGGTCACATAGTATACACCACATTGGTCTTTCAACTGTAGACTGGCTTCATTTCCTTATTGTTGTGAAGTATTCTACATGAATTCTTGCATTTATCAGTCAACTATTATGAAACCACCATATTAATATTAATGTATTACATGCAATAAAAAGATGACACTTTCTTAATCTACAGTCAAAGAAACACAACAATCTAATTATTCAAAAGTTTGTATTTCCAACCTGAGTAGATCAATTCCCATGGTTCTGTAGTCTATCAGTATAGAAGCCCTTAAGAGCTGAACCTAAATTGTAGCGGTCTTCATTCTCATTGTATATATGTAGGAGCAACACAATCCTCTTCTTTACTTAAAATACCATTCTCATTATAATAATTCTTGTACAATATTTTGGTTCTCCATCATATCGTTCATTTACAACAGTACTTGCACAACTAACATAATGTTCATGCTTAGCTAAATCATGGGCCATCGTATTAGTTTCTCAAAAAATGTGGGTGAAAGATATGCTACTAAATGAGGAATGAGCTTGTAGTTGGCATAAAAATATTTCATAGTAGGGATGCGACCCCTTTCTTTTCCATGGTAATAGTTGATCACGATGGCCACATCAGATTCAACAAGTAAATATCTGAAATCTTTTGTAGTAGAAATTTGGATGGCTAAAAGGATCGTTTTAGCTTCAGCCTAAACCACATTCAAAGTGCTTGGAATGTATTTCACATCCATGAGGATTGTTTCTCCCAAGTTGTTCCTAAAAATTTTCATCCAGTCCTGTCATGTTGTTCAACACAATGAATTATAGATGTGAAATATCTGGTTTAGCCTGAACGGCTAGTATGACTCATTAGTATGTAGGATTTTTCCTCCTGGTCTATGGCTTCAAAACATTTAGGAGCAGGCTGCATGTTAGAATGGACAATGTGCTTATTTGAATTGGACATTAAATTGTTATTATTTCTTAAAGCCATAGAGACATAATTTATTATATTACATATTCAATGATCTTCCTCTCCCAATCAAACATCTTCTCACACTACAACAAACAATGGATTCCAGGACACTTTTCTGCGGCATATTTGGTTAGTAGTGCCACAAGATCTCTCCCGCTCCTGGTTCCTCATCATACAGACTGCAAAATATTTATTTTATTTTATAATTATCCTCAAAACCAGCCGCCAAAGTTAACATCTCGATAGTTGATTCTGCACACAATTCTTAACTCCATTGTACATGTTGTACCTGTAGTCACTGTGTGGAATGATGAAGCCGCTGCCTTTATGTTCATGTTCTGATCGGTGTTATTTATGTATAGGTGGTTGTCAATTTGTTTTGATTAGGCTGAAAAATAAATGCCTACCCAATGCTGTCTTTTTCACAAGAATGTTCACAGTCACATGAAGTCAAGTCATTTTTGTTGTTTCTTCTAAGCTTTTCTGTGCCGATCAAAATAATATTGTCTTCAAGTCTAGGCATGAAAAAACATCTTTTACATCTGCATTCATCTACCGATCCTAGGTTTCATCTGAACGTATGATAGGAAACAAAATGACCAATCCCTTGCATCTACCTTCCTGTCTTTGTCCTTCTCATATCTTTTCTTCGTCCTTTCCAACAAACCAAACAGGGACTCATTGTATGTGGATTATTCAACATGTAGTAATCATTCACATGTTTTGGAAATGATAATGATGTTTTGGTACCTTTTTCTTGATAGGCTGATGGTGATTTTACTTTTTCTTTAACTAGAGCTGATCACTTCTATTCGTTGACTGAAAAAGGCAAGTACATGCTGACCTCGACTTGGGACACAATATATTTATTGATTCAGTTTTAGATTTATATTTATAGTTTTGTTAAAATAAATCATGGATGGATGAGAAAGATTGTTAATGTTGTCTTTGGTCAAAAATGTTTCTAACATTATGTGTTCTATTTGTAACATGTGTGATAGGCCAATACTAAATTTTGTTGTTGTTGTCTATACATGTATGATACGTTCTATCGTACTGATGCTCAAACTATTCAATCAAAATAATTCATTGGGCTTCTACTTGAAGGTACACATTTCCAATACCCAAAAACAAAGCATGTCTCTATCTTGATATTTTGATGTTTATCTTTACTAAGATTATTAATCTGATTCTGAATGTAGATTTGTATGTTTGTTCTTCTTTATTGGTACAAAAAAAAACATGCAAGTCCAATGTTTTTAAATGTGTCAATTTTAGTAACATAATCATAGTCTTAAGTATTCTTGATTGCTTGTCAGTTGAAAACTATCATAATTATCTTGGACTTGTATGGGATAAGGCGTCTGTTGAATTGATCGGCTTTCCAATCTTATTATTATTCTCAATAAGAAATCTAGAACGTTGTCACCGATAAATTTAATACAAGACTATCACATTCGTCTCCTTGATTACATTAGGGACTCAATCTGTGAAAAAATCATCGGTGGAAGTTCTTGCCAAGCTTGAGTTACTCCTCATACTGATTTTTCTTAGTTACATTTCAATTTATTTTTATTCCCATTTAAAAGACATAAACAATCATCATTCATATATATCTTGATGTCACCCATGCTACTAAAAGCATTCAATTGATTTATGGCTTGACACATCTCTATATTAACATTATTTTCCTTAGAAGGAAATGTGTGCACTTGCCATTGTCCACTTCTCCTTAAACCATACTAGGCTGGTTGCTTCCTTTTACTTGGTATCCCTTTTACTACGATGGTTAGACCCTTATAAGGATTAAAATAGTTAACTTTGTTTAATAAAAAAATAGAATATGATTTATAAGGAGTCAATACATTAGCGATCTAGACTAATTTTCTAGAGCTATCAATGCTTCTTCCGATTACAACTTCATATGTTGAAAAAGTGTCTTCATGATGTAAATACTAAATGTTGTCTATAATATAATGAATTCTGAAAAACTCAAAGATGATTTGATGACCTAGGTTAAAAGATGGAGGTTATTATGCAGAGAATAACAAATATGCCGCCTTGAAAAGCTTTATTGCACCATATTTTTTTAAGAAAACACATTCTTACACAACTCGTTATGTATGTCTCAATCACTAATATAAAATATATTTATCAAAAAAATTATAGGCTAGTAACATTGTGGCTCTGGAAAACTATATTTATATTTTGTGTTTTACTCATTTAAAAATCCTACCACCTACTAGGATTTGGTGGTTCCCTCGAGTTCGACCATATCTCCTTCTTTCTTGCCTTTCTAATATTATTTATTTAAATGATTCATAAGATGCCATACTTCTAGGAAGCTACTATTTCAATTTAATTGGTTTGTTTTTCATTTCCACAAACTATTCTTGAGATGAATTTTCTACTAAACTACTGATTTCTACCATAAAAAATCATCTATATTTGGTTAAAGCAAAATGATATGTCCTTATTTTTCAACCGAGCTTCAATAATTTTATTTTTGTCATTATTTTCTCATTTATATCTTTGTTACTTGTTACATGATAGTCTTTATAAGCAATTGGTTTTTTTTTTCCACTTAATATTTGGGTCCATCGAATCTATCCTAAAACTAGTCATCCAAACTGTTGATGAATTTACTTTAATTCTTATACATAGATGCAAAAAGGAATATTGATCAACTATTATTTGAAATATTTCTAGAATATATCTAGAAGAAGAGGAAAGAGCTACCCACTTTGAATTTTATGTAAAGGCATAGCATTTTTTCTCTTCTTTATATTTCATTGTACTTGTTTGATTTTTTGTCATATACAATAACATAATAATAGGGTTTTTTTCATGATTCTTCTAGTTAAACATTAATTTTTGAAAAATGGATTCTGAACTTTTATATATATTAGCAATCTTTGTATAATTTCCATGAATAAGTGTAACCCACCATTCTAAAAAAACTTTACCTTGAGACAAAAATCTCTTGAGTTGGTTATCCACACTAGGAAGCATACAAGTGTATATTATTTGTAATAAGTAATAAATATTTAACTAAGCATATGTATATGAAAAAATATTATAGTAGGATATGAAGCTATCTAGCCATATTTTGGCATTATTTAGTTTTTTCTGGAGACAACTATACTGTAGAATTGTAATTAAAGAAATATATGATAAAATCTGAAAATAAATTTGAAAATATGACAAATATGTTGGTAATGTTTATACTCGTAATACTCCAAAGATGTGGAAGCACCCCACCCTTCTACTTTAATACTAAATATAGAATAAATAAATATTAATGTTCCAATTTTAGAATCCAATTAAGAAGCTTTCCGGGCATATTTATGCATTTTTATTTACTTTATCAGGAAACAACTATACTTAAAATTGTAATTTGAGAAATAGATAATAAAATCACAAAATAAATAATAAAACATAACAAATATGTAGGATTCCGTCAGCGTGTTTTACAATCACAATCCTTTTCTCATTTTGCTTTCCCCCCTCTACTTTACTATGGTGATAATGGTGCGATGTTTTATGTTTATCTGTAATCCATTTTGCTTTTAATGGTTGTGATTGCCTGCTGTACAATTAGATTTAGAGTACTTAATTTTCTAATGATGAACAGTTGGGTTGGAATAGTGATGTCCACTACTTTAATGCCAATGATGGCCATTTCAAATGCAACTTTTAATTTCTCATGCTTTTATTCACAACACTAATTTATTTAACCACACAGTTATCAATTTAAATAATACTTTATAAGTTAGTGATCAGTTTCTTTTGTTCTTTGTACAGTCTGGGAGAGAGGACATTTGATTGCTATTGTAATCATTATATTTATTTTTTCCTTGGAAGCACATTCACTACCTAGAGAAGAGGTAGACATCATTCATCATCCTCATATATGAATATATCTTAATGTGCATATTAGTTAGCTATCTCATTTATAATGGAGTGAAAGATCATATGATTGAATTTTTTTGAATTTGTTTATCTAAGAAATATATAGTGAAATATTTTTGTTTGTGATGAATCTGAATCTTCACCATTGATAAATCTTTCAACAAAATCAAATTTCATCCTTTATTGACAACTTATTTCCTAAAGTTGATATCCATAGTGTTCTAGTGCTTTACAAATTTGGAATCAGTCATGACTAAGACACAATGACGTACTCATGGTGTCGTTAGAGATATTTTTACAACTACAAATTATAACTATGAAATTTGTATCTATGTGCTATGCGGTAGTGATTTTAAATTATCATACATGCTTAAATAATTATGTGATTTACCAATTATACACTAACCAATGATAACTAGTCATACAACTCATTAAATATTATCTAATTGAATATTTCTGAAATTATAATAAATTACTAACCTAAAAAAATACTGAAGGACAAATTTCACTATGTCATATGATACCAATGAGCACATATAATAAGTTCTAAAAATTTTGAAATACACTACAACACGGCTATGCAATATAGTAAATAAAGAAGAAGAAAACTTCTTTTGGAAATAAGAGATATGCAGCTACAAAAGAGCCAACAGAACTCTACATAAAGTCAACATCTTTCTCCAAGATTTATTGTTTTCTTTCTAGGGTAAAAACCCCTTATAAATGACATTCTCGTAAGAGAATAATTGATTAGTAATACAAGTGACAACTATCAGAATATACATTGAATTTGTATCCTTTTAAATCATACATGGGTGTGACATATCTAGAGCTGATGTGCACTTTGAAGTCAAAGTTTTATTTCTTTGAATTTATGATCCATCACATTCAAATGTGTGTTTCTCCAATGTCTAGTACTTGATATGAAATATAAATGATCCAAAGATGATATAGAATCATGATGATCACAGTCCAAATCATTTGAGACACAATATGTGTTGTAAGAACCCTCTCCTAACTTGGGAAGAGAAATAGTAGGCCTACGGAAATGCAAACATATATACAATCTCAGAGATTTTATATTTGAGTATACTAAAATTTAATTGACCGTAGATCAGATTTATTTCCTGGAAAGAATAAGATGGAGTAGTTGTAGGCTCTGCAAAGACTTGCTTTGGATTTATTCTCTCTTCGGATATGACAACATGTGATATGTAGAGAGGGGATGTTGTGTAGGTCATAACTCGTGTAGCTAGGTTCTTCCTACTTTCCTCCTCTAGTTTGACCAAAAATGCACCTGATTTTCCCTAATCAAACCTGATTAGGTACCAAATAAGATCTATTTTTTTCTTGTACTAAATCCTATGCGAGACATTATATTTAGTCAAACCTAATTTGGTATAATTAATATCTAATTTATTTTGTATGTGTTTCTAGGCATTTTTCATAAAGATATAGTCTAATTTAACACATAAATAATTAAATATATTCAAATATATACACTACTTTGTACATTTCTTTCAGATACCCTAAATCTTAATCAATAATAACGTGAACTATATCACACCTCACATGATCCACAATAACCAAAATTTCCCTAATTTGTGTATTTTGTAGTAAATTAAACCTAATTGTACCTAAATCAGACTTAATTTTACATAATATGACCTAAGCAGAGTTAACTTCTCCTAATTTTTTCTATATTGGCTGAAATGAGACTAATTTAGAACGAAGTTAACCTAATTTTCCTTATTTATGTCTAAGTCAGACTTAATTTTCCGTAACATGACCTAAGCATTTCTAGCTTTCCTTGATCTGCCCCATATTCATGTAATGTGAGACCTAATTTTGGTAAAATTAGACATAATTTGCCCACAACAAACCTATTTTACCAAACTATAAGTGTTTGATCAAAATTACACCTTATTTTCCATAAATAGACATAAGTTTCCCTATTTAGACCTAATTTGTCTTAAATCAGATCTATTTCCACCTTTGAGTAGCCTATTTTCTACCTAGATAAAATTTCTAAGAGATTTTAATAGGTAGTTCATTCAATAATATATGATATTTGTATTTGCTGCAATATAATATATGATTGATTATATATTATGAATTTTTTCTCTAATAAAAATTCTCCCTATTCAATTTAGTGGCTTATGATTTTGATTTTTAAGCATTGCATGGTTTATAATGAAAATGAGATCCATTCAACCCATGGAATTGAGTGAGTGTTATTTAAAATTTGTACATGTTTGAATACACATGAAAGTTTGGATTACTTGTTGTTGTATACTTGTTTACCTTATACATTGAATTTTATATGCACTCCTTTTTTCCCTAGTGTTATGCTAACCAAGATTTGGTATTTATGTAACATTTATAAAAAATCATTGAGTAACAATTTTTTTTAAATTTAGTTAATTGTAGCTTGTATCTTTGTAGGATTCAAATGTATAGAATAGATAAGAGTTGGATGAAAAATAAAAATAGATTATCAATAGAATACAAAAATGGTGTAGAAGAATTTATTCAATTTGCATCTCAAAATGTAGAAGTTGATGGATTAATACCTTGTCCTTGCATTAAATGTAACAATGGTAGTTGCAAAACAAAGGATGAGGTGTCGACTGATCTGATAGTTAATGGGATAACTGAGTGCTACACATGTTGGGTAGAACATAGTGAATTAGTTCATGTAGATTATCACAATGATAGTGATGATGGCCAGGATGAGGATGATGATGTTGAGGATGAGGCTGATGATGTAGAGGGGATGATAAGGGATGGGCTAGGATTTCTTGACAACCATGTTCCAACATTTGATGAAATTGATTACAACTATGAAATTGACGAGTTGAGTGATGAACTTAAGACATTTTGTAGGCTGATGAAAGATGCCAAGGAACCACTTTATGATGGTTGTGAAAGATACTCAAAATTATCATTCACCATGACATTACTACAACTAAAGGGGCTTCATGGAATGAGTAATAATCTTTTTAATAGTTTGATTACATTGTTATCAAAGGCGTTCAAGGATTGTCGGTTGCCAAAATCTTTTTATGATGCAAGAAAGTATATTACTGACCTTGGACTTGACTACATAAAAATAGATGTTTGTAAAGAACATTGCATGTTGGTTTGGAAGGATCGAAAGAAAGAAGATGTATGTTTGAAATGTGGCGCTAGTAGGTGGAAGTTTAGCTCTATTGACTACTCAACCAAGGATAAGACTACAAAAAGGAATAAACTTAAGTTAGTCAAAAAGGTTTCTGTTAAGAGTTTATGGTACTTTCCATTAATCCCAAGGTTAAAACGGCTGTACATGTGCTATCAAATAGCTTCAGAGATGAGATGGCATCAAGAAAAGTGCATAAATGATGGTAAACTAAGACACCCAATTGATGCTGAAGAGTGGAAAAGATTTGATGAGATGCATCCATCTTTTTCTGGAGACCCTCACAATGTAAGGCTTGGATTGGCTTCTGATGGATTTAATCCACATGGGAATATGAGTAATTCTTATAGCATATGGCCTGTTATCCTCATTCCATATAATTTGCCTCCGTGGCTTTGTATGAAACAAAATTATCTTATTTTATCCATGATCATTCCTATGAAGAAGTCTCCTACCTACAAGATTTATGTCTACTTACAACCATTGATAGAGGAGTTAAAGGAGTTATGAGATGCAAGAGTTGAAACTTATGATGCTGTTTCAAAATAGAATTTTAAAATGCATGCTGCTCTATTATGGACAATTAATGATTTCCCTACTTATGGATATTTGTCTGGATGGTCTACCCAAGGTGAGTTACCATGTCCTTCTTGTCACAAGGATACATGGTTTCTTAGATTGAAACATGGGGGGAAATTTTGTTATATGGGGCATCATAGATTCTTACCAGAAAATCATAGATGGCGGTGCAATGAGCATGTGTTTGATGGGAAACAAGAACCACGACCTCTTCCTCAAGAACTATCTGGAGAAGATGCTTTGAATCAACTACATGACATCTTTGAAATAAATCTGGGAAAGAGAAAGAAAAAAAGTGTTAAAGAAGCCCTCTCATGCTTGGAAGAAAAAAGCATTTTTTTTAACTTCCTTACTGGAAGAGTCTTCGTCTTTGCCATAATCTTGATGTAATGCACATTGAGAAGAATATTTGTGATAGCTTATTTGGAACGATTATGGATATTGATGAGAAGACTAAGGATAATTCAAAAGCTCATAAAGACTTAAACGATATGAATATAAGGCAGGAGCTTCTCCCAAAAATTGTAAATGGAAATCTAGAAGTCCATATACCATATTTTACTTTATCATCAGAGGAATTTTTTTTTTTTGTGAATTCTTAAAAGAATTCAAATTTCTAGATGGGCTGTGCTCAAATATTTCTAGATGTGTGAATGTTGATGAGCGTAGAATTTCTGGTATGAAATCTCATGATTTTCATGTATTTTTGCAAAAAAATCCTTCCTCTTGCAACACGTGGAATCTTTCCAAAGGATGTATCTGAGACATTAACTGAGCTTAGTATATCATTTAAGGAGTTGTGCTCTAAGGTTTTGGGGGTAGAAGATCTAAAGAGGTTGGAAAATTATATTGATGTTACACTATGCAAAATGGAGCAGATATTTGTACCATCATTCTTTGATGTAATGGTACACCTTCCTATTCACCTAGCAAATAAAGCAATTCTTGGAGGCCCTATGCAATACAGATGGATGTATCCGATTGAGAGGTGATTACAAGTACATATTAGTTTGTATTTAATTTTACTTGTATGTTTTTAATTTTCCTTTCTTGTGTAGGTTTCTTCAAACATTGAAGTCATATGTGCGGAATAAAAATTGACCAGAAGGTTCAATAGCTGAGATGTATATCACCAATGAATGCTTGTTTTTTTGCTCAAGATACATGAAGGAGAATGACACTAGATTTAATGATCCATGATACCATGACAATAGAGAGATAACAATTTCATCTCAATTTACAATTTTCAAATATATTGGGAAAACATTATCAGTCGGCACCACCATTAGTCTTACTGTTAATGAATGGCAACAAGCTCACAAGTATGTTCTTAAAAATTCAGATGCAGTATTACCATTTATAAGGTAAATTATATTATTTAACTATACTTTTTCTTGACATGATGTTAAGTCTTACAATTTTATAATAAATATTTTTTTAGTGAGCACAAACAACTAATCCAAGATATGGGTGTTCACAACATCGAGGTGCAACATAAAAAATTCTTCTTTGAGTGGTTGGAGAGTCGGGTGAGCATTTAAAGTACTCTCAACAAATTTAAACTTGAAGTCTAAGATTGTTTCTAATGTGTGTTTGTCTATTATGATAGGTGGTTGAATTACATAAACATGGCAAAGTGGATGATGAACTTCTAAGTTTAATTCATGGTCTTGATAAAGAGGTGTTATCTTTTATGGGTCTAGACATAAATGGATTCCGATTTCATACTGAAGATCATGAAAATAGGTTAACAACACAAAGCAGTGGTGTTCTTGTTAAGGTAGACTCAACCAACAGACCATTTATCTATTACGGTGTTTTGAGTGAAATCTTAGAGTTGAGATACAATGGTGGAAGATTAGCTCACATTTTTAGGTGTGAGTGGTGGGACATGCATAATGAAGGAAGAGGGTTCGAGCGGAACAAATACAATCTTATTAGTTTAAATACAAAACACAAGTTGAAAACCAATGAATCATTTATTCTAGCATGCCAAGCAGAACAATGCTTTTATGTCCGTGACCTTTCCAAAAGTAATTGGATTGTTTCTATTGAATCACCACCACGTGACTTGTACAATGTGACACATGGAGATGAAGGAGATGAAGGTAGTATTGATGATTAAAGTGCTTTTCAAGAAAACACATCAAATTTATCTACATTCTCATCATTCCCCTCAGATACATTTGATGTTTGTCATGGCAAGAGACATGATGTAGTGAAAACTTTGTCCATGAAAGTTGCAAAGAAAAAAGGATGGCTTGAAAAAGATGGACACAATATATGGGAGACAATGAACTGAATTTATAATCCTTTTAATTTGAATTTTCCTTATAGACTATGATTAATTTTACTAAGTTCCATCTGAACATTGATAGATGCCATTTGATTGATAATGTATTAGCATCTGAGTATAGATGTTGCCTTTGATTTCTTCTTTTGATATTTTCTTGGATTATTAGCCTTTTTAAATAATTTGATGAGACACATGTAGGAAATATGGTCAATCTATCTAGTGCCCAGACCCAATTTGCAGGTAACTATGAGATGCTAATGGTTGACCATTGTAACAAGACCCAACGTAAGTAATGTTTGCTCCATTTTTAACAATGTTACAATTGAATCCCATGTGTAGCTTGCTAAAATTTTATTATGTAGAGTCAAAAAAGTAGAAAGACTTGGATCACCATGGTACAAGTTGTATTGAAGGGTTGACCAACAATGTATCACATAGAAATTTAGGTATATCCATTATTGATTTCTTCACTAGAAAAATCCATGCATAAATGTTGTGATTTAATATATTTATTTGTTGTCTCTATATGTAGGTTTTTCCAAGGAGCTAAGCAATACCAAAAAGGCGGTTCAAAGTGGATCTTTTAGTGGGACAAAACATAAACCCCTTGATAAAGACTGTAATTATTTATCTCAAAGCTTTTATGGTAATGGTCTTGTCTCAGTTTTGTGTCATTCTATGTTTACTGGATTTATAAAACAATTGTGGCAACATCCCTTAAAACCATGGGAGAAAGGCCCATCCAAAATCCTCAAGACAAGAACATAGATGTTACGAATGATGATTTTCTACAACAAATTCAAAACTATGGTGACTTTTTGAAGCACATGATGAATGGTAGCTTTCTTTTTAATAATGCAACATTTAGTATTTAGCCTCCAAACTTAGGAATCTGCTTCTTGGTATTTGAGTTGATTTATTATATTGTTTTTAGAAAAATCTATTGAAGAGATTGCGAAAAAATGTGCACATATGTTGATGGCTAGTCCATGGAATTCTTTCAATAAGAATCCAAGTAGAGTTTTTAAAGAAATTAATACTTAATGTTTCTATGTATATAATAGTATAACACTATGTTCATGAAATGCAGTTAAAATTGGCAATAGTATTCGAAATCCTCGTCAAATTGAAAAATTTGGTGTTGTAAAAGAAAAATATGGGCCACCAAACAATGTGGATGTTTCTCAACTTGACAAGAACGTTAGAGAACTCCATAATGCACACATTACAAAAAATAAAGGTAATATTTATGTTTTTTATTTTCTTATATATGTGTCTTCTTATCATATATATTCATACATATTGATATAGTTCTTGATATATGTTGTTACAATTTGTAGGGGAGGGATTGATTGCACTTAATGTTCCTGTAGGTTACAAGGTGGAGGATGATGTTTCGGTGAGGCGGACAAACACTGGAAAAAGGATCTTGAGGCCACAAAGTATTGATAGTTCTCAACAAGTCATTAAATCAATTCAGAGTATGACAAAAAACAATCCTTGTGACGGTTAGACATTGGGTATACATATATAATGAATACTATCTTATATTTACATAATTTAGTAACTATGTGTTCATGATTTTTAGTTAAAATTAGCAACAAAGCATGCAATCCACATCCACTTGGATGTTTAGATGCTATGAAAGAAAAAAGTTGGACAATGAACAATGACAACACTTCTCTAGATGACAAGCAACATGAAGTGCTACTTAATGAAAAATCTAGGAAAGATCAAGGTAATTTTCTACCATGGTTATTGTTCACATACGTACCTATACATAGATTTCTACATATATGTATATGTATATATTTATATAGTTTGTAATGTGTGGAAACACAATTTCAAGTGCCTCCTAATTCACAAGCTAGAAAAGATCAAGGTAATTTTCTACCATGTTTGCTTTTGACATGTTTTTCTGCCACTTTAATGTATTCAAAGTAAAATATTTCTAAATGTATTATAGTTCAATATGAAGAAGGGGGATTGACCATGGACAATGTTCTTGAAGATCACATCGAGGATGAGGGTGTTTCACCAAGGCAGAGAAACAATAGAAAGAGGGTTTTGCGGCCTCAAGATCTCCAAAATTACTCTGAATAAGCTGCTAAAATAATTCAGAGTCGAACTAACATGAATTATGGTGAAGATTAGACCTTTGGTATGAAAAAGTAATAAAAGTATGCACAATGTTTTAGCATTATTTCTATTGGAAACAACGGATGGTATAACCTCTATTTATATAGTGCTTTTTATGTTTTATTCTTATATGTTTTCTTTTGGTATATGGTTATCATAGATTCTCATTATGTTTGTGATTCTTATTCTAGAAGACTAGAAGTAGGTTCCGTTACTTCATACTGCCTTTTGTATGGAAAATAGATGGGACTCGAAAGCCTGCTCTATTTTGATCTCCACCACAATAATTGTAATATTTTACCTCTTCTTCTTCCTTGTATCAAAATCTACTTTATCCATCTCCCCATTGAGATTTCCCACCATCCCAAGTATCTTTTCCACAGTAAGTTTTCTTTCAATCTTTTGTCTATAATCAAGAACAGATTTTGCTTTATGTTAGTAATCTTCTTTGATGCTACTCACTTGACTTGAAGAATCATTTCAAGGTTATATCTCTACACCACTCTATTTTCACGATTTGTAGTTAAAATTACTAAGGTAGAGAAACCATAGAAAGAGGGTTTTGTAGCCTCAAGATCTCCAAAAGTACTCTAAACAAGCTGCTGAAATAATTCAGAGTCGAACCAACATGATTTCTAGTGATGATTAGACCTTTGGTATGAAAAGGTAATGAAAGTATGCACAATGTTTTAGCATTGTTTCTATTGGAAACAACGGATGGTACCATCTCTATTTATATAGTGCTTTTGTTGTTTTATTCTTATATGTTGTCTCTTGGTATATGTTGATCGGAGATTCTCATTATGTTTGTGTTTCTTATTCTAGAAGACTAGAAGTAGGTTCCTTTACTTCATACTACCTTTTGTATGGAAAATAGATGGGACTCGAAAGCCTTCTCTATTTTGATCTCCACCACAATAATTGTTATCTTTTACCTCTTCTTCTTCCTTTTATCAAAATCTACTTTATCCATCTCACCATTGAGATTTTCCACCATCCCAAGTATCTTTTCCACAATAAGTTTTCTTTCAATCTTTTGTTTATAATCAAGAACATATTTTTCTTTATGTTAGTAATCTTCTTTGATGCTACTCACTTGACTTGAAGACTCATTTTCAAGGTTATATCTCTACACCAGTAGTGATGTGGTCACGTTCATGCATTCCCTATTTGTAAATAAGCTAACATCGCTCTTTTGCATGTTGTGTTTCTGATGAGTAGGATTTGATCCATGTTGCTACCTACATTGCTTTGGATGAAGTTCCAAGTATTTGTTTATGATTCATATATATTTTCTTTAATGTTGAAATTCCTAAATATAATATAGTCCAACATGAGGAGGATTTCACCACAGAGTCATTTGTTGAAGGTGATAGGAATGTTAATGGAGATTCTACAACCAAATAGGTTAACTTTAGTAATAGGGTGTTGAGGCATCATACTCTGAACAATGGCTCACAACTAACTTCTGAGGCAATTGAAGTTATAGAAGAGATGGATAAAGACCATGGTAATAATTCTTTAATTCTATCTTATGTATAAATATGATACTCATTTTTTAATATCTTAGATCGAACGAAGAGAAAAAGGGTTCGAGGGAAAATAAAAATTTTGAACTTGAGGACTTTCAGAAATGGAGGTGTGGATAAAATAAAGATAGATTATAATTCTGAAGGTAATCTAATAAATAAAATCCAAAATTGACTTATATCTAGTCGAATCGGAGTGATTGTTTGCAGTTCAATAAATGCCCCTCTTAGTTATTCAAGGTGGAGTCACATGCCTATTGAAAAGAAGGAGAAGATTCTCAAATTAATTCATGTTTTGTTCAATTTCTATGTCTTTATGTTCTGGAATAATCAATGTTTCATTTCTCAAATTCACCTTACTATTTTGTAGGATGATTTTATCATTCACAATGCTGATTTATTGTCTGAGGAAAATGATCTAAGGACATGTTCATTGTACAAATCAATGGGAAAGTATTGGCATGAATTTAAAATTGAATTGTTTAAGAAATACGAGACATACGCCACTGATGTAGAAGCTCTCAAAAATTGTCTTTCCAATGTAACAAAATCTGATTGGGAGTTTCTAATAAAAGATTATTGGAAAAGTAAATACTTCTAGGTAGATATAAAGTAATTTTTTGAGTTTATTTATTATTGAACACTCATTTTTATTAGGAGTTTTCTTTATTAGACTTTTCACTATGTTTGCATTTCTATTCGTTGAACCTACTTTTTTGTTCTCAAGGATACTAGGACCCGTAACAAGATGAGCCATTCTAAACAGTCAATGCTTCACTGTACTGGGAGGACTCCATTTAGTGTTGTGGGACACGAAGAAGTATGTAATATAGTTTATGTTTTCTATTTTTTTAAATCTAAATTAATCTTATTTCTTGAATCTATAGACTAACAAGAACAATGGAGTTGTGTCGTCTCGATTGACGATGTTTGAATTGACTCGAACAAAAAAAGACAAGAAGCTTGTGGATGTTGTTGCTCAAGAAAAGATGGTAAGCATGATTCTTATGTTTCCATCAGATACACTGACCTATATATTACTGAATTTGCAAAATTACTCTTTTAACAAGATAAAATATTTCTCAGGAACAAATCACACAATTAGTGTCTCAGTGTGAACAAGGAACAATTGAACTGGGTGACGAAGAGATATGCTTGAGGGTCTTCGGACCTAAAAGACCGAGACATATACGTATGCGAGGAAGTTCAGTTGGTGTTCAAAGATATAGAAATCTTACACATGCAAAAGAAATTGAGAAATATAAGAAAGAAACAAATGATGCACGAGCTAGAGTTGAACAAGCAGAAAAACTAGCAACTGAGGCCAAAACTGGAGCTGACATGGCTAATCAGAAAGCTGAGAAAGCTCATCTTTACATTAGAAAGTTATTCAATGTACTAAAAGTCCAGTGCGAATGAAGATCTTATTAAGTTTGACAACCTTGATGATGAGGTACTACAAAAATGTATTAAAAATTATCTAATCATAGATCTTATTAACAACCATGTGCATTTACATGATTTGGAATATGATGCAGTCCATGAAACTCATGGATTGAAGAGATTCAACTTGAAATGCAAAATGCATGAACCCTAGTAGATGTTTTTTAATGTTCTTTAAGACAAAGCATAGATAAATAGATAATGGTTTTTATTCAAATTTGAAACAGAGTAAACTCACTATTTATATGGTTTATCCTTGTGTATGTTTTTTTTTCAAACTATGTGTAGTCTTTGTTCATCCAGATATTGTTGTTGTGGTTTTTGCTTTCTCAAAGTTTTGAAAATGCTTTATTTCCTATAATCATCCACCATGCATTATTTTACTGTTTGGATTCTTTGGATAATAGATGTATGGATTGTTTTTCATAGATGCATACTCATGTAACCCAGACCTTCATTGTGAAGCAACTATTTTGGCCGTCTATAGAAATATGCATCTTCTAGTGGTGCTTTTATTTCAATACTATGCAAGTACAAGGTTGCTTTCTATTAATCTTAGTGATGACTTGGATTTTCTTCATTTGGTGTACTTTATATGGGTATAACCTTCAAAAAATTTGAATTATCTTGTACTTGATTCCTTTCCAATGTGGATTTCCAAGGTGTATTATTTATACTCGGTATTATCTTGCGGGTGTCTATTTTTGTGCTACTCATCTTGATGATGAATCCTCTCTAGGAATGCTACTTATTGTAGACAAGCTAGCTGCTTTAGTCATGGTGTTTGATTTGAACGATGTATGTCCTTTTTCTCTATGTATCATACATTTTAGCATCCAATTTAATGTTAATTTATTTCTGTTGTGCTTTATTAGTATTTAGTGCTAATTTATGCACCTAAACTTATATAGTTCATGAAGTTTTCATCATTTACCACATTGAAAACATGGATTAATGCAATTGTAATCCTATGTTTTTAGCTACCATGTATTGGAAATAACGTTGATCTCTTATCTGGTCATTTAGCTCATGATGAATACAGATAGTGGCTGCCAAAAGTTCGAATATTTTCAACCTAGGATACAATATGTACATGCATGTTTATCTAATATCAGGAGACAAAGTATGCCATTAGAAGCTAATGTATTTATTGATGTGGCAATTTATTCCACTACTAATGTCATGTCTAACCAATAAACCAATATGGTTAACATACTTTAAAGGCTTATGCTTGTTGGTCATTATTGTTGTGCTGATGTTCACTCACATGATACAGTCATTGGCGGCTAATCTCGAAGTTGCAACATTAGGTTTTGTTTGGTTGGATCATTAGGTCCAAGAGTGAACCTTATTCTTCATTTATACACACTGACTACTTCAAAATTCAGTAAGAAGTTATTGAAGGTAAATTCTATTTTGTTTTCATTGTAAATTATGAGTTTCTTGTACTCCTTTTTTTCATTTACAACCACAAAAATTAGTTTTGGATCCACTATTTGGTATTAGTCTTATGTGTAGCATGATTAATGGAGGCACAACTTGTGACAACCACATCACTCCTTACAACCCATCACCATTATCCACCTTACTCTCGAGTCCATTGAAGATCTGTTGTGGTGTTTTAACTACCTTGATTCCTAAGGATCAATGAGGATCATCCCCAACCACAACCTCAATGGTCTAAGCATAGTCAATACATCCTTATTAATCGAGGTAATCATTTGTAACTTGTATGAGCTATTATGTCCTGAAATCCAAGCATGCTTCCCTGCACCTACTGTTTCCTTGTGATTGGCTGTTGAGAGTCACTATCATGCTGATATAGGCCATGGAAGGCTTCTAGAAACGCTTCCTCTATTTCACACCCATTTTGATGTTGTTCATCTCCCCTCTCTTTCACACTAATTTCCTACCTTCATATTTAGTCTTCTTATTGACATGTTTTGTAAAAGCTTGTTATTTCATACTTTTCTTGGTGTCTAGTTAGACCTTCCCACCACTTGGAGTGTTGGAGTGTGATGGGAGTCCATAAAGCTCGGAGAATGACAAGATTCATCATTAAATTGCAAATTGCATGCATAGAGCCTCATAAACACCATATCTTATTATTGTTCACGCCAATGTAAAGATACATAGGAACATTTCCTTTTTAGATTATCAATGAAGTAAATGAATTGTGTATGTTGATACGAGACATTTATCTATATAGTGCTTTTGTTGTCTCTTGGTATATGTTGACTGTTGATTCTCGTTATGTCTGTGTTTCTTATTCTAGAAGAATAGAACTAGGTTCCATTACTGCATATTGCCATTTGTATGATAAATAGATGGGACTCGAAAGCCTGCCCTATTTTGATCTCCCTAATGAGATTTCCCACCATCTCAAGTATCTTTTTCACACTAATTTTTCTTTCAATCTTTTATCTATAATCTAGAACACAATTTTGTTTATATTAGTAATTTCCTTTGGATGTGATGTTCTTGTGGAGCCTTGTTTGAGACTTAGGTTGGTCAGGTTTTTCTATTTGTAATGAAATCGTCTTATTCAATTTTCTTTGCACGAGGTCCATATATTAGGTTTCCTAGAAAATCTCAGCTTTAACACATCATTTATGCAATGTTTGCACTTGGTGCATATTCTTCATCACAGTTCTGTCCACATTTTTGTTGCAGAAGTTTGATGGTGGTTGGACAATGTAAAGGGTGCCCATAACAAGCATATCTCTTCAATGAAATTTAGATGATTTATTTCCAGTTCTGTTATATTTGTTCTATATATCTGGATAGTTTGTTTTCAGACTTCAACTCCTTGATCCATTCAATTCATGTGATTGATTTTTTCCCCTACTATATTTATCAATCAAGCCATGTCTCCTATTTTCAGGTGTTGTTGTGGTATTGTTTGGCCTTGATATAGGTGTGTTGCATTTTGTTCAATGATTCATTGTTCCCATTTATAAGTTTGCTAATTTTAGTTCTTCTAAATGTAATTTGATATGTGAACACTTTCATGTTAGATGATTATTGTGCAGAAGTAGATGGTATCCTATTCCTATAACTTGAACTAGAAGAAGGACCATGTTCTCGACACATGCATTTTGAGAATTACTTGTAAGTGGCAAACACCAACAGCTATTTGTGGCTGTTGCCGACAATCAACAGCGACCTTCGGCCATTGCCGCTCATCAACGACCACCTCTGACCACCGCTGCCCGTCAACGGCCACCTCTGACCACTGTCGCCCATCAACGGCCACCAGAAGCCAGTACCGGCCAGCAATAACTAAGTTGGCTTCAAAGACAAGGCTTCCCGTGCCACCAAGCCTTCCCCAGCCATCTGCTCCTGTACTCAGCAACTCCCACGGCCCTTTCTTCCTGTCATCTTCCTTAGACTTCATCTATTGCAGAAGTCATCACCTCTCAGTGTAGTAGTGTCTTCTCAAGCTACTACCATCTTCTCATAAGCTGCTACCATATGCACAGGTAGGCACAACTTGATCTTCTTCTCTATTTCTATTTGATGAAACATTTACAAAGATTATTGGATTGGCTACTTATTCTTTTTGTTCTCTTCTTCCGTCATCTATCTCAGCACAATAGTTGTTATAGAACATGGGACATCAACTGCTTTCTTCCTCATGCTATTCGTATCACACATCTAAGCTCGGAACAACAACAACTTCTTCCTATTGTTATTTCCTTCAATCTCTTGGCTCTTTCTTCTATTACTGTGCTTGAGGCCTTCCTCTTTTCTGGAGAACTGGTAAACTGAGGTAACTATAAAGTATTACCTTTTATCCATTAGTTTCATAGTTCTATGAATATGTCCTTCTCTATCTCCTTTTTAAATGTTCATCTATGCATTTTAATTAATTGTTGTTGTGTATCCAATCCATGTAAGTTCGTTACAAAATTGACTTGAATATTACTTTGCTATTACTACAAGACTACAAGATCAATTACTGAGTGTACTGACTACTGACTTGTAGACTCCATGTATGTCTATTCTGAAATTCAACAACCTTGTGCATATTAGAAATGAATTCCTTAGCTGAAATTCAGCGACTTCGTGCATATTTAAGTGAATTCTTCTCTGAAATCCAGCAACTTCGTCCATTTTAGAACATAATTCTTGTTCTAAAATTTAGCGATGTATAGCATCATTAGAAGTGAAATCCAATTATGAGAGCCTCTGAATGGAACAAACCACGTAGTTTGAGTTTTTGTTTTTCTATGCTTACAACTCTATGATAACGATACTAGATTTAACTTATATGATAAGACATATCGACCTTTATGAGGTGGGGCTCATTGAGATGGCTTCTCATAATAGCATTTGTTCTAATTGTGAATTACATGGTGACAACAAGTACATCAAAATGAGCAAAGAATTGATGATGTTAGGTAGGAAAAAACTTCTCTTTATGTGTATGCTAAGTGGATTTTTATCCACCAAGTACGTCACTTTTGTGATGAAGTTACAACTCTAATATCATATGCATATTCAAGAATGAGTAGAAAACTTCTTAGTTTTATTCCCATATCACAATCATAGCCATATATTAGATGAAGATTTCCATTCTCATTTGTGTTTATACGTGTACTAATCTTGTACAGGGCGACCAAGGCAATCCAGCAACATGGGCGCCTATGGTGGGAAATAGTTGGAGAACCATAGGAGACATTAAAGATAACAAGGAAGTTACATTTAAATTTCGTTTGAATTAAGTGGGAATGGTATCCATCAACTTTTGGCTGATAGGCAAGTGTATATAACGCAAATGACCTATTCTGACAGGATAGACTTGTGTACAACTTTATTATTGTGGGGCACAGAGGGACCCTATAGTGGCCTGCCCATGGCTGAGAGTTACATGTATGGTCTGATCATCATCTTACCTACATGTATGGTCTGATCATCATTTTACCCAAGATATATAGGCATTCTTTATCCTTTTGGAAAGACATTTCAAGAAGTTCCATCATCTTTGGTATACATTTTATTAACATAAAATTCTAGATTTATCTAAAAGTGGTTTCCTTCAAGTTTCCTTTATATGATTTGTGACATGGTATATTTGTAGGGGATGGTACGAAGTGGAAACTAGCTTTCATTGTCCAAGCTCTTCAAACTCATATTGCTCCATACAAACCCAAGCAAATGCCACCTCTCTCACGGCTGCTAGACCATATGTCCTGTGTGCAGAAACCCAGGTGGGGCATCCTGATGCTGCAGATGCCCTTGCCTAACTTGGACCCTACCACCATCGCGGAACTAAACGAATTATCTTTGAGGAACCCGACCATATCGGGTGGAACAAGAATATGGCCAACAATTAAATTGCAAGGTCAAATAATGTTGGGGGCGCTGAATCTGAAATCTTAGCAGATGGAAAGAAAGCTCAATGTTGAATGGGGCAAGCAGAGTAAATATATAGCCGAACAAAACATGGCGCGGTGAAGTGCACTGAAAACCATCATGAAATTCCTAGCAGCTACCAATTTCGGGAAACAACTAATGATCAAAGATGGAATTCAAGAACCTCGCTAGTATTTGCAACCACATGATGTATTCTATGCATTCAATTGTAGTTTCTATGAATGTGATGTTGTGTTTAACTTGTTATCTATTCAACGAGAAAAATGATGTCTATGTATGTATAGGATAAATTGAAGGAGTCTTGTATTGTTTTATCATATTATGATGTTGTACATTGAAAATACGTGTTATCAATTTGAGTATAACCATGTTTATCTAGAAGAAAATAGTTGTATCAAAATTTTCCCAAGAATGAATAAATTCTTTTTATACTAGTCTGATTTGTATTAACTATATATATATATATATATAATTTTATTTGAAGTCAAGTGATGTTGTCACTACATATTTGAGCTTCAGTATCATTTTTATGCATATGGTTAACTTCGACATTTGTGACATGCCGTGTTTGGTGTTATTCGCCAGCAATTTTGTGGTGACCTGTGACATTTATATAGTGTCGGTTTGATGCCACAACGACATCTTAAAAAAGAAGGAGAAATCATTCAACAACATGACTTAAAAATGGCGATACAATCTTTACACGGAAGATCTGAAAAATGCCTGTAAAACATTTAAAAGACATGTCTTTCCATGACATACTTATGACTTTTAAAAATACGTCGAAAAAAAAATAATACCGACATAATTTTGATACCTCGCCGACATATTTCTATGCCGGTAAAATCAATATTTGTTGTAGTGGTTGTTCATGCCTCAAATTAGATTATAATATCTTCTTGTCTTATACCCCACTGCCATGCTTATTGAATATTATGACAACTCTTGCCATGACTACTTTTCTAGCATGTTGATTTAAGTTCTATTTAATTTAAAGTAGCGGTACTTATGTACAACCACCCACAGAGGGCATGTATTTAATCGCCCTAGGGAATGTTTTTATTATCCCCTATATAATTGTGTAGGTGATTGGGAATGTCTTATTCTCCCCTCACCTATAGGTTAGAGGTCCGGTAGGTGCCTCAACCCTACTTAGTTAGGTAGACATAATTATCTTACATGCAAATCCTTTTTGATATAATTGTTAATGGAAAGTTTCTTTTGAATACAACCTCATACTCTTGTTATCTTCATCTTATGTTGAACCCTAGCCTGTTCTTATTTGCTTTACTTATCTTGTTATCCTAGACTAGTTTTGTGACACATACCTTGTTTTCTTTCCCCTTTTGTTGGGTGCTTTCCCTACCATCCAGGTGCTGGTGCTGAGCAAGGAGAAGGACAAGTTTGCAGGAAGCCATCTCAGGAGTAGATCTCAAGTTTTCTGAAAGGATGTCTAGGTTTCTATAGCTAGATCCTTTTCTCTTATGTTTTTCTTTTGGGAGCAATCATGTAATGAACAATGAAATCCATGTAATAGGCTTAGTACTTTTATTTCCGCTACTATTGACATTTTGTAATGTATCTGGTGCATGCTTATTTACTTGGAGTATTATACATGCATCCCTCAATATCTTTTGTCTTTCTAAAAAGATGGATGTTTTGTACTTCCTTTAAATTTTAGTAAGGAGTTGATCTCGCCTCTTTACATCTTGGTATCAGAGCCCATGGTAGTCGAAATCTGACTATTTCAGTTTTGTCTCCCTAATTAGAATCCCTACCTTACATAGTTCCTTTAGGTGACATGGCTTCCCTAGAATTGGTCTATAAATGATGAAATGTTGATTTAGGACCCTATAGTTCCACATTAGTATTATGATGAATAAAACCCTAAAATACTCATAAATAAAATATGCATAACTTAATGTTGTTTAGGTTTGCCTTTAGGCAACTATTAGGGCATGAAGTTGAAGTAAAGGTGTCTAGAAAGGATCAGGTTCTGGGGGCTGGCAATATTTTCCTCCATGCCACTTTCTTGGTTTATGAGGACTCCTAGATCCATATGATACCAGCCTGGCCCAAGATGAAATGGATTGTCTGAAATAGTTTGCTTTTAGGCAATAGTGACCTTAGGCATCTATGTTCTATATCTTTGGGAACCCTAAGTTTTATGTTTATGATGACTTGTTTGAGGATGGATACCAAGACTAGTTTCCTTATGACCCATATGACCAAATGTTTGGATAGTTATCCCTAGAACCTAGACTTTGAAGTTTGGGGTGAGCTATCAGAGTGTGTAGTGGAAGTGTGATGGATCTTGTACATGGTTAAGTTAGACTCATTCTTTAACCCTAGTGTAGTTTGGCTTGATAGGTTGAACCCTTTAAGGGGTGGACTATAGCTAGTTTGATGATGTTGGGTGGCTAGATTTTGAGGACGAAATTCTCTTTAGGGGGATGGAGCCCTGTGACATCTTGAAATCTATCTACACTATCTTTAGAAATCCTAACCCCATACTTAGGAGTTTGTTGTGCTTGAAACCTTATTGGGGTCCAAACAAGTTATAGTTATAGCCTAATGTGCTTGTTTATATATTAATGAACATATAATGATCATCTGAGGAATAATTTATATGTTCAAACCCTAATGAATACCTAATGCACATAATATGAGTAACTCACATATTAATCCTAATGGGTACACATGGTGTTTCCCATGTCATAAACTAATAAACCCTAATGAAATGACAAGTAAGATAATTGTAACCTGATCTTGGACTAAATACATGCTAAGTAAAATATAATGATCATATTAATCTGAACCCTAAGGTGTAATCATCTAACCTTAACATATACGTCCTTAATGTCTTTCATGATACATTAATGACATTAGGTGCCATAATCAGTTAACATACTTTGATACACATAAATGATATATATAATCATCTAATCACATATTAATCAAGTCATCAATATGAAATGCATGGTATGTTACCTTGTTATCTAATACACACACGATTAGTCACTTAATGTGAATCAATTTGTAATATGTCCCACCTTGATCACTAAAATACATATAATGACTTCAATATGGATAAGTAGTAATTGATTCACATCAAAGTGCATAATCAATCATAAGAACTGAATAAATATGAAAAAAATGATTAATGATGACATTAATGTGAATATGAAAGTTAATGTGACAATGTTAAATATACATATAAGTGATTAATGTGACATTATTTGGATTACTTGTAACAAGTTGGATAAAATGTCTTAATTCATGCAAAACAATTTTTTATAATTCAATATGTTGATAATTGTGACTAAATTCAATTATTAAGGATAATAATCAAGTATATTGATAATTGAGTAAACTCTAATTGCGTTAAAACTTATAATGAGGTAAATAAGAAATATATATGGATTCAAGCATATTAATGAAATATAACTCTTTTGGAAACAAAGTAAATATGTCATGACACAATTAAAAGAATAATAATGATAATGTGATATCATAATAAATATAATCTTAATAAGCCAAAAATGTAAATAATGTTAAATCTCCTAAAAAGAATATCTAAATAATGGAACCTAGGTGATCCTTGAGAACCTAACCTATTTCGAGATGCTTATGGAGTATATGTTGATGAGTTGTTTGGTGGAAGTTAAGGTTGGAGAAATAACCTGAAGTTTTGTGATGAGATGTTGCACACTCACCTTTCCCTTCTTGCTTGTGATTTAGGGGACACAATCCTCTTTAAGGGGTTGAGTGTTGTAACATACCGAATTTTGAAATTTTTTCTTTTGGCCCTCTTTCCCATATTTTCCTTTCATTTCTATCCTTATTGGCCTTTCTATTTAATTAGTGGAATTTATAGTGGTTTAGTGAACATTTATTCACTAATTGTACCAATATAAGGGTTTATGCACAAATACCTCAGTAAAGGCTTAATTACCATCATTAAGTGCTCTAAACCTTAATATAACTTTTTGATATGATTTTAAAATATAAAATGAGCCTTAGATTCAAATTTGGTTCGATTTGGATGTTGTTTATGCAAGTTATTCAATTTTAGGTACATTCTAGACTTTTATGCAATTTACCCAATTCGGAGGTTGTATTTGCAAATTATCACCTAAATTTTAATCCTTAGATATTCCCTTACCATTCACGATATTTTGAACCATGGGGCACCTGGTTGCACCTTGGTTTGAAGGTGTTTCTCTCCAAGGGCATTATAGGGATTACCCTCTTTATAAATGTGCTTATCTTTAAAAGCTATCAACCAATGGGGTTATTTCTTTGTTTGAAGGACGGAGGGAATGGTATAGAAGGATCTAGGGGATCTTAGGACCAACTTTTGATATTCAAGAAGAGTCCATGATCTTTCCTCTTGCATGACCATGAAGCCTTAGCCTAAGGACACATGGAAAGTCACATAGACACCTCATACTTGCCCCCCTTCTTTATAAATCCATGCCTACTCCTTCCCACCTCCCAATCCAAGAAGCAATGCTCTCCTTATCTTTCCCAAAACTTAGAGCATCGTCCCTTCTATGTTTGGACATGAAGTTGTTGTCCCAAGGTAAACGAGGGTGCCTACCTTGGTGAAAAAGGCTCATAAGGTTCCAAATTTCTCTATTTAGGATTTCTTAAGCTACTCCTTGGTGATTTCGACCAAAACTAGTCATTTTGCTCCTTTCCTTCCCTATTTTCATACTGTTAGTATCCCTCCCACCTTATTCCAGATCGGAACCATGACCTTCCATGGTAAAACTTCACCTAGAATCCTAAAACATCTCATCTCCATGCTCTTTTGCTAGGGTTTGCATCTCTAAAGTGGAGAAGGTGATCTTTGCTCAAGAAAGGAGCTTGGCTTGGAGCAACCAGACCTTCTAATATCGGGGTCCTTTATATTTGGACCTTCTTAGCATCCTAGAGGAAAGTTTTGATAACCCTCTTCTCATATATTGCTTAGTACATGCTTACAACTCATGCTTCTATGTTGAAAATCGATGATTTCCATCTCTTTTTACCATGTTCTTCTAGGGTTTTGGTTTCTTGCTATTTTACCTTCTCTAGAAGCTCTAGTTTGGTTACCTATGCAACTTCAAACATGATCTTGGGTCAAATGGTGTTTTCTCCCTCTCCCTCTCTCTTTAATTATCTCGATCGGTTTGATGATGCGACAATTTCCTATTGGCCAATATTGAAAAATTCATATCTTCTAAACTGCTTATCCAAATTTGACAAATAAATATGTTTTGGAATTGGAAAATTGATATCTATCTGATAAAAATATTTTCAAGGTCTGATTTAATGGTTTTACGAAGGGTGATTTTTGTAAAATGAATTTAATGCATAAAATCTATAAAAATTACATCTTAATCATCATAACTCCAAAATTAACATAAAAATATGTTTTCTTGATCAGGAGAACTTAATAAGTTTATTGGTGATGTTTTAAGAGTCTAAATCTGAGTTTTAAAAAAAAGGTCTAAAATTAGGGTTTCTATACATTAATGTGCACTATGTACTCTAATACATGTTAATACATTGAAAATAGGCAAAGTGGAACTTGGACTCAATAAAGTGGTGAAAGTTAGTAATTGATATCAGTAAGAGATTTATGTGCATTCCTTACACCCTATGTTGGGATAATTTTATCCAAACCCTATATTTCCCTAATGAGGCTTAAATGAACCCTAAATATTCTGTTCATGAATCCTAATGTTGTTCATGCCTCAAATTAGATTATAATTTCTTCTTGTCTTATACTTCATTGACATGCTTATTGAATATTATGACTACTCTTGACATGACTACTTTTCTAGGATGTGGATTTATGTTCTATTTAATTTAAAGTAGTGGTACTTATGTACAACCACCCATAGAGGGAAAGTATTTAATCGCCCTGGGAATGTTTTTATTCTCCCCTATATAATTGTGTAGGTTTGGGAATGTCTTATTCTCCCCTTATATATAGGTTAGAGGTCCAGTAGGTGCCTCAAACCTACTTAGTTAGGTAGACATAATTATCTTACATGCAAATCCTTTTTGATATAATTGTTAATGGCAAGTTTCTTTTGAATATAGCCTCATACTCTTATTATCTTCATTTTATGATGAACCCTAGCCTGTTGTTATTTACTTTACTTATCTTGTTATCCTAGACTAGTTTTGTGACACATACCTTGTTTACTTTCCCCTTTTGCTGGGTGCTTTCCCAACCACCCAGGTGCTGGTGCTGAGTAAGGAGAAGGACAAGTTTGAAGGAAGCCATCTCAGGAATAGATCTCAAGCTTTCGGAAAGGATGTCTAGGTTGCTATATAAAGATCATTTTCTCTTATATTTTTCTTTTGGGAACAATCATGTGATGAACAATGAAAGCCATGTAATAGGCTTAGTACTTTTATTTCCATTGCTATTGACATTTTGTAATGTATCTGGTGCATGCTTATTTACTTGGAATATTATACATGCATCCCTCTATACCTTTTGTCTTTCTAAAAAGAAGGATGTTTTATACTTTCTTTAAATTTTAGCAAGGAGGTGATCTCGCCTCTTTATAGTAGAATGTCTTATTCTCCCCTAACCTAAGGTTAGAGGTCCGGTAGGTGCCTCCGCCCTACTTAGTTAGGTAGACATAATTATCTTACATGCAAATCCTTTTTAATATAATTGCTAATGGCAAGTTTCTTTTGAATATAGCCTCATACTCCTATTTTATTCATCTTATGATAAAATCTTAGCCTTTACTTTCATGTTATTTCCTTATCTTTTGTTCTTATTCATTATTTGACACATACCTTGCATTTCTCTCTCTTGTTGGGTGATTTCCCAACCACCCAGGTTTAGATCGAGGTGTTGAACATGACCAAGGAGAACATAGCTTCCAACATAGACCTAGCTCTTGGCGATGTTGCTTGGAGATAAGATTGTAGTAGTCTAGACTTCCCTTTATCTAGATCCTGATTGTGTGTCTTGATGTAAACCCTAATGGGAGACTTTGATGTATTTTTGTAAACCTTTTATGAAATTGAATATAGTCAGTTATTTTTTATTCCTCCGCTTTCTAATGGTCTTTTGTATACCAATGTTTAATAAATTTGGAAAATTTATGCCCATTCCATCATACCTCTGAGAGGGTTTGTTATGAATGTCAATTTTTCAAATTTTTAGTAAACGGGTGATTTCACTCTTTTACAACATGGTATCATAGGAATAATTTATATGTTCAAACCCTAATGAATACCTAATGCACATAATATGAGTAACTCACATATTAATCCTAATGGATATGCATGGTGTTTCCCATGTCATAAACTAATAAACCCTAATGAAATGACAAGTAAGATAATTGTAACCTAATCTTGGACTTAATACATGCTAAGTAAAATATAATGATCATATTAACCTAAACCCTAAGTTGTTATCATCTAACTTTAACATATACATCCTTAATGCCTTTCATGAAACATTAATGACATTAGGTTCCATAATCAGTTAACATACTTTGATACACATAAATTATATATATAATCATATAATCACATATTAATCAAGTCATCAATATGCAATGCATGGTATGTTACCTTGTTATCTAATACACACAATTAGTCACTTAATGTGAATCAATTTGTAATATGTCCCACCTTGATCAATAAAATACATATAATGACTTCAATATGGATAAGTAGTAATTGATTCACATAAAAGTGCATAATAAATCATAAGAACTGAATAAATATGAAAAAAATGATTAATGATGACATGAACGTGAATAAGAAAGTTAATGTGACAATGTTAAATATAGATATAAGTGATTAATGTGACATTATTTGGATTACTTGTAACAAGTTGGATAAAATGTCTTAATTCATGTAAAATAATTTTTTATAATTCAATATTTTGATAATTGAGACTAAATCCAATTATTAAGGATAATAATCAAGTATATTGATAATTGAGTAAACTCTAATTGCGTTAAAACTCATAATGAGGTAAATAAGAAATATATATGATTTCAAGCATAATAATGAAATATAACTCTTTTGGAAACAAAGTAAATATGACATATCCTTATTGGACTTTCTATTTAATTAGTGGAATTTATAGTGGTTTAGTGAACATTTATTCACTAATTCTACCAATATAAGGGTTTATGCACAAACACCTCAGTAAAGGCTTAATTACCATAATAAGTGCTCTAAACCATAATCTAACTTTTTGATATGATTTTAAAACATTAAATGAGACTAAGTTTCAAATTTGGTTCGATTTGGATGTTGTTTATGCAAGTTATGCAATTTTAGGTACATTTTGGACTTTTATGCAATTTGCCCAATTGGGAGGTTTTATTTGCAAATTATCACCTGAATTTTAATCCTTAGATATTCCCTTACCATTAAAAATATTTTGAACCATGGGGTACCTGGTTGCACCTTGGTTTGAAGGTGTTTCTCTCCAAGGGCATTATAGGGATTACCCTCTTTATAAATGTGCTTATCTTTAAAAGATATCAACCAATGGGATTATTTATTTGTTTGAAGGATGGTGGGAATGGTCTAGAAGGCTCTATGGGCTCTTAGGACCGACTTTTTATATGAAATAAGACTCCATGAGCTGTCCTCTTGCATGGCCATGAAGCCTTAGCCTAAGGACACATGGAAAGTCACATAGACACCTCATACTTGCCCCCCTTCTTTATAAAGCCATGCCTACCCCTTCCCACTTCCCAATACAAGAAGCAATCCTCTCTTTATCTTTCCCACAAATTATATCATCATCCCTTCTATGTTTGTCCATGAAGTTTCTATCCCAAGGTAAAAGAGGGTGCCTACCTTGGTGAAGAAGGCTCCTAAGGTTCCAAATTTCTCTATTTAGGATTTCTTAAGATCCTCCTTGGTGATTTCGACCAAAACTAGTAAATTTACTCCTTTCCTTCCCTGTTTTCATGCTGTTAGTATCCCTCCCACCTTCTTCCAGGTTGGAACCATGACCTTCCATTGGAAAACTCCACCTAGAACCCTAAAACATCTCATCTCCATGCTCTTTTGCTAGGGTTTTCATCTCTAAAGTGGAGAAGGTGATCTTTGCTCAAGAAAGGAGCTTGGCTTGGAGAAAAAAGACCTTATAATCTTGGTATCCTTTCTGTTTGGACCTTATTCTCATTCTAGAGGCAAGTTTTGTTAACCCCCTTCTCATATATTTCTTAGTACATGCTTAAAACTCATGCTTCTATGTTGAAAATCGATGATTTCCATCTCTTTTTACCATGTTCTTCTAGGGTTTTGGTTTCTTGCTATTTTACCTTCTCTAGAAGCTCTAGTTTAGTTACCTATGCAACTTCAAACCTGATATTGGGTCAAATGGTGTTTTTCCCCTCTCCCTCTCTCTTTAATTATCTCGATCAGTTTGATGATGCGGCAATTTCCTATTGGTCAGTATTGAAAAATTCATCTCTTCTAAACCACTTATTCAAATTTGACAAATAAATATGTTTTGGAATTGGAAAATTGATCTCTATCTAATAAAAATATTTTCAAGGTCTAATTTTATGGTTTGACGAAGGGTGATTTTTGTAAAATGAATTTAATGCATAAAATCCATAAAAATTACATCTTAATCATCATAACTCCAAAATTAACACAAAAATATGTTTTCTTGATCAAAAGAACTTAATAAGTTTATTGGTGATGTTTTAAGAGTCTAAATCTGAGTTTTAAAAAAATGTCTAAAATTAGGGTTTCTATACATTAATGTGCACTATGTACTCTAACACATGTTAATACATTGAAAATAGGCAAAGTGGAACTTGGACTCAATTAAAGTGGTGAAAGTTAGTAATTGATATCAGTAAGAGAGGTATGTGCATTCCTTACACCCTATGTTGGGATAATTGTAGCCAAACCCTATATTTCCCTAATGGGGCTTAAATGAACCCTAAATATTCTATTCTTGAATCCTAATGTTGTTCATGCCTCAAATTAGATTTTAATTTCTTCTTGTCTTATACCCCACTACCATGCTTATTGAATATTATGACTACTCTTACAATCAATACGTTTCTAGCATGTGCATTTATGTTCTATTTAATTGAAAGTAGAAGTACTTATGTACAACCACCCACAGAGGGCATGTATTTAATCTCCCTGGGGAATGTTTTTATTCTCCCCTATATAATTGTGTAGGTGATTGGGAATGTCTTATTCTCCCCTCACCTATAGGTTAGAGGTCTGGTAGGTGCCTCAACCCTACTTAGTTAGGTAGACATAATTATCTTACATGCAAATCCTTTTTGATATAATTGTTAATGGCAAGTTTCATTTGAATATAGCCTCTAACAAGTATCTATGTTTCACTCTCAAGGTGGGTATATCCAATACATTGTTCTATAACAAGTATCTATGTATTTGGTTTGATATCATATATCATGACTAATGTGATTATGCCATTAACCAACACACACTCCAGTCTTATATTTTATTGTTGTCTATTAGCCTTCTACAATAACATATGAATAGGGACATAACAAGAATGTATATACTCTTAACATATATTTGATCTCATTGTTCAAGTCCTCAACCTGAAGACATACATCATTTAGTAATATCATTCCTTAGACATTTATCATATTACAACATTATCTCATAACATAATAGAATAGAATGAATTGGAAATATCATTAATCATATTGTTTACAAGATATGATATTACAATCGTCATATGATTGTTTCTCTAGGCATACATGATCAGACCTGAGGGTGTGTTCCTAGAAGTGGAAGTGTGATCTCAAAGATTAATTGAGCTTTTAAATTTATAATTTGAAACCTTCAATGACCCCACAACTCAATACGGGGTCAAATTAAAAATATGGGGTCGAACATAGGGACGTGGAGATGTTTAGGATTCTTAAGATCCCACTCTCATGTCAGTTAAGAAAAATTGATAGTTGATATATGTAAAGAACTATAACTAGTCTAGCAAGAAGATACGAAACAAAACAAAACAAAACAATGTGAAAAAACAAGAGTCTGTCTAATCCTACTAATTGGGAGAATGAGTTCTTATCTATGTAACCATAAGTAGGGTAGTCTGTGCACTCATTCTTAGACATAGACAACCCTCAAACACCCTAGCAAGTGTCTACCCTCCAAATGTAGTAGGTGTTGTGGTAGATGCTCTTGTGTGAGTCATCCTACTCACTTTTGCACAACATGGATAAAACCCCATCAAAGATCCAAAACCTCACTCAAGGATAATAGATCAACTCACATGAATATTTTGAATACCCTTTTAGGTTTGGAATATTCATGAATGTTAGGAATAGTAGAATGGGCACAAAACATAGGTCGTGAACCCGAATGGGTGAAGGTGAACCCAAATGGATCTAAGTTCCTCGTAGGATCTCTCCTACATGTGTTATGGACAGATCCTCCCTTGGATGTCCTCCTTTAAAATTTCAATCCAAACTACCTTCTGTTGTCCATTTCTAAAACTAATATCTCCATCTTGGTAGAAATGTAACTTCAAGCAAGAAAGACATCAGCTAAACCAGAAATCATAATTGAAAAGAGAAGATAGAACATAAAACATACTATATCTAGGATAAAACTACTTGTTTAAGGTAAAATTACATAAACATGCCCAAAATGGACTACATAGACAAGAAGAGCTCAACTAGCCATGGACAAGAAAATTTGGCAATGAACAAAGATGAATGTACATCATTTTCACATAAACAAAGGGGAAAAGTATAAGAAAGAGGTAGAAGAAGAGATGTATCCTCTAGATGTGAGGTTTCTCTCACTCCTTAGCATCTGAGAAGGCTAAATATCATCCTTGGGGTCGTCCTACTTGATCTTATTGACTCTTAGGCCTCCTTTCTCTTTGATTTTGCCCCAAAGAATAGCTTGGATGTGTGTATGTAGGTGAAGGTGGCTGTGAATGGATGAAAGTGGGTGGACGATGGTGGAAAATGATGGTGGATGGAGGCAAACTAAAGTGGTGGATGTAGGGTGTGCTCTTCATCCCTTTCAGACCTTGGAGCACTCCCACAAAGCACTGGGAACTTATGGTCTCTAGAACAAAAAATTAGAAACCAAAAGGTGGAACCCTTATCTAGGTAATAGGGGGTGGATATTTATAGAGATCTTAGGTGGTCACTGATATCTTCAATGGTGGCTAACGTTTTGGAGTCCCTAAGGTCACTGATGGTTGTGAATCCAACATTCAACGGTCTTGAGGATGTGGAATCTCAGCGGTCCCAAATGTTTCCTACCTAGAGGTCACTAAGATGTATGCCCAACGGTCCTTGATGATGAAAGTTATCAGCAGTTGTTGGTTGCTAGTTTTTGAGATTTCCTAATGGTCCCTGAGATCATTTTTTCTCAACAGGAGCTGAGATCATTGATCGTAAGCGGTTGTTGAGTTTCTGTCCTGGTGGTCAATGGTTGTGAGACCCCAAACCTTGATTAAAGTGTTGAACAAGATTAATTATCATAATTGAATAAATAAAACCCTAATACAACCTTTTATATGCTTTGAAATCATAAAACAAGCTTAAGTTTCAAATTTGGTCCAATTTGGACATTGTTTGAGCAAGTTATGCAATTTTATGCACATTTTGGACTTTTCTGTAATTTACCCAACTGCGAGATTTTTTTTGCAATTTATCACTTGCATTATGTTCCTTGGATATTCTCTCATCATTCTTGAGCTTTTTGAGCCATGGGGCTCCTATTTAAATCTTGGTTTGAAGGTGTTTTTCTCATGGGTATTTTAGGGTTTACCCCTTCTTGGATGAGCCACCTTTAGTAGCTATCAACTAATGAATTATTTGATTGGCTTCTAAATTCGACAAAGGAGAGATAATCAGGTCTATATGGATGGTGGGGGAGCTTTATGTGTGTGTGCTTGTATATTCTTAATAGTTTAAGGCCATGGACACTTGGAAAGATACTAGAACTTCAATTTTTTCTTTTTCTTTATCTTAAAGTTTCATATACTTATCCCTAAGCACCCAAACGAACCATTTTATCTCCACCACTTCCCTCCTTATATGAACCTCGTTCTCCCTATATGCTACACCGAATTTTCTATCCAAGGAAGAAGAAAGAGGGGAACTTCTTGGAAAAAGAATCTAGGGTTGCAATTGACTTCCTTTTTGAGTTTAAAAAGCTTCCTTCTAGTGATCTTGACCTAAAAGAGTAAGAATACCCTTCTTTCCTCCATTTATTTATTTTTTATCCTTCCTCCTACCTTTATCCAGGTCAGAACATTTCTGTTCCATGGTAGAAATTAGTCTAAAGCTCTAAAACCCTACCTTCCTTGCTCCTTATTCTTAGGGTTTGCTCATTTGATGAAGAAAGGTGCTAGATCGACGAGTTCACAGCTTATGCTTGGATTTTCTACCCTACCTACTCGTGTTTTATTCTGTTTTGGAGTTTATCATTTAATTATAGGCAAGTTTTATAACTTTCTCCATGCTTATTTCTTACCATAAGCTTGCTAGCTCATGTTCTTGCTTTAAAATGATGATCCATGCACTAAAAAGCTATGCTTGATTTTGATTTTGATTTTTATGATGTTCCCTGTTCTTATTTGAGTTCTATATGAACTTGTAATCATGTGTCCATTCCTTTTAATATATAATATGACTTGGATAAGGTTTATTTGACAACCGGTGGTGCTAAGCACCCATCAACCAATGGTCAATTTTAGGGTTTAAAGCTGATTTCTTCTATAAACACATGAACCAATGGTGGTACCATTGCAACAACCAATGGTGTTTTCTTCATGACAACTGATGGTGGTGACCAAGGGTGTCAACTGACATTCACCCCTTAGGTCAGGTGTTGGCTAAATTAGAAGCTTAGTTATTTACAACTAAGTACCCTAATGATGCTATCAATCAATGGTGATATTAGGTGGATATTAGATGGTGATTAATGAATATAGTGCTGATCTAACAACCTATGATGACTTAATGGTCACTACTTATGGTGTATCATGTCCCCACAACCTATGATGAGTTAATCATGTAGATGTAGCATCAATTAAAGCTTAAACCAATGGTTTCTTGGGTCATTTGATGCAATGGTCGGACCTATACTCCAATTAATGGTTTTAATATATGAACTTGACCTAATTGTTAAGATCTAATGTTTATTTATCCAATAAATTGGGATGATTCCTAAATGTAATATTTTGGTCCTAATGAAGTGATTTAAATGGTTTCCTTTACGAGATCAACTTAAGAAGCTCATTTACTGACGACTTGTTTTAAATAAACAATCGCTTGTGGGTTTTACCCTACTCTTAATGGAACTTTTTATGTTGTTAATCAAGGGATGTCTAGGTTTAGATGGTGACTCTTTCTAGAGAACAACTCAATGACTTCATAGGTGGTTTTTTCAAGATGTTTACTTATGTAAACAACCAATGGCTTTACCTTTTCAACATTAAACGGTTAGAAGTTGATGCCTCAATATTCCCATTGTTTTGGGTGAAGCCTATAGTGTAATATTTTGATTCTATTGATGATAATTTGATGGTTCAATGCTTTAAACTTGTATTCTTACCATTTCCCTCGTATGATTATGATTTATAATCACCATAATGAATTAATGGGTAACTGTAATGAGGTATAACTTGTCATACCTAGCTTTAATATAAATAAATGATGGTAATTGGGTATGTATAGTCCTTGAATGATCAATATAATCATGGAGTACTCTCTTATTGTTGTTCAAACCTTAGTATGCTATAACCCGATGGTTACACCTTGATTTATCTATGGATTCATATTTGAGAATAGTATGAAAGGTGATGGTGATGCTTCACCTTATGCATCCATGATCCAATGTAGACGACGTGAGTTAGGGTTTGGGTATGAGTGTTTATTAGTAACATTAATATAATTTATCTTGTTGAACCTAACTCTAATTTAAATAGATAAAGATGAGTATTCATTTATAACCTTCTTATATGATGGCATGGTGGTGAAATAACTTCCTTAATATGATTATAACCTTAATGTGTTAATTGGTGGTTATCATAGCCACATGGTTGATAATTTCTTATGCTAAGCATGTGCATTATGAATATGATGAGGGTTAATCATATCTATATTCCTTGCATGTTGATGTAATAAAGGAATATTCTTAATGTTAATATAACCCTTCTATGATTGTTTATGAATATCTCCTAGCTCATTAATTCAATATTGTGTCGATCTAGTGTATTATATGTAAGTGATGTTGTTGTGCCTTGCTATAAGTCATGGAATGATAATGATGATCTTGTAGGGAATAGTATGATGGTCTTAATGACCTCTAGGCATGGTTGAGCCCTGAATGAGGTGTAATCTTCTTGTGTTGATAAGGGTTGATACCCTGTGATATTGTGAACAGGATTTGTATCTTGTGATAGTATGATGACTAGCGTAGTCTCAGGAATGGAAAGTGAATAGTACCATGTGATGATGAGATGAGAAATTATGTTTCACACATTTTATATCTTTTGAAGTTGTAATATTTATATGCTTGCTAGAAGTGAATTAGGGTTTGTATGTCCACTTATTTGATGCAGTCTTAATTCACCCAATTGGCATAACTAATCAAGTCCAACTCTAATCATGTAGTGCCCTATGTCATAGAGACATCTTCAGTGTCAGAACTTGTTCGATGGTGAAATGAATATTTCTAAGGGAAACACAGAGCGCATACTATTGAGTATGTGGGGGTGGAAAGTTAAGGATATATCCTTGTCATCCAAAATGTAGGTTATGGAGGATGTCTATGGTCATGCCTCAGACATTTGATGTGATTGAGGAGAACTGCGGTTGTACCTCAGATTAGAGGGTTTTATATATCCTGGTTTCTAGTGTTGTGGCCTGTACCAAGGGTGGACTAGTGATTATCAACATGACTATATGTCACTATAGTGGTAGCTTTGACTAATATGTCACTGCCTTTTTACTCGTACTGACCAAGTGGATGAGATCTTAGGATATCGACACTCCTAGATCTTATACGGAACCAAATAGCCCTTCATTGGGGTCAGTTGGACTTTGGGCGGTACAACTCAAACTCCCCAGGGCATAATAAAAGATGTAATACATCCTCATATAATATATGTTTAGGGTTATACACGACGCTTCACATTGGATGATAACCCATGTTTGTCCTCTTTATATAAAGATGATGCATAGTGCAATTAAGAGATAGTAGATATACTTATGTTGTGGATATTCTTAAGATTGTAAATGTGTACATATAATAGTCATGATTATGCTGAAATCTACACTGCTACTACTGATTATAATTATGATGCTAGCTATATCATGTTGTTAGTTATGTTTAGCATGCTATGCATGCTTCTGTAATTAGAAATGCCTATACTGCTAATCATGCTTATGCAAATACTCGTTCTTCTTAGACATGCTAATGTTGTTTGATATGCTTATGATGCTAGACATATTCATGTTAATAGAGATAATATGCTACTAGACTTGCTTATGTTAGTTATGAATATGCTATTGAATCTCTTATATGGTTAATAAGGCAAATGACAATAGTCAGCTTGATGATGATAATTGTTATTGGCTCCTTTATGTATTTTGTTAACCATTAGTGTTACTGATCCTATTTGTTATATCTGATTAAATTGTTTAAAACTACTTAATTATTTAAAATGTTGTAATCAATAAGAATTGTTGAAGGTTATATCTCTTGCTGGGACACGTGTATTACCCTTGTGGTTCTCCATATCTGTTTAGGTAATCGGCAGTGACGACAATAGAACTGTGGAAGTAAAGAGGAAGTACAGTAATGAATCTTTGAGGAAGTTGATTAGACGTCTAGTGTGTCCTAGAGTCATCCCTATACTCTCAGGTCCAGGCGAGGAATTTTTTTATATGGTGTTTCAAATGAATCAGACTTTTGTTATCATATTAATGCTTGTTTGTGTGGCATATACAAATATTGTTCTCCTATGTATATATGTTGTAGATAATACGATAGAACAATTTGTATCAAATTCTTGGCATAGTATGGATATAAGAAAGATGTTGGGCTCTTATGCAAATGTTTTTGAGCAAGTGCTAACATTGAAATTGGTTTTAATTTACCCATATTTTTGGGTATGTGATTAATTAATGATCTATTGTGTTTTATGTTTTGAGTAATATCATTTAGTGTAATGTGTTCTCACAAGTTGGTATCAGAGCTTTAAGTTCACTGAGTCTACATGGACACTAGGACTTAGGACTAGGATGATGTTTAAGTAAGGAACATGACATGAAAATATAGTGCATACTACGTAATCTCAGCACTTGGATGCCTTGGCCAGGTATTCAATTATTGAAGAAAAGGTAAGTATGGAACTTTTATATTGTTATCTTTTTTATTACTTTGATCAAGTAGTCATTTTGAAACAATCTAAAGAGCATAATGAATCAGAAATCATGGTGCAGATAACTCAATACTACCTTAAAGAAGATGAGAATTACATCATAATATATCAAAACTGGAATGTTTGGTAACTATAAGAGAAAGATACAACACCATGAAATATAAATCTAAATACAAATAAGAAAAGGAGGAGTTCTTGATGATGTGATTCAAGAACATAATAAAGTAAAAGACAGATAAGTCTATGCTTATAAAGTGAATCAAGGTGTGGACTCCACATAAGATGGAGAGAACACCTATAATAAGTATAAAATGAGAAGATGAATGGGAACAATGACAAAGGAATAAGGTGGAACCTGAGTTAATCTCAGACCAACCTATGTGTGTAAGAAAGTGTTAATGCAAAATCAGCATGGCATGTGAAAGAAATGAAGGGAGATGATCCCTGTTTAATGAAGAATATGATGATTTACCTGTTGATAAGTGGTTGAAAAATATAAAAAAATAAGAGAACATACCCAAGTGGGATAAATAGTCATCAAGTAAGGAGTAATGAGATATGCTAATCATGATGATTCCTATGCTAATGGAAAGGAACCCAAAATGAAAAAGGTAAAATGATACATAAGAAGCTATAACCTGCATAATGAAAATAGAATTGGTTACCTTTTTGCTAGTGACCTTTGAACAATGCTGCTATGATGTGGGAAGTGTGTTTCCCTTTGTGTATTTCCTTTATAGGGCACATCTTTCAAGTGTATCATTGCCACTTGGTATGTGTGGATTCATTGTAAAGATGAGGTTGGTTGGCTTATTTTAGAAGAAGGTTTCTTGGACTATGGTTTCAAGATCATAAAGTTTGTGATGAGTTTGCGTTTGAGACTTTCAATAATTAGGAAGGCTCCTATTATATGTCTTGAGATTTTTTATTTTGGTAAAAGTAGATGAGATAAGGATGTGAGTTCCTTATAGTACATGAGGTGGATCCTAAGGTAATGAATCCTAGTATCCAAGATGTATCAACAGTATGGGAAGTATGTGAAGGTTGGAGATGTTTATTAAATAAACATTCCAAGTATTCCTCTCCCTTAGAAAGAGAGAGAGTTGATGATGACCCTCTAGATGTTGTTTGGAAGGAAAAACAAAAGTGATTCTGTAATGTTGTGTATGGTTTAGTGTTAGCTAGGCAAGACCACTATCAAGGATAGATGGTTTGTTGATCAGTAGACATGTGCTACCATGTTCCTTTAAGATAAAATATCCTTTAGACATATGAGTTAGAGTGGATGACACAAGTTACATGGCCATGATGAGTTTAGGATTATGTCCTTTAGACTAACTAATGAACCAATATAATTTATGAATAGGAGAACTAGAGTGTTCAGGTCATGTCTTACAAGTTGTATCAAGCTTTGAACGATGACATCTCAAAGTATTTCAAAGATGGTTAATAGCACGGTTAACATCTTTTCTAAGCCTTAAGAATGTTGAAGCAACTGTACTTATGTGTGATAATTCTAGCAAGAGTGAGTTGGAGGTTGACTAGAGTATCCTCTTAGAGTTATGATACCTCTACTAATTATGTTATGTGAATCCTAATAAGATGAAGACAATGTTGTTTCTCCACCCCTACCAAGGTAAATCAAGGAGTCATATTTGTTAATGATTACATACAAGTGTATGATTCTTCAACCAAATAGATGGCCAGTCCACCATTGAGATGATTGGAGAATCCTCTAAAAACATATTCCTCATAGTTCTTGAAATTACGGGATTCCTACATGGTTTATTGAGTTGTTAATTACAACAACCATTAAAGGATCATAGACATGAAACCTTGTAAAGTTACATATGATAAGAGATACATAATGTTCTATGTTTGATAAGAGCTAGCGAGTATGACTTTTGAGTAATGTGTTGATACAATAGATATAATTTCAAGATGATAGCTAGAATTTAAAGTTGAAAGTTACTATTAGATGTGTACAAGTGGCACAACAAGTTTCTATGTTCTATATTTACAAATGGCTTCTTATGTGGGGGTTTTTGTGCTGACCTAAGACAAGATATGTATGAATTGAAAGAGAAGAACATGACCTATATAAGAGTGATGTGACGTTACCATAATATGTAAGTAACCATGTGTAATATTGAGGATGACGGGCATGAGAAGTGTCCATCTATGTGTACCTTAGATTTCAGGGGCAAAATCCCTAGTAGGGGTTTATGGTTGTGAGACCCCTAACCTTGATTAAAGTGTTTAAAAAGTTTAGTTATCATAAATTAATTATTATAACCCTAATATAAACTCTTGATATTCTTTGAAATCATAAAACAAGCTTAAGTTTAAAATTTGGTCCAATTTGGACACTGTTTGAGCAAGTCATGCAATTTTATGCACATTTTGGACTTTTATACAATTTACCCAATTGAGAGGCTTTATTTGAAATTTATCACTTGCATTATGTTCCTTGGATATTCTCTCATCATTCTTGAGCTTGTTGATCCATGGGGAGCCTATTTAAACCTTGGTTTGAAGGTGTTTTCCTCAAGGGTATTTTAGGGTTTACCCCTTCATGGATGAGCTATCTTTAGTAGCTATGAACTAATGAATTATTTGACTGGCTTAAAAATTCGACAAAGGATAGATAAGCAGGTCTATATGGACGGTGGGGGAGCTTCTTGTGTGTGTGCTTGTATATTCTTAATAGTTTAAGGCCATGGACACTTGGAAAGATACTAGAACTTCAACTTTTTCTTTTTCTTTATCTTAAAGTTTCATATACTTATCCCTAAGCACCCAAACGAGCCATTTTCTCTCCACCACTTCCCTCCTTCTACAAACCTTGTTATCCCTCTTCGATTTTGTGAATTTCCTGTCCAAGGAAGAAGAAAGAGGGGATCTTCTTGGAAAAAGAATATAGGGTTGCAATTGACTTCCTTTTATGGTTTAAAAAGCTTCCTTCTAGTGATCTTGACCTAAAAGAGTAAGAATCCCCTTCTTTCCTCATTTATTTCTTTTTTATACATCCTCATACCTTTCTCTAGGTCAAAACCTTACTGTTCCATGGTAGAAATTACTCTAAAGATCTAAAACCCCACCTTTCTTGCTCCTTATGCTTAGGGTTTGCTCATTTGATGAAGAAAGGTGCTAGATGGATGAGTTCACAACTTATGATTGGATTTTCTACCCTACCTGCTCGTGTTTTCTTCTGTTCGGGAGTTTATCTTTTAATTCAAGGCAAGCTTTATAACTTGCTCCATGCTTATTGCTTACCATAAGCTTTCTAGCTCATGTTCTTGCTTTAAAATGACGAACCATGCACTAAAAAGCTATGCTTGACATGGATTTCGATTTTTATGATGTTCCCTATTCTGATTTCAGTTCTAGATGAACTTGTAATCATGTGTACAATCCTCGTAAGATATAATATGACTTGTATTAGGTTGGTTTGACAACCAGTGGTGCTAATTAGCCATCAACCAATGGTCAATTTTAGGGCTTAAAGCTGATTTCTTGTATAAACACATGACCCAATGGTGGTCCCATTGCAACAACCGATGGTGTTGTCTTCATGAAAACTGATGGTGGTGACCAAGGGTGTCAATTGACATTAAACCCTTAGGTCAGGTGTTGGCCTAATTAGAATCTTAGTGATTAACATCTAAGTACCCTAATGATGCTATCAATCAATGGTGATATTAGTTTCATATTCGATGGTGATTAATGAATATAGTGTTGATCTAACAACCTATGGTGACTTAATGGTCACTAATGATGGTGTATTGTGATGTCCACAGATTTTCTAAAACTTAATCTGATGTGTGACGTCCAAATTGAAACCTCACCTCAGTGAGAATCCCAATTTAAACACCCCACACTAGGCTGAGAAAAAGAAAATCAGAGGAAGTCAAAAGGAAACAATCAATAGCACATGCACATGAACAATAATAAAACCACAAAAGATTTTCACCGTTCAACATATAATTACAACATGAATTGTTAAATCATTTGATATTACATATTGAACAACAAACTATAACATATACATGTACTACCTCAAAACTACAGGATCTTAAGACAACAGGTCCACCTGTACATCAGCTCGCCACACAACTCTCACTATCTTGGATCTTCAAGAGCATAACCAAAACCTAAACAAAAGATTACATGCGGTACACGTCAGTACAATATTCAAGAATATTGTACTGAGTACGCCTACGTGTCATTTATATACCTCTCATCATATCTTGGCAATAATATAAAACTAATACTTGGCAGTTATAAAGAATTATAAGAAAAACATGCATTTGCACAAAGATGTTCATTAACAAAAGAGAAACATATTTTAAACACATTTTCCATTATATCATCCATGCATTTACTACCTGAGAGTTGAATGCATTAAGGCCTTTATGATCTACTACCAAAGAGTTGGATCATTTCACAATGTGATCTACTACCAATGAGTTGTATCACTTCCAAGTACTTTACTACCAAAGAGTTGAAGTACTTATTTCCAGCACTTTACTACCAAAGAGTTGAAGTGCTTATATATAATGGAACATATATATTATGTTTCATGTGTTCATAGAAATAAGTATGGAAAATCATGCAACATATCATACAAGAACAATCATTTCATCCAATATCATATGCCAAGTATTTTACTACACAAATAACACAAGCATATTGTATAATAAGCCAAGTAAGAGGTAATGGCGTACCTTCCAAAGAGGTAGATCATTCTAATCACATTCCTACTGTCATCTATCCTTATCAACCCTGATTAAGATAAGATCACATACCACCATTAGGTTCTCATCATCTTACATCTCATCTTAACCCTAATTGTGTTCATATTAGAGTTTCACTTAGTTCATAAGGATATGTGCATTATTACTTGTATTCTAGTCTTAGAATTATCTTACTGATGTCATATTCCAGATTATAGCTCATCAACTGGATATACTCATGTGTCACATTATTATGTGAACATATTTAACATTATGTCACTTTCATTTACCCTATTAGTGTTACATCACATGTATTAAGGGTGCTCTTCATATAACATAAATTTTGTGTATATAACTGATCTCAAACTTATATACTATCTTCCAGTTACATATATGAGGGTTTTCTATAAATATCATCATTTATTGAGCATGCATGTATTAATTACATTTTATTTAGGTTTATTAGCCCTAAATAGCCATATTGAGCAAATTACATGATTTCGTGAATCAACATCATAATATTTGTCATCACATCGATTATATATCATGTTCTAGAGTTACTGGTAAATTATCATAATTTTATGTCACTATTTGCTATTTATTATCCATAAAACAAGTTTAAAGCATCTTACATGATATTACTGACATTTAAGCTTCAAAAGACTGATATCATGGTATCACGTGATTCTAATCATTTTTATGAACATACTAATATTTTTTTGGGAAATATTGGACATCAGAGCTATTTATTATGAATTATGCAAGTTCTAATCATTTAGAAGACAAATACCTTGAATGGCCAATCGGCGACTGCCATGTGTCCACTTGGGGCGTGGCTCTTTGCTAGTCTGTGGCAGGGATGCTCCTGGTTCAACTTTGGGCTAGTTGGTTTAAGCTAGCTAAACCTGGTTCAGGGTCTTTGGATTCTCCTTCCTCATGCTATCTCTGTTTCTCGCAAACTGCCTTCGTGCTAGAGCGTAGCCGTGCTTGGACCCCATGGAGAGCAAGAAGGTAAGCGGCTTCCTCCTCACCCGTACCATCCTCTGCAAGGGAGATCAGAGCCTCACAATTGCCTACTCCTATTGCTTGGGAGTCCAGCTGCACCTCTAGGACTCTGCCACTCCCAGCTTCTCAGGACAACGATGACTGATCTAGAGCTCCACCCATTCTTCTCTTCCTGACGAAGCCGTCACTAGGCTAATCACTCTCACCATGGTTGTTGATGCCACAGAGAAGATCCGTGGTGAGCTATTTGGGCCTGACTTTCCTCTCCTTCCCGTGATCACATTCACGTGGGCACCGCCTAGGGCTATGTGCATAAGCCGCCATCTCCAAGGGACGACTCCGGCAAGCAATGGACTGCCGAGTCCCTCATATCCCTTTCCTTTTCAGGCCATGGATTTCTTCTGTGTCTTCTTGACACCTCTGGCATCTAGGTCGCTGATACTACAACTCCTCCTCATGGAGCCTTCCGACATCATCTTCTCCCATTTCAGGTTCTGGGTTGTAGGTCACGTTATGTGGCTCCCTTACTATCAGCAAAGTAGTCACCTCCACGGTTGGGTCTCCCATGGCTGGCTCAGTTCTGCGAATTGGACCCAACCCAACTCACCTTCTCTCTAGCTTCACATGGATGAGAGCTCAAAAAGATGCCCACCATCTTGAGCGCTACCTCTGATCCCCCCCCCTTGGGCATTGCTCCTCCTTCGGCTGCTATGTATGTTCTGAATGGGGGGGTTGTCTTTCCAATTCTTGTTGAGTCGAAGACAACTGCTCGTTCAGTTTTCACCATCTATCCATGACCACGACGTGGGAGGATGGGTTGGGTTCATGGTCATTGTTAACATCATGATCTCAATCTGCTTCCAGATACGACGTAGAGGGTGAAGTTCACCCATCAGATCCAATGAATGGTCAAGGTCAACTCTCCTCAACCGATCCATGTTTCAAAAAGGGTGCATAGCCCAAACACATTAGAAAGGGCAGCATGACATCTCTGTTGATTTAAGCCTAACTGTCCAATTATGGCTCATTATTCAACTATACATCAACTATACATAAACTTATCATTTGAACTTCAATATCCTCTTCTAGGAACATCCAATTGTCTTGGGTATATCTTTATCGCAATTCATGCCACACTATAGTAAGATTTGGTGTCAAAACTCAATATAACTCAATCTATGAATTCACTTATGTCATCGGACATTTAAGGATTCTAAAATTTCACCCCATCACATGTATCATGTCCCCACAACCTATGATGAGTTAAGCATGTAGATGTAGCATCAATTAAGCCTTAAACTAATGGTTTCTTGGGTCATTTGATGTAATGGTCAGACCTATACTCCAATTGATGGTTTTAATATTTGAACTTGACCTAATGGTTAAGATCTAATGTTTCTTCATCCAATAAATTGGGATGATGCCTAAATGTAATATTTTGGTCCTAATAAATTTATTTAATTAGTTTCCTTTATGATATCAACTTAAGAATCTCATTTACTGACGGTTTGTTTTAAATAAATAATCACTTATGGGTTTTACCCTACTCTTAATGGAACTTTTTATGTTGTTAATCAAGGGATGTCTAGGGTTAGATGGTGGATCTTTCTAGAGAACAACTCAATGACTTCATAGGTGGTTTGTTAAAGATGTTTACTTATGTAAATGACCAATGGCTTTACCTTTTCAACATTTAATGGTTAGAAGTTGATGCCTCAATATTCCCATTGTTTTGGGTGAAGCCTATAGTGTAATGTGATGATTCTAATGATGAGAATTTGATGGTTCAATGCTTTAAAATTGTAGTATTACCCTTTCCTTCATATGATTATGATTTATAATCACCATAATGAATTAATGGGTAATCGTAATGAGGTATAGCTTGTTATACCTAGCTTTAATATAACTAAATGATGGTAATTGGGTATGAATAGTCCTTGAATGATTAATATAATCATGGAGTACTCTCTTATTGTTGTTGAAACCTTGGTATGCTATAACCTGATGGTTACACCTTGATTTATGTGTGGATTCATACTTGAGAATAATATGAAAGGTGATTGTGATGCTTCACCTTATGAATCCATGATCCAATGGAGATGTCATGAGTTAGGGTTTGGGTATGAGTGCTGATTAGTAACATTAATATAATTTATCTTGTTCAACCTAACTCTAATGCAAATAGATAAAGATGAGTATTCATGTATAACCTTCTTATATGATGGCATGGTGGTGAAATAACCTCCTTAATATGATCATAACCTTAATTTGTTAATTGGTGGTTATCATAGCCACATGGTTGTTACTTTCTTATGCTAAATATGTGAATTATGAGTATGATGAGGGTTAATAATATCTAGATTCCTTGCATGTTGATGTAATAAAGGAATATTATTAATGTTAATATAACCCTACTATGATTGCTTATGAATATCTCCTAACTCATTAATGCAATATTGTGCTGATCTGGTGTATTATATGTAAGTGATGTTGTTGAGACTTACTATAAGGCATGGAATGATAATGATGATCTTATAGGAAATAGTATGATGGTTTTAATGACCTTTGGGCATGGTTGATCCTTAAATGAGGTGTAATCCTCTTGTGTTGATAAGGGTTGATACCCTATGATATTGTGAAAAGGATTTGTATCTTGTGATAATATGATGACTAGTGTAGTATCATGAATGGAAAGTGAATAGTACCATGTGATGATGAGATGAGAAATTATGTTTCACACATTTTATATCTTTTGAAGTTGTGATATTTATTTGCTTGCTAGAAGTGAATTTGGATTTGTATGTCCACTTGTTTGATGCATCCTTAATTCACCCAATTGGCATAACTAATCAAGTCCAACTCTAATCATGTAGTGCCTTGTGTTGTAGAGCCATCTTCAGTGTCAGAACTTGCTGGTTGGTGAAACAAGTAATCCTAAGGGAAACTCAGAGCACATATTGTTGAGTATGTGGGGGTGGAAAGTTGAGGATATATCCTTGTCATCCACAATGCAGGTTACAGAGAATGGCTATGGTCACGCCTCAGACATTTGATGTGATTGAAGACAATTGTGGTTGTACCTTGGATTAGAGGGTTTTGTATACCCTACTTTCTAATGTCTGACCTGAACCAAAGGCGGACTAGCGGTTAGCATCTTGACTATATGTCGATGTAGTGGCAGCTTTGACTGATATGCCACTAGCTTTTTACTAGTAGTGACTGAGGGGAAGAGATCTTAGGATACCGACACTCCCAGATCTTGTACGAAACCGAATAGCCCTTTGCATGGGTCGGTTGGACTTTGGGTGGTACGACTCAAACTCCCCAAGGCATAATAAAATATATAATACAGTCATATAGTATATCTATTTAGGGTTATAAATGATGTGTTACATTGGATGATAACCCTTGTTTGTTCTCTTTACATAAAGATGATGCTTAGTGCAATTAAGAGATAGTAGATATACTTATGTTGTGGATATTCTTAAGATTGTAAATCTGTATATACAATAGTCATGCTTATGTTGATATCTATAGTGCTACTACTGATTATAATTATGATGCTAGCTATATCATGTTGTTAGTTATGCTTAGAATGCTAGCTATGGCTCTGTAATTAGAAATGCATGTACTGATAATCATGGTTATACAAATACTCGTGCTTATGTTCATAGATCTTCTTATGATATTGATCTGTTCAAACGGTTAGACATGCTAATATTGTTAGATATGCTTATGATGCTATACTTATTCATGTTAATAGAGATAATATGGTACTAGACTTTCTTATGCTAGTTATGCATATGCTATCGAATCTCTTATACGGTTAATAAGGAAAATGACGATAGTCAGCTTGATGATGATAATTGTTATCAACTCCTTTATGTATTTTGTTAATCATCAGTGTTGCTGAGCCTATTTATTATAACTGATTAAATTGTTTAAACTATTTAATTATTTAAAATGTTGTAATCAATAAGCATTGTTGGAGGTAATATCTCTTACTGGGACAAGGGTCTCGCCCTTGTGGTTTGCCACATCCTTTTAGATAATCGGCAGTGGTGACAATAGAGCAATGGAAGTAAAGAGGAAGTACATTAATAAATCTTTGAGGAAGTTGATTAGATGTCTAGTGTGTCCTAGATTCATTATGTACTCTCAGGGTCGGGTGAGAAAAATTTGTATATGGTGTTTCAAATGAATCAGACTTTTGTTAGCATATTAATGCTTATTTGTGTGGCGTATACAAATATTGTTCTCCTGTGTACATATGTTGTGGATAATATGATAGAAGAACTTTTATCAAATTCTTGGCATATTATGGATATAAGAAAGATGTTGGGCTCTTATTCAAATGTTTCTAAGAAAGTGCTGGCGTTGAAATTGGTTTTAATTTACCCATATTTTTGGGTATGTGATTAATTAATGATAGATTGTGTTTTATGTTTTGAGTAATCTCATTTAGTGTAATGGGTTCTCACAATCGTGATGCCTCTTAGGAACTAACCCACATGGGGGTTTTATTATAGGTCGGCATGCCTTAACACAACGCGATGCTTGATGGGGCAAAATATAGAGAATTGATGTCTTCTTGAGTTTGGTGCCTACAAGTCCCAAAATTGGCTAGTTGAACAACTCTATCTTTGAAAATATATGGATTAGTAAAAGATTAGAATCTAGAGTTATTTTGGGCATATTAAGGCTATAGTAGTACAAAGCTATAAAAAATACTTAGCATAAATGTCTAAATTTGGATGTTTTCAATATATACCAACATAAAGGTACATGTGTTGTCGGTTTTGATTAAAAAACCAACACAACATGTGTTTTGCTGCACTGAGTCAATTTTTTTCAGTTCAATCCCCAAAACAGACATTGTAGTTCCTTATCAATTAACATTTAAACTGATAAGGGTAGATGTGTCATTAGTTTTAGTTAAAAAAATAACACAAGAGATCTACAACATTGCTTTTTTTTATAATAACTGACGCCACAATTATGTTTTTTTTTAAATAGCAGGTATACAGACCAATAGTCTGGCTGTTCAGTAGGATGCAGAACCTATAGTTCATCCATCATGTGTTCAGCTTGACAACATGCCAACACATTTGCAAAACCTACAATAACAAACACATACATCAAATTGATCCACCCACATACATTTTTATTCTTCAATTCCATTCTCTTCAACATTTAATTCCATTCTCGTGCACATACATAATATAGAAAACAAACATACAAGATCCATTCTCTAATTCTATTCTCATGACACGTATAAATGCAATTCTCATTATATTCATTCATTTTCACATTCATTCACACAAATTCAAATATACACACATCATTCACATATGCACCAATAATTCACTCTCATCAAATTTAAAGTGGTAAAAAAAGTCATAACCACCACATGTATATAGAAATAAATGGCATCAAGGTTTAGAAAACTCATATTTTATCCCAATCATATTCAAAGTCGACTTCCTTAATGAAGGTGTGTTCCCACTCTTCTTGTTTCTCATCTATATCCTATTTTGTATAGCGCTTTTTCATGTCAATAAATACAAAGAGAATGAAATAATTCAAGAGTTTGATTTGACTTTTTCATATTATCAAATGAGACTATTTATGATCAAGACTATATAGATTGCCTTTTGCATATAATGAATGTCTATCACTGCATGTTTGAAAATCAGGTCGATATACTGAATCACATAGTATGTGTATGCCCAACCATTGTATTGAATAGGGCACCATAAATTTGCAGTTTTATGAAATTTTAATGAATAAAAGTAAATACAATTGGCATATATATGCATTGGTGTCAGAAAACTACCTCAGCATCCTTCCAACTCAATGATTTCTTTTTATTATCTACCTTTCCTCTGGCCTTTTTGAATTCTTATATAGTCCTATAAGTTAAAGTAGCAAATTTAATGGGATTAGTAAATAGTCATGTAATTAGTGATGAAGGCATCAATATATGTTAACGGATATAAAATTTACTCACATAAATAATAATCTTTTCATTGTGTCTCCTCCACTTCCTACTTTCTCACTGGAAGGATTTAGATAATACATAGTTAGCGTCTCAGGGACAATTATCAAAAACACTAAATGATTATTACCGAAAAAAGAAGGCAAACAAAAAAAATCAAAATCCAAAATGAAATGTAATTTATAAGTCAGATTATAAGCAAAGTGCCCCAACATTGAAAGGAGCTATAATTATGCTCTTTGTCACATTAACAAAATATTTAAATGCGGTAGAGCAATAATTACTAAAAGATTTTGGATCTTTATATACACGACTATCAATGATGGAACTAGAAATGCCACATTGGTAAGTGAAATTCTTCACAAACCCTATATAGGTGTCTAAAATATATATATATATATATATATGTATAATATATAAGAAAATAGATCAACATATATTTCCACATATATAAAATGAGGTATTTAGCCATAACATCTCACCATATATGAAGTTATGTCACAGTTGTATTCAACCAAGCATAAGTAAATAGCTCCAAAATATCTTTCACTACACTAGTATCGTGAGCTTGATGTATATCGTCCTCCTTAATATAGACCATCATAGTCGACCTTTCTTCTAAGTAGCTTAGCCATAGTGTCAATCCACTACACCTAGGACCTAGTGAGTCAAATGGGTCCTTTGCAATCCAAGTAGATAGTCGAATATTTGGAGGAGGAAGTGGAGGACGAAGTTTATGGGGTTTGTTAGGTGTTATGACCTATATATATATATATTCTCATATCAATTTCCAATTGTATACACAAGTAGAAAATAATCACAACTGCAAATGCAAAAAAAATTTAGCATACATGAATATAAACAACTCCCGCTTTGGGTCACACAACCAGTTCACCTTCTGCGTCACCTATTTTCTTGTAGTTGGGGTGGGCATGTGGCACCAATGTATATTTCCATGTGCCTAGACAAGCTTGATAGAAACCCAAACTACATCAGTGGGTATTAGATGACCATGAATCGTTCCACCTAGAAGGGATGGATAAGCCTCACCCAGTGCAATGACATATTCTTCTAGTAAAAGAAGGAATGGCCTCAACCCCTACACATTTTTATATAGTTTTATATACACATAAATACAAACATATTATAAATCCACCAAAAAGATTATTATATCACATAAAGACTTACACTGGGCATGATAGTTGGTGGGTTGATGGGATTACTCCCAACCACCATTGCTGTAGAGGGGTCTACATCATATGAAAAGTGTGGTGGTACATGTACTGTCTAAGGAGATAGAGATTGAGAAGCATGGTATTGTCTCATTACATCCTATATTTTCATTATAATAATGTCATGCACTTGCCCCTGTGACCAAACTCCTTTCTTTATAGATTTTCTCTTCTTTAATGACCCAAATAGGGATCTTACACTGACACTAGTCCCAATTTCCCTAACATGACCATGATGCTCTGAAGTACCCAGAGCAAATGCCAATTCATCCCTTTGGCCTTTAGGGATGATCTTGCCTTCTTTTATTTTCTCATAGAGCTCTTGCTAATCATAATAAATAGTAATTGGCCAGTAAAAATTAACAATCAAGGTACAAAATGAACATATAAAATGTAGAGTTGAATTTTACCATTTTCTGCAGCCATCACAGTGGTTGTGGGGTTGGGTATTTCTGTAGATGGATTTGTCCTTGCTACTCTCCACTCCTCATGGCAAAGTAAAAATGTAGTAGAAGACTCAACATTCCCAAGATTAGGTTGCTTAAAAAAAGATGCTGTCAATCTCTTTTGCCTTTACATTATGTAGCCACCTGGACTCAAGTTTTGGTTGTGCACATTTTTTTCAACAACACATAAAGCCTGGTTAATACAAACCATGTGTTAAATATGTAATAAATTGAAATCATAAGAATGTATTTTAAATATGTAATACATGTAATATAGTGAATTCATCTAATTAGTCATTAAGAGTAATATGTACAAATAAAGGAGGCTTAATACCTTAAATATATCAGTTTGTCTTGAAACAACAAATGCTTGCCACACCTTCAAGTCAAGATATGCCCATTTCTCAGTGGTAGACTTCTTCTTATTGTTTCTCATTATGTATTCACTTGTCAGACTTGTCCTATAATTCCTTAATAGCCTCCCATAGCATTGAATCACCTTTCTACAATGCAAATTTTCATTAAGGTCAAAGATGCTCTACAATATTACATATACTTAATGGCATAGAATTCTAAACATCTTTAAAAATCATTAATATCTCTCACATAAGTCCTTCCACATGTAATATTTTGCGGAAGGAACAACTTTAAGCTAAGATTCTATTGTTATCTCTAATTTACTTTGAGTAAGAACCCCTAGATATTGCATGAAAATATTGTGATTATTCCCGATAGGATTTCCTAAATCATCAAGGTCAACAACCAGCTCTGGTACTTTATGCCTTTGCAATTCTAACTTGTTCATCAAGGTGATGCCTCTTCTACGTGCACAATCACATTGTTCCTCTACAAATCCAACAAGATCCTCAGGGTGCACATCCTCAGGATGCTCATACTAAAATTGTCAAGAAACATATATAAGTGATAGAGAATGTAAAATGCACATCTATATAATAAAAAAATACAACTTTCACTGTCATGGTGCTCATCCTCGGAGTGCACATCATCATGGTGCTCTTCCCCACACTCAAACGACATCAAAAAATATTATATTAAAATTAGTAAAAGAATGAAATATAAGAGATAAAGAATGTAAAAAGTATATGTCGCATATGAAACATATATAATTTCAATAAAGAATGTAAAATGAACATCTATCATTTAAAAAATAAAATACTTGCCTCTAGTATTGGTTGGATGCTTGATCAATTAATATTCCTTTTATTGATCTCCACACAGATATAAGTCAATGTTAGCTTAACCATTTGGTGTTCACAAGACAACTGATAGTGGACTAGAATCATCATACTTTTCATAGTATTCTTCTTCATCTATAGGATATGCAATGATTTTCCTTTCCCATGAAGAATGGAAAACCATTTTTCATTTATAGGATTATCTATATATAATACTTGCTTTGCCTATTATGCCATTATTAATGGTTCACCCTTCTCGCCAATCTTTTCAAAATTAACTAATGTGAAACCCAATTCATGCATTACAAATCCATTGATGTTATCAACCCAATTACACATAATGATGGGAACTATGAAATATGTGTAGTCAAACACCCATATGTCTTCATGACACCGTAATAAGACATTTTAGCTTCACATGAACTCTTATCCATTGCACTAGAAAAATACAATAAGCTTGAAAGGTGACCCCACTATTTTGGACGACACTCTTATCATCTTGACATTTTGTGCAGTCCATTTATGTCAAACCCTTTATAAGACATAAAATTCATTTTTGGTTCAGAGGTGAGTAATTTGATAATTTCAACAATACTATTTAGTGTTTGAGATAGTTGATGGAAGACTTTATCTTTAAACCACCTAATAAATGTCCAATTATGTTCTCTAGCAAGCCACATCGAGATAGCTTGAGGATATTTTTTTCTTGATAAAATTGGTATATTCTGTATTATAAATATCCAATTCATTGATATTCTGTATAGCATACATGTGTGCTTATTTCCACAGCTCGCAACTAATTATTTCTACTCATGCTCCTAAAGTCCCTTTGCTGTAATAGGAATCAATATTCTTTTCATTAGCAAGAGCTTCATTACAACTCAGAAAGTCATTACAAACATCCATAAATCCCTAGTCACATAACCCTCAATAATACTCCCTCTAGACCAATAATAGTTTCGAACATCACCTTTAGAAACACTCATGTACCATTCAGAAGGATACATGAAATGCAAGAAAACTAGACCCAACACTTTCACTTCCCCAGTCAAATGGACAACACGATGTACCATGATATCAAAGAATGAAGAAGGAAAATACATCACAAGTTGGAATAGTGTAAGGAGCACTTCTCCTTACAACTTATCAATATTCTTAGGATCAATAACGTTGTTGCATAGAGTGTTGAAGAAGAAACAAAGTATGGTGATTGCAAAACTTACATGTTACGATAGTATAGATTGAATTGCCATGAGAAATATTTGTTGCATTAGAGTGTGACAATCATGACATTTAAGAGCTATCATCTTTAGATAGAATGATGCCCTTTGGGCTCTACATTTCACCCTCAACCTTTCAGTGGTGCATGAATGTTATCTTTGCAGATCTCCTGGAAGATAAGATGGAAGTATTCATGGATGAATTCAGCGTCTATCGTAGCTCTTTTGATAATTGTCTGAATAACATGTCTCTAGTAATGAAAACATGTGAAGAATAGAGTCTCACCCTTAAATGGGAAAAGTTCCATTTTATGGTACAAGAAGGTTTTGTCCTAGGACATAAAGTATCCAATAAAGGCATTGAAGTTGATCAATCTAAGGTGGAAGCAATTGTAAAGCTCCCTCCACCCACATATGTGACAGGAGTCAGAAGCTTCTTAGGACATGCTTGTTACTACAAAAGGTTTATCAAAGACTTCTCCAATATTGCCAAGCCATTATCAAATCTGCTGATGAAGGATGTGAAGTTTGATTTCAGAAAAGAATGCCTCACGACATTCTCTACCTTGAAAGATGCTCTGGTCTCAGCACCCGTTATCCAGTCACCTGACTAGAATCTTCCTTTTGAGCTTATGTGTGATGCTGGTGATTTTTCCATAGGCGCAGTCCTTGGGAAAAAGAAGGATAAAAAGCATCATGCGATCTTCTATGCCAGTAAAATGTTGGACGAAGCACAAATGAATTACACCACCACCGAGAAAGAAATGGTAGCCATTGTCTACGCATTTGACAAGTTTCGATCTTATATTTTGGGTTATGCCAGTTTGCTTTGATTTTACTCAAGTTACCGTGCCCTATAGATCTAGTCGAGGGCTTTGCCAACACTGGTCACTATGGAAACCTAATGCCTCTTTGTTCATGAAAACTCCCCCGATGAGTTTGCCTGACCTCCAGGAGTATTTCCTAGTTGTCTATTGGGACTTTCAGACTTTAAAGCTATGTTTTTGGATTTCCAATCTTCCTCCCCTATTCTACTAATGGCAGGAGGAGCTCCCTATGCTCCAAGACACAAGATAGCCTAAAACTGGGGTCTATGCCTTTGGAAGAGGATGGGGAACTCATTCCCAGTAGTGGTTTCCAAGGAAAATCACAAGGATGGCATGATTGTGCCTCGACCTCGCACTGAATTTTCTCCATTGATTGCAGGTCACCAGAGAGAAGAAACCAGGGGGCAAGATAACTCAATTGCCCCTAGTCATTTAATTGAATGATCAACCCTCCATGGGTATTTTTGAGATTTCACAAACACCCTAATGTATTAGCCGTGAAAGAGGTTTGATAAGTTAAATGACGAATTTATCGCCGCACATTTAATCAAATGTAATGCTTGCTATGGATTTCTCAATCATCTCAACTTCATTTAACTCAAAATTGTTTTCATTTAAATTAATTTCACACATATGATTTTATGGATTCAGATTGGTCAGTTTTTGGAAATTCACATTAAATCATAGGATGCTCATAAAAATGCAAATAAATAGTCATTGGAAAGGTTTTTTTAGATAACAACATGATTTTATGATTTTCAAGCTATGATTTTGCTTTGTATTTCAATGGTTTATTGGAAACCCTATTTGGACCCATGAAACCCTAATTATGTGTTACATGTAATTATTATGATCAAAGTCAATCTAGTTTTCCTAAGTTAATGATGATGATCAATGAGCCTAACTCAAATGCACTCAAACCTTAATCCACCCTAATTAAACCTAGGATCAATACAATGTATTGATTTATGATGTTTAATAATTATGAATAGGTGTTTAGGGTCTAATCAAGACAATAGAAGGATTGACCTATATTTGACTCAGGCATCAGATACACAGTCTTAGGATCTACATTGCTCTAAGGGAAACATGCCATGTTGCTGAACACAAGTATTAATGGTCGTTTGCATGTTAAGTATAAAGTAGACATTGTCGTTTCATGTTTAATGTTTTAATCATTTTCACTATATCACTTCTTGATAATAGCTATATGCTATGTCTTGTATCTATAATGTTCACTATGATTATGGCTTATGATTAATGACTCATGAAAATCATGTTAATGATCAAGGGGGAGAAATACCGTGATGTTTAAGAGATCATGTCAATGGGGAGAAATTCCTTTATGTTAAGTTCAAGAATCATGATTATGTTAATGTTAATATCATGTTAATGATCAAGTTAATTAGAATTGAAATAGTCTTTATACGCTCCCCAATCATGGACCTCAAGGGGTCGTCAAGGGCTTTCTTAGCAATCATGTGCTCCCAAGGGAGCATCATAGAGGGATGCATACATTTACTTTTCAATTCTTCATGTTAATAATGATTCAAGAATGCTTATAGTTAATACATGTCAAGTTTTCTTACATGTCAAGTATATTTACTTTTGTCATATTATAAAGTGCAAGTACCATTTATTGATGTGTTGATTTTCCCCTTTGCATGGTTAGGGAAGGGATGTCCCCAGGAATTGGACCAACTAAGGATTCAAGAGAAGAAAGCAAGGACTAGAAGACCTTCAAGCGCTAAGTGGTGGTGTGCCATCCATACTAGGCGATCCAATTACATAGAGATGTTTAATTTCATGTTTAGTTTTTCATGCTTAGAAATGTTTAGACGTGTTATAAAACTCAATTGTAGTTTCTTATGTAAAGAACAATGTGTGAATCTCAATGGTGATTTATGTATTTATTTGTTACAATCATATTAGTGTGACATCCCCTTCAATATAGATGCTTCCTCTCATATTTAAAAAGTGAGGTGTTACATTAATGGTATCAGAGCCAATAAATGGATGGCCACCAAGCAAAGACCAGATCCACATGTTCTAACCTTAGGTATATAAGAAGTAGGTGAAAGATATTAGAAAATAAAGTAGGGGTCTAGATATGAGACAAAGGTTTAGATAAGAATTAGGGTTATGTGCCTAGAAGTTTTGAACTTTTATGTTACTCTAGAATTGTATATAGCGTGCTCTCTCTCTTTTTTCTATGTCTCTGTGGTATCAGACATAGGCTCATGGGGTATTTTAGAGAGATTTTAATATGAATAATCATGCTCATCTTGTCCATTCAAGTGCATGTGGTATGGGACATGTGCATGAGGGAGGTGCTAAGATAACTATGATAAATGTCACCTTTGTATATATGAGTGACCAACATGTATCCAAAGGTGAAAAGATTTTCATTATGAGTTTGAGACCTATAGTCACCTAAACCTAATGAGACACGTAATACGACCATGCATGCATACAAAGAGTAGATATTTGACATAGATCCATGGTAGAATTAGAACCCCTAGAGCAGAGGTAAGAAAGGACCGTAGAATTAGAACCCCTAGAGTAGAGGTAAGAAAGGACATTTGTAATGACAATTATGATGTAATATAGGTTCATTAGTAGCATACCCACATGTTGGTAGTGTTTTACTATGATGGTTAGACAATAAGATGATATCAGAAATTAGAGTACAAAGAATATGTAAAACCCTAAGGTGGGTAGTATCCTAGAAAATTTCAAGGACAAAATTTGTTCTAAGGTGGGTAGAATTTTTACATCCCAAATTTTCAACATTAATTTAAGTCTTCAAATGTGGTTTTCTTAAATAAATAATAACTAAGGGGCTTGTTATAAAAAGACTTGAAGTCAATTTTTCTAGAAGGATGATGAAGTTAGAAAACAATATTAGGATCAATCCACCTTTTTCTCCATTATAAATATGATTTATGCACTCAAGAAAAAAGATGTTAGCACCTCACTCTTTTCTCTTTCCCAACCTTAAATAATGTTTAGGGGAATTGGAAGAGAAAAATAAAAGGTTCCAAATTCGAAATTATACTTTGTATAACTTAAGCAAGAAGTAATAATCCTTCCTTTCATGGTTTTGATAAGAAGAAAATCCTTTTTCTCTCTCCTCCAAGAAAAGGCCCTCAAAAAGGCATAGAAAGTAAATGGTGTGATCATGGAGTAAATATTAAATGTTTATCTCGAATTTTGACTCCAAGAAATACAAAGGAAAGGTCTTATCCAAGTATTTCATCATTTAATGCATTAAAATCAAATGGAATAACATTTATAGAAATCATAGATAAAACATGTGAAAAATAGAAATCTAATTTTATGGGAAGCATCTAGACACCTTCTTGGACATGTGGTACAAATTTGGACTCATTTTGACCATGTTTGACCCTCCAAATCAATTAAGGAAGTTTAGAGTATTGTTTGATTAAGAATTAATTAAAATTTCATTGAATGCGCCGAATTTTCCTAAATTATGGGTTTTTTAGCGTTGTCACATGCTTCTTTTTCATTTTTCCTTTTTGGGAACAATCAGATGATCGTCATTTTACTTTGCTCATGATCTGATGATCATAAACCCATCCCCTACCTTTGTCATGTTCCCAAGTTTCAAACCAGTTATCTATGATTCCTTTTGCGATCATTTCTCTCTTGTCTTCCCACCTCATCTCATGACATCTTCTCCATTACATTCATGAGACCTTCTTGATCCTAATGAGCTGCCACTCACCCTTCCTCTCTCTATATTTAGGAAATGCTCAATTATGACTTTGTGGCCCTTCCCAACCTGAATTACAAAGGGTGTCTTGATGCCTCTCCCACCTACATCAAGGTCCCAAAAGAACCATAGCCCTGGACTCTTCAGCTCTCCACCCTCAATTCCACCATCCATGCTCCGAAGCTCCCCCACCTACTTAGCCTTTTTCTCCTGCATTGACGGCCCGGTGCTCCACGCTCTGGCCATCTCGGACAAATTGTTTTGGTGGTAAGCATCCCCGCCGCCTGTAATTTGTTTTCAGTTAGCCAATTTGCTTTGGTTTTACTCGAGTCACTATGTTGTATCGATGCAGTTGAGGGCCTTTCCAACACTAGTCACTTATGGAAACTTGGTGCCTCTCAGTTCTTGAAAACTCCCCCGATGTGTTTGCCCGACCTGTATGAGTGTTTCCCAGCTGTCTCTTGGGACCTTTGGACTTTAAAGCCATGTTTTTGGATTTCCGATCTTCCTCCCCTATTCCACCAATGGAAGGAGGAGCTCCCTATGCTCCAAGCCACAAGACATCCTGAAACTGAGCTCTATGCCTTCAGGAGAAGATGGGGAACTCATTTCCCGTAGTTTTTTCCAAGGAAAATCACAAGGATGACATGATTGTGCCTCGACCTCACACTATGTTTTCTCCATTGATCACATGTCTCTAGCAAGAAGAAACTAGGGAAAAAGATAACTCAATTGCCCTTGGTCATTTAATTGAATGATCAACCCTCCGTGGGTATTTTTGAGATTTCACAGATACCCTTATTTATCAGTCGTGAAACATGTTTAATCAGTTAAATGATGAATTTACCCCTGCACATTTAATCAAATGTAACACTTGCTATGTATTTATCAATCATCTCAGTTTCATTTAACTCAGAATATTTTTTCATTTAAATTGATGTCACACATATAATTCTATGGATTCCAATTGGTCAATTTTTGGATATTCACAATAATCATAGGATGCTCAAAAAAATGATAATAAATAGTCATTGAAAAGGGTTTTTAGAGAGGAACACAATTTTATCATTTTCAATCTATGATTTGCCTTTATATTTTGATGGTTTATTGGAAACCCTATTTGGACCCATGAAACCCTAATTATGTGTTACATGTAATTATTATGATCTAAGTCAATCCAATTTTCCTAAGTTGATGATGATTAATGAGCCTAATTCTAATGCACTCAAACCCTAATCCACCCTAATTAAACCTAGGATCAATATAATGTATTGATTTATGATGTTTAATAATTATGAATAGGTATTTAGGGCCTAATCAAGAGAAGAGAAGGATAGACCTATATTTGACTCAGGGATCAAAGACACAATCTTAGGATCCACATTTCTCCAAGGTAAATGGGTCATGCTGCTGAGCACAAGTATTAATGGTTGTTTGCATGTTAAGTATAAATTAGACATTGTAATATCAAGTTTAATGTTTTAATCATGTTCACTATATCACTACTTGATGATTGCTATATGCTATGTCTTATGTCTATAATGTTCACTATGATTATGGCTTATGATTAATGACTCATGAAAATCATGTTAATGATCAAGGGGGAGAAATCCCATCATGTTTAAGAGATCATGTTAATGGGGAGAAATCTCTTTATGTTAAGTTCAAGAATCATGATTATGTTAATGTTAATGGCATGTTAATGGTCAAGTTAATTGGAATTGAAGTAGTCTTCATATGCTCCTGAATCATGGACCTCAAGGGGTTGTCAAGGACTTTCATAACATCAAGGGCTTTCCTAGCAATCATGTGCTCCCAAGGGGGCATCATAGAGGGATGCATACATTTACTTTTCAATTATTCATGTTAATAATGATTCAAGAATGATTATAGTTAATTCATGCCATTTTTTCTTATATGTCAAGTATATTTACTTTGCTCATATTATAAAGTGTCAGTACCATTTACTGATGTGTTGATTTCCCCCTTTGCATGGCTGCAGACGTGATGTCCCCCAGAATTGGAGCAACTAAGGATTTTAGAGAAGCAAGCAAGGACTGGAAGACCTTCAAGGGCTAACTGGTGGAGTGCCATCCATACTAGGTGATCCAATCACATAGAGATGTTTAATTCATGTTTTGTTTTTCATGCTAGAAATATTTAGACAAGTTATAGAACTCAACTATAGTTTCCTATGTAAAGAACAATGTATGATCTCAATGGTGATTTATGTATTTATTTACTATGATCATATTAATGTGACATCCCCCTCAAGATAGATGCTTCCGCTCATATTTAAAATGTGGGGTGTTACACCGCTTCACTAGGATGATGTAGGTGAAAGGACCTTGTTGAGTTTAGAGGAACAACATCTGTATTCTGACAAAGTCACTTTCATCAATCAAAGGCTGAAGAGGGCCCAAGATCGACAGAAGTCGTATGTTGATGCAAAGTGGACTGACTTATTTTTCACTACGGGTGAACACATGTTTTTGAAAATCCGGCCCTTACGATCTATAGATAAGAATAGAGGAAAGTTGAGTTCCTGATACATGGGTTCGTTTTATATTTTAGAAAGGATTGGTGATGCTGCTTATTGGTTGGCCTTACCCCCTCAATATAGTATGATGCATGATATGTTCCATGTGTCCATTTTAAAGCACTATGTGAAGGACTCGACCCATGTGTTGAGCATTGAACCTATTGAACTCCAAGGGAGGCTGACATATCATGAGTCACCTATAAGAGTACTAGATACCAAGATGAAAGAGCTAAGGAATGAAATGGTAAAGTTTCTTCAGAAGCACCATGGAGAGTATGAAGCCACATGGGAGCTGAAGATGGACATGGAAAAGGCCTACCCTAATTTGTTTGTTTGATTGGTTTAATTTTGGGGTAAAAATTCCTTTTAAGGGGAGAGGACGTTATAACCTCAATTTTTTCTTGTGTGAATTGAAATGCAATTTTTCAAATAACAAATGTTGAATGGAAAATTGTATGGGTTGTTTTAAAAGAATGGATTCTTTTGGAATTTTTCTCTTGAATGCATGATTTCGTATTTCATACTAATTTAATAAAATCCAATAATGATAAAAAATGTCTAGGAGCTAAAAGAAATCCCATAATAAAAGAAATAAAGGAATTGTGTGCATATGTGAGAATTATCTAGAAAGTGGCATTACTGGCCACTATTGATTGGTGTTTGGTTCCACTATGTCTTTAATAAGAAAAGGAATTAAAATGAAGAAAATAGAATAGAAAAGAAAGAGAAAATATGTGTTTTAATGAATAATACACGCCTTAAGAGTGCATGACTTGATTATGAAGAAAAGTCTCTTTTATTTTCATATTTTGACTGCAAACTTGCACACACAAAATTTAAGTCATTAGGGAGTTTCCCTTAAAATTTGGAACAAAAGGATGAAATAGTTTAGAGATATGGATTTTATTAGAAATCTTAATGTGACTTGATTATCAACATATATCCATGAATGTCACAATTTGATTAAACAAATTTCTTGGCTTTTGCTTTAGTGTACGTGACGATAGCAGTTAGATCTTGAGACCAATAGTGGTTGTGATGTCACTAACCTCGAGTAGGAAAAGGAAAAGAGGAATAGTGGGTAGATAACTTCAGGATTGATTCTCTCTTTACATAATTGATGTGCAAATATGGAAATAAGCCTGATGAGTTCATGGCTCCTAGGATTTGGTGGGCTCTAGGAGAATCCCCCAAACTGTCATGGACAAAGATCTAACATGGGGGAATCCCAGACCTATAAAATAGGTCATAGACACCTATGAAAAGGCACAACATGTCCCCAAAGCTTCTCTAAGAGTGTGTGAACTCCCCAGTACAATCAATTGCTCATTATTCCTTGACCTTCACCCCCGATTGGATGAGCACCTCACCAAAATTGCTCAATCGTCGCCCCATCACTCTAGAGCAGTAGACGAGCAATTGAGGCCATCAATGAAATTGCAAAGGTCTACCAGAGGCAACAAAACCCTTGTCTATGATTGAGGGAGCAAGGATCCCAGAGTAAACCATGGAGTCAATCGTGTGAGGTCTATAGCTCACGAGATAAGGAAGAAGAAGACAGAGGAGTGAATTACCTACTTTCTCCTCGACCACCTTTAGTCCAGGTAAGGTCTTTTGGTTTTTTTACACTCTGTTTCCACCCTTAGTCACCCTATTAGCCGTGAGTTGAGCCACTAAGGTGGCGGGAGCCGATAGGCTAGCCCATGTAAGCTAATAGGCAGGGCCTGGGGCTCTTTGCTTAGGTGGCAGGCCCTAATTGGTTTAAAAATTATTTATTTATGAAAATCATATATTTTTATACTATTATTCAATTAAGATGTGTTATGTATGATTTTTTATCAGAAAAATACATAGAATCCACTAAAATATAATGGAGTCTTAAATCTACTTGTAATTCAAAAAGTGTATAAAGATCCTATATTTAATGGATTTAAGTAATTTAAAACCCAAAGTTTTGATGATAAATAGATCTCATGATGTTCCCTAAGTATTTTAAGTAAAATATTAGCTTGTTGATATAAAAATGAGGGATTAGATCTAGATGAATAATCTTTGTGCATAATTTTCTTAATTAGGGTTCCATGAATATAAAAGTGCGTTAATGGGCCTAGAAACCCTAATTTTGATAATTGTGAGTTTTAATGATTTTAATTATGAAAATCCATTGGTAAGGTAGAGAAATGATGTTCTTAAACTAAATTGAGAATAAAGACCCTTAATGTGGATAATTTGAGTAATTAGGGTTTTTATGAATAGAAGAGTTCTTTTAGGGTTTGTTGACCTAAAAGAGTAAAAAAATTGGAAAATAGAACCAAGAAACCCTAAGGAAACCCTAATAGGACTTAAAAACCTTAGAATGGAACCCCAAGTCAATAAAAGATGTTTGGTTTAGATTTTAACCATTAGGTGTTATAAATGCTTTTTAGGATCAATGTTTTCTTCATTTATTGCTGGGCTTGGTTGATTGGACTTCTTGTTTAGATTAGTTGACTTGCTTGGTTTTGAGACTTCCAAATCAGGCATGTGGTTACTCTTAGGGCTAATCTCTCTAGTTTCATGGTGATTTCTGAGGTTTTACTGGTTGCTTGAAATTAACTGCTTGGATGAACTATAATTTTTGCAACTATAAAGTGACTATGGCTATCACCATAAATATATGCATGACTAGCTCAGATCCTAGTCCTCCTCTATAGCTTTGAGTATTTGTGTGAAATTGATGATCTAGGTATTGATCTACTTTGGGGTATGCTCAATAGATTATCATGAGTTGATGTTTGGTCTACCTTTGGTTAGGATCATATGACTACACAAATCTATGTCATGGTCTACCTTTAGGGCAGGATCAAATGGGGCTATTTATAATCTACCATATGATAAAGGTAGTATTCATGTCCACTATAGGGACAACACAAAGGCTTGGATATGTCAGGATTGAGTAGTTATGTTTAAGACATAAATTTTAATCTGTTAATCAATAATTTGGTCGTAATATGTTGTTACAAATACATGCAAGCTTTTGGTTCCCCCACATACCTGTATATTTCGTTATACTGATCGACGTTTTTTTTGTCATAGTTTTAGGGTTACTTGCAGTTATATGCTTACCAGAAAGTGGATACTTGCTTAAATTGACATTGAAAGAATAAAGCTAAATAAAGATTGGAGGATTGTAGATAGATATATTCCTATCTGGGGTAAAGTTCTCAATTCTAATGTTTTGAAAGGTATGTGAAAAGACATTTTTTATCCTTCTTTAAGCTCAATTGTGGTAGAATTTATTAATTATTTTTATTATTTGCAAAACTATATGATCCTATTTTGGGATAACTACTCTAGCTTCTTGGCCTTCCTTAATTGGGGGTTTCCCAGGTGTGGGGTCATTACAACTAGCATATTTCCATGCTCTACTACAACTTATAGTATGTAAAATTTAGTACAACGTGTAAATTGAGACAAGGAAATCACAAAATTACATGTTTGACCATCAATTATAACAAAAAACTATAATAAAAAATAATGATATTTAGTGATTATCACTTGGAATGGGAAATATCCACTACCTATTAGGTCCGAATTTAGATTCTTCTTAACTTAAGAAACATTCTTCTTAAGTGAAAAAAATATTACACTAAGTATGTTATCATGTCAAGGGAAATTAGCCACTTTTTCATGCAAGGGGCCACAATCTATCCTACAAGAATCTACCTGATTACAAAGGACACTTCCCTAGCACATATATTTACCAAGAGAGTAATCAATAAATGTTGGGTGATAAGGGTTTAGTGTACGTCTAAGTGAGAAATTCACTAGTATACAATTATGTCTGGTTGTCTAACAAATGCTTGTATTCATTCAGTTAAAGTGGATTGTGATCAAGGGAGTGTTTATGAAATATGTTGGATAGGAACTCATCTCTATAGCATGTAGTGAATTTTTTAAATTGGGAACATTCAAATGACATTTATTTACGTCCAATATACATGATGGGAATAAGTTTTGTAAGTAGTTGATAGAGTTGCAATGGATAAATTATCATTGTATTGAACCCCATATGGCTAGTTGATAAATAAGTTAACTAATCCAGATACATACTGGTCAGTTGGAAAATATAAGAAATAGTCATTGAATCTCGAGAAGTCAGTCATATGGTTGCAAGTTTTTTAAAATAACTCCAACTAACCCATACTTATATCTAAGATAGCATAAGAGGTAAGGTGAATTTATCCCCACCTAATCCTTGGATCAATGATTGAATGTTTAAATATCCAAATGGAGACTTTAACCTACTCACAACAATGTCAAAATACAAAATTTCATCATCTAAAGATTTCCAACGGATCTTACTAATTCAAAAGGAAAAAAGTGATACGGTTGACTGATCTTCCACTAGAAATATTTAGTACACAAATGACAATTTTAGATTTTTAATGTATTTAGTGCATTTGTTTGTTCTACCAATATTTTTAAATAGTTTGAGCTTAATTACATGATCTATATTGTATTTTTTTCATTTACATAAAAGTTTTAAAATTGAATTATAATAAATCTTCAATTGAATTTTTCAATTGGTCTTCTTTTTTTTGGGGGGGGGGGGGAGCCAGGAGGTTGTCTGTTCATCTGGCCCTCCTCTTTTGAGCAAACACAAATTATTTCTACAACCATTGTCATTTTAACTTGAAATGAATGTGGTATAACTACTACCATTACAATTATCTTCCTCCAAACAAACTTTAACAATGTCAGAGGTCTAGTGTGTTAAAACTACCATGTTTATTTTTTAAATGGAACTTTTCCAAACTATCAAAAACATTGTTGCATTTTCAAGTCACATACCTGATTGACCAACCCTTGTTCTCCTTGGTTATTTATTGTATCCTATCAGTCCATACAGAAAATTTAGGCTTACAGTTCGTTTGCATCATCAATATACTTGTGGCCATCTCTTAGCCTATTTCCATCTCCAATCTTTGTATGGAAAGAGTTTCTGCCTTTTCTAAGGCTAATTCAATGGCTAACAACTCAGTCTATATTTGATGATTTAGCTCCAGTACTCCAACCATGGCATTCTATCCATGTGCCCCTATCATCTCTTAGGACCACTACTACGGAAGTTGTAGTTCTATCCATTGCAACATCCATGTTCATTTTGGTAGTAGCCATTGTAGGTTTTCTCCATTGTGACACCACACATTATATACACTAAACTAGTGTTTTTCTCATGCTTCCATGTTTGCGTCGAGAGATGGATTTCTTTCATAATAAACTAGATCTGGTGTTGGATAATTTTTATACTCTTCTCAAACACGTGGTTGTTCATACAAGCCCAGGAATTGTTGGGGGTCATCTCCATCCAAAGAAATTTTGATCTAGGTCCTAAGATCCATAATGAGAAATCCATTGGGCAATCTACCCTTCAAGACTCCCCTACAGACCTCCATTACGTATTTATAGTCTCTAACGGCATGGAGGCCGACCACTTTGTGTTCCTTACATCTTTAATAGATGCTATCCATAGCAATAGGTCTTCGAACACATCTATTGTTTTGAACTGATCTCCAATTACATTTAATCTTGGTGTATGTCTTGTTTTCATATTGAATATAGGGTTTTGCAAATTGAGCATGTGTATGCTCAATGTTTCTCAAATATCCCAATGAAACTCATCAGATACAAAATAATAACAATGGCTTAGTTATCATCAAAATATATGAAATACATAATGTAGCCTAGGGTTAACACTTTTGTGGTAAATATTTTACAAAAAAATTATCTTATAGTTTCATGTGTATCATAGATATAGCCTTTAGAGGTGACTAAGTTGATAAGAATTATCCTAAGATGTCATAATGAAAAAGTGGTTTTCTTCTACTCTTAGGATTATGCACGTTGTCACTCATAAGGTGATGAATTGTATTCAAATCGCCCCCCCTAACATCCATTGGATGAATATGAGTCACATTATGCTCAATTGATGAATGGACTTAATGAAATGTCACATTGAGCTTAATTGACTAAAGTTGAGTGTGTAATTACACTTTTAGAACATGAAATTGATTTTTGATTCCCTTCAACATTGTTATTTTGGATCCAAACCTTAAAAAAAAAGAGGAGAAATTTTTTCAATTAAAAGTGAAAATTTTTCCTCATTCGAAGTTATAGTTCAAGAGTTATTTATTTTGTAGGTTTATTATTCAATCACAAATTTGAATTTCCTTTTTCAAAACCCATGTATGCATGTCTGTAGTACACTTTATTATATATCATCCAATCATATGTCTTGGATGAAGTGGTCGTGGATCCGGCCTTGATCCTTAATCATGGTGTTGTCTTACCCACATGCACCCAAGAATAGGAGTAGGTGGTCAGAGTGACTGATCCACCATGCGTAGACCTCTCACAAAAAAATTGTAATTGTTTTCATTTCCTTTCTTCTTCCTCCATTTACCCCTCTCTTTTCTTTGATTTTTGTAGTCTATAGTTGGCTCTATTCTTCTTCTACTTCTTCCATATCTTTAGGTTCCGCCTTCATGGCCGATTTTGAGGATTCCTTCCCTATCTCCCCTCAGTCAGTCTTGGGGCCGAATTGTACCAGCTTCATGCTCACAAAGATGAGTTGTGATTGGACTTCGTGCTTGTGCATCATGGGGAGTGCTCGAGTCCTGACCCTTCCTTCTCTAGAGACCAGGCGGTGTAACAATGGAGCTTGCATGCATAGTTTTGACATGATATAATGAAGGAATTGTAGCGGTCGATCGTAGATCTAACTGGATCATATGATGCACAGGCCTACCGTCCAATTACTGTATATCCTCCAATGAGGGTTGGGCAGGTGGTGGGGTGGATAGACTCTAAATCAGTGGGCCACACTTGAACACTAAGGTGGGCCCATAGAACACAAATAGATGGTCACTTCCCAAGGGCCCTTTTCTAGCCCTTAGATCAATATTTAAGGATCCAAATATACTCTTTAAAGGTAAACTTACACAAATCATATAATACAACTCCTTTAGTAAAAATAGGACTTGTAATATACCATTTTGATCAAAAAATGATATTTATCATTTCATAATGGTTTCATGGCATGTTCGTGCTCATAGTTCCACTGTTAAGTTAAAAATGGCATCATTTATTCTCTTTTTCTTGGTTAATAGTGTTTTGGAGGATTGGTGTTGCTATTCAAAAAGGATTGACAGTGCAGCTTGTTTCTTGTATGCCTTCCATATCGATGTAATTCTTATATGTCTTGATTTTATATAAGTAAAATATCATATCAAGAATAGTGTTTGATGTTCAATCAAAATCTTATATGTCTGTAATCATCCTTATGACTATATATCAACATTTTTGGATGAACTATAAGCCCATCTTCAACCCTGATCTCATATATGAACTTAGTATGATCTTATGTCACTTAAATGACTTAATATGTACTTTGATGTCATAAATCATTAATTTGATGCTCAAACTTGATTATATGCACACAAAATATTTATGTTTTCTCTAGATCAATAATTAATGCTTCTTCATGTACCAAGATTCGAACTTGTTCATACTTGTACTCTATTTCGACTTAATGATATGAAAAGTGCCATAAAATGGGACATTTATAGGGTTTTCTTGATGATATTTGAACCTTGTGCTAATGTTTGATCAATAACATATAAAGGTGATTAAGTGACCTAAAGTAGACTCCAAATCAGTATCTAAAAATTCCATGGACCCCTAATTGTCATGTGAACAACTCTTGTACCCTTTGTGACTAAGTGACCTAAATATGGCATGAAATGTAACCTAATGTGCATGTCGATAAAGTTCTATTTTGTATAAATCTCACCCAAATTATCATCCATAATATTTTGATGTATTCAAGTCAGTAACACATTGATACTTGTGACACAAAATCATGCTCGTTCTAACTTATACTCTAGTGGTGACTATCTTGAAGGAAAATGACTTAGTACAATTATGTTGATGCCTAAGTCATTAATCTTGCACAAATATTATGATTCCCCCTCTAAGATCATGAAACTCTAAGTATCAAAACCCAAATATTTCTAGGATATTTCACCCTAATTCCATATGATACATGATGTAGTATGTATCTTGATGATGAAAATTTGCATGTACATTGAGGAGTTGAAATCAATATTGTGGATGATGAAAATATGCAAATACATTGAGGAGTTGAAATCAATGTTGTGAAGGTGAAACGTACGAACCAACATGAATATGTTTAATATTAGTAGAATATTTCTTATTTTAGTGAAATCATTCTTGTTTGTAATCTCAATACCTCTTTTAGGCACACTTTTCCAAGATCTCGTCAAGTTTTTCTATTTTAAGCATCTCTTACCGAGTTGGTAATAGTGTGCTCTAATCAAGGTATGATTTATCCTCCTATAGGATAGACTAGTGATAGTTAATCCTTCTTGTATATATGTATGACTAAAAATACTTGTATATATGTTCTTGTCTGAGCTATATGTTCCCAACAACTTCTATTTGTTTATCTTTATTATACTACATTGAAAAAGCTTGGAAACATAATCATATATATCCTTACGACCTTGGGCATTGCATGTATTATTAAGTTAATGACACAAGGATGAGTGTACCTACTTGATTTATCAAGCTAGGGGTTAGCTCTTGACAATTTCTTTGAGGTTCCTTACAAATAGAGTTAACTCTTAAAATTTAGTTTTGGAGTCCCTCACGTTGAAATTGGGTACATACTTAGTGATGTCTTACATGTCCCTCATGAACCCCTTCCTTTGAGAAGATACTCAAAAGCCTTATGATATTATTGGTATAATGTAAATGCACTTGAAATATGCTTGTGTGTTAAAAAGAAAGTCATTAATTTCGTTGATTTCTTTATTATTATTATATTAAGTTTTTGTCGAGCAATATATGTTGTCTTAAACGTATGATGTTATGTCTTTGTAGCGTACTCAACATAGTTATGATGATGTGTACCTATTTTATTATTTATCTAATAGGTACACTATGAAAATATTACCATGGTCATATTTTTATGATTGTATGTTGTTCTACCATATCTCTATTAAACTATCATGAAATGTAAATGCAATTTCTGGTTTAAAATCTAAAAGGGTTATGCTCTTGATGTTAGGTATTGGGTTTAGTTTTGTTTACACATATACTCTTGTTGTTCATACCTTATGAGTTATAATATCTTTGTTGTGGTTTTATTCATGCATATGTTATACAAATACACTCCATTCTAGATAAGGACATTTGGGTCATTTTTCCATTGTATTTCTAGTCATTTGAAGTTTGGATTTGGGTAATAAATAGTTTCATGACAGTCACTTTTTTCTTTATATTATATTTTTATTATAGTAATATTTCCTATTAAATTTTAGTGTTAGATTACTGAAGTAAAATTTTCTCATTTGACTAAGTTCGATGTCTTTGTTTAATTACTCATACATTTAATCTATCTAGAGGGTTCTTCTATATGCTTGCTTGGATATTTGAGTCTCATATTAGTTTTTCTTATTTTAGGTATAATCTCATCTTGAGAAGAGATGAAGAAAGAGTATATGTATAGATGAATAACATAATATGTTTTACCTTTTACCCTGGGTTTCTTGAGATGGTTACCAACTTAGACAGTCTATCGTTTTACACGATATTGAAATTATAATCAGTAATGAGACTAATTAAGTATTATTCATACTCAAATTTAAGTTTTGAAACTAGTGATGTCAATTCCTAGTGTTTTATAGGCTTATATATGGACATCAGGATCTGTGTAATTGACCCATATTCAAATTTGAATAATTAGAAAAACATTTGGTGTGTGGAAGATCATAATCAAATTTGAAATTTAAATGTTTGAATCAAAGATTTAGATTAGACATTATATATTGTTATATCATGCTTAAAAATTCCAAATTTCACTATTACTCATAAAACATTAATAATTATTATTATTATTATTATATGAAAATATAAAACAAAATGTTATATTATATTGAGTTGGGTAATAAACATACTTTATATATATATATCTATATATATTATAGATAATAATATATATTTTATTATATGAGTTATGATAGTAGCCAAACATATCTAATTTAGAGTTTATAATATGTAATCTTTCACATTTTGGATATGATATCAAATTACTCTTTTCTTCCAAATTTAGATTTAAAGATTGTATTACCCAATTTTAATTATGTTTGGTTACATGACTACTTTTATGGTATCTCTCTAGTCTCTACTTTGTTTGTTGCATGATTAGTTTTCATATATCAAAAAGAATATTCTACAAATTTCAAATCACTATTTAAATGCATTTGTTTCTAAACCAACTTGTTATTCTTTAATTAGGGTTTGGCATAGGAAACCCTTAATATTGATATTAGTGCTAATATAGAATATGGTACTATGCATTTTTTGAATACCTAGAGGAGGATGTGAGTGCTTCATCACATTTACTCATCCAAAATGTAGGTTGGTATGTTTATATATTATGATACACAACAAAAAATCCCTTATAAAAATTCAAGGAATTAATAAATGAAGTGAAATAAAATAAATTTAAGACATATCAACTAGATTGACATGGATAATATTTGAGACAAGAGTTTGAGGAACTTCTTAGTGGTGTGATACTGCACCATAGTTGACTCTAGTTGGAACACTAATGCATATTTACATTTAAAAAAATAAAAAACTCTCCATACTATACATATTATGGTCAATGAGAAAGCAATATGAAAGTCCCAAATAATTGTATGGATATTTTATTAAACAACAAAGTTTGCACCAAATCATATTCCTTGTGGAGTGATTTACAAGATACTACACGAAAGATGGTCTAGGAAGCATCCCAATGTATTTTATGATATTAGGGCTTTGTTAATTTGAATGAAGTGGTCAATTATAAGAAATTTAGATCCAATTATAATAGTGTTTTTCTATTGGTGTCATGGAAAAACAAAGGATGCCACTTCTTTATTTTATCCCAGTGAAATTTATTATTTCTAGGATTGGTATCTTCCAAGAAAATAAAACTTTTTTAGGATGAATCCATGAAAGTACAATATTAATACAAATATGATTGAGAACATCATAATGGAAATAAAACTCAAAAGGGAAATGAAGGGTTTCTACAAAAAATTTTAGCATGCTGAGTCCTTGAGGAATATAAGAAATTTAGATTTCAAATATGATCCCCATCTATCCCAAGAGATTTTAATTTCTTATGACCCAATAGGGATATGTGATTCTCATGGATAATGACAAGCCTATCAAGGTACAATATTCTAGGAATTGCTTGAGGCCATGAGAAATGAGATGGACTCATGTATACCAACAAGGTATGGGCCTTAGTGGGATCCAACTAAACAAGTACGACATCAAAATATGCAAATGGGTTTTCTAGACAATTTTGACATGGAAGACAATGTACATACATACAATGGGAAATGGGTAGCAAATTGTTCAAAGAAGTTTAAAGTGGAGTACAAAAAAACTTTCTTTCCTAAGATCATTGTCAAATTTATAACAAATAAGATTTTCATTGCCCATACCATAACTATGTCATCTATACAATGGATGTCAAAATTGCACTCATCAATGAAAATCTTCTTGAGGATTTGGTAAGAGAACAATCTAAGGTTTTTGCCTCTCTAGTGTAGCTGAAAATTGTGTGTATGATATAAACTTCAATCTATGGATTGAACCAATCATCCATGAGTGACTATATTAAACATATATGACTTGTCAAATAGTTTATCTTAACTAAGAGTGAAGATGTATCTTCTATATTTTGAAGCTTATTGGGTTAATAGTAATATCCCTCATATTGTACATGGATTACTTACTGCTAATAGGGAAAAATGTTCTCAGTCATGAAGTGGTAATAAACTGGTTGGGATATAGTGTCTTTATGAAGCTTTTTTTTAATATGGTAAATCTATTTCCAAAGGGGGGGGTATAGGCTAAGCTATAAATACAATGCAGGGCATCTGACATGACAAGAGGCCCCAAAATAAAAAAGGTCAGATGATATATAGGGGTTATAGTAACAAAAGACCCCAGTAAACACGAGTCTGAGAGATCAAACTAGCTAGGATCTCTTGCTTGTGCTTTACATGCCACAATAAGTTAGTTGAAAAAACATCGATCATCGTAAGAGCATCTAGATCTCTTTGGCCATGTATCCTCCTATTTTGTTCACTCTAGATCTTATAGTTGAGCCATGTGATGCAAAGATTAGCAAAACACCTTAAATCTTTGTTGTTTTTGTGTTTTACCTTAACCCATGCCATAATATCATCTAGGATCTTTAGAGCAGAGTTACCCCATCCATTTCTAAGACAAACAATGCTCCAAATCTTCTTAGTATAGCTACAATCAAAGAAAATATGATTGCATGACCCAACCATCCCTTTACAAAGCCTGCAGGTGTTATCACTCTAAATTTCCCAGTTCTTCATCCTGTCTTTGGTTGGTAATTTGTTGAGAATGGATCTATACATAATGGTGCTCCATTTAGAGCAGTGGAACCTCCCCAACAGATCATCAACATCTTTTGCAATACTACACATCCATGTATTGGTGTAGATCAGTGGTGGGGGGCAACAGTAGTCCAACCACCATTCATACAAAAATGATATAGAGATAGGGAGCTGTCAAAGAAGGAACTCATAGCTCTCCACACTCTCGAGGAATTAGTGCCCTCTGCCATATGTAATAAGTTACCGTAATGCACCTTAATCCACTTTACCCAAATACTATCATGATTAGCCAGAAATCTATTCTCTCTCTTCTTTGTATACTTTTAAATTATCTCCCTAGGGTCAGCGATCTAAAGACCCCCTTGGTTAAAGGGTTTGGCTATCATCTCCCAAGCAACTGCATTACTTTTACTCATCCAAAGGAAGTTGGTAGTAATGGAGCGGATCACAACCATGTTGGGATTGGAATGTCACCCATTGCAACCCAGAATCGGACTGTAGCTTGGATGACGGTCCTTACGAGCACCAATCTTCCGACCAAAGATATATTAAGCATGCTCTAGCCTTCTATCTTCATTCTAAGATTATCCAACACCATACTAAAGTCTTTAGATTTGACCTTGTCAGCGGAAAGATGCATGCCTAAATACTTAGTAGGGAGTTCTCCACAATCCATGTCAGCCGCATTCTTCAATCTACCTCTTCTGTTATCATTGGATTTGGAGAGAAAGACATGTAATTTTCATGTAATGATATAAAGGCCAGAAAGTTTATCAAAAGCCTTCAAGACTTCAGTGATCTCCTTCATCTTTTTTGCATTTCCCACAAAGAACAACAAGTCATCCATGAATATAAGTATAGGTTTAACTTTTATGCCTTTAACCTTATAAGGTCTCACTAAGTTCCTATCTTGGCATCTTTGATCACATGATTTAGTCCCTCCATAACTATAGTAAAAAGCAATGGTGAGAGAGGATCACCTTATCTCATACTATTTGAGAATCTGAATAGGCCTTCTGGTGAGCCATTGATTAACACACAAAAGGAACATGTTCTAAAACATTACTTCATAATAAGAATCCATCTTTGGTTGAAACCCATAGATTCCATTATATTAGTTAGTAATCTCCAACTGACGTGATCATAGGCCTTTCTAATGTCTATTTTCATGACAGCTTTAGCACTACAGTTGCCTTTGTTGAAGTCAATGAGAAATTTTGTGGCTAGCAGCGAGAAGTCTTCCATTTTCCTATCTTTAATGAAAGTATTTTGTTCCTCAAATATGATGTGAGGTAATATGTCTTTGAGTCTCTTGGCCAGTAGTTTGGATCTAATTTCGTAGAGGATCATACATCATGCAATAGAGTGATAGTCAGACATCCCTTTATCATCTTTAGAATTGGGATTCAATTTTATAAAGGAGTGATTCACCACTCTAACCATGTTTCTGCCTTTGACAAACCACCTTATTGCTTCACATAGATCTGTCTTTATTATCAGGCAAACTTCATGGAAGAAGTGGTTGTTTAAGCCATCAGGTCCAGGAGCTTTAGAGTAATGAATGAAGAACACAACACCTCTGATCTCCTCCTCAGATATGTCCTTGCACAACACATCATTCATTGATTCAGTAACTTGATCCTTAGACAACATCATCACTCAATCATAATGGTTGTGGTTGCTATTCTACATGTTGGTCAAGAAGTTAATTTCTTGATTCGCAATCTCATTGCAGATCTCAACCATTCTACCATGTCCATTAATAAGTTCATACATGATATCCCACATTTCCTTTTTCTCTATGGCTACATGGTAGATCTTTTTGTTGCAATCGCCATCTTCAATCCATTTCATTCTAGTTCTCTACCATAGGTATTATTCCTCTGCTCTTTCCAGAGTCATGACTTTGTCCTCACTCGTCTTCTCCTCTTTTATCATACCATGGTTCAATAGATTATCTCTCAATTGGTGAGTAGAGTCCTCATACTTTTGTCTAGCTTCGCGAAGGAGGTTGTGGATGTTGAACTTATTTTTGGTCCAATACTTGAGAGTTGCTTCAGTGTTTTGCAACTTTTTAAGAAATTTGTACAGTGGGTTCCCCTCAACATGTTCCATCCAACATTCTTCTACCATATTGTTAAAACCTTCCCATTTACTCCAAAAGTTCAAAAAATGAAACAACCTTGGTTTTTTATTCTCATTCTTCAGGTTCACCATCATCGAAGAGTGATAGCTGAAATGATGAGATCCTAGTTTGATAGCAACATTGGGAAGGACCTCGATCCATGCATTACTCACTAATACTCTGTCTAGGTGACTTGCTATGTGTTTATTCTGCCTAATTGACCATGTGGTTGCACCCCCAATGGTATAGAGCTAATGAAGCTCAGTTGCATTCAAACAGTTGTTGAAGTTATTAAGGATCCTATCAGGGACCCTTTTCCCACCACATTTTTCATAGGAAATTTTGATGTTATTGTAATCACATAGGACAAGCCACAAGATTTCCTTTTGAGAAGTATCTACTAGGATTGGCCAAAGGCAAGCTCTATCAGCTTCCAGGTTCTCCCCATACACCACAAAGAGAATATAGGAAAACACTCCCACATTGAAACAACTCACTATTAAGATCTGGTCATCAATGGCAATTGATTCAATGCACCATTGATCAAGGTTTGACCCTATAATGATCCTCCCTCAATCCACATGATACATATTAGATAAATACCTCTACTAGGTGGGGAAGATGGAGATCACCCGATCAGCACAGGTTCTTCTTATCGTGGTTTTGAAACAGAAAATGAAATCAACTTGTAACCTACACAAAATCTTCCTTTGCCTTCTTTGAGTTTTAGGCAAGGAAGCTCCTTACATGTTCCATGCAAGAATTGACATTAAGACTTAGGTTTGGACCCTCCTCCTCCTCCAAAATAGGGTTTGTTCTTTCCCTTAGCAGTGACACTTCTTGTGTGCATTGGACTTCTACTTCTTCTCCTCTGAATTGGTTGTTATTCCTCATCTTCAAGCTGATCAAGCACCACAAAAGGGTTAACATCGACATTTGAAAAAACCCCAATCACCCTTTCATCACCTTCTATCACAACTGCTTCATTAGACCCATTGGATTCAATCTGTATCTCCCCATATTCTAGGACTATCGTCTTAGGTACAGAGGCGTCATCATTGATCTTCTCAACTTTGATTGGGATTCACTTCTCCTATCACTACCCCTACCTTTTTAGGCTATGACACACAAGTGGTTTGAAGAAGGATCTTCTCTTCTGACTTCTTCTTGTTTGAGGAGCCACGATAAGAGGAGAAAGCATGGGTGTTGTGTTTCTTTCACTCGGGCAATATCCCGAACTATGGCTGAATACTTACAGGTGTCACGACGATCAGGAAGGGCTTCATATCTAAGTTTCACCTACCACTCACCACCATTGGGTAATTCCACCATAATCTCAGGGGGTGGCTCCTCATCGACAATGATATCCACACTAACTTGGGCACACCCCGACATCAATCCATCATCCTGATGATCAATTGCTCAAGGTTCACCGATCGTGTGGGTAATCACATTGATCACCCTAAATGACCAGTGATTGCCAACGTCTGGCAATGACAACCACACTGGTGTCATCTTTAGAGTTGTTCTCCTGATGTCCGCATCAGGTGTCCAACACCTGACCAACACCAATAGGTCATCAAAAAACCATGGCCCCTTTGCAAAGTCATCTTGATGTCCCCTTCATTGGAGAATCTGGCAAGAATCAGATTGTTGATGAGAATGAACATTTCAAGCTTGCCTTTGGAATTTTAGGTCCTCAGCATCCATCACTGTAGTTGTCCAATGTTCACTGATGTACCCACTATCTAGACAATTTCTGAGTGTTTATAACTGTCCATCTCGCCCATTATAGGCTATGTGAACTTCATCCGTCTATGCTTCTCTCCTTCTCTAAAGAAAGGTTTCTTCAGATTGTTCACCACACTTCTTTGGATGCGCATCAGCGGTCCTTCAACTGCCTTTTCCCAGTCCTTGGCTACCATAACATCAACTCCTTATTTGGCCCATGGTTCCTTCTCATTGCTTTTATTCACCCCATCCCTTGAAGAGTGAGGGTATCATTCCTTCTCAATACCGGTGGTGCTAGAGGCCGTCGGCCCTACTCCCGCCATGGTCACCGTGATCAGAAGGGGAAGCAAAGTGAGCTAGAGGAGATGGAGAAAGAAAGTTATGAAGTATTATTTGATGTTGTATTTATAGAATATAATGTGTAATTTAGATTTGATATGTAAGGGTTTTTGTTCCTCAATCAAAGTTCATACATTCCTGAAGTCATGTAAAGATTTAACATGCATGAGCTTAAAAATGGAACAAACCCATGTCTCATTGTTGACTCAAAGGATATAGGTGAAATTTGTTTTATGTGACACACTTCTCCATTTATATTGTTAATATGTCTATAAGTAATGTCAAGACATAGGATACAGACTGGGGGTGATAACAATGACCTAATACTTATATATTCATATGAAGGGCATTTTATGTAGTTAAATTGATGATAATGATAAGGTATAAATGTATGTATTGTATATATTTTAGTTGAAATCTACTTGAGTTCTACATCACCTTTATAGGTTTGATATATATATATATATATATATATATACATATATGTATGTATGTATGCATGCTAATGTGGACTTATGGCCATACCTATCAAAAATGTCATACAATACCTTACAAAGTTAATAAAATCATTGTAATGTATTTTAGAATCCATTTGATCAGAGAAAAATAGAATAGCTTTTATAGATTTTTTTTCTCATCCAAAATTGAAGTTAAAATGAATTTGAGTTGGTTAAAGTACAATTTCAAGCATAGTTATGTATTTTACAAAAAACATGAGTCTTCTTGTCATCTAGTTGAACCCAAGTTTGAGAAAACTCATCTAGTTTAATTGTGTTTTTGTTTGGTAAAGGTTTCTTCTCTAGAAAATATTTAGAATGCAGGTTGTCCTTCATACACACTACACTAACCTACAGAGGCTTTTTGAGAATTAGACCCCCTTTGAACACCTTCAATGGACATCCCTTCCTATACTAACTATTTTCTATGCATAGGGAGACTCTAGAAACCCCAATACACACCTTGGATACACAACTTTACAAATACCACAAGCTTCCTAGAGCCATTATACTGTGATATTGTTTATTCTTGTAGGATTCATTTGGTTAACATGGTAGGAAACCTTAGATAATATTCTAGTCAACATAGAGCTCTCTAAATCATCACAAATTTGAGAAAATTCTTTTACAATGTTGTTGTTCTCTAGATCACTGGGAATTGTGTTATGTGTATTGTGCTCTTGTTGATGATCTACTACTAGGTATTAGTAACATGGTTTCTTGAACTTCTATATATTATTATCTACATCAAGAATCATCTTTTAGAAATTTCCATGACATGATATTTTTTGAAGCTTATCCATCACAATGAAACAACTTTCAATATTCATTAAGACATTTTATTTTGTTCTTCCCATTTTTTCTTATTGTACTTGTTCTTCAACAATCTACTTGAGAAAAAGAAATAGGTTGGACCTTTGGTGGGGAATGTATTATCCTTATTGTCATGTAACAACATCGAGAAAAAGAATGATGAACCTATCTTCAATAAGTCACCTGATATAGAAATAAGGACTTGACTATCTCTTTGCTACTTGTGGATCATCATGAATGATTCACACCAATACTCTTCCTAAGTTGTTTCTCCAACTTGTAAAAACTTTTACTTGACTTGTAGACTAGGTGATTTTTTATTTGGACATAAAATCAATCTATTCATTCCATGTAGATAGCCTCATGATATTTTCATGAAGAAGTTGTGTTTTAACAATGAACTACCCTAAATCTTTGTATACTTTAGCCATCAAGCCTAGGACTATTCTGATATAAGATATTTTGTTGATGGAGAAAATTTGTTATCTAAATCTACTGTGTCTGAATAAATATTTCAATTACAAGTATTTCCTTACATATTATATAATTTCCTATATCATCCTTCTTGACTCTAAATCCTACTTGCTTTAGTTAATTCAACCACTTGTATTATAAGACCCCTAACCCTACTTAATTCATAAACATATTTACATGGCATAATTGGATCAATTAGATCCTTAATTTTGAAGTTAACTCTGATTTATGATGTTACACTGGATGATGAAACTAACTTTAGAATTTAAATTGTTTCAGACTTTGTTTGTCTACTTATACAATTCATGTAACTTTTAGACTTTTGTGTAAATTATCCTCTTCTGGTGGCATGCACATAATTGTGACACTTGCTTTAGTTTCTACATGATGAACATTATGATTTTAGAGTTTAACTTCTCCTTAGGATTTTTGTAACCTTACTTTTATAGAGTCTACATAAGCTAAGTGAAAAGATAGTGTAGTGTTTTCATCCATTGATGATTTCTTAGTGACTGCTTGTTTTTTTTATAACTGACAATTTTATCAGTGACATCCTTCAGTATCCACTGGGTTTGTTGTTAGCTAACCTGGGAGTTCATCAGCCGATGAAGCCTTAGTGGTTGAGTTTTTTTATCATTGGAATCTTAGTGACCGATGAGATTTAGATCGACGAGTTTTAACTGACAAGATTTTAGTGAGTAGGTAGAAGAATTTTCTAACTAATGCATTCTCGATGCCTGATGATCCTTTTGAGTCATTGCCCAATGGGTTCTCTGGGCTTTGAATGACTTACGCTCTTCTCAATGAGCTTTTTGCATCCATTCCTATAAATACCCCCTTCTCTCTTTCTTTTCACTCATTTGGAAGAACTTCTATTGCAACCAAAGGAACCCCAAAAGATTGTAAGAGACTGACGAACATCTAGTGGGGCTTGCTGAGGTGCTAATCTTGGATGCATGTTCTAGTTCAAGTTACTCATGGATGATCTGAAGGGTTTTAACCAAGATTCTTGCTTCCTTCATGTAAGATTCTTGAGCTTCTATTAATTTTCTTGCTATTATTTTCCCTCCTACCTCTTGCGGCTGAGTTTTATGGATTTTCATGGTGTCTTCTTGATAGAACCATGTAGATAAAGGTTGAGAAATTTCTTTTCTCCTTCCTTGCTCTAGAAATAGATTGTGGAGATAGGAAGCATTCTTGTAGCTGGGTGGACTGAGATTTGTGTTTGTTTTATGATTTCGGGATTTTTCACCTTAGATTTTAATTTTTCCCTCTCTTCTAGGTGAGTTATATAACTTTAAATGCATCTCTTGGCTATTTTCTACATGCATGTTATAATCTCATTTTAGAACTCTTAAGATGCAAAAGGACAATCTTTTTAGTACCATTTTACATCACAAAATCATGATGATATGAATTCTTAAGCCTTACATTGTCTTCATGAATATTTTCTTGTAGTATAATGGACCTTCCTTGAGTATGAAAGGTCTGAATTCTTGGGATGCAAGTGATTGAACCTGTAATACCATGTATGTGACGTTTTGGTATCCAAGAGATAAGAAATTTTATCTGCATACTATACCTTACAGTTTATTGGATATTTTAGGTAATGATGGGGCCTAAAATTTCTATTATGATGTTATAATAGTGGTTGGAATAAACCCTAGTGTTGAAAGCAACTCTTTTATTATAAGTTTGAGTGCATGAACACTTATGGTTTAGAGTGACATGAATTTGTTTAATATCTTTTGTGACGACACCCGCTATTGTTAAGATAACAAATGCCATCAACAATAAAACATGTGAAAGCCGACATCATTAACATCGGATTACTGAAAATTACTAAAAAAATAAAACCATTTGCAAAGAGATCCATTCTGAGGAAAACTCTTTTAACAAGAACCATTATATTTCAATTACATCCTGGTTCATAATGTACATGTCATGTACCATCTCTTCTCGAGGATTACATACAACAACTCCTCTATTAAATTTGTACATAGGCAACTTAAAACCTTGACACATCAAGACAAAACCTCAGATCAATTGTAAAATCACAAACTACTGACTCCTAGGAGCTGAGAGTACAGAGAAGACACATAGGACTCTTGACTACAAGACTCGACAAACAATATCTCCACCTGAGATATTGTTGCTATCCCTGATGCTGATGTTGTTCTTTCTCTGCTATGGGATTTCTGACTCTTCGTCCGTGTCCACCTAAAAATGTCGGTTCCCACGGGGGTGAGACAATTGTAAATTTCCCCAACAATAGATATAACTCTCTGCCAGAAACATCATTATTGTAGTTTATTAAATTAAAACTGAGCAGAGGGATCTTATATATTTAACAACAGATAAATCGTTGTATGAACAGAATCAAGTAATCTCCTTTCCTAAGGAGAACATTGCATCTATTCATGGTAGAGTTGTAAATCATCTATCCACCTTGCAAGGAATGTAAAGAGACATAATTCACATCTATCAACTCAAGATGCATAAAAGAAATGTAACATCAGCCAATGAATTTCTATATTCAATCCCTAATCAAACATGCTATACGGCTAATTATATTTTATAATCACACTTATGCCCTGAGGAGATGAGGTATACCGCTCATACTCCAACTGACCACTATGAAGTTGAAATCGGTACCATACATAGGTCAATGGAAGAGCCAGATTCCCATGACCTCCCACATCCCGGTCAGTATGGGACCACAGGCAGGACTTATGTCAACTACTCAATATAGCTTTCCAGGGTATACTGGCAACTTTTCTATAGAGTTACAACATCAACTGCACTCTCATCGACAATCGATAGATTTAATGTTTATCTCCATCGACCCGACATTAAGTATTATTGGGAGATGTGTACGACATCTATCCCAATCATCGGGATATTTGTGATACATCCATCCCCACACATACAATGAAGGATTGAGAGGTTTAATGTTTACCTTCCATCAATCTCCTCATCAGGACGTAAGGATATGTTCGCCCATTAACCCCCACATATTCAAAAATATGCATTCCGGGCTTTTGCCGCGGAGCAACCCGTTTCACCATCACCTATTACTGACGATTATGGATCTATGGCCAGGGCTCTACATGATATGATTTCACTTGATTAATTAGGTACATTATCATATTCTTTTAGCATCAATCAAGTTCTCAAAAATAACTTATTATGACAAATGCTACAAAGAACCATGTACTGTTTCATCAATCACTTCTCAGTCTTTATAAGACATTGGGATCTCAGTCCCTCATTTAAATACTGGGATTTCTCATCCCTCCACCACATTATTACCATGCTTATAAAAGTTGGGTATTTAAACCCTAGGTTCATCACTGAACATTCATTGTTACCACTTATTAGGTAACTATTACCTCTAGGTCCTCAGACCATGGTATACATGATACTTGTTACACAAGCATTACACATGGCTCACAAGGCCCATTATTTGTCTTGTCACCTTTTACTAGGCAACAACTTGATCACATGGCTTACAATGCCACTGCACATTTTGTTACTTCTCATTAAGAAAAATATAATATAATGGCACACCAGGCCAATGCATATCTTGTTACTTCTCAATGAGCAACAAAAGCATATCACAACATACAATACAATAGTAACACCACTATTTCCTTACCAGGATTAGGGTTTACCATCAAATAGGGTTTTTCATCCTATTACCCAAAATTAGGGTTAGGATTTCCCATTACACATTAATTAGGGCTTATATTCATTTTATGAATCCAACCCTAATTAATTGCTCCACTCCTCTAAGAGCCTCTTTTAATATCACAAGCATTCACACATGCTTATTGCTCTCATCACATATCATTAAATATTATTAATGCAAGGTATGAGTTTATTTCTCATCCTTGCCAGGGTATGATTACATCATACTCATTAGTTTGTCTTAACCCCTTTCTCAAGGTATGTTAGCCTATACTTATCAAAATGTATCAAACTCCTTATATTTCATTGTATCAGTTTATATAACACATTTCATGTGTTTATTATCCAACTAAATTGGATTTAAAGTGTATCAAGGTGTACCAATCCTGAAGTGCTGAATGTGATATCTATCATGTCTTGATGTATCACTTTTCATATCACTTCTAACTCACTTGAATTTACCAACTTATCTTGTATTAAAGTATTAATCTCTTAATACTTTTAACTACTCACCTATCACCTTTATCATATAGTGCATAGGTCACACACTAGATTTTTCCAGCTATCTTTAATGATATGGACTTGTCTAATGGTTAGGCATCGTTGATATCATTATCAACCACTTTAGGTATCTCAACTCTCAAAATACTATCCACACCATTATTTAGTGTTGCATACATCACTCCTAAGAGTGTCCTGTCCTCATCTTTGTAAGGTGTATAGGGTTGATACATGTATGTCAAGTTAATCACATGTATAGAGTTGGATGTATAATGATCTAGGCATCACCTTGTCCCTTATACCCTTACATATTAAAGTATCAATATTACCATTCATATGGTTTATCAATTTCACCCTTCATGGTGTAACATTCTCATCTTACTTGATTATGTTAGCCACACTCTACTTTAGTGTATTGGCTATTATACCCTCATTAGGGTTTCATATATCATTACATGGAATCAACCTGGATTTAAATTTCACATCACATCATTACATCACGGTTCCACATAACATTATTCTAATTCAGGGTTTCAGATGGCATTACCCTAGATTAGGATTTCCCATGGCATCACCCTCAACTAGGGTTTCACATGGCATCATCCTCATTTAGGGTTTCACATGGAATCATCCTCAATTAGGGTTTCATATGGCATCACCCTCAATTAGGGTTTCACATGGAATCATCCTCAATTAGGGTTTCACATGGAATCATCCTCAATTAGGGTTTCACATGAAATCATCCTCAATTAGGGTTTCCACTTTTATTTACCCACAATTAGGGTTTACTATTCATCCCAATTAGGATTCCTATTCAAGTATCCATAATCAGGGTTTACTATTCATCCTAATTTAGGGTTTTACATCACATTACCCTAAATTAGGTTTACACATATCATCACCCTGGATTAGGGTATTATCCTTACCCTAAATTAGGGTTTCACTCAAAATTGCCCTAAATTAGGGTTAGGATTCAATAACCTTGTCGATTAGGTTTTTATGCTCATGATTAGGGTTTTATGATCTATTTACTAAGGATCATACCCTTAATCACCACATGAATCATACTCAAGTATGAATTCCCTTCTATCATTCTCTCCACTTGATTTGGTTACATCAATCATACGATCAAGTATATACAACTATGATTAACATAGTGTACTGAGTTATTGCTATTATAACCAGTTAGGGTTTATCCATTTAAAGGTACTAATCATCTAGGTACTTTAGGGATTCAACCTTTATACCTATCATTGATTATCATTGCTATCAATCATTAGATCAATGGAACAATAATCACCTTCAATTTCCAAATGATTGAATCACATTTGACTTCCATTCAGTTTTCGGGTTTCATCACCAAACGGTTTTGAAACCGTTTGACTCGAAGTGGTTTTGAAATGGTTTGAACCCAAATGGTTTCAAGACCGTTTGGACTCAAAAGGTGTCAAGACCATTTGGGCCAAATCAGTCTCAAAACTGCAAGGGTTCATTAGGTACATTCATCAATCAAATTGAATGTAATTTGCACCATTGAACTGATCATTGATTAGGCAATTGAAGGATTCATCAATCAACACCATTAGATCTTTATACAATAATCAAGGATCAACCATTAACCCTCCAAATGGTTTTGAAACCATTTGATCCCAAATGGTTTCAAGACCGTTTGGGCTCAAATGGTTTCAAAACCGTTTGACCAAAATTATCTTGAAATCGTTAGGATCGATCATGGATTCTTCAATCAACTCGATTAGGGTTTCCAATTTAAGGATTGTACATACATTGAATCAATCAATTGGATCCATTGGATCATTATCCAACATGTACTTGGGTTCAGACATCAAACGGTCAACCTGACCAAATGGTCAACCCTCTCTTGCGGTTTGGAGTCCAAGTCATCAAACAGTTTGCAAACTGTTTGGTCTCCAAACGGTTTGGTGAAACCGTTTGGACCAAAAGTCCAAAACCGTTTGCAACTCAAATTTGTTGAGATGTGTTCTTGTGATGAATTCATCACCATCAACCTTCATCCCCATGAAATCTACCTCCATACCCATGGAAGTTGCATCAATTAATCAAAGGTATTGCAAGAAGAACAATTGAATCAATTGAATTGAGAAATTGAGTTCAATAATAATGATTAAGGGTTCAAGTTATATAACCCGCATAGAAATGAGCATCAAAGCTTGGAGATTCACGGAAAAAATGGTGGATGAAGCTTTTGCAACTCCCCCTAGGCTCGTCCTCAAGGTTTGGGTGAAAAGATTGGCTAGGGTTGAAGATGGATTGAAGAAAAGAAGAAATCAATGATTTATTTTCGATTTCCACCATGAAATCATGGTTGAAAGTGATCAAGAAGCTTACCAAAAGGTTGGCGGTCGTCCTCCTTTTTCTCCAATCTCCCATGGTCGTTTTGCAATCAAGGAATGAAAGTGGATTCGAAATTACCCATCCAAGCTATGGATAAGGGAGCATATATGCATTTTATTAAAAATTCATTTAAGAGAGAGAAAGTAGGAATTATCTCCTCCATATCCTTGCCATTTTCCCCATTCCATTCCTTGGTTATGAGTCTATATTCTTTGCCTCTTATTCCTCTAAATTATCCAAGAAATAAAGAAAAGCAAATTAAGCACCTTAACCCTTATAATAATGATATCCTAAAGTGAGTGGATATTTCTTTTCCTTATAATAATGTGAGTGAGTTATCCACTTCCTTTGGATATTTTCCTGACTTTGCAAGGAACAAGGACGTCCATATGTATGTATTTCAACCAACAAAATTTTGGTTGAAGAGCACTTCAATTAATATATTTATTTTTGCATTAAATTGAGGTAAGGTTCCAATTATGCTTAAATCTTGATTATTTTAATGTCAAGATTCTCTCTCCTCCAAAGTGATTCGTATGAGATGCCCCTCTCATTTTCTTTGATATAAATGATTCCAAGAAACATTAGGGAATATTTTGAAGTGGTAATTTTCATATTGAACCCTGGGTTTTGGGCAAATTGCATAATATACCAAAACTAGGTTTTAATGCACAAACATTGCTTTATCAGCTCTTTCTTGGTACTCAGGCTTTTCCCAAGGCATACCTCTGCATCATCTTCATTCTCATGATGCTTCAACACATGAGGAACATTTAATCATGTAACATTTGCAAGTTAACCCCTCAACTTGGGTAATTTGCACTTTAGTCCAAAATAAGCAAACATTGCTTCAACATTATCAAAACATGACCAAAATTGAAAAATAAGTTCCTCTTGGCCTTAATTACTTTTCACAAGATAAAATTAAGGATTTAATTATCTTTCTTAAGAAAAAATTCTAGGGTTAAGGCATAACCCAAGTCAGGGATGCTACAAATTATAAACCCCTAACAAGGATTTCATCCCCGAAATCCCAGATAAAAGGGAGACAAATATTATTCATGCATCATATCATCATGTCTTCACATAACATCTCATTATTATGGAGACACCATAAAGCTTTGATCAACACAAAGTTCTTCCACACAAGATTCTCAAAGAATCTTTCACACAGGATACATACTCCGCTGTCTTTCTCATTATTGACTGTGGAGTTAATTCTGTGTCAGGTAACATCTTTCTTATTCAAAGAAACATCATACATTCTTTATTAATATCATGTTTATGCAAAGCATAAACCCCTAACATATGATGTTCATACTATTTTATAGTCAAACTGATTTCTTGATTGACCATTCTAGGTAGCCAACATAAATCATGTATTATTTCTTTTGATACTAGGATCTCTTACCTTGGTATCTGTCACATGTGTTGAAAACACATCACATATTTATCTTCCTTTCATCTTGGAACATTACTTGTTACATATATCTTCACCTTGGAACCAAAGTCCAAGATAAACTGATACTTTTCTAAGTATCCATCACATTAACATTTTTATCTTATGCACATCAAGTGTCCTAAGACCCACTTGATTGCGATGTCTTCGAAAGGAAAGAAGACAAGGAATCATATCCCTCTTATTATTTCATGAGTTTTCAACTATTCAAGAATCATTTACTCTTTGCCTCATCCTAGTTTCCTTGCCTTCAGCATAGGAATTTATAAGGATGTTTACATAACATCATTCCTTTCTTTGTTATTATCTAACATGTTCATGAGCATCTTATGATCTTATCATATTTCACATTTCCACATTATGGGAAAAGATCGTTATTATACACAAACTTTTTTTTTTGAACAGGGATCACCTCCCTTGTTCGCATTCTTATCTTATGAGGAGTATACTTGTTACTTCCTCATACACACATACTCATATGAGATTATCTCAGATTTTTATTTGTTGTAGTTAGGATATGACACATTTATCCATACCATATTTCAAATTTCATGATACTCATTAGATTGTCTCAGAATGACTACTTGATCAGAGCAATAAAAAAGATAACAATCTAAGAGTTTCCATACTTACTTTATCATCAATAGTTGTATACCTGGCCAGGGTATATACATACTGAGATTAAGTAGTATGCACTTTGTATACTATCATATTCCTTTCTTTTCTTATCATCATTATCCAGGCATCTTTTCTATACCTCATCTTCTCTCATAGAGGTAAGAGCAATAAATATAAAACATCCATAATGTTTACTATGCAAAATGTAAGTACTTATAGGACTAATAAAAGAAAGCTCTATCAATTACTTTCTCCATTAAGCTAAGGGAATCATAAAATGACATATTAGAATGCCATTATTTTGTCTAACCTGTCATGATTCATGGATGGTTCACTGCCTCAAGCTGATTCTGCCTCAGAGGTTGATTCACCATAACATTTCTAGCTGAGCAATCTCTTGCCAGATGTCCTACCTGTCTACATTGGTAGCAAGTTCTGAGCTTTAGATGTGGTCTAAAAGGTTCTTTACCCTTTCCGGGTAGCCATTGCCTTGGTGTATTAGACATTGGCTGTACTAGTGGTGCCAAGAACTTTCCCTTTTTGGGACTACTAGACCTCTGTCCCTGAGTTTGGATAGGACTTTTCTCAATTCTTCTTTTATTTTTCCTTCCTGGACAGTGTTTAATAATATGTCCAAGCTGTCTACACCCATAGCAAACCCTAGTTTCAGGTTTGTAACCTATTCTTTTTACCATTATTCATTGCTCCAACATGCTGTTGTTGAGCAAGAATCCTATTGGAGTTCAAAACTTCATCATTGGAAATTGGTAGTCTAGGTTGCATTGCCAATGCACGATCTACTATATGCATCATAGTTGTACTAAATTGCTCAAGAAGAGCAGGGAAAGCTGGGCTCTCTATCATGGCTAGGTAAAATTGGGGATGTGCATGTATATGTTTTTCTCTACTCTGATCCCCTATACCTCTTCCTGGTGCAGCAGTGCTGCTCTTAGCATCATGTTCTCTGTGTGATCCCGACATCTTCTAGTTCTTCTTCTCCTATATGAGTAGAAGACACTATCAGATACATTGGAAGACACTAGAATAGACTCAGCAACCTTAATCCTATGTCTCTGTAGACTCAGCAAACCTAGAGCTCTGATACCACTTAACTTGTGATGACACCCGCTATTATTAAGATAACAAATGCCAGCAACAATAAAACATGTGGAAGCAAACATCATTAACAGCGGATTACTGAAAATTACTAAAAAAATAAAACCATTTGCAAAGAGATCCAATCGCAGGAAAACTCTTTTAATAAGAACCAGTGTATTTCAATTACATCCTGGTTCATAATGTACATGCCATGTACCATCTCTTCTCGAGGATTACATACAACAACTACTCTATTAAATTTGTACATAGGCAACTTAAAACCTTGAGGCATCAATCCAAAACCTCAGATCGATTATAAAATCACAAACAACTAACTCCTAAGACATGAGAGTACAGAGACGACACATAGGACTCTTGACTACAAGACTCGACAGACAATATCTCCACCTGAGATATTACTGTTGTCCCTGATGTTGCTATTGTTCTTTCTCTGCTATGGGATTTCTGACTCTTCATCCGCGTCCACCTAAAAATGTTGGTTCCCACGTGTGTGAGACATTTGTAAATTGCCCCAACGAGAGATATAACTCTCTGCCAGAAACATCATTATTGGAGTTTATTAAATTAAAACTGAGCAGAGGGATCTTATATATTTAACATCAGATAAATCGTTGCATGAACAAAATCAAGTAATCTCCTTTTCTAAGGAGAACATTGCATCTACTCATGGTAGATTTGTAAATCATCTATCCACCTTGCAAGGAATGTAAAGAGACATAATTCACATCTATCAACTAAAGATGCATAAAAGAAATGTAACATCAGCCAATGAATTTCCGTATTCAATCCCTAAGCAAACATGCTATACAACTGATTATATTTTACAATCACACTTATGCCCTGAGGAGATGAGGTATACCGCTCATACTCCAACTGACCACTGTGAAGTTGAAATCGATACCATACATAGGGCAATGGAAGAGCTAGATTCCCATGACCTCCCACATCCCGGTCAGTCCAGGACCACAAGCAGGACTTATATCAACTGCTCAATATAGCTTTCCAGGGTATAGTGGCAACTTTGCTATAGAGTTACATCATCAACTGCACTCTCATTGGAAATCGAGAGATTTAATGTTTATCTCCATCGACCCGAAATTAAGTATTATTGGGAGATGTGTACGGAATCTATCCCAATCATCGTGAGATTTGTGATACATCCATCCCAACACATACAATGAAGGATTGAGAGGTTTAATGTTTACCTTCCATCAATCTCCTCATCAGGATGTAAGGATATGTTCACCCATTAACCCCCACATATTAAAAAATATGCATTCTGGGTTTTTGCCGCGGAGCAACCCATTTCACCATCAACTATTACTGATGATGATGGATCTATGTCCAGGGCTCTACATGATATGATTTCACTTTATTAATTAGGTGCATTATCATATTATTTTAGCATCAGTCAAGTTCTCCAACATAACTTATTATGACAAATGCTACAAAGAACCATGTACTCTTTCATCAATCACTTCTCAGTCTTTATAAGACATTGGGATCTCAGTCCCTCATTTAAATACTGGGAATTCTCATCCCTCCACCACATTATTACCATGCTTATCAAATTTGGGTATTTAAACCCTAGGTTCATCACTGAACATGCATTGGTACCACTTATTAGGTAACTATTACCTCTAGGTCCTCAGACCAAGGTATACATGATACTTGTTACACAAGCATTACACATGGCTCACAAGGCCCATTATTTGTCTTGTCACCTTTTACTAGGCAACAACTTGATCACATGGCTTACAATGCCACTGCACATTTTGTTACTTCTCATTAAGAAAAATATAATATAATGGCACACCAGGCCAATGCATATCGTGTTACTTCTCAATGAGCAACAAAAGCATATCACAACATACAATACAATAGTAACACCACTATTTCCTTACCAGGATTAGGGTTTACCATCAAATAGGGTTTTTCATCCTATTACCCAAAATTAGGGTAAGGATTTCCCATTACACATTAATTAGGGCTTATATTCATTTTATGAATCCCTTTCTCATCCTTGCCAGGGTATGATTACATCATACTCATTAGTTTGTCTTAACCCCTTTCTCAAGGTATGTTAGCCTATACTTATCAAAATGTATCAAACTCCTTATATTTCATTGTATCAGTTTATATAACACATTTCATGTGTTTCTTATCCAACTAAATTAGATTTAAAGTGTATCAAGGTGTACCAATCCTGAAGTGCTGAATGTGATATCTATCATGTCTTGATGTATCACTTTTCATATCACTTCTAACTCACTTGAATTTACCAACTTATCTTGTATTAAAGTATTAATCTCTTAATACTTTTAACTACTCACCTATCACCTTTATCATATAGTGCATAGGTCACACACTAGATTTTTCCAGCTATCTTTAATGATATGGACTTGTCTAATGGTTAGGCATCGTTGATATCATTATCAACCACTTTAGGTATCTCAACTCTCAAAATACTATCCACACCATTATTTAGTGTTGCATACATCACTCCTAAGAGTGTCCTGTTGTAACGACCCCACCCCCCAGTAACCCCCAATTATGGGAGACCCAAAGGTCAGAGCCATTTTCAATTAATAGGATCAAAGGTTCAACATATAATCAACAATAATTATGAAATTCTACTAACTAAACTAGAATTGGGTACAAAATTAAAACTTTACTTACATTTTTAAAACTTGGAAATCTAACTATCCACAACTTGAATTACTCTATCTAATCCTCCTTGCACTTTATTTCTTAATTTCACAATGTGTCACTTTACTGTTTGTGTTTTCAAGAATTTACCTAAAACACAGACAAACAAAACATCGATCAGCAATTGCTGGTATGTGGAGGCAACCGAAATTTCACAATTAAGTCTAACAAATTAAATATTGCAATCAAGATAATTAGCAAGCTAATTTACATTTTCCATGTGTCCATCCCCACTGCTTTTGCCATAACCCTAGAATTGACTTAAGGCCACCTTATCAATCCCGAGCTTGGTGCCTGGGAGTCACCTCTCATGGTGCTCCATAGTCATGCCTCATTGACCACCTTCTCATTCCCGAGCTTGGTGTCTAGGGTCACCTCTCATGGTGCCCATTGGTCTACCCTCCTGGGCCTGACCTTTATGGCATCTTCCATCAGGGTGGCATGTAGGTGCGAGAATACACATTTAAATTAAATTGTGATAGTCATAGTCACTTTATAATTGCAATATGAACATCCAAACAGTTTAGTTGCATTCAATGCGATTAAACATCTGAGAATCCATCGGGAAACTAAAGCGGTTATTCATAATTAACCACATACCTATTAAGCAGACTTGAATGTAGAAATAACCAATCAATCAGGATTCAAGCAAGCACACACAATTATTCCTGAAAAAGGCATCCAATTTCCTATCATTAATTACGTCATCATGATATATCACTCCTATTTTTCTTCTAAGGTTATTACTTCTTTTAGGGTTTTACCCATAATTTAGGGTTTCACTTCCTTTTTATTACTTTTACCTTACTTTTATCAAGAAATCCATCAAACCCTAATTATCTTGTCTTATTTTCCATGAAGATCCTTAAGATCAGGTTTGGACAATGAAAACCCTAATTTTCATATTACTATATCTTTTCTTTTCTTTTTCTCTAATTTAGGGTTTCTAAGCATCTTAACCATTATATTAAGTTTAAAACCCTAAACATTGCAATCCTATTATACAAAACAGGTTAAAAACCATCTTAATCATTAATCAAGTTAAACATGCTCGAATTAACCTAATTGCAAGACTAAATATATCTTTTACCAACCATTAGGGTTTCTAGTTACAAATTAATACATTTTCTATCCAAAATAGGCGCTTTTGTAAAAATATGCAGATTTAGGTGTCCAAACCATTTTTAATGTATTCCTTGTATTTTTCTGATCATTTTTCATGTATTAACTTTTCTCATCTGAGTTTCCTAGCTAAAGATACGATTTTTATAGGAAAAATCCTTTTAAAAGATTATTTGCTATTTTCTTGGAAAAAGCAGGACCGCCTGATCCATGGTCTGTGGATCCACTGAGGATCCAACGGTCGTGGACACATGCGCTCTTAACATTGCAAATAATAGAACCAAAGGACGGAAACGTCCTTACCTTTGCTGAAGGTGCAGAGGGCTATTTCGGTAAAAGACCAAGGTCTTCTTCTTCTACCTCTCGACTTTGTTGCTGTAGCAACGACGGTCAGCCGGGAGGTTGACTCTGGGCTCCTCTCTTCCTCTGCTCATGCCGGTTATTCAGGGAGCTCCGCCTCCCCTTCTCGAACTCGATGATGCCTCTAATTTCTTTCCGATGACACGCTAAAGTCGTCCCCTACCCGCCGGACTCCGGCGATGGTTTCCGAGTGGCTGAGGATGCAGGTCGAGACGAGCAATCAATTGGTTGTGCCAAAGCACTCCTAGCCTCCGTCCGTAGAGCTTGGGCTAGCAATTAGGGATGCTAGTTCCCTCCATAGCCCTCCCTATTTATAGGGTCGGGGCAAGGTCCTGCCCAGTTGGGCGTTTCCTGGTTTGGCGACAAAATCCTATAAAATTAGGAATGTATCCCTTCGGCTTGCTTTCCCGAATTCAATGGGATTATCAGCAGACTTTCCAACCCAAAGGATTGTGAGGAAACCAAGAGGGAAAGTCCCTCTGTTATCTCATAGAAACATAGTCCCAGTGGGACTCAGGCGAAGAGCGCCCATCGTTGGATCAAGATCCAACCGATCAGATTACTCACGTTAAAAGCAAAGGAAGGTTTTATTCTATTAATTCAGAATTAATTCCCAAATCGAATATAACTTGCAAAATTGATTCTTCCCAAACCATAACTCCTTTTTTTCTCAAAATTTAAGGAAAGTGTTGTCTTGTCATTATATAACTTTGTACGAAATTTGGGAAACATATTGCAATGGATGAGAAGGATTACTTCTCTCCCAAGTTGCTCATTAATTAATTCAAATTAATTTATATTCCTTTTTCCTTTGTGATTATTTTGTTATTTTGGGCCCCTTGTACCTCAAGAAAACCCAAAGGCACGGGCTCCCATATTGGGGAATATTGGTTTGCCTTTATCTTCTTTTAATTATCAATTTCTCATATTTCCCTTTTTTTAATCAATCCTTTTTCCTTTTTAATTCCCTTTTCTTATCAATTGGGCTTAATGGCTAACAAAGCCCACAATCATTCAATCAAAGCCATTTCACATGAAATCTATCACAATTCAAAGAAAAGAATCTCATTTATTCATTAAAAGAGAAATACACTTTACATTATATTTTCAGAAAATGAGGTTGTAACATCCTCCCCTCCTTATAGGAATTTTGTCCTCAAAATTCAAACAATCAAACAAACAGTTCGGGATATGTTTTCTCCATGTCTACCTTCAGCTCCCATGTGGCCTCATCCTCTCCATGGTGCTTCCAAAGAACCTTTACCATCTCTATATTCTTGCATCTGAGCTCTTTCACCTTGGTATCTAGAATCCGCAAAGGTGACTCAGGATAAGTCAGCTTCCCTTGAAGCTCAATAGGTTCAATGCTCAGCACATGGCTCAGATCTTGCACATATCGCTTCAGGTTAGACACATGAAACACATCATGCATCATGCTATACTGAGTGGGTAACGCCAAATGGTATGCAATTGCACCAATCCGTTCTAATACCTCAAATGGTCCCATGTATCGGGGACTCAACTTTCCTCTGTTCTTAGCTATAGCTCGGAGCGGTCGGATTTTCAAAAACACATGATCTCCTACAGTGAAATGGACATCAGTCCGCTTTGCATCTGCATACAACTTCTGTCGATCCTGGGCTCTCTTCAGCCTTTGCTTGATCAAAGCCACTTTATCAGCATACACTTGGAGCTCATCGGACCTCAACAGGGTCCTCTCACCCACATCATCCCAGTGAAGTGGGGACCGACACGGTCTTCTGTACAAAGCTTCATACGGAGGCATCCCGATACTGGCTTGGTAGCTGTTGTTGTAGGAGAACTCTGCTAAAGGTAGGTATTGCTCCCGTGAGCCACCCCAATTGAGCACACAAGCTCTCAACAGATCTTCTAAGGTCTGGATTGTCCTTTCTGACTGACCATCCGTTTGGGGGTGATAAGTCGTACTAAACTTTAACCTGGTACCAAGTTCCTCTTGTACTTGCTTCCACGATTTGGAAGTAAACTTTGGGTCTCTATCTGAAATGATCGATCTTGGTACACCATGCAACCACACTATCTCTCAGATGTACAACTCAGCTAGGTCTGTCACCTTAGCAGTGGTATTCAGGGCGAGGAAGTGTGCTGACTTGGTAAGACGATCTACCACGACCCATATCACATCATGACCTCTCTTGGTTCAGGGTAGACCCACCACAAAATCCATGGTGATCTGCTCCCATTTCCATTCTGGAATCTCTATCGACTGTAAAAGCCCACCGAGTCATTGGTGTTCAGCCTTCACCATCTGGCACGTAAGACAACTGGCCACCCATGATGCAATGTCTTTCTTCATTCCTGGCCACCAGAAAAACCGTTGTAGGTCCTTGTACAACTTAGTAGTCCCTGGGTGTACTGTATATTTGGATCCATGGGCTTCTTGCAATATACGCTCCTTTATTGGTGAATCCACAGGAACCCATATGTGATTCTCAAACCTGATTCCTCCATCTACTCCTACGGATAGACGGGTCTAGGGCTTCATCATTAAACCTTTCATCTTGTCTAGATCTCCACTGGTCAACTGTGAAACTATGATCTCACTCACCAACTCAGATTGAATCTGGATATTAGCCAACTGAACTCAGTCCTCGAGTAGTTGTGGAGTCCATTCCACAAGATCCTCTAAACTCTTCCACTGACTGGACAGAACAACTGCACACTTAAGTTGCTTTCGACTCAGAGCATCAACTACGACATTAGCCTTACTAGGATGGTAGGCGATGGTGAAGTCGTAATCCTTCATGTACTCCATCCATCATCGTTGTCGTAGGTTCAGGTCTCTCTATGTCAGCATGTACTTCAAGCTCTTATGGTCGGTGAAGATCTCGAAGGTAGCACCGTACAGGTAGTGCCTCCATATCTTCAAGGCATGGATGATAGCAGATAACTCTAGGTCATGTGTCGGGTAATTCACCTCATTCAGCTTGAGCTGTCGGGAAGCATATGCAACCACATGTTGATCCTATTCCAACACACAGCCAAGTCCCATCTTGGAAGCATCGGTGAATATCATGAAACTCTCATTGCCAGAAGGAAAAGTCAACAAAGGAGCGGTAGTCAGCTTCTCCTTTAATTCTTGGAAGCGGGCTTCACATATGTCAAACCACACGAACTTCACATCCTTCTGGGTCAACATGGTTAGCGGTAGAGCAGTCTTGGAGAAATCCTTGATGAAGTGACGGTAGTATTCGGCCAACCCCAAGAAGCTACAAATCTCGAAGGGGTTCTTTGGTGCCGGCCAGTCTCGAACTGCCGATACTTTGGCTGGATCTACGACGATTGTTCCTCCTGAGATGATGTGTCCAAGAAACATGACTCGGTCCAACCAAAACTCACATTTCGAGAACTTTCCAAAAAACTTATGCTTTCTCAGGATATCAAGGACTCTTCCCAGGTGTTCAAGATGTTGGGCTAGGCCATATAAATACACTAAGATGTCATCTATGAACACTATCACAAAAGAGTCAAGGAAAGGTTGGAACACACTGTTCATGAGGTTCATGAAGACACTTGGTGCTTTGGATAATCCAAACAGCATGACCACAAACTCATAGTGCCATAGCGGGTTCTGAAAGCCGTTTTAGGTATATCCTCACTCCTCACTCTCACTTGGTGGTATCCTGACCTCAGATCGATCTTGGAAAAGACACGAGCCGATTTGAGTTGGTCGAACATGTCGTCTATTCTAGGCAAAGGATACTTGTTCTTAATAGTTGCTTGATTGATCATCTGATAATCAATACACATCCAAAGAGACCCATCCTTCTTTTTCACAAAGAGAACTGGTGCTCCCCATGGTGATGTACTAGGTCGGATGAATCCCTTGTCCAACAACTCTTGCAATTGGGTTTTCAACTCAAGCAACTCAGCAGGGGCTATTCTATAGGGTGCCTTAGATATAGGGTTAGTCCCAGGAGCTAACTCAATCGAGAAGTCTACCTCCCACTCAGGGGGAATCCCTGGTAGATCATCTAGAAATGCATCCACGTACTCCCGGACCACCTCTATGTCCTCTAACGATTTCCCCTTAACCTCGGGTACAATAACTATGGCTAGGTAGGCTCGACAACCCTTGGATAGCATCCGTTCAGTTTTTAAAGCAGATATGTAAAGACTGGTTGTCGCATCTTTCCTTCCTCGAATGGGGAAGTGTGGATAGCCAGTTTTCCTAATGAGAATATTCTTCTCTCTACAGTCAATTTGGGCCCTATAGGTGGAAATCCAGTCCATACCGATGATTACATCAAAATCATTCATATCGAGAAGGATGAAGTCAGTGGGAAGCTCATGGTTCAGATACTTAACTGGCAACACAGGGGTTTTCAAAAGAGAGGTATAAATATGACCACTCGGGGTTGTGCCATCCAAAACATAACCCAAATCCTTGATATCCAAACCAAGCATAGTTGCCAGATTTCTCGAAATAAAAGTATTAGTAGAACCAGAATCAAAGAGTGCTTTTACATTTTATCCCATGACTTCCAGCAAGCCTACATAGTTATTCCATATCAGAAATCTATTACATGGTCTACTGAGCTAAAAGGAAAAACTCTATGGGTTATTACCCTCGATCAACTTATTAGCATTCGTTCGAGCTTCTTCATTGTCGATGGCAAACACTCTAGCTTGTCTCCTCTCTCCAGCTGGAGGTGCTCCGGCTGGTGCTCCTACTGGGGGTGCTGCAGATACTGGCTGTGCTTCCACAGGCTGTGACCCCAAAGGTCCTCTTGGGTCAGGATGAGGGCAGTTGGCGATGAAGTGTCCCTCTTGTTGACATCTGAAACACACCTTCTTCTCAAAGCGGCACTTCCCAGGATGTGCCCGTACACAGGTGTGACACTGCTGGAGGCGACAACGGGGCTTGCCTTTGTGCCCATGCTTGTTCTTGTTGTGCTTGTGTCCTTGTTCCTTCCTGTGTTCATTCCTCTGCCCTTGAGCGCCTTCAGTGAAACCCAAGTACCCTCTGGATTGGTTCTGTGCAGGCATCACTGTCCTTTCCATGTCTAAGGCGGTGTTGTAGGATTCAACGAAGGTCTTTGGCTTACTAGCCATCACATGAGGCTTGATGGCAGGGTGCAGACATTCCATGAAGTGGTCCACCCTCCTCTCTTCATCCATCATGTGTCCAAAATGTTCCAGGAGGCGGAACCTACGACCAAAGTCCTCAACTGAAGAGCTTCCTTGAGTCATACTGATGAACTCTCTTTCTTTCTCTTTCTTTTCTGAGATGGGGAGGAATCTGGCGGTGAAGATGGTCTTGAATTCAGTCCATGCCATTGGTTCCTCACTTAGGTCTCTTCCCGTGATATGGTTCTCCCACCATATCTTGGTTGCACCTTCCAAAAGGTGAGTAGCAAACAAAACCTTCTTATTCGGTTGTACCTCGAGCATACGGAACCCATTCTCGACTGCAAGCAGCCAAGCTTCGGCCTTGTCGACTACTTCAGACTTGTCCTCTCCCTAGAACTTCTTGACGTTCAGCTTGATGAAGTCCAGGATGGTGGCTCCAAGTCGAGGACGAATTGGAAGTGGCTCACCATTCTCAGCCCTAGCTATGTCCCTAAGGGCCAAGACACAGATAGCTTCAGTCAGTTGCTTTTGTTTCTCCATCCAAACTACATCTGTTGTGTGAACCACCATGTCTGGTTCTTGTCCACTGGGTTGGTCTTCTTCCATCCGGGCTTCCTCTTCGAACTCATGGTATTCCTCATATTCTGGTCCTTCCCCTTTCTCTTGGTTGACACCGGGCATTGGTTCAGGGTTGGGGGCCTCATGTATAGCCTCTTCAGGCCTCTTTCTCTTCTTAGAGGTCTCTCCACCATGGTTCCGCTTCCTCTTCTCAGAGGATACATTCTCCTTACGGGGTGGTCCACCATCACTGGTGGAAAAAGGGATAGCCACGACTTTTGTACGAGCCATCTACATAAGCATAACAAATGAACTTTTAGTTTATCATTAAACTAATTATACTTATGTCAATGATGTCTCATTACGTATCTTTTATTAATATGATTGAGGATTCCTTAAATCCTTAACTTACTTTCCCAAACCACATGAGGGTGAGGAAGAGAGAGAACCTTAATCCTGAAAATCCTTAAAAGAAATTGAGTTGTGAAGGGATGAATAAGATGAGAGAGTCCTAAAGGTATCTTATTTCGAGTCTTATCCTAAGACATCGGCCAGGCAGTCACACGATCTGGGAGTCCTCGTATTCCGACTAGCGGTGCGGAGGAAAATTTTTCCAGCCCCCATATGTGATCCTTTTCTAGACACCTCAGTCTTTTGAAAAATCCTCAAATAACTCCCTCGGTTCTATGGAATTTGTAAAATTTTAATAATTATTAATGATTATATGAAGAACCTACGCTCTGATACCAATTGTAACGACCCTACCCCCCGGTAACCCCCAATTAAGGGAGACCCGAAGGTCAGAGCTGTTTTCAATTAACAGGATCAAAGGTTCAACATATAATCAACAATAATTATGAAATTCTACTAACTAAACTGGAATTGGGTACAAAATTAAAACTTTACTTACCTTTTTAAAACTTGGAAATCTAACTATCCACAGCTTGAATTACTCTATCTAATCCTCCTTGCACTTTATTTCTTAATTTCACGATGTGTCACTTTACTGTTTGTGTTTTCAGGAATTTACCTAAAATGCCGACAAACAAAACATTGATCAGCAACTGCTGGTATGTGGAGGCAACCAAAATTTCCCAATTAAGTCTAACAAATTAAATATTGCAATCAAGATAATTAGCAAGCTAATTTACATTTTCCATGTGTCCATCCCCACCGCTTTTGCCCTAACCCTGGAATTGACTTAAGGCCACCTTCTCAATCCCGAGCTTGGTGCCTGGGAGTCACCTCTCATGGTGCTCCATAGTCATGCCTCAATGACCACCTTCTCATTCTCGAGCTTGGTGTCTAGGGTCACCTCTCATGGTGCCCATTGGTCTACCCTCCTGGGCCTGACCTTTATGGCATCTTCCATCAGGGTGGCATGTAGGTGCGGGAATACACATTTAAATTAAATTTTGATAGTCATAGTCACTTTATAATTGCAATATGAACATCCAAACAATTTAGTTGCATTCAATGGGATTAAACATCCGGGAATCCATCGGGAAACTAAAGCGGTTATTCATAATTAACCACATACATGTTAAGCAGACTTGAATGCAGAAATAACCAATCAATCAGGATTCAAGCAAGCACACACACAATTATTTCCTGAAAAAGGCATCCAATTTTCTATCATTAATTACAACATCATGATCTATCACTCCTACTTGTCTTCTAGGGTTATTACTTCTTTTTAGGGTTTTACCCATAATTTAGGGGTTCACTTCCTTTTTATTACTTTTACCTTACTTTTATCAAGAAATCCATCAAACCCTAATTATCTTGTCTTATTTTCCATTAAAGTCCTTAAGATCAGGTTTGGACCATGAAAACCCTAATTTTCAGATTACTATATCTTTTATTTTTTTTTCTCTAATTTAGGGTTTCTAAGCATCTTAACCATTATATAAAGTTTAAAACCCTAAACTTTGCAATCCTATTATCCAAAACAGGTTAAAAACCATCTTAATCATTAATCAAGTTAATCATGCTCGAATTAACCTAATTGCAAGACTAAATATATCTTTTACCAACCATTAGGGTTTCTAGTTACAAATTAATACATTTTCTATCCAAAATAGGCACTTTTGTAAAAATATGCAGATTTAGGTGTCCAAACCATTTTTAATGTATTCCTTGTATTTTTTTGATCATTTTTCATGTATTAAATTTTCTCATCTGAGTTTCCTAGCTAAAGATACGATTTTTATAGGAAACATCCTTTTAAAAGATTATTTGCTATTTTCTTGGAAAAAGCAGGACCGCCTGATCCATGGTCTGCGGATCTACTGAGGATCCAACGGTCGTGGACACACGCACCCTTAACATTGAAAATAATAGAACCAAAGGACAGAAACGTCCTTACCTTTACTGAAGTCGTTAGGGCTATTTCGGTAAAAGACCAAGGTCTTCTTTTTCTTCTACCTCTCGACTTTGTTGTTGTAGCAACGACGGTCAACTACGAGGTTGACTCTGGGCTCCTCTCTTCCTCTGCTCACGCCGGTTGTTCAGGGAGCTCCACCTCCCCTTCCTGAACTCGATGACACCTCTAATTTCTTGCCGAGGACACGCTAAAGTCGTCCCCTACCCGCCGAACTCTGGCGATGGCTTCCGAGTTGCTGAGGATGCAGGTCGAGATGAGCAGTCAATTGGTCGTGCCAAAGCACACCTAGCCTCTGTCCGCAGAGCTTGGGGTAGCGATTAGGGATGCTGGTTCCCTCCATAGCCCTCCCTATTTATAGGGTCGGGGCAAGGTCCTGCCCAGTTGGGCGTTTCCTGGTTTGGCGACAAAATCCAATAAAATTAGGGATGTATCCCTTCAGCTTGCTTTCCCGAATTCAATGGGATTATCAGCGGACTTTCCAACCCAAAGGATTGCGAGGAAACCAAGAGGGAAATTCCCTCTGTTATCTCGTAGAAACACAGTCCCAGTGGGACTCAGGCGAAGAGTGCCCAGGGTTGGATCAGGATCCAACCGATTAGATTACTCGCGTTCAAAGCAAAGGAAGGTTTTATTCTATTAATTCAGAATTAATTCCCAAATCGAATATAACTTGCAAAATTGATTCCTCCCAAACCATAACTCCTTTTTTTCTCAAATTTTAAGCAAAGTTTTGTCTTGTCATTGTCTAACTTTGTACGAAATTTGGGAAACATATTGCAATGGATGAGATGGATTACTTCTCTCCCAAGTTTCTCATTAATTAATCCAAATTAATTTATATTCCTCTTACCTTTGTGATTATTTTGTTATTTTGGGCCCCTTGGACCTCAAGAAAACCCAAAGGCACGGATTCCCATATTGGGGAATATTGGTTTGCCTTTATCTTCTTTTAATTATCAATTTCTCATATTTCCCTTTTTTTAATCAATCCTTTTTCCTTTTTAATTCCCTTTTCTTATCAATTGGGCTTAATGGCTAACAAAGCCCACAATCATTCAATCAAAGCCATTTCACACGAAATCTATCACAATTCAAAGAAAAGAATCTCATTTATTCATTAACAGAGAAATACACTTTACATTATATTTTCAGAAAATGAGGTTGTAACACATGTCCTCATCTTTTTAAGGTGTGTAGGGTTGATACATGTATGTCAAGTTAATCACATGTATAGAGTTGGATGTATAATGATCTAGGAATCACCTTGTCCCTTATACCCTTACATATTCAAGTATCAATATTACCATTCAAATGGTTTAACAATTTCACCCTTCATGGTGTAACATTCTCATCTTACTTGATTATGTCAGCCACACTCTACTTTAGTGTATTGGTTATTATATCCTCATTAGGGTTTCATATATCATTACATGGCATCAACCCGGATTTAAATTTCACATCACATCATTACATTAGGGTCCACATAACATTATTCTAATTTAGGGTTTCACATGGCATTACCCTAGATTAGGATTTCCCATGGCATCACCCTCAACTAGGGTTTCACATGGCATCATCCTCATTTAGGGTTTCACATGGAATCATCCTCAATTAGGGTTTCATATGGCATCACCCTCAATTAGGGTTTCACATGGAATCATACTCAATTAGGGTTTCACATGGAATCATCCTCAATTGGGGTTTCACATGAAATCATTCTCAATTAGGGTTTCCACTTTTATTTACCCACAATTAGGGTTTACTATTCATCCCAATTAGGATTCCTATTCAAGTATCCATAATCAGGGTTTACTATTCATCCCAATTTAGGGTTTTACATCACATTACCCTAAGTTAGGTTTACACATATCATCACCCTGGATTTGGGTTACATCCTTACCCTAGATTAGGGTTTCACTCAAAATTGCCCTGAATTAGGATTAGGGTTCAATAACCTTGTCAATTAGGGTTTTATGCTCATGATTAGGGTTTTATGATCTCTTTACTAAGGATCATGCCCTTAATCACCACATGAATCATACTCAAGTATGAATTCCCTTCTATACTTCTCTCCACTTGATTTGGTTACATCAATCATACGATCAAGTATATACAACTATGTTTAACATAGTAAACTGAGTTATTGCTATTATAAGCAATTAGGGTTTATCCCTTTAAAGGTACTAATCATCTAGATACTTTAGGGATTCAACCTTTATACCTATCATTTATTATCATTGTTATCAATCATTGGATCAATGGAGCAATCATCACATTCAATTTCTAAATGATTGAATCACATTTGACCTCCATTCGGTTTTGGAGTTTCATCACCAAATGGTTTTGAAACCATTTGACTCCAAACAGTTTGAAGACTGTTTTGACTCAAATGGTCTCAAGACCGTTTGGGCCAAATCAGTATGAAAACCGCAAGGGTTCATTAGGTACATTCATGAATCAAATTGAATGTAATTTGCACCATTGAACTGACCATAGATTAGGCAATTGAAGGATTCATCAATCAACACCATTAGATCTTTATCCAATAATCAAGGATCAACCATTAACCATACAATTGGTGTTGAAACTGTTTGGTCTCAAATGGTTTCAAGACCGTTTGGGCTCAAATGGTTTCAAAACCATTTGACCCAAATTATCTTGAAATCGTTAGGATCAATCATGGATTCTTCAATCAACTCGATTGGGGTTTCCAATTGAAGGATTGTACATACATTGAATCAATCAATTGGATCCATTGGATCATAATCCAACATGTACTTGGGTTCAGACCTCAAACGGTCAACCTAACCAAATGTTCAACCCTCTCTTGTGGTTTGGAGTCCAAGTCATCAAACGGTTTGCAAACCGTTTGGTCTCCAAATAGTTTGGTGAAACCGTTTGGACCAAAAGTCCAAAGCCGTTTGCAACTCAAATTTGTTGAGATGTGTTCTTGTGATGATGTCATCACCATCAACCTTCATCCCCACAAAATCTACTTCCATACCCATGGAAGTTACATCAATTAATCAAAGGTATTGCAAGAAGAACAATTGAATCAATTGAATTGAGAAATTGAGTTCAATAACAATGATTAAGGGTTCAAGTTATATAACCCGCCTCCAAATGAGATTCAAAGCTTGGAGATTCACGTCAACAATGGTGGATGAAGCTTTTGCAACTCCCCCTAGGCTCGTCCTCAAGCTTTTGGGTGAAAAGACTGGCTAGGGTTGAAGATGGAGTGAAGAAAAGAAGAAATCAATGAGTTTTTTTTATTTCCACCATGAAATCATGGTTGAAAGTGATCAAAAAGCTTACCAAAAGTTTGGGGGTCGTCCTCCTGTTGATCCAAGCTCCCTTGGTCGTTTTCCAAGCAAGGAATGAAAGTGGATTCGAAATTACCCATCCAAGCTATGGATAAGGGAGCATATATGCATTTTATTAAAAATTCATTTAAGAGAGAGAAAGTAGGAATTATCTCCTCCATATCCTTGCCATTTCCCCCTTCCCTTCCTTGGTTACGAGGCTATTTTCCTTGCCTCTTATTCCTCTCAATTATCCAAGAAATAAAGAAAAGCAAATTAATCACCTTAACCCTTATAATAATAATATCCTAAAGTGAGTAGATATTTCTTTTACTTATAATAATGTGAGTGAGTTATCCACTTCCTTTGGATATTTTCGTGCCTTTGCAAGGAACAAGGACGTCCATATGTATGGATTTCAACCAAAAAATTTTTGGTTGAAGAGAACTTCAATTAATATATTTATTTTTGCATTAAATTGAGGTAAGGTTCCAATTATGCTTAAACCTTGATTATTTTAATATCAAGATTCTCTCTCCTCCAAAGTGATTCATATGAGATGCCCCTCTCATTTTATTTGATCTACATGATTCCAAGAAACGTTAGGGACTATTTTGAAGTGGTAATTTGCATATTGAACCCTAGGTTTTGGGTAAATTGCATAATATACCAAAACTAGGTTTTAATGCACAAACATTGCTTTATCAGCTCTTTCTTGGTACTCAGGCTTTTCCCAAGACATACCTTTGCATCATCTTCATTAGCATGATGCTTCAACACATGAGGAACATTTAATCATGTAACATTTGTAAGTTAACCCCTCAACTTAGGTAATTTGCACTTTAGTCCAAAATAAGCAAAAATTGCTTCAACATTATCAAAACATGACCAAAATTGAAACATAAGTTCCTCTTGGGCTTAATTACTTTTCACAAGATAAAATTAAGGATCTAATTATCTTGCTTAAGCAAAACTTCTAGGGTTAAGGCATAACCCAGGTCAAGGATGTTACATGTTTTATATCTTCTAAGGTTGGAAACCACAATAATTTTGTAAGAACCTTTTTGAGGTCATACATAACTTGATTGATGCAATCAAAATGTTATAAATTGACTTATGTAATCAAGTGTAACTCTAAATAAGAAGTTCCCTTGGTCTATAAAACTATTCCAACATTAGGACATGTTGGATAGTAAAACAAGCAATAGTGAAAGGAGATCCCAGTCGTATAATGTTGAGTGTATGTGGGTGCAGGGAGGATATATCCTGATTCTAAGGTTTTTGGATAGAGATAGAGCTCATTGACCGGAATAAATCATAAATTTAATTTTCTAAATTTATAATTCGATACTTAGGCCCCTGCAACTATGACATTGGGGTCTGATGTAGTAGATCTGGGACAACCCACACGATTAAAGGGGTAGTAAGTGCTAAGGTACTTTAACTCTTATCTTAGTTACAACAATCAAAAGGTAAAGGGTAAGGTTGTATTGCTTATGGAATGGTGATTCATCAACAATCAATAAAAAAACAAGTAAAGAAAAATAAAAAAGATCCAAAATGATAAAGGTTAAGAAAGAAAGTATAGAAAGAAACTTGGATTGGGTTTCACTATCTAAGATCACTTACCAATCAGAAATATTCACCCATTGTATACTGTGTTAGGAAGTTTACAAGAAACCATCATAAGTGACTATTCCCTCCTCTCTTGATCATAGGATAGATCTAGATTACAAGGTTGTCTCTCATTCAAGATGGCAAACAAACAGTCACAAAGCAAACATCTAGTCATTATCTTAAGCACTCCAACATTCCCATGCATTCATGCAACTCCATGACTCTTAGATGTAGGTTAATACTACTCTCTTGAGGATTTAACAATCAAACATCATAAGATGGTAGCTAATAATGCAAGTGAAGCATTATGAATAAGAGTATGGAGATAAACATTGCAAGTAGAATCTATTCAATGGATATGGGTATTTACATGTTAGTAGAGCTTTAGTAGCTACTCCCAACCCAAGATAATCGATTAGACACTCATGATGGTGAATAACATGTTGGAATTAAAAATGTGGTTAGACATGGATATCGTAAATGAGATACAGATGGAAAGGGATGAATAGATTCAGCAGAGAAGGAGAAAGATACACCAACAACAACCCCAAACAATTTAGAGTCAATGGAAACCTTTTTCTGTCTAAACATGGTGATGGTGGAGAATATGGTTGCTCCATCTTCTTCCTTCTCTTGAAAGAGGAACTTGGAAATTCTCAATGATGATGGAGGTTTTCTCACCCTTGGACTCTCATTCTAAGGGTGCATGAACCGATGGTTGAGTGTGAAGTCGATGGGGAAGTAGCTCGGTAGGAGCACTTCATCATCACTCTCACAATGAGATTGATCCCTTCTCTATAGCATGGGGTCTCCTATTTATATCAGATGGTGTGGGGTTCGAGGTTCTCATTAGTGAACTTTACTAGCACCCCAATCCTTCTGAGCATGTGCCACAGAGCATGCACTTAACGGTTCTAATGATAAATGTAGACAATGTTGCCATTGGTAGATGTTAATGCAGGTGAAGCATCAGTTCATGGCTCTTTGTCTGCTTAAGCTTCATAGGCATTGTAGGCACGCCATCTGTAGAGTGGTTAGCAGACATACCGTGGGTAGAGAAGTTAGCAAACATGCTATTAATAGATGTAGGTCTGTTGATCCATCGAGAGAAGCCTCCTCAAGCTGGCCATCAATAGGTGTGTCTTCTAGTCCAACCATCAGTAGATGGTTGTATTTAGGCTAGCAACTGGAAGTGTTGTCTTCAAGTTAGCCATTGGTTGTACAAACTGATGGGTGCTTTGTCTTGAACCAATACATAGTCAGCATGTTGAATAACTTATTGGTTCATCCGGTGTGCTAAAAGATGAGGGTGACCATCGGTTGTGGGAATCAATGGGGAATGATTCAAGGTTGAAACCATTGTTTGATGACTTCCCTACATGGGAATGAGTAGTTTTCCATAGAGTAAGATATAAATGGTAAACAAGAAGAAAATGTAAGGAAGTTAAAGAAAAATTTTATATTGGGAGGAAATTAAGGACGCAATTAGGCAAGGTACATTGATGAATGCATATGAATCTTAGTTTGAGTCGCCATTTTTGGCCCATCTTTGCATTTAAAGCTCTGATATCCCCACTGAATCTACTATCATATATAATTTTCCTTAGTTTTAGATTATTATCTAGAGTTTTGATCAAATCCATTCATCTCCATTGGAGGATTAAGCATCGCACTATGTGCACCAGTGTAAGAGATGGTGGTCCCACTAAATGACTAGTGTGTCCAAGAAACTTTTAATAATTTGGACCCTATTTTCAATTTCTAGTTCCTTCATCATAAAGCATTCTCATTGGTTAGAGGATTCATTGACCCAGGCCCATCAACCCAAAGAAATAGCCCCCCCTGGTGGGTGTGGGTTTGTTCCATGATTCCGTGACTAAGAAGGATGCTGACTGTGGCCAAGAAGACAATGTCGCGATCATGACCAAGAAGACAATGTCAACACTCGTCATGGTTGGGCCCAACTCGGCACGGTCGGGCTGAGGCTAAGGTGTTGCGAGTGACACACCATCTCAACTTCATCCATCAGCCATCTACTTCTCCATCTCCTATGAGCAAGAGCACGAGAAGAGAAGGAAGAAGGAGAGAGAAGATCATCCTCGTCTATCTTGGTGTTCTTCCCCTCGTCGTCTAGATCTGCCCCGCCATCGTGTAGAAGATAGTTTCTCTACTGAGCCATGATCATCTTCTTCACCATAACCAAGGTATAATCTCCCCCTTCTCTCTCTTGTTCTCTTTGTTTCTATCATGAGGAGCGAGTAGTCCATTACGCTGGGGTGTGGGGACTAGCCCCGCTGCCCATGTTTACATGTTCATCTTATAACATTCCATGGCCTGTATATAACTTTCCATTTCATAGTTAATCGTTTAATGTTTGCTTTGTGGATTGATCATCTACCTTGCATGATCTATTATATTCCTTTATTGTGAGAACTTCAATACTTAGGATTTGAATATCAATTAACATGGTTGATGCCCAGACAAGAACTTTTGAAGGGATATCTCCGGAGTAGTAAGTGTGTGACATGTAGGTAACGAGATATCAAGCCTACGAAGATACTTACACAAACTCTATTTCCTGACAGATGGTTTGCTACTTCATTTGGATAGTTGTATCTTTCTTAGATGTGTTTTGGATGTGTTTGCATGTGTAGTGGTGGTGAAACCCGATTCCACCCCAATGATTCCCATCATTAATCTAAACTCAATTTTAATCCTACTCTTTTACTTTCCTTGCAATTAGTTTAACTAAAACCCAAATCATCTCTTTGTTTTAAATATTAGTCTTAGTTGATCCAGATTTGACTAGAAAGATTCTTAAAAAATGTTGTCCTTTGGGATTCGATCCTTAACTATATTGCGATAAGACCCGTCTGCTTGTGGGTGGTACTATTACACAACGTTTTGGTAAGAACTTATGGATTTCAGTCCTAGGTAGATTTGTTGGTGTAGTAAAATCCACATCATACATCTAGTAAATTGGATGTTATCAACTCCCCCAAACTTAGAATCTATATGTCCTAAAGCTAATAAATAGAATCAAGGAATAAAGAAAATTTCAAGGGATTTATTTTTTTAGTGTTTTTCAACTATTGACCATGTTCTTACACCATCCTTAGGTTAAGACTCCTGTATGGTAGCTCGGTGTGCATATTGTACTCCCAAGTTTCTTACTCTTTAATTCATAATTGTTTGACCTCTTCTATATGGCACATCCTCTATCAACTATCAGTCATGATGTAGTTTCACGTCTCGTTCACGAATTGCACTCAACCTTGCTTAAAAGTTGTACTTATTCAAAATAACATTGGAGGTAACTTTCACACCCAACTTTCATTTTTTCAGTAGTCCTAGATAGTGATGTATAGGAAGGGCAAGGCTACTTTTGTTTTGTCTTTCTGAGGTTCACCCAACCATGGGTACCATTGTAAAATAGTGTCACTCAACTATCAGTCTTGATGTAGTTTCAGGTGGTTATATGAAATTGCCATCAATAGATAGGTTAGTTTTTGTTTGGCCTCTAGGTTCCACTACCGGGCATGACATATCTACATTCTTGAGTGCAGCTGCACACTAGACGATAGAGCCTTTCACTATCTTGTCAAGCATAACTCTCATGTTTTTATTCACGCTCAAATTTTATTCTTGCTCACAAGGCTACAATGATAGGGTTTTATGGAGAAAGTGGGCTGACAAGACTCTTTTGTTCTCATAGCAGGGATTGAACACTAGAAGGGGTGGTTGTTTCCTATATTGCCAGTGTTTTCCTTTTTCAACCATATTAGAAAGCTATTTGATTGATCGAGAGTGTACTCGATGGGGTCATCCATGTTGCAAAAGGTTTTCTATGGGATAGTAGTGTTCTTTTGATGCCTACAATATCTTGAGATAAGAATGATGTAAATACTTGGTCAAGTAGATTTTTATTAGTGAATTAATAGCCCAAAACATCATTCCTAGAATGATTATTCTAAGAAGTAGCTTGAAGAAAAGAAGGTATAAGGTGATGAAAATATCGAATAAGATTGGATTCAAAATTTTCCTATATATCAAAAATTTTCCTCCTTAAGCTAATCATGAATAAGATATTTACAACTAGAAGGGTATTTATTTTGATTGTATATATCATATTATTGCAATTCTTTTGTAGAAAAGGTAGGAATTCAAAGTAATTTATAGTTTAGAGATTTTGGGCAAGTAAGTGCACCTGGATCGCCTGTTCGAACCCCCTCCCCATAAATTTTCATACACCATATCACCATGTTATCAAAGAGTGAGGTTGAGTAAGAATAGGAAAGTTAAATCTTTGATCTGGTCAATGCCCATTCAGAGGATAGGAGCTCCAAAGTGCAAGTTCCTTGAAGATGGTAATAATAATCCTCTTCCTTATAAAACTCCACCTTCTTGTCTTATGTTTCTATCATCTACATCCAAAATAAGATAGATAAACCACATTCATTTGAGCCAGGTACTTGATGTGGGCTTTCCTAGCAAAATTGTAGTTTTTTGAATTTGAAATCTTCATCTCCAGGGTTTCTTCCATGCAACTTTATCAGCTCAACAATGTGTAAGGCCGTCTAGGCAACATTTTGTTTAGTTACTCTTGTGTCTATCTTATGATATGTGGTTCATTTCGTGATGAATATGGTGTATGGGCTATTATATAATAGTATAGTTTTGGATTTAGTATTTATTGATAGGAGTGTCTAGTGACTGTCATGAAGAATTGGAACAAAGACTATCGTTTGGACGTTGTATTCCAATTGCTCTATTAATCTCTATAGTTTGCTAGATTCCATCATTAAAATCGTGTCCCCTACTATCTCATAGAAGTCTATGTATATGTCATCGATCTCATCAGATAGAACTAGCTAGCAGGCTGTCATTACATTAACTATCATGTATCCTCCACTTATTAGTATCTCACAGATGTGTGGTTGTAGGACATGGATATTTGCTCTTTCAAAAATTGTTACAATTTTGGCATCACTTTGTTGTAGATTGGCAATGATGAAGGTTAGATCTCTGAGGATAACCCATAGAAGTCATCTTTATCAAAGTTGTCGAACGTGGTTTTTATTATATTTGTAGGTGCCTGCTCAGTTTTAGCTTCTTTTGAAATTTATTCTGCAACATGGGATGCATATTCCTCATCATTTTGGGTAGCAACATGTTCATTGATGGCCACTTGCTTTTCTGCCTTTGGTTCTATGATATCGTTCTAAGGTGGGGAAGTGGCTTCTGTAGCTTTATGAGCAGTTGTAGGTGTACTAAGGTCTTTTAAGAGGAAACCCTTGGTGATTTTAGTCTTTGCTTAGGTAGCTATCTGCTCAGCTATCATTTCTTGCATGGGTGGGTGGGATGGAATGTTTCATTATATGGAAGGAGGTGTGAGGAGTCTTTACTGAGATAAAGGATCCACTGGGCTAGTTTCTTTGCCTTGTGGAGGAGAAATGTTAGATTCTTTCTGAAGCTTTTTCATTTTTACCTTTCATGGCATTCTTTAATGATGGGGAATGAGTGAGTACATATTTCTTGGGATGTCTTTCATGTGCTCGTCATAAAAGAATATTCTATCATGGATGACCTACATGACGTATTTCCCCATTAGGGTATGGAAGTCTTCATTAGACATCTTCTCAAAGGGAATTCCAATGTATAGAGCTCCACTTGTCTTTAGCACTCTGAATGAGTTGTTCCCTGAATATGGAATTTGCTAGGGTCCACTACAATCTATACATATTTCCTTCCACTTAGGATGATACCAGCTGTGTACCTCTTGTATTAGATGTTTCATCCATGTGGGGATTTCATGTATAATTCTGAACTCTACCTTCTCGAAGATCATCCTTCCACACAATAGGTCTTTTGTGATGCAATTATAGGTAATGACCTGCCTAATGGAAAGATCTACCATGATAAAAAACCATAGGTTTTGATTTATTGATGGGCATCATTATAAGCTATATATTCCTTGTTTCTTATAATGTGTTATGTAGCTCTTCAATCGAGGGGGACTTATAGTTTTCTGTATATTGATAGGTGGCTAGAGTAGATGTGGCATTGAAGACCAGCCCCACTTTATCTTTGTACATATACTCTTTTATGATTGTTCCACATAGAATTTTAAAGAGTACTCTGTTGATTGAAGCTTTGTGCCTGAACGTTTACATTAAGTCATTTCTGCTCAAAGAGTGTGTAACAACCCCCTCCCCCTATTATCCCCAATTAAGGTGGACTGAGAGGGAAAGGGCCATTACTCTAATACAATATTGATGGTTTAGCAATTAACCAAAAATAATTTGTAAATTTCACTAAATGGAAAAGAGTTTGAACAATATTAAAGGTAAACTCTCCACTATGGCATTACATTGGAAAGGGAAAACTATTGTTTGTAACTGGAAATAAAAGCTAACTATCTATATCCTCTAGTATTACATTAGATTTTTCTTTTGGTACCTTCTTCTTTGGATGTCCATGTTCCATCATACTTGTAGAAATGATAGAAGGTTATCCTAAAACACCGAGAAACAAAAACTCAGAAAGTATAACAAGTTATATCGGTATGTGGGGGAAACAAAATGTTCAAATGTAAGTGTAACAATGTAATTATCCATAGAAACAATTATGATTACAAAAATTGAACAATCATTTTACTATTTTAACCTCACCACCCTTATCATTTTTTCTCAATGGTGTACCCTCTCTAAAGGGATCCTCTTCATGGGTGACCTTGTCTAATGGTTTTGGTCCCTACAGTGACATTTCACAACCTTCCCTCACCCAGGCTAGGTTTTCATACATAGTCCTTCCATTCTAGGCTTGGCCTATGGTGATCTTCTTTTCCAGGCCTGACCAACAATCATATCCATGATGACATTAATCACCCCATGCTCTTTTACTCACGAGAGATGATACATGGTTTAAGTAGGTTACATTAATATATTGTGATATCCAAAGTGACTTTATAGATTGCAATAATTGAATAATTAAGCAATAGTTTATTTGCAAATAAATCTGATCAATGCTCAGAGAACCACAAAAGTCATTAAGATGGGTAGTCATAGGTGTAACCACATACCTTGTTTAGAATTAATTTGATATCTAAGAAAAAAGCAATTAAAGCAATGACCTAAGCAATTATCCTAAAAATATTGCATAAGACCCAAGTGTTACTATTTTGTTCACAAACTCACATTATGACTTACTTGGACTTGGGGGTTTTGGGCTCAACTTAGGGTTTCATTAGGTTTTTGGCTTCCAAACCCTAACTATCACTTTTAATTCCCTTTTGATTTATAAACCCTACTTTTATCAACATATGCATTTTTAACTCAAGAAAACCCTAACTCATCAATTAATGGATTTTTTATATCAAATTAGATCCAAGTTATCTTTTTATCCAAAAAGATCAATCTTTAATTATTAAGATCAATTGAATATATTAAGATCATCAAAACCTATAAATTAGGGTTCTTATCATTAACCACATTAAAGATAGAAACTTTGGGTACATTTTAAACTAGAGATGGAAATAAATTTTGATTATATTTTTATTGTATTTCTCATATTTTTATAATGAAAAAGAACTACTTATTTGTAATTTTTGGCCAAAGGATGGATTTTTAGTGTATTTATCAAGTTCTAGCTATTTCCTTAATTTTCCTATTAGGGAGGTGAGAAATACCTTTTCGTGGAATTAAGTGTGCCATTAGATTCGTGGGTCTTTGTTGATCACAATGTTGATCACATGTCTAGGATTAGACACACCCACTCACCGTGCTTTGAGTCATGGTGAAGTTCATATATTGATCTCTCTCGCCGGTCCATGGTGGATCTCTATTGTACTATCCTCTTCTCTCCTCACTTCTTTGTTCTTAGGTTTCATACACAACAGTTTTGCAGTGGAAGGATTCACTAGAGAAAAGTGAATTGCGAGAGGGAGAGAGACCAGACACCTAGAGAATTGTTGTTTGCATTCAAAGGGGTGTTTATATAGAGGAGGGATGTGAAATCTAGGGTTATTGATCCCCAGTTGAGAAAGGTTTGGTGACGATGGTTTGGGTTTGTTCCTTAGATCCTATCTTAACTTGAATTTAATATATTCCTCCTCATTATCATGAGATGAAGGAAGATAGGGGTCAAAAATTCCTCGTGTGTATAGGGATTCTTTCACAATTTTTCATGGGTAGGAGATGACCTGCAAAGTGTCGGGTCGTGATCCAACAGTTGCAATTTCATGCTAAATATCAAGGCCAAGTTTCTGATGTCCTAATTAAATCGTTACATTTATTTCTTATATTCTTAATCCTCTACACTTTATGAAAATTAATAAAATCCATATATCTTTCCCTTTATCATTTTAGTCCCAAATTTTAAAGGTAAGTTGTTATTGACTTTATCTAACTATGGGCAAGGTTTGAGACTAAAACTTGTAAAGAAAAGATACTTTTCTTAGTAGCCAAGTCTTCTCCTTATAAGGCACATTTTAAGCATTAATTCAATCCTTTTCTCTTTGTATCTTTTATATATTCTTTATTTTGATGACTTATCTCATTAGGAACCATGTCTAACTGAAATCTAGCAATTAGTGATCATCTGTACCACTTTCTAGAGAATTCTGCATAATTTTCACAAGTATATTATTTGTGCTCTATTGTCATTTGCCTTTTTCTTAATATTGGATTTTCTTCTCTTCCTTTTCCCTTATATGTATTATTGGACTCACAAACCAGTAGACATCAAAAAATTGATAGCAAAGGGAATTTCACAAAAGAAACCATACATTTTAAAGCAAAGCACACCATATTCCCAACATGTCATTTTTATTGAAATAATTGCATTTCAACTAAGTAAAATACAAATGAAAACTAGGTTATAACATACTTCCCCTCATACACAAATTTTGTCCTCAAAATTCAACTAATCATACAAATAATTCAAGATGGGACTTTTCCATGTCCGTCTTTAGCTACCATGTGGTTTCATCTTCTCCATGGTGCTTCTAAATAAACTTTCTCTCTCTATCTTTTTATTCCTAATCTCTTTCACCTTTAAGTCTATTATCTTCATAGGTGACTTAGGATATGCCAGTCTCCCTTGGAGTTCAATAGGCTCAATGTTCAACACATGGCTAGGATCCTTCACAGAGTGATTTAGATTGGATACATGGAACACATCATGCATCATACTATATTGTGGTGGTAAAGCTAGATGATAAGTGGCTTCACCAATCCGTTCTAGAATGTCAAACCGACCCATGTATTGGGGATTTAGCTTTCCTACGTTCTTTGCTATAGCTTGGAGGGGTCAGATTTTTAGGAACACATGATCACATATAGTGAAATGCAAATCTTTCCTCTTTGCATCAGCATACTATTGTCAATCATGGCCTCTCTTTAGCCTTTGCTTGATCAAATTGACATTGTCAGCATACAACTTTAGTTCCTCTGATCGCAACAAGGTCCTCTCACCGACATCATCCCAATGAAGTGGTGACTGACACAGCCTTCCATAAAGAGCTTCATATGGAGGCATCTTGATACTGGCTTGGCATCTATTATTATAGGCAAACTCATTCGAGGGCAAGTATTGCTCCCATGATCCACCCCAATCAAGCACACATGCTCTTAACATGTCTTCTAATGTCAGGATCATTCTTTCAGACTATCCATCAATCTAGGGGTGATAGGTTGTGTTGATGCACTTGCTTCCATAACTTTGAAGTGAAGTCAAGGTCATGATTGAAAATAATTGAAATAGGAGCACCATGCAAACAAAATATTTTTATAACATACAGTTCAGCTAGGACTGACACCTTAGCAGTAATCTTTAGGGAAACGAAATGTTCTGACTTTGATTAGGTGGTCCACTACAACCCATATTACACAATGACCTTTCTTTGTCTTGGGGAGACCTACCATAAAATCCATACTGATCTCACTAGTAAAAAAATGGCTTATAATGTCACATTTACAAGCATTGGTTGTATCCAAGAAACTGATGCCTAAACCCTACAATGTCGGTTAAATACACAAGCCGTCATCTATCTATGAAGAGCGGCCAGACATAGGTATCACTTTTTATTTAGCGTCGGTTCCTCAATAAGCAACTGACGCCTAAAATTGACCGCCAAATCCAAATTTTCTAGTGAAAAAAAATTACCTCCAAAATTTAACATACGACGTCAGTTGTTAACAAATCAACCGATGACTAAAGGTTTTTTGCTAGACAGAAATTTGGCCCACTTTTATCGTCGGTTATCTTGCAATAACCGACGCCGATGTATTTTCACACGTTGTCCCCATGAAAATTTTCACCCCCCCTTTGGCATCGGTTTCTCTATGATAACCAACAACTATAGTCAAAATTCGAGAACATTTTTTTTGTTGGCATATGTAGATAGACATCAGTTTTCCTAGTTGGAACCGACGACTATCATTGAACATAGGTGTCGGTTTTTATGTGATAACTAACACTTAAAGTTTTAAGTGTCAGTTATTTTGAATAACCGACGCCTATTGTTAACTTAATTGCACCCGCGTGAGCCAGACTCTTCCCATTTCTCTATTTCATTCCCGATTTCAACTGTTCACCATCCTCTGGCGATTCCAGTCATTGCTCCACCGCTCGACTACTTTCGTTGCTCTATCGCTCGCCTACTGTCTCCTGCCGCTTCTATCCTTTACTCCTCCACCACCGGCCTAAGCAAGTAAGTTATACCCCTCCTTTTCTAAGCTAAACCCCTCCTTATCCACTTGTATACCCCTCCTCCTCCGCTGACCTGAGTGGTACAGGCACTCGCCCTCGCCTAGGCGACGCCTAGGCGTGCCTAGGCAGCCCAGGAGTTCACCTAGGGTCCCAAACCCAGGTGCCCAGCCTAGTTAGGCCTCTGGGCAGCCTGGGCGGGCTGGGCGAATGCTTGGGTGGCACCAAGGCACGCGTAGGATGCTGCTGGGCATTTTTTATTTTTAATTAAGTTATTTACAAATTTTTGTTTATTTATGTATTGATTTTGTTATTATTTAATCATCTACTTATTTAACTTTATTTATCAACTGATTTAACTTTATTTATCAATTGATCTATATTTATTCATCTACTATTTGTATTTATTTATGTATTGATTCAGGAATTAATTGATCATCTACTAATTTATATTAGTTTATCAATAGATTTGTATTTATTCATCTACTTATTTGTATTTTTTTGTCTACTGTTTTTTATTTAGTTATCTACTCATTTGAATTTATTTGTGTTCTACTTTGGAAATTATATAACCATCTAGTGATGTAACTTTATCACAGGCTCATTATGAACCATTAGATCTAGATCTTAGGGCATCTCTACCTTCCTAACTATGAAATTGGTAACTTGTTTCCTTGTTGAGTATATTGAGAATCCTAATCACCCTTCATGCTTAATGATGAACTCTAATGCACTCACGTGACATGCTTGGAATGTAAATGATGAACTTTGCCCTAGATTGCCAATCATGCTTCTAAAGACATCAATAATCACCCTAACTTGAAGAACTAGGATATGAATGATGAAACTAGGGTTGTAGGTATAAGAATGACAACATACATGTATTTGTTGGCCTAGAAACCGGTCCAAGATTTACTCATTAGGAGTAAATCTTGGATAGTCCCCAGTTTGGGACTATTCGTGAACACCTAATCTCACTTAGGATGTAAGTGTATAATGTGTATTTGATTTTCAAGAAAATTTTGATAGCATTTCCCCATTTGTTCTCTAAGTATGTACTTGGAGAACAGTGGGGAATGCTGCCAAAATTTTCTTGAAAACCCAATACACATTATACACTTACTAGTTAGATTAGGTGTTCAAAAATGGGACAGGTGGTACATATTTATTATATATAAGACCTTAAACCCTAAAGTTTTAACCATAAACCCTAATCTTTTAACCCTAGACCCTAATCTTGTTCTAATATATACTTGTTTTCTCTTTGATCATAGAATGGATAGATCATGGATGTCCATTCCAAATCACTACACCCCAAAGTTCATTTCTGGTCTTAATCAGTTTATTCGATTTGTCGAGGAACATAGGAAACAACCTTGATATAGGTTCTACTGTCCATGTAGGCATTGCGGTAACAACTTGAAAGTCAGCACTGGTGACGAAATCAAAAGTCATGTCATGTGCAACGGGATTTTACAAGGCTATATAGAATGGCACTAGCATGGAGAGATAGCAGTGGATGTCGATAGCAGTGCTTGTATGGAAGAAGAAATTGCCTCCGATGATGTAGATGTGAACAAACCAGTTCCAGTAGACATCATTGATGTGATGCTAGATAGTTGTGGGGTAGAGCATACCGATCCACCTCCCATGTTTAGAAACAGTGTGCATGATGCTGAGATACCGTTATACACAAGTTGTAAGTTTACGAAGCTTAGCGTTGTGTTGAGATTGTATAAGTTGAAAGCTAACAATAGATGGATCGACAAAAGCTTCACGACATTGTTGTCTTTGTTGAAAGAAATTCTTCCTGAAGGAAACGAGCTGCCAATCTCAACATACCGGTTAAAGAAATTGTTGTGCCCAATGGGAATGGAGGACAAAAAGATACACACATGCCTGAATGATTGTGTATTATTTCAAAAGGACTATGTGAATTTGAAATATTGTCCCAAATGTGGTGCGTCAAGGTATAAATTGATGACTTCGGGGGAGTCCAAAACTGGTTCTTCTGCCAAGGTGTAGTATCAACCTATAATACCACAGTTTCAATGTTTGTTCGCCAATTCGATAGATGTGAAGAATTTGAGGTGGCATGCAAATGTTAAGAAAAATAATGATGGGATCCTATGACATGCGTCTGATTCCCCACAGTGGAAGAAGATTGATTTATTGTACCTTAAATTCGGTGAAGAAGTCAAGAATCTAAGACTTGTCTTTGTACATATGGGATGAATCCATACGGGACATTGAGCAGCCAACATAGCACTTGGCCAGTTATGCTTGTTATATACAATCTTCCTCCCTGGTTGTGTATGAAAAATAAGTACATTATGTTGTCGTTGTTGATATTGGGCCCTAAACAACCTAGAAATGATATCGACATTGATCTTGAACCTCTAATTGATGACTTGAAGAAACTCTGGGGTGAAGGTGTGATGACATATGATGCTTCACAAAGAGAGACATTTCATTTGTACGCTATGTTGTTTTGCACTGTGAATGACTTTCCAACATATGGGAATTTTCCTAGATATAATGTCAAAGGATATAAAGAGTGTCCTATATGTGAAGAGAACACTGATTCAATATGACTAAAACACGGTGGCAAGACTTTATATCTTAGTCATAGAAGGTTTCTTCCAAAATTCCATCTGTATCATAGGTTGCGCGAAGCATTCAATGGACGGAATGAGGAACAGAGTGCACCTAAACCTATACCAGGGGAGGATGTTTATGAAAGAGTAAAAGAATTTGCCAATGAATTTGGTAAGAGATCACAATGTACGATGGCCACACGGGGTGACAAATCTTTATTCAATAAGAAGTCATTATTTTGGGATCTTCCTTATTGGAGTTCTTTGGCAGTCAGGCATTATATCGATGTCATGCACGTTGAGAAAAATGTATGTGATAGCGTCATCGATACTCTGTTGAATATACCAGGTAAGACTAAAGATGGGATAAAATCCAGAATGGACCTACGTGAAATGGGAATAAGGACAAAATTAATAGAAATAGTTAGTAGTGATCGGATAACATACTTACCTCCTGCTTGTTACATGTCGAGAAAGGAGAAGAAAGCTTTTTGTGAATGATTGGTAAATGTTAAGGTGACATAGGGTTACTCATCCAACATCCGTACATTAGTATCAATGAAAGATCTGAAGTTGATAGGTATTAAATTTCATGATTGTCACACTCTAATGCAACAAATATTGCTCATGGAAATTCGATCTATATTGCTGAAGCATGTAAGGTTTGCAATCACCAGACTTCGTTTCTTTTTCAACAGTCTGTGCAGCAAAGTTATTGACCCTGATACTCTCAATAAATTGCAAAGAGAAGTGGTTGTTACCCTATGTCATCTTGAGATGTATTTTCCTCCTTCATTCTTTGATATCATGGTACATCTTGTTGTCCACTTGACTAGGGAAGTGAAAATATTGGGACCAATTTTCTTGCATTGGATGTATCCCTTTGAATCATACATGATCATTTTTAAAGGTGATGTTTGAAACCGTTATCGACCTGAAGGGAGTATTATTGAGGGTTATGTGGCGAGAGAGGTTATGGATTTTTGCAATGACTTTCTAAGTGGTAATGACGCTCCTATTAATGACAAGAATATTGAGGAGAATTTTGGCAAAGGAATTTTGGGATCACGGATGAAAGTAATCAGCCGTGAGCAGTTGGAACAAGGTCACTTGTATATTTTACACAACATTGATGAAGTGAGTGTTTATATCGAGGAACATACCAATTTCATCAAGAGACAACATCCTCGAGCCAATTCAATGTGGCTTTCTAGAGAGAATAACAAGACATTTATTAAGTGGTTTGAAGATAAAGTATTTACATCAACTATCTCAAACACCAGATAATCTTACTGAAACTATCAAATTCCTCACCTTTAAACCAAAATTGAATGTTAAGTCTTATGAAGGGTTTGACATAAATGGATTCTCATATTACACAAAGAATTAAGATGATAAGAGTGTCGTCCAAAATAGTGGGGTCACCCTTCAAGCATCTTCATTGTTTTTTGCAAGTGCAAAGGATAAGAGTCCACATGAAGCTAAAATGTCATATTATTGTGTCATTGAAGACATATGGGAGTTTGACAACATAGATTTCAGAATTCATCTCTTTAAATGTAATTGGGTTGATAACACCAAAGGAGTTATAGTGGATGAATTGGGTTTCACATTAGTGAACTTTGAAAAGATTGGCGAGAAGGGTGAACCATTCGTATTGGCATCATAAGTGAAACAAGTATTTTATATCGATGATCCTGCAAATGATAAATGGTCGGTTGTTCTTCATGGTAAAAGACAGTTTATTGAAGATCCTATAGATGAAGAATACTACTATGATAAGTATGATGACTCCTGTCCATTCTCATTTGGGTTGCCAACACCACCAAATATTGAAGCTAATGATGACTTGTATGTGTGCGGAGATCACAATGAAGGATTGTTAATTGATAAATGATCGCAATATTAGAGGCATGCATGTTTATATTTTTTTATATGTTTTATTTTTCTGAATGTAAACTTTACAATGTGAATGTGAACTTTACAATGTGAATTACTTTACAATGTGAATGTGAACTTTACAATGTGAACTTTATAATGTGAATTACTTTACAATGTGAGCTTTGCAATGTGAATGTGAACTTTTAGATGGCTGAGCATTCTCCTGATGATTGTGTTGATGATTACCCTAAGGGTGAGGACATCAATGCACTGCCTCACAATGTAAGTTTTATAAATATATCCCTGAGGTTTCTATCTATATGTTCATTTATAGTAATATCATGTAAGTGTATTTTTTTTGTCAAATTTTAGGTTGGTGATGTACCCCCTGAAGAAATTGGGGCACTTGATGAGAAGCAAAAAAATGAGAAAGTGAGGGGCATCACAATGATGAACAAGTTACTACATCAAAGGGGCAATGGACCCAAACTGGCTGTGGATTTCGATCATGTAGGAAATCCAGTTGGAGTGAACCGCAGCTCATTTATTTCATATCTCGGGGTTCTTACTCGCATCCATTGTAGTCCTAATGTAGAATACTAGCATAAAGTTCCTAAGGGGAAGAAATACTTAGTATGGAAGGAACTATGCATGAGTTATTATTATTTGCAATTCTATTTTTGTAGATTACTAATTTTTAGGATACTAGTTAATAGCAATTCTATTTGGTAGAGTATATTTGATCTGGATGAAAAGCTACATCGTAAATGCGTGATGCAATGTTGTGGGAGGGTCCTAAAGAACTATAGGACAAATCTCACCTGAGATTACATACACAATGCTGAGAAGAGGTTCTTGAATGATTTCCAATTCTAGACATTGATCACTTTTTGACTAACTCTACACTAATAATTTTTATTTGTATTCTCTTTAAAAAATAAATTTAGGAAGAAGGCAGCCACTGAGCAATGGAACTACCTAGACCCCAAAGACTAGGAGGAGTTTGTTACCCAAAGAAAAATGGATGAATTCAAGGTATTAAGCACCACTCCCAATTTAATTAATATACATTCTTATGTATTCACCTATTCAAGATTAACCTTTATTGTTACTAACCAAATCATTGTGCTTACTAACAAGGCTATCAGTGATGCACAAAGATCAAGGCATGCATTGAATGTGCATGACCACACAATGGGTCTAAGAGGCTATGTAGGCATTCTCCAAAGACTACAGGCTGAGTCTACTGCTCAGTCTGCTGCTACTCAGGAGTCCTCTTCTATTGGTCTCGCACCTCTATCGCGCCATGCTATGTGGATAGTTGGGAGGAAAAACAAGAAGGGAGATATAACAAAGCTTGCAACTGCTGAGGCGGCTGTAAAAATGGTAAAATTAAACTCTTAGAGAAATCGATTGATATTGATTATTGTTATGTTTACTTACCAATTTCTGTTGATGGTGATTAGCGGGAGTTGTACGAGTAGAGGAAGGAAGGCAAGTTCATCCCTAAGGGCACGAGGGATGAATCGACAGTTGGTCTGGGTAACCCATAGCATCCTGGATGTGTTAGGGGTGCATGTGCTGGTGTGGGCATCAAAGCATTCTTTGGGCCATCACAACGCAAACCAGTCCCAAAAGTAGGACTTTCACAAGCTGAGGTAACTTATTCTTTTTTTAGAATGTTATTGCGAAAGAGAATTCAATAATCAGAAGCTAGCATTTCTTTTTTCCATGTATAGGTAGATCAGTTAATTGATAGGAGAGTCGAGGAAGCACTTGATAGGAGAGTCAAGAAAATAGTTGATAAGAGAGTCAATGAAGCAATTAGCAAGTGGCAGGCGTCTCAGACTGCCACTCAGACAGTACTTGTGGTGGGCCACTCTTCTCCTACTGTAGAGGTTGAGAGTAATCCTGTAGACCCACCACCTAGAAAGTCTACTGTAAGTATTTTAATGACATATATAGTAGCTAGTCTTTTCAAGATGATATGTTTACGTATATATGTATATAACATTCTTTACATAAATTTGTAGGGGTTGAAGCCATGCCGTCTAAAAATTCAAGAATATATCATTGCAGAGGCACAAGATTACCCAACCCTTCCATGGGAGATATTTCATGGGACTCCAATACTAGCTGGTGCGGTTCGTGTGAGCCCAATACATATACTCCCCGATTGGAGGGATCTTCCACTTCCACATGCCCACCCAGATTCTAAAACGCTTGGTGATGTAGAAGGCGGAGTGATAATGTGGCCCAAAGCGGATTTCGTCTATACTAATATTGTATGGTAAAATTACATTACGTTAATTTGTTAGTGTGTATATATGAGTCAATTGATCTGCAATTATATATAAAGGTCAAAATGAAGACACCCGCTACATCTCAGCCTCTACCTCCACCTCCTAGAGTACCAAGTTGGCTTCCAAGGGACCTACATGCCTTGTTAGGTCCTAATTGTAGGGGTATGGCAGTATGGATAGGAGAACATGATTCAAATTGCCCTATAAATGTTACTATTCAGGAGGATGATGCAGGTCAATCATATGATAACAATCTATTTATACAAGTTTTGCATACATATTAATGCATACGTAATATAAGTTTTGCATACACATTAATGCATATGTATTAATGCAGGTCAATCATATGATAAGAAGCTATTTATACAAGATATTTTGGAGTTGTTTCGTTATGATTGGTTGAACACATCTATGATAGAGCTGTAGATATGGTGAGATCTTGTTTATACATACATATACCTTGTTTTATATATGGTGATCTATTTTCTTATATATTAATGCATACATAATACATGTTTTGCAGCAACTTACACACGATATGTACAAATTTTACATTTTCCCATGTGGGATTTTTGGTTCCATCTTTGATTAGTGTTGTAGATACATACCCTTCTCTAGTTACTTCATATTGTTGTGCTGCTTTTGAATATTTTGGTAAAAGTAAGAAGATGGTGATAATAGCTCCATTCAATGTCGAGTAAGTTTACTTTGCTTATAATTTGGACTTAAGAAAATTACATTTTTATTGTGGATTTTGAGTTATTAATTTTTAATTTTCTTACCTATAGTGGTAGGCATTGGGAGTTATTAGTTATTGTCCCTAAGATGTTCACTGTCTATTATCTAGATCCTATAGAGAAGGAATTGAATACATTATATGGACACACAATGAAAAGGCCATTATTCCCGTGAGAAATATTTCATATTTTTATATCCGTTAACATCTGTTATTACATTACTATTTAATTATGCAAGTTAATGTGTTACATTAACATGTACTACTTTATAAGAGTTCAAAAAAGATGGAGGAAAAGTCCCCAGCAAAAGAATCAACCACTAATTTGGGAGAATGTGAAAGTAATTTCCCGACTCCAATGTATATATATTATTTATGTGAATTGTGCTTATTTGTATTTTTAAATATTTTGTATGTTTCAATTTATAGTGTGCTACACAAGACAACGGCTGGGCATGTGCCTACTATGTGATGTGATTCATTGACCTAATCATCAAACATGCCGCAATGGAAATCAATACTATACATAAGGTACTATATATAGTCTCATTAGATAATATGAAATATATCAATCTTATTATATATTATTAGTTATATATATATATGTCATTCTCTTTGCAAGTGTTTAAAACTGACTTCAGTATAGGTGGAAAGTTATTAGATGTACATACTCCCTATACGAGGGACGAATTAGATGTTGTAAGAGAAGAATGGGAAAAAGCCCTACAAGTAGTGGAAATTTTTAAATATAATTGGGTATCTAATGACAACGATGACGATGATGAATAAAGAATGATATTTCTAAACTTTGTTCTTATGATTATTTTTGTGTGAATGTAAATGACTTTTTCTAAATTGTCATATGTGTGAATGTGAATGACTTTTTCTGATCAATACATGAATGTTTCTACATGTGTATGAATGTGAAAAGAGATGAAATGAATGGAACTGAATGTGAATGTAAATGACTTTGCAAGTTTCTACATGTATCTGATTAATACATGTGTTTGAATGTGAATGACTCTACAGGTTTGTGGCCTATTGTTGGATGATATCAATGGATGATGTAAACCTGCAGTTCAGAACTGAACTACAAGTTCTGCATCCTACTGACCAGCCATACAGTAGGCCTGTAAACTGATAAGAAAAAAAATCAGAACATAGGCGTCGGTTATTTGTAAAAAACTGACACCAAAGACATACGACATCAGTTATTAGCAAAAAAACCAACGTATTTGTGCCCTCGCTGTCTTGGTGGTGGGAACGGTAATGACGCCGATTTTTGTTTAATTATCGACATCTTTAACCGTGATATAGTGTCAATTTTCTTTAATAATGGATGCCTATAGTTCCTCTGCTTGCACGTTTTCGATGGCGGGAAGGGCTATGGCTTCAGTTTTTTTTTATTACCGACGTCTTTAACCATAATATAGTGTTGGTTTTCTTTAAGAACCGATGCCTATAGTTCCCTTACTGATGCATTTTCGATGGCGGGAAGGGTTATGTCGTCTGTTTTTTTAATAACTGACGTCTTTAACCATGATATAGTGTCACTTTTCTTTAATAACCGACACCTATAGTTCCCTTGTTGGCACATTTTCGGTGGCGGGAAGGGTTATGGCGTCAGTTAGAAATCGACGCTGAAGGTGTTGACTTTTAGCGGTGCCCACTTGGGTGTCGCTTGGAAACCGACGCTAATGGTTCTAAATAACTGACGCCAAAGGCCTTTTCTGTAGTAGTGTCTAGTCCCATTTCCACTTAGGAATCTCAATTGACAGTAGTAATCCACTGGGCATTGGTGTTCAACCTTCACCATCTGGCATGTTAGACAACTGGACACATACAAAGCTATGTCTTTCTTCATTCCTGACCACTAAAAGTATTACTACAAGTTCTTAAACATCTTGGTGGTACCATGGTGCATTATGTACTTAGACCCATGATCTTCTTGAAAGGTATGAGTCTTTAAAGATGAATCTACATGAACCCAAATAGAACTCTTGTATCACATTCCACCATCCACACCAACTGAAAGGTATGTTTGAGGTTTCTTCAACAACCCCTTCATATTTTCTAACCTTGGGCTGGCTAACTTGGATGCTACAAGCTCGGTCAATAGGTCAGGCATGATTTGAATATTGGTGAAATGAATCACATCTAGTAATGGTTGTGGAGTCCATCCAGAAATGTCTTCTAGTCTCTTCCACTAACTAACCAAACTAGTTGCACAACTGAGATGCTTTCTACTGAGGGCATCAAGAACCACATTGGCCTTGTCGACGTGGTATGCTATGATGAGATCAAAGTCTTCCATGTACACCATCCAATGTGTCTATCATAAGTTTAGGTCTTTCTAAGTCAACAGATACTTTAGGCTCTTATGATCGGTGAGGATGTCAAAGTAGCCCCATACCGAGTAGTTTTGTTAATTCTTCAAGGCATAGACAATAGCTGCAAGTTTTAGAACATGGGTCAGATAATTCAACTCATTGGGCATGAGTTGTTTGGAAGCAAAGAAGATCACATGCTTGTTTATCTCTAGAACACATCCTAATCCCATCCTTGATGCATGGGTGAAGATGATGAAACCCTCATTTCCCGAAGGTATGGACAGAATGAGGGCAGAGTTAAGTTTTTCCTTCAACTCTTGAAATTGTGCTTCACATAGGTCAGACTAGATGAACATTTTATCCGACTGAGTGAGCTTGGTCGGAGTTAATGCAGTCTTAAAGAAATCCTCGATGAATCATCAATAATACCTGACCAATCCTAGGAAGTTGTGAATCTCAGTCATTATTCGGAGCTGGCCATTCTCGAATGGCCCCTACTTTGGTAGGGTCCACTAAAGTAGTTCCTCCGGATACAATGTGTAGCAAAATATGGCTGCAAAATAGACAACAGAAACAAAACTTTTACTACCATATTCCCCATAAACTAGTAGATCACGTCAATTACTGTAAGATGAGAAGGATGGTTTTGAGGATAAACCTGGTCCTAGAGAAAGTCCAGTGACATCTCCTCATTGTTATATATGTGAAACCCTCTTCTAGTTGCACTAAGACTCATCTAACTATTGCGCCTCCTGGCCTACACCATGGACTGCAATATCAAATTTCATGTCCACATTGCCTCCTCTCATCATGGACTATTGCATGATTTTTTCATCCTAGTAGTAGATAACAACCCCCTATCTCTAGAGAAGTTCACATAGACCGCCTAGAACTCATGTCGTCCTTCTAGAAATAATATGAAGGAGTTGCCCCTCCTATTGGTGTACTAGTCACCAACCTTCTCTCCCACAACAAAGATCCTTAGTTTCTCTCTCCTGTAGCTATCCCTCCCTAGTCGGGTAGGACTTTCTTGGTCTCTCTTGGTTACCACAACCAGAGAGGAAAATAATTGTCAGAGAAACTAATTCTCAATTGTTTGTGTTGTGCTTTAGGAGGCCCCCATTACCCCTCTATTTATATGTGGGGTTTGGCCCAAGGTTCCCAATCTTTGCGAGAGTAGAAGGGACATAAAGATCTCGAATTTCACAACAATTCTAGAAATTTTTCACCTTACGGAAGACAAACTAGTCGTCTGGCTCAATCCACACAGTCTTCAGGAACTTTCCCAGATCTATGCATATGTCAGCAATTCATTTCTGATTCATGCATGACATGACTTCGGTACTAAATCTTTAATGCAATCGAATTGCATCCCTGAATAGGTCATTTTGTGTAAATGAGATGGTTGTCTTGCACAAGTAAGACAGACGTCTCACAGCCCGAGTCAGGCATAATTCCAACCAATGCATAATACAATAAGCCTGACACTCCAAATAGATGTCTCATCACTTGAATCGATCATTGGGCACTCCAGTTAGTTGATTTGTTTGAGTGAATTGAATACCTAAACATTTTAGTAATCAATCCAACAATTATTCATCATCAAACTCCTCTTCTAGGTCAAGACTTATGTGTGTGACCCTATAGGTTTCATATCACGTTGGTTGTTAGTGTCCATAACTAACTTATGACATCACAAGCAAAGAATGGTGCCTAGTCGCACTTCAGTGCTACCCAAGTGAATGGAATGTTGGGAACAACTTCAACCTACAATCTATGTATGGTGTTGTAATGTTTGTATAATTTCATTATCACTGATATCCAAATTGAACTTGAGGCACATAGTAGTCACCCTCTTCAACATTCAATCTTATTTCTAGAACCAGATCATACTATCTAAGATATCTGTAAGCTCAATATCACATATTGACTCACATGTGCATTGCCATGCATTTCTCAGTGTCATTAATCAAGAGGCCTAGGATATCATACTCCTGTCGAAGGGACATATCCCATCTCTATCACTCACAGTCAATCCCCTTATGTAACAATCACTTAATCATCACTGTTGTACCAACCCATGTTTTAGGACTACTTTTGATGATGTCAAAGTATATGGAATGAAATGTGATGAGTGTATTGATTTCATGTCTAAGAACAACATACACCACCATCACTATCAGACCTGACTATGACCACCATAGTAATGGTTTCTATGTGCCATTCTCATGATGGGTCTATCTTATACACTTTTCTCTAATATGTATATGTGTTCTTGGTTTGATATGGCCATATCATGACTAATGAGATTCTGTCATCAACCAACTCACACTCTAATCTTATATGTTATTGCCTTATATTAACCTTCCACAATAACAATTGATCAATGACATAATGAGAATGTACACTCTTAACATCTGTATGATCTCATTGTTCAGGTCCTCAACCTGAAGACATACATCATTGAGTAATATCATTTTCTAGACATTTATTATGTTATTTCATTATCTCATAACTGAAATAAACAAAATAAATTGGAATATTTCCCTTTATTAATAATCAAATCATTTATATGTATGTCATTGCAATCATCACATGATTGGCTCTTTGGGCATGCATACCAACAGACTCCCACTTGTACTTATAGCCAATCACCCATGAATCTCATTCTGAGTGACCTAACATGACCATCATACTTCTACTGTGAAAGTTACTTTATCAAGGGGTCAACAACATTGTTCTCAGTTGGTACTCTACAAATCTTTACTTCTCCTCATTGTACGATCTCTTGTATGAGATGATACCACCTTTGTATATTCTTTGAGTGTTGATGCGATCTAGGTTCCTTAGCTTGTGTAATAGCTCCATTGTTGTCACAATATAGCTCGATTGTGTCATTGATGCTCAGAACTACCCCAACTTCAGAGATAAACTTCTTGATCCATATAGCCTACTATGCTGTATTTGATGTAGCAATATACTCAACCATTAGTGTTGAATCGGAATATGTCTCTTGCTTAGAACTCTTCCGCCTTACATCTCCCTTATTTAGGAAAAACTTGAATCTTGATTACAATTTATAATCATCTTGATTGGACTAGAAGCTTGCATCGTTGTAACCTTTTACCATCAACTATTCCTCTCCGTCATAGACCAGGAATTGACCCTTAGTTCTTCTCGAGTACTTAAGGATGTTCTTCATGGAAATCTAGTGAGTATCCCTAGATCTGACTGATATCTTCACATCATGCTCAAGGCATACAAGATGTCTAGGTGGGTACACATCATTGCATACATGATTGATCTAATTGTTGAGGCATATGGAATCAAAACCATGTGTTCGGTTTCTTTACAAGAACTGGGACATTGAGCTCTAGAGATGGGTACACCATGACACATGGGTAGGTTTCCTCTCTTTTAGCTCTCCATGTTGAACTGCTTCAACACTTTGTCAATGTATGTGCTTTGACTTAGTCCAAGAAGCCTTTTGGATCTATCTCTATAGATCTTTATCCCCAAGATGTAAGATGCTTCTCCCATGACTTTCATTGAAAAGATATTTCCAAGCCATGTGTTTACCTTTTCTAAGGTAGAGATGTCATTCCCCATTAATAGTATGTCATCTTAATAAAATATGAGGAATTCCACTATGCTCCAACTAACCTTCTTGCACACACAAGGTTCATCTTCATTTTGAATAAAGTGAAACTCTTTGACTGTTTCATTAAAATGAAGATTCTAGCTTGGAGATGCTTGCTTCAATCCATAGATTGACCTTTGTGGCTTACAAACTTTATTTTCAAACTTTGGATTTATAAAACCCTTAGGTTGTGTCATATACACATCCTCAACAAGATTCCCATCAAGGAATGTGGTTTTAACATCCATTTGCCAAATCTCAAAGTCATGATTAGCTACAATAGAAAATATGATCCTGATGGACTTAACCATGGCAATTGGAGAAAACATTTCATCATATTCAACACCTTGAACTTGTTTGAAACCCATTGCAAACAATCTACCCTTATAGGTTTGTACTTTACTATCCATGTCAGTCTTCTTCTTGAAGACCCAATTGCACCCTATGGATGTTACCCCTTTAGGTGGATCCACCAAACTCTATACTTTGTTAGCATACATGGATTCCATCTTAGATCTCATGGCCTCAAACCATTTCTCAGACTCTGGTTCCTCTATAGCATCTTGATAGGTTATTGTCTCATCATCTATGACAAATTCACTACCTTCCCGAGTCACAAGATATCCAAATCCTTTAGGATCAAGGCATGTCCTATTAGATCGATGAGGTTCCTATGTTACTTGAGGAATTTGAGACTCCACAAAATCTTGTGATTCTCTTGGTTCCTCTTGTTCATCTATTGGTTCAATGTTTTCCTATTGGTCTTGAACCTCTTTGAGTTCCACTTACCTCCCACTTATACCTTTGGAAATAAATTCCTTTTCTAGGAGTACAACATCTTTAGCAACAAAGACTTTGTTGTCATATGGATTATACAAGTAGTATCCCATTGTTTCTTTGGGATATCCAAAAAATTAACATTTATTAGATCTATGGCCAAGCTTTTTAGTAAACATTTTCTTAACATAAGCTTCACACTTCTAAATCCTCATAAAATACATTTTGGGATGCTTCCCAGTCCATATCTCAAATGGTACCTTTTGAACCGATTTAGATGCTACTCGGTTTAGTGTAAATGTGGTGGTTTCAAGAGAATAACCCCAGAAGGAAGTTGGAAGCTCAACTAAACTCATCATTGATTGCACCATATCCAACAATGTGTGATTCCTTCTTTTTGATACATTGTTATACCGAGGTGTTCCAGGTCGAGTCCATTGGGATACAATCCCATGGGCTCTAAGAAGGTTCTCAAACTCTTGGTTTAAGTATTCTCCACCTCGATCAGAATGAAGTGCCTTAATACTTTTAACAAGTTGGTTTTGTTCTTCATTCATAAACTTCTAGAATTTTTAATAGTTTCTAACTTATGTTTGATTAAATAAAAATCAGCATACCTACTAAAGTCATCAGTGAGGGTAATGAAGTACTAATACCCACCTCTAGCAGTTGTTCTAAAAGGTCTGCACACATTAGTATGTACAAGTCCTAGTAGATCACTATCCCTCTCATCATTACCTATCAAAGGGATCTTAGCCATCTTGCCCAACACACAATATTCACATGTCTCTAATGATTCAAAATCAAAAGAGTCCACATAACCATCTTTATGGAGTCTGAATATGTGATTCTCATTTATGTTCCCTAGACAAAAATTCCAAAGGTATATTTTGTTTGAGTTGTTGAGTCTTGGTCATTTGGTATTTACATTATAAACATGTCTTTAGATCTAATAAATAAAGAACATAAGACGTTGGGGCACTGCAATAAAAGATCCCATCTTTTAAAATAGAACATCGACCATTTTTGATATGGAATACAAATGCATCCTTGTCCATACAAGATACACAAATGATGTTTCTATCTATAGCAGGTACATATAAGAAGTTCTTTAACTCTATTACAAGCCCTATTGGTAGAGATAAACTATATGTCCAACTGTGCTAGTCACATCTCTTGCGCCATTTGCAACTCACAGTTCTACCTCACCTTTTCTAAATGGCCTACTTCCTTTCAGATATTGCGTATGAGAGCATATGTTAGATCCACATGTTGTATCTAGTACCCATGATTATGAAGTAGATAGGTTTATCTCCATAATGTATATGGCTAAAGTGGAGATCACCATCCCCATCTTCTTCTTCCTGGCTACCTTCAAGTATAAAGGATGAGTTCCTTTTGTACTTTTCTTTCTCCTTATCTTGAGTGTTGAAGATTTGGATTTGGGCTTGACCTCAGAACTCTTCTTAGCCTTTCTTTTGTCCTTGGACTCAGCTCCATTAATCATCATCATGGGCTTGTCCTTCTTCAATTTTTCTTCATCATGAATCAACATGGAAAGCAAGTCTAACATCTATCCGACCATATTATTCACATCATAACATGCAATAAAGTGTCTCTATGATTTTGGCATTGTCTTTCGAATCATATCAGATGCCAACTCTTGGCTCAAGGTGAATATAGATTCTTCAAGATGATACACATGTCCAATCATATTGAGCACATGTTATTCTACTGAGGTTCCCTCTATCAGTTAGACTCAAGTAGAACCTTTAAGATATCGTCCCTTTCTTGCTTTGCAAGACCAAGTGTCACTTTCTTAAGAAGTGTTACCATCTCAAGAACACTCATATCCTCACACTGGTCATGCAACTCATAGTTCATTTAGATAAGAATAAGGTACTTTATCTCCAAGGCATCATTGGCATGCTTCCAATAACATTCACTTGTTCCCTAGGTGCATCAGGAGCATGTATTTCTAGGACTAATTTATCAACGACGTAGAGCTTGCACTCTTTGTTGAGAACCCTTCTCAATGTCCAAAACCAGTCATGGAAATTTGTCCCGTCAAGTTTGTCCTTCTTAAGGACCGATCGCAATACAGATTTGTCATAATTCTACAAGAGAATATTTGCATTTGTCAAAAACGTTTTATTTGATTTGAAAATTTTGACAATATTAATTAGGTATTTAATTATTATTACTCCCACTATTTATTTCAAATTGATAGCCCTCAGATATAAATTTGAAATATTGTAGTATACAATATTCTAGTGGACCATCATCCATATTTCATGAAGTCATGAATTGCTTTTGTTGATCTCCCACAACCTGACCATTTAGGTAGGCCATCATGCCAATTGCATCGTATGCAACTCTTGGATAGATGATATGTGCAACTTCTTGCCATAATCATCTGCATGCTTCTGGTGCTTAGTCTCACTAAGGCATCACCAGTTAAGCCTGACCCAAAAGCCAAAATGATAGTAATGCATCCTGCTTTTGCAGATCATACACTACTACCATCACACTTCTACGAGATAGATGGTGCATTACAATTTTACATATCCTATTATTGGTTGATCAAGATTTTCACGTGTGCTGCTATTAGAAAGTATGTAAGACTTAATTTTTAATTGAGGGTGTTTGTATTTATAAATACATATACTTTATCCAATCACAACATATATAGTGCGTATCATATATATGCTATATCCCACAATGAAAACATGTAGTAAACGAAAGTGACGGTTATGGCCTGCCTCATGTGATTCCTTGGGCCACAAGTAATTACCACAACATAGGTCCACATCACATGCATAAACCTATTGTTGATGAAGATTCTTGCTTGCCAATCCGGGTTGACTGGTTCAACCTTTGAGCCGGTCAGCCTGCCTCTTGGCCGGTCGATTGGTCACCTCCAGTGGGTCGTCAATCTCCTCCAAACAAATGGTTGGTTTTCATGTAGTCGATCGTTTGGCTCTACCAAACATTCGTCTCATCTAGTCCTTTGGGCTCCTGGTTAACTCACCAATTGGTCGTCTTGACCCTGCCATTCAATCATCTCAGCTCCTCTAGGAAGTCATTTGGCATCCTTCTTCTTCATCAAAAATGAAAGTAAACTATCCTACTATTACATATTAAAACATAGAGTTACATTCGAGGGGAGCAAAGGTAGGAGAAAATTAACTTTATATTGGAAAGATAAGATAGAGGCTCGGTACGTAGAGTGAGATAAATAGGATTAACCAACCACACAACCATGCATAGATAATAGGGGTTATTGTCCATAACCATGCTACACATCCATCATCAAAATACTTTTAGGGTGACATGTATAAATTGCATATATGTCATATATATATATATATATATATATATATATATATATATTAGATCAGGATTTTTTGTGGTATTTGATTGGACATATTCATTCACATTGCATGCAATAAAAAAATAACAAAACCAAAATATTATCATATCAATTATCCCATTATATATTAAATCGACGTTAGCTCTGATACCATTGTAGGGAAATATTGTTACAAAATAGACAGTGGAAAAAAATTACTACCATATTCTCCATAAACTAGTAGATAGCATCAATTAATATAAGATGAGAATGATGGTTTCAAGGATATGAGTGGTCCTAGAGCAAGTCTAGAAACATCTCCTTATTTTTGTAGATGTACAACCATCTTCTAGTTGTAGTGGGACTCATCTGACTTTTGCGCCTCCTTATCTGCACCATGGACTGCATCCTCAAATGTCGTCGTCGGCAACAGCTCCTCTTGTCATAGACTGTTGGATGACTTTGTCCTCCTAGAGGTAGAGAACGACCTCCTTCCTCTAGAGAAGTCCACACAGACTAGCTAGAACTCATGACTTTGTCCCTCCTGTTGGTGTACTAGTCACCAACCTTCTCTCTCACAACAATGATCCTCAATTATTCTCTCCTGTAGCTATCCCTCCCTAGTCAGGTAGGACTTGTTTGGGCTCTCTTGGTTACTACAACCAAAAATGACAACAATTGTTAGAGCAACTAATTCTCAATTTCCTATGTTGTTCTCTAGGAAGCCCTGAATACCCCTCTATTTATAGGCAGAGTTTTGTCCAGGGTTCCCAATTTGTGCGAGAGTGGAAGGGACTAGATGATCTAAAATTTTGGCAACAATTCTAGAAATTTTGCACCCTGTGGCAACTGAACTACTCGCTTGGCATGCTAGACTGTCGGCTCACTTGATAGATGGTTGTCTGGTTCAGTCTACAAGGTCGTCTGGAACTTCCTTAGTTTTGTGCATATGTTGGCAATTCAATTCCAATTAATGCATGGCATGACGTCAACACTTATCCTTCTTGCGTTCAAATTGCATCCTTGAAGCTGCCATTTGGTGCAAATGAGATGGTTGTCTTGCACCACATGAGATGGTCATCTTGCAGCCCAGATCAGGCAGAATTCTAACCAATGCACAATATAATCCTCCTGAAACTCCAAATGGTTGTCTAAATGCTTGAACCGGTCGTTTGGATGTGTATTCATCTGATTTGTTTTGTGAATTGAATACCTAAATATTTTAGTAATCAATCTGATCATTATTCATGATCACACTCCTCTTCTAGGTCAAGACCTATGTGTGTGACCCTGTAGGTCCCATATCACGTTGGCAGTGAATGTCCATAACTAACTTATAGCATCATAAGCAAAGAGTGGTGCCTAATTGCACATCAATGTTGCTCAAGTGAATGGAAAGCTGAGGAACAAATTCAACCTACAATCTGTGTATGGAATTTCAATGTTTGTATGATTCCTTTATCACTGATATCTAGATTGAACTCGAGGAATGGATTAGTCACCCTTGTCAACATTCAATCTTGTTTATTGAACCAGATCAGTCTATCTGATATATATGTAAACTCAATATCACATATAGACTCACATGTGCATGGCCATGTATTTCTTAGTCTCACTAATCAAGAGGCCTAGGATATCATATTCCTATCAGAGTGACAAATCCCATCTCTATCACTCATTGTCAATCTCCATGTGTCACAATCACCCAATCATCACGGTTGTAATAATCCATATTTCAGGACTACATTTGGTGATGTCAAAGTGTAGAAAATGACATGTGATGAGTGTAGTGATTTCAAGTCTAAGAACCACAAACACCACCATCACTATGAGATCTGACTATTACTACCATAGTAATGGTTTCCACGTGTCAATATCATGATGGGTCTGTCTGATACACTATTCTCTAACATGTATATGTGTGCTTGGTTTGATATCATCATATCATGACTAATGAGATTAAATGTATATGTGTGCTTGGTTTGATATCGTCATATCATGACTAATGATATTTTGTCATCAACCAACTCACACTCTGATCTTATGTATTATTGTTGTCTATTAACCTTCAATAATAACAATTGATCAGGGACATAATGAGAATGTTCACTCTTAACATATGTATGATCTCATTGTTCAAGTCATCAACTTGAAGACATATGTCATTGAGTAATATCATTCTATAGACATTCCTTATGTTACTTCATTATATCATAACTGAAATAAACAAAATAAAGTGGAAGCTTTCCTTCTATTGATAATCAAATCATTTACATTTATGGCATTACAATCATCAAATGATTGGGGCTCTGGTAATACATACTAAGATAACGTGTCTGCGGAACATGACTCAATCTATATAAAACTCACACTTCAAAAATTTCCCATAAAACCTATGCTTTCTCAAGATATCATGGACTTAGCTAAGGGTTCACAATGTTGGTCTAGGTCATCAAAGTAAACTTGGATGCCATCTATGAATACTATGACAAAAGTATTGAGATAGGGTTGAAACACATTATTCATGAGGTTCATGAACACACTTGGGGTATTAGATAAATAAAAAGGCATAGCCAAAAACTCATAATGTCCATAGACGGTTTGAAAAACTATTTTTGGGATATCCTCACTTTTAACTCACAATCGATGATAACTGGACCTCAGGTCAATCTTTGAAAAGACTTGATAAATTTTGAGCAGGTCAAATTGGTCACATATATGGGGTAGGGGATACTTATTCTTAATGGTAGCCTGATTTATCATTCTATAGTCTATGCACATTTGGAGTGACCCATCCTTCTTCTTTACAAAGAGTATTGATGATCCCCATGTGGATGTGTTGGGTCAGATGAAACCTTTGTCCAATAGCTCTTACAATTTGTTCTTTAACTCAAGAAATTCATCAGTAGCCATTCTATATGATTACCTAGAAATTGTGTTTTTCTCAAGAACTAGCTCTATTGAGAAATCCACTTCTCTCTCTGGAGGTATGCTAGGAAAATTATCCTGGAACACATCTGCATAGTCGCTGACTACCTCCATTTCCTATAAGGGTCGCACCTTCAATCCTGGCTCAGTGATTAGTGCTAGGAATGCTTGGAAACATTTAGCTACCATTTGTTTTGCTTTTACTACTGACACATACATGTTGGTGGTAGCATCTTTCCTACCGCTAATGGTAAAGGGCACATGACCTAGTCTCTCAATTCTTGTTTTTTTTTCCTATTGTCTATTTTTGCATTTTGATTATACAACCAGTCCATTCCTATAATGACATCAAATTCATTCATACCAAGCAGGATAAAATCTATAGAAAGTTCATTATTTAGGTATTTAATAGGTATAAATGAGGTTTTTAAGAGAGACATAAATATTTGACCACTCAGGGTAGTGACATCTAAAACATATCCTAAATCTATGATGACCAAACAAAGCATAGCTCTGAGATTTCTCGAAATGAAATCATTAGTAGAAGTAGATTCAAAAAGATCTTTTATATTTTGTCCCACGATAACAAGTGTGCCTACATTATATTCATGTTAGTCAAACTACTATTGCTTTTCCTTTAATATGATGGGGAAAAAACTCTAAGGGTGGTTACTCTCTATCAGGCAGTTGGCATTATCCTGGGCCTCTTCATTGTCAATGGAGAAGACTCAAGCCAGACTCCGTTCTCCTAAAGGTAGTGTTGGTTCCTAGGATGTTATATCTACCAGTTGGGCTTCGACTAGACCCAAACCATGAAGGTTAGGGAAAGGACAATTGTCCTTGATATGTCCCTCTTGTTAACATCTGATACACACCTTCTTTTCATGAAAGCAACTATCAGGATGCTTCCTTCCACCGGTATGACACTCTTGGTGTTGATTTTCCTAATGAGTTTTCCCTCTCCCTCCATTCCTTCCTCTTCCATTATTACACCCTCATTATTCCCTATTATCATTCCTTGGGAAAGAAGTACCCTCTGAGAACCCTAAGTACCCCTTGGGTGGGTTATGTGTCGGCATGACTGTCTTCTCCATGTCAAGGGAAAAGTTGAGGAGGTTGTGGGTTTAAATTCCATGACGTGAGGCTTGATCAGCGGGTGCAGGCACTCCATAGAATAGTCCACTCAATGCTCTTCAGTTAGCATATATCCAAATCGCTCCAGAAGATGGAATTTCTGAGCAAAGTACACCACAACAATGTTACTTTGAACCAAAAACATGAATTTATTTACATTTTCCTTCTTGGATGAGGTGGGTATAAATCTTACTGAGAATATAGTATGGAATTCTTCCCATGCCATCAGTTCTTCTATTAGATATTGGCCCATGATGTGATTTTCCCACCATATCTTGGTTGCTCCTTCTTTAAGGAGTGTGGTGAAATTGACCTTCTTGTTGAGCTACACTTCCATAATGCAAAAGCCATTTTACACTACCAAGAGCCAAGTGTCTATAACCGCATAAATTTTATCTTCACCACAAAACTTTTCAATATTCATCTTGACAAAGTTCAGTATATTGGCTCCTAGATGAGGGTAGATAGGTAGATGTTCACCATTCTCATCTCTGCCGACATCCTTGAGAACCAAGGAATTGATGGCCTCAGTCAACTTTTTCTATTGTTCTAGCGAGAGGGCATCGGGGTGTGAATCACCACTTATCCTAATGTGGGTATAGAGTCAGCTAGAAGAGTGAGGTCTTCCTTAGGTGCTCATCTTCTATCATAGGATCATCCTTAAGGTTTGGAACATTGAAGGGAATGGCTTTGGGTTCAAGACCTTTCTCTCTGGAGGCCTCACTTTCCCTCTTCCTTTTCTTGGAGGATTCACCCACCATGGACCTTCTCTTCTCTAAGGATGGCTTTATATTACGGGAGGGCCTTGGTCTGGGGTAATCATCATGAACAACTGTGTCCTTGATGGTGGGCCATGTTGTAACACATAGGTTAACTTTATCAGCCTCATTTTCATTTTTAGGGTATTGAAGCATCATAAAAATTATGTCCATGACATCTTGTTTACATGCATTTTATTATTCGGTGGAGGATGCCTTAATCCCTAATATCGATAACCCTAGTGCTCAAAATGGGATAGAGAGAGAATTTATGGATACCTAGGGTTTAGTTAGTGAAGGGGATTGGGAAGTGATGAAATTAGATGAGAATAAATCCAAGAGGTATTTTATTTTGAATTAAATCCTCTAACTTTGGACAGGTTGAATGCACAGATTCGGGAGTTCTCATAAGCTGACAAGTGGTACAGAGGAAAATATTGCCACACCCCAAATCGTGGTCATTTCTAGACATTGTCGCCTTTGTAAAACACTCTAATTCCATTAGTATCTACAAAACTCTTAAATTTTATAATTATTAAAGGTTAAATGGTAAACCATCTCTGGTACTAAATGCAACACATCCCTCCCCCTATTATCCCCAATTAAGGTGGATTAAGAGAGAAAAGGTCATTACTCTAATACAGGATCAATGGTTTAGCAATTAACCAAAATAATTAATAAATTTCACTAAATGAAAAAGAGTTTGAACAATTTAAAAGGTAAACTCCCCACTATGGTGTTACACTAGAAAGGGAAAACTATTGTTTGTAAATGGAAATAAAAACTAACTATCTGTATCCTCTAGGATTACATTAGATCTTTTCTTTTGTTTCCTTCTCTCTGGATGTCCATGTTTCATCATACTTGTAGAAATGATAGCAGATTATCCTAAAACACCAAGAAACAAAAGCTCAATAAATATAACAAGTTATATCGGTATGTGGGGGGAAAATGTTTGAATTTAAGTGTAACAATGTAATCATCCATAGCAACAATTATAATTACAAAAAAATGAACAAGCATTTTATTATTTTAACTTCAACACCCTTGTCTTTTTAGATCAGTGGTGTACCCTCTCCAAGGGAGAATCTTTGTGGGGAACCTTCTCTAAAGGTTTTGGTCCCTGCAATGGACATTTCACAACCTTCCCTCACATGGGCTAGGTTTTTATACATAGGCCTTCCTTTCTTAGTCTAGCATGTGGTTATCTTCCTTTTAGGGCCTGATCACCAGTCATCTTTGTGATGACATTAATCATCCTATTCTCTTTAACTCACCAAAGATGATATAATGTTTAAGCAGGTTACATTCTTGTATTGTGATATCCATAGTGACTTTATAGATTGTAGGAATTAAATAAACAAGTAATAGATTATTTGCAATCAATTTGATAAATCCTAGGAAAACCATGAAAGTATTTTAGTCAGGTAGTCATAGACATAACCACATACCTTGTTCAAAAGTAACATCATATCCAAGAAAAAGGCATTCTATGCAATCAACCAAGCAATTATCCTGAAAATATTGCATAACACCCAAGTGTTACTATTTTGTTCCCAAACTCACATTATGACTAATTTGGGATCTAAGTTAAGGTTTTTGGGTCAACTTAGGGTTTCATTAGGGTTTTGGATTCCCAAACCCTAATGACCACTCTTCATTCCCTTTTGGTTTACAAACTTTGGTTTTATCAACATATGCATTTTTAATTCAAGAAAATCCTAATTCATCAATTTATGGATTATTAATCTCAAATTAGATCCAGGTTGTCTTTTTATCCAAAAAATATTAATATTTAATTATTAAGATCATCAAAACCTCAAAATTAGGGTTCTTATGCATGAACCACATTAAAGATAGAAACTTTGGGTACTTTTTTAACTAGAGATAGAATTAGTTCTTAATTATGTTTTTACTACATTCCTCATATTTTTCTGAGAAAAAAAACACTACTTGTTTTAATTTTCGACCAAAGGATGGATTTTTAGTATATTTTTCAAGTTCTAGCTATTTCCTAGATTTTCTTATTAGGGAGGCGAGAAACACTTTTTCTTGAAAATATGTGTGTCGTCGTATTGCGGGTATTCATTGACCACAGTGGTGATCGCATGGTTGGAGTTAGACACACCCACTCACCCTGGTTTGAGTCATGGTGATGTTTTTTCATTGATATCTTTTGTCGATCCATGGTGGATATCGATCCAACAATCCTCTACTCTCCCCCCCCCCCCTCTTTGTTCTTAGATTTCATATGCAGAGGTACCACAGTGGAAGGACTCACAGAAGAAAAGTGACTTGATCAAGGGAGAGAGACATGTCACCCCAAGAACTATTGTTTGTATTCTAGGCCAATAGGAGAACTCCAAGGGGTGTTTATGTAGAGGAGGGATGTGAGATCTAGGGATTTGGTGTTGATGGTTCTCATTTGTTCCATGGATCATATCTTGGTTTGAATCTAATATATTCCCTCCTAGTTATCATCAGACAAATCCAATGGTTCAAATATTTTGCACTGAGGTGGACCAAAGAGGAAGATAGGGGTAACAGATTCCTCGTGTGTATAGGGATTCTTTCCCTATTTGACACAGGTGGGAGACGACAAGTGAATCATTGGGTCGTGATCCAATGGTTTCCATTTCACGTGACATATCAAGGCCGAGTTTCTTATTTCTTAATTAGATTGTTACAGTTATTTCTTATATTCCTAATCCTCTATACATAAAGAAAATAATAAAATCATTATCTCTCTCCCCCTTTATCCTTTTAGTCCCAAATTTTAAAGGGAAACTCTTAATGACTTATCTAATTGTGAGTAAGGTTTGAGACCAAAACTCAAAAAGAAATGACACCTTTCTCAGTATCCAAGTCCTCTCCTTATAAGCCACATTTTAAGCATTAATTCGATCCTTTTATTTTTTTTATCTTCTCTATTTTATTTAATTTGATGACTTTTCTCGTTAAAAGCCATGTGAAACTGAAGTCGAACCATCAGTGGAAATCCCTACCACTTTCTAGAGAATTCCACATAATTTTCACAAGTATATTATTTATTCTCTATCATCTTTTACCTTTTTCTTAATATTCGATTTTCTTCTCTTTATTTTCCCTTATATCTATTATTGGACTCACAAAATAGAAGAGATCACAAAATTCATTGTAAAAGAAACCATACATTTTAAAACAAAGAACACCATATTCCCAATATGTCCTTTTTATTGAAATAATTGCATTTCAACTAAGTAAAATACAAGTGAAAACCAAGTTATAAGAGAGTATCTATTGTTGGTATGGATGATGTCATCGTGTATCTTGTCATCATATAAAATATCTTCCAAGACATGGATGTCTCTGAGAATCGTCTCTAATATAGAATTCATGTTCATTTCTTTCATTTTACATGGCAGCGGTGGGGGCGCTACTAGGCTTGTTGCATTAGATGAAGGCAGCTCAGGGAACACTATTTTCTCAAGTTATTTTGGGGTGTATTTACATCCATTTCATGTTCCTCTCATCCTGTTCAGAAATATGCTTATCTATTTCCACCTCAAAAGGATTTGGGTGAACTCCTCTTTTGATCGGTTAATCCAACAAAAAATCCTTGACAAAGTCTTTTTAATCTATGCAAGGTGGAGGAGTCACGTAATCAAAAATAGGGACTAGCTCATTCATTATTTCCTAAGTCATTTTTGGTGCCTCCTCCCTCGCTCTGGTGATATTAGGACAACGTTATTTTCTCCAGTTGACTCAACATATTTGTTAGGAGTAGTTTGTTCAGGTTCTTTTAGAGAACCCTGGTCTGCCTTTTCTATGGGTTCCTCTTCTGCTATGTGTTGGTTAGTGGAGTTCCTTGGTGAGGCTGGGGAGTTTGGATCTTTGTTTACCTCAGCAGGCACTTCCACATTCCTTGCAGATTCTTCATCTCCTTATTTAATTGATAGTTTTTTTGTGACTTCTTGTTTAGTAGGTGGTAAAGCTTTGTTGATGTCTGGATTGGCGAACATCATATATGCCTTCAGATGCATGTCCATTTCTCATGTAGGTGAGGGGAAGGCCTCCTACTCATCAATCCTCTGTCTTTTAGATGATGCATCTTCACGGAAAGGGGATTTCATTGATGCACCTTCCACTTCCTATCTTCAACATCTAGACATTTGTTCCCTTTTTGTAGGTTGTCCTGCTCCTGTCATAGAAGGGTGACCTCTTTGGTCATGCCTGCCAGGGCCTTCATGACCTGCAACTAATTCAGTGTGAGGATTTGCATATGTTTAGGCATGCTTATTAGTGTTTGCATATTGCTTGTTATTCTCTCAATTTGCATGGTTAATGATTATATATTTAAAATGAAATTGGAAATATTCAAGGCAATCTTAGAACGAGCTCAAAGAGGTCATCTATTTCTTGCTTGATCTCCATTTACTTTACTATGGTAGGGGCTTGTTGTTGTTTCTCTTTGTGCTTCTTTGAACTTGCCTCCTATCTAGGTCCCTTTCTTTGTCTGAAAACATCTGGCTCTTCATCTCTATGGAGGCTACAACCGATCTCCTTTGCTGAATGGGAAAGTTTGTTTCTGGAAATTTCTTTTCCAGCTTACACCTTTGAAATCTTGCTTTTATTCATCTCAGATTTTTCTTTGGCAACACCTTCTTGGTTGGTTGGTGACTCGACTAGGATATTGTTTTTGTCTACCCCTGGGGTAGTGTGGAGGGATGCCACACTCACCTCTACCAAGGGATCTCTTGTCTCCTCGGGTCCTAATTGGACATTGGTTGGTAATTCTTATTAGCTTTTCTAGAAATATAGAAAATGGGATGGTTGTTGGTTGAACACCACTCTTCTTATATTGTAATTACCTTAGGTGTGAGGGTTTCCTTCTATTTGGACTTAGTTACAATCTTCTTAGGGATTCTAAGGATAAGCTTCCTTGGCACTGATTCTATAGGTTATTTTGCTATCTTCTTAACTTGTTCCTCTATAGGCGCCTGGTTGCTAATTTGTAGAAATGGTTTGGACCCTGAAAACATTTTTAGGATGTCTTCATCCCTAAACATTAATTTTTTGCAGTCATAACTACTCATCTCAGGTAGAGGGATGTGGTTCTTTGATCTCTTATATATGTAGAAGAATTTGTCAATATTCCTCTTTAAGACATTTGTGGATGTTATGTATATGGCATCTACAAGTCTCTCCCTATAATGACCTCACTTTTCAGTAATTTCCACTTCAGGAAGACCAAAAAGATGAGAGACAATATCTACAATTTTCTTGAGGACCCATATTTATTTCAAAAAACAAGTAATAGAAAATAATTTGTTAGTTCACAAATCTTGTTTATGAAATGCTTACATGAACTTTTACCATGAGAGAAGTAACTAGCTAATCCCCCTTAGCTTAATTTCTTTATGTTATTTTATATGTCCATCATATCTTTATATCATCATAGTTAACCATGTGCCTAAAAACACCATGAAACTAAAAGCACATATTAGTATAATAAGTTGTATTGTGTGCATGGGGTGCATACAAAAGTGTGTAAGTAAATAACAACATATATTCCAACAATTACTTGCAAATATGAACATGCAATTTCTTCACATAATCTCTTTTTATGTGATATTCATAGTGGCATTATAATTGAAAAAATGTAAATAAACACTTAACATTTTAATTGTTCAATCTTCATGAAACATTAGGCAAACACCAAAAACTAATGTGGATAGTCATAGGTGTAACCATGTGCCTTTATGGTGAGACATGCATATTATCATGCATAATATACTTCAAGCATATTATCCAATCAAGTAAGAAAACCAAGCAATCAACTTTAATCTTGAATTCTAGGCGATGTGGAACCCTCCCATTAATGAATACTTAAACAGACCCAATGCCACTATAGGGCGCGGCTCAGGCCCTTAGCCCATCAGTTCAAATTTGGTTCATTTTTAACCCGATCGGTCATCACCTTCCTCATTCGTGCATTCTCGTACGATGCTCACGGTGCCTAGGACTGATGTCACCGCCATTGTGCCCTCTTTTGAGAAGCTAGTGGTCCAGGATACCAGCTATGCTCAACCTAGTTGGATCCCAACAAACCTACTTCCACACCAGTAGAGCACATCTCTTCCTTACTCCCATCAACTCATACAACCAATCGTGTCGAGCCTACTTTGGCAAGGTGTAACCACGATTACCTCCATGATAAGGTCTTGTAACAACCTCTGACAGGTGTTCAAAGTTGACTCCCCCTTCTTGTTCTCTTCCTCATCTAGCGAGAGCCTAAACCTTAGCTCAACGCCCCTCCTAGAGTGGGTCCTCTCCCATTCTACTAGTGCAATGTGATCTGGCCATCTCCTTGAGCTCTTGTCATGAAGACTATGTCTAGAGCTTTGATTGCCTAGCAAAAGGATGGTAGTATGGTGAAGTTTAGCCTTTAAACCTAGTTTGTTTCCCTCCACAATGATCTTTCCTTCTATCAACATCCTGATGCCTAGAACTCCATCTTTCTCATCTAGTTATGGAAGACGGGCAGACATCCCTGGTTCAGGGCTACATAGCACCGCTGCTGCCACCAGGTCCCGAGCTAGGTATGAAGGGGATTTCTATCGTTCTGGCCTATACATGACCATGTATAAATAACAGGGACCTTCTACAGGTCCCTTTGTGGTCCATGAGGGTTTTGGGAGTCATCATGTAGAGACGAAGGATCTAGGGGATCCTATTTATACAGACTCAAGAAGGATCCCTAACGGTTCCAAGGACATGAAGGAGGGAGGAGAGATATAGTGTTGTGTTCCATCCTAATATCAACTACTTTCCATTGTAATGGTTCATTTCCATACACACGACAAAAGCACCCTCATTGCCTCTTTCTACTTTCTCTCCCTCTCTCACAGTTGTAGCAAGCCCCTATGTGAAAAACATGTACTATTGTCACTAGGAGCATATTAGATAGATGACACATATCCATAACTTCCTTACTTTCCCTTATATGAAATCTCTTAGGCTATATTATAAATAAAAAAGGAAACACCACTATATTATTAAGACTTTCTTTTGACAACAAAATCCATCAAGGAAAAGCACACAATTACAAATCACTTTATGGGATAAATTGATTATTCTTTTTCTCTCACTTGATATATTCCTCAAAGCAAATATAGGAACTTACTAATGTTATACCAAAATGTTTTTTGCCAAACTAGCTACATAATTACTCTTTAACTATCTAACACACCATATACTTCATTTTCTTTTGGAAACCTCTCTATTATCTTACATCTCAATTTTCTAATAGTTAACAAAATCACTATCCTTTATTTATTCACAAAAGCTCTCTTTTCTAGAGTATTCCACACCATTCCATATTTAACATACCAATTGTCCATAACTTTTAGAAATCACTTTATTATTGGATTTTTCTCTCTTTCTTTATCAATATGTACTAATGGATTATTGAAATCGGTAACGTGCATGATATCTATTTCACATTGAGTAGTTGTACATTCAATCCACAATTTTCAAACAAGACACATAGAGAACCATCTTTCTAATGTGTCCTTCAAATTTCATTATTAATAAACAAATATGGAAGAAACTAGGTTATAACATCCTTTCCCTCTTATAAGAAATTTGTCCTCGAAATTCAACTAGTCATCCAAAAAACAACATCTCAAAAAGTCATTATCATTTATTCATGTATGGATTCGTTCTATCTATTTAACTTGTGTCATAATCACCCATGCCACATAGGTGATTAACATTATTATTCCACCAATAATACCATTGTGGAAAACATTTATCGATCCATGTCTTATATTTAATAAATTCAATTTTACAAAATTGAGGATACTACATTCACCCCTCCTTAAAGGAATTTCATCCCCAAAATTCAGACCTAGTCATCTTAAGGTGAATTATAACTCATCTTTAGTTCACATGTTAGGGTAAGCAATCCTACATATATATCTTTAACAACTTTTCTTATTATGCAAAATATCCATATTATTACTAGGATTAACACCTGAATTCAATTTAGGGTACATTCACATCCTTAATATTCACATGATATTATCACTTGGTGGTTATAATTCGATTTGGTGATTAACTTTTCACTTAGGTTCTCAACCTATCATTCATTTATCCCCACAGAAGGGTGAGGTAACACATCCAACCCTAGATCATGTCATTAAGTACAACGTGTGGTATTCATTATCATATGTTAATTTAAGTATAACATGCGTCTACTCAATCTCTCTTCTTCATAATGAGATGAAATAAGCACTAGAATACAGCCCAAATACAAAGTTCATCCCATTCCTAAGACAGAGATGGTATCTCCACACATTATCTCAAAATTTCACATTTTAGGTTGAATGATCCTCATCATGACTATAAACCATACATACCTTTTAATTCCATAGTATTCTTATATTTCATGAAGACAAGTTCCTTTCTCACTCTTTATTTTGGTAACAACTACTCTTCAGATTTCATTATAAAATAACTTCTTGGTATCTTTTATATTTACACCTCCTATATTATGAGCCTCAACCACTTCCTTGAGGTTTCTAGGGGTAAAGGTACTTTTTGGAGTGATTGCATCCTTATGCATCTAGGGAGGGCCTCTCATAATCATCCATTGAGCTACATGAACATCATGAAGGATGCCAATCTCCTAAGACATGGGCCTCGAGAAAACATAGTTGTTACCTCTTGACCAGATGGTCTTTGCATTTAGGGAACAATCAACTCCTAATCCCATCAGTTCCATGTGCCTTTAATACCCCCTACTTGACCATAGGATTGACTTAGGGCTCTACCCTTCCCAAGGGTTTCTTTAAGATATTACAACTTTACCCATTTTCAAGCACATTATTTTCATATGTAATTCTTTAAACTGATTTCCTCCATCTCTTATGGTGCTCATTATACATTTGTTATCCCCTCATTGGACTCATGGAAACTTTCTCTTCTTGTCTCAGTCTCATACTATCAACCACTTTGATAGTGGCTTTTCCTTCTGTCATTCAGAGATGGCATACTTGGGTTCAAAGAAACATACTCAATATGTGTGGTTTCATCTTGTGTATACTTAATTATTTACACATTAGGTGACATCTAAGGTTACCACAATCTTTAAATGTATACATTTCTAGGAATGGTCCTAACCTAGGGTGCCCTCTTGTCTCATAGGAGGAGGTTAGGCTCTCCAGCCACAACTTGTCCTATAGGTCTAGGGTTTGCCTCCCCCATAACTCTTGGGTTGACCCATCCCAGGTCGGGACACTGGCCGTAAAAGTTGAACGAAGGGTTCCATATCATTGACATTTTTTTATATGCAACCTCAATAAGCATTTCTTATTTTAACCTTGCCACCCTTATCCTATTTGATCAATGGTGTGCCCTCTCTAAGGGGATCCTCTTTATGGGGAACCGTCTCTGAGGGTTTGGTTCCTATAGCCGACATCAGTCACCCCCATGTGATGACTCTATTCACCCCATGCTCACTCTTTAACTCACTAAAGATCAATATAGGGTTTAAGTAGGTTACATCCATAAACAGTGTTATTCATAGGTTGCTTATGTTTCTTAATTTTTTTTCTCATTAATGCCTTTGTTTCACATGCACATAGGCATGGAGACCAAGTCACCTAACTCATTTATACATTTTATATTATAACTTCTCAACCTTTATTTTCTGAATCTATGTGGTATACCCACTCACTAGGGTATTCACATTCACTTGTTGGGAGTATTCTTAATGATCTAGCGAATCTCTGGGGCTGATCTCCATTCATACCTCATACTCACTTGTTGTGAGTATTTCAATGGCATACCCACTAGCTGGGGGTACATTACTCATTCTCAGGAGATAATCTCAATAACATACCCACTCACTGGGGGTAGTTCAATTTGCATGCCCACACACTGGGGGTACGCTTAATAACATACCCTTTTGCTAGAGGTAGTCTCAATAGCTTACCCACAATCTGGGGGTAGCATACCCACTCAGTGGGGGTATTCTTTATTCCTCCGTGCCTGTAGAGGTTGCATTAAGGCAATGAGCAAGCTATATTCATGTTTTCATTTTCATGTATAACCCTTGGCTATTTATATTTCTCATGTATATTCAAATTCTTTCACATGCCTCATGCATGAATTCCTCCACATTCATGCATGGGAGCTTGGGTCACGTAAACTCATTTATATTTTTGTTTCTCACTTCTCTTTACTCTTACTATAATTTGTCTTCATATGGGTAAGGGTTACTCTATCACCCACACCACTCCCATTTCCTAGGATTAGGATTTAGAGTTTGGGTTGGGGACTAAATAATCTACACCTACATCTTATGTTGCAATGTCCCTTGACCCCCTAGGGATTTCCCAATCAACCCCAGCTCCATATAGAGTTTACTCTTATAACTCATTAAACCATTTTTCTGTTCTTTATCATTATTTCCAAATTACATGTACATAATTATTTATACATAAACTAGTGAATGATGCCTTAATCATGCTTCATCTGAAAAACTCTAACCTTAGATGAGGAAAGAAGTCCTTTTAGGGTTTGTTAAGCAATAGGATGAGAAATGGATAAATCAAGATGAGAAAACACCCTAAAGGTATTTTACTTCAGGAAAAATCGTCTGACTTTGCCCAGGCAGGATGCACTGGCTTGGGAGTCCTCGTAAGATGACTAGCATTACAAAGGAAAGTTTTTCCATCCCTTAGGTTGTGGTCCCTTTTATGCCCATTGTGTTTAGAAAATTCCCTAATAATTCCCTCATATTTCTATAGATTACTTGAAATTATAAAATATTAAATATTAATTGAAAAATCCGGTGCTCTATACCAAATGTAACGACTTCACTTTTCAGCAACCCCCAATTAAGGAAAGCCAAAAATATGAGAGTTACTACCTACAATTTTCTTGAGGATCTAGATCTTAATCAAATAACAAGTAATAGAAAATCATTTTGTTACTTCACAATTTTGTTCATAAAATTCTTACATGAACTTTCACCATGAGAATTACAATATATGAGAAGAAACAACTAGTTAATACTCTTTACTTAGCTTATTTTCTTCATGTAATTTGATATGTCCATCATATCTTGATATCATAATAGCTAAGCATGTACCTAAGAACACTGTGAAACCAAAAGCACAGATCAGTATCACAAGTTATATTATGTACGTGGGGTGCCTACAAAAGTGTGCAAGTATATAACAACATATATTCCAACAATTACTTAAAAATATGAATAGACAATTTCTTCACATAAATTCTATTTATGTGATACTCATAGTGTCGTTATATTTGAACAAAATGTAAATAAACACTCAATAGTTTTATTGTTCAATCTTCATGAAACACTCGGAAAACACAGGAAAACTAATGTAGGTAGTCTTAGGAATAACCACGTACCTCAATGGTAAGCCATGCATATTATCATGTAGAATATACTTCTAGCATGTTATCCAATCAAGAAAGCAAACCAAGAAATCAACTTTAATCTCCAATTTTGGGCCACATGGTGCCCTCCCATTGGTCCATACTTAAAAAGACCCAATGCGGCTTAGGCCCTTAGCCCACCAATGCAAAACTGGTTCATCTTTTAACATGGACGGTGGTCATCTTCCTTGTTCATGTGATTCCCATATGATGCCCGTGGTGTCTGGGTTCGATGTCGTTGTCGAATGGCCAGTGATCTAGGATAGCAGTTGTGCCCAACCTAACTAGCTCCTCATACACATGCTTCCACACCAACAGAGCTCGTCTCTGCCTACCTCCCATCAACTCACACCGACAATCATGTTGAGCGTGCTTCGTCCACTTATAACTATGATCATCTCCATGACAAGGCCATCTTGTGTGGCCTTTGGTAGGAGTCCCAAGCTAACTCGCCCTTATTCTTCCCTCCCTCATCCAGTGAAAACCTAAACCTTGGCTCAGTGCCCCTCCCAGTGTGTACCCTCGTCGTTTGGCTAGCGCAACGCAAATCGTCCATCACCCTGAGCTCCTACCATGAAGACCTCAGCTAGGGCTTTGATTGCCTAGCTAAAGGATGGTAGTACGGTGAAGTTTGGACTTTAACCCTAGTTTGTCTCCCTCCACAATGATCTTTCCTTCTATCAACATCTTGATGCCTAGAATGCCATCTTTCTTGTCTAGATATGGAAGATGGCTAGAGATCCCTAGTTTAGAGCTATGCAGCACTGCTGCTGCCACCAGGTCCTGAGCTGGATATGAAGGGGAGTTCTATTGTTCTGGCCTATACATGCCCATGTATAAAGAACATGGACCGTCTGAAGGTCCCTTTATGGTCCATCATGTCTTTGGGTGTCATCGTGTGGAGACAAAGGTTCTAGGGGATCCTATTTATAAAAACATGAGAAGGAACCTTAATGGTTACAAGGATGTGCGGAAGGGAGGAGGGAGAGAGAGAGAGAGGGTCAAGTGCCATCCTAATATAAACTACTTTCCATTATTGTGGTTCATTGACATACATACAACTACACCACCCTCGTTACCTCTTTCTAATTTCTCTCCCTCTCTAACGGTTATGGAAATCTTGTATGTGAAAAGGATGTACAATTACCACTAGGAGCATATTTGATAGATGACACATATTCATACCTTCATTACTTTCCCTTATATGAAATCTCTTAGGGTTTATTATAAATCAAAAGGGAAACACCACTTTTTTTATTAAGACTTGGTTTTGATAACAAAAGCCATCAATGAAAAGCTTACAATTACATATGACTTTATGGGATAAATTTATTATTCCTTTTTCTCTCACTTGATATATTCCTCAAAGAAAATTTAGGAACTTTCTAATGTTATCCCGACACATGTGTTGCCAAATAGGTTGAATAATTACTCTTTTAATCATCTAATACACCATATACTATATTTTCTTTGGGAAACTTGTTTATTATCTTACTTTTCAATTGTCCAATGGTTAAAAAGATCACCATCCTTTATTTGTGCACAAAAACTCTCTTTTCTAGAGTATTCCACACCATTCCATATTTAACATACCAATTGTCCATCACTTTTAGAAATCACTATATTATTTCATTTTCCACTTTTCTTTATAAGTATCTACTAATGGATTATTGAAACCAACAAACTACATGAGATCTATTCCATATGGAGTATTTGCACTTTCAATCCACAATTTTCAAACAAGACACATAGAGAACCATCTTTCTAATGTGTCCTTCATATTAAATTATTTTTAAACAAAAATGGAAAAAACTAGGTTGTAACACTCCTTGTTAGTCATGGTGAAGTCCTTTAATTATTTTAGGTGTGTAGTCGATGGGTTATATATGTTATTAGGCCGCCAATGCAGAAAGCTCAAGACTCATATGGTCATGTAGTTGATGCCAATTTGTGGATTAAGTTGCACCCTATGTTGACTAGTTTCTTCTCCAGGATGACTCCACAAGATGTGGAGAACCATTCTTGTGATGTTCCCAGCATCAAATCTGAAGAATAGGGCATTAGAAAAAATCTTATGAATCACTCTCAGTATATCAAAGTGCATCTAGGCTGATTTTAATTGCCTAGATTTAAATTAGTATTCCTTTGTCAGCCTTTCCCATGTCTGATTGGTGAGGAATCCTCAGGTGTCTCTATTAGTTTTGGCCATGTTGGCTACTTCAATCCACTCGACAGTGATAGTGAAGATAGAATTTAGCATTTCTCCATTATAATGTAATCTTCCTTGACTATCCTAACTACCAACTTGTATCCTCTCTCACACTATTCGATTTCATCTACTGTGATAGGTAATTTCTTTAGTGAAGACATAATCTCCAAGGTGATTTCTTCATAAGTAATGCGTTTTTTGAAGTAGATTTTTTAGAGTCCCACCTCAACTATATGGTCCTTTACCTGTTGATAGATACCTAGTTTTACTAGGGTATCAACATCCCTAAATCTTATTCCCCTAAAAATTTTATTGTTGGACATTTCTTTCCACACTTTAGCATGTTCATCATCTCTTAGGATGAAGTAGTTATCAGGCTGATGTTTGTAAATTACATTGGTCAAATGGATAGTATCAATGCCAGGGATTTTACTGGTCGTAGTGACTTCTGTAGCATGGGTTGTTTTTTTGTCCATAATAGCCTTCTTCTCATATGCCTTAAACATCTTGCTCTATTTGTAGGGAGGTTTTGGTTCCTTTCTCTTCTTGCGATTCTCAATCTCAAATGAGGGAGTGTAATTAGAAATTTATGTCCCTTTAAACTCTTTAGACTCTTCCAGGATTGGTTCTTCTAGGTACTGTAGTCTGTCTTATTTTCATCTGGATTTTATGCTGGCTAAGGTTGGGTCCCCATGGACTTTGAGATATGCCATAGCTTCATATTTCAGCTTCTCAATTCTATCTATTTCCTCCTAAGTTAGTGTTTCTCTGATTCTATTGGTCTCACTCACAGGTTTGATAAGTCCCTTACGGACAATTTTCTCTTTTCATGTATTACATATCATCTTCATTTTTTTTACAATGTAGATATGGGTATATCTTTTGCAAAGGGTTAAGATAGAAGCAAATTGGAAATACATAATTAGTTGTAGAAAAAGGGGACTCGGTAAACTTGTGCTTGATCATAGAATCGACGGTTCAAAGAACCAAGGGTAGGTTAAAGAACTGATGGTAAATATGATAAATCTTCAAACTGGTGGTTTCATAGAATTGACCAATGTGTTGTAGGAATGCATGAAGTAGTGGTCTTCTTATGGCTAAGGAATATCGATGGCCTGAAAAATGATGGAGTATTGATGTCTTCAGATGGTTTCAAGAGAGGATGGTATTCTAAGGGTGATCGAAGAACTAATGGTCGCCTTTGAGGGAGTTTGATGGTTAGCGTAGGGGTCAATGTTTTCCGATGAGGACAACTGATGGAGGGGAAAGGTGAGGGAACTTGGTGATTATCTTCCAACAGAAATCATCTTCTGATGGTTAGCCTCATAATTGGAAAATGAAAGAGAGAGAAGAAGAACTGACAGCCATGTGTCAAAATGAAGAGAAGTTGAGATGTCAAGGAAACTCATTGTGACCTACTAAAGGTGATGGTGGAAGGTGGAACTGAAAAACTAGAAATGAAGTAGAAGAGAGAAAGGGATACTTGTGGTAGACATTGTCATTTTACTAACTTCTACCTTCACTAGTTTCAGAGTTCCTCACATCATCAAGTACTTATCTCCTCCTCCACTGGTGCTTCCAACCTTCTTTCTGTTGCAAGTAATTGTGTCGAATTTCTTCCTCAATCGATGTTACAATATTTTTGCCTCTTTTGATGGTAGAGGGGTGGCGTAGCTAATCACCAAGATTTGAAGGGATTAGGTGCATAAGGTTAGCTTTTTTCTAGGCCACCTTTACTCCACTTGTACTATGTAGAGTACAAGTGTTATCCCCCTTTCCTTTCATAGCATCCACTTTAAGTGGAGGTGGGTCCCTCTCTATCTCTGTGATCTTCACTAGGTGTGTATGCCTTCTGATGGGAGGGTTGTACCCCTTTCCTTCTGATAGGTTCCCTAGATTCTTGTACTATAATGGCATAACGATCCTTGTAAATTCCATGGGATTCACTAATCACCATAATTTGATAGAAAGGTTGACTACATGCCTTTCGATGGAAGGATTGGATGCCTTCCTTCCAAAGAATTAGCAGTCATCTTGCGCACCAATGGTTCAACAATACTTGTTGACTTGATGGATGCTCCTTGTATCTGGCTTTGATGGGGATCTAGTACTCAGGACTAGTGTAAAAATTGGGGGTTCCTCTAGGACCTAGTTTGATGGTTCCCCTTTTTGTAATCAACTGATGGAACCTTCAATAGAGGAACCTATCTCAGATTCTTCATTAACCTAATTTTATATACACTAAATTTTTGAAAGAAAAGAAAATTAAGAAAATAATAGGGCAATAGAAATCTAAGATTATACCTAGTTTTTGATGAATGAAGTAAATTAGAATACATGAAATCATGTTTATGAAATCCTTGTGTTGCCTCCCAAGAAGCACTAATTTATAGTCTTTATCTTTACTATATCTAGTCTTCATCATGGTTCTTGCTCAGGTGGTTCTGGGGGTGGTTCATCTAACTAAACCTCATTTCTTCTCATGAATTCTTCATCCTCATATTATCTTTTTCCCTTATGTCCATTCATGGGAAAGGGTCCTATCTTTTCACTGATTAGTTTCAACATTTTTGATGGATATATTTTTGACACAGTGAAGGGTTCAGACCATCTTGACCTAAGTTTTCCAGAATATAATCTAATACTCAAGTTGAACAAAAGAACCTTATCTCCTTCAGACACATCCTTTCTTTTCAAGTGGGCATTCCTTTGTTCTTTGTTTGTAAATTTTGTTATTTTCATAGGCATGCAGACAAAGCTCTTCCAATTCTTGTAACTATAGGAACCTCTTCTTGTTGGCTAGTTCTGGATCTATATTTAATAATTTGATCTCCTAGAATTTCTTATGCTCAAGCTCAATTGGAAAATGGCATGCCTTGTCATAGATCAACCTATATGGTGTAGTCCCTATAGGAGTCTCGTATGTAGTGTGGTACCCATAGAGAATCATAAAGTTTCATGGACCAATCTTTCTTGGCACCTTCCATAGTCTTCACGAGGATCTATTTTATCTGTCGGTTCAATACCTTGACTTGAATGGAGGTTTGTAGGTGATAAGGAGTGGCACCTTTGTGTCTCTATCCATACTTTCATAGTAGGGCTTCACACTATCTTTACCCAAAGTGGGATCCCCCATCACTTATGACGGTGCATGGAACCCCATATCTTAGGAAGATGGTCTTCTCGAACAATCTTATCATGACCTTTGAGTCACAAGTGGGTGTGGCAACTACTTCCACCTATTTTGACACATAATCAACTGCAACCAGGATGTATTGGTTGCCTCATGATGATGGAAAAGGGGGCCATATAGTCGATTCCCCTGACATAAAAACTTTACACCTCTATTTAGTCATAAAATAGCATCTTGTTTCTTTGTGAGATATTTCTAGTGTGATGGCATTCGTTGTAAGACATAGCATAAGCACGTACTTCCTTGAATAGAGTGGGCCAATAAAACCCAGATTGTAAGATCTTCACGGCAGTCCTGCCTACACCCAAGTGCTCGACATAAGGAGAACAATGGCACTTGTACAAAATGTTTGGTACTTCTTTATGAATGCAACAACAATATAGATTAGCAACACATTTCTTGAAGAGGAGGGGGTCATCCCAGTAGTATATCTTCAAATATGAAAATTACTACTTCTTTTTATTATAAGTGATATTCGGAGGCAATTTTGGGCATGATAGATAATTGCATATGTCTACGAACCATGTCACATTAGGCTCAATGGTCTTTGCAACCACTAGTTCTTCATCAGGATAGTTGTCATTAATCAGAAGTGAGTGACCTTTAATCATGATAATTCTAGAAAGGTGACCGACACAACATTTCCTATTACTTTCTTATCAATGATTTTATATTCAAATTCCTATAGAAGGAGTGACCATCTCAGGAGTCTTGGTTTTGTATCTTTCTCTTGCATGAGATACTTAATATCACCATGGTCTATTTACATTGTTACCTTTGACCCAGTCTGGTAAGACCTGAAGTTATCAAAAGTGTAGACTATTTCTTGAATTTATTTCTCAATTGTTGTGTAGTTGAGTTGAGCCTAATTAAGGGTTTTTCTTGCATAGTAGATAGAATGATGCCTTTTTATCTTTCTTTTGACCAAGCACTGCTCCTATTGCATAATCATTTGCATCACACATTAATTCAAATAGCAACTCCCAGTCTAGATCTTGGAGAATTGGTGCTTAAGTAGAGCATTATTTAAGGTTTTAAAACCTTGCATGCATTCATCATTAAATTCAAACACAACATATTTGACAAAGAGGTTGGACATAGGTTTAGAAATCATTAATGAATCTCCTATAATAACTTGTATGTCTGAGGAAACATCTTACTCTGGTTATAGATACGGGGGTGGGATCTTACAAAAAGCTTCCAACTTGCTCAAGTGCACTTCAATTCCTTTTTTAGATATCTTATTACCTAGCACGATTCCTTCTTTAACCACAAAGTAACACTTCTCCTAATTCAATGCCAACTAGTTTTCTTCACTTCCTTAAACTTGAGATAGGTTTCTTAAACAACTATCAAAGTTGGCATCATACACGGAGAAGTCATCCAGGAACACCTCCATAATTTCTTCTAAGAAATCCATGAACATATATATCATGCAACATTGGAACAATTATGGTGTTTTAAAAAGACCAAACGACATTCATCGGAATGCATACGTCCTATAGATGCAAAAAAGAGTCATCTTTTCCTGGTCATTTGGGTGTATTATAATTTAGTAGAATCTAGAGCATCTATCAAGGAAATAGAAATATGAGTGGTGGGATAAACGTTCTAGGACTTGGTCTATGAATGGCAGTGGGAAGTGATCTTTCTTGGTTGCAGTGTTTAATTTTATGTAGTCGATGCACATTATCCACCCTAAGACTGCTATAGTCGCCACTTCATCGCCATTTACACCTTTTACCATTTTCATGCTCCACTTCTTGTGTACCACATGGATCAGGCTTACCCAATTACTATCATTGATTGGGTATATAATTCATACATCTCTGAGTATGAAAACTTCCTTCTTGGCAACCTCTCTCAAATTATGATTGAGCTTTCTCTGAGGTTGGGCAAGGGGTTTGGAATTCTCTTTGAGGTGGATTTTATGAATGCAGACGGATGGACGTAAGCCTCCAGTATCTTCCATATAATACCCTATTTCCTTCCTCCTCGGTTTCATTTCACTCAGTTTGATTTCACTTAGTAGTCTCTCTTGTTGATCTTCTATCAAGGAAGAATTCATAATAATAGGATTCATCTCCTCATTGTCTACAAACTCGTACTTCAGTCCTTCAGGGAGTTGTGTGACCTCAGGCTTGGGTTTAGGAACTTCTTTCTCTTTGGGAGTTTGCTTCAGCGAAGCATACTTCACCATTTGAATTATTGCATCATATCATCATTGTAGTATTCCTCATATTGGTTTAAGAAATCTAATATCTGAATGACCTCTGGGTCTTCTACATCGGGAGTGGGGTTGTTGAGAGCCATCATCAGTGAGTCAACCATGGCATTTTGTTCCTGCATTTCTTTGTAAAATTGGTTGTGACTGTCCATGAAGTAAACTGACTCAAAAAGAGAAGGTCCCCTCATGGAGTCTTGAACATGAAAATTGATATGGTCATTTCCCACACTTATAGTAATAATTCAGGCTTCAATGTCTATTAGAGATCTTCACTTGGAGAGAAATGGTCTTCCAAATATCATCAAGTAGGTGGGATCTTGAACCATGTTGATAAAAACTATATCACAAGGGATGAGGAATATTCCCACACAAATGGAAACATCCTCCACTATTCCTATTGGCCTTGTAAAGGAATGATCTTTCTTCTGCATTCTGATTTTCACCATGTCAATAAGACTGAGCCTTTGGGCTAATGTGAATGACATCAAGTTGATGATTTCTCTCATATTAGCTAGCCCTTGTCTTATTGGCGACAAAGACATTATCCAGAGATGCCCATCCATTGATGCTTCTATCAAGTAAGGTAAGGTACCAAAACATGTCTTATCACTAAGTGATAAGTTGAATTCCTTATAGTAGGTGACCTCCTGCGGCACCTGTCCATCTTTATGGTGTCACAAATGTTTTTAAAAGCATCCAGGGGGTGATAAGGATTCTCATGTAAGAACTTTCATGCAAAAGCATTGTTCTAGATCATACAAATAAATGTTGGGTTAAGATCAAAGTTTGAAGCACTAATTCAAGGAATGATGATAAGCATGTAGATTCATTTTCCCTTATGGAAGCCATGACTCGAAGAGAAGGGTCTCCATCCTTTTTTTTATCTTCGTTGTTCTCATTGTTGTCCTCAGTTTCTTCTAGATCTATGAGGTGGGGAACCTTCTGCTTTAAGGTAATCCTTTTCCTCTTATTCATGATGATCCTCATCACATTCTTCATGGTTTTCATTCGCCCTTGGAATGGGAATGATCGGGACCCTACAAGAAGGCATGATCCTTACAAGTGGTGGTGATATACTCTGGGTTACTCAAACTTCCTAAAACAAGTTGCATAGTCAAGTTAGGCATTGGATATGTGACACGAAATATTCAAGAGAGTAAGATCTTATCTGAACTAAGATGTGCAGTCAAGTCTATTGCTAGACTTGAGGCACGAGTGTATGCTAAGTAGATTCAGGTTCTTAATAGTGCCAATTTCCTTGTCCCTGACAATGGCACAAAATAGTTGACTGGCCTAAATTGTGTGTGTAAAAGGAGTGGATCTAGAGTAATTGGACTTCAAAACTCAGAACATGACACTTAGTCCCCCGCGACCATAACAATGGGGTCATATGTAGTAGATCGGGGTGGATCCACACGTACAAGGAGTGATTATTTAGCAATCAAGAAACAAATAATTAAATAAATATTAAAAAAAGAACCAAAATGATAAAAAAGAAAGAAACTTGGATTGAGATTCACCACCTAAGATCTATCGACAACAAGCAATACTCACACCAATTGCATAACCTTAGAAAATTTACAAGAAAACATAATAAGTACATATTCCCTCATCTCTCGAGATTCAGATAGATCTAGATTATAAGGTTATCTCTCTCACACACACATCCCTCTATATTTTGAAGGCAAACAAACAATCTTAAAGCAAATATGTGATGATTAGCTTAAGTATTCCAACATTCTCATGCATAGATGAAACTCTGATGACCTTATATGTAGGTTAATACCACTCTCTCAAGGCATTAACAATCAAACAACAAAAGATGGTAACTAATAATGAAAGTGAAGCATTAAGAACAAAACTACAGAGATAAACATTTCTAGGAGCATATATTCAATCGATATCAATTTTTACATGTTGGGATAGCCTTAGTGGCTACTCCCAACCCAAGTTAATAGACTAGCCACTCATGTTGGTGAATGGAATGCCAGAATTATGAGTTTGTTTAGACATGGAGATGGGAGACGAGATGGAGATGGAAATGGATGAATAGATTCAGAGAAAAAGGAGAAAGATATACCAACAACAACCACAAACAATTTAGGATCAATGGAAACCTTCTCCTCTCTAAACCTGAAAATGGATGTGAAGATGGCTACTATGTCTTCCTCCTTCTCCCAAAGAAGGAACTTGGAACTAATCGGTGATGGTGGAGGTCTGAAAACCCTTGGACTCTCATATGTAGGATGCACATACAGATGTGTGTGTGCAAAGTCGATGGGGAAGCAGCACGGTAGTTGTCACTCTTATTATGCGATCGACCCCTTCTCAATAGCATAGGGTCTCATGTTCATAGTGTGCAGTGTGGGGCTCAAGTCACTCAATAGTGAACTTTACTTACATCCCAAGCCTTCTAAGCATGTACCTTGAGGTAAGCAGTTAATGTCTCGAATGATTAATGAGCACAACATTGCCATCAGTAGGCGATAATGTAGGAGAGGAATCGATAGATGGCTCTCTGTCTCCTTAGACTTTAGTAGGCATTGCAAGCACTCCATCAGTAGAGAGGTCAGAATATGCACCGTCAATAGAAAAGTGATCATACATGCCATATGTAGAGGTGGGTCTGTTGGACAATCGGTAGAAGTCTCCTCAAGCGGCCATTCATAGGCATGTCTACCATTCCAACTATCAGTAGATGGTCATCTTCTAGAAAGACATTGGAATGTTTTTCCTCAAGTTAGCCATCAATTGTGTAATTTATTGGTTCTATGCCCATCGCCTTCTGAAGGTTGGGCAGTTTACTTACTTCTTGGAGGCTATCAATCATGAGAATTGATGGACGGTCGGCTTGGTAGATAACCTGATGGATAGTTTGGTGTTCTAAAAGATGAGGGTGAACATCGGTTGTGGGAACTGATGGGGAATTATCTCATGGTTGAAACCATCTTTTGATGAGTTCCCTACATCGAAATAAGTAGTTAGCCATGTATCAATATATAAATGGTAAACATGCACAAAATGTAAGGAAGTTAAAAAAAATTGTATAATGGGAGGAAATTAAGGGGAAAATTAGGCAAGGTGCATCCCCAAAATTGGATGTTATCATCTGTATCTCTGAGATGATATGTTTTAAGAGTGACTATAGTCATGATCCAAATTTGAGGGTCATATACCATGGTGTCTATTCTTGTGGCTTGTGTACCCAAGCCATACTATGTTGTTTTAGTAGTTGGACCAATGTGCCACTATGGTTGTCACTTGTACTGACTGAGGGGGAGAGATATTTAGAATTATGGTCATCCTAGATCTTATAGGGGCTGATTTCAACTTCAAAGTGGTCAGGTAGTAGTTTGAGTGGTACACATCAAACTACCCAGGGATTAATAAAACGTGTAATTCAACTGTGTAGCATAATTACTAGGGTTAATTGGCAAATCACATTGGATGATAGTCCTCGCTATGTTTTTTTTAATTGTAGATGATTAATAATATGGTAAGAGAAATCAATTGTGCTTATGATTCTAACTATGTCTGATATCATGTGTAAGTTATATAGTATTTCAACTCTATAATACTATATCCTTAAATTTCTTGAATACATAGCCCTGGTAAGCAATAGATGTTCTTGGAGTTAAATCTCTTATGGGTTTCTACACCCATTTTAGGAGGTCAGTAGAGCCGTCATATGCAGAGTGATGACAAGGCATAGTTTGAATATCTGTAGAGCCAAAGAAGGTTGGTTAGGTTGTATATATTCCTAGAAACCTCCATGTACTCTCATGTCCGGCCGGGGAGTTTTGTAGATGATATACATCGACTCGGGATTTTGCTTGAATCTAATGGGATATGTATTGTAATTATGCAAACTTTATTTTTTATACACGTTATGGATGAGGCCATGGATTTCATGTAATGGTACCTTCTATGTATATTTTAGAAGTTGAACCTTTGTGCAAATGCTTCCTTTAACATGTTTAAAGAAAAAAAATTGGGATTAACTTTGTACTTTTTTATGATTTGGTTAATTAGAGATAGATCAAAATATAGGTTTTGAGTACTATCGTTTAGCATGGAGGGCTTACATATTTGGTGGTATTAAAGATTTAGGTTCACTAAGACTAAAGGGACATAGGACATAGGTTGTTGTGTATATTCTTATGTACCCATCATACCTAACCATTGGTTAAGGTTGTGTAGGTATGTCTGAAGAACGTGAAGAGCACACAGAGAGTAGCTTTCTGGTGCCATCAGGTGGCAGTAAGAGACGGGTACCATATGGAAGAGTACCTAAGATGGGGCCCGAATAGTCCGCTCTGCCTCTATTTCACCCTTCGACCATAGATGATCTGGCATTTCAGTCTGGTTTTGGAAACAATTGTGCATTTGGTTGATAGGGCACATGTACCACTTCTAAGAGTACCTATTTCCAATATGGAATCTCATAGTCCATGGAAGACCTTTAAGAGGCTAAAGCGAGTAGGAGCCACTGAGTATGAGGGTGCAGTAAGCCCATCTGATGCATATGTGTGGTTGGTTGAACTAAAAAGGCTGCTACCTTTGAGAGAGGGTGTTGGTGCTTAGTTGGAGGTACCCTCTTCGAGAGAAGGGGTACTAGAGGTTTTCTGCTGTCGCTTGTTATGCCTAAGCTTTCTTCCTTCGTTCCTTACCTAGGAAATAGTGTTATTTCCTCAAGTTTCGTAGCACAAAACTCTTAAAAATTGATGAAATGCCAAAACCTTAAATCTTCCTTGTAACTCTAGTTGGAGATAGCTTTTTCTTTATAATTCTTTCTTATAGTATTTTGCTTCCTTCTATTCTATTGTTTACCGTTCTTGATCTACCGTTCCCTTGGAACATTTTCTTACCCTTCTTTACCAGAGTGTAGAGTGTTGATTCCGCGTTCTTAGCACGACCACCCTCATCCCTGTGGTTTGACCCCGATCGTTACTTCGGACCCCGTTATCGTTGCGGGGGACTAAGATTCGGGTTCTTTAAAAGTCTGACTACTTCAAATCCGCTTCTTTTGGATGCGTGATTTAGGTTGGTCAACTTTTTGGCACTGTTACTGGGGACGAGACAAAATGGTATTGTTAATGAACCTGAATCCACTAACTACACTCCCATGCCTCAAGCTTAGTAATAAGTTTGACAGCACAATTGCTTTTAGTCTTCTAACCTGAATGTGTATAGAATAGTTCGTTTCATTAACACATGTTTTCTAACTTGATCGTATGTTCTATTCAAGTACTCTGGGAAGAAACGCTCTATTCAGTTGAATACCGTTCATCATGCCACCTCACGTGGAACCACCTCTTTCTGAGGACGAGCGAAATGCCAGAGTTGGACCACACCTATTTCCTCATGGGGGCGATGACCGTTATAATAACGATCAGCTACATGAAGAGCTAGAAGAACCTGAATCAGAACAACTTGAGGATGATCATCATCATGAGGGACGTTGTCATCACCATAGGCACAGAAGGAATCAACACAATCAAGAGTGGAATCGTAGAGACCGTGACAGTGAAGATTCTAAAGAAGAAGAAAAGACTCTCCAGGAGTTGGCAGCTACGAAGGCCAACAACTCAAGATGCCCAATGGTAATCCCAAGGTTTGATGTTGTAAAATTCGAGTTGAAGCCAGCTGTGATCTCCATGATTCAAAATAAAAGTTTTAGAGGAAGTTCCAAGAATGATAACCCCTACCATCACCTTGATGCTTTCAAAAATATATGTGACACCATCAAGATGAGGGGGTTCCATAAGAAGTGATCTACTGTAAGGGTTTCATTTTCTCCTTGGAGGACAAGGCACTGTCAAGGTACCTTGGACTGCCACATCACTCTCTGAATGGATGGAATGCTTTAGCAGCTGCTTTTGTAAAAAAGTTCTACCCTACTGAGAAGACTGTCAGGAACAGGCAGAAGATCACATCTTTCACCCAGAAGCCAGGAGAAAACCTGCATGAAGCCTGGGAAAGATACCATGAGTATCAGAGGGATTGCCCTCACCACAACTACAAGAAAGGTTTCCTGATAACAACATTCTACAATGGTCTGACTCCTGAAGAAAGAGTATCGCTGAATGCAGTTGTAGGAAGCGACTTTCTTGGGAAGAAGCCCAATAGGTCTAAAAAGATCATTGAAAACATGGCTGAACTACAAGTCGGGACTGAGTACGATAGGACCGACAGAGGACATGTTAAGAAAGCCACAAATGAAGGCCCATCAATCGAATCCAAGGCTCTTGAGGAAATCACATCTCAAATACAGAAAATAGATACTAATGTCAGACAGCTAAAAGAGTCGGGAGGAAAGGGCAAGAAACAGCTAGAGAAGGTGATGAAGTGTGTCACCTGTGGTGAAGGAGGACATAGAATAGATAATTGTGTATATACTCAACCTGAGGAGTCGAGCGATAGCGAAACTAAAGAGGAGGAAGGTGAGAACGTCTCTTATGTCAATTTCAAGAGCTTTGATCACCCATATTTCATCTATGGGAACAAGGATGCCACAAAGAATTTGCATCAATTGAATAATCCACCCAAGCAACCACCCAGTTTTGAGAAGAGAAGTGGACAAGGGCAGTATGTCAAGACCAGCTCTTTTCAGACAAACAAAGCTAGTTACCAAGGTCAAGGAAAGTTCCAACCGCGTCAAGTAGCTAACACGAGTCAGGGGAAAGTGCAAGCTCAAGGGCAAGGTCAGACGAAAAACAACAGCCAGTCGTACTTAGTGGGTCAACTTTTTGACTTCGTCAAGAGACAAGACACTATAAACAATCAGCTAGCGCAAAGTGTGCTATCGAACTACGGTGTACTTAATACTATGCAGGTACAGATGGTGGATATGTAAATGCATCAACACCAGATAGACCAATAGCTTGCTCAGATGGTGGAGTTGATGAAAAATCCTTCGGGTAAGATACCATCTAACACAGAATCTGCCAAGATGGCAGTCTTAAGATCGGGAAAATGGTGGAATGCCTTGAATCGGCCAGACCTGAAGAACCAGAGCCCGAAGTTTCTGCAAAAAAATCAGCTGAAGGATGTAGCCAACAAGCTTATGTTAGAGAACTGGAACCTATGGAGAACTTGTTTGGAAAAAGGAGTCAATACTCTCCAAGAGTGCCTTTTCCACACAAACTTATAGAAGCACATCTTAAGAAGAGATATGAAAGGTTTATGGAGTCGATGAAAAAGCTCCATCTCGAGGTGCCATTTCTAGATTCCTTGGAAGAAATGTCGACTTATGCCAAGTTTTTCAAGGACTTGGTCACAAAGAAAAGAAGAGGAGGAAGGATTGAAACAGTACACCTGGCCAATATGTCTACGGCCTTCATTAAAGATGATTTACCAACAAATAAAAAGGACCCTAGAGCCTTCACTATACCCTTTTCTATAGGGGATAACACAGAGAGGAAGGGTCTAGCTGACTTAGGGGCTAGCATAAGTCTTATGTCCTTAAGCCTCACACAACGATTGGGGCTGACTGACATGGTCAAAACCAACATGAGAATCGAGATGGCAGATCATTCCTTCAAAAGACCCATGGGGGTAGTTGAAGATGTTCTAATTCGTGTAGGGAGGTTCTTCATCCCATGTGACATTGTTGTCATTGACACTGTTGAAGACCCAAAGTGCCCCATCATTTTTAGATGCCCTTTCCTGGCAACAGGGAAAGCGTTGATTGATGTCGTTGAAGGTATCATAACTTTAAGAGTCGAAAATGACCACATTGATTTCACATTTAAGGACGCCATGAAGGGACCATCCCTGTTAGAGTCTTCTTACTTCATGGATAGCTACTACTAATACTTCCACAAAATAAGAGAAGAGACTACAGTTTTAGACCCTATTATGAGGGCGTTAAACAATTATGATTCAGAAGCTGAAGATCCTGAGGTTGTTGAGATCCTCGATTACCTAAATCAAAATGAAGATGATCTGAGAGAGGGTGAGGAAGTTATAGAGACAGTCAAATATGATTCCCTAGAAATGGCACTAGAAGAAGAGAAGGCACCTAAGCCCAAACCAGAGTTGAAACAGTTGCTGGAAGGTTTGAAGTATGAGTTTCTCAATCAAGAGGAAAGAAATCCCGTTATAGTTAACGCCAGTCTGACTGAAGAACAATTGGAAAGACTTCTCAAAAAATTGAGGCTCCATAAACAAGCTATAGGCTATTCAGTAGAGGATATCAAGGGACTTAACCATGCTCTGTGCATGCACCGCATAAATATGGAAGAATCCACCAAACCCTTGGTCCAACCCCAAAGAAAGTTGAACCAGATGTTGAAAGAGGTGGTAAAGAAGGAAGTTATCAAGCTGAGAGATGCATGTATTATCTACCCTATTAGCGATAGCAAATGGGTAAGCCCCATTCATGTTGTACCAAAGAAAGGGGGTATGACGGTTGTGAAAGGTGAGAAGGGTGATGAAGTAGCCGTCTGTGTTGTCACCAAATGGAGAATGTGTATAGATTATAGGAAGCTAAATCAAGCAATGAAGAAAGATCATTACCCGCTTCCCTTCATCAACCAAGTGCTAGAAAGACTAGCACATCATCAGTATTTCTACTTTTTAGATGGTTATTTCGAGTTCTACCAGGTCCCTATCCTGCTGGATGACCAGGAAAAGACCACGTTCACTTGTCTTTATGGTACGTATGCTTTTCGAAGAATCTCGTTTGGACTGTGCAACGCTCCAACAACATTCCAACGTTGCATGATCTCAATGTTCTCTAATTTTCTGGAAGATATCGTAGAGGTCTTTATGGATGACTTTTCAGTTTATGGGAAAGACTTTGATGGTTGTTTGAAGAATCTATCATTGGTCCTACAACACTGTGAAGAAAAGAACCTAGTTCTCAACTGGGAGAAGTGTCATTTCATGGTACAAGAGGGCATAGTTCAGGGCCATAAAGTCTCAAATAAAGGCATTGAAGTGGATGAAAACAAGGTTGAGGCTATTTCTAGGCTACCCCCTCCCAAGTCTGTGATAGGGGTAAGAAGCTTTCTCAGTCATGCCGGGTACTATAGAAGGTTCATCAAAGACTTCTCCAAAATATCAAAACCTCTTTCAAACTTGCTGGTCAAGGATGTAGAGTTCATTTCTTCTGATGATTGTTTGAAGGCTTTCCAGCAGCTGAAGGAAGCCCTAGTAACACCCCCTATTCTCCAAGCTCTAGACTGGGAGCTACCCTTTGAGTTAATGTGCGATGCTAGCGACTTTTCTATAGGGGTTGTCATGGGGAAAACAAAAGATAAGAAGCATCATGTAATTTGCTACGCCAGTCGAAATCTAGATGAGGCACAAGTAAATTACACCACAACAGAAAAAGAGATGCTAGCAATTGTCTTCGCCTTTGAAAAGTTCAGATCTTACTTAATTGGGACCAAAGTGAAGGTTTACACCGACCACAAAGCAATACGATACCTGATGAAAAAGAAAGACACTATGCCTAGGCTGCTAAGTTGGGCTCTATTGCTCCAAGAATTTGATCATGAGATAATTGATATGAAAGGCAAGGAAAATATAGTTGCAGACCATCTCTCAAGGATAATCTGCAATGAAGAAGACCAGTTGCCTATCAACGACAACTATGTGGATGAAGCCTTGTTGATGGCTCGATCTGTTGAACCAAGTCTACCATGGTTTGCAGATATTTGTAATTACCTCGGTTGTGGGGAGTTACCTCCGGAAATAATGTAAAACCAAAAGAAGAAACTTTTCTCTGATGTAAAGCATTATTATTGGGATGATCCTCTACTCTTCAAGAGGTGCTCAGATAATCTATATAGAAGATGTATTCCATAGGAAGAGGTACCAAACATTCTAAGGGAATGCCATTCCTCGCCTTATGGAGGGCACTTGGGTGGCGAAAAGACTGCTTTTAAGGTCCTCCAATCAGGTTTTTATTGGCCGACCTTGTTTAAGGATGCCCATGCTTTTGTAAGATCTTGCAACGAGTGCCAGCGAACAGGGCATATCTCCCGTCAGAATGAGATGCCACTCTCTGATTGGATTGAAGTTGAGATTTTTGATGTGAGGGGCATTGACTACATGGGCCCTTTTCCATCCTCTCTTGGCCTCAACTATATTCTTGTCACTTTCGACTATGTCTCCAAGTGGGTGGAAGCAATTCCTACCATGACTTGTGATGCAAAGGCAGTAATCAAACTTTTTACCAAGATCATCTTTCTGAGGTTTGGAGTTCCGAGGACCGTCATTAGCGATGGTGGCTCTCATTTTGGAGAAAGACAGTTTGAATCGTTGCTACGCAAGTACGGAGTCTGTCATAAAGTTGCAACACCATATCATCCCCAAACATCAGGGCAGGTTGAGGTCTCCAATTGGTAGATAAAATAGATTTTAGAAAAGATAGTAGGCAAGTCCCGCAAGGACTGGTCAGCTAAGCTGGATGAAGCTTTATGGGTGTATCGAATAGCTTTCAAGACGTCGTTGGGCACCACACCCTACCTTTTGATTTATGGAAAAGCTTGCCATCTTCCCTTTGAATTGGAGCATAAGGCATTATGGGCGATAAAATGCCTCAATATGGACCAGAAGCTAGCCGGGAAGAAAATGTTTCTTCAGCTCTAGGAACTCAAAGAATTGAGACTTAATGCTTATGAGAATGCCAGAATTTACAAACAAAGGACAAAGGTGTGGAATGATGCCCACCTAAAGAAAAAGGACGTGAGTGAAGGTGATAATGTTTTATTATTTAAATCCTCTATCAATATTTTTCCAGGAAAGCTACAAACTAGGTGGTCTGGACCCTTCACCATGGCAAAGATCTATCCATCAGGGATGATGGAGCTATACGACAAAGATGGTCTAGAGAAGGTCTTCCCGGTGAATGGGCACAGAGTAAAAAGATACTATGAAGATGAAGCATTTGTATGAAGATCGGAAATAGTGATGCAAGAAGCAGAAGGATACGTATAGAAGGACTTGAAGCATGTCGAGCTGACGACGGAAACTACAACGCTCTTTGGGAGATAGCCCAAATTTTTTTTTAGAATAGGATGTTACTTTCCCTTTCTGGAAAACACTATGAACATTATCATTGTAATAAGGCATGAGTCAGTGCATGCGCCACATGCACAGACTCTCTTGTTTTATGGGCCACCGGTTTAGTTTTATGAAATTCTGATGGGTAATACTATCTAAGGCAGGGAGTCTCCTTTCCTGCCAATGATGTTTTACCCATCAATTCTCTCCTTACCTTTATTTTGCATCTCTTCTTTTGATTTTAGTTTTACAGCTTTTTAAAATTTCTATATAGAATGTTCTTCCTAAGGTTTTTCTACCTTGCTTCTTTAGTAAAAATCTTAGTTTTTCTATCTGAATCGGGCAGACACGTTTGTGTCGGGCAAGGTTTACATGCCTGCAGTTATGCGAATCGGGCAACACTTTGTATTGGGCATGCATCCTTGTACCGAGCAGTATGTCACACGACACACCAGCTACGCGGCATGAATCTTGCTTAGGAAGGCATATCAACGTTTGAAGTGATGAATTAGACTGCGCATCGGGAATGATTTGTCTCCCTTCACGACACGTGCCCTGTTTTACCAGATTTACCCCCGCCCGAGATGGCTATATATAGTAAATGCAAGTTACCATATTGGGCACTCGCATTTACTTTTTACCAACTCCCGCATCATGCATTTACTCTCGTTCAGCTCTCATGTCGGCCAAGCCTTCCTTCGGATCCCGTGTCGTGCACCAGCTCCCACCCGACATAGGTATACCTGATAAGCCTATCGCCCGACACAAGCTTCTATCAGACATGAGCTCTTATATTTATATCATCCAAAGCATATCGTGCCTGACTTTATGATGGGCGATATGCTCTATACCTTAGACCGAATCGGGTGATACACATATCGTGTCGGGTTCTGCCTGACATTGATTTCCGACCATGTCGCACGATACTTGTATCGTGCGATACACCCATCCGAGCGATACCAGTTTTATCGGGTAAGAACTTTATCATCTAGTTTTACTAAAAAAAGCTTTAACTCGTGTCGCCCGATACTCTATCATATCAAGTGGCACCCCTATCGGGCAGTGTTTCTTTATGAGCCCGTGTCGAGAAGGAAGTTTTTTTTTGTCTATCACGTGATAGTGTCACATTTTTCTGACTTAAGACCGTATCGACCTTTGACTTTTGCCGCGAAAGTATCGCGCTGAGCCATATCGAGCTCTCGTATCAGGCGAGACCTGTTTGGTATGTCTACCTGATATCGGTCTACCTTATCGGTCAGACTCGGTATTGGGTAGCATGACTCTTTTACCACTTCCTGATATCGACTTGCTTATATTAGGACTCAGTTAAGTTTTTAGTATCATATACCTCGTATCAAGCAAAGTGACTCTTTTGGTCTGCCGCCCGATATTGGTAGCGTGATTCATTCAATAACATCCTTATTTACTAATTTTGTTTGATATTTATGAAAATGGCCCGCACAAAGCAGACAGTCATCCAAGTAGATGAGCACGGCTAGAGGATCAACCCCGAGGCCACTGCAGAAGCCACTGTAGCCGGGAAGAAGCGCCCGAACCCCGACTCAGTGGGGATGTATGGGGCTGAGAAGAGGTCGTGGACAGAAGCAGCGGCAGCCCCTTCAACGGCAGCAGAACCTATAGCTGACTCTCCAGGACGGTTCGTGCCCGGAGACGAAGAGCACCAATAGAGATACACGGAGCCGGAGGTAAAGATCTACCAGCCAACCCAATTTACCCACCAGCCATCCTTCCACCACCTTGGTATCTACAACAGACTCGACAATGTTTTGGGAGTTGTAGGGCTAAAGACAATATGCTTCAGCCTATCCGGATCATATACTGAGCTCACGAAGGATTTCATGTCCTCCCTCCGATGAGTCCAAAACAGGCCAGAGGAAGTGGATAGATTCGGAGGAGCAGACTGGCTATAGGGCCGACTATACAATGCTGAGCATGAGATCTCAAAAAGGCTTCTCAACAAGGTATTCTCCTCCTCATAAGTCGAAATGGAGATGTTGAACAACGACACCAGGCTTGGCGAGGGTGATGGCTTCCACCCGGTCAGCGTCTGGAAGAAAATGACCGACGAATCAAACTACAAGCTAGGAAGCAAAGTGGCGGCCATCCACTCCTGCTTCTGGAGGATCATCCACAAGATAGTGGCTTGCATCCTCTTCAGCAGGTACGAGATGAGTAACATCTACACCGAAGAACTCCATCTCATGTGGTACATGATGGAGGTCAAGGTGATCAATTTGGGATGCTTCTTGCTGAATAGGCTTTACCCCATTAAGGATGCCACCAAGGAGTATTGCATGGGTGGCATCATCAATCTAATCGCGGAAGGGTTGGGGTACTCAAAGGAGCCGCACATCCTGTCAAGAACCATAGGTGATGATAGGATCGAAATGAAGTTCTTACAATGAGCAAACATTATCAAGAAGGAGAGCAGACACTACTTCTATAAGTTTGCAAGGACTTCCAAGCTTCTGCCCCTCCCGTTCTGCATCAACTATGATGTAGAAAAGCTGGTCTTCACCGATGAAGAAGTCGAATCATTAGAGGTTGAAGCCGCTTATGCAGCCACCACCAGAATACAAGAAAGGGTGGCTACAACAGGTGGGCCAATCCCTCTCGACGCCCGACAGGACAAAACTTGCACAGTCCCTGCCGAGCCACCCACCGCCCCCGTGCAACCGACATCAACCACTGATAACGTTGTCGCCGCTACTCCCATCCCATCCGCGGCCATCGCAACAACAACTGCCGTGGTTGTAGAAGAAGTAATAGTGATCATGGAGGTCGTCGAGACAACTGGGGTTGAGACAATGATGATAGCCCCAAGGGAAGCTGTCACGGCAGAGACAGCCGCAACTCTCGAAGTTTCTGTTGTGCCTTCAATGGCCGAGGATATGGTACAACTGGACGCCAGCAATGGGGCGTTCACTGAACTCCTCGAGACGGAGCTCAGGGCTGTGCAGCCCACGCCGCCGCCGCCTCCAACATCGTCGGTGATCACTGCAGAGGAGGTCGCCGACAACCAGATGATAGAACAATGGCCACCCACGCTGCGCCCTTCTCCAACACCACAAACAAGCGAGGCATTGGAAGCCTCAAAGATACCAATGTCTCACCCTGAAGGGACGCCCTCGCGGATGGTACAGATGGGCTTGGACCCATTTCAAGTCGAGCAGTCATCGGGCCAACCTGCATGTGCGAGGAGCATCACAAGATCGAGAGGGTGATCTGACACAACACCTCTATCTTTGGGGGAAATTCTTGGTCGTGAATTCGACCATTTGTGGGAGGTAACGAGCAACCACTCAGTTACCTTTTCTTCCCTTACCCACAAATTTTCTATTTTCCAGCAGAGGCTCAACGAATAGGAGCGGCAGCTGCTAGCCCTAGTTGGCCTTCCCGACCAACTACAGGCACTTAACACAACATTACAGTAGGCCCTCCTACACCTCAACGTAGTTGAGGAGAGGCTTAATTGGAGGGATGGCCACCCCCACTCTAGACAGCCACAGAGGTCTCCATCACCTCCTGGTTCAGGCTCCCAGCCCTCCTCATCAGCGTCATCCTCTGGGACGTCGTCCCCTTCCTCCTCCAGTGGGCCATCCACAATGCCTGAGGAAGGGAGGATGAATAAGAAAGCCGACAAGACTCCAACAGGACAAGTGAGCTCCCATGGCATGGAAGAAGCTGCTCCCTTAGCCTCCCTAGATGAAGTTGAAGACACCCCCCTACTGTGTCAATGACAAACACCCCCCTAGAAGAAATAGCTCGAAGGAAGATGAGTTTTCTGCACCGTCAAAGATCCCTTCCTTTGAGATGGCAGATTTTGAAAGGAAAGCCATCAGATACTTGACGATCAAAGACCAAAAACTACTACACAAGGTTCTAAGGTCGGAAGCTGATGAAGAAGACGTCGTCTGGAGCGACGGGTACTTCTCCACACGACGAGGGGAGTTGAGGAGAATATTTCGCTCACTAGTCATCGTCTCTAAGAAGTTGTTCAGGGTCCTGGAAGGCACTATACTCAAGAATCTCATCACCCGGGTAGGCTGACAGCTGATCTACACTGCCACCCCGGCCTTGGCAAGAAGGCTGATGATGGGGTTGTGTGATTCTGTGCACGTGGCCAACATGCTAAATCACATTGAAGACCACAACGCAACCCTAGTGTTGGCCCCTTACAAGCACGGAAAGAATTGGTTCATGTGCGTGGCGGACCTCCAGCATCATGACGTCCAGCTTCTCAGCTACTGCAATGAGGAGGTTACATGCTTAGGACACATCTTTGTACGCCCCGAAGACAAGATCTTGAGGCTCCTTCCACTGTGTCTTCTCCGAGTGATCAAGCATAGAATCCAACGCCACTCCGACATTTGGAATTTCTTCAGCATCGAAGACTTCCCTATCCAAGAAGAAGTGAGAGGAAGAAACAACGCTTTCATAGTCCTACGTACCATAGAGTTTCTTCATGTCTTTGGATTCATAAGGCAACTCAGCAACCAGAACTTCTATCAGCTCAGGAGTGTCTACGCGCTGATGCTGATCAAGGACAAGCGCTATTTTCGGGACGCAGGAATCCCAGAAGAGTTGTTGGACAGTGATTATGAAGTTGAATCCTCCCAACCCAGCGGCCCTCTAGAGGAAGCAGCAGAGATCACCACGGACGTTTATGGGGCAGGCAAGTGGATGGACATTCTAGAAGAAATACTTTCAAAAGAAGGCCCTGCTTTGCCTGATGCTTTGGAAGATATGATTAGCGACTTCGACCATTTCTCGTGCTCTACACTAACACAAGAATAGGTAAATGAGATCCTGCAGAAGTTAGCTGACTCTACCCCCACAGACGTCATCTATGAGGCAGACAGTGTCATAGTCCCAGTTGACAATTTAAGGGACATGGTGAAAGAAGGAGGATGTTTGGAAATATCAGTAGTTGTCGCCTACATCTAAATACTACAGAAGAAGTTTGAACACGCATACATTGCCCATCCAATGTTGTTCAACGACACATGCCTTGTCGACGAGTCAGGAGAAAAACAATCTTTTTTGGCAGAGATACAGAGCAGAATGCCACGTGTCATCTTCCTACCTATCCTGCACTACAACCATTGGATGCTCCTGATGATGTACACTCGCCCTCGAGCAGGAATCTTCTACAACAGCTCAGATAGCAAAAAAGATCATCTAGTGCAGTGTACATTGATAGCATTGACACCCCTGGGGAGCTTAGTAAGGAAATACTATATGGAGGTGGCAATGTTGCTCCAGCCATTCTTGGAGACGGTAGAGAGCAAATGGCACGAGCTTCAGTTCTTCCACAGCAGTCCAAAACAAGTTCCTCTATCCAATGACTGTGGCATTTTTGTGCTAGAATGGATCTCTAGCTTGGTGACGCTACAACAAATGCCTGACAAGCTCCACCACATCGACTATCACAGCAAATGTGGAGAATATGTGTGGGAGCTTATATCTGACGGAGGTGTGCTCACTAGCTAGCCCTCACTGACTTATCACTACCTCACCTTATCTTTTCTCACTACTCTGGGACAGAGTGTGGGATAAGTTTGGGGGGTACCATATATCAGTGAGGGAGGTATATCAGAAGAGGCCTGGTGTGGTGGTCAGTTAAGAAGCGTTTTGGTGAGAGTTTGTCAACCGTTACTTCCTAGATACGTATCCGGAGGGTAAGATGGCTAAGTTTGAGCATCTGCACCATTAATATTGGTCTATCAATTACTATGAAGTGAATTTCATGGATTTTCTAAGGTTTTCTTGTCACATGAAAACCACAAAAAAGGAGATAATTAGAAGGTTTGAGAAGGGTTTGAATGTTGAGTTGTGATAACACCCTTTTTGGGGTTATTTATGGCCTATATTTTGTTGACAAAACCGCCCTCTAAACTATTTTTCCTATCAATTTTGTTATGTTTTGAACAAAACTAAACTGTGCTACGCTCTGACCAAATTTTGCATCCTTTTGTAGAGTTTTTCCTTATCTTTCCACCAAAAAGGCCTGTCCCGGCCCATGAACGACATTTACCTACATCGGCCCTTCTACCAGTAGGCCGACACACTCATTACCCATCATGCAGCTGCTCGATACAGCTGTCGCACAACACGGGTGTGTCACACAAGAAGACTCTATCGGGCGATACACTGCTTACCCGACAAGGAGCTTTACCCACCACGACTACTCTCCCGATGTAGCATGTCACGCGATACGAGCCACCCACCGGCAGACGCCCACCCGTCATGACTACCTGACACGCTTGCAACCCGGCCCCTGCCCTTCCGGGTGACACACATGAAGATCATCCCCGAAGCCACACTAATGGAGTCGATGGAGGACACGTGGTGCCCGGAGAACCGCAACTTCTTCCAACTACTACCTATAAATAGCATCTACAGGACTCCGATGGGACGGGTCGAAAACCCTAGCAAAGGATAACCTTGGAAAGCTTCAGAATCTAGTGTGACGCGTTCTAAGGGCATGTCGGGTGACACTAGGTGAGCACACCCCCTACCTGAGAGGGGCGGGAGTGGTTCACTTAGGACTTGTCCCGGTAGCCACAGCAGCCAGATATGACCGTGAAGGCCACCTAATGTGTCGGTTTCCTAGGTGGGCTCTTTCCCGAGATGACTCGCCCCTACACCCGATATAAGGAACCTGATAATCTAAGTCATCTCTAACCCGACACGATAGCGAACCTGATATGGAACGCCTGTCATGGTGTGCCGCTTGAGAGGGTGGTACCCTGAACACGGCTGTATCGGATAGGGTGCATTAACTGATATGCTTGTCCGTCATGGCATGCCGCCCGACAGGGCTAGCCACCCGACATGGGCATGTCGGCCAGAGCTCGCGCTCAGTATTGGGTTAGAGACGTCTTAGGGGTCTGTTGATGTATGTCGCCCTCCTATATCAAGGAGGTGATACCTATCTTCCCTTTTTCAGTCATTTACTTTCATTTATTACGCAATGTAACTGAACCTTTTATACAATACTTATGCTAATGGAATTAGTGGAGTTTTAATACCTAATGCTCTATGTTTAGTCCCTTTTTGTTGGATGATTTCCTTTTTAGCATATGAACTCTAGCTTGTATGCTTGGATCATGTTTTGACTAGCTATCAAATCATGTTTCCCGTTGCAACTCCCTCAAGAGAGGTGTTGTAACTCTAGCGTTTGATCCGTTCAGGGAGTACAAGAGTACCCAGGGTCAGAGTTGCTTCAGTTATCTTTCCACTCCAACACAAGGTCGCTACCTTTGAGAGAGAGTGTTGGTGCTTAGCTGGAGGTACCCTCTTCGAGAGAAGGGGTACTAGAGGTTTTTTGCTGCCGCTTGTTATGCCTAAGTTTTCTTCCTTCGTTCCTTACCTAGGCAATAGTGTTATCTCCTCAAGTTCCGTTGCACAAAACTCTTAAAAATTGATGAAATGCCAAAACTTTAAATCTTCCTTGTAACTCCAGTTGGAGATATCTTTTTCTTTATAATGCTTTCTTGTAGTATTTTGCTTCCTTTTATTCTGTTGTTTACCGTTCTTGATCTACCGTTCCCTTGGGAACATTTTCTTACCCTTCTTTACCAGAGTGTAGAGTGTTGATTCCGTGTTCTTAGCATGACCACCCCTGTGGTTAAACCCTGATCGCTACTTTGGACCCTGTTATCATTGTGGGGGCCTAAGAGTCGGGTTATTTAAAAGACCGACTACTTCAAATCCGCTCCTTTTGGACGCGTGATTTAGGCTGGTCAAGTTGACATGGACGTCATCATCTCTGGAGTCTTGTGAGAAGTTTTCCACATTTGTGGTGTCTATGAAGAGGATAGATCAAATAGTTGTGGAGAAGTGAGAAGCCAATGCTAGGAAGAGGTATGCTTAGTTCCAATGATTACCATATGGCAAATTAAAGTGGCCAAGGCTTTCTTCACCGTAGTACCAACAATCTCAGTTGAAGTTGATGTTTTCTAAGCCAAGGATACAAGTATCATCACAACATTCCCCTATCAAGGGGAGAAGTTGCAACTTTTCTCCAACTAGGGGGACAATTCTGGTTTGGTGTCTATGATAGGGTCATCTAAGATGATGTATGATACAAGGACACGCTACAAGTGTGGTTAGGTTGGGTGTGTGAGATGGACTTTCGTATGAAGAGACAAGAGGTTATACAACAACTAAGGTTGAGCCAGCAAGGGTTACAACTATAATAGTAGTGGTAGTAGAGGATGTGTCTAGTCTTTATCGGCATGATCTTCAATACTAGCTAGAAAATGAAGGCGAATACAGCATGCGATGGCTAGATTCTATGTTATGAGTTAGTAGGAAGGAGTGGCCAATCCAAGGGTCATAATAGGTCAAATGGAACTTTTTCATACTTACTTATCTACTTTTTCTTTTGTATTTATTTTAGTTAACCCGGGTGTGATGCACTCTTTTATCACTAAAGAGGTGATAAATAGTTGTAACATGTATGTATGTAGTTGAAATGATAGCCTCTTGTTAGTTCCCTTTGGTTGGTTCTGCAGTATTGTGGGTGGTGTGTCCATCTTATGTTCTTTCCTTCTCAGGATGCAACATTCAAGTGGATACCATGCCACTTGATATGCATGGTTCGATGTGATCCTAGGGACGGATACCTTAGAGAAGTATAAGGTTGTTTTGTACAATGGTTCCAAAGTCATGGAATCATGTGATGGTGATGTCTCCTAGACTTTCCAAGGAGACAGGAAGACCATTCCTACCTATCAAGTGATGGTTGTGGTAGTATAGAAGTTGATGAGACATGGGTGTGAATCTTTTCTGGCACGCATGGTGGATATCAAGGTGAGGAGTCCTAATATCTAGTATGTACCATTGGTGCATGAGTCCAAGTATTTTTTCTGACCATTTTGTAGGTGGTCCACCCCCAAGAGAGATTTATTTTGAAATCAATCTAGTCCCTGGTACACAACCTATTGTAATGGCACCATGTAGGATAGTGCCAAAAGAGGTGAAGAAGCAGTTGCATGAGTTGTTGGAGAAGAATTTTGTAAGACCGGGTATGTCCCCTTGGAGTTCTCAAGTGTTGTTCGTGAAGAAGAAGAATGGTTCTATGAGGCTTTATGTAGACTGTCGATAGTTGAATAAGGTCACATTGAAGAACAAGTATGTACTGTCGAGGATAGATGATATGTTTAACTAGTTGAGAGGTTCTTTAGTGTTTTCCATGATAGATCTGAGGTTAGGATATCACTAGTTGGGGATCAGGGCAGATAACATACCTAAGACTATTTTTAGGACTTGGTATGGTCATTATGAGTTTTTGGTTATATCATTTCGGCTAACCAATGTGTCAGTAGAGTTTATGGACCTAATGAATAGAGTGTTCAAACCATATCTTGATCAATTTGTAGTGGTATGTGTAACATCCCTGACCTGGGTTACGCTTTAACCCTAGGTGTTTTGTTTAAGAAAGATAATTATATGCTTGATATTATCTTTTGAAAAGTAATTAAGACTCAAGAGGAACTTATATTTCAATTTTAGTCCATTTTGAATAATGTTGAAAATAATGTTTTGCTTGTGTTGGACTAAAGTGCAAATTACCCAAGTGGAGGGGTTAAATTGCAAATTGTGCATGATAATATGTTTGTCATGTGTTGAAGCATCATGAAAATGAAGATGATGCAGAGGTATGGCTAGTGAAATCCTGAGTACCAAGAAAGAGCTGATAAAGCAATGTTTGTACATTAAAACCTAGTTTTGGCGTAATGTGCAATTTACCAAAAACCTAGGGTTCAATATGAAAATTTCCACTTCAATAAGGTCCCTAATATTATTGGCATCTTGTAGAGGCAAGAAAATGAGAGGGGCAACTCATTTGAGCTACTTTGAAGGAGAGAGAATCCTGATATTAAAATAATCAAGATTTAAGCATAATTGAAACCTTAATTCAATTTAATGCAAAAATAAATAAAATAATTGAAGAACCTTCAACCAAAAATGAGATGGTTGGATTTTATCAAGTGTGAACGTCCTTGTTCCTTGAAAAGGCAAAGGAAATATCTACGTGAGTGGAGAACCCACTCACATTAAGAAATTAAAAAGAAATATCCACTAACTTATGGATAATAATATTATAAGGGTTAAGGTGGTTAATTTCTTTTCCCTTAATTCATGGATAATGGAAAGGAATTCGGAGGTGAGGAAGATATCTTTACATGCAAGGAACCAAGGGGGGAGAGGTGGCACCAATTTTGGAATTAATAGATTTTTATAAGGCATTTTCTCTCTCATTGATTTTCTTATAAAAACACCTTTTACAACTCAAACCAAAGGCTTTTTCGAATCCACTTCTTCTCTTTTCTTGCAAAAATGACCAAGGGATCTAGGAGAAGAAGGGGGACGACCCCCAACCTGTAGTAAGCTTGTTGACCTTCGTTCACCTTGATTTCATGGTGGAAATCACAAATCAATGCATGATTTCTTCTTATCTCGAGCCCATCTTCAATTCTAACCATTCCTTTTCACACAAAGCTTGAGGACGAGCCTTGGAATAGTGAAAGGAGTTGCATCCACCATTGTTGAAATGATCTTTAAGCTTTGAAGCTCAATTGGAGGCGGTTTTTATAACTTGAAACCCTCTACATTGTTATTCAACTATCAATCTTGAAATTTCATTGATTCCTTCATCTTCTTGATTAATTGTTTGTTGTAATTGGTAAATTCATGAAATCAGAAGTACTATAAGTTAAAAGGACGAAGGTAGATGATAATTACATCATCTTGGACACTTTTCCCAAGGAATTCCTATTCCAATCGGTTTTAACAAGTTATCCATTCAGTTTCAACAAAACTGTTTGGAATTAAATGGTTTCATCAAACCATTAGGAACTAAATGGTTTTAAACCATTTGGGAGGGTTGACCACAGTTGACCATTAGGATATTTGATGCTAATGTTGATGGTTGATGACATATTAAATTTAATTGACTATTTCCAAAGGGTTCATTAGTTGAAGGTTCATCAATTACCAAACCCTAATCGGGTTAAGTGTTGAAATTCCAATTGGTTGATTTAGATTTTTGGGTTGATTAACCCAAACGGTCTCAAGACCGTTTGGAGGTCACCCAAATGGTCTCAAGACCGTTTGGAGGTCAACCAAGACCGTTTATAGGTCTAGGGTTGAGTATGGTTGAGTAATTGAAGATCCAGAGATACTAAATTGAAATGCAATTAATAGCTGATTTGATGATCAATCCAATGATCTAAACCCTAATGGAATTTCACAAATTTCAAGGATAGGATGGGGAAAACGGTCTCAAGACCATTTGGAGGTCATCCAAATGACCTCAAGACCATTTGAGGTCAGGTCATATCAAAATTTTGATGATGATTTATTAATTTCAATTGAATCAATTCCACAATGTTGATCATTGATGGTTCCTCGATTTCAAAGCCCTAATTGAAGGTTCTTGAGTAGAAATCCTATATCAATTGGGTTTAAAACCCTAATTAATGGTCCAATTGAAGTATGATCCAATAGTTCAATTGATGAAGAAATCAAGGATTCAATTGATAATCGGTTCATCTATTTAAACCATGAATTGTTTAAGTGTTGAAAGAACTTTTTGGTCCATTCGGTTTTGATAGGGTTTGGACCAAACAGTCTTAAGACTGTTTGGGTCCAAACGGTCTCAAACCGTTTGGAGACCCAAAGTTCAAACAGTTTCAACACCTTTCTTGTCTAATCAGTTTCAAGGGCAATTTGCCCAAATGGTTTTCTACCAATTGAATTCTGAGAACTAAGATCGTTTAGGGTCTAAGTAATCAAATCTTTTAAGGTTCAACATGGATAATCCATTTGGATACCTCATGTAATTGAAGATCCAATATGGTTAATCCATTTGGATACCTCATGTAATTGAAGATCCAATATGGTTAATCCATTTGGATACCTCATGTAATTGAAGATCCAATATGGTTAATCCAATTGATCATCTAATGTAATTGAAGGTTCAATTGGTCAATTCATTCGGAACCCTCATGTAATTAAAGGTTCAATAAACTAAACCATTTGGAGACCTAATGTACTTATATGATTGATACCCTTAGTGGGATTAATCATTGATGCATAATGATGTAATAATTCAATACATCATGCTAACCATCAATGCATGTATTCGAATAAAGGGTAAATTGAATACATCATGCTAACCATAAATGCATGTATTCGAATAAAGAGTAAACTCAATTAATCAAGAATTGAGTAGTGAACATCCTGATTAGGATGAGAGAGAGAAAGATTCATACATGAATGATAATCATGTAGTAATTAAGCCTAACACAATCAAAATAAATGTGATATACAATTAGGGTATGATCCTTGATAAAGAGATCATAAAACCCTAAATGAGTTGATTAATGAACTCAAACCCTAATTTAGGGCAAGTTTGAGTAAAACCCTAAACTAGGAGGATGATGTGATATGAATTTAGGGTAATGACATGAGTAACCCAAATTCAGGGTATCCTGATGATAAACCCTAATTAGAATGAATAGTAAACCCTAATTGTGGGTAATGGAATATAATATCCTAATTGGGAGGAATAGTAAAACCTAACCCTAAATTGGGTGTTAGTGTATGATAATCCCTGATGTGATGTGAATGGTAAACCCTAATTCTAAAATAGGGTGAAGATATGTGAAACCCTAATTCTGGGTTATATTATATAGAATGAAACTCTAACCTTGGACAATGAAATGATAAATCATTGGTCCTAATTGTGCAAAGGGAATGAGTAACCCTGATTGAAATAAAATGGGAAACCCTAACCCTGGTAAGGGAATAGTGGTGTTACCCTTGAATAGCTTGGAATTGAAATATGATTGATATATCTGTTATCATCTGTACTAACCATGCAGGAATCATGAGATGATGAACATAGCCAGGTATGAGGTATGATGTTTTGTTTATTGAAATTATTTATTGGGCCTTGTGTGTCATAATATGCCTTGTTGCCTAGTAAGAGGTAACAAGAGAGTTAATGGGCCTCAAGTGCATGAGAGATGCTTGTGTAGCAAATGTCATGTTTACCTTGGTCAGATGACCTGAAGGTGATAGTTACCTGAAAAAGTGGTAACAGTGCTCAGTGATGAGCTAAGGGTTTGAATACCCAGAACCATATGATTATGGCATTGAGTTTGTCAAGGGATGAGTATTCCCAGTATTGAAATAAGGGACTGAGATCCCAATGTCTTATAAAGATTGAGTAGTAATTAATAAAAATAGTACATGTTTCTTTGTAGTATTTTGTTCTAATAAGTTATGTTGAAAACTTGACTGATGTTAAAAGAATATGATAATGTACTTAATTAATCAAGTGAAAGCTATTCATGTAGTGCTCTGACCATAGATCCATCATCGTCAATAGTTGGTGATGGTGAAACAGGTTTTCCTATGAGATCTCCTGGAGTGCGCATATTTTTGAATATGCGGGGGTCGATGGGAGAAAATATCCTCACGTCCTAATGGAGGAATTGATGGAAGGTAAACATTAAACCTCTCAATCCTTCATTATTTGTTCTGGGATGGATGTATCACAAATCTCTCGATGTTGTTAATGCTGGATCGATGGGGGTAAACATGAAATCTCTCGATTGTGAACAGAGTACATCCGCCACTGTAACTCTATAGTGAAGATGCCATTATACCCTGGCAAGCTATGTAGCAGAGACACAAGATGTCCTGCATGTGGTCCCACACTGACCGGGATGTGGGAGGTCTTGGAATTCGGCTCTTCCATTGACCTTGTATGGTACCAATTTTGACTTCGCAATGGTCGGTTGGAGTATGAGCGGTATACCTCATCTCCTCAGAGCTTAAGTATGTTTGTAAAATGTAATCACCTGTGTAGCGCATTTGCATAAGATTGAAATACAAGAACCACTGGTTGATGATATCTTGCTTAGCATGTCCTTGATACATAAATGTTATATATATGTTCTTCAATTCCTTATTGAATAAGAGACATGCTGACTTATCAAATTTTATAGCTAAATTGCTTGAATAGAAATGTTGCTCTAATCTGCATAGATATTGATTTATCTGTTGTTGGTTATATGATTCCACTATTCAGTTTATTTCTATTAAACTACAATAATAATGTTTCAGCGGAGAGTTATATCTCTCGTTGGGGCAATATACAAATTGTCTCACCCCCTTGGGATCCAACATTTTTAGGTAGACGCAAACAAAGAGGCAGAAACTCTATAGCAGGGTAAGAACAGCAGCAACAACAACAACAGGGACAACAGTGATATCCCAGGTGGGGATACTGGCTGTCAAGCTTTGTATATAAAGTCCTATGTGTCATCTATGTACTCTCAGGTCCTAAGAGTCAGTAGATAGTGTTTGTATAATCGATCTAAGATTTTGGTTTGAATGCCTCGAGAAGAGATGGTACATGGAATGTACAATGTGGACTAGTATGTAATTATAATACTTTGGTTCTTGTTTAAAGAGTTTTCCTAAGAATGGATCTCTTTGTAAATGGTTTTAATTTTTAGTGATTTTCAGTAATCCACTGCGAATGATACGCTTCCGCATTAGTTAATCATGTTTTCGTGAGTTGGATGCCACAGTATGTGTAGATGATATCTTCATGTAATATAAGGATAGTCAACAACATGAATATCATCTTTGTTAGTCTTTGAAGTTTTTGAGGTAGAATAGGCTATATTTCAAGTTTAGTAAGGGTGAGATTTGTTTGACCACAGTGTCCTTCCTTAGTCACATCATCTCCAAAAAAGGTGTATGTGTGGATCCTAAGAAGGTGGAGTTAGTTTTGGAGTGGGAACAACCCAAGACACCAACAGATAGTTGTGGCTTCTTAGGTTCAGCTTGTTACTACATGAGGTTCATTAAGAACTTTAGTGCAATAGCTTTACCATTGACCAAACTAATTAGGAAAGGTGTTCCTTCTATTTGGGATGACCAGAGTCAACATTCTTTATAGATGTTGAAGGAGAAGTTGATGAGTTCTCTGATGTTGGTGTTGCCAAAGTCTATAAAAGGCTACATCATTTTTTGTGATGCCTCTAAGAATTGGTTGGGATGTGTGTTGATGCTGGACAAGAACATGATTTTGGTTACTTCTCGACATATTAACAAACATGAGGAGAACAATCCAACTCATGATCTAGGGTTAGGAGTAGTGGTTCTAAGCTTTAATATTTATAGACACTATTTGTATGTAAAGAAGTATCAAGTCTTCACAAATCACAATAATTTATAATGCATCTTTTCAAAGAAGGAGCAGAACATGAGGCAGAGGAGATGGATGGAGATGATCAAGGACTAAAACTATATGATAGACTATCATCTTGGAAAGGGTGGTGTCTGATGCATTGAGAGAAAAATCATCCTCATCTTCATCGTCGTCTACATACAAAGAACATTTTCATTCCATGGCACGTCACAAGCGCAGCATGCTAGTGTTGCTTCGGTAGATGAATGTATATTGGAGGTCTCCTTATTGGTAGGTTTACTGGCACAATTGTAGGTGAATATGACTTTGATACAATAGATCAAAGATGCACATAAAGATGATGTCATGATACATAACATCATATAGGAGTTTGGCATTGGAAAGCATGATGGCTTCCATCAGATGATGACAGGATGGCGTCTTTTGATAACTGAATGGCAGTTGCTAATGTTGGCAGTTTGTGGGGAGATGGCACTTGAGGAATCTAATTCCTCAATGTATGCTATGTATCCTAGTAGTACAAAGATGTAGCATAACCTCAAGGATTTATACTGGTTCCAGGTCTGAAGCATGACATAGTAGAGTTTGTTGCCAAGTGTCCAGTTTGTCAATAGGTCAAGGAAGAGCATTAGAAGCCTACAAAAACATTGTGGCCTTTTCCAATTATACAGTGGAAATGGAATCACATATCCATGGACTTTGTGATCTATCTTATAAGGACAAATAAAGGTCATGATTTCATTTTGGTAATCATTGATTGATTGACAAAGTCATCCCACCTTTTTCCGATCAAAAATACCTACACAGTAGAGAAGTTGGCACAGATCTACATGGATGAGATAGCACGTATGCATGGCATACTAGTTACCATAGTGTCTGACAAGAGTTCCTCAATTTATGAGAAGGTTTTGGGAGTGTCTACATAGAATGTCGGTCTTCGATGCATGTGCTATTCTGAGTTGCTTGTGGATGATCTGAAGGGATTTGACCGGATTCTTGCTTCCTTCTTATAAGATTCTTGCTCTTCTACTCATTTTCTTACTATTTTTCGCCCTCCTACCTCTTACGGTAGAGTTTTATGGGTTTTCTCGATGTCTTCTTACTGGAACCTATGGACAAAGGTTGATAACTCTCTTTTCTCTTTGCTTGCTCTGAAAACACCCAACTTGTGGAGATAAGAAGCATTCTTGAAGTTGGGTGGACTAAGCTTCGCATTTGTCTACTAATTTTGGGAGTTTCCACCTTGGATTTTAGTGTTTCCCTCTCTTCCAAGCGAGTTATATAATTTTAAATGCAAATCTTGCCTACTTTCTACATGCATGTTGTAAATCCTATTTTAGAACTCTTAAAATTCAAAAACAAGGTCTTTTTAGTACCTCTTTATATCAAAAAATGATGATGATACAAATTCTTAAGCCTTACTTAGTCTTCGTGAACATTCTTTTATAGTATAATGAATTCCTTGAGTATAAAAGGTTTGAAATCTTAGGATGCAAGTTCTTGAACTTCCAAAATACCATGTGTGTGACATTTTGGTATCCAAGAGACAAGCAATTTGACATGCATGTTATTCCCTACCATTTGTTGAACATTTTATGCAATGGTGGGACCTAAAATTTTTGTTATGATGTTGTAATAGTGGTTGCATGAAATCCTAGTAAAGCAACTATTTTATCAAAAGTTTGAGTGCATGGACACTTATATGATTTAGAGTGACATGAAATTGATTTATACATTTTATAACTTCTAAGGTTAAAAACCCCAACAATTTTTGTAAGAAACTTTTTGAAGTTTATATGTAACTTGATTGATGCGGTCAAAATGTAATAAATGGACTTCAGTAATCAAGTGAAACCCTAAACAAGTAGTGCCCTAAGTTTATAGAACTATTTTAGTGTCAAGAATTGATGGACTGTGAAATGAGTAATCCGAAAGGAGCTCGAAGTCATATATTGTTGAGTATATACAGGTGCAAGGAGGATATATCATTATCATCATGATCCTAAGGTTTTTAGAAAGCATTCAAGGTTGTGTCTCTGAGATGATATGTGTTGAGAGTGACAACGGTCATAATTTAGATTTGAGGGTTGCATACACTAGTTTCTAGTGTCGTGCTCTTTGTAACCAAGGCAGAATAGGATGTTTTAGTAGTTGAACTGATGTGCCTCTAGGATTTTCACTCTTACTAGTTGAGGGGAAGAGATCTTTAGGCTTTCGGTCATCCTAGATCTTATACGGGGAAGATTTTGACTTCACACTGGTCATATAGTAGTTTGAGTGGTCCATCTCAAACTACCTAGGGCTTAACAAAATGTGTAATTTGGTCATGTAGTATAATTGTTAGTGTTACTTAGCAATCACATTGGATTATAATACTTGATATGTTTCTTTTGATTTGTAGATGATTAATATTACGATAAGAGAAATCAACTATTCTTATGACTCTAGTTATACCTGATATTATGTGTAAGTTATATAGTCTTTCAACTATGTAATGTTATATGCTTTAATTACTTAAATACATAGCCCTATTAAGCAATATATGTTTTTGGAATTATATCTCTCGTTGGGACATGGGTCTCACCTTGTTGGTTTCCACACCCTGTTTAGGTGGTAAGCAACATTGTTAGACAGAAAGTGACAAGGAGGTATATTTTGAAGATCTGTAGAGTCAAAGAAGGCTGGTTAGGTTGTATAGAGTCCTACTTTCATCCCTATACTCTCAGTTCCAGGCAGAGAGTTTTGTAGATGATATACATCAACTCAAGTTTTTGGTTGTATATCTTGGGCTATGTAATGTTGCAATTATGTTGATAGTATCTTTTGTATATAGGTTATGGATGAGTCCATGGATTTCATGTAGAGGTATCTACTATACATATGTGTGAAATTGCACCACTGTGAAAATGCTTCCTTTGACATGTTTGGAAAATTTTATTTGGGTTTTAACTTTGTACTATTTGGTGTATTTGTTTAATTAGTGACATATTGGTGCTTTGGTTTTGAGTAATCTTGTTTAGTGTGGCAGGTTACAACATGTATCTATCATTCATCTAAATTGAATGCATCTCCCTCTCACATTGTGCCAATGCAAGTAATCCTTGTATTGCTTGCTAAAGATCTCTACATTCCCTTAATCAATAAGAATAATTTTATACAATTATGCATACATGGGTGACATTTGTCTCACTCTAATGAGTCAATAGATAAGGATCAGAATAGTCATCTTGATGATGATTACACTCCACCTTACCTATAGTTTTTCCTTCAAGCTGTGTCTCGCTAGCTAGTTTATCTAGGATAGAGATATAGATGGGGTTTTCTCTATAATGCTATTTGTTCTCACTTTTTATCAATTGATGATGATGCATGTCAAAATATTTATTAAATATTGGTCATCATAGAATGTTGAATCTCAATGTATATTCCTTAATGTCTTATAATATCTTATAGCCAATAGTCAAATTCCTAATCTCCATAACCTAAGCAGATGCGACGCAATGCATCATTGTCCATCTTTTGTCTTAGTTCCTTAGGTTTGTACACATTTACCATGCATCCAAATATCTTTACCTGTCAAGATGATTCATCTTTGTTATCCATAATCTCTTAGCTACATGAAGATCCAACTATGTAGAAGGATATCCACTTTTAAGGTACTAGTTTACCCTTTTTTCAATTATAATATCTTCTACAACATTGTTGTACTTTTTTAAAATTAAATGAGGAGGAAATATTATTTATCCTACCCTCCTCGTGTAGGGAAAAATGTAGGATAGAGGTACATTCTCAGTCTTCTCCCTCCATCCCTATGAGAGAATAAGTGGGTTTCCTACACATACAGGTATCCTCGGGGTGCTCCTCTAAGTTTCAGCCCATAGAGATTCAAAGTATGGTGTATTTGATCTTTTAAGATTGAGGATGCCTCACAACCGCATGGGTAGGAGTAAGGGCTCTGTGCAAATCAGGTGATCATTGAGATGGCATTCCCATCTTCCAAGCTCATGTGGGATTGTGTTAATAAGCTTGGCGACAGAGTAATCAATGATGGTGAGTTTGTTTGGGGTTGTCTTGATCTCTTTGATGAAAATGATGGCTTGCAAGGTATCTTGGTGTTACTCCACTAAATCTCTATAACATGGGCATCATCAATTTCAATGATTGAGACATTAATATTCTTTTCCTTTGAGATCTTAAGAGCGACTATAATACCTTTAATATAGGCTAGTGTATATAGTTCTTCTTGCAACCATAATCAAAATGCCAGTCTGACGTACCTATGCTCATTACAAACGATACCAGCAACCCATCTTATCATCGTGCCAACTTGGCTCTTTCCTATCGTGACATTTAACTTGAAATTTGCAACATCGAGTGGAGTGCATTTGATCAAACATAGAAGTTTCATCCTGAGGCAAGGTGTGTGGATGTTGTGATCTGTCAGTACTTGATAGAAAGATGGAGATTCTATTTTTGTGAATGGCTTTTTCACTATGTATTTTTTGATCATGAGGATGATCGTCGCCCATTGATTATGGAGGTCATGTCTTTTTCCTTTAAATCTCGTCGAGCATCAAAGCCTCTAGATGGACAATAGGATCAGGGCCGCCATATTTTTCATGAGCCAATTCCTAGTTGAGCTCTATAAGCTTTGATCACATCATTCTAGGAGTGTTGTGAATGAGCTGGGTGTAGGTTCTCCAGTGATATCAGTGTGCTTTGGAAAAAAGAAATCAACTAAGTCACTGTTCAAAAATAGGTGATGCATCGTTTCTTGCCTTGGTGAATCGCAACAAGAGAATTTTGAGGAAATGGGGATTCTGCATCTAATCATGTTGTCATCGCTTGAGATAGCTTTGTGTACAATCTTCCAAAGGATCGTGCTGGCTCTGGGTAGAGATATGCTCCAAATCTAGGTGAGATGTTGGGGGTGTAGGCTAACTCCATGGGTGCTCAATTCTTTCTTCATATATTTAATTGTAAAACGCTTGTTTCATGTTGGTATCCATACTAGGACGTCATCATGATATTATATTGTGTTCTAGGAGGTTTTGATCATGTAGATGCCTTGGTCATCAAGAATGTGGTGTAATGTGTTACAATCCCATCCCTGGTTGTGGATCCAAAATCCTTGATTTGGAAATCCCTATCTTTGTCTAGTGTGTGGATGGCATGGCTGCCAAGTAAGTTCAAACACCATCTCAAATACCAAAAGGATATGTCGCCTTTGCCTATAATCCATCAGCACTTTGTGACGAAGGCCGGGAATTTTTTCCAAATTGATTTCCAATGGTGAAGTGGATGCTCCTAGTTTGAGATATGGAGGATAGCATTCCAATCTATTCTTGTGTGTGTAGGATTACTTGTTACGACAAAAGGTAGCCCATAGAGAGTCATCGGTGACAATATCCTAGTATGCCTTGTAAATATATGACTATGTAATGGTGACTAGGTAATCCATCAGCACTTTGTGACGAAGGCTGGGAATTTTTTCCAAATTGATTTCCAACAGTAAAGCGGATGCTCCTAGTTTGAGATATGGAGGATAGAATCCCAATCTATTCTTGTGTGTGCAGGATTATTTGTTACGACAAAAGGTAGCACATAGAGAGTCACTGGTGACAATATCCTAGTATGCCTTGTAAATATATGACTATGTAATGGTCTTGAGTGGGGTGATGCCCAAGTCACCTACCGCAGTAGGGGTCGCTACTCAGTGCCCTACAGCCCATGCTCGTCTCTTTTCATTATGCATGTTTGCCCATAGAAATCTTGACATCGAGGCTTCTAGTAGTTGGTAAATGCCTGGAGGTAGTCTGGTTGCTATTGCTGTGTAGAGAGTGTTGGAAGTGAGGGCATGTATGATTATCATTTAGTAACTGACAAATGATAGAAATTTTTATTTATAGGCGGCAATCTTTGAGTTCATCTTCACAATCAAGAATTCAAAAGAGGCAAGCTTAGTGTGGTTGTACGCGATTGGCATACCAAGGTATGTGAGCGCATTCTCAGATAATGTCACATCAAGGGAATCAGTAATCTGTTGTGTTTGAGGTTGATCAAAAGATCCAACCAAGCATAAGGATTTTAATTTGTTTCTCTTTTACCTGGTATACAGTTCATACTTGTTAGGTACTATTTTGGTATGGTTGATTGAGTTTGGGGAGGCATTCGTGAAGAGGCTAATTTTGTCCACATATAGTAGGATGGGAGGTTCTTCTGTGCCACCTCATGTTCGGAACCTAGCAATGTCCCCATACATTGCTTCTTGGGAAATCCTTCTACTTAAGAACTCTTCAAAGATGATGAACAAATAGGGTGATAAGGGATTGCCTTTTTACATCCTGCAGTTCAATTGAAAGAAGCGTGCAGTGTGGTCACCTATCGAGATGGTTTCCCAGGATCACTCAAAACATTTGAGGCAAAGGTTGATGATTTCATGGAGGAATCTGAACTTGCTCTGGACAGATTTAAGAACATTCCAATTCACCCGATCATATGTGTGTGCCATGTCATATTTGACCACGACCTTTGGATATTCCCAACCTCTTCTGAGGCCATGAACGACCTCTTTAACAACCTGATATGATTTTTAATATCCTTCCCCCTCACATACATACCTTGGTAAACTCAGATCAACTTAGGAATGAATTTTTCTTATATGTTGCTGAGTATTCTTGTCAGGATCCTCAAGGTTATATTCTCTATTGAAATGGGTCTAAAATATTTAATGAGCTCTTTAGGTTTGTTCGTTTTGGATATGATAAGAGATGTGGTAACATAGAAGACTCATGTGGCATATATGTCCATTGAAAAAGGATGTCTCTAGTCTGGTGAAGTCGACCTTTATAGTGTCCCAAACTACAATGAAGAAATTAAAAGAGAACTTGTCTGGCCCAGGGGCTGCGTACCTGTCCATTTTCTTGATGGTGTGGAAAAGCTCTTCTTGTGTCAGCGTTTCTATCAGTGTGAGATTGTCTTTTAAGATGATGACCTCCTAGATTTTGTCAAGGAAATAACTATCCCATGTGGGGTCATCTCAATTAGTAGACAAGAAAAAGGATTTAAAGAATTTTTTTGATGCTTCCCCCATAACTTTAGGTTCATAAATGACGGTGTTGTCTGGAAGAAACAATTGGGTAATGCACCTCCTTCTTTTCACTTAACCATCATGTGGTAAAAAGTTGTAATTCAGTCTCCATCATCTAGACAACTAATTCTAGATTTTTCTTTCCACAGTGCTACTTCCTCTTGTTCCTGAATGGAGTCAAACTTTGCCTCTGTGGCTCTAAAGGATTGTTCATTTATTCGTGCAATTTGCATGGTGAAAATGATGTCCTTTAGTTCTCTTTTTCTTTGGTGTATATTTCCGAACGTGTCTTTATTCTATATATAGAGTGCTGATCTAAATCTCTTGAGTTTTGTGTAGAAATGAAGGATGGATGGCCTACATCTTTATACTTCCATGCATCTTCAATGATACGTAAACAATGAGGATGATCCAACCAAATGGATAGGAAGGAGAAAGGTGATGTTTCTCGTCTGTCATGGAGACCTCTCTTTTTTAGCTGAATGCGGCAATGATCTGAGACCTGATATATCATAAGATGAATTTCTTGTACAGAAGGATTATCATTTATCCAAGATCCATTAACCAGAACTCTATCAAGTCATTTCCAAGAAGTTGGGGTGTACCTCTATTTGTTAACCCACATAAACTTGCTATCTTCAAAGTGTACTTATCTATAGTTTGCATCTCATTAAATTATTGAAATCCATCATGTCTTGAAACGGTGGTTGAGAGTCTCCTCTTTTATCATGAGGCTTTCGGATAACGTTGAAATTACCTACAACTTCCGATTGTATGTCTCCAATCGCACGTGCTAGATCCAAAAGTTGTAACTAAAGTAATCTCCTTGCGATGGATGAGAAGCTGGCGTAAATAGTGATGATGAAGGCATCTTCACTTGAACTGTCTAAGATTTTGATGGTAATTGATAACATCTAATTTTGTAGATATTATATACCTTATTTTATCAAACTTTCTCCTCTATTTAGGCAAATTCATATCCACTTCCTTCCTTCCTTGCATATATTCTCCTTACCTTATTTTAACAACGATAATAACGTCAAATGTAGGGAAACAAAGGACAAGAAGCTTGATTATCAAGAGCAAAGCCATCCCCGGATGACAACTGATGGCCCTTGAGTAGCCATTAGTTCACCCTCACCGAATGTTCCCTAGAATCTCCCTATTGCGCCATCATTTGATAATGCACGTAGAGGCATCACCCGATGCAACGTCTATGCTCATCACTTGATGGTGCACTTGCGGGCATCACTCGATGGAACATCTGCACTCATTACTCGATGGCGCACCAGCAGGCATCACCTGGTGGAACGTCTATGTTCATCACTTGATAACGCACCTGGGGGCATCACCCAATGGAACGTATGTGTTCATCACTCGATGGCGCACCTACGGGCATCACCTGGTGGAATGTCTGCGCCCGACACTCGATGGCACACCTGCTACTAACATTTGATGGTGGCCCTGATAGGTACAGTACTCAGGACCATTGAGCATGTGCCCCAAGGATGGGTACCTGGGAGGCTTGGGGTGCAAGTAAAGGACCCCAAGCTGAAGCCTATAAATAAGAGACAACCAACTACATAGAGGGGGTCGTAGTCGCACACCTTGCTCCCGAGCTAGCGCTACTGACCAGATGTGGATCTGCCAAAGGGAGAAGCTGACATCGACTGATTCCCACCACCACTGACTGATAGGAGCGACAGACGAGAGTCCATTAGTCTTATCCCCCAGCATCCAACTACTCGCACTAGTAGTTCATTGATTTCCTCCTTAGACAAAATGAGGAAGAAGGGGAAAGGAGATCGCCAACATTGTTGCTTCATCCCAGAAGCAACAGAACCAGGGCATCGGTTGTGGCCACTATTTGGTCACCGTCAGTGTATCCCCTACTCCCCTACTTTGACTATTCTTACCCCTTCTCTCCTTATCTTTCTTCCTGCGCTCTCCACGTCTTCATCTATTTGTAAAGCCAAAATGTTGCTCATGAGAATGAGTGGATAAACTCTTTACTTGGGTTGGGAGTATCCACTAAAGCTGTCTCAACATGTATATACTTACACCCTTTTGAATATATATGTTCTTAGCAATGGTTATCTTCATATTCTTGTTCTTATGTGCTTCACTTATATGCTTAGCTACCATCTTGTGATGTATGATTGTTAGTGTCTTGAAAGAGTAGTACTATTCTTATCTAAGTATTACGGAGTAGTATGAATGCATGAAAATGTTGGAATACTAAAGCTAATGGTCATATGGTTTGCTTTGTGGTTGTTTGTTTGTCATCTCGAGATAGAGACAACCTTATAATCTAGATCTATCCTAAGATCGAGAGAGGAGGGAATAGACATACATGAAGATTGCTTGCAATCTTACTAAGGCTATATAATGGAGTGTGAGTATTGCATGTTGGTGAGAGATATTGGTAGGTGAAACCCGATCCAAGTTACATTCCATACTTTGGTGACATCTTTCTTGTTTTGATCTTGTTTTGTTTTCTTACCTTTGCTTTAATTGCTTTGTTTTGAGTAACATTGTTCCTTATGGAAAACCATCTTGATCTACCCCTTCATTTAGTGTATCTGAGATAAGATTCTAGGTTCTTGATGCTTACCAACCTTGTCCATGTGGTTCGGCCCTAATCTACTACATCAGACCTCGTATAATAGTTATGGGGGTCTGAGTGTCGGGTTATAAATCTAAGAGTCTAACTACTCTAGATCCTCTCTTCTTTGGACGTGCAATTTAGGTTGTTCAACTTTTTGGCGTTGTTGCCAGGGACTATGAAAAATGGTATCGTTAATAACACGAGTGTACTCACTATACACCAGTGCCTCAAACTTAGCAACAAGCTTGACTGCACAAAACCCTGAATTTACACATCTAGATTTCTTAGAATATTTTGTTTTACAAGTCTAGTTCTCTAACTTGACTGTGCAATTTATTTAGGTAGCCTGAAGGGAAGAAGATTTAATCAACACTTCACCCTCCTTTCATGACACCATGTCACCTCATAGAGACAGTAGCCTTACTGGGGAGGATCTGAATGAAAGAGTCCAACATAATTGTCCACCTTCAAAAATCAAAGAAGAATGAGAGGAATGTCACTCTGAAGGTCATCACAATGAGGAAGAAGATCGTGAAGACTGACGCGAAGAGGAGAAGCATCACCACGATCGCCACTACCATAGTATACACCAAAGGAATCACCATGAACGTGAACATGATCGTGAATGTGAATGTGATGACCAGAACAGTGAAGGTGAAGATGATGAGGAAGAGAAAACTCAAGGGAGCTAGCCGCGACTAGGGCCATTGAATTGAGATGCCCAATCATCATCCCATGATTTGATTCGGATAATTTTGAGTTGAAACCCATTGACATATATATGATCCAAAACAAGCCCTTCTGAGGGAATTTGAGGAATGAGAATTCTTACCATCATCTTGACGCCTTCAAAAATATCTGTGACACCATCAAGATGAGGGGGTGCCTCAAGAAGTCATATATTGCAAGGGATCCATTTTCTCTCTCGAAGGTAAAGCTCTATCATAGTACCTTAATCTACCCCACCAGTCCATAGATGGATGGAGGCCCCTTGTTGATGCTTTTGTCACTAAATTCTACCCCACTGAGAAAACCATTCAAAATATGTAAAAGATCACTTCCTTCATGCAAAAACCTGGAGAAATTCTTCATGAAGCTTGGGAATGGTACCTAGAATATCAAAGGGATTGTACACACCATAAATATTAAAAGGGATTCCTGGTGCTAATGTTTTACGATAGGCTAACTCCCACAGAGAGGACCTCGTTGAATGCAGCCGTCAGGGGTGATTTCCTTGGAAAGAAGCCAAGAAAAACTATTAAGATCGTCAAAAACATGGTTGTGTTGCAAGTAGACATGGAGTATGAGAGAAGTGATAGAGGTTTGCCAAGAAGGTTGGCTCTGAAGGACCGTCAATCAAAACCAAGGCTCTTAAAACCATTACACCTCAAATTTAGAAGATTGCCACAGACGTCAAACAACTAAAAGAACTTAGAGGCAAAGGTAAGAAACACATTGAGAAAGTCATGAAGTGTGTTACATGTGACAAAGGAGGCCATGGATTTGCCAATTGTATCCATACACGGCTGAAAGAAAGTGAAAATAGTGTAAGTGAAGAAGAGAAAGAAAATGTATCTTATGCAAATTTTAAATGTTCAGACCATCTAGGATTCAATTATGGCAACAAAGACATTATTGAGAACTCTCATCAATTGAGTGGTTCATCTAATCTACCTCCAAGGTTTGAGAAGAAAGGTGTACCAACTCAATATACTAGAACTACTAGTTATCATACAAACAAAAACAATTATCAAGGTCAAAACAAAATACAAGCTGACAATGTCAGGGAAAAAATCAAAGTCAGAGTCATATCAAGGATAACAACCAACCTTACATGATCGCTCAGTTGTTCAATTTTGCAAATAGGAAGGCTTCGATAAATGACTAGCTTACCCAAAGAGCCATCACCAATTTAGGTGTGTTAACCACAATGCAAACTTAGATGGTAGACACGCAAATGCATCAAAATAGATTGTTCAACAACTTGCCCAACTGGTAGAGCTTGTGAAGAATCCTTCAGGGAAAATTTTTTCAAACATTGAGACTGCTAAAATGGTCATCCTTTGATCTGGGAGGACACTAGAAGATTATAAAACCAAGAATATCGTAGAGGAGTCAGATTGTAATTAGACACAACCTAAAAAAGTAATTGTGCAATAAGAATCTAAACAAGAAGAACCCACCGATGAGGAAAAAGAGGAAGAGAATCACAAAAAGAAGAAGGATTCAAGGGTCAAGAACCTAGATCCTATAGAAGAGGACTTCACACAAAGAAATCCCTATGCTCTGAGAGTCTCATTTCCCTGCACACTGATCAAAGCTCATATAAATAAGAGATACGAAAAGTTTATGGAGGTAGTGAAGAAATTGCACCTGGATATCCCATTTCTTGATGTAATTGAAGAGATGCCAACATATGCTAAGTTCTTGTAACACACCCACCCCTCAGCAACCCCCATTTAAGGAAGGCTAAGAAGTTGGTGTCATTATCCCAGAATAGGATCAACTGGTTTTGCATATAATAAAAAATAATTAATAAGTTCTACCACTACTAATCTTACAGCCTGATAAAAAATTTCTTTCCACATACCTTTCAAAAAAAGGAGTTTGGAGATTTACCTAAAGTAGAGTTCTATTGAAATTGAATCCCCCAATCTTTTTTAGCTTTATTCTTCAAATATCACTTTAAATGTTCATCCACTTTCATATATTCCTAAAATGCCAAAAAACAAAATGTCGGTCAGTATAACAGATTATACTGGTATGTGGGGGAACCAAAATCTTGCACATATATTGTAACAACATACCCACATACAATATTTGTTACCAATCAAAATTTATGTTTTCATTATAACTTCCCAACCATTTTTACCCATCCTCTGGTATACCCTTTCTTAGGTTTTAGTCCCTGCAATGGACATTAGGATACCTCTCAATCTGGAGATAGGTACCTCATTGGTCACCCCTCAATCTAGAGTAAGGTGCCATTGGTCTACCCATCCTAGGTTTGACCTTTCATGACCTTCCCAACCTGGGCTTCGTCTGTCATCATCATAAATCATAAATTAAGAGGTGGTATGCAGGTTCGGGCAAGTCATAAGTAGTATATGTGATAATCATAGTCACTTTATAGATTGCAGGTATTAAAGTCATCTAAGCACTTAATCTCAAACAATCGGTAGAACCTCAGAAATCACCGTGAAACTAAAGCGATTAGCCATAAGTGTAACCACATACCTGACTATGATTCAAAAGAATCAAGATATCCAAATCCAAGTAGATGACCAATCAAGTAAGATAAGCAACCAAATCAAGCAACCCTTGATTATAAAAACTTGTATAACACCTAATTGTTACCATCACATCCCAAACAACTCCTTATTGACTTGGGATACCTTTCTAAGATTTCTAAGTCTCATTAGGATTCATTAGTGTTCCTTAGATTAATTTCTCAATCCTTATCCTTTTTAGGTCAACAAACCCTAAAATGTGTTTTCTATTCATAAAAATCCTAATTACTCACATTATCCCTATTAAGGGTCATTTATTCTCAATTTGGCATAGGATCATCATATCTCTATCTTATGCATGGATTTTCAAAATTAAACCATTAAAAGACATATTTACAAAACTTAGGGTTTCTAGGCCCATTAATGCATATTCATGTACATGGAAACCTAAAACAAGCATACTATGTATGAAGATCATCTTTTCAGGTCTAACTCTTCCTTTCATTAACAACAGGTTATTATTTGCTCAAAATAACCAAGGAAAGTCATTAAATCCAATTATCATCAATACTTAGGGTTTTTCATTGATTAAACCATTAAAGATGACAAATTTATACACTTTTTGAATTGTAAGTGAAAACAAGCTTCAATTATATTTTTAATGGATTCCTTGTATTTTTATCAAAAATTATATATAACATGACATCATCAGATAAACCACAATTAGCTATGATTTTATCAATAAAACTCTTTTCTGGCCAATCATAGATTGCCATGTATGCCTATTCGACTCACTTGAGCTGTCCCAGTGGGGCCAAGCTTGAGCCAATCGGCTCATGTCACGTCGGCACCCGGGCCTATGAGAAAACTCACCTATGAGCTAAAAGAAAAGGTGAAAAAAGATAGAAACACTTTTACCTCCTAAGGGCTCACTCAAGGGAAGTGAAGTCCTTTCACCACTCGTCATCTTTAACCTCACGCTCCCGTCTCATGCAAGCTGATGGTAAACTGAGTAGTTGACTTCGTGTTTCACTCCACCTGAGCGCAAGATAAGAGCGACCCCACCTTTGTCTCATTCTCCCAAACTTGAAGCACCAGCCCATTGCTTAGTGGAGGATCTGGATCGGCAGGATGGAGTCACGCCAACTCCGGAAAGAAAAACCTCTGGGTAGCGGCGATGAACATGATCCACAAAGGAATTGGATCTACAGGATAGTTCGCCAGCTCTAGCTGAATGCTCTCGGTTGCTCTAGGTCTTCATAGAAGGGTGCATGACCCTCTATTTATTGGTCAGGGTTGGTGAGGATTCCTCAAATTAGGGAAACTCCAATCACCCCTCAATAGGTGGCAAACCCTAGGTTGGATAGGATCCTACTGATCTCATGAATCCAAGTGGCCTATTCCCAAAATCTCCCATGCACTAAGTCACGAGGAAAATGGAGTAGAAAACCTCATCTCAGATCCATGTTCCCCATTCCTATTTGGGGTAGGTGATGACACGGACACCCTTGGATCTTGATCCAAAGGTTGTCAGACCTCGCTCTAAAACAAAAGTCAGGAATTAACATACATCGATTTGTAAAATAATCATGACATCAATGTTTATTCCTCTCATTTTAGAAAACCTTCAAAAAATCATAACTCCTAAACCATACCTCTTTTTAATCCCAAATTTTAAGGGAAACTTACTAATAAATTAATCCACTTGTGTACCAAGTTTGGAGTCATATCTAAAAAGTAAATGAGACTTTTATTCATGTGCAAGTTATCACTTAATAAGGCATATTTTATTCATATTTGCTCTCTATTTCTCTTATGTTTCCTTTATTTGGATTCCTTTTATCATTAGAAACCATGTCGATTCAAAATCTAATCCATGATGATCAATCATGCAACTTTTCAAATAATTCCACATAATTCTCATCATTATCTTAATTTCTTTTCCTTTTATATATTATTTGATTTCTTTCAACTTTTCTTTCCTTTTATCACATTGGACTCACTAACTTATTAGGATCCATGACATTACTCATTTAAAGGAAATATTGCAAAAGAAACACATTCATTCACATAAATCATAAAAAATTTCATAGATGTACATCTTATCGGAAAAATTGCATTTACAATTATAACAGCAAAAACAAGGTTGTAACATCCTTCCCCTCTTATAGGAATTTTCCCTCACATACAAAAAATATAGGATAAGACTTTTCTAATTCCATGTTCAGCTCTCATGTGGCTTCATCCTCCCCATGGTTCTTCCAAAAAACCTTTACCATCTCTATCCTTTACTCCTGAGCTCTGTGATCTTGGTATCTCGTACACTCATAGGTGACTCAGGGTAAGTCAGCCTCCCTTGGAGTTTAATAGGTTCAATGCTCAGCACATTGCTCGAGTAACTCACATATAGCTCTAGATTGGATACATGGAACACATCATGCATCAGATTATCCTGGGGGGGGGGGTAAGGCTAAACAAAAGTAGCTCCACCAATCCATTCCAAAATCTCAATGGACCCATGTATTAGGGACTCAACTTTCCTCTATTCTTAGCCATATCTCGGAGCGGTCGGATTTTCAAAACACATGTTCACCCATAGTGAGGTGCAAGTCAGTCACTTTGCATCAGCACGCGACTCCTGTTAATCCTGGGCTTCCTCCGCCATGGCTCGATCAAAGTGACCTTATCAACATACAATTGTGGTTTCTTTGACCTCTACAAGGTCCTATCACCAACATCATCCTAGTGAAGCGGTGACTGATACGACCTCCAATAAAGAGCTCCATACCTCTGACACTGGCTTTAGTAGCTGTTATAACAAACAAACTCTACTAGGGGCATGTAATACTCCCATGATCCACCCTAAACGAGCACATATGCTCACATCAAACCCTCTAAAGTCTAGATCATACTTTCTTGATTGTCCTTCAGTCAGGGGGTGATATGATGTGCCAAACTTCAATCTAATATTTAGTTCTTCATGTGCCTTCTTCCAAAACATGGAAGTGAACTTAACGCCAGGCTCTAGAATTTTTGAACTCAGATAACCATGCAGTCAAACTAACTCTCTCATATATATAGTTCGACTAGATCTGCCATATTAGCAACGGTCTCTAAGGCAAGGAAATGTGCTGACTTGGTAAGGTGATCTACCATAACCCATATTGCATCATGACCTCTCCTTGTCCTTGGAGAGACCCACCACCATGTCCATGGTGATCTACTCTCATTCCCTCTTGGGAACTCCTCATTGTCTGTAGCAATCCACTAGGTTACTGGTATTCAACCTTCACCCTCTGGCTTGTATGGCAACTGGCCACATGCACCTCTATATCCTTCTTCATTCCAGGCCTTCAAGGTACTACTGCAAACCTTAACCATCTTGGTAGTACCAGGGTGTATGGTTTACTTAGAATCATGAGCTTCTTGCATCCATCATCTCAATTACCAAACCCAATATGTATCACATAGAATCCAATCTTCTCTTAAAAAGTATGTCCTTTAGTTCATCTATCTATCCAATATACTCTCAAAGGGTGTGGTGCTTCCTCCCTTCCTCAATTATCATAAAAAGGTTTCAACTCCCGTATTTACTTTTATCCTTAGTATGGCATGCATTTTGTCTTATCTCACACACCCATAACAAGATGAAATAAGCATTTGGTTGCAGTCTAAATACAGAGTTCATCCTGTTCCAGGAGTAGAGATGGTTCATGGAACATCACCATTACACTTTCCGGTCTAAGTTGAAACATACTTCACATGACTTCACACCATGAATATCTCAATTCTATGTTTACACCCATGGGAAGACTTTTCCTCGTCACTTTTGGGTCTTATCATCACTCATATGTACAATCCTTAGTCATTTCCTCAAGGTCTCTAGGGTACTGGTACTTTTAGTGTGATCTTACACTTATGCATCTAGGGAGTGCCTCTCACACTTAGCCCTTAGGCCCCATGAACTCAAGAAGGTGTCCAACCTTCTAAACCATGGGCCTCAGGCAAAGGTAGTTGTTACCTCCTGACCCTATGGTCTTGTGCATCCAGGGAATAGACAACTCCTACTTCCACCAGTCTTATCCCTCCTTCATGTTAGTATTGACTTAGGATTCTATCATAGCTCGTGGCACCTTTGTTGATATTCAAGCACATTTTGTTCTTGAATCCTTGCATGAAACTTCATCATCTCTCTGGGTATTCATGGTTAGCCTTACATCCCTTCATAGAAGTCATGGTGACCTACCTATCTCAGTCTGGCCCCATACATGTTAACTCCATTGTAACATATCCTTGTGTCCCTTAGAGATGGTCATACATGGGTCTATAGATTCATACTCAAATATGTGTTCTTGCACTTAGCTTCTCAATCTCTTATAAGTGACCGTTAAGGTTACCTCCAACCTAACTAGAGTTGGTACTTAGCCCTACCTGAAGGGTCCTAGGATAGGAGAAAACTATCACTTGATAGTAACAAAGGTCACCAAAACATCCTTGCATCCAAGGTTCCTACCATCATGTATAGCTCCTATCATGCAACCTATGCACCTGGCTAGCAAGCATACAACATATCAAACCATTCCCAAGTTCCTTGGTATGTCATACTTGTTCATCATTCCTCGAGGCTGGACTAACTCTTATAGACACATGTTACCAACTTGTGTGAGTGGATCATCAGTCATATATCTCAGTTCAAGTGGGGTTTCCTTTGTACTCCAACATAAGAGTGGGATTCCAAACTTAATTCCTATGAACTCACTCAGCCTCATGAGCATTATGTGTGCCAGGTACCTCTACTTCCCCTCTTTGGTCTTAGATTCCCAGGATCATCCCTTATGCATTAGTTATCTAAATTGCATGCTTAGCAACTCAAACATGTACCAAACCCATGCATGATATGGCATATATTTCCTAACATTCTTCCACACGAACAACCCTTAGAGTCCTATACAAGGACAACCAACTGGGTGTGAGGCCTCACAACTAGCTACCATACCACTTTATGATCTTTGGAATGCTCTCCTTCCTACACCTAAAAGGTAGGCACTCATATCATTTATACATTTGTTCAAGAAGCCTCTTTCACTTTTCTATGGTTTGGTTCCTATGAAAGCATCCAAGGTACGACAAGCCTCTAAGGATCATGCATGAAGCAACTCCATACATCTATTCATCGTCATCTATTCTAGTCCACATCATACCAAACTTCCTTATGGTTCCCTATATCTCAGATTCTAGGTCTCCAACCTTCTACATCTGGGTCTCACTCTCTCTCCTGAGTTATCCCTAAAATTGGCCCTACCCCTGGAGGTTCCTTCTTAGAAGATGGGCCAAAGATCCTACGGATACACATCTATCCTCACTTAGATGAAATGTACTATCAAATCTTATGTTTGGCCAAGATCATCGCAAAGCATGCTTATCTCATAGACTAGCAGCCATAATGCTTATGGCTTAGTAGTAAAACTTGTTGCCAACCTTGTTGTCACTCACTTCTTTGTAAGTGTATGCCTCTTTCCTACTCCTATATGCCCGTTAGGGTTTCTATTCGGTCACCACTAACCTTCTACATGAGGGTGATATCCCCATCAGGCAAGACCCACTCAAGGTCGGGTTACCAAAAGGCACTAGGGGTGATGCAACCACACCTAGTCTATGTTTCTCATGCGTACTCAAAACCTCTATGTAAAGCATTCATGTCTAACCCACTTACATGAATGCATGGGTAACTAAGGTATCCAACTCATGTCCCCTCTCTATCTCTATCCATTGCTTAAGGTTTTAGGTTGAGCATCATCCTCAGAGGATGCATCATGTATCTTCCTCTTCTTGGAGGATTCTTCCTCCAAGGATAACCCTCTCCTCATCTTCCTACAAGATGGTCTATTCTCAACGTTCTCCTGAGGGGTATCTAAGGTCACAAAAACACGCGCCATGCAACCTAAGCATGTAAATAACCTTAATCTAAATTTCATCATTAAAAACTTATGTCTGTGACATCTTGCTTACATGATTTTTATTATTTGGTAGAGGATTCATTAATTTGTAGTATCCATAACCCTCAACATCAGGAGGAGGTGGAGAGAGACAAAACCATAAGTCTTATACTTTCTCAGTGAAGGGGTTAGAGAAGGAATGAAGACAGATGAGAAGTCCTATAGGTATCTTATTTCAAGTCAATTCCTTAGATTTTGGCCAGGCTGTCACACGGATTTTGGGAGTCCTCGTAAACCACTAGTGGGGCAGAGGAAAATATTGCCAGCCCCTGAATCATGATCCTTTTGTAGACACCTCCATCTTTGCAAAATCCTCTAATAACTCCCTTGGGCTCTAAAGAATTTGTAAATTTTAATAATTATTAGATATTAGATAGAAAACTAGGCTCTAATACCCTCAGCAACCCCCATTTAAGGAAGGCTAAGAAGTTGGTGCCATTATCCCAAAATAGGATCAACTAGTTTTGCAAATAATAAAAAATAATTAATAAATTCTACAACAACTAATCTCAAAGCAGGATAAAAAAATTTCTGTTCACATACCTTTCAGAAATAGGAGTTTGGAGCTTTACCCAAAGTATAATTATATTCTAAGTAAGTCCTCCAATCTTTATTTAGCTTTATTGTTCAAATATCACTTTAAATTTTCATCCAATTTCATATATTCCTAAAACGCCGACAAACAACATGTCGGTCGGTATAACAGATTATACTGGTATGTGGGGGAACCAAAATCTTGAACATATATTGTAACAACATACCCACATCAAATATTTGTTACCAATAAAAATTTACATTTTCATTATAACTTCCCAACCATTTCTATCCATCCTTTGTTATACCCTTTCTTAGGGTTTAGTCACTACAATGGACATTAGGCTACCTCTCAATATGGAGTTAGGTACCTCATTGGTCACCCCTCCATCTGGAGTTAGGTTCCATTGGTCCACCCATCATGGGTTTGACCTTTCATGATCTTCCCAACCTAGTCTCGGTCTCTCATCATCATAAATCATAAATCCATAGGTGGTATGTAGGTTTAGGTAAGTCATAAGAAGTATGTGTGATAATCATAGTCAATTTATAGATTGCAAGAATGAAAGACATTCAAGCATTTAATCTCAAGCAATCAGTAGAACCTCAGAAATCACCATGAAACTAAAGGTATTAGCCATAAGCATAACCACATACCTAACTATGAGTCAAAATAAGAAAGATATCCAAATCCAACAAGATGTCCAATCAAGCAAGCTAAGTAACCAAATCAAGCAACCCTTGATCCTAAAAACATGTATAACACCTAATTGTTACCATCATATCCCAAACAACTCCTTATTGTCTTGGGACACCTTTATAAGGTTTCTAAGTCTCATTAAGATTCATTAGGGTTACGATCAATTTCTCAATTCTTACCCTTTTTCGGTCAACAAACCCTAAAATAGCTTTTCTATTCATAAAAACCCTAATTACTCATATTATCCCCATTAAGGGTCCTTTATTCTTAATTTGTCTTAGGATCATCATATCTTTGTCTTATGCATGGATTTTTGAAATTAAGCCATTAAAAGATATATTTACCAAACATAGGGTTTCTAGGCCCATTAATGCATTCTCATGTACATGGAACCATAAAACAAGCCAAAATCATCCTTTTAGGTCCAACTCTTCCTTTCATTAACAATGGGTTAATATTTTCTCAAAATAACCAAGGAAAGTCATTAAATCCAATCATCATCAAAACTTAGGGTTTTTCATTAATTAAAACATTAAAGATGACAACTTTATACACTTTTTTAATTGTAAGAAAAAACATGCTTCAATTATATTTTTGTAGATTCCTTGTACTTTTCTGATAAAAACTCATAAATAACATGTCATCATCGGATAAACCCATAATTAGTTATGATTTTATCAATAGAAATCTTTTCTGGCCAATCAGAGATTGCCATGTATGCCTATTCAACTCACTTGAGCCACGCCAGCAGAACCATGCATGATCCAATCAGCTCACACTATGTCGGCGCCTGGGCCCATGAGAAAACTCGCCTACGTGCTAAAAGAAAAGATGTGAACAGATAGAAACACCCTTACCTCCTTAGTGCTCGCTCAAGGGTAGCGAAGTCCTTTCACCACTCGTCATCTTCATCCTCACACTCCCCTCATGCGAGTCAATGGTCAACTGAGTAGTTGACTTCACATTTCACTCCACTTGAGCACAAGACAAGAGCTACTCCACCTTCATCTCGTTCTCTCAAACTCGAAGCATCATCCCATTGCTTGGTGCCTGATCTATATCGGTGGGACAGAGTCGCACCAACTTTGGCGAGACAAAGCTATGGGCAGAGGTGATGAACATGATCCACAAAGGAATTCAATTCACAAGAGAGTTCGCCAGCTCTGGTCAAAAGCTCTTGGTTGCTCTGGATCTTCACAGAAGGGTGCATGACCCTCTATTTATAGGTCAGGGTCGGTGCGGATTCCTCAAATTAGGAAAACTCTAATCTTCCCTCGATAGGTGGTAAACCCTAGGTTGGATAGGATCCTAATGATCTCATGAATCCAACTGACCTATTCCCAAAATATCCCATGCACTGAGTCATGAGGAAAATCGAGTAGAAAACCTCATCTCAGGTCCATTTTCCCCATTCTGATTTGGGGTAGGTGACAACACAAACACCCTTGGATTTTCACTGCTACAGAAATAGCTTATAACGTCACATTTAGAAACATCAGTTATTACTAAAAACGACACCTAAACTCTACAATGTTGGCTAATTACAGAGATTGACATCTATATTTGAAGACCGGCTAGACACGGGTATCGCTTTTTATTTAGTGTTGGCTCCCTATCATGAACCGATGCCTAAAATAGCCCGCCAAATCCAATTTTTCAAGCAAAAAAAATTTTACCTCCAAAGTTTCACATACGGCGTTGGTTTTTTACCTAATAACTCATGCCTAACGACGAAAAAAATTACCTCTAAAGGTCGTCAGTTTTTGTGGAAAAACCGACATTGATAAGGTTTTGTGCGCCGTCCCCGTGAAAATTTTTAGGGTTAAGATTGTCCAATGGACATCAGTTTTTTTTGGCAACTGACGCTGATGGATATTAGGTGTCAGTTTCTTAGATAACCGACGCCTTTGTTAACTTAATAACCCCCGTGAGAAACAGAATCGATCCCCATTCTCGGTTACATCGCAAAATTAGCCCATGATGTTCCCCTCTCGACACTGTTGAAGCTCCTGTGGTCGACGTCGCCGCCGCCGCCAAAGCTCCTATGGTCGAAATTAGCCCTGAAGCTCATGTGGTCGATGTCACCACTGCCGCCGAAGCTCCTATGCTCTCTTCTTCCTCCCACACGGCCGTGATCAAGCCGCCACCCCCTGCTCTCTTCTTCCTCCTGCATGGTCATGGTCAAGTCACCGCCGCCTGATCAAGCGGCCTGATCAAGCCACCGCCCTTGCTTCTCACACCGTCAGAGCTCAAGATTGAGGTTGTCGAAGGAGTTTCTGCAACGTCGGAGCTCAAGCCTGAGGTCGCCGGAGCTAGCCTCTTCTTCCCCTACTGCTAGGTAGGTTACATATCTTGATTTTACTGATTTCCATCAACTAATTAGTATTTACTTATCTACTGATTTGTATTTACTTATCTATTGATTTGTATTTATTATCTACTGGTTTTTATTCATTTAACTACTGATTAGTATTAATGTACTATTTTAACTTGTCTAATTCTCATGCTTGACCTAATTCAATAAATTTTGATGCATCTTAAAATAAGATTCAAACTTGTCCATTCTAGCATCCTATTTGATTTGATTATGTGCTTTGAACCTTGAAACATGCGTGTTAAAGATACATTGATGTTGAATGTAAAAATTAACTCACATGTGGGTCTTCTATTTCTAAAATGATTGTGTGAACTCCTAAATCAGTAACATATATTATTCTTTGTGCACCCAAATACCTTGTGAATCATGTATGCGCCCTAAGGTGATTAAATGCCTAAATCTTTACTTGAAATATGACCTAGTATGTATGTTGATATATGAAGCTCTAGTTAAAACTTCAAGATTGACCCCTGATTCAAATCTTTGATATATGGAATCATGGTTTATTTACTATTTAGTATTTATTGACAAGAATGATTAAATGATTTTACACAAAACTTAGGATATGAATGATGAAACTAGGATTGTAGGTATAAGAATGACAACATACTGACATGGGATTTTATCGCACTAACAAACTCACTCGGGGTTGAAATCCCCGAGCTTTTACCAAAACCAAAGTGCAATAATACCACTTGCAAGCGGACGAGTCTTATCGCAGTATAGTTAAGGATCGAACCCAAAGGACAACATTTTTAAGAATCCTTGTTGGTTTAATCTAGTTCGAGTTAAGACTAGTATTTAGAATGATTGGTTGATTTGAGGTTAATTAAACTAATTGCAAGAAAGTAAAAGCTGAAATAAAGTTGAATTTAGATCAATGATATGGAATCGCTGGGATGGTATCGGGTTTCACCACTTCTACACACGCAAACATATTCAATCGCAAACAATCTAGGAAAGATATAACAATCCAAATAGAGCTACTGCAAGACCCCCCATACGGGCGTTAGGTTCGCATAAGCATCACCTTAGGCATCAGATGTCTCGTCACCATCTGGATCACTTACTTACGACTCCGAAGATACAGAAATCCAACGAAGGTTGTGGGCCCCCTGTATAAGCCTTAGGCACACAGAAGCATCACCGAAGGCTAGATGGCTCATCCCCTCATGGATCATGCACTTACTACCTCGAAAAAATCCCATTCTATTTCTAGTTTGGGAGTCAACTGCATTAATTGATAAGCAAGAAGGTGATAGATCTACAAACTAACATCGACGATGAACAAGATGATACAAAATCCAACTAAGGTTGTGGTCCTCGTTGAGGAATGTTTAGACCACAGAAGCATCACCATAGGCTAGATGTCTCGTCCCCTCACAGATCATACACTTGCGACCTCAAGGAATCCTATCAGAAATTCTCGTCAAGGATTCGAACTTGTAAACCACCATTCCATCCCATATATAGAAGATTTTGCAATAAAGGAAAGAACAAGATGAAAGAAATTAGATAATCAACTACAAACGTACCAACTAACAACGAAATAGAAAGTTATACACATTGCCATGGAATGCTTAACAAAAGAACATGCTTCCATGGGCAGAGGGGCTAGTCTTCACACCCCAGTGAAAAGGTACTACTCACTCATGATGCGAGAAACAAGAAGAATAAGAAAGAGAGAAAAATACGCCATGAACTCGGTGTACAAGGTAGTCGCAACTCGGTGAAGAAGATACATACTTCTACATCGTGTCGCAGCAGATCTGGACGTGAACGGGAGATGCCAAGACAGACCGGACAGTCTCCCTCACTCCGTCTTCCTTCTCTCCTCAGCCTCCTTGGTTGCAGCACGGGCAGTAGGTGGAATGAAACTGGCGTGGACGGCACTGGATCTGGATCAGACCTGTGTACAGGCAGCCTATCGGTGTCCCAGAACCGATGCCTCCAAAGGGGACCCTACTGGTACTATTTATAGGAACAAGTTTGGCCTTCACGTTTTTGGTGTGTTTCTAGTCCAAACGGTTTGGGGGATATTTTTGCTCAAATGGTCTTGTAAAATCTGATCAAACGGTCTTGGTGCTTAAACGGTCTGGGGACTTTTGCCCAAATAGTCTTGAGAAATAGAGTAGCAAACAGTTTTCAGGCAGCATTATCAAACGGTCTTCACATTTTCCAAACGGTCTTAGTTTTCATTCAGTTTGCTTCTTGGTTATTTCAAACGGTCTGTGTGAAGTGCTCTTTCCGTCCCTATGCAAAGTAGCAAACGGTTTGACCAAATGGTCAACTCTTATCAAACGGTCTTCACATGCTGGAAGGCAAACGGTCTGTAAACCGTTTAAAAATCAAATGATATTTAGCTCATCCCAACTAAATCAGTTAGTGATATCTTCCTCAAATGATCTTGAGGTTCCAGCCATTCGGTCTTGTGCTCCATTCGATCTTTACGCAACTAGCAAGAGGCCAAACGGTCTTGGCTACTTGTTCGATTTGCAGCTGAGATCTCCATTCAGTTTGCGGTTGTGCTTCCATGCAATCGGTTTGTAGCTGAGTGCCATGACAGGGGCTGTTGCTGAGCGGAGGCAGAGATGCTATGGATCAGGTTGCTGGCGGTTGTAATGGGAAGAAGAAGAATGGATAGTGGATTTGCAGGTTGCTGGAGGTAGGAGACGACGTGCCACGACCGTGTTGAGACACCACAGTCCTGGTGAGGCTACTGCCGCACAGTCGTGCTGCCTCGCACGGTCATGGCGGGTGAAGATTTAGGTGTTGAGGATGGTCCACCACGGCTGTGGCCTGACCACACAGTCATGGTGAAGATAAAAGAACACGGCCGTGGTGGTTCAAAATGGTTGTGGCAAGGATTCTGGTTTAGGGTTTTGAATTCATGCACTGCTCGATCCCTCACGGCTGGGTTAAGCCTCCAATCAGTCTCTGCTGGTCTATTAGTCTTAAGATCGAATGGACTCAAATGGTCTTGAGACTGAATGGGCTCAAACGGTCTTGAGACCGAATGGGGTCAAACGGTCTTGAGGCTATTTGAGCTCAACTGGTCTTGAGACCGTATGGGATAAGACTGAATGGATGAAATCACTTGGTTAGATCTATTGGTCAGAACCAAGGGTGAGTGAAGGTGGGCCCCAGCTGATTGTTCAACTTTATCAAGACCTACATTAAATAAACATAAATTCCGTTAAAACATTGATAATCGAATCAATTAATTAATTTTGCATATTATGATACATTTTGATATTTAATGAGTGAAATTTGATGTGTTGAGTCCAAATGAGCCCAAGATGGTAATTGAATTTCATGATGAATATACATTCATCAAAATACCCCGAACTTAAACATTGCTCGTCCTCGAGTAACACAAAATCTGAAACAGTCACCAAATGAATACTTTCAATTTGTGTGATTGCCTCCTCATCTCATCACGATTGTTTTCTTTTTTCTCAGTATGACTCTGTATCTCAAACCTCCTGAGACCACTAAACGCATCTTACCATATGTTCGTTCCTGTGTTCATTTTCCAAAATCACTTCCTCCTCACTTTTTCCAACAACAAGCATGTCAAAGAGTTTTGTAAGATTCCAGAGACACCCACAGAACAACAAGTGTGCATTTAATTTGACACTGGTGTTTTTTCAGGATAGGGTAGGCAATCATTGTGTCATTAGGTAGAAAAGGGAGTGAAAGGTGGTATGGAAGGAAGAAGTAAATCTCTCCTCTATTCGACTTGAGATTTTTATTTTATGATGTGCAATTTCATTTATTGCATTTTTTTGTGTGAATCTCTCCTCTATTCGACTCGAGATTGCATTTCTTTTTGTGTGCACTTTGGCATCTTTTTGTTTGCAAATCTCTCCTCTATTTGACTAGAGATTGCATTTTTGGTGGTACGCCCCTATAAATTTTTGAGGGGTATGGAAGAAGCGGATATATAGAGGGAAGTGGCATGCACCCTGAACTTAGGGTTTTGCACTATTTTGGCTATTTTTGTTTCTTTTTGATGGATGGAGGGGTATGAAGATGATGGAAGAAGTGTAGAAGAGAGTTCAGATCAGAATGCAACTCAATTTACAATTATGTGCACCAGGTCATTCTCTTTATCGTACTCTGCTCAAATAATGGCTTGATGAGGATCCAGTGGGGATTCCATGTTATTGTTCCACTACTCAGTTAGGAAGCATGACGTGTTTCATCCCTATTAGTTTGACAGACACTTGTCATATTTGCATAAGTATCATGATGTTAGGAGTCATAAGCTTCACAAAATAATTTCAGTCAAAAGGCTAGTTTCAAAAAGTGGTCCTTTTGAGGATTTACTTCGAATAAGGAGGATATAATGATTCAAAATACATAACAGGTTAGTTAGTGACTTTTAATGAAACCAGAAAGTGTCAAAAATTCATCAAGTATCTGTTCAAATTCTTTGAAAGCTTTAAAACTTTAAAATTTTGAAAATTTATTTGAAAATTTTGGTCAAACATGCGACAATGAAAATCTAAGACTGAATTAGATGGGTGAAGGTGGAAAGTAAGATACGTACCACCCACCCTCCACCTCAAACTTAGAAATTTGCTCGTCCTGAGCAAACTCTAAATCTGAGATGGAGGGGAAATTTCATGTTGTTTGGACCACTAGATGTGGTTACATTCCAGACATCGCGCATCCTCCATCTAAAAATCTAGAAAAGCAAGATCAATCAGAACTCAAGATAGCATCTCGCGATGTGAATTTTATTTGGTGCCAAATTATCTCAAATGTGAAAACAAAATTAAGGAAAAATTTCTAGTTCAAAATTAAAACTAAATTCGAATTTATTTATCGGGTTGCCTCCCGACAAGCGCTTTTGTTTTACGTCGATGGCTCGACGTGATTCCTTCAACTTCTACGGTGAATATGTTGGATTGGAGAGATCCCGCATCATTTTAGAGCTTGTATCAGCATAGGTGAAATATCTCTTCAATCGTTGACCATTTTCCACAAATTCACGCATCTTGTCATTCCATAAAGAGAAAGCACCATGTGGGTAGATGCTCTTCACAATTTAAGGCCCAGACCAGTGTGAGCAGAGTTTTCCTAGAAATAACTTCAACCTTGAGTTGAATAGCAGAACTTGGTCTCCCACTTGTATGTCTTTTCTTTTCAGATGTCCATCTTGCCAAAGTTTTGTGCGTTCTTTGTAGATTTGTGCATTCTCATAAGTTGTCATCCTGAGTTCATCCAGCTCTTGGAGTTGCAGAATCTTGGCTTGGCCTGCTTCTTTCATATCAAAGTTTAGTTGTTTAATTCCCCACCATGCCTTGGGTTCCAGTTTGACTGGTAGGTGGCAAGCCTTTCCATATATTAATCAAAAAGGTGTAGTCCTGAGGGGAGTTTTATAAGCAGTTCGATAGGCCCATAATGCGTCATTGATTTTCACTGTCAAATCTTTCCGATTGCGACCTACTATCTTTTCTAAGATACTCTTGAGTTGATGATTAGAAACCTCCACCTTTCCACTTGTCAGTGGATGGTAAGGTGAGGCTACCTTGTGAGTAACACCATACTTTCTTAGCAATGCTTCAAAGCTTCTTTCAAGAAAATGGGAACCTTCGTCAGATATCACCGTGCGTGGGACACCAAAACGGGGAAAAATAATATCCTTGAATAATTTGATGATTGGTTTGGAATCACTAGTGATGTTTGGTATGGCTTCAACCCATTTTGAGATGTAGTCCACCTCCACTAGGATGTATGAAAATCCATAAGAAGATGGGAATGGACCCATGTATTCCACCCCCCAAACATTGAATATCTCTACTTCTTTCCATAGATTCAGCGGCATCTCATCTCTCTTTGTTATATTGCCTGATCTTTGACATTTGTCACGTGATAGGACAAAGTCGTAGGAATCTTTGGATATGGTTGGCCAGAAGAATCCACATTGCAAAACCTTCAAGGTAGTCTTTTTAGAGCTCATATGTCCTCCCACTGGTCTTGAGTGACATTGTTCCAAAATAAGTTGAGTTTCTTCTTCGGCGATACATCGTCTATACAGACCATCAGCACATAGTTTGAAAAAGTACGGATCATCCCAGTAGTACCATTTCACATCATGCATAAATTTCTTCAGTGTATTTCCGGTGCATTGAGGATGAATAACCCCAGCAGCGAGGTAGTTCACAAAATCCGAGTACCACGGTATAACTTCTGAGACCTTCATTAGTTGATCATCCGGAAGGGAATCATTAATCAAAATCTTCTCGGTATCCAGAGTGTGGATGTGACTGAGGTGATCTGCTAACACATTTTTTGTACCCTTTTTATCTCTTATCTCTAAATCAAATTCTTTCAATAGGAGAATCCATCTAATTAACATGGGTTTTGCATCTTTCTTTGCCAGAAGGTATTGAATGGCAGTGTGGTCTCTGTAGACAATGACCTTCGAATCGATTAGGTAGGATCTAAACTTGTCAAAGGCATACACGACTGCTAGAAGTTCTTTCTCAGTAGTTGTATAATTCCTCTGGCCTTCATCGAGAGTTTTCGATGCATAATAGATCACATAATGTTTCTTCTCTATACATTGCCCTAAAATAGCGCCAACAACATAGTCACTGGCATCACACATAATATCAAAAGGGTGGTCTCAGTCACGAGATCTACTGATGGGTTTTTTTGTGAGAGCCTTCTTTAGTGTGTTGGATCTTTTGACACATTCTTCATCAAAATTGAATTCAGCAACTTTTAGTAACAAATTCATCATTGGCTTGGTTATCTTTGAAAAGTCCTTTATGAATCTTCTGTAAAATCTTGTATGACCTAGGAAAGCACGAACTTCTTTTTCATTTGTTGGAATGGCCAGTTTAGAAATTACTTCAAACTTGGATTTATCTACTTCATTTCCTCTATTGCTGACCCTATGGCCGAGGATAATGCCTTCCTTTACCATAAAATGGCACTTTTATCAATTCAGCACAAGATGTGCTTCTTCACATCATTTGAGGACCATGGAGAGGTGCTTTAGACATGAATCGAATGAATCTCTGTATATAGAAAAATTGTCCATGAAAACTTCCATAATGGTTTCGGTGAGACCGGTAAATATGGCAGCCATGCAACGTTGGAAAGTTGTAGGTGCATTGCAGAGGCCAAACGACATTCTTTTAAATGTGTATGTTCTGAATGGGCAAGTAAAAGTAGTTTTCTCTTGGTCATCTGGATGTATGGGTATTTGATAGAATCCAGAGTAACCGTCAAGATAACAGAAATATTCTTGGTGAGCCAACCTTTCTAAGACTTGATCAAGGAAAGGCATTGGAAAATGATCTTTTTGAGTTGCCTTGTTCAATTTTCTACAATCTATGCACATCCTCCACCCTATTACTATTCAAGTGGGGATGAGTTCATTGTTTTCATTTCGTATAACAGCTGTTCCACCTTTCTTCGGGACTACATGCACTGGGCTTACCCATGGTGAATCTGATATTGTGTAGATTATTCCAGCTGTGAGCAGTTTGATGACCTCACGATGGACTACTTCCTTCATATTTGGATTCAATTTCCATTGATGCTCAATAGTTGGCCTGTGATCTTCCATCATAGGGATATTATGCAAACACATCGCTTGACTAACCCCAGTTAGGTCATTCATTTTGTAGACAATCGCTTTCTTCCTTTCCTTCAATTCTTTCAGGAGTTTATCTTCTTGTTCGGTTGTAAGATCAAAATTTATTATTACTGGACAAACCTTGAGATCATCCAAAAACACATACTTCAGTCCCTCAGGCAGGGACTTCATTTCGGGGGCCTCTGGTTTTTCACATGTTTCTTCAGTAGCTTCCATAGCCTTGAGTCCTTCAAACGTAGCTTCGGGATCTTCTTTGGTAGTGTCAAGGTCAAGAACACACTCTTTAACTCGTTCACTGATGGAATTATCAATAGAGGGTTTTGTTAGAGTCACTTCCAAAGGATCGTCTTGTTCATATCCCCCTTGTGTGAGGAGTGATATTTGTTCAATGCAGTCAATCAGATAAACTTCTTCTTGCATACTTGGTCTTCTCATGCTTTCAAAAACCTTGAATTCGAGAGTTTCTTTACCAAATCTAAGAAGCAAAGTTCCTGCTTCAACGTCAATAAGAACTCTTGTAGTGGCGAGGAACGGATGCCCAAAGATGAGAGGATATCCGGCGTCCTCTTTTATATCCATGATGATAAAGTCACACGGAACATAAGAATCTTTCCCTACCTTGATAGGTACATCCTCAATAATTCCTAATGGGCATTTTATCGAATTGTCTGTGAGTTGTATGGGCATGCCAGTTGGAAGAAGTTCAGTAAACCCTAGACTTTTGCAAAGGCTGAGTGGCATGATGGATTTGCTATCACCAAGATCTGCTAGTCCTTTCTTGCATGAAGAATCGCTAATATGATAGGAAATCCCAAAAGATCCTGGATCTTTCTATTTCTTTGGCATCTTACTCTAGATGATATCAGAAGTGGTTTTAGCTAACTTGACTGTCTCATATTCTTCAGTTATATATTTCCTAGTGAGGAGTAACTTTAAGTACTTTGTCCAGGCTGGTATCTCAGCCAGCGCATCCAAAAAGGGTATATCAACATGACATTTCTTCATAGCTTCTTTAAACTTATTGAACTGAGTATCCAGCTGTGTTTGCCTTAAATGAGCAGGGAACAGTATACGAGGCTTGTATATAGGAATATCAGGTTCTGGTGTTTCAGTTTCTTCATCAATAGGTTTCTCAAGACTTTCCTTATCTGTCTTATCAGCAATTGCTGGTTCTTCTGGTTGAGATTCCAGTGTTGTTGAGTCTTGAATGATCACAGGCTCATCCTCATTAATAACAACCACATGTGTCTTGACAGGAGGATCAGAATAGTCTTTTCTCGACCTGGTGGTGACAGCCTTCAATTGTTCAGGATGCTTAGGATTATTCTCGGGTTGGCCAGCAAAGGCCCCAGCAGGCGGCTTCATGCTAGCTGCAAGTTGAGCTAGTTGAGATTCAATAGCCTTCTGCTAAGCTTGTTGGTTAGCTATCATAGTTTCCTGAGTTTGTAACATCTTTTCAATGGATGTTAACTTGTCCTCAAAAGAGACAGGTTCTGCTTGTTGTCCTTGTTGTTGATTAAGATTCTGGTACTGAGAGTTGTTTTGATAATTATTGTAGTTCCTATTCTGAAAGTTCCCCTTGAAATTTCCTTGATTCCCAAAATTCTTTTGTTGATTATACTAGAATCCTGGTGGGCCTCTTGGTTGATTGTTTGAACCAAATTGATGTGATTTTACTGCTCCAGAGGGGTTTCCATATTGAAAACCTGGATGATTCCTATTCTGATTCGGATTGTAATAACTTTGACCAGGGATGGCATTAACAACGTTAAGATTTTCCATTTGGCCATTATCTCCTTGGCCACATACGTTGCTCAGAACAACATCGTAAAGAACATTGCATGATAAGGTGGAATGATCAGTCCCTTTACACACTTCACAGAATAGGGAAGCGGACTTGACTTGTTATTGGTGGTCGAGTGGGTGAACGTCCTCTTCCAATGGCAGCAAGAGATGATTCAATATGGTCTTGCTTGGCAACTAAGAGTTTTAAGGTTTTAGCAATAGATTTGTACTCAGGAGTAGCTTCGGCCATAGCTACTTTCAAAACTCCTTTACCTATAGAGCTACCCCAATTGGCTTGATTTTCTGCTCCCAGGGTGACGACTCTCCATGCGCTGTCATAACTTTGACGCATGAAGTTTCCTCCAGATGAGGAATCTAGGAATCTCTTAATATCATCATCCACACCCCTATAGAAAATCTTGATGAGTTGATTTTTGGGAATTACGTGGTGTGGACACTTGCGTAGAAGCTCTTTGTATCTATCCCAAGCTTTAACAAGGGTTTCTCCAGGAACTTGAGTGAAATTTGTTATCTGCCCTCTGATTTCATAGGTAAGAGATGGAGGGTAGAATTTTTCTAGAAACACATTTTGGAGTTGTTCCCAAGTGGTGATGGGTATTTCACTTTGCAGCAAAGTGTACCAACTTATAGCTCTATCAGCAAGGGAATACTTGAAGAGATGGAGTCAAATGGCATCATCAGACACTCCATTTTTCTTTGTCATGGCACATAGATCAAAAAAACTCAGAAGATGTTCCTGACTATCCTCTCCTTGTTTGCCATAGAATGGGCTGTTTTGAAGCAATGTGATCCAATGTGACCTAATCTCAAAATTGGCAGCATTAATGGGAGGAGGTTGTACTAGATGATGAACATTTGCAGCTTTCAGGATTGAGAATTCTCTAAGATCTTTTTGTAGTTCAGCTGCTTGTGCTGCTGCCTGTGCTGCTTGAATTTCTTCTTGAACCGCAACTCTAGCTTCTTGCATGAATCTTTCTCTCTATGCATTAAGGGCTTGAGCTACCCTTCAAGCTATCTCCACCTCTTGAGCCATTCTTGCTTGGTTCTCTCTGTTTTGTCAGTGGAAGGTTCTGTCAATCTCTGCATCAAAGCTGGTGGTGAGTCTGGGACTGTTCAAATGGTGCATACACTAATCCTTTTGAAGTACCTGAAAATAGAAAGATTTCAAAAGTGAGAACCACAGAGTAGAGTCAAATTCAAGTAGATGATTGATTGTATCAAAAGAAAATTAAAATCCTAGATTAGCCTCAAAAGAACTAGATTTGACTAACTAATTTTGTTGTCCCCGGCAACGGCGCCAGAATTTGACGTGGGATTTTATCGCACTAACAAACTTACTCGGGGTTGAAATCCCCGAGCTTTTACCAAAACCAAAGTGCAATAATACCACCTGCAAGCAAACAAGTCTTATCACAGTGTAGTTAAGGATCGAACCCAAAGGACAACATTTTTAAGAATCCTTGTTGGTTTAATCTAGTTCGAGTTAAGACTAATATTTAGAACGATTGGTTGATTTGAGGTTAATTAAACTAATTGCAAGAAAGTAGAAGTTGAAATAAAGTTGGATTTAGATCAATGATATGGAATCACTGGGATGGTATTGGGTTTCACCACCGCTACACATGCAAACATATTCAATCGCAAAAAATCTAGGCAAGATATAACAATCCAAATAGAGCTACTACAAGACCCCCCATATGAGTGTTAGGTTCGTGTAAGCATCACATTAGGCATCATATGTCTCATCATCATCCGAATCACTTACGGCTCCAAAGATACAGAAATCCAACAAAGATTGTGGGCCCTCTGTACAGGCGTTAGGCACACAGAAGCATCACTGAAGGCTAGATGGCTCGTCCCCTTGCGGATCATGCACTTACTACCTTGAAGAAATCCCATTCTATTTCTAGTTTGGGAGTCAACCACATTAATTTATAAGCAAGCGGGTGATAGATCTACAAACTAACATCGACAATAAACAAGACGATACAAAATCCAACTAAGGTTGTGGTCCTCCCTGAGGGATGTTTAGACCACAAAAGTGTCATTGTAGGCTAGATGTCTCGTCCCCTCACGGATCATACTTTTGTGACCTCAAGGAATCCTATCAGAAGTTGTCATCAAGGAGTCAAACTTGTAAACCACCATTCCATTCCATATATAGAAGATTTCTCAATAAAGGAAAGAACAAGATGAAAGAAAGTAGATAATCAACTACAAACGTACCAAATAATAATGAAATGGAAAGTTATACACATTGCCATGGAATGCTTAACAAAAGAACATGCTTGCATGGGCAGCGGGGCTAGTCCCCGCACCCCAGCAAAAGGGTATTACTCACTCATGATGCAAGAAACAAGAAGAATAAGAAAGTGAGAGAAATCTGCCATGAACTCAGTGTAGAAGGTAGTTGTAGCTCGGTGAAGAAGATATGGCCTTCTACGTCGTGTCGGACCACATCTGGACATGAACGGGAGATGCCAAGACAGATTGGACAGTCTCCCTCGCTCCGTCTTCCTTCACTCCTCAGCCTCCTTGGTTGCAGCATGGGAAGTAGGTGGAATGAAACTGGCGTGGATGGCACTGGATCTGGATCAGACCTGTGTACAGGCATCCTATCGGCGTCCCAAAACCGATGCCTCCAAAGGGACCCTACTGGTCCTATTTATAGGCACAGGACTGGCGTTCACATTTTTGGTGTGTTTCCAACCAAATGGTTTGGGGGATATTGTTTCTCAAATAGACTTGTAAAATCCGATCAAACGGTCTTGGTGCTTAAACGGTCTAGGGAATTTTTCCCAAACGGTCTTGAGAAATAGAGGTGCAAACGGTCTTCACATTTGCCAAACGGTTTGTAAACCGTTAATAACTAAACGGTCTTGGTGTTCATTCGGTTTGATTCTTGGTTATTTCAAACGGTCTGCGTGCAAGTGCTCATTCCGTCCCTATGCAAAGCACCAAACAGTTTGAGAAAATGGTCAACTCTTATCAAACGGTCTTCACATGCTGGCAGGCAAATGGTCTATAAACTATTTAAAAATCAAATGATCTTTAGCTCATCCAAACTCAATTGGTCAGTGATATCTTCCTCAAATGGTTTCGAGGTGCCAGCCATTCGGTTTTGTGCTCCATTCGATCTTCACGCAGCTAGAAAGAGGCCAAACGGTCTTGGATGCTTGTTCGATTTGCGGCTGAGATCTCCATTCGATTTGCGGTTGTCCTTCCATGCAATCAGTTTGTAGCTGAGTGCCATGAAAGGGGCTGTTGCTGGGCAGAGGAAGAGATGCTATGGAGCAGGTTGCTAGTGGTTGTAATGGGAAGAAGAAGAAGGGAGGGCAGATTTGTAGGTTGCTGGAGGTAGAAGACGGTGCACCATGACCATGTTGAGACACCACGGTCGTGGTGAGGCTGCTGCCGCACGGCCATGCTGCCTCGCACGGTCATGACGGGTTAAGATTTAGGTGTTGAGGATGGTCCACCACGGTCGTGGGCTAACCACACGGTCGTGGCGAAGACAGTAGAACACAGTCGTGGTGGTTCAAAATGGTCGTGGCAAGGATTCTGGTTCAGGGTTTTGAATTCATGCACTGCTCGATCCCTCACGGTTGGGTTAAGCCTCCAATCGGTCTTTGTTGGTCTATCGGTCTTGAGAATGAATGGGCTCAAATGATCTTGAGACTGAATGGGCTCAAATGATCTTGAGACTGAATGGGCTCAAATGGTCTTGAGACCGAATGGGCTCAAACGGTCTTGAGACCGAATGGGGTCAAACGGTCTTGAGACTGTTTGAGCTCAACTGGTCTTGAGACCGTATGGGCTAAGACCGAATGGATGAAATCACTTTGTTAGATCTATTGGTCAGAACCAAGGGTGAGTGAAGGTGGGCCCTAGATGATTGTTCAACTTTATCAAGACCTACATTAAATTAACATAAATTCAGTTAAAACCTTGATAATCAAATCAATTAAATAATTTTGCACATTATGATACATGTTGATATTTAATGAGTGAAATTTGATGTGTTGAGTCCAAATGAGCCCAAGATGGTAATTGAATTTCATGATGACTATACATTCATCACATACATGTATTTGTTGGCCTAGAAACCCATCCAAGATTTACTCATTAGGAGTAAATCTTGGATAGTCCCTGGTTTGGGACTGTTCTTGAACACCCAATCTCATTTAGGATGTAAGTGTATAATGTGTATTGGGTTTTCAAGAAAATTTCGACAGCATTTCCCTGTTGTTCTCCAAGTACACCTGGTTTGGGACTGTTCTTGAACACCTAATCTCACTTAGGATGTAAGTGTATAATGTGTATTGGGATTTCAAGAAAATTTCAGTAGCATTTCCCCGTTTGTTCTCTAAGTACGTATGTACTTGGAGAACAATGGGGAAATGTTGCCAAAATTTTCTTGAAAACCTAATACACATTATACACTTACTAGTGAGATTAGGTGTTCAATAATGGGATAGGTGGTACACATTTATTATATATAAGAATGACAGCACATGTATTTGTTGGCCTAGAAACCCATCCAAGATTTACTCAATAGGAGTAAATCTTGGATAGTCCCCAGTTTGGGACTGTTCTTGAACACCTAATCTCACTTAGGATGCTTTAACCATTAATTATATATAAGACCTTTAAAACCTAAAGTTTTAACCATGCTTAAACTCCAATATGCTAACCCTAGACCCTAATCTTGTTGTAATATATACTTGTTTTCTCTTTGATCATAAAATGGATAGATCATGGATATGTCCATTCGCAATCACTGCACCCCAGAGTTTATTTCTAGTTTTGATCAGTTTATTAGATTTGTCGAGCAACATAGGAAACAACCTGGAGATAGGTTCTACTATCCATGTAGGCATTGTGGTAACAACTTGAAAGTCAGCACTAGTGACGAAATCAAAAGTCATGTCATGTGCAATGGGATTGTACAAGGCTATACAGAATGGCACTGGCATGGAGAGATTTCAAACTCGAAACCAGTGGATGTCGATAGCAGTGCTTGTGTGGAAGAAGTTATTGCCTCGGATGATGTAGATGTGAATGAACCAGTTCCAGTAAACATCGTTGATGCGATGCTAGATAGTTGTGGGGTAGAGCACACCGAAACTGATCCACCTCCCATGTTTAGAAACATTGTGCATGATGCTGAGATACCGTTATACACCATTTGTACTAAGTTTATGAAGCTTAGCACTGTGTTGAGATTGTATAAGCTGAAAGATAACAATAGATGGAGTGACAAAAGCTTCACATCATTGTTGTCTTTGTTGAAAGAAATGCTTCCTGAAGGAAATGAGCTGCCAATCTCAACATACCAGGTAAAGAAATTGCTGTGCCCAATGGGAATGGAGGCCAATAAGATACATGCATGCCCAAATGATTATGTATTATATCAAAAGGACTATGTGGATTTGAAAGATTGTCCAAAATGTGGTGCGTCACGGTATAAATTGATGACTTCGGGGCAGTCCAAAACTGGTTCTCCTACCAAGGTGATGTGGTATCTACCTATAATATCATGGTTTCAACGCTTGTTTGCCAATATGATAGATGCGAAGAATTTGAGGTGGCATGCAGATGTTAAGAAAAAGAATGATGGAATCCTATGAAATGCGTCTGATTCCCCATAGTGGAAGAAGATTGATCTATTGTACCCTAAATTTGGTGAAGAAGTCAGGAATATAAGACTTGGGCTTTGTATAGATGGGATGAATCCATACGGGACATTGAGCAGCCAACATAGAACTTGGCCAGTAATGCTTGTTATTTACAATCTTCCTCCCTGGTTGTGTATGAAAAATAAGTACGTTATGATGTCATTGTTGATATCGGGTCCTAAACAACCTGGAAATGATATTGATGTTTATCTTGAACCTCTGATTAATGACTTAAAGAAACTCTGGGGTGAAGGTGTGATGACCTATGATGCTTCACGAAGAGAGACATTTTTTTTGCATGCTATATTGTTTTGCACTATTAATGACTTTCCAGCATATGGGAATTTGTCTGGATATAGTGTCAAAGGAGCTAAAGTGTGTCCTATATGTGAAGAGAACACTTATTCAACAAGACTAAAACATGGCGGCAAGACTGTATATCTTGTTCATCAAAGGTTTCTTCCAAAATTCCATCCGTATCATAGGAAGCGTAAAGCATTCAATGGATGGAATGAGGAACGGAGTGCACCAAAACCTATACCAGGGGAGCTTGTTTATGAAAGAGTAAAAGACGTTGTCAATGAATTTGGTAAGAGATCACAATGTACTATGTCCACACGGAGTGACAAATCTTTATTCAAGAAGAATTCAATATTTTGGGATCTTCCTTATTGGAGTTCTTTGACAGTCAGGCATTGTATCGATGTCATGCACGTTGAGAAAAATGTCTATGATAGCGTCATTGGTACTCTGTTGAATATACCAGGTAAGACTAAAGATGGGATAAAATCCAGACTGGACCTACGTGAAATGGGAATAAGGTCAGAATTAATAGAATTATGTGAAATGGGAAATCAGAGAACATACTTACCTCCCACTTGTTACACGTTGTCTAGAAAGGAGAAGAAAGATTTTTGTGAATGCTTGGTAAATATTAAGGTGCCACAGGGTTACTCATCCAACATCCATAGATTGGTATCAATGAAAGATCTAAAGTTGATAGGTCTTAAATCTCATGATTGTCACGCTCTAATGCAACAAATATTGTCTGTGGCAATTCAATCTATATTGCCAAAGCATGTAAGGTTTGAAATCACTAGACTTTGTTTCTTTTTCAATAGTTTGTGCAGCAAAGTTATTGACCCTGATACTCTCGATACTTTGCAAAGAGAAGTGGTTGTTACCCTATGTCAGCTTGATATGTATTTCCCTCCTTCATTCTTTGATATCTTGGTACATCTTGGTGTCCACTTGAATAGGGAAGTGAAAATGTTGGGACCAGTTTTCTTGCATTGGATGTATCTCTTTGAACAATACATGAGCATTTTTAAAAGTGATGTTAGAAACCATTATTGGCCTGAAGGGAGTATTATTGAGGGTTATGTGGCGAGAGAGGTTATGGATTTTTGCAATGACTTTCTGAGTGGTAATGACACTCCTGGTAATGACAAGAATATTGAAGAGCAATTTGGAAAAGGAATTTTGGGATCACGGGTGAAAGTAATCAGCCGTGAGCAGTTGGAATAAGGTCACTTGTATATTTTACACAACATGGATGAAGTGAGTGTTTATATCGAGGAACATACCAATTTCATCAAGAGACAATATCCTCGAGCCAATTCAATGTGGCTTGCTAGATTGCATAACAAGACATTTATTAAGTGGTTTGAAGATAAAGTCTTACTTCAACTATCTCAAACACCAGATGATATTACTGAAACTAACAAATGCCTAACCTTTAAACCAAAATTGAATGTTATGTCTTATGAAGGGTATGACATTAATGGATTCACATATTACACAAAGTGCCAATATGATAAGAGTGTTGTCCAAAACAGTGGGGTCACCCTTCAAGCGTCGACTATGTTCTTTGCAAGTGCAAAGGATAAGAGTCCACCTGAAGCTAAAATGTCATATTATGGTGTCATTGAAGACATATGGGAGTTTGACTACATAGATTTCAGAATTCCACTCTTCAAATGTAATTGGGTTGATAACACCAAAGGAGTTATAGTGGATGAATTGGGTTTCACTTTAGTGAACTTTAAAAAGATTGGCGAGAAGGGTGAACCATTCATATTGGCATTACAGGAAAAACAAGTATTTTATATCGATGATCTTGCAATTGATAAATGGTCAATTGTTCTTCATGGTAAAACATAGTTCATTGAAGATCCTATAGATGAAGAAGAGTATTATGATAAGTATGATGACTCCAGTCCATTCTCAGTTGGGTTGCCAACACCACAAAATATTGAAGCTAATGATGACTTGTATGTGCACGGAGATAACAATGAAGGATTGTTAATTGATAAATGATCGCAATATTAGAGGCATGCATGTTTATATTTTTTTTATATGTTTCATTTCTATATGTGAACTATACAATGTTTCATTTTTCAATGTTTCATTATCTTCTAGTTATGTAAAATGCTAAATGTTTGATTTTTTAATGAAATTTTCAAATGGCTAAGCATGGGCATGATGACCATGATGTCCATGATGAGCATGGTGAGGATACCAATGCACCGCCTCAAAATGTAAGTTTTAAAAATATATCATATATTTCTATCTATATGTCCATTTATAGTTATATCCTATAAGTTTGTTTATTTTGTCAAATTTTAGGTTGATGATGGACATGTACCCTATGAAGCACTTGAGGCACTTGATGAGCAGTACCAAAAAGTTGAAAAGAGAAGGGGCATCACTATGATGAAGAAGTTAACAGTGCTAAGGAGCAATGGACCCAAACTGGTTGTGGATTTTAATAATGCAGGAAATGCAATTGGAGTGAACCGCAATTCATTTGTTTCATATCTTGGGTATGTTACTCGTAGCCACTATGGTTGTAAGATAGATTCTTGGCATAAAGTTCCTAAGGGGAAGAAAGACTTAATATGGAATGATTTATGCGTGAGTTATTATTATTTGCAATTCTATTTTGTAGATTACTGATTTTTTGGATACTAGTTAATAGAAATTATATTTTGCAGATTATATTTGTGTTGGATGAAAAGATGCATCGTAAATGCATGATGCAATGTTGTGGGAGGGTCCTAAGGAACTATAGGACAAATCTCACCCAAGAATACATAAAAGATGGTGAGAAGAGGAAGAAGTCAGCCACTGAACAGTGGAACTTCCTAGACCCAGAAGAATGGGACGTGATTGTTGCTTCAAGAAACACTGATGAATTCAAGGTATTAGGTGTTACTCCGTATTTAATTAATATATGTTGTATTCACCTATTCAAGATTAACCTTTAGTGTTACTAACCAAATCAATGTGAATACTAACTAGGCTATCAGTGAGGCGCAAAGAGCAAGGCGTGCACTGAATGTGCATGACCACACAATGGGTCCAAAGGGCTATGCAGACGTTTGCCAAAGACTACAGGTTGAGTGTACTGCTCAGTCTACTACTACTCAGGAGTCCTCTACTATAGGTACTGCACCTCTGCCTCGCCATGATGTTTGGATAGTTGGGAGGAAAAATCAGAAGGGAGAAATAAAAAAGCCCACAAGTGCTGAGGCGGCTGCAAAAATGGTAAAATACAACTCTTAGAGCAATCGATCGAATATTGATTATGTGGTGTTTACTTACCAATTTCTATTGATGGTGATTAGCGGGAGCTACACGAGCTAAGGAAACAAGGCAAGTTCATCCCTGAGGGCACAAGGGATGAATTGATGGTTGTTCTGGGTAACCTAGAGCATCATGGATGTGTTAGGGGTGCAGGAGCTGGTGTGGGCATCAAAGTGTTCTTTGGGCTATCCCAGCGAAAACATGTCCCAAAAGCGGGAATTTCACAAGAAGAGGTAACCTATTATTTTTTTAGAATGTTACTATAAAAGGGAATTCAATAATCACAAGCTAACGTTTCTTTTATCCATGTAAAGGTAGATAAGATAGTCGATAGGAGAGTCGATGAAGTAGTTGATAAGAGAGTCAAGGAAGCAGTTGATAAGACACTCCATGAAGCAATGAGAAAGTGGCAGGCATCTCTGACTGCCACTCAGACAGTACCTATGGTGTCCCACTCTACTCTTACTGCAGTGGTTGGGAGTAATCATGTAGACCCACCACCTAGCACACCCACTATAAGTATTTTTATGGCATAGTAGCTAGTCTTTTCAAGATGATATGTATATATGTATATAACATTCCTTACATAAATTTGTAGGGGTTGAAGCCATGTTGTCTAAAAAGTAATGAATACGTCATTGCAGAGGCGTCGGCTTACCCATCCCTTCCAGGGGAAATTTTTCATAGGTCTCCATTACCAGATGGTTGGGTTCGTGTGAGCCCGCTACATATATTCACCAGTTAGATGGATCTTCCATTGCCATATGCCCACCCAGATTGTGAAACGCTTGGTGAGGTAGAAGGCGGAGTGATATTGTAGCCCAAAGTGGATGTCGTCTATACTAAAATTGTATGCTAAATTTACATTATGTTAAATTGTTAGTGTGTATATATGAGGTCAATTGATCTGAAATTATATATACAAGTTAAAACGAAGACACCTAGAGCATCTAGGCCTCTACCTCCACCTCCTACATTACCAAGTTGGGTTCCACAGGACCTACCTGCCCCGTTAGGTCCTAATTGTTGGGGTATGGCAGTATGGTTAAGCGAACATGATATAAATTTCCCTATAAATGTTTCTTTAGATGCAGATGTTGCAGGTCAATCATACGAAAACAAACTATTTATACAAGATATTTTGGAGTTGTTTCACTATGATTGGTTGAATACATCTATGGCAGAGCTATGGATAAGGTGAGATCTTGTTTATACATCCATATACCTTGTGTAGGATCCGATGATCTGGTTTCTTTTATATTAATGCATACATAATACATGTTTTGTAGCTACTTAGACAAGATATGTGCATATTTTTCATTTGAACATGTAGGAATGTTTATTCCATCTTTGATTAGTCTAGTAGCTAAAGACCCTTTGTCAGTTCAACAATACTGTTGTGATTCTTTTACAAATTTTAGTCAAAATAAGAAGATGGTGATAATAGCTCCATTCAATGTGGAGTAAGTTTACTTTGCTTATAATTTGGACTTAAGAAAATTACATTTTTATTGTGGATTTCGAGTTATTAATTTTTAACTTTTTTACCTCTAGGGGTACGTATTGGGAGTTACTAGTTATTTTCCTCGGGACGTTCACTGTCTATTATCTAGATCCTAAGGGAACTAAATTGAATCCAAAATATGGACATGCAATGAAAATGGCATTATTTTGGTGAAAATATTTCATTTTTATATATGTTAACATTTGTTATTACATTACTATTTAATTATGCAATTTATTGTGTTACACTAACATGTAGGGGTTTACATGAGTTCAAAAAGGCTGGAGAAAAGGTCCCCAAGAAAAAGAACTAGCCAATAATTTGGGAGAACGTGGAAGTAAGTTCCCGACTCCAATGTATATATTATTTATGTGAACTGTACTTAGTTGTATTTTTTTAATATTTTGTATGTTTCAATTTATAGTGTGCTACACAAGACAACGGCTGGGCATGTGCATACTATGTGATGCAATTTATGCACATGATTATCAAATATGCCGTAGTGGACATCGATACCATACATGAGGTATTATATATAGTCTCATTAGATAATATGAAATATATCAATCTTATTTATATATTATTAATTATATATATACATCATTCTCTTTGTAGGTGTTTAAAACTGACCCCACTACATGTAAGGCCTTATCAGATGTACATGCTTCCTATATGATGGAAGAATTAAATGATGTAAGAGAAGAATGGGAAAAGTCCATACAAGTAGTGGGGGTTTTAAAATATAATTGGGATGTTGATAGCGATAATGACTAAAGAATGATATTTTGTAAATGAATTTTTCTGAATTGTCATATGTGTGAATGTTTCTACATGTCTAAATGTTTCTACATGTGTCTGAATGTTTATATATGTGTGAATGTGAAAATGAATGGAACTGCAGGTTGCTATATGAATGTTTCTACATGTGTCTAAATGTTTATACATGTGTGAATGTGAAAATGAGTGGAACTGCAGGTTGCTACATGAATTTTCTACATGTGTCTGAATGTTTCTACATGTGTGAATGTGAAAATGAAAGGAATTGTAGGTTTCTACTTGAATGTTTCTACATGTGTTTGAATGTTTCTACATGTGTGAAAATTGAATGGAATTGTAGGTTGTTAAATGTGTGAAAATGAATCTTGTTAATTTTGTAGTTTGTGGCATGTTGTTGGCTGATATCAATGGATGTCATAAACCTATAGTTCAGTTCCAATGAACTACAGATTTCTACATCCTACGACCAACCACAGCAGGCCTGCAAACTGATAAGAAAAAAAAAATCAAAACATAGGCATCAGTTATTAGTCGAAAACTGACAACAAAGGCTTACAGCGTCGGTTAATAGAAAAAAACCGCCGCCTAATGTGGCCAGACAACACATCTGTGCTGGTCAGTACGTCTGTGGCGGCAGGTGATATGGCGTCGGTTATTACTAAGAAAATGACGTTGATGGTGTCCTAGATGGCGCCCTTTTGTAGCGCGAAGGGTTTGGGCGTCGATTTCCCTACTAATAATTGATGCCTATAGTGCCCCTATTGGTGCCCTTTTGTTGGTGTGAAGGGTTCTCGCATCGGTTTCCCCATTAATAATCGACGCCTATAGTACCCCTACTGGCACGTTTTGGGTGGCATGAAGGGTTCTGGCATAAGTTTTCAAACTGACGCCTAAGGGTTCACCTTTTAGTGTCGCCCACATATATGTCACTTTTTAACTATTGCCAAAGGCCTTAAATAACCGACACCAAAGGTCGGTTCTATAGTAGTGCTTGATCCAAAGGTTGTCATGCCTCGTTCTAAAACAAAAGTTGGGAATTAACATACATCGATTCGGAAAATAATCATGACATCATTGTTTATTCCTCTCACTTTAGGAAACCTTCAAAAAATCAAAACTCCTAAGCCATACCTCTTTTTAATCCCAAATTTTAAGAGAAACTTATTAATGAATTAATCTACTTGTGTTCCAAGTTTGGAGTCATATTTCAAAAGTATGTGCAAGTTATCACTTAATAAGGCATATTTTATTCATATTTTCTCTCTCTTTCTCTTCTATTTCCTTTATTTGGATTCCTTTTACCATTAGAAAGATGTGGATCCAAAATTGAATCCATGATGATCAATCATACAACTTTTTAGAGAATTCCACATAATTCTCATCATTATCTTAATTTCTTTTCCTTTTATGCATTATTTGATTTCTTTCTACTTTTCTTTCCTTTTATCACATTGGACTCACTAACTTAATAGGATCCACGAAATTGTTCATTTAAAGTAAATATTGCAAAAGAAACCCATTAATTCACATAAATCATATAGATTTTCATATATATACTTATTGGAAAAATTGCATTTACAACCATACAAGAAAAAACAAGGTTGTAACAATTCTCCAAGGACTTAATCACAAAGAAAAGGAGAGGGTACCATGTCGAGATAGCATAATTGGCCAAAATGTGGAGTGATTTTGTTCAAGTTGAACTACCCACAAAGAAGAAACATCCAGGGGCATTTAATATCCCCTTTTGTGTTGGAGACAATGTGGAAAGAAAGGGATTAGCCAACTTGGGAGCAAGCATTAGCCTTATACCCTTAACCCTATCTCAAAGGTTTGGATCAACGGATATGGTGAAAACTGGCGTGAGAATTGAGTTAGCCGACCACACCTTTATGAGACCAGTAGGAATAGTAGAGGATGTCCCAATTTGGGTTGGGAAATTCTTTATACCATGTGATATAGTTGTGATCGACACTGTGGAAGACCCGAAGTTCCCAATGATATTTGAGAAACCCATCCTTACCACAGGGAGTGCTCTGATAGACGTGCTGGAAGGGATAATTACTTTGTGTGATGGTAATAATCATATAGATTTCTACATGCAAGACAGCGTGAGAGGACCCTCTCTCTTTGAGTCAGCTTACTTCATGGATAGCTACAATCACTGTGAAGAAGTGCAATAGGATAAGGCAATTGTCAATCTGCTTATGCAAGCCTTGAACAAACTTGACCTCAGTCTGGAAGACCAAAAAGTGTTTGAGATTTTAGACTACCTGAATCAACCCGATGAGGGGAGTTTAGTGATGAGGAGGAAGTAACCTTCAAAACAGCAAGGTATGCATCCCTTAAGCAAACTCCTGAAGAGAAGGAAACATTGAAACTGAAGCCAGAGTTAAAGTCGTTGCCTGAAGGGTTGAAATATGAATTCCTCAATGAGGAGGAGAGGAATCATGTGATAGTTAATGCAAACCTGATAGATGAAATAAGAAAAATTGCTAAAGGAACTCATATTACATAGAAAATCTATAGGTTATTATGTTGAGGATATCAGAGGCCTTATTCCTACCTTATGTATGCACAAAATTAATCTTGAGGAAACAATTAAACCTCTAGATCATCTACAAAGAAAGTAAAATGCTCTGACTGGCAAAGGTCGTAGCATCTGTTCTCTCTCTAGGGATCGCTCTCCCTTCTCACTAAGAACTCCTCGGCGGCTGCCGCTAGGGGAGGGAGCGTAGACCCCTTGATGCCTTCCTCCCCCTGGCTCTTCAATTCTCGGTGTGGTTCATTCTGAGAGGAGGTGGCTCTGTGGCGTCCTTCTTCCTCTGGCCCTAAAACCATGGCGAGGTGTGGACTGAAGCTTGAGTGCATCTTTACAGAAAAGGGTGTCGGTGAGGTTGAATCATAGGAGCCTCCTTCGGCAAGCCTGGGTTGAAGGTTAGGCGTGATGCATCGTTTTGGTTAAGGGTCTATTGTGGTTCGGCGCTCGATCTAGTCGACTCCCTTCCGCTCAAGTGTGGCAGATGGAGAAGACCTTACCCATCTAGATCTGAGACCTTTGCAACTTCTCCATCAGTAGGTGTTCGAAGAGGTGGCTTCGCCCCTTCATCACTTGTGCCTTCTCTCCATCGGCTGGGGCAGTGATGACCCCCTAGATCCTGACCTTGACGTGGTTCTGCTGGTGTCTCATCATGGGGTTGTTTGGCATCCATGTTTGGCTCGCTTTGGCTCGCGTCGATGACTCTATGAGGATCTGCTTCTAGCTACTTCTTTGTGCGAGCCGACCTTTAGCTGATTTGGGCATCATGCCCTGGTGCTCTGGTCTACTGGCGGCGGTCCTCCGCCTTCCCTTAGTCGGAAGCCCGAAGGCTGATGGGAGACTAGGGCTCGCCGCTACACCTACGATTCTCCTCTCTGGTCTGGCCTGGTAGCTGCTCACCGTTGCGGCATGGTGCCCCCTTGCGGGTCTGCTGGGTCAATCTTTGTTGCCGCATCCTAGTGGTTCGGGTGTTGTCCTTCCTCACTGCAGTGATGAAGGGTTCCTGCTGGAGCCGTGGCCTGCTTGTGGTTTTTCTGGGTGTAGGCCAGGGGTCGATGGCAGGGTGGTTCTAGACATTTGTCTCGCGTGGTGTAGGGTGTTCAGGGTAGCTCGATCTCTCTTTCCTCTCCTGTCGATCCGGCAGATGGTCCTTGGACACTTTAGGGATCTCATTCCAAGCTCCCCCTGTTGTGTGTGGCTCTTCGTAGCCAAGAGTTTCGAACGCCCTCAAGGTGTTCGACGAGGGGTCTCTGTGCATACAAGGGTCTTATGTGGGGTTGGGTTCAGAGGGAGGCACTTGCTCTTCTTCTCCTCCTAATACTTGTTGTTGTTGCGTGAAGTTGAGCTTCACAGGGTTCTGGCATTCTATTGATTGTCGACTAATGAAGAGGGGTTGGACTCCTACTTGGACCCCACACATTCAGGAAATGATTCAAATGCCAGTGGTGGAACGGTAGATGTCTAGCTCAAGGACATTAATTGCTAGTTAGCTAATGGAAGGTCCTTGTTCTGATCTTGACTCCTCTGCTACAGCTGGGATAGAACACCTTCAAGGTGTTGGATGAAATGCATTCAAGTGCATCACGAGGGTTTGGGTTTAAGAGGGGGGTTGATCCCCTATTTCTTCTTCCTTTTCCCATGTTGTTGTTGCATGCAGGATATACCTTCAGGTATTTTCTGAAAGGGAAGATGTCTTTTTGGGGGTTTCGCCCAGTAAGAGATCTGGTCTTGAGTAGCTGAGAAGGTCAGAGACTTCATGGATAGCTTCAGGTAGGAATGCTAGTTTTTTCTCTATATCTTTTTGTTGTTACTAATTGTAGGTACGCTGAATGCATGTAATAGTCGCTTGTTATAGTCTTATTCTAGTAGGATTGTCTGGTCTTAGCTTCCTGTTAAATTAGTCTTCTTAGTCTTGTTTTTGATTAGTTTTCTTGAGTGTCCCCCTGCGTAGGGATTTTGACCCTTGTTAGAGCTTCTTAGCTCCTGTCGATGTAATGGGGTACCCAGTGCCCAAAGTTTTTGGTATTAATAGTAACACGCCTTTTGACCGACCAAAAAAAACAAAGGAAGTTAAATTAAATGCTAAAGGAAGTTTTGAGAAAAGAAATGATTAAGCCGTGGGATGCCAAAATCATATACCCTATAAGTGATAGCAATTGGGTAAGCCTTATTCATGTAGTACCAAAGAATGGTGGAATGACCATTGTAAGGGGAGAGGATGGAGATGAGGTAGATATGCGAACCATGACAAGTTGGTGTATGTGCATCAACTATCAAAAATTAAATGAGGCTACAAGAAAATATCATTTTCCTCTACCCTTTATTGATCAAGTCCTGGAAAGACTAGCACATCATGATTACTTCTATTTTCTAGATGGGTATTCAGGATTCCATCAAGTACAGATTCATCCTAATGATCAGGAAAAGACAACATCTACCTGCATTTATGTCATGTATGCTTTCATAAGAATGTCATTTGGGTTGTGTAACGCATCTGCATCCTTCCAACGCTGCATGATTTCCATGTTTTCTTATTTTCTAGAAGATATAGTAGAATTTTAAATGGAAGACTTCTCTGTGTATGGAACATACTTTGATAAGTGTCTAAAAAATCTCTCCCTAGTCTTGCAACACTGTGAGGAAAAACACCTAGTTCTAAAGTGGAAAAAATGTCATTTTAAGGTGTAAGACAACATCATCTTAGGGCATAAGATCTCCAAGAAAGGGATAGAAGTTGATCTAAGTAAGATTGAGGCTATATCTAAGCTCTTGCCACCTAAGTCTATCATGGGAGTAAGGAGTTTCTTAGGAAATGTAGGGTACTATAGGCAATTTATAAAAGATTTTACAAAGATCGCTAAGCCCCTATCGAACCTCCTCATTAAAGATGCCGAATTTGAATTCACTATTGAATGTTTAGAAGCCTTCAATGCCCTCAAAAAGGCCTTGACAATAGCTCCAATTCTGCAAGCACCAGATTGGGAGCTACCCTTCAAAATTATGTGTGACGCAAGTGACTTCTCTATCAGAGTTGTTCTGTGACAAAAGAAGGACAAAAAGTGCCATGTGATCTACTATGCAAGTCAAACTTTGGATGAAGCCCAAGTGAATTATACCACAACGGTGAAAGAAATTCTAGTGATTGTCTTTGCTTTTGATAAGTTCAAATCATACTTAGTAGGATAAAAGGTGAAAGTATATACTAAATAAAATACCTTATGTAGAAAAAGGACAAAACTTTGAGACTAGTGTGGTGGGCCTTACTACTATAAGAATTTGATTATGAGATTATTGATAAGAAAGGAACTGAGAATGTGGTAACAAACCACCTATCTAGGATAGTTTTCACTAAAGAAAACTATCTTCCAGTGAATGACAACTACACCGATGAAGCTCTGTTAATGTCACAACTAGTTGAACCAACCCTACCTTGGTTTGCTGACATTTGTAACTATATCGCCTATGGGAAGATGCCACCTGAGATTACTTATAATCAGAAGAAGTCATTTTCTAAAAAATTACTACTGGGATGATCCTTTTTATTTTTAAATGCTCCGACAATTTATATCTTCGTTGTGTCCTAAAAGAAGAGGTGCCTCAAATCCTCAAGGAATGACATTCCTCACCTTATGGAGGTCACCATGGAGGAGAAAGGACTGATACAAAAGTTTTACGGTCAGGCTTGTGTTGGTTGACACTCTTCAAAGATGCTACATCATTTGTTAAGACTTGTAAGGAATGTCAGCTCACAGGAAATATCAGTAGATGGAAGGAGATGCCCATGGCCGATTCGGTAGAAGTAGAAATTTTTCGATGTATGGGAGATTGATTATATGGGACCATTCCCTTCATCAAAAGGAAACCAATATATTTTGTTCATTGTAGACTACATCTCAAAATGGTTAGAGGTTGTTGATACCCAAACTTATGACTCAAAGGTTGTGATAAAGCTATTTGAGAAAACTATCTTTCTGTTATTGGGGGTTCCACGCACCGTCATAAGTGACGGTGGATCCCACTTTGGGGAAAATAGTTCGAATTTCTATTGAAAAAGTTTGGAGTCAAGCACAAAGTGGAAACACCCTACCATACATAAACATTAGGATAAGTAGAAGTATCTAACAGGAAAATCAAGCAAATCCTAGAGAAGAGAGTAATCCGTATAAGGAAGGATTGGTCCATGAAACTCAACGATGCATTACGAGCATACCACATTGCATACAAAACACCAATAGGCACAACACCCTACAGACTGATTTATAGGAAATCTTTCCATCTCCCTGTTGAACTAGAGCACAAAGACATTTGGGCTATAAAATTTATGAATATGGATCTAGACAAAGTAGGCAAGAAAATATTTCTCCAACTCTAAGAACTTGAAGAGTTGAGGTTGCATGCTTTTGAGAATTCACTAATCTATAAGAAAAGGACTAAGGTGTGGCATGATGCCCACATGAAAAATACAGATGTGCATGAAGGGGAAAAAGTTCTTCTATTCAACTCTAGCATAAGGTTATTTCCTGGAAAGCTCAGAACTAGATGGTCTGGTCCTTTCTCTGTGGTGAATATTTATCCTTCTCGAATGATAGAAATTACAAGTGATAAGACTGGTACTTTTAAGGTGAACGGGCTTAGGGTTAAAATATATTACGAGGATGAAGCTTTCGTAACAAGATCAAAACTAGAACAAGAGGAGCCCATGCCTGCTCTAGATGAAGGCCAATGAGAAGCTATAAATGAGACGCAATCTAAAGACTTTAAATTAGCACTTCTTGGGGGGCAACCCAAGCATGTCCCACTTTGTCTATATCTTTCCTACCCATTTTTCCATATAATAAAACTACTAGTATTTTAATAGGTCTTAGTTTAAGGGCCTAGTTCCTTTTGAATTTAGTAAGTAATAGACTTTTGTCAAAATTTTATCTAAAAAAAGGGTTTCAAACTTGGTTGTTGGAATTTAGTATGAAAATAATATAATTAATAAAGTTTGTATACATGTCTTTCATTATAGGAGTAAATTATTTCACACCATCGGTTGATCTCAATCATCGGTTGGTACCTGGAAGACCCACGGGTTGATATCACCTTGCCTCAACCATCGATTGAGTAAGGCAAAACCACCATCGGATGATTATAGTAGGCTCTCCATCAGACACCAGTCGTAGATGAGCCATTGGCTAACAAGCATGGGCACATCGTCGGTTGATAGGAACAGACGAGCCAACACATGTTTAAGGCACCTTCACTACCTGCCAAGCCATTAATTGATAGTCAAAGGGCCAAAGAGCTTGCCAAAACACCCATTGGCAGACCAAGTGACAAAAAGCTATAAAAGGGGTCCGATTAATCCTCTTTTGCCTTCCCTTTACCAAGAAACCAAGGTAAACACTACCAGATGAAGCAGCGAAGGAAGCCAAGGAGACAAAGACGACTCTCCCCGTAGTTAGCATCGAACAAGATGAAGGAATCTCCAACAAAGCGAGGACACCAGAGCGACGCTTCTAGACAACCACCGAGCATGATACCTGTGTCAACAAGGTAACCCCTAAAACTTAGGTTTTTTCCCTAACCTTGTGCCACTATCTCCTTCACTTTCCTTCTTCTTGAACGGCCTAGATCTTCAACGAATCGATTATTCCATCATCAAGCTAAGTTGTATCTCACTCTGACCATCACCTATTTCTATTTCCTATCGCCCGATACCACTGTCCATTCATACTTGGTACCACCGTCTGATCCAAACCATCACATGATGCATGATCGTCGATAACCATCAAATCTTACAATAGATTCTGACCATCGCTTGATATGACCACTAGCTATTCCGAACCATCATCTATTCCAACCTTCACCCATTCTTCTTCTTAGCCATCGCCCGATCCTACCACCGCATGACTGAGCCATCGACTGAACAACCGTCTTTGCATGTTAAAATTTCCGCTACCTGTTCGATTTTCCACTGGGGTAGCCTCCAACCTTGGATCAACCATCGGTTGAGAGAACCATCAGATGACCTTTTCAACGCATGTGCCAACCTTTAGTTGAGACCATCATTTGTTTCCTTCGAAAGCTATTTTACTATTTTAACTACTTGCTAATACCATTGGTTGCTAGTGATAATTTAATTGCTTCACCAAAAATTGCTACTCGGCAACTACAAATCCTTAACCTAACATATTTCCATTCCCTTCTACCCGTCTAATTAATCTAGCTAGGGATACTTACTGTATCCACAAGCATAAGATGGCACAAAAGTAGGGAAAGATCCAAGTGCATGAGTCCAAGTACACCAAGAAGGTGAGAGCCTCAATGACTACAGAGGAAATAAAGAGAGTGGAAAAAAAAGGCTAAACATGCAAGCTACATTGAACAACATGGGGAACCCACTCCAGAAAGAATCAAGGCCAGACTGGATGTAGATAGAGAAAAGATCTTAGCTGAACCAACCCATGAGGAGTTAGAAGACGAGGAAAAATAGATAGAGATAGAGGTCTCTGAGTACACACCATCCGAGGACGTGCTAAATCCCAAGAAGAGGATTGCACTAGAAACTGATGAGGAAGGGCCCTAGAAAGAAGCCAAGATATATAATGAGTAAGCATCAATCAAGGCAACAACTCTAAAACCTCTTATACCCACAAACATCCCCAACCAACCAGTGCATGCCAGCAGAAGAGAGCAACCTGACAATCAGCTGGTGTACAGAGATGAAGAACACCATGAAATAAGGTGTGACATATTCAAAGAGAAGAATTACAAGGCAACCAGGTAATGGTGACATCAGCACCCTAGAGCAATTGGGGATCTACCAGAGGGTGAAATAGAGCCTCAAGAAATTGGGAATATACAAAATATGTTTCACAAACATGACCTCTTATTACGATTTGACACAAGAGTTCATGTCCTCCATCATAAAACTATCTATAGATAGTAGTGAAATCTTAGAGTGCGGAGGTGAGCACAAACTAAAAGTCAGAATTATGAAGAAGACTACATTCTAACAGAGAAATGGATTAATGCAATCTTCATAGACTTAGACAAACAAGAAGAATGTGATAACAAAGCACGAGGTGATAAGGATGCAAAAGGGTTCACAACTGACAAAACCAGGGAAAAGCTCTCAGGAGACCCCAAATACATCTCTAGTCGATCAAATGACGTGATGGTGCACTTTGGATTCATGAGGGTAGTGCACAAAATATTTGCAAACCCACTAATGTTCAGATCAGACATAGGAAATGTAACCAGGTTGGACCTCCACATTTTGTGGAGCATAATGGAAGGAAATGCAATTAATGTAGGAAATATACTAATAGAAAAGCTAGCTACAGCAATGGGAGTAGATGGTTCATGCAATTTCTGAATGGGGGGGTCATCACATATATAGCACACCAATTGAGCTACCCAAGCAAGCTTAAGTACTTCCTACAATCTGAAGGAGATACATTGGTAGATGAAAAGTATCTGGTCACATCAAATGTCCTAGCAAGGATACAAGATGGATACGCCTACCTATTATGTAGAACAAAACTCTTACTACCCCTCCTGGAACTAAATAGATATGACCTTGAGAAGCTCATTTTCAAGGAGGAAGAGATCTCAAGGTTGACATCAGGAAAGATTGCAACCATCAGCAAACACCAAAAGGAGATAGCCACCAACCAAACATCTAGAAAAAGGGGGTTCATGCGAGTCCTAGAGAAGCCAACAAAGAAACCACCTCCTCTAAAGGTGGTATACTTGGAGACCAAAGATGTTGACATCACCGAGCAAGTTTCTACAACCACTTCCCCAGAAGTGGTTGAGCATAAGAAAGGGACAACTACCAATCAAGAAGCAGCTATGAGGCCTTCAGTGAAGAAGGCAAAGCAAGGAAACAAGACGGATGGGCAGAGAGTGGCAGAAAAGATAGGAATGCCTGAGAAAGAGGTACCACAACTAGAACAAAGCTCACCTCAAGGCATGGAGTCACCCAAGGTCCATGGAGAAGGTCAGGAAGTAAGCTCAATTGACAAACTCAGACCGAGGGTGACTACAGAAATGAAATACATGGGGATAGGATGGGAGATTGACAACCTCTGTGAGAATGCCTCTAACTCTAATTTGAACTTTGCCAATATAAATGCAACTCTATCATCACTAACAGTGCAGGTAGACAAGTTGACGAAGGACATCCAACTTGTCCTTAGTCTTCCATTACACATGCAGCAACTAGTTGCAAACTAACTGTAGGTAATGCAGGCTCTGTGAGAATGTCTCTAACTCTAATTTGAACTTTGCCAATATAAATGCAACTATATCATCACTAACAGTGCAGGTAGACAAGCTGACTGAGGACATCCAACTTGTCCTCAGTCTTCCATTACACATGCAGCAACTAGTTGCAAACCAACTGTAGGTAATACAGGCTCTGGAAGGAGTAACAAGTGAACTCACCATTTGGTGAAAAGAATGGTACAAACTGAGAGAATAAAACATGAAGCTTTGAGAGGAAGAACTGAAAATAAGGGAGGACTCACCACCAATTGTCAACATGTCTGAAGAGGCAATCAAGCAGCTCCCACAGAATCAGCATCAGATGTTGATTTCCACCTCAGAGCGGACATCTTGATGGAAAAAATGAAGATGGAGCAAGAAACACCTAGGGATGAGGTGACGACATCCAAATGCACCCTACCTCTGGAGGAAGAAGAGCCAAAAACTTTGGATAGCGAAAAAGGAGTGCCCTCTAAGGGATGACACAGCCACATCCCCTATAACACCCCTGATCTGGGTTATGGCCTAACCCTAGATGTTTTTCTTAAGTAAGATTCTTACAATTTTTTCTTATCTTTGGGAAAAGCAATTAAGGCCTTTGTGAAGTTTATTCTCAAAATTTAGCTTATATGCAAACTATGTGTGCATTAAATGATAATCTAAGTGAAAAGTATAGTTTACCCAAGATAAGGGTCATGTTGCAAATGTTAAATGTTGAATATATTCTAAGTGTTTTATATGTTATGAAAGATAATATGATGCTAAGTGGTGGCTTGTGCAAAGCCAAAACCCTAAGTGAGAACTTATGTAAAATGCTAAGTGCTTGGTGCATCAATTGTGGTACAATTTGCAACATGTACAAAATGTAGGGCTAATGTGTAATTTACCACCTCTACACTGTTTCTACTCTTAACTAGTGTTACCTTGAGGAAAGAGAAAGAAGGAGGCAATATTTTTGAAGAATCTTGGAGTGTTAGTACTCTTAATAATGAAGAAAATAGGAAAAGGCATAAGTAGAAGTCATACATATGAGCCATATTGAGTGAGGACTAAGGAAAGGAACCCCTATCAACCATAGAGCCATAAGTATGGCATCCTATCGGTTTTTTGGAGCCTTGGTTTGGCCAATGATGGGCAAGGAACTTCAAGGGAGAATAATGCATCTATTTGGTTTGCCTTGGAAATGATGGAGTGGAGTATAATAATAATAAGTTAGTGGAAGAGAGCTTGCTTGAGGAGGCAACTCTAGGGCTGCCCCTTTATCTTTTCTTTATCCTTTTTGCATGGAAAATAATAGTGTCATGCATGCAAGATCATGTGTCGACCTTGCATGCCTAGGTGTCATGAAGCACCTTAAGTAAGTGACACCTATGACTCTCTTTTCAATGAACCTCAAGTATAAATTCCTTGAAATTCATTTGTTGGAAAGATTTTCGAATCTAGCAAGTGCCCTTTCTCTTGTATCATGCAACACCACTTTATGTGTCATCCATGGTGAAGAGGAATGAGTGGTATCGGCCAAAGAAGAGAAATATCGGACAAGGAAAGTTGAAGCAACCAATTAAGGTGATATCACCCAAGATGATGAAGGATATCGTACAAGAGCTTGGATCCCAAGTCTTGGAGCTTGGAGAAGGTCCATCCTCATCCTTGGAACATGAGGAAGTGAGGATTGAAGCTTGGAAGCTCATAAGAGGTAGGTTATATAACTCAAACCCTTCAATATTATTATCCTTCTTCAATAATTATTCAATTTGTTGATTATTTGCAATTTAGGGTTTCTTATGATCAATTGATATAATCATGAGTTCCAAAATGTAATTAGGATTGTTATCCATATTTTGAATAAGATTGGTGATCTTGGGGTTGATGATGATGACATCATCATTAGTTACCCGATATGAGTTGATTACTCATGTTCAACCTGATATGGGTTGAAGACCTTCCAACCCGGCATCGGTTGAAGATTTGGGAAAGATGATATGGGACCCAATATGGAGACCTGCCTGATATGTAGGTAATTCATAATACGTCTTATGGTCGATATGAATGACCCATATCCATCACTTGTATTTATTACAAAGGTGAAACAAAACCTTATGCCCAATATGTGTAAAACCCTAGAATGAGGATGGGTGCCCAACATGCAAGACCGATATGATGGCTAACATGCATGGCCGATATGGTACCTTTGATGGTGCATGATATGATACCTTTGATGGTGCACAATATGGTACCTTTGATGGTGCACGATATGGTACCTTTGATGGTGCATGATATGGTACCTTTGATGGTGCATGATACGGTAGCTTTGATGATGCACGATATGGTACCTTTGATGATGCACGATATGGTGCCTTTGATGGTGCATGATATGGTAACCCTAGGTGGGTACACGACATGGTAACCCTAGGTGGGTACACGATATGGTAACCCTAGGTGAGTACACGATATGGTAACCCTTGGTGGGTACACAATATGGTAACCCTAGGTGGGTGCACGATAAGGTAACCCTAGGTGGGTGCACGATATGGTAATAGGGGATATGCCTATTACCCGATATGAGGATGTGGTTATACCACATGCTCAAATTGAATATTTGATAAGATGATATATGAATGACATTATCAATCATGCTGCTGGATTAATATAATATTGTGATACAATGAGATTAACTCACTATTGAAAGATAAGCATGTAATCAGCATACACTAATACCTCTGAGATGAGTGGAGTATGAGTTAGGGCATAATCATTGCTAATGAAATTTAGAAACCCTAATGGGCCAATGATAATCCAAAGGATGTGTTCCGTGGTACTTCATGATTAATGTCATATATTGAGAGGTTGTTAACATGATATGATAATCATGTAAGTATCAAGTATGGCTTAGTAAGAGCTATGTGGCTATGTGATACAGATTCAATGAACTGTGTGGACTATGTGAACAATTATTTTGGTCTGATGACCTAGTAGGAAATGATCATCTACTAAGTGGTGACAATACTCAATGATGAATTAAGGGTTTAAATACCCAAGAATGATGGTGAAATGAGATTGAGATTCTAAGTGATTTATATGAAAGTACTTGATAAATGCAATTATGCTTTTCTCTGAAGCATTTGACATAATTCTTGTTAATGAATTTAATACTTTCATACATCTTGATAGATAGATGATATACATGTTCTTTGTATTCCTTTTCAAATAAATAGATGTTTTATAACTCTGTTTATTTTTATATTATTTCCTTGATAATAATGTTGTTGGGAGAGAGTTATATCTCTCGCTGGGACAATAGTCTCACCCTGTGGGATCCACATTTTTAGGTAAGACGTAGGTGAGGGACTAATAATTGGGTTGTAGAAGAAGGAGCATATCAGTAAGGATCACAGTTGTATCTCAAGTTGAGTACGCTATCTGTAATTTCATGTAGATAGAAGTCATATGTGTCGTCTTTGTACTCTCAGGTCCTTGGGAGATAGTCTTAGTGGTCTTCACAAACGACTCAAGATTTTGGGTTTGCTTATCTTGAGGATTTTATGTTGTTACTCTATGTATCAAGCAAAGCAGCTAATACTTGTTATACTCAAGAAGAGACATAATACTAAATGTGTAATGGGAACCATGTGTATATGGCTTTGGTTCTTTATGTAAGAGTTTTCTAGAAAATGGACCTATGTGTAAAATGGTTTTAAAATTTTGTGCTTTTGTTAATCCATTGTTTATGGTTATTCTGCTAAGTAATAATGATTTGTTTGTCAGTTTGAGAACGGTCATTTTAAGTTTGGTATCAGAGCTTAAGGTTCGTTGAGTCTACAGAGACATAGGACTAAGGTTTTGAGTCTATGTTAGTGTCCTCCAGTATACCCTACAGTGACTTCTGCTTATGTAGAAGAGAGGGTGAAATTTAAGAATGACTGGAGAATATGAGGAATACATTTCTTAGAGCAATGTTGTTTGCACCAGAATTGGGTGTAAGGGATCAAGCAAGGGAAGAATGGGTGCCTGAGAATTCCCATCTTGACCCAATAAAGATAAGTGAATCCATCTTTTTATGCTCTTGTTGGGTAGGTTAGGACAGCAATGATGCATATAGTAGACTGGATACTAGCATTACAACTAAGGATATCAGTCCTCAATGCAGAAACTTTGGGTTTTGAAAGGGTTCCTGAATGACATAGTCATGTTGGAACAGTGGAAAATATGGGAAGAGCATGGCCAGTAAATAGGCTCTGCCATAAGTAAAGATAGATAACACACCTGTGATAATAGTACCCAAGGAGGGGAAATAATCTGAGAATCAAGGAGAAGTCTCTACAATTCTAGAAGCATTTGTCTACTATTTTCTATAAGACCATAGTTTTTGGTGCCACCAGTGCAATAAATTCTTAGTGCTCCGGAATAGTAGTCACTAAGAAAAGGTAAAATTCCTAACCTTGTACTTGTAAGAACTTTTGACTTAGCTTTTACATCGGTAATAAGACCGATAAGACCATGGTATGAAGACAAAACATGTTATAGATACAAACATGTTGAGAATACTAAACCCTTTTGTTTGAAAGAAGGGAGGAAATGACCCAATAACCGAGGAAGACTCGGTAGGGCGTATGAAAGTTACAGCCAATAGAGTAAAAAGGAAAAAGCAGTGACATGAAACAACTGGACTCTGTGTGTTAATTCAACCTGAAGCGGTAGATGACTGCGAGGGGTGAAAGTCAGATAGAACTTTCTCATTTTAATATACCTTCTTTTGATTTTATCTGATAAACATAAGGGGGATGGTTGTTATTAACTTCTCTATTGATTGCCCTATGAGAACACAGGGGAGATATGATGAAAACAAGAATTTATATTCTGTTCAGTATTCTTTTAAATGCTTTATAATTACTCTTATATGTGTGAAAGAGGGTGAGGCATAGAGGTGATGCTAGGAGAAAATCCAAGGATGTGAAGTCCTATGATTTGATAATATGAAAAGTAACGAATAGATTGTTATCTCTCTGATTACTCTGATCAAGTAGTCATTTTGAAACAATCTAGTAAACCTAACAAGACTGGAAATATGGCATGAGTGTTTCCATCACATCCTAAGTGCAGTAAATTGGAATTTGAGATAATCTCAGATCAATCTGTATGCATGAGGAAGTAAAAAGTATAATCCTCATGATAGGAGGAAGGAGAATGAGGGAGATGATCCCTATTCAATAAAGTTTTGTGAATAGTAAGGATCTTTTCCATAACATGGAAATGGGAAATGTGATAAAATGATAGAATGCTCATAAACATGTTAGACTAAGATAAAGGAAGGAATGAAACTAGATAGGGATTGCTAAGTGGACTTTCCCAAATACATAGGGATTGCTAAGTGAACTTTCCCAAATACATAGGGATTGCTATGTGAACTTTCCCAACCAAATAGGGATTGCTAAGTGGACTTTCCCAAATACATATGGATTGCTAAGTGAACTTTCCCAAATACATAGGGATTGCTAAGTGAACTTTCCCAACCAAATAGGGATTTCTAAGTGGACTTTCATAACTAGTAAAGGATTTCTAATTGGACTTTCCTAACTACTTAATGATTGCTAAGTGGACTTTCCTAACTAGATAGGGATTGCTAAGTGGACTTCCCTAACTATAAAGGATGCTAAGTGAACTTCCTCAACTAAGTGTATGTCTCCTTTTTTATGAACAACCCTGGGTAATGATGGGGTGATAAAAAGGAATATGTTCCTTTCTTTCATGAACATGGCAATAAAGTGAGCTTTATGACACTTGATGTGCATGAGTTAGAGTCCTTCATTTGATGGGTACTTAGAAAAGTATCAGTTCGTTTGGGACTTTAGTTCCAAAATTAAGATGAGTAATATATATATATATATATATATATAATGTATTAGGTTAAAGATATATCCTTTTGTATGTTGAACTTTGGTACTAGTAATAGGAGATGGAAATGATTAGGATTTGATGAGTTTTTGACACACGTGAACAATACCAAGATGAGGAATTCTGGTACCTAAGATGTGTCAGATGATATGAGATTAAGAATACAACTTCCGATAAAATGAATAATCTTTGGTAACTTAGAAGGGCCAACCTTGAGATAAATTTAGTATGGAAGTCATATGTTAGGGGTATATGCTCCGCATAAACATAACATCAATAAGAAGGTACTAATTGAAGAAAACTTTATAGAGTCATCTTGAGAAAAAGCTTATCAAGCTAAAAATGATTCCTTAAAATATCCTTATTTAGATTTTTTGAGGGAACTTGTACCTATCCTCTCAGAGATACATTCGAGATAAGTTCTTCTTGCACAAGTAGCCTCTCCTTATGACAAGAAAATAAATAGCTCATGGGATAGTTGGTACAAGTCATAAGAAAGATAGTGTTGAACCAACAGAAAAGAAACATGCAATGGAGGTATGATTAGATTTGTAACCTCATATGAAGGACAGAATGTAACTCTGGTATGGGAAAGACAGTTGAGTATAACATATTCTATTATAATCTTGTGAGAAAGGATCTTGTGCTGGTCAAAGTTCTGTAGTATCTTCATGACATCAGGATGTTATATGGATACTTGATGATATAATGCATGAACAACAACTGTCTCCCTTTACCTGGGATTTTGGGGTTGAAATCCTTGTTAGGGGTTTATAATTGTAACACCCCTAACCTGGGTTATGGCCTAACCCTAGATGCTTTTCTTAAGTAAGCTTCTTACAATTTGTTTTTATCTTTGGAAAAGCAATTAAGGCCTTTGTGAGGTTTATTCTCAAAATTTATCTTATATGCAAACTATGTCTGCATTAAATGATAATCTAAGTGAAAAGTACAGTTTACCCAAGATAAGGGGCATGTTGCAAATGTTAAAGGTTGAATATATTCTAAGTGTTTTATATGTTATGAAAGAGAATACGTTGCAAAGTGGTGGCTTGTGCAAAGCCTAAACCCTAAGTGAGAACTTGTGTAAAATATTAAGTGCTTGGTGCATCAATTGTGGTTCAATTTGCAATATGTACAAAATGTAGGGCTAATGTGTAATTTACCACCTCTACATTATTTCTACTCTTACTCAGTGTTACCTTGAGGAAAGAGAAAGAAGGACGCAATATGTTTGAAGCATATTGGAGTGTTAGTACTCTTCATAATGAAGAAAATAGGAAAAGGCATAAGTTGAAGTCATACATATGAGCCATATTGATTGAGGACTAAGGAAAGGAGCCCCTATCGACCATAGAGCCATAAGGAGGGAATCCTATCACTTTCGTGCAGCCTTGGTTTGGCCCATGACGGGCAAGGCACTTCAAGGGAGAATAAGGCATCGATTTTCTTTGCCTTGGAAATGATGGAGAGGAATATAATAATAATAAGTTAGTGGAAGAGAGCTTGCCCGAGGAGGCAACTCAAGGGCCACCCCTTTATCTTTTCTTTATCCTTTTTGCATGGAAAATAATAGTGGCATTCATGCAAGAGCATGTGTCGACCTTGCATGGCTAGGTGGCATGAAGCACCTTAAGTAAGTGACACATATGACTCTCTTTTCAATGAACCTCAAGTATAAATACCTTGACCTTCATTTGTTGGCAAGATTTTCAGATCTAACAAGTGCCCTTTCTCTTGTATTGTGCAACACCACTTCTTGTGTCACCCATGGTGAAGAGGGTTGAGTGGTATCAGCCAAATAAGAGAGATATCGGCCAAGGAAAGTTGAAGCAACCAATTAAGGTGATATCACCCAAGATGATGAAAGATATCGTGCATGAGCTTGGCGCCCAAGTCTTGGAGCTTGGAGAAGGTCCATCCTCATCCTTGGAACGTGAGGAAGTGAGTATTGAAGCTTGGAAGCTAATAAGAGGTGGGTTATGTAACTCAAACCCTTTAATATTATTATCCTTCTTCAATAATTATTCAATTTGTTGATTATTTGCAAATTAGGGTTTCTTATGATCAATTGATATAATCATGACTTCCAAAATGTAATTAGGATTTTTATCCATAGTTTTGAATAATATTAGTGATATTGGGGTTGATGATGATGAGATCATCATTAGTTACCCGATATGAGTTGATTACTCTTGTTCAACTTGATATGGGTTGAAGACCTTACAACCTGACATGGGTTGAAGATTTGGGAAAGACGATATGGGACGCAATATATAGACTTGCCCGATATGTAGGTAAGTCATAGTAGGTCTTATGTTAGATATGAATGACCCATATCCATCACTTGCACTTAGTATAAAGGTGAAACAAAACCTTATTCCCGATATGTGTAAAACCCTAGAATGAGGATGGATGCCCAACATGAAAGACTGATATGATGGCTAACATGCATGGCTGATATGGTACCTTTGATGGTGCACGATATGGTACCTTTGAAGGTGCACGATATGGTACCTTTTATGGTGCAAGATATGGTACCGTTGATGGTGCATGATATGGTAGCTTTGATGGTGCACGATATGGTAACCCTAGGTGGGTATACGACATGGTAACCCTAGGTGGGTACATGATATGGTAACCCTAGGTGAGTACACAATATGGTAACCCTAGGTGGGTGCACGATAAGGTAACCCTAGGTGGGTGCACAATATGGTAATAGGTGATATGCCTATTACCCGATATGAGGATGTGGTTATACCACATGATCAAATTGAATATTTGACAAGATGATATATGAATGACATTATCAATCATGCTACTTGATTAATATAATATTGTGATACAATGAGCTTAACTCACTATTGAAAGATAAGTATGTAATCAGCATACACTAATACTTCTGAGGTGAGTGGAGTATGATTTAGGGCATAATCATTGCTAATGAAATTTAGAAAACCTAATCGGTCAATGATAATCCAAAGGATGTGTTCCTTGGTACTTCATGATTAAAGGAATATATTAACAGGTTGTTAACATGATATGATAATCATGTAAGTATCAAGTATGTCTTAGTAAGAGCTATGTGTCTATGTGATACAGATTCAATGAACTATGTGGACTATGTGAACAATTATCTGGGTCTGATGACCTAGAGGAAATGATAATCTTCTAAGTGGTGACAATACTTAGTTATGAATTAAGGGTTTAATTACCTAAGAATGATGGTGAAATGAGATTGAGATTCTAAGTGATTTATATTCCTTAGTAAGTATGAAAGTACTTGATAAATGCAATTATGCTTTTCTCTGAAGCATTTGACATAATTCTTGTTAATGAATTTAATACTTTCATACATCTTGATAGATAGATGATATACATGTTCTTTATATTCCTTTTCAAATAAATAGATGTTTTATAACTCTATTCTGTTTTATATTATTTCCTTGATAATAATATTGTTGGCAAAGAGTTATATCTCTCGCTGGGATAATAGTCTCACCTCGTGGGATCCACAATTTTTAGGTAAGATGTGGACAAGGGACTAATAATTGGGCTATAGAAGAAGGAGCATATCAGCAAGGATCACAGTTGTATCTCATGTTGAGTACGCTATCTGTAATGTTTTGTAGATAGAAGTCATATGTGTCGTCTCTGTACTCTCAGGTCCTTGGGAGATAGTCTTAGTGGTTTTCATGAATGACTCGAGATTTTGGGTTTGCTTATCTCAAGGATTTTATGTTTTTACTATGTGTATCAAGCAAAGCAGTTAAGACTTGTTATACTCAAGAAGAGACAGAATACTAAATGAGTAATGTGAACCATGTGTATATGGCTTTGGTTCTTTATGTATGAGTTTTCTGGAAAATGGACCTATGTGCAAAATGGTTTTAAAATTTTGTGCTTTTGTTAATCTGTTGTTTATGGTTATTCCGCTTAAGTAATAACAATTTGTTTATCAGTTTGAGAATGGTCATTTCATCCCCAACCTCGGTCGGGCACTCAACCAACATCAATGAAGATAAAGGGCTCAAAGAACAGTCAAAGCAAAGTTCCCCTATGTTGATAGAGCCTTTGACCCCAACAGAAAAAGAAGAATCAATAGGAGATAATGATGTCGGGACGGTACAAATGGAAGTAAGGGGGGAGGTCACTTAAACAATTGAAGATTTAACTGACAGACTCAACCCACTATTTCAGCAACAAGATCCCACCCCCACATGACTATGATATCTTTATTAAAGAATTACTTCTGGATGAACCAACAATGGGAGGAGGATTATCTATCTATTTTGAGAGAGAAATATAACAAATGATATCTAAAGAAGATATGGGAAATACAAATAATATGTTTGCTAAAACACCACTGAAACCAGCAAACCCAGTCTTCATGGAACTGCCTACAACCTCAACGGACGAGAACGCACCACTCCCACCCGCACCACCACCGCTGCCATGTAAGATGGTCAATATGGATATTTCATCATTTATAGGTATGATGATATAGGACATCCCTGTCCTGGATGACATCCTTGGTGACACAAAGCCAAGATAGGATATTGTCTACAACAATGACAAATATAGTCTTACAAGAGGTGATCTTCGTTCCACTTTTGTACCTCAGGCGAACATAAGCATAACCCTTTTCAAGATCTTATGCAGGTCAATAATAGAGGAGTACATACACAGAGATAAAGATGGGTCGGTATTCAATGCAACATCTAATCTAGTAGAACACTTACTCAAGGAAAGAGATGATACTACATCAATATGCAAGCTATTGGAAACCCTCGACTAAAAAAAATCATTGAAGTTCATCATCTTGACCTTTAAAGTTTCAACCATTGGCTACTCACATTGGTTTACTTGTCTAAAAGAAGAGTGCTCACTTACAACTTCAGCACCAAAGACCAACCCTATGGGAAAAATGGTCTTTGAAAAGGCAGAGTACTAAATAATACACGAGATCCCTACTCGCCTAAAAAGACTAATACAAGGAGTAAGCGGGTGGTATCGCCCCAATTGGAAGGAAAATTCTATTGAATGCAATTTTGCGCAAGAAGGACATAATTCAGGGGACAATGTCTTCCTAGCACTGAGTATAATCGAAGCCATCAATCAAGAAACACCAGTGAAGCAAGTCACTAATGAAAATTTCCATGCCTTGCAAGGGAAATACATCATGCAAATCATTCACAATAGGAGGTTCTTCTACGACGGAAAAATGGTAGACATACCAACGTGTATGTACTCCCTTATTCCTTTGCCTGAAAAGATGCCTTGGCGAGAGGAGCTCAAAAAGCTCAAGTCTTCAAAAGAAAAAAGGACACCACCAGTTATACCTACTACCCCACAACCACCCAGTACAACACATGTAACATCTATACTTGTTGCGTAAGAGCCTCACCATGTCTCTAAATCCCCAGTGGAAGTCCCCACCACTACTGAGTGGGAATATACTCTAGAAGTTGAAACAACACCAACCAGTCCACCACAAATGCAACCAATTCTGGTGCCAACCTTAACTAATGTCATAATTGCAACCTCACCTTTAGAAGATAAAGTTGTCAAAGGATGTGAGGTCCACACAAAAGAACAAGATGTTGACACACCATAAGGACTAAAACTAACATATGTCACAACACCTACTTTTGAGAATTTTGATGAAATGGCGTGCTATGGCTTGTCGGTGGAAGAAGTCGAATTCCTTTTGGATATTTTGTGTACACGGTAGGATGACTTTGTTTTTAATTTTGAAAGAGAAAATGTACAAATCTTACTCCTAGATCTCCATCATATCTTGACAATAGGAGGGTACATGACAGTAAATGTCATGATTACTTTTCAACTACTACTGGATGACAATCTCACCAATGTATACATGGTGTTTTATGAAATATTGGGAGACGTCGTGTCAAAAAAGGAATCGGGCAAGCTATAGTGAATGATAGAGAAGTTAAAATATAATGTTCTCTGATGGATTTTTGTGCTGATTTTACATGATGGACAGTGGGCACTATTAGCAGTGACCATCGTCAATAAAACATCCATCTTCTATAACACCTTTGATGCTATGTTTAGCACAAAGCACACAAAATATCACAAAACAACCAACAGCGTCATTGAAGAAAGAGACACCCTGGTAGCCAACAAGATTACATAATTGATCAGGGTCTTTGGTCACAGTGTTCCAGCTGATATAAAGTTTGAGAAATCACAGTTTTGTCATAGGTGTCCACAACAAGAACCTCTTTCAAACGACTATAGATTCTATGTACTTTATTGAATACAAATGCTAGCTTCAGACCAAAAGGTTGAACAATGTCAAGATAACTACTAGCACCACCTTCGAGGACAATATGCTATGAAGATCCTAGCCTCAGAATGGTCGATCGCACACAATGACCTATAATTTGCTTCTTTGACACCCTATGGACATGGTGGATGATAAGTATGGGGGATCTGAACACGAAAACATGGTACGTCTCCACTCTAACACTATTTGTTTTCTACCCTACTTAAAAAACTTTGACAATTTTTTTACAAAATATGATCGGCCTAATTGGCCAATTTTAGCTTGATTTTTGTACATGCATATAGATACCCTTGCTGAAATCTTGGTATACAAGTAGTCTGAAAAAGGCAAATTTTGAATCCATTTTTCTAGGATTGTATCATAGCCCCAACTCTTAGACTTACTTGTCTTTAGGCTATCTCTTAGCATAATTATTTCAAGAATGACAAATCGGGGCTTCTTAATCTACTTCAAAAATTTTGATGTGATAATGTTTTAACGTCAACCTAACCTTAAGATAATGTAGAAGGTACAAGTATGTTATTCAACCAAGAAGAAATATCAAGCAAAGGGGGACTCATTCTACCACACTCCTGATTAACACCATGATCCCAAGTACAAGTAGGAAAGTGCATAACCCTGGAAAAAGAGGAAACAAATACCCTTCTAGTTTTAAAAATCCCCGCCTTGGGATCAAAAGAGTCACGACAACCCATCTTTCCCTAAAAAATCCATTATCCCAAAGCCTGTGAGCAAGAATAAAACTTGAGAGGAATAAAATCATAAGAATTGTTCTTGGGAAGATGATGAAAGGCTCCGCCCGGCCGATGTATTGATGCACTCACGAATGCAGATATGACACACCTAATAGTGGAGTCTAGAAACATCTTTTACACACCTACATTCCAAAGGGAACCTCACACAACCAGCTGACATTAAATTAGGGCCCTCTAGGGTAGCACTTCCTCTAAGGCAACTTAATGGTCAAGAAAATTTAAGGAATGTAGGAATCAGTGAAGCCTCAGCCTAGCCAAGCACAATAGCTAGGAAACCCAAAAAAATAAGATTTGGCTGTGAAAGCTACCTCTGTTGTAACTTTATGCAAGTATTGCCAGGAATAAGATCATCAGTGCATCATGAGGGAGGATCTTTCTAATGAAGAAAGTTGTGACAAGCAATGTGTGTACCGCAACTCCTAGCTAAGAGAGAATTTTGGGTGCCAACAACCTCTAGACTAGATGCATAAATCTTGACTTGAGGCTAACATTATCACATCTTTTGCACTCACTAAATAATGAACAATAAATCTCTTTGAAGTCATTTGGTGTTTTAATTCTAATTGTTAGCCTGAGGACATGCTAGACTCTAAGTTTGGGGGAGTTGATAACATCCAATTTTGTAGATATTATATGCCTTATTTTATCCATATTTCTCCTCTATTTAGGCAAATTCATATCTACTTCCCTCCTGCCTTGCATATATTATCCTTACCTTATTTTGACAATGGCAATGACATCAAATGCAAGAAAACAAAGGACTAGAAGCTTGATTATCAAGAGTAGATCCATCTCTGGATGACCATCGATGGCCCTTGAGTAGCCATCGATTCACCCTCACCGAATGTTCCCTAGAAGCTCCTTGCCATGCCATTGGTTGATAACTCACCTGCGGGCATCACCTGGTGGAATGCATGTGGTCATCACTCGATGGTGCACCTATGGGCATCACCCGGTGGAATGTCGATGATCATCACTCAATGGCGCACCTGGGGACATCACCTGGTGGAACGCCTACGCTCATCACTCGATAACACACATGCGGGCATCATCCGGTGGAATGTATGTTCTCATCACTCAATGCTACATCTACGAGCATCACCTAGTGGAATGCATGTGCTCATCACTCGATGGTACACTTGTGGGCATCACCCACTGGGATGTCTATGCCTGACACTCACTGGCGCACCTGCTACTGACATCTGATGGTGGCCCTGACAGGTACCGCACTCGGGACCATTGAGCACGTGCCCTGAGTAGGGTACCTGGGAGGCTTGGGGTGCAAGTAAAGGACCCCAGGCTGACGCTTATAAATAAGAGATGACCAGCTGCACTGAGGGGGTCATCATCACACACCTTGCTCCTGAGCTAGCACTACTGACCAGATGTGGAGCTACTAAAAGGAGACGCCATCATTAACTGATTCCTACCACCACCAAATGATAGGAATGACGGTCAAGAGTCCATAATTCTTATCCCCTAATCTACGATTGCTCACCCTGGGGGGTTCATGGATTTCCTCCTTCGATAAAAGGAGGAAGAAGGAGGAAAGAAGATCACCAGCACTGTTGCTTCAGCCTAAAAGCAATAGAGCCAAGACATTGGTTTCGGTCACCTCCCAGTCACCATTGGTGTATCCCCTGGTCCCCTGCTTTGACTATTCTTGCCCCATTCTATTTGTATCTTTCTTCCTGTGCTCTCTATGTCTCCATCCATTTGTAAAGCCAAAATGCTACTCATGAAAATGAGTGGCTAAACTCTTTACTTGGGTTGGGAGTAGCCACTAAGGCTCTCCTAACATGTATATACTTACACCCTTTTGAATATATATATATATATATATATATTTATATATTTATATATTTATATTTATATTTATATTTATATATGTATATATATATATGTCCTTACAATGGTTATCTCCATACTCTTGGTCTTATGTGCTTCACTTGTATGCTTAGCTGACATCATGTGATGTATGATTGTTAGTGCCTCAAAAGAGTAGTATTATCCTTATCTAAGTGTTATGGAGTAGTATGAATGCATGAAAATGTTGGAATACTAAAGCTAATGGTCATATGGTTTCCTTTGCAGTTGTTTGTTTGTCATCTCAAGAGAGAGACAACCTTATAATCTAGATCTATCCTAAGCTCGAGAGAGGAGGGAATAGAAATATATGATGATTATGTGTAATCTTGCTAAGGGTATACTATGGGGTGTGAGGATTGCATGTTGGTGAGAGATCTTAGTAGATGAAACCCGATCCAAGTTCCCTTCCATCCTTTGGTTACATATTTCTTATTTTGATCTTGTTCTCTTATTTTGTTTTCTTACCTTTGCTTTTATTTCTTTGTTTGGAGTAACACCATTCCTTAGGGAACACCATCTTGATCTACCCCTTCATTTGGTGTATCTGAGATAAGATTCTAAGTTCCTGATGCCTATCAACCTTGTCTATGTGTTTCGACCCCGATCTACTACATTAGACCTCATATAATAGTTGTGGGGGCTTGAATGTTATGTTATAAATATAAGAGTCTGACTACTCCATATCTGCTCCACTTTGGACGTGTAGTTTAGGACGGTCATGTTATACAATTTCTATTTTGAATAGCTGGGGAAGATGAGGAAAAGGCTAGTTCCTCTGAGTTCCTACTTTGTTCAGGTGATCCTGAATTATCAGATTTCAGCGATGTGGCTCCTTATCGGGAGTAGTGAAACCTAAAACAAGATATACTATGTCTGGATACCCCAGATTATCAATCTTGTAGATGTATGTTGATGCCTATCCTAGTCTTTTCCTCAACAAAAACATTGTGAAGGTAGGAGAGAAAGCACTCATAATGAATTACTCTCGATGGATATTGAGAGGGGGTAGCCCTTGGGTGGCGGTGTTCTGGGCTATAGAGGAGACAATCACTGCCCCACTAAATTTCCCACTCCTTGTTTGTCACATCAACTTTTTTGTACTTGGATAGCATATTTCTTTGTAAATAATGGTGTGGTTCATCTTCTTAGATGTTCAATTGTAGTTTTGGTGTTTGAGATATTATTCTCTAATTCATATTAACTATATCATGCATTGTTTATGGAATTACTTGTAGGTGTACTCACTCATGTTGTCTATCTTAATACATTTTAGTGTTCTGCTATCTCATGGAACTTTTAGAAGCACATTAAAATGTTGTCCTTGGTCTTTAATAGTTAGACCCAAACCTTCTTGGATGTGTCATCAATAGAGGTAAAAAATACTTGTTGTCAATATGTTATTATCTAATGGGTCCACAATCTTTGTACTCATTGTCAATCTCTTTTAAATGGGACTATCTAGGTTTATAGAAGTTGTGAGGATTGAGTGATTGTATCTTATCAAAGAGAATAAGCTAGGTTTCCCCTAGGATTTGTAATATGTCTCACTCATGCACCCATTCATTCATTAATGGATATTTTGGTGGGCTTCAGGCTTGGGGCTTCATCTTGTACCGCCCCCACCCTCGTGTCGGCCTCGTTTTATGGTTGGGCTTGCCTTCATGCAATTCTATTTTGGTTGTTTGTTTGAGAGTTGGGCTCATGCGTTGGTGGTTGATGTCAGATTCCCTCCCCTTTCTTGCTTGGAGACTTGGATGTTTTTTGGGGATGCATCTTATGATCGGCGGCTCATCCTATGCCTTTGCTTGCTCCCACCCCTCTACATTCCATGTTTTGTCTTGGGGAGTGTCTTACTATGATGTTGGGGCTGCTTGTTGTAGACCCTTTTGGTTTTGTTTGGTGGTCGGGCTTTCGTTGTGCTGGTGGTTGACTTCTCACGCCTTCCTTCCATGCTGAGATCTGTCTCAAGACCAACGGTTGACCCCCACCCCTACTTTTCTTTCCCACATCATGTTGTGGCCTTTGGCAGTAGTAGACCTTGGTTTGGTTGTGTCTGTCATAGCCCATCCCTCTCCTCAATTTCATGCTACTTGTAGGGATCCTAGCCCTTGATTTCTGGACGTACCACGTTAGTTCGTGCTAGTATGGTGGGCCTCTTGACGCTCGGTCCCTTGGGTGTTGCTTGGTTGTCTTTGGCTCATCATGTTTGGTGGTTGGCAATGTGACCCCATATGGGGTCGTTCCTCCTTACAACTGAAGGTGTTCATCATTGCTTCCATGCCCCCCCTTCCCTCCTTGTCCATTGTTGGCATGTTCTGGTGGGGCCCTTGTGGACCATGCATCACCCTTGGGTTTTCTTGGGGTCTCTTTGTTGATCCCCCCTTCTGGTTGGGGAAATTATACCTTCTTTGGTCTCTACTTGGGTGTTTGTCCTTTGGGACAATCACTCGTTCTAACCCCTTGCTCAGGTTTTCCCACCATTCACGCTCACACTCATCATTCTTATTTTTGGTGTCTGCAGATGTTGGTTGTGGGACTTCTATTCCGAGGTGGATCCTTTTGTGAGTGGGGTGTTTTTGGTCCGCCCTTGGCTTTTGGTTGGTGATGCAGCCTTAGAGGGGCCCACGTGGGACTAGTCAAACTATGTGGGGCCCCATGATCTATTCTCCTAAGTTGCCGGCCCATCTGGGCTTTGTCCTTTGGTAGTCCTGTTGCGGATGCGTCCACTGCATCATTTGACACTTATGGGTGGGAGGTATGCTGGGCCGATGGTGTGTGCCTTCAGGTACCCTTACCTTCAGGACATCACTCACCTCTTCCTCCCATCCTCACACATGGCCTTTTGGCCCATATGTCGGCTCCTTCCTTGGTGCATCGATCGAGGCTTGTGCCTCTCGTCTGGGCCCCACGACCCAGATGAAGCATTCTATCAAACCCAACTTGCCTAGTCAACAAGTAGTGAAAATAGGTTGCTTATTTGGTTACCCCGATTGGCCTATGTGTAGGCTTATGTCTTTGTAACTAACCCCAGTGTGGGCCTTCCCATCTCTATGGTTAGCTAGGGCAGTCCCTTAGGGGTACCTGATGATACTCTCTGAGTGTACAGTTTGGACTCCTATGGGAGTCATTTTTCGGGTGGGGTGCATGTGCCTTTTTGGCCATCCACCACGTCATGTAATTTTTGGAATCGGGGGCCCACCATAAGTTGGGTCCCTTGTTGGATATATTGCCCAAAATTCTGATGGATATTTTGGTAATCATGTATGTTCATAGATCTACTTGATGGTCTTCATAGAACATTCTTATCATGTCACTATGATCTCAGATTAATTAAAATGTGTCGTATTCAACTCTAACTAATTGGGAATGAGTGATTGGACCACACACCATATAAACCTAAGGATCACCCCAGAACGTAGTGGTCTGGGACTATTCCAACATCCCCCTCAAGTGCAACCACTTTTGTGTGCTTTCACTTGTTATTTTAGATTAGGTGTGGTCCCCACACTTATCTCATCGGGTCTGCTCCTATACCATATTAGAATGTGTGTTATTCAACTCAAAACCAATTGGCAATGAGTGAAGGGACCACACACCTTATAAGCTCAAGGACCATCTAGGAGCTCAACGGTGTGGAACTATTCCAACAATGGCTCCATTTCCTGTAACACATGACGCAATAAGAATATGACTAGCCTTTTTTTCCTTTTCCTTTTGATTTAGCTTATTTCATCATGGTTGTGACATTTTATGAACTCTTCTCCGGTGAAACATACATATTCTGATAATTGAGTATGTCTTCTCTCTTGACCTTCCATTTTGTGAATTAGCACTTTATGCTTGATCATGGTGGCGTCATCGTCTTTCTCCTTCCACCAATTGAGTTTTGATGCTACTTGTTGGGGAAAAAGAAAGACTATGTCATCTAAAAACAAATAACAGGCAACAAGAAAATTGAAATTATTATGAAAAAATCCCTCAACCGTGGAAGGAGGAAATCCACTAGGAAAAGTGACATATTTATCTAGTTCTATGTCATAGGGACATCAATGAGTCTGAATTTTGTTCCCTAAAATCTGACAGATTTTTAATTTGGAAGTAAAATGAAATATGGGTGAGTTGGTAAACTCAAACATGTATTACTTTCAATAAGAAACTATGTTTATCTACATCTCAAACTCGACCTTCCATAATAGCTATGTTGGATGACTTTGCCTTATTTGGACATCACACATATAAATTGTTAAATCCATCGATATCGGGCCTTACTTGCTACTAGTTGTTCAAGAATTGGTTTCTCCTCCTTGGATATATGTGTTGTGCCACTAGCCTCTGATTCCACATTCTAGACTGTCACCAATCCCATTAGTATCCATGGTATAATATCTAGTTGGCCCCACCAAATAAACCTAATGAATTAGATAGGCTACCTATCTCTCCCTCTACATTTCCCCCAGATCTTACAGCTTGTCGCCCAGTCTCGTGAAGTGAAAGGAGATGGATGAGATGTTTTGGATACCCCCTAAATCGAACTACATATAGTGTTTGTTACAATCCTTTGGGAAGGATTCCAAAACCAAAATTAATTGAAAGGAAATGTGCAACTAGGAAATAAACATGTATAAAAAAATATTTCACTATTCATTTCCATGATCATCAATATCTTGCATTTTGGTTTCAAACTTTAACTCGCATCTTCAAATAGCACCTATCTACACATTTTGTAGCTCTCTATGTTTCCAAATCTCATTGGAGACAGCCTCATTCACTTTTACAACATCATCTCTTTGTGTTTAATATTTTTTCTGGGGGAGAGGGTGTGATGGGGTTGATCATTTTCATATCAAAAGGCGAAGCAAGTTGTCAATGGATGAGATGAATGGCGACAAGATCATAATATCCCTTTAGCACTTACCTCTTGTAAATATGAATTATGTAATGTTATAGGAATAAAAGGAAAGAAGGTATGAATTATGTTAGAACAACACTAAGGTTGTGTTTGGTACGTGGTGACAAAATACGTGGTGATGGTGATGGTGATGGTGACAGTGACAATGACGGTGATGTGAAATTGTTAAAAATTGTTGTTTGGTAACACATGCATGGTGATGGTGAAAGGGATGGGAAAATATTTTAAAAAATGTTGTTTGTTACATGACTACGGTGATGAGGATAGGGAACTATTTTTATAGAAAACACCTCATACAAATATAAATTTTATTTAGTAAACACCTCATACATGAAAATTTATCATGGCATGAATAACACAAACATTCTATCATCAAATTTTAGTATGGATATGAACCATTCCATTTAAAGAAATATCAAGGAGACTCTTTTACATGCGGGTTATATTTCTTAACAATCATTGCAAAGAAATAATTCATTGAAAATTTATAAAAAATAAAACATTTCATCATAAATATTTTCTTGATAAATGCAACATGATCAATTTTTCTCAATCATATTGCATATGACTTGACGTCACTCATGTTGTGGGAAATAAAAGATGGCCCTCATCATATTTGTATGCTCAACTAGATAAAGATAAGCTTTGGTGTGGATGAATTTCAATTCCTATGCCATCCAAAGCAGGAAAAATATCAGCTTCTGAGAATTGTTGTGGAATACTTTTTTCATAAATTGTATTTCCTTCTCTAATATCTTCAGCAACATTATTTATGGAATCTTTGATCATTATAATGTCCTCATCATCCATCATATTTCTTTTCTTACACTTCAAAGATGAAGGTTTGGTTGTGGATTGTGGTGTGTCATCATCACATGATAAATCAATAAAAGAAGAATATATTGTAGCTTCATTTTGAGAAACAACAAAATCAATATCATCAATACTAGAAAATTGGTATGTATCACTATTCCTTTGTTGGTTTCTTTCCTTGGAGGTAAATTCTCCTTCTCTGGTTGCTCTATCTTTAACCCATAATTCTTCCATTTTATCATATTCATGAACAGACTTCATTTTCCACTTTGCCACATCTGGATTTGTCTACAATTTCAAAAAGTTATCAACCACTACTAATAGAATGTAAATGACTAATAAAATACTTCCTCCATCAGTGCTTCCATACTCCAGGTTTGGCAACCCACATTTGTGATACAAGATCAATGCTAAACCCACTTAATCCATTATTAAATATGTCATAACATTTATGAAACTTTACTTTGACATACTTAATGCGATTGTGGAGTTGCATCTTTGCCAAAGTCACGTTTAATTTCTTTTTGAACACCTCAGTGGAAAACTTTATCTTGTGTGTGTGGTGGGGGGGGATGGTGTGGCGGAAAGCGTTGTCTTGGAGGCAAAAAGATATCTTGGAGGAAAAAGGTATGTCGGAAAACTTTTTCTTAGAGGGAAAAGATTTGACGGAAAATTTTATCTTGTAAGAAAAAAGATTTAGTGGGAAACTTTATATTGGAGGGAAAAAGGTGTGGCGGGAAACGTTGTCCTGGAGGAGAAAAATGTCTTGGAGGAAAAAAGGTGTGGTGAAAATTTTGATCTTGGAGGGAGAAAACTCGTCTTAGAGAGAAACATTGTGGTGGGAAATTTTTCAACGATAAATAAATATTTTTAGTTGGTAACGGGTAAATTGACAAATAAAAAAATAACGGGAAAATTTTTGTTTGATAAAATAAGATATATAAATAGTATTTAGAGAAAAATATATTTTGGTGAGAAGTCAAAATTTGTTAGCGAGAAAGAAATCTTGAAGAGAAACATGTTGCATAGGCAGGAAGGAAAAATATAGTACAAGTTTTCTTTGCACATATGTCCATATATTAACGGAGACTTAACAAGAACTTTTTTCACCATACTTTTTCATGGGTACAAAAATAAGCTAAAATTCACCATGAATTTACCACGGAAAAATTTTCTAACACTATCACCATGCGTACGAAATAACATTTTTGTTCCACTATCATTCCCTATAACCGTGATTCACCACGTATCAAACGCAGCCTAAGGAATAAACCGCTACTTCTTAATAACTACACAAATTCCGGGATATGCGTTTGGGAGGTCACCGATGACTTTTTTCCAGGAGTTAAAACATGAGTCACTTTATTGGTGGCTCTTCAGCTGAACCATCTGGCCAACCTTGCCTGATTATACAAGGGAAGAATTCTATGGTCGTGAATATTGTGGAGGTTGAGGCGTTTAACAACTTCAATCGTGGTTGTCTTCTGAATTTACATTAAACCAAGCAAGAAAGTTAACAGATTGTGACTCCCTCAAAAAAAAAAAAAAGTTAACAGATTGTGCCTGTGGAAGGGCTGTTTATAAACGTTATGTAAAGGTTGACTATGTTTGTGTGGCAAGACTGTCAATTCTGGAACTAATCGGAGGATGAACACAAAAGACTAAGTTGTTAAGACAACGGGAAAAGATATTGTAGCACCCCATGACAGCTTGTGGCGTAGGGCCACTAATTGGTAACCCCATTGCAACCATGCCTACTATAATGCGCATGTACAGATCATGTCAAGAGTCCTTTAATGCAGCTGCCACCTGGACAAGTCATAAGTCAATAAATCTCTCTCGATAAAAGTTGTACATGTTCAAATACGACAAAACATATCACTCAAGGGCAGGGCTGCACAAGAGTGATGAGATCACAGAACCGAGACAAAGACCCCCCAACTAATAATATTGTTGCTATCCCTATTTCAGGCACAGGGCTTTATAACCAGTTGCATCTTCTTACTCCAGAACCCTCTATAGGCGTTTTCTTTCGTGCTTGCTACATTTATCAACCTGCTTTCAACCAGGTCTTATCCATCAGCTGTATCAACCAACTCATTTAAGAAGGGTTGCATTTTTCAGACCCTTTCAAATGAACATAGTGTGTTTGGCCGAAGAAGCCTCCGGTGGCTCGAAATTCACTGTGCAATGAGGTGAGGATATTATGCAAGGATAAAAACTTCTTAAAGAATATATTCGTAGACACCACTAGGCGCTAGCACTTCCTACAGAGGACATTGGAAGATAAGGATAATAAGCAACCTTGCAATTATACTGCATTTGAGTCCAATGGCTGGGCTATTAAAAACTATGCAACAAAAACAGAGGAATGCAGCAGCCGCCTCTGACTGAGTAGACTTCAGCGGCACGCTACCATTTGCCACAATAATTCAGAAACTCCCACATTGGGACAAACAATTTAAAGAAGTACAAATGCTTAAGCCATCCTATCCACGTTACATGTTTCGATATAGATTCTCAATTAGTGCGACAGGGTAGACATGTTTCGACTGGATGGTACCTGTTAGATTTTTCTTTGTTTAAAAATATGATGTTAGATCTTTATCCGTCTAAGCACGTGCCAAGCAGCTCATCCCTTTCCCAGTCCCTTCAACCACCACATTGTGGAATGAGATGTCACCGGCGTCTGCTAAGGTAGTACACTGATCTTGTGGGATGAGACATCTGTTTAGTTTAGCAATAGTTGTCAGCTCCTTTTATGTTTACAAGATTTATTCAAAACCTCTTCTCACCTTAGTTCCGGTTTCTTTTTATTTAGTGCATTAGGAATGCTAACTGAATTTTGCTTATATTGCTTTTGTCTTTTATAAGCGCATACCGTGCATCTTTGCTGCCCTCACCGGCTCTTTTATGTGTACGAGTTCACTTCTGCAGAATTACATTCTTCTGTTTGTTTCTTGGAAATTTCGTGACCACAAGTCCTTATTATTATGGACTTATGGATATTTCAAAATTCAATAAAAATATTTATTATGTGGCTCATATAACAATCATGGTCTAAACATGAAGTTGTTGAATTAATAAGATTGGGATTTAATTCAGAAGATTTTATCTATTATCTAACAACTTTGATGGACGGTTGAGATTTAATCTTATAGAGAAATATGTCCCTCTCTCTGCCTATAAATATAACCCAAAATTCATCTTAGGGTTAACTCACGAAAACCGTAATTACGGCTTACGGCTTATGGCTTACGGCTTACGGCTGGCGGCTAAAGGTGAAGGGAGAGAAGACATATTTCAGATCTGGAAACGTACATCGGATCTAGAGTTTTGCTTCGACGGGATCTCATCTTCTGTATTCAGCAATGTCTACGGGTATGTTTTACATTGTTTAGTGACTAGTTTATGATAAAGATCCTAAACCGTAACCATGCTAATGTTAATCATGCTTACATATCATACAATCAGTTAACATGTGGTATCAGTCGCTTCGTTATGATCATATGCTTAGTTCTAAATCAAGATAAAATCAGTTTTTATCAATGTTTCCACATTTTCCGAAAAAGTGACAGAATTTGACGAAAATAGATTTTTATGAACGAAAACGGCATTTTCTTCAAGATTTATGGCTATTAATAAACTTTTCATATTTTAGCCTTTTTTCGGCTGTTTAGACCCTCAAAATCACGTTTTAAGTGTTTTTTGGGCATATTTGGGCATATTTGTTATGTAAACATGATGATAGAAATTTTGTTTGATGTTTTCGTGCCTTGATCTGTGATCCTGGAGTAAAACTCTATTATGTAGGGCCGAAAAATATTTTTCTTAATTATTTTGTCCATACAAATACCATATATGCGTATAACAGATGAGAAAAATATGTCTTTAAGAGCAATATTCATATTATATTGTTTTGATAATCACCACAGTGATTTCATCTCAGTACATGAATGTTTCTCTTTTTTTGGTATGTCATTCATATTATTAGTTATAGTTCACCACAATGGACTCAAAGAATGTAATGAACGACAGACTAAGTAAAATTATTGTTGGTTGTTTACTAGCATCATGTATTACCCACAGGTAGACTAAGCATTAATAGTAAAATAACCATTATGGAGTTTATTCATTTACGTGATTAAGCTTGTATAACATATCCACAGATACCATACTCATTTAATTGTTGGTTTAAATCACTCGCTTATGTATAAATCTTAGTCATATTTATTTATATGTGTTTACAACTCAAAGATTAATTGTAGTGAGCATGTTCTATAATGCAGTTCATCAACCTGCCCAACTTAATTTCTTTGTCAACTCAGTTCCTGAACTAGATGGGACTAATTATACCGAGTGGAAAGAACATGTTGAGGTTTTACTTAGGTGTGCTTGAGATTGACTCAGGATTATCTATAGAAAAGCCTGCCGATATTACTACTACCTCCACAGAAAGTGAGATCAAAAACTTTAACGCATGGACTAGATCTAACAAACTATGCTTGAAATTCATGCGTTTAACCACTGCTAGCAACATCAAATCATCTATTCCTAAGAGTGAAGGTCAGACAGCTAAGGAGTATTTAAGAATAGTCACTGGACGCTTTAAGATTGTTGATAAAGCAATTGTTGGAAAACTTATGGCTGAACTAACAACTGCCCATTCTGATGGTACTAAGACCATGTAGAAACATGTACTTGACATGACCAATCTGGTTGCATAATTAGATAAATTGGGCATGACTGTAGCGGATTCATTTCTAGTCCAATTTATCCTAAACTTGTTGCCTCAGCAATACGGTCCTTTTCAGATTCACTACAACAGGATTAAGGATATGTGGAATGTGAATAAACTGACCAATAAGCTGGTTCAGGAAGAACAAAGTCGGTAAGAAAAATTGGAAGGGCATCAAGAATAGTCCATCCAATCAGTCAGGACAATCTTCACCTAAGAAAGAAAGGAAGAATGATAATTGCCACTTCTGTAAGAAGCCTAGACACATTCAGAAAGATTGCGTGAAGCGTAGAGAATGGTTCGAAAAGAAAGTTAAGCCTTTTGGCTTTTGTATGTTTCGAATCAAACTTTGTAGAAGCACCTTGTAATACTTAGTGGATTGATTCTGGCTCTAATGTTCATGTTTTATACTCGATGCAGGGATTCCTTATAACCCAGAACACACGTCCAAATGAAGCCTATCTTTATATGGGAAATAGAGTGAAAGCTCCAGTAGAAGCCATTGGCACTTTTCGTTTAGTATTAGACTCTGGTTTTCATTTAGATTTGGAGCAAACTCTTTATGTACCTTCCATTTCTCTGAATTTAATTTCCATGTCTAAACTTGATAATGATGGTTTTTCATTAGAAATAGGCGGTGGACGTTTCAATTTTTTTAAGGAAAATTGTTTATTTGGTTTAGGAATTTTGATCAATGGTTTATATCAAATTTTTCTTGATAATATATTTTCTGAATCTCTTCTTGTTACCTTGCATCCTAAAGTGGGTTTGAAATGAAGTAGGACGAGTGAAAGTTCTGCATTCTTGTGGCATAAGAGACTGGGTCACATATCCAGAGAAAGAGTTAACCGATTGGTAAAAGATGAGATTCTTCCGAGTCTTGATTTTACTGATTTTGGTGTTTGTGTAGATTGCATTAAGGGTAAGCAAATCAAATAGACTAAGAAAGGAGCCACAAGAAGTACTAAACTTCTCAAAATTATACATACAGACATATGCAGACCTTTCAGTGTTCAATCTTTTGATGGAGAAAAATATTTCATTACCTATATAGATGATTATTTACGTTACTGTTATCTTTACCTTTTACATGATAAATCTCAATTTGTGAATGTTGTTCAAATTTACATTATTGAAGTTGAGAGTTAACTAGGTAAAAAGGTAAAAATCATTAGGTCTGATAGAGGTGGTGAGTATTACGGAAAATATGATGAATCAAGACAACCTCCTGGTCCTTTTACTAAACTCTTAGAAAAATTAGGGATTGTCCCTCAGTAAACAATTCCTGGTTCCCCATGGATGAATGGTGTAGCTGAGAGACGTAATCATACACTTTTAGAAATGGTTAGGAGCATGATGTGTCATTCTAATTTGCCCATATCATTGTGGATGCATGCCCTTATGACCGTTGTGTATATCTTGAATCGGGTTCCCAGCAAAGCTATTCCTAAAACACCTTTTGAGTTGTAGAAGGGATGGAAACCCAGTTTAAGACATTTACATGTATGGGGATGTCCAGCGGAGGCACGCATTTATAATCCACATGAGAAGAAACTCGATCCAAAAACCATTAGTGGCTTTTTCATTGGGTATCCAGAAAGATCAAAGGGGTTCAGATTTTACTGTCCTAATGATACCACTAGAATTGTAGAAACCGCTAATGCTAAATTCATTGAGAATGGAGAAATCAGTGGGAGTGATAAAATTAGAGAAGTGATCATTCGAGAAATAAGGGCACCAATACCAATTCCCTTGCCCTCAATTCTGACTGACATTATTCCATCTAACGTTGTTGATCCAATCAATAATCTAGAACAAAATGTCAATGATCATGCACTCCATAATGAGCATGTTGTCGTCATTGAACCGAATGTAAATGCAACACCTGCAGTAGAATTAAGAATGTCTACAAGAAACAGGAAATCAACTATTTCAGATGATTATTTTTTGTATTTACAAGAATATGAATTTAACATAGGGATGGATAAAGATATGGTTATGTATTCACAAGCCATGAAATCTAAAAATTCTGAGAAATGGATCGATGCCATGTGTGATGAGATAAACTCTATGGCTACAAACAAAGTTTGGGAGTTGGCCGATTTACCAGAAGGACATAAGAAAGTCAGTTGTAAGTGGGTCTATAAGACCAAACGTGACTCTCTTGGTAAAATCGAACAACATAAAGCCGAACTTGTAGCTAAAGGTTTTAATCAAGAAGAGGGCATTGATTATAATGAAACATTTTCTCCAGTTTCTAAAAAGGATTCTTTACGAATCATTATGGCTTTAGTAGCTCATTTTGACTTAGAGTTACATCAGATGGATGTGAAAATGACTTTTCTAAATGGGAGTTTAGAATAAGAAGTCTACATGGCTTAGCCAGAAGGCTTCATTATTGATGGAAAGGAAAACATTGTCTGTTTGTTAAGGAAACCAATATTTGGATTAAAGCAAGGTTCACGACAATGGTATATTAAGTTTCACAATACCATCACTACCTTTGGGTTTACTAAAAATATTGTTGATCAATGTATATACCTGAAGATTAGTGGGAGTAAGTTTGCATTCTTGGTTCTATATGTTGATGATATTCTAATTGCCAGTAGCGATCTTGGTTTATTACGGGAAACCAAGGATTTTCTTTCTCAAAATTTTGAAATGAAAGATATGGGAGAGGCTTCTTATGTGATTGGGATAGAAATATTCTGTGACAGGTCACATAGGTTTTTGGGATTGTCTCCGAATGCTTATATCAAAAAAGTTTTGGAAAGATTTAATATGGCGTATTGTGATTCTAATGTTGTTCCAATTCAGAAAGGGGATAAGTTCAGCTTAAGTCAATGTCCTCAAACTGAATTAGAGCGTGATCAAATGAAAGAAATTCCTTATGCTTCTCTTGTAGGAAGTTTGATGTATGCACAGGTTTGCACTAGACTAGATATATATTAGTTTTGCAGTCGGTATGTTGGGTCGTTATCAAAGCAATCCAGGCATTGATCATTGGAAAGCTGCAAAGAAAGTGTTGAGATACTTACAGGGAACAAAGAAACATATGCTCACATTCAGGCATATCGATCACCTTGAAGTGATTGGTTACACAGATTCAAATTTTGGTGGGTGTGTGGATACTAGGAAAAGTACTTTTGTTATGTGTTTGTATTAGCTGGAGGTGCCATTTCATGAAAGAGTGCTAAACAAAGCATCATTGCATCGTCCACCATGGAGGCTGAATTTGTAGCATGCTTTGAGGCTACAGTTCAAGCATTATGGTTGTAGAATTTTATTTCAGGGCTTAGAGTCATGGATTCTATTGCTAGGCCACTAAAAATTTATTGTGATAACGTCGCAGTAGTATTCTTTTCAAACAATGATAGGTATTCTAAGGGTATAAAGCACATGGAGATGAAATATCTATCAGTCAAAGAAGAAATTCGGGAGAAGAGAGTGTCAATTCAGCACATTAATACAAGTGCTAATATAGCAGATCCATTTACTAAAGGGTTGCCACCCAAGACATTTAAGCAGCATGCAGAAACAATGAGTCTTGAGGGTAACCAGTAGCTTTTCTTATTTTGTGGATTGTTATGTGCTTTTGTAATGACATTATTTGAGTATTCAATATTGGAACTTCTGAATTTTTCTATTTCATATCATGACTCGTTATGTACATTTTATTGTAATGTATGATAACAGAAATAGTCTTTCCTAAGATATTAAGTGGACAAATATGATTGCTTCGTTACACAGAATTGGTTAATTTGATTATTGGTCAGTGGTACATGAAAGATATTATGTTCTTTAACTAATATAGAACTGCTATGACTCTCATCAATGATTCGGGTTAACCAAAGTAATTAAGGTAAACCCGTTATGTATATTATTTCAGCATTTATGTGTGCCTTATGTTTTTCCTATATAACACCATAATGGAATTGTAATATGGACCAAGTGGGAGACTGTTGGAAATTTTGTGACCCACAAGTCCTTATTATTATGGACTTGTGGATATTTTGAAATTCAATAAAAGAATTTATTATGTGGCCCGTATAACAATCATGGTCTGAATAGGAAGTTGCTGAATTAATATGATTGGAATTTAATTTAGAAGATATTCTCTATTATCTAACAACCTTGATGGATGGTTGAGATTTAATCTTATAGAGAAATATGTCCCTCTCTCTATCTATAAATATAACCCAAAATCCATCTTAGGGTTATCTCACGAAAACCACAATTACATCTTACGGCTTACGGTTGGCGGCTAAAGGTGAAGGGAGAGAAGACGTATTTCAGATCTAGAAACGTACATCGGATCTAGAGTTTTGCTTCGACAGGATCTCATCTTCCGTATTCAGCAACGTCTACGGGTATGTTTTATATTATTTAGTGACTAGTTTATGATCAAGATCCTAAATCGTAACCATGCTAATTTTAATCCTGCTTACATATCATAGAATCAGTTAACATCTTCCGTATGAGGATTGTCCCAATATCCACGCACAATGAATTAACAATTTCCATGAGAAGATTTGATTGTCTGTTGTGCCATGGCACGACAAATGAGGGGAGGGAGGATAAATCGAGAAAAATAAAGAAAGAAAAACTTATTTTGTTCATAGCTTTTAACAAAAAAACTTATTTTGTTCATAACTTTCAATTCTTAACAATTTTTTTCACAAAATAAAATCAATAAATTTCTTTGAAAAAATCCATTCCAACACGATTAATGTCACTATACTTTTGAGAAAAATAATATGAACTATAAAAATGAGTATATGAAATGAGGATAGTACTCATTTTTTAATAACATGCTAACCCAAAAATTGAGTGTTCCATGTCATTCTTTTACTATAATACTCACTTTTAAGTCATTGTAGTTTAAAAAGAGTATTGTACTTTTTATTATGTGGGCAATACATATATTTGTAAAGTGTATAAATGAGTATTATCCATATAAAATGAAGTACAATACTTACTTAAAATACAATGACATAAAAAGTAAGCATTGTACCCAAAAAATGACATACAATATTCACTTTTGATTTAGTGTACTATTTAGAAAATAAGTATTATCTGCAATATGTAATACTTACTTTTGTATTTTGTATTGTTTTTCTCAAAATTATATCGACATAATTTTTGCCTGAATGTATTTTTTGTAAAAAATCTAATAGTTTTCATTTCATCAAAAAAATTATTGTGGATTGAAACATATACGTAAAACACATTTCTCTCTTCTTTTTCTCTATCATGCACATTTTGTTTGAAAACGGCTAATGGATTGTGCATTGTCACTTCCAAGAATCAAGGATAAATAGGATGATGAGAATGGGTGTGTGCATCACTACTCCTACATAATATAGAGTATTGATGCATGCACTACCTTCACACCAATTTTAACACCTAGAATCTGGATATGTAACAACTAATAGCTTGAATCATCCGTCTTAAATTTTGTGTGTGGTACTGAGGGGATAATCACATAATGTGAGCTGAAAATAAACTCAATCCCAAAAATGAAAAGACAAATATGGGACTATAAATCCCCCAACCCACTCTTTCTCAGCCTCTCCATGTCCCTCCCACTCCACACTACCTTCGAGCACAAGCAGTCGTTGCTCCCAGGCTATAATTGTGCCTAGGTTGTTGTGACCAAATTATCGTCGCGTCAAAACTGTCGTCACAGTCAGGACGCCATCTCGTCTAGTTCATTGTCTTTGTAGAGATAGATGTAGTAGTATAAAGCAGGAGCAACATCAACTCCACCAAAAACATCTCGATGACTTCTTATCTGATTCATGCATCATCAACAACATCTACTTCATGCATTACCATATGGTATGATGATCAGACAGAGGAGCATGAGTGCCCACCATTATCCACGACATCTTCTGTGTTCCGCGCACTAGTGGTAGTGGCTGCGTCAAACGTTACCATTGGGTTCATGGTGGCCAAGCACTAACTAGAAGCAGCTATCTGGATCACTCGTCGATGCTTTTATTTTGTTCATCCCCAACTGTGGACACCTAGGCTTGATATTGTAACATATAAAAATTAGACAAATGTTGAATGATTTTTGGTATGATATCATTTGTAAATGGGTTTTTGTTTATGCTACATGTGGAAGATTGTGAGAGTGTGTATAGCATATGCAGTAACATAATAATATAAAAGTTATAAAAAATAGTAAATTAGTATTATGCATTATATTTTGTTTCTTCGATTACAAATTCTCCTAATTGTAAGCATTGTCCAAGTTTATGTGAGGTCCAGTTATTAATGTATTTCTATATTGCGATGAACACTTGAAATCATCAGCAAAATGGGAATGGAAGTGGCCCACACATTTCAATTAAATATGATCATTTATCACATATATAATTAGTTATACATACTTAATTAAATGATCATAATCAACAAATGAATTTTCAATATTTTTTTAAATATGATGCATTGTGCTAGTTTATTTTAGATTCGATAGTTGAGAGCTTTTGGTATTGCCCTGAACATATTGAAGTACGAATTTTATTATAAAGAGGCGAGATCACTCCCTTACTAAAATTTAATGAAAAATACACAACATCCATCTATTATGAGAAATTTAGATTATTAAGGATGCATGCATAATAATTCCATTTAAATAAGTATGATCCAAATAAAAAATTATCAATAGTAGCAGTAGAGAGAAAAGACTAAGTTATTACATTGCTTTGATCTCAGATTACTACATGAGTTTCATGAAACATACACTAGAAAAGAAAACTACAGGATCTAGCAGTAGCAACCTAGGCATCTCAACAAAGTTTCCTTGAATATACTCATGGGCAGGTCCTCCTTGGTCTTGTTTCACTCCTTGTCCTAGATCTAGGTGGTTGGGATCACCCACCAAGAATACAAGGTAGGTGTCAGTTAAGAGCAACAAAAGATAATAAAGAGTGCATGTTCATCAAGAAAAAATGAAAGTCAAGAGTATGAGGCACATATCAATTAAGGATCTTTCCATAACAAACAATAGTAAAGCAGCATGCATTATTAATAGTATCACTACATTAAGTAAGTAGGGATGAGACATCTACCAAATCTCAACCAATAGGTGAGGGAGAGTAACACATTCCCAAACACCTTCAAAATATATATAAAAGTGGGAAGAGTAAACACATTCTCCAGGGTAAAATAACGCATGCCCAAACTATGGGTGGTTGTACAGTGGTACACTACATTATCTAACAAGTCAAGAAAATCACCATGCTAAAAGAAATAATATGGCAAGGCAAAATTTAACATCAAATAATAGAGATATGGCATGTGGGTCAAAACCCAAGCAAATAATGAAACAATTGCACTAAAAAGAGCAATAATGGGAATCAAAGTTTTAGTCCATGCCTCATTGGGTAATTAGGGTTTGGTATAACAAACATGGCCAACTTGTAGGGTAAGATGCACATACCTCAATTCAGCGTCCTTCTTAACACTTCTTACCAACTTAGAAGATTCCAAGATCACATTTGGCTAATTTCAAGTTATTCACATGTATTTGGGTTTTTATAAAACATAATGTGTAAGAAACCCTAATTTTAGACCTTTTATAGAAAATTTTTGATTTTGGTAACAAAACCCAAATCAATCGATTCCTTATGTTTTTTATCAAGAAAAATATATTTATTTTTTCATTTGGAGGTTATATGAATTAGTTACAGTTTTTAAGGTAAGGTTTTTTATATAATTTATTAGATCTTAAAAAAAATCAACTATCAAAAATATGGAAATTAAACTCTCAAACTATTTTTGTTATAACTATCACATTTTTCAATTCCAAAATATATTTATTTAAATTTTTGGACTAGCAGATCAAAAGATATGATTTTACAATTGACCAAAATAGAAAATTCCAAAAATCTAAATAAGCAGAGAAGGGCTTTGCAAGAGAGAGGTTGGGTCGCTGACTTGGCCCAATCAGCAGCAACCATCTCATCTAGTCAGTGGTCAACGCGGCGCGCAACTAAAGAATCAAGTTTTGTATGAAAAGACAATATTGCCCCTGTGATTGAGAAAAAATGAAGTACAGAGAGGGGCACAGAAGTAATATCACCTGAGGGATTCATCCCCTTCACCTTGCCTGCGCCATGGTCGTGAGAAGTAGAGTTGCTAGCCATGCGTGAATTGGAGAAAATCACATGCAGTGATGATGCAATGTTTTGAGAGTATAGAAATGTAGAGCAAGGGCCAAAGAACTTACTACTTGATGCAATTAAAGGTTGGTGATGTCGAGAGTCAGGGAGAATAGTCGCAACCCTAGAGGAGAAAAATTAATCTGCAATGACCAAAACGATGGTGAGGGACATAACTGCTAGAATAGAAAGATTGTTTGGAGCATCGCGAAGCTCTAGGGGGCCTTGGTTTATAAAGGGTTCTCTAATAAGATCTTTGTGCTACAAGCGTGGGGAAGATTGGGCCCAATAAATTGGGTGTTTCCTAAAAAATAAAAAAGACACAAATAAGGGGTCAAAAGATGTGTAATCATATTTGGAAACTTTTGGCGAAAGAATTATGGAAAATGTCAAGATTTGACAGAGATATCACGATTCAGAAATCGCACACACCGCGGTTTCACTATACACGCATGCGAGAGGTATGTGATAACTCCTGGACTGCACAATCACAATCTAAGGGTCCACGTCACGCGCAAATAAGGAAATCAAGTGTGTGACATTTAATACATTAACCAATCCGATTTTGAATGAAACATGATTACATTTATTTCTCTTTTTCTCTCTCTTCAATTGAGAGTAACTTCAAATAAAATGAAATTTGACACATGTTAATTTTGGACATGTAGAATCTGATTTTGGCATTAGTCTTCCATTTTGGAGACTATAAGTATTGTATTTAATTCTTTTGAAGTAAATTATATTTTCTCTTTCCAATCACATTAGAGACATCTAGAAACCATCAATTAATATGAAACTTCACCCTTAAGCAAACTTAAACTTGTGAAACACAAATTTTCCATTAGTTTTATCCCTTGAAGTTATCATATTAATTAAAATTTTGGGGTTTTACATACTTTCTCTCTCCTAACCTACACATGAACATTAAAGATTGTCCAAATTAGACAAAAATTCAACCATAGAAAATTTTTATTGTGTAGATTATAAATCTAAGATTAGTTTCCACTTTTGGAGTCATTTAATGTCTTATTTCATATTTTCAAGAAAACTCACCTTTTCTTTTCTAAATAAAATAGATATAATTATTATTATCCCAAAATTGTGAAATTGGCCTCCAAGCCATATCAGATCCAAATAATTCAAATTTGAAGTTACTTTCATCCAATTAGTGCTCTTTTTATGAGTTTTATCGTCCTTACACATTATTTTGTTAGTTGTCACATTAAATGATTTCATGTCACATTATCATGTTTAAAGATTTTCTATTTATACCTTTTTTCTCTTCCTTGCTCCATAAGGCTAAAGGAAGTTCTAGAACAAAATTACTTTATCAATATATCACTTAAGTGATAATTTTGCATCTTAGGCCCTGATTAAAATATTAATTGAGGTATTTGTGCATAAACCTAGACATTGGCATGAATAGTGATGAAATTCACCCCAAACTACTAACAATCCCACAAATGCAACATCAAGGACAAAAAGGATAGAAAGGATAGAAAAAACTTAGGAAAAGGGCCAAACTGAGAACATACCTAGATTTCAGTTCATTACATTTATACTTAGCCATGACATGTATAAATATGACTCTAGGCGGTTGATACATTATAAACAATTGAGAAATTAGAGAAAAAACAAAAAAAATTGAATTTGAAATGAGTTATTTTGTTTGTGGGTGGGAGAATGAATATAAGTGGTTGGGTTGTGGGTGGTTGAGCAATTCATGCATGCAACCGCACCCAGATTTCTCTCCTTGAAGACCGTGTCATACTATACTATACATTTTTTGGTTATACTTGGTATTGTCTTTCATTATTTTCGTGCCAAATTTTGACTTCATAATAAAAAAATATATAAAAAATGCTTTTAGCCGAGTCATACATTATATACAGTTGCAAAATGTAGGGGAAATATTTCATTTTTTTAACGAGACACCTTGTGCTATTTTATTCTATATCCATTGGTTGACTGATTTTAGTACTACCTTGAATATAATCAAGTATTACTTTTGAACTTAGCTGTGAAACGTATACAAATATGACTATGGGAATTTGAGGCATTATATGTTTCTGAAAAGTGTACGAAAAATGAAGAAAAAAGATATTTTGACTTTCAAATGATTTGTTTGTTTGTGGAAGAGGAAATAAGTACAGTTAGTTGGGTAGTAAATAGTTGGATGGTAGAATTATCTTCGTTGCAGCAACTACATGCATACAGTAGACGCACTAGAAGATTTCTCACCTAGGACAGTGATAAACTGAATGGTATGCAACTTCCTGATATGAAGGTGAAGATATTTCTAAAAGGAGTGTGCTATGAATAATTTTTCCAAAATATATCCCTCCCTTTCTTGCTAAGTTTTCTCTCTATGCTTGTTATTTCTTAGTTTTTGTATTAATATAATTCCTAACTACAATTGTGTTCTTTGTTGCCTCTTTGGAAGAACATTTGAGTTTGACATATTCCTTTTACAACCGTTTGGGAGATTGTATCTTGAGGATAAAATCAGCAATGAAACTCCAACACAGGAGCAACAAAATTGTTTCACTGATAGTGATTAGATGACATTGTTCCAAACACAGACTCTTCTTTGTATATCCATTTATTTGTGTGTTTGTTTGATTGACACTACTTATTGTTAACATATAATATAAAACACTAGTGCATTCTCAGTTCGCTACTATTTTCTCTTTTGGAAATCCTCCAATTTTATCATTTTTTTTTGTCAGCTAAAACTCGGTGATGCTTTTTTTGTATTTTTTCAGGAGGAATTATAGTGCATCTACTCAACTAAGTGTTGGGTAGTAAAGATGAAAAATAATGAAAAGAGCAGAGCTAATTGGTAATAGTTCCCTTAGCTCTGAAAAAATAAAGATCGTAAGAGAGAAGAGGGAAGCCAAAAGTCCAAGGCGATCAGCCTAAGTCTCCCTTAATCTTTCTCCAAACTATGTCAGCAGAACAGAAGCAGATGTTCTTCACAAGTAAATTTCTTTCTATCCATGTATTGTAAAGTATCATTAGGAACACTCTACTTTGTCTTCATCTAGTCCTTTGACTTCAGACCAGCTTGAGCATGAGAGGTCAAAATTGAGTTCGTTATAGGCTACATATATAACATTTTTAACAAAGTTGCACTCAAAGACAAGATGGTGAGTATCTTCATATCCACTATAGCAAATTAAGGAAGCAGATAGAGGCGATCTGAATGCCCATTCTTCTGACATAGTCTCCAGTGGGCAGCTTATTATGGAAGGCCTTCCAGACATGAAAGATACACTGAGGGGGGCTTTTTATCTTCCAAATCCATCTGAGAAAAGGTTCTTCATCAACACTAGATTTGATGTTGTTCCATAAGTCTTTAATCTTCAGATTATCCAAGCCCTTATAAGAAATGAAGTCTGATCCACCACGAGGGGAGGTTTGCTTAGCTATGAGGTTCCTGAGCTTCTGGTTAAGCCTTTTATCCTCGATCAACCAGGCTGAGTCAGTGATAATATCATTGACATAACAGTCGTGACTAAGACCAGATTTGATGTAGGAATCCTTGCCAATGGTTTCTTCAATGAAAACTTTCTCCTTAATCCAGGGGTCCAACCATAGTTTAGTATTGCATCCATCGCCTATAACAAAATTGGTATCATAAAGAATGGTAGTTCTAGATTTGAAAACCCTCTGACTCAGCAATGACCAACTAGAGTTAGGAGAAGTTGACCAGAAGGTGTGCTTCTTTAAGTATTTCTCATTTATCCATTTAACCCAAAAGATATCCTTCTTTGAGGCAAGGTTCTAAGCATTCGAGCAGGTGGAGGCAATGGACATATGCTTTACCTTCCTGATGCCTAACCCACCTTCCACATTAGGTAGAGTGATCTTGTCCCAAGCTATAAGATGTAGATTTGATTTATTTTTAGATTTTCCCCACAGAAAATCACGACACCGTTTGTCAATCTGATTGCAAATAGAATCTGGTAGAGGAAAAGAGGATGACCAGTAGATGTGAATAGAAGAAAGTGTCGATTTAATTAGTTCACATCTTCCTATAAGAGATAGAGAGCTAGACTTCCAACCTTCTAGTTTTGTTTTAACTTTATCAATGAGAGGTTGACATTCTCGGCTCCTGAGCTTACCAATGAATAAGGGAATCCCAAGGTATTTTGTAGACAGCTTGCATTCTTTCATCTTGAGAACATCTAAAATCAGTTGTTTGGGGGAGCCTTTGCTGAAAATGGTAGAGCTTTTATCAAAATTTAGCTTAAGACCCGAAGCTTCTCCAAAGGAATTAAGAATGGCATTGATAGTGGTTGCATTTCCTAAGGTTTCTTCAAAAAATATCATGAGATCATCTACGAAAATGATGTGGGACACAGAGAGATTTTCATATGCCTTTATAGGATTGAAGCTTTTGTTAAGCACTGATGTATTCAGCATCTCAGTTAAACCTTGCTGAATAATGATGAACAGATAGGGGACAATGGGGTCCCCTTGTCTGATCCCATTTGAGGGTTTAAACTTGACATATGGCTCACCATTCACTAAGACTTGGTAGGAAGTGGAAATGAAGAACTCTCATATCCAATTGATCCAAATAAGAGGGAATCCCATTTTAAAGAGAATCGAGAAAAGATAGCTCCATTGAACAATATGTGAGATTGATGCGATGATTTTGAGTCGCATTTATAGACATATTTTACTTGTGTTTTATGCTTTTATTGGTCATTTTGGTGGTTAATATTGCATGATTCATTTACTTTGGTCTATGATCCTTCTCTATGTCAAATCTCCCTTATTTTGGTATTTTGAGCATAAATTAGTACAATAATATGTTTTATTTCAGCTTATGTGGTTTTGTGTTGCAATTTCAGGAAAAACGAATATCTAGTGTTGTCGATACCATCGACACAACCACAGGTTGCCAGCCGCAAGAAGTATCGTAGAGTAGATACTATCGACACAGAAGTCGATGGTATTGAGATACCATCAGGTTGTTGGCGAGAAGACAGTCGACACTATCGACCCTAAAGTCGATACTATCGACACGAGGAGCTTCAGCGACAGAAAAAGACAAAAGCAACACCTAAGAGAGTCGATACCATCGACCCTCGTCGATGGTATCGAGTTAGCATTAGTCGTGACAAAGAAAAGAAAAGGAGACCAGCCGATACAGTGCAGGGTCGATACTATCGACCCGCGTCGATAGTATCGACACCGTCAGATACAAGTTTGCTTCAGATCGTTCTAAATCCGATGGCTGTGATACTTTGGCAACCTAAATCGGTGATTATACCCAATGTCGGTGGCCAAGAGAAATCTATCACATCATTAGCCGCTGCACACGTCCCGAGAAGGTGTGGAGAGAAGAACGGAGCCCAGAAGCAGGCCCCAGCCGTTCCGGATGCCGAAGAAGATGTTTTCCACCGCCAAAAGGCTGGAGATCATGCATTCTATGCCAAGGAGTGCTTGGATCTTCTCCGTTCAGGGGTTTCACTACCTAATCACATTTTTCTCCATGTTTCCCCTTTACCATGTTTTTCTTTGAGATGAACATGCGGGGCTAATCCCCTTTATCTTTAGGATCGGGAGTAGCCCAGGGAATCATTGTATGACAATTTTATCATAGTAATTCATCATTTATCTCTCAAATCTGTGGTATGATTTCATTTTCTCAATTATATTGTTATCCTTGATCACCATAATAATAATTTAATGCCTTTAATTACTTTGAAAGAAGAATTAACGATTGAAAAGAGACGAAATATACATTAATTGACAAATCCCTTGAACAAGGTGGTGTAAGGTTAATGGTGGATACCTAGAGATCGATTCTAATGCACTTAGTTTAGGGTATATGTTACTACGACGGTGGAACCGACCTAGACATAGGTAGTGAATTGTACCACGACAGTGAGCAATTCTGATTACAGGACACTATTCGGATAGAGAGATGAATCTGAGTGACTATATAGAAATTCATACAATGATAACCCGTGGTGAAATCACAATCCTAAATATCTCCACTTGAATTGATTAAACTAAACCTTTAATCGATTGTTCTGTTTTGTTTTATGTCATTTTCTTTTAATTTTACAACAACTTCCGACTTTATAATCGGTCTAGCTGATTGCGAGTAGTTAGTAGTAGTCTCTGATAATTCAGTGTCCCTGAGTTCCACTCGGGCCTCACAAAGGCCTTTACTACATTGACGCGTACACTTGCGTTTGACGCATGGTAAAATCATGTCAAGTTTTTGGCGTCGTTTCTGGGGACACGACAATTGTCGGCACTACGAGTGCTGCAAGTGGCCATTCTAGGCCACATTTTCATTTCATAATTTTATTTTCACTTTTTAAATTCATAGCCTATCTTTCGCATTTTGTAGTTGTCACGCACGGTACTGAACTCAAATTTTCACTTTCGCAAACGCGTAGTACCGACTACTCACAACAGGCACCAGAGGTTCCATGACGCAAATTTACCGTGCGTAGAAATGCAAGTGAACGCGTCGAAGTAGTACAAGCCTTTGTGAGGCCCGAGTCGAACTCAGGGATATGTGAAATCGTCAGGGACTCCTACTAACTGCTCGCCATCAGCTAAGCCGATAAAAAAGTTGAGAGTTGTTGTTAAAATTAAAAGAAAATAAAAATAAAAACAAAACAGGCAATCGATTAAATGTTTGGTTTAATCAATTCAAAAGGAGATCTTTAGGGTTGCGGTTTCACCACGGGTTTTCATTGTATTGAATTCTATATAGCTACTCAATTTTATCTCTCTATCCGGGTAGTGGCCTGAAATCAGAATTGCCCACTGTTGTGGTACAATTCACTACCTATGTCTAGGTCAGTTCCACCGTCGTAGTAGCCTATACCCTAAACTAGGTGCATTAAAAACGACCTCTCGGTATCCACCATTAATCTTACACCACCTTGTTCAAGGGATTTATCAATTAATGTAAATTCCGCTTCTTTTCAACCGTTAATTCTTCTTTCAAAGCAATTAAGGGCATTAGATTATTATTATGGTGATCAAGCATAACAATATATTGGAGAAAATGAAACTATACCATAGATTTAAGAGATAAGATATGAATTACTATTATAAAATTGTCATACAATGAATCCCTGGGCTACTCCCGGTCCTAAAGACAAAGGGGATTAGCCCCGCATGGTCATCTCAGAGTACAATGTAGTAGAGAAAAGGGGAAACATGAGAAAAACGAGATTGAGTGGTGAAACCCCTGAACGGAGAAGGTCCAATCGATCCTTGGCATGGAATCAGAGTTCTACCACCTTTCGGTGGTGGAAATCATCTTCTTCAGTGTCCGGATCGGCTGGGGCGTGCCCTTATGCTCCGTTCTCCTCTCCTTGCTCTCCGAGATGTGTGCAGCAACTAATGACCTGATGTCCCAGTCAAGGGCGTCGTCATTAGGTATATCTCCCAAATTAGGTCGCCAATTAACCACGGTCGTCCGATTTAGATCATTCTGAATCAAACTCATATTTGACGGTGTAGATACCATCGACGCGAGTCGATGGTATCGACCCTGCACTGTAGCGACAATCATTCTTTTCTTTCGTCTGAGCGCCTGATGTCATCTCGATACCATCAACGCGGGTCGATGGTATCGACACTCTAAGGCGTCGGTTTTGTCCTTTTTCCTTCAATGTAGCTCCACTAGTCGATGGTATCGACATCTTAGTCGATAGTATCGACTCACTTCTCACCAGCAACCTGATGGTATCTCGATACCATCGACATCCCTGTCGATAGTATCGAATTTCTTCCGATCCTTGCGGCTGCAACCTGTGGTCCGGTCGATGGTATCGACCACCGTCGATGGTATTGACGGAAGCAGATACTTGTTTTTCCTAAAATTAACACACGGAACCACATAAATTCACACAAAATATATTCTTTCGATAATTAATGCTAAAAATGCTTAGATAAAGGGAATTTGACATAAAGAAGTAGCATAGACCACAATGAATGAATTATGCAACATTAACCATGAAAATGACTAATAAATGCATAAAACACATATCAAACAAGTCTATAAATGCGACTCAAAATCATCGCATCAAACTCCCCTAAGCTTGAACATTGCTCGCCCTCGAGTAACTAATCCTTAGAATAGAATTGCCAGAGTCAACTAAAGAACAAAGAATCACAACAGACATCCCATATGACTCCCACCGGACATTCGCATACCGGCCCTTGCTAACCACAGAATAATAATTACCCTAAAGGCGACAATAATCATCCATAAAAGATATTAACCTCAAACTGATGAACACTATCACATAAGGCAGTTAACATAATAAAATTTGCCGGTCCAAACTTAGTGCATCTTGTGATCTTCTAAACTACATTTCTCACCCTAACTACCATCTACATGGAAGCAATTCTCCTGATATTCATTAGTGAGGAGAAATTCACGGTGGTCTACCAATCCGAGCAATGGTTAGATGAAATAGGTGGCTCATGGAAGAAGTGGAAGCATTATACGATTTCAACATGCATACAACAAAAGTGCCCTAAATGATGCAAATGCACATGAAAAATGCCCTAATGCTTCCCCCTCCGCCCTCTCTCTAGGGCTTCCCCCTCTGCCCTCTCTCTAGAACCCCGGCGGCTACCGCTGGGGGGAGGGTGCACTGCTCAAGCGTTTCCCTCCCCCTGGCGCTCACTGTCTTCGGTTGTCTCTCGTTTGCAGGCGAGCTTACCAGGGGCGTCGTTCCTTGGGCGAGTCAGAGTGGATCTCAGGGTGATAGGGTGCCGTCTTTGCTGGTGCCATCTCGGGTGTCCATGGAGATAGGGCATTTGATGCGCGGGTGATGGTCAGAATGGGCTGGGTTCCGCTACCTCGACTCAGTCGACTTCATCCTGCTCAAGAGTGGTGGATGGAGAGCAGTTGTCCACTCCAGGTCCGGTGATCGTTGCCGCTCCATTACGCTAATGATGAAAGGGGCTATGTCCCCTTTCCTCACTGGCTTCCCCTCATCCCCTCTCTGAGTGCTGGTGTTGGCGGCGTCCTTGTCCGCGGCTCGGGTCCATGACCTTTCCAGGTCCTGGACATGGGTGATATCCAGGTTGTGTTGGACCTTCGACCTTCGACCTTGACGTTGATCCTTCGTGGCTGTTGGGTTGGAGGTAAGGGTGACCTAGGTCCCCCTTGATGGTTCTGCCTTGGGTGGAGGCTTGGCGGCAGCAGGATTCTCTAGTCAATTTGGGTTCCACTCTGTTTGAGTCTCTTGGGCACTGACTCAGTGGTTGCCATATCGGCCTTGCGGTTCCCTGCTACCCTGAGCGGAAAGGAACACCTTCATGGTGTTCGTTGAAATGTCGTTGGCTTACAGCAGCATTATGGACCTCGCGGTTCTGGAGTGGCTGGTCCCTGCTACTGCGAGGGTGGTACCCTCAAGGTGTTTGACTAGACGATGTTCCGAGTTCGCTCCTGGTCTAGGCTACAATAAGGTGTTGGGTTCAATCTTCCTAACCTCCTTTGCTGTGTTTTGGAACACCTCCAAGGTGTTTGACGAACAACCCCTTCGCAAGGAGTTGGCTACTGCTCCTACTGCAGGACATCAACAGAGTGGTGCTTGGTTCGGGAGCCTGTTGAACCCCAAATTGTTGGCATAGGACCACACTTTGTGGGTGCTCCTATTAGATAGTTGGCACTGTGCCAGGAATGTAAGGTTGCTTCGAGCCTCTTAGCCTAGTTGATCTCTGTTGGTAGAATGCGATGGGTCTGGCGACCTGAGAAGATCAGATGCTGGTGATGCTGCTCCTGGCAGGGTTCCCTGGTGGATGCTATGTTGCAATCTATAGTTACTTTTTGTGGGTGGTCTTATTGCATGTATCTGCAGGTTGTAATTGATCATTCTCCTGGTAGGAATGTATGGTTCTGTCTTGTTAGTTTGATGTTCTTCTCAGTTCTTGTTATCTTTAGGTTTTGTGTAATACCCCATGCGTGGGGTATATGTTCATTGGTCGAGCTCTCTAGCTCCTTGTCATGTAATGGGGTACTCCGTGCCCAAAGTTTTTGGCTTTATAGTAACACGCTTTTTGACCGACCAAAAAAAATGCCTTAATGCCTAAGATCAGGTGGAATGATGCATGCACTAACCATCCGTCTCAAAATGAGATGGATATCTAATTAAGCTACATCATGTACTCACTTATCTTGAAACACAGGTGAGATTATGTTCCTTTCTCCTTCTTATTCTTGTTTCTGAAAATAACTTCTCTTTTTTTTTTAAACCCTTATATCCATAATTGGCAATGAATACTTATTGGGCTTATTTTTTTGTACATAACTCCAACATTTGAATTATTTGGAAGGTATGGAACAATGTGATTCACCATTAAAGAATAAATAAGGTACATGATATACTTTATGCATAAAAGTTATGAATGCAACTAAATGACATGCACCGAAGGGTAATGTGCATGTATACCTATTCTAAATTTTCATTTTTCATGCAAAACATATGAAGGTGGTTGCAATGCAAGTTCTATCTACATGCCATGCAATCAAGAAGGGTTCAAACTGTACTTTACTTCCAAATCTTGGGTGAATTGTGAAAAGCAATGAGGTGGACAGATCACAAGACTAGTTGACTGAACCTTAGAAAAAATATTATGTGTCCCTCCTTACTGACCTGTGTAGTAGTTAAGAGGTTTTTTTCTCTCTTACTTCAAATTAAAGTCTCATTATCATTTGTTCAGTTTAGGCTCAAACAACCATTTCCTTCCTCTTTCATGAATCATTAGGAATATACAGTTGTGATTTTCAGTTTTAAAGTTGACAAAACCAATCATTTTCTAAGTTAAGTGATCAGGGTTAAACAACACTCAAGCTTGTGAACACTAAAAAAATTTTAGTTTCCCTCAATTCCCCATGCACATGCAACTGAGATGACTCAACATTAAGGACATCCATGATTACACTAGATAGATTGTGGATCCTAAAACAAACTAAGATTGCAGAAAACAAATGACAGGAAACAAAAGCAATAAAACTAAAAATAGAGAAAATGAAAATAGAACTGTTCCAACTACCCCCCGTAAGCTTGAATTCGACTATGGCCTCATAGTCAAAAACAAACTCAAAGGTTGGAACAGTGATACCGCTTTTACTCTTTAGGTGGAGGCGGGTACTGCGGAGCCGTAGGGTCCCAAGATGAATACTCCCCCTGGAAGCTTGGATCAAATTGGGCCCTAGGTGGAGGTTGTGGATAGCCTCCGAAGTAATTTTGGCTCCAATAATGGTCGTAAAAAGGCTCATGTTGCATCTCCATCTGTTGCAACCAATCATGAATTTGTTGTTGGTTGTCGAGGAGAAGATGCTCGTTCTCAAAAATATGCCTCTAATTGTCCAGTAACCGGTTCGTCGTGTCATGAATACCGGTATACACCGCCGTGTGATGCTGCTGCGTCTGTTGTATGTCCTACAGCATAGCATACATGCCCTGCATAGAATAGACATCCTCGCTTGGCTGTGAGGGTGGTGGTGGCGGCGGAGGCTGTGATGATGAAGATGCACCCGGATGCATATGAGGACGCTTCCGTGGTGCCACTCGTGCCCGAATAGGTGTAAATGCCTCCTCTTCCTCATCAGCCTCATCGTTGTTGTTGTTGTCATCGTCGTTGCCGTCGTCTTCATCGGAGTCAGCGATGGCTATGATAGGCCATCGAAAATGTTGCGCCCCTTCGATATTGAAGACTGGATTGGGAAGCAGGTACTCCTGGTAAGCGTGGTTGACGTGGCAATGTGCGTACGCCAAACCAATCTCGAAGTAGTAGGAGGTTGGAGCGGTGCAGATGCTGCAATTTCACCTTGCTCCTGGTGGAGAGCGGGGTCAAAGTAGCAAAATTCAGCCCCAGGTAGGAGGCTAGCTTGGTGATAAGCCTGCCAAAGTGAATTGGGGCTTTCCGTGTACTCCTCTTCACTGCCAAAACCCTCTGCAGGAAGAAATCACCCCAATTGCATTCTTGACGCTTCAGGAGTTTATACAAGAAAAAGATATCTGGCTCCTGGAATTTTCTAAGGGATAGATCACCCCTAGCAAACAATGTAGAACTCATCATCTGGTGCAGTATCCGGACGAAAGGGTGCTCGAAGTCAGCTACCGCAGCATTATGGTAGCTAACCGACTTCCTCGGCGGCACCGTCACTAGCTCGGCGAAGATCATGTCATAGTCAGTGTGGTTATCCGGCCGCCGATAGTCAGACCGCGAGTGATTCCAGTTGAAGATCGTGTTGAACTACCGAAGTGTGATAGTGTAGTTATTGTTGTATAACCGGAATGACACCCGGCCTTTGATCCACTCGCGGTCGGTGGCTAATACATCGTTAGGCACGACACAGACATCCAAAGATGCCATGAACTCTGCCACCAACTCCTTGTACGTGAGCCACTCACCGAAGAACGGTTGGCCATCAGAATGATACTCCTGCCCATCAGGCCGTATCTCCGTGTGGCGGGCCTGTCCCTTCAGAACATAGTCGAGGTTGGCATCAAACCCGAGGTTGCGGATGGTTTCCCGTTCAACATAACGGGTCAGCTCGATCTTCCTCTTTAAGATCTCCTCGTAGATCTTCTTCACCTCCGTGGATGGATGAATCAGCCGCGGGCGTGCAATGGACGCATTCAGAGGTGGCACGAACTCCGAGATATCCATCAGATTCATGCGTGAAGATGACGCACCAGCTATGTGCACCATGATTTTGAGAGAAGGAGGAATTGAAAGGGAGCTCGGTGAAGATCGGAGAAGCAAATCTCTACTCGATGAAGAACTAGTCCGATGTTGCTCGTCGTCGGGCTTGGACAGCTCTGAAACACGCTCGGCACAAGTGGAGGAAGATTGCACTGAAGGTATGATGTCATCTGACGCAAGTACTCCTCATATATAGTTGTGGTCGGCGCTACTGTTCACCCGTCGATACCATCGACGCGAGTCGATGGTATCGACTCGGGTAGCACGATCCGGACCTCTGCGAGTATCGACGGTTGTCGATGGCTGGATCTGCGGGTCCCGGATTGCTGACGCGTCGATACTATCGACGCGGGTCGATGGTATCGACCCGTCCCCCAGATCGACTTTCTTGTTGCTGCGATCGCCATGGATCTTTCCTCGCGAATCGTTGACGTGGCGCGTTGATATTACAGACGCGAGTCGATAGTATCGACTCTTAGATTAGGGCAAATCCTCACGAAACCCGGCCGCCACCTTCTGTGTGTGAAAGTGTCGATACCATCGACAGGCCCGTCGATGGTATCAACTTCACTGAGACGATTTCGTCTGAATATCTCCATAGATCTCGATGGTATCGACTGGCATGTCGATACCATTGACCTTGCCTTGGCGATCAACCTGTTGGTGTGTCGATACTATCAACGAGGCTATCGATAGTATCGACACAGTGCGATTCTTGTAGCCGCCAACCTGTACCACGGTCGATACCATCGACACAAGGGTCGATGGTATCGACTCTGCCTCAGACCTGCACATTACAGAAACGATCACGGTACCCTTTTTTTACACTAAAAACTAAGTAAAAACAAATTAAACTATGAATGTAAATGAACTAATCTAAGGTACCAATGGTTGGGTTGCCTCCCAATAAGCGCCCTTGTTTAACGTCTTAGGCTAGACGACATGAAACTTATCATCAACTAGGTACTTTGGAGAAGGTGCCCAAAGGGTCGTGTGGCAGCTTGAACTCCACCCGATCTTGATCAATCCCCAACGTCAGCGTACCTCTCCCAATTGCAGTTACTACATCGGCCGTTGCTTGAAACGGCCTACCTAGTAGCATCTCGAAACTTTGAAGCTGCGGCATATCCATGATGACAAAGTCTACTGGAAAAATGAACTTGTCCACTTTGATGAGTACATTCTCGCAAACTCCATATGGCCTTACAATAGATCCATCAGCCAATTCAATGGTTGCCGCTGACTTCTTCATGTCCTTTAACCCAAGCTTTTTAAATGTGGAGAGTGGCATGAGATTTATGCTCGCACCCGAATCACACTGAGCTCGTGGAAAGTGTCGATCGCCTATCGAGCATGGAATATAAAAACTCCATGGATCTTTCTTCTTCTGTGGTAAACTCTCCTGGATGATTGAGCTCACCATTTCATTCATCCGGCAAACTTCAGTGTCTTTAATCCACCTCTTCTTGTTGATGATTTCTTTGATAAACCTCCCGTAAGCGGGAATCTTCTCAATCACTAACGAAATGTTGATATGAAGTTTTCTGAACATCTCCAAGAATTTCCTATAATGTCGGTGCTCTTTCTTCGGCTTAGAGTTGTCCAGACTTGACACAACTGCCGCAGTAACACGCTTATGAGGTAGCACATATGAGATTTTCGAGGCAAGCTCCCCTAAGCTTGCTTCAATTACTCCCTCTGGCGTAGACTTTGTCAGATCATCATCAACAGGTATAACTTGATGTAGCTCCTCTCTTGCAGCGAATATATCCGCACCTTGACAAATGGCCTTCACTTGCTCTTCTTGCCTAGGAAGGGCCGCGACCATCATGGGCTCTCAGCTAGATTTCCTGAAAGAAATGTATCCACCTGGTAGTCCGTAATGACTGTGAGGATACGGTATTGCCGGTATAGCCTCCGTACCAAACATCATTTTGCCTTGGTCCTTGATCTCTACCACCGGGGGTTCTTCCTCATTAATCACAAACATGTATTTAACTCGATGATGTGCTTGAACCCCATCTGCATTCCCGGCCTGTCTCTAATGATTGGCATGCTTGATGGCCGCCACTTCATTTGAAATCTGGGTCACGGTGGTTTCTAACGCCCGCATTTGTGCACCATGACTTTGCAGTGTTTGCCCAAATTTGGTCAAGATGTCACCTTGGGACTGTAGTTGTTTACTGAACATACCCATCATCTCTTGATTCTGCTGCACCATTTGACTAAGCAACTCGGTGCTTTTATCTTCAGCTCTAGGTTGTGGCTTTGCATCAGGATCTTGTAGGAAGTTATTGGGATCCTTCCATGAGAACTTCTTGTCCCTCCTCCAAGCATAATCATTATTTCTGTAGCCCTGTTGTTGCATGAATTTAACTTGGGCTTCCTCATCAGATGATGCATCTTCCTTGGCAAGCAATTTCTTGGCTAGAAGATCTAGCTTGTCATTCAGATCCTTGATAGGCTTGGACTCACCTACAGCTTTTACCTGTTCTGGTGCATCCCTATCACCCCAAGATTGCTTTCTCGCCATATTTTTCAGAATCTCCCAACACCTGGTATCTGTGTTGTTCAAGAAAAATCTTGAACCAACTGAATCAAGGTTACTTCTATCATGCTCAGAGAGAGCAAAATAGAAAATTTTAACATGCTTCTCCTTATCCAGACCATGGTGTGGGCACCTCCTTAACATAATCTGAAAACATTCCCACATCTCTGAGTAGGTTTCACCTACCTTCTGAGTGAAATTGTGAATCTTTCTAATCAAATCGTTCGTCTTCTCGGGCAGAAAGAATCTCTCGAAGAAAACCTCCACCATGTGGTCCCAAGATTCCACACATTCATCGTCCAAGTTATGTAACCATTCTCGTGTGATTCCCGCTAACGAACTCGGGAAGAGCTTCAAGTAGAGCATATCTTGTGGAAATCTGTCGATTTTTATCATATCACAATTCTCCACGAATTGACTGATGTGTGCGACGGGGTCTTCATTTTTTATCCCATGAAAGTCATTAGACTTCACCAAGTTGATCAAAGCTGGATCAATCTTGTAGGTCGGAATATTCAGCGCTTGCTTCTTTATAGGCCCCTTGGAAGCAGACGAAGAAGAAGCCTTGATCTTCTCCCATATTGTATGTGGCTCATCCATCTCTTCTTGTTCGTGTTCAGAAAGTATATCCTCCAGCTCGTCTTGATTATAATCGCCCTCATCTTCTGGTCCCAGTAGCGGAACCTCTGGTGCACGACCCACGTAGTCAGTACTACGCGTCTGCACCATGCACAGTACCTAAAAATAGAAAGATTAAATTTAGTATAGTGCTTGACGATTACAAATATTTAGAAAATAGATTATGAATTTTTGGAATGATAAAAAAAAATAAAAAGGTGGCCTAGAGTGTCCTCTCACATCACTCAAAGTGCCAACAAATTGCCATATCCCCGACAACGGCACCAAAAACTTGACGCAAATTTACCGTGCGCAGAAATGCAAGTGAACGCGCCAAAGTAGTACAAGCCTTTATGAGGCCCGAGTCGAACTCAGGGATATGTGAAATCATCAGGGACTCCTACTAACTGCTCGCGATCAGCTAAGCCGATTAAAAAGTTGAGAGTTTTTGTTAAAATTAAAAGAAAATAAAAATAAAAACAAAACAGGAAATCGATTAAATGTTTGGTTTAATCAATTCAAAAGGAGATCTTTAGGGTTGCGGTTTCACCGTGGGTTTTCATTATATTGAATTATATATAGATACTCAATTTTATCTTTCTATCCAGGTAGTGGCCTGAAATCAGAATTGCCCACTGTCGTGGTACAATTCACTACCTATGTCTAGGTCGGTTCCACCGTCGTAGTAACCTATACCCTAAACTAGGTGCATTAAAAATGACCTCTTGGTATCCACCATTAATCTTACACCACCTTGTTCAAGGGATTTATCAATTAATGTAAATTCCGCTTCTTTTCAACCGTTAATTCTTCTTTCAAAGCAATTAAGGGCATTAGATTATTATTATGGTGATCAAGCATAACAATATATTGGAGAAAACGAAACTATACCACGGATTTAAGAGATAAGATATGAATTACTATTATAAAATTGTCATACAATGAATCCCCGGGCTACTCCCGGTCCTAAAGACAAAGGGGATTAGCCCCGCATGGTCATCTCAGAGTACAATGTAGTAGAGAAAAGGGGAAACATGAGAAAAACAAGATTGAGTGGTGAAACCCCTGAACGGAGAAGGTCCAATCGATCCTTGGCATGGAATCAGCGTTCTACCGCCTTTCGGTGGTGGAAATCGTCTTCTTCAGCGTCCGGATCGGCTGGGGCGTGCTCTCGTGCTCCGTTCTCCTCTCCTTGCTCTCCGGGATGCATGCAGCAACTAATGACCTGATGTCCCAGTCAAGGGCGTCATCATTAGGTATATCTCCCAAATTAGGTCACCAATTAACCACGGCCGTCAGATTTAGATCATTCTGAATCAAACTCATATCTGACGGTGTCGATACCATCGACACGAGTCGATGGTATCGACCCTGCACTGTAGCGGCAATCATTCTTTTCTTTCGTCTGAGCGGCTGATGTCATCTCGATACCATCGACGCGGGTCGATGGTATCAACACTCTAAGGCATCGGTTTTGTCCTTTTTCCATCGCTGTAGCTCCACTAGTCGATGGTATCGACATCTTAGTCGATAGTATCGACTCACTTCTCGCCAGCAACCTGATGGTATCTCGATACCATCGACAACCCTGTCGATAGTATCAACTTTCTTCTGGTCCTTGCGGCTGCAACCTGTGGTCCGGTCGATGGTATCGACCACCGTCGATGGTATCGACGGAAGCAGATACTTGTTTTTCCTGAAATTAACACACGGAACCACATAAATTCACACAAAATATATTCTTTCGATAATTAATGCTAAAAATGCTTAAATAAAGGGAATTTGACATAAAGAAGTAGCATAGACCACAATGAATGAATTATGCAACATTAACCATGAAAATGACTAATAAATACATAAAACACATATCAAACAAGTCTATAAATGCGACTCAAAATCATTGCATCATTCCACTACCAGGACCTGACGACGAAGAGTACTACAATCAAGAACACGTGGAAGGAACATATTCTGAATCCGAACAAGAAGAAATGGCAGAGGAACATACGATATGGGAGAAGATTAAGGCTTCTTCTTCATCTGCTTCAAAGGGGCCAATCAAGAAGCAGGTGATCAACATTCCAACTTACAAGATTGATCCTGTGTTAATCAACTTGGTCAAGTTGAATGCTTTCCATGGGCTCAAGAACGAAGACCCAGTCACTCATATAAGCCAATTCGTGGAAAACTGTGACATGATAAAAATTGACAGATTTCCACAAGAGACGCTCTACTTGAAGCTATTCCCTATTTCTCTAGCAGGGAACGCACGAGAGTGGTTGCACAATCTAGACGATGAATATGTGGAATCATGGAACCACATGGTGGAGTTATTCTTTGAAAGGTTCTTCCCACCCGAGAAGACCAATGACATGATCAGGAAAATCCACAATTTCACTCAGAAGACAGGAGAGACCTACTCTGAGACCTGGGAAAGGTTTCAGATCATGCTTAGGCGGTGCCCGCATCACGGGCTTGATAAGGAAACACAGGTCAAAATCTTCTATTTTGCTCTCTCTGAGCATGATAGAAGTAACTTAGATTCTGTAGGCTCAAGATTCTTTTTGAACAACACAGACACGAGGTGTTGGGAAATCCTTAAGAACATGGCCAAGAAGCAATCCTGGGGTGACAGGGACGCCGTTGAGCACATACGAGTTGTGGGGGAGTCAAAGGCCATCAAAGAGCTGAATGAGAAGATGGACCTTCTAGCAAAGAAACTGCTTGCAAAAGAAGATATTGAATCTGAGGATGAATCTCAAGTCAAATTCATGCGCCAGCAGCAGGGGTACAGAAACAATGATTACTCATGGAGGAAGGACAAGAAGTTTTCTTGGAAGGATCTGAATAACTTTTTGCAGGATCTTGATGCAAAACCCCATCCGGTGGTGGAGGATAAGAGCACGGAGTTGCTCAACCAGGTGATAAAGCAAAACCAAGAATTAATGACTACTTTTGGCCAGCAGATAAAGCAACAGGGGGAATTTATGAATCAGTTTGGACAGACATTGCAGAGCCATGGGGCTCAGATGAGGACGATAGAGACATCCATGGCGCAAATGGCAGCTGAGATAGCCAATCTGAAGAAGCCAGCGCAGAAAGGTTTTCCGGGTAACACGAACATTCCAGGAGGGAACCAACAGGCGAAGGCCATCTTGCTAAGGAGTGGCAAGAATCTTTTAAACCCCAGAGCCGATGAACCAACCAAACCCCAAGTAGAAACCGAAGGTGAGGCCACTGAGGAGCTGCCAATCCCAGTCACAGGACCAGTTGAGGATATAGAAGCGGATGCTACTGAAAATCCTATTGTAGTTGAGGAGGAGACGTAGAAAAGGACACCATATGTGCCGCCGCATCAAAGGGCACAGGCCATCCCGGTCCCATATCTGAATAGTGTGAAAGCAAAGAAGGTGGATGCACAATTCAAGAAGTTTCTAGACAGTTTCAGAAAGCTCTCCGTCAACATTTCATTATTAGAGGCAATAGAGCAAATCCCTTCTTACGAAAAGTTTCTGAAAGACATCATTACTAAGAAGAGGAAGATCCCTGATATTGAGGTTGTAGTTCTCAAGGAGCAGGTGAGTGCCTTCATCATGGGCACATTGCCACCTAAGAGGCAGGATCCAGGCTGCTTCAACATTTCATGTTACATTGGTGAAGTGAAATTCGGTGAAGCACTGTGTGATTCAGGGGCAAGCATAAACTTGATGCCTCTCTCTACATTCAAGAAATTGGGATTAAAAGAATCAAGTCCGAGCAATATGACAATTCAGCTAGCGGACAATTCAGTGGTGAAGCCTTATCGTATCTGTGAAGATGTGTTAGTGAAAGTGGATAGGTTTGTATTTCCAGCAGACTTTGTCGTAATGGAGATGCAAGATGAACAAGGCAATGAGTTACTACTTGGATGACCCTTCCAAGCTACAGCTGACATGATACTTGAGATGGGGAGAGGTCATTTGACCTTGGGTATCGCCGATGATCGGTTCGAGATGGTCATGCCTTCCAACACCACACCATCTAAAGCTAGGGAGCATTGCCGCATGGCGAAGCATTTCGATCACAATATCTCACTTTGTCTAGGTAAGCCATTTTTAGATATGGCTCATGTAATGACTAAGGTGGAGAAAGGGACATTGGCTATTGACATCATGGAGCAGACCAAGGTTGTATCCCTTACCAAAGTTGTGGGTTTTCCTAATGATGAAGAGGAAGACATCCCTCCCTCTACTGAAGATGAGGCAATAGCAAATTCTATTTTTGATGCATATCATGAATTACCACTTGAAGCCTGCCTGCTTAATATAACACATGATTGGATGAGGAGCAAATCACTGCAAGAGTGCGCCAAGATGCTTCAGGTGCTTCCATGCTTTTATGCTAGGTACTATGAAGACCTTGGCGAACTCCCACCACCAATTCAGTCATCCTTAATCAGCCCGCCAGATTTGGAATTGAAGCCATTTCCACCGCACTTAAAGTATGCATTTCTAGTGGAGGAAGAGAAGTTTCCTGTGATTATATCGGCATATATGAGTGTCGAGGAGGAGGATCAATTGCTGATTGTGTTGAAGAACCACCGAGGTGCATTCGGGTGGTCGGTTGGAGACATCAAGGGGATTTCCCCTACATTATGCCAGCACAAGATTCGGCTCGAGGAGGGAGCCAAGCCGGTGATTCAGCCACAGCGTCGACTAAATCCTAGCATGATGGAGGTAGTAAAGAAGGAGGTGATCAAGCTCCTTTCGGCAGGTATCATCTATGCTATATCTGACTCGACGTGGGTGAGTCCTACACAGGTAGTCCCTAAGAAGGGGGGAATTACTGTTACACATAATCTCTTAAATGAACATGTCACGACCCACTTGGTAACTGGGTGGTGTGTATGTATAGACTACCATCGATTGAATGCTGCTACGCTTAAAAATCATTTCCCTCTTCCATTCATTCATCAAATTTTAGAGCGTTTAGCCGGCCGATCACATTTTTGTTTTCTTGATAGTCATTCGAGGTACAATCAGATTTCCATTGATCCTAAGGACCAAAAGAAGTCCACCTTCACTTGTCCTTACGGAACATTTGCATACCGCCGTATGCCATTTGGGTTGTGTAATGCACCGGCGACCTTTCAGTGTTGCATGCTTGCCATCTTTTCTGATATGGTTGAACGCTGTTTGGAGGTTTTTATGGACGATTTCTCTGTCTACGGTGCATCCTTTGACGAGTGTTTATATAATTTGGATAAGGTTCTGCAACGTTGTGAGGACACACATTTGGTCCTCAATTGGGAGAAATGCCACATGATGGTAAGCGAAGGGATCGTGCTTGGACATAAAGTGTCTAGCAACGGGCTGGAGGTAGACCCGGTTAAGATCAAAGTCATTTCTAAATTGCCCCCACTGAATTCGGTTAAAGGGGTTCAGAGCTTTCTAGGTCACGCCAGTTTTTATCGCCAATTTATAAAAGATTTCTCTAAAATCGCCAAACCATTATCTGAGTTGTTGGAAAAGGATACTGTTTTTTATTTTAATGACAAGTGTTTACATGCGTTCAACGTGCTTAAAGAAAAATTGATTTCCGCACCGGTTGTGCAAACACCGGACTAGACTAAGCCGTTTGAATTAATGTGTGACGCGTTCGATTTCGCAGTTGGGGCTGTTTTGGGGCAACAGGTGGACAATAAACCCGATGTGATTTTTTATGCATCCAAAACCTTGAATGATGCCCAACTTAATTACACGACAACTGAAAAAGAACTGTTGGCCGTTGTTTTTGCTTTTGAAAAATTTCGGCAATATCTTGTTGGATCTAAAGTCGTGGTATGGACGGACCACGCCGTCATTAAGTATTTGATGGAGAAAAAGGATGTCAAACCTAGATTGATTAGGTGGATCTTACTTTTACAGGAATTTGATATTGAAATCAAAGATAAGGCAGGCATTGAAAATGTAGTCGCAGATCATTTGTCTAGGTTGGAGAGGGTAGATGAAAAGGATTTGCACATACCCATTACCGAGACATTTCCAGATGAACAACTTTTAAAAGTGGAATCGAAAGACCCTTGGTTTTCTTACATTGTTAACTATCTTGCCCGCAAAATTATCCCGGATGATTGGACGTACCAAGAGAAGAAGAAATTTTTCCATTCGTTACGTTATTATTTATGGGATGACCCTATTCTATTGAAGCAGTGTAGGGATGGTGTCTTACACAGGTGTGTACCGGAGGTGGAATACAAAAGTGTTCTTCATCATTGTCATACACTACAGACGGGGGGACACCATGCTAGTTCTCGCACTATAGCCAAAGTACTTGAAAGTGGCCTATACTGGCCTACTTTGTTCAGGGATGCTTACGATTTTGTGTGGCAATGTGATTCCTGCCAGAGGGCGGGTAACATCTCGAAAAGACAAGAGATGCCCCTCAATGTATTTCAAGAGGTTGAGGTGTTTGACTTGTGGGGTATAGATTTTATGGGACCCTTCGTGTCCTCAAATTCTAATTTGTACATTCTTTTAGTTGTTGATTATGTGTCGAAGTGGGTAGAGGCAATACCCACTAGGACTAATGATGTCACTGTAGTGTGTAGGTTTGTTAAAGAATATATTTTCTGCAAGTTTGGTGTACCCAGAATGATCATTAGTGATGGGGGTACACATTTCTAGAATCAAAAGTTCGCGACACTGTTGAGAAAGTACGGGGTAAAACATAACATTGGTACCCCATACCACCCACAAACTCAAGGGCAAGTGGAGGTCTCCAATCGAGAGAATAAGAAGATCCTGGAGCATACTGTGGCTGCCATGAGGAAGAATTGGAGAACCCTACTACCGGATGCTTTGTGGGCATACAGGACGGCATATAAGACACCTATAGGCACTACGCCTTTTAGGTTGGCTTATGGTCGGGCCTGCCATTTGCCGGTGGAATTAGAGCATAAAGCGCACTGGGCGTTGAGGAAGCTAAATGTTAGCTATGATGAAGCGGGGAAGAAAAGGTTGCTTGAGCTCAATGAACTTGACGAGTTGAGGATGAATGCATATGAAAGCTCACGGATCTACAAGGAGCGAACAAAGTTGATTCATGATCTCCATATTCAAATGCACATCTTCAAGAAAGGAGATCGTGTACTTTTGTTCAACTCCAGGTTGAAGATGCATCCCGGGAAATTGAAATCTCGGTGGAGTGGACCGTTCATCGTAGAGGAGGTCAGGCCACATGGCACAATCATGGTACGTGATGGAGAGACAACATTCCTGGTCAATGGACAACGATTGAAATTGTACTTCGGTGAATATTACACAAGGAAAGTGAATGAGGTCAAACTCATTGCACTTCCAGATGCATGAGGATTTTCAAGTCGTCTAGCCTAAGACGTTAAATAAGGGTGCTTGTTGAGAGGCAACCCAGCCATCGCTAGTGTAGTTAGTTTATTTCACATTTTGCACTTTGATTTGACTTTGTTTTTAGTGTAAAAAAGGTACCGTGATCATTTGCTCAATGTGCAGGACTGAGGCAGAGTCGATGGTATCGAGACGGGTATAGGTTGGCGGATGCAAAAATCACCCTACGTCGATACTATCGACGGCCTCGTCGATAGTATCGACACACCATCAGGTTGATCGCAAAGTTGAGGTCGATAGTATCGACATGTATGTCGATACCATCGAGATCTCTGAAGATTTTCAGACGAAATCGTCTCAGTGAAGTCGATACCATCGATAGGCCTGTCGATGGTATCGACCCAGTTACAGGTAGAAGGTGGCGGTCGGGCCTCGTGAGGGTGTGCCCTAACCAGAAGTCAATACTATTGACTTGCGTCGATAGTACCGACGCTACACGTCACCGATCCGCGAGAGGAAATCAACGGTGATCGCTGCATCGAGAGAGTCGATCCGTGGGACGGGTCGATACCATCGACATCTGTCGATAGTATCGACACGTCATCGATCCGACCCCCCACATCAAGCCATTGTCGACCGTCGATACCAGTGGCGGACGGATTGTGCTATAGGAGTCGATACCATCGACTCGCGTCGATGGTATCGACAGGCATACAGCAGCGCCAGCCTTAGTTATATAAGGGATGGATTGTCATCATATGACATCACAACTTCAGAGCAATCCTTCTTCACTTGTGCCGTGCGTCATTGTGAGCAATCGGAGCCCGGCTACGAGCATCCAAGGAGCAAGTTCTTCACCGAGTGGAGATTTCTTCTCCGACCTTCTCCGAGCTCCATCTTCTAATCCTTCTTCTTCTTCGACAATGGTGCACACCGTCGGCGCATCTTCTTCACGTGCGACACCGATGGAGATCCCGATGTTTGTTCCTCCACCAACTGCTTCTATTCCGTGCCCACGGATTGTTCATCCTTCTGCGGAGGTTCAGAAGACCTACGAGGAGATAATGAAAAGAAAGATCAAGCCGACCCGTTACGTCGACCGCAATATGATACGTAATCTGGGGTTCGACGCTAATCTGGCCTACGTGCTCAAGGGCCAGGCGAGGCACACGGGTAGGAGGCCCGATGAGATGGAATTCCATGCTGACGGCCAGCCATTCTTCAGAGAATGGCCGACATACAAGGAACTCGTGGCAGAGTTCATGGCGTCGCTAGACATCTGCGTCGTGCCAAACGACATCATCGCCACAGATCATGAATGGATCAAGGGATGTGTTTCTTTCCGGCTATAGAACAATGACTATACTCTCACTCTCCAACAGTTCAACTCTATCTATAACTGGAATCATGGGCGAGAGCAGTACCGGCGGCCAGACAACAGGACAGATTATGATGCTATCTTCGCCGAGCTAGTGACTGTGTCGCCGGGTAAATCTGTGAGCTACCACAACGCGGCGGTAGCGGATTTCGAGCATCTGTTCATGCGGATTCTTCACCGCATGTTGTGCACCACACTCTTTTCTCGTGGTGACCTGTCTCTTAGCAAGTTTCAAGAGACAGATTTGTTTTTCCTGCACAAGTTGTTGAAGCGTCAAGAATGCAATTGGGGCGCATTTTTCTTAACGTGCGTTTTGGCGGTAAAGAGGAGTACGTGGAAGGCTCCAATTCATTTTGGAGGGCTCATCACACCACTGGCCCACTATCTTGGGTTGAATTTCTCCCAGTTGACTCCTCTCTCCAACAGGAGCAAGGTGAACCTGCAACATCTGCACCGCTCCAACCTCATCCTTCTTCGAGATGGCTTGGCGTATGCACACTGCCATGTCAACCAAGCATATCAAGAGTGTTCACTCCCCGACCCCGTCTTCCACATAGATGGTGCGCAACATTTCCGATGGCCAATCATAGCCATTGCTGATTCCGATGAAGACGGTGCCAATGATGACAAAGACAATGACGGTGATGAGGCTGAAGAGGAAGAGGAGGCCTTCACTCCTCTTCGTGCACAAGTGACACCTAGGAAGCATCCTCGCATGCATCCGGGTGCATCTTCTTCTTACCAGCCTCCGCCACCACCACCGCCCTCACAGTAAAGCGAGGATGTATACTCCATGCAAGGTATGTATGCCATGCTGCGAGATATACAACAGACGCAACAGCATCACACCGCAACATACGCCGGTATTCACGATACAACGAACCAACTTCTTAAAAATCCAAGGGCTATTTTTGAAAATGAGCGCCTCCTCCTCGACAACCAACAACATATTCACGATAGGTTGCATAGGATGGAGATGCAGAAGCAGCCCTTCTATGATCATTACTGGAGCCATAACTACTTTGGGGGTATCCACAACCTCCACCCATGCCCCAGTATGATCCGATCTTTCAGGGACAGTACCCATCCTGGGACCCTGCGGCCCCACAGTACCCGCCTCCGCCAGAAGAGTGATTGGTATCTCTGTTCCAACCTTTAATATTATTTTTGACTATGAGGCCATAGTCGAATTCAAGCTTAGGGGGGGAGTTGGAACATCTCTATCTTTTATTTTCTCATTTTTTAGTTTTATTGTTTTTGTTCTTGTCATTTATTTCTTGCAATCTTCATTTGTTCATAGGATCCACATTCTATCTAGTGTAATTGTGGATGTCTTAAGTCATGTGTCATTTCATTTGCTTGTACATGGGAACTAAGGGAAAATTTAAAAAATGGAGTGTTTGCAAGCTTGTGTTGTTCAACTTTGAGCACATAACTTAAGAAAATGATTGGGTTTGTCAACTCTAAAATAGAAAATCACAACTTTACATTCATAATGATTCATGAAAAGTGGACGGAATTGGTTGTTTGAGCCTAAACTGACCAAATGATAATGAGACCTTAATTTGAAGTAAGAGAGAGGAACGTCTTAATTACTACACAGGTCAATAAGGAGGGACACATAATAATTTTCAAAGGTTCAGTCAGTTAGTCTTGTGATCTATCCACCTCATTATTTTCATAATCCACCATAAGAATTAGAAGTACATTACGGTTTTAATCTTGTTGAATGCATCTCATGTAGATAGGTCTTGCATTGCAAAGTATTTTCACATGTTTTGCATGAAAATAAAAAATAGAGTAGCTATACATGCACATTATCCTTAGATGCATGTCATTTAGCTGCATTCATAATTTTTATGCATATAGTACATCATGTATCTTATTTCTTCTGAACCATTAAGGGTGATTAACTTGTTCCATACCTTCTAAATGCTTCAAACATTTGAGCTATGTAGAAAAAGTGAGCTCGACAAATAAATCATTGTCATTAATGGATATAAAGGGCCTTAATAAGAAAAGAAAAAAAGAAAAATATGAAAATGAAAAAAATAAGAAAAAAAAGAATTGAGAAGTAAATAGGAATGAGAGGGAGAAAGGAACATGTTTTTCACTGCATTTTAAGAAGAATAAGCACATGGTGTAGCTTTTGTAGACATTCCATCTCACCTTGAGACGGAATAATAGTGCATGCATCATACCACCCAAATGTAGGCATTAGGGCATTTACACTTGCATATGCATCATTTAGGTCATTTTTGTTTTGTGCATGTTGAAACCGTATAATGCTTCCATTTCTTCCATGAGCCACTCATTCCATCCATCCGTTGCTCGAATTGGTAGGCCACCATGATTTTCTCCTCACTTGTGAATATTAGGAGAGCTGCTTCCATTAGGATGGTAGTTAGGGCGAGCAACGTATCATAGGAGATCACAAGATGCACCGAGGTGAACCGGAGAATTTTATTATGTTAACTGTCTTATATGATAGTGTTCATCAATTTTGAGGTAGATATCTTTTATGGATGATTATTGTCACCCTTAAGGTAATTATCATTCTTTGGTTAGTAAGGGCCATGGAAGGAAAAAAAAGAATTGAGAAGTAAATAGGAATGAGAGGGAGAAAGGAACATGTTTTTCACTGCATTTTAAGAAGAATAAGCACATGGTGTAGCTTTTGTAGACATTCCATCTCACCTTGAGACGGAATAATAGTGCATGCATCATACCACCCAAATGTAGGCATTAGGGCATTTACACTTGCATATGCATCATTTAGGTCATTTTTGTTTTGTGCATGTTGAAACTGTATAATGCTTCCATTTCTTCCATGAGCCACCCATTCCATCCATTTGTTGCTCGAATTGGTAGGCCACCGTGATTTTCTCCTCACTTGTGAATATTAGGAGAGCTGCTTCCATTAGGATGGTAGTTAGGGTGAGCAACGTAGAATAGGAGATCGCAAGATGCACTGAGTCTGAACCGGAAAATTTTATTATGTTAACTGCCTTATATGATAGTGTTCATTAATTTTGAGGTAGATATCTTTTATGGATGATTACTGTCGCCCTTAGGATAATTATCATTCTGTGGTTAGTAAGGGCTGGAATGTGAATGTTCGGTGGGGATCATATGGTGATGTTTGTTGTGATGATCTGTTCTTTAGTTGACCCTCGCAATTCTATTCTAAAGTTTGGTTGCTCGAGGGCAAGCAATGTTCAAGCTTAGGGGAGTTTGATGCGATGATTTTGAATCGCATTTATAGACATATTTTACTTGTGTTTTATGCTTTTATTGGTCATTTTGGTGGTTAATATTGCATGATTCATTTACTTTGGTCTATGATCCTTCTCTATGTCAAATCTCCCTTATTTTGGTATTTTGAGCATAAATAAGTACAATAATATGTTTTATTTCAGCTTATGTGGTTTTGTGTTGCAATTTCAGGAAAAATGAATATCTGCTGCTGTCGATACCATCGACAGTGGTCGATACCATCGACACAACTATAGGTTGCCAGCCGCAAGAAGTATCGTAGAGTCGATACTATCGACATAGAAGTCGATGGTATCGAGATACCATCAGGTTGCTGGCGAGAAGACAGTCGATACTATCGACCCTAAAGTCGATACTATCGACACGAGGAGCTTCAGCGACGGAAAAAGACAAAAGTAATGCCTAAGAGAGTCGATACCATCAACCCTCATCGATGGTATCGAGTTAGCATCAGTCGCGACAAAGAAAAGAAAAGGAGACTAGCCGATACAGTGTAGGGTTGATACTATCGACCCGCGTCGATAGTATCGACACCGTCAGATACAAGTTTGCTTCAGATCGTTCTAAATCCAATGGCTTTGATATTTTGGCAACCTAACTCGGTGATTATACCTAATGACGGCGGCCAAGAGCAATCTATCACGTCATTAGCCGCTGCACACGTCCCGAGAAGGTGTGGAGAGAAGAACGGAGCCCAGAAGCACGCCCCAGCCGTTCCGGACGCCGAAGAAGACGTTTTCCACCACCGAAAGGTCGGAGATCGTGCATTCTACGCCAAGGAGTGCTTGGATCTTCTCCGTTCAGGGGTTTCACTACCTAATCACATTTTTCTCCATGTTTCCCCTTTTCTCTACCATGTTTTGCTTTGAGATGAACATGCGGGGCTAATCCCCTTTATCTTTAGGACTGGGAGTAGCCCGGGGGATCATTGTATGATAATTTTATCATAGTAATTCATCATTTATCTCTCAAATATGTGGTATGATTTCGTTTTCTCAATTATATTGTTATGCTTGATCACCATAATAATAATCTAATGCCTTTAATTACTTTGAAAGAAGAATTAACGGTTGAAAAGAGACGAAATTCATATTAATTGACAAATCCCTTGAACAAGGTGGTGTAAGGTTAATGGTGGATACCTAGAGATCGATTCTAATGCACTTAGTTTAGGGTATAGGTTACTACGATGGTGGAATCAACCTAGACATAGGTAGTGAATTGTACCACGACAGTGGGCAATTCTGATTACAGGCCACTATTCGGATAGAGAGATGAATCTGAGTGACTATATAGAAATTCATACAATGATAACCCGCAGTGAAACCGCAATCCTAAAGATCTCCACTTGAATTGATTAAACTAAACCTTTAATCGATTCTTCTATTTTGTTTTATGTCATTTTCTTTTAATTTTACAACAACTTCCAACTTTATAATCGGTCTAGCTGATTGTGAGTAGTTAGTAGTAGTCTCTGATAATTCAGTGTCCCTGAGTTCGACTCAGGCCTCACAAAGGCCTTTACTACAGAGATCAATTTTTATGAATCATGTTGTTCTTTGAGTTGGCTTTGTTGAAATCATGGATAAGTTCGTTGGTAAGCATGACTGAATCCTTGATGCTTCACCCTTTTATGAATGCACATTGATTGGGACCAATGATATCAGGAAGAACTTATTGTAGTCTATTCGCCATGATCTTTGAAATAATCTTGAATAGAACATTACAAAGTGCAATCGGCCTCCAATTTTTGAGATCACTGCAGACTTTCTCTTTGGGAATCAAAGTGATGAAGGTATTGTTCGCCTCTTGAAGAAGTCTGCCATTCCTGAAAAACTCCAGAATTGCTTCACTGATGTCTTGCTTAATAATGGACCATGTCTTCTTAAAGAAAACCGCATTAAACCCAAGATTCACTACTACAGAAACATCGTTCAGTGTCGCTTTTCTGGGCGTCGGGTATTGAGGAATATCGATGCCTATACTATTAGGCATCGGTTCTTTAGAAAAACAGACGTCTATATTCGAAGACCAGCCAGACACGGGTACCGCTTTGTATTCAGCGTCGGTTGCGTATAACAGACTGACACGTAAAATCGCCCGCGAAATCCAATTTTTGAGCGAAAACATTTTAGGTCACCAACAGCGTCGGTGTTTTAACTATTCACCGAAGCCTATTTAAAATGAAAATTTGCGCGAAAAGTCCCACTTTCAGTGTCGGTTATCCTTAGATAACCGACGCTGATAATGGTTCCCGCCAAATAATTTAGGGCAAGGATTGTCTAGTTAAGCGTCGGTCTTTTACTATCAACCGATGCGAAAGAATAATAGGCGTCGGTGTTGTAGATAACTGACGTCATTGAGCAACTTAATAGAGGCCCGATCACCCGGCTCTTCCCCCTTTCTTCCTGTTTCATGATTCTCCTGTGCGCTGCTCATCGCCGCTCTTCCAAAATTGCTGCCTGGTGCTTACTGCTTCTCACTCACCGCCGACGATCCCCGCTACTGCTCTGCGTCGCCGCTGCCGCCCTCCGCCTTCCTCCTTGCGTCGCCGCCGCACCACCTTTCCTCATTGCGCCCTACTGCGGCGCTGTCTTGCTTGCTGCTCTGCTCGCTGCTTGCTGCTCTGCTCCGCCCGCTGCTTGCTACTCTGCTCTCCAGGTATTAGCCGTAGCACCTTCTTCCTTGTCTTCTTCCTTGCCGCCCACTGCTCTGCTCTGCTTGCTGCTTTGATTTCAAAACCTAAGCACCTTAGCCACTTGGCTATGGTTACCTGGAAATTCAGTTAGATACCTTCGTTAAAGACTAGTTAATGTTCTACTTCTTTCACTGAGAACTGAGAAGAATGGCCTACCACGGCCGTGCTGGGTAGCACAGCCACGGCCGTGTTTGCTGTTGGTAAGGATATGAACAAATCTATATGTAATGATTTATGTAAATTCTAGGATACGAACAAATCTTTTGCTTGCATATATTTGTGCTTCTAATATATTTGTGCTTCTAATCTTAATTCAATTGTGATGAAACCCTAACATGTACATATCTATTATTGTGTTTGTTGGCCTAGAAACCCGTCCAAGATTTACTCATTAGGAGTAAATCTTGGATAGTCCCCTGTTTGGGATTGTTCTTGAACACATAATCTCACTTAGGATGTAAGTGTATAATGTGTATTGGGTTTTCGAGAAAATTTCAGTAGCATTTCCTCGTTTGTTCTCTAAGTACATATGTACTTAGAGAACAGTGGGGAAATGCTGCCGAAATTTTCTTGAAAACCCAATACACATTATACACTTACTAGTGAGATTAGGTGTTCAAGGATGGGATAGGTGGTACACATTTATTATATATAAATGACATCACATGTGTTTGTTGGCCTAGAAAGTGAACAATCATTGTTCTTTATATTACTTGTACATTGGTATAAATTAGAATGAACAATCACTAAATTATATACTGTTTGTATGGAGTCCAGCTTCATTGTAGATAATAGGAGTAAATCTTGGATAGGATGTAAGTGTATACCCTAATCTTGTCCTAATATATACTTGTTTTCTCTGTGATCATAGAATGGATAGATCATGGATGTCCATTCACAATCGCTGCACCCCAGAGTTTATATCTGGTCTTGATCAGTTTATTAGATTTGCCGAGGAATATAGGAAAAAACCTACAGATAGGTTCTACTATCCATGTAGGTATTGCGGTAACAACTTGAAAGTCAACACTAGTGAGGAAATCAAAAGTCATGTCATGTGCAACGGGATTGTACAAGGCTATACAGAATGGCACTGGCATGGAGAGATTTCAAACTCGAAACCAGTAGATGTCGATAGCAGTGCTTGGGTGGAAGAAGAAATTGCCTCCGATGACGTAGATGTGAACGAACAAGTTCCAGTAGACATCGTTGATGTGATGCTGGATAGTTGTAGGGTAGAGCACACCGATCCACCTCCTATCTTTAGAAACATTATGCATGATGTTGAGATATCGTTATACACATGCTGTGCTAAGTTTACGAAGCTTAGCACTATGTTGAGATTGTATAAGTTGAAAGCTAACAATAGATGGAGCGACAAAAGCTTCACTTCATTGTTGACTTTGTTGAAAGAAATGCTTCCTGAAGGAAACGAGCTGCCAATCTCAACATATCGGGTAAAGAAAATGTTGTGCCCAATGGGAATGGAGGCCAAGAAGATACACACATGCCCGAATGATTGTGTATTATTTCAAAAGGACTATGTAGATTTGAAAGATTGTCCAAAATGTGGTGTGTCACGATATAAATTGACGACTTCAGGGGAGTCCAAAACTAGTTCTCCTGCCAAGGTGTTGTGGTATCTACCTATAATATCATGGTTTCAACGCTTGTTTGCAAATCCGAAAGATGCAAAGAATTTGAGGTGGCATGCAGATGTTAAGAAAAATAATGATGGGATCCTACGACATGCGTCTGATTCCCCACAGTGGAAGAAGATTGATCTATTGTACCCCAAAGTTGGTGAAGAAGATAGGAATCTAAGACTTGGGCTTTGTACAGATGGGATGAATCCGTACGGGACATTGAGCAGCCAACATAGCACTTGGCCAGTCATGCTTGTTATATACAATCTTCCTCCCTGGCTGTGTATGAAAAATAAGTACGTTATGTTGTCGTTGTTGATATCGGGCCCTAAACAACCCTGAAATGATATCGATGTTTATCTTGAATCTCTGATTGATGACTTAAAGAAACTTTGGGCTGAAGGTGTGATGACCTATGATGCTTCAGGAAGAGAGACATTTTGTTTGGACGCTATGTTGTTTTGCACTATTAATGACTTTCCAGCATATGGGAATTTGTCTGGATATAGTATCAAAGGAGCTAAAGTGTGTCCTATATGTGAAGAAAACACTGATTCAATAAGACTAAAACATGGCGGCAAGACTGTATATCTTGGTCATCGAAGGTTTCTTTCAAAATTCCATCTGTATCGTAGGAAGCGCAAAGCATTCAATGGATGGAATGATGAACGGAGTGCACCTAAACCTATACCAGGGGATGTTGTTTATGAAAGAGTAAAAGACATTGTCAATGAATTTGGTAAGAAATCACAATGTAGTATGGCCACACGGAGTGACAATTCTTCATTCAAGAAGAAGTCAATATTTTGGGATCTTCCTTATTGGAGTTCTTTGACAGTCAGGCATTGTATCGATGTAATGCACGTTGAGAAAAATATTTGTGATAGCATCATTGGTACTCTGTTAAATATACCAGGTAAGACTAAAGATGGGATAAAATCCAGACTGGACCTACGTGAAATGGGAATAAGGTCAGAATTAACAGAATTACGTGAAATGGGTAATAAAAGAACATACTTACCTCCCGCTTGTTACACATTGTCTAGAGAGGAGAAGAAAGTTTTTTGTGAATGCTTGGTAAATGTTAAGGTGCCACATGGTTACTCATCCAACATCTGTAGATTGGTATCAATGAAAGATCTGAAGTTGATAGGTCTTAAATCTCATGATTGTCACACTCTAATGCAACAAATATTGCCCGTGGCAATTCGATCTATATTGTCGAAGCATGTAAGGTTTGCAATCACCAGACTTTGTTTCTTTTTCAACAGTCTATGCAGCAAAGTTATTGACCCTGATACTCTCGATAATTTGCAAAGAGAAGTGGTTGTTACCCTATGTCAGCTTGAGATGTATTTCCCTCCTTCGTTCTTTGATATTATGGTACATCTTATTGTCCACTTGACTAGGGAAGTGAAAATGTTGGGACCAGTTTTCTTGCATTGGATGTATCCCTTTGAACGATACATGAGCATTTTTAAAGGTGATGTTCGAAACCGTTATCGGCCTGAAGGGAGTATTATTGAAGGTTATGTGGCGAGAGAGGTTATGGATTTTTGCAATGACTTTCTGAGTGGTAATACCATTCCTATTAATGACAAGAATATTGAGGAGGGCAAAGGAATTTGGGGATCACGGGTGAAAGTAATCAGCCATGAGCAGTTGGAACAAGCTCACTTGTATATTTTACACAACATGGACGAAGTGAGTGTTTATATCGAGGAACATACCAATTTCATCAAGAGACAACATCCTCGAGCAAGTTCAATGTGACTTGCTAGAGAGCATAATAAGACTTTTACTAAGTGGTTTGAAGATAAAGTCTTACATCAACTATCTCAAACACCAAATGATATTACATAAACTATCAAATGCCTCGCCTTTAAACCAAAACCAAATGTTATGTCTTATGAAGGGTTTGACATTAATGGGTTCACATATTACACAAAGTGCCAAGATGATAAGAGTGTCGTCCAAAACAGTGGGGTCACTCTTCAAGCGTCGACTATGTATTTTGCAAGTGCAAAGGATAAGAGTCCTCGTGAAGCTAAAATGTCATATTACGGTGTCATTGAAGACATATGGGAGTTTGACTACATAGATTTCAGAATTCCGCTCTTTAAATGTAATTGGGTTGATAACACCAAAGGAGTTATAGTGGATGAATTGGGTTTCACTTTGGTGAACTTTGAAAAGATTGGCGAGAAGGGTGAACCATTCATATTGGCATCACAGGTGAAACAAATATTCTATATCGATGATCCTGCAAATGATAAATGGTCGGTTGTTCTTCATGGTAAAAGACAGTTCATTGAAGATCCTATAGATGAAGAAGAGTACTATGATAAGTATGATGACTCCAGTCCATTCTCAGTTGGGTTGCCAACTCCACAAAATATTGAAGCTAATGATGACTTATATGTGCGCAGAGATCACAATGAAGGATTGTTAATTGATAAAAGATCACAATTTTAGAGACATGTATGTTTATATTTTTTATTGAAGCTAAATGTTTGCTTTTTTAATACAAATGCTAATTCAGTGTGTTTATTTTTGTCAAATTTTAGGTTGATGATGCACATGTACCCACTGAAGCACTGGAGCAACTTGATGCACGGAGAGGGACATTCCAACTCGAGATATCGTCTACCGTTTCCTCCTCCTCTGCAGTAATATCCTCATCTCTGAACGTTTCTCGTAGTATTCTGAACCCCTTCCTTCCCTCTACTACATCAAAGCCATGCCGCAGTTGAACCCTTTCTCCGAGACCTACCCGGCCAAGCAGGCGTCGCCTGAAGCACCACCGCCGTCGTCGTCTCCACCTCCATCGCAACTTGCTGTGCCAGTCCTGGCAGTTTATCACCCCACATGCCTTCCTCCCCAGTTCCTGCCGCTAGAGGCGCTCCCGCAGCACCCCCATCCTTTCTTCCCACACAGATCCTTGATATGTCCTACGTTTTATGCCAAACCCTGCGGGATGTACCCTCTGATACCCACCGAGCAACTGAGGGTCGACAACTTGGTAGGACAAGCGAACCCGCTACTCTATCCTCCATATCAACCGGGGTCGGCTGTTGAGGTGTACGATGCCTCCATGGGCGTCCACCAGCAAGTAGTCGTCTCCCGCAGGGTTTGGCATAAAACGTAGGACATATCAAGGATCTGTGTGGGAAGAAAGGATGGGGGTGTTGCGGGAGCGCCTCTAGCGGCAGGAACTGGGGAGGAAGGCATGTGGGGTGATAAACTACCAGGACTAGCGCAGCAAGTTGTGATGGAGGTGGAGACGACGACGGTGGTGGTGCTTCAGGTGACGCCTGCTTGGCCGGGTAGGGCTCGGCAAAAGGGTTCAACTGCGGCATGGCTTCGATGTAGTACAGGGACGGAAGGGTTCAGAATCCTGTGAGAAACGTTCAGAGATGAGGAAATTTCTGCAGAGGAGGAAACGGAAGACGATATCTTGAGTTGGAATGTCCCTCTCCGCACAGGAGTCTGTGAGGGAATGGTAGTAGGCAGGTGAGGAACAACTGAATTCATGCCAGGACATATATACTAAAGTAACATGATACACAGCTAGTCTGTGGAGGGACCGAGGGAGATACTGGAGGAGAGTAACACCTGCAACTGTAACAAAATGCAACATAATCCAAGAAGAAACATGTGAGATCTTATTTATACATCCATATACGTTGTGTCAAGTAAGTTTACTTTTTTTAAAATTTTGTATGTTTCAATTTATAGTGTGCTACACAAGACAACGGCTGGGCATGCACATACTATGTGATGCTATTTATGCAGATGATTATCCGACATGCCGTATTGGATATTAATACCATACATGAGGTATTATATATAGTCTCATTAGTTAGTATGAAATATATCAATCTTATTTTATATTATTACTTATATATATACATCATTCTCTTTGCAGGTGTTTAAAATTGACCACACTATAGGTAAATGCTTAAAAAATGTACATGCTCCATATACGATGGAAGCATTATATGAAATCAGAGAAGAATGGGCAAAAGCCATACAAGCAGTGGCGATTGTAAGATATAATTGGGATGCTGAATGATATTTTGTAAATAAATATTTCTGAATGTTTATACAAGTCTGAATGTTTCTACATGTGTGAATGTGAGAATTGAATTGATGTCTGAATGTATCTACTTGTGTGAAAAAATATTTGTTGATTTTGTAGGTTTGTGGCCTGTTTGTAGGCTGATATCAATGGATGTCGTAAACCTGCAGTTCAGGAAACTGAATTGCAGGTTCTCATCCTGCTTACCAGCCACAACAGGCCTGCAAATTGATAAGAAAAAAAAATTTAAAGTATAGGCGTCGATTATTTATAGAACACCGACGCCTAAGGGCATACATCATCGTGTATTAGTATAAAACCGACGCCTATAGTACTAAACACGGCCATGCAGCGAAGCACGACTGTGTCGTCTGGGAGTATGGCGTCGGTTGTTCAGTTGTTAACCGACGCCGAAAGTGTCCTAGGTGGTGCCCTTTTTTGTGGCGCGAACCCTATAGACGTCGGCCAACTATATATAACCGACACCTATATATTATATAGGCGTCGGTTATAAAATTGACGCCAAAGAGTTTTACCTTTAACGACGCCCACATAGGCATCGCTTGAAAACCGTCGCCAAAGGGGGGTTAAAAAACTGACGCCAAAGGTTGTTTCTGTAGTAGTGATTACTAATAGGCACATGGAAATCCTTTTGCATCTTGTTACACAAATGGAGATTGATGATATTGTTGCATCCTGTTACACAATTTTATCAATTTTAGCTAGCTACAAAAATAAGCTTGCAATCACCACCGGATTTGAAGCCACAATTTATCCCATAAACATATAACAATAATGGGAAAAAATACTCACTAGATACACATATATCCTTGTTAAGATTGGGGGTCAATCTATGACATGTTCAATTTCCAACAAGCCCGACATGAATTGAACCAGAATGTTACTGTTGGACTCATGAGCATTCCAACCCAGGAACAAGAGACCCATTAGGGGATTGGTCTCTTTCGTTGTTTCTACTTGGGATATATATATATATATATATATATATATATATATATATATATATATAGATATATATATATAGAGAGAGAGAGAGAGTCAGGCTAGAATACACTCGAGTGTACAGATCGCACAAATACACTCAAGTGTGTTTGCATATCAAGACTATTTTCTTGTAAAATATAAACCATTGATCTTCACTGTCATACTATAACTAGCTACATACAAATTTTGAGCCCATTTAGATGAGTATAAGTCACTCATCAAAGGACAACAAAATCGACAAACGAAATTAATTTGAAATGCATAATTTTTGCGGTCTTTATAACACGGCCTACAAATGTCCAAATGTACTCAAATTTTGTATATGAGCTATTCACAAGATTTAAGAAGATCAACAGATTAGACTTTAGGGAAAAACATTACATCATGAAAAAATACTTGAGTGTATTCTGTTCTGAATACACTCGAGTGTATTCTAGCTTGACTATATATATATACATATATATATATATATAGAGAGAGAGAGAGAGAGTTTGGCTAGAATACACTCTAGTGTATTCAAAGTAGAATACACTCAAGTAGTTTTTCATGATGTAATATTTTTTTGCTAAAATCTAATCCATTGATATTATTAAACATCTTGTGAATAGCTCATACACAAAATTTGAGCACATTTGGACATTTATAGGTCATTTTATAAAGACCGCAAAAATTATGCATCTCAAATTAGTTTCGCGTGTTGATTTTTTTTCCCATGGATGAGTGACTTACACTCATCCAAATGGGCTCAAAATTTGTATGTAGCCTAGTTATAGTATGATGGTGAAGATCAATGGTTTACATTTTGCAAAAAATAGTCTTGATATGAAAACACACTTGAGTGTATTTGTGCAATCTGTAAACTCGAGTGTATTCTAGCCTGACTATATATATATATATATATATATATATATATATATATATATATATATATATATATAATGTATATATATGTATATATATGTATGTATATGTATATATATATGTATATGTATATGTATATATATATATATATATATATATATATATATATATATATATATATATATATATACGCAAGAACCCTATCCATCAATATGTGAAAAACCAGTAGGAGTCAATTAGAATTTGAAAGGCAGTTGCCAAGTTAAAGAAAAGGCAAAAAAAGAAAAAAGATAGTGCCTTGGAGATGAGAAAGAAGGCAAAGAAGGAAGAAAAAGAAATAGAAGAAGAAAGGAAGTAGGACAGGACTATTAAGGCATCCAGGTGTCTTCTTTTAGTTCATCTACTATTATGCACTTTGTGGAATAGTATAACTTCTTGGGAAGTTTTGTGGTAGTGGAATTGTAGACATATCTTCCTATAGTGTGGAATCTTCTTATTTCTCATTCTTGGTATATTATCTTGGGTTTGGATCAAAACATGAGAGGAAAATTGTATCTTTACTTCTTATAATGGATTTTCCCGTGGTTGGCCCAGTGGTTTTCCCCTCACACATCATGAGGGTTTTCCATGTAAAATATGGTCTTTTTGTTATCTCTATCTGCTTACGATTATCATCTTGGGTTTACACACTTGTTGATAACACTTCCACATATATTTCCCTTTTGTTGCATGATGGTTGCATATCATACATGCACATATTTCCCATCAACAACCTATCAAGTAGTATCAGAGCCCATGTTGGGCAGATCCAAACCCAGATAGAGAAGGATGATGATGCAATGATGGTAAAATTGAAGAGAAAAAATTGGCAGACTCAAGATGGAGGATATTCTTTATTGCAAGGACTTGTATGATCTGATAGAGGGATAAAAGTTTGGGAATGTGTCTGATACATATTAGAATAAATTAAATAGGAAGATCATAGGAATAGTGAAAAAGTATCTTGATATTTCCTTATTCCACAATTTTCATACGAGATCGATAAAAAGATCTATGGGAAAATCTCAAGGGATTATATGAGTGAAAAATGGCCAAAAAAAAAGCTTTCTTGATTAAGAAGTTGGTAAACCTAAATTATCAAGATGGTACAAGCCTTGTCGGACATATGAATGAATTCTAAAGCCTTGTGAATCAACTAGGGTCCATGAAGATGGCTCTTGATGATGAAGCACTAGTACAGAAACGGTCTATAGCGTCAGTTTTTTTAAGCCTATAGCGTCACTTTTCAGCTGACGCCTAAGTTGTCGTCACTACAGAAATTGCTCTATAGCGTCGGGTTTTTTAACCCAAAAAAACGACCTTGTATAGTAAAAATCGACCCTATAGGCCCTCAAAAACTAAACCCAAATGAGAAATGAATTTGTAACTGAACCCTATAACGTCAGTTTTTAATAAATAACTGACTCTAAAGATTAATTCTAAGGAAGGTTTTTTACTAAATAATCGACTCTAAAACCCTATAGCATCGGTTTTCTTAAAAAACTGACCTTATAGGTGTCTTGGTCATTCAGCGTAGAACGGTTGTGCTGCATAAAACAGCTGTGTTGGGATGAGGTAGAACGGTCGTGCCGCCTAGCACGGTCGTGTTGGTCTATATTAGCACGGTCGTGCTACACGACACGACCATTCTACCTCAACCCAACACGGCCGTTTTATGCAGCACGACCGTTCTACACGGAATGGCCAAGACACCTATAGCGTCGGTTTTTTAAGAAAACCGACGCTATAGGGTCAAATTTTGTTTTTAATTTCTGCAGAAACTAAACATAACAAAATAGAAGAACAAGAATAAGATATGGGAGAGGGGAGCATTAATGCTCAACCGTCACCATTCCAAAGCACACATTCATATATGGAGTTGAGTACACATAGTCACATCATAATTTACAAAATGATAGATTGCAAGTCTGAGATGATATTAAATATCAGATACAAAAGTAAATATGAAAGAGTACTGAAACCACATACATAAATAGAACGTAACTGACATATTTATTCTAATGCTATATTGACTTCATTTTGAAAAGCATCTGACCACTCTTCTCGGAATTCATTTCAGTCCTCACGTGTGTAAGGCTGAGTTGTAAAGATCTGTAATAGAAAATGCACATGCTAATATTTTATAAAAATGAATACAACTCACTTGTAAATTTATGATGTTATTCTTTATTACCTGATCTATAGTATGAATGTCATTTGATGCTTGTTTGACAATAGCTTGCATATATTTCATTACATAGTAACCACAAGCCCAACCATTATTTTGTATAGGACACTACAAATAACGAATTATACTTAATGTTAGTAACTACTATAAATAGAAGACTATAAGAGTTGACATATAAGAGTTGAAAATTAATACATATAAGACTAAGAAGTTGTCAAAGTAGCTACCTTGACATTTTTCAAATTCAATGTCTTTAAATTTGTGGGTATTTATCCTCCGCCTTCAAGAAAAGCTTTTATACCCCTATCAATTAAATGATAGTTGGTAAAATAGAAATTCTAAACAGAAATATCATGTTGAAGCATTGACTATATTTATGCTTACGCCATAGCTGGCAATTTCAGTTTGCCCTTGTTGTTTTTTCCATTTGGTTAAGATAATAAAGAGTCATCAATTTTGGGACAATAACCACTAATTCCCAATGTCTAGATCTGAGTAAGAATAAAACAAACATTAAAATAAATATATTTGTTCATTATTAAAATTATATTGAATAATAATACTTACTGGACGTTAAACAGAATTAGGATAATTTCCTTTCCCACAGTAGCAAAATATTTGAATGCATCAGAGAAGTACTCACTCACTTCCTCAATATGTGTCTCCACCTGACTAGTGACCGAAGGAACTAAGAATCCAACATTCTTTATATCAAAGTTTGTGGCCTCAGTATATAAATGGTTGTTAAACATTTGTAATTATTTTCATATGTAGAAATAAGCTAACAATGTGTATTGGAATTTTCTATATTGATAGATCCTTACCTTATCCATACTTCTAATATCGAAGTATTTAGCCAATCATAACGGAACAACTTTATAATATCATCAAGAAAAATATAATTGTCAAAGTCCCTCCCAGTTGCATCTTCTATTAAATTGATCAACATTTGTAGTCCAAAGCTTTGGTTGGCTAAGTATCGACACAAACATTTACATTTAATTCCCAACTCATAGAATGTGGATTCTGGAATAATAGATGGCTTGGGTATAGGAGGATGACTAGTTGAATTTTTACTTTTTGGTTTACAAACCTGTTAATTAAATTACATACTTCTATTACATGAGTTCATATATGTAGTCAAATATGAAAAACATGGTAGAATTCAAGTATACCTTGTCATTGATAACCAAGTGTCTAGGCCAACCCACCATAGCACCCTCTGCTTCTTCAACTATACTATATTCAGGATTAGGTATGGGTAGTGGTTTGTCCCCCATTCCGTCATACACAAGATGGATGGACACACGGCAAATGTCATCAGTAATTTGTTGGCAATGCAATGTACCAGCAAGGTTGTACACCTTGCCCGCTGCCACAATATTATATTCTGGAACCTCCACTGTAAGTTTACAGTTCATACCAACCTAGATTGAAATAATATAGGTTATATAAGAAGCAGTAGAATAGATACCTATTACAACTATATATATATATATATCATACTAATAACACAACATATAGAACAAAAACTTACTGCAGATTGGTGTGGTGGGTCATTGGGAGTGCTCCCAGGACCTTCTACAACTGGAGCATGGCCAGCTTGTACCTCATCACTTGAGAGACGCACAATATGAATAGGTTGAGAAGTTTGAGTAGGCTGAAATGAAGACATTATTTCTTGTACTTTCTACGCTACTAATGCTTCAACCTCCTCTTGTGTAAGACCTCCTGCACGACCTCTTTTAGATTGCGAAGGGCCAAAATAAGACTTGAATCCTATGTCAGCTCCTGATCCCCTAACACGGCCAGGATGCTCCTTCGTACCAAGAGAAACTAATAGTTCATCCATGTGGCCAGTTGGGATGAACTTTCCTTCCTTCCTTTGCTCGTGGAGATCAATCTATTCATAGTTAATAAAAACATTAAATCACAATATCAATTAGATATAAATAAATCTAAGTTTGTGGGAGTTACTCTTTACTTAGTTGGGATAAACCTACCATCTTTTGTGCCACTTCCTTAGTTGTAGGGTTGATAATTTCACCTGCTCGATTCTTTCTAGCATCAATCCATGTCAAGTGTCAGGGTGGACGCTCAACTTGAGTTGTACTAGATTCTTCTCTAGAAGAGGATTGCTTCTCTTGTAGTTGGCGGCAGAAGGCATAACCACCGGGCCCCAAGCAATGGTCATGCACATTTTTGGCCCATCTTTCCTTTTGATCCTGGTGGATAGCCTGATCATTTAAAATGAGATATTGCAATTCAAACTTGGCAAACATGTATAAAAAGATTCACCTCCTTAATTGTATAAAATTAAAGATTCATACAATACATCACAATCTTTATTACCTGAAACTCTTCTGATCTCCTAGATGCAACAAATGTTTCCCACACCTCAGGATCTATAAAAATATTTACATTTGTTGCTTTCTTCTTTTGTTTAGGATTATCTATAAATTCCCTTGCGAGATATGTCTTAAAACCCCTCCATCGTACACCACAACGTTGTAGCACTCTTTTCTTGGGATCTTTTTCATTTAGATGAAAAACACCCTATACATACAAAAGAAACAATTAATAATGTTGTTTTGAAAAGCAATTAATTAGAATAAATAGATAAAAAAACATATTAAAATAATATCACTTCCACTCACATATATATCTTTCCATATGAGGTCTTTTTTGGCATTAGGAACATCATGCCAATTTTCTATATCTATTGGCACCTTACTGCACGGGGTTGCCCCTACGTAATGCTTGAAAGCACTAGCATGTTCCCCAACAGGTGCTCCTGTGATATCAAACTGGACTGGCAATTTTTCCCCTTTAGCCCTGAGCTCTTGTAGCTTATGCATCAGTGTGGGACCTATACTTTTCTTAGCATCACCACTACCATCCTCATGGTGCTCATGCTCATGCTGAGAATGTTCATCTTCACTCACCATTTTAGAACCTGCAAGTATACATGATAAAAAAATAAGTGATAATAAAAGCACAAGTGATAAGGTATACTAGCTTGAATGATAATAAAATAAATAAGTGATAATAAAAGCACAAGTGATAATAAAAAGAATACATGCCTCTAGTATTGGTTGAGTTGTTAGTCAAGGAAAATTCCTTCAGCATGGTCTTGATGTTTATAATATTCATCGGTGTTATCTTCAACATTTACACTTGGAAAACCAACTAAGAATGGACTGTAATCATCATACTTTTCATAGTATTCTTCTTCATTTATAGGATCTACAGTAAACTATCTTTTTCCATGAAGAACGACAGACCAATTTTTTTAATTGTCGGGTCATCAATATAGAATACTTGTTTTGCTTGGTTTGCCATGATGAATGGCTCATCTTTCTCACCAATATTTTCAAAATTCACCAATTTGAAACCCAACTCATCCACTAAAACTCTTTTGTTGTTGTCAACCCAATTACACCTAAAGATAGGAACTCAAAAATTTGTATAGTCCATTTCCCATATGTCCTCAATGACGCCGTAATATGACATCTCAACTTCGTGTGGTCTTTTATCTTTGGCACTAGCAAAATACAATGAACAAGCTTGAACAGTGACCCCACTATTTTGAACTACACTACTTTCATATTGACACTTTGTGTAGTATGAAAATCCGTTTATGTCATAACCTTCATATGACATGACATCCATTTTTGGCTTAAAGGCGAGCCATTTTATGTTCTCAGCAACATTATTCGGTGATTCAGATAGTTGATTAAATACTTTCTCTACAAACCACCTAATAAATGTTCGAGTATGCTCTCTTGCAAGCCACATTGAACTGGATCGCAGATGATTTCTCTTGATAAGATCATTGTGTTCTGTGGTGTAGCTACTAACTTCATCGATGTTGTGTAAAATATACAAATGTGCTTGTTCCCACAACTCACGACTGATTCCTTTCACTCGTCCTCCCAGAGTTCCTTTGCCACAATAAGATTCAGTGTGATGGGAATTTTTTAGATCGCTAGAAGTTTCATTGCAATTCAAAAAATCATTGCAAAAGTCCATCACCTCCCTAGCCACGTAACCCTCAACAATACTCCCTTCAGGACGATAATGATTCTGAACATCACCTTTAGAAACACTCATGTAGCGTTCAAATGGATACATCCAGTGTAAGAAAATTGGACCCAACATATTCACCTCCCTTGTAATATGTACTACAAGATGAACCATGATATCAAAAAATGAAGGAGGAAAGTACATTTCAAGATGACACATGGTAACAATTACATCTTTCTATAATTTATCAAGAGTATCAGGATGTATCACTTTGTTGCATATTTCATTGAAGAAGAAACAGAGTCTTGTGATTGCAAACCTTACATGCTTCGGCAATATAGATCGAATAGTCACAGGTAAAATTTGTTGCATTAAGGTGTGACAATCGTGAGATTTGAGACCTATCAGTTTCAGATCCTTCATTGATACCAATCTATGAATATTACAAAAGTATCTTTGTGGAACCTTAATATTATACAAACACTCACAGAAAGTCTTTTTCTCCTTCTTTGATAAAGTGTAACAAGCTGGTGGTAAATATGTGCAGCGACCCCTGATCTCCACTGATAATTCTTTTCTTATACCCATTAATTCTAAATCTTTTCTAGATTTGATGCCATCTTTAATCTTTCCTAGTATGTTCAATAGTGTACCGATGATGCTATCACAAATATTTTTTTCAACATGCATGACGTCAATGCAGTGTCTAATTACCAAAGATCTCCAATAAGGAAGAACCCAGAATATTGACCTCTTCTTGTATAGATATTTGTCACATGCGAGTTTATGACTACTTGAACTCTTTCCAAATTCATTAACAATATGTTTCACCCTATCATATACAACATTTCCTGGTATAGGTTTAGGAGCACTTCGTTCCTCAGTTGACCCATTAAAGGTTTTACGTTGCCTTCGATAAGGGTGCACTGGTGGGAGAAATCTCCGATGACCAAGATATACGATTTTACCACCATGTTTCAGTCTGATTGAATCACTGTTTTCCTCACAAACAGGACATGCTTTGTAACCTTTTATGCTATATCCAGACAAATTTCCATAAGCTGGAAAGTCATTAATCATGCAAAATAGCATAGCATGTGAACTGAAGGTCTCTTTACGTGAAGCATCATATGTCATAATACATTCTTCCCATAGTTTCATTAGGTCATCTATTAGAGGTTGAAGGTAAACATCAATATCATTTCCAGGTTGCTTGGGCCCTGATATCAATATTGACAACATGACATACTTATTTTTCATACACAACCAAGGAGGAAGATTGTATATAACAATCATAACAGGCCACGTGCTATGTTGGCTTCTTAATGTACCATAGGGATTCATTCCATCTGTACAGAGTCAAAGTATTAAGTTTCTTGGTTCTTTACCAAATTTAGGGTATAATAAATCAATTTTCTTCCATTGTGGTGAATCAGATGCATGTCGTAGGATGCCATCATCATTGGCCTTTAACTCCCATGCCAAGACAAATTTTGTGCATCTTCGGTATTAGCAAATAAGCGTTGAAATCGTGGTGTTATTGGTGGATACCACATCACCTTGACAGGAGATCCATTTTTAGCCTTAGCTGAATTTGTGGTCTTATACCTTGACGCACCACATTTTGGACAATTTATTAAATTACTATAGTCCTTATGAAATAACACACAATCATTTGGACATGCATGAATCTTCTTAGCCTCCATTCCCATTGGGCACATTATTTTCTTTGCTTGATATGTTGAAATTGGAAGCTCGTTGCCTTCAGGAAGAATTTCCTTTAACAAAGACAACAGTGAAGTGAAACTCTTATCGCTCCACCGGTTTTGAGCTTTAAGAGTATATAATTGCATCACAACACTCAACCTCATGAACTTAGTACAACCCTTATATAAAGGTTTTTCAGCATCATGGACTATGTTTGCAAATAAAGAAGGTGGATCAATGACATTGTCCCGACAACTGTGTAGCATCTCATCAACCATATCATCCTGAATCAGGTCATTCTGAATCGGTTCATCATTGAAATTATCATCATTATCTATATCTTCTATGCCACAACTATTAGTATCAACATTTTTATATCTTCTATGCCACAACTATTAGTATCATCATTATCTATATCTTCTCTCCATGGCAATACCATTCATTATAACCTTGTATGATCCCATTGCATATGACATGATCCTTAATTTCCTCAGCAGTATCAACTTTCAAATTGTTACCACAATTTCTACATGGACAATAGAACCTATCTGTAGGTAGTTTCCTATGTTCCTCAGCAAACCTGATAAATTCATCAAGACCTTTGGCAAACTCTGGACTACAACGGTTCTTGATAGACATCCAACTTCGATCCATTTTCTATATCACATTAAAAATTAATTATAAAACTAAGCATTTAATATTGATACTATAATATGTAAGTTGTTATTGATAGGAAGTTAATTACTTTTATACTAAAGTGTACCACCTATCCCATTTTTGAATATTTAATCTCATTAGTAACTATATAATGTATGTTTAGTTTTAAAGAAAATTTCAGCAACATTTCCCCTAAGTTCTCCAAGTACACCAATGTAAATGGTAAACAACCACTCACATATGTACCCAGAGAAAAAATGAGGAAATACTACTAAAATTTTCTTCAAAACTAAACATACATTATACAGTTACATCCTAAGTGAGATTAAATATCCAAAAACAGTCCCAAACCGGGGACTATCCAATATTTACTCCTATGAGTAAATTTTGAACGGGTTTCTAAGTTGATACATGCATAAATGTATTATTGTCTTATTTATATATTAAGTTAAACATCATGCATTTGATGATCTCATATATAAACCCTAAAGTGTCAATCTGAGACTACATAATGTCTACCCTCATATTTCTAGAATGTCTACCAAGTGCTACCATACATGTATTAAATATTTGAATCAAAATGAAACCTAATGGCACATTGGGAGAGTGAGAATATTATACCTCACTTGAAGGCTGAAGAAGAAATATATGCAAGTCAACAACACCTGCAACAACACAAATGCATGATTCAATTCTCTTATAAAGTAAGGCATTAGGGTCAATATACATCAATATTAGAGGAGAAAAAATATTTTAACAAATATAGTTCAGCAACTCAGCCAACATGGTCATGCTACCCAGCACGGCCGTGCTACCTAACAAATACATTTACTCAGCCACAGCCACCACGGTCGTTCTACCCAGCACGGCCGTGCTACCAACCACCATGTCCGTGCTAACAAATACATTCACTCAGCCACAACCACCACGGCCATGCTACCCAACACGGTCGTGCTACCTAACAAATACATTCACTCTGAACCTTTCCTCAATCACAGCATGACAATAAGAAGAAAAACGGTCGTGGTTATGGAACGATCGTGCTACTACCACCAGCACCCATCGCTACCCACTGTCGACCCCAGCCCCGACCGCAGCACCCATCACCACCCACCACCGGACCCCAGCCCCGACCACAGTAGCCCCCACCTACCCCGCCTCTCCTTTCCAACCGAGAAGGTTCTTCGACGGAGGCACAACACGTACAACTGAGAAGCTTGCGACCAATTTTCGGTTAATAAATGTACCTTGCGACCTTTATTTGGCGGTGGTGGCATAACATGTACGGCTAGGCGGCAGCACAACACAGCTCGATGGTGGCACAACACGGCTCGGCTCCTTGGACAGGGTGGCCACAATGGCTCGTTGGACACGACGGCGGCGTCAGAAGGACACAGAGATGGGCTCCTTGGACACAATGACAGAGAAGGATGGGGTCTCTAGCGTCGTGCTTTCAAGCAAAATGAAATGAAACAGAAGTCGATAGGGTCCTAGTCGTGTGTTTTTGGTAACAGCCCGACCTTTAGCGTCGGTTAACTGACAAAACCAACGCTAGAAGTCAGGTCTATTGGGTTGGTTATTCCAAAAAACTGACGCTAAAGCCTAAGTGGTGCCCGAATTTTCGTAAACCATCTATAAGGTCAGGTATTTTAAAAACCGACCCAAGAGGTCAGTATCTATACGGTTGGTTATCCATAAAAACTGACTCCAGAGTTCCAAAGCGTTGCCCGCATTTTTGTTTGATGCTATAGCATCGGTTATTTGGAAAAACCGACGCTATAGATCGACGCGCGAAGCCAAAATTACGTGAATATTTTTTGCGGGAAACCTGTAAGGTCGGTTTTTATGATTAAACCGATGCAATAGTGTATTAGTTCAGTTATTCTAATAAAAATGATTCTATGGGCAGTGACGTTACTGGCCAAAAATGTAGTAGTGAAGTTCAGGTGCTACTTCTTTTGGGATCATTACCTGACAGTAGGGAGACGCTTGTTGTGACAATCAGCACTTTTGCACTGGAAGATCACTTGATCAGGTGAAGAGAAGTCTACTAAATGAAGTGACTCGACGACGAGCCTCAGGAGACAGGGGATCAAAGTTGCACTTCTCAAAGAGTAGGGGCACTAATAGAGTAAGAGATCATGACAAATCTCAGATCCACCATGAGTCTTAGGAACGAGGGAAGTCTCATGGTAGATCTAAGTTGAAGAGTAGAGGATGGTTCCATTATGGGAAGCCAGATCATTTCAAAATGTATTGCAAGGTTTGGAAAAATAACATGGGTCTAAATCCAAAGACAAGAAGGATTACAACAAGAATATTGTAGCTATAATTTGAGATGATAGGGATGATGATGACGGTGTGGTCTTAATAGTCCAGGAGTAGTATTTGCATGCCGAAGATGATGATTTTAAGTGGTTGATGGATACTAAAGCTTCTTATCATGCTTCACCAAGTAAGGAGTTCTTCAATTCACATAGGAAGGGAGACTTTGGTAGGGTGAATATGGGTAATTCCACCTTCTCTAGAATTATTAGGATTGGAGGCATTTCTTTTCAAACAAGTGTTAGTTGCACGCTCACACTTAGAGATGTTTGTCACATTCTAGATTTTTGAATGAGTTTGATATCTAGTTCATTATTTGATAGAGAAGGTTGTCATCTAGATTTTGGTGGTGGAAAAGCAAGATCACCAAGGAGTCTTTGGCTTTTGTACAAGACAAATTGTGTCACATATTGTACAAAAACTAGCTTAAAATGTTCAAAGATGGTGATATACATGTAGTTGAGGATCACCAGATAGATCTATGGTATAGGAGGTTAGGACACATGAGTGAGAAGGGCTTGAAACTTTATCAAAGTAGAGATTTATTCCTTATGGCAAGGACACCAATCTGAGGTCATGTGATTCATGTTAGATAGTAAATCATTGGTTTGTTTGTTTCAAGAAAAGATAAAAGGTGAAGTCAAATCTTATGCAGTTGATTCATTTGGATGTCTACGGTCCATTTGAGATGGTTTCACTAGGTAGCCATAGGTATTTTGCCATATTTATTTATGATGCATCTAGGAAAGTGTGGGTCTACTTGCTAAAGACCAAGGATTGAATCTTTCAGTGTTTCCATAAATGGCATGCCCTGGTGGAACAAGATATAGAGAAAAAGTTGAAGTGTCCTCACATAGACAATGAAAGAGAGTACACCTCTACATAGTTTCATCAATACTGTGTGTATCATGGGATATGGCATAAAAGGACATAGCCTAGAACACCATAGCACAATGGTACAACTGAGAGGATGAATCACCATAGTAAATTCATATGCATGTTAAAGATTTTACAATTTCCAAAGACATTCTGGGGTGAGGAAGTGAGTATTACCTGCTATCTGATTGATCAATCTACATTAGTGCCTTTGGGATTTGATACTACCTAAGAAGGTATGGACACGCAAGAATGCTTCTTATGATCATTTGCAAATATTTGTGTGCAAGGCTTATGCACATGTTCCAAAGGACAATAAACAAAAGTTGGATCATAAAGAGGTGCCATGTATCTTTCTTGGCTATGGAGATCAGTAGTTTGTCTATAAGTTATGGGATCATGTAAAAAAGACCCTGAACAGACACAGAGATATGGGTTTCTTTGAGATTAAGACACTGACAGAGCCTAAGAGTGATGATCTTGAGTCTACATTATCAGGTGACAATTCTTCTAATGATGAGTATGAGGATGCTTCATCTTCTTCACAGGTGTAGTCTTCAGATGATGAAGAAGAGAAGCATGATCACCTTGAGCACCAGAGTGATAGTGTTGACCTAACAGTTATACATTGTCCATACTTTGATGATGGCTTAAACATGTTATTCATATGTATCTAATATGTCTATTTGAGATTGATTTTAGGTATTAGGTACATGAAAAGGATCAATTCAATCAAGTCCTAGCTTGACCAAATACAAACCAAAGTCAATGCAAATGCACTTTTGTGGAATATGCCCAAAAACCCTTAGGACAATTTTTGTAATCATTCGTATTGATGATATGACTTGTAATTAAGATTAGAAAAAATTAGGAGCACTTAAAATGAATGATTAAGCACTCTAATGAGAATTTTTAAAATTCATTATAGGGTGTCTTGTTGACCGAGTTTCATCTTTGATAAACTTGATCGACGCCCTTGATGGATTTTGGGAATTGCTAGTGTTGGCTGAGTTTTTCTAGGACAAACTTGACTAACACCCCCACACAGTCAAAATAGATTTAAGTCATCGGTCAAGTTTCATCTAGGTTAAACTTGACCTACACTTCAAATCTTCTTTGTCACATAGTGCTATCAGTTGAGTTTGCCTTATTGAAACTCGACTCAGTACATTGTACGGAGTGTGTAGGAAAAGTATTTTTAGTTGTTGGAGTGTTGAGAATATCAAAAATAGATATGTTGCAACACCCCAAACAACTAGAATTTGTTCCCAAGTGCTTCTACTGTCCAGCAGACATCCACAACTATATATAGGGACCCTTGGGCTTCATCCCAAGTTTGCTTCTTATGTCCCTATCTATAGTTGAGTGGATTTGTCTACTAAGAGCCCCTTTATCTCTCTTGCTTACTAATCAAAACATCATTATGAATTAGATAAGTTACTTTTGAGAGAGATACCTCATTGTAATACTTATGAAGCTCTCAATCTTCTCTTTCCCCAATCCCTTTCTTCAAGCAAAGTTGGTGAAAGCTTCTCCTTGGTGAAAGAGAAGGTGAATGTTGAAGATCCTTGAGAAGAGTGGGTAATTCTTTGAAGGCAGAATACTTTTTGCAAGAGGGGAGATCCTTGGTGAAGGTGTCCAACTCCTTATAAAAGTGGGTGAGTCCTTGTATAGGTTGAAGACTCTTTCTAGAAGGATAGGTAAGACCTTGTATGGTTTATTGGCTCCTTTTGATCCTTAAAAAGGAAGGCTATGTATCCTTTCCCTGCAAAAAGATGGTCTTACTATATGTCTGATAATGGAATATAAGTATGTAATGGTTAAAAATTCCTAGAGGTTGACCTCTCTATGTAGTGGATGTAAACTCTCCTAGTTTGGAGTTTGAAACCACTGTGCATACCTTATTTTGGATCTCATTCAATCTCTCTTATCCTTTCTATCTATATCTAGTTTCACACCAAATTCCATATTTGTAGTCTTATCCCTTTAAGTAATTTGAAGGTCTAACGAATCTTTTTTAAGTGTTTAAGCTCTATTCTAGAGAACATTGATCCAATAAGTGGTATCAGAGCCACAGTCTTCTCCTACAAGTTCTCCCATGAGACAAGAAGATGGGCGACAACCTTCTTGGGTCTCTCAACTTGGAGGGTGGATTCTCCATGAGACGACCACTCTTCGATGACACAAACTTTCTCTATTGGAATCAAAGGATGCAACTCTACTTGTAAGGTATGAACTACAACATGTGGAAAGTGGTCATCCTTCCCTACAAGGATCCGGTAGGAGATATGGCTACTTGGGATAAAGCTACATTGAAGAAGGCACAGCTGAATGCAAAGGCTATTAGAATAATTTATGTAGATCTCACTCCTTCTAAATTCAATTGTTCTCCTCTTGGGACACAACTCATGAGATATTGAATAAAATTTGATTCACCTATGAATGAACCAAGAAAGTCAAGGATTGTAAGGTCTACATGCTCAAAGGACTTCTTGAGAACTTCAAGATGGGAAAGAAACAAAGAGTGGCTAAGATATACTCAAGACTCAATGCCATTGTGAATGGACTTGCTTCTTTGAGTCAACCCATCGATCAAGGAACCATCAACTCTAATATCCTTGAGTCTCTTCCTAAGAGGTGGCAATCCAAGATGACATCCATTAAAGAAACAAGAATCCTTAGTGAGATTTCTACCGAAGAGCTTATTGGCAATCTTCAAGCCTATGATCCAAGACTTGACAAGCAAGAGGAAGAAGAAAATCTTGAAGAAAAGGAGTCAAAGAAGATGAAAGAAAATGCCTTAAAAGATCATGTGGATGATATTGTTCTTCAACAACAACTTTCTTTCCGGGCTACTCCCTCCTCAAGTGAAGACTAAGTCCCTAGTGATCATGAAGCTAACTACTCCAATGGGAAGCACTCCAAAGGAAAGTCCTCCTCCTCTTCTACTCCAATGTGCTATGAGTGTTGGCAAAAAGGACACTACAAGAATGATTTCCCCAAGGCAAAGAAGTCCTACCACAAAAGAAGCTCCAAGAAGAAGGAGGAATACAAGAAAGAAAGCAAGTTCAAGAGAAAGGACAAGAAGGAAAGAAGAAGCAAAGATGTAGCACATGCCGCATGGGAGGATTCTTGTTCTTGTAGTGATTCCAGCTCCAACGAGGGAGAATGCCACCTTTCTCTCATGGCCTCAACTAGGGAAGACATATGTGAGGTAAGTGAGGTAATCTTGAATGATTTATCTAAAGAAACCCTTATTGAAATGCTTAATGTTACTTGTTCTTCTTATTCTAAATGCAAACCTAAGAAGAAAAGGTTAGGGAAAATCATTGACGACTTGTATGCTAAAATTGATTTCCTTAAGCAAAATGAGAAATTCTGTCTTGATAGTATAGATTCTTTGCAAGGTCAATTTCTTGAACTTGAGTTGCAATACAATGGAGATGAGGTAGAGAATGGTATTTCTCTTAAGAACGTCAATAATCTTAAAGATGAAAACCAAACTCCCCTAAATGAGCTTGTTTTGATTAGAACTGAAAATGATAAACTTGTTGCCAATTTTGATGATATTAGACATGCTTGTGACAACATTAAGGGTGAAAATATAATTTATATTAATGAGCTCACTTTGCTTAGATCTGAATGATAGATTTCTTACTAAAGTCAAGGATACTTATTCTAGACCTTTATTGCCTAATAATGAAGTATCTAGCATAACTCTTAAGAGATATTCTTACTTTACTAAAGCCTTTTGTCTAGAGGTTGACTTTCTTTATGCTCAAGATGATCTAGCTAGTCTTTATTCTACCATTATTACTCTTAGTAATAATAACCATAAGCTTAGAGCCTTCTTGCAAAAGTTCCTCAAAGGAAAAAGTCCCTCAATGAAGTCTTAGATCACTCTACCAATCAAAATGGTAAAAGTGGTTTGGGATATGAGGGATATCTCAAAACCAAGGGCAAGGGTAAGAAAAAGATAAACCTCGTATTTTCCATTGAGAGTGATCTGGCTCTAAGAACTCTATGGTTTGTGTGCATTGCAAGACTAATGATCATTATTCTACTTCTTGTCCTTACAAGGAAAAGGGGACCAACCCAAACATGAATTGGGTCCCCAAGTTAACTTTGGATCCCAAGGTAAAAATTGGGCACTGATATCTTCCTTTCTTGTAGGTAAAATAAAAATGTATTGTTGATAGTGGTTTCTCCAAGCATATGGCAGATGAGATCAGTCACTTCAACAATTTCACAAAGAAGAAAGGAGGATCGGTGACTTTTGGTGATAACAACAAAGGTAAAGTTATAGGTGAGGGTGATGTGGGTGATTCACTATGCATAAAACATGTTCATCTTGTGGATGGCCAAAATAACAATCTTATTAGTGTTAGTCAATTATGTGAAAATGGATAACTTGTGTTATTTACTTCTTTTGAATGCTTGCTTCTAGATTCTCTCTCCTATAATGTCATATAGAAGGGAACTGGAAATGGTAATATGTATGTTATTGTTCTTGATTCTCTTAAGCCTATTCTTGGTAAATGCCTTGTTGTTGATAAAATTGATATATCTTTGTGGCATTGTAGGCTTGGTCATGTATATATGCATCAATTGAAGAAGTTGAGCAAAAAGGAATTGGTCAAAGGACTTCCTAAATTGGACTTTGAGAAGGATGAGGAATGCCAACCTTGCATACAAGGAAAGAAAACCAAATCCTCCTTTAAATCCAGAGAAGTCCTTAGTACCAAAAGAGCTCTTGAACTTCTTCACATTGATCTATTTGAACCAATGAGAACTCAATTGCTTTCTGGCCGCAAGTATCACTTCGTGATTGTCAACGATTTTTCTCACTTTACTTAGACTTTCTTCTTAGTTTAAAAGAGTGATACCCATGATGTTTGCTCTACGTTTTACAAATGAGTTGAAAAAAAAGCTTCTTTCTGAATTGTCTCTATCTGTAGTGACCATGGGGGATAATTTGAAAATGATATGTTTGAAAGTTTTTATGAGGAACTGGTTATTTGCACAACTTTTCTTCCCCTCGTACACCTCAACAAAATGGGGTAGTATAGAGAAAGAATAGGTATGTATAGGATATGGCTAGAACTATGCTTCTAGAGTATGACACTCCAAAGAAATTTGGGGCCAAAGTTGTTAACACCTCATGTTTTGTGCAAAATTGGGTCTTCAATCACCCTTCCTTAAAGAAAACCTCCTATGAGATATGGTGTGGTAGAAAGCCATCTATCAATTACTTTCATATTTTTGGTTGTTCTTGTTTTGTTTTAAACAACAAGGATTCTCTCAACAAGCTTGATGTGAAATCTTACTAGGCTTTCTTTCTTGCCTATATCACTACTAATAGAGCATACATAGTGTCTAACATTGAATTGTCTAAAGTAGAAGAATCTATCAATGTTAAATTTGTTGAAATTAACCCCTCTATTTCCAAGAATATTATAAATGATGATGTTGTAGATGAGGTGATTCCCAAATTAAAAGATATCAACAACGTTGATAAAGGAAAAGAGGTAGTAGTAGATGAAGAAAAGAAATAAGAAGAAAAAAGGATCCAACTCCCCGATTTGTAAAAGATCATACTAAAAAGCTCATAATTGGCAATCCTTTAAAAGGGTGAAGACGTGGGCTACCTTCAACAAAGAACAAGCTAACAATGCCTTCATTTCACAACTTGAGCCAAAGAACATGAAAGAATCTCTTAAAGATGATGAATGGGTCCTAGATATGAAAGAGGAACTAGAGAAATTTGAAAAGAAAGAAAGTGTGAACCTTAGTGCCAAGACCAAATGATAGGAAGATCATTGGAACTTGGGTATACCGCAATGAGCTAGATGAAAGAGGAAAAGTGATAAGAAACAAAGCAAGGTTAGTTGCTCAAGGATACAATCAATAGGAAGGTATTGACTTTGATGAAAACTTATGCTCCTATTGCTAGACTTGAATCTATTAGAATGTTACTTGCCTTTTATATATATATAATTTCTTGCCATACCAAATGGATGTTAAAAGTGTGTTTCTATATAGTATAATAGAGGAGGAAGTCTATGCGGCTCGACCTCCCAGCTTTAAACATGACAAGCTTCCTAACCATGTTTATTTGCTACAAAAAACTCTCTATGGACTCAAACAAGCCCATAGAGCTTGGTATGAGAAATTAAAGAACTAAGCTAAACAATGACTATGTCATGGGCAAAGTTGATTCTACCCCTCTTTCTTAAAAACACTTTTAGCAACTTTTGATTATTCAAATATTCATTGATGATATCATATTTGGTGGAACTGATCTTTATTTTTGTAGGGAGTTTAGTTCTCTTATGAAGAGTGAATTTGAGGTGAGTATGATGGTGGAGCTTACTTTCTTACTTATATTTAAAATCAAACAAATAAAGGAAGAAAACTTCATCAACCAAGGCAAATATACAAGTGAATTCTTGAAGCACTTTTTGATGAAGAACACCAACCCACTGGACATTCTCATGTCAAACACCACCAAATTTGATAGAGATGAGGAAGGTGACAAGGTATATGAGAAGCTCTATAGATATATGAATTGTAGCTTGTTATATTTAACTGCCTATAAACCTGATATTATATTTAGTGTTGTCTTGTGTTCTAGATTTCAATCAAGAACTAGAAAATCCCATCTTATAAAGGTTAAGAGGAGTCTAACGAATTTTAGACTATGGTATCTAAAGTCAAGGGACTTCACTCTTACTTCTTATAATGATGCAAATAATGATGGGTGCTTAATTGATAGAAAGTGCACAAGTGACACTTACTTCCTTCTAGGACTATGCTTAGTTTCTTAGTTCTCGAAGAAATAAGGCATTGTGGTTCTTTCGAGTATTGAGGCTGCATACATTACAATTGGGAGTCGTTGTGCTCAAGTCCTATGAATCAAGAAAATGCTCCAAGACTTTAATGTTCATTAGGATGCTTCTATTATCTTTTGTGATAATACTAGTGCAATCAATCTTTCTTACAATCCTATATTTCATAGTAGAGATAAACATATAGAGGTCCTCCATCAATTCCTACATGACAACATTGCCAAGAAATATATATGTATCACTCATGTGGACACAAAAAAATCAACCTATATACATTTTCACTAAACCTCTAGCTAGAGATAAATTAACTTTCATTAGATCAAAATTTCTCATTACTGCTCTTGATGATAATGGTATGCCTGCTAGCTAGATGTTGTTTTTCCTATATGTTCTTGCACATATATTTCTCACCTTTTGCTTATTAGTGCTACATATGGCTAGTTTTAATGCCTTATTTAGCATTTTCTAGGATATTTTTTGCAAACGCTTATTTTATCACAAAATAGTAGCCAATGACGAGTGGAAAGTGCCTTAATATGTTCAAAATGCATGATCAGCTAGAAAAATAAATTTGTATAGCACTCTAGTGGCCTAAAATTTAATTTTTATATCTTTCAGACATGCTTTCTTGTTGGTCAAGTTCGCTATGGAGAAACTCGACCTAGAACTAACCCAAGGACTGAAAACACATCAATTTCTCTAAGTTTCCCAAATCTAAAACTTGACTGACAACACTATCGCATGGAAACATATATAGAGTGTTGGCTGCTTTCTCCCTCACAACTAGAGAAAACTCGACTAATTCCTCTCCCCTTCGGTTCATCCTTGAACCCTAGGTCTCTGAATCATCTTTCCTATCCCTATCTAGCCTCGTTTGACTTTCCCCAACCTCAACCCTAGGTGTGGGAAACCTACAATTAATGTTCTTCTTCATTTTTGGCATCATCTTCTGTCATTTCCTCTCCATGGCATCCAATAGGTGAAAACAAGTAGGTCCATCATGTGTTCCTTCATCCTCCACAGCTCCTAGACTTATCTCCTATGATGGTACCTCCTTTCTCTCTAATCAAGCAGTAAATCATTATAGGGAGTTGTTTTCTATAAACTCTTACCCCTTTAGGCCCTTGCTAATCCCTAGAAATGAGATTTTGAAAGAGGTTGAGATTTTCTTTACCAATCAACACCTTGATGTTGTTTGCTTCAACAACTTCCTCCCAAGAAAGAAAGTGGTGCATGAGTTTTAAGAAAATCTTACCGGGAACTACACCACCTTAGTGCCTCATCCTAACACCCAAGTTGTTTTTACATCCATGATTGGCGGGATAAGATTTCAAATTTCTAAGCATTCATTCAATACTTAACTATCTTGCTTATTGTCAAATTGGATGTCCTCCTATCCCACCTACCAAGACCCCCTTGACCTTGAAGCCTTCTACAATAACTTTGACCCTGAGCTATCTCTTCCTAATATCCACAAAACTCTTAAGAAGCCTGAGGTCCCATATAGGAAGAAAGCCATTCTTCCATCTTCTTCTGTACATATTGATACACGCTTGGTTTCTCTCCAAGTCATCTGCAACATTCATCTGAAAAAGAATCAAACGGATAATGGAGAAAACTTGGTTGTGATCATGTACTGTCTTTTACAAAATATCTATGTCAAATGGGAAAGATACATTCTCCACCATATGACTTGCTTTGGCATAGAGAAGAATACTAGAGACTCCCACCCACCATACCCAAACCTAATTTGTAGTGTCTTTCAAGATCACACTGGTCAATCCCTTTTCAAGGATCTTTCTTACAAATCTAGTAGAAAATGAATTTACATCAGTGACACTATAATCAAGAAATTTTTTCACCCCTCCCCCTCTACCCCTAGTAATTCATTCTCCACCCAACCTCCTCCTAGACCTCATCGTGCCTCTTTTTCAGTGTCAAATGAAACCCTAATGGGATACATGATGCACCAATAGGCATACACCCTACAGGTCTAGAAGCACCTACACTAGGATCTCGTTCAATTAATGTTTAACATGAATTTGTCTTGCACCCATCCTTACCCCACTTACTAGCCCTACCTAGTTGTTGACAATGTTGCCTATGCATATAGTCAGTTCCACCCAGCATGCCATCCTGATGCTTCGGTTGTACCCCCTACCTCTTATGGTGGACTTGTCTCTACTTAGCCATGTTCCTATCAACTACTGGCCCTACCTCATGGCCTTGTCTCCATCTTGCTTGCTGGTTTTGACGGGGTTTCTACACCCCATTTTAAGTAAGAAAATGCATTGAATGCATGTGGTATGGCCTGCCACTCACTCCTTTGGACCTCTTGAGGATGAGGAGATTGCATATTAAGATGTTGAGGATGATGCTAAAGGTGATGAGGATGAGGATGCTGATGATGATGGTGATGATGGCTCCTATGACGATGGAGATGTTGGTGAGGACACGTCCTGATGCACATTCTGATGGCGATGAAGACTACCAACCTGACGATGATGAGACCATTAACATAGATTCCCTTGATGTTTAGTTCTTAGTCTAGAGTGTACTCATATATATATATATATATATATATATATATATATATATATATATATATATATATATATATATATACATATATATATAGTGTTATGTACTGAATATTTGGGCATTGTATCTGAGGTTTACTATGTTCATATGTAGTTGCTTTCTTCATTGGTTTGTAGTTTTTATCTAGAGATGACATATCTTTTGTTGTATTCTAATTATATGTACCTTAACTCTATACTTGGTTATATCTCATGAGTTATGGGTATGGTCTTTCATATTTTGATTATGACTCTAGTATGTTTTGTTCTCTCTGTTTTGTTGCTAGGTGTTTGCATATGGTGATTGCTTGTGTCATTTGTGCCTTGGATAAGACCTATGTTTTATCTCTTCTATCCCCTGCCTTTTTTATATGACAAAGGGGAAGAAATGAGCTTAGTAAATAATTAATTATGATCCTTTCCTAGTTAATTTTCTAAAATATCATGTGACTATGTGAAAGGACTCAATAGTATATATGTGCTATGGTTGTGCTTTTTGGAGAAACTAACATACAAGCAAAGGTAAGCCTGAATTGAGGGGGATCAATTGGTATTGTTCATTCATTTATCCCCTTACGATTCACAACATAAAATATTTAAATTCAAAGTCCTTTTCAATATGTTGAGGAGTGGTTTCTCATCTTTGAAAAGGGGGAGAATGTTGACCTAATAGTTATACATTGTTTTTATTTTGATGATGAATTAACCATTCCATTCATATGTATCTAATATGACTATTTGAGATTGATTTCAGGTATAAGTTATATGAAAAGGATCAATTGAATCAAGCCCTAGCTTGATCAAATACAAGCAAAAGTCAATGCAAAAACACTTTTGTGGTGTATACCCTAAAACCCTTGGGACAATTTTTGTAATCATTTGTATTGATGCTATGACTTGTAGTTAAGATGAGAAAAAATCAGGAGCACTTAAAAAAAATGTTTAAGTACTCTAATAAAAATTTCTAAAATTCATTACATGGTGTCTTGTCTGCCAAATTTCATCTTTGATAAACTTGACCGACGCCCTTGATGGATTTTGGGCATTTCCAG